>OZ012562.1:15457500-18311892 GCA_963935595.1 Schoenobius gigantellus | reverse complement strand
ATTTTTTTTTTATAAAGAACATCGTCCCACACTAGGATTTTCTCCTGTGTCGTGGGTGCAGTCACAAACATAGAATATCACATGCACATACGCCCAGACCGGAACAAATTTCTGTAGGCCATACAAAATATTTGTCCCGTACGGGAATCGAACCCGCGACCCGTTGCGCAGTACGCGATCACTCAACCTCTGCGCTAACCTTGTCGTCAATTACCTTGTATTCGGTGCAGGCGCAATAATTTTTGAAGATTTCGGTTTTATCGATGACTAAAACTCCAGTCAACTGACATTGTTTATCAGAGCCATAGTTGTAAAGACCCACCACAGTCATAATTACTATAACTTGTAATGTAGATCAACTGTTTAATGTGTTATTTCCTTGTTTTTTCATTATTGGAAATACGTTTTACGCATACGAACTACTTATTTAAGAATGTAGCGATATATTGGAGACACATAAATCGTAACATTAGCATTATTATGATAGATTCTGATGATCATAATATTATGTTAGTTTTTTTTCGCACGAATGAAACGACAAGTTCAAATTAAAATTGTAAACGAAAAAATCGAGAGTTATCTAAGTTACATTGACTAGTTTGTAGAATTGCATCCAAACCCACATTTTTTTAAGTAACTTTTAAAAGGGAAGGTTGGAATAGAATTCGTCCGAATTGTGATTAAGTTATAGCATGCATATACATACCTATTTATTTCTCAGTGAAGAATGTTGTATGAGACAGAGAATACATCAAAAATGTATTTATTTTTTTTAAGCTTTTTTGTACAACATATGATCTAGTGTACAAAAGGCGGACTTAATGACTGAGGCATTCTCTACCAGTCAACCCAATGTATTTTGACCAGGGGACCTAGACAAATTACAATTCAAAATCGATAACATAGTTGGAAAAGAACAAAATGTATGGGACTCATTCCAAGTCAATGTATTATGTTTTAATGAAAAAGGTTGTTTTTTCTTTCTCAAGAATCACTTAAAATAAAAGTGTAATTTATGTCAAACCGGGTTTATTATAAACACATGTAAAGAATCGCTAGATTTTTTTGTTAAAAAAGTTCTTAATATAACGGTTAACATTTAAACATTTATCTGAATATCCGATGTCTGCTTATTACAAATAACAATATTCAGTCACTACAAGAACTGGTTTGTATGAGCAGACCTTAAAATACCACCAATCCCACCGTAAAATCCCACCATTATTCGGAAACACGCCATGACACCGTCCTAACTCCAAACATGAACGCAATAGCGCACATAAAATCGCCAAATGACCGTGGCTGCGCTGAATAACGACACAATGCAAAGTTCAAATAAAATCGTGCCAACGCTGAGACTGCGGACCGCGGATGGACATGTTTTTTGCGTGGAGAGACAATATTCGGGGGTCAGTGGACAGGACTAGTTATGACATAAGGAGAGAACAATCAACATCTTTCGACAGACAAAGAGGATAGCGGAAAACTTTTGACGTAAAGAGAAGACGGCAAAAAACTTTTGACGTAAAGAGAAGACGGCAAAAAACTTTTGACAAACAGGGACGAGAGCGAATAATTTTTGACATTAAATGAGGACAGCTAACAACTTTGACATGACAAGACGGCAGAAGACTTCGAATTCAAGAGAGAATACACAGCATATTTCACTATAATAAACCGTCTGTCAGGAGAAGATCTCCACCACCCAAAAGACCACAGCCAAATAAGTCAGTAATCCTGTGTTAGTAGCATGGAGTTTTGTATTGCACTAGATTGGTTGCATTTCAATATGAGGTGCATCGAATGCTAGTTTGCCCGTGGAGTAAAAAAATAAATTTTCAGAGGAGACTCTTCTAACTTTAATTTCTGTACAATGAAAAGGCCTGAAATTGCATCATTTTTCTACCCACTTGAACTAAGATTTAAACATTTAGAAACTAGCTATTTCACTGTTCTTTTTTGCTATAGATTATTATAGGCATATTTGTCTTTTATACTCTTTTTAAATAAATTTCAACATTGATAATGCTACTAAAAACTCATAAAAATTACAGTTATGAGTCGCCACATTATATTCCAGTTATGAGTTTCTGGTTATGAGTGGGTGCGAGATCGATATAAGAGACGGTAATGGGTTTATCACAATAATATCGCTCTGCGAAAAGATAAAAAACTCGAAACACTACCCAGCTGTTAAAACTTCTTAGAATATTATTTTGAATTTGAGCTAGGTACAAGGTTATGTCAGTTATATTATGTTATTGTGATTGTCAAAATACTACATTGAGAAAAATGAAAAATTATAAACATTGAAACAAAAATATCTTTTTTCTTAATAAAATGGCGACCGTGATAGATGAAATAAAGCAAGAACGGGCAAATTTACGTCGTATTTTCACAAGAAAGTGTAGTGAAATAATTAAACTTGTGGAAAATCATGAATCAGACGTAGACACTATTGTCGCTGCCGTGGAAGTTCTGGAACCAAGAGTACAGGGTATGTTTGATATGGATAGCTCATTTTCTCCTATGAGCGCATTTACCACCTATTAATTCAAATAAGGCCGAAGAAAACATAATAGATGAAGAGACAGATCAAGCGGACAGTTATAGAATGAAATGGATAGTCACGAAGAAGAAGGTAGATAAAAGGGTCTATCCACAAGAGAATACAAATTCCGCTTGTAACCACGTCAACTCTAAATATGGCTCAGTAAGTAGTTGTGGTAGTAAAGATAATCCCAGTTGCTCAAACGTCACATACAATAATAATAGATATATTAGAAAGTATAATTTACCTAAATTGGAACTTAAAAAGTTCGACGGTAATATAAAGAACTGGTTGTCATTTTGGGGCCAGTTCCGTAAAATAAATGATGATTGCGAAATTGATAACGATGACAAGTACCAATATTTGCTGCAATGCATGGAACATGGCACTGAAGTGAGAGCAATTGTAGAAGGTTTCCCATCGTCTGCGTCAGGGTATCATCATGCATTAGAGCAATTAAAGTCACGTTTTGCTCGCGATGATTTACTTATTCAAGTATACGTGAGAGAACTTTTGGGCTTAATACTTCTTCAAGCTAAGAAAAATAGCCAACTATCATTAACAGCATTATACGATCAATTGAGTGCGCATATTCGTGCTTTAGAAACTATAGGTATACAAAAAGAAAATTATTCAGCATTTGTATACCCAATGATTCAATCGGCTCTTCCGTGTGACATTTTGAAAATCTGGGAAAGAAACCGACCTAGTTCGCTTACAATGGAATCTCCAGATAAAGAACTTAGTCATTTATTAGAATTTCTTAAACGGGAAGTTGATAGCGAACAAAGAGTCAATATGGCACAAACTACTTTTTTAGAAACGGATAGATCTTATAAAAAACCTGACCCTCCATCGGCAGAATGCTTAGTTACAAATATAAAGAGACCGGAAACTAAGCAGTGCATATTTTGTGACAAGACGTCACATGTCAGTGTGGAATGTTACAAATTACAGAAAATGAATTTAGAGCAAAGGCGAGAATTTTTAAGGAAAAAGAAAGCATGTTCTTTGTGTCTAAAAATTGGACACTTCTCAAGATTTTGTAAAGCTTATACTAAGTGTTGTATTTGTATGAAACGTCATTCGGTAATATTATGCCAGGGAAAGCCGAAGCACCTACATCAGTAGTGCCTTCCAATAGCAGTGACACTGTGAATAACAATGCCGCACAATCACAAGCGGTAACATTGCTTCAAACTCTTTTGCTTACTATTACAAATAACGACAAGAAAATGACTGTGAGGGCGTTATTTGATACAGGAGCACAACGCTCCTATGTCAAGAAATCAGTAGTGGAAGGTCTCTGTCTAAAACCTGTAAGTAGAGAAACTTTGACTCATTACTTGTTTGGCGGCATACAAACGAAGACAGAAGAAATCGACGCTTATAATTTTACAATACATAGTTTAGATAGTTCTTTTTCTTTTCATAATTTTTATGCTTTAGTTCAAAGTCGCATTTGCGGTGACATTCCTTGTGTAAATATAAAAGACAACAAAATGTCAAATTTGTTAAAAAAGCATAATGTATCACTGACAGACAAGGGCACCGAAAACACAGAGATAGGTTTACTTATTGGAGCTGACTTCGCGGGTCTATTTATGACTAATGAGATTATTTCCTTAGATAATAATATAGTAGCAAACAAAACAAAACTTGGTTGGACGATATTAGGCAAACACTTGAACATATGTTGCAATATTAACACCTTAATTTGTTCAACAGATTTAAATGCATTCTGGTCACTCGAGAGTCTAGGTATAAGAGATCCGGTGATGGAGAGAAGTACGGCGGAAATAGAAGGTCAAAAACTGTCAGACTTTGAAAATAATATTATCGTGAATGACGGGAAAAGGTATGAAGTTCGTTTACCGTGGAAGCTTGACTATGAAAATTTAAGCAGTAATTATGAATTGGCGAAAGGTAGACTAGTAAGCGCTACGAAACGACTTCAAAAATGTGGTAAGTTGACAGATTATTTCGCGGTCTTTAATGAATGGCATCAACTAGGCATTATTGACACTGTCTCAGATTATGAGAACGATTATAATTCGGGCCACTATTTATCTCATCATGCCGTTATTAAAGAGGCTAGTCCACGACAAAGGTAAGACCAGTTTTCAACGCTTCAGCCAAAGACAAAAATGGTAAATCTCTGAATTCATGTTTTGATAAAGGTATTAATTTGATAGAAAATATTCCAAAATTACTTATAAAGTTTCGACGTGGCGCTATTGGTATAATTGCTGACATCGCAAAAGCGTTTTTACAAATCTCTATTGACCCCGATGATAGAAAATATTTAAAGTTGTTTGTGGTGGAAAGATGAGACGTAAAGGAAATACAAACATATCAGCATTGTAGGGTGGTGTTTGGGCTAACATGTAGCCCCTTTTTACTTTCTGCTACAATACTTCATCACTTGGAAAAAGGTGACGGGTCCATATAAAAATTGCGCTGATGAATTGAGCAAGTCATTGTACGTCGATAATTGTGTTTTCAGTACCGATACGGAAGTAAACGCGTTGAAGTTTATGGCGGATGCAAAAGAAATAATGAGCTGGGGCAAGTTCGACTTACGGCAGTGGATCATTTCATCTACGAATATAAATGAGACAAGAAAAAATGAGATCTCAGTCTTGGGTCTTATGTGGGATATTGCGAAGGATGAGCTTTATTGCAAAATTGATATACCTCCGATGATTATAGACTGTAAGTATACAAAGAGAAATATCTTGTCATTTATTCAAAGGTTATACGACCCAATAGGCTTCATATGCCCAGTTATTTTAGTACCAAAAATTATTTTGCAAGAAATGTGGAGACAGAAGCTAGAGTGGGACGATGAACCCCCAGAAGAGATATCAACAAGATATTTAAGGTGGTATAAGAATCTCTATTTCATCAAAGATTGTAAGATAGCCCGAAGATTAAGTAAAGAGTACATAAAAGATTGCGAAATAACTTTGCACACTTTTTGTGATGCTTGCAAAGAAGGATATGCGGCGTGTGTTTTCTTGAGAACTCAAAATAAAGACAGAGTATCAATACAACTGCTATCTGCTAAAGCAAGAGTAGCTCCTATAGGAAATATGAGTATACCTCGACTTGAATTGCTGTCAGCTTTAATTGCATCTAGATTAGTTGTAGAAGTAAGAAATAGTTTAGAATTGCCTACGAGGGAGGAGTTCTTTTGGACAGACTCTAGCGTTACGTTGAGTTGGATAAAAAAGAATATTACAGTAAATACATTTGTGTCTAACCGGGTAAAAGAAATAAAACAGAATTCGAATCCACAAAATTGGCGTCATATAGCGGGTGAGTCAAACTGGGCTGATCTAGCTTCGAGAGGCTGCGACGCTAGACAATTACTTGATTCCCACTGGAGTGAAGTGCCTCCATGGTTACTGTGTAATCCTGAATATTGGCCTAAGTCAGAAATAAATATCGAGGATAGTATGATAGACAAAGAGCGAAAATGTACTACTACATGTGTTGTTGAAGTTGACTCGAATAATAATTTTTCTGAAAATTTTCATACTTTTTCAAATTATACAAAAACAGTACGATCGTTAGCATGGATGATGAGATTTGTTAGAAATGCGCAGAAATCTAAAGAAAATAAAAAGGGTGAAATAGAGTACGAGGATTTTGAAGCAGCTGAAAGAATACTGATAAAGCTAATACAGGAAGAGAATAAAGAATTCATAGAAAAGAGATGTAAAATTAATATATGATGATGATGGGTTAATGAGATTAGAAACTAAGCTTACCTTAGGAAACTTTTCTGAAACTATAAAAAAGCCATATATTGTACCTGCAAAAAATGTAATAATAAGAACAATGATTGAAGAGTGTCATCGGAGACTGCAACATGCAGGAAGCAATATTGTTATTGCTAATATAAGGCAACGGTTTTGGGCTATAGGCATTAGATTAGTAGTTAAGTCAATTATAGCAAGATGCGTAATCTGTAACCAATTTAAGGCTAAGCGCACAGAAGCAAGCACTGCTCCTCTTCCCTTAGATCGTATTAACTGTTCCGCCGTATTTGAGGTTACCGGTGTGGATTTGGCTGGACCGTTATATCTGCGTGGTGGTAATAAATGTTGGGTCGTTATTTATACATGTGCGGTTTATAGAGCTGTACATTTGGAACTAACGAAAAGCTTATCGACGCTAGATTTTCTTATGACCCTTCGCAGATTCATCGCACGTCGCGGAAGAGTAAGAGTGATTATGTCAGATAATGGCACGAATTTTGTGGGAGCTGATAATTTATTCAAGGATATTGATTGGAATTAAATAAGCAGGTATTCCAATATTGAACGGATACAATGGAAGTTCAATGTTCCTACAGCTGCCTGGTGGGGCGGTTTCTGGGAGCGCTTGATAAAGATACTAAAAGACCTCTTACGTCGAATATTAGGAAAAAGGGTCATAACATACGATGAAATGAACACCATTTTATGTGACTGTGAAGCCACTATGAATGGACGTCCTTTGACGTATGTCGAGGGTGACAAAACATTATCTTTGGAACCATTAACACCATTGTGTTTTCTGAACCCATTGCCGACATCAGATGTGTCAGATTTGGATCACATTGATTCCAAAAACTTGAATTGTCGTTTGAAATATTTACAAAAGCTGCGTGATGATTTTAGACACAGATTCCGTACAGAATATTTGACGTATCTTTTACAAAGGGGAAAGTCAAGGACAGACGATTTGAAAGTAGGAGATGTAGTTATTGTTGAAACAGAAGAGAAGAGGTTAAAGTGGCCATTGGGATTAGTTCTAGAAATTTTTAAAGGTAGAGATGGAGTTGCCAGAGTTGCGAAGCTAAAGACGTCTACAGGATTGAAGGTAAGGCCTATCCAGAAATTATTCAAATTAGAAGTTTCGACCCAATCATATATTCAAGATAGGAACCCTAGAACGCATACACGTAGTGGACGCATTATAAAGGTACCAAGCCGCCTTGGTGTTACTTAAATAAGTGTCAGTGGCCCTTTTCTGTTAATATTGGAGATTATGTATATTTATACTAGGAATTAATGTGTGTGGACTAGGAATTGATCTGTGTCTTTAGGCTTGGAGGATGTTAAAACTTCTTAGAATATTATTTTGAATTTGAGCTAGGTACAAGGTTATGTCAGTTATATTATGTTATTGTGATTGTCAAAATACTACATTGAGAAAAATGAAAAATTATAAACATTGAAACAAAAATATCTTTTTTCTTAATACCAGCAGTAGCGGAATGTAATGCGTTGTCACTTCCTTGGAAGTGACAGCGTGTTCTAAATCCGTCACCGCAACGAACATTCAATATATGAATAGTACATATTGTTACTCTATGGCCGAAATTGGTCTTTCGCCCGAGGGAAACACTCTGCTTTTTATATCGAATATAAAACATATCGAAACCTGTTTAGTTCAAAAGATCTGATGAATCATACGTAAATAATTACCACTCGATACTGATATATGTAAATTTTTTGAGAACCTGTGAATTTGTGGTTACAAGAGCTCATCCACCCTGTGCATATCAGAAAGTCTAGGCAAGTAATGACGTCTGTAGCCTCCAGTCAGTCACAAAAATGTAATCCCGTTTCTCTGAATACTCGTATTCCCTGTTGAACCAGACCAAAGCTTGAGTGGTCGCACCGCAACCCAATACCACGCACTGACCTCCATTCGCCGTTTTGTCGATCCATTTTTGTGTTGCTATCTCCGGAACACATTATGAGGTAATGAGCGATAACAAAGAGGTAACGATCATATACAGGGGCTCCACTGTAACTGGATTCTCCAAATGTCACTTCTGAAGGTCGCTCACAAAATTGGTTTAAGCATGTCTGTGTACCGAACTTGATTGTAATTATTGGGCCATTTAAATTGTTTATTACAACTATAAAAATCAATTTTAAATGGCTAATTAAATTAAATTATATTTTACAAAAACGGTACATAAAGTTTTAAAACGCAGTCTGATGTTAGACACTGTTTGAACATGACGCCGTTTCCTTTTTTTTAAAGGATAAATGAGGCAGTATCGTGTTAACCACCTCCGTGGTCTAGTGGTTAAGGCAGTGGCGTAACTTTACCATCTGAGACCCATGGCAAATTCTTTGGATGGGGCCCTCCCATTAAAATTGATCGACGTCTTGTTATTTTAAATGTGTTCAAATCTTGATGATTAGTTTGAATTTGAATATGGTCTTTGGATGTATCTCACTTTAACTGTTTTTAAGTACATACAAAAAATATAATTTTTAAGTAGGTACTTGGGTAAAAAATTTTGTTAAAAATATTAGGTTATTTCTGGGCCTCTTGGGCCGGGGCCCTCTCAGGTCGGGGCCCGTGGCATTTTGCCAATCCTGCCGCCCTATAGCTACGCCACTGTCGGGAGGTCCGGGATTCAATTCCCCATGGGAGCAGAATTTTTTCTGTTTGGTTTGGCTAACTACCACCACCATCTTACCCAAGTTTGTAGCCATAATAACAATGTTAATAGCATTGTTGTGTTTCGATAATTAGAGGAAAGATAGCCAGTTCCTCTGTTATTGAGGAGTCCAGGTGAAGCTCGCTTCCATCTTCGGCCTTATCATCAGTTACCATCAGGTGAGATAAAGGCCAAGAGCTTTCCTGTCGTATGTAAAAAAAATCTATGCTATGAAACTACATAGAAATTAACTTATACGCATATGATGCAAGGCTTATGTGAAAACATTTTTTTATATAGATTTGTTCATATTGATGCAGTAATCGTTAAGTACAGCTGTTTGTCCATTATTTGTTTTTCTTCAGTATATAACCATATATTGTATGAAAATTGAAAATTGTCTTGAAAATTTTTAGATATTTTATACAATATAATATATTTGCCTTTTTAAACAAATTTTGTGAAGATACATTTTTAAAATTAGTATTATTTAAGGCATACTTTAAACATAAATTTCTCGTTCCATAAATAGTTTGTTGATAATTTCTGAAATTACTTGTTGAATCCAAATTTAATTTCTTAAAGCAACTTGCTAACTATTTGACAATAAACGCCGTAAAACCATAGCAAATAATTTGAGAAGATGCAATAAAAGTGTATGTTTGCTTTAACATGTCCCAAATTAACAAAGTATAGAGATATAATAACAGAGGTGACAATGTTCTAACATATAATAAAATTCTACTTGACCAATAACGTTACTCTCTCAACCGAACCGGTTATTAAGGTTCACTCTGTAATACTCGATAAACTCTTTTTTTGTTGTTATCAGCATTTTATTGCAAATATTCCCTCGGTAAACAGTGATAAAATGAATTGCTTACAGGACACGCACCTCAATTCTATTCATTGACCCGTGTGCGATTTGTTTGACGACGTGTTCTTTTCTTTGACGACAAATTTTGACAATCCTATTTTTGAGACCGACTTAACTTGATGTTAAAGAGAAGATTAGTATCACAAAACCTTTCAAACTACAAAAAGCGGGAAACTGTAATCAACAAATAAAATTCAATATCAGTTAACTAAAGTACTAAGATATTAAACGTTTCATTTCCGTTTCTTAGTTAGTTTTTTAATTTTTGTCCGTTATTGGCGTGTCCTTTCCCCTCTCACACTAGAATCTATATAACAGAAATAACTAGCTGTTTAGAACTATGTTCAAGGTGTAAATTACCCTGTCGGATTAATTTACCCATAAATCACCCAAGAAAAGCGGCTAAGTAAGAACATATTATGTTAAATTAATGGTAAAATGCGTAGTGCTACAGTGAAATAGTAAAAATATGAACACAAGCCACAATTATAAGCATAAGTAAGTTGCTCTAAGACTGTTATTTGTAACAACGTTATAGAATTACTTAAAACGACAAAGAAACAAAACGAAACGCTGAAATCGTTTTGCAAAAAATCTCCTGAACATCTCACACGAAATTCACCTTTACCGCCCTCGCGATAACAATAAAAGTCGGAGGTATAAACCGGAACTAATTTTTGATGGGACGTGCATCACAGCTAGCAGCGCCATCTCTACGGATTCCGGCGAAATTTTTCACCGAAGCATTTTCTTACAAGAAGCCACGCACACGGCTTCGAAAACGCACACAGAGCGAAGCGAATATAATCGAACTCACCCACACGCAAGAAAAAAAACGATAAAAAACGGCACACAATCAACCTCTGTGCACACAGGCGCAGTTTTCAGATTTTGAATTTCGAACGTGTTTGAAAAATTCTGAATTTGAATTTCGACTTTAGAACGCTGTTCGGCTAGATCGGAATGCCTTTATGATTAATTCAAGAAATGTCTTTATGATTAATTCAAGAATCGAGATAAGTTTACAAAAGTGAACAAGGTTTTGTATAAGCGCGGGCACCCGCACAGAGACAGCTGTTCGTAGACGACACTGCACTTTACGGCTGTAAGGGTAGGGTATATAGCGCGACAGAACAGTCTTGAGCCTCGAAAATACTTTCGTTTGTGTCATTCATCTAGCACTTGTTAGCTTAGACGTCTTTACTCTGACGTTAGACTGTTTTTATATAGACAATTATTGTTTATAATCCCTAGAACAATATTTTAGCTGGTGAAAGTATGTATATTGTAGTAATTGGCTGTAATAAATAATTTTTAATTGCTTAAATATTTGAGAAAATATAGTAGTCGTCGTATCCTAAAGTTGAAAATAAATCAAATACAAGTAGAGTAAGCTCCTTGTCAAACTACTTGACCTTTGGAGTTTTCTCATGTAGCTCGTAATAGTAACGGTTTTCGTAGAGTAAATGTAAAGCATGAATGAGAGCTTACTCTACCAATCGAGAAATTTTAGTCGTTTTGATTTATTTTACATCAAAAACTGCGATAATGTTGCCAAGAGCTCCTACTGATTGTGCCTAATGTCACTGTTTACACGAAACAAATACCAAGTATTTTCAGCATTCAAGTATCAAGATCACGCGATCGCTGCATCGGTCGCAGTAAATACAAGGTAATGGCTAAGTACGCACGCGGTCTAGTACGCTGTGCGCCGCCGGTGCAGTCCCGCCTATGCACAATCGGTAGAGAGTCGCATTTCCGTTCCCAACATACAGGACCACAACACGCGACAAGCCCGCTAAAAACCGCCGAAAAAACAGGAAACCAAATTTAAAAAAAGAATATTTTGACCACAGACTATATTTTATAAAAATCAAATTAGCAACTATATTCATATCATTCGCGTAGTGGTTTCGATAAGAGTTTAAAAGAATATATCAAAATATTTTCGGATCTAGTGAATTTTTTCCGAATTTTTCGTCGTATTTAAGTGAATTTGCCGCGCGCGATGCAAGACACATATCACATGGAAACATAGGACCCGAACTTATATACTTTATTAAAACAAAAAAATATATATTTAAAAGAATATTTTTGCGTGCAGTGACTGTCGTGATGTGTTACATTATATTATGCAGTGACAGTGTCATAGCTGTGAAATACGGTTGAATGGATTCGTGAGTGTTACATGAAGAGGTGACAGGGGATTCGAATTTTGAAACTTTTTATTTTTTTATACAAAATTACCACCGAAGTGTCAAACTGGACGGAAGAGGAAGCGGCCACCTCTGACGCATGTAAGTACAGTTCGTGTTTGAACTTGGAACGAAGACGTTTGATTCGGTTTTTGAGTTTAATCATTGGTGTCCTTAATCTTGCATTCTTAACTTGACGTCATCTCAGTGTGTGCGTGCAGAAGTGTACTACGGTAGGGTGCGTGCGTGTGTGCGTGTAGGGTTCACGCACATTTTTTGTGTTTTCTTATGAATCTCCCCACTACTTCGCCCCTCCTATGCTCGTAATAGTTTATCTATCCCACTCTTTTTCTATGACTGCGCCGTTTACTGTGTGCGTGAGCTACGCGTGTGAGCGCTAGCAAATTGCAACCTATATTTTGATCGAAGGCCAATGACGACATAGAGAAAATTTTATAGCCAGCAAACCTTTCATTCGATGTAAAAGCTATATTTTAGCGTATAACAAAAAAACCGACCTCATTTAATAGTGGTCTTGAAGCTTTTGAACCGTCGAATTTGAGCTTTTGACGACAAAACAAGATAACACCAAATAACAAGTGTAAATATCATGTTTTTTTGCTTTATTATTGCTTAAGAATGGAAAATATACCGATTTATTAGATTTTAATTGATTTCAATGTGCGTTTTCGTAAATGTTTTTCGTCACTTTCATTTTAAAAGTTATCTATCAGTCGCGCGTAGGCTCAAATTTTGCCGTCGGCACTCTTTGTTGCCGCCTTCGGTTAATTTTCTATGAAACAATTTCGAGTATCAAAGATAAATAATACGACTATTTATAGATTTCAAAAGATCAATTAGATTTTATTAGACTCTACATTATTCTTCTTGTTTTTTACTTGTCTTAAAACAAGTTTATGTTTATGGAAATTCGAAATCGATTAAGTACATAAAAATATGTTGATTGTTGTTAATCGTAGCTCGTAAAACCATTGAAATATTTAATATCATCATTCTCTTTTTTATATAAATTAGTGAAAACATAAATGTGCTAAAATTATAAACTTCAACTTTTTATATCAACTTACAATAAGATATAGTAGTATATACTTATATATAGTAGTATATATATACGAGTAGTATATACCTACCTAATTATCAATCTGGATAATATTGCTTCTAACCACAAGTCATATAAACAATAAATTCATGATTATATAGGTACAAACCTTGAATTTTATAGATAGCAAATTTATTTGTAATAATTCTTGTATATTTTTACAAAACATAATTATTGCAGGGAATGATAAAAATGTCAATGGCAATAAATTACGCTCTCTGTCCGACAGAGACAGATGTAAGTATAAAAATAACAATTGGGTCGCCAGTCAGGATGTTTTATATCGATGAAATTTATTATGTATTTAAAAATATTTCACAGGAAATCGTTTTAAGTTGAATTTAAGCCGCTAATAACATGTAATAGTGAATGTTAAAAATGAATGATATAAAAAAGTTTGGCGTTTATTATATTAGACTATTAGAGAAAGAATTTTTATATTAATAGGAACAATTGAGAAGTTTAAATATAAAAAAATAAACTCAATGCCTGTGTTAGTTTGTGGCTATTTCATTATAAATAGGTTAAGAGAAACAAATCCTAAAAATCCATAGTTGTAAATATTTTTGTAATAGTAGGTATGACCACAACAATATTTAAAATTTAAAAACAACTTTAAAATGGCGCGGGTAAGGTTGCCGATTCGTTATAAAACTATATAGGAATATAACAAAAAACAAATTTAAATATTTAATCATTAATATATTTAACGTAACACCAATTGCTCATCTGTACTTGTAATTACTGATGTTAGAAACAATATTTTCAACAGTATTGCAATTTTAAAAACAGTCTACAACTGAACATTATTTGGTCAATAGATAGATAGATAGATAAAACGTTTATTAGGTACAAAACACACAAACACATTAACAAGATTAAGATACAATCAATATCAAGACGCGTGGATTGAAAACAAGAATTAAGAAACATAAAAAAAACATGTATGTAAATAAAATGCGCCTGTGTGTTGCAGTACCCAAAGGGCCAAGGCTCAGTGTAGATTTTTTTGCCCTAAAAAGAGCAAAAAACACTGATTTTCATCCATTACCCTGGTTGATGGAGAGGCTATAGGGCATAGAGAATACACACTGTATATGTGTTTATTTTATTCATTCACGAGTCATTATCACAACTCTTGTGCTCTCTTCTTCAGAACAATAACAATTCATTATAATTGTACGTTTTCAGGTTAGATAGTAAGCTCATGAAAATAAATAAAAATACAGTAACACATATTATTATTGCTAAAGTGCTATTAATATTATTATTTTTAAACGGTTTTATTTAGCTTGCCCTGTTTGTTTGGATCAAATCTTGCAAGTTAAATTTGACCCACTTGCCAATGTCCCATTGAGCTGAAATTTGGTATACACCTTTAGTTCCGATGACAATGCAATTATGTATAATTATTATTAAGTATCCTCAATTTCAATTAAACCGATTAAGTAAAAAAAAATTCTTAAGTATTATTTAAATATAAAGCCCATAAATGACATTATACACGTTATAACAGCAAAAGCAACCCAACGCAGTCCTTGCGCTTACGGTCGGCCAAGGCGAGGCGCTTGCGCAACTGTCAATGTCACTACTACAACCGCCGCCATCTTGAGCTTAGAACGAATGAAGGCTGCGCGCTTCGCGGCTCAATCTAATAGCCGTATGGCGAGTAATGTAGACCAGGTGCTGATGAAATCTTTTTGGTGACGGAAGTGTTAGTTGGTAATGGAACGGAAAAAAGATGGTAGAGTCTGCGCTAATAGAGAACCGTCTTTGCAGTTGAAGGCTGTTTTGTCCTCAATCGCCTTAGTGTACCTGATACACTACAATAGTGTACCAACAACTACCATTTTTATACTTTTGACCAGTTAATTTGAAGCTAGATCCTTGCGTTTGCTCTATCAGAAGAATATAGAGTCTTCGCTATTAATGATTGTTGATGTTTTTTTTTTGCATGTAGAGCACATTAGAACTTTATTTTTGAGTATAGGAAATTATATAGTTTTAAATCAAAGTTCTTTTTTTGTTTAAGCTGCATTGATATTTGAAATGTTAATAAAAATTTGAAGTACGAGTATAAAAACGGATATGTGGTAAATTATTCGTTTAGATATTATTATTATTAATTTGGTTTTTTTCCTCTCCTTTTCAAGAGGCACGTAAGCATAGGCCAAAGTCAAGTGCGTCTAATTGTATTAATGTCGAAAGAGATGAACATTTTATAACAATTCTACAAGTATTCATGACTACGGCTACGGCTTTTTGGATCAAGGTAAATGTGGATTTAGGAAAATTATTATTATTTGCTAAATAATAAATATTATTATTGTGATTTTATCAATAGAATGTTAAGTTATCACAAAAACAAATGCTTTATTGAGTTTTTAGGCATAAACAGCGAAAATCATTAAAAGAAATTGATGACATTCAAACTTTTGATATTCATATAACTACAGTGGAGATATTTAATAAATTTCTCCAATATTATTGTGATGTGCAAAACTAGTTAGATATCCTTTTATTTTGGCTGGCATATATTTTATTGAAGAAACATAAAAATTCATTTTGTTTTTTTATTAATGAAACACTTTGTATGCTTTAGTCTCTACATTTAAGTATTAATGGATATTATCTTCGCTTTTTTAACCAGACAAAATATTACAATATTTATCAATTAGTTACAAATTACCGAGGTTCAAATTAAAACCAAATGATGATGCTTTATTCTAAAAAAACACAGTATACAAAATATTTAAAGAACAAAACGAACTGACCTAAATCTACCAAGATATGGCCACTGTGCCTGAAACTATGAATAAAAACGTTGATAATGGCAGAATTGATTGAACTTTGATAATCTATAGTTTAAGTACAAATATAAGTGACCGCTTACATCCTCTTCTTGAGTTTGTAACATAAGCCTAATCGATACACGAATCGATCCGGCGTATTCGATCCATTCACTTCTCGATTATAATCAAAGATGGCGTCCAGCTGCCATGGTTGGTGACATTAACCTTTTGCATATGCCATTTTGAAATCAAATTTAATTTAAAACTATTGAAGGGTTGGAATTCAATAGTGAACTTTGTTAACTTTGTTCGACAATGTATTGACTATTTAAACAATATTTGTTTGATCTATCAATACAGAGAAATAGATGTTCGATGATAGCAGGGCGTGAATTTTAATTAGAAGTTTGCTGAAACCTATTGTTGTATTTAATAATACCTACTATAAATACCAGATGTAATCAAATTAAATGTTTATGAAGCATTGTCCGTAGCAAGAAAAGTTGGCAAAGTTTTTGTAACTTGAATATTCATAAAACTATAATCAACTTAAACAAAATATTACAATGAAGCTATATGCACCCTGAACGTAACTTCGTCTTGGCTGATAACATAGTACAGTCTAAATGAAAACGAAAATTACAATTTAATTAACAATAAAACAGTAATTATTATTATATTAAGTGACCTAAATATACAAGGCTGTTAGCTCCACTCTTAGTAAAAATAACTTTTCGGTTGAGAGTTAGGCGACCAAGATAGCATCACTAAGATTTCATTTAAAGGCGTTCATTCAGAAAATCAATTCTTGCAAAAATGTTTTCCAATGTTCTGAACTGATATAATTAAGCAGTTCCGAATATTCGCCAACGAATCATTACATAGTATAAAACAAAGTCTCTTCTTCGCCTTAGATCCTTTAAACTACTTTAAAGCATCAAGCGATCGAGAAGAATCCACGCTTGCGCAGCCGCAGGCGGGTCGCTACTTGCTAGTTACCTACCTATATTTAGTTATGTAGTACAGAACAGACACGAGGCAGTTACTGCATTAGGTCGCACTGACATTAAACTAGATAGTGGCGGCGGCGCGCGGCCAAGGCGAAAGCTCCACTCGCACGCAGCCGCCGCAGATTATCTAACACTGGGAGCTGAATGCTACCCGACGCCATTCAGTAACGGTTACTTACTGCATTTTCCTTGCCGGCTCTTAAAGTCGACGCAGCAACTCTTAAGGCGTTGACATAACAACTTTAAAGTCAACATAACAACTTAATATCGACATGGCTACGCTTTTAATGTAATAGATAATATCTGCATAATAGTATCCGGACGTAGGAAGGAGTTTGTTCAAGTTTCCTCACAAAAAAGGCACAAATAGACAAATAGGCACATTTTTTTAACAACACGTTTACATTTTTATTGTTTGTTTTTTTACTTTTTGAAATTCAAGTTTAAAAATCGTTTGTAGTATAAAGTGTAATAACGGTGTATGTCAATCATAAGGGCAGATAGTGTCAATACAGTCCCATAATCAAGAGAGTTCAAGGAAACAAGCCCCGTAGTGTGCCTTTAATCGCAATATTAAAATTAATATAAAATTATATTGCATTGTTATTAATTTAAATCCATTTGCCCAAATTAGATACCTTTAGAATGAATTACACACGGAAAATAACACGATTTAAGTGTAAAAATGGTTAATCTTACGCTTACGCTTAAATGGAAGAGCTACATCATCAGCTAAACAAGTTTCAAATAAAAATATTTGTAATTAGTTATGTCTTAAAGAGTTCTTTCTGTACTGAAGTGAAACATATGATTAACGTTAGTCAGACAAGACACAAAATATGCCTACTGTAGCACGCTCACTCACCAGTCTCAAATCCACGATAGTGAATCATAAAACCGCCGAATTTGCGAACAAAGAGCAAACGGAGCAAGTTTCTTCCGCGACCGAAGCTCACATGGGCTGAGTCACTCATAACGCCCAACATCTGCGCTGCGCAGGCGACCTCGAGACGAAAGTAATGGGCCACGCCGAAATAAAACCGAAAAAATCTCCTTTCTCCCGCCACCGGCCGCCGAATGAGTGACCCCATTTCGGCTGCTTTGTTGTGATTTTTTTTTGGGGCGATCGCACAACTCTTGCTTTCATTTTGGACGTACGTACTCGTAAGTGCGTTACCGTATTGCATTTTATGTGCTCTAGATTGATGCCGCCAATTCGCATTTTTATCTCATAATTCATCATTAATGGTTTTATCCTTTAATTTAATAGTATGATTAATATTAACATTGCGACAATGGCGATTCAAAGAATGAAAATTAGATCTACAGGCCTGTTATGGATCTTTCATCGTATGACATGGTCATTTTGAGATAAAGAAGTGATAAAATGCTTTATTTCGTACTATCGATCTCCAATGATATCATCACTATGGCATAATTTCTATGATGTCATCATGATAAAATATAATGAACGAATGATCAAAAATCTGATCGAAAATCTAATTTTTCGTTTTGCACTATGATTTCTTAGGATATATTTGAAAACAATGAGATCTTTGAAAAATGTAATGTTCTGTTTTTTTTGAAAAGCCGTCTTAACCCTAAGGGTGTATAGCTAAATATAAGAATAAAAAAATGAAACCGGTAATAAGCCTCCTGGTGTGCATTACATGTTCTTGCATTACCTCGTGAACGTTTTTCTAATTTTCGAACATGTGTAGAGTTGACTTTATTTTCTTCAACTAATCTTTGAACTAGGCTCATTATCTTGAAATTTTTGGGTACTGTGACTTGACATCTTATGTCACAGGTTAGTAACGTAGAAGACCCCTTTGAAGGGGTTGTAAATTTCCTGATAGTACTGGAACAACATGGTCTGTAGTCACTCACCATCACGTGGGGCTGCTTTTGCCAACTGAATTGTATAAAGAAACTCATCTATTATTATCACTTGGAAACAATATCTGTCCTACCGTTGGGCGCGGGTCTCTGCTTAGAAGAGAAGGAATTGGCCTGTTACATCTCGTTGGTAAAACGAGTTTGTATAATCGAAGATTAATACTTTGCATTTTCTTAAAAAATGCAAAATAAATAAATTAAAAATTGAATAAATAAATAAAATTTCTTCTCGCGCGGGATTTGAACCCGCGTCTCCAGCACACCCTGTTGACACCGAAACCTCTCGGTCACCCAGCTCTTACCAGCCCCGACGAAATCTTTAATCCTTAGATCTCTTTTGAACTTTATAAAGCCAAATTAGTCCTTATTGACTGTTAATGACTAGCTGTTTTAAATCAATAAGCCTTTTAAATTCAGTTACACGACGCAATTTTGAATTGTTATTACAATAATTACGAGCGTCGGACAAGAATTTCAACTAAGGAACCCCAAAGCTTGAAAGCCCCGAACCCGTCTGCTTCCGCCCGAAACGTGTGACCTTATTTCGTTCATTGTTTTTTTTTCGTCGTAATTCATTTTGGCTCGAATTCGGACGTTGGGCGGTGAGAAAAGTAAGCCTCGTTCAGAAGTGTGCTTCTAAGAATAAACAGGTCGCCAAATTCCAGCAGGCATTTATACATTTAATTGTTTCCTTCCAATTCAGCTAAAGAATTGATCTGTAAGCTGTAGTGATTTATTTATTTGCTTGTCACATGTTATACGTAGGTGGTGTTCAGTATTTTAAAAAACAAAGGAGCATGTGACACCCTGCAAGGGCACTGCAATTCAAGGAGAGCTACACTATGCGATAAACAGAGATACGTAAAGTTTTTTTTTTAAATAAAATATGTGGTTAACATTGCCCATATTGTAGAATATTGTGCAAACTTAATTATGCAAGCAATCCTTATTGCAATACATGATTATTCTATGCAATTATGTTGTTTTATTTATTTGCAAAGAACTCTTCTAAACTATAGTAAGCTTTTTCTATTAGATGTGATTTTATTTTTTTTAGGAATACATCGGATTTTTTTATGTCTTTTAGGTTGTTAGGTATGTTATTATATATTTTTATAGACATCCAGTATAGACCTGATCTGTACAGCGGAAGCGTTTTACCAGTTGGGAGATTTAATTTATTTTTGTATCTATTGTTGCGTTTAATGGTGTTATTTTCGGAGTAAAGTGTGATAAGTAGACCAGATTAAATAACAATCCTTACTAATATTATAAGCGCAAAAGTTTGTAAGGATGTTTGTTACTCTTTCATACAAAAACTTCTGAATGGATTTAGATGAAATTTTGTTGATAGACTGATTACGACACGGATTAACATATAGGCTACTTATTATCCCGGAAAAGTCAGTATTTCCCGCGGGAAAGTAGATTTACTGTTTTTTTCTTTGAACTTTTACGGCGAAACATAGTTCGCCGGCACAGTTGGTTACAATAGTACCATGTTCATAAGTCACACCAAGGTACCTGTGCGGAAGTCTCGTTTTCGCATTCTGATGAGCGAGATAGAATTAAATTCCGATTTTGGTGACTTGAAATCTTAACGTACGCAATGAAGGCTATATTTTAACGGTGTCGGCACTCGTATTCAATCGGCTTTAGGTTCTGCGCAGCCGAATTTCGCCGATGCTACTTATAAAAGTGGTCGTACGTAGGTACTGTGCTTATAATTTTAGAAAATCGTGACAGATACAAACCAAAACGAGTTCGATCCAGAAATTATTCGACAGGAGCTCCGCCGTTCATCTTAACGGCGACTACAGACAGACGCGCGCTATTTCACAGTAGATAACTATAAAGGGGCCACGGTAAGCTGTCGTAAACAGCGGCGCAGGTGGTGGGTTTATTATCTGGGAACTGGTGTTGCGGGAGTTACGCGCACATTGTGATAGCAAGCTTCGGAGGGATGGGCCTTGGCACTGTTTCACTGATCTGAATGTTTCAAAAGTAAAGATACGATTTCAATTTTTATTCGAGAATAATGAATCTTGGTTCGTGCAGCTAAAACTCCGTCGTTGAAGCTCCAAAACTACGTAAGTATGTCAAAATTGGCAACTTTTCAGAAGATCGTAACAACCACAAAGTTTTACAGGTTTCTGTGTTAATTTATTTGTTTACACTATTTAAAAATTAAATACGACGCTATTTCTATTTGATAGTTACAGATTTGTGACTAACTCGAATT
The DNA here is from genome assembly GCA_963935595.1 of Schoenobius gigantellus. NCBI lineage: Eukaryota > Metazoa > Arthropoda > Insecta > Lepidoptera > Crambidae > Schoenobius > Schoenobius gigantellus. The sequence continues at coordinate 18,290,752 of OZ012562.1, read as the reverse complement.
GCTTACATACACGTGACGTGTAGAGAATTTGCCTCCAAAAACGACTTTGGTGACGTTAGAATATCAAAGATGAAATTGAATCATTAATTTCTCAGTTTTATGGTGAAAATTTTATTCAAACAATACTGGAAAAATATACTTAAAAAAACAGCTCACGTTTTATACGGTCATGGAAAATGTTGACATTCAATTGAACCGCTGTTAATAAACAGCGGTTCAATTGATTTCTTGGATTTGATTCGTCCAAACCAGAACAAAACAGATCTGTATGCTAGATTCCTTATATAGGCCAGCTTATGATATACACATAAACATATTTAACGAGCGAGCCGACAGACAGACAGCGCTGCCAACTGGTTCAGCTGCCATAAACCATGTGAGCAAAGCCAGGCGCAGGTGGCTAATATACGGTTGTCCACGAGAATCAAACCCTGTCTTCCTGTTTTAAGGTTGCTTTTTGAACCAGCATGATAGGTGAGCTTACGTTGACAGATACGTTAAGAGATTAATGTTGTAATTTATAATTTTATATGTGTGCATTAAAATGCAGTGTAATATAATATGACATTTTATTTTCTTATGTCTTGGCTAGCTTGAGCCTTTGTTTTAAACGATTTCGCAAAAAGGAGGACGTTCTCAATTCGTCTGTATATTTTTCTTCTTGTATTTCATTTTGTTCGCTTTTGACCAATGCTAACTTATTACTCAAAGCTTTTTGTGCCTAAAAATTTAAATTCTTTTAACTATTCAGCAGCAAAAGTCACCAAGAGCCAGAGTTAAACTGTAGGCCTATTATATGGATCTTTCATCGTATGTCATGGTATAAATTTTGAAATAAGGAAGTCATGAAATGCTTCATTTGTTATCATATCATCACTATGGCATAATTACAATGATGTCATCGTGATATAATGAACGAATGAACGAAAACTACGATTTCATCATGACATCATTTGGAAACCATGAGAGCTGATTTGAATTTCAAACATCACCTTTTCGAACTGGTACCCGTAAACCATCTTTTTGATACTTTAAAATAACTTTGATCATTAGTCATAGGCGTAGGTAAAACTTTTCGAGCAGGATCCAGATTAAAACTTCAATTTGCCTAGTGTATAATGTCATTAGTGATTATTATTGATTAATTCACGGCCAATTTTTGAATCGTCAGATAAATATTAACTGTGGAATAAATATGGCGGTTCGACTCATTTTCTATATAAAAGCTGTCAGTGTAATATGTATTCCTCGCATAAATATTATTATCTGATTACTGAAAAATTGGCGCTTACACAGTTGCAAAAAAATACTTTGCCCACTTATTAAACTATTTTGTTCAACAAGTGGGCAAGGTTTTTTATTTTGTCACCGATTCGACAAATTCATTTTTTTAATCACCAATTCAGTTGGGGTTGGAGATCAGATAAACGGCTCTGCTGGTGCTTCAAGTTCCACCTCTACTTTCATTAGGTACCGTTATCTTTCTGTGAGCTTCCAAACAAAGTCCAAGGGCTCCACTATGATCGCTTATAATAATAAATATTGAAACAGAGACACCGCTCTTGCTACGTACAGCGCCATCCCGCTCTCAGCGCGACTTTAATTTGTTTTGAGCGATCGTGGTTAGTGGGCAGCTCGCAAATACACAAAATTGAGATGAAGTTACAACATATAGTTACGTAACTACACACGAATATATAGGAAGTATTCAAAATATTATTATTTTGATTACGTGCCTCTTTGTTTGTTGCTGAAATTCCTATTTACGTTTTCTTGGACAAGCAGAGTGTGATACAGTGTTGTGTGTTACGAAAATAAACAAATACTTAGTGATATTGTTTAAAAAAATATTTGACTGGTGTTATGTTACTTGGTGATTTATAATATAAATATTTATATTTCGAATGTACAGCGAACAATACGTCGAGATACCCAAAACTATTTTTTATCTTTGTCGCTTAGATATTTTTAACGGTAAAATACAATTAGTTGCATATAAGTAAAATTTTAGGTAAAGTGTTTCTAACTATGCTACAATGATCATCTAGATGCAGGAAAATGTTTTATTTATATGTTATAAATATAATTAATATAAGAAAAAACGTAATTACTTTCTTGATGCCGTAATTTCTGTATTGATCCCTTTTTACCTTTGATTTTCAAGTCAGTGATATCTTTTATTGACAAAAAACCAAAACAATGTTTTACCTCTTTTTGCCTAGTTTAGCCAAAATGAACCTCATTTACTTTTAATAACTAAGTAAGTACCAACATCCTATTTAGAGATCTTTACAGATATTGTAAAAACTAGTTAAAGATAAAGCAAACTTACAAATATAATATTGGTGGCTGCAGTTTTTTAACAATGCTACGAATAAATAAATTTTCTGTGGGGTGTAAGTCCACACTTGATGATTGATAACACTTGAAGTCCACACTATGATATTATGATGGTTTTGTTTGATGCTAAGTACTATGCTGGAGATGGATTATGGGATGCTCAGAAGAAATCTGAAGAAATCGATCAATTTGAGTGACATCGAATATGTATTGCTTTATAGGACACTAGCTCTGCCCGCATCTTAGCATGCCTGAAATTCAGCTTGGTCTTAGTGTGATGGTATATATAACCTTTGGCCTTCCTCTATAAATGGACTTTTCAACACTAAAATATTTTTTCAATTCGAACCAACATTTTTTGAAATTATCGCGTTCAGCCAAACAAACATAATCAAACGTCAGCTTTAACTAATATAGATTGTGAGTGTTTGTTGTAATAGCGGCGTAAGCAAACCCGCAGTGAGAATTATATTATTGATGATAATTCATATACTTAGTTGTATTAAACAAAGTGATGCTGTACGATTACACGTACATTTTCAACAACAATTTTCAATAAATAAAAACAAATCACCAGAAAGAGAGCAACAAAGACGAACAAACGAGACGGTTAGTTAAAATTACTTCAATTTGAAACGCCCGCCTACAAAACAAGATGAAAAATGAATTGAAGCAAGCGCACGCAATATTTTCTGGTAGCAGAAATCAGAATGGCGCCCGCGGGCCAAGATCAGGCTATCAGCGAAGCTAGACCGGATTGCGCACAGTAAAAACGTTAATAATCGTGAAATAATCCCGAAGGCGGCGTTGAATAAGTACGTTTTTCAAAATTAATCAGTGTTCCCATACAACATTCATACGAAAGCCGAAGTGTTGGAAATGCACGCTTATTTAAATGTATGTAAATAAAACAACCGAAAAAGCATGCTTAATGAAAGCTTATATTAAGCATGCATAATAGATTACAAAAAGCAACCGGAAAAGCATGCATTTATACCAAAAGCTCAAACGAGTATAGCATACTCATTAGATAACAAATATTTATTCAGTCTTTTAGGTTATTATCTTAGATACAACATTAATTGACATTTTATACTACTTTGAATTGTACAAAGAAAATGAGGAAATTCTTGCAGTAAGTATAATAGATTTTTTTTCAATAAGTAGTTATCGAAGCATTAATAAAATAGAAATGTCTATGCTATTCGCAGATAAGATAATTTTTGATCACTCCTTCTGAGATAGACATACGACATATTATAATTAATTGACAACTTTTGTGGAAATACTGTATATTTTTGTTCAAATTTAGACTACCAGGAATTGTTACATTATAAGTTACGTGTAATAAAAATCCTTTATCTAAGCCGTTCTCTCTATCTCACTGAAGCTATATGTAAATAGATAAAGAATGAAATATCCGTTGATTGATTTCTTTTTCCTGCTAGCTCTTGTGCTTATAAAATCTAACATGTCCAATGTAAAATTAAAATTAATGCCCCTCATTTGTCTTAGGCATTAAAATAAGAAACGGTAGACGATAAAATCGGTGTGCCGGCTCACTCCGCGGCGCCCGTAGTTCGCTCGCCGCCATTTTTATTTTGTCTAGTCTATGGCTTGACTTTTTTAAATTAACCTGAACGGGCAAAGCTGACAAGCGTTCAGTTACGGCGTCCGTCTCGAGAACCTTTTGCTTTTTGCGTTGCATCACTCATTAAATTGTATAATATTAGTATGCCATTCGTGTACGCTCATCCAAATTTAGCGATAGAGGAATACTTTTTACACAAAGGCCATTATGTCAAACAAGACATTATAGAAAACCAAGAACAAGCTGCTTTAAGATGTAATTTATATACTTTCTGGCAGGAAGAAGATGTATAGTCACACTACCTAGTTTGTATAGTCACACTGCCTGCTTTCCCTAAAACCGGAATAAAGCAATGCAAACACCTTGCGGAAGAAATAGATACTCAGGTACAGAGGCTCCTTAAAAAGAAGACTGAGTGAGGTTTTCTTCTGTCTTTAACCTACTTGTTGTCATATGAAATAGTCTATAAGTGTCATTCACCTGTTACTTATCCAGACAAATTGATTACTGATATTTCAAGTTTTGCTTCTCCTTACTGTTATGTATGACAACCTAATCCCTTCTACAGCAATGGTTAATGGAATCGTCACATTATTACTTATTACTTGCGGGCAATTATGATAATTATTTGTAATAATTCGCGTTTATTTAGTTTTACTATTTTCGGAAGGAATTTAACTAATAAGTACAGCTGCCATACCGTCATAGGTATACTTACATACATTTAAAACAATTGGAATACTGAACTCTTTAACACAGATAATCCTAATGCAGGTTCAGATTTATTTCGATGGCTAGACACAGTTAAGTTAACACCCTGTTAACCTGTCAATTCAGTCACTGTCAGCTTGTAGTGTATCTTAGGTTAAGTTGGTGTATGAATTAGTTAACAAATAAATTATTATTATTATGATCTTTATTTACTTTATTTCTTAAATATACATTTTTTTACAATATAAATATAAAAAATATAAATATTATAAAAAAACCTACATCTAGCGGGTCCATCGGCAGCGAGATAATGCCCAAACTACCGGTGGCTGCAGGCTGAAGAACCTCCTGACAATTCGTGCCGTGCCAAGAATTACCGCCTTCTGTATCAGGCCCTTGATCCATCCGCCTAGCGAGAGTCTCTCAAGATGTTAGTCAAGACTCTTCGCTATTAGACCATTCACAGACACCACTATCGGGACAATAACAGTCGAGTCCACATCCCACATGGCAAGTCAAGGTACTTGCTGAGCTTGTCCTTCTCAGCTTTCACGAGGTTCGTGTCATGGGGGATGGCGACATCGACTATCATTACCCGGCGTTGGGTCCGGTCTATTAGCACGATATCAGGCTTATTGGCTGCAATATACCTGTCCGTGATGATAGAGCGGTCCCAGTAGAGCAAGGCACGACCATTCTCAAGAACTGGCGCTGGTGTGTATTTATAATACGGCACTTCAGTCTCAACAAGGGCGTATCGGAGAGCAAGTTGCTGGTGAATGATCCTGGCTACTTGGTTATGCCTGTACAAATACTCACTGTTAGCAAGATGCGAACAACCAGAGACTACATGTCGGAGGGACTCCCCAGGGCGGTGGCATGTCCGACAGATGTCGACGGTTCCGTCCTTCATGATGTATTTTCTGTAGTTGTTCGTCTTGATAACCTCATCTGCAACTGCACAGGCAAACCCCTCGGTTTCTCCAAAGAGGTCCCCAAAGCGTAGCGTATTATTATTATTATTACTGTGAAATATATAAATTTCATTGTACTGTGCGGATTCGTAGCCATCTCTTTCGTTATTATGTAACGAAATCGCCTGCTTTTTATATTGAAATATCTGACCCGTTGAGCTTCGTAACCCCGTTGACAAGAGACAGATCTAAGATAATCTATCACAAAGTGTAACTTTATTTTCTATACAAAAAAATTTTTTAATCATCATTTTTTATTACATTATTTCTTAGCTTTTCTTTATGATTTTCCCTATATTAATTCTTCTTTTTGAACCACCCCAGTATTAAAGCGAACAAAAGGAAGAAAATAATATTCAAATCGGTCAAGCCGTTTTCGAGTTTTAGCAAGACTAACGAACAGCAATTCATTTTTATAGATAAAAGAAGATAAAGATAAATATGCCAGCTTGGGAAAATCAAAATACTTAGTACCTACATAGCTAGTTACATATTCTTTATCGCATTATTTCTATATCAATTTGCAGTTACCATTATAGTTACCAATATACACGGTGTTTCAAAATAACCAATAAATTCTCTATCGAAAACTCAATTTTAAAATGTCCCATCTCTAGCTGTTTATATGTAATGTCATTCAACCCAAAATTGACATGTAAATCATAGTCAATTTTGGGTTGAATGACATTAAGTATAAGCAGCTAGAGATGGGACATTTTAATAATGAGTTTTCAATAAGGAATTGATTATTCATTGGTTATTTTGGAACACCGTGTATATCGAATATTTTGCGATATGGTAATTGAATGTTAATTCGGCTTTTCAGACCGAGTGCCCTCGATGCGCAATTGACCCCTCAAAGTTCATTGGTTAAGGAAGTAAACGAGTTCATACTGTGATTTATTTTATTTTCGGTGTACAATTATGTTGTAGGCCTTGGAATTTTAAATTCGATAAAGTTTGAGTCGATGACCCTTCGTCGTCTGGCGTCTTTATTTAAGCTTCATTTTCAATCGATATTAAATAAATGTATAAGTAGTTCAATAGTAATTGCATTCTGTGAACAGTGTTTGTGACATCATATTGCCAGTGTACGGTTTTGTTTGATGTATTTGTTGAACAATCGATGTGTGATGAGAATTTGGATAAATTCTTAGTCGAAAAATCGGATTAAAGTTTGTTTGAAAAAATGCGATATTTGCCGAACAATTTAAATCGTTTATAGGGCTTGAATCTACAGTTGGCAGCCCTAACGCGCACCGGAGCTGTGCGGGAGTGTGCGTCGTTTGAATGCGGGTAAAAAACGAAATAAATAGTGGTGAACGACCGCGCCCGCGCCGTTGAGGTAGGGCAGGTTTCGGCCGGCCCGGGGATAAGCGGCGCGGGGGGAGACCGAATTTTAACATTACTCCACTGAGCCGCCAATAAACGGTTACAGAAACCTCAACAATTCCTTAAGTACTTTAGATCAAGTTTATTGCAATAAAAACTTACTCTACATTTCATTTTACAGAAATTGTATACGAGATATGTAATAAATATTAGTTGGATCAAATACCTACCTACCGTAAATAAGAAACTTGTAAATTATCCGTTTTCCGTGCGACCGCTAAGATGATCAATATTGAACAATATAACCTATTAAATCAATACATGTATGACGTCAAAACGCCAAACGTCCCGTGAACGTGTTGCGTTGCGTGCAAACGCATCGAAATATCACGCTCGCCATAAACAAGGCACGCCATAAAAAACCCGTTCAGGAAATACATAATTGTGCAACTTTTACATAGTTATTAAATACTAATTAATCATATCGAAGCAATAAGAATATAGTAATTAGGTTGTTTATTAAGAGTGTGTATGTTTTATGATTTTATTTTGATTGTATGCTTTGCGTAAAGATAATAGGATCTCTATATAAGTTTACTAAAATTTTGTGTATTGTGAGTAGCAATTGGGATATATTTGTCGCATATTCGGCACGAATTTCAGAATTAAGTCGTTGCTTAAATAAATATTTTCAGAATTAAAAGCTGCTTGCAATTTTTCCTTAGAGGGCAGATAATATTGCATTTTTTCAAGTCAACGCTAACATAAAACATAAATTCTCTCTACATAAAAAGCAGACTTTATACGCCAATCAACATAGTTAGCAAAACTGACTTTAATCCGGACTCATCATTTTGGTTATTTAGATGTGCTGATGATGATGATATATAAAATGACCTACAATCTCTACACATGACTACAACTGCACCAAGGAGTAATAGTGATAAAAGCCATATACCTAATAAACCACCAAATGCAAATTTCAAAACTATCCTAAACTATCCTGATCTATCTATCCAGATAAATAGAGCCCCATAATAAAATATAAATATTCAAAAACTAGAACTCGCGTATTCTAAATTTAAAAATCATCGCTGCTCGCTTGTTTTCTATCCCACAATTCCAGCGCGCTGTCATCGCGGGCAGTTTGACAGCTTTTGAGGTGCGTTCTCCTTTTGAATTGTTGGTGCTTTTTTTTGCATCGGATTGGCTCGGTTGCCAGTCACCTATCTAGTCGGACCACTATTACTCATACGCGCCTCGCTCGCTACATGACGCTAGTGAATTCCGATCATGAAAAGTATTATGAGACAAGATGCAATGTCATTGCACTGTTGAAAGGATTAAGTTACAACTAGCTTTTATTTTCTTGGTGGTAGTCGTACAGTAAAAATAGTCTAAAGGTAGTATTATTATGTATGGAGAGGGAGGGATGGCTGTGCTATTTTTAAATTCAACTGTCAATTTTTTATTCAATAATATTATTTTATTATATATGGTATTTTAAAGAATTGAGTAATTATCAATATAATTCTGAGATACGATTTTGTTATCTCTGTTTTTATGTACCTAATCACTGAAAATTATTTTTATTTAAACCGATATTGGCGGGATATGGACAAATCAAAAAATAACTTATAACCCAGAGATTTAAATCTTTGTTCTAACCCAGTCACGATTTCAATTTTATTATTATCATGGTACTTACATCTTTTATTTTTATAACTCTACTGAGAAAAATGTTCAAAAAATGTCGTATTTGACTTATTTGTAAAACAACAACAAACAACAGCTTTATATGTATAGTTTGTCTAACTCGTTGTTTTCTTTTTTAAAGATTTTAAAAATAAATTAACCTGGATTGTGGTATATGTATATATATTTTTACATAAAATCATAATTTAGGTGACCACAAATCGTTGTAGAATGATAGCGCCTTTTGTAAAAAAAAGTATTCCTAATACATGATACATTTTTTATATTCATGCAAGGCTCCTCAGAAGTTCCTCTGTTGCTGTTCCAATCATCATTATCATCACAGCTCATATACGTCCCCACCGAGGGGTTCGAGCTTACCCTAAGTTAGGGTGATTAGGCCTTAGTCGACCACGCTGGCCTAGTCGGATTGGTCGACTTCACATACACCTTTGAATTCCTTCGCAGATGTATGCAGATTGCCTCACGGTGTTTTCCTTCGCCGTAGGAGCGTCAAACATATGTATATGTACATACTTAAGAAATTAGAAAAACGAAAAACACATTGGCGCATGGCAGGATCGCACCCATCCTAATTAGAAGGCCAGTGCCTACTAAAAGTTGCTTTTATTATTATTATCTGTGCCTTTGCATTTGTAATATTGGCAGGGATGTCAACACAGATGCAACTGCACGTCTCCGCGGCGCAGCGTGCGCGGCAAACAGCGGTGTTTGTACCTATAAGGTCATAGTTGGTTTTATCAGTTCAATACACTTTTTGTGAGTCACCGAGCGACGTATCGTTTGTGCGCACTATTTGAGATGAGACGGCAGCGCTGTCGAGGTTGATGCACTTTCGGGAATTAATGGCCTTCTAAGGGCCCTTATCTTATTTGTTAACGAATGCGTTTCATTTTTGTCGATATCACTATAAGTAATTTATTAACCCATTGCTGGGTTCAATCTTAGAAGAAGCTCTACATTTATTTGTTCATGGCTTCCATAGGTAGGTATACAAAGGTGTATAAACTCTCTATGGACCCAGTAGTGTAACGCGGTGGCAGGATAGTGCAGTGAGTCAGTAGGGCAGATTAATGAAGAACCTAAGATTCCGTCACTGATTCATTGCTGGGTTCAGTCCTAGAAGAAGCTCTAAGTTTATTTGTTTATCTTGTTATTAAAACACTAATTTCACAAGTTCCACTTGAATCATTATTAAAATTTGGCACCAACTTCAATATAAAACTGTGATGTTGTTCGTATTCTTATATTATTTATGACTTTTTGGTGTTTTTGAAGTCTGTTTTATTTTTTGTATTTTTTTTGGACATATAACATCATCTCTAGTTTTACTTCTAATGTTCACGAATCTTTAGTCCTAAGCAACCTAAGCAAAACGGATGTATTCTGTCAAGATTAGAATGTTAGTAGAACCGTTTCCTCGTATTTGGACTCCACACACACTTACTAACAGGAATGGAGTCATTTGCTTGATCGTTTGACCCACTTTAAAAAAACGCTTTGAATTTAATAGCAGTGAGTTCCATCGACTAGGTATATCTAAACACTTGATAGTATAAAGTTCCATAGACTAATATTTACTCTACAGAAGTTATCTGCTAACTGAAACATCAGCTTGAAGTTTTACGGGCGCTTAAAGACAAGCGACAGATAGACTTAACTTTATGAGCGGACTAAAGAAGAACGCGTGAATTTCTCGGCGCTACCAATTAATCCCAGCTGATTCTTTCTAGAAAAGTGTTTGGGCGGACAAAGCTTGTCCGGGATCGATACTGGAGTGGACTCGCCACGACCCATAAAACTGCTAAGATGGCCGCCAGCGAGCGCCGAATCGTGGATATGGCTTTGCATTTTTTAACAGAGTTCGCCGTGTTTTTTAGTAGATTCAAAGTTTGGGTCAAGGATATGTTGTGGTCGTGTTGATAGTGGAATTATTTTTTTTTTTCTATTAAGGGTAGTATGGATAAAATGTCATTGTAGAAAAGAAATTCCGGCTTCGGGGACACTGAGAACAACGGGGCCAGTAACATCTCGTTTAAATCCTACCGGAAGTAATTAGCAGTAAGGTTAGAGTATCCCTAGGGTTCTCGCTGTTAGAGGTCATATGCGACCAGAAGAAAAAGGGTGGTGACGGAAACTATTATCAGATTGCATATTGTACTCAAATTTAATAAACTTCATTGAAAATAGACCTTTCCAAGTTCCTTATCGACGTCAAACATGGTTGAATAAAAACAGGCAAGAAACTTGGTAGGGCAATTTTTTTGACTTCCTTTCAAATTGCCAACAATACAATAAAAGTATTGCATATACATACATGATTTTGATTCTACTAGAAAACTATATCTTACTATAGACTCTGAATAAGAGTCGCTTCCAAAGACTGTTTAACCTATTTCCGCAGCCAAGAAGCGGTGCTTACATTCCAGTGTTCCGGTTTGAAGGTTACGACAGCCAGTGAAGTTACTATGACTTGACATATTACGTCACAAGTTAGCAACGTACTCTAGCGTCCTTGGAGGGGTTGTAGATTTTCAAATGTTACAGGAACCACGTGTACTACAGGTGACTGCAGCCATTTACCAGCAGGTGGGCAGCTTGCTTGCTCGCCAATATAGATATAATGCAGAATTGACTAACGAAATTGATTGAAATAGTTACTAAATCTCATATCCATACTAATATTATAAATGGGAAAGTGTATGTGTGTGTTTGTTTGTCCGTCTTTCACGGCAAAACGGAGCGACGAATTGACGTGATTTTTTAAGTGGAGATAGTTAAAGGGATGGAGAGTGACATAGGCTACTTTTTGTCCCTTTCTAACCCTCCGCTTCCCTAAAATGGGGGGTGGAAGTTTGTATGGAGCAATCCACAATTTTAAAGGTAAAAAGCTAAAAATTGGTATGCGGACTATTTGTGACTAACAAAAAATCGTGCATAATTTTTTTTGGAAATCTGCCCCCAACCCCTTAAAAGAGGGGGTGAAATTTTATATGAGACTTTTCGCAGTTTTCAAGGTAGGAAGCTAAAAAACCGGTACACAGACTCTTTGTTACCAACGAAAAACACGTGCCTTATTTTTTTTTTTTGGAAATCTTCCTCCTTACCTCGAATTTAACGCGAGCGAAGCCGCGGGCAAAAGCTAGTATTTAATAAAAAGTGAATAGAACTTTTAACTCGTTTTTTTATACAACTAAGTTGGCGAACGAGCACACTGCCCACCTGACTGTAAGTGGTATCAGTCACCTATTAGTACATACATGTGGCTCCCGTGAGGTTCACAGTGTACGTTGCCAACTTATGACGTAAGATGTAAAGCCACGGCACAGATAAGACCACGGTACCCAGTAATTTCAGTGGCATATTATACCCTTCAAACCGGAACACAATGCAAGCATTGCTGCTTTGCGGCAAAAATATAATACTAATAACTAATACCTAATACCAAGCAGGTGACCCTGGTACAGAGTCTCCCACTGAAAATATTGTTTATTAAAATATTCGTTCTTTGCACATCCAATATACCTAATCTGTGATGAAATACAAGGATAAAAATTATGTGGATATGACAAATTTGTCATATCCACATATCTTTCATCCTTGTACCAGTAGACGGTCAAAGATCCCTTCGGGACGTCACACAATGTCAGCGTTGGGCTGTCTCGCCGCGGCGCCTCGCGGGCGAAGCCTTCCCATTAGGTATCGATTCAGAATTGGGACAGCAGCGGTTACATAATCCATCATTTTCAACCTCGTTGATTATGAATGTTGTGTGTGTGTGTTCCACACGAAACTTCCTTGAGCTACTTTACAGGTTGGTTGAAAGAGATCTCTGTTATAAGTGCGCCTTCGTAGACAGACTTCGGAATTCGGATCCAAATTTCGGAACTCTGTGTACTCGTATAATATTTTTTTGTGCATCTCGCCCTTCGCCCCACATCTAAGTGAGTTCAATAATTTTGAGGATCAGATAATAGTAGTTTAGAAACATTTTATTACGATTTCATTTATTTAGAACTTAGAGTTTATTTTTGCTGTCAATAGGTGCCTGTAGGTAAACGTTAGGTTCTTTTCAAAGGCCTGAATTAAGTTGACTCTCGACCGAATAAAATTTGTCAGCTTTTGTTGACGACTCGTGTTGTCAATGTAAGATTTTGGGGGAAACGCACCTGAAACCAGAGGTCTAGTTCTATACCTAGGCAAACATTTTATTATAAACACGAATATTTGCCGAAACTTCACAGCTATTTTCTCTCTTATATAAATAACCTTCAAATCTCTCCCTACCAGAAAACCGCAGCCAATTGACATCACGTAGTTGCTGCGGGAGTAGTGAGATCATCAAATCTTAAAGGGGAGTGCTGTCAGGGCAACTGCAACCCGATAAGAGTCGGCAACTGGCAAGTGATTGTCGCTAACGTCTACAGGCAGGCTTAGCATCATATTCGTTTGGAAACTAGACTTCCCGATCCAAAATGGCCCTCCAACTCAGCGAAGGCGTTTCGAGTGGCTTAGCCGGAAACCGACGACGTCAGTATTTATCATAGGGCAATACCGAGATGTTGCATCGTCAACAAACCTCAAGCTATATATAAAATATTATCCTTATTAAAAAAACACCAGATTGTCCGTGTATCGGTCACACTTGCAGAATACACAGCGATACTCGAATGTAACAGAATGTAGAAGGCATTCTTACGATATTAATTTAACTTAATCCTTTTCGTTTGAAACGTCAATTGTATGGAATAAATTGTATATTGAACAGTGGAAAAGCCCATTCTTACGTATCACGTTGCCTTCCACTGACACTGTTTACGAATCTGAATGGGTCGAATTCCACCAATTCAACAGGGAACCGAAACTGATTCATCGCGATCCACCAATAGGAATACGAATATTGACTTCAAAATGTTCGATGACGCGATAACGTACGTGGCTTTCTGATTGGTCAAAAGCAACGGTGTGTTCGACGATGGTATATTAGTGGAATTTCCCTTAAGAGTATAATGATTTTTACATGGAGCTGGGGTCATTTTTTTCACCATTTAACTTTGGTGACCATGGGAGCCCTTGCAGTATACTCTATCGAATACAAAAAGAATTTTGGAAATCGGTTTAAAAATGACGGAGTTATGAGGCAACAAACATAAAAAAAACCGAATTGATAACCTCCTCCTTTTTGAAGTCGGTTAAAAAAGGAAAACATAGGAACATAGTATAGTGGCCATTGATTTTATTGGAAAAAATAGAGCAACTGGTACCATTATCCAGGAAGGAAAGAGGGGACTACGTTTGTATGGAAATACGGACTGTAGGATTTCCTCTTCACTGTAGAGGTAAATACGGACTGTAGGATTTTTTCTTAACTGTAGAGGTAAATACGGACTGTAGGATTTCCTCTTAACTGTAGAGGTAAACGGTTATCTGACAGATTTTCTATACAAATCTGTCAAACTGTCATATTTATTGCTCGGATAGAAGATTCTGTCGTTCATCCCACACTTGGAATTCTCTACCTGCGAACGTGTTTCCTCCATCCTACAACATGGGTTCCTTCAAAAGAGGCGTGAAAAAGCATCGTTTGGGCCGGCAAGGGGCGGGCAGGTAGGATAGTGGATATCGTCCCTACTCTATCTGTCAACTCATTTGGGCCTCTTTCACCGCTTAACATCAGGCGGGAGGAGGTCATTTGCGGGGCCATCCATAAAAAAAAATGAAGATTGAAAAATTGTCCCATAAGCGATGACGGTAAGTCGGCTGATTGCGTAAATTACGTCAACAAAGGTTGTCAACAAGTCGCAGCTTTACGCGACAGACTCGCAGCCGTAAGTAAGCGCTTGTTTGCTGTTTGCGCAGTGTTTAGCGAATCTTTGTCTCGTTAATTTCACTCTCGACGGAGTACAGTCATCTCAAACACAGCATTGTGGTGGCAAAGTTCAATTTGAATATTTATCTGGCTGTTTCAACGCAGGTTACTAGAATTTTCAAGTGTTATGTGACCCATGAAGTAGTCATTAAATTTCATAATTATTACTCAAAAATTTCGTATTCCTCAAAAACCTTTAGTGTTTTCGTTTTCTTTTTTCAAAACTGTACATTACATTTATTATTTATTCCTTTCACATGTTCAAATAATCCACAATAAACATGTGCAGGCAGAGTGAAAAATATCTACCTACTATAGAGTTATTAAAAATGTTAAAAGGTCACAAAAATTGTGTTCGCGCGCTATGCGAAATCATGACCCCGAATCTTGAACAAGTTATAGTTTAAGAGAAATAAACATTAAGTTATCATTTCTGGTTGTATAAGTTTTGCAGTTTCCTTGGCCGACTGTACCCAGCAGCCCAGTTGGCCGGCGTCCAAGCCGCTAACCGCACCATTTAGCACATCCGTTTGTTTCGACGCAAACATCACATCATTAGGTGACAAGTTTTTAAGAAATGCTACTTAATCTAAATATGTATTTGCGATAAAAAAAATCCATGCAACTAAGTTGGCTTACAAACAGAATGACAACCTGACGGTAAGTGCCTTAAGTCACCCAAACATGTGGTTCGTGTATGAATCGCAAATCAGCAAACCATATAAGGATCAACATTCTATTACATTGCCAATTTCTATCATGTGATGTTTAGTCTGTATAGTGAAATCAAATTAATCTTTGAAAAATGAATAAAAAAAAAATAAGGAAAGAATGTTGTCTAATACGAGTAGTTAATCAAGGTCGCCTATTTATAAAAGTTTATGTTTTAGTTACAAAAAAAATTTTGTGTGCTTGTTCAGACAAGCAAACTGAACAACTTTCACTATGCGACCAACTTTGAAATCGCAAAAAAAAATCAGCTGTTCCATACAAATGTTCAACATTCACTGAACCTAGATGTATGGATGGAACAGCAGTTTTTTTTTGTGATTTCAAAGTTGTTTCCATAGTGAAAGTTGTTCAGTTTGTTTGTCTGAACAAACACACAAAAAAAAATTGTAACTAAAAAATAACCTTGTATAGTTGGTCAAGGCATCAACTCGGTAAGTTAGAGACCCTTGTTCAAATCCCGCCCGAGACGAAATTTTTTCTTTATTGATTTCAGTATTCAGTTTTCAATTCATTAAGCATTTTTAAAGAAAATGCAAAGTTCTATATAAAAATTAATCTTTATTTTAAATACTAGCTGTGCCCGCGAACTACGTTTTGCTTTAATAAAAGCTCAACATTCAAACATCTCGAGAGAGCCACCCTTGTCACCTAGGAATATAAAAAATAGCCTACAACATATTCTCAGACCTAGCAAATATACACAAAAAATTAAAATCGGTCATGCCGTTTCCGAGGAGTTCGATAACAAACACTGTGACACGAGATTTACATATATTTGATGATTTCATAAACAGTTTTTTACATCGTCGTTCAATTTTTTTTAGCTGCTACCCATACTGTATACCCAGTAATTTCACTATTATTGTTGTTTTAAAATACACGTGCATTTTATATAATATACAGTTATAGGTACTGAATATTAGAGTGCTTCCAGAAGCATTGCATGGCCTTGGCTAGCATCAGATATTTCATAAAAATATTTGCTCTTTTTAGGGTTCCGTAGCCAAAAGGCAAAAAAACGGAACCCTTATAGATTCGTCATGTCTGTCTGTCTGTCCGTCCGTATTTCACAGCCACTTTTCTCCGTAACTATAAGAACTACACTGTTGAAACTTAGTAAGTAGATGTATTCTGTGAACCGCATTAAGATTTTCACACAAAAATAGAAAAAAGCAATAAATTTTGGGGGTTCCCCATACATAGAACTGAAACTCAAATTTTTTTTTTTCATCAAACCCATACGTTTGGGGTATTTATGGATAGGTCTTCAAAAATCATATTGAGGTTAATGTATGATGTACATTACCATGCAAACTTCCACCGAAAATTGGTTTGAACGAGATCTAGTAAGCAGTTTTTTTCATACGTCATAAATCCTACGGAACCCTTTATGGGCGAGTCCGTCTCGCGCTTGGTCGATTTTTTATATTAACTACAGACAAGCTCTTAATTTTTTAACCGTCTTCAAAAAAGAAGGACGTTCTCAATCCGATGCCTATGTTTTTTTTTTGTGTTATATTACGTGATTACTCCGCCAATAGTAGACCGATTTTTAAAATTCTTTTTGTATTTGATAGAGAATACTCCTGAGGTGGTCTCATTCTCACTAAAGTCAGAATCTGATGATGGTATCTGAGGAATATCGAGGGAAACCCATAATAATAATTTTTAGGTACGTCCAAAGTGTTGCATGTTTTATCCGAAGCTATTCAGATATTTGGATCTGCTAGTCATCACGACCGACCTGACGATGGAAGGATCTTTAATTTTAGAAGTTAGACGTAAGTTTTTTAAATACAATAGGCATGTATTTATCGTATTCTTTCAAGTTACTTCGGTGAGCTTGTGTTAAATTCACTACGTAGAAAAAAACATTTAAGTTAATAACTTAATAACTAAAACTAATAATTTAAATGTATAACTAAATCATTTAAAAGCTACAAAATAATATAATAATACAGACAACATCACATATCTATATTGAATTCGGTGCCTAGATGATCGCCTAGAAAATCTTAGAATTTGGCATGCACCGACTTCAAAATAAAAATGTGTTGTTGTCTGTATTATATAATATTTTTTGAAACTTTTAAGTGATTTTGAAGTCAGTTTTTATCTCGTCTGATGGTAAGTGACCATAAGGCTGAGGATGGAAACGAGCTTCACCTGGACTTCTCAACGTCTGAGGAACTGGCTCTTCCTCTAATTATGGGAACACGACGTTTTTTGACATTTCAATCGCGTTTGTTTATGCTTTAGGTCTATTCTATATGTTCATAGCTCATGTATATCTTGCTCATTATCTAATCTTATTTAGGTTGGTAGTCGTATTTTGTGAAGTGGTCCCATCGCTTCAATTTTATCTGTTGATAAATTTTCGCCGGCCACAGCAGTATACCGGTAGGTATTAATAGTACGGCATGATTGGTCTAACCCTGAAGCAATTCATGTTATCTAATGTTTCGTTCGCGCACACATCCGCACTTACCTACATATCTCTCATGAAAGGAAAACTAACACTAGTAATCTTTCACATTAATTGTGATTGTGATTTTGCTTAAATATTTTACATTCTTTCCCTTGGGAGAATATCCCTGCCTACCCAGGCAGGGATAACTTTCTTGGCTCTCTGGTGACTTCAAATTTCATTAATGTACTTCATTTATGCATGTTCCTAGCTATATAGGCCAAATCGTTAGTTTTGTGATGATTATGGGTTTTCCACTTCACCAGTGCTAACAGGAAGCCAGCTACCATTTAGTTTATTTTAGTCAATTGGTTTTATTAATTAAATAAAATTAATAGCTTAACCTTATATTTTATTTTTATATTCACTAAATGAAACGACTGTACCAAAAACGATGGATGTATGGGCTCAGATCCCTTCCTCTATCCGAAAACGTGAACATTAAAAATGCAACTGGCAATCTTTTTTCAAATTTCGAAAGCCAATCTAGCCCGTTCCAATTTCAACGGCACTGACAAAAAGTAAACTTCCGATGCCGGCCCGTCCCATTGCACATTCAAAAAACGAATGTCGAAACAAAGCGCGCGCGAGTCTAGCGCTCTATAAACAAATAGAGAACGTCGGCCATTTTGGTTCGTTAAAAACATTTTAGAAGGCGGAACTAGGTTGGGGTTTTTGTTCAAATTTCGACGCGCGGCCCTCCAATAGCGCGCGCGGGCGGGGCCTGTCAATTCGACTGACTTGATGAAGACAATGACCTTTTTGTCGATGATTCGGCGCGGCGTTAGATTTTTTTAACAGGTTTTCGATGCGTCGTCACACAAAGAGATCGGAAGTTACGGAGAGCGTGCCGGTCTTGTTTTGTTCGATTATTACGACACGTTTTTCTGTGACGTTAAATTGTATGATTTTTGTATGAAATAATTACTTACGCGTTCTATTCAACCACGTGGGTAGAGTTGCGCTATACTATAAGCACTTAATCGTATAGTCATGCAAAAATAATTTAGTATGACTTTATGGCCAGTTTTTATTTTTTGAAAAAAAAATACCTAGGTACTTCAAACTTTTAAGTAAATTTCATAACACGTTTTAGAATTAAACCCAAGGCAAACACCAGAATAATTCAAAATCAAACGTCTTTCGCTCTGAACACTATTGGAACAATTCTACCCGAATTTCTAACAACTTAATTATTTTGGATAGGTAGGTATTATTTTTGGACTATCAGCTCACCTTAATCACTTGAAAAAATAGAACTTATACGCGACGATAAGTTTCCATTATAGGTATAGAAATAACTATCCCCTTGCTCCAAACCTATCAGAAACCTTCCATTATCACCTCAGTGTCATGACTAGATAAAAATACCTGAATATTTTCAGCAAAAAATAAAAATTATTTTACAAAAAATAAAAACCGACTTCAAAAACACTGAAAAGTTAAAAATAATATAAGAAGCTTTTTATGAGATCATTGTTTGGCACCGACTTCAATATAGTAATGTTATGTTGTCTGTACCTATTCTTATATTATTTTTAACTTTTCAGTGTTTTTGAAGTCGGTTTTTATTTTTTGTAAAGTACCTAATATTTATTTTTATAGTGAATTGATAAACCCTATTAAATTAAGTATTAAATTAAGGTTTCGCTCGATTTTCATAAGATCCTATTATCAAATCCTGACTTTGGTGACCTTGCAACTTGCACCCCAGGACTATACTCTATAGAATACAAAAATAATTTTGAAAATCGGTCCAGAATTGGCGGAGTAATCGTATAACATACACACAAAATAAGTTATACACACCTAAAAATTTAAGGGTGAACGTGGACCCACCCTTGGAGTATACTCTATCGAATACAAAAAAGAATTTTGAAAATCGGTCCACAATTGGCGGCGTAATCGCGTAACATACACACAAAAAAACATACGCATCGAATTGATGACCTTTTTTGAAGTCGGTTAAAATTTTTACAAAAAAGTTAAAATCGACTTCAAAAACGCCAAAAAGTCATAAATAATATAAGAATACATACGAAATCACAGTATTATATTGAAGTTGGTGCACACCAGAATAACATAAAATAAAATGTCTTTCGCTCTAAACAGTACTGAAAGAGTTATTCCCGAACTCCTAATCCATCATAAGCTCAGTAACATGATATGATAACTACCAGATGTAAATACCTGAATATCTTCAGCAAAAACATGAAACACGTTGAACGTGCCTATGAAATTCGAGGATTTCCCTCGATTTTCATGGATCCCATCATAATATCATGACATGGTGACAATGGGACCACTTCGGGAGTATAAGATGAAGCGAATTACAGTTTCGGAGACGAATTGAGAACCTCCTCCTTTTTTCGAAGTCGGTTAAAAACGAGGGAAAGTCGGTATATGCTTAATTTTACCGATTTAGAACGTAGGAATTAAAATTAAAAAATATGACATTAGGTTAAGTAGTTAATACCGTGTGTTATGAGTCAAGATAATAAAAAAGTAAGATAAAAGGTGCCTTTCATTACGAAATTTCACTATTCATGTAAATATTGATTAATAAATAGACATTTTCCCCAGGTACTTTCAATTAATTATGAGTTTGTTTTACTTATCGTGAATAGTCGTGATAGATCGCTGAGTTTTGTTTACGGGGTCACAGTAGAAAACTCGAATTTTTCAATAAGTTTTGTTCAATACTTCGATAGAATTAAGCATTGTTTTCCACGCTTTAATACACTGACGAGCAAAAATTCCGGGTCACTTGCAAAATCTTCGATATCGCCTAAGCTATGAAACATATGGGTAGTAAATAAGTTATATATAATATAGTAATTATAATAAAAAAGCACTTAATGCTCAAGAAAGCAAACGGTTCATATATTTTGTCTTTCAAATCTATTCCTTATACTCTCTATAAACTCTACGAGAAATCGAAGTAATTCCAAGCGACCCGGAATTTTTGCTCGTCAGTGTATTTGCAGTTCACGAAGACACACTGTATACGTGGTTTTGTTTGTGTTCACTAAATAAGTACGAAGCAATAATCCAATATTGCGAATCGCAGTGCACCAACACTGACACGCAAATCTCATAATTCAATTAGGTTGGTACACCTGCTCCCAGGTCAGTAGAAGAAAAACATCATTCTGTTTGTAATATTGGACGTAAAGCTACGTTTGCTACGTTCGAGCTGACCCAAAGTTAGGGTAGCTTGCCCGGGCGCGTGGGTCGTGGAGTCGCAGTGTGGACCTTACCTAGCGCGCCCAAACGGGCAGGGAGAACACCGGGGGGTTTTAGTGGGTAGGCCTGGCACTCTGCCGGGAGAGTCTCACATACGCTCGCCGTCTAGCCAACGGCGGGTACGGTCATCATCATCATCATCATCATATACGTCCCCACCGAGGAGTTCGAGCCTACCCTATGTTAGGGTGATTAGGCCTTAGTCAACCACGCTGGCCCAGTGCGGATTGGTCGACTTCACATACACCATTGAATTTCTTCGCAGATGTATGCAGGTTGCCTCACGATGTTTTCCTTCACCGTAGGAGCGTCAGACAAATGTACATATGAAATTCGAAACGAAAAACACATTGGTACATGGCGGATCTCGAGCCCCGACCCCCCGATTGGAAGGCAAGTGCCGAGTCCACAGCGCCACCGACGCTCGGTACGGTGCGGTTACGCATTTCCCCCCGAGAAAAAAAAAGGGTATTTAGGCCATAGTCAACCACGCTGGCCCAGTGCGGATTGGTCGAATTCACGTACACCTTTGAACTTCTTTGCGGATGTATGCGGTTTGTCGCACGATGTTTTCCTTCGCCGTAGAAGCGTCGGACAAATGTATACATGAAATTCGGAAAACGAAAAAATACATTGGTACATGGCAGGATTGAACCCCGGACCACCCGATTAGAAGACCAGTGTGGAGTCCACAGCCCCACCGACATACACACGACGTACAACTTACCTTGGGCAAATAGTCCAGCTCGGTAAATCCAACTTCCAAAAAGAGGTAAATTGACGAATCCAACTCGGCGGGGTAGCGTTCGGGAGGCTACGCAGCATATTCTCGGCCAATCTACCGCCGTGTCTCAAGACGAAAGTTTTCAATTCGTGCATGTTGCCAGTAATGACGTACGGAACTGAGACGTGGCCGCTACAATGGGTCTCATAAGAAGGCTCAAGGTCACTTAAAGGGCAATAGAGAGGG
The DNA here is from genome assembly GCA_963935595.1 of Schoenobius gigantellus. Taxonomy (NCBI): domain Eukaryota; kingdom Metazoa; phylum Arthropoda; class Insecta; order Lepidoptera; family Crambidae; genus Schoenobius; species Schoenobius gigantellus. The sequence goes on along the minus strand of OZ012562.1, from coordinate 18,268,804 downwards.
CTATGCTCGGGTTTTCTCTACGTGATCCCTTCAGAAATGATAAGATCCGTAGAAGAACTAGAGTCACCGACATAGCCCAAAGAATTGCAAGCCTTAAGTGGCAGTGGGAAGGACACATAATCTCGCAGGACTGACTGCCGTTCGGGCGGAAAGGTCCTCGAGTGTCGGCCACATACCGGGAGACGCAGCGTTGGTAGGCCCCCCACAAGGTGGACCGACGATCTGATGAAGGTCGCGGGAAGCCGCTGGATGCGGGAGGCGCAGGGCCAATCGGTTTGGAGATCCCTGGGGGAGGCCTATGTCCAACAGTGGGCGTTTCTTGGCTAAAATGATGATGATGATTACAACGCTATCTATCGAGGCATCAAAGATGAAATAGACCTCCCCGAGATTCTTGTCTGTTTTTCTCGTTTAGGCACCGAATTTACAAAAAGTGAACAAAAAGTAATTATGGCTGGAAGACAATATGTAGATACCAGATTAAATAATAATCTTCTAATTTGAATTTTGTATTTCCGTTTGGAGTTGATTATTGAATAAAGATTTTTTATTTATTTTGATCATTGTATTAATAGTCATAAAATATTTTTATAACATTCCTTGTAACCATTGAAACTACTTCAATTAAAACTATTAAGCATCTATTTCCATCCAGTTTCATTTCAGCTTTTAAACTGTGTTCACTGTCGTTTGTTTATTTAACGACAGGTCGTTAACATACTAAATTGTTGAACTTATTACATTTATCATGACAATTACGAACATAATTTAATACAACATTGATGTGATTGTCCACATTTTATGATGTTTAATTCGCGTATAAAAGCTGTATAAAGATATAATTGGTAGAGTGATATTTAAATGTGCCAGTTCTGAGTGATTGTATTGTTTGCGCAGTTTTGATTCTAGTATATTTATACTGATATATGTATAATTAGTTTTTATTATGCATTACCACTGTTACTATGATATAATAATTTTAGTGAGTACATTGTAAAGCATTGGGTTAATAATAATTAAATAATTACCTTAGTGAAAAAGTGTTTTCGCATAGTACTTTACCTACTGATAAAAATTATTCATAATTGCTATACCTTTTCTGAAATATCGTCTTAAATATAATTATAATTAATTTAATTATAATATCTGTAACGCTTAAAATAATATAGATTTAATAGATACCTGCCTACCTTATTGCTTTCCCATTCAAATTCCCAATGTAAAGTTACTCTTGTATATTATCATGTTAGACTGTAAATGGACACTACACTGAGCAGAATTATAATAAAAAGTAAGGTTGGCAACACTGACCTGTCGCCACTCCCAACCGTCGTGTGTCCAGCCTTTATTTGTCTACAATATTACACGACGTGTGTGAACACCTTTACACTAATTAACATTACGCTGGACAAAGATTTGTGGTGTATTGAATTTCTTTAGAATCTTGATTTAAACTATAAATAGGTACTAGGCATACGTAGTTTAATATTACAATCATGAACGAGCAAAGCATGAACACCTCCTTGGGGTAAACTTTAGGATACTCCCGTACTGACATATTTTGTTCTGATAAACAGATTAAATTAATTAAAATGAAGACTATCTTCATATTAATTCCTTAATCTGTTTATGAGACGTCGCTCTTTATACCGGATATTTTCAAATTGTTTTATGTGTATCTATTTTATGATACAAAATCGAAGGCTTTTGCTAGATCCATACATCAACATAGCTGTGATCTATTTTGCTTCATTATCCAAATTCTAGCTCATATTTTAATGATAGCTATTAACTACAAACAGTTCATAGTTAAATCGTTTCATTATTACTTTATCACAGTGTCAAGATAAATAAGGGTTTAACTTTTTGAAATTATATTCTCGTTTCCAGAAATTTTGTTCAGAAAACTAAACGAAATTTTACCAGTGAGTTGTAAAATATAACTGACATTGAAGGGCAAAACATGGCCACCTTTTTGAATTTTTTGGATAGCAAACTCGAAATAGTGCGTTTACACTGACGAAACATCTACAAGAAAACATGTTTTTTAAACATGTTTCTGTCAATGTTTTTGAACAAACCATTGTCAATCATTGTCAACAAGTTGCAGAACATGTATTATGACTTGACAGCCGAAAGTGCGAACACAACGGTGGAGAAATCCATAAAAAACGTTGACAGACAACAAGTTTTGAGGCGATCCGAACGCAATCTGCAACAAATCTTAGGATTTGTTCCGAATCCAACGCGATTTTCGGCAGTGCGAACGCAAAAGCACCCAACAAATTTTGAGATTTGTATCATACAACAACTTGTAAAACATTCATGTTTTATGTTTCTCAGTCTCAGTGTAAACGCACGGTAACAAAGTTTTGTAATAGTTTTGTAGTGATTTGTAAAACGAACGGGCGTCTAAAAAGTTATGATAGCAAAGAGCTGTCGAACCTTCACCATATTATTGCTTCTTTATAAATTTTTGCTAGGTTTACGTAGACTTTAATTATTTACATGAGAGGAAAACTGTGGGTAGTTTATTATAGAGTTAATTTTAGACCACATAATTATAGACAATTAGTATTATATAGAGAGTTATATATTATAGATTACAAACCGATTTTTAAAATAAAGGACGATATAAAAAGACATAAAATTAATTTGATGGTTAACATCCTGCACAGTGTTTTTAAAATACAGGGAATTAAAATTATCCGTAGTATTTTGCTATCAAAGTTGCATAAACCTGATGTTCGCATGCATGTCTGCACGCGTAACGTTGTATCTCCTCACTAGTTAAGCGGGAGATACACGGTACAGTTACCGACAAAACTGAGAGTAAGTGCGTAGCCGACAATTGCACGCGAACTAGTGAACTAGGTACCTAGCGATGTGCAAAATAATGTCATTATGATAGAGATAAGTATAGTGAAAAAATTCCATAAGCCTAATGACTATTTTGTTTTTATGTAAACAACTTTTTTTTTTACCTATATCAAACAAATAAATATCAATGAATAATTGGACGGTATGTTAATGTATTGGGAAGCTTTAAAAGAGCTTTCTGTCAAGTCATATTTGAATAAAGTCCATTTTGATTGTAGTCTTGCAAAAACTGCATTTACACATCTCAAAATTAAACACCTAATTAAATTAGTGACTACATATAAAATAATATAATATATTTAATGATAATTCATTCACGTCAACGCGACACCACATTCTTGACGCACTCGGTGCGTGCCGCCCGGAGGCGCGTCACGCACACACTGCGAAAAAATGGCGCACGAAATTCACGTCCACGCACACGCACACTGACGCACGCCGAAGGACACGCCGCCGCTGGTCGTTCACCCCTCTTTTTTGCGAGCACGCAGTCGCACCGCGTACTGAGCGCGTCGTGCGTTGGCCGTTTCGTATTATTTACTTTTTTTCCGAACGCCTCACTTAACGCACTCTATTTTTGCATGGGAATAGGATATGGTGTCAAAGCGATCCGTCTTTCGACAGCGGGTTTGATATATGTTGCGTTGGTAGCATTTTTACTCTTATTCTCAGATTTGTAAAAGTAGTCAAGCTTTTTTTTGATGGAGTGCATTTGATTGCAAAGTTTTTAGGGTGAGAAGTATAGGTTATATAGGTTAATAAAAAAATCAAACACGTAGTATAACAAACGGCCTGTGTGTAAACACTATAGATATTAATCTTGTTACATACTTGATACTATAATAATAGGTATTATCTGTCACATTCAAGTCCATGTTCACTGTAAATTGCAGTCATTTCTCTTTTTTAGGTTTCATTTGTTATTGTCAATACTTTATTATAGTTTTAGTGCTACATATGTAATTATAATATTACTGTCTCATTGTTTATAGAACAAATTTTTAAAAAGTGTCGATGTGCAGTGCCGAGACAAATCAAATCGGTTTATAACACATGAAGTAATTTAAATTCACAATGTAGTTTTTTTATCCAAATAAAAAAGTGCAATACACGTACTTAAATGTAACTAAATCTATTAGGCACTGTGTGACAATGAAGGTTTATTTTAATGTTTATTAATTATTTGAAAATGATAGCTATACAAGAACTGGTTCATTGAAACTTTCAACTTATTTGATTCGATCATAAATTACTATCTTACCTTAAAATAAAATCTTTCCCGGGCCTCATTTCTACTCATGATTTTCAGATATTTGCAAGCGTTTTGACTACAAACATACGAAAAACGAAAGCAATCTTAAAAACTTAAAGAATGATTATGTAGATGAGTCTACTAACCCAGACAAGTAAAACATAATTGTATATATTACAAAAATCTCCTATATCCAAAATACTACAGAGCCTTGATACTTCGTAATAAATATGTCATTAATATTTTTCCTCTAAAACCATATTGACGTCAAATTGTCAATATGTTAACGACGCTTAAATGACGAAATATTTACACAAATCTTATAAATCATCGCATTATAATAATAATTACAATCCGCAAGAGATTAAAAAGACGTCAGGTTGTTCTCATTAAGCTTGAAGCAGGTTCCGTTGGAACCAGAAAATACAGTCGATGTGTAATTTTTCATTCAAAGCCGTTAACTCGTGTCGGTGTTACATGTTCGACATCTGAATACGAAATAAGAATGAAATCCAAGGTGACTGAACTTTTCGTATGCTTTAAGTATACGTTAGCGTCTTAACATCGTGCTTTTGTGAGGATCTTGTTTCATAATTTATCATTCTTATGTACTATGATGGCATGTGACTGCCATATTTTTCTTGCTGTTGCGAAGTTAAAGGAAACAAGTAGGTAGTTATTAAATGTATTTCACACCAAACTACGAGTATGTAGACTTATTAGTATTAACGAATAGTTTGATTTTTTATGCACTTGATGTGCATGTAATTAATTAAGGACTACAATGAATTGATGATTTTAAAATGTTTCACTTGAGATAATATTTAGAGAAAAGAAATTTCATTATGAATAATTCATAATCATTTCTTTTCATAAACATTTCTTTTCAATTAAAAAATCTGTTTTATATTATGACGGTGCCTCAGGATAAAGTTGAACTAGTTTAAGAATCAGTTTTGTTTATATTGTGTAATATCTGCTTTGGGAAAAAAAATATTCACGAACTTAAAATTTGATAGCTTTTTAGTAACTGTCCGCCTCTGTTGTATTATTCATTACTGTTAACAAATATCAATTAAGAATACTTAGTTGTATTTTTACCAAATTACTTTGTCTATTAATCTTGTAGTTTTAATGACATACCACAAACAATTGATACACGCACAGAAAAAAAACGAATTTATATCAATAGCCAATTCAATCGGTCGACAGTATATTCATAACCTAGCCCAACATTCGGCGCGGCGGGCCACCCTAATTCCGTCCCTAACCTACCCCAAACCCAGCGACCAAGGCGGCGGACGCGCCTGTGTGCGTAAGCTACGACGCTCGTATCCTTCGAACCTTGAATTCGGAATTCGAAAACGGGCTTATGTAATGATGCCAACCTTCATGATTGTGTTTCTCGTGACATTCGACGTATCCTTCATGTTCAAATTTTTATTCGGAATTTGAAATCGAGCTTACGTAATGTTTACAGCGTTCGTGTTTTTTTTTAATGTTACTATATTGATGTGTCTGTCGTATTGGAATCTTGAATTTCAAAACGGGCTCAACTACCTACGTTACTCATATATTGCGACTTTTCATAGTAGTGTTTTGTTTTGAATGTTTAGGCTTTGTCGCGTGATTGTTTCCAAAATTTGAATCCAAAATGTTATACGTCATGCGATTTATACATTTCACTAAAATTATATAATGAAAAATGGTTGAAATATGATAATTATCAATAATAACACGTAAAATAAGTATATACGAGTATACTAATGTGTTGTAGTTATCTAATTTACCCCTTTACTTCTTTTACAAAGTGTTCGAGTATATAATATAAAATCGATGAAATAGTTTAATATTTAAAATTATAAATGATCATTTCAAAGGCTAAACTTTTGAAAATAAAATTGTAAATTACACAATATAATTTATTCAGCTCATGCTATAGTAACGATAACAGTTGTGCAAACATGATAATGTGTGTAATCTCTTATAAATAACATCTTTCACATAAATAAACACGTTTGGTTTGATGACCTTTCATAAAAAAGACGCTTTGTGCCCGTAGTCCGACCCATATAGCATTAGGGTTGCAACTTATGAATATTTGGAGCAATGACAGAAGAAAGTATGCTTTGGTATTTTATTTGCTCCTTCTAAGATACCTGAAATAATGTAGTTACAGTTTTTTGTTATTGGTGAGGTTTATCAACCTAGTTCAGATCGTTTAGGTTCATATGGACAACTGTGTCAAAACGTCAACAGTGTCAAAAGAATAACTGTCAAAACGTCAACAGTGTCAAGAGGACAACTGTCCCAAAACGTTCATTTCCCATAACAGCAACTTCCCATAAAGACGAATTCCTGAATAATCTCATTACATGGGTTTTTTGGAAGCAAATTTTTTGTGCTTAAAACAACTACCATCACTTTATCTAATCTCGCAGCAATGACAACAAACTACTTACAATTAGAGGTGAGATCAAAGCTGGCTTCCAACGTTGACCTTATCTTAATTTACCATCAGGGAAAATGTGATGTTCTGTTGACGTCACATGACAAATAAATTATTTGCAAGATTTTCTTCAGTGTCACCCCTAAGTGACGTGCGTCAGTGTGCGTGCCCCACATAAATGCGTCACCCGAATCCGTGTGCGTAGCTTCGCGCGTGTGCGTGCTTCTTCGCTCGGCATTCCAACTTGAAATTGGAATGAATGACGGAGGTCGCCGACCTTGCCCAATGGTGATTCCTTTTTCTAATGAAAAACTTTTCCAAGTAGAATACTAATTTTTCCTTCGAGATCGAAACCTCTTAAGTTGTTCGTGTTTGTTTATTTCATTATATTTTTTGAATTTGGAATTCAATTGACTTGGTGATTCCAATATTTTCTTTTTATTCAAATTCAAACTAGGTAATGTAGGAACGTCTAGTTGTTGTGATACTTTGAATAAAGTGATCATTGTACATAATTCATACAAGTAGGTCTGCTTCGTATACTTAAAAAAATTGCCATAAAATTTCATCTTGTCTTGAACTGAACAAATTATTACTTACTGATTATGTGTAGATACGAAATGCATCTGTTGAAGTGCGTGGTTGCCTTATTGCATGTGACACCCCTCTTCCTGGAATATGGAAATAATCTTAAACTTTAAATTTCTTCAATACCTATGGAATCATATTAAGTTTTTTTTAAAGTGAAACTTTTTTTACATAAGACAGAGAAACTCTTGGCCTTCATCTCACCTGATGGTAAGTGACGATAAGGCCGAAGGTGGAAGCGAGCTTCACCTGGACTCCTCAACAACTGAGGGACTGGCTATCTTACCTCTTATTGTCGGAGCACAACAATGCTATAAACATTGTTATTATGGCGACAAACTTAGGTAAGACGGTGGTAGCTAGCCGGGCGGGCTCAGAAGCCCTACCACCGACCGAACCGAGCAGAAAAATTTCTGCCCCCACGGGGAATTGAACCCCGGACCTCCCGATCAACACCCGGTGGCTTCATCCACTATTAATAAGTAAGTATAAATGGCTCTTTGGATATTTAGCTGTTTGTGTGTTGCTATACTCTAGTTTTCCTTATACTTATTTTACTGTAAGTAGAATCCATACTAATATTAATACTAATATTATAAATGGGAAAGTGTATGTGTGTGTTTGTTTGTCCGTCTTTCACGGCAAAACGGAGCGACGAATTGACTCGATTTTTTAAGTGAAGATAGTTGAAGGGATGGAGAGTGACATAAGCTACTTTTTCTCTAACCCCCCAATTCCCTAAAATGGGGGGTGGAAGTTTGTATGGAGCATTCCGCAATTTTCAAGGTAGAAAGCTAAAAATTAGTATGCGGACTATTTGTGATTAACAAAAAAATCATGCGTCATTTTTTTTTGGGAAATCTGCCCCCAACCCCTTAAAAGAGGGGGTGAAATTTTATATGAGACTTTTCGCAGTTTTCAAAGTTGGAAGCTAAAAATCGGTCCACAGACTTTTTGTTACCAACGAAAAATACCTGCCTTATTTTTTTTGGAAATCTTCCGTGTTACCCCGAATTTAACGCGAGCGAAACCGCGGGCAAACGCTAGTATGTTATAAATATATTCTTGCCGTTCAAATATTCAAAGGCTTATTTAAAAAACTCTAGACTTTTGCTTTTTAATAAATTTAAAGATTACGTCTTAATAACTCATAAGAGTTATTAAGACAAACCAAATTTAGTGATGATTTAAGTGATCACACGACATGGGACTCCACTGTTATTTTATGTTCCAATTTTTTTCACATTGATAGTGTATGTGTGCATACTATTTGTATTTCTTATGTGACTCACATCTCTGAATTATTGTTGTCTTTTCTAACTCTGTTCTCTGGGGTTAATTCCATAACTATTTTACCATAGCACCAAAGTTTTATATACATATGTTGTTCATTTTTGTTCACTTTGGCTGTAAATGTACTGAATATAAAAATGTCTAATCAAATCTATACATGGCAATTTAAAAGAGGAGATAAAAAATTAGACATTCCGAGTATTTTGCCTGTTCTTATCGTGAACGGCCTACCATTTCCGAACAGGTGTAGAGTCTACTTGTATTTGCAGAAATTTTGATTATGATTGGGGAAATGTAATAATTTTTCTTTTAATAGAATTTCGTATTTATTTGTGACGTCCATCAATGCCTGTTGTTAAAGCACTATAATGGTTAAAAAAATTATTGGAATTAGTCGGATTTATGAATTTGAATTTGGCGGATTTCTGAATTTGAATTTGACGGATTTCGAATGTCGCCGTATCTAGGTTGGCGAGATATGTAGTGTCTGTTGTGTTGAATGTGTCTGGATGTGTAAGAGCCAGCAAAGGCAGTCTACCACAATGACACCTCTGCATCGGGATGGCAAACTCGTCACAAATTCCTATACCAATCCGTCTAGTGTGTAGTACGCTCTGTGGAGTCTAGCAGTGGGACATATTCCAGTTAAAGGAAGTTTAGTATGATAGCGACACTCAAGCCATTTGTTGAACAAACCTGTCCCATATGAGGAGCCCTATCACATTGATTTACTTGTATTATCAGACGTAAGATGGGAGCCTATTATTGCATTCGAATTGTGTTTCAGCACGGCGATGACGCGATACGGACCGAACTTATGTCATCTGTCAAAATATATGTTAACAGTCGCGCAGTGAGATCGGAGAGCTGATTATATTGAAATCATATTGAAATCAACTATTTACTTGAGGCAGGAACCAAACTCCATTTTCTACTTTCTAAATTACTAGTTGTACTCAGCTAATGACTGCCTTCTGTTGATCTGACTCTTGACTCCCTGATTCCCTACACTTCCGCTCATTTAACTAGATACCACCGAAATCCCAACTTCCGGTTAGTAAAAAATGAAAGGCCTTTCCTTGACGGGGTTCCGTAGGCGTGTTTCCCTGCTGTGTGAGCGAGACGCACGATGCGTGCATAGTTATAGAGCAGGACAGGTGGGGGCGACGACCTCTAAAATAAATCGTTGGTAGAGGGTTCGGTTTTAGTATGGTCAGCAGAGACACTAATTAGAGATTAATGACTGGTAAGTATTATAGAACATTTTTTTATTTGTTAGAAAAATAGAAATATCATACTCTCTTTTAGAGCAGTTGTGGTAAACATCAGGCGCATTCCTGCGCTTGGTGTTTACCACAACTGAGTTTAAAAGCTCAAGTTATTTTATTGGTATCTCAGTGTAACAGGTCAACTAAAATAAATTTAATAATACAAATCAAAATAAATATAATTGAAAGGGAAAAAAAAGAAATCAAGTAAAATATTTAAATAATTTCAATCGAAACATTAATTCAATAAAAATACAATTAAATGACAAATCATATTTTGTCGTAATTATATAAATTCGTCAATCCTGTCATAACATTGCTCAACAATTTCTATAGTAACGTTGTCTTTTTTTAAAGTAGTTTTTGTTTAAAGGACCGCGTCGTCTCAGCACTTGTGATTGTATTCGGTAGGCGGTTATAGACTGTCGGTGCCATCACATAAATTTACTAATAATCAATGGTCAATTTTGAAATAGTTAAAATGTTTTAATTGGTGTCGCGTCCCATACGCGCGTTGACATGTATTGAATAATAGTACATTGTTACCCCAGGGGTGAAAGTAACTTATTTAGTTCCGAGACGATGTTTGGCGCCCGAGCGTAGCGAGGGCACCAATTGTTCGAGGGACTAAATAAGTCTTTAACCCGAGGTAAATACTGTGCTTTTCATTACGAATACAAGGAAAGTAAAAACAAAACAATGAATTAGCTAAAGAAAAAACGTGTAAATTTTATTTTACATAAGTCAACAACTTCTGCTTCAGCCCGCTTTCTCTTATAAAATCAGGTGTTAACTCCACATCTGAATCAGATGAACTCATTGTGTTAATTATTAACACAATGTTATACAAATATAATTAACAGTTAATAAAAATCTCTGCTATACGGAAGTATACAAATGGAAAAAACAAATAAAGATCGCATTGCCGCTTTCCCGCTTATTTTGTTTTTTTCTGTGGCCAGCCAGATATTCAGCCATTTTTTTCATTTTCATAATTTAAAAAACGGTCAATATTTTGCCCAAATCTATGTTATTTTAAAGAAATAGTTGAAAATAAATTATAATAAAGTCATTTAAAAAATATATTCTTCAAATACTTAACATTATTTCAATTTACACCGCGCTGTAATCGAGTGGCTGTATAGAAAGTCGGAACATGGTTCAATAAAATGTGAAAAAAGAACTAGTTTCGTTTTTAAAATTTGACTGCAGCTGTCAGTTGAAAGTAATTCTCCCTAGGGCTGAAAACTATTACTTTCAACCCGCTCCTCAGGCAATTTCAGACCTACTTTCAGAGTATAAGTAATTAAAAATATCTTTTTCATCAAAAATAGTGGCTGGATAGCTGGCCGGCCACAGAAAAAAAAAACAAAATGAGCGGGAAAGGTGCGGGAGAGCGGCAATGCGATCTTCATTTGTTTTTTCCATTTGTAGAGTTTTCTTAATAGTTCCGTATATCAGAGATTTGTATGTTAATTATATGTGTAATAATTAATATAATTTTTTTTTTTTTTATTGCAGAAAGTTGGCAAACAAGCAAACTGTCCACCTGATGGTAAGTGGTAACAGTCACCAATAATACATGTGGCTCTTGTGAGATTCGCAGCAAAACTTTAACCCCCACAAGAACCACAATGTACGTTGCCAACTTGTGACACAAGATGTAAAGTCACAGTACCCAGTAATTTCACTGCCATATCTTTTAAAAGCACAGTGTTTACCTCGGGTTAAAGACTTATATAGTCCCTCGAACTATTGGGACTAAATAAGTTACTTTCACCCTTGGGGTAACAATGTACTATTACAGGTAGATCGTTATTTTGACAATAATAGGTTTTACACAATAAATATAGTTAAAATGGAATCTAGTTCGTTGCTTGATCGAATGTGGAAGTAAGAATGTCGTGATCGTTAGTGGTGGTTTTACGCTGCTCTACTCTACGAGTACTTAGTATAGCGTCGTCGCCGCGTGTGCAAGACTGCCTTTATAGTAGGAGTGGCAGTTTGAAGTGAGTGTAAAGTATAATCAATTGGTTCTGCCATTCAATGTGCAGCGCTATGGATGACGCTTTAGCTACACGAAAAAGCCTACATACCGAGGAAATTGCAAACTCTAGGTATATTTATATGGAATTTTATGTAATCAAAGTGGAATGTAACTTAAGAGCACAATAAGAATATTGCAATGATATAGATATAAAAAATATTGTCTTTATATATCTATGATGTGTATATGTGTATGTGTATATATAAATTTTTAAACTAAGCTAATTTGATTGAGTTGCGCAACTCACCTTAAAATAAGAGTAGTCGTAAGTCTTTATATAATTTAATATTATATAGAATGGATCAAAAAGAAACCCTAAAAATGAAAAAGGCACGGACTACGAGTGTGTGGAGAGTTAACTACTCGTATGTATAATAGAAAAAAGAATGATTCTTTTCATGCCTCTTCAGTTTAACCAAATCCGATGAATTGATAAAAACTTTTCTTATCTTTATATTTGTAAAATGATGAGTCTCTAAATATTCATCATCATCATTTCAGCCGAGAGATGGGATGATCTTTGAAACGATCGGAACTTCCCTGCTTGCATCTAGCTAAGTATTTTTCAACAGTATTTTACACGGATTTTTAACTACATCTGGAATTTTGGAACAATAAGCAACTTTAAATAATAATCTAATAGTATTTTATCCCGCGTCTTTCGTCTCTCTCACTTCAATCACTGCTACTGAGAATTGCTTTCCAGTCAATAATAAATTAATTCAAATGCTACAGAACGCGACATAATTCAATAACTCGTTCACGTTTCATTTCACAACTTTAAGATATAATTCTTTCCGCTTCGATTGCTTTTTACGTAGACCGTACATTTATCTAGGCGCACCCTGCCCCTAGCTCAGCCCTAGACAGGGACCTAGGCGAAAAATTGTTAGGGCGCCCTCCGTACGTGCATGAGACGCCACGTATTGTGAACGTGTTTGTTAAATAATACCATTTTAATTCCAATTTTTTGCAACAACTTCAAGCCTCGAGCGATGAATTCAATAGAAATTAATTTTTTGAAGTATTTCAAGTTTTTTGTTTATTCAAGGAACTCTGTTCATCACCCTCGTTAAAAATTTAGCGCTAAATCTTTAGTTAATATTTTTATCAACGTTTACGTGTAATCATAGACGTTCTCTTGGTGGATGCAGATCACTTATGTAACTGACAAACAGAACCACAGACGAGATCCCGCGTCTCTGCGCAATATATATTATTTTTTACCACAAATACTAACTTGGATGACTCCCGATTGCTAAAGAACTTTTCAACGTGTCCTTTAAATTGCCTCGTCCTTATCGGTCTTTGGCTTATACCTTTTCTCTAACCAACTGTTCAAAACAAATGCGCCGCCTAAAATTCAGCTGTTAATAGGTTGCAAAAACAATATAACACTGTATGTAACTGAATCTTCAATGACACTGAATTTTCAGTGACGCCATATCTATCACTAGCTGTGCCCGCGAACTACGTTTCGCCATACAATTTTTTCCCGTTTTTGCAAAATTTTTCACTGACGCTCAGCTCCTATTAGTTGTAGCGTGATGTTATATAGCCTATAGCCTTCCTCGATAAATGGACAACACAAAAAGAATTTTTCAATTTGAATCAGGAGTTCCTGAGATGAGCGCGTTCATCCAAACAAACAAACAAACAAACTCTTCAGCTTTATAATATTAGTATAGATATAACAATATTCACATGGGTAGCTTTCAGCTTGATATGGTATTGGCCAAACACCTTGTATTCACTTTATTAATTACTTTCACGTTTAATTAATACCAATAATTGTGTTAGTAGTATGTGTAATGTATGCCTAGTTATAATGTTATTAGGTAACGTTTTTAAATGTATGTACTAGTACTATATTATATTCCCCAATTCAACCACATGTATCTATAAGCAATTAAGCATGCCGTGTTAGTTGGCCTGTAATTCAGACATCATTTAACTGATATTAATTATATTGATATTGCAAAAGTGATATTATTAGTAATACTTTTTTGTGACTGGTTGGTTATCCTATAAATAAATAAATGATTTGCATTCAACTACAAAACATATATTAGTCCTCTTACCATGACTATGACTATGTAACAAAACCAAAATTGTAAATGGCGATTTAAAAGAGGAGATTAAAAATGTTGACCTTTCGAATTTCCTTCTTGAAAAGGCTCTCCCAATTTCCGAACAGGTGTAGATTCAACCTTTTTATTCATTCCTACTTGTATTTGCAGACATCTTGTGTAGATATATTTAGGATGTATGCACAAACAAGGTTAAAAGTTTCCTTTAAATTATAATGTTTTGATTTGTTTTCACGTCAATAAGTGCCTGTTAAGGCCTATGTTAATAAAGATTTTTGAATTTGAATTTGAAAAATTTGAATGGTTGCTTAAAACAGTATTGAAACCGCAGTGCGAGCGAGATAGTGCTATGCCGTTATAACGGTGCCTCTATGTTTCAATTTTGTTTTTTTTGCCTTTGTTGCAGCAAAAATGTTGCCCGCCCAAGTTATATAAAAATTGACATAGTATCAATAAAAAATGTTGTATCTTATCTTCTCGCAAGTGCAACAAATGAATGAGTTTCACACTTTGGTAGCAATGAATAAATTTAATTTAAATTTGAAAGAAAATTAAAATATTTTTTTTCGTTGGCTGGTATGAAGCATGCACTTGAAAACGTCAAAATAAATTCGATACATCATCATCATCAAGTTTAAGCTCGTTTGATTCGTATTGACGAGTACTTTGATACTATATGGCAACCGGACACATAAAGGCATTTTTTACAAGCTTTTATTACAAGCTTTTTTACTTTCACCTATCCCGATGTCTGTAATGAAATCTTGCAAGTTAAATTTGACCCACTTCCCGGTTTCCGGTTGAGCGGAAATTTTGCATGCATAATGTATCACGTAACAATACAATATTATGATGACATGGAGCTGATCCGAAGCTGGAGCTGGAAGGTGGCCATAGGAACTCCGCAATAAAACAACACAACCCCATCGAGTTTGGGCTCGTTCGATTCGTATTGACGAGTACTAAAAGCTTGTATTTAAAAAAGGTTTTTTTAATAACTTATCTTGTTAAAAATATTTTTTACTTTTAATTTATTTTACTAGGTGGAATTCTTTTGCGCACCGCACCAACCGATGGCTAATAGTCAGGCGTGTGTGGGACTCTCCTCGCTGAGTGGGGGACATATCCATTTAACCAACCTAGGTGTCCATCTTGTCCTTATTCAGGGTGATCCAGGGCCTGGTCAACCCCAATTCACAGCACCCCCCACAAAGACTAACCCTAACCGTCTGCGAGGGAGATTATGTAAGGAAACACTCACTCGCACAGTCTGTTAAGATGGCCAACCAAAAAATTCGGAGCAAGATGAAATAGGAACTAACTGATTAGCGTGTCTAATGTGGAGGGTTCAAATATTTTTGGTAACCTATCATAGTCCTGGCGACGGTTAACGTTGCTTAACCCCAGCAATCGCGCTACTTACGTTCTATTCAATCTGTGCATCGAATCAAAAACCCATAAAGTTTGAATGACTTAACTCTGTTGTTTTTCGCCGGAGCCAATAATCAAATTGGGCCCAACGGAAGCCGCCGAAGGGTGGTGTGGAGTCGACGACAGAACTGAATTTTTAAAACAATTTTATTCATTACTCCATAATACAATGACGTAACGTCTTACAATGACATTTTATTTTACCGGAGAGAGACTCTGATACCAGAGTCTCCTGCTTGGGTACCTCCGTCTTACCTATTTCTGCTGCAAAGCAGCAGTGCCTGCATTGCTGTGTTTCGGTTTGAAGGGTAAGATATGGCAGTGAAATTATTGGGTACTGTGACATTATGTCTTATGTCACAAGTTGGCAACGTACACTGTGGTTCTTGTGGGGGTTGCAGATTTGCCGCAACTCTCACTAGAGCCACATGTACTATAGGTGACTGTTACCACTTACCATCTGGTGGGCAGTATGCTTGTGTGCCAACGTAGTTGTATAACACAAATATATAAAAGTAAGCTTTTAATGGGTGAGATCTCAGTTGTATAGTGGCATACGGATTGCAAAAGACCAGGATTTGATTGCATTCTGCCCGAAGTTTTATTGCATTTGATATTTTTAAAATGCAAAACTGATTCTTAATCATTATAACAAACCGAAAATTTAATTTGAAATATATTATTTAGAAATCAATACAAAAGAGGCATTCCTTGTATATGATTGTTTATTTTAATCATCATGATTTTCCAATGCATGTGATTTTTATAAGTACCTATCAAAAGCGCCGAAGTAAGTTCCTACTCGTATTCCGTTGTAATGTGTATTTCGCCAAATATTCCATAACCTGGCGTATTTTCGTAAACGAGACTAGGTAAATTATGTCCTCGCGTTCCATGTTAACTACGTATAGAAATAATTTTAAAAAAGTTTGTAGATGTAAATAAAAACGTTGTTTTACATAGATTTGTTATTTTACTAATTATTCCGGCATATGATAAAGAAGCAATTTCAAAGAATAGCATTTGGCTATAGTCTGTCAATTAAATGTGTTAACACGCGAAAATAATAAGGACTTTCAAAAATCCAACTTAACTTAACCTCATACAGAATATTGAAAATCGAAAATATTTACGTCACAGTAACGTCACTGACAGCACAAGTACCACCGATAAGAGCGTAACCAGTATACGATTTCAAAAAAAAAAAAAAAATGCCATGTTATACTCCACGCATTTCTAAGCCGATAGACCCACTAAACTCGAGCAGTTAATGATCCAGCTCTCTTTATTAATTTAACCGGCGCAGGGGCTGGGTCCTGCTGGTAATTTAGCTATAGAGACAGATTATCCTTGTCAGAACTTAATTAATGCCTCTATTGGCTGCACAGGTTAGATACCTTTGCCTACGGGATAATACAAGTGTTAAATTAAGTTGAGTTCAAATTCGACTTCTAGTGATGGAGTGTGACTACGAAACTAAAGAACTAGGGTTCGAGTCCCGCTCAAGGCTGCCGCTGAGCATTAAATGACTTAAGGGTTCTTTCTATATTTGTGTTTGCACCAGCATTTTACCGGGAGACTGTGTAACTACCAAACATCGCTGATTATGGGCAGAAATATGTGAGAAAGAGAGTCTCCAAATAGGTAAATCTTACCTAAAAAGGTGCTTGTCCTGCGTTCCGGTTTGGAGGTAACAAGGACAGTGGAATTACCTTCTTGGTACTGGGTCTGTACGTTTTATGTCACAAGTTGGTAACTGTGGTCTTTGGAGGGGTTGAATTTTGCGAATCTTATAAGAATCATGTGCTAGATGACTATAGCCGTTCAGGGTGGTGATTTTGTAACTCATCGACTGATCGACAATCGCTATCAAATTGGATGCCTTAACGAAGCAAAACGGAATTATGTTCTTTGGCTAAAGGTATTGATTGATTAATTCGACAACTATGTCAAGACTCTAACTCTAACGACCACTTTACAAAATGTTAAAAGTTTTGAAAATCAGTTTTAATCAAACAGAAAAAAAGGTCTTGACACACAGACGGACACACTAACAGGTGGATAGACGTATAGACTGATGGACGAACAACAAAGTGATCCATGATTTCCTTTTGAGTTACGAAACTCCATAAAAAGATGTCGGCTATTTAGGTTGTTTCTCTATTATATTCTAAAGCCTATAAAATCTATAGTCATAGTCCCTTAGCTCAATTCAAAAACTGTAACTTAATTGCAAATACAAAATCTTTTCTTTTGCTGAAGACACAGTAGTACAAATTGTTCAGTATAAAATAAGCTTGCCTGCTCGCAATACAAATATTAGGTAATTTGAAAATGAGAACTTAATACAAACTTATCAAGTTTATTATGAATCCAAATCTTCACACTCTAAACAGCTCTTTTGAATGGTCCAAATTTTTTACCTACCGCACATTCATGAGGTTTTTTAGCTGATAAGAACACCCTGTAAATTAAACTTTAACATAATTACAAAGTAGAGACATACTCGTAAGCATGCTTAAGCGTCGTTGTCATTAACGAAAATATCTAATTTTCCAAATAGTCGCTCCATACTCTAGATTGGCGCACGAGCTAAGCATCGGAATTGGCTATTCGCGCTGAATAGATATTGTTCGGTCGATACCGGCTTATTAGCGTTTATTTTGTTCGGCGAGCCTCATAAAAATGTATTGGAGAAGTTTTGAGGTGATCTGGGATTATGCGGTAGCTGCGGTGTGGGTTTGCTTAGAATATTTTGTTGCAAACTTACCTCAGTGTCTGTTTTTCAGATTATTATTAGTGTTTCCTTTTACTCGAACGTAGGTGAGCAATTATTTTCGGCAAAATGAGGTGATGATTATTATTTGTTATTGTTACAAATGTGATTACTATTAAGTTGGCTACGGTTATGCCACTGCCATCTTTGTTTTTCTTTGTATTAAAGATAAATTATTATATACAAGGTCTATCAAGCCGAAACCTATCCATGTTAATATCTTCTTCTTATATATAAAAATCTCGTGTCGTAGTGTTTCTTATAGAACTCCTTCGAAAAGGCTTGACCGATTTTTATAACATATTTTGTGTAAATTTAGTAGGTCTCGGAATAGGCCGACGGCTATTTTTTATACCCCTCAGGTATAAGGATAAGGGTGGCCCTCTCCAGAATTATTTTTGACAGCATTTTTTTATGATTTGGCACCAAAAAATACTTATAACCCTAAATATTCATCCTTCTATCAACAACCCCCTTTTTTTGAAAGCGATATTAGTATTTTTACTTTCATCCACAGATGCTCAATATGGTTGCAACTTGCAAGATGGCAATTGAGGCAAAAAGACGTTTGCCAGGTCAGCTAGTAGTCATATAAATAAAAGTTATGGCATCATTGAAAATTCGAAATAGTAAATTTACTTTTCCTATTCCGCATACATTTTTTTACAGACCCAACTATTTGTAACTATGTTAACATGGGTAAGTTTTGTCTTGATAGCGTATTGACCAAAGACGGTGTTTTATATTCTGTGACGGTGTATAGAAAGCAAAAAATAAACGTTTATCGTTCAATAAAACAAAATACGCCTTATACCTATGTTATGTGTAGCTATTTGTTACGAAGACATAATACTAAAGAAATAGTTGTACCTAGGATATTAGTATATTTAACAAGATATTAATAATTATTTCAACCGTAATTTATGGGTTTTTTTCTTTATAAGTAATTAGTTTTAAGTCCAGCTTTTCAATTTTTATTTATTCAAGTGTTTAGACGTCTTAGTTAAGTTTCTTTTTTTTATCGATATGAAAGGTCTCATCGGAAGTACAGCGCTTTGGCGGCGAAATGTCATCGTAGCATATGCTGAGAGGGGGACCTTTTTGGTCCAATACTGGAATTTTCCATATCATTTTGTATAGTCTCTTTTTATGTTGTTAATACTATACTGTTATGTTATTCTTAGCTATGTAAGTTCTTTGGGTCAATTAAATACGAGTAGATATTCATTCATTCAATATTTTGAAGTATAAGATAGGCTGTGCAATTACTCTATACTTAACATATATCACAAATTGGCAACGTACTTACACTGTTGTTCTTGCAAGGGTTACAGATTTGCGAAACTTACAGGTTACACACTAGTGTAAATGTATAGCTTGAATGAGAGCTACCTGTACACAGCTCCCATTCAAGCTTTACTTTTGCACTACGAGAACCGGCACTATGACGAGCGAGTTAGAAACGGTCCAAATGTCAAACAGTATAGCTTAATAAGGAGCTCACTGTACCTACTGTAGCCACTAACCATCATGTGAGTAGTCTGTTTGTTGACCAAGCCAGTTTCTAACCAGTTTCTTAATAAAAAAATATTTTACAAAAAATAAAAACCGACTTCAAAAAAGTTAAAAATAATATAAGAATAGACACAGACAACATCACATTTTTATATCCAAGTCGGTGCCAAACGATAATTCCCTAGAAAATCTTAAAATTTGTCATCGACTTCAATATAGAAGTGTGATGTTGTCTGTACCTATTCTTATATATAATTCTTTATTGTACATATAAACATTTAAATATACAGTGAGTACAAGGTATACAAGGGCGGACTTATCTCTGGGAGAGATTTCTTCCAGCCAACCCAAGTGGCAGTGTAAGATGTTGTGTATAAGCGGGAACAAATTTTTCTACCTTTATAAAAATAAAATTTTACAAAATAACTAAAACACATATACCTACATATATATTGATACACACATATATATTGATACACACATATATACATACATACTTATTATACTGATGAGGATGACAAATTTGAAAGAAAATGTTCTTTTAAGTGGCGCTTGAAGGATTGGACGGAACGTCTCTCGCGAACTGAAACAGGCAGCCCATTCCGCAACTTGGCAGCCTGTACGGTAAAAGTCTTGCGGAAGATGATTGTGTTAAAGTGGGGAGCTTTTAGGACGTTATTGGTAACACATGACCTCTGGGGACGGGAACTAGGAGGGAGAAAATGGAAACGGGAACGTATGTATTGAGGAAACTGAGGACAATTTAGGGCTTTGTAGATAAGGCAGAGGATATGCATATTTCTCCGTTGACGAATAGGTAACCATTTGAGTTGCTTGCAGCATTCAGACACGTGATCAAATTTACGTAAGCAGAAAATAAAGCGAATTGCTATCTTTGCTTTTCTTATATCCCTAAGTCGGTTTTTATTTTTTGTAGAATAATTATTTAGTTCTAACTTTTTTTTAAGTCGGTTAAAATTCTCTATCTCAAAAACTACTGAACCGATTTTGATAAAACTTGCAATATTGCCTAAGTTGAACAATACCTAGTACAACAAAAAAAGAATTACTTAAATCGGACTTGTAGTTCCGGAGATATGCGAACACAAACACAAAAACATACATACATACACTTTTAAAATTTGGCACATTTGTTCAGACGCCGATATAGACTAACATATACGAAAACTGGGCAGTTCTGGAAATATTACATACTACATACGGGTCGAATTCATAACCTCCTTTTTTTAAAGTCGGTTAAAAAAGGTAACTTTATTGAACAATAAAAAAAAATGTGAAAATACCTATTATTATTTTTATCATTACTATTTTCAGGTAAGTTCCAGATGAAACAAGCATGGCGATTTCACATAACAGTAGTAAGTGTTATTTTGTTTTAAACAATCAATTAAAATTAAGTAGATATTCACTGTTCAGAACAAATAGAATAATAAATTACTTTATATCTTCCATAGGTTAATAAATAGTGTAACGGGCAAAATTTTATAATTACAAGCCTTTATGTCATTCAGGGTTAGTAACCGAAGACTTTTTACATTTCGTTATGTAATATATAATACATTACGTTAACTAAGCTACATGCCGATCTACGTCTATAAATAGAAAAGATTTTTGTATTTAACTCTTTTATTGAATTTGATCATTAATTTTTTTTAACCATCATTAATTATTATATTCTGTTGAAAATAAAATGCGTGGATATGAGTTAATCTTCGCAAGAAAAAATAATTTACAAAAAAACAATAAAACGGAATAACTAGCAATAAATACGCTGTGCAATAGACATATACGTTAGCGCGCAAGTTTGCTTTATTCTTAACCAATTTTCAAGAAATCTGTAAATATTTCTATATTGGATGTTGATACGAAATTATTAACAGTGATTATAGACTTCTTTGGCTTAACAAAGAATAATAAGGACATCAATACAGCTAAGAATTTCGTCAGGGCTAGTAAGAGCTCGGTGGCCTAGTTGGTCAAGGCGTCAACACGGTATGTTGGAGACGCCGATTCAAATCCCGCCCGAGACGAAATTTTTTCTTTATTGATTCAATTCATTTTTCAAGTTGAAATACGTTAAGCAATTATGTAGATATGCTCAAACAAAAACAATATTTTGACCTCTATTTTACATTTCTAAGGGAGGAATTTTCAAAAACGCTTAAACACGTATTCAATCATTTCCATTTATTGGCTAATCTATAAAATTTCATAATTCTAGCTTCTATAATGTCGGACTTCCAGACTTACCTACATACGTACTGGCAACCCCTATTTCACCCCCTTAGAGGTAGAATTTTCACAAACGTTGAAATATGCATTTACTCACTTTTAATGAGTTGTCCTAAAATAAAGTTTCACGTTTCTAACTTCAAAAATAACGAACTTCCATACAAACTTTAAACCCCTATTTCACCCCTTAAGGGGTAGATTTTCCGAAAATCCCTCCTTAGTAGATATCTATATACCTACATAATAAGTTCAACCTATAGGCCAAAGTTCATGGGCTTATCACGCATTCTCCTCGAAAAAAAGGTGACACGTTACCATTACCAATATTACAAGATCATGTCTAGTTTTTTAAATTAGGGATTCAAACGTGCCATAAAGTGCAAATTACATACGGACCAATTCAATCGCAAATGCCCCGCGAAAGCGACGATAATTAAACCCAGGATCCCACCAAAAGCCGAGAGCTCATTTTCATCCACAATCGATTCCAAGAAAGAAGTCACTTTGCAAAACAAAAGGCTAAAGTCCCAAGAAAAAGTCCCAATTACGTTTCCAGCACCCCACCACCCTCCGGGGTGGCTCCGGCTGGGGCGCCTTTGATAGCGGGCGGCGTAATTACACATTTTACAAGGAGATTGAACAATTTTTTATGCGCAACCTCTTTTTCCTATCTGTTGCTGTTCCAATATTTGTTCTGATACTGTTTTTACTTAATAAGCTCTAAGCAAACTTATTACTCGAAGAAGTAACAATATTTGTCTACAACTACTCATTTCTCGGTAACCAATTAATTGCGTTATGAAGTGGCATTTGTTGATTTTTTACTGGTTTACTCGTAACAATCAGCTTTTCTGTTATGTTAGTATCTTCTTGGAGACGAAAGCCGTATAATATGTAAATGCACGGCTAGGTAACATTACATTTTACAACAAAATGTACTATTACGTTTACTGTTATTGCTATTCGCAAACAAGGTAATACACACATTTTTTTTTCATTATTAACTGTGATTTGCATTTTGATTTACAGCGCGTATGAACCTTCTTAATTGGAGAGTTTTTTGGTGATTGCAGATTTTTTTGTTGTATCTTTAAGCTTGGTTGCTTATCAATTGCTATCTCCAAAATGCAAATAATAAAATGTGTTTTAAATTTATGCTTTTGTGTTTTTGTCGAACCAGCTAAGATATCGCTAATTATCTCAAAGAAACACAATATTCTCAAAATAAGTTGAATTGTACTGTTTCTTCTTATTAAAAAAAATAAAGCTCTTAATAAAATTTAAATGTTACTTAGTTATATAGTTATTGGTTGTTAATTCGCGAATTTCAATACGCATTCCCTACGGAAATATTGCCTCCGTCATTTTGATAATTGGGATGATGACTGAGTTATAATTTTCACGTCTCTTCATAAAATATTAAAATACCATAGAAAAAGATGCAATCATGTGAAATTAGAATTAAAATGTGTATATGTGTGTGTAATTCTGTGTGTGTGTGTGGGTAAGTGTGTGCCTGCGTGAGTGAGTGTGTGCCTGTGTGAGTGTGCTCTCGTGTATGTATGTGACACACACAGAGAGAGTATATGTGTGTATGGGTATGTGTATTTTTTATGAATGAATTTTTATTTTAACTTAAAAATGTTTTCTATTTCATCATAATTAAGGCTAGCCAAAATACGTTTGAGTACTGTTTTTAGGCCATTTTTGCTTAATTTTATTATATTGTTTTTGTCATTAATATACCGGCACAAGAATGGGCTCATATAAGGTATTTGACGTCTTGCAAACATTGTGTTAAAGTCTGGAACTGGAGTACGGCAACGCCGTTTGCCTTTGGGTAACTCATTTGGTTTTATATGTTTATGGTACCGAAGAACCGAGTTGAAAATAAACAATTGTCTAACAGTTAGCAGTTGTGTTTCCTCGTACAGCTTTTTTGTTGGATACCTTCTAGGCTTAAAGCACATGACCTTAATCACTGCCCGTTGTGCTCTTTCCAATATCAAGAGAAAGGAAGCTGCAGCACTACCCCAAACGGTGACACAGTAAGTTAAGAGAGATTGGCAAAGAGCAAAGTAGATTTTAGTTATAAGTTCAGGGTCAGACGCATCATCTCTAAGGTTCCTAAAAACAGGAAGGAGTTTCCTGATTCTTTTGCTTAGCGCCACTATTTGCGGTTGCCAGTTTAGGTTCTTGTCAACTATTATTCCCAAATATTTATGGTTGTCAGTTTGTATTAGGATTTCACAATTACATTCACTTTCCGAGTCACAATAAGCAGAATGCGCTTTGATTGTGAAATCATTAGGCGGATTTGAAGCACCAGAGATTCTAAAGCAAATATATTTTGTATTTTGAATATTAATGGTAAGGAGATTATCGTCTAACCACTTATCTTGATCTTCTTGAGACCATTCTCTGCAGATTTTTCAACTAATGGCCATGTTTTGTTTTTGAAAATTAATGCCGTATCATCGGCAAAGGACAAAACACTTCCATTGACAACTGTCATGCTACAGAGTTCATTGACGTAGGCCAAGAAAAGAGTGGGACCAAGAGTACTGCCCTGAGGGATTCCATAAGTAGTTGGTGAATTAGTGCTACAGAAATTACCTACTCTAATCAGCTCGCTCCTATTCGTCAAATAGTCGGTTAGTCATTCTAATGGAGGTCCACGTATTCCCATATTCTTAAGTTTAGACAAGAGTAGCGGTATGGAGACAGTATCAAACGCTTTTTTGAGATCTAAAAATATACCAACACATCTATCCCCTATATCTAATGATTTTGTAACTAATTCTGATAATTTTGCCAAAGCATCTTCAGTGTTTCTGCCTGATCGAAAACCGTATTGGGTATCAGCTAATACATCTCTACATTCAAATATTTTATTAGTCTGTTGTTAAAAGCCTTTTCAATAATTTTACTTATTGTACTTAGCAACGATATTGGTCTGTAGTTCGATACTGAATCCACCCCACCACCCTTGTAAATGGGGATGACAACAGCTTTTTTAAAAATGGTTGGAAAAGTTCCAGTTGAGAAGCTCAAATTACATAAGTGTGCGTTCATAGTACACAAAACGACGTGTGAGTTTTTAAGAACCTTAGTCGGGATACAATCGATTCCTGGTGCACTGTTGCTTTTAAGATTAAGAATAATTTTGTCGATTTCTATATAATCTGTGGGGAAAAGGCTCATGGAGCTGTAAAGTTTGGAAGAAACTGTTTTTAGTGCTAATTCGGAGGGATTCGTTTTCGTTCTCATCAGTATATCCGAAGCTAGATTTTCACCAATGGTTGTAAAATATATTTTGATAGAAAGACATGGAGAAAAATCTTTAATATCTTATATCTTGGTTGTTTTTATAGTTATTCGCGAACCGAAAAAATCGACTTCTATTAAAGCAATAATTTTTTTTCATTCATCTAGCCTATTAACTAAACGAGTTTGGCATATTATAAGCTAGCTAGGTATGTAACAGGTTTATGGCCCTTCTAAGCTATGACAGAAGAGGAAGATGAAATTATCTTTGTTTATATTAAGAAAATTTTGTGGTACTTCCCTCACATCCGAATCCAACCATAAAGAAATTTGTATTCTATAACTTTAAATTATACTGGAATGAAAACAAAAGACGTCTCGCGCTTACTGGGACTGCACCTTTCGCCCAAAGAGTTTTATTGCAGTGTCCGAAGGAAGCAATTTTGTAGGTCCGACTCCTAGTTTTTAAGAAAGTTCATTTTCTAGCCAGACATTTCCCGGCTACATCCCAGCTATATACTAATTGGCGGTGAAACTAGGTGGGGCGCTGAGCTAGCTGAAGTTTGCTGAAATATTAAGAATTTGTGGAATAAGACACTATATATTTAGTGTAATGCTCCACAGATTATTAAAGATTTTGTTTTACCTCCATAGATGTGTAATTATGGTTGCATTGAAAAATTGATGTGTGCAATTAAAATCCCCTGTTGCTAGCTTGAACGATGTACCTATATTCAAGAAATTAATAAATTACGAAAAATTAGGCAAATTTTCCAGACAGACATTTATTGGCACAACAAAAAACTATTTTATATATTTCGTGTAAAAAATATAAACGTCACTCAGTACAAACATAAACTAAAATGTTTGTTATGAAAAGAGATCGGAACCCGTGACAGCTGGGTATCGTGTTGTTAATTTGCCTGACCTGTCCTGCCCCCCTAGACAAATGCCACATGCTAACTTTCCGCAGTCGTTCCTCAGAAAAAATGTATGGAGATGACATTAGCTGCGGAAAAAATAGCGTGAGGTTGTCGTAAGCTAATGTCATTTCCATACATTTTTCTGCGGAACGACTGCCGAAAAGTTAGCGTGTGGCATTTGTCTAGGGCCTCTGATGTTTGCAATATGTTTGTGTATATTATGTTTAGTTATTATTTATTGTTATTAATTGTCATTACATTATATTTTCTAAAAGTTCTGAAAGATTGTTAAACGAAAGTAAATTTATATTTTGAAATATTTTAGGCGTGGAGTCTGTCTCGGTTCCTTATTTCAGAAACCCTGGGTTTTTAGGACTCGTCGGAACAAGGTATCCGGGTTTCACACGGTTTTAATCAGACGCAAGTGTTTTTTTTTTCTCTTATGTATTCAGTGCTTGGTGGCGCTTTGGCGCATGCGCTCAGCGAACGATTGCTGAGGTTAAGCAACGTTGGCTGTGATCAGTCCTATGATGGGTGACCAAAATATAAAATATCTTAAGCTCCTCCGTGCTTCGGAAGGTGCTGAAATATTTTCAAATGATGGATTGTAATGATCTCTGATAGATATGATGTAGAGACCCGAAAAGGGGCAAAAAAAATTCAAATGCATAGATTTATTCAATATCAAAATATTTTAAAATATTATTTAAATATTGTTTGCTAAATATATTAATCACCATGCCTGCATTTAGTGTTTGTATACGTGTATTTTAAATACTGCGAGTATTTACACATAAGTCTAAATGACATTATCTTACTTCCCTCTCATGGTCTTTAATTTATTTGATAACTGCTGATAAGTTAAACATAAAATAGCTTATTTCAACATGCACTGATAGCAATATACAGGATGTTTGTGGAATTTATGAAGGTAAAATTATATTACCCTAAAAAATGTAGGGGACCAAATTAGTTTTGTTGTTCGAGTCAAGTAATATTAGAGATATAACATCCCAATAGTATTAGTATTATTAGCCTACACTTTTAACGTATAACGAATAACGTATAATGAATAACGTATAACGAATTTTATATGATAATAAAATAAATTTTTAAACATACTGAAAACTTTTCTTTTTTCACTATACAAAGCTGCTAACTAGATATTGTTATCAAATTTTGAACAATTTATTATTTTAATAATATGAATAATAAATAAAATAACGACAAAATACAATTACAATGGGTACATAATAGCTTAAATAGGTAATTTTTTTTAATTCTTTCAAAAGGTTGTTGTTCAAATACTTGTTTTAAAATAACTAAGTAATCGTACCTATTCAATGTAGCAAAAAGTTAGAGGTGAAACGGTGAACAAACACAGAACAACTTCAAGTTACTTTTTAAGTATCAGTAATTAGTTTTGTTTTTGTAGTTCCATTTTGAATCAGAATCATTACTATTCTATATTCCTAACTAAATAACCTAATATTAAGGATAAATAGGTGTCAGGGGTCCAGGAAGGAGGTCGTGGAGGCCACATTTTTAAATATATGAATCTTTTAATTATTTTGAACATCATGTGTATATTGCGGTATATACGCCAAATAGGTATGCGGCTTAGATTGCGTTATATAAGTGCCTGGAGATAACGGTGTAATATACAACAGCGAGGTGTTATCAGAGCTGATAACAGCTGATTGCTCGAGTCAAGTGCAGAACTTGCCAATTTGTGTAGCCCAAATTAATGCGCAGTAGGCTCGATTATGTTTTTTATAGGACAAAATTGGCAAACAAACAGGCTGCTCACCTGATGGTAGGCTATAGTAGCCTAGGCGAAGACGGGCATTCGCACGTCTGGCCTGCGTGCACGGTTGGCCCCGTGCACGCCGCCGTAAGGCCCTCCGTCTGGGGATTGCCCTGGTGTTCTCGGGCAATCCCCCCTTGGCGATAGCCCGACCGGTTGGTCGGGCTTGCCCGGGCGCGTGGGTAGTGGAGTCGCAGTGTGAACCTTACCTAGCGCGCCCAAAAGGGCAGGGAGAACACCGGGGGGTTTTAGTGGGTAGGCCTGGCACTCTGCCCGGAGAGCCCCACACACGCTCGCCGTGTAGCCAACGGCGGGTACGGTTACGCACTTTCCCCCCGAGAAAAAAAAAGGCTATAGTAGCCTATAGTACATGTGGGTCCTGTAAGACCTGCAAATCCACAACCCCAATGTACGTTGCCAACTTGTCACATAAGATGTGACAAGTCACAGTACCCAGTAATTTGACTGCCTGTCTTACCCTTCAAACCGGAACAGCAATGCAAGCACCGCTGCTTGGCGGAAGAAACAGGCAGTATTCGTGCACACGACTCAGAAAAAACTTTGGGCTACATTACTTAGCTAAAATCCTCGTTAGTTTCAATACTACAAACACACACAGCATTGGACAAAACACTTACAATATCCTACGCAAATTAAAAGTCACATGCATAATCTTCGCTGCTTCGGGCTGTTCAGTTTCAAAATCTAGTATGGATCAAGGCAAAATAGCGAAAAAACGACTTGCATGATTCGCTAGTATTCCGTAAAACAACTAAGTACTTTCTAGGTCTTACGATTTAAATTTTTAGATATTTTGGCAGTTTGAATCGATGCTACTTAACCTAGTAAACTGCAAAATATAAACATCTAGCTAGATGTACACACGCGGTAAAGTGTCAAGCCAAGTTCAAGCATAGAGAACAACTTCTTATAGCAAGGCTAAAACAATATTGAAACAGAGACACCGCTCTTGCTGCGTATAGCGCCATGCCGCTCTCACGGTGGCTTTAATATTGTTTTAAGCGATCATGGTTAGCAGACTGATGAGCAGCACCATAAGTAATTTTACACAAACCATTTGGAGCCTCTTTTGAACATTTCATAAGTCAAAATTTACTTGACATAAACATACCACATTTGGTTAATACGTGGAGATCCCATAGATAAACTAGTACCACCCCAAATTTCACAAGTTATGTGTTAATAATTCTTATATAAATAAATATCATTTCAGGTCAGTCAACAGAACTTTGCAACCGTTTAAATCCTCATTCTTTTGTCGATGAAGTCGACAATCACACCGTATCATAATATTGGTCTTGGCTTCACTCATTTGTTTTTGGTGTAACCGTTTTTCTTAGAAGTGTCCCTCCGGCGATACTAGGTTTTGAAATTGCACAGCCGTATAGTCAACGTCTATTGCGCGGCTTTATCTGTGGTCTACCTCGCTTCAAATTAATCACTTACTTACCAATGCAAAAGAAGAAAAAAAAGTGTTGCATTAAAAATTCAAATCGAAGTTTTAATAACAAAAACAAAAGCTACTCGGGACTTAACGCCTTTCGTAGCAAACCCGCACTCATTTCTCAAATAAATCTGCGAAACCCGAAACGTTGCGTGATTTTTTTTCTTTATAACACTCTTAAGCTAATCTCGGCTGTTAAGTCACGCTAAGTTTTACATAATCGTAACTGAAAGGCGGGGTCTCACTTATGTAGAGTGGTTGCTTACTGTGTCACTGTGAATGTGAGTCATTGCTTATACATTGTTATAGTCTTTTTTCGCAATCAGAAATCTTAAAGATTTCGTATTATCTTTCTGTGTATAATTTTTAAAGAGCATCGGTGGCGCTGTGGTTTCGGCACTTGCCTTTCAATCGGGGGGTCGGGGTTTGAGACCCGCCATGTACCAATGTGTTTTTCGTTTCTAATTTCATATGTACATTTGTCTGACGTTCCTACGGTGAAGGAAAACGACGTGAGGCAACCTGCACACATCTGCGAAGAAATTCAATGGTGTATGTGAAGTCGACCAATCCGCACTGGGCCAGCGTGGTTGACTGAGGCCTAATCACCCTAACATAGGGTAGGCTCGAACCCCTCGGTGGGGACGTATATGAGCTGTGATGATGATGATGATGATGTATAATTTTACAATATTTTTAAAATACCAATACTTACTAAAAAAATAATCCCTCTAATTTCCCGCCTCGAGATGGCTCTTACAGATTCCGAACAGCTGAGCTGTAGATTCATTTTTTCTTCTTCTTCCCCCGTAGCATGTACATCGAAACACGATACGATAAAACGATAAATCTATATAAACTATCAAAATATATTGAAAATAATGGCTAGCTTGAAATTTTATCGACATTAATATACTAACAATACCCAAAATAATAATACCAATAATACCAAAT
The DNA here is from genome assembly GCA_963935595.1 of Schoenobius gigantellus. NCBI lineage: Eukaryota > Metazoa > Arthropoda > Insecta > Lepidoptera > Crambidae > Schoenobius > Schoenobius gigantellus. The sequence goes on along the minus strand of OZ012562.1, from coordinate 18,238,546 downwards.
GTAATACTTTATACATTATATGTTAACTTACTGCCTTATTCATAAAAATATTTAAACAATGTTTAAGTTAAACAATGTTGCTGTCACTTTCAATCTCATTTCAAAAAAAGGACGTCGAAAGTGACAGCAACATTGTTTAACTTAAACATTGTTTAAATATTTTTATGAATAAGGCAGTTAGTGTTCAGTTTTTTTTAACCTAATAGAAAAGATATATGTCTCAAAAGAACAGAATGCTCTTCAATGGAATGGAGTTGACAAATTCCAACTGATAAAAAAATTACAAAAAGAAGTTTTGTTTCAACAATAACTTATAGGTGGCTATCTCCTAATATATAACAAATAAAATTATAGCAAATAAATAATATTGAACGGTTCTATTTTTTGTTAGAACATTATTTTTAAGCGTCGTTTGTTATTTGTAGATTACGCGTATTTTTGAAAGTGTCTTCCATTTTAACAAGCGCGCCACTTACGGTACAATACTGTCACTACCTATGTAATGTGAGTGTGTGATGCTCTGATTATTCCATTTGTGCGAATTTCTGTCACATTATCGTGCTTAGTTCAAACAATAAACAGTTAGCTTACAAAGAAGTATACACATAGCCGCTTATACATCAGTCATTCATTCAAATTAGGTACGATTTTTATATTCAAATTGATACGATTTTTATCTTCAAATTGATACGATTTTTATCTTCAAATTGATACGATTTTTATCTTCAAATTATAGTCATTCGTTCATTTAACAATTTTTATCGAATTGCTAGATACTGACTTGACATCTCTACAAGTTGGCAACATTGGGTCTTTGTGAGGATTGTATAGACTTGCACATTTTATAGGAACACGCTGTGCCCGCGAACTACGTTTCGCCTTAATTTATTTTTTCCCGACATCTTCAACAAATATCGTTAATGTACACAGAAATAAATACAACAACTTAACAAATTATATACTAAAACCTTCCTCGAGAATCACGCTATCGAATGGTGAAACCCGCTTGATCGGTGTAGTAGTTTTGAGTTTATCGCGAACAGACAGACAGACAGACGCAGCGGGGGACTTGGTTTTATAATATGTAAAGATGATAGGCAACTTAATTTTACTGTTTTACTTTATTGAATCAATTTAATTGTGTGTTCAGCTTGATAATAATTAATTAATAAAATAGGCAGCTCTAATTACATTCATCCATTTTTTGTTGCAAAAGATTTGCTAGTTGGAGTTTTTTATTTCTTGGTACATTATGTGGGAATTTCCGAATAAAATGTGTACTGTATCAAATTGTCAATCTTAATAATTTAGCTTTTCAACTTTCAAAATTTTAAAACATGCATTTCAATATTTTAGAAATTTATGATGTACAAAAAAAAATATATATAAAAAAATAATTAATAGTAAAAATCATGTTTTAACGAGCTTTTATTATTGCCCTGTCACGCGATATACATATGCATGCAAAATTTCAGCTCAATTGGAAACCGGGAAGTGGGTCAAAGGACAATGTCGAAAATCTCCCCATGACCAACAAAGATTTGATTTACGTAATAATTATATCCATATTTTATAACACTCATAACAAATACATATATTCGGCGAACAAATCAAAATATTTAAAAGTACTTTCAGAAACAAAACCAAATGAAGTAAAATAAAGGAATGATTATTGTTACCTTTGCTCGATTGAATAGAATTGTATATAAATTATACAATTCTATTCAATATATAAATTATATTTGTCATAACTTCTTTTACAATTTATAACTTTAACACACGTCAATTGACTACTCACGTGCTGTCGCTTGTTAGTTCGTTGTGTTTTTGACTTGCCTTTCGAGATTTCTTATTCTTTACTACGTGGCTATAATAAACGTTCTTTAATTGATTGCAATAATTATTATTTTAATAATTGTATAGGTATGGACTATGTGTATTGCTCTTACGAAATAAAGTGTTTCTTCAACTAACCTTAAAATCTGATTCATTTTTGGTATATAATTCGATTTCGAAGCTTGTCCGTAGTAGGTAATTGATGTAGACGTACAGTATTTACTAACGTCTAATTATACGAAAAGCATTTTTTCACAACTGTTGGTGTTGGGGCGAACAATGTATGGACGCAGAGCAATGTTCTTTAGCTTGCAAGATTTTATTACAGACACGTGACAGGTGAAAGTAAATAAAAGCTTGTAAGATGGACCAATTTTTGTGTAATAACGCTTAAAAAATTATTTTTATTTGTGAGCTTTCATCTTTTTGAAGTTAATTCACGTTGGAACTTGAAATCGCACCTCTAGCACATCCACGGCTCTATGCTATGACAAACTGCAAATTGGCACAACGCAATACTATAATGACACTATCGCTTATTAAACCATTTAGGCCGGACCGTTTCGATCGCACAAAATTATAGCTCTCTCGCTCCCGCGCGGGGCCCTCCCTTTCGCACGTTCGAAATACCGTAAGCACGAGGTGGGCGGGCGTATTTTTTCCCGGCTATAGATAACGGATTGCCGCATAACAACGGAGGCTTTAGGCGGCGGAGGAAATGCCTTTGCTTTTTCAATTTTGACTTGTCGAGCAATTATTTTTTTTTACCAAGTTGTGTTTGGTTGATATCTTTCAGTTCAAGAACAAGAGGGGCACTGAAATTACTGGGTAGTGTAAACATACATTGCTCCCAACTTAGAGACGCCTAATGTTGGACATAGGCCTCTTCAAGGATTATGAAACCAATCAGCTCTGCTTCCCGCATCCAGCGGCTTCCCGCGAACCCATACATAGCGAGCACAAGAGTCAAAGCACATCAAAATATTATTCATTCATTCAAATGCAATATGGTTTATTCAAATTGAAATATTCCGTAATCACCTTTGCACGTCAAAGAAGCTACTGGTTCACAAGACTACGGCGGGAGATCTTGTTGTAGAAAGAACCGGCAAGACAACCAGCTGTGACCATTTTAATTTTCTCCCTGTATTTTGAACTCTTTTGAACTGTCCATTTTTTCCTCAGAACATCTTTTAACTGATAAGTGAAATAGGCGGAAGCAACTATAGAGTTCCGGCAGCGTCCCTCTCGCGGCTTCTAGCCTCCTAACTTAGACAACGACTCGACATACATGTTTTTTACTGAACCTTAAATGAGTTGACGGACAGGGAAAACAGAATACGCGAGACAGACAAGAGAATAAATAAGACAGAGCAAAAAAAATCTTTTTTAATAAAATTCAAGACTTTAAAATTGACAAAGAATCCAAGACACAACAATTCAATTCAATACAATTCCATTCCCACGCCATCTCAATAAGCTTTGGTGATCCTACTTACGCAGGAATACATCATCATCATCAGCTAGAGGAGGAGGAATTGTTATTCACGCTGATTAGATGAGTAGACAGGTTGGGCGGTTTTCACAAGCTTTTATTTATTTTCACATGTCCCGGTGTCTGTAATGAAATCTTGCAAGTTATTAAATTTTACCCGCTTCCCGGTTTCCGATTGAGCTGAAATTTTGCATGCATATGTATATCGTGTGACATTGCAATATTATGATGACATGGAGCTGATCTACCTAGTGCTGGAGCTGGAAGGTGGCCATAGGAACTCCGCCATAAAACGACACAGCCCCATCGAGTTTGGGCTCGTTTGATTCGTATTGACGAAAGCTTGTATTTATAAATTCTTTTTAATTTGCCGTCTCTTCGCAGACGTTTGATTGCGTTAGACTCCCTTAGATGGCTCTAACGACATCCACGGGATGATAGTTAGCAGCGACACGCATTATGCCCCCCTACGAACAATATTATGAATACAGCACATTATTTGGTGTGGTTTCCAGTGAGGTGGGTCAGTCGCATGTTGCAATAGATACCTACAGATAAAATCTGAATACAAAAACTAAAAAAATCTAGCCAAGTGCAAATCGGGATCGCGCATCGTGGGTTCCGCACAAACTAATCTAGTATATAAATCCCTTACTTTGTAAATTTTTACGGCTTTCAGATTTCTTCTTAACATGTGCTATAAGACCTTGCTTCTTGCAAAATTTCATGATTCTAGGTCAACGGCAAGTACCCTATAGGCTTTGATTCCCTTGTGATCATATCTTTTGATTGTGTTGATTTACAAGTCTGATTTTTTTACAGTTGAAAGAGACTGAAGACCCGCGTATTTGATACAAATTTCAGTTTGATATCTGTACGCGTTCCCGAGAAAAGAGTCTTGAAAGACAGACGGATATCTGTACGCGTTCTCGAGGAAAAGGTCTTGTTAGACAGACCACAAAGTGATCCTATAAGGGTTCCGTATTTTTCCTTTTGATGTACGGAACCCAAAACAATCAACAAACTACTGTTTAATTTATTATTATTTCTTATAAAGCTGTTTCGTCTTATGCATATACCTATTTGAAAGTACATCAATTGGTTAGACCCAATTAATCATGCTACAGCTCAATTATCCTCTGTAACTTTTTATCAGAGCAAATAACTTACTCGGCTCGTTCAATTAATTGCGATGAAAACAAGCAAAAACATGCTAATTAGAGTGACGCAAAAACCATGGACGATTACCAAAGGAGTGTGTCTAATGTGGAACTGGTGGTTCTTGATAGTCGTTTTTGTTCACAAATGTACTTAACTACTTTACAAAGTACTTACTATTAAAGTATATAGTGTTTGTCTAAATAAGTGTGAATGTTATATTTAGCAACCAATGACAATTAGTGGTATTGTAATAAGGAATATACTGGTAATGTGAGTTTTTTATTTAAACTTTTATTTTATACATAAACAACTGATTAAAAGTATATTTTTATAAATTACTAGCTGTGCCCTACGTTACATTTCACTATAATAAAGCTCAACACTCAAAAAATTCTGGAGAGGGCCTATTCCTTAGGGCCTTATGACCTAGGGGTATAAAAAATAGCCTACGACCTATTCTCAGGCCCACCAACTATTTGCAAAAAAATTCATAAAAATCGGTCAAGCTCTTTCGAAAGAGTTCGATAATAAACACTGTGATACGTGATTTTTATATATTATATAAATTACTATAAAATACCAAAGTTTGTATTTACCGGTTATAGACAGAGAAAGAACGTCGGTGGAGCTGTGACCTCGGCACTGGACTGTGCCCCGAGTAGAATCGGGAGGCCCGCGATCGATCTTGCCATGTACCAATGTGTTTTTCGTTTCACGTGTACATTTATCTGACGCTCCTACGGTGAAGGAAAACATCGTGAGGAAACCTGCATACACCTGCGAAGTAAATCAAAGGTGTATGTGAAGTCAACCAATCCGCACTGGACCATCCTGGTTTGACTAAGGCCTAATCGCCCTAACATAACTAGTTAGGGTAGGCTCTTGCCCCTCGGTGGGGACGTATATGAGCTGTGATAATGCGACAGAGAAATCCGATAAACCGTGACTTCATTTTCCGACAGTAAATTAGTGGTAACATAGCGATCTACTCAGTTATTGAGGAATTGAGATGAAGCTCGCTTCCTTCAGCCTTATCGTCACTTACCATCAGGTGAAGAAGAAGAAGGCCAAGAGCTTTCCTGTCGTGTGTAAAAAAAAGAAATTCTTTTTCACAGTATCTTGAGTTTTGAAGGAAATGTGATGTATTTAATCAAAGATGTCATAATTCCAATTCAATGCATACAGTTAGAATTAGACCTACAGTGTGTCATAATTCTAATCCTCTGCATACTTCCTTTTGTCTATAGTGTCGGAAGAAGTTTTACTAGATGGAGATTCTAACTAGTCGTCAGCAAGGCTACCTCTACTTACCTATTTCCCCCGCCAAACAACGGTGATGGCATTGCTGCGTTCCGTGTGAAGGGTGAGACAGGCAGTGAAATTACTGGGTACTGTGACTTGATATCTTATGTCACAAGTTGGCAACGTATCGGCGTCCTTGTAGGGATTGTAGATTTGCAAGTCTTATAGTCACCACTTGTACGATTGCAGCCTTTTACCATCAGGTGGGCAGCTTGCTTGTTTGGAAGCTTTGTTGTATAATAAAGTCCTAATTCCAATTTCATGCATACTCGGAGTTGCGTTATCATCATCATCATCACAGCCCATATACGTCCCCACCGAGGGGTTCGAGCCTACCCTATGTTAGGGTGATTAGGCCTTAGTCAACCACGTTGGCCCAGTGCGGATTGGTCGACTTCACATACATCATTGAATTTCTTCGCAGATGTATGCAGGTTGCCTCACGATGTTTTCCTTCACCGTAGGAGCGTCAGACAAATGTACATATGAAATTCGAAATAAAAAACACATTGGTACATGGCGGGTCTCGAACCCCGACCTCCCGATTGGAAGGCAAGTGCCGAGTCCACAGCGCCACCGACGCTCCTTAGTACGTATACGGACGGAGTTGCGTATACGTGTGATATTAGACGATAACTCCACTTCTATGTATATTTCCTATTGTCTATCTACAGCATGCGACAGGTCATCATAGCAAGTTCATTTACATTTCGAATACAGATAGCCAAGTTATAACTCAATCGATAAATACGTCGATACGGATTCATGCAGCACTCGCATAAAATGACGTAGCTGCTGTATGGAGTAGCAGGACATGTCCCTGTGGCTTAGTAGTCTGGCATCGGCACAGTATACTGAAGATGAAAGTTGGATTCCTGCTCGAGATGGATTTTTATTATATTCATCTATTTATTTCTATACTTGTACATTTAGAGAAATTATCCTAATACTATCATAATACAAAAGGAAAGCCCTTATTCTAACATTTTATGTACTATCCTAAATCTACCTTAACTATGACTATAAATCAGGTACCTAATTACTTATAAATTACAGAATACTTCTATAAAATATTCTTAAGGTGTATTTACTTAACCCGTACTTATGTAAGCTAGCATGAATCATCAGCCAAGTCGAACAGAACCACATCACCAGTAGGTACGGTAACGCTTATCACTTCCTGTTTTGATATTTTTCACCAACCTCGCACGCGGAGGCCGGGCCTAATTGGCCGGCCATTGCCTGCTGTTATCTTATTGGTTGGTTTTGCTCACAAATTTTTAAATAGTACACCTAACTAGATAACCGCAGAATTGTGAAAATGTTAATAGTCGGAAGGCTGACCTATGAAACATTATTTTCTCAATGCCAGCTGTTGTTTGTGACTTTGCTAGCGTGGAAAACAGTTACCTATATTGTGAGATTGATTATCTTCCCTGGGGAACTCATTAAATGTCGGGATAAATACGTAGCCTACGTACTTCCTCAGGACCTAAGATATTGCTATACTAAATTTTTATAAAATTGGTTCAGCAGTTTACTTTCAAATTTATAATATTAGTAGGGATTAATTGAAAACAATCTTCTATGGATTTATGAAAAATCGCAAATTCTTTTAAATCGACTCGTAGGCCAAAACGCAAGGGCAACTTTTCACCAATCAGTAGAAAATGTAGCTTTTTTATTTGAAAATTAAGTACTAAATCACTCACTTATTTTTGAGGTCAACTGTACTTTTATATATATATTCATAAAGCGCACTTTATCGCATTAGACTATTAGTCACCATAGTCACAAGACAAAGGGCAGCTAGGCATATTTTTAAAACACATTGTATAAATATTTTTGCAGTTAATGTGCGGGCGGGCTGCACACGTCAGCGGATGTTTGGCACAGAAGCTCTTTGTCTAATTAAACTAGGACTTAGAACAATTTCATCATATCTTATATAATAGATCTTGAACTCATAAGCTGTATTTATTTGAGCTGGTACTACTCATTTGATATGCACAAAAGAAAATGTTTCGTATCAAAACCCGCTCGAGTTAGAATATGTTCAATCCGTTTTGTTTCATTATCATCATCATCATCATCATCACAGCTCATATACGTCCCCACCGAGGGGCGCGAGCCTACCCTAACTAGTTATGTTAGGGCGACTAGGCCTTAGTCAAACCACGCTGACCCAGTGCGGATTGGTTGATTTCACATACACCTTTGACTTCGTAGGTGTATGCAGGTTTCCTCACGATGTTTTCCTTCACCGTAGGAGCGTCAGATAAATGTACATATGAAATTCGTGAAACGAAAAAACACATTGGTACATGGCAGGATCGATCGCGAGCCTCCCGATTCTACTCGGGGCACAGTCCAGTGTCGAGGCCACAGCGCCACCGACGCTGTTTCATTATAAACTCCAATTACTTCTACCAAATTCTACTTGCGATATGTTAACGGAAGTCATGGGAGACTCTGTACCTGGGTCGACTGCTTGGGTACCTCCGTCTAACCTACTTCTGCCGCAAAGCAGCAGTGCCTTGCATTGCTGCGTTTTGGTTGTAAAGGTAAAATATGAAAGTGACCTTCTGGGTACCGTGACTTTATCGGTTTTTGCGGGGGTTGAGATTTGCTGCGAATCTCACAACAGCCACAGTGTGCTATAGGTGACTGTTAGCACTTACTTTCAGGTGAGCAGTTTGCTTGTTTGCCCACTTAGTTGTATAAAAAATGGAACTAAAACAAATGGTTTTTTTTTTCAAAACTACGTAAAAATAAATAAGTCTATACCCTATATATCCAAGTAGCTCAAAACGCGATGTTGTGGCTTAGTAGTTATATGGTATGTGCTTGTTTAAATTTATATAAATGTCGGATCACTGGTACGCTAGCATCCAAGTGGACTACCGTCGTCTGCTTGAAGCTTATGGAACTAACTTACAAAAAATTCAATTCGCAATAATGAATATTGAGGACAATAATTGAGATAAAAAGTATTCTATCTTTTAAGTTACATATAGTAAGCAAATTTTATCAAAATCGGTGAAGTACACTGGCCTGCAAAAGTAAGTATCACACTTTTAAAACTGCAATAACTTTTAAAGTAGGCAAAATATATTTTCAAAATAAAAAGTATTAAAAAGACTTATGTATAAAAAACTATAACTTTCGAGAAACCTGACGAAATGAGCTGAAAATGTTTTTTTGTTTGAATCCTTTATCTTTTGTAGTTTAAGGAAAATTTTAATTTTAAAAGTGTAGTACTTACTTTTGAAGGTCAGTGTAAAAAAATATCAGACACGATTTTTTTTGCTTTGTTAAAATAAACAAAAACTACTCAGATAATTTTATGTAGTGGAGACTCGCTTCGTCACAAGTTAGTAGAAAATTTACTTACGTCTGACGTTATGCAACATTTCAAATCAGTATATCGTCGCAAGTTGTTGATTTAATAAAGAAAAAAACTGCCCACTTTCTCATAGATGAATTGTTGAATGAATGAATGAATCATCGTTAGAATTGTTAAAAAATATTTAAGGTAATTCATTCTGCGTCGAAATAAAACGAAAAGGAATTAATTCAAAGGACATTGTTCTGCGTCCATACATTGTTCGCCCCAATACCAACAGCAGTAAAATAATGCTTTTCGTATAATTAGATATTAGTAAATACTGTACGTCCACATCAATTACTACGGACAAGCCTCGAAATCGAATTATTTAACAAAATAAATCAGATTTGGAAGTTAGGTGAAGTAACACTTTATTTCGTTAGAGCAATACGCATAATCCATACCTATACAATTATTAAAATAATAATTATTGCAATCAATCAAGGAACGTTATTATAGCTACGTAGTAAAGAACAAGAAATCTCGAAATTAAAAGAAAGTCAAAAACACAACAAACTAACAAGCAACAGCGCGTGAGTAGTCAATTGACGTGTGTTAACGTTGTAAATTGTAAAAGAAGTTATGAAAAACATAATTTATACAAATAAAAAAATGTCCATACCTACGTAAAATCGATTCAATTCCATTCAATCAAGCAAAAGTAACAAATCATTCGTTTATTTTACTTCATTTGGGTTTTGTTTCTAAAAGTACTTTTAAAATATTTTTGATTTGTCCGTCGAATACCTACATATATTTGTAATGAGTGTTATAAAATATGCATATAATTATGACGTAAATCAAATCTTTGTTGGTCATGGGGCGATTTTCGACATTGTCCTTTAAGTCATTGATATTTTCCAGAACTAGAAAAGGTAGCGAAAGCGAAGTCGCTCAACGCGTCTACAACTTCCAACATTCTAATTTTAGATAAGAACAAGATAAATTATTAAAAAAAACTTTTTTAAATATAAGCTTTTAGTACTCGTCAATACGAATCAAACAAGCCCAAACTCGATGGGGTTTTGTCGTTTTATTGCGGAGGTCCTATGGCCACCTTCCAGCTTCAGCATTAGATCAGCTTCATGTCATCATAATATTGCATTGTCACGCCATATACATATGCATGCAAAATTTCAGCTCAATCGTAGACCGAGAAGTGGGTGAAGTTTACGAGTAACTTACAAGATTTCATTACAGACACCGGACAGGTAAAAGTAAGAATTAAAAAAAAGCTTGTAAAAATAAAATAAAAGGTAAAAATAAAAATAGAAGTAAGATTGAAAATACAACGATCTATAGTAAAAGAAAAATTGTAGAATTCGGTTGTATTGTTTTTGTTCCTAGCCGACTTTACAAAAAGGAGGTTCGCATTTCGGCTGTATATCTTTTTTTATTTTTAACCGACTTTAAAAAAAGGAGGAGATTATCAATTCGATGCGTATGATTTTTTTGTGTATATGTTACACAATTACGCCACAAATTGTGGACCGATTTTCAAAATTATTTTTGTATTCGATATATTATACTCCTGCGATAATCAGGATCTGACGACGGTATCCCAGGAAAATCGAGGGAAACCCTTAAATTTTATAGGTATGTCCTACGTGTTTTATGTTTTTTCCGAAGCTATTCAGATATTTACGTCTGGTAGGTAGTCGTGATTAGTCGTGAACCGAGCTGATGATGAAAGAATCCTTAACGCTTAGGAGCTAGAGGTTTTTTAAATACAACAGGCACGTATTAAAAATAAAAAAAAATACAAAAAATAGAAACCGATTTCAAAACACTGAAAAGTCGAAAATAATATTAAAATAGGTACTTACAAACAACATCACATTTCTATATTGAATTCGGTGCCAAACTATGATCTCCTGGAGTATTAAAACTTGGCACCGACTTCGATATAGGAATGTGATGTTGTCTGTACCTATTTTTATATTACCCAGTTATATTTTTTCAGTGTTTTTGAAGTCGCTTTTTATTTTTCGTAAAAAAATATGTTTATTGTTACCTCGTAACTCTGTCAATTATTAACTGATTTGTTTTTGCTTAAAAGGGTATAACTACCCAATTGATCCTATTCTCATCAAAGTCAGGATCTAGTGATGGGTTTCCAGGAAAATCGGGGGAAAACCGTAAATTTTTTTTTTGCGTGTCCATCGTGTTTCATGTTTTTCTAAAGCTATTCAGGCCTAGTAGGGGTTAGTTATGGGGCGAGCTGATGATGGAAGGACCCTTGATGATTAAGTGTTTTCGGTTGGTTTTCCCTTCAAATAAGACTACTACACGAGTTTCCTATCTTGTAACAAGAAACTTTTTTTTTTCAATAATACCTACCTACATATTTTTAGAGAATGTTTTCTGAGCGACAAGTTATTCATGCAAATCAATGTACTCGTAGGTACGTATATCTTCTTCTAATATATAAAAATCTCGTGTCAGAGTGTTTGTTATAGAACTCCTTTAGATCGGCTTGACCGATTTTTAAGAAAAGTTTTGAATTTATTACTACCAATTATTTAGTAGTTAGGTCAGAGAATAGGTTGTAGGCTATGTTTAATACCTCTAGGTTGTAAGGTCCTCCAGAATTTTTTTCTGTCAATTCAAATTCAAAAATTTGGCATCAAAAACAAAAATCCCAATTTTTTAATAGCGACATTTGTATTTTCACTGGCGAAACGCAGTTCGCGGGCACAGCTGAAGTTAATCTATATTATGAATAATAACTCTCAAGCAATTTGTCAAGATTCGCCGCAGTGATCGCCATTATGATTGTCATCAAGCTCCATTTGAAATATGATAATTGAGATCAATTTAGTCAGTAACCATATAGTTGTAACACTATCTGACAGGCGAGGCTATGACCTTGCTCCGTTAGCTTAATAACGACGACGCCAAATGTATGTAATTACATAGTCAACAGACTTCAAGTGAAGCTCCAAGTTAAGTATTTGTACAGGCAGCCATGTTGTGAAAATGTATTCTAAAATACGTACAGTTGACGTTGCATCTTTCGATGTAAATTGACAGGATAAATTTCCCTATGATGTATTTTTTATTTGAAATGAAATTGAAATCGTCAGACATATAAAGACAATAGTGTCACCAAAATGTCGCATAGCAAGACTTGAAAGAGCTCTCAATCTCCTTTTTTTAACAGGCAACACAACAGATCACAATAAGCATTATTTGGAATCTTTTGACCATTGCTTACCACATTTTGAAACATAGATATACGTTTAAATCGCGCCTCAACAGCTGCAGAATATCCTCAATTCTAGGTGTATAGCGCCGAAAACTCTTTATTACTTAATAACGTAAAATATTGCCGCTGTCACATTAATAAAGACACACAAAAGCAGGTAATATCCCGAAAGAATTACGGTGTCGTAAAAATTATTATTTTCTAATAAAACGAAAATAGCCATTAAGGATCGTTAAGTCCAAGTTACTTTTAATGGCGCATAATTTCAGATTTTATATGTCGCCGATTGATATAAGTGCACACAGCTTTCGTACAGTCAATGTTATATCTGCTACCCGAAACTATAAAATTCCTCAATTAATTCTTAGCCTTATGCCTCAAATGACAGAGTCGAGAATCAGCCGAACAAAAGTTTTCGCTTATGGGTAAACTTGTGTTGCTCACTGTACAAATATTTTATGTAAAATAGCTCTTATTCTATTATAATAAGGTCGATATAACGTGTTGTACATAGCGGGGTCGGCTAATTACTACGCACCTGCTTCCGCCTAAACTGGTTACGTTAGAAGCTATCCTCATAGGTACTCCTCATAGAGCCGAATACAGCTGGTCTTTATAAATGATTAAGCGAATGCGTGACTCGCCGTATATACCTCCCACGGCAAATTTTCCATCAGTGTTAATAATTATAAGCGCTAGTGTCGGAAACACTTCGATCTATAATTTTGTACGGACAATGTTGTGAACTGGTGTTTTTGAGTTCATCGCATACAAGCACATACATAAAGATAACCAGACAATGTGAATCTCAGCATTTATATGAAAACCGACTTCAAAAAAACTGAAACGTTAAAAATAATATAGGAATAGGTACAGACAGTATTACAGTTTGATATTAAAAAATCGGTGTCAAACGATGTTCTCGTAAAAAGTGTTAAAATTTGGAACCGACTTCAATATAAAAGTGTACTGTTGGCTGTACCTATTCTTATAGGTATTATTCTTATTTTTTCAGTGTTTTTGAAGTAGGTTTTTTATTTTTTTGTGATTTATTTTATCTTTCAAAAACTCATTATTAAAATTCAACGCCTTGGCTTCAAAAACGGAATTTGACGTTTGATACAAACTTTAAGCCCTTAATTTACTAACTAACTTACTAACTTAGTTTACCCTTCAAATATAGAATCTTTGAAAATCATTTTTGCTACATCAATATGAAATTGCATGCCTTAATTTAATAAATAGAGGAGGATTTTTCTATTTAAATCTTAATTAGGCGTGCCTACAATGTTGCGTATATGGTCGCGCGGGGTGTGTAGTACCCCACAGTCAGTTAATTAAATAAAATACAATTAACTCGATTTTCAATTTTATTGGCCACACTTGAACATTAATATTAATCAACCTTTAATATTGTTTTTGAAATCTATGCTAATATTATAAAAAGGAAAGATTTGATTGTTTGTTTGTTTGTTAGGCTTCGAAACTACTGAACCGATTTTGATGAATGTTGGTATAGATCCATATACTTCGAGACCAGGGGAAGGACATAGGGTAATTTTCCTACGAGAAAAAAGATTCCCACGGGAAAACAAAAATAATAAATAAATTCTAATAAAAACACGAAATAAATATAACGCTACGCTATAATTTTGACAGACTAAAATCATATGATCACTCACTGCGTCGTTGGTACATTATTGCGGTAGTTAGAGCTTTCAGTCTTGGTTTTTCTGCCCTTGGTGCCTAAACCGTTCACAATTGAAAGCCGATTATCGCGACTAAATTCTAAACATAACACTCGTTTATGAAGCTACTCGGAAATGAAGCGCCATGAACTCTTATTTCAAAAAGTTATAAGCCCGGAAACTTGCTTTGGGGTGTATGACATCCCACACGCCTAATTAAGGGTTAAGAAACATATTGTTAGCAGTTTATTCAATTTGAATTTTTCACGATACTGAAGACGTACAATCAATATTGATGAAATTCACAGTACAAAAAGAATGTGTACACCTCATTCAAATGCAGCCATTATGATAGGAAGTGCAATCATAGGTAAATTCAGAATTTGATATTGTTTGCACAGTTTTGATAAATACAAATCCCTTTTCAAGATAACAATCACGAGACGTGATCCTTTTACAGCGGCTGATAGCACTGATAAGGATAGTTAAAGATACAAAAGGCTTAAATTATGTTACTTACACTTAATTTGTGCAATAATTTGTGCGTAGTATACAATTTCACACATACCTAGCCTTAATGGTGTTGATTTGTCGATTTTCATTTAATGTTTTACATAGTTAGGATTTATTGTTGATGGTGATGACAAAACATGTATATAATACATTAAAATTATAACAAAACTAAAGTCTCAAATTATTTTTTTATTTATAATGAAATTTACAGCATTATAGATTAATCAAATGCTAAGTACAAATTACCTGTAGGACATTAGGGGTGTAAAGCTACATTTTTAACAATAAATATTACAAATGTGTGTCCATTATGAAGTCATACAATTGTTTTGTTTTTTTTATATATCCTAACAAGGTTATAAAGGAAGTTTAGACATATATATAGCGGGACTTGTGAACTTTTTGGATATTATGTAGTATTTTTTCATTGATGTTATTAAACTCTCTAAACTTTAAAATATTTCAATCGTGAATACACTTGGTAGACAAATGTAACAGCAAAACAGTTAAACTATTTGCGGTGTCATAACTGCATGTTATGACAATGGCTTTTACGACACAATTTGAGTTAATCCACTGCGTTAATGGAGATTGCTGGCCTGCTAACTCGTTGCAGTAAACACTATCAGTTTGTCAGGTTGCTTTATGTAGATACTCAATTGAAATAAAACTGAACGAAATAAAGCTGTTTCCATTTGTTTTTTACTTTTTACTGCTTCCTGTGTCAAATAGTTCATAACGGTTTATGAAGGCCATAAACTTGTTTTAAAGTAAAACTTTCATAGGTTCTACTGTAAAACAAGTTTATAGCATTGATTTTTTCGAAAGGTATGGATGCGAAAAGCCAAAAGCTGGGCTAAGTGTTGCGCCTTGTGGTATGCCTTGCTACAGGTTGGTGGTGATGACGACACCTCTGCGAAGGGATGAAAAACTGGAAACGAAACATCATACCAACTCCTCTGGCCAGCGTGATGCAGTAGTCCAATTCCTGCTCCTCTAAACAAAGAACCGTACTATCGAACCTATATGGATTGAAGTAACGGTGATTATAGAATAATGGAAACTTGATGTTAACTGCCCTGCACACTTATTGCCCGTCGATTTCAATGCAAGGAGCGTTGCCTCGCCGTGGGTTGTGTTTCCAATCAGTTACACAAATATTACCACAAAACACGGAACTGAAGATTGCCTTGCAGAAGGGCCTTGGATCCGAATAGAATGAGATATCGCAGCGGATTTTCCGGATAATCGTTAGTAGTTACACAGTTAAATCGCCTTAAAAGAAAAGTAGGAATACGCAGGAAATCAGTTACATGCTAAAAGCAAACTATCGTTTTGAACAGTGTAAAAAATGTTATTTCTCTGTTGTACTAATAATATTGTACTATTGGAGATTATTTCTTGTTGAAATACTGTAATGGGTGAGCACAGTTTTGTTGTGTTTAACACAAACTTCATTGTTTAATTAACATTGAGCTACTTTATTATCCTGATGTTTTTTTCACTAAGACGGTTACGGT
This sequence comes from Schoenobius gigantellus, assembly GCA_963935595.1. Taxonomy (NCBI): domain Eukaryota; kingdom Metazoa; phylum Arthropoda; class Insecta; order Lepidoptera; family Crambidae; genus Schoenobius; species Schoenobius gigantellus. The sequence continues at coordinate 18,222,435 of OZ012562.1, read as the reverse complement.
ATTGATATAATTCTCACAATTTCATACTACAGTTTGCAAGCATGCATACTACCAACCTAACGGCGAGTGGCTACCTGACACCTATTGTTTTGTATATAAGATATAAAAATCTATATCTTATATTATAAGATATACAAATCTGCAATCCTGAATCCGTGCGCGTGACGCCTAGAGACAGTTGACTCGAAGCTACCAAAGAAATAACTACTAGGAGTGTAGTCAGTGTAGTGTAGTGCGTTGTTCTGTTAGGTTTGAGTGTATATTGGTTGTCGGAGGGCGAAATAAACGTTTTCTTTTGTGAATTTGGCATTTTGAATAATCCCACCCGTAACAGTATCCTATTAAAAGGTATCCTACCAATAAAGTATCTCACTTATGGCTACATATTTTACTAATATGCTGAGTGTTACAAAAGTAATTTCATATTGTGATTTTCCTACCATTATATTAGAAATGAAACATGAACTCTGTTTAAAGCTTCATTCAGTGAAAGGTTTCATCGAATATGTAAAGGACATTGCTCTGCGTCCATACATTATTCGCCCCAATACCAACAGCAGTGAAAAAATGCTTTTCGTATAATTAGACATTAGTAAACACTGTACGTCTACATCAATTACTACGGACAAGCTTCGAAATCGAATTATATGTCAAAAAATGAATCAGATTTTTAGGTTAGTTGAAGTAACACTCTATTTGTATTGCTCTATAGAGCAATACACACTATAGTCCTTACTAAGAACCATTGTATAAGCCTGATTTAGTTAAACAGTGTTTTGTCTCTTTTGTTCGAATTTGAAATGTCATTCGAGTGAACGTGACAAAACACTGTTTAACTAAATCAGGCTTATACAATGGTTCTTAGTAAGGACTATAGTCCATATGTATACAATTATTAAAATAATAGTTATTGCAATCAATCAGAGAACGTAATTATAGCCAAGGTAGTAAAGAACAAGAAATCTCGAAATTATAAAGCAAGTCAAAAACACAACGAACTAACAAGCGACAGCGCGTGAGTAGTAAATTGACGTATGTTTTAATTTCATTTACGTTAAATTGTGAAAGAAGTTATGAAAAACATAATTTATACAAATAGATAAATGTAAATACCTAAATAAAATTGACTCAATTCTATTCAGTCGAGAAAAATAAAAATAAGCATTCGTATATTTTCTTCATTTGGTCTAATCTTTGTTAGTCATGGGGCGATTTTCGACATTGTCCTTTGATGACATTAAGTAGAAAAAAATACATCGCTAAAATGACCACCTACCGAGTTATAAAGCACAATTATGCACTTTTAACGACATTAATTTAAAATATTGCTCGCAAAACGTCTACCTCTGAATTGGCAATTTTTTTATTAGTGTTGGCTTTCAAAACTTACAAGGTTTTTAGTTTGTTGTGAGACACACAAGATTACAAAACTTCCAAAAAAGTCGAGCGCCGCTGGTGATGGGCGGCCAGTTCAAATGCCTAAAATATGACGTTTAATAGTTGAAAAGACATTAAACACGTAAGCTACATTTTATCCCGAAAATCCCACGGAAGCAGCACTGACACGAGTAAAGCAGCGAGGCGGATCTAGTTTAATTAAAGTTTAAGGATGATGATTAAATCGAAACAAAATTGCATTATATGTGTGCAATAGCACGCCTGCACTGAGCTGATAAGCTGTTACAAGTCAAGGCTACGCAAACTACTATGATACTTAATTAAATTTATACACAAACAGTTGGCGCTTATACAGGAATAAATTTCAATTAGGCGCCAAATTAAATTTTTTTTTTCTTGTCTAGTTGAAGATGTCGGGAGAAAATAAATTAAGGCGAAACGTAGTTCGCGGGCAAAGCTAGTTAAAATATATAGTAAACAAGCAGGTAAATTAAATACTAATTTGTGACGTGAGGCGAGTTCTGAAAGCCCAGCTCCAAACTTCATTTTAGTGTATCTACTTAATTACGTAACTCAAAACTATCAGGATCAGTTTCAAATAAGACAATCGAAATGCATCCATTGCCGCTTAAAATTACATTTCAAAAAGAGCGAGATGAGTAATGGAGTCGTCTGCGTGGGTACCTCTATCTTACCTATTTCTGCTGCAAAGCAGCAGTTTTCCAAGCTGCGTTCCGCTTTGAATGGAAAGACAGGAAGTGAAATTGATGGGCGCTGCGACTTGACATCTTATGCCACAGTTGGCAACGTACATTTGGGTATTTGAAGGAATTGTATATTTGCAAATCTTACAGGAACTGCTACTATACGACTGTAGCTACTCATCATCAGGTGCACAACCTTTTTATACAACTTAGTTGGCAAATAAGCAAACTGCCCACCTGATGGTGAGTGTTAACAGTCACCTATAGTACATGTGGCTCTTGTGAGATTCACAGCAAACTGCAACCCCCACAAGAACCACAGTGTACGTTGCCAACTTGTGACATAAGATGTAATATCACGGTACCCAATAATTTCACTGCCATATCTTACCATTCAATTTTGCGGCGGTTAGGTAAGACGGAGGTACCCAAGCAGACGACCCTAGTACAGAGTCTCCCCCGATAAGGTCCAGTCCGATCCGGTTTGTTTGCCAATTTTGTTGTATAAAAAAACAATCGGCAAAGATACTTGTTTTGACGTCGTCGCAGTGACAGTCGAATTAAAAGCGTTTGTGATAATAGATCATTTGTTAATAATGATTTTTTACCAGACTCTGTACGAGAGTCCTACTGTCCTCTATCTTACTTACCTTATTCTGCCTGAAAGCAGCAGCGCCTGCATTGCTGTATTTCGGATTGAAGGGTAAGATATGGTAGCGAAAGAACTGGGTACTGTGACTTTTTATCTTATGTTCTGTTAACCAGCCTAAGAGCCGAACTACTGCCACTTATTCTGTAGTTTCTATTGGGGTCGCATATGTGCGACTCTTACAGGAATCACATGTACTGGTGACAAGGTGGGCAGTGTGCTTGTTTGCCAGCGACGGGCGACTCGAGTTAAATAACTCTGGCAACTCGGGTTCGTCTCGGACTCGGACTACTACGGCGCATGGTGCCGCTACGCGTAGCAGTGGGCGAGTCGAGTTGAATAGCCCGGGCCCGGGCATATTTATATCGGTATTTTTGGATTAATAACGTAGTTTCGTTTTATTACAAAACACACAAAAATAAATTCGACTTTGAATCGTCAGTCGGTCGAATCAACTCGACCCGAGTCAGCCCGAGTTGCAACCCGAGTTAGAACTTATTTCAACTCGAGTTACCTGAGTTGGAAAAATTGCGACTCGACCCATCACTAGTTTGCCAGCTTTGTTGTATAAAAAAATACTGGAGCTCTACTACCATCATTCAGAGCAAGGCTAAGATACTCGTAATGTAGAAACAGAGAGATTGTAGCGTATAGCGCCGTCTTGCGTTCACGCGGTTTAAATATTATTTTAAGCGATTATGGTAAATGTGCAGATCTGGACCCAGGTTAGGTTTTTGTAATAATTAAAATGAAATATTTTTCGAAACCAACTTTTTAATGAGAGCCATTTTAATCTTACTTAATACTCACAGCCAACGATTTTTGAGGCTCTTATTACAGCCAACTATTTTTTTAAATTCAGCCTCCGTTTCGATGATTAGCGCTACATACATCAAAACGCTAACGAGCTTGTCTGTCGGTGATTAATGGTCGTTAATTGTGTTGTTATGGCACACGAATACAGGAATAGAGCAATAGCAGTTATGTTCATTCATACGGAGTAAGCTCAGCAATTTTCTAAATGTCGAAGTTAGTTTATAAGAGACTTACCTAACAGGTTAGTCCCGAACCTGCCATTATGGTTTTAGGAGATGTGAGTCAATTTTGCATCTGATGTTTTGGTAAGTTGATGGTACGAGTATTTGGCTACAGTCACCTCTATGCATTACAGACACATTACGGGCATACGCAACATAAAGTCTAATGTCCAAGTCACAATCAAAGTTTTGGTCTTTAAATCTATATATCTATATATTAATCTATATAAATATATAAAGCGAAAGGTAATCACGAAATATCGCAAAACCTCTTGACGTACAAAGATGAAATTTGGCAAGGAGATACTTTACTTATATAGTTAGTAGACGTCCGCTAAGAACGTATTTTGCGACAGGGTCGGATTAAGGAGGTCTAAGGGTCCTCACAAATTTGTATGAAATTCCCTAATTTTTTTGCTCCAAACTTGAAATTTGACACAGAGGTAGTTAGTAGAAGTTAGCTAAGAACGGATTTTGCGACAAGGCCGGATTATTGAGGTCTAATGGCTCTCGCAAATTTACAGTCTATGAGTAGGAGACATTAGTGTAACTTATTCAACACAAACGGTCTTAGAGACCAAACAACTATTCTACGCAACAGTTTCGCGTTCAGCCAAATAGCGCTCAAATCGAAACAAATGGCGTTGTTCTTACATCTGTACTTTGTTGTATATCTCCATTCAGCATCAACAGACGAACTGATTCGTGTGGGACGCCTCAGTGCAAGGTCGCCGGTGTAGGGTGACGTCAATGTTAGCCAATTGAGACTTTCTTGTTTGATTAATGTCCATGTTTCATTGTATCACAGTGTTTTCCGTGGTGACGCTTTTGAGAACGTCACAGTTAATATAGGAGGAAGTAAAGATGTGATTGTTGGGTAAATTGCAAATTTTAAATGTCACACTACTAGAATGTACGCACTCGTCTGGTTAGCTGTATTTGCGTGATTGAGTATTTGAAAAAAAAACATTCACAAATAGTCGTTTATTTATTAGTAAGTTATTTACATAAATAAGAGTATGATACCTAATGCACAAACTGAACACAATTTGAAGTGAAGTTTAAGGAAGACTCGTTTAACTCGAAATAGCCCAACAAGTATAGTGAACTTTGATTTTGTAGAATAAAAGACATGAAATACAAGACTAAAATTAATGCGTAAATTCTAAAGGAAATGAAATATCTTTTTGTTAATTTCGATCCATACCTTGTACATACAATCATACATAGCTCACATTTTAACCTATTTCAATACGCATTATCCAAAAACTATGAATTCACACAGTGATGAAATTAATTGAATTTAATATGACTGTTATATGACTCTTAACAAGTACTGCATAAGGGCTGAATCAAAATCATCATTAACAAAATGTATTAAATATGTGGTAAATAATTTTCAAACTTACACTGCGACGCATTTCATATCTTAGGTACCTGACCACTAATAGACACCAAGGTTACCAATTTAGCTACTCAGCGTCAATGCTACCCGGTTTATCGCACACTCACGCGCAAAACAATAAATAAAATTGAGATATGAATAAAGTCCCGCGGCTTTCAGTGTCAGTGTTGTCACTACAAATAAGAGCTATAAAAGTGCTTTTTAACTGATATATGCTGGTAAGTTTAACGAGAATGCGTATAGCGAGGCTGTGAAACGATATGTATGCTTAAACAAGAGATCATCAAGGAAGATGAGAAGCGTTAGACATGGGCTGGAATAAGTAATTTTTATACCTACTCTACCTGTTCCTAATATTAAAAATACCTAATCTAAATACCTATTATATATTACCATAATAATATTTATTGAGTACTGAATAAAATTTTGGAATGGGATGTTATGTACAGTTAATGGTATTGAATAAATAAATATATGGAAAAGATAATAATATAAAGGGCATATTATTTAATTATTATCAATATATAATAATAATAAGAAATAGAATATCACATGCAGATACGCCCAGACCTGAACAAATTTCTGTAGGCCATACAAAATATTTGTCCCGTACGGGAATCGAACCCGCGACCCGTTACGCAGTAAACGATCACTCAACCTCTGCGCTAACCGTGTCGTCAAATCCTTAATCCAATTATATCCTAAATGGCGATGGACGACTTTCAAATAAACCTAAAACTTAATTAGTAATGGTCGTTAAGTGTCTATAAATGTATATAAAGTGTCTGTTTCATCATGACGAATACCTAATCCCAGGTGGCGTGGATTAGATACGTACTGGTAATGAAAAATACCTAATTCACGTACCTAATCACATATTCTATGCCTCGATTCTAGGAAGCATAGAGACGCTGCGAAACGGTGTTCAAATGAGCGGGTCGAGTAGACGTATCGGACTTGTTCCCTATATGTAGACGGGATGAGAATCGGTGGGAGCCACAGACGTATAAAGGGAAGCAGACTAAACGTATCGTTCAAAAAGCGTGGCAACTTTACCACATTTAAACATTACTCACACACAAACAATATTAATTTTATTGTAATTTCTAGAGTTTTATTATATGATGCGTTAGAAGACTTCGGGGCACAGCACTTTACCATTGTTCTTGTCCGATTAGCCGCTATTTTTATTTATAATCACAAAATGTCACAACGCCATTTGTCTCTTATTTGACAAAGCTAAACATGGCGTCCACGTTGCGTCTGCCACGACTTCGGAAATGTTTATGTGTGCGTTAGTATCGGCATTGACGAAAAACAGAAATAGCGATATATCATGTCACATTGGAGTGAAAGTAAAAACGATATACATTACTTATGACAAATGTGTGAGGAAAATTATGTTTAAGTCTGCTTCCCTTTATACGTCTGTGGTGGGAGCGAAGGCAGCGCTAAGTCTTGTCCATCGTACACATAACTCGCTTGCGTCTATCGTACACATTTTCATTTGTTTTGTATGCGATAAACCTAAAGCTGAACAAAGTTTGGATAGTTCATGTCATCAGAACTAAAGGAACTAAAGTAGCAAAGAACTAAAGTCTCAATTTCAGCCCAATTTGATACCAACAAGAGGTTGAAAATGGTTTGCAAATTTTGAAGCGGACAACTTATATACGAACGGTGCTTATTAAATAAAAGCTTCTATATATGATGTGATTCTATTGGAAGAGGAAGAAATTATTCTTCCTCGTTCACTGTTTAGCTCTCTAGGGCATCGCTATCAGTGTAAAACCACCCTAAAGCTCTGTTGAACTGGCAATGCTCAAGCCTGTTCATATAGTTTCGTTTCTTCCCTTGATCTCTGTAGCACGTTATCGGAACACTGAATCACGGTAGGTACATCGCGCGTCAGCACAGCACAAGGTCGCTCGTGTAGGGTGCCTGTAAATTTAATGTTACACGGAATTAAAAAATGTGAAGTCTGAAGTTTATTGGAAATAATATCTACCTATGGCCGATAAAAAATTGTTTCTTCTCTAAGTTAATATTGCTTAATTTAAACTCCAGCACGTGTGCTCTACATATCAAAGGTAAGATTGATGGCGTTTTCTAGTAGACTTACAAGTGAACTTAAAAACCGATTTGCGCTTTATATGTCCTTTCATTATCACAAATCGTAAGAGAAGTGGCAAAACAAATCTTGAGTTATTTTTAAGTGCGTGATTTGTTAAACAAAACACAATTAAAGCAAACCGATATGTAAACATTGCAAAATTAAGTTCGAATTAACATTTTTGACCTACTGCATGTCTTCACGTAATCAATTGTTGACAAAATTCTGCAAATCCTAATGACCTTGATCTACAAATGAGGCTCTACTATGTAATTTTCATCAATAATCTTCTTCTAAATTTAAACATAGATATATGTATTTCATTTCATTATTAATAAGACCAAGGTTTGTGAAGAATATACATAGATTATTTTCACGTAATATTTTTTTACATAATAGTTTTTCTGCCAAAAACTTTAAGTTACTTAAAACATTGTCACTATAATATTATCGATGCAAGGCCTTATTCAGCTTGAAATCATTTATTGCTCAAAGTTCAGGTCAAAAACAAACAGTTTTAAACAAACATCCGATTTAGATATGGCCCATTTGATACAAAGTTACGTGTGCAATCATATAGTTTTCACAAAACAACATAGTAACCTATCGAATAGATAGGTATGTTGAATCTAGAGCACAGCAAGGACACTTGTTGATCAAACATGACAAGGTTACTGCCTGGCACTCACCGTTTATTTTGATTGTGCGGGACATTACCAGTTTTCGAAATACACATAATTGCAGTTGTTGGAGATAGAGTTTGTTTTTTTTATTACTCTGTTAAAAATACAATAGTATGATAATACATTACATGTAGGTATAGTGCGCAATTCTATAAGTTTAACTTTTTTTATGTGTCATTGATTTTATTCATCATCATCTAAATATTTATTTTATAGTAATATATTTATGTATATGTGTATGTATATCTATATATATAATTACTTATTTATGTGTATGTGAGTGTGTGTGTATGTGCGTGTTTGTATGTAAGTGTTTTTTTAATTTTGTATTTTTTGAATAAAACAATGAGATTGTCATTTATTACATTTCTTATGCCGTTATTTACTTTCTCTGCTTGGCCTAATGGTTGACTGGTAGAGAGCGATGTTTATCGCTAAGTCCGCCTTATGTACAACCCGCTTGTAACATTAAAGCATAAATAAATAAATTTTAGACACTATAGTTATCTTTATATTGTCATTCGAAATTTTACAAGTTTCGATATTTGTATATCTGTTAATTACAGCACGTTAAAATGATAATGAAATTTTGAACAAAAAAATCTCAATAACACTTTTAATCTACGTGAACATCGAGTTGAAATCTTCGCACATCTTGAAAAAGATTTTTATAAATCATATTCATCTTACAAATAAAAAGCTCATTGCAAAGTCAGTGAGTTAATTCAGAATACCTAAGTTCACTGTTTTATTCTGAAGATTACTATACTCATGGTTATAAGATCATAGCAATTCGTTAACTTGATGACGTAAAGTTGCACTCGCATTATCATTGACCTAATCTCAGTATCCATGGTACTTCTCGTTCATAGTTACCCTACAGCGCGCAGGCTCTAACCTAGAAACTGGTTGAATTTCGTGACATTGCCCGTGCGCATGTGTGCGACCCATTCACAACTATGTTTGTTGACTCATAGACGCCACGCTACCGCCGCGCTCTACCAAATCGACGCGGGCCATTGTGACTTCTATTTCGCCTGTGATAAGGCACACTCAAATTTTTTCAACTACATTCACAGCGTGGTTCGTAGATGACATGGCATTGGTTGGTTTTGGTGCGATAATATGGGCGTTGCTACAATTTGAGTTGTTATAGGATGATTTTAGTTAGAATATTAGTACAGCTATAGCCATAATGTAACGGCGGTTCGCATTAGCCGTCATTTTAATGTGCAGATCAAATGTACTTGTCGTTTTGATATTTTTTTATGTGTTCTTTATGTGCGTGCGTTTTTTTTCCTCCATATTTAAGAATGCAAGTTGACGTATAAGCTTATAATTGCGGTAAGTTCAATTTACATATATTTAAATTGCAATAAACTGCATTGTGGGAATAAGTAGTTATTTTGTAGTTTGCCTACGAGTTATTGTTCATATGTTTTGTTAGTTAAAAAACCGGCCAATTTTTCCTTAACATCTGCGATAAAACCTTGCTCCTTGCCAAATTTCATGATTCTAGATCAACGGAAAGTACCGGTTTTGATTTCCTCGTGAAATCGTAAAATTTGAGTTTATGATTTTTTCACAGCTGAAGTCCGTAGTATATCTAAAAATAAATAAAATTGAAGTGTCTGTTTGTAATGTAAAAATAACAAGTTTTTACTAAGTGGGTATGAATGTATATCGGGTTCCAATAACAAAAACGCAATTTTTTTTTTTTTTTGTCTGTCTGTCTGTTTGTTCCCGCTAAGGCGCATAACACATTGCACCGGACACCGCTCCGGTGTGCGGCCGCAGCCGCATGCGGTTTTCGTCCCTCCGTACACCGTACACCGCAGCGGGATGCGGCGGCAATGTGTTAAGCGCCTAATCTCCGGAACGGCGACGGATTTTGACAGGACTTTCACTAATAGATAGCGAATTATGTAAGGTATAGGCTACTTTTTATCAACTTCAACAAAAGTTACTATTTCAGGCGGACGAAGTCGCGGGCACAGCTAATATTTGATGTAAATGTCGGCTTGATATCTTTACGCGTTCTCGAGAAAAGATGTCGTGACATACAGACGGACAACAAATTTATCCGTCCGTCCGATAAGGGTTCCATCTTTTTCCAATTGAGGTATGGTAGGTAACCTAAAAAAGTACCTAATAATTTATACCTTTTTGCATCCTCAATCGAAAATCAAAGGGATTGGAAATTAACAATCAGGAGTTAATATTAGGAATGTTGTCATTCTATTGCACTGGTAATATAGCGTCGTATTATACACTTTTATTTCAATTAAATTTGTCATTAACTATATCAGAACTGAGACGTTTATCTCCAAGAATTTAGAAGTATTTCCTACACTCGAAAAAGACTGCAATCGTAGAATGGAAATTCGTACAAAATGTAGGCCTTTGAAATTCTATGTTACAATTTCAAATGCTTCATTAATTCCTTCTAATCCGATCCTCCATTTTTATGACTTTTGATACACTTTACATATAATTTGGTCATTGTACACTATAACTACCTATATGCAAAAAAAATAATTTCTTTCCTTATTTAATGTAAAAATAGAGACATTTTGGTTTTTAGTTCAACATAATATTTAGGTCTTATTAAGTTTTGAACGTAAACAATCGACTTATTTTGTCTTTCACGCTCAGACAAATTAATTATAAGTCACATTTTAATAATTTCTTAGACACATGCGATATTACCTCATAACGTTACCTAACAGCAGGCCTTTTATGGATCTTTCATCGTATGACATGGTATAAATATTGAGATAAGGAAGTCATGAAATACTTCATTTGATATTTACCGATCTCCAATGATATCATCACTATGGCATAGTTTCGATTATGTCATAATGATATAATGAATGAATACTCAAAAATCTGACCGAAAATCTCGTTTTTCGTTTTTTCCCACTATGATCATTTGTATTATTTGAAAATCGTCAGATCGGTATTAGGCCTGCTCTTGTGTTAGTCTGGCTTAAACATGATGCTGTTTCATTTGTGTCATTAAGGGTAGATAGAGGGTAAGGTCAAGCTTACACTATGACAACATAATAAACATAATAACACCGACAATTTACAGCTGAACTAATCAATTCTTTAGCCCTACTGATGGCCAATGAAACCATACTTTCATATCTAATGGTCTATATCAAGTACACTAAGTTAAGGTTTTAAATAAAATTGACAACTGTTTCTCAACTTATTATTTTTAAATATGTAGGTATAGTACTCGCAACGCGCTCGCATTTAAGAGGAAGGAAAATCAATAATAATTCAAATGAGTAATTATATCAAAAACTTGCCGAAGCAAACAAAAATACCCATACTGAAGGTTTTCAATGAGCTCTTGTTTGCTGACCCTCAATTAGATTGTGTAACTGGGAAATCTATCAGAACACGATAGTGATGTGACAAATAACAGCGGAACTAATACACTGAAAAAAATAGTAGCTTATCAAGTTGAAATTTCGCTTGTTTGAGTAAAATATAATAAAATTAATCATCAACATTTTTAAGACTACAAACCACAAATGATTATGAAAATCAATTTAGAATGATTGAACGCTTAATAAATAAAACATATTCAAAACAATAAACTTTCTTATTTAATTTTGGTGACGTCAACAATTCTAACTCTGTAAACAATTATAATTGTTAATTCTAATAAGATAAAATGATTAATCATATCAAGCTTTGCGACTTGCCAAAAAAGTGATCAAGTTCTTAATAAAATCTACAAACATCATAGTGACATTAAAAAGTAATCTTACTACGGCCAACCAACTATACTTTATTACTGTAATCATGCACCTTTGTGCGCTCGTATTTAAATAAGTTGCATGAATGAAGGTACCAAATTCTTGATACATATTATCAATTTTTTTTCAGTGTACTTTTTGATGTCCAATTCACCAAAATTTCACTCAACCTAAAATAATTGGAAAAGCCTCCGGAATTATTTAATTTAATTATTATGAGAACATGAGCTTTGTTATTGGCCGATACAAAACATACAGCTTCGGCATTCAGCATATGAAAATCCAGGCTCTAATCATAGTTTTGAATAGTCGTATCGCGTTGTGGACCCTATATTAGAGTCCACGACGCGACACGACGCGATACCATATCAAAAAGCTATAAATTTATAAAAATAGCCGTACCAATCAATACGTATACTAACATTCGTTCGTCAAAAGACTAAAAAATACATATCACGCTGTGATTCATTATTATTTTCACATTGAACGCCAAAAAAGAGTTGTACAGCCGGCTTCAAAAGTAGATAACCATTTTAGTACCAAGTCACACTAACTATTAACAATGCAATATAGGTGTAACCATACTAAATAACCATACTAAAGGAACAGTTGGTGTGACATGGTACTAAATCGGCTAAAAATGCTTACCTACTTTTGAAAGCGGCTGTACAAGTCGAATTTCCATGATAAATTTCTATACTAAATGCATAGTTATATCATCATCGGCGGGCGTCAGCTGTATACCGCTAGTATGTTACACGGTCGCGATGCGGCCGTGACATACAATAGCACGCGGGTACATATAACATAGCTACACCACATATATTATAACACTTACACGTTTCATAGCTTACATAATCGTTTTTATAACATAACTATGGTGATATTAATAACAATTACAGGATAATTACTTCGTAAAGACTCGCGGCGAAACAATATTTTGCACTTTGTGAGCGAAACAGTTATTTTACCGGAGGGAGACTCTGTACCAGGGTCGTGCTGTGCTTGGGTACCGTCTTACCTATTTCTGCCGCAAAGCAACAGTGCTTGCATTGTTGTGCTCCGGTGTGAAGGGTTAGATATGGCAGTGAAATTACTGGGTACCGTGACTTAACATCTGATGTCACAAGTTGGCAACGTACATTGTGGTTGTTGTTGGGTTTCAGATTAGCTGCGAATCTCACAGGAACCACATATATTATAGGTAACTGTTACAACTTACCATCAGATGGGTAGTTTGTTTGTTTTGTCGTTTCACTATTAAATATATGATTTGCGCCGTACATTCAACCTTTTTAAACGTAAATGATAACATAAAGCTACAATTGAAACTAGATTATGGTACAATTCCTACGTATTTATATTTTTACTTTAACGAAATCGTAAAACGTAAATTTGGTGCAACTGGCCGTTAGTGTCCTGTATGCACTCTGAGCAGGACGTGTAGTTAACGTCCTCAGAATCGGGACGTCCCACGTACAGGCTGGTTGGCATCCTAAACTGTAAAGTACATGGCCATTACTAAAAGATGCTTTGTTTGAAGTTTGGATTTTTATTATCACCGATATTCTGACCCACTCATTACATTCCGAATGATTTGATTATTTTAGAGATGCGCCAAGTGCATATTAATTAACCGAGTAACCGAGTACCGATTATCGTGTTACAGTAGTTTTTAGTATAAAAATCTTACAATGTTTTTCAAATATTTGAAAAAGATCTCATTCCGGACCACCATAATTTCAAATGTTCATTCTAAAACCTACAATAAACATAGTCTTTTCTTATTTATAATCAAAAAATTACAAAATTTCAAGTAATTTATTGCAAAATCAAAAATTAATTGCTGACTTACTGAACTGTTTTCTAATCAACTTTCTTTGTAGATACAAGGCTATAAATCAAAAGACGCGTGATAAAGTTCTAAATCATTATACTCAATACTTTCATTGCAACCATAATGTTTTTACAAAAGGTGTTAGATATATCTATAAAGTACAAATTATGGACCCTGTCGGGTATCGCAATTTCAAAGAGAAGACGAGGGCCTATATTTAAGTATATTAAAATAGACAAAATTAATTTTATTGGTAATCGATATTAGTTTATATAATATTATTCATTAATTGTGGTGTTTTAATATCTTTTTGTATAAGTATTAATAGAATATGTATTGTTTTATAGAATTTAGATCATTTATAAATATTATTTTTAATAACATTTTAATTACTTTTTATGGCCTAATCGCCCTATAATTAAACGAATCACGTCACATTAATAAAAAAAAAACAAAATCGCACCAAAGGAAATGGTTTTCACGAATTTGCAACGCATCATTATTGAATTAGAGTCGTCGGCCATCTTTGAGTTTCTAGCCCTGCTGTCATTAGGCAGTGATGCCAACATAGCGAAATTGCAAGTTACGGTTGCCTTCAGAAATTAAATTATAGGCTCTTTGCACGTCAGCGTGTGTAGTTAGACTGTACTTAATTATATCGCTTAAAAAGCAATTTGAAGGGAATCCATTTTTAATTTCAACCTTTGTTTCTTTAGAGTGCCGGCTTCTGCCTCAATGTCAAGGATAGTCGTTAACTTTAGTTATTTAGAATTGTGCACAATTATGTTGGTACACAGCTTTTAACAATAATCTTTAAGTAGGAAAAGTATCCTGTCCTAAAAAGTGTCCGGCATTCGTATTGCAGAAAAAATATTACTTTCAGTGTTCTTTTAAAGGATTTCGTGCCTGAAAAGGATAAACGGAGCACTTATATTAATTTTTTATTCGTGGTTACAATGATTGGGACATTCTTTAATCTATGATTGTACGTATGAAGGTCTCCGTAATTCACCGGATTTCATCATTTGATTCTTCGGACATTCGTATTGCAGAAAAAATATTACTTTCAGTGTTCTTTTAAAGGATTTCGTGCCTGAAAAGGATAAACGGAGCACTTATATTAATTTTTTATTCGTGGTTACAATGATTGGGACATTCTTTAATCTATGATTGTATGTATGAAGGTCTCCGTAATTCACCGGATTTCATTATTTGATTCTTTAATAGTAGATTACCCAACAAGTGAAAAAAAGGTGAATTCTTTTCGAGACACTAAGTTGTATCCCGAGAGGAGCGAAGGATTCTAGAATACAATCCTGAGCGGATCAAGGGATACAAGAGCGGAGATGATTTTTTTTCACTACTTTTTATCATTGACTGCGAGAAAATAATTACTCTGTGATTATGAATCAAATTTTATTATGGGTAATACTCGTACATAAAAGAACAATAGAAAACAAAAGAACTAGAAATTAATTGTAAAATTAAGAACAGTTTTTGAAATTTAGTTATTACGTTTTGGTGGTTTTGAGTTGTATATTCGCGCATGTTCGAAATTAGATTTTTTATTCACTCAGTGAAACAAATAGCGTTTTATTCACTGTTTTCGAAGAATTGCGAGCCCTTTGTCGAGTGTCAATGGTAAACATCTAATTTTTACCCCCACATCAATTTTAAGTAAAAAAAAAATAGCTATGAATCATATTTTCAAAAACGATTTTTCTTCCATCTAAGGCCTTAATTTCGCTTACAATAAGGCGATATTAAGGCGCATAGTGGTCCCAATGACCTTGCGTCGATCGTCCCGCACTGATTACATAGGAGTGAGTGAGTGAGGCTGAGGGGAATATTTAAGCAAACCTTTACGCGTAAGATGAATTATTTCAATAAAACATTAATTAAGGCGAATAAGAAAATTCTAAAAAGACCATCCCCTAGAATATTGTTCACTTTATTTATTGAAATCGAAAGTATACGATTTAACCTAATATTTACGACGCGATTAGGTTTAAAGTTTTAAAATCGAGGCATGTTTGGGTCACATTTTAACCAAGTTTTAATTAATTTATCAAAAAATTAAAAAGACCATCCTCTAAAGAATGCGTTGAATAATAACATATCTTTTTTAAATATTTTTTTTATTTAATATTTATGAAGAGAACCGGTTTTTTCTGCAGTGATTTTTTATGTTTGACCTTACTATGCGCCTTAAGGCCAAGAGCTATCCTGTCATAAACAAGGAGAATCATTCGACTCACCGTTCACGCTGGGTTACTAATAAATCCGACGGCTACCAAATACCGAAACAACTTATCGGAATAGTTGCCGATAGTTGCGTTGTCCCTGCGGTTACGTAACGCACCCGGCGCACAATGGCCGCCGATATTAAAATAGTTTCGCCGAGGTTGTGCAACGCAACACCTGCCGCTAGTCATCCGTTCAATTAAACTGTTTTGCTTTTTTGCCGAAGCCTCCGTCAAACTTCCGGCGTGGTGCGTTTCGATACGAGCTTTTGTTCGTTCGCTTTTCAAGTTCCGACCGCGAATGTCTGATGCGTTGGAGCTCGGAACTGAGTATTATTTAACTAGATTTCCGCTCGCGGCTTCGTCCGCGTTATTATTGTTTTCCCGTGGGAATTTTATACTTTCCCGTAGGAAAAATTAATTTGTATTATATGGAAGACTGTTTTCTATATTAAGGAGCTCGGATAATAAATTTCATAGAAATTGGAGCAGGTTTTAAATATTTTCCATAGAAACTTTCAACCCCTTGCACCCTTAAGTGATGAATTCCAATAAACCATGAAATACGTATTCAATGAAATGTTTCTAAGAGCATGAATCTGAAGTTTTATCAAAATCATTGCTAATTTAAAGGTTTTTCCATACAAACTTGCAAATTTCCTTTAGGGATAATTTTTTTTACATCCCTTCTTAGTGTGCGTCCGCATTTTGAATCCAAATTTCACGTTTCTACCATTAGCGGTTACGGCTGTGCGTGCGTCTATAGATGGGAACTTCTCTTTATACAAGGTTATTGTTTATAACCCTGGAAAATTTAAGGGAATTTAATTTTATATTAATTTTCTAAAATATCCAAAAAATGCTGCAGTAGTTGAGAGCAGCATTTTTAGAGATTTTTATAAAAAAAAATATTTCTTTTTTTAATATAATAATGGATGTGTCCTGAAGAGTCCCTAAATTTTCCAGGGTGATAAAAAAATAACCGTGTATACATATATATAGATCATATTTCTTTTTTTACCGAATTGACAAACAAGTGCATTGCCCTCCTGATTGTAAATGACTACAGTCGTAGTCGTCTATAGTACAGTCGGCCAAAAAAAGTGATTTCCGACAGTCAGATTGACATAGATCATCCCAGCGTTCTTGCCACATGACAGGAACGCTGGGACACATTAGATAAGGGGAGGCAGACTTGTCGTTTCTTCCCGAAGGTGACGGACAGGCTCAGGTTATCTGGGTCGAACCGCGGACTACGAAGTTTCACAGCTGCTATCGGGGCATGGCTGT
Organism: Schoenobius gigantellus; assembly: GCA_963935595.1. Taxonomy (NCBI): domain Eukaryota; kingdom Metazoa; phylum Arthropoda; class Insecta; order Lepidoptera; family Crambidae; genus Schoenobius; species Schoenobius gigantellus. The sequence continues at coordinate 18,205,303 of OZ012562.1, read as the reverse complement.
TTTAATGGCAGGCTCTTCAATATGAAGTTGGTGGACAGCGTAGGTGCTACTGCGGTAAGCTCGGGGTCGAAAACCTGCACCACGCACTGTGTAAGTGCTCATTATCTAGTGAGGCGCATAGAAATTTACTAGGGGGATTTACAAAATGAGAAACATTTTGCATATGGTGAGCTGTCAGGCTAGACCGACGATTGATAAAGCGGTTTATCCCGGTGCTCGGTCAAAATACGATATTGTATTTTGACTGTTTATCGCCATAACTACTTTATCATACCGTGCTTTGGTGGCCATGCTACGTAGTTACAACCGTCTCATCTAAATATCTCTCCATAAGGTAATGTTGCATAATATAGCCAGTAAGACAGTCAGTTTCAGCGTGTCTTATCGTCCACCATTTATTTCCATCACCTTACAAGCAGATTTCTAGAACTTATAATAAAAAAAACAATACCTATTCCGCAACAGCCATTAGGGTGATGTGAAATAGTGTGTAGAACCTAGTTTTTTGTGCTTCAAAGTCGAGTTAATCCACGGAATGCGTTCACGAAAGCTCACAAGTTACGTCGAGCATTCGATAGTTCAGGTATTAGTCACGGGCCATCAGGCGCTCGTGAGAATCCCACAACGGTTACCGTAATGGGAAAAACATCGTTAACATGGCGAATTAATTCTATTGCCTTTTGGCTGTGGCGAGATAATTAACTGAATGTGTAGGTACCCAGTTGTACTTACGGGTATGTAGTTTTTTCAAGTGACGTGGCGATTACCTAATTATTGCGGTTAGGATGATGGTTTTAGGAGTTGGAACATTTGACCTCTCATCAGTCGAAGTCCTATGCTATGTATCTCAGGGTCGTTCGGTCAATCGGGCTGTTCTGATCACGAACCCTCCATAGGGGTGGAGAGGTTCCAGAGGGTGATTTAACTAGCACTAACTGGAGTCCAGCAGCATACCCAAGTGACTGGTCTATTCAGCTTTGCCCCTTGATATCATTGTAGATTATTCTGCCGTAAAAAAGGAGTATTTTCTTATAAAAACCCTTTTTTTAGGATTAGTTTATTTAACTTTGACTTTTACTGTATATGTACATTCATCGAGCTCATTTCATAAATATTATTTATATGTTACAAAAAATAAAAACAGACTTCAAAAACACTGAAAAGTTAAAAATAATGTAAGAATAGGTACAGACGATATAACACTTCTATATTGAAGTCGGTGCCAAATTTTAAGACTTTCTAGGAGATCATCGTTTGGCACCGACTTCAATATAGAAGTGTGATGTCTGTACCCATTCTTATATTATTTTTAACTTTTCAGTATTTTTGAAGTCGGTTTTTATTTTTTTTTAAGTAAGTTAAAAAGGGAGTTCAATCATTCGTCAGTGGCGCTGTGGACTCGGCACTTGCCTTTCAATCTGGAGGTCCGGGGTTCCAGACCGCCGCGTACCAACGTGCTTTTTGTTTTTTGAAATGCATATGTCGATTTGTCCGACTCTCCTACGGTGAAGGAAAACATCGTGAGGCAACCTGCGTACATCTGCAAAGAAATTCAAAGGTGTATGTGAAGTCGACCAATCCGCACTGGGCCAGCGTGGTTGACCAGGCCCTTAGAGTAGGCTCGAGCCCCTCTGTAGGGACGTATATGAGCTGTTATGATGATTGCAGACCTATAAATTTTAATCCAACTTTGTGTCTAATGACATCTTAAATTCCCTCTTTTAACTTAATTGTGATTGTGATAATTAGTATATTGGTTACATACATTGGCAATTAGATTAAAATCATTAAATTTTAGAAGTCGTTAACAGGCACTTATTGACTTTACCGGGAAAGCATTTTCAAGAAAAACGCAGTGATCAACAATAATTGTATTTCACATACATGATTGGGATTTCAGTAAATTATATTACATAATATAGAAATACCTGTATGTGTGATTCATTAGCCATAAAATAGACTTATTAATAATTATGAAATCTGCAAAACTATGCAATCGCTCACACCATCGCCCGTTTTATAAAAAGAATTGACGTATTTACATTACATTGTTTTGTCCGAATAATTAATCTTTAAGTACATAAAGATTATGCACATCAATTACTGGCATAATTGTAATTTAATTAAATGTATTTTACATTTAGGTATTTAAATTAAAACCGAGCGCTAAAACGTAATAAACAATGTAACGTATACGAAAACCTTCAACCTTCTCATTTATAAATTGTAACGTAAAATCTAAAAAGGAAACATAAATAAGTATTTTGAATTATGGAAACACCAAATTGAATACATTTCAAGGTACACACCATCATAATAAACAATGAAATAAATAGGTAAGAATATTGGAAATCTTCAAGTCCAGAGCTTATCAACCTTTTTTTGATCAAAGGAAATATTCAATTAAAAACTTTTTGTTGCCATAAAATTATAATATAATCGATTAAGCGATTTTATCGTGAAATGGTTTCAGGTTTATTTTCTGTTTATTCGAGGCGGCCGCTTGCGGATGTCAGTTATTGCTGGGGCTCAATTTTAACAGTAATTGCACCAGCTCCCTACCTGGAATGGTGCTTAATTGAAAATTGATATGAACTTCACTAGAACGCACTGAAGATATTTTCTAAGTAGCTGACATGATAATCATCTAGCATTACTTTCAAGCGAAAATAAGCTAATAGCAATGTTAACATTTACTGAGTGACGTATTTCTGGTATAAATATTCGATATGCCATACTTTGTAGTGTACGTATAAAAGTGAATGCTTAATTACAGAAAGATAAATTGCCCAACTACTATAATAGGCTTTGAAGCTAACGACCAGGTAACTATGAACAAATAAGCCGGGCATATTGCCAACTCGTATGAAGGAAGCTCTCCAAACTGTCATCGCACCGCAGATCACAGACCATAAATTAGATTGCTCGCAAAGTAATTGTACGCTTACACGCGCTATCTACAAATAAGAGTAACTTTAAGAAGCAAAAAAGACTAGCCCATTACAACCGCGCTGCCCATCTGCCGGCCAATAGCCGCACGACAAAAAATAATTATAATTTTAAACCGTACGTGGCCCTTTTTCCAACAAATGCTGACCTTAAAAGGAGCCCATTCGATGGGAGATGTATTAAAAATTGAAATAACAACTTGCGTGCAACGACCGAGCGATAGACAGTGGGAAAAAATAACATAAGACGAGGCGCGTGAATTGCAAATGAGATCTTAGCGCGATAAATTTAAAGAACTATTTCGAATAAACATTAGCGGAGCAGATGTTGCTCGAAATGAAGATTAGGGGAACTAAGGCATAAAAAGTGGTCAGCCAATGGCGTCCCGCGCCGCTCTTCCGTCCCTTTCGTATAGTGGTCGCACCACTCTTTCTAATGCTCATTTTTTGCTATCTTATTCTAATTCTACATTCATACGACTCGCTCCGGCCAGAGGCGCGTAACCTTTTGAGTTAATGGGCAGTTTAATTCGAAACGCACTACGGAATAATTGATAATGGGTACATTTTTATCACTTGCAGCATAGTTGATGATATTATTTGGTGTAATTCGAAATAAACAACAACCATTTTGTATTTTATCATAGGTTTGATCAGTTGCTTTCATTAATGCCGTGGCAGTGTGTAGTTGCGTGAGCCTGTAAGTGCGATGAGAATTCAGATAAAAAATGTTTCATGTTAAATTGTTATTAAAATTTTTGATACTTCTGGAAATGTAATTAGGCTTTATTATTAATTTGTTACTGTTTATTATTATTAATTGTCCCTTAAATAGCATAATATACTTGGATTCAATATATTTTCTATCGGATTTTGTACCATAAGAAGTATAAGCATTGAAAATTCAATGACTAATGATTATTATAATAAATATTTCTTAAAGCAAAATAGTTCGAGAATCAGTTTTTACAAAGTTCTTACAAACAGCTAACGTTATTTTTTATATAGATGATATTAATGTAAAGGGGGAAATCCGTATTTGTATCCGTACAATTTAATCAAATTAACGGCAACTCTATCCAATTTACACCAGCCAATATTGTGTACGCCAAATATGTTAACAGCATTGTGTAAATCAATTAACAAATTGATACACCGTCGTATTTGCTAGGCAGCCACAATTAACAAGGAGCTCCGTCCTCCAGCCAGATGTTTGGACAGTCAATCTGCTTATAATTAGGACAGGGCTTAATTCGTATGAAATATACAAGTAGATGTTGAAAATACAAAGAATAATGAAATACAGAGCTCTTAACCTTCATCGTAACTGGTAAGTGATGATAAAGCCGAAACTAGAAGAGCATTATCTGGATTCTTCATTGATAGATAAACAGAAATTATTCTTCATTCATAGAATACTATCGTCTTAGAATTTAAATTTTGTAGAACAACGAAGGTTGGCCTGAATGGTCTGCCAAACAATCATTTTCTCAGCCTTCTTATCGTCGGAGACAAATATGAATTTTATTAAAAGGACATTTCCGTGTTTCCTGCAAACTTTCAACATCTATTTTACATTGAAGTCAAAGGTACATAGAGTGTTAACATCCTTATCCATGTCAAAAATTACCTCGGAATCACTTCTCGACTTTGAAACTATGTACATAATTAAAGTATAACCAATTTTACCATTCAATTCATTTTCCTCCCTTTTTTGTTCGGAAAAAATAAATGATTCGTCATCTAATCATCATCAGTCAAGCCAAGTCAAGAACAGAATCAAGTCATGAACAGTTGAACACATTCTTCTGAATCGATCACTATGTACACTTAACACTAAACAGTATTACGGTACATGAGGTCGAGCAAGACGTACAGCATCCGGCCTTTCATTGTCTTCGAGATTTAAGAGCTGCAAATCTGATATCATATTTCATGTTTACCGCACCTTTGTTTTGCGATGGGTAATTGAATGATTGTCTCGCTTGTTATTTGTGCTCCTTGACTATTTCAAGGTTGGCAGAGGCTTTGCAATAAGGCCTTTTGTGTCATAATGATAATATTTTTCTGTCATTGTTGCTGTTGTCTTTCAATTTTCACATTGATAGCTTTAATCGTTCTTCATTATTTAATCGTACTGATATATTTTACGTAACTACCAAAGTTTCTAAAGACGGGTCTTTATTACTTCCTTGCATAAATAGCTATTGGACTGTTTTTCAAGAAATGTATTCTTGAAAATTTTTTATTCTTAAATTCCCACGGGATCAGTATATACGCGGATATTTATTACCACAGCAGCTAGTAGTCATAGCTTTTATAGATTGGATAATCTGTTTAGTGCTGACCATATATAGCATATATATAGGGCTGTGTCGAAATCGATAGAAATGCAGACAGAGATCGAAATATGAAATTTGGTCAGCAAGTTCCCTTTATAAGGCAAACAGCAATTTAGAAATGATATTTGTAATTCAACCTCTTTAAGAGGTGAGTTTAAATGGCACTTTGTGTTTGGGCTGATTATATGAAATGGTATAACATTTTTGAAAATTCCAACTCCAGTAAAGTGCAACAGGGCTTGAAAACGTATTTTTTATTCGAGAACCACACTAAAGTACTGGTCATATTTTAACGGTACTTTATTCCAAAGCAGTAGCTTTATAATCCGAATAAAAAAATATTTGTACTGGGGAAAAATATATAGAATGCCTACTGGAAATTTATTAAACGCGGGCGAAGCTGCAAGCGAAAAGCTAGTCTTTCTATATAAATGAAGCTGTAAATTTACCGACCACAATCTTTTCCAACTACGCAGCAACAAGATGGCAGTGCAGCCACAAACCTGTTTGCGTATCAAAGCGATACAATCCGAGTCGTTCCTCAAAACCTGATGCTGGTGTGTTGCACCATTTTTTACATCATAATATCACGCTCTTGACTAAGCGCAGCCCGAGAAGGATATTATTTAATAGTGATAATTAAAGCGAATAATGTCGACAATTCTGCGCGCATATTCGCGATGTGCCGAACAAGGACATAGGACGTTTCCGCATTGAATCACTTGATTTGTGGAACAAGTTACACGTTGTTGTCTATATTTGATATCAAATGTGGTTAGCTACATAATGATTGGCCTAAGTCACGATCTACTAAACTATATATTGGGCGATGATGTCTATCTGTAAATGTATAGTGCAGAGATAACGAAGCGACTCATTTAAAACAAGGTAATGGAATTATGTGTATTTTTAAATGGGATGAGTTCTAAAATGACGAAATTTATTATACTTTTGGTAAGTTATAAATATTTAAGCTAAAATTTAAAAGCAAACAAAATAAAGTACAATCATACTTTTAAATATTCGCATTTGTTGTGATAGTAAGGAAACATAAATAAATATCTGTTTTTTTTTCACTAAGGCATAATTTTTTCACACACAACCGGGAATCTCTTAGTCTTCATTTCAACTGATTTGAGGTTAGTGACGATAAAGCTGAAGATGGAAGCGAGCAATGTTATTAACATTTTTATTATGGCGAAAATCTTAAGTTAGACAGTAGTAGCTAGCCAAGCGTACTCAGAAGCCTTACCATCAACCAAACCAATCAGAAAAACTTCAACTCCAACGGAGAATTGAGCCCCGGGACTCTGGGCCAATAATGAGTGGTTGAAATACTACTACAGACAGACTACGAAGGCGTGTTACCGTTTTCCTGAGCATTTGAGTGTAACCAAGACATGAGTTTTAATTGTTTATAACTTATCAGTAACTTATCAGTTAATCTACATGACATCGATACAAATGACAGAGGACGAAATGTAACCAAGACCAAACTCTACAGGCGCTGTCTTGGACCATACCCTAAGCATGCACACACAAATGCAAACTGACTCACGTCGACCTTGAAATAGACCAGTCTAATCGCAGTTTTAGCCAATCAGTAGTCGGCGCACACTGCACACACCATCCTTTGTTTATTATGGACACTTTTGTCATGCTGTTTTACTAAAATAACCTTTTATTGACGACTGAAATTGCATACAAAGACTCAGGTGCATTCAATTATATATTTGTTATCCTTTTCATTGGGCTATTATAAAATATCAGTCATCAATTAAAGATTAGATTTGCCTTAAAGGAGGTAGTCTTTATACGTTCATAAGCAACGATTCTTTTTTACTATCGTATTAATGAAAGTTATAGTTTAATGACTCATTTACTTTTGCGCTACACATAGACCTTTCATTAAAGAAACTCATTTCATTCAAACTTACTGAAGTTCCTTTAAATATACTACATAGTTCATTTTCAACGATATGAGTTCTTTAATGAACAAAACTTTTCCTAATAAAATACTCACCGTGAATTATTATTTATATACGGTATATGTTTATTAATTATTAAGGTTAATGCTTATATATAATTTTGTGCTGATAATAACAATAATGTCCCTGGCAATTTATAGTGCTACTGATAAAACTAGTAAGTAATTCTTTCATAATGGCTGGTAAGTACCTCAGAAATATTCTCCAGTACCAACCAATGAGTGTTGAATTTAGCTGTACCTAGTTAAAGCTGATTGACTGACTAGCTGACTAGCTGAGATTTAGTCGTACTCAAACTCTGTTTCTGGCAGAGACATGCTATTTAATAGATTAAATATGTTTGTTTCTATGCATGCTCCTAGTTTCTTGCTTGCTTGTCGTAAAGTTTACTACTTCCCAACGAACAGGTATAGACTCAACTGTTTTTCATTTTCGTATTGTATTTGCAAACATCTTGATTTTGGTCGGGCTTTATGCACATACAAGGCTAAATATGCTATCTTCTTATTAGAGTGTTGTATTGCTTGTAATGACCTATTCTCAATAAAGATTTTTAATCTGAATTACATGTTCTTTTAATTTAGTTTTCGCCTTAAAACAATCATAGAGGATTGATTCTACTATAATCTTTGCCTTTTACGGTTCAACATGACCTGACTCCAAAACCTCCGATTTACTTAAAAGCCACTCTAATGTGCAATTATTTATTATTACCCCATGCCATGGGAGTTCAGTGGCATCGCACTAATTACAATATTCACATGTGTGGGTTCCGCCTCAGTTAACTGCTTGGACGGCAATCGTGGTTTTGTTACCGTTTAAAATTCTTCAAAGCGTTAGAAAATTGTGCCTCTGATGGACAGCTCCTATTTTTTGTGGCACAAAAACATGTTATTGTTTCGACGTGACCGCTGTTTTACTTGTACGTGAGAATGTTAAATTTTAAATAGAATTGTTTGTGACACGTTCGTGTACTTGCAAAAAGAGTAGGCGGAGTATTTTATGATTTATTGAGAAATAAAGATAATTAATTTTAATATTCTTTTTTAATTAAATAAAAAAGGGAATTTAAAGGTATTATGTAGGCTAATAGAATGCGATGTTTCAGGTATCGGTTTGTTTCTTGCCACTCTTATCAACCTCATAATTGGATCTCTCAACCGTCTTCCATCAATTAAAGAAAAATCATTCCGAGAAAAAATTGATAAATAGAAAAATTGTGGTTAACTGTTATTCCTTCCAACGAAAGCTTATTCTTCATCTCATCTAACAGATAAATACGTGCATACCCTAGATTTTATCTTACCACTATCTTAATGTTAGTGTTATGGCCCTTAATAAGATAAGGACGGTCACTATCCGCAGGCGTACTTAAGCAGCATTACTATTTATTACTCGATACGAGTTTTTCTTTAATTTAACACTATTAAAATACTAAATCTAACACTATTTTTATTTATTCAATTCAATCATAATTTATTTTAAAAATCCATCTGCAAAAGGTTGTTGAACACTGTACGACCATAGACAATGAGCGATTCTATTCTAGTCTATGCTAATATCCGTTGTTTTACGATTGTAAATCAGCTTGTAACATTGAATCCATTAATGGGAATGAATGCGTTTATCAAATATTTTTTATTCGGATTTAACAAGCTCTTGTCTGCTCTGCAAAACTTATGGCAGTAATTGTTTGTTGAAACATTTACACAAGCTTCAACACCTATGATCTCAGTTGGACTTACTAACGCTAAATGCTTGGTAAGGGCCGGTGAAGATGAAGAAAAGCATGGAACACTATACTGTGATGCCCTTTTTTTACCTGGTAACAAAAGTTCAGATCTACAACAAGAAATTGGAGCTATCTCTTGTGGTTATGTGGGACTCCTTTGCTAATCGTGACCTACCCACACTTTTGGGGTGTTCCGTCAGTCCAGTCGTGGGGTGACCTGGCATCTGGGTGACTAAACCATCAGACCACCTGGCCAGTTGGCAGCACTGCCAACGCCAAAGGAGGAGAGGCCCCTGTTCCCCTCAGAGTAGCATGGGGCGGGCCAAGAAAGCCCGCCTTCTGCCATCAAACCTCCTATGATTGTTACGTTGCCCTAGCCTGCAGGAGTTTTTTGCTGACAATATTTGAATATCCATAATAATAAAATACATATAAATACTACAAATTAATAAAAAAATATGTATTTTTTATACTTACAACAAAGTTAGCAAGCAAGCAGTCTGTCCACCTGATGGTAAGTGGCTACAGGCGCCTATAGTCCATGTGGTTCCTGTAACACTTGCAAATCTACAACCCCCACAAGGACGCCAATGTACCTACGTTGCCAGCTTGTGACATTACAAATGTCAAATCACAGTACCCAGTAATTTCCCCGCCTGTCTTACCCTTCAAATCGGAACACAGCAATACATACACCGCTGCTTGGTAACAGCAGTCCTGGATTTGTCAATAGGCCGTATAGGCCGCGGCCGGCAGCGTCTTAGGGGCGGCAGATTTCAGAAAATTATTATTTTAGAAAAGCATATGGGGCGGCGGGAATAAAGTGGCCTACACTCATAAAAAATATAAATCCGGCACTGGGCAACAAAAATTGATAAAAAAGAGATACTCGTGCAGAGGACTCTGACACAGTCTCCTGACCCAAGCGGCTCACCCAAGATTAAATTAAATGTCGTAAGAGCTCTTAGAGCTCGGTGGCCCAGTGATTAAGGCGTCACCCTCTCCGCGGCGTCCTTCTGCGAGATGACGTCCTCAGGAGGCGATAGCCCCCCATTCCGCCTCGATCATACTCGGTAGCGAGAGGTGTCCACCTCCCAGCGCAGCGTGGAGTTCGCTGCGCTGCCGCTGGCGTCGCCAGGCCGGGCACACCAACAGGGTGTGCTCAGCAGTGTCGTCAGGAGCGTCGCAGTGATGACACTACGGCGTTTCCTACCGACGCGCGACCCGGTGCAGGTAGTGACCGAAACAACCATGTCCGGTCAATACCTGCACCATGCGGAACGAGAGACTGCCCTGCCGGCGCCCTACCCACTCCTCCAACACCCAGACGTATCGCGTCGATGGTCGGCTTCGAGCCTGCCATGTACCAATGTGTTTTTCGTTTTTCGAATTTCATAATAAAATGTACATTTGCCGACGCTCCTACGGTGAAGGAAAACATCGTGAGGTAACCTGCATACATCTGCGAAGAAATTCAAAGTGAAATCGACCAATCCGCACTGGGCCAGCGTGATTGACTAAGGCCTAATCACCTTCACATAGGGTAAGGCTCGAGCCGCATGAAGGAGATGTATATGAGCTATGATAATGATGACGATGATCACATTATTTTATATAAGGTTGAGATGTAGAGACATATTTTTTTTGCCTTATTAATAATAACAAAAGACTCCTTAAATCGTCCTCAGATTTAAAATTATCGTTAGGAAAAACATTATCATTTTTGATTTTCTATCAATCTATATACCATCTCGTGTTGCCATATTTCTCCGGGATAAACTCCGTAACTACTTCACCGATTATTATAAAATTTGGCTTATGTATGTAATTTGGTTCGACTTAATAGATTCTTAGCTTTTATTTCGATTATTCACCTCAATATTTATTATTACTATTATTATTTTATTTGTTCTGACTTGAAAGTTAAGATTAGATTGAAAAATTGAAATAATGCCTCGAAATGTGGACAACCTGACTTTGGAAGCAATTAATCTAAACGTCAAATTTCAGGTCTAGAACGGGTGGCGGAGGAGTTGATGGGTCGAAGAAAATGGAAACTATGCCAAGACGCATTAATACCAAAGAGAAGCGAGCCAGAGCCTTCGAGCGACGAGTCTATGCCTGGCACCGACCCCCCGCCCTCCCTCAAGATCAAGACGATAGAACAGATCAACGCGCCGGGCAAGGAAGAGGAGGAAGCGAAAACAGTGAGGAGACAAGAGACGATATTAGAAAGCCTCATCAAGCGGCCGGCCACCCAGCCGAAGGTCGAACTCCCAGAAGAGCCCACAGACTGGAAGCCAGCAGACAAATGCTACTTCTGCGTGGACGGAGAAAGGGGGGAGAGAGTCGAACGGGCGGAGGCTGCGAACGACGCTGCCCAAGCCGGCCCAACTGTAAGTAGCACTCTGAATCGATACAAACTTTTCGGATTTGACTTTAACCAAGTTATTTAAATTAAATGTAATCGTGGAATAAAAGAGAGTAACGCAAACAGTAGCACTTTCTTCAACATTTTCTGTAGCAACTACGGTTTGACGCACTCGCTACGAACGTGTACTGAACTCTTATTATAATTGGGAAATAAATCCTGTGATCACTCTTTTAGCGACATGCAGCAATTTGACTGTTTTATTTCCAGTCACATAGCTCTTTTATCTCAAACACTAAAGGTTAATATTTATAATTGAATTTTTGCTAATTCGCTAATAGATATAAATACCCTCACTGAAGGAAAGCTATAGCTCTCTGGAGAGATTCGTACTTATATCTACGAGTATAATGAGATTTTTTATAGTTGGTGAGTACGTGCGCTTGCGATAAGCGATAGATTCAATACATAAGTTGCTTTAACTTCTGGTAGAACGTTTGATATTAAATATGTACTACTAAATATATCTATAACCAATTACATTTCATTGCTACGGTTCGTAGTACTTGCATAAGATACCGAGAGAGTCATGAGTGTCTTTTTATTAATTAACTTTTTTGTAAATTTTAAGGAATAATTAAAAATCGCGTGTAAAGCTATTCCTCGAAAATATTTACATATGTATATTTACAATTACAATAAATTATTGGTATCAACTACTATAGTTTTGCCGACTAATATTTCAAATGACACAATTTTAAAGAAAACGATCATAGCATAATCATTTTTGTATGACTTGGCATGACAAAATCATCAGATATCGATCCCCTTTAAGAGAAAAAGAGTGTAAGCATTCCTTGCAATACATTATTCTTCTTTAAGAATATTTATACATTGAAGCAATGTTGTGCAACCAATGTATTTCAATAATCAAGATTAAGCCATTCAGTTTAATGGGCGATATCGCGAGGCGTGGTCTGATTATCGCCTCCATTGATTTTTTCAGATTGAATTTAGGTCACTATTAAGCGACCTAAATTGTTAGTTTTCAAGTGTCGTTTATCGCTTCAATCATAAGCGTTTTCGACGAAATATGATAACATGTTAGGTGATATACTCACAAGTATAATGGCTACTTATTTAAATAGATAAACTAGCATTTTGAATAAAAAACCTAAATCCTAGATTAGATTTTATGACGAGTATGTTGAAAACTATTTACTCGTACATTCCGTTAAAAATAATTCGACTTACCTTTTTAATAAACTGATTTAACTATCCTTGAAATGTGCGTTGAAAACTATTTACATCCCATCTATACTTACTAATATTATAAAGCTGAAGAGTTTGTCTGGTTAAACGCGCTAATCTCAGGAACTACTGATTCAAATTGAAAAATTCTTTTTGTGTTGGATAGTCCATTTATCGAGGAAGGCTTTAGGCTATATAACATCACGCTACGACTAATAGGAGCTGAGCATCAATGAAAAATGTTGCAAAAACGGGAAAGAAATATATGGCGAAACGTAGTCGGCGGGCACAGCTAGTTAAAAATATTTCGACTTATATGTTTAATAAACTGTTTTAGCTATATATCATAAATTATTAAATTAACCACTAAAATGAATGAAAATATATGTATTTATAGCTTACAAAGTAACTCATACTAAGTATTAGATTAGTGACAAATAGATCATTTCGTTATTTCATTTATGTAACTTGATGTAGAGGTATTTATATTTAAAGCTCGATTTGTATGAAAGTAATCACAATATCTCAGAAACTACATGACCTTTGTAAAGATAACAAATGGTACGCAGATAGAGTGTAAAAAAAGACAGATGAGAATGGATTTTTAGGAACTAAAGGGGCAAAATGAGACACAGGAATTTGTATTAAATTTCATTTTTGAACTTTGAAATATTAATTGATATGTAGGAAATTGATCTTTTTAGTAATTAGGTACATCGCTTTGGGGGGTGAAAACGGACGTGAAATTTCAATAATCATAATTGCCATTTTTTTTTTATTCCTTATCGAATCTGAAAGGATATGCATGCGAGAAACGCCAGTGCTGAGATGACGTATGATATAGTTATATTATATCGGTTGCATACATTTAGTATGGCTAGAAACACATTATTACAGTGTGTTGTGTCGTGACGCTAATGTGTTTCTAGCCATATAAAATGTATGAAACCGATACGCTTCTGACGCGTCACATCACAACACGACACAATAGTTTGTTTCATGCGTAAGGGAAGTTACCGCAATAACACCTCTTCGAAAAATTCGTAACAAAATTCTACACCCCCTCTGGCCACTGCCTTTACGAAAATGGATTTTTTCTCAACCCGTCAGGTCAGCGTGATGCAGTAGGCTAATTATTTCTCGTTTAATGATCCCGCGCCCATCAGTGACAGTGAGCTTTCTATAGGTTTAGATTAATGTCTTGATGATAACAAAATAAAGAAGACTTTTAGTGGACATTAGTAGAAAACACCAATTTATAAATGTGCCAGACTAGATTATGTATTCACATTGCAAACAAGCAATCCTAAACCAGCTGTAATAAAACTAATCAAGCAGCTTTGACGACAGTTCAATTTCAACGTCAGCATTAAAAAGTCAACTATAAATCGAAATTTATAGTAGTCAATTTTCATTGCCTTGTCTCATCAGGCGACGCATCCCGATTGTATATTGGATGTTGATTGGATGTTGTATGGTTATAATCGCGTGAGTAAGAAGTCACACAGAATGGACTTTCAGTACTGACGCTATACACACTCTGTTTACGCAATACAGCAACTTATATTATTCAGCACTCGTCTACGAATGCAATGTGTTTATGTGCTTAGCGAATCGCTTGCATACTCCACACACAGCGGTAGAAGCGGTAGCAGAACTACGGTGGGCGATTTTGTTTAAAAAAAAACTTCGTCCCACACTAGTATTTTCTCCTGTGCCGTGGGTGCAGTTAGATACATAGAATCTCACATGCACATGCACATGCCCAGACCGAAACAAATTTCTTTAGGCCATACAAAACATTTGTCCCATACGGGAATCGAACCCGCGACCCGTTGAGCAGTAGGCGATCACTCGACCTCTGTGTTTGCCGTGTCGTCAAAATTTATTTACTTTCTGTGTGGCATGGTCAATAGCAACACGAACATTACAAAAAATTTCGCTCCGCTACCGTCCCGCTTGCCACCTTTATGTGTGGAGCGCTCTATTATATCAAGAAGCTTATAATAAATTCGAATCTCTTGAGTCGTAGTGATGTCAAAGTCATAAGTATGTTTCAAAGGGGATCAGAAGATTTCATTTTAGCAACTCGCCGGCATGACTGAAAGTGCTAGTCATTCTATGAATGTATTATTATAATTATAAATATATTGCACCTTAAGTATTTCATGTTAAAAATGTTTCATTTCGCATACGTTTTTTTTAAATAGTGAGCAGGTTTACACTCCTTGGTACAGGTACAGCTTAAAGCTAGACATTGTAGGCTACGCGAGTTAGTTTCAATGCCATGTACTTGTGCTTTTCACAAAACACACAGTTTTGTAAACATTTCCAAACACGTAGATAGTGATCACACACAAAGGGACAGCTAGAGTTAAAATCTGTTATAAACAGACTTTCGCAGATAGCCTTGCATGTGTATTCGTCCCAACTATAGTTAAAATGACAAAGAAAACAAACACAGGTAGAAAAGAAAAAGTTATCTATACAAACCTGTTTGGAAATTGGGATAACCTCCGCGAAAAGAACGGACAAGTAACTCGGGAGGTGTAACTTTTTATCTGCTCTTACAAAATCACAGTTTTAAATCGGTGTTAGTACTAACTTCACATTCTGTACAGTTACGTACTCACGTGGTGCAAAGTCCGCGACTCAGAACTGGCTCATTGTAAAGGTTTCCCATGCGAGCAATCAAATCGAAATTATTGTCTGCACTACAAAAAAATTACCGTAATTGTAGCTGTACGATTGCATACAAGCGCTTTTTATGACTAGTTTTGGAGAACTATTCATATTCTGCATTAAATTAATTTATTTCTTGGAAATTTCAAACAGTCACCTTTCGAACTGAAAGGGCACTGGAGTGAACTTAGATAGAAATATGTCACACAACGACCAACAGCTTATAGAAAATACAGCTATGTGTTATTATTATCCCACATAGTTAACAATAAGCTGTTATTATAATGCCGACTAGCCCGGGAATAGTAAATAATTAAACGGCCACCCTCGTAATTAACAAGACGTCCGCATCAACATTTCTAATCATTGTCTACCTATAATAAGAGTTTATTGTAAACCCTTTAGCCTACACTAGCAATTATGTCTAAACCATGCTAGCGCCGACCAGCGTAAGCAGAGCCGCCCGCTCGCTTACAATGTGTCCCTTCGGCTCGCTTTCTTTAAACAAGAGCTAGAGGAAGAGCTCAGTTTACGGCGGCTGCTCGACAAACCATAGTTTCAATTTACCAAACAATGCCTTATCCATTTGCTACGATTCCACGTCAAAGTAGAAAACTCGTATTTTGATTAATACGCGAGAAAGAGATGGGGTGCGTGGGCCGCGTGTTTGCGCAGCTTTGAGCGTTGTTGTTGCTCTGTTAAAGTCGAATTTCGCTTTATGTTGACGTTACCGCTGAAATACCGAGCGCGTAGGCGTATAGCGTGAAAAGGAGGCAGTGTTTGGACATCGCGAACCGTGGAGAGGTCATTGTAACTTAATTTTTAAAGGCTAGTTATGAGTTGCGCGCTCAGTGAGTTGTGGTGAGCTTAATTGCAGCGCTTATTTTTGTGATTCAACTGAAAAAGGGCGCTTTGAATTCAAAGTGGAGTATAATGGAGATGAAATGAAAATTAACTTTTTGTGCGTATATTACGAAGTTTTGATATTTTAGTTGCTCAAACGACGGGACAATGTTAAATAATAGTATTGTGGTTGGATATGTTTATTAGTTACATATTCATGAAATTGAAACAATTCAAGCGTAATAAGAATTGAATGCTCAACGATACACCCCCTTCTATTCCCTATCCATCTACTAACTCAAAATATTTTTATTACCCATCCATTCATGTCATAAACTATGAAGCTCGGGAAAATAATATGCAAATTACAATAACGTTCGCTCATTATACTAGAATCATGCGTCACATTTGAATTATTTAGCAGTTATAATCTATAAAGGAAATAATTGCTGCGTAATGATCGGTGCGTGAAATTAATTCGCTTTGCATGAGTTTTTGTATAGCAAAACTATATAACCTGGTTGTGAGACAAGAAGACAATTTGATATGAATTGACGATTACAATTTTTAACGAGTCAAAGCTTAAAGTGTTACAAATTGTGTGTACACACAATGCTTCGATTGTATTGTATATTAGAAAAATAAAACAATATGGCTGTTTATTTTACTTAATTCAGAAAAGTATTAATTCGATTCGACTAACTGCTGAAGCAAAATTAGTTATTAATTTCACTGAGTTATATTTTAAGAAAAATTACGTTACTTTTGAATATGTCTTATGACGAGTTTGACCTCTACGTCGTCCGTGTTAAAAAGGAAGTAAGCACTTAACTACTTTGAGCAATATACATTTTCTACAAGTTTTTTATCCATGAATTATTTGATTTCCATAAACCAGTTTACACAAGTAACAGTTAAATGATGGATTTACTATTATATCCGTAATAATATTAAAAAATGGTGGATTTTATATTTGATTTCATCGATGTAAAGATTTGATTTTAAAACATTTGAAAGATATATAATAAAAACTTAAATTATGTTTTAATTATATGTATGTATGGCAGTATGTCAAAAATTTCTTTGAAAAATATAATGTGAATTAAAGTTGAGAGGAATGATAGTAGTCAATTCGATTATTATAATATACAAGGTATACAAGTTACTATTCTACGCCGGTGCATGCCGTTACCTAACACATTTCCAAGCCCAAACGCTGGTTTTACTCAAAAGAATATTTCAGACTATACCAGTACTATTTCACTATCTCAGAACTATAGACTTCTGATATAGATACTCGTATATTCAATCAGGATACAAAAACATCAGTTATAAAAGTTGTCATTGCTAATCACATCATTAAGCTTACAAATACTTAACGCAAAACATAAGTCATGTCAAAGCTTAATGCAATAATTATAAGTAACATTTTAAGCGCCTTTAGTGCTAAATGTTACATTATTACAAGACTCTAAAGCTTAAAATAAGATCAGCACAATATTTTTCACAATCTAAATGTCTGAGAACAGGTTAACTTAACATTGAAATCTGTACAACAAACACAGCTGTCACGGTCAGTGACTCAATAATACACTCAATCATACAATGTTGCTCTACGTCTGCTGTGATGAGTCGCGAAGCACTAACTACTGAAGCTTAAAACCGTATGTTGGCTTTGTTTCATTTCTTTGGTTCTATACTAATCATTATGTCGACTCAATCGTAAATCATTGCAGTTGAGTTTTTCATTGAATCTGATGTTACTGTTGGTTCTAATTACGTTTCATTCGATGTTATATTTGTAAAATTTCTGATTTATTACAATTTGTTATTGTATACGCGTATACGTATACGTATACTTGTATCTAAGTATACGTGGAGAAACATGCCATATATTTTAAACTTAAATTAGTGTACTTTTTCTGGTGAGGGAATTGTCAGTAGCCGCATGGAATCTAGAATTAGTGTTCAGCTAGTGGAAATAGGTGCGTCCCGTTTCATGACACTGACTATTACATGAGGCTATAATTGACGAAGTGGGTGATTGTACTTTTTCTGAGTAGACTGAAAGGATTTTAGAAAGAGCACGCTTGGTGCTATTCTTTCGTTTTATTCATTTATTTTTATTTAATTTTTATTGCACTTAAAATGGGCTTTACAAAGGGCGGACTTAATACAACATTCTCTACCAGTTAACCAAACGGAAAGTAAAAAAAGTAGTTTTATACATTCACTAATAATATTTTTTTGTTATATTTAATTATTTATTGTACACATAAATATACGAAAATACAGTGAGTACAAGGTATATAAGGGCGGACTTAGCTCTAGGAGAGATTTCTTCCAGCCAACCCAAGTGGCGTGTAAGATGTTGTGTAAATGTGGGAAGAAATTTTTCTACATTTTTTAAGTAAATGTACCTATTCACAAATTTCAATGGAAAATGACATATAAAATATCAAATAAGAATCAAATTGTTATCAAGTGTAAATTGAAAAATTTATTAATAATGAAAAAACTTCGTCGCGGGTGGCGTCTTTATTGCTTCATTCATTTTTCAATTTATCAAACATTTTTCAAGAAAACTCTAACTTCTACATAAATTAATTAGTAAATAATTTATTTTAATGTAAATATTGATAGGGACAGAGTAGCCAATACTCTGTCTCTATCAATGTGGTGGCAAATACGTTAACTGTGCAATATTTTAAATTTCATGTTACAAAACGATAATACCTTTTTATCGAAATAAAACCGATGCATCCACTCCACGGCACTCCATAGCCGATCGGTTAAACAGCATAGGCCGGACAGAAAAGCCTATAGGGGCGGTCCGCAGAGGGTGGAAACCTCGGAAAATTCACGTGACGAGCCCACCCCTCGACGGAGCACGTGCAACCAAATAGCCTCACAGTACGACCGGTGTACTAATCATTGCCGCTCGCGAAAAAAAAAGAAAAATGAGCGCGCACGTTTGACGTTTCAAAATATCATTTTCGAAAACGGAACGCGGCGCGGGTGGCGCTGACTTTTCTCTTCTTTTTACTTTTTTTTTGTGTTAAAGCAGCGGAAAGGTTGTAAATGAAAGCTGACTGCTTTGTGGTTCGAGTGTGCTTTATTACTTTTTTTTGTGTGTGAAATGGAAGGGAACACGACATGAAGCGATTACATGGTTAGTTGGTTGCTGTTTTGAATCGTGAATGATTCCGTTTCCTCGTCGTTGTAATGATGTTGCCATGTTTGATCGAATTAATTAGCTATCGCTGAATTTGTTTCATTGGGATGATAATTAGTGACGGATTTCCGATGATGGGTAAGACAATATTCATCTCTACATTCCCTATCTGTGATGGATTTGGGAATGATCACAACTCTACATACCTAATATTGAAATGGGAATGTTACAATAGAATTAAATATATTGATTTTGATATGATTCTCTATGTTTAAGTATCATTTAATCTTTTTTTAAGCTTTGTCGTTAAAATAATAAGTATATTTAAATATTTTTGCTGATCTATGTAAAAACGTCGTTAAATGGAGCGATAAGGATTTTTACATTAATCACAATAACCATAATGAATGGTTAATAAAAAATTACTGAATACCAAGCGTAAGATAAATTTACTCACTTTGATTTACGTATTTGTTGGTTACGTAAATCAGTGAGTGAGTTTTTCACCTGAAAGTTTTTCTGGGTTGCATTATTTGTTGTTCACATACCTACATTTTTTGACTGAATAGGTAAGTAGGTAATAGAGTTGTAGAATTGTATAGTTTCCTTGTCTGGGCATCAAGTTCTAACTAGTAAAATTAAGAGACGCCGTGTCTTGTTTTTAACATATTTATTCATAATTTTAAAAGCATGTAAGAGCTCTATGATACTTATATTTTTATGCTAACATTATTATTCATAATGAATCCAATACAATATCCTACAAGGTGCATTTAATTGCCGCATAATTATTTAATTGGTTATCTTGATTTAAAAAAATATCAGTTATCTTCACAAACTGCATGACAACATGACAATTGCTCCTCGTACTTGCGATAAGTAACAAAGTAGTGAAGTGAATATATATTTTCAAATTAATTTGAAATTGTAATGAATATTGCAAAACACCTACATAAGAATTCAGCTGAGGACGCACATTAAAAAAATAAAACAATTGACACCTTTCGACCTTCCGAGTACTCTGTTGAATAAATGTACCAACTTTATGCGGAAGAGCTTAATTCCTCCGCCTACTGTATAATGAATTAAAAAAAAAGCCAATTGTTCTCGAACGCATTAATAAAAATACTATTCTAAATCCAAACGGCCCATTAACCGGTTCCCACGGCCGCCATGTTGGGTCGTCCTCGGCCGCTATTGGTCGAGGCCACGGTTTAGAATTAGAATGTGTAGACCCCACCATTTGGCGAGCGGCAAATTATGTAGCTTTTTTACGTTCCAAGTTCAAATAATGGCAGCTGCTCACAGGGTCTCAGGGCTGTCATCAAAAGCCCGACTTAGCTGTGTTAAAGTCAATCATTTGTATAATAAATTTATCATTTAGCCTCTTAGACTAAATAAGGGACAATTTATTTAAATATTATACTAACGATAATATTTATAAAAACTCGAGATAGGTACTATAATAGTTGTTATTTTATAAAACACTTATCAATAACTACAAAAATATACCTTTTGTTTAAATGAACGCCGTAAAAATATCATTTGTATGTAAAATATATCATATAGCCTCTTAGACTAAATAAGGGACAATTTATTTAAATATTATACTAACGAAAATATTTATAAAAACTCGAGATAGGTAGGTACTATAATGGTTGTTATTTTATAAAACACTTATCAATAAGTACAAAAATTTACCTTTTGTTTAAATGGACGCCGTAAAATAAGTAAAGTGTGTATGTAAATTAAATGTAATTTTGTGCTATTAAGATTGCTGAAAGTTTGATTAATTCTTGTCCGGACTTGTTGTAATCGCTTTCGTCGACAAACCGTTTAAATAAATTTTAATTTTTTTTTTTAAATACTACGTATTTTTTTGTTCTGCTACCTTTTCTTGATTGATGACTCGGCTCTACCAAGCATTACAAATGTTGCTGCTATCGTCAGTGGCATGAGTCAGTTATACTGAACCCGTATTCTTACATCAACCGCAGAATTTGACAACGAATAGATATTCCTTTTCTTTTCCTGTTCTATTCATGGGGTAAATCTCGGAAATGTCAGAAAGTTTCCTAACAGATGTAGAGTCAATTTTCCACCTTGATTTGCATATCTTAAACGTTATTCTCGATTCATCAAAAATTATTGTATTTGACGTCAATAAATGTCTGTAAGGTTGCCCTTGTTGGGATAATTGAGTTTGACAGTATTTGCGCTTTACACTGTTGAGCAAAAATGTTCACTGACTAAGTTAAGTAGCTTGCAAAACATAAGATACCTACTGAACGAAGAAGTGAACGTGGAAAACCTCAGTGTGGAGTGTGGTGGACCTTACCATGCGCGCCCATAAGCGCAGGGAGAACACCGGGGGGTTTTAGTGGGTAGACCTGCCGGGAGAACCCCACACACGCTCGCCGTCCAGCCAATGGCGGGTACGGTGCGGTTACGCATTTCCCCCCGAAAAAAAGGTAACGTACAAACATTACTAGTTGGTGTAAAGGTACCCAAGTTAAACCTCACGAGACCCAACTAAGAGGAACACAGTTTCCATACTAAGAGGAAGAAGGAAGAAGATATAGCAAATTTCTCAGTTGTTGAGGAGTCCAGGTGGAGCTCGCTTCCATCTTTCACCTTATCGTCATTTACTATCAGGTGAGATGAAGGCTAGGGCTTCCCTATTGTGTGATAAAATTACTTGCTACGAGTCATATCGGTATTTAACCTAACCATAAATTTAAAAGACCGAATTTGACAAGATCTATGAACGGAAGCCGAATATTAAAATGCCAAATGTTTATTTGACCGAAAGTTCAAAATCCCGAAAGCATGTTGCATGCTTGCATGCTACAAGCTTGCTTGCACGCTTGACTACCTCATGCTTTCATGCTTACAATAACAGCAAAGGTTAGGGATAGAAAATAAATAACCTTTCGGGATTTTGAAAACCGATATTTCATCTTACGTTATATAGAGTATTGCCATTTTGTACTTTCGGTGTTTGAATTTTCGAACGTCGGTATTTTAGTTGTGGGCGTATAAACTGTCTGTTTTGATATGATACCCATTTCTGAGTGACAACCTATCCTTGCTCGTCAGCGTATTATTTACTAAAACCTTGCGAAAAATTAAAAAAAAAACTGTTCACTTAAAAATTATTTAAATGTTGCGATTTCCACCAATTTCTTAAAATTTTTGAAAGTTCATTTTCAACCGCCAAAACAGTAAAATAGTGGTTGAAAGCATAAATATCGAATTTCTTGGAATTCCAGGGTACTTAGCCTAATTTCATATTTTGACTTTGGTAGGAAAATAATATTTTCTTAAATTTTTGGAAATGTCGCCACTACAGTGGTGAAATAGGGGATGAAACGGTACTAATCCTGCAGTTAGTGTACAGTTCCAGGGGCGATTGCAGCCGTATCAACTGCATTAGAGCTGCACATCGCCTGCACATGAGCTGCAATTTCGCTAAAGTGCAATTGAAATGCAGCCCGTCTATCTAGTAGCCTCTAGAGCCTTACAATATTCGGAGTCCCCACACGTGATTCTTCACCATTCGAATATTGTTATCAGTAGGCAGCACGCATAGGAAAACAACCGCTTAAGCCAACATACATATTATTTTATAAATTACCGTGAGCATAATGGCGGCGTGCACATGTAGCGGTGCTGCTAAACAATTCGTTAGTTATTATTCAAGGTGGACGTGATTAGCGAAACGTCAAGGTGAGACCGGTCTCGGCGGCCGCCATTTTGCGTTTTGGCCGTGTGCAAAATTAAAAATGGTGACTGCACGCTCATTATACATTTTTATTAGGTAATATTAGTTGCTTTCTATAGGTTTTGAGTATGCCTATATTGACACAGTAACATAAATTATATGATGCTACTAAGCCCGGTAGATGCTGTCCTGCCAAATAACAGCGCCACCTGGCGGATCCAATTGTACCTATATATAAACCTTCCCGAGACATATTCAAACACACAGAAAACTCGTAAGAATTGTTCGAGCCGTGTTTGAGTTTTTTTTTCTATCTCGGAAACTTCGTATCACCTTGACAGATGACAGAAGTGTATTGTCATTTTCCATACAAAATTATTTCTTATATTATTTTTTAGCTTTCTTTGGTATTTTCCTAATCTCTAATACGTGCAACGTCACATTGCATTTTTATATTGAAGTTGGTGCAAATGCATGGTGCAAATTTTGAATATCTACATTAATTGTTCTTATATTTTTTAAGACTCTCCAGGTGATCATGATCATAACTTTTTGGTGTTTATGAAGTCAGTTTTATTTTTTGTAAAAAAAATTCAATCTTTTTTGTAAATTTAATAATGATAATAATAGCCAAGGCAAACACCAGAATAACTTTAAATAAACGTCTTTTACTCTAAATAGTATTTAAATAATTATTCCTGAGCTCCAAACCAACCAGAAACCTTCCATCATCAGCTCAGTAACATGATATGATAACTATTAAATGCAAAAGCTTGCATATCTTCAGAAAAACATGAAACACGTTGGACTATGAAATTTAAGGATTTCCTCGATTTTCCTGGGATCTCATCATCAGATCATGACTTGGGACAATGGGACCACCTCAGGAATATACTCTTTTGATTACAAAAAAGAATTTTGAAAATCGCCCCACAAATGGCCGAGTTATCGGTAAACATAGAAAAAGAAATGCAGTCGAATATAAATACTCCCTTTTTTGAAGGCGGTTAAAAATCGCTCAAGTCTTTTAAGAATTTTTGCGAGACTAACATATAGCGAATCATTTTATATTCAGACATAGAACCTAATACTTTCCGTGTCAATCGACTTTAAAACTAAAAGCAGAAACTTTAAAGTGACAACCATAGTTCAACCGACTATGGAATTAACACAAATAGAAAAGGAAAGAAAGTAGCTCAAACAGCCCCAATATTTGTTCTACAGAATCTGCACTTCTGGTGGATATATATACCCTTAAATATTATTTCGGTGCCGTTCCACCCCGTATAAAGAATTTTCAGGATAGAACCACGATGAAATTTAATGAGGTTTCCCTTTAAACTTCGATGAAAGTAAACTTTATTCAGTATTATTTATTAGAGTATTTGCGTATTTATATTCCGCGGTGTGTATGAAACTCGCCGTGCGTCGTCGCCTAACTTCGAGCCCAACTTTCTTCTTCGCATGAATTTTAGAACATCTTGTGGCTTTCAGAGTTGGAAGCTTCCAGAAAATTTACAGTTTTGACGCTCCACATTAGAATTTAATTTCATAGTGAGGAAACTGAACAATTAAAGTGAAAGTTTATCCCGTGTGTATTTTGTACCTTTGACAAAATTCACATTGTAAAGGACGATGCCCACTTTTGTATGGAGACTTGCCCCACTTACAAATTTCCATGAACAGAAACAACTCTAGGCTTATTTTAAACGTTTTTCGTCATTGAGTAAAAAACAAGTATTGTTTTTTTAATTAAAGCTGCAGTTTCGTAAATATTCATAAAAATTGCTTCTAATTTAACCTAAGCAACTCATATAATTGCAAGACGTCAAACGACACTCAGGGGCAAATTTAGGGGAACGATAAAAATTCACTCCTAGTTTTGATAACGCTGTGTATTTCAGCATACGAAACCATATTTAGTTTTACCAGCTTTCTAGCCATCGGATTCGCTACAAAAAAACATTCGACGCGGAAACCAGTTGTACGATTGTGATAAAAAAGACCACCATTAAAAGTTGCCGTTCTTCTCCAGGTCACAAATAGGGGAATTTTTTCATTATCTGTTATGGCCTTGGTCATGAATCCTGGATAACAATCAAACAAACGCATTAAAGGTCAATCACACATCGATATGATGTTGTAAAAGTAGCTTGAATCTATGTAAAAAGTGTAGTGTTCCTCTAAATTTGCCGCTGAGTGTAGTTATGCTGAACTTTCGTTTATGAAAAGTCATTAACAATATACTATCAATATACTTACCTATTGATATCCAGTATTATTAACAATAAGGAATCAAATGTGTAACAAAAATCGCAAAGAATGCAACGTGGCAAGCATCAAAGGGAACTGCGACTTATTTCGGCGCGTTCCACCTAAGTACAGATTTGCAGCATAATTTTTCAACATCATCGCGATTGTTTAGTTTTTTTGAGGGTAAATGCTCTAAGGTTTATGAATTTTTGACCATCGTCAGAGCTTGCTTGCTTAGGTGGAAAACGGGATTTTATAATCTATGCGATCTGTCAACCTTTCGTCATTGCAAAAATATGCTTTTCATTACTCATACTCTGAAAGTTGGTCTGAAGTTGCCTGAGGAGCGGGTTGAAAGTAATACTTTTCAGCCCTAGGGAGAATCACTTTCAACTGACAGCTGCTGTCAAATTTTAAATAAGAAACTAGTTCTTCTTTCACATTTTTATTGAACCATGTTCCGACTTTCTATACAGCCACTCAATTACAGAGCTGTGTAAAATTGAAATAACATAACGTTAAGTATTTAATGAATATATTTTTTAAATGACGTTATTATAATTTATTTTCAATTATTTCTTTAAAATACCATAGATTTGGGAAAAATATTTACCGTATTTTAAATTATGAAAAAAAAATTACTGAATAGCTGGCCGGCCACAGAAAAAAAAACAAAATAAGCCGGAAAGCGGCAATGCGATCTTCATTTGTTTTTTCCATTTGTAGATTTTGTTGACACTTCCGTATAGCAGAGATTTGTATTATATTTGTATAACATTGTGTTAATAATTAACACAATGAGTTCATCTGATTCAGGTATGGAGTTAACGCCTGATTTTATAAGAGAAAGCGAGCTAAAGCAGAAGTTGTTGATTGATGTAATATAAAATTTACACGTTTTTTATTAGCTAATTCATTGTTTTATTTTTACTTTCCTTGTATTCGTAATGAAAAGCACAGTATTTACCTCGGGTTAAAGACTTATTTAGTCCCTCGAACTATTGGTTCACCGTCTCGGGACTAAATAAGTTACTTTCACCCCTGGGGTAACAATGTACTATTTTAATTGAAATGATGAAATGTAATCACAATGTAATATATTTTATAATTTATTAGAAATAATCATTTTAAAATGTAATGAAAGAAATAATGCATAACATTGAGAAAGGTGTTATTCTATCTACAACGAAAAAATGCATAAATATGTAGTTGCCATTTTCTAACAGGAAATGCATGTGTGTTTAATTTTTTTTCCGAAAAAAACCGTAGCTTCTATCTGTTTTATATTTCACTGAAAAATCGTGTTTCGATAAAATATATTTAATTAGAAATACCGCTTTATTGGTCATCAACCTTGATAGTGGGGCAAAATCGGGCATCCTCCTTTATCGTACAAGATATTTTTGAAATTAATTATTATTAGCTTACTGAAAATTTATGAGCTGACTACGAACTGAAATATGAAGCTTAAAACATAATTTATATCATGAATTATGAACCTATTTGTCTATAGGGTTTAAAACCACCTAGAGCGAAAATTTACTCCAAAAAAGTTAAAAAGAAAACAATTGATGAGAAGTCCAAAACAATTGAGGAAAAAACAAGTGAATTATAATTTTCAAAACACAAATACATGAGTATAAATTTGAATTTGGAATTCCTAACCATAGAGGAGATATTTGAGATCAAAGTGGCCAGTACGGCAAAACGCCAATTTCATATGTAAGGACCTAATATATGTATATATGTATGTGTATATGTATTAGGTCTATATTCTGAATATAACAAAGGTAAGATTACTATATCCTCTGTCGCTTGGAAATCCAGGTGCAAGCCTACATCCGACTTGACAAAATAGGTAATACAAGGATTAGCTTATTTGATATCTCGGTAAATTTATCGTTAAAAGTACTCGTTGATTGGTGTCTGTCAGCCGTAATAAATGGCATATTGCCGATTTATAAAACCAATCCCTAAAAAAATATATTATTATTATATTTGTGTCATTATGTTTTGATTTCAAGTTTCTAATTATTGTTTTTTATTTACAGAGTCCAGCGTCGGAGTCGGACAGCAGCTCGGTGTCGGGTGCCAAGTCCCCCGCGGGGGCACCACCTCTGCTGCAGCACCTGTTACAGCTGCAACTGCAGGCGCAGAGTCCGCAGGCTATAGCACAGGTGAGGAACGTATTACTGCAGTCAAAGACGGATCCCAGCCTCGGAGTCAGAAATCAGTTCAACGTCGGGTGTCAAGTCCCCTGCGGGGCTCCACCTTTGCTAATAGCACCTGTTATAGCTGCCTGCAGCTGGAGACGGGTCCTGGAGCTGGTCCACGGGCCACGGAGAAATATTACTATTGTAGTCAGAGACAGGGTCCAGCAATAAAGTCTGACAACAACACAGTGTCTGGTGCTAAAGTCTCTGCCTCTAGTAGCACCTGTTACACCTGCAAGTGCAAAGGCTGTTATTGTGGTTAAAAAACAGAGTAATGCATCTAAGCTGGACAACAGCACAGTGTCTTCATTTTTTTTATTTCTATATTTATTTGTTGGATGCTAGATTCCCCACGGGGGCCTCACTTTGCTATAGCACTTTGTAATTTACTGGAGGGAGACTCTGTACCAGGGTCGTCTGCTTAGGTCCTCCGTCTTACCTATTTCTGCCGCAAAGCAGCAGTGCTTGCATTGCTGTGTTCCGGTTTGAAGGGTAAGATATGGCAATGAAATTACTGGGTACTGTGACTTTACATCTTGTGTCACAAGTTGGCAACGTACACTGTGGTTCTTGTGGGGGTTGCAGTTTTGCTGCGAATCTCACAAGGGCCACATGTATTATAGGTGACTGTTACCACTTACCATCAGGTGGGCAGTTTGCTTGTTTGCCAACTTTCTGCAATAAAAAACAGCTATACTGCAGGCGCAGAGCCCCATAGGCTTTTTTATATAACTAAGTTGGCAAACAAACATACCGCCTACGTGATAGTAAGTGGAAACAGTCACCTATAGTACATGTGGCACCTGTGAGATGCGCAGCAAATCTGTAACCTCACAAGAACTACAGTGTACGTTGCCAGCTTGTGACAAAAGATGTAAAGTCACGGTACCCAGTAATTTCACTGCCATATCTTACCCTTCAAACCGGAACAGAGCAATGCAAGCACTGCTGCTTGCATCAGAAATAGGTAAGACGGAGGTACCCGAGCAGGCGCCCCTGGTACAGAGTCTCCCTCCTGTAATGGCTGGTGCTAGAGCCCAGGTGGGGAATGCTATCATTGATGAGATCAGAGGGCTTACCGATCTCATGGTTTTGTATATGATATCATAGTGTGAAACGAAAAATACGATTTCCGGTCAGATTTTTGATCATTTGTTCATTATTTAATGATGACATCATTGAAATTATGCCATAGTGACGATATCATTGCCGATGGTAATACGAAATGCAACATTTCACGAGCTCTTTTTCTCAAATTCATACCATATCATACGATGAAAGATCTATTATTAGCCTGCTGCTTTGATGCCAATCTTGCGCTAGAAAACAAAACATCGCTTAGATTACTTTCGCAGCTGTCAGTATGTTATTGCAAGGGAAGAACTATGGTGTTTCAAAACGCAAACCTAAACTTCATCCTTTGGGTGGCTTCTGGCCGATATTGGACCGTTTCACAGAAGTCTCTTACCAAATAACATCTGGTGTGTTCCTATGCAAAAGTGAAATGAACCTCATTAAATGGAAGCTGTTATAATTGTGATGATGTTGTTAGGTCTTAGGTGGGCAAATGGACAAGTTAGGAATCATAAACATCTATCGCCGGGCGGGCCGAGTGCTTGCATCCAAAAAAAAACAATTGAAAGTCTAACGAATTGTGTGTTCAGTTCCAGCAGATGGTGGCGGCGCTGGCGACGCTCGGCTCGGGGCTGGTGCCGCCTGCAGTGCTCTCCCAGGTGTGGCTGATGCAGCGGCTGGCGCAGAACAGGCCCGTGCCTGATAGGTGAGTCAGTTAATCTGAAGATCAACATTGGACACTGTATTTTCCCTTATTATAGGTTCTTCTTTCCATAGATGTTCATCATCATCATCACAGCTCATATACGCCCCCACCGAGGGGCACGAGCCTACCCTAACTAGTTAGGGCGATTAGGCCTTAGTCAAACCACGCTGGCTCAGTGCGGAGTGGTTGACTTCACATACACCTTTAAATTACTTCGCAGGTGAATGCAGGTTTCCTCACGATGTTTTCCTTCACCGTAGCAGCGTCAGATAAATAAACATATTATGAAATTCGTGAAACGAAAATCACAGGGGTACATGGCAGGATATATATCCATAGATATTATATCTTTCAAAAGGTAAACTTGAACTTTGGACTGTATTATTTTGTATCAACACGATCGTCAATTTAGATTCCAACCATTTACATAGTTTTTTTTACATATACATTGACATTTTTCTAATATAAGACAAGACACATCGTGCGGCGTGCCCTACAATTATTGGATAACGTACCTACTGTATAAGGCTAAGTGCTACACACTAATTTCAAATTAAAGCCACTTATATCTCAAACAGAGATCTATTTTAATTTTATTCATAATAAATGTCATCTAACATTAGAAGGATAAGTTATTTATGTTCAATAAAAGCATTGTAGGTTTTTCAAATTAGCTTAAAATTTATGATCGGAGCAGTGCCTTTACTGAAAATGTACTAAGACATCATAATTTTAAGGATGAATTTATGAAGTTGAAATTACCGATGTTTACGATGATACGGCCCTTCTATTGGCATTGAAACATCGTTTGAGGCAAAATATCAAGGTCTCCTATAGAACCGGTAAATGATTTCAAACAATACTAACTATCCATCCCATAAATTTCTATGGCATACCATGTTGTTAAGTTCATTGTTATAAACTCTTCTCACGGCTTGGAATTAAATGTCAGGTAGTGTTTCTAATGAATCAACTCAATTTATTACGTATTTATATCACAAAAGACTGCTGAAAATTTTAAATTAGAATATAAATGTTTATTTTGTGTTTTTTTTTCAAGATTTACCTATATTGTCCTTTATCTACACTAATTCATCCACCTCATATAGCAAAATGGTCATTAAATTTATAACAAACGCAATATATCAAAATGAATTTGAATGTGACATGAAAGACTTAGGTACAATAACATAGCAAATAATTACATTACTACAAAATTGTAATATTTTTACTACATAATTGTATATTATTTGAAGTTACTTTAAAATTGTGGCTTCCTTTAGGCTACGAACTATTTTTGTTTGTGTGATGTTAAATTAATCAGGATTTTAGAAAGTAAAAATTTTTTTTTCATCATTTAACACTTACATTCGACAAGATGTCATTGAGCAATTTACAAATGCGAAGAAAAATGTGTCTTGATATCGCAACAGAAACGAGAATTCACAAGTACACGGTGTTTTATGAACAGAAACATCCTAAAACGTCTAACGCTCAGGAGACGCATTCGTGAAACAATAGATTTCAATATTGCATTCGAAATCGTAAGTTTCGAGTAAGAATTTCCAAATTCACTATTTTTGAGTATTCAATCCGTGAATTCTACAACAAGTCTTACCCACTCGATTTTTATTTTTTTTTAGTTAAATATAGTAAACGTTCCATTTTACGTGCGATTCATCGCCAGTTTTTAAATGAATGAGTTATTGCGAGCATGATTTTATTTTTTCTAAATAAAAAACGATACCTAATATAGAATTTATTTTTAAGAGGCCTATTACAAAAAAGATTTAAGTTTTTCTTCGTTAAAATTCGCTGGTCGCAATAAATAACATTTACTTCATAAACCTAGTTCACATTTTTATCTACAGTAACAATAAAGCGGTTTTTAGATTCCTTTTTTCTTAACTTAGTAAATGTTTAGGCAAAATCTCACGCGGACCTGATTTGGCAGCTCTAATTACAGATTCTGTTGAATATCAAGTATCAAAATATTTCTTTTATGTGACACAATTTCCTTGACTTCAATTTCTACCTAATAATGAATTATATATTTTTTTCATTATTATGGCTCCTAAGTAAAGGCGTCGAGACTAGTCGGCGATGCCAGTTTATTTAGTACTGCGCGACGCTATTTTGTGATGCCTCTTAATGGCGACATTGAATCCAAGAGATTCAGAGATCTTAAAAATTGGGAACGGTAGAAAATAATATCGCTCGTGATTTGTATTCGCGATCCAATTCAAGGTCCACTTCTAACGATACAAAAATACGTCCAAATCCGAATCACGGAGCGAGTACAAACAGTACACACGGTTTCTATAAATAAAGATAGATCCTTGAAACGTGATCGGCATCGTTGTGAACACGGGTATATGTTTGCGCGCCGGCTCCTGCCGGCTTCGTATCGATTTCAATGTCAGCTAACAGTTCAATCGACGAGTTTACTTCGTTTTAAGCGATTGTAATTGCTAGTTTTGCAACCGCTTCTCAGATGCCTTATTCTGCTAGCGTTAAAACTTGTATGGCGTGTCAATGACGCTTCAGTTGCATTGCTTTTTGAGACAGATATTGTTGGTTGCCAGATGACTAACTTAAGCATTTGTCGCTATTGACTTATCAACAAATTGTTGTAGGAATAAATTGCACCACGGAAAGCGTATAAGAGTGACATAAGCAGTTTTATTGAAACACTATCAAGACACAATAACAACATTAATATTAGCAGAATTAGGCCCCTGGTCCATTCGTTATACTTAATTAACGTTAGTGTTGACTCAAAGTTAATCTAAGGATTCGAGGTTAATGTTGAATATCATAATTGATAATAATTTAATGAAATTAAATTTAAAATGACACAAAAGAAAAGATGTAGAAAAGTGTTTCTCATTTCATATTTGTTTGATCTTTCGTGTAAGGAAATAGTAACATTATATTCTGTGCTTAACATAAACTACATTGACTGTCAAAGTGATTACATGTTTTATTAAAAAATACGAAGAGAAAGAAGAAAATTTTAACTGTATCACGATGTATGTCAATAAAATAATAAAATCAAAATGTAATAAATCTATACTAATATAATAAAGAGGAAAGATTTGATTGTTTCTTTGTTTGTTTGTATTGAATAGGCTTCGAAAGTACTGAACCGATTTTGATGAAAGTTGGTATAGGGATAGTTCGAGACCAGGGGAAGGACATAGGGTAATTTTCCTACGGGAAAAAAATTCACACGGGAAAACAAAAATAACGCGGGCGAAGTCGCGAGCGGAAAGCTAGTACAGTATAAATTAAAAAGATTTATGAATACTTTCATTAACTCGCATCGCAATGCTCCCTTCATTGCATTTGACAGTTGAATCTTCAATAGGATCATAATTTTATTTGCAACCATTGTCTATTTCAATAACCTATTTTAGTATTGTGTTTTGATTCATATAGGTTTGGAAGCAATTGTTCTGCTTGGCTACTATAGCCTAGACCTTAAATGGATTACACGTGTAAATCTATTATTACGCCCAAACACAATTTAAATCTAGTGTGAGTTTTGGACGTTTTCGATTTGGTTTTTTTCTTTATAAACTGAAGTATCATAAGCGGAAGCTATACCGTTAAATGCATGATGACACAATAATTACGTTAAACACAGACATGATTCAGATTCTTTCAGATCATGCACTAGATAAACTGGCCGTATTATGACAAC
The DNA here is from genome assembly GCA_963935595.1 of Schoenobius gigantellus. Taxonomy (NCBI): domain Eukaryota; kingdom Metazoa; phylum Arthropoda; class Insecta; order Lepidoptera; family Crambidae; genus Schoenobius; species Schoenobius gigantellus. Next base: position 18,172,295 of record OZ012562.1, on the reverse strand, counting down.
ATAAATTTATAATAATTAAAATTCAAATAAAATGTATCCAACTCAAATATATATGTATATATATCAGTTGGGAGTTTCAGTCTTCAAGTCCAAAAAACGTTGAACATATAATACCTTAAAGATAATATCAAATGTGAATAAAGCGTGCTTATAGTAGTTATGAGAGTAAACTTCGTTCGTGTAATTTGCTTTATTGTCGATATTCCGGCATGTATGTAGTCCACGTGTACCAGTTACAAAGCTGAATAACAAATGGTTAATGGTCCCAAATGCAAATGCTTGAATTAGGCAGTTCAGGGCTTAGATCATTTACACTAAGGTTCAGGGTGACATATTTTTTAAAATACAATAAGGAAGGTCTTGGCCACACCTGATGGAAACGAGCTTCATCTGTACTTCTCAATAACTAAGGAACTGTCTATTTTACCTCTAGATGTCGGAACGCAACAATCTTTTTAACATTGGCATTATGGCGACAATCTTAGGTAAAACGGTGATAACTATGCCAGGCGGACTCAAATGTTCCGGCAAAAAGCTCAGGTCTACCAAACAGAAAACTTCTACCCTCATGGGGAATCGAACCCGAAACCTCAAAAAACGAATAGGCCACGGAGGCGTTTAAGTCGTATTTAGACAAACTTCGACTTTTAGTCTGCTAGTTGTTTTGTGGAGTAAAATTTACATCCACTTATAAAGTATTCCATCTGCCTACCCTTAAATAATAGCGCCATAACTTACCTAGACTTACCTAGTTTTAAATAAAGTTCCAACAACAAGCGGCTACCATTAAATTTCAGGTCAAATTACAACAACAAAATTTATAGAATCACTTTGAAACAATTGCATTAAAACGTCGTTCACAATATTTAATGAATTTGCCATAAGACACATTTTAATTGACCTTATTTACTGCTTGTATAAGTCAAGATTTCATTATTATTCAAACCCCCAGTTTCTGAAAGGCTGATCAAAATATTTTTCAACTAACAGCCATGTCATATTAACAGCAGTGTCAAATCAATTTGAGTTTCCGAAACGTTGTTTAGTCAAAATTTATTTATCTCTCATAATTTGATTTCTCGTTAGAAATATTTTTAGACACGGTCACATTGCTGAAATCATATATTTTGTTTTATTCATATCTATTTTGAAAATCCAAAATGGGTCTTTCCTTAATAATTTTGAAATAAATTTGACAGCTGTGTCAACTAACACAGTGATAAGTTGATTGCTTTCAACAACTCAATTCATAGTTAGCAATAGATTGACCGCTTGTTAGTTAATATTATCGCTGAACAGCCTTTCAGAAACTGGGTGTAACAATCATATTGATTTACTTAATGCGGTGTTTTAATAATATTTAGTTATCTGATCAACTGTGACCTATGCTATTTCCACCCAGATTCAAACAAGTTTATTTCAGTGTACCGTGAGATTTGCCTGAAAATATGTAGGTATGTTTCTGCATTGTAAATGGTTATTATTCATGATTCACAATTTCATATAATCTCCGCGAATTTGTGAAGACCCGTTCAATCTAATATGTCTAGTGACCATGGCAAGAATGATGAGAGCCTGCTGACGTACACTATAACAAATTAGTTTGCCGTTCAACGCTCCCTGATATATCATTCTGTCCTGAAAATGGAACATGTACTTTATAAGCTTTCAAAGTAAACATAGGCCGCCTAGCTTGCTACTATTATCTCACCAAAATTTGTCGCTATAATAATAATCTTTATAACATCGTTGTGTGACTATAATTGGGAGTGCGATAACCAGTTCTTCAGGTTTTAAGGAGTCCAGATAAAGCTCACGTGCATCTGAGGCTTACCATCACTTACCATCGCACGAGATAAAGGCCAAACGCTTCCCTGGTGTGTGTAAAAAAAAGATCTTTCCAAGAAGAGAAACCTTCCGTAAAACTTCAGTACCTAATGAAGTTTTTATTCATTTTACATGAAAGCAAACTGCTTGAAACCTCAGCTTTAAGCAAAGCTTCTGATTTAATTTACCAACTGTTAATCCAAACTCAAAAACCGGTTGACAAACACAATACACGGCACAGGTATACAAAAGTAACGTGCTACGAATTTCCTTGATCCAAATCTAGCATGCAATCGCCAGCATAGATACGTCAACGGTCACAGTCAGGTGTTTTACAAGGTAGAACACTTCGCCCAATTTGAAATTTAAATGTCCTTAGCGAGAAATCTCGGTTTATTGTTCGTGACCAAACTGGGTCACCAATTAGGATGGTACAGATGACGTGGTATAGGCGTTGTCCGCTTTATTGGACTATCTCAAGGTCTTTCTCGAGTTTTTGCCTCACTTTATATAAAAATTTATTGTTTTTCAAACTAATTTCGAGTAATTAGTGCTCGATTTACTAGGAACAATGATTATTTTGGTTGATGATAATTAATGAAGGCTATATTAAACGTAATTAGATTTAAATTGACTGCTTTAATTATAGGATTGTTTTATTTTTTGTTCAATTTTCCTATTATTTAAAGGTGGAGTTGCACGAAAAATTGAATGAGAAATGATTATAGCACCTATCAATTATGTTGTATAATTTGTACTAAAACTAATTAAAACACCATTCATTTTTCACAACAACACGAATGATTACACAATCATTGAGGAACCCTAAATCATTCCCTTGATGTAGGATAGCATAGCATTTTGTATTGTATATTACGGGTACTTAAAGCGTTTTCATATAATGTAGTATCTTAGTAGGTAACACCATCGAAGTAGCAATTTTAATAATATCCCTTACGCGAAATATGCTGATCATTACCAGTCGTTTAGTTAATAATATCAGAAGCTCTCGCCGGAACCAAGACTGTCGGCTCTACATCCGTGCATCGAATAGAGTTCAATATACAGAGTATCGCGAGAAAACATATGCGCGATCATTATCAAAGCTTAGAACATTTTATTATGGACATAGAACCTATATTTTTTTTTTAAGAAAATAAATAATTAAATCAGTTATATCACTAAAAATGTAAGTTGCATTATCGTACAAAAACTTTGATAAACCTACACATGTAATTTAAGATATACCGATATATTTTATATTGTAAATGAAATCAAGGTCTACGGTGCCCGTTTTCTTTGACTGTCATAAAATCATATTTTAAGATAAAAACCTAAAAATATAATTGATAACGATGCGCACATAATGAACAAGACAATATTCTAAAAATAACTATATTTATGGGTATTTTAGTTTGACCACAGACTATTAAATATACAATATATACCTACGCGGCCTACTTCTGTCACAATACCGTTTGAAAATCGTTTCCAACGTGCCTTCAGACAGACAGACAGCGCGAAAAGCCCGCATAGTGAGTTTTCAGCACAATGCGGCGTGATGTTATTGTGGTTGCCTCAAGGTGACAGCGTATTGAAATATTCGACGTTCTGAAGCACTCACACAGTCGCCTTCATTATCTTCGGCCTATTCAAGATGCACAACTTGCGACGCATCTGCCAGTCCATTGTCGCAACTGTGTCAGTATAAGGCTTTAGTTAGAAGGTTTGCAAGTATCTTGACGAACAGAATTGGGTATAGTTTATTTGGATATCATTTGTAATTTATGCTCCTGTTCCACCTGCGTCCTGATTGTGATTATTCCACAGATGTAGTCCACAGTTTTACATGCGGTATTTAGTGAATCGGAGATAGGCAAGATTAAATAACATTGGGGTTAAACCAAAGGAAAAAAGGGACCCGTAATGATCACTTCGTTGCTCGTATATATGTCTGCCTGTCTATCGAGACCCTTTTCTTAGAACTGTTTGTCAAATAATCGGGTCTAGGGTATTTTCAGCTGTGAAAAAATTAAATTTGTAAGTCAACTCGTTGAAAAATATGACCACCTGTGTCGCATATTTTGCGATGGCAGTAAAAAGGCTACTATATGCTTATTTCTTCGCAGTCGTTCCGCAGATTTTTTTTTTTACTAAAAATACCAACTTAATAAACAAAGAAAAGTTAAAAATAATATAAGAATAGGTACAGACAACATCGCATTTCTATAATGAAGTCGGTGCCAAAGTTTAAGACTATCTAGGAGATCATCATTTGCACCGACTTCAATATAGAAATGTGATGTTGTCTGTACCTATTCTTATATTATATTTAACTTTTCTGTGTAAATTTTTATATTTTTATTAATTTAATGGTGAAAGTAAGCTGGTATTAAATTCACTAAAAGATAATTGAAATATACTACAAACTGTCAATACGTGCCTATTTTATTTAAAATAGGGTCAATAAAAAAAATCTAACTCCTAAAAGTTACGGATTCTTCCATCATCAGCTCGGTTCATGACTACCAGATCTCATACCTGAATAGCTTCGGAAGAAACATAAAACAAATTGAACGTACCTTTAAAATTTAAGGGTTTCCCCTCGAGTTTCCTAAGATTCCATCATCAGATCCTGACTTTGGTGACAATGGGACCACCGCAGGATTATACTCTATCAAATACAAGAGGTATTTTGAAAATCGGTCCACAATTGGCAGCATAATCGCGTAACATACACACAAAAAAAAAAGTTCAGTTAAGTTGGTTAAAAAATGTATGGAGATGACATTAGCTGCGGAGAAAATAGCGCGAGATTGTCACATTCTAATGTCATTTTCATACATTTTCTCTGAACAACTGCGGAAATGTAAGCGTGTAGCTTTTGTCTAGGCCCACTTTGCGGTCCCAACGTTGCTATCGTTAATAGCAATTCAATTAAACTGCTTTTGTCACTTTTATACTCTTCGTAGTTTAATTTATTCGTACTGCAATTTCTTTATAAGTCAATAGTGACATATATTTTATTTAGTTATCGGTTAACTAACAATAACTGTATCAGTACCTAGGTAAGCAATGCCATTGAAGCGTTATTGACAGGCGATAAACGCATTCCGCCTTATTCCAAAAAATGCTTTAGAACTGGTTTAAACCAAGATTAACGGTATTAATGTTAATACCAGAACTAAAATGTGTTCTTATTACGAAACCAATACTATTCGAGAATCAGTAAAACCAAGGATCATCTATGGTTTACACGGATACCAACAAAAAAGTTACATTACATTCATGCATACACGCTTCACTCTATAATGTTCCGATTAACGAAACATGAATATTATTTTCATGTTATAAAAGTTATTTAAGCAAAACTTAAATACAAGCTTTTAATACACGTCAATACGAATCAAACGAGCCCAAACTCGATGGGGTTGTGTCATTTTATTGCGGAGTTCCTGTCGCCAACTTCCAGCTCCAGCATTAGATCAGCTCCATATCATCATAATATTGCATTGTCACGCGATATACATATGCATGCAAAATTTCAGCTCAAATTAAACTTGCAAGATTTCATTACGGACACCGGACAGGTGAAGGAAAATAAAAGCTGGTAATATTAAAGAAAATGTTCAGAAATACTTAACTTGGCGAATACCAATATAAAAAAAAAACAGACGTAACATATATTATGCCAAATACGAGTATACTAACTGTCCAAATCTTATGAAATAGTCCATACATAAATTATAAACATATAGTATAATATTATTAAGATATATATTTGAGTATAATTAAGTATATATAAGTATAAATAGATATTATTCTAACGCTGTTTTTATTACCGAAGTTGTTTTATTCGATTAACAACTTGCAAGAAACGGAATATGTTGCTTTGACACATATTTTCAAACTATGTACAGTAAGCTCCCATTCAAGTTTGACATTTACACTACGAAAACCGCCGCTATTACGAGCGACATAAGAACGGTCCAATGGTCAAACAGTAAAGCTTGACAAGGAGCTTACTGTACCTAAATGTACGTCGATAGGGTTCCAGGAGTCAATAGAGTAAAACCAAAACTTTTTTGGCCAAAGTATATCGTGAATCTTTTTATATCTAAAATATTCGTCTTCCAAAGCAAAATGGTTGTCACGATGACGATGTCTTCCAGGCTGTCGGAAAATCTCCAACAAATCTAAGCCCTCGAAATCCATCACATTAATGGTATTAATATCTAAAGCATTTTCGTATAAAAATTGAATCGACACAAAAACAATCTCTAACTAAGCTAACCTCAAAAACGATTGTAGATTTGTAGGTACCAAAGTTAGTCCAATGATAAACCAGCCCCCTAACCATGATCGCTCAAAACAATATTAAAACCGCGCTGAGAACGAGATGGCGCTATACGCAGCAAGAGCGGTGTCTCTGTTTCAATATTGTTTTAACCTTGCTATAAGCGATCATGGTAGTCTTGCGGGCTTAACTTTAGTACCTTTTGTAATAAGGTTGTCTTTAGTCCATGGTTTAATCCAAGTTTAAACCTTGTACTCTATTTAGTCCTTGTTTTGTAATAAGACGGACTACCGCTAGCAGTATAAGGCCCCTGACGGTGTTCCGACAATACTCCAAGATGTGTGGCTTCCAGGCTGCCGGAGGCGGGGGAGAAGCCGCCAGCGCCGGCGTCCCCGAGCCTCGCCGAGCAACCCCTGGACCTCAGCGCCAAGTCTACCTCGAGCACCTCGGGCACACCGCCGCCCGATTCCAGGATCCTGGATAACAGGTCAGTTTGCTCATTGAAATACGTAAACTCTATAAAATGACAGAGTTATCATATAATCTTATCTTATCTTAGTGTGGGGGCGGCCCATATATTGAGCCTTCGCACTTCGACCCATCATGGATCTTTTGTGCTTCCCCGAGCTTTAGTCCGTAAAGCCATCGCCACCTACGGTCCAGTCTATTGTGCCCATGAGCTCGACGATGTCCTTCGGTGGTATGGCCCTGTAGTCTTCCGGTTTTGGGTATCCAATTCCCGTCAGCCTTAATCATATAAACATAAATATAAATATTTTATAAGGAAAAGGAAGATGGGAAGACCAAAATGAATATTCGTGCAAAATATGAAATCAAGAAAGGTGCTACGAGTCTACAATCAAATACTCAGTAGCATATGTAATTCTGAGGTAATAGCTTGAAGGCCCCAATAAATTCTCTGCTGTATTCGCCACAATAACTCAGCGTGCGCGCGCGCATGGAAACTGCCATTAAAGATTTTCCATGGGGACCTACTGGTACTGCTTTGGTTACTATTTCAAGCTTAGCTTCCAGAGCGAAGCGATATATTTTTTGTAAATAGCGACTCGATGAGATATTTATGGATGTTCATTAGAATCAGATATTGACTTTTGACTTTAGATATCCAATCGTCTTTTATTATTTCCCTTTTAATTTCTGCAACCCTCAGGTGAGGTGACGATCAAGAAATGTAAAATCACAACGATAATTAACAGGAAAATTTCGGGCCACTCATTGGCCCGAAATTTTCCTTTACAGCCCATATTACTACTTATTGATCTATTTCTACTTATTATGATTCCATGTTTTTGTGATAGCGTTGTGATGAATTTTCAACGCTGAGCTCTGCCTTATTACCATTACAACACTTCAAGGAAATTTCGCTTAACCTCTTTTCCGTTGAAATAGGAAAAACACTTTTTTATGAAAATTCGCTTTCAATATCAGTCTCATCAGTGTGCATAGGCATTATAATTTGCAGCAATGCTGCTCATACAATCCTACTTCCTTGGAGTCGGATAACACAAACAATGTGATGTGAACGCCCTCGTAAAGTAGTGAAAACGAAACTTTGATCGGTCCAGGCCAACGAACTGCTCACATAATGACTTGTCGCATTACGGCTGCAGTGCTCCAATTGAAATCCTACCTAATTCAATCATATGAATGTGAATTGTGAACCTCTACAGCTAGAAAAATTCGTCGGACGATACAATACATAAAAGACAATCTGAATGTAACACAATAAAAGGTACAGACCTCTCTATAGCTTTTTTAACTTGTGTCCAATCATTGTCTTCACTTATACACATGTGAAAGCTTGTGATTGGTCGTCAGTGAACATTTTTACATATTATATTTCAAGCTAGCTGTATGTTTTCCATAAAAATATAGGTATAATGAAAAAAAAAATATAGCAACATTATCAATTATGTTTCTCTAATACACGTATTTACTTATAGCATCACACTAATGTTCCTCTAATATAGGTGTTTTGGAACTGTAGTCGAAAGATCGAGAATTCGTTTATCAAATTGTTTCTTATCCTGTTTTTCATCCACGGTCTTCTAAAGAATTCTCAATGTCCTACAACATAAAATGAATTACAAAAAGCATATGATCTGATGCAAACTCATAAAAAGAGAAATGACATAATAGAATAGGTACACAATATAATCGAATCCTCGAAATCGCCAGCCAACGCATGAAGCCGAACACTACTCGCAGAATAAAGAAGAAATGCGAAGCCTCCCAGCAATTAAGCAGTCACCAATACCGGTGGAATGCATCCATAATGAGCAAGTGCTTGAACAGGCCCGTCACAATGTCAAGGAACTCGTATCATCGTATGTCAACGATCCAGCCGCGGATTGCGAAGGACTTATCGCGGCGTTTGCCCCGATTCGATGGACTGATGAAATTGGAGACGAGAATGCGCACGATAATGTTCATTGTGAGGACATAGACCTACATTTTATTGGCAATTACAGAGATAGTGTTCCAATTGACGAATCGCGCTTTGATACTAATAAGTGTTTTGTTGCAATTCGACGACACTCATTTACAGTTCATGCGGCTACTGACGTTAGCATACTATTAAACTAAGGTCTTAGTTGCTTTAATAAAAACAATGATGCCATTATTAAAAACAGTTGTGATAGTACTAATGATCATTTCACAGCTAAACATAAATTAAAATGTCATTGCTTGAATTATTTTGATGAATTTTTTATCCCGATGCATTTTATCAATACACGTTTTTGAAAACACAGCAATAAACTAGGGTCATATTTATTTGTTCGCAATTAAATATCACTTTTCCAAATATAAACGTATAAAACAAAACTGAAACATAGAAATTAATATCTAATATGGATAGCATGGATATCTAATATGGTAGTCTTATTGTGTAATGTAGGTAAAACAAATTCAGATCGAGTAATAAAAACATCGTCACAAAAAACTAAACATGCCTTTGTAGCAACACAAAACGCAAATACAGTTTAGTTAGTATTTCTCGTGCATTTTTTTCTGTAATTTCAACTGTATCTAATCGGTCATCAGATCACCTTAGGGCAACCTTCACAAACAATACTGCGACTGCATTTCGCCATATTTTTTTACGGGTTAAAGAAACATTATTATTATTTAAGGAAAGGATCGGATCGATTAGGATGTTGACTGATAAAATATTGGTTTGTACACAATGTCAGTTATTTAACATGAAATTAGTGACTAATGTTCCTAAAAGTAAATCAAGATAAGGATATTTGAGTTTCCAAATAAAATTTTGTTGGCCAATGATTTCATAATCAAGAAAATCTAAGCTAGCCTAATTAAGAGCGACAAATCTGTCGACAAAAATCCAAACATCACATTTAGCGAAAATCACAAGCTCGATACAGAATAAGCGACGAACAAGACTGGACAAGTTTCAGAGCCGATATTATACACAATACCCAATCGATAACTGAATAAATTCATTCCCCGGGCCGCGATCTGGGTCGCCTCGCCAAAACAAATAAAAATGCAAGCGGTCTCCGGTGCATTGACCTTGCATCCTCGGCATACACGCAAAAAACCCGTGCAATATCAACCTCCACTCATCTACATAAAGCTCAATATCGAACGCCGGGCGCATCGCAAAATAAGAAAGCTAGACCCAAGATGAAACTGAAGACGTTGACGAGCGCCGCGCAATTTAATACTTTAAGTTTGGAGGCGGAAGGTCGATTGTGATGTGCTGATTCCGAAAATATGAGGCGAAGGGAAAAAGATAAAGATGCATTCATAGGAGCCCGTTATCGGTGAGACGGAGAGTAAATAATTTGAGTTTCATTTTATCTCGAATTAATACAGAGGCTATTTCGGAATATATTGTTGGGCTGGGTCAGTGGCAGATAGGGTTGGGCCAAATGGATGGGTGATTCATTATTTGATTTCTCGTTATTTATTGATGCTAAGAAATTTATTTAGAGAAATTATTATACCTATATTGACATTGGCGAGCGGGACTTTGGTTAGTAATTTAATTCATTTTATGTATATAAAAATTATCATACATTAAGTGCCAATTTTAAAATAACAATTTAAATACAAGAAACAATTTAAATACTAACAATTTAAATACTAGAAGCTGCTTATGGGGAAACTTTTTACAAAAAAAATCAACAAAGTGTTAGGTACTGATGTGAAAAAGTCTCTTTTATGAGTCTTTTATGAGAAAAAGTCTCTCTTATCTCTGTTATGAGTAAAGGTTATTAAAAAGTCAGTCAACTATTATTTGAATGATGTCGCAATGCCTGGTGTTAATTTACAGATATTACTCGTTATAGTGTAAAGAAATGTTGATGTGTACGGTTACCTATATATCGTGAATGGTAACGACATAATTAATTGTAAATGTCGATACTTCTGATAGAGTTGATAACTTTCTTTCGCCTATTCTTCTAATCAGCTAAAAGACGTAAATATAATATTGCCTTGTATTTAAAAAAAAAAAACGAGTGTGCTTATGACCACACGACTGAAGTGAAACTTCTATGAGAGGAAGAGAGAAAGAAAATGTGCGCGCGCACTGCTGTCTCTTGCTTATATCCCCCACTTAACTTCCGTTCGCCTTGCCCGATCACACTTTTCGTAACGCTTACGTCACGCGTTCGCCAGCTTACTCCCCAAGTCAAGCGTGCCTAAAGAAGTTTCACTTCAAAAACGCGCTATCTAGAGTTTCATGATCATTTATATATTTGTACTTGTACGGTTTAATACCTCGTACTTAAGATGTTAAGTGTAACTGTTTGTTGTCCCTGATATAATTATAACAAAATAAAAAATAAATTTGACTCATTTCTGATGATCTTTTTATGTTTTTTTTTACGTATAAAACAGTAAAGTCAACCTTGATCCTCGTGATACCGCTTTTTTATTAAAATGTTATCATAGAAACAAGTTCTAAATGTAAAGCTGCATTTACATGATGATGATATCGAATGTGGACTATAGCTATCCAAGCTTAGTTCATTTCAAGCAAGTTCAACCCACGATGTTGCAATTGGCCAAAAGCGGATTCGGACATAGTAAATTAAAAGTAGGTACCTAGATGTTTTGAAAGCTGACATTCGAATACAATAATATGATCTGTTTGTTCCAGGTTGAAGCGAAGTGCTCTCGACGCAAGCAACAGCGTGTCCCGGCGGACGTACACGGAGGACGAGCTCCAGTCCGCGCTGCGGGACATCCAGTCCGGGCGGCTCGGCACGCGGCGCGCCGCCGTCGTCTACGGCATCCCGCGCTCCACGCTGCGCAACAAGGTCAACAAGTTCGGGCCCGCCTCCGACCAACACGACTCCGAGCCGGACAGCGACTCCGAGAGACCGGACTCTCCCCCGTCGGTCATACTCAAGATCCCGACCTTCCCCCCGCCGGACGAGAAGAGCTCGTCCCCCGCCACGCCCGCGACGACACCCGTGACGCCCATCACCCCGATCATTCCACCGCCCCAACCCCCCCTGAATCCACCGCCCCTGCCCGCGTTCTTCGCGGACCCTCCCGCCAACCAGCACCTGTTCACGTCCATAAACGACGTCATAGTCAGAAGCATCAGCCAAAAGTTCCAGCAGCTGCCCGACCGGCCGCACCAACCCCCCGACCTGCCGTACATGAGGGCGCCCGACAGGCACGTCTCCGTCATCAAGACGCCGCCGGACAACCAGAGGAGCTACCCGGCGCCGTGCAACTCGAAGGCGTCGACGAACAACGGGCAGCCGAGCGCCGGCGGCAAGGGCACGCGGCCCAAACGCGGCAAGTACCGCAACTACGACCGCGACAGCCTCGTCGAGGCGGTGAAGGCGGTGCAGCGCGGCGAGATGTCCGTGCACCGCGCCGGCTCCTACTACGGCGTGCCGCACTCGACGCTCGAGTACAAGGTGAAGGAGCGGCACCTGATGCGGCCGCGGAAGCGCGAGCCGAAGCCGCCGCAGGAGCCGAAGCCGCCGCCGAAGCCGCAGCCGAAGCCGGCGCCGCCGACGAAGCCGTTCGCGAACGGGCTCAACGGGCCCGAGGCGCCCGCGTACCCGGCCGGCTACCCGTTCTGGCCGGCGGCCGGGTTCCCGCCGCCGGCGCCGGACCTGTACGCGTCGCACATGATGCGGCGGCTGCGCGAGGAGGCGCCGCCGCCGGCGAACGGCTCGTTCCTGGAGGGTATCATAAGGTCGAGCCTGGAGCGGCCGGGCGCGGCGCTGCTGCAGCGGCTGACGGAGCCGCGCGCGGTGGCCGAGGGCGCGCTGCTGCGGCGGCTGGCCGAGCCCGAGGAGCCGGCGGCGCGCCGCGCGCGGCTCGACGCCTCCGACCGGCAGCTGGCGGCCGAGATGCGCGAGGCGGTGCAGCGGCTGCGCGCCGACAAGCTGCGTCCCGCCAACGGCACCGCTCCCGCGCCCGCCCCCGCGCCCGCGCCCGCCGACCCCGAGCCGCCCGCGCCCGCTCGCACGCCCACCGCTAGCGCCGCGCCCGCCCCCGCCCCGCGATCTCCTCACTCTTGTGATAATATTATGTAATAAAGTACATTCCGTCGGCGACGCGACTCGCGCCGAGCCGCCGCCGCTCCCGGCGCGTCGCGTCGCGTCGCCCCGAGATTCCTCTCGCGACGCTCGCGACGCGCGTCGGTCGGCTCCCTCGCGCGCGTCGCGCCCGGACTTAGAACATTTTCGAAACGAGTCCCGCGGTGGGACGCACTCTTTCACGTTGACGGCGTTCCCGTGTGCAATAGAACGTTTGAGGATACTTTCATACGAAACTCGCGTATTATTCGTGTGTACCGTTGTAGTGACAATAAACTAGTTGCAGGCGTTTATTCGTTCTCCGATAGACGGGAGCGGTCGGATTGGAACGCTTCCGGTGCGGGAGGCTTCGGGTCGGGTTTCGACTCCGCTCCGTCCCGGACGTTTCTCACTTTACAATATTTACATGCGACACCTTCCTCACCAAATAACACAATAGTTACCCTAAAATTCACGACCGGTTCAACGTAACACAGCTTTACTATGCAAAATCACAAGTAGACTTAGATACCGAACGTCGAATCCTTTTGGCGGCAGCGTACATAAAATATTTTACGTACCTATGTATTATTTTTCGCGATGAAATTCCAGTCAGATTCACGTCAATCCAACAAAAATAAACACAAAATTTCTATATTCTCGTCATGTTGCAGAATAACACTGCGCGCTCCCACAACTGTCTAGAGCTGTACAAAATATCCCGCAAAGCAAAAAGCCTCAATATTTGAATTTGTTTTAAGTAAAATCAACCAAAAGATAAATTTAAATTTAATTATTTACCTATATAATTTTAAGTAAAAAAAAAACAATGTAACAAATTAATTATAATGCTAGCTATGAGTGTAATGTAAATGTTATCGATTTTTAAGTGAACTATTGCAAATTTTGTGCGGTGTTTTTATAATTAGATAGGTAATATATTGAATGAAATTATTAGCGCTATTTGGCGGGTAGTGCGGCCGTTGGCCGTCCTATCTGGCGACCGCGGGCGGCATTTCGCGTACGAAGCTAAGTTCGGACTTATGTGCAATTATTATTTTGTAAAAAAAATAGTAATGTAACTGTGTCTAAAGCTAACACGTGGATTTCCATATTACTGAATGTGATATTTAGGTATTACGAGTGCGGTTTGTTCGGCGACCGGGGCTTGCCCCAACATTATATACATATACATACATGTGTATGTGTTCTTTAAATATGATGTACATCTAGCGAACTTATATATATTTATGTACTATTATTGTATCTTAAGAAGATATATTCTTATTTTTCATGGTCCAAGTTTTAAATGTTTTATCGACTATACAATTGAAATGTGGATAATCATTATTATATTCTTGTCGACTTTAAAAAAAATTAGCCCAAAAATCATTAAAAAAATATCTTCAAATTTGTGAAATTTTTTGGTGTTCAATCAAAATATATTATTGAAGTACGATGAAAAAAAATGTATACGCTCTCCCAGAATAAATTTAGATAAAAACTATTTGGATATAAATTATCATACGATACTTATTGTAAGTTATGTGTAAATGTGAGCCTCATGAAAATTTTAAAATCTTTGTATTGTGTATGTAACTAAATTATACATATAATTATATACAACCATAAATAAAAATAAACTTAATGTCGTACTTTTTCTTCGGTGACCACGAGTGAAATACAAAAATAGAGTCGACTCGACATTTCGACATAAACCTAATACCCAACAACTGTCAAGAGACAGATAGATTTTATATTTAAACTACCCAGCTTGAAGGCTTTACCTGAATCGTAATACATATCCATAATGCCGAGATGTCGAACGCATTCTCATAAAAAAGAACAAAAATTTTTATATTCAAAATTTTAAAGTAGTCGATATTAGCATGACTTCATCTTTGTTTCACTGTGCATAATTTTCGACGTCTTTTTAGCATTTAAATCTAAAGAATTATCTATATTAAACGTTACGTGCATTTATCTAAGTGATGTCAACTTTTTCTACATTGAACGTTAGTGTTAAAAATATATATTATAAATATAATTTTTTATTGGTCGTTGCGACACAAAGCCCCACCAGACCGCATTTCGATAAAAACGTCAAAAATTCTATGATTCGGACGAACAACAGTTAATTTTTTTAAATACGTACACGGATCTGTGTGTTATGCCTGACATTTTTGTTGATAGCTAAAAAGTTAATTTTTAGTAAGTTTGTACAGAATTAATAGGATGGGACGTTTTGCAAAAAGAAATTAGATATTAATGAACATTCCGTTTAGAATGTTATTAGTTTTTTTATTATTATTATTAAATAAATAGTTTTTGCATCGGGAACAAATAATTATGTTGTTTAATCTTATTTTGTAACGTTAGTTAATTTTAAGTCGCTTTATTTTAAATAACCCAATATATGATTATAATATTATTATATTGAGATGTTATACGTCATTGTTTTTGTGCAGTGTTTGGGGTTTAAACCCGGGTTAAAAGAGAGTTGCGACTGATATGTAGTAGAAAATGCCGAGTGTTTTAGCACTGGGCCGGTCTGTACAAAGGTAGACGCCGCCTTAACACTTATAATGTTATTAACAGTGTTCTTTCAAACTACCGGGAATAATCAATGAAACAGGAAATATCCCACGCTTCGCGCCAAGCCCAAAGTTGTTTTTTTCTGTAGTTGGTTATTATACAAAGCCGCTCGTTGTCAAGATGTGTAACGAAAACGCAGAGTAAACAAAAGAAGTAAGTGTAATACACTCTGCCTCTACAAAATACCTCATTAAAATAATTTAAAAATCTATCAACGTAATGACAACTACAAATTTTTACACTTATCTTGAAAGCGAGCGTCTTTCTTACTGGAGGAATCACTGGTTTATTAGTGAAACATTTTTATTGTATATTATTCAATCATTTTCCATATAGTTTAAGAATTTTAGTTGTATTTGTACTGTAATTTTCTATTAATAGGTAGCAGATAGTGATTCTTTAATATTTTGTTAACTTTTTTCGTAACTTTAAATCCTGCGTAAGAGTTAGTTTAGCCTGAATGGTCCTCGACTGGTCCAGGAACAAAAAGACAATGAAGGGAAGATGCATTTTTGTTAATTAAAAATACACGAGTATAACTTCTCTATATACGCGATAACAACTATTGCGATGCGAATGTTAACATAGCCATTTCTCAGCGTTCCCATAATAGCGAAACTTCAGAATTTATTTTGTTAATTAGAAACTACACATTTAAATTTTGTAATCGCGTAGAGGTTTCGTCAGATAGTCTTATGAAAGGCATTGCCAGATCTTATTTCTAAGCCTATATGTAATGTGAAACGCAATTTGTCGTCTGTTTGCAACTCTACTTGCCTTTGTAGCGGCTGTCTTTCAGCAACAGAGCACAAGGCTTGATATTTGTGAAATAAATCATCTTTGTATAATCTGTATCGAAATAATATAATCACAGTGTCTTGTGTTTCTGTGGTTGAAACACGACAGTGTGACTCGTTTCAAAATATAAACTCCACCTTTGTTGTCACTAAATGTTTTCCTTTACATCTATGTATTTCTAGATTATTAATTTTTAATAAATATTATTGTATTATTATTACAATAATTGTCTTATCATTATTGTCATTAAGGATTATCGTGGAAGGGTATATTATATTGAGATGGTAAAACGAGCGAGTTACTTAACGTAACTCTCGGATGTTCAACATTCGTTTCTTTTTAAATATGTACAAGAAGAAGCATTTAATTTTAGACATATTAATAATGTTACGTTTATTGAAATGGATAGTGTGAATTCAACTTATTTTCATGATGTATTTATTGCAATAAAACGCTTATAACAAAACACATCACACTGCTGGGGAGCATTCCTTCTGTTTAAGAGTGTTTTCTTTGCGACACCATTTAAAGTTTTCGTTCGGTATGTGTATCAGATATGGACCAATGTAGATGGTGGACACTATTGTCTCCTTTAATCGAATGGCTCACGTTTTTACTTTATTTAATAGTATATAATCTGCTAAAGAACCTAACAAGATCAAATTATAATATTGTTATTTAATTATTGAGTACAAGTTTTAATGGAATATTTTTTCAATATACCTTACTCGCCTCTTATATTTTTGTTATTTTGTTCCTTTAGTTTTATTTTTATTGTTTAATTTTCATAAGAATTATGATTTTGCGTTAATATTAGCGACTCATTAATTATTATTTTTATTGATAAATTATAATTATTATATACTTTCACTTCCTCAGTATGAAAGTGATGTTTTATAGATTTATTTTTAATTGTTCTTTACTCAAAAATGATTGTGAAGTAATTGGCTAAAATAATTGGCACAGAATTAATGTATTAAATCTAGTCAAATTTTAGAATGGAAAAATTGAAGAGCTAAGCTTACGACGATTTGACTGACTTTTTGATGAAAGTTATTAAACTAACGTCCAAAAATTATAGTCGCTTGGCGACCTAAAAGTTGATTTGAAATTGTGGAATTGTAGACAATGTTTGTAAAAATAAAACTGTTTCTTACGTATACTGTAACATTAGCATCATTTGAAGTGATTTTTTTTTTTCATATGTAATGTCTTTTGTCTGTAAGATCTTTATAACTTACGTTAATATCTTAATGACGTGGCTGGTTAGGCAGGTGTACGAATGTGCGAGGATATTTAAAACCTGTATACAATAAATTTCTTTCATTTGTTGAATGTTTTGTTTCATTTACCCAACTGACAATTTGACAGCCCTGACGAATGCTGGTCTATTCTGCAACGACAAATACATATTATTTTAAGCTGTTTTTCCATTGACCGAGCCAGTACGGGAAGTTTGAAGAGAAACCTGATATAACACTTTCTTGCTGACAGTATCTGGTCATTAGTAGGTATCTTAAGTTCAACTTCAAATTGTTCGGCGGATTCATTGCAATCGTGCTAAATGCATTCAAACTGAAACTCGCAAACGGAGTTCACTCGAGTGCGTCTGTACTGAGCTTAAATATTGGCCAGTTATATGGCATAATTCATTGTAATTACTTACAATTAACATAAGACTGCAATATTTTATGCCTGATGCACTACACACGCTCTACCTACGCCCACTCCTGAGTGTTGGCCCACAAGAAGGGTGCACTTGGACCGTGTCCCACCACGCTGACCAGTGGCGTAGCTAACTACAACATAGGTATAAACCTTGTATAAACAGCAATACCAATATGAATGGGGCTATACATAGATGCATGTGAGTTATTTAATGAAAGTACACGGTGTCATGGAATTTTCATCTCTATTTTATTAATTATTAAATGAAGCAGAAAATTTGACTATTTGTTATCGGGATCATTAAATTCTGTGAAAATTCCTCTTTTTATAACCTTTAGGCGCAGAATGGTCAAAAAAACGGTAAGAGGTTGTAAAAAGAGCAAAACGACAAAAGCGCACAATGGTAAAAGATCATATTGGTAAGAGATCAAAATGGTAAAAATTACATGTACCTACATACACACCTATAATCTTCTGCTCTCCATAATTATATTGGGAACTAGCTGTGCCCGCGACTTCGTCCGCGTGGAATAGTACCTCTTGGCAAAAAGTAGCCTATGTTATATCTTATATAATTAGCTATCTATTAGTGAAAGTCCCGTCAAAATCGGTCCAGCCGTTCCGGAGATTAGCGGGAACAAACAGACAGACAGACATTTTTTTTTTAAATTGTGACTTTGTTATTTGTACCCGATATATATTCATACCCATTTAGTAAAAACTTGTTATGTTGACATTACAAACAGACACTTCAATTTTATTTTATTTGTATAGATAAAAGGATTCTTAAGAAACATAGGTATGAATAAAAGACAAAAAACTACAAACATTAGTCTTTTTTAACATAAACCAATAAACTGTATACCTAATCGATTTTTTGAAATAAGTTTTTTTTCTACTGCTTTAAAAAATGATTCAGTTTTGTTTTCGACGTTATTTTGGTTTTGTTTAGTTTTATCATTATTAATGTGCCTTGCATATATGGCACATAAAAAATAACCAACCAGGTACGCCACTGACGCTGGCCCAGTGCGGGTTGGTGGGAAACACATGCACCCCTAGAACGAACCACTGCCGTTTTAGTATAGTAATCGTATTTACATACTAGACAATAACGTTTGACATACCTATTAAATGGACAGCTAGAAACACGTAAGATTATCATGAGCTCGTAACGTAACTATAGTTCTCTCACTGTAAAATACTCGGTGAGAGATATTACGATAGCCAGCTGTCGAATAAAACGATACGACATGTCAAAAGTGAGTTGGTACGTGCTGACAATTTTCATACTTTAGCTCTCGTTATCTATACCACTAACATTATATAAAATGGTGTCGCCATTTAGTTCCTTAAATGATCATATCGGCGCTGCTATAGTTTTCATACAAAACATACAATAACGATAACCATAACTATGGTAGTTTGTGCTTGGGGCACAGAGCTTAGCCCATCAACAAGTGAGACTGTAATAGGGGCCGGAGAGATTCCGGGTGGAGATCTAGCGAGGTATGGGGACACGAGCGGAATAGCAGCAGGTGCAGCAGAGACCTGAAAAAGCGCTTAAGGTCAAAAAGATAGAGAGTTGCTTTAGGTTAAATTATGTTCGATGGTCTATGACCATATAGATAGATCAAACGCATTTTGCATCAAGGGCTACTTTGAAGCCACTGCCATGCTTAACGGAAACCGCTTACTGTAAGTCCAATCTTAGCTGCTCAAGTCTCTTCTTACATTCTGTATTCTACATATTCTAATAACAGACCCTTATAATAGTTATTTGTTATACATGAGTGCAAAGTTGCTTTTTAACCGCGTGCTCAACTTTGATGACCGAGCAAGAGGATTCTAAATTTTGAAATTTAGAATCCTGAGCGTTAGCGAGGCAATCAAAGGAGCACAAGGTGAAAAATCTTTGCACTCGAGTGCAACACGTAACTTTTCATCCCCCCTCAGCGAGGAAATGGCTAAATGCAAATTAAAACATACACTTTTATTTTAGTTTAGGTACATATTCACTTCAACATTATGATAGGTAAGTATTACAGAAAAATATTTATATTATGTATAAGAAATAATACGTTTATTTTACTTATTTTCAAGTTTCTTATTTATAATAATACGACGCCAAAAGAAAATGGCGCGCGCAAAGGAAATCAAAAACAAAAGTACACCAAGGAGGCTCAGAGTCTGAGTTTTTAACAAATTTAAAAAAGTTGTATGATAAATTCTGTACCATGGAGATGGAAGTAAGTAAATAGGTTTAATGATGTTTTGAAATCACATAACTAGTTGCACGCGATGTTCTTAATTCAAATTTACTTTAACCTCAAGCGGATAAAAACGGCTTTGGCGGTCAGATATCGAATAGCAAAAATACTCTTTCCGAGATGGGGGGATGAAAAAATAATTACTTATTATTAAAATGTATACTGTTTTAATGTCACAAGTGACATTAGAACTGTTGTTCTAATGTCACGAAAGCGATAGCGGATGTGATCGCTATGAGATAGGCGATAGGGCCGCCAAGTTTTGTATAAAAGAAATAATTCACATTTCGTTACTGGGGCGTCCGCGAACTACCGAGCGATTGGACACTACGTCTATGTTCACGTTAATTAGTATACATGCAATTCTATAATATTTAGTGAAATAAAAATGTTTGTGAAATACTGATATTGTAATAGTGGCAATTTAAAAGAAGTGATGACAAAAAATAGACCTTCCTAATTTCTTGTCTGTTCTTCTCGAGGTGTAACAGGTGTAGAGTCAACTTTTTTTATTTAAGCTTGTATACATACATCTTAATGGGCTAGATGACTAAACATTTTTTTTGCTTTAATAGAAGCTCATTCATATAATAAACAGAAATATTATAATTCGAATAACTATAAAAACAACCAAGATATAAGGTTTTTCTCCATCTCTTTCTAGCAAAACGGCAATTTACATGGAGTTTATATGGCCGTACTCAACAATGACGTCACGGTTGATGTCGGATCTCCCTGTCTAATCGCCTTCAAATTAACAACTTAAAATGCTTGTAGGTATCTAATGTATTTCTAAGCCGATTTTAATTCTGATTTCACAGGACTGCATCTTTTACCACGGTATTTTAATATTTAATGACTAGATGTAAAAATTAGAATTCAGTCATCATCCCAATTATAGTTGAGATGTGTACCTACATACAAGGATTGAATAATTAATTGTTAAATATCTTATTTAATTAAATTCTTGGTTGATTAAATTTTTGTGTTCTGTTTGACGTCAATTATTGGTGCATGTTTAAGGTCTATATTGAATAAAGATTTTTGAGTTTGAGTTTGAAATATAATACAAAGTTACTCTATTATAGATATTTGTACTAAAGTTTGACCAAATGGGTGATACCAGAGCTGTTAAAATAAAAATTTATAAAAATAGGTACCATAATACATTCATGACCTAACAAATAATTATGACTAGAGACTACAAATCAAAATCAAAAATCTTTATTCAATATAGACCTTAACATCCACTAATTGACGTCAAACAGAACAAAAAATCTAATCAACCAAGAATTTAATTAAACATGTATTTAACAATTAATTAGTCAATCCTTGTATGTACGTACACATCTCAAACTTGTTCACTTATTAGTTTGTGGACATAGAGTATTCAATCGCCAACTTACTCAGTACCGCACATTCAGATTATTACAACTTATTTTATTCGTATATTATTATTTAAATTAAAGTATACAAAAAGAGAAACGTACTTAGCGGGAAAACCAACGGCCTTATAGCCAAAGCAGCAACCTCTACCAGGCAACCGATGTTACCATAAACTACTACGTTTGCTTTTCGATAATACTATATAATCGTATATCATTAAAGCTATTGCTCGAATCGAAAATACAACATTTGAATAAATATTCTAATATATTTTTCATTATAAGTGAAGAGTAGTTAAGTTTGTACCTATATCTATACAAATAAATAAATTTGAAGTGTCTGTTTGTAATGTCAAAATCACAAGTTTTTACTAAATGGGTATGAATGTATATCGGGTACCAATAACAAAAACACAATTTAAAAAATGTTTTGTCTATCTGTCTGTTTATTCCCGCTAATCTCCGGAACGGCTGGACCGATTTTGGCGAGACTTTCACTAATAGATAGCTAATTATACTTATAAGGTATAACATAAGCTACTTTTTATCAACCTCAACAAAAGTTACTATTTCACGCGGACGAAGTCGCGGGCACAGCTAGTGTATAATAAATAAGATCCAGAACAGCAGATATACAGCAGCGTCGACCAACAATCTGTGAAGAAAGACATTTAATGAGAAAACCATCTTTTTTATTTTTCATTACCTACATCCTCTATCTATCTTAGTAAGGTAAAATCCTGTATTTGGGGGAAAAGTATCCTGAATTGATGAATACATTTTGTAATTTATATTAATGCATACCTACTTATGCGTCCAGGTGCTATTTCTGAATATGATTTTACTATTGTAATAACTGCAAATAATCCAAATGGACAAAACAAAATTAACTTGCATTATTTGGGTGGGATTTGCCTTCCTAAATATAATTTGTCAAGAATCTCAATTGATAGATGACTTACTCACCTGTTTTACAAGAAAACAACTCTCGAATTCGACAACCCACATCCATTTACCAATTATCCAACCGTAACATTTGGTGCCGTGAAATAAAATTGTTTTCCAAAAATAGCAACTTAATACAACAATCAGAAACCACAAATTACCACCATGTTCCTGCACATATACAAATAACCATAAGGTTTCTTTGTACTTCCAATCGGCAAACCACTTTTTGAGTTCGCCCGGGGCGTTAAACCATTTGGCTTCAAGGCCGTATTTAAGAATCTAAAAAAAGCGACCGAAATACAAAATGGCGGCGCCGCTCAAAACTCGAAGTCGCCAAAATAAAAGAGTCGACGAAACCCGGTTTCAGTGCAATTTCGTGGCCGTTCCTGTCGAGAACGAAAACTATTTTCGGAACCCGATAAATTGTGAGGGCTCTGCGGTCTTGGTTACCTCCTTTTTTATTAATATTTATGTGATGAGAATATTTAACACATGGCCTATCACCAATCAATAGTCAACATACAATCGAAGTAATTTATATTTTACGTAGCTTGTACAAAAGTTCCTTGCTTTATTAATTTATTTATTGAATAAATCTAATGTATTAATTTATTTGAAATAAACAGTACAGTAGTGAATAAAATTATCAACGTTTTTTTTATTTATTGTTAAATAGATTGTAGGAATACCTACACATAAATTACAATAAGGCTGTTACTCTGAAGTCTCTATGGGCTTATCTGAGAACAGCGAGACACTCTTGAGAATATGTAAGTACTTATACATATTTGCTTAGCTCCTTATTATTAAAGAATTCCTCTTCAATTTTATTCTTTTAAGGTTTTGAAGTTCACCTGAGAGATTGTTGATAGGTATACCTACCTATTTAGGAACATTCCACATCCATATGTTGCTAGTATTGTATTAGGCAGGAGAAACTTGTATTTCCGGTTTTTATTTTGCAAATACTCGTAAAGCTTGAATCTTAAAAGGTTTTTAAGGATTTACTAAATCAAACTGAAATCATCTTTATTCAATTATATCAATATTGTAAAACTTTTGTGTGTCTATCATTGACGTGTCACTTTTAAGGCGTTCGTGCTTGGAATGAATATTTTTAATAATATCGATAAACTTTACTACTATAAGTATGCAAATAATGTAAGTACCTAATTAAAATATCATTTCTAGGTTAAGCAGTTCATCTCGATTAAAAAGATCACGTAGATATGCAATGTTGTTGTTGATAGTCGTTTTCAATAGTAGATTGTACGATAAGGGCTTTATGGAAGCAATATCATACGATCCTTTAGCCCGCGGTTGATGTTGCTGACATTCTCTACTTTTCATATTGAACTTGAGAAAGTTAAGAAAATTATCCACCATAAAATATTTGCAAGATTTGGCAAAATCACTGCTTAAAAATATTTATTTAAAGCGCTCCGCCATTTTGACTCTTATTATCCTTAAAGAAAAGCTCAAAACCGTTTATATTACCCACTTTATCGGAAACAAAGAAGTAGAATTTATTCTTAAAAAGTTAAAACTAAAAAGATAATAAATTTCACAGTAGGTTTGTTTTAGGTTTCATGCAAAGGTTTTTTTGTAACAGTTGAGGCTACTTTTAGGGTTAATACGTGTTTGTTTAATGGTTAAAATTATGGTCTTAATAGTACTGAGATATATTATGTAGAATTTGTTTTTGATATCGGTCATGAAAAGACTGTAAAAGGAACTTGTCTTCCTAAGACATGATAATCCGCAATCCTACAATAAACTTGGACTCGAGAACATAACTTGGACTCGAGAACATCCTATATAAGGTAATGTCAAATATCTAAATACCCGTACATAATGTGAAACCCCAGGAGCGAATCAAAAAAGTAAAAAGAAACTTTTCAACTTTTAAAACTGGTTAACATACGAACAAACAAAGGAGGCGCGCTCACAAATCCAAATCACCGCCCAACCCTGACCCTGCGCGGGCGCCGAGCGAAAACGAAAACGGCCGAATAACTTCGTCAAAAGAGACCATGACCTTACTTACATTCGCGCGCTTGTGTGCGTGCAATTCGGGTGCTGCGACTGGCCGATTTTATTTTTTGTTTCATTCCGGCCATAGAGTAGCGGACAGCGATTGGTCAGCGTGGATTAGGTAGAGCAGGTAGCTTTTGATAAAGCCCTTTTTTTGCTTTGATGGTTAGCACATACTTTTAGGTGAATCTTCATAAAACACGTTTGAAACAAATCATTATTTTCAAACGAGTTTTTTTAAATATAAGTATTGTAACTATGGTATGTTGAATAACACAAAAGTTTCATATTATGATTTAATTTTTAATTATAAGACGTAAAATTAAATGATGGGCTACCGGATTCTTTGTGTGTGTGTGTGTATGTTACGCGATTACGCCGCCAATTGTGGACCGATTCTCAAAATTCTTTTTGTATTCGATAGAGTATACTCCAAGGGTGGTCCCATGGGCACCAAAGTTAGGATCCGATGATGAGATCACATGAAAATCGAGGAAAACCCTTAAATATTCAGGTGTGTCCAACGTGTTTTGTATGTATGTTACGCGACCACTCCGCCAATTGGGGACGAATTATCAAAATTCTTTTTGTACTTGATGGAGTATACTCCTGGGGAGGTCCCAAGTTCACCAAAGTCAGGATCTGATGATGGGATCCCATGAAAATCGAGGGAAACACTAATTTAATACGGTTTTTATTTTTTGTAAAATATTTTTTATCTAATTTCATCCTTTGGAAGGAAAAGTTCATTCTATCCAGTGTATGTTGATTTTCAATGGGGGATGTCCGTACCCCAAGCCCCCCCCCCTCACCCCTCTACCTACGCCAATGCATTCAATCTAATAGTTCCTTATCGCTCTCACGCTACGTGGACCTCTTTTTGATGTCTGATCGTCATTATATGAATACAATTTATTGAGAAATCATTGAGATATTCTTATAAATTGACATAGTTATACAAACTATCGCGTGAAATCAAATTTGATCACGGTTTGTAGCAACTCATTGAAGTGGGTTTTCGATGTAGAGCATAGAAGGTTTCCTCATTCTCTCATTTGTAGAGTAGAGGAAGTTGTGACAGAAAAAGATGAAAATAATGAGAAACAATTTTCTCTTCAGAGAAACAATTTGCGAATCATTTTTAATTAAGCATACCTACCTAATCCTACCATATTATTATTTCTATAAAAAAAAATGACGGGTTGCACTCCGGGAGTGCCGGCAGAAGTGAAAACTTAAGTATTAACGTTGTGCGTTTTGGATATTTTGGAATGGTTATGGAATAATTTTGCACGAATTGCTTTAATTATCAGAATAAAAGTACTATCTTTTATGTGGTAGAATACAATATTTATTTATTGCACTATCGTACACAAACATGACAATTTATATTACATTAAAAAGTTTATCCCTCAGAAAAATCAACTTCCTATTGTAACGTTGTGCGTACATAATTATACAGGGTGTCCCAAAAACAATGGATAAACCTGTAACTATAGATGGACTTCATCATGGCCTCCCTTACCACAAATTTTGACCTTAGTGAAAATATCACGGTTTCAGAGATATTTATTGTTTTTGTTTTTTTCGAAAATTTCCAAGTGCGATTAGTTTTTATATTGCCATTTCTACAAATGGAGAGCTTTTTCGATTTATTTTTTTTTATTTCCCAAGCAATAGTTTAGCTATCAAAAACAAAGACTTAAATTTAACAAACTAGCGTAAAGTGTTTAAAATTAATTAAAACACAAAGACAATTAAAAATGAAATTAATTTTCTTTCATGTTTGATCAGCTACAGTGTAAAAAAAAGTAGGACGCTCATCGTGCCCATTACCTTAAAAACTTGCTTAGCTATTCTAGATTCCAAATAGGTATCATAGGCCTAAGTATTCTAAATATTTTTAATTTCATGACTACTTGAATAGCCAATAGTATTAAAACATAAAAAAAATATTTTTGTCGTAATAATAACTCTAAGCTTTTGTGTTAATATAAAAGTGTAATGAGCCTAGGTATTCTGTAGTTTTTAATCTCATGACTACGTAAAGAGTATGAAAATTTCAAATTACTCGTTAAAATCATTTTTTCGTAAAAAAAATCAAATTGAACTTGCGCCCTTATACATGTCCTAGACTTTTTAATAAAGAGGAAACACTAAGGTCGAAAGAATTCAGAAATAGGTATTTGTAAAATGTATTGCTGTCTCGCTGTATGCCCAAACTATCCTTCTGAGCGCGATAGAGACAAATGCAGCTAGGACCGAAAATACCCATAAAAAGTACACAAAATATACGTTTTGAAGTCCCCTGTTTTCTCCGCTAAAACAAGACCGATTTAATTGCATTTTACGTTAAAAATTAAAGAAAGGCTTTGGCTATGTTTCTATGTTTTGCTTTTTCATATAATTTCATCAAATTTGTTTGCTGGATGTTTGAATATAGCAGAAAATCAGGCCAATTTTTCAGGTTTTTGAAGGTTTATATCTCATTTAGTAATTAACTTAATAAAAAAAGGAAAACATAGGAGCATGTTTATAGTTGCCATTGATTTTTTGAAAAAAAATAGAACAGCTAATGCCATTATCCAGGAAAGAAATAGGGGACAACGTTTGTATAAAAAGGGACCTGTACGATTTCCTAACGCACGTAACCCGACGTTTTGATGTAAGCAGCTGCATTTTGGATGCGAGTCCACAGCTCCGCAATCGAGGATACTGGCGTCGCGTACACGGACTTTACTAGCTTTACGATTTGGATATTGTTTGTATTTGTGATACCTTCTGACAATTAGCAATCGTTATTAGGACTTTGAACATGCCTAGACATCAGTACACGACATTCGAATATGCAAACACTTATGGCGAGTGTCAAGGTTATGCCAACGTTGCTGCTCGACAATACGCAGAAAGGTATGAAATGTAAACATTACTTTTGAAAGAGTGAGAAATCACTTAAACGAAAATTACCCAAAAGGTCGAAGGCCGGCTTTGTCCTATTTTATGGCCACCGAGATCACCGGATTTAAATCCCTTGGATGTTTTATTGGAGATGTCTAAAAGACCTCGTGTACGCGATGTCGGTATCCTCAATTGCGGAGTTGCGGACTCGCATCCAAAATGCAGTTGCTTACATCAAAGTCGGGTTAGTCGGGTTACGCGCACCGCATTAAACATTCTTTTATTAAAAGGTCTAGGACGTGTATAAGGGCGCAAGTTCAATTTGATTTTTTTACGAAAAAATGTTTTTAACGAGTACTTTGAAATTTTCATACTCTTTACGTAGTCATGAGATTAAAAAATACAGAATACCTAGGCTCATTACACCTTTACATTAACACAAAAACTTAGAGTTATTATTACGACAAAAATATTTTTTTGATGTTTTAATACTACTTATTTGCTATTCCAGTAGTCATGAAATTAAAAATATTTAGAATACTTAGGCTTATGATACCTATTTGGAATCTAGAATAGCTAAGCAAGTTTTTAAGGTAATGGGCACGATGAGCGTCCTACATTTTTTCACACTGTAGCTGATCAAACATGAAAGAAAATTAATTTAATTTTTAATTTTCTTTGTGTTTTAATTTGTTTTAAACACTTTACGCTAGTTTGTTAAATTTAAGTCTTTGTTTTTGATAGCTAAACTATTGCTTGAGAAATAAAAAAAAACTAAATCGAAAAAGCTCTCCATTTGTAGAAATGGCACTATAAAAACTAATCGCACTTGGAAATTTTCGAAAAAAACAATAACAATAAATATCTCTGAAACCGTGATATTTTCACTAAGGTCAAAATTTGTGGTAAGGGAGGCCATGATGAAGTCCATCTATAGTTACAGGTTTATCCATTGTTTTTGGGACATCCTGTATAACTAGAAATAATGAATCAAAATATTTACAATTAAATTAAAAATATGATCAAAACAGACATTAATATACTACTTAAAAACGTAATTTTATAACAAATAAATAATATTTAATTTATACTAACTTATCTAATATTTACAACAATTTAGGTACAACAAAATCATATAAAAGCACAATTTAGATTTTTCCTAACAAAGTAAATAAATTGATTAAAACTGTCTCAAGTGACGTGTGACTTTCAGTACTTTTGCCAGCCGCTATTGTTCTCGGCCGGCTTACGTGGACCCCTCACCGCACCTCGACAGTTCCTGCGGCCATTTCAATTTTAATTGGTCTTACGCATTTTCGATCAGTGTCACGTGATCCTTATTGTTCTCGGCCGGCTTACGTGGACCCCTCACCGCACCTCGACAGTTCCTGCGGCCATTTCAATTTTAATTGGTCTTACGCATTTTCAATCAGTGTCACGTGATCCTGACGCGAGTTTATCATTTTTTACCCATTACAAAAAAAGTGTACAACGCCGCTAAAGAAGTTCTCACTTCAAAAAAAGTATTTTTGGTTCGTCTGGATGCGTGCAGGTATTGCTCTTTGCCAATTTCGGTTACGTTTTGTCGGCGGGCCGGCACAAGTACATGCGCGCGGTGCACGTGTTGCGCGTGTGAGCGAACGTATTTTTCAATGCAGCTTTGGGCAATGCACTCGCGCCGCAAGCCACAATGGCACTGACCTTGGCCAAGCAGCTGCGCTCGGGCAAGCCGCCCGCCAATTCGGTGCTTAAATTCGAAGTTCGAATGTTTCTGTTTTCTTTTTTCTTCCTTTAAAGAAAAGGGTTTGAGTCTGTGCGGGCGGATATGTCGTCCATATTGCATTAGTATTTAATTGGTTTACATTTATGTTATTTTACATATGTTATTTTAATACATTTAAAAGTATACACAAGTGAGGACAATACCCAATATGGGTTAGACTTGATACCTACCTAATGTCATAGACGTTGGGAAATATACCTACTCACCTACATTTTCTCTTTACTAATAATAAATAAATTCGAATACCTAGGTTCTATAGCTCTAAGTTCTGAGTATTTCATTCAGGGTCACTGCTATTTGACTGTGGTACTAGATGTCCCTCAGCACAAAACCTTTGCAGTACAAATTTATTTTTAACAAAGCCGTTCACTCTGATCTCTTTAACCCGCCATTGGTGACGTCAATTTGACTTACATTATTGGTGACACCGGTCTCACACACCGGGATTTTCAATAAAAGTTTTTTTCAAAATACTTTATTTACTGTTCATTTATTTTAATAAATGTATATGTAATTTAAAAATAAATTAATGTATATGTAATTCCATAATAAATCAAAGATATTTCATTAATCGCAACTCGATTCTTTGACTTTTAATTATCAATAAACAATTTTACTTAAAGTATTAAAAATTAGTAAGTCTTTACACACAACTTTTTTTAAATTCGGGAACACACAGCAATCATTACATTTTTATATTTTTTTTTAGTCTTTTCGATATTTTGACACTAAGAACTTACATAAAATAAACAAAAAAATAGTATCCTACCAACAATAAATAACAACAATATAGATCTGAAAAATGACTATTCTTCAGTCAAAGAGCTCTTGCAAGAAAGCACTACTTGCTAAATACACAAATATTTTTAGCACTTGTCACAAGTGTATTTGGTCTTGCTGTTAGGTTTCCAACGACATTCATAACACCGACTATTTCTTGGTGGACCAACAGTTTCTGGTACCTTATCTAGCTTTAAAATTTCTTACAGTCTTTGTTTCATTGACTGTGGCAAGTTCAACTACATTTGTCGTTCTCTTAGTGAGTGAATGTCACTTTATTGAGAATTGGCTATGAAATTAATTGAACCCTAATTAATTTCATAGCCAAATTCCGAATGAAGTTACGAATTACGCTCGTTAGCTGCATTGGGCATAGCGTAAAAGACTGCCATAGGCCATCTTCTTGTTGTTTGAGCCCAATTATAATTCGCACATAAAATTCAACTCCTCATCGCTTGCTAAATTCTGTATTTCATTTGGTAAATGATTCGCTGGCTTGATATCACTTCTAGCATTACTGCCTGATGACATTGGTGGTCTGTCCTCATCAAGTATTTCTTGTATAAGAGATTCGTGACCATGCGGAAACAATGTTTACAAATTAAAATATACATTGCATATTTTTGTAAAATATTTATATAATCATGCAATAGGCTTACTAATTAAAGGATAATGCAATAAAATAATTACAAATGTAAGTGAAAAATGTATATAGCCCTGACAAAATGCTAATAATCAATAATTCAACTATGACTAATTTACTAACGTAATCGGTGACGCCGGTCTCACGCACCGGGTCGGGGCCAAAACTCCAGAATATGCACCCGCTTTAAAATCGCGTGATGACCTAACGGTGAGGAACGTTAAAAGCGGCAGCTTTCTTACTCTGTACTAGGGTCGTCTGCTTAGGCACCTCCGTCTTACCTATTTCTGCCGCAAAGCAGCTGTGCTTGCATTGCTGTATTCCGGTTTGAAGGGTAAGATATGGCAGTGAAATTACTGGGTACTGTAACTTTACATCTGGTGTCACAAGTTGGCAAAGTACACTGTGGTTCTTGTGGGGGTTGCAGTTTTGCTGCGAATCTCACAGGAGCTACATGTATTATAGGCGACTGTTACCACTTACCACCAGGTGGGCATTTGCTTGTATGCCAACTTTCTGCAATAAAAAAAAGCTACTAGAAATCACGATAGTGCCGTGCGGGCTATTTATAATTTACGAACAAGGGATTCTCTACGTGATTTATTTAAAGAAATTAATATATTGACTTTAGCAGGACAGTATATTTATGAAAATTTGATTTATGTTTATAAAAATTATAACACATTCGATACCAATTTTAAATTTCATAACTTAAATACAAGAAAGAAAAATAAACTTGCCGTTCCAACGTACAGGCTCCAAAAAACTAGAGGCTCATTTATGGGGAAATGTATATCTTTTTACAATAAAGTTCCACAGAGTGTTACTGACTTACCTTTTCATAAGTTTAAAGCGCATGTAAAAAAGACTCTAATGAGTAAAGGATATTATAAAGTCAATGATTATCTGAATGATGTCAATGCTTGGTCTTAATTGTAGACTTAATTTATAGATTTAAATGTATAATATACACTGACACATCTAATCTTGTAATGGAAGTTGAACACAATCTTTACTTTTGAGTTCTGCTTCCAATTGACGACTCTGTAACAATACAGGGAGAAAAAAATAGCCCTTGCTGGTTTTCTTGCTGGTTCTTTCCAGTACAAGGTCTCCCGCCGTAGACTTGTGAACCAATGGCGTAGCTTCTTTGACGTTCAAAAGTGATTGTAAAATCCCAATTGAATAAAGGATATTGAATTTGAATTTGAATTTGAATTTGATAAAAATCGATGGCGGGGAAAAAAGTTATTCGCATTTTTAAAACCACCCGGTCTCACAGACATGGGTACGTCACCAATGGCGGGTTAAATCATTTTAGTTGTGTTCCCAATTTTCCATCAAAAACATTTATAAGTACCTAGGTAGGATATCACTTTTATCCATCGCACTGTACTGTTTTCAGTCTAATTCAGTCATATGATCTAATTTAATGCTATTTTATATTTTATTTATTAGTTTATTAAACTTTTTACATCGCCTCAAAATTTTTCGTCCATGTATCGCATGTCGCATTACACAAAAATATGAAATTTTTAATTTCACTATGTCATAATGGTCAGGCAGGCAGGACGCAGAGGACTGGTGGTCTCTGCGTTAGAATTTCTACTTTAATCTCTGTAGCAGTGGTTCGATCCTGG
The DNA here is from genome assembly GCA_963935595.1 of Schoenobius gigantellus. Classification (NCBI taxonomy): domain Eukaryota; kingdom Metazoa; phylum Arthropoda; class Insecta; order Lepidoptera; family Crambidae; genus Schoenobius; species Schoenobius gigantellus. Next base: position 18,140,193 of record OZ012562.1, on the reverse strand, counting down.
TGTAGAGCGTTATTTTTTCATAAATTTGTTTTTTTTTTCTTTTTTTTTATTAAAATGAAAGAAAACGAATTACCCAAGCTTTTTTTATTTTATAACTTTTTTGTTTTTTTAAGAATTCGTTTTTTTATTTATAGTTTTATTTTCAGAAGAAAAAGATTTTAGTTAAGATTAAAAACGCGATTTGAATAATTTTCCAAAAATTTTCAGTTAAATGCCTACGATCCAAAAAAAAGTTTCACTTGCATCGTGGTTTTTTAATGAACATATTTATATAATGAATGTAACTTTTACAGTTTTTTTGCAATCATAATTTTGCTTATTTTTACGTGATTATGAGCACCGCCTCTATTATCTACTTATTACTAGCTTTCCGCTCGCAGCTTCGCCCGCGTTATTATTGTTTTCAATTTTATGACGTGTAATGTCGTCCTAACTGACATTTTGTCGTTTTTATGATTCATATGTTTATGGATGTAAAATACGATTTCGCATGTAATAGTAGGTACGACCACAAAACTGCATTTCATAATGTATGTCACAAATTAAAGACGATAAATTTAATTTTTTTTCGTTAATAGGTGTAAAAAATAAACGTTTTTTTGTTTTCCCTAAAATCGTCCTCTTTTAGATAGGAGGTCATTACACTTCGGGTTAGGGGCGTTTGGTCATGGTTTCGTTTCGTCATTAAGAAAAACTGGTGGCGTTTCGTCATTGCTATTTAAAATTAAGGGCCCATGGCGCGAAAAATATCAAAAAGGCCGTTGGCGTTTTTGATATTGTACGTTAACGTTCGAGTTAAATGACTGGGAAAAAATTAATTTAAGTTCTTAAAGTATGTATTAACACAATCACCGTCACCATTTTTAAATTTACATAGCATTTTTTTTAAAAATAGCATCAATTTTACTTAAAATTTGGGTTACACCCATATACAGTTTGTGATTTTTAGCTTCATTAATTAACCCTATTGTATTTTACTTTAACAAATATAGAGAACAAGGGTTAGCAAAACACTCACACCGTGGTATTTTTTTTATTTATCGTATATTGATTTTTATATGAAATTTTTAACATGCATTTATTGATTTTCTTACAAATACTTGGCTAGGGCGCATCGAAATTCAGTGTGCAATCGAGACTCGAAGTGAGAGCACGTCGCTTTGAGCTCGCTCCCGGCCACGTAATTATTTGTGTATGTATACGACGCAAACTCCACCGGAGAAGTTGATAACTAACAATTTTATTTTTTGTGGCTGCCGTAAGAAAAATCTTCCTAAACCATTTTACAAGCTTTTATTTAGTTTACTCGTATGTATGTTCCCGTCTAATCTTGCGAATTAAATTTGTCCCACTTCCCGGTTTCCGATTAAGCTGAAATTTTGCATGCATATGTATATATTATGACGACATGGGGCTGATCTGATGTTGGAGCTGAAGGGTGGCCATAGGAACTCCGCAATAAAACGACACAGCCCCATCGAGTTTGAGCTTCTTTGATTCGTATTGACGAGAACTTTGAGCCTATATGGTAACCAGGGTCTGATGCAGGAGCTGTAAGGTAGCCAAATGAACTCCGCAATAAAACGACAGAACCCCATCGAGTTTGGGCTCGTTTGATTCGTATAGACGAGTTCTTTGGTCCTATATGGTAACCAGGGTCTGATGCTGTAGCTGGAAGGAGGCCATAGGAACTCCGCAATAAAACGACACAACCCCATCGAGTTTGGCCTCGTTTGATTCGTATTGACGAGTACTTTGGTCCTATATGGTAACCAGGGTCTGATGCTGCATCTGGAAGGAGGCCATAGGAACTCCGCAATGAAACAACACAACCCCATCGAGCTTGGGCTCGTTTGATTCGCATTGACGAGTACTTTGGTCCTATGTGCTAACCAGGGTCTAATGCTGGAGCTGGAAGGTAGCCAAAGGAATTCCGCCATAAAACGACAGAACTCCATCGAGTTGGGCTCGTTTGATTCGTATTGACGAGTTCTTTGGTCCTATATGGTAACCAGGGTCTGATGCTGCAGCTGGAAGGAGGCCATAGGAACTCCGCAATAAAACGACACAGCCCCATCGAGTTTGGGCTAGTTTGATTCGCATTGACGAGTACTTTGGTCCTATGTGCTAACCAGAGTCTAATGATGGAGCTGGAAGGTAGCCAAAGGAACACCGCCATAAAACGACAGAACCCCATCGAGTTTGGGCTCGTTTGATTCGCATTGACGAGTACTTTGGTCCTATGTGCTAACCAGGGTCTAATGCTGAAGCTGGAATGTAGCCAAAGGAACTCCGCCATAAAACGACAGAACCCCATCGAGTTTGGGCTCGTTTGATTCGTATTGACGAGTTCTTTGGTCCTATGTGCTAACCAGGGTCTAATGCTGGAGCTGGAAGGTAGCCAAAGGAACTCCGCCATAAAACGACAGAACCCAATCGAGTTTGGGCTCGTTTGATTCGTATTGACGAGTTCTTTGGTCCTATATGGTAACCAGGGTCTGATGCTGGAGCTGGAAGGTGGCCATAGGAACTCCGCAATAAAACGATAGAACCTTATCGAGTTTGGGCTCGTTTGATTCGTATTGACGAGTTCTTTGGTCATATATGGTAACCAGGGTCTGATGCTGGAGTTGGGAGGTGGCCATAGGAACTCCGCAATAAAACGACACAGCTCCGTCGAGTTTGGGCTCGTTTGATTCGTATTGACGAGTCATCATCACAGCTCACATACGTCCCCACCGAGGGGTTCGAGCCTACCCTATGTTAGGGTGATTAGGCCTTAGTCAACCACGCTGGCCCAGTGCGGATTGGTCGACTTCACATACATCATTGAATTTCTTCGCAGATGTATGCAGGTTGCCTCACGATGTTTTCCTTCACCGTAAGAGCGTCAGACAAATGTACATATGAAATTCGAAACGAAAAACACATTGGTACATGGCGGGTCTCGAACCCCGACCTCCCGATTGGAAGGCAAGTGCCGAGTCCACAGCGCCACCGACGCTCTATTGACGAGTACTTTGGTCCTATATAGTAACCAGGGTCTGATGCTGCAGCTGGAAGGATGCCATAGGAACTCAGCAATAATACAACACAACCCGATCGAGTTTGGGCTCTTTTGATTCGTATTGACGATTTCTTTGGTCCTATATGGTAACCAGGGTCTGACGCTGGAGATGGAAGGTGGCCATAGGAACTCCGCAATAAAACGACGTTTCTGCTGCTGTCAAACTGGAAACAAGTAGCTCCGTATTTATTACCTCTAAAAAATAGGAAAAGTTGTTAAATGTGCTCAAATTCGTAATTACCTGGGAAAAAAGTGGCTTAAATCATTGTACTACTGTTATCTTGGTGATTTCTTCAGGAATTAAGTGGTAAAAAACGAATACAGTCGCAAGCAAGAAACTGTTTGAAAATCTTGTGAGAAGAAGATTTACATTAAATACTGAACTGGAAAGAAACATATATCTTCATAAATTTTGGAAGAACAATATGATAAAGTGACGACCTTCAGATATAGTAAGTACGACAAAAATCTAATCTAAATTTGTGAATTTGAACAGAGTCAGTTATCAACATGAAAGATTTATAGATAAATATTGAACTTTATTACATTACCATTAGAGAGCAAAATAGCATTTCATTACCATCAACTAAAACGCCATCATGTTAAACAATTAAAACTGCAGATCATTGAGAAATTGCTTACTTGATTGCTAAAAGCTGCTTTAATTACATAACATTAAGAACCACTAACAAAACCGAAATAACGCCATCTGTCTTAACTTAACATAAACTGTGCATTTTCTAATTGCTGTCTGCTTTGTAATGCTTTATAATACTTCACTCTAAATTGATTAGCGCCCAACTTCATGTTGAATGCATGGCAAACACAAGAGTGGTTACGATAATTCACAAGCATTAACTAAGCATCTGTAGCTCTGAGGCTCAATGACACGGATGCGAATCAGCAAAACAGAGTTCGAGACCCCAAACGTGCATGTTGTTTTTGAAGTTTTTATTTTTCAATTACCAAAAAATGGTTATCTACTAACTCAGATGACATAAAATATTATATGTATTAAAACTATAAAGAATAATAATTGTAGAATAAGTTAATGGACGAGTTAAATGACAATTTTGAATAGATGTTGGCTTTGTATAACGTAGAAAATATACAACATTGAAATCACAAGACGTGTTCTTTAGACTAACTGGAATACAATGGAGCGAAGCGTAAAAGGTAGCATTAAGAACCAACAACAATATCTGAAGTGTTTATGTTGCAAAAATAAATTTGATCTAAATAGTGCCAGAATTTCGAGTAAAATATATCTGTCTATGTCTAAAAAAAGAAAAATAAACTGGATTTGCCCTAAATGTACTACAAGAAAATTCAAACGTAATAATAAACATGACCAAACTAGTACACCAATAGATAGAAGTGTCGCAAGTCCTACGCTTAATATTTAGAAAAATCCCCAGTTCTTTCAACAGAGAGCACCAGTAAGCTCATAACACCACCAAAACGTAACTGTTTGACACCGAACTCTTCGCATACTGAAAAAGCTATACTAAATAACTCAGTTTATAATCTATGCGAAAGTTCGTTCATGTCTCTAAATATGACACTACGGAGAAGTCTACCAGACATATCGAGTCATGACCACGATGATATTGATGACTTAAAAAAAAATAATCAAGAGTTGAGAACAAGGCTAGAAATAGCGGACAAAGAAATTGAAAATTTACTTGGCGAAAAAGTTTCCTTAGAAAGACTACTGTCTAAGAAAGAGGCAATTATTGATAGACTTAAGCAAATCTGTTCTCTTGACACAAGCATACTCTCGACACAAGAGTGTACTAGGGACCTCAACTTAAAAAATAGTGTGGATGAAAAAATACATATAGATTCTTCTCTAAGCCCTCATACCACAGGCCGACGAACTGTCCGTAGGTGAATCCTTAAATGACCTGGGCAATTCGGATAACAAACTTCCAAAATTAAATGTTACGTCTTCGTCTTCAAACGAGAATAACAAACAAGAACGTACACTACCAAAGCATACTTTAACGGAAAGAAAATCGATTCATATATACGGATCACAGCGAAGCGTAGGTTTAGCAATGTCACTTATAAAGTCAAGAATAAGGTCTCCATATCAAAAATACAATATTATGTCATCCACTAAACCCAGCGCCTCCACAGAAGAGATTTTAAGACACTCCCATCAAAATATAGGAAGCTCTGATATAGTTGTACTCTGCGTTGGTGAGAATGACGCCAATCGATTAAAATTTATTACAGACTTATACTCAAATCTGGAGAAGTTAAGAAATCAAACTGTTATTATCCTGGGTGTGGTAGAAAATGCATTCCTAAATGTGAGAAATCTTAATAGAGAAATAGAATTTGTATCTAAGCAATTTAGAAATTGTCATTTTGTTGATAGTCCTGCGAATTACCAAAATTATCAAAATTATTACTGTAATAGAATCAATCATATTGTAGATTGCATATACTACAACGAGACTTTTTTGAATGTAAAGACTTTGACTAAACGCTTGCAGGAGTGTAATATAAACAAAACTTCAGCACAAACACAATCGATGCAAATTAAAGACTCGTTTTTTCGTGAACAAAGAAAGGCAAACGATTAACGCAAATAAACTTAATATCATACATCAAAATATTGCCGGTATTTTAAGTAAAGTGAAACAAATTGATATAGCTATAGATGAACTTTCTGTTAGTGGTACATATATTGACGTTATTTGTCTCTCTGAGACTTTTATTAAAGCAGGCAATGAATCCAATGCTTTATTAAATGGGTTCGTTCTCGCTGATTGGTACTCTAGAACAAAACAAAAACGAGGAGGTACTATGATATTCTGTAGGGATTACATAGAGTATCATAAGTTGTTAATATTTGAAGACCTAAAATGTGACCTAACCTTTGAAATATGTGGTATTGATATTCCGTCATACAAATGTATTATAATTTGCATTTATAGGACACCTAATAGTAACTCGTTTACATTCTTAAATAAATTGGAAACTCTTTTAGAAATAGTACGTAAAAGAAGGAATAGAAAAATTATAATTACGGGTGATTTTAACATTGACATAACAAAACAAAATAATAAGATTGTTGATGAATACTACAGATTGACGCAAAATCACAATTTCGTTATACATATTAAAACCCCTACTAGGCTAAATTCATGTCTGGACCAAATAATAAGTAATTGTCGAGATGCTATTGAAACGGCTACTAAACACTATAACATATCATATATAAATAAGGCTGCGAATATCTCAAAGGCAACATGGAATATAATTAAAAGCAACACTGGAAATTCAAAGGAATTATCTACATATATAAAGGAAATAAAATATGACAATACTATAATTAGGGATCATGACAGTATTAGTGAAACTTTAAATAATTATTTTATAGACATTACAAATAACATTGATAATATTTCTAATCACATAAATGACATTAATATGAATAATATAACATCTAATAATAATAGCATGTTTTTATACCCAACTGACGCTTTAGAAATAGCTAATATAATAAGGTCTCTTAAAGATACAAGGTCTGTTGGACATGATATACTTTGTACAAAAATATTAAAACATTGCAAAGACATAATATCACCAATTCTAGCATATTTAGTTAATTTGTCGTTTGAGCAGGGAGTGTTTCCTGATCATTTAAAATTGATTGTAGTAAAGCCTATTTATAAGAAAGGAGACCGAAGAAACCCAGCTAATTATAGACCCATAGCCCTAATACCGATCTTGTCAAAAATATTCGAAAAGTGTATGCATATTCGTCTAATGAAGTTTATCGAAAAATTCCATATACTTGACTCAAATCAATATGGTTTTCAAAAAAATAAGTCAACGGGGTTAGCGGCTTTCAAACTCATCAATGAGATTGTTGAAAATGTAAACAATAAAATTAAAACTGCAGTAGTCTTTTTTGATATGAGCAAAGCTTTCGATTTTGTCTCTCATACACTCCTACTAAAAAAATGTGCTACATATGGTATAAGAGGAAACGCTTTACAATGGATATCTAGCTATTTGAATGATAGGCTCCAATTTGTGGAAATCACACATATAAGTTCTAATTTACAAGAGGTAACATCGAGATCAAAAATGAGATGCAATAGAGTTGGAGTACCACAGGGATCAATCTTAGGACCATTGTTATTCCTTATTTATATTAACGATTTACCAAAAACTACAGACTCTCATTGTTCGCTCTATGCCGATGATATAGCGATAGTTGTGAAAGACGATCCAAGGCAAAACTTTAACGACAAAATTAATCATGTTGTAGAAGCCGTTATAAATTGGCTTAGTTCTAATAATTTAACAGTTAATATAGACAAAACTAAAATAATTCAATTTATAAATAGGGGAGCAAAAAAAATGAACTTGAATATTAATTATAAACAAAGGAACATTACCGAAGTAAATCAAACCACCTTCTTGGGAATAGAATTTGATGATGTGTGTACATGGAAACCACATATAGAAAAGGTTTGCAATAAGATAAATAAATTTGCTTACGCTCTTTGGCAGCTATCAAAAATAAGCAGTAAACAAATAGCAATAAAAGCATATCACGGTTACGTTGTATCAAATATAAGGTACGGCATTGTTATTTGGGGCAACTCTGTTAAAATTAATCGAGTTTTTATTGCGCAAAAGCAATGTATAAGAGCCATAGCAGACGTTAATTCATGGACCTCCTGTAAGCCTTTATTCAGGTCTTTCGGATTATTGACGGTTCCTAGTATTTATATTTATGAAATCTGTATATTTGTTAGAATGCATAATTACTTATTCTCTACGAATAAACAGTGCTATACATTTAATACTAGATATCCTAATAAGCTGTGCAATCCCAACTCAAGGACCGTTATTTGCGGTAGAAATAGTATGGCAATGTGTGTCAGAATATATAACAAACTACCGGAACCATTTAAGACTTTTCCACTACGTATATTAAAACGACGCCTGCATAAATTGTTAGTAGAAAAGTCATATTATTCAGTTGACGAGTACTTGAATGACAAAGTATTAATTTAATGTGAATGTACTTATATGCTATTTTAGAATATTTTAATTCAGTGATTGTTTAAAGTAATTAATATAATGCGAATCCTAATGGTTGTTTATCGAAACAGTATTGAATTTTATTTGACAGAAGTTATTAAATTTGTATTTGTATTTTTGTAATTGACATTTAAATTAATTTATAAATGCTGTGTAATATGAATATAATGGTAATGAGAATACAATGGTCACAAAATGTTGCATGCTGTAGAACAGTAAAATATGTGTAGAACTTAAAATTTAATGAACCACCTATTTGTAACCATATTTTGTGCAATAAAGTTATGATTATGATTATGATTATGACACAACCCCATCGAGTATGGGCTCGTTTGATTTATCTTGATGAGTACTTTGATCCTAGCCTAGATAATATCCGTATGCAACCCCATCAATTTCTTTTGTGCGACCTTCCCCAATTTGGGTGTCAAATGAAAGAGCTTGAATTGTAGAATGTATTGTAGAATATAGTATATTATGAAAAATAATCAAATCCAAGATGGCCGCCGTCACAAATTGACAGATTATTTTTATGTACAATTCCCACAATATGGGTATCAAATGAAAGTGCATGACTTGTAAAATACAGTACACTATGAAAAAAACTAGAACCCAAGTTGGCCGTTATCACAAAAGATTTACAAAAACAAGCTTTTATTTTAATGCCCTAAAAAGAGGAAAATAAACTTTAATTTATTTTTTCATTATGTAACACCGTTTTTTCTTAAAATTTCAAAAAACACTAATTTTGCAAAAACATTTTGGTTTCACTGTAGTTTTAACACAAATTTCACAACTAAAATCATAATTACAATAACTTTGTCAATTAATTTCACAATATCAATGTCAAGTGTCAACGTCAACGTCGTTTCACGTCACGTAAGTGACATTTGCAATTATCTTTGGTCATTATTCACTTTTTGCATAAACAAAATAAATCTCGCGTTTATCCTGGCCTTATTTACAAAGATAGTTTTTTTTCGCCCAAAATCCCGTGCTTCCATTTAGGTGGGTTGATTTTCTCAAAATTCGGAATTTGACATTTAGACCGTTTGTTTTGATCATTTCTATAGACATATTTTAATAAAATACACTTAAACTTATAGATCCTATAATTATAGTTTCGTCGAATAGAATTTGGAAAGCATTCACAGTTTGTTTATGGTTAATTTTTCATTACGTTTCGTTTTTCAACCAAGCTTATAACTTTGGCTGGAAATACTTATAGCATATTCTAGAATTCCGATAGATCCGTATGTTGACTTGACACATCATGACACACATGCTATGAAATGAATTTGGTTTTAGGGAAGGTTCCGTCGCCAATACGACGCTTAACATTCGGTGAACGGACCTCGATTCTAGTATGCGCGTAGATGGAACGCGCCCATTTTTCACCTTAGTCTTTGAACGCGTCTATCGTCTATGTTATTTGTTATGATTAGTCTGTGAGACATCGACCGAAGTAATTTAATATTGATTTCTTGCGAAATCTAAATTTCTACATTATCTTAACTTCTGCGAAGAAAATCCATAGGTATTTCTCCCGTTTTCCGTGTGAATTTAATTTGAAAATCCTCACAAGTCAGTTCTTTTTGTTTTCAGCTTGAAGAGTAAAGCTAAGGAAAAAATACTATATTTACTCGCCGGCACGCGATTCATTAAATTAAATGGATTTATTGTATCAATAAGTGCAAAAAATCAATAAGGTATCTAATTAACTTATTATATTTCATGATTTAAAACAGATTTTGTTAATTGTATTTTTATTTGTGGGTAAATTGATTATTAAATCAAACATATTACATTTCCAAAATTCGCCTTTTTCATCCCCTATTTCATTAAAAAACCCTGATAGTAAGCGGCATCTTAGTGGGATTAAGGCATATATTGAGTAACACTTGCGAATTTCCTGTTAAATTCTAAATTTTCACAATATTAAGTTTCACATCCTTCTTTGGCAAATAACTCACAAATTAAGCTGTTTTCTTTTTATTAATAGCAGTAATTATACACAAAATAGGTGCTCTCCCCTCCATATGTCCTTTTATTAACTAACCAATAAGAAACTTTGACAATTCATTGAAAATTGTGTTTGGAATTAACTTGCAATGTTTATTACATGAAATTCAAATGTATTGACTGGGATTCCTTCAGAACTCAGTGTTAGACCCACTGACCCTAAGATTATATGCATATAGGCATATTTAATCATATTTATAACATAACACTGTGCTATGAATCTCCAGGGCAGTTCCCGGAGGCCATAGGGCTCCGCTGCTTAGCATAACAAAATAACCTGATATCAAGGAGGAATTCTGTGGAATTACACCAGTAATAAATATATATACAGAAAGAATAAGTTAAGAAACTGGAATATCATATCTCTGACCCGTGATTGCAAGACTTAGCATAGAAGGTACGATCCACTAACAACCGCTCCGGGGAAAGCTACTAATTTAAAAAAAAAAGAAACCTATAACTATTTGTGTCCTTTATTGCCCCTCATTTTGTAGTTTTGTACCCAATTTGTACCTGATTTTTACCTGCCGAGATTGATCAAACAAACCTGAACCATCCTGCCCTTGGCTTGTATTAATTAAACATTTAGTTAAGTGCTTTGCATTGAGGGATTTTGTTAACTTCAGTAACATTATGCATAAGTGAATTATAATTGTGTACCTACAAGAATAAAGCTTTTCATTTTGTATCGGACTAAAGGAATAAGTTTGTTTTTTTTTTCTTTAACTTTAAGATTTCCCTATATTTCTACAATTCAGCAAGAAAAAGCACTACAATTACAATCTGGCGAATGGCTTCAATGCACTAAAAAAAGTGCGTTGAATACAATAAAATATTCATTTCAATAAATATTGCTAATTCTAAGAAAAAATATTTGTTTTTATAAAATAGGTAAATCTTGCGACAAGCTCTTATATTTTATAAAAAATGTATTATGTAAAAAATTTAAGTTTATTTTCGACTTATTAGGGCATTAAATAAAAGATTGTTTTTAAAAATCTTTTGACTATTATTTTATATTTTATTATTTTGTAATGGCGGCCATCTTGGGTTTTAGTATTTTCATGGTGTTCTGTATTTTACAAGACAAGTATTATCATTTATCACCCATATTGTGGGGGTTGTACAAAAAAATAATTGTCATTTTGTGACGGCGGCCATCTTGGATTTCATTGTTTTTCATAATATACTGTATTCTACGACTCATTCTACAATTCAAGCTCTTTCATTTGATATGCATATTGGGGAAGGTCGTACAAAAAATTGACGGGGATTTACTATAGTATAACACAGTAATAAACAACTATTAACATTTTCCAAAATTAACATCTACGGTATTTTGCTAGGCGGCCGCACCGATTGCTCGACCGAGTGCGCTTGTGTGCGTGAGCGACGCACACAAACGGAGACTACAGAAATTTACCTAAACTAGCTCGGGCTTGCGCGGATGGTGGGCCCTTAATTATTTTTAGGGGCGTTTGGTCATTCGCTTTAAGTACAGTCCGCATTGCAGTTTTATTATCAAAAATGCATTAATTTAGTTACACACCATAAAAATAAATTAAATTACTCGATTGACTCCCTATCGTTGTTATACAGGTCGCGGTATGTTTGCGCATACGAACGTAACTTATGGCTAATTTACACTTTGTTAAGTAGTAAGTGCGAGTGCGAAGTGACAACTTCACAGCGTAATTGTTAAGTGCGAAGGAAGCGTTTACACAGTGTATAGTATTTGTTTCTTGCAAGTCCATAATGTACTATGCACTTATCAAACCGATATTGTTTACACACTGTTAAGTGCGGGTGAAACTGCGAGTGCGGGGAGTGCGCGGGTGTCTACTTAACAGTAAAATTAGGAGCTCGTTTATTTCACACCTGCACTTCGCACTCGCACTTAACACTTAACAGCGTGGCCGTTTACACGTTGTTTTTAGTTGTGACTTAACACCTGCACTTCGCACTCGCACTTGCTACTTAACAAAGTGTAAATTAGCCATTAGAGACAGCGCAGAAAGCAAAGTTCGTTTAATGAACATTAGATAGATATATCTGTGATTGATTCTGTGATTTTTAATTATTAAAAAGTGTGTTAAAAATTGTTGTATTTTGAATTTTGGCCCTGTATTAGATAGATTTAAGATCTGTGATTGATTCTGTGATTTTTAATTGTAATTTAAGGAGTAGTGTTAATGGTGGTGCCCCAAGTAGACTCCACCACGTCGGCGTTTCACCGACTTGTATTGCTGAATTTTATTCACCGAATAAGGAATTCTGGGTTGATTGCTGCTGCCCCACTACCCGCTCATAGAAAATTGGTATTACTTACCTTGAGTCCAATTGTCTCCGTCCGTCTCCTCCGTAGCCGGTGGACTTCCTGAGCTAGCTCGAAGGAAGTCGCGGCTCCTGAAGTTCTGCAGTGGATCTACCGGTGGAGACCGGAGCACTACAAAGGCCTATTAGGCCACCACGACTCACACACGCGATTTTGACTGCACAACACAAAGCGGGCTTTCGCACCCCGATATTAGGTGCGCCGCGCAAATCACTATTTGCTTGAATATTGTGTATTATATTTTATTCCGGCCTGCACATAACCTCTAAGCATGTCATGACATTTCGACTCGACTCAACTGACATATTACATGCGGCCGGCCGCCAAAAAAGCTGTCACTGCACAGACCACAAATGCAGTGTTGCCACTCGCTCTTCCTCGAGCGTGAACATCCCCCCGCTCCGGACAGTCCCGGACTGTCCGCCAAATCAGTCTAAGGGGAGGCGAGAAAGAGTAGCGACCGCGCGCTTCAAAACAGAATCCCCAACTAGGACCTCGGCAAACCTGGGCACACCATCAGACCCTAGAGTAAGTTGGACAATGCGTCCGCGACGCCAACGTAAGGGTGGCAGGTTTGGGTCCTTCACTAACACGAGGTCTCCAACCCTCGGTGGGTTTGTCTTATCTGACCACTTAACGCGCTGTTGCAAAATGTGTAAATATTCAAGGTGCCAGCGGCGCCAGAAGCTCTGGGTAAGCTGCTGGAGCAACTCAAACCGCGAAAGGCGTCCGGGATTGATATCTCTATAAGGATACTCGGGCAGGGCGTTAAGTGGTCTGCCTATCAAGAAATGGCCCGGCGTGAGGGCCTGCAAATCGTTCGCGTCGGTAGACAACGGACATAACGGACGCGAGTTGAGAACCGCCACAATCTTATGAAACACCGTCGCGAGTTCCTCAAACGTGAGAATAGTCTCCCCAATAACGCGGCGAAGGTGAGTCTTGGCGGCCTTTACAACAGATTCAAAAATCCCTCCCCAGTGAGGGCAAGACGGCGGGGAGTATCGCCATGTTACCCCCCTACGGGAGAGTGTGGATCCGATCTCAATATTATTTTTATCTAAAAATTCACAAACTTCTCTTATATGTCTATCAGTGCCCTTGAAGTTCGTCCCACAATCGGACCGAATTAGAGAAGGCAGTCCCCGGCGGGAGACAAATCTGCCTAACGCTGCTAAGAAAGCGTCCATGGTGAGCGCACTCACCACCTCCAAATGAACGGCTTTAGTGGCCAAACAAACAAACACACACAAGTAAGCCTTTTCAGTCTTAGCATTACGGAGTCGCGACGTTTTTATAGTGAATGGTCCCGCAAAATCAGTTCCAACTCCTAAGAAGGTCATCGATTCATTCACACGATCAGCAGGCAAATCACCCATTTGGGGCTGCATCGTCTCGGGGCGTAAACGATAGCAGGGCAGACATCGAAAGATAACAGATCGGATTATTCTTCGCGCTGACAAAATCCAAAACTCCCGTTGGAGGAGCGCGGTCAATGCATTACATCCGGCATGAGCATTCTTCACATGGCGATCAATGATCAACAATCGCACCAATGGTCCGTCCTTGGGGAGCAACAGGGGATGACGTGATCTATAAGGCAAGTTAGCGTGCCTCAATCGGCCTCCTACACGCAACAATCCTTTATCATCCAGAAAGGGAGTCAAACGCACCAAGGGTCCCTTCAATTTGGACGTCCCGGTACGGAAAATCTTAAGTTCCGGTTCAAACGCTCTAGACTGGGTCATACGCACCCAATGCAGAAGAGCATCTTGGCGCTCCTGCGGTGAGAGGACCGGACACAAATCTTTGTCCTGAGGCCGGCGACAATTTCGTATAAATCTTCTTATCCAAGCGGTCACGCCGAGCAACTTGTCCAGAGAACTGTAGCGGTCTAATAAAAATTCCCGCTCTGGAGCCGCCATAGTCTCGACAGCGTGAACACGCAAGCCCGGATTTGGTACCTTCACCACAGCTGGTGTGGAAGGCCAAGACGGTTGTAACAACCAGTCGGGACCCCACCACAGAGTGTGGTCAATAAGCTGAGGGGCTTCGCTGCCACGTGATGCACAGTCAGCAGGGTTTATTTCACCTGGCACGTGGCGCCAAATCAACGTGGCCTTCGAGGCCTGTATTTGGGATACCCGATTGGCCACAAATACTTCCAGGGAGTGGACGGAGTTCTTAATCCAACACAGGACAACCTGACTGTCGGACCAAGCAAAGAGCGACTCAAAGTCCACACTACGTCCCAGGGTGTCAACAACGTGGTTCATCAACCGAACCAGAAGAGTAGCTCCAGACAATTCTAACTTCGGAATCGTTAATCGAGTCCGAAGTGGAGCAACCTTACTCTTAGCAATTAGCAAGTGGAGCTTAACAGCTCCTCTATCATCGACCGTCCGGATATATACGACGGCTGCGTATCCACTCTCAGACGCGTCACAAAAGCCATGAAGGCTGGCCGTAAACCGTCCCTTAGGCAGTATATGTCTAGGGATACTAACACGGTTAATGTCGGGGAGAGACGACATAAAGGACTCCCAATCTCGCAGCAAACGGCCCGAGAGGGGCTCATCCCACGACACTTCAGCTGACCAAAGTTCCTGTAGGAAGCACTTCATCCAAAACACTACGGGACTAATCCAGCCATTTGGGTCAAAGGTACGAGCTACTGTAGACAAAGCTAACCGTTTCGTCCAGACCTTGGGGCTTGGCAGCTCCAATCGATAGGTGAACGTGTCCTGGACAGGTCTGTATTGCACTCCCAAAACAGACAGTAAATCTGGAGTGTTGGCATTCTCAAAAATATGAGGCTCCTGCTGGTGGTCGTCTGGCAAGTCACACAAAAGCTGAGGTGAGTTGGACATCCACTTCCTCAGTTCATAACCACCAGCCCCGAGAAGAGCAATTAGTTCATCTCGCAAAATCAAGGCTTCCTCGACACTAGAGGAGCCCGTACAAATATCATCAACAAATGCATCCTCCTTGAGAACCAAGGATGCGCGAGGGTATCGTAACCGTTCACGTTCAGCGAGTTCCACAAGTGATCGAATTGCCACAAAGGGGCTCGAACGCAAACCGTATGTATTGGTGTTCAGCTCGTAGACCAGCATGGGATCCCTGGGATCCTCCCTCCATAATATGAGCTGATATCGTCTATCGTCCGGGTGAATCACAGTCTGCCGAAACATCATCCGGATATCGGTCACAAAGACGACGGCATGGCGACGGAAGTTGGTCAATACATCACCCACCTCGTGGTGCAACTTCGGTCCAGCATGCAGACATTGATTCAGCGAAACTCCGGTAGACGTAGGAGCTGACCCATCAAAAACAACGCGTATCTTCCCGGTGGAAGGTTTCAAAACCGCGTGGTGAGGAAGAAAATTATGTTCCTCGTTTCGCCAGTCCAGTCGCGAGACCGACATGTGCCCCAGTTGCTCATATTCTCGCATGAAGTCGACATACTTCTGTTTGAGGTCGGAGTTCCTACTCATACGACGCTCCATGGACAGCAGCCGCTTCTCGGCCAACGGCCGGGAGCTGCCAAGTGAGGGGCGAACTGACAAAAAGGGCAAACGAGTGATCAGCCGTCCCGAGTGAAGGCGACCTGTATTGTTCTGGTAGAACAACTCACACTCCTCGTCCAAGGGGTTCACTCGCTTCACGGTAGGTGGCTCTTCCACCTCCCAAAACCGTTGAAGGACATCCGATAAGGTGGAGCTAACAGTTATGTAACTGTCCACCGATGGAGATGGTGGGTTATGCCTAACTGGTCCCATCACTACAAACCCAAGCGATGTAGATAAGGCTACCAGCCCACCCTTCTGTAACTCTCTCCTCTTCCCACAATACACGCGGCCTAGAACATCGGCACCGAGCAATAAGTGAATCGGACCGGTTCGGTGGAAGGAAGGGTCAGCCAAGGTCAATCCTGATGTCGCATCAACGACAGCGCGCGAAACGTGCTGTTGCGGAAGCTGACCAACAACCTTCTCATAAACAATCGCGGTAGCGCCAATTTTGGGCGCTGAAGAGAAGTGGGGGGAGAAGGAGAACAAAACCTGACCGATCGGATCCGGGATCCGCAGGTCTCCGATTCCTCGTACCGATTCAAGGTATGGAGATGTGTTTAAACTCAACTGCCGGACCAGCCAGCTGGAGGCAATGCAACCCTGAGCTCCCGTATCCAAAAGGGCGCGAACTAAAACAAAGGTGCCCCTCGGGCCCCACACCTGTACGGAGGCTGTTGGTAACAGCACCTGCTCCTGTGGGGGGGTTGCAGCCGACAGTTGGTTTAGTGAAAATCCTCCCGCATTCCCCGCAACGGGGGGGAAGGGGGGTCCGAAGAAAAATGCGTGCGCGGCGGAGGAATAGGGCGCTCAAGGCGCTCGAGCGGGTCCCAATCCGGCACGTACACACCCCGACCAAAGCTGCATCGGGGGGCCGGGCGGTGCCCATGATGGGCGAAAGTTGGGGGAGCCCGTGACAACCGGGGTCTCTCCATCAGAGGGGGAGAGAAGCGTATTGTCTCCCGACGTGGCTCCCTAATAACCGCGGCCCAATCCCGCGGTGGCGCCTCATAAGCGGCGCGTCGATCCCCCCCGCCCGTAGGGGGGGTGGGGCGCCCAATCCTCTCACTGGAGGGGGGGCGCCTCTCCAATCTCCGCGGAGGGGTGGCACGCCCCTCCGATCTCCTCGGAGATGTGGGTGACCTACGAGGGCCCCCGCCCGTGTGCGAGTCCCTCTCTCTCACCACCTCACGAGTGTCTCTATTGTTGAAGCACAAAAGGGGGTGATGGGCCCCTCCACAACAGTGGCAATCTCGTGGGTGGGGGCAAGCCGATGCCATATGGGCCCCCAGGCAGCGGTAGCACCAATTCCGCTGCTTGGCCATATTCCTACGCCCCTCGGTGCGTAGGCCAACAAATTTGGGACAGGCCGGCAAACGATGGCCATCCCGCTTGCAACACTTGCAAGGCATCGGCCTCTCCCTGTGTGGAGAGTTCTGCCGCACTGCAGTATACTGCTTGTACGGGCGGCGCTCTCTCCGTGGCGCTGCCCGGGTCGCCTCATAGCGACCTGTACTCGGTCCCGGTATAGGAGCCAGATCCAAGTGGTCGGTCATCCGACACTCATCCTCCAAAAATCTGAGGAGATCCGAGAAGGGGGGGAGGTACGAGGCACTATTGCCCCCGTACCTTTGTTCGAAGCGTCCCTTCATCTCCATGGGAAGCTTATCGAGGATGAGGTGGAGCAAAATAAAGGACCACTGGTCCACCGGTAGATCAAGTCGTTTGAGCGCGTTAATAGCGCTCAGCAGCGGGTTCAAAATCTCCTTCCTCAATGAGGAGACCCGCGATACTCGTGGCAGCCCTAAAATGGCAGCCACATGTGTGTCCGCTAGCAAGCGAACATTCTGATACCGGGCGGTCAACAACGCCCTTGCAATATCATAACTGTCATCATTGACAGGTAGATGCTGGACAAGTACACCAGCCTCTCCACGTAAGGCAGAAAGCAAATAGGCCAATTTCTGGCTAGGGAACAGGTCGTCCCTCGAGTGAACCAGGCTATCAAAGAGGTTAATGAACCCCATCCAAGAAGCCAGGTTCCCATCAAAAGTTGGGATGTCCAAAGTGGGCAGTCTGCCCAGCAAGCCGGCCGGGGTAGGCTTGACCTCCCCGGGCGTGCACGACTCACCCCTCCGGACGGATAGGATTGCCTGAGCCTTGTTTATAATCACATCCGCCTGTTCAAAACACTGATCATAATCGGCATTAAATTGGTCGACTGCCCGCAACTCAGCGGCACCCTCAGCTGGGTGGTCGAGCAGATATTGTTGATGAGCAACGAAAAGCTGCTCCAATTCCTTCAAGCGAGCCGGTACTCCCTCATGCCGAATTAACAAGGCCTGTTCTCGGTCTGGTCGGTCTACCAAAGCGACGGCACTAGCAAACCATCTCAAAATCTTTTGTGCACCCGCGCGGGCACCACTAAGCGGGCTGACTGGCGGGACCATTTTGCACCAAAATTAAGATACTCTATAATAATACACAGACAAACAGACCGACAACCGCAGACAATAAAACAGATCGGGAGGAACTTCAAAGGCAGAACAAAATATATAAACAAACCAAAATCAAGTGTAAATGCTAGAACTTAACTAGAACAACAAAGGCATTTAACAACAGAATTTTTCAAACAAATTAAATTCAAGCATTAAGTCAATAACTTAACAAACATAATATTCAAAGGCAAACAAAACAAAATCAAATGTAAAGGCTAAAACTTAACACAGCAATATAGTGTATTACAACAACAGCAAAGTCATTTAGCAGCAAAATTTTTTCAACAAATCAAATTCAAGTATAAGTTTACAACTTAACAAACAAAATATTCAAGGGCAAAACAAAGATATGAAAAAACAAACCAAATTTTAAATATAGGTAAATGCTAGAACTTAACTAGAACAACAAAAGACATTTAACCTCAATTTTTCATATACAATGACAATTAGTTAAGGAGATCGGTCCACAAATGAGCTGGTAGTCGGTTTAAAATCAGCAATCAAAACCAATTAATATGTATTGCCCGTTTGGACAACCAACAAGATTACAATATTAATTGTACAATACTAATCAAATACTCAAATCTAAGAACCACGCTCTGCTACCAAGAGATGGTGGTGCCCCAAGTAGACTCCACCACGTCGGCGTTTCACCGACTTGTATTGCTGAATTTTATTCACCGAATAAGGAATTCTGGGTTGATTGCTGCTGCCCCACTACCCGCTCATAGAAAATTGGTATTACTTACCTTGAGTCCAATTGTATCCGTCCGTCTCCTCCGTAGCCGGTGGACTTCCTGAGCTAGCTCGAAGGAAGTCGCGGCTCCTGAAGTTCTGCAGTGGATCTACCGGTGGAGACCGGAGCACTACAAAGGCCTATTAGGCCACCACGACTCACACACGCGATTTTGACTGCACAACACAAAGCGGGCTTTCGCACCCCGATATTAGGTGCGCCGCGCAAATCACTATTTGTTTGAATATTGTGTATTATATTTTATTCCGGCCTGCACATAACCTCTAAGCATGTCATGACATTTCGACTCGACTCAACTGACATATTACATGCGGCCGGCCGCCAAAAAAGCTGTCACTGCACAGACCACAAATGCAGTGTTGCCACTCGCTCTTCCTCGAGCGTGAACAGTTAAATATTGTTATATTATTAAATTTTGCTTAATTTTATTTATTTATTTATTAAATACTTCCAGTACATGTGTGTACAGAGGCGGACTTAATTAAGAGGCGAAATTAATTAAAAAATTGTTGTAAAAATACATATGATTTTCAGAACTGTTCATATTGGTTTCATTTATTTACATAGTTTGTTGACTGTACAATATTTTAAGAGCAGATGTACAAATGACGAAAGACCACCAAATATTTTTAAATAAAATCATTAATGACGAAACGACACCACATCTATGAAAGTTAAAAACTATGACGAAACGAAACCATGACCAAACGCCCCTAACCCTACACTTCATCGTCGATATAAAGATTTTGTTTACTAAGGATTGAAGAACAATACTACAGTCTCCACGTCTTAAGAAGCCTGTTTTGTCAGCTGTCATCCCTATAACATATCTGTCAAAACTGACAGATGAACTATGGAGATGACAACTGTCAAAGCGATCCTTGTTATAAATCTTATCTTTGGTAGGCAAAACCAATCGCAGATAGAATACTTATTGGGTTGCGAAAAGATGGAAATCCCGAAAGAAAACTCTCCGTGTAGTAGGTCGAATTCTTCTGATTTCGAGCCGTCGAGTCTATGATGTGGATCATGCATCATCATCATTATTTCAGTCGAAATACGCACAGACAAAGCCTTCTACAAATTTAAAAAACATAAGTCCAAACCCAGAGTTGTAAATAGACGATTAATTAAAAAACGTTTAATATCACTGTAAAGATCCAATTCAGAATTCATTAATAAGATAACTATATCCTAAAAACGATTATTTTCAGGTTAAACTTCAGTGTTGCAGAATACAATGTTGAACAATTTTGTAGAGAGCGACATTTATTTAATGAGAAACGATAATTTTTTTACTAATTACCAGTGAACAATGAGCGAATTGCATAATTGAGGTCTCCGTGTACAAAGTTGCCGGTACACCTTTACCGAAACTTTTAGAGTAAGAACACGCAAAGCAGCCGTTAGCGCTATATTACTGATGTAAGCACTCGCTCTGCAGATAACAAAAAACGGGCCATGTTCAAGTTGAACTCGTGCACTGAGGGATCCGTAGAAACTTATCTAAGTAGGTACATAGGGTTAATTGTAAAACACCTGCAACCTCGCAGGATTAGATAGCTAACATCATGAATAACAACGTTTGTTCTACGGCTTTTGATAATTCGTTAGATTTTACTTTCATACAAAAATAAATATTAATTTAATATAGGTTAATAATAATAAGTACAATGTTTGTAACTCTACGCGCATCACCAGAATTCCGTAAACAAACTTATGCGAATTACGCTGTACGGGGGCGGGGCGTCGCTTGCACCTTTGAACTTGACTTACTTTTCTATAGCCGCCGGCAGGCGGCTTTATTGCGCGTGCGCCGCACGTTCTTGTGTGCCAAAATCTTCCGCACCTTACATAGACTTATCAATGTCACGACAGTGCAATAAAAACTTGAAAATTGATCGTTGTTTAATGTATTGAGTTATCTTTAAACTCGTAAAACAAACGTTGTAGTTAATGGTGTTAGCTATCTAATCCTGCACGTTTGCAGGTGTTTTAAAATTAACCCTGTATAACTTCCTAATTACGTATATTTACGGTTTACAGATTTTTTCTTAATATATACTATAAAACATGTCTCTTGCCTTTCATGATTCTAGGTCAACAGGAAAATCTCTATAGGTTTTGATTTCTTTGAGAAATCGCCAAATATGCGCCATAAACGGTCATTGGATGGTAATTACTTGACTCAAAAGTTTGATCACAGTTTGCAAGCACGATAATTATGAAATTCTAATGCGATGACGGGACACGAATATTCGCGATAATGTTGCCATGCCAAACTAAGACTAAACCCATCTTTTAAGGTGATAAACCTTTTTATTCCCTGATTGACGTCATGCAACGTTCCAAATCAATATATTAGTTTCGTCGAATTTTTATGATTGTTTACAATCAACTGACACCTGGCGCCATCTTTGCGTCGCCTCGCGACTTTTCTTAGCGAAGGAGCGCGAGCCTTGCCGACGGTGCGCGAGCTCTGCTTTGTGAATAAGAAACCGGTGTGCTCGGGAGATTGCTGTGACGCTTGGGTCAATGATAATAGCATAGAATTGTTGATTTGTGAATTTTGTTGTTTTTTCGTTTGATAATTACGCGTGGAGTGTTCAAAAGGGAAATTGGTTTTTGATTTTGCGTGGAGCATTCAATAGAATAAGTATTTGGACCGTTTGTAATTGTTAACGTCAGTGTGTAAAAGAACAAAATGTGTATATGAAATGGCGGATCGGCTATTGTGATATTTGTGTCATATTGTAGAAGATTATATGTTAATTTACTAAAAGTCCCGATAGTTATTATTGTATTTATTTTAAATCACTTCATATTAATTATAGCCCTAATTTTTTCAGGATCAGGTTTAATACCCTTACTAGTGAGAATATGACCTACATATTTCACCTCCTTGACAGCAAATTTACATTTCTCTTTGTTGAACTTTATTCCTGATAATTTGGCCCTATCTAAAACTTTTTTCAGTCTATCATTATGTTGATCTAAAGTTTGACCCCATACGATTAGTTCATCGACATATTGTTCTCCACCTTCAAGGTCCCTAAATACATCAGCAAATACTTTACTGAACACCTTAGGAGCTGAGTTTAGACCAAAGGGTAATCTTTTGTAGCAATAATGGCCAAAATTGCCAGCATTGAAAGTTGTATACAACTGACTATATTCACTAAGCTTTACCATGTAAAATCCCTTTGACGCATCTAACACTGAAAAATAGTGTGCATCAGGCATTTTTGCTACTAATTCTTCGAAAGTACTCATTTTGTGTTTTTCTCTTAAAATACATGCATTTAACGTGGATCTAAACATATCCTGATACTACCATTACTTTTCTTTGTGACTACCATTGAATTGACCCATTGTGTAGGCTCAGTAACCTTCCTAATAACGCCTATCTGTTCCATTTTATCCAATTCTAGTTTAACTTGTTCTTCTAATTTAAATGGTATAATTCTAGGCTTCTCCACAATAGGTGTACAATTCTCCAGCAATTTAATATTGTATTCATAATTTAATAATCCCAATCCATTAAATATATCCATATAATTATCTATCAAATCTACTATTTCTATTTTATTTTGTATTAAACCTAATTTCTTTGCTGTTACATAGCTTAAAATACATTCTGTTTTAAAATTCACTGCATACAATTTGACATTTACAACACATCCTCTATGTGATATATTTGGCATACAGTAACCTTCAATTTTAATATAAGAGCCATCAACATTTCTTAATTTAATGTTATGACACTCATTCAATGTTAAGTTGAGTTTATGTAGTATATGTGAATTTATGATATCAACGTGGGAACCAGTATCTACTTTAAATTTAATTTTGAAATTATTTAGATTCAAATCTACATACCAACTTTGTTGACTGTTCCTATTAAATTTACTGACTTAATCTCAAACTTTTGCTGCATATTATCCTCTTCTTCTTTCTCATTACTAACCACTGAACACTTTTTAAAACACATTGCACTAAAATGGTTATATTTATTGCACTTAGCACATTTCTTATTGTATGCAGGGCACTTTCCATACTGATGTTGCTTTCCACATCTGCCGCATACTTTATCCCTTTTTTCTTCTGTATTATAATGTTTCCTGTTTATTCTTCCTGATTCCTTGCTATAAACCTTTCTCTTATCATTACTATTATTTCTATACGCAGCTCCTATATGACACTCTGACTGTTGTATCTATCAAAGTTTTTAGACTTCCGCGATTTGTACACATTTTAAATACAATTAACTCGGGTCTATTTCGCGGTAAACAATAACTATATTGACTTACTGTTTCCCGACGTTTCGGCCGAATTAATATCAATATAGTTATTGTTTACCGCGAAATAGACCCGAGTTAATTGTATTTAATATGTTGTATATCTTTTACTAGCTGTGCCAGCAAACTACGTTTCGCCGTATATTTTTTACCCGTTTTTGCAACATTTGTCATTGATGCTCAGCTCCTATTAGTCGTAGCGTGATGTTATATAGCCTAAAGCCTTCCTCGATAAATGGACTATCCAACACAAAAAGAATTTTTTAATTTGAATTAGTAGTTCCTGAAATTAGCGCGTTCAAGCAAACAAACAAACAAACAAACTCTTCAGCTTTATAATATTAAGTATAGATTTGTTTATGTGCCACCTCTGCCACTTTACATGTTAAGATACATTTTTCTAAGGTTAGATCACAAATTCTTAAGAGTTTTCTTTCAAGCCAATATCAGATAATCCAATAATAATTTGGTCCCTGATAAGTCCGTCCTTTAAGTTTTCAAAATTACAGTTTTTGCTTAAACTTCTCAAAGAGGTTATGAATTCATCCATTGTTTCACCATGTTTTTTTCTGTTAAAAAATATGTGACGATTATAAGTTTCATTTTCAGGTGGACTACAGTGAATTTCAAGTTTTTTCAACAAATCCTCTAAACTAAGAGCCTCCTTGTTTTCTAGCGTGTTATAAAGTTGTAAGCCATCGTCACCAATGCAGTGCAGCAACAATGCTTTTCGTTGTTCCGGAGACAATCGGTCTTCAGCACCACTCGCCACATAATACAACATAAACTTTTGTTTCCATTGTTCGAAATTTGATTTTATATTACCTGTTAGCAATAATGGTGAAGGCGGTTTTAGCAAATCCATCTTGATCTTATTTTTCTATATTATATTTTTTGTTTGCCGCAGCGCCATGTGATATTTGTGTTATATTGTAGAAGATTATATGTTTATTTACTAAAAGTCCCGATAGTTATTATTGTATTTATTTCAAATCACACATTACATTTTAATCACAAATACTCACTACACGCCAGTGACAGCTATGAACTAAAACTGAATATTGGTTTGTCGCTGCGGAACGTGAGATTCTTCAAATTAATATCTGGGTGTGGTACCACAGGGGTTAGTCTGGGTGATTAGGAATCGCAAAAAGAAGTTGTCGAGAAACACGTCAAGTTGTGACCTGTGGCGGGTGACCTCCAGGGCGGACTCCATAACGAACGGTAAGTTAATTTTAAATAGATCGGGACTCGAAGCCCAATATAGTTCTTGACTTCGAGTGGTAGCAGAGAATGACTTGGGTTGCACCAAATCAAATCATTTTGGTAGCAGTAAGGCGATATATCGAAAATATTGGTTATTTTTAATGTAATGTCATAGGTAACTGAGAGATCTTACAGATCTGAAAGTCAAATATGTGTTTCTTCATATCTTTAGCTAGTCACGAGCAGAACTGAAAACGCGATTTGAAGATTTTGCCTCGATACTTTTTATTTTTGAAATTACCTCTTAAAAATATGAATATTCAGGATTACTAGTAAACGGTGTTAGGTATTAATTAAAAAGTTCCTTAAATAAGTAGCCATCATCAGTATCCAGAATCGTACAGAAGCATTTTTTTCTGATCATTATAGTTATTTTTTCATAAAATAATTTGTATTTTGTCGCTTACGTCGATAATTTCTAAGCGATCTGATTGCATGCGGGCGCAACGCATTCACGACTTTGTTGACATAGATATAAAGACTAGCTGCTTGAGCACGGGGGGCGCCCCGCGTTTACGTATAGACCACGCCTCCCATTGTTTGATTCATTTTCGATATAGCGCCTTAATCCCTCACCTCTGGTAGTGTTTAGGTAATTAGGTTGTTTTTATTATATTATTGTTTTAAGTTTGTTTGTGTAATTTATAATTGTACAATTAGGGTTCGAGCCGTTGTAGTTGGTTATTACAAGATAACTTTCAAGTCTTGTTGCTATATTATACATATATATATATTTGTAATATGTTGCTTATAATAATTAATGTAAAACCAGTTTTATTTTAATGTTGTACATCTACTTCTTTTTCTCTGCAACACCCAAAGGTTGACTGGTAGATAATGCCAAAGGCATTAAGTTCGCCTCTGTACACACATGTACTGGAAGTATTAAATAAAAACTGCTTTTTCACGCCTTTTTTGAAGGAATCCATGTTGTACGATAGAGGAAACACGTGCGCAGGTAGAGAAAAAAACAGACTATGCGATTATACTGCTTCTTGATGCAGTGCGGAAACAAAAATAAAACAGAAATTGATCAAAGAGAAAATGGGGGGTTTTCGTTATATTCTTGATTGTCAGACCTTTTTAAAAAGAACCAATAGCCATTCATCTAAAAAAAAATATTATGATCACAGATTTATATTCATACCTACCTAAACTAATTTTACGAGTAAGTATTATATTTTAACATCAAGAGGAAACCATAGTATTTTAATTGGTAAAAAATTGCTATTTTAACTTAAATACAATATACACGGTTATTCTTTATCACCCTGGCAAATTTTAGGGACGCTTCAGGACACATCCATTATTATATAAAAAATAAAAAAAAGGAAAAAAAATAAAACAATCTCTAAAAATGCTGCTCTCAGCTAGTGCAGCCTTTTTTGCATATTTTAGAAAATTTATACAAAATAACTAGGTACTTAAGTCAGTTATTTTTTTTATTCATATTTAAATCATTCTAACACCATGTCGTGAAGCGTCCCTTAAATTTTAAAGGGTGATAAAAAAATAACCGTGTATAATTTCAACTCTAAAGTGGGCTGTAAAACCTGTAATATGTTATCTGTGGTATGACGCCATCTATAGTATAGTGCCATCTAGTACGAGTCTGTACCTTACACATTTTGACGTTATGTCATACAGTACCCGGAGTGGACCATAGTAGCTATCATAAGAACTGGTAGGTATTATAGAATATATACTGGTACTATAGAAAAACTTCTCTCTTGCCAAAAAAAAACGATTCTGAGATTGTAGGGATGCAACAGTTGATTGAACACAGACAAATATAATATTTTCAGACAATTTTCAGAGTGCACGCCGCATTCTTTTTTAAGAACTAGGCCGTTAAAATTTAAAGAAGCCTATGCAAAAAACAAGCAATCACTTAAAACGCAGCTTTTTTGCAACTAAGGAAAGTAAAACTACAGCATAGAGCAATTACAGAAATTGTCTCCCTTTTTGTTTTCGCGACGCAAACAATAAAAAATTAGCTCCTTTTGTAAGTAAATAGAGACACGATTACGGGATTGTGGCTGCACCATTTTACATTTACAACAAGACTGGCCTTCATCTCGCCTGATAGTATGACGATAAGGCCCAAGATGGCAGCCTTGCCTAGATTCCTCATCAGCTGAGGAACTGGCTTTCTTACATACAATTATTATAACACAACAAAACGTTAACATTGTAATTGTAATTAGTTACGTCGACAGAGTTAGTAAGATAATGAAAGCTAGCTTGACAAGCTCAAAGCAAACTAGGTACAGTAGGCTCACATTCAAGATTTACATTAACGCTACGAAAACCACCACTATTACTAGCGACATAAGAACGGTCCAAAGGTTTAACCATTTTAGCTTGGCAAGGAGCTTATTATACTAACAACCAAACCAATGGCAGCTCGCAGAGCAGAGTTAGAAAACTTAACTTTTATAAAAAAAACTGTTTGCGTGTGGCAGCAACCGCAGTCGAGATCACAAAGACGACGACATAAGGTGTCAAGACACAGTACCTAGTACGCTTTCACTGCCTGTCCTACCTTTCAATCCGGGACGTAAAGCTGAGACCCTATAAAAAACTTTCGTTTAGCGTTTCCTGGACTAAATGAACTGATTGACACTGATTACAGCCAAGGGACGCCCACTGCTGGACATATGCCTCCGCCATAGAAAATTTATAATTTTCCTCGAAAATGAGAAAAGTACCCTAAAATTGGGGTGAATTGCCCCATAGCTTGATTCCTATTGTCGAACACAACAAAAGGTCATCCGGGGTTGTAAATCGAAAAACGCCATGAACCGAGTCGAAATCGCGATTTAATAGCAACATTTCATAAAATGGCCGCCAGCGGGGCTGACATGAATGTCAGTTTCTAATTTTTCCCTATAGCTGCACCGTATACAGAGACGGATGACATTTTCTCTACCCTCCTAGCGCACCTACCTGGACGGGGGAGATCAATTCGGGTGAAACCGGGCCAACGAAAAACTTCAATCCCCTTGGAAAATACAAAAAAAAATCCTCCTTAGTCCTATAGACATTTAGCGCCTTATTAATTTTTTTTTTTCTTCTTGGATCATCCTTGGGAAATAAACTTTTTTCACATTATTATGACAGTCGCGAGCGCAACGCATCCCCGAGAGCGACACGAGCACGCGTTCCAAACATCACGATCGAAGCCATTTTGGAAAATTTCTTTTTTCGTTCCGGACGCCATTTTGGATTTGTTAAATTTCGAATATGTAGGTGTTCCATATAGGCTTAGTTATATTATTTTT
This sequence comes from Schoenobius gigantellus, assembly GCA_963935595.1. NCBI lineage: Eukaryota > Metazoa > Arthropoda > Insecta > Lepidoptera > Crambidae > Schoenobius > Schoenobius gigantellus. The sequence continues at coordinate 18,112,018 of OZ012562.1, read as the reverse complement.
AAGTGCCAATTCGCAAGTGGCCAAAGCAGTGGTACCAACAACAAGTGGTCTGTGGTTGATCGTTCCAATATAAAAAATATGTGTTCTGTGATTTCGCATATATTTTCATTAATAATTTAATTTGTGCCATGTTCTTTGTCTATCTTGAATTAAAGATCTAATAATAAAAAGTATCAGTTTTAATGACTAATTTATTTAAATAAAATACACAATATTAAACATGGTGTCAGGTGTAACGAGCCGTGATAATTAGATAAAATTATAGTTGGGCATAATGGAGGGCATCAAACCACCGCGTGGCTTGATACTAGCAGGTGAATCTTCAAATTACCAAAATTTCAAGCAATCGTTTCTCATATACCTCACAGCTGCGGGACTTCAAGAAGCAGACGATGAGAGAAAGATCGCGCTGTTCTTAAATGCAGCTGGGGAGGAAGCCCTTGAGGTTTACAACACTTTCAATAAGAAGGTTACAACTTTGGAAGACCTACTTTGTGAGTTTGCACAGTACTCAGAACCGAGGAAAAGCACATTGATTAATACATACAAATTTTTAAACATAAAACAGAATGAGGATGAACCAGTAGAGCATTTTATTACACGAATTAAAAGTGCAGGAAAAAAATGTGAATTTGGAGAATTAGAAGACAGAATGACTACAATGATGATAATAGTGGGTATAAAAGATAAAAATATAAAAGAAAGCATGCTCCGTGTAGAAAATATAAATTTAAGTGATGCAATCAAAATGTGTAGAGCGGCTGAAGAAGGCAAAAGACAAATTTCGAAATTAGAAAATTATGAAGAGCAGAAAATAGATGCAGTAAAAAGCATGAATCGTGTTAAAATGATTAATAATTGCTCAAGGTGTGGTAATACACATCCTGTGAATAAATGCCCTGCCTATGGTAAGATTTGCGCTAATTGCAAAAAATTAAATCACTTTGCAAGACAATGCTTGGCAAATAATAATAGAAGACAGCAGCCAAATAAAATGACTAATAAATACCAAGTTCATACAGTTCTCAATGAAACCAATGAAACTGAAAAACAAGAATTTCAATTAGACAGTGTAAGTTATATGTACAATATTAATAAAATTCAGTGGTCTGAAAAAATTCATGTAGGAGATGTTGAGATCAATTGTAAATTAGATACAGGTGCAGATTGCAATACTTTGCCTCTAGTAATGTATGAAAAAATTAATATAAAGTTTAAATGCAAAATGAATAAGTGCAATAAAATATTAGTTGTCTATAATGGACAAAAAATACACCCAAGAGGAAAAGTAGAATTAAATTGTAAAGTCAGAGGAAAATTTTATAAATTGAAATTTATAGTAATAGACGTGCAAGCACCACCTGTTTTAGGATTAAATGATTGTGTAAGATTAAATCTAATTAAGAAAATTGATAGTATAAGTAATATTAATGTTTTGTCTGTAGAAAAAGAACAGTTCATTTCTAGTAATAAGGATATTTTTACAGGATTAGGGCTAATAGGCACCTACAAGATACGAACACAGGAAAATTCACAACCCATTGCAAAACCAATACGCAGAGTTCCAATTGCAATAAAGGATAGGTTACGAGAAACTCTACATAATTATGAGAAAAGGAATATCATTGAAAAGGTGGAGGGACCTACACTCTGGTGCAATAACTTAGTGATAGTAGAGAAACCCGATAAAACTTTAAGATTATGTTTAGATCCAAAAGAGCTAAATAGGAACATTGTAAGAGAAAAGTATCAAATACCTTCTCCGGAAGAAATTTATAACAGTTTAGCAGGTAAAAAAGTTTTCACTGTTTTAGATTTAAAAGATGGATTTTTTCAAATTGAGCTTAAAGACAAAGATAAATTATGCACATTTGGTACTCCTTTTGGTAGGTACAGATTCCTTAGAATGCCCTTTGGTATTGCTTCAGCGCCTGAAGTAATGCAAAAAATTATTTCGCAGATCTTTGATGATATTGAAGGTGTTTACGTGTATTACGATGATCTGATCGTGGGAGGGGTTGATGTGGTTGATCACGACAGAATATTAAACAAAGTAATAGAAAGAGCCAAAAATTATAATGTCAAGTTTAATCAAAATAAAGTTCAATATAAATTACCATTTGTAAAATATGTAGGATTAATACTGTCCGAAGAAGGCATACAAGTAGACCCTGAACATGTGAGATCAATCATAGAGCTTAGTCCACCAAAAAATATAAAAGAATTGCAGAAATTTCTTGGAATGACAAATTATTTTAGTAAATTTATACCAAATTATTCTAAAATAACCGAACCAATACGCTGGTTGTTAAAAAAAGATAATGAGTGGCTGTGGGGTCCTGAACAAGAAAAGTCTTTTACTGAATTAAAAAATTTACTTAGCCATACTCCAACTTTAGGCATTCTTACAAAAGAAGGTTCAGTGACATTACAAACAGATAGTTCAAAGGATGCGTTAGGTGCATGTTTGTTACAAAAAGGTAAACCAATCTCATTTTATTCAAGAAGTTACACTGATTGTCAAAAAAGGTGGGCACCGATAGAAAAAGAGCTATTTGCAATATGTGCATCATTAGAGAAATATCACCAATTTATATATGGCAGGAAAATTGTAGTTGAAACAGATCATAAACCTCTTGTAACTATTATAAATAAAGATATAAATAAAATAAGTTGTAGATTACAAAGAATGGTATTAAAACTATTAAAATATGATTTTGAGGTAAAATATGTGCCAGGTAGTAAGATGTTTATTGCGGACTATTTGTCCAGAAATTATGTTAAAAATAGTGCTGAAATAGACAATACCCTAAAAGAGTTAGTTCATAGTATTAATACAGAAAAAGTTTATGGTTGTGAAACAGAGTTGTCAATCTCAGATAAAAGATTAGCGCAGTTAAAAATTGCAACAAAAAGTGATCCTAATTTATCTCAAATTTTAAGTTGGTGTATATCTGAATGGCCAAAATGTGATAGGCAAATTAATGTAAAGGAGCTTAAAATAATGTATAAATTAAAAGACTGCATATCTGTCAAGGACGGTATCATTTATTACAAAAACAGGCTAGTAGTTCCAGCCAGTTTAAGAAAAGAAATGATGACAATTGTTCATACAGGTCATTTAGGTATAATCAAGTGTAAAAAACGAATAAGACAATCTTTGTATTGGGTTGGAATGTCAAGGGACATAGAAAATTATGTTCTGTCATGTATAGTATGTGAAAAATTTAGGAGTACTAATTGTAAAGAACCGTTACTAAATCATGAAATACCAGACATACCATTTTATAAGGTAGGCATGGATTTATGCTACTTCAATGGGAAAGACTATTTAATTGTTATAGATTACTATTCCAATTGGATAGAAGCAAAAGAAATAAAAGATAAAACAGCCATAACTGTGATTAATACTTTGAATGACATATTTTCAGTACATGGTATTCCAAAATATATTGTATGTGACAATATGCCATTTAATAGTTTTAACTTCAAATTATTTGCATCAAAATATGACATTCAGTTAATATTTTCTAGCCCACATTATCCACAATCCAATGGGTTAGCAGAAAAAGGGGTTGGAATTGTAAAAAATATGTTAAAGAGATGCTTAGAAACAAAGACTGATTTTAATATGGCCTTATTAACCTATAGAACTACACCTGTTAGTAATTTAAAATACAGCCCTGCAGAGCTGCTAATGAGTAGAAATTTAAGAACATTGTTACCTTGTAATACTGAAATGTTAAAACCTAAAATACCTACAGACGTGTTGGAAATCATTAAAAATAAAAGAATTCAGTTAAAGGAAAGTTATGATAAAAACAGCAAATTAAAAAGAGAATTTAAAAAGGGGGAGAATGTAAGAGTACAAAATTATAGAAATAAAATATGGGAACAAGGAGAAATTGTTGAGAAATGTCAGAGTAATCCTAGAGCATATATTGTAAAAAATGAGCAAGGTAGATTATTGATAAGAAATTCAAAATTTATTAATCCCAGTAAAAACAAGTTAATTTTTAAACCTAATTCTATGTGCTTAACTGGCAATAGTAATAGGAATTCTTGTCAAAACAGCTCTGATAATGTCGTTGAAACAGTTGTAAATGATGATCAGGTGCATCCTCATGTTTGTAATAGTAGGGTGACCACCAGGTCAGGTCGTGAAGTCAGGACACCTATAAGATTTGATGATTATGTTTTAAATTATTAAAGGGGATTGTTAAAACGGGGGGATGTTCCATATAGGCTTAGTTATATTATTTTTAAGTGCCAATTCGCAAGTGGCCAAAGCAGTGGTACCAACAACAAGTGGTCTGTGGTTGATCGTTCCAATATAAAAAATATGTGTTCTGTGATTTCGCATATATTTTCATTAATAATTTAATTTGTGCCATGTTCTTTGTCTATCTTGAATTAAAGATCTAATAATAAAAAGTATCAGTTTTAATGACTAATTTATTTAAATAAAATACACAATATTAAACAGTAGGTATGTATGCATCTCATACTAACATCGCAACACTGAAAAGAGACGACAAATTACCCACAAGAAGCCCCTTATCAGTGAGAGAGTCAGGAGTATGGCCAGATTGGCCAGCCTACAATGTATGGTTTGTCGTCGCGCGCCGCGCCGCGCCGTTGTTATAGCTGCCGTTGAACGGTTGCTTAGGTCGGTATTTTGCCGAATACTTAGTCGAAAAATTATAGAAAAACGGTCAATGTGTGACAGAATTGGTTTATTCAGATCTCGGTACAAATTGTATTAAGTTAGTTACGCGATAGGCGCACAGTTTCTCCTTTTTAGTGCACTTTCTACGTGTTAATAAAAGCGTGGTTTTTAAAAAGTTTTATTTTATACGCGGTTACTTTTTTATCATCCCGGTTGATTTAAAGGACGCTTCAGGACACGGTAGAGGAATGATTTAAACATTAATAAAAAATAAAACAAAAAATAATAAAAATACAGCACTAAACATTGACGTATATAGTAGGGGAGCCCAAGAGGGGATTTTTGCAGCTACTCGAGCGCGTCAGATATGAGGGATACCTTGCACACTGTAGAAGTACCTCCACTACATATTGTGAGCCTTTTGTGGTGGGGGGAGGGGGTTCATATTTTTTTTATACTTCGGCTAACTGAAATCGTCAGATTATTGTCTACCTACCCTTATTGCCGTTATTATTTTCTTTAAAATTAAAAATTAATTTGACTGCTATCATTGTTAACTCAGTGATTTTTTCCAATTTTTGGTTTGTAGGTAACTTTGTGACTCTCATACTCCCTTGTGAGAAATTCGAATCGTCAGATTTTAACAGCACAACCTGTTTAGCGTGTAGGTAATTAACCTAACTTGCAATAATCTGACACGTTAAACCACTTTTATGTGTCCACTATTTTTACTTGAAATCTTTGAAACCAACTATACAACCTTATCTTCAAAGTCCAATGAATCCCAAAAGCGAGCATTCTGGCCTCGCCTACTAAAAGTAATCACGTCAGTGGCACTAAAATAGTTCAGTATTTTTGCATATTTTAGAAAATTCATACAAAATAACTACCGTGTCTTGCCCCTAAATTATCCGGGGTGATAAAAACTAAAAAGTTACCGGCAGGGTTGGATTCAAATCCTCACAAAATTATTGTCTATGGAAATGAAAAATATACTTACTACTTGTCAAAAATTATACTACGTTCCGTTTTTTTTGGTAAAATGAGTCATTGGCTTTACGCCAAAATTAAAAGAAGAAGAAGAAGAGTCATTGGCAATGGCAAAAGCAAAATGGAGAGATTCAATCAGTGGCGTAACCCCCCCCCCCTCCCCCCCCCCCCCCGTCGAGTGCCGACTAAACGAAAAAAATTGTAAAACACTATGCAAGGAATCCCCGGCTGGAGCTTGTCGCTGGCTGTTTCGATGGTGCCATACATAAACATACAGAACATAACTTACTTATATTGTAGGGTAAATACCTACTTTGATTATTTGTTAAATAATAAAAAGGAGAATGATCGAACCAAGAAAAGTTGTCAATCGAGCTGAGGGTAAAATTATGGTACGTTCGCGTAGTATCCTGGCATTACGATACTACATACTACACATCATGAAATAATGGTACAAATAGTATAATTATACTACGAAATCCAACCCTGGTTACCGGGTACATTCCGACGATAATTGCCATGCTCGGTGCGCCATCTAGACTAAATCAGTAATAACGCTATGACATAAAGTGATTCTTAAGATGTGTCGATAGCTCGATAGATGGCACTATGAAATCACGAGAGGATATACCTACAGAGGGCGTTAGTAATGAACCCAAAACTACACAAATTGTTTTTTTTCGCAATTGCAATAAAATTGATTATTAGTTTGTTAAAGGCAGATTCATTTTATATTTCACGAATATTATTATAAAGATGTTAAGCACAACATCCACAGAAAACACCAAGCCTCTAAACCGGTAACCCAAGACCTTTGCCTTCAAATAACAAAAAAATAAAAAATAAAAATTGCCAGCAATGAAAAATATTTACGGCTTAGTACATTTTAATATCAAAGATGTATTTTCAATAACTGGTTATTTTCTAATACTTAGACAAACATTAATAAAATTACTGTCTAAAAAGCACTAAAATTAAAAAATAATTTATAAAAAAATAAGTACAAAAACGCCTTTTTAACAGGAAGATACATACCTAAAGTTGTAAAAATGCGAGATCTTTGCATTACATTTTTTAGAGTTCAATATCAAATTGTGATCATTATTTGCATCTTAGACCTAAAGTTTACTACCCTTTACCATATATTTTTGTTACACAACCACCATACATTTGTTTAACCCCAAATTAAAGTTCGTAGTTAAAGTAAAATTAAAGTAGTTCTCCCTTGTAAAAAATGAAAGGGAAAGGTTTGATAATCTGTTTTCAAATATTTTGAAGTTATTTCTTTTGGTCGAGGTGTAAAGAAAATAAACTATTTTTATTTTCAATTGACAATGCGAAGACAGTAGGAACGAAGTGTTCACATTAAAATAATCGTAAGGTTTAATCAAAAGGGTAGTCAAATACCTAGTTGATTAAAATGATTCTTTGGAAATCTTTAAATTTATATTTAAAGTTTTTTCGAGAGCAATGTCATATTTTTTTTTAAATTGATTGGAATATAGTTAATATTATCATAATAGGAGCGTCGGTGGCGCTGTGGACTCCGCACTTGCCTTCCAATCGGGAGGTCCGAGGTTCGAGACCGCCATGTACCAATGTGTTTTTCGTATTTTTTATATAATTTTATTTTATTTAATTTTATATGTACATTTGTCTGACGCTCCTACGGCGAGAGAAAACATTGTGAGGCATTCTGCATATATCTGCGAAGGAATTCAAAGGTGTATGTGAAGTTGATCAATCCGCACTGGGCTAGCGTGGTTGACTAAGGCCTAAACACCCTATAGCTGGCCATTCACGATCGCTCCAACAAGCCGAATGGAGTAGCGCCGCGCCAAAATTGATCCATGAATGTCAAAACTGAAGCGTTTAAAAATAGTTGGCACGGCCCGATGGAAATCCAAAAGGATGAAAAGCCACCGCGACGCGCTAACGCGCCATCCGAAAGGAACGATCGTGAATGTCAAAATTCAATGTTGAAACACACCACGCCACCGCGCCAAGCCAAAGGGCAGCGTCGTGAATGCGTCCGCTGACCGCCATTTTGTATTTAGTCTGTTCAGTGACGTCGCACCAGTGAGTTGTTCGTTGTGTTCATTATAATGTATTAAATTGTGTTTACTAATACATGATTCAAATGTCGAATAATCCTAGATAGATTTTTTTTCAGCCAGTCTTTTGACCATTTTTTTTCAGCTTTCTCTGCTTCACAGACAGACAGGCTGCAGCGCAAAATAATAATTCCTCTCGGAAGTCATCATTATAAACAACACACACGACTACTTAAAACGTAAAAGAAGCGGAAACTACATGACGTGGCGCTCCCGTGAATGTGTTCAAAATATTACATCCATCCATTTATATGCAATCTATTTATCGTCGAGGTAAACGGCACGTCCATGAATGGCCAGCTTATCTTAGAGTAGGCTTGAGCCCCTCGGTGGAGGGAGACGTATATGAGCTATTATGATATCATAATATAAAAATCAATTCTAAATTTTTCCGTGCTTTGAGATTTTAATAGACGTAGGCTATTAGTGCCTACTTTTCTACCTATCTTCTTTTATAATATACAGTCTTTCTTGTGGCACTTAGATGACTTTAACAGGAGGGGCGCTGTTTCAAAAAAAAAATTTAAATAAGTAGAATGTTTCTGGCACTACTACGTGTCACTTTAGACGTGTTTTTAATTTAGATTACAAAAATCACAGTAAACTGTGAACCTCACAAAAAGTGATTGTACAAGATGACAGCATTAGTTTCGATTTCGGCCACGCGCACGCGCCACAAGATCTTGGTTGCACAAACAGTGTGGTAGGTAAAAGGATTTTATTACTGATAACCCTAAATTTAGTACCGTACGATTGATAAACGACGTCTAACCGCTTTACGTCCGCGCTAACAAAACTCGTTGAAAATGCATAAAACAAAATGGTAGAATCCTTACAAATGTTTTTATTTCTGTTCAAATCGAAATACAGACGAAAAGTGTCATGGTTCTCACCTTTCCTGTGTTCAGTTCTCATAGTGTTATTGTTTTGTGATGGTGTACTTTCTAGGTGTAGTGATCATAACTGTATAAATGGCTCGTGTAAAAATGATACATGCGTTTGTAAAGAAGGCTGGCAAGGTCCTGAATGTCAGTACTGCGGCGGGAAGATCAAGTAAGTTCTGTAAGATGTTTGGTTCCAGAAGAAATTGCTGTCGATTTTGTTGGTTCACTGACCTATTTGACAGGCGCGCCTATGTATTGAAAACAAGTCTGATTTTGCTAAAGAAAACTAACATAGGATTATCCAATTATCTTATTTGGCTTCTTTATTTCCATCTGAGCTCATTAGGAAGAGTAGGCTATGTAATAACTATGTTAGAGGATGGTTATTTTCCATCACAGATAGCTTTTGAACAATGCAATTAACAGATACAAATCCTAAACATGTAGAGGAATACCTATATAAAAATACTATATTACTCCCAAAAAATCAGTAAATTTCCAAATAACATGATAGTGTTTGTTCTTTAATTCGGTAGGTATGACATGTTAACTAGCAGAATCCGTACATGAAATATCTGTGATTGATAAACCAAATCGTTTTGTTTTCTAAAACAACCCAAAATTGATCACAGCTTTTGGTAATTAACAAAAACTTGTAGCTATTTAGTAGTGTTTGATTCTGCTTGTAATTTCAATGTCACAATGAAACATTACTTTAATAATGTATTATCTGCACAAAATATATACATCTGATGAGATGTGGTGTTTATTTACCCATGTTTATTGTTTTTATGTTAATTTGCCCTCGTCACTAACTACCATACCATACCATACTATACTAACCATATTTGCACTATGAACATCTGTCTCTCTCTTTATTGTTTAGAGAATAAACCTTGCCTTGCCTTTTGTTTTTAATGGCTTTTTGATATCTGTTATAGGTATTTTTTGTTTGTAAGAAATCTACAATAACATAATGACTATAGCTGTTGTACAATAGTACTCAGTCATGCATGACCTCTACTACAAAAGGTATAATGAAATAGAAGTTTCCTTGTAAATATAACCTCTTTTTAAATACAAAGTAATGATTTTTATGATTTATATCAATTTTAAGTGTATGGTTATAAAATGCTTTAGATTTTTTTATAAATGTTTTTTTTGTATATGTTTATTTTGAATTTATAAAAGTGGTATCAGGTATTTAATTTTAATTAGTAAAAGAAGTATTTAATTTCTGTATTTTCAATAAATGCACTCTTTAATCATAGCTAGTCACATATTACATTTTATATCAATTAACTTTTTTATATTTACATATTATTCTCTTATCTTACAACAATATCTAACTTTTGTAAAAATGGGATATATCTTGTTTTTTATTTTCTCATTTGTAAAGAACACTGAAATTATATTTGTTATTTAATAACAAAATGTTTATAAATATATTAGGCTTACTAAATGTGTTGCTAAGCACAGAATTAGACCTTGGATGAACTGTCAAAACACGATAAAAACATTGTATTTTGACAGTTCACTGCGATAAACCGCCTTAATGTTTTTATGTTCATGCCAGGGGGGCTGGAACCACAAATCAATGAATATAGTCCCAATCTCAAATCCTGATCATCAACTCAGCGATATGGTATTTAAATTGCAGGCTGACTTCACCTACTGGCATCATAACAGATGGTCCAGGCAACTACAGCGTAAGCACACAATGTACATGGCTGCTGTCACCGCCTTGGGTCGGCCCGACACCTCCACCAATCCGCATACGCCTGGAGAGCTTTGCCACAGAATGCGGATGGGATCATTTGTATGTGTACGACGGTGACAGTGTGAGGGCCAAGAAACTGTTGGCTGTTTTCAGGTAATTTCTCTATTTGTGGAATAATTACAGACATACCTATCAGCTTATAATGCCAACTTCTCAAATTGACATCCAGATGCATAACATCCATTTCTCAAAATGTCAACTTCTTAGAATGTCAAATTTGCAAAATGACAACTTCTCATAATGTCAACATTTTATAAGATTTATTCGCATAATGACAAGTCTTCGTAATTTCTACTTTAACTAATAAATTAAATGAAAAACATGGTCATTGCATCAGTTTACATAATTTTACAAATTTTTCATTTTATGATCATGTTTTTCATGTTGGCTGTTTTCAGGTAATTTCTCTATTTGTGGAATAATTAAAGATCATATCAGCTCATAATGTCAACTTCTCAAATTGACATCCGGATGCATAATGTCCATTACTCAAAATGTCAACTTCTTATAATGTCAAATTCTAAGAATGAGCGTTTGACCAGACCTCTGTTTAATCTGAGGGTCACTTACATCCAGGAACAAAATAATGTTATTTAGTTGGGTTTTCAGTGAGCTAGATATACTTTCTCAGTTGTGCAACAAATTGACATGTTCTATATCTTATTTTTAGTGGAGTTCTCGAACCAGGAGAGTCGGGGTGGACGCGTCAGGTCATAGCGCGTTCGGGGAGCGCACTGTTGCATTTTTTTTCCGACGACGCGTATGCCATGGAGGGGTTCAATGCTACATACGCGGCTTACTCCTGCCCCTCCAATGACCACCGAAGCAACTGTTCCAGTGAGTTTGAAAATTGTTTTTAGGGGTAGAGGTATATAATAAGTCTCCAAATGAATCTGTCTCAGCTTCCTTTATTATTCTATAGGCGCAGCTTTGAATTTAAATATACTTTGGAGATATATTTTTAATTAAATCCCTACATTTATCTCTTGACTAATGCACTTATTGGTTGATTTTGTTGTGATCTTCACATTTTATGTGTGTGCTTTATACTTTACCGCACCTTACAATTATTGAGTGAATGCTTTGTATTATACCAATAAATGACCATTATAAGACCATGGGGCGGAAAGGTCCTTGAGTGGCGGCCGCGTACCGGGAGAAGCAGCGTTGGTAGGCCCCCCACAAGGTGGACCGACGATCTGGTGAAGGTCGCGGGAAGCCGCTGGATGCGGGAGGCGCAGGACCGATCGGTTTGGAGATCCCTGGGAGAGGCCTATATCCAGCAGTGGGCGTCTCTTGGCTGAAATCATGATAATGATGATGATAAGACCATATGAAGAGACACACAAAAGATCTACACAACGGTTACAGTGGCCACTAGGGTTACAATTCGCCCTCAACCCTCTGTATAAGTAAGAGTTTTAATGTGGGAAAAGGAACCCACTACAATACAATACAACACAACACAATACCCCTGTATAAAAAGGTGGGTGTTCTGATTAATAAATGTTTTGTTTTATACTCCAGATCATGGCGAATGTGAAGATGGGACATGTAGATGTGAACAGGACTGGACTGGTGTTGCCTGTGATGAACCAGTTTGTCCAGGTACTTTAATTTTTTTACAAAGTACATGTGTTTCAGTAATTCAGTAAAGTTAAGTATAAAAGAGCACCCGTGATTTTAGAGTTGTTCCAATAGTGAGATTTTGTATATTTTTGGTTCACCATAATATAAATATTCTATGTTTCTTTGTATCTGTAATAGTTAAATTTACAATTAACCATTTCAATTGTTTGTCCAGAGGACTGCAATGAGGCCTACGGTGGTGGTCGCTGTACTGCTTCTGGGTGTATATGCGCCCCTTCTCGAGCTGGTGAAGCCTGCAACCGGCCACGTTCAGCTGCAGGCTTCACTTGGGCCTGGAAAGAGGGGGACGACAGGGAAGACAGAGATGGAGGGGAGGAAGATAGGGGGGGAGGGAGGAGAGACCTTCCCCCACCCGTCGCGGCGCACACTCTAGTCCCGTACGGGGGGGACCTCATACGCGTGGGCGGAGAAACTTTCTCGAAGGCGCCGTTTTTGTACAGGTCAGTGTTTTTTTGTTTCTACCTAAGATAATATGTTATACTTGATTGGTGGCAAACAAGGATACGGTCCAGGTGAAATATCACCTGGACAGTACTTATTATCACTGTTTAATAAAACAGTGACCATATCTGTGACCAAAAGTGGACGAAATCGTCCTATGGGTGGTGGATGTCTTTACAATCCACAGGTATGAATAGGGATCTATGATCCCTATTTTAACAGATACATTAGTATGCCAATACGTCTTTTTTATACCAATAGTTGGCAAACAAGCAAACTGCCCGCCTGATGGTAAGTGGTAACAGTCACCTATAATACATGTGGGATTCGCAGCAAAGCTGCAACCCCCGCAAGAACCACAGTGTACGTTGCCAACTTGTGACATCAGATGTAAAGTCACGGTACCCAGTAATTTCACTGCCATATCTTCAAAACGGAACACAGCAATGCAAGTGCTGCTGCTTTGCAGCAGAAATAGATAAGACGGAGGTACTCAAGCAGACGACCCTGGTGCAGAGGCCCTCCATTCTATATTTGTGTCAGTGCACTTGACCTTTGAAACTGCAGAAAATGCCTGGGATTATATGATTTTAAAGAAATTACCACCTAATGATATACAATACAATGTGTTAATGAATTTGCGCAAAACAACCCACACAAACATTTTCTGTCTAACAGAGTAGTTGCTGAATGGAACAAATTACCAGAGAATGTAATTTCAGCACCAAACACAAATACTTTTAAAAACAGATTAGATAAACATCTAACCAACTGTAACAAGACCAAATGAAAAGTATTGACTAGTTGGATACAGGCTTATCAGTTGTTTCAACTGCCTGCTTGTTAACCAACAATAATAATAATAATAAATTTAAATTACTTTGTTCAAAATCGAGAGGAAAATCGATTCCACTAATAAAATGGGTAAAATTTTATCAGAAATTGTATTTTTCAAGTGCGCCGCTTTTTACTTCACTCTATTGTCTTTATATCTATCAGTGGCAGCGTGCGCGCGGCGCGGCATCACAGTACCAATACGTGCGTGACCAAAGAGTTTAAAATTTGCATGATTTGCAAAACAAGACAAAAAAGGAAATATCTTCGTAAATAATCCGCGAAATTTTATTATAATACATACTTATATTTTTTTAATAATAAAAATAAGTTCTGGTGCCTGAGGTTATGCGCTAAATTTTAGATCATTTGTTCTCCCTCAGACTTCTGCGTGTGGATATCTGACCCACAGGAAGTGATGTTTCCTTCGTGTAAACAATTACGAATTTTGATCTTATTCCAGATACAAAGTCGCGGAGGATAAGTGGGAGCCTATAGAGACCCGGGGGGAGAAGCCCGCGCCTAGATTCGCACATTCAGCGGTCATGTTCGATGACGAGCTTATCGTCTATGGGGGCGTTGTCGCATCTAACGACACTGAGAGGGGGTAAGATTATGATTTAACAAACTCAGATGCGCCAGGTTATGTGGTGAATCGATAAAGGCTCAGTTATCCAAGACGCAATGACAACTTGAATTTCAAAGTTATAGCTTTGTATTTGTATTGCCACCACAGTTATGTTGTTAGAATTGTAACCGACAACTTACAGCTAAGATAGTGACAATCCAGCTCACTTCCATTCTGGATTCGTCGTCAATTCTGGGTTGTTAAATGACAATTTCTGATTTGTAGCGGCGGTCTCGCTGGACTGGAGGGTAGGGCGGGCGAAGTGACGAACGAAGTCTGGCGAATACCCCTCAGCGGGTCCCGCCCCCACTGGCGCAACGCTACGCCCGCCACGTGTTCCCCGCACCCCACGGCGCCGTTGCGACACTGCGGTGAGTGCTTATGATGATTTTTTTTTTAAATATGCTTAGGAGCGGGCTCAGAGTTCACCCTTGTGGCACACCTTTAAAAGGTACACCTATAGCGTAGGTACGCGAGTCAAACCAAAGTTCCTCCCTTAATGATAGCAATCTAATTATAACGAATATTTATATGAATAACATTTTCAAGCAAATATCCTTTATTTATAAATTCATTATGTTTTTCATAGTCTCTTGTCAGACTAGGGAAATGTACCATTCGTTCGGACTTTCAAATTACTTAAAACAAAACATCATATTACTAAAGCCTCTTCAACAGACTAACCAATATTATTTGTAGCTTGTCAGAACCCCTTATTCGTAAGCTTGCCATATATGAATCTCTCCTTGAATTGTCATCTTTAGCCAACAACTTGAATGTTTCTCTCTCTCTGAAAAAAATAAAAACATCTGATCTGGATTTTACAGGTCTTTGATGATGAAAAATAATTCAATGTGTACTTAGGGTGGGTACACATTGCATTATTATTTAACATCAAACTTAGTACGTGAGGTAAAGTACCATAGTATAAAAGTAAACGAAGTACTTAAGAAGTTATGACTTATGATGCAATCATCATCATCATCACAGCTCATATACGTCCCCACCGAGGGGCACGAGTCTACCCTAACTAGTTAAGGCGATTTGGCCTTAGTCAAACCACGCTGGCCCAGTGCGGATGCAATAGTGATGCAATAAAATTATTGAAAGAAAAGTTTTCGATACTAATCTTTTCGACACATTCAACAGGGGGACTGCACGTCTCTGGTCATACAGCGGTTTTGGTGCGAATGGGGCCCACTCGCAAGCCAGTCATGCTGGCTTTCTTCGGTCACTCCCCACACTACGGCTACTTGCATACTGTGCAGGTAATTTCAAAAGTTACAAATATAGATTAAAGCTACTTATTGTGACATCAGAAATGACTTTTTAATTAAAATATAATGTATATTATGAATTTTTACACATATTCTCATTTCCCTGATAATAATAACACACACAGAAAAACTTGAAACGTTGAACATGCAACTTTAAACATACAGTGTTGACGCTATGGCAACTAGAGGCTTGATACCAAGAGGACTTTCCAACCCGAGCGAAAATAAATACAATCTTATTAATCTCTTTTCGCCTTTCTAAGCCATAGTAGATCTTATTTCAGTGTTAATAACTACTTGTCAATATCGGATTTAGAAATCTTTTCAGATTTTGTGAAAATCAATGAAGAATAAAGAACACATACGAATTTTATGTCTGTGACTTTGCAAATAAATTCCAAACATAAAATATTTGTTTTTAACAACAAACATATTTTTTACTTTTTTTGTTTAACACTTTGGCAACTGTATTAAAAAACGTCGAATAATGATACAAGTGCAAAAAACGTAGCATTCACAAATCCTACCAATGTCACTACCAATTGGAGCAAATTTTTGTCTACAGGAGTACTACGTAGAAGAGGGAGTGTGGGCGGTGGCTCAAAGTCGTGGATGGGCCGCTTTAGGCGGCTTTGGTCACGCGGCCGCCTGGGACTCTGTCTCGGGAAGGGTCTACATACACGCTGGACTGCTTTCCGCGTCTGAGGCAGCGCAGGTATGTGACATGTGTAACCCAAAGTGGAATAAGTATGGTATTGCCAACCTTAGGTGACTTAAATGTAGGCGCAGTTACTGGCAACTTTTGGTGTGTTGACGACAGTTCGAAGTGCCGGGGACCCAGAACTAAGCAGCGGACGTCGGCGAAGTCTATGCGCGCCCCATTCCCCACGAACCGCGTCATAAAAATAATTCGGGCTCTTTGATTGGTCCGCGGGCGAGACGTCCCCCCGTGGACCAAGGGATAGTTTATAAATATAGGGACAAATAATGTAAAATTGTAGTCAGTTGTAGTCGGTCAGTGGAAGTCGTCTTGCAAGAAGTAAATAAAGCTCCAAAATTATCACAAAGAAACCAGCGTTTAACTCAAGTACCTACATACAGTCCACTCTCAACATCTTGATCCTATCGAACCGGATCTAAACAAGTATAAGTGATGGTAGTTACACGGAGCCAGAGCGGGAAGGAAGATTTGGTGTGCGTATTCGACCACCCACCGCGATCGCCATCCGCATCGACGACTGTCGCCGCCCAAATGGAACCGGGCATCGAGGAAGGGGTCTCAACTCGCGCAGCGCAGCCATAACACTGGCACCTCTGAGTGGCTTTGGAGGCGGTCCAGGTAGGACACTGGCAACTCCAACTGGCTTCAGAGACAGCGTAGGTCTGATACTGGGAACTAATACCATTTTGGCAGCAACATTGCAACACAAGAGACAACTCGCGCGCGTGACAATCTACAAGTTTCAGGTGAGATATCCATTGTTTCACCTTCTCCCATACACGCACCACTGGTTTCCGCAAGTCTCTTATCACCGTATGGATTAGTGTTCAGAATACGTTAATTACGTAACCCGAAGCTAAGTTTTCGATCATTAAATTGGTTGCAAATACTGGTTAATAGTATAATATAAAACACAATATTCAAGAGTATTGAAAAATGACTTGGTAACTCTGTAAAAAATCCTAAACAATATGAAAAAAAATGCAAGCCCCGTGAAAGAGCTGATTTCGTGAGCTAGCCCGGTCTTAAAAATTATTTATCGAAGCCGTACTTTTTTTTTGCTGCTGCAGGTACCGTCAGCGGCGCTTTACGAGTATGACGTCAACAAAAAAGTATGGAAACCCCTCCCCTCTGCGTCTACCCCCAGATATCTGCACACTGCCACTTTTTTATCTCCAGGTAACGGCATTTTTAATATTATTAAGTAACTGCCATCCCACCGCTGTTTCGATCTGTTTTTTTATTGTTAGATAAATTTTAGGAAAAAAATAGGTATGACAACTTTTGTCCAAATAGTCGAAAAGTAAGCCACTCGGCCCTTCTGGCGTGGAACGTTGACAAATCGTAACAAGAGAAGAATTACATCTTGCTTCATCCTCTTGCACACGCCAATGTTACTATGTTACACGATAACACGATATGACGATATGTCATTTATAAAAAAAGGGAGAGGATAGGGCCTAAAATAGATCCCTGTGGAACGCCGGATGTAGCTATAAAGGATTTGGACATGTAACCATTAACAACGACTTTTAACACCCGGTACTTTAAATATGAATTAAACCATAATAACAAGGGTCCTTGAATACCATAACGTTTTAACTTTAAGAATAAAATATTGTGGTCTACCTTGTCAAATGCACTAGTAAAATCCGTGTAAATTGAGTCCACTTCTGTTCGAGAGTCTAGGTGTTTATAAATGTCATTAATGTACATAACGAGATTAGTAACTGTAGATTTGTTTTTAGAGAAACCGTGTTGATTTTTTTTACTAATAATGCCTTTAGGTTAGGAATGGACAAATAACTTTCTCAAATATTTTAGAAATTTTATTGGATTGTATAATTCTTTTACAATAAAAGTAAGTTTGGATGGCTGAGGTTTTGCTCTATTTAATTAACACGTTGTATATTGTCCGCCGTACTTACTTGACTCGCGATTTCTAGCTAAGTAATATGTTTTGTAACAGCGTCGGTGGCGCTGTGGACTCGGCACTTGCCTTCCAATCGGGAGGTCGGAGTTCAAGACCGCCATGTACCAATGTGTTTTTCGTTTAGAATTTCATATGTACAATTGTCTGACGCTCCTACGGTGAAGGAAAACATCGTGAGGCAACCTGCATACATCTGCGAAGAAATTCAATGGTGTATGTGAAGTCGACCATTCCGCACTGGGCCAGCGTGGTTGACTAAGGCCTAATCACCCTAACATAGGGTAGGCTCGAGCCCCTCGGTGGGGACGTATATGAGCTGTGATGATGATTGAATATGTTTTGTAGGTATGTTGTTGGTGTTCGGTGGCAACGCTCACAACGATAGTGCGGCAGCCGCAGTGGCGAATCCGGCCGCCGAGAAATGCTACTCGGCCGGGGCCCTGCTGTATGACGTCAGGTCAGTGTTGCTAGTAGCAATTAGTCTATATTATAGGGGTGTTGTTACAATGAGGTACTATCCGCACCAAGTGAGAATAGGAAAGTTAATGACCTCAATTAGCCAACTGTCACTTAGTACCGTTTGCATAGAAAATAATTGTCGTACTTTGTTTTTTAGTTATGTTTACGTTTTAAGTATATACTTTGTAATAGTACGTCATAATTTATTGGTACTTTACTTTGCTTTTTTATCACCCAGGAAAATTTAAGGGACGCTTCAGGACACGTTATTTAGTAGAATGATTTAATTATTGATTAAAAAAATAACTCGCCTATTTAAATATTATATAATTTTTTTAAATTAGTGCAGTATTTCCAAAGATTTTTTTTATATGATATGTCCTATGGATGTGTCCTAAAGCGTCCCTTAAATTTTCCAGTGTTAGCGTATCACTGGTCATTTTTCTAATTTGTCAGTTTCCTTATTTTGCCACTTTACGTATTCGTCACTTTCGATAGGTTGATTGACATTTTCTCTAGTTTTTAATTTTCGTGATTCGTCAGTATCCTCATTCGATAGTTTTTGTAATGGCAATTTCATAAATTCGTCAGTGTTCTTATGTGCTAGTTTACTTATTCTTTAATTTATCTAGGTTGTCCTCATTACTAGTTTGTCGGTTTCCAAATTCGCCTGTTTGGAGACCCTTTTTTTTTGGAATACTACAAAATATCGTTCTTATCCATCATCAAAAAGACTATAAGTTTTCCCAATATATTACTGGATTCAAGAGTGGTTTTAATTTTCAAATTGACTAACTATAGTACCTATACAGAAAACGAAACAAACGTGTTGAGAACATGATAAGGTATCAAAATTGACAACCTAAAATAACTGATGAATAAGGCAACTTACAAAAATCAAATCAAAATCAAAAGTACTTTATTTCATAGGCCCTTGCGGGCACTTAAAATCGTCAATTTTACAAAATAATGAAACAAAAAATATTCTACTAAAATCAAGATAACCCGTGCGCTAGTGACAGGTACATCCGCGGAGTTGATGCCGCGCATGTAATCGCCAAGAGCGACCCGATTCCGAATGTAGGGGCTAACATGAGAAGAATCGGGCAAGAAACTCATGTGTCAAAACTATTTTACGTACAGGGAAATCGACTTACTAAAGGAACAGACAACTCTGTGAAACTGGCAAGTAAGGAAATTGTCGAATCAAGGAATTGTCGAATAAGTAAAGTGGCAAATTAGGGAAACTGACAAATTAGGAAAATGACCGGTGATACGCTTATTACCTACTCATTTTCCGGGGTGATTAAAAAGTCACCGTGTATAAAAAAAATTGCCGTGAATTCGGGTGTTCAGGTGTCGAGTGTGGCGACCGCTGAAGAGTCCCGCGGGATGCGCGCGCGCCGCTCACGCCGCCGCGCCGCTCACGTCCCGCCCCCGTCCCGCCGTTCTCATACACGCCGGGTAAGTTGCTCCCGACGAATGTGGAATTGGGATGATGACTGAATTCTAATTTTTACGTCTCGTTATTAAATATTAATATACCGTGGAAAAAGATGCAGTCCTGTGAAATTAGAATTGAAATCGGCTTAGAAATACATTAGATACAAGCATTTTAAGTTGTTAATTTGAAGGCGATTAGACAGAGAGATCCTACATCAACCGTGACGTCATTGTTGAGTACGGCCATATAAACTCCTTGTAAATTGCCGTTTTACTAGAAAAAGATGGAGAAAAATCTTTAATACCTTATATCTTGGTTGTTTTTATAGTTATTCGAAAACCGTTTTTCTTTCTGTTTATTACACGACTGAGCTTCTATTAAAGCCAAAAATTTTTTTTAGTATCTAGCCTATTGTGGACTGCGTAACTGTAGGGCTACTCTTGAACCAAATGCGATCGATCGGCATTGAGATTGTGATTTTTCGTACGCTTATTTGGCAACACTAGCGAGAAAGTGGATACGTATTTTGAGAAAATAAGATACCACCGAGTTTGGTCCACTCGAAATCACCACAATACGGTTCCAATTTTGTGCCAATGTGAAAAATCAAGCGTACAAAAAATCACAATCTCAACGTCGATCGATTGGAAATGGTTCAAGAGTATTCAAATTCAAATTCAAAAATCTTTATTCAACATAGGCCTTTACAGGCACTTATTGACGTCAAAACAAAGCAAAACATTCTAATTTAAAGAAAACATATTTAACCTTGTATGTGCATACATTCTGAAAATACTCAACATGTCTGCAAATACAAGTAGGAATGAAAAAAAAAAGTTGAATCTACACCTGTTCGGAAATTGGGAGAGCCTTCTCGAGAAGAACAGGCAAGAAACTCGAAAGGAATTTTTTTTTCATCTCCTCTTTTAAATCGCCATTTACAATCTTGGTTTTGTTACATAGTCATTACAAGTTTGAAAAATATAATCTGTATGCTTATATATACTTAAAATGTAAAAAAAACGTATGCAATAATTTGTTATTACTAAAGACACAGTTTAACAATCATACAGTTTAGAAACGCGTTTGATGTTGGACGATGCCGCCGGCAGCGTGGGAACTTACGCTGTCACTCGCAAATGTGTAAGGGTTATCAAAAAAGAAAAATAATTTAAATGCGATTATAATGTAATTTATTTACAAGAAGTAGTTACCCATATACCTAACTACATTTACATATGTTAGGTATGTTAGATAGCTATGTCAGGTAGGTGATCAGTGCTCGTAGGTGAATTAAAGTACAGACATCGAATACCTACCTAAGTTCGCCATATTTTAAAGGTATAAAAATGTCTACAAAGTAAAAAAATGCTTTAATTTTTTTGTCGTCTTACGACATCCACGGGAAGATACCTAGGTAGCGGCGATACATGTATTATAGAGTTTATTCATAGTTCAGAATTAACTATATTTTAAATTACACTAAACTATTTTAGTCGTTTTTTTCGACATCCACGGGAAGATAGGTAGCGGCGACACATTTATTCTAGAGTTTATTCAAATATAGTTGAGAATTAGCTAGGAAGTATTTATTATTATTGCACTAAACTCTCATAGTGTATAGATGCAGATTGTAACTTTTTAAATCTTGAAGTTATGCTTTAACTTTTTTAACTAGTATAATATCACTTTACGGCGGCTATAAATAGTGTATACAAAATAAATAATAGTAGACGATACCAATTTGGTTAAGTAATAATAAGAAATTATAGGAATAAATATACCTCGCGTCGCGGGGAAATCTATGGAAGCTTAATTCCTTATTGTATTTTGCGGTCGAGAAACATCCGTATACAGAACAAGTGTGCACCATTATAAATAATGTAATAAACAATTCACGTAAAAAACCAATGCAAATTTCGCTCGCGTATCACACCGTCACACACAGTCGTTTCCTTCAACCCTCCGCGTTCGAGTAAACAAACGCTGCGAGTTTGTAGGCCACGGACCGCGCCGCCCGCTTCCCCGTGAGTTCCCCACCGTTGCTCTGCGCAAACACGCTCGTTTCGTAACTGTATGATTGTTAAACTGTTCTAAAGATATGGTAAGTTGGTCTAATTCAAAATCGATTATTTGCATTATAACTAATAATAACTTCACATTAAATCCAAGCATTGGCATCATTTAAATAATCCTTGACTGTATAATATCCTTTACTCATTAAAGTCTTTTTTACATGCGCTTTACACTTATGAAAGGGCAAGTCAGTTACACTTTGTGGAACTTTGTTGTAAAAAGTTATACATTTCCCCATAAATGAGCCTCTAGTTTTTTGGAGCCTGTACGTTGGAACAGCAAGTTTATTTTTATTTCTTGTGTTTAACTGGTGAACTTGGAAATTGGTTTCAAATGTATTATAATTTTTATAGACATAAATCAAATTTTCATAAATGTATTGTCCTGCTAAAGTCAATATAATAATTTCTCTAAATAAATCTCTTAGAGAATCCCTTGTTCGTAAATTATAAATAGCGCGAACTGCTCTTTTTTGAAGTACGAAAATACTTTCTATACTAGCAACCGATCCCCACAGTAGAAGTCCATACGACATGACACTGTAAAAATAACTAAAGTAAATCAATCTTGCCGTTTCAATGTTAGTAAGTTGTCTTATTTTTTTTACTGCATATGCCGCTGAACTAAGTCTGTTTGCCAAGGACTCGATATGTGGGTCCCATTGCAAACGTGAATCTAGTGTAATGCCCAAAAATTTGGTATAATCAATGAATTCAATAATTTGATTATTCATTTCCACAATGGTATCCGTTTTCCTTACATTTGGCAATGAGAATTTTATTTATTTATTTATTTATTTATTCTTTGGCACGGTAACAAAATACAAATTACAATAACCTTATAAAATCATTGTACATAGAAAATGTTGTTAAATTTGTATTTCAATAACTACCGAGCACAACTTTCGACTTAAATATGTCCAGCTAGTTAATTAAAACAATCTAAGTGTCATTAGTCCTTACAGAGAACCATAACTACGCTTTCCGACAAGCTTATACTTTTAATAAAGGATCTAATATTTTGATGGAATATGTCAAGGTCTTTACAGAGAAGATTGTACTTTCTACACATACGTAAGAGTGGACTATTTTGTGTTACATTATTACTGGCTAATGGGACATGAAAGAGAAGTTGCCTACGATCTGACTTATTTGTAAATCTCAGTGAAACATGGCCCAACATATCTGTATCCCAGCTAGAATTAACAATTTTATGTAATGCTACAAGGTCACTAAGTTGCCGTCTCACCAGAAGTGAATCCAATCCAAACTTTTTGAGTCTTTCGTCATATGTTGTCAAAACTTTGCCTAAACCAACTTTATAACTGAGGCCACGAACAAACCGCTTCTGTATTGACTCTAATTTTTCTATGTGATTCTTATAATATACATTTAGTTTTATTTGAGTTTAATGATAAGTTATTAATTGCGAACCAATGCAATACTTTAGAGAGAGTACTATTTACAACATCAGTATTTTCATTTCCTCTGTCAACCTTAAATATTAAAGAAGTATCATCTGCAAATAGTACTGTATCGCACAGATTGTTAGTGAAGTGTGGGAGGTCATTTATGTAAATTAAGAAAAGCAAAGGTCCCAATATCGATCCCTGAGGCACACCCATAGTTATAGAGGCACCAACAGACTCAGTTTTGTTAATAACAACTTTCTGGACCCTACTGGACAGATAAGACTCCATAAGGCTAATTGCTTCTTTGGAGACACCATAATGTTTGAGTTAACTGGTTTATATGAAAAATGTTATTACATGTGAAATGATCTATTAACTGCTGAGATACAATTTTTTCGAATATTTTACTAAGTGCTGGTAGAATCGAAATTGGTCTGTAATTGGAAGGATCATTTTTATTTCCAGATTTAAATAATGGTATTAACTGGCTATTTTTTATGAGGTCGGGGAAGACACCTACCTACTGGTCGGCTCTCGAACAAGACAGCGCTCGAAATATGTTAGCATATCAGAGTTAGACAAGGCCTACGAGCATGGAAATCTCAATAAAAAAAATTTGACAGCTAAGATCGACAAAAATCGTTAAATTTGACAGATATCCCTAAGGAGTGGATAGGACAGATGCTTTTGTCGATCGATATATGTCGATCGTACATTATACATACATTTTTTTCGTAAACATCAGAAACGTGTAGGACTTCACACTGAAACCCACCAGTCTCCTTTGGATCCTGCTTCAAAAGTAACTCTGTATACATGTACAATTAGCTATTATTGTAATCTGTCAATGTACCTATACTAAATAAATAAGAGCATAAACAGTCATTTTATGCATCTCTTTCGACACAAGGAACAAATTTACGAGCGTGAGAAGTGAAAAAGGCTTTGATATTACTTTACTCAAAAATGAATGTAATGTGGTCATTTTGACAACCTTGTTTGAGCAAAGTCGACCTTGCCGTTCTGTTTCAAGGAAAGGCCGGCCGGCAAAGTTTTGCTTCAAGTTAATTAATATATTTTTTATTTAAATTACTTGCTGGTTTTATTTAGATTAGGTACTTGCATTTTTGAGTAAAGCACTATACAAGCCTTGGCCCACAATGACTGCTTCGCTGGTCACGCTATGATTGCCTCGAGCTAGCCTAGCTACGCTCTAGGCCTTCCAGCTTGGCCATCATTGCAGCCCTTGCTGTCCTGACTGTAAAGGCCTCGAACTACGGTCTCGGCCTTTATCTCAGCTCGTCCATCAAGTGCTGCACGCTGACCGCGCTGCGTCGGCCTGGAGCTGCGCTGTCAGCCATCATCAGCGCGACCAGTAAAGTAGTCATTATAGACCACGGCAGTAATGTACTAAATATTTAAGGTTTGACGGCCGGCTGAGATCGGATGGGCTGCTATTCGAAGCGGGGGACAAGTGCTCGTCGTTCACGGACGAGGCCGCGTGCCTCGCCGCCAGCTCCTACGCCGCGCGCGCTTGCGTGTGGCACTTGCATAAGAAAACGTGTCTTCCGGTACGTATTCTTTCGCTGTTGTGAACGTATCACGAAGTTATATCACAGATACGTGATAACTTAGCGATCAGGCTGAAAACGAACGTCGAGTTTCGTCTACATTCCTCGACATCACAGGATACTGATAATTATAGTATGTCGATTAAATGTATTTCCATGGGAGAATAATGACTTTCAAAAACCCTACTTAACCCCAATCTTAATATTAAAAATCGCAAATATTTACGTCACAGTAACGTCACTGATTGTTCGGTCCCACCTGCGCCTATCGTCCCAATCAATTCGTGCCGAAGCTTCGTACGTTTTGTACGCTGAAAAGTTATCGCGTATATGCTGTGGTCACATTAGCGGCTTCGTCATTTTGCACGAACTATCGTCCAATAATCCAAGATGACCGAAACCATTTTCAGACGTTGAACTATGTACAATGAATTTCTTACTTTTACATGACATGTGTGCTAACAATTATGAAAATCTAATAAGTAACGTATTTATGAAAATCTAATAAGAAACCTTGTTTGGGTTCCTATGTGATGAACTAAGTTTTATAATGATGTATCTATAAATTATAAAACTATTGCGGCGCACCCGCCTTAACAAATCGAAAGCAACCACCGAAATGAACAACGTTAGTCTGATCACGCAGCGCGAATAGTTAGCGCGCTTAAACCCTTTGATGTACTGCCACACGCCCGATGACGGACACGAAGCCCGAATATTCTTGACGATAGACGAATATGAGTGGTCACATTTGCGTGTATCGCGTCATAGCACGAAGCCTCGGGACGATAGCCGCAGGTGGGGCCAAAGCATGACAGCACGAGTGCAACACAGACAAAAATGTTACCAGTAAAATCATTTCAAAAAAATACTAAAAATGCCATGTAAACACATTTAATCGACAGACTATAAAAGAAATTGATCGTTGAAAGAAAACATTTGAGTAGGTACCCTAAAAGTACCTATATGGTGCTAAATTCTCAAATATTACCTATATAAGTTTATATAAGTTTCATTTGTGTAAAGTTTGCATTCATCAATACTTGGCGAACTTTTCCTCCAGTTGGCGACTTCAATTTCGGTCCTGTATACTTTAGACTTTATACATTTTATGTAGCAAGTGTAAACCTGAATAGTTGTTGATACAATTTGTCCTCTTCATGCTAAACAATTAGTTCGCGAATTGATAATCTACAGGAAACGACTTGATTATATGTGACTGTAATCAACAGTTAACGCTGACTAATTTTTAAAAGTCAATTTAATGTCTTTTTTTCATACTTTTCAGTTAGAAGAGGTCGGTTGGAAGGAGTCATTCGAGGGCAATGTGAAAGCTTGTGCGGAGGAGCCGTTGTTTGGTAAGTGATTTAACTTTATGACGAAGTATTAGCGTATATTGGACGCTTGATTCGGCGGGGTTACTCTTAAGCTTATTGAGATATCGATGTTATTTACAGCGGAGACAAAATTCAAACTTAATGTGCGCATCGTGATATAAATGTGTTATTAGATGCTTTATAGAAAATTTTACCAACCTTGTCTTAGCTTAGGATACTCTTGGGTGGCATGCTGTCTTATTCTTTTCTCTAATGACAAAAGATGACAGCATGCTTCTTAGGCGTTTCCTAAGCTAAGGTACAGATCGCGCCAAACATCTAGTCCGCTCTGAAGTTGCTTCGCACCTCTTTCTCGTGCACATGCAATATACTAAGTTTATTTCTATCGTGCTTAATATTTTTAGTGGTGTGACATTCATCCAGCACTTATAACTTATGTAGATAGACAATATAATTAAATTAAATTATACGTATATTTCGGTAATGCGACGCGAATCGTGCTGTGTTCAGAGCAGACTGTAAGGTTGGTAACATTGGCCATTAGTACTCTGAACAATAAGTGATGTATTGTTCCCTCAGACTAAGTACACCAATGGACTCGCTATGTATTAACTATGGCAGGAATAAATTTGCGTCCAGTCCATCATTACCAAGCACCGTGTTGTTGTGCTAAAATATCAGTCAGTGAGCGTTATTTGTCAGTGCATTTTACAGTTATACGTTTTTCATCATTGATTTTTTTAATCAATTGAATAAAGAGAAACAAAAAGTGTGGAATCTTGGATATGGCGTCCCTAGTCTTTTCCGCCATCTTAGAGCACCAACCCAAATTTTGGCACGCTTTTTCGTAGGTATTTCCATGTCCTTTGGTATTTATAGTCTAAGATTGTTCCAGACGAGGGGCTGTGTATGAAGGCCGAGTCTTGTTCCGCCTGTACCGCGGCGGGGTGTGCCTGGTGCGGCGCTTGCCTAGCCTCCGCTCTCTATTGTCCGAGGCACGCGCATAAGGTAACATATACAAGATTGAATTTATATAAAAAGTACATACTTACCACTTTTGAATCATAGTTCAGTTAGAGCACATTTTAAATACACGATGGTATTCTGTAGTTTTTTTATGATTATTGGTACTTTCGTCGCGCAGGGCTAAATTAAAATAAGGTGTACCACCGCTATAATAATTAATAAACTTTGATCTAAGATTTAACTCAACCCCATATTTTTTTTTTAAATATTTACTTAGCCACGAACCGTAAATATAAGACCAGCATGAAGTTGAAAGCTAACTAAAAATGAAATGATTTTTTTTTCACAATGAGGTCATCTATAACTTATTATTTGTAACATACAATTATGTATCCTATATTGTAAGGGGCTCACTATTACTTCTAAATAATAATTAGAACACATTTTAAACACACAAAATGGCATTTTGTTATACACTGTTACTTTTTTATCACCCCGGAAAATTTTAAGGGACGCATCAGGACACGGTACTAGAATGATTTAAATATTAATAAATAAATAACTCGCCAATTTAATTTTTTTTTTAAATATCCAAACAATACTGCACTAGTAGTAGACCGTATTTTTAAGATTTTTTCTATTTTTTTAATTTTTATATAATAATGACTGTGTTCTGAAGCGTCCCCTAAAATTTTCCGGGGTGATAAAAAGTAATCTTGTATATGTTTTATGTGACGCCCATTGGAGAAAATGTCCAAATTAAGACGTTTCCATGTCTTCATCACGCGCGCGTTTATGGTCATATCTGCTACATTTTTAAAGTATACTATTATTGTTAAACACAGAACTCTCCCTACAACCGCTTTAGAACGCTGAGAGCGAAACAGAAAGGCGCCAACGTGCTGACTAGAACGGTTAATATTGTTAACTTCTCATAGTGTGCACGTACACCTAGCCGTTGCTTGTGTGTGGTGATCAGCAAATATTCATTGACATCTATAGATTAATATTATAAGTGGGCTCAATAATAAATATAACGATACATTTCAGTCCCCACCTTCTAAGAAGCCCGCTTTGACAGTAGTCATCCCATATAATAATAATAATATAATATGTACCTTTATTGGCTCGTTCCGAATGGCGATGATATCGAAGTCAGCGCGCTTA
Source organism: Schoenobius gigantellus (assembly GCA_963935595.1). Classification (NCBI taxonomy): domain Eukaryota; kingdom Metazoa; phylum Arthropoda; class Insecta; order Lepidoptera; family Crambidae; genus Schoenobius; species Schoenobius gigantellus. The sequence goes on along the minus strand of OZ012562.1, from coordinate 18,083,666 downwards.
AAGTCGTTTCGAATCGCAGCGTGCGTGCTCACAGCATCCAACCTGACGTCATCGATGACGTCATTACATTTGCCATCGACCATGCTTCGGATCGTAATCGTTGTGAGTGTTCTGTTATACGAATGTCAAGTGTCAATGACAGCGTTTAAAAACTACAACATTTATTGTGAGGGATAAGGAAAATAATACAGTAGTGGACAAACTTTTCTGTTGTCTACCTAAGTGCCCATTAAAAATGGTTAGATGCAAAACTACGTGCTATTGTTGAAAATTAATTATCTAGCTAATGGACGTCAATGTCTAAGAAAACGTCGCTCTCATCGATATAAGCTCATTCGGAACGCACCTTATGTCATCATGATAGAGTCTGGCTAATGAAAGATGAACCTGACATTTTTTCAAGTAGCAACACTGATACAATGTCCCCATGTATTTTAGTTCAACATGGTGATTTTGATACTTTATAATAAACAATTTCATAATATTTTTTTTCTAATTTCTGTCGAAATATTACAGATATTAAGTAATTTTAACATTCATGAAATCCAAATACAGCGATTTCTTATAAAAGGTTCATTGTTGGAAGTTCATTGAAACTAAACATTACCTAATATTTAATTTAAAAAAAGTATCAACTCCTTTTTTTATATTCTACTGAATATAGTAGGAAAAAAAAGACAATCCTTTCACAAATTTAACAATCTAAATTACTACATAAATAAAAAAAATTAGAATATTTCAAGTATCAAAATGTATTTTACCTTCTGTAGACAGTATTACCAGAGCTAGAATTTTTGAATTTGCCGCTTTTTTCCAAGCTCATGTTTCGTGTGCCAGATTCTAGTTTATCTGTCAAAACTGACAGATAAACTATGGGGATGACAGCTGTCAAAACGCGCTGTAGGGGTATTAAATATGTCCCGGAGGATATTTTAGCCCTTTCAAAGATTTTGCACTGTAACTAAAATCGCTAGCCTAACTAGATAGAGAGGACCTTCGGCGTTCTGCCTAAGGAGATCGTAACGAACGAAATCCTGTGATTGGATCTGACTTGCCGTCGCAGGTGACAACAAGTTTAACTAAATAGTTCTTGTTTTTTTTCGAATAAATGACGTAAGGAAAATAAATTCAAGTGACCATAGAGGCTGGAGTATTTATGCTCACCAAGTTGGCGCCACTGGCGAATAAGGTCATTCTGTAAAAATTGGTTTACTATTGTTTACCAAAAAACTTATGTCAAAAGATCGTTTTACAAACAACCTATGAAAAACTAATCATTTGACAAACTTTCATTTCGCAAACATTATTACTTTAAAAAGAATTATTTGACATAATACAGGTATCGCAAATGTTTTACTTAGAAAATATTTCAACTGTTAAAATATTTAAAAAATGTTTATATGACTAAATAATTCGTTTGCCAAATTGGTGATTATACAAAAAGTTTGTAAATAAATTATAAGTCAGGTGACATTTAAAGGGTAAGAACCTTTTTTTTTTTTTTTTGGGAGGGGGGAAAATGCATTGACGCATTCCTCGTGGTCGAGCCTAACCACGAGGATATGTGGGACTCCCCAGACCGTACTCGGCCCAGGCCTACCCACTAAAAACCCCCCCAGCAGCTCCTCCGTCCGTCACAAGACAGGGGGAAGGGGAGTACAGCCAGGCCTTGTTCCCGCTGACCCCCTGCCCGTGACATGTCCGTTGCCGGACTCACCGTCTGGCTCTGCTGCTTAGTGGAGCGGCACGTGTGCTGCTCTACACCCCGAAATTGGTTTTTTATTGTGGTTGTCTTCCACGCGGCCCAACGCTCAGTGCGCCGGGCCCCCGGCCCGCTCAGTGCGGGTAACGGGTTGCCCGACGCCAGATCCCACTGGATCCACCGCCGCGCGGGTGAGCCGAAGCTCGGGGCAATCTCCGGCAGGCGCGAAGCGCCATGGCGAAAAGTCGCCTTCACCCCACTACCTTCAAAGGTAGCCGCCCAAATCAGGCTTCCGGCGAAAGCCACACCTTTTCTTAAGACAAGAAGAGGGGACTTCGCCCTTCCCCCGCATGAAGCGGGTGGCCAAACGAAGTGGCCCGCCAGGTTGAACCCGGCCATCCCACACCCCCCTATATGGGGTCCTCTCGACAGACTATTAGCCCGCGGCAGAAAATCTGCCGGGTTGCCCAGGGTGCACCACAAGGAGGTTGTCTGACATCGCACCCCAAAGGGTAAGAACCTAATCTAACCTAACCTACAGTTTTAGCCAATAAGTTGCTTTTTCAATAAGTTTGATTTTCGAACTCGCTCCGCTCTGTATGGTCACAATATCTAACCTAACCTAACCTACAGTTTAATCCTATTCGTTCTTTTTTTCCTTGCGGGGGGGGGGGGGGGCTTCCGCCCGCTTCCTTAAATATTATTATTTATTGTACACAAATTGTCATACATTTTTTATATACGTGAGTTACGTACAAGGGCGAGCTTATCTCATAACGGCAGGTACGGTGCGGTAACGCATTTCCCCTCCAATTAAAAAGGTTGCTGTCACTGAAACCCCTGTGGTGGGGTTTATTGTAGTGATGTGCCAACTCGGAAAAAACAAAACTCGATTTAACTCGAGTTAAAATCCACGTAACTCAGGTTGAACTCGAATTACGTAACTCGAGTTAACTGGATGGACAAGTTAATGTTTTTTTGACTTTTTTCCAAATTATTCCCTCAGCTTGGCATAAATACTTTAAAAAAATTGGAACAGACAAATTATATTTTTATCTGTTTCAATTCTTTATTTTTTATATTATTTATTTATAATGTATTGGGAGAGTTATACCTACTAACTAAAGAAACAAAAAAAATATTGTTTGAAATCGAATCATTTATTTAAATATTTTTGGCTCGAATTTTAATTAAAAATAATATTTACTATCAATTAAACTATGAAATTATATAGCAATCTTTTTAAAATAAAATCAGACTAACATTATGATGCAAGTATGTACATAGGTACATTTACAGGCTCATAATTGTTTTATAATCAGTAATCACAATATTTTCGAATACATCCCAAACTAAAGATTTTCTTTTAGGACCCGGCATTTTTCAAAAACATAACAACGCATAACACGCAAAAACTAAAATAATAACCGGCACTTTAAAGAGAACCTCAAATCTACATGTAATGACACTTGTTTGTTTGTTATGAATGAATGAATATCAGTAAACGAAATGAATATAGTCTCACTCAAATGATCGGCAAACTTCGCTCCATGTCGGTTCTATTCGGTTTTCGAACTCGAGTTAGAGAGAATTCAATTCGAGTGGATTCACACTAGTTTATTGTCTTGTCATATCACGGAGCGCGCTGCAAGTGTATGACGTTTCGCTCGCACTGGTCACTCGCCGTATCATGTAGCGTTGCAATCGCCGTGTGGAGATTGATTCACAGAGTCACTGCTGAATTTGATGTCACGGCAACTATCACCGCGATACAATAACAATAATTATATTTTCATATAACAACATTTTATAATAAATATAAAACTTAGTTGCCCACACTAGGAAAACCTGTATTGTAGGCAAGTAAACCTTCCGTTGTTCTCTATTTAAAATAATAATTATTGGAGTGAAAACAACAAAGAAACAGTTACAATTAGGTACGACTAAAAACAATACAAAGAATACTATATTATACTACATATAGGTAACTGCAACTTTTCTTTTTGTAATGATTTACACACATAGAACTTAAATCTTGTTTTAAAATATACATTATTGATTCCGTTTTTACATAATCCAGTGACAGCAAATAATCCATGACAGAGAATTTGCACTGTTTATTATTTTGTCGCAATCGTTCGTGAACGTAATGCCTAACGCTAACACGTGCAGTAACAATACGCTCAATATAATTTTTCATGCTTTCAAGCGGACAAAATAAGAAGCCAGTATGGGTACTGACTTGTCATTTTGGCTGCTTTGCATTGCACTTATATAAAACCACGTGTATTCAAATAAGTCACGTATTCAGTCATATCTGTTCACGTTTATCTTAGCTATGCACAATTATTATTGTACTCGTGTTATGGTGCTGTTAATTTAACTTGTTCCCCCGAAAAAGATAATAATAATATACTTAATGTTAGTTCCGACTTTGTTCTTGATAATAAAGAGAAATGACAACGAAATATTTTTTCTTTAATTCATTGTTATGTATAATTGAATCTATTATTCATTATGTTCTACTTTTCTTAAACATAACATTGAAAACTTAGAATAAATTAGAGCGTCAGTTAGATAATTAAAAAAAATTACGCACACATATTTTCTACTTTGAAAAACTATTGAGATAAAGCGAATCAAAGATACGAAATGCGGGACGGACGCATGGACTCCTCAAAACACGTAAACACGGGTTCCAACGCCGCTCGTGGTGAAGTTTTTGTTTAAAGTAGAATTTTTATTAAAGTATTTTAAAAAAAAAGAGTCATAGACAACAAAGACGGCAGCTGGTATGCATCATACAAATTGTTGATAGCTAATTGCAATATGGAAACATGTCTTTATTTATTAAAACGAATGAACTACTTTCTACGTCTTTTTATTTGTGATGAAATACTTGCTTGGAAGTCGAATAGACTGAAATAAAACATCATTCACTTTATATTGCCAATCGGAAGTATAAAGTGATATGTTTTGAATGTTTCTCTTAGTATATTTTCTGTCATAAGTCTTTGGGTGGTATTTAAAAATTCTCCAATTACCGCCTTTTTTCAACTTGTACATAGGATTGCATATGTCTGTTACCCTCCTACGAACAATCTATCGAGTGATTGTTATCTTAAATAGTGCGTACTATGTGCGTCATATAGGCGTTGTCGATAGAGGAGTGCGGCGCGAACAGCGAGTCCCCGAAGGAAGCCTGCGGGAGATTTCACTCTTGCGCCGCTTGCTACGCGCATCAACATCATCACACGCACGTGAGTATCGAATAAATTATTTTTACAACCGGTTTTAATATCCCATCTTATCTGTGGATTTGTCTACTTGAGATAGAATTTTGACGTATTTTGTATAGGGCTAATATCGAATACCTATCGCTAATAACCAAATCCACAGATAGATAGAGTATTGAAACCGGCCGTTAGAAAACTATCCCTTTTACCATTATTTAAAAAAATGCTATCCATCAGTTTGTCCGGCTCGAAGGACCAAAATAATGTCAACATTTTGCTACGGTTTCGCCTGCATTATTGTTAGGGTTCACGTTTGCGTCAGAAATTGCGGTATTAACTTATATTATGCGGTATTAACGCCTTAAAGTCGTGGGTACATTTCGGAGTTTAACGTTAAACGCCACTAACAGTGTCGCATACAAATTATCGCGCTAAATTGCTGGCCACATTTGTGTAAAGTTATCGTGCGCAGGTGGCATAAGATGAGTCGAATGAAAGTGCACAGGTTGACCATAATTTCATGTGACTTCAATTAATTCGCTCATTTTTAAACAATTAGATTTTAATTATAATTTATTTTGAATAATTGGAGCCAATTCATTCAGCATTGATACTGTTTGATAGAGTAAATCCCAAGGAACAAATCTCTAAACATTTCCCCAAAATGTTGAGTAAGATTGTGATAATAATTTGATGATGGCTGTTACTATCCATAAATAGTAAAATAATATTTATTCACAGGGCTCAGAAGATTTAAGTCAAAGACTATGCTACTGGGACTACGATACTGTTAAATGTAAACCTGCGAACTCCACGGACGATATAAGGTGAGTTACTAATCGTTTCTTATATTTGAGACATTGCGTTTTCTTTAAAAAATCCAAGTAAATTTAAAAATCAATAAAGAACGAACTCGCGTCTTCAATATACCCTGATAGAGGGTCGCTCTTTGGTCGCCCTCCCTCCTGCATACAGATAGCTAGGTAATGTATTTTGCGTTTATTTAAATAATAGTTCTCCCATAACAACATATAAACATTATTTTCTTAGGAGCGTAGCGTCAGCGGGTCCGTGTAGCGCACCATGTTCCACGTTCCAGACATGCGCCAATTGTACTGCTGAGGAGTGTATATGGTGCGCCTCCGCCGGAAGATGCGTTGACAAGGTAAGGTAACTTTTGTTCTTCCTGCGAATCGCCGACACGACTATTGCTTCGTTTTGTAATATGTGCGTTTCACATAAGCCACTTTTTGGTGCTAATATCTGATGTTAACCGTGTTTTGCGTTTCTTTTCAGAAAGGTAATACGAATGCATCGTATGGTATTACAGTAGTTTATTTCTCTGTCCTATTCCGATAGTTTTGTTGCAACTCAAATTTTACGTAGTTGACGGACACTTTAAATTTTTTTTACAAAAGATACCTCTATTTTCTCTATTCAAAATCAAAGGAGTGCAACTTATGTACGTTCGTAGTACTAGTTAAGGCGATTAACATACTGCCACGCATGCGTGTCGACGCAGATACGCGCGTACTTGCGGGAGTGCAGATCCGCATCATCACGTGGGCTTTTTACGCATTCACGCGAGTAGTTGCGTTTCCAAAATCACGCACGGGACTGCGAGACTCGGTGTGCCATAATACCTTGCGTCTCGCGCGCACCTACGCGCGTGGGTGCGTCTCTCGCCGCTTGTGGGCGCGTGATCTGCACGAACGCCCGTGGATGCGTTTTCCGTGTGTTGGACTGTGCGTGTTTTCTGTACAAACGGAGATACTTACAAGTAGGGAATGCAAATCTCGCGAGATTGGGGCTCAAGCGAGATCCCGCGAGTTTATGAATAACAATACTGCGAGATCTCGCGAGATTAGCAGTTTAGTGTGTTTTTTTTGCAAATAATTACAATATTTGAATGAATTAGGAAAAAATAATTAATATTATAAGATAAACATTTATTTTCACGAATTTTTTTAATAGACTTTTATGCATTAAACATTGTTTGATGTATCTGTCTATAATTATTTAATAAACTTCTAAGTAATAAACTTTGACATACATATCTATCAAATAACAAATGAAAGAAACAACCAGTCTTCTCTTCTAATATCAAACAAAAATCTTTCAGTAATAAAACAGTTCTTTTATAACAAACAAAACAACGAGAAGTAAAAAAAAATGAAACTTATTATCTAAGTTGAGTTGACTATTAAACTGAGATATTATTATCAATTAAATGAAAGTAATGAAACTATATCTACTCGGTAGATCCATTAGATATTACAGATTAATTAACAACAAATACCGATTGGTCAGACTTTTTGACTATTTTGTGCTCTAGTGCAATCTCGTTAAACTCGCGAGATCTCGCCTTTTTTTCGACCGAGATCAATCTCGCTTAAAAAAGGCTCGAGATCGCATTCCCTACTTACGAGCGACTTAGGAACGCTACGCTCCGTGGTGCGTGGCAGTGTGTGAGTCGCGTAATAGGCCCTACTCACGATGCAATTTCGTTAGCAATTTGTTGCTGCGATCTGTTGCAATGCAACAGATTGCCACGTGAATAGGCAGGTTGCATGCAATTTATCGCAGGTCGCATCGCCCGCGCTAGCGACCGACTGATTGCTGCAACATATTGCAACGTGAATAGCGCGGTTGCATGCAACTTGGCTCAGTCGCGCTTGTGCAGCTTAGTCAGCCACACCTCTGTAGTGTAGTGTTTAAATTGTAGAAGCAAGAGCTAATGCAAATATTACTTTTTAGGGTTCCGTAACCAAGGAGTAAAAATGGGATCCTTTTAGTAAGACCCAGCTGTCCGTCTGTCTGTCCATCCGTTCGTCCGCTTGTCTGTCACTAGGCTGTATCTCATGAACCTAGCTAGACAGTTGAAATTTTCACAGATGATGTATTTCTGTCGTCGCAAATATTAAAGGGTCGCAAATAATATTCTATAAAACAAATGTGATTTTTTTTGCCGTTTTTTGATCGATATTAATAACGGCAACAGGTAGACGCTTGGAATATTCACCGAATATTTAGTTGTATATTCACTTTAAAAATAAATATTAAAATTAAAATAAAATAAATATTTAAGGGCGGCTCTCATACAACAATCTTGATTTTTTTGCCGTTTTTTGTATTACCCTTCGTGCGCAAGTCCGACTCACACTTGGCCGGTTTTTGAAATCTAGATAGCGTCGGTGGCATTATTATACGATTCGGTACGTAGGCAGGTAGTGTACACGTTGTGACGTTAAGGTGTCTGTTCGCAAAATGAAATTGCAAGCGAAGTTGCACAGGTGAGTAGAGCGCGTGCAACCGCGATTGCAACATGTCGCAGCGACAGATCGCAAGTTAGATTGCATCGCGAGTAGGGCCTATGACGCTCGTGCGGTGTCGCAGAACGCGTACGGCGCGTCGTTCCCGTTGGGCGGGTGCCGCGCGTGGTCGACCAGCGGCGGCGCGGTGTCGTGCGGCGGGGGCGGCGGTGGCGCGGCGGCGGGGGGGTGCGGCGGCCACGTGTCGTGCGGCGCGTGCCGCGGCGAGCCGGCGTGCGGGTGGTGCGACGACGGCGGCCAGGTGGGCACCGGCGCCTGCCTGCCCGGCTCCGCGCGACACCCGCACGACGCGCACGCGTGCGCGAGACACAGGTGACCGATCTATTTATTTATTTATTTATTCATGGAAAACAAACAGCACTTATCTAACAATAATAGACGAAATGGGATAGAGCAAAAATGCCTTTAACAGTTTTCGCAAATAGAAAAGTTAATTAATCCAAAATAAAATACATATCCTAAGTTGAAAATAAATTAAAGCCACGTCAATATACTGTATGTAATGAAAAAACTAATCATCCTTCAAAGAACGATGTGCTGTTTTTTTTTTCAAAGAAATTAGGCCTCGCCATAAATAAGTCAACATTTTCGGCATAATTAAGGTTGACATTTTTGAATACCCGGTTGAAAAAAGAATTTAATCTGTAATTTGTGGTACCTGTATCAACATGAAACTTCAGATAACGCCTCCTGGTATTACTACGAGATGGCAGCTGTATCGGTATCCTTGATAAAAGCTCCATACAATCTATTTTACCATTAAGTATTATATTGTAAAGAAATGACAAATCACTAATTAGTTTTTTTTTTTACTTTTCCTCAGAAAGTTACACCGCTTTCTGGGGGAGTGTGTTGTCTCGTGTAACATTCTTTTTCTTATGTGGTGGTAGGTCTTGAGACTAGTGCTATTATTGACTACATCTATATCCTAATGGCTACCGTACATTTTGTCATTATGTTGGTACGTGGTTATTTAATATTGTTATTACATAATTAAATTTAATGATTCGATTCCTACTTCACTATATTTTGCTATATAATGCAGAATATAGCACTATAACAGGTGCTATATAACAGGTGAGTGATGACGCGCACTACTTATAATGGCGTCTCTTCGTTATCGGCGATTACAGACGATTACGCGCGAGCACGATTGTGTAGTGGAGGGCATACTCGGCTGTGCGCGCCAATCGTCGCCTGCGACGTGAATTGTCGGTTTTTCGGGCACGCATCGAAGGGAATCGCCGGGTGGTTGCTTTGTGGTGTCCACACGATCGCAGCTCATGTCCTATGCTCATTGCTCACGTTCACTTTGTTCTATTACGATAAATGGTCAAACACCACCATCTGCTTATTCTACATTTTCTTCGCAACTTTTCGTTGAATCATAAACAAAATGGTTGTACACAGCAACCATTTAGGTTGCGGCAGCAACACACTCCACGTCGTCCATCTTGACGCTTGCCGTTCGACAAACTACTACAGACGATTTGCACGATGATCGTGCCGATAATAGACGATCACACGATCAACGATCATCGCCGATAATGTAGTGCAAACTTTATATTTGACTCGTATAGAACCAATAGCGGCTATCTCATTTTCGAATATTTTGGGGAAATGCAAAAATACGTTCTATGTAGATGTTATACGGTCTTACTACGACATACAACACACACACAACACACGTACAATCACACACAGTTACTGTTATTTAAGTGCGCCTGAATGACCCATTTTACTCGCACTTATCGAGGAAACACCCCTTCGCCTCTTTTTCTGAAATTAGTTTCTATTAATTAATCGAGAGTAGAATCGATTCCACTAATAGAAAATTTCGGGTCAAATTGTATTTATATGTAAAAAAAAATTAATCGCATTGCTTTTATAAGTTTACTTAACTCTATTGTCTTTATTTCTTAACGATGGGGCGACGGCTAAGCGGCATCATCGTACCCGCAGGTGCGCGACCATAGAGTTTTAAAGTTGCAAGATATGCAACAAAACACACAAGAGAACAGAAAATGTCCTCCTAAATAATCCGCAAATATTTTTTATCATAATTATTTCATAGTGAAAATAATTTATTTCTTCTGAGGTTTTGCACTATTTTATTAACACCGAGTGTTTCCATAACTGTTATCCCTTTTCAAGCTGTTGACATTTTATGCCCGGTTTCAATATTTTTCACTTCTCATGCTCTGAAAGTGCTTATTTGTGCAGGATTATAGGCTGCAAAATCGAATTTTGTGCACAAATGCATTAACGTATCTACTCATACATAAATGTATCTATATAAAGGCAAAGAAAATGAGCCATACAGCCAAACACAATAAGAAGTTCATAGATTGTATCTATATTAAGGCAAAGAAAATGAGCCATACAGCCAAACACAATAAGAGGTTCATAGATAGAATTTAAGCGAGCCAGTCCCTTCTGTATCCAGAGATTCCTTGTTGTCGTCATCCATCTTCTCATAATATGCCATCTTCTCACAATATGTCATCTTCACAAATCCAGAAAAATATCGTTAATATGCCGGGAAAAACAAATTCCTTTCAGTATTCAAAACTGTACTAATTTTACTTTGAATTTTAATTAAAGAAATGTTATGTCATACTACTGTTTTATTTCCTCGCAATCGAAGTGAAAATCAGAGTTTATAAGTCGTCCACAAAGCTATTTTATCCTCGACAGTACTATACTCGTCTTCGGCTCGGGCTGCTAAAAGTCTCAGATAAAAATGGTTCATTTTGTGCACTTGTTGTAAAATCTACTATAAATAACAATTCGTTTCTGCTACGGACAGTTAAATTTTGACATTAATTATTCTATGGAAAATATGTCAAACAAAATACAACTGTCCGTAGCAAAAACGGATCGTTTTTGGAATATTGCAACCGGGCATTAGAATAGAAATTAGGCATCAGTAAGTTCCTGGAAGTATACCTGGAGTTAACCGTCCATAAAGCAATATGCCCTCAGGGCATCAACACTGAGTGAAGTCCCTTTTAAACTGCAGCACACACTTGGAATTCATTTCTTGAAAGATGTGTAATTTTTTTGTCAATAGAATTTAAGAGTCAATAATTGTTGTGTAAATGTATTCTTGTTATGTGTTTGTGTGTTGTTTGTTTAAATAAATGTATCTATCTATCTATCTATCCTGTTTCGTCAGATGGCACTTCACCCACTGCCCCGCGTGCCAGTGCAACGGCCACGCGATGTGCAACAACTCGACGCGCTGCATACAGCCGTGCGGGGGGAGGGCCATCGGCGAACACTGCGAGATGTGCGCGCCCGCGCATTGGGGGAGCCCGCTCAACGGCGGCGTGTGTCAGCGTAAGTATTACGTAATAATAATAGTATATAAATAATAGTACTCCATACAGAACGGCCACTCACATGCCCGCACTCATTTCGAATATCTCATCCCACCCCGCACTTCGTTGTAGACATCACTGAGTCACTAGCTGTGTTCCAGTCAACCATCACCACTTTGCTGGTGCTGACATCTGATGTTAGCCTCGTTTTGCGTTTCTTATAAGAAGTGTTGACATTTTTAGCCGCGCTCATTGTTACAAATGAAACGGTAAGAACTGATTTTTCGTGCTGAATTTTGACGCCTCACCTACTTAGTCCAGTAACTAAATGTTTCAAATAATACAAATCAAAATCAGCTAAAACTATAAATATCTTTCAATTTATTATTTAAATCCACTGAAAAATCACTTTGATTCGTGAAAAAGAGAGTCCAAATGTGAAATTTGAAAGCTGTCAAAAAATGGTATCGGAGGACCCATCTATTAGCATAGGTATTTGGTGTTAACTTGTCGTGCCAAAAATGTTTAAATGGAACACACGAAACCAGCACGAAAAAGTTAGCACCAAAGGCTAATGAAATGCGTTGATGCTAAAAATGTTGAAAATGTTGCAAATCCGTGCTTAACTGGAACGGGCCTAAAGACACATAAACAAGGGCGCGCGCGATCGCTCGGGCGAATAGACGCGAGCGCCGGTCGATAACAGAGACAGCGCTATGCGGGTAAAAGAGAAGGCAGCCGCTGCACTTCTTGCGTCATTTCGAATGATAACCACGCACTCAGCCCTACTAGATTCCACGCACACATTTGCGCGGGTACAAACGTCATTTGCAATAGGTAAGTGATTTGCGACCGTTGTATTGAGTGTCCGAGGTGTGGTATAATATAGCTTAGGTATGGGTGAATCCCGTACAAGACTACAACCGCCTTTGAGCTTTTGTGCCACTTGAAGCCGCAGATAGTCTATATAAACTTTTTATTGAACAAATATAGACAAATATAAACAGAGCCGGTTGCACCAAGTTTTACGTTTTACGATTTCGTAAAAGTAACAGTAATAGTCAATATAAATACGTAAGAATTGCACCATTCTGTGTCACCTCTAGTTTCAATTTTATTTTTATTTTATATCTAATAGTCAATCATATTATATCTAATAGTCAAACGACCCGTTTTTATGTATTAAGTTTTTACATGTTACGAAATTTGCAAAACGTAAAACTTAGTGCGACCGGCCGATAGTGTAGTCTACCCATTGACCTACAAAAAATGGACTAGTGAATCTGTGGAGCGATCTTCCTCAAACTGTCATAAGTTCTCCTACGGTAAACTGTTTCAAAAATAGACTCGACAAACATTTAAAAAGTTATTTAGCGCAGTGATATACACGCATCAGCTAATAGAGCTGCTAGTCTACTTAAAAATTAATAATCAAATATCAAAATCTATATCGTATTTAGAATAAAGTGTAAGTTGTAATCTCTTTGTCACTTATATCACTTTTTTTTGTCGCGAGCAGCGTGCGAGTGCAATGCTCAGGCGATATCCTGCGCGCCCGACACGGGCCGGTGCTATTGCACCACCAAGGGGCTGGCGGGGGACAAGTGTGACAAGTGCGACAACACCAACCATTACCATGCCGACGCGTACAATAAGGGCGCCTGCTACTGTGAGTAATCACTAGGGACTAATAGGGGGGGGTGCCAATTAATAGTTGTTATTAACCTACATAAGTTTTTACTGTGTGTTCACTATATTTTTGGAGAGCCAATCATAGTGCTGACGTAGTATCGGCAAAAAAAAAGATAACCGTGTTGTCAGTGTGCTCATGTTGTCAATGTTAAAATGTGCACTTTTGAGGTAGTATGTACAGTCGGTCAAAAAATCGGTTTACCACCGTAGTCCGTAAGGTTGAAATTCAGTTTCATGTCATAAAACAATACAATTGACTTTGCTTTGTACAAATATACTGACAGGTGCAAAGGAAACCTTAAATGGTATTTTGTTGATACGTGAAGTTTTGTCAAAACTGGTACACCACTTTCTTGGACGTACTTAAATATACAGGGGGTAATGGAATACCGAAATAATATTTCCATCATTGTCACCAAATTCAGGATTTGATGACGGGACGTGAGGAAAATCGAGGGAGACCCCTAAATTTAACCTAAAGAGGCATGTCCAACGTGTTTCATGTTTTTTATGAAGCTATTCAGGTATTCGCGTCTGGTAGTCATGAACCGACGTCGATGGCGTAGTGCGTAACCCTGTCGCCTTCCAATCGGGAGGTAGCGGTTCGAACCCCGCCACGTACCAATGTGTTTTCAAATTTTGATTTCATATGTACGTTTATTCGACGCTTTTACAGTGAAGGAAAACATCGCGAGGAAACCTGCACACACCTGTGAAGAATGAATTTCTTTGCAGGTTGTGTGTGAAGTCGACCAATCCGCACTTGACCAGCGTGGTTGACTAAGGCCTAATCGCCCTAGTTTAGGGTAGGCTCGAGCCCCTCGGTGGGGACGTATATGAGCTGTTGATGATGAGTCATGAGTCGAGCTGATGATGGAAGGATCCTTGACTTTTAGGAGCTAGATGTTAGTTTTTTATATACTGATCCTCAGTTGTATTCTTTCAAGTTACTACGGTGAGCCGATATTAAATTCACTGAAAAGAAAATATTTAACAAAAATAAAAAACGACTTCAAAAACAAAAAGTAAAAAAAAAAATTTGTAGTCATTTTTTTTTTCACTGTAAATGTCCCCGCCTAGACGACCTCGCCGTGGACTACCAGTTCACGTTCAACCTGTCCAAGAAGGAGGACCGCCACCTCACCGCGATCAACTTCCGCAACGCGCCCGTGAAGCCGGACGTGGACGCGGACTTCAGCATCACGTGCTCGGCGCACGCGCGCATGAACCTCACGGTGCGCACGCGCGCCGACCCCGCCGAGCGCACGCTGTTCTCGGACCTGAACTGCACCAACTTCCGGTACAAGTGAGTGTGGGACCGGCCTTTTTCGTGGTAGGCAAAGTGAACTATGTCCACGCGGACGAGTTTTTTGTTTCATTTTTTCGCTTTTCACAGATCGGTAGTGGGCAAAGGGGATGATTGCCATGCGGCCGAGGTTATTGATCTCATATTGTGAATGATGAAATAGATGATAGTAACACTACATTATACACTCGTATGTAGAGATAGATAGGCAAAGGGAACGATGGCCACGCGGCCGAGTTTTTGTTTGATGTTGGATCCGGGGTATAAATATAGATAATACTAAGTATAAAATATAGATAATTGTTATAAATTGGAGGGCGCTCCCTATAAAGTCCGAGATAGATCGATGCGCCCGAGCCGAGCAGTCACTGATTATCGCGCGAGCATTTAGGTAGTTGTGTGGATCAGCTGGGTTGGCCGTAGGGGGAGCGCTCCTCCCAAACCTGCTTTTACTGCTGCTCAAGAGCTGGTGACCAGACACTTGCTAGTAGGTAAGTGTTTTGTTTAAGTTAGTGACGATAAGGTCGAAGGTGGAAGCGAGCTTCGCCTGGACTCCTCAGTTGTTTAACCTCACGGTGCGCACGCGCGCCGACCCCGCCGAGCGCACGCTGTTCTCAGACCTCAATTGCACCAACTTCCGGTACAAGTGAGTGTGGGACGGCTTTTTTCGTGGTAGTGTGATAGGGAAAGGGAACGATGGCCACGCGGCCGAGTTTTTTTTTTGTTTCTTTTTTACGCTTTTCACAAATCGATAGTTAGCGAAAGGGACGATTACAATGCGGTCGTGGTTGTTGATCTAATATTATGAATGATGAAATAGATGATAGTAACACTATATTTTTAATATTAATCCATAGTTTTAGTGAGTTACAATAAAAATGTGGCCTACATTATACACCCATATGTAGGCAGATTTTTTTACATACAACAGGGAAGCTCTTGGTCTATATCTCATCCGATGGTAAGTGACGATAAGGTCGAAGGTGGAAGCAAGCTTCACCTGGACTCGAATCGTTCTGTTTTCAGTTGGCGTGATCTGTACAATGAAAGGTGGCGTATATTATACGCCCCTCAGAACAATCACTATAGCATAGGAGGAAGATTAAAACAAGAATTAATTGTGTGCTATTTGTCTCTTTCTAACATACGGCACAAAACTGTGTAAATGTAAGAGATGAGTAATATTTGTCTTTTGGCATATCACAAGGTGGTCAGTATATGAATTGATTGAATTGTCATTTTGGTTAAAAATATTACACGGCAAAATTCTATAGTACCTTGTATCGAAGATAGACCATCAGAGTTTGAACTATTTGAATTGTTCGTATAATAATTGTTAGTGCGTCCCGTGGCTAGTAATATTTTGATGATATTTTATTAATATTTAAGTGATTAGAAAGCAAGAATTCTTTAGGTATTTACAAATAGTGTGTGTTTGTGCACTCTTTTTTTTTCCGTATCTACCTCTCAGTGGAATACACTTGTTTGTGCACTCGATCAGCTGTTTAAAAATATTTTAAGCGGATATTTAACCATTTAACAAGATAACTGTGATTAATATAGTATTATCTTACTGTGCGCCTGTTTTGAGATAATTTTCTTGGTTTTTCGTCAACTTACTGCCAAATAAGTGCTGTTTTGGTTTTTCTAACTCAACAACAAATTAAGTGGGATACCAGAAAAATATTTTATTCTTGGATCTGCGACTTGAGAATACTGACACTGTAAGTACACTGCACTGAAACCTTGCTAAAATATCGGAAAAAAACACTGAAACTTAAAAACAATCGAGGAATTTATAACGAGAGAGCAATTGGTGGACAGCGCTATCTATCGTTGTTGCTTTTAATTACACGATATGTACGCGAGCACGCACTCATAATTAAACCATAAAGCAGCATCGTTCGATCGTGCGTAGCGAGCCAAAGTGATTGCCCGGAAATACGATAGGTGGCACCAGGTGTTGGTAAACAGAGATTAGTTATTACGAAGTACGGACATCGAACACCTAAAATCGAATTGCATTGATTTAGCGAAATAAAGAAATACATTATGAGTTGTGTTGGGTGTACGGGAGTCCTTGATGAGAGCAATTTTTTAAAATGCAATGCATGCAAGTCCAGTTATTGTTTGCTTTGTTTGAATATCGATCGCGAGCATGCATCGCAACTGGATGAGAGTCAACTTGCCTCACTGAAGTGTCCTGCCTGTGTAAACAATATTTCTCGACGGAAAAAGCACCCTAATATGGTAACAGCCAGCGATGCAACAACTAGCCCCATGAGTATGGGCGGGTCGCGTGCCGGCCCTCCGAGTCCGGTGGCGCTTACTCTTGAGAGCATTAGTGCACTGCTGGACCAAAAGCTGTCTCCTCAATCTATAGTAATGAAGAGTCTTCGCAGTGCTCTGAATGAGGACATCCGTTCTATGATAACAACTGAGCTAGACACGGCTGTCTTGCGTATAGAGCAAGATTTTACCAAAACCACTGATTTTATTGTGGCAGAACAAAATGACTTAAAACAAAAAATAATTCAACAGGATTCCACAATACAATCCCTACAATCGGAGCAATTACGATTACAAAACGACATCCGTGACCTAACCGTTCGCTTGTGCACTGTCGAGAAAATTTCACGGGATCATAACATCGAAATACAACTTGTGTCGGAGCGACGGTCTGAGAATGTACTTACTATCTTCAAGAATATTTGCAATGCAATTAATGTACCTATTGTTGACACTGACATTAAATCTTGCCGTCGAGTTGCCAAAATTAACCCCTCAAGTAACAGGCCACGAAACATTCTGGTAACACTATCATCACCTCGGTTGCGGGACACTGTTCTTTCAGCGGTGTATCGATTTAATAAAGCTCATCCGACAGAAATGCTTGCCTCTACCCATGCTGGAATTCTTGGGGAAACCAGTCGAATTTATATTACGGAACACCTTTCCCCAGAATGCAAGAAACTTCACGCGGAAGTAAGGAAATTTGCCAGCGACAACAAATACAAATACGTTTGGGTGAGGTATGGTCGCGTTTATTTACGAAGAGACGACGGTAGTGATGCCATCCATGTCAAGAACTCTGATTTTTTAAAAAACATTGTTAATTGATTTATCTTTTTATTAATTTGGTGTGGTTATTCGGTTTTTCATAATGCAAAATTTTATGGATAAAATCACATTGTATTATCAAAATGTTAATAGAATACGCTCTAAACTTAATGATATTTATGTAAACACTTTGAACTCTGACTTTGATATCATATGTTTTACCGAAACGAATTTTAACAATAGCATATTCGATGGTGAAATATTTGATGAACGGTATAATGTATTTCGCCGAGACCGCTGCAGTACGTGTTCTAGGAAAACGGACGGTGGTGGAGTGGTCATTGCCACAAAAAAATGTATGAACGTTGTTCGTCAGACGGCTTGGGAGACCGGGTTGGAGGTCGTCTGGTTGACTATTTATCCACAACGTAAAAATAGGCCAGTCATCAATGTATGTTGTTGTTATTTACCTAATTATCTGTCAAATAACGAGATTGAGGATTTTTATAAACACTGTCAAGATATAATAATTAGTTCTAAAGAAGAGTGTGAGTTTCTGCTTGTTGGAGACTATAATACACATAGTATTACTTGGAGTCAGTCATCAGAAAATGATAATATTATGTTTAGGCCTGACAATCCCCTGGATCAACGGGCCCAGTTACTAGTTGAGCTTATGTCTATTGGCAACTTAATGCAATTTAATAATATTCCCAATATTAATAAACGTATGTTGGATTTGATTCTGTCGACAAATAATAAAGTGTTGGTGTTTGAGGCCACTGATGCCTTAAGTAGCTTGGATCAACATCACCCGGCTCTCCTGGTGGAATTTACTTGCTCTAGATGTGTCGAGAGGTTATCTGCTTGTCCTTCTTTTCGTCCGAATTATAAGAAAGCTGATTATAAAAAAATTAGGAGTGATTTAAGTAATATTGACTGGGTGAATCTTTTTGCCGGGTTAGGTGTAGATGCTTGTGTAGATATTTTTTATACAGAAATAAATAAAATTATATCAAAACATATTCCATTAAAGAAAGATAATTCAAATAAGTACCCGGCCTGGTATAGTTATGCGCTTAGGAATTGTTTAGCGCAGAAGGCAAAGTTTCATAGAAAATTTAAAATGTTCGGTAATCCACGTGACATGGACACATACACAGTATTACGCTCCAGATGCAAATCATTAATAAAATCCTGTTATGTGGCCTACGTTAAATCCGTCGAAGACACCCTAGGCAAAGACATAAAAGCTTTTTGGCAATTTGTAAATAACAAAAAGGGTCAGGTTAGTATCCCACAGATGGTAACGTATGATGGCAAAACGTCCTCTAATCCTCAGAATGTATGTGAGCTTTTTTCTCAATACTTCGGATCGGTTTTTAATAACAGTAATGACCGTGACAGCTACCTCGATAGTGACCCCTTTTTAAACGATACTTCATCCAACACCATTTCTACTATCATTATTGACAGCGAGGATATTGTAAAGAGAGTTAAACTGTTGGACGCAGATAAAAGTGCTGGGCCAGACAAAATTCCTCCTCTTTTTGTTAAAAATTGTGGGGACGAGCTTAGCATTCCTCTCGCCATACTATTTAACAAATCTCTCACGGATGGAGTCTTCCCTAAGCTTTGGAAATCCGCACACGTCATTCCTGTTCATAAATCGGGGTCCAGATCGCGCTGCGAGAATTATAGGCCCATCAGCATACTGTCATGTATTCCTAAGCTATTTGAATCTTTAGTGTACGATCACCTGTATAGTCACATCAAATGTAATCTATCGGAAAAACAACATGGTTTTGTTAAGAACAGATCCACCGTTAGTAATCTTCTAGAATATAAATCATTCATTTGTAAGGTATTTTCTGCGCAGGGTCAAGTTGATTCAATTTATACAGATTTTTCAAAGGCTTTTGATAGGGTAGATCATCGTTTATTGTGTCATAAATTATCTCTTTATGGCATACACGGAAACTTGTATCGGTGGATCTGTTCTTACTTAAGTAGAAGAAGTCAACTTGTTGCGATTCGGGGTTACACATCATCACCAATCCGCCTGATCTCTGGTGTCCCACAGGGTTCGCATCTTGGACCATTGTTTTTTATAATATTTATAAATGACCTAATTGACCGTCTTTCATCTCTGTGCCTCTTGTACGCTGACGACTTGAAAGTGTTTGCAAGAGTACAAACCGTTAACGATTGTCTTATTTTACAGAACGACCTTAACATCCTAGCGAATTGGTGTCACGATAATCACATGACTCTCAATATTGACAAGTGCTTTGTTATAAGTTTCACAAAAAAACGAAATAAGATACTTTTTGAGTATGAACTTTCAGGTAAGATTCTTGAACGCCGCACTGTTGTGAGAGATCTTGGGATTCTCTTCGACGAAGAATTATCTTTCCGACCTCATTATGAAAGCATTGTAAATAGATGTTATAGCTTGCTTGGTTTCATAGCAAGAACTACGATAGGTTTTAGGAAGCCCCATAGCTATCTTGCCATTTATTATTGTCTTGTGAGGAGTATTCTTGAGTATGGGTGTTGCATTTGGTCACCTTTCTATTCAATTCACATAAAGAATTTAGAAAAAATACAAAGAAAGTTTTTGAGAGTTTTAGCTTTTCGCTTTAATCTAAGTCGCTCGTTATCTAGTTATACCCAGAGATGTAACCATTTTGGTCTGAAGACCCTCGAAGCTCGACGAAAGCAATATGACCTAATAGTATTACACAGGATTCTTCACTCTTATTTGGATTCGCCAACACTTCTTGCGTCCATAAACATTAACACATATTACAGGTCCCGGGCTCCCAAGCCGTTTGCTTTAGAAACTTTTAAAAAGAACACTTCCTATTTTAACCCCCTGTCTAGAATGTGTCGTCTATTCAATGATATATCAACTAAAGATAGTGACATTGATATATTTAACCCTAAGCTCACTCATTTTAAACGATGTGTTATATCAACTCTCTACTCTGCTACGTAAAGGTTTTAAAATAAACTAGCTCAAATATAATGTGTGTGTACAGGGTGGCGTGCACCATAGTACTAGTTTGTTAAAAAAATATATTTTAATTTAATAATGGTACTTGACAAAATATAAATTTGAAGTAATATGGTGCAACCCAGCCTTAATTTGATCAAATGCTCTATGGAATTACGAGTGTGTTCCACTCTTCACTGTAAGCTGCTGTGTGCACATATTTTGGCTTGCTGTCTAGATACAGATCTGAATATAATGTGTAAATATTATGTAATGTTATGACTGTAAGCTGTTCTGTGTACCTTACAAATAAATAAATAAATAAATAAATAAATAAACTCTGTAACACAATGTTTTGTGTAGTTTGGGGCTGCAAGTCTCATTCATCGCGAAAGGAAAACAATCAAAATTTATTGACCTTAAATTGGCATGTTTTCTCATATTGTTACTTGAATGTGAGCTAATAAGTACACTTATATACATATGAAATATCGCTGAATCATTTTGTAGAAAAACAATACGTAATATTAACTTCACTTTTATGTTTTAGCGATTTTTAGAAAATTACTTTGAGGTTTTCTTGATCATGCATAGTGTTGTAAAATTTTGTCGATATTTTTATTTTACAGATTTCCTAAAGACAATGTAAAAAAAATATGGATAAAGTGTATTGTCAGACGAAATTGGAGTCCAAGAAAGCATAGTCAAATTTGCTCCAGATATTTTCCATCAGATTAATTTTGTATGTACTTAGTAGTAAAACTATGAAATGGAGACGTCATGACGTAAGTCAAGTTATTTAATGAAAGGAAATCTTTAAACTAAAATATTATTTATGAAAATAAAAACGTATTTAATTTCTTAACTATTTCTTTAAGGAATCCTTGACACGGATCCCAAGAACAACCAGTTCAGATGATTTTTTTCTAAGAATTAAAATATTAGATCAAGAAAAGAACAGAAAGAGTCAAAAAGGTAAAATATCAAAACGCCGCCTTCGGAAAATTTACATTCTAACTAAGCCCGGCCGCACATCAAGCGTAATAAATCTATCGAAAAATGTCTTAACCACAGATTTAGAGTAGGCTAGATACCACTTGTTCATTAAATAGTATGAGAACCGAGCGTGCCTCCATATCCCCACTCATTATGACGTCACGCGAGTCATTTAGTGATGTACACACATAAAAACAATCGTTTCAATCGCAAAGCGCGAGGCGCCGCGCTCGCTCAGTGAGCCAACAGTGAGCTGAGACTTCGACGGGAGACGATGCGCGTTTAAAAACTGTGTGCCAAATTTCATCCAAATCCGTCATCCACATTAACAAACATTGAGACACAGACACACTAACAAACATTCACATGTACCTATGATAAAATTGATAGGATGTAACAAAATGTGTTTGATCCCTAAATTACCTGTAATAGCTTCCTTTTTCTGGTTGAATCAGAAAATGTCGTATTTTCATTTGTTGTTGGTTGGTGGTAAATTTTCTGTAAAATAGAATATTATTTCTTTTTTAGCCCACTTGATTCAGACTTGACCAAGTAGGCTCATTAAAGAATAGAATAGAATATCAAAATTAGTCATAAATGTCATAATTATCAGTAGCAGGTATATGTCATTAGTCATTAGCATAGAACACTTATCCACTTACTTCTTCATTTTGTGTCGTATTCAGCACCAAAATTTTCGGATATGCTGTTCCGGATAATCGTCTTAACTTTTTGCTGATTACATAGTCCACTTTATTGAAGTGGATTGAGCAAATTGTACTGTGTGGTGAAGGAAACCAATTTCTATTACCTGTCGCTTCAATCCATTTATTTTTTACAATGGGATCGCTTGGAAAACTGAAAACAATCATGCCCTATCTATACTTAATTCGAAAATGCATTCTCATTGGTCTCTTAGTTATCATTGTGTTCTTAAACCGAATTGATGGCTCGATTGCTTGAATCGATTTGAAAGTAACCATTGTACATCACTAGTCGCAAAATTTGACAGACGAATGATAAAAGCCCTTGTACCACGAAACTTGTTTACTGTGAAGTGATTCTGTCGTTTAAAATTCATTGCGTACGGCCAGAATACCCGATGGTGGTCTTTCAAAGCCAAACCCGCAATGTAAAATAAATATATCAACATTCCCAAATACGAATTTATCGCAGTAGTATCAAGCGAATATCACAACAAATCATAAATAATTGATTTTAAAATGAATTATAGCTATTTGAGAAACAAAGTTACTTACCGATGATAGGATACATCTCCATTGACACGATTTACTACTTTTGAAGAGTTTTTACAGTTTACAATTGCGCAATTTAGCATTTTTACGTTTTCAACCACACGACTCGTCAACGTTACGGTAGAATGCCAACTAAAGTAGAAGCGCGGTCAGTTAGAGCATTGCTCAAACTCGGGGCGTCTCGGGGCACGCTGCGCCGGGCAACAGGTGGTATCTAGCCTACTCTAAATCTGTGGTCTTAATAATAAAGTATGGTCAAATGTTAATGTTTTTAGTTTAATTTCCAAACACATGTACAAATAGTAGTTTTAGCATTCACGAATTTATCAAATCCATGAGGGTTAAATTTTCGGGTAAGTAAATTAAATATGAGATTAACCTCAAGTACCTCTAAGCGATGCGATAAAAAATGAATTAAATCTAAGCGATGAAATAAAAGCAGTGTGTCTTCGATTTCCTTCCAATAGAATTTGTGAATCTCTGCAATAGAAAAATTCCAACATTTTAGATAACGGGAAATACCCGTCACTTAAATAGTCCAAATTTCTGTCAAGACTATCTTGGAGACGCGTGAAGGTATCGAGTTGAAATTAAAACCATATAATTACTCAGTTCTACACTAACAAGTTCTAGTCCCTTGAAGATGTGAAAAAATCAAACTTCTAAGTTAACAAAAAAAGGTACGGCCGTTTATGTCGCCAAAAACGTATATTTCGACATTCTCACGGGCATCAAAATGTATAGGGTACTTTTCGTTGCTCTAGCTAGAACTATGAAATTTGTGAAGTTATATAGTCTTACACTACAAGTCAGGGAAAATCTCAAACTCCACATTTGTTTTAAATCATAAAATATTTAGTCTCTATTTAAAGTAGAACCTACAATTTTATACGGGACCCTCGGTGGGCGAGTCCGACTCGCACTTCCCGCTTTTAGTCTCATGAACGGCCAGCCTGACCATACCAAAGAGACACAGCAGCTATTAGCTGGATAAGTTACACAAGAAAATCTACCCTTAATTATTTATGTTATATTTCTCGTAATAAAGACATTTTAGTATTAGGGATCTATTAAATACCTACATAATATAATTATCGACGTTGAAACTAGGTGAGTGATGAGCACGACATCACTGGGAGAAGAACTGACAAGCGAGAATTAGTGACGACCTACAAAATTTCGAAACATCTTGCATATACGTGTCTCTGTCTAACTTCTATTAGCAGCGCCTAATGTCAAAGTGAGTCAAATATATTAAGTTCAGTAGCTATTTTTGCTAGGTTTCTATGCTTTAGTTATTCTTCTGAGATACGCCCATATGTAGTCTGAAAATACATGAATAAAGGGAGCGATGACCATACAGCCGTGTCTTAGGGTCGAACTACATCTAAGCGTATTCAACGTCTGTCATCTTCATTCACGAAACGCAGTACACAAAATTCAATGTAAAGTGCGCCGATTAGTAAATCAATCAATACGTTTACTACACGACCGCGGACGAACGGCGTAAAATATTTTGAAATGGCTTGTGTTAAACGCCTACCAAAAATGTACCTATTTTACTACCAATAAAATTCGAAACGCTTACCAAAACGGATAAATGGTCACCAAATTGTGTTTCCTAAAATATTATAAAATAGATTCAATTATTCTTTTTATTGAATGTCATAAAAATATATGAACGCCTATAAAATTCATTTCAGACCAAATATTTTACATTGTCACTAAATTGATGTTACCAATATTTTATGTTACTAGCATTAATTTGGTATTTTTTTCTGAGCTAGAAACGAACGGTTAATCGAATTTCTTTTTAACCGACTTCAAAAAGGAAGGAGGTTCTCAATTCGATGCATATGTTTTTTTTGTGTATGTTACGCGATTACGCCGCCAATTGTGGACCGATTTTCAAGATTCTTTTTGTATTCGATAGAGTATACTCCTGGGGTTGGTCCCATGGTCACCAAAGTCAGGATCTGATCATGGGATCTCATGAAAATCGAGGAAAACGCTAACTTAATACCAGCTCACCTTCGGTGATTAAATTAGGGTTTCTTTCACTAAAAAGATTTAATTCACTAAAAAGTTCAAAATAAAAAATATCTTACAAAAATAAAAACCGACAACAAAAACACTGAAAAGTGATATTATTTTTAACTTTTCAGTGTTTTTGAAGTCGGTTTTTATTTTTGTAAGATATTTTTTAATACCAAATATTATATTGTGGTTCCCAAAACAATTTGAACAATTTGTAATTAAAATGTTATAAAAACCTAAAATAAGAATAATGGCAACGTTTTTATTTTATTTAATACTATTTTTCATGAAAAATTGCGGATGAAATATACGCGAAACGGAACGCATCTTGATCTACCAATCAGCGACTAGTGACGTCACTC
This sequence comes from Schoenobius gigantellus, assembly GCA_963935595.1. Lineage (NCBI taxonomy): Eukaryota > Metazoa > Arthropoda > Insecta > Lepidoptera > Crambidae > Schoenobius > Schoenobius gigantellus. Next base: position 18,058,366 of record OZ012562.1, on the reverse strand, counting down.
GTGTTTCATGTCCCGTCAGATGTAAAGGTAAACATTATTTTTACAAAAATTATTTACATTTTTATGTAAAAAAAAATGGTAGTTGGTTGTATAAAAATAGACCCCAGAAACCTACCGAGAGTTAGTGTCGACATGGTAGTAACTTTTTTGTTGAAAGTGCCGAGTTTTCGAGTGCAGAAATGAAAGGAACTAAACTTCTGCGGTAGCATACCCCGGACACTCCATACAACGTTCGCAAATCAATTACCTATTACTACTATTTAAGCAAATGACGTTTGTACACGCGCAAATGTGTGCGTGGAATCTAGTAGGGCTGAGTGCGCGGTTATCAATCGAAATGACGCGAGATGTGCCGCGACTGCCTTCTCTTTTACCCGCATAGCGCTATCTCTGTTATCGGTCGGCGCCGATGAAGCGAACGCGTTCGCCCTTGTTTAAGTATCAGTGATGTCTACAACGAAGTGCGTGGTGGGGTGAGGTATTTGAAATGAGTGCGGGGAGGTGAGTGGCCGTTCTGTACGTAGTACTATTATATCTTCTGTGGTGGTAGGTAAAATATTAAATTACACTAAAGTTTTACGGCCTTACAAATAAAAAACTTATACCTCGGAATAACCTCGGAATAGTTATTCCGTGTTTTGTCTTATTTTGACATATTACATCTGACATGTGCTAAAACAAGACAAAACACAGAATAAATTATTCCGAGGATTATCCTCGGTATAAGTTTTTATTTGTAAGGCCATTAGTGTTTCATTAAGAGCATAAAGTACGAAAAGAAGTTTATCGTGTTACAATCATTTTTTCAACTTTGGATCAGAAGGTCCAGTTAAAAACAATTTATTTGGGAACTTCTTTGAAGTCGATGGACACATTGGTATAAAACATGAATCCAAACGTCTTTTTCAGAGCAATAATTGCATTTTTCCGACTATCTTATATCTTATAGTGATGGATAGTCCATTTAAAATAAGTAATTTGAAACAAATGGAAAATTTTTCCCTATGATATTTGAAATTAATGTTAGCGACGAATGCGTGACAGACAGGAGTGACGTCATCAGAATTGTAGGTCCGTTTTAGCGCGAAATTTGAAACTTTTAGTTTCAGACTGCATTTTATTGCAATAAAATTTATTATTTTAATTTTTAACATACTTGTGATCTATTCTACATGGGATTCTTTACAAAAAACGCAAAAATAAAAATATTGCATGTTCCCTATTGTTCATAGTTATATGAAATTGATTAAAATATGATAAGTCAAATATTATATTTAGGTTTCAAATATTACTGTGAAATAAAAAAACAAACGTAAAATGAAAATAGCTGTGTCTATTCGCACCCGGGTCCCTGTAGAAGTCCAATGCTATTCGGACCCGGAGTATGAAACATGCAGTTTCTTTTCAGTGTGGTCACAATAATGTAACCTAATCTAACCTACAGTTTTCAGTTTTATCCTATAAGTTATTTTTTGATTACACTTCTATCGGGTCCGCATAGTAATCGACTTCGATAGGGACCCGGGTCGGAATAGCCACTCCGAATGAAAATATGTTTTATTAGGTATATTCGTAGGTACTTATAACATTAATTTGTACTAAAGGAATAAAGGGAAGTAATAATAATTTTAGTTTTACATTAAAGTAATCTGGGCTTAATTTATTAATTTTGAATAACAGTCAAACAAATTTGAAGTAAGGTTTTTGGTAGTAATATTAATCTTTTTGTAAGACATTATTTGGTGACCATTTTATCCATTTTGGGAAGCAAAAAGAATATTTGGACAAAACGTGCAATCATTCGTTTGTGTGTTTATTTATTTTGGATCAAAATATCATATATTTTAGGACCCTTTTTATAAAGTCATTTTAATCTTTTTGATGCTATTTATTTTATTTGGTACTTTGGCTTAGGGTTCTATAATATTTCTGGTAACCATTTAAATTATACCCTTTTTAAATGTAGCCCAGCCGTTTGAATAAATATATAATATTTTTTTAACATCTTCTATTTTCATCAGAACTATGACAGAGAGTACCGTTCGCGAATCACAGTACTCTTTTGGGTGACGGAAAACCCCCTTTTTGCAGAGGAGTGTCATATTCGCAGAGTTCGCTATCTCATTGTGTACATATGTGTTTGCCAAATAGCGAATGACTTTATGCGAAACCAACCAACCCTGTTGCGTTGCGGTGTCATTTCGGGAATGAAGAGCTCACAAGCGAACGTCACGATGACTCCGCAGGCCGTTCAATAGGCTAGATGACTAAACATTTTTTTTGCTTTAATAGAAGCTCATTCATATAATAAACAAAAAGAAAAAATCGATTTTCGAATAACTATAACAACAACCAAGATATGAGGTATTAAAGATTTTTCTCCATCTCTTTCTAGCGAAACGGCAATTTACATGGAGTTTATATAGCCATACTAAACAATGACGTCACGGTTGATGTCGGATCTCTCTGTCTAATCGCTTCCAAACTAACAGGTTAAAATGCTTGTATCTCACGTATTTCTAATCCGATTTTAATTCTAATTTCACAGAGCTGTATCTTTTTCCACGGTATTTTAATATTTTATGACGTCTCGAGACGTGAAAATTAGAATTCAGTCATCATGCCAATAGGCTAGATGACAATTTTTTTTTGCTTTAAAAGAAGCTCATTCATATAATAAACAAAAAGAAAAAATCGGTTTTCGAATAACTATAACAACAACCAAGATATAAGGTCTTAAAGATTTTTCTCCGTCTCTTTCCAGCAAAACGGCAATTTACATGGATTTAATATGGCCGTACTAAACAATGACGTCACGGTTAATGTCGGATCTCTCTGTCTAATCGCCTTCAAATTCACAACTTAAAATGCTTGTATCTAATAAAATAAATAAATAAAAATAGCTTTATTTCTAAAATCATTTTTACAGCAATTACGCCGAGACTTCCCAGTGAGTTATCAAAGATACTCGTGTTGGGAATGACTCGCAACTTCCCCTTTGGGTTACAAAAATGTCATTAAATAGGTTACACAAGCTTATTATAATAAAAAATTTAAGAAATAATAAAAAAATATGTAAAAAATTAAGAAAAAATAAAAATGTATTTTGTTTTAATCAAGGACCGAAACCACTTTCCATATAAGGGGTTTTTGATTGGGTAATTTATAGACTTGTTTTCACAAACCCTATCAATACGGTAAGCATTTCATCGACTTACTGCACCGAAAAGCTAACCAAAATAATACAGTTAATTAGGGTAAGCACTTACCGCATCCGAAAACCCCATTGAGGCTAACCCTATCAATAGGGTTTTAACGCGCACAAGCAATTCAAGTTTTTACGTCAAATGCATTAGACTTATTGTTGCATAACCGTTTACGTGTGTAGTTCTCGACAGCCGCAAAATATCGCCCCATCAAATAATAAGGAATAATAAGTTATTCGCACTAAAGTTAATTTTCGTGTGACTCGTCAATCAGTTTACGTTAAGATGTCGCCAAGCTGCGCGCCAGTCGCGGTGCAGCTTGTTTGTTTTTACAAACTTGTATTTAGCCTGCACTGTATGTATGTGTATTTGTATGTATGTTCGGGTCATTTTTTTTTATAAAATCATTTCCGTCCGGAACCAAATACACGAATAGACAGCTTTTGTTGCGTATTAAATGTTTGTGAATAGCAAAATTTGTGACAAAATTTGTAACTTTTTACAACAAAGTTCCACATAGTGTCAGTTACACTTTTTATAAGTTTAAAGCGCATGTAAAAAAGACTAATGAGTAAAGGATAATAAAAAGTCAACGATTATTTAAATGATGCCAATGCCTGGTGTTTAATATGAAGTTATTATACGTACTTAAGTTATATTAAGTTATGTTTACAATTTTTCGGAATATGTACAATCGTATTTGGTTTTCATTTTCGGACCAAAACGTTGCTCTGCCCAGATTAGCATGCTTAAGCGTGCTTTGGTTTTTATAATAAAAATTAAGCCTTTAATACTGCCACCTGTAAGGAAAATATGGAAATAAAACAGTTAATATTTAACGATGGACGTAGGGTCTCTAAGGCCCCTTGTCTACAAATATAAGGACAAACATATTTTTATTTCCTTCTACTTTTAATCAATTTTTCTTTAAAAATGTTCAATATAATCAGCTGTGCAGCCAGCAGTGCGTCAGAAAATATCTATAAAGCAATTGTATTACGATTGCTTTTGTTAAATAGGTGTCATTTTTCTATTTTTTTACCTACGAGCTTTCTTTTATGTTTAATTTACTTATTAGAATTCATAATTGAGGAAAAAGTAGTTTTTCTTGTTAGATGAGATTTATTCCTATAATTATTATCACATAAGTTCTTTATTTCGTTATACTAAGTAAAATTTATTAACATTTTATTTAATTTGTATTGGTTTAGTTTGATTTGAACCTATTTATTACGATTAAGACATAAATTTTAGCCTAATATCTAAAAAACGTGTAAACTGCGTAACGAAGAACAGGGGCCTCAGTGACCCCGTCCATAGAAGTGTAAGGAAAAAATGACGTCCAAAATTAAAGGCGAAACAGTGAAAAATATTTGAATGTGGAAGTTTTTAGTGATATTAATGTATTGTAGGGGTAAATTGATGATTTTACTTAGTTAAAATAAGTATTATACTTACGTCTTCTAATGTGAAACGTATACTTAACTTTAAAACTTAACAAAAACTAAAATTTTCACATAAAATATCGAGAAGAAATTGCACTCGTGTCAGCGATATCAATGGCGGGTGCTACCTGGCTAAATGCAATTGTTCAAAATCAAAATAAATCAAAATCATTTATTCATTCACAATAGAAAATGGTAGGTATAGTTGCAGATGGTCAGCTTTAAAAAGGTTCAACATTTTCTAGTTATACTACTTATACTACGATAACATGTGAATATGTGTTACAATAAAAGTTTAAAAACTAATACTAAAACTAATTATTACTTAAAAATTCTTTAACAAAAAAAAATACATAGCAACCATTAATATAACTCAACTTTAAATCTGTTAAATGTTACATTTTTTCTGGTGTTATACAGTGTGTCCCCGGATAAGGTGCACAAACGAAAATGGGTGAAACTAGACTACAATTGATCAGTAAAACTAATTTTCAACATAAAAGTGTTAAATTTTGAGTAAATGTTTATTTTTACCAAATAATGCCCCCTATAACAAATTCTTTTTATTACCTCTTATTAATCCAGATCTTATAACCTTTCCAACAAAAAAAAACAACATTCTGTCTCTAATACATGTTTAGCTACGAGGCTTTAATTGAGGAGCCTGCTAACGCGCCGTCCCCTGGCGCCCGCGCCCCTGCATTTTTGTCAACCGCTGAGGTATCTTTTCTTAAATTGGAATTTAGCTAAACACATTTAAGCATTTTTTAAACTTAAGCTAAGCTTTTTCATTGTAAAATTGATTAAAACAAGAAAAACCAATCAAAATAAGTATTTATTACAAAAAATCTAAAAAAACATTTTTTATTAACTGCATTATTTGGTAAAAATAAACATTTACTCTAAATTTACTGGAGGGAGACTCTGTACCAGGGTCGTCTGCTTAGGTACCTCCGTCTTACCTATTTCTGCCGCAAACAGCAGTGCTTGCATTGCTGTGTTCCGGTTTGAAGGGTAAGATATGGCAGTGAAATTATTGGGTACTGTGACTTTACATCTTGTGTCACAAGTTGGCAACGTACACTGTGGTTCTTGTGGAGGTTGCAGTTTTGCTGCGAATCTCACAAGAGCCACATGTATTATAGGTGACTGTTACCACTTACCATCAGGTGGGCAGTTTGCTTGTTTGCCAACTTTATGCAATAAAAAAAATTAACACTTTTATGTTCAAAATTAGTGAAAAAAAAATGTTTTTCTCCCTATTGACTGCTTTTATGTACTTTTTTTTATTTACCATACAGTCCCCGATTTCTATTTAAGCGTCACCATTTTGTCACGCTAACATCAAATGCTAACCACGTTTTGCGTTTCTTATAAGAAATGTTAAAATTTTTAACCGCGCTATGTTTCACAAAGGAAACCTAACCTAAAAATCAAGATATTGTTTAAATGGAACGCATTACGTCAACATACGATGCTAGCCCTGCTAGCGTCAAAAGCTAATGAAACGCGATGATGCTAAAAATGTTGAAAATGCTGCGAATCTGCGCTCAAATGGAACGCGCCTATAGTTAATCTTTTGGCATCATTGTTGTTTTTATTTGAATAAAATCCACGCAGTGGTTACAATGTTACAATTTTACAAACACAAAAGGTCTTAAAAAGAGAATAAAAAAATCTACATTAAATACAATTTAATTTTAAAATTTTTCTTCTCTTTTTTTATCGATAAATTGTAGTCTAGTTTCACCCATTTTCGTTTGTGCACCTTATCCGGGGACACACTGTATATAGAGATACACATTCAACAACAGTTAATTATGAATTTTGTAGAATTTGGTCGAACACCAGGGTCAAGTCTATTTATATATCTTGTATATTTATTTGGAAATAATTCTATAGTACTTTTAAAGATACTTCTATTTTGTTTTACAAATTTTGCAATTTCAAATATACACGGTGTTTCATAATAACCAATAAATATTTTATCGTTATCTAAAACTAATTAATAAATAGTTTATCCCGTAATGTTATTCAACCCAAAATTTTCATGTATATAATAGTATCATCATCATATCTATGATTTACATGAAAATTTTGGGTTGAATGACATTACGGGTAAACACAATTAATTAATTAGTTTTAGATAACGATAAAATATTTATTGGTTATTATGAAACACCGTGTATAGGAAGGGGTAGTAAATTAAGTTTCTTAAAAAGTATTCATAGTGAAATTCACTCACATTGCTTAGTTTTAGACAGTTAATATAATAGGTAATAAGCCAAATTCTTGAGTCATTGTGATATTGTTGATAATTATTAAGGAAATAAGCAGTTTTTTGTCATGTTGATTTATATATTTATCTCAAAACTATGTTTTGTTTTATTTTAAACTTACATCGTATAAAGTATCTTAAACATTAAAAAAGGTACCTACTTTAAATTTACTTAAACATTTTTGTAGCTGACTGTACATAAATATGTCAGATTCCACCATCGAGCGAGTTGACGACCAAGAAATTAGGTAAAATCGGAAGGTGCCAACTGGCGAGCGCTCGCGAGTTTTGCGACCAGTTGACGAATAAGTCTTCTTAAGTTATTAGGAATTTGCTGCGGTAACATAGGATTTCCCAGATCTCGAAATCGGCTGAACGCAGAAGTTTGAAAAAAAAACGATAATAGACCTTAATTTCTTCAAATTAGTTCAAGCATTAGTTTTTGATTTGCTTGATGAATAACTATGTAATGGCAAATGTTGCTATTCACAAACATTCAATACGCAACAAGAGCTGTCTATTCGTTATTTTAATGCCCTAAAAAGAGGAAAAACATTAATTTATTACATGATACATTTTTTTATTAAAATATAAAAGCTTGCCGCAATATTTTATTAATAAAACATATATTTTTCTTAGAGTTACCAATATCAAGATCAACTTAAATAGGTAAGTATTGTATTATTCTTTATCTACAATCTCGCGACAAGATTTATAGCTGTATTATAGATTCCATGTTTATAATAATTTAACATAAAACTTGAAAACAGATATCAGCGTCAATCTAATAAATAAGAAAACACTACCGTCCGCCGCCCTCACCGTCGGCGTCGGTCGAATCAATCAATGTTAGTAAAAATCGCGAAAATGTGCGGAAACAACATAGGAGACAATAGGGTAACCTTATTAGTTGGTAAGCACTTAAAATTAAAGGGTAAGCTTATTCAAAAAAGTTTCCGCAAGGAAAGACTAACCCTATCAATGGGGTAACCCTATCGTTCGGTAATCTTTTGATAGGGTTTCCCTAACAATCGGGTTAATCAAATAAAGGGGTTTTCCGGTCCTTGGTTTTAATCTAAGTATATGAGGGTGTATGTGTGTGTATATGTGAGAGAGAGAGCGTTTGTGCGTATGAGTTTGTGTGTGTGTGTGTGCGCGTGTGAGCGGATGTGTGACTGCCTGTTTGTGGCTGTGTATATGCAAAGTAACTCTTTTACTGTTCGCTTTTGTTTTTTATTATTATAATAGTCTCATTCTATTCATGTTACTCGAATGAGTAGGTTTTCAATTTCGTCATATGTTTTAGATTTTAACCACTCTGTCACAGCTTTTTTACATTTAGTTAATTGCATAGGATAGATATTTAGCGCACGATTAATTTTATTAAGCTGATTGGTTATCGAACTGACGTTTTGCGAAAGCAGTACGAATAGGATATGATGTAGCAACATTGTCCCTTCTTCGCTTGTTCATCTTAGTTTGGTCAAACTGCAGTGATTTATGGCATTTTATTATTATGTTAAGAATATATAGTTTTCTTACTGAAAGGAGACCACTAGGCCTATATAGGGAATCAGTAGAAAACCTGAATGGCTTTGCATACATGACCTTGATTAGTGATCTCTGCGCACGTTCGACATGCAGGAAGCTGGTTTTGTTTGTACCTCCCCATATTGTAATGCAGTAGGTAATTATAGATTGCGCCATAGCAACATAGATTTTATTTAACTGCTCAGTCTTCATTATGTACCTCACGTACTAAACAATGACGTCACGGTTGATGTCGGATCTCTCTGTCTAATCGCTTCCAAACTAACAGGTTAAAATGCTTGTATCTCACGTATTTCTAATCAGATTTTAATTCTAATTTCACATGACTGCATCTTTTTCTACGGTATTTTAATATTTAATGACGAGACGTAATAGTACATTACTGCCGCGGTCTATAATGACTACTTTGCTAGTCGCGCTGATGATGGCCGACAGCGCAGCTCCAGGCCGACACAGCGCGGTCAGTGTGCAGCACGCGATGGACGAGCTGAGATAAAGGCCGAGACCGTAGGTCGAGGCCTTTACAGTGAGAACAGCAAGGGCTGCAATGATGGCCAAGCTGGAAGGCCTAGAGCGTAGCTAGGCTAGCTCGAGGCAATCATAGCGTGAACAGCGAAGCAGTCATTGTGGGCCAAGGCTTGTATAGTGCTTTACTCAAAAATGCAAGTACCTAATCTAAATAAAAACCAGCAACTAATTTAAATAAAAAATATATTAATTAACCAAAAATTTAATTAAAATGACAATTATGAAAAGTTAACGGCAAGGTCGACTTGTTGCTCAAACAAGGTTGTCAAAATAATGCCCACATTACATGCATTTTTGAGTAAAAATTAGAATTCAGTCATCATCCCAATTGCAGGTTCGCGAAGTCGGAGCACTCGTTCGGCGTGGAGGACAACGCGACGCTCACCACGTTCTTCGTGTACGTGTACGACTTCAGGCCGCCGCTCTGGATACAGATCTCGTTCTCGCAGTACCCCAAGCTGAACCTGCAGCAGTTCTTCATCACGTTCTCCTCGTGTTTCCTGCTCCTGCTGCTCGTCGCTGCCGCGCTGTGGAAGATTAAGCAGGTGCGCCGTGTGCTTGTGGTGTTTGTGGTTACAAAGTTTCAATCGGAATTGGGCAAAAGAAAATTGGCAAACTTCCATACATTTTCAGACCTGCATTTAAAGGTCGCGTTCACCAATGAAACTTAGTGATATCTATAGAACACCTTTAGACTAACAAAAAAGTTAATTGTTAGTACTCTGAAAAAGTAGGGGTTTAAAAGTTATTCATTGTTGATATCGCATTCAATATTTTGAGGTTAGAAATTCATTGTGTGTGCCATCGTGTAAACTGTGAGCATTATTGTCCTCTAATTATCTTCTTAGATCACCTGTAGGTATGTGCCACTTTGATCAAATAGATATATTTACCTATAAAATTAGTTTTGATTATTAAGAAATATGATTTCTTCATTTTATTGGCCGCAATTTCGCACACAGTTATATTTTGGTATTTTTAGCAATAAAGTTGTATAAGCACTGTTAATTAAAAATAGCCTAACAAGTGCTAAGTCGTTGAAAAATCCAATAAACCACAAAACTCAAGAAACAAACTGAACCACAAACGATCACAAACACAAACAAATCAAATGAAAACAGAGTGAAGTGATTAATGAATGAATTGCATCAATGTTCATGTGGCTAGGAAGCAAAGGAATCCCTGTTATAGGGTCAAGTCTAGTTATTTTTTGTGTAGTGAAGTACGAGAGTAAGTTCTGCAGTAAAAACTAAGTTTTTATTTATCCAGTAAACTATTTTTTGGAGTAAATTCTATACATTCAACTTTATTCATTTTTTTGATTTTCAAATGTAAACGGTCTATAAAAATATGAGGTCTGATTTCGCCAGTCTTCTTTATCCCAATAACGAACACATACTTAATTTTTTTATTCGTTATTAACAAATAATAAATAATTTCGTTTATTCAAAGAAAAGTCATTTGAATCAGGAATAAATAGTTTTATTCGTTTTTCGATTAATGAATAAAAATAAAACTCGTGCTCTAAATCCGAAAAACAGTTGAAAATATTTTAGTAATTTCACTTAAGTACCTACTGCTTTTGTAAACTGAATCCAACTGACAGAGGTGAGTTGCTGAAATCTGCTAATCAGTTTACAAAAACAAAATAATACTTGTGTGACCACAACAGATAGAAAAGTGCCCTCTCTTTCTTTCTCTTTGTCTCTCTCTCTCACTTCTCTTATTTAAATTCTTTTTATAATTAACTTAATAAAAAGGAAAACAGGAACATGCCAATAGTGACCATTGATTTTATTGGAAAAAAAATAGAGCAACTTTGTCATTATCCACGAGCTGTGATGATGATTATCCACGAAGAAAACAGGGGAATTACTTTTATATGGAAAAAATACGGCCCGTATGAATACCTCTAAATGTGGCAGTAAGGCTCATCATCGCGTCAAATGACCCCTATGTCTTTTCCGAATGCCTAATTTGGCAATGACCTAACGACACTCAACTTTTCTTCCTTCTAGAAGTACGATCTTTATAGAAGAAGGCAGCGTCTCTTCGTAGAGATGGAACAGATGGCGTCCAGGCCCTTTAGTCAAGTCTGCGTCGAATTCGAGCGCGGATGGGTGGGCGGCGGTAAGTTGAATGTGTTTTTCGATGATGATAAAGATGATTTGTTCTTACTTATTCGAATACATATTTACAACTTAATATTATTAGCTGGTATTTTATATTTAACATATTTGGTTTGGTACAGTATGTTTTTCATATCGGAGACTCATTTGAGTCATTAAGCTAACGATCTATTAATGAAGCGGAAGATCTGGATGTTATTTTTGTTTGACAGAGCAATTTTCGTATGTCTCGTTCCTTAAAATTACCTACTGTCATGGACCAAGTAGATAGGACTGCCAATTGCCATACAAGAATGCGTAACCAGATTTTTGGTTCATTATTGCCTCCCTAGATGTCTCCGGAGGTATCGATTGTAGTAAAATCAAAGATAATAACAGATTTGTCAGAAGCATGCTCTGTAGAGTGAATCAGATGTCGTAGTAGTTTTATAGTTTTACGCTAGATTGCGCAGTTTTATTTGGTATGAGCTTGACTTAGGTTACTGCACATTTTTTCGCATCAACAACGTTACCTACGCTACCTTTTGCAATAATTTTCTTACACAACAACAACAACTCCTTCTGTACCCTACCCTGGACTTCGATCACGAGTTCACGACTATTCTGCGACCACGGAAATTCTTTTTACGGACTAATTTACTAATATTGAGTACCTATATTAATTAATAGCTGCTAATGAGGTGTGAATCATTATTAAATTAAATTATCAATAGGATAGTTAACCCACAAACCTTGCTTATTTTTTAAAATTATTACAATATTCCCAGTTACAAGCTTTACTTTTATTTAATACTAGCTGTGCCCGCGAACTACGTTTCGCCATCAAAATACTTAACACACTGTTTAGTTTTTTCCTCCATTTTATTCCATAATGATTCAACTTTATTCTGCCTTTCTTGAGCATCGGCCATTTCGAAATTAGGACAATTTTCGTAGGTTCGTAATGCTCTTTTTCTAACAGTCAACAAAATTAAATACATTACATATTACTATAAACACTAAGTATTATTATTGTTTTAGAGACATTATTGATATTAATAGATTCTTCTTCAGTAGAAAGAACTACACAGTTGCAAGAATAATCTTTATCGTATTCATGTCTCGAATTAAAATAAATAATTGTTAATAAATTAGAACTGTATACGACTAAAGTTTAGATTTTATAATGGGTGTTGGTAACACCAACAAAATATATTTTTTGGATATGACAACTTGGCCAATTTTGACTGGTCGTACAGTAAGCTCCTTGTCAAGCTATACTGTTTGACCTTTGAACCGTTCTTATGTCGCTCGTAATACTGGCGGTGTTCGTAGAGTTAATGTACAGCATAAATGGGGGGGTTTCTGTACAAATACGTTTTCCGTATTCGATATCTGATCACGGAATACAGACACGGAGTTTCGTGAACGTAGCGCAGACGTTCGTTTCTTCTCATTCGGGATTTCTACCATTCTACCTAAACGTACGTACAGAACATGTTCCGTTCGTAAAATAAAAACGAACGTGTGCGGCAGTCAATGAGTATTTTGTATAGATTTGATGCATTCGGATGCCCGCATTCAGAAAACGAATGCGAAAAAACGCATTTATGCGGTTAGCCTTAAAATTTATTGAGACTTCCGTTTTTGTAACGTGTACTGTGCGATATAGTGTTGCTGGCATAGTTCGGTTAGCAAACTCTCCGTGATGACTAACATCCAACACACAAACTTGGAGTTATCGTTAGTTAGTTCACGATCGTTGCATTATCACGGTCTCGAAGGACACTAAACACAGGTAACATCTAACATCGAAAATCCAATAGGCCTCGAAGCGGTTCTCAAACTTTTTTGGTGACGTAACCCTTTTGGAAAGCGAAATACTTGACGGAACCCTAAAATAAAACAATAGTTTTTAAAAGTTTATTCTTTATTAATAAGCATAATGAAAGTACGACCAGAGAGGGTGTTTTGATTTTTCTAAATTATTGCGGAACCCCTTATAGGGGTAGTGTGGAGCCCTAGGGTTCCGCGGAACACACTTAGAGCATGGCTGCTCTAGGTACCCTTCAGGGCCTACTTTCATTTAATAATTGCTGGGTTTGAAAAGCAACTGTTATCCGTCTTTTTTGAGCGGCGGCCATGTTGAATTTACGTCAATGTTGCTACGTTCATAGTGCTCTACTGATCAAGGCCTTTCATATGATACCCATATTGCTGGGCTTAGAAACGAACTTTTATCAGTTTTTTTTTGAGCAGCGGCGATATTGAATTTTGTGCTATTTTCCTAGGTTCATAGTGCTCTACTCTTCAAGGCCTTTCATTTGATTCCTATATTGCTAGGTTTGGAAACGAACATTTATCCACCTTTATTGAGCGGCGGCCATGTTGAATTTATTTGTGTTGCTAGGTTCATAGTGCTCTACTCATCAAGGCCTTTCATTTGGTACCCACATTGCTCGGTTTGAAAACGAATATTTGTCCTTTTTTTGAGCGGCGGCCATGTTGAATTTAGGTAGATTTTCGTAGGTACCTAATGCTCTACTCTTCAAGGCCTTTCATTTGATACCCATATTGCTAGATTTGGAAACTAACTTTTATCCACCTTTTTTGAGTGGCGGCCATGTTGAATTTATGTAAATGTTGCTAGGTTCATAGTGCTCTACTCATCAAGGCCTTTCATTTGAGACCCATATTGCTGGGTTTGAAAACGAACTATTGTCCATTTTTTGAGCGGCGGCCATGTTGAATTTATAGCAATTTTCCTAAGTTCATAATGCTTTACTCTTTTAGGCTTTTCATTTGATACCCATATTGCTAGGTTTGGAAACGAACTTTTATCCTTTTTTTTTGAGCGGCAGCCATGTTGAATTTAGTTCGATTTTGCTAGGTTCCTAATGCTCTACTCTTCAATTTCTTTCATTTAATACACATATTGCTAGGTTTGGAAACGAACTTTTATCTATCTTTTTTGAGCGGCGGCCATGTTGAATTTATGTCAATGTTGCTAGGTTCATAGTGCTCTATTTATCAAAGCCTTTTATTTGATACCCATATTGCTGGATTTGAAAATGAACTTTTATCCATTTTTTGAGCGGCGGCCATGTTTAATTTAGGGCAATTTTCCTTAGTTCATAATGCTCTACTCTTTTAGGCCTTTCAGTTGATACCCATATTGCTAGGTTTGGAAACGAACTATTATTCTTTTTTTAGAGCGGCGGCTATGTTGAATTTATGTCAATGTTGCTAGGTTCATAGTGCTCTACTCATCAGGGCCTTTCATTTGATACTCATATTGCTGGGTTTGAAAACAAACTTTTATTCTTTTTTTTGAGCGGCGGCCATTTTGTATTTAGGTCGATTTTCCTAGGTACCTAATGCTCTACTCTTCATGGCCTTTCATTTGATACCCATATTGCTAGGCTTGGAAACTAACTTTTATCTACCTTTTTTGAGCGGCGGCCATGTTAAATTTATATCAATGTTGCTAGGTTCATAGTGCTCTACTCTTCAAGGCCTATCATTTGATACCCATATTGCTAGGTTTGGAAACTAACTTTTATCCACCTTTTTTGAGCGGCGGCCATGTTGAATTTATGTCAATGTTGCTAGTTTCATGGTGCACTACTCATCAATGCCTTTCATTTGATGCCCATATTGCTAGGTTTGGAAACTAACTTTTATCCACCTTTTTTGAGCGGCGGCCATGTTGAATTTATGTCAATGTTGCTAGGTTCATAGTGCTCTACTCATCAATGCCTTTCATTTGATACCCATATTGCTGGGTTTGGAAACGAACTGTTATCCGTTTTATTTGAGCGGCGGCCATGTTGAATTTAGGGCGATTTTCCTATGTTCATAGTGCTCTACTCATCAAGGCCTTTCATTTGATATGCATATCGCTGGGTTTGGAAACGAACTTTATCGGCAGTCATGTCAAATTAAGTCAACGTGGCTAGGTTCAATGTGTTCTACTCTTTAGGTTCTTCGTTCGATATCCATGTTCCTTGGGTGGATCCAAAAAAATGTGATCCGTCATTTTAGACATTAGGATCAAGAGTCCCGTCCCGTTCCCCTACGCGTAACCCAGAACATTGCAGTCAGATATTTTTTAATTATCAATATTAATCTATTACTTTTAATAATTTTAAATGGATGAAAGAGTTTGATTCCTTAGTCCTAATGTAAAAATATATAACACCTTTCAAAATACCTTGAAAAGAGTATCTTCATTTTTCAACATTTCAAATATTTCAAAAATTGTACCGATTTTGTGAAAATTAGTCAAGAATTAAACAAATCTACAAATTTTATGGTCACTCGATAAGTATTATCATAAAAAATGCTTTATACATTGGTTGTATGGCTTGATCTTTTTGCCTTACCACCACGGTACGACATAAGAAAAAGACAATTTGGTTGGCGAAATCCAGTTGGGCACAGCCATTAACAGAAAATATTAAATTTTATTTGTACTATGTGAACATTGATTTACTACCAAACGTAGATAACGCATGAACGTTCGAAAAGTGGGCCGGTGAAGAACTGCTTCGTGCAGTTCTTTTCCATCCGTTGGAGCGACAACGCGATAAGCAATTTTGAGCATTATGTTTGAGAGTATAAAGTAAAGTCTTGTAGCAATTACCAAAACGTCAAATTTAATGTGGCTAGGTATGAAATGATGTAACTGCACACGGTTGTACTTCAAATAGTTGCCGTAATAATAAAGAATAAGGTTGAATTTGATAAATACGGTACTTTCTTTACGGTAATTTTAATTCGGGTGTGCATATTCAACTACCTATTTAACAGCGTACAAATGTATAGTCGATTAGGTGACAGATTTCAAGCGCGTTTTTGTATGAAGTGCTCTATCTACGTTTGGTAGTAAATCAATGTATGTGAAACACTTCATTCCTGCCTTAATTTTCGAAATCCAATTACTTAAGATCAGGCTGTATGGCGTAGTTCCATTGCCTTTCCTTCGTGGAAGAAAATACCTTCTCTCTGTACTATGTGACAGACTTGTCAAAATAATTACACGTGCGCCATGTTGTTTTTCTACCTAAAGCCAATTCGAAAATGTTATATGGTATTTTTTCACTAAAAATAAAAAGTGAATTTAAACAAACGAAATTATGCCTAAATGTTCTTCCGGAAAATTCTAAGCATTGTGGTGTAAGCCATATCAAATTCTGTCCAGTAGTTTCGGAGATCTTTCCGGACAAACAGACAAACAAACAAACAAACAAACAAACAAACCAACAAACAAACAAACAAACAATTTTTTTAAAAACTATTCTATCGTGTTCTGCTAATGATTTTAAGGCGACCTGTGTATTTTTTTTTCTTAATATTTCGCAATTACAGATTTTTGTACCCCTACGATTTTATTATATATAGAGACTAGCTTTCCGCTCGCGACTTCGTCCGCGTTATTTTTGTTTTCCCGTGGGAATTTTATATTTTCCCGTAGGAAAATTAACCTATGTCCATTCCCTGGTCTCAAACTATCCCTATACCAACTTTCATCAAAATCGGTTCAGTAGTTTCGAAGCCTATTCAATACAAACAAACAATCAAATCTTTCCTCTTTATAATATTAGTATAGATGAATACATTAACAACAGAGGAATTGAGTCATCGATATAAAATATATGTGCTGCGTGATACATGTGTGATACATACCTACTTATTCACACGACGAACTTGTGCACTATATACTATAAGATCTCCCACTATAGTCGTACATATTTAATTTCGCGGTAAACAACGGTCCTTTCCACCGATCGTCACTATTATTCCAGAATAGCACCAGAAGTGGTTGAAATTAAAAGCCATAAAAACTTGAACCGCGAAGATAGATACCGTCTTTCTATCAACTACCTACCTGGAACCCTGTTTTATTTGCAAATTTAGCCTGATGCAATTCGGCTGAAATGTCGGGAAACAGTAAGTCAATATAGTTATTGTTTACCGCGAAATAGACCCGAGTTAATTGTATTTAAAATATAAAATGTCGTCACGAGAATGTAGATAAACAATAATACAATACCTATTCAACTTGATCTTGATAAGTATTTCTAAGAAAAAATATTTGTTTTTATAAAATAGGTAAAATCTTGCAACAAGCTTTGAAATTTTTATAAAAAAATGTATCATGTAATAAATTAAAGTTTATTTTGCTCTTTTTGGGGCATTAAAATAAAAGCTTGAAGTAATTGAAAATATTTTTTTACTATTTTATATTACGGAAATTATCCAAGACCAAAGTACCTACCTACTCATCAAGACGAATCAAACGAGCCCATAGGTACTCGATGGGATTGTGCCGTTTTATTGCGGAGTTCCTATGGACATTTTCCAGCTCCAGCATCAGACCCTGGTTACCATACAGGATTAAAGTACTCGTCAATACGAATCAAACGAGCCCAAACTCGATGGGGTTGTGCCGTTTTATTGCGGAGTTCCTATGACCACCTTACAGCACCAACCAGCATCAGACCCTGGTTACCATATAGGATTAAAGTACTCGTCAATACGAATCAAACAAGCCTAAACTCGATGGGGTTGTGTCGCCGTATTGCGGTGTTCCTATGGTCACCTTCTAGCTCCAGCGTCAGATCAGCTCTATGGCGCTTAACACATTGCCGCCGCATCCCGCTGCGGTGTACGTAGGGACGGAAACCGCATGCGGCTGCGGCGGCACGGAACCGTGCCACCGTATGATTTGCTCAGTATCACCGTCCGGAGCTGCGGTGCACGACGCCCCGCATCACCGCATTATCTATGTCGAGATCTATTACGCGTATGCACGTCCTTTCTACGCAAAAATCCGTACGATACTGCGGCACAGTGTGGCATACCCCGCGGACCGCACCGCATCACCGTCCGGGAGTGCGGTGCCGTCGCGCGCGCTGCACAACCGCACGGGCATGCGGTGTGAGTGTGTTATACCCTGCGGTTTTTATATACAAATTAAGATTCTTCAGTCAAAATTAAAAACCGCAGCGCCGCACACCGGAGCGGCGTCCGGTGCAATGTGTTATGCGCCTAAGTCGTCATAATATTGCATTATCATGCGATATACTTTGCAAAATTTCAGTTTAAGAGGAAATCGTACAGTCCGTTTTTCCATACAAACGTAGTCCCCTGTTTCCTTCCTGGATAATGGCACTAGTCACTCTATTTTTTCCAATTAAATCAATGCCAACTATAAGCATGTTCCTATGTTTTTCTTTCCTCATTTAGTTATTAAAAGAGATTTTAAACCTTCAAAAACCTAAAAAAACGACCTAATTTTCTGCTGTATTCAAACGGCCAGAAAATAAATTGAAGAAGATTATATGAAAAAAGCAAAACATAAAAACACAGAAAAAACCTTGGTTTAATTTTCAACGCAAAAAGTAATTAAATCGGTCAATTTTTCGCGGAGAAAACAGGGGACTAAGAAATATATATTTTGTGTACTTTTCATAGGTATTTTCGGTCCCAGCTGCAGTTGTCTCTATCGCGTTACCTACCGATATCGCTTATAGCGAGGTTAAAACGATATTGAAACAGAGACACCGCTCTTGCTGCGTATAGCGGCATCCCGCTCTCAGTGCGGTTTTAATAATGTTTTGAGCGATCATGGTAAGGGGGCAGTTCACTTGTTCGGACACAGCGCCACAGCAATACATTTTACAAATACCTATTTTTGAATTCGCTCGACCTTGGTGCTATCTCTTTGAAAACCAGGAAGTGGGTCAAATTTAACTTGCAAGATTTTATTACAGACACCGCAACAGGTGAAACTAACAATAATTGCTTGTATAGTAATAATAGTAGGACTCGTAAGAACTAATATTTTCAAAGTATTGCCTAGATGGATCGCGTTGAAATTCTCAAAATACTCATTTTTTAGACTTTAAATTATCTTTGGTCATTAAATGGCGATTAAAGCGATCCTAGCGGAATAATGTAAGCAACTCATACCGCTCGATTATCAGCGCCATCTGGATTTAGACAGAATATTTTAAAAACTCAGAGTCACGCTTTTTAGTATGGCGATTGGCTGTCCATGCTACTGTGTACCCAAAAGCGCGTTCCAGATAAGCACGGAGTTGCAACATTTTTAGCATCAACGCGTTTATTAGCCTTTGGTGTTAACTTTTCGTACTGGTTTCGTATGTTCCATTTAAATATTTTTGCCACGAAAGGTTACCATCAAACATCCATGCTAACAGATGGGTCCTTGGATACCACTTTATGACAGTTTTCAAATTTGACCTTTGACCTCGGTTTTTCAGGAATCAAAAAGATTTTTCTGCGGATTTAAAAAATCGAAAGATATTTATAGTTTTAGCTGATTCTGATTTTGAATTATTTGAGATATTAAGTTATTGGACTGAGTAGATAAGACATCAAAATTCAACACGAGGAAACAGTTCCTACCATTTTATTTGTAACAATGAGCACGGCTAAAAATGTTAACATTGTTTATAAGAAACTCAGAACGAGGCTAACATAAGATGTCAGCAACTCAGCACCAGCAAAGTGGTGATGCTTATATGGAACACACCTGTAGTCTATAGATAATCACGAGCGAGTATTCTAGTAAATAAAGGGAAAAAGCGCTTCGTTATTTAAAAAAAATACTCACACCCCTACTATAAATCTTCTATTTAGCTTCTGAAATAGCTTATTGTCAATGTTAAAAATAATCAGTATCATAATAACCGTAATAACAACCGAAACGGGTAGTTTATAATGGTGTACTACCCTTGGCTTTTAAACTGTTTAGTACCCTTCCGTGCAAAGGGTTTACTCTTCAAACATGCACAATCTCATGACTCAATTCGTGGTATCTTTATGAATAAAAAAAACATTCTCCTACACATCTCCATCTCCAGCGCTGTAATTTTGAAAAAAGAACGATAGGTTGTAGGCGGTTCTAACTCGTCGTATCCCGCTATTTTTATTCGATATTGGTATTGTGAAAATTGATAACCTCGATGTTTATAAAAATGAGTGATGTAAGCTTTGATGATACACCATCAAATATTTCTAGGCGACAAAGGACTTTTTTTAACCAATGGAGAAGTTTGATAATTTTAATAATGTTATATTTAATTCAATAGAATTAAAACAAAGACCAAAACTTATAAGTCAGTGACTTTTTTTGAAAGACTGAGAATTTTTTTAAATGGGTATTTTTTTTTCGTGGGATGACTCTAGTTGCTCACTAACCGCGACGATCCCGTGACGTCACACCACCACTCGAGTATCGCGTATCGTTGCAACGCCCCACAAATAACGCTTGATTCTCAATCCCAATAGTCTGAGATATAACGAGAAATTACTATTTTCTCAAACAGGCTATGATATACGACCATTATCTAACACAACCTCGTCAGTTGTCCCAAACTGTCGGCAAATACGAGTATGCCTACATCATTGTGATCATGTTGTGTGGTTTCGGTGTCAGGCGGCGGCGTGCCGGCGCCGGTGGCGCTGGAGCCGTGCGCGGAGGGCCGCGCCGCCGTGCTGTCGCTGGTGGTGCGGCTGCCCACCGGCGGCACCGGCCGCGCGCCGCCCCTCGGCGGGCTGCACGTGGCCTCCGCGCTCGTCACGCTCGGCGCGCACCCGGCCAAGCCGCGCCCGCACAGTCAGTATACCGCCCCGCACACCCCGCACACTGACACACTGACACACTGACACACTGACACACTGACACACTGACACACTGACACGGCCGCGCGCCGCCCCTCGGCGGGCTGCACGTGGCCTCCGCGCTCGTCACGCTCGGCGCGCACCCGGCCAAGCCGCGCCCGCACAGTCAGTATACCGCCCCGCACACCCCGCACACTGACACACTGACACACTGACACACTGACACGGCCGCGCGCCGCCCCTCGGCGGGCTGCACGTGGCCTCCGCGCTCGTCACGCTCGGCGCGCACCCGGCCAAGCCGCGCCCGCACAGTCAGTATACCGCCCCGCACACCCCGCACACTGACACACTGACACACTGACACACTGACACACTGACACACTGACACGGCCGCGCGCCGCCCCTCGGCGGGCTGCACGTGGCCTCCGCGCTCGTCACGCTCGGCGCGCACCCGGCCAAGCCGCGCCCGCACAGTCAGTATACCGCCCCGCACACCCCGCACACTGACACACTGACACACTGACACACTGACACACTGACACGGCCGCGCGCCGCCCCTCGGCGGGCTGCACGTGGCCTCCGCGCTCGTCACGCTCGGCGCGCACCCGGCCAAGCCGCGCCCGCACAGTCAGTATACCGCCCCGCACACCCCGCACACTGACACACCCCGCACACACTGACACGCGCCGCACACCCCGCACACTGACACACTGACACACGCCGTACACTGACACACGCCGCACACCCCGCACACTGACACACCCCGCACACACTGACACGCGCCGCACACCCCGCACACTAACACACTGACACACGCCGCACACCCCGCACACTGACACACTGACACACCCCGCACACACTGACACGCGCCGCACACCCCGCACACTAACACACTGACGCACGCCGCACACTGAAACACGCCGCACACCCCGCACACTGACACACTGACACACGCCGCACACACTGACGCACACTGCACCCCGCACAAGGCCCGTTTACTTTATTCTGTAAGAAAATCAATGAAAATAACACTTAATTTTTTTGTTAACTTGTGATTTTAACCCTAGCTCCCGGTAGGAACCTTGTCAGAATGCCCCCCCTTCCTCCCCAAAATTACATACTGAATCCGTCCCTGCATACAACACTTCACAAAAACAGGTCATACGCCTCCCCACTAACCCCCCCCCCCCCCTCCATGGGGGTCCTCTCGCCAGACTATTAGCCCGCGTCAGAGAATCTGCCTGGCTGCCCAGGGTGTACCACGAGGAGGTTGTCTGACATCGCAGCCCGAGGGGCTCTTAGTCAACTAGTGTTAAAGTACATATTTTATAAAGTTACCTAGTTAAAAGTATTTGTGTAATACATTTAACTAATACTTGCCTTTTTGTTGACTTGACATGTGACTTTACAATCTGTGTACACCAAATCTAATGAAACTCACTTGTCATTGTTTCAGATCACAATACCAATGTGTACATAAGTAAATAACGTAAGTGCTGTACATATAAATGTTTAGTGCGTTGCTCAAACGGACGCTTGACCTATAATACTCAAACCGGTTCTGTACAGATGTAAAGATTGAAAAAAAATTTAAATATATCAATTGACTTGTGAAAATGTACAAACATTGAGAACAAAATAGGTACCTATATATAGAATTGTTGACTTTATGGTTGTTGTCGACAGTGGTTTTGTTCGTGTTGAAAGTTAAGAAATGAGTTGTTGTCTATGTTTTCTAAAACAAAATGGCGGATTCTGTACACTGTTTAAAACTAAGTTTGAATTGTTTCTGTTCTTTTCCTATCTCAATTCGATTTTTAGAAATGATCATGGAAAATATATTTGTTATTTATTTATAGTTGAATTATTACATAATATGGTAAATAATTTTATTCACAATTAATAATGTCAAAATAAATAATATTATTGTTATGTCAATCTTGTGTGTACCATTTCATACGGTCGCAAATGTGATTATGTCACAAAACAAGATAAAATCATTGTTAATACTGACTACAAACTCTTTAACGGCAATACTATAAGATAGTTCCTACATTTCATTAATTTAGTTTCAACAGTGACGAACAGAAGCCGTTCCTATCATCATGGAAAATTCGATTGTTGAATAGCAGATGCTTTAATATTGTCGTTGTATTATTAAAGTTCCACATTTGCAATATATCTTCCGATGAAAATGTTGCCAAATAATAAATTGTAGTTAATTTTACAAATTACGCACCTTAGGTAGATAGTGTCACGTAAAAATCAGAAAATTTTATTTTTTTAATCTTTATTTCTATACATTGATATAATAGAGTTGTATTTTTAATGATTTAGGTTTATTATTTATTGATTTTTTTTGTACGCGTATAACTTTAGTCGAAGAGGAAGTTTTTGAAGTAATAGATAGAAGAATGATTTTTTAACAGACACGAAAAGACAGTCAAAAATTGAAAAGAATATTCCATACAAGATATACATATTATTTGCCTCAAGTGAAAGACACCGTTATAGCAATTGAGTTACGCATCCTGTGTAACAGTAAACAAAATTTGTTATATTTTAATGGATCCATTCAATCACAATAGTAAATTATGTGAATTCTCTTATGCTGTGTCTTATATATTGTGGGGAATCTCGAGTGATGTTTTTGTGTTTGGCTGTGACGTAGGATGCAAGGTTTGGATTCGTGACAACGATGTAGGTTTAAACAAAACTTCTTAAGCGGATAGGCGACCACTAACTTCGGAAGGAATGTTTTTTACAAAGACTATGCGCTTATATGACATTTTGGGGATTTTTATATCTACATTGAATAATTGCAAAATATCTCAGTGGACATAAACAGTTTTTTTTTCTCTCTTCTTTACTTTACCCGGTCTGGTCTTTGAAACCGGCTAAATTTTTTAACCAGTTTAGGTCATTGACCCCAAATCGGAACGGATTGCGGTCACGGCTTTGGCTACCGGTTATTTACCTGTCAAAGCGAGAAACCGGTTTTCACCAAAATTTTAATAGTGTTCGAAATAAACTGGTTCATTTGAGTTTCATGTACATTAGTGAGCAACATTACGCCATCTATAGAAAATATATTGTAGGTGACCATGAACGTTCCGTAGAATGGCAAGGCGCGAGGCACGGCGTATCCAGAAGTGGTCGTTTTAAGTTTGACCGGAGAATTTAAGCTGGCACGAAACTTTAAATAACGTTCTCTATTTTAACCGGTTGACAGAATAATTCGTTGTAATTGATACTGGCTTGTTGATTAACCGATGAACCGGTTAATAAAGTTTCTTAACAATATCAACCGATATTTTTTCCGGTTCCGAGGTCAAAATGCATAGTTAGTGGTCGTCTAGCTAGTGTATATCATTCGTATTAAGGTTATCACCAATAACACGCTAAAGGTGTAGGTATGTGTAAATAGTATAATTATGCGGCTTCGACAAGACTATAATGATATTTTTTTTACTATGACGTGTAAATGTTGTAAAATAATGATGAATTCTTTTTTGTGATGTGTTTGATGGCATTTATTTCGGATGTTGTGTTGAATTTCAATTCCTTAAACATGTAATCCATTATATACCATTTAAATATGATATACTTAGCAAACTTGTTTTCTTTCCATGTACAAGTAGTGTTCCTAAGATATTCTTTCTTACCTCATTTTTTTCATATTAAACGGTGTCTATTCTACACTAAAATAAATATATTTATTAAATTGAAAT
This sequence comes from Schoenobius gigantellus, assembly GCA_963935595.1. Taxonomy (NCBI): domain Eukaryota; kingdom Metazoa; phylum Arthropoda; class Insecta; order Lepidoptera; family Crambidae; genus Schoenobius; species Schoenobius gigantellus. The sequence continues at coordinate 18,033,865 of OZ012562.1, read as the reverse complement.
GAAATAATTACACTTTTTTTTCTTAAAGACACAACGTCCGTTTATTTCTAGCGTAAGTGATGTATTATAGTCATTAAAAAATATACCTACCGTATCTTACAGGCCTCAATAAGGACCCGTTTTATTTAATATTTGGTGAAAAATTGTTAGTTTGTATGTTTTGTAATCGCGTGCCTCTCTGTCGAAAAATGAAATTTTTGTGTTTCATGAATTAAATTTTAAAATATTATTAATGATACCTATTTTGCTAGATAAGTCGCAAATCTGGTCCAAAGAGACGTAACATTATTTTGAATGTTATTTTAATAACAACATTCTAAACAATTTAATTATATTATATACAATTTCTTGTCAGAAACTTTTTTGTCGTGGATATAATGTTCGTAATAGGTAGGTATAGTAACAACTTTGTAGGAAGACATTACGATAAATAAACAAATAAAGAAAACGAATGAATTTAGATTTGTATTGTATTTTTATAATTATTAATTATGCATTCATTTATATTTAAACTTTTTAATCAGTTACACTATTAAGGCTTTGGACTTAGATGTGGGCTTTGAATACAGGAGGCTTGATTTTGTTTGTATTATTATCAATTTAATCATAATAATTCGATAACATTAAACAAATATTTAAATTTATATTTCATATACAAGCATTATACTTTAGTATCGCTAGAATCACAATTCAACTAGATGTTAAATAAGCTTGCTCTTTATCTTTTATAATGAAATTTATATCATGATTTGTATTATAGATATGTGAATAGCGTCATGGTATAGCATTTGACATCCTTATTTATTAATAATCGTGAATAAATTTATGATCCATAAAAGGGGTATGGGAAATTTTGTATGGAGACTGGCAGCTGTTTTTTGCGCGGCCTCTAATTTTAGGCATTGAATAGACAAAACTCAACTATGTAAGGACAATAGTCCTAAGGTGTAACAAAACAGAATTATTATATTTTCACAGTTGCTAGTAGAAACTTCAGAGCTGAATATCTTTGTTCAGTTACACGTTAGACCACAATATTACATAGTAAGTTTTTTTCCTACTAGTATGTTCTTACAAAAAAATACTTGGGTTGATGGCAGCAACATATTTTGAAAAATGATGCCACTTTTATCCATACTCCTTTGAAATAAAGACAAAACTTATATAAGTGTAATAACAATTATTTTATTTCATACATTGTTTTAGTAGAAATTCGTATATTCATTGGCTTTTATACACATTTATACACTTATATTATTTTAATAGCAACAGTAAAAAGATTATCTTAAAAAGAGAACTGCAAAAGGAATAACACTAATTTCCTTTCCCATCCATAGAAAATTTTTAAATTATTTACATGTATTTTTTATCTTTTAATTAATGATTCTTAACATTACTTTTATATTGAATAATGTAAGACAATAACTTATAAGAAAATATAAAAAGCATATAATTACCAATTGCAATAGGTACTGTATTGTAAAACATAGATATTTACGAGATGTGTTCAGAAAAGAGATATTTTGAAATAATTATTTGAAATAACAATAATAATTATTGTACATTGCAATAGCTTTAGTTATGTAGTGGTTATATTATGTGCTCAAATTGCCATAGAGAAAAAATAATAAGAGAAAAGTATTCGCTAATCACGTTAATTATTAAATATTTTATTTATTTTAATGATCAAAGTTGAATTCGTGACAATGTAATAATTAATAATAATAATAATAATAAAATGGACTTACTACTTTCAGTACGCTTTTCACACTAATGTATACAAATTCGTCAGTAGCATAAACACATACAAACAAAGTCACTATGTATATTATGCGCATGAAGACATACATACTATGTAAAGTGCGCTGTAATGAACTGTAATCTAGTGGTAAGCCTTGTAAATATCTTGTCACATAAATTATTGTATTTCATAATAAAATAATCAATCTAAAGAACCTGGTTTTATTCATCTTTATACTTATTAGTTTTTATTGAATAAAACCATGGTTTTCTTCCTGAAGATGAAGTAATCGAAACCGGTCGTACAAAATAGCAAATTGAAACAGTAAAATAAATAGTGGAAAAAAGTGCAAGAAAACCATGGTTTTATTCAATATGAACATTCAGTTCCATCAAGAAGTCACACCAATAAGTATAAATGTTATATTAGTTTTAATAAATTGATTGGCGTTGATGGCTACATATAGCACCTATCTAAATCTATAGTCAACAGGTAGGTACTCTTTCGCTTGGGGATTGCCCTGGTATATGGATGCCAAGTTCAGACTAATAATAATTTACAAGAAATAATTTACACAATTCATTTATTTCAGTTCAGGATTTGGATTGACTAATTTTCTACAATTTCTAAAATTTGGTTTGTTGGTAAAAACTAGCCAATTCAAATCCTGAACTTGAATTACATCCCAACTGAGATAAAAGTGAGGCGCGTCGCGGCGGTATCCGCCAGCCGTGCCGCCCCCCGAAACTTGTCGCCCCTAGGCACGTGCCTAGTGTGCCTTTTGGCAAATCCGTCCCTGCGTTTTCCTCTCAAATTCAAGAACTTCATCGACGTCCATCGTGTACAATCTCCTCGCGTATTGTTAAACATTCACTCTGCCAAGTGTAAACAAGCGCCGACACCCGATTAAAATTAGGGTCGGACATCTTAAGCGATTTACACCATTTTCATATTTTAGCGATACATTCAGTTAAGCCGGCTTTTGACTATGGGATATAATGTAATATATATTACATTTTGAGATATAATATTTTATCGCTTGCCATACTTTTTTACGAGACCGTTCTCACTGTGCTATAATATATATTACACCCCAAACTGTAAATATTTTTTCGCCCGACCGAGCTATATTTGAAGGCGATATATTTTACCTCACGTTCCCGCACACCGCACCTCTGCCCCTGCCTCGCCTTCATTTCGAATCGTGACGGTCATGCGCACGTACTTACATAGCTGTCCGCGTGTTATGATTTTTGGGTATTTTGGTTCGCAATCTTTTCTTTACGTATTTACCACGTATTTACCTATTTACGTATTTATCCCTATAATGGAACATTTTATAGAAAGTGTTAGGTTTACGACTAATCTTGAAGAGTATAAAATGAATGAAATTAAGGATGCTGCATGGAGAAACGTAATAAGAAATTCACTATAATCTTTCCTTAAGGCCTTACTAATAACCATTGTATACGCCTGATTTAGTTAAACAGTGTTTTGTCACGTTCACTCGAATGACATTTCAAATTCGAACAAAAGAGACAAAACACTACTTAACTATACAAGGTTTATACAATGGTTATTAGTAAGGCCTTTAGTCTATTAAGATTCGATATCCAGAATCGACGTTTATTGTATTTTTTCTAAATAATGAGACATGTAAATCGAATACTGCATCATTTTCGTCTGATGAACTATCGAAAGTATCTAGCAAAACAATTTCCATATTATCCATTTAATAACGAGAGGTCAACCGTTTCAATAAAAGACGTTATGATGTAAGGATCATAGAAGCTGAACTATTCTAAAAATATATCTGATAGTGAGAACAGCAAACCCGGGATGTAATATATAGCTGAACATGTAATATATATTACATCCTATAGTCAAAAGCCGGCTTTTCACCGCTATGCTAGACTGGTGGCTGGTCGCTGTTTTTTCTCCTTTTGCGTTTCATAGCAGCGACTATGTGAATTTCGTCGACCTCGAAAATTTTTACTCAGATTTTGCCTTTGCTCATTTTTGCCCGAGTAATTTTAAACCGGGCGTGGGAGTTGTTTAATTCCCTCCATTACGCAGACAATGGTATCAATTCAGACACGCAACTTAATTTAACTACACTAATTTGACAGGATTAAAACTATCGCCATCTTTCTTTTTCTCTAAAGGACTAAAAGTGACGGCTTTATTTTTAGACCTGTCAAATTAGTTTAGTTAAAGTATGTTGTGTGTCTGAATCGATACCAATATCACGAAAATAAGTTCAGTTTAATACTATTGTTAATTAACAAATAATTTTGATAAAGGCGGAATTTATATATGAGATTAGAGTTGAAATTGCAGGCTGTAAACTCAATGTGGGCCGCATGTGGGCCGCCTTTAACTGCTTGTCGGCTAGAGCTGCTGTAATCTTTATTTCCTTTGACTGTGTCCAAACTGTGTCTGTCATGTGTTATGTCATGTGACATGTTCACTTCATATTCCCCCGGGGTTTTTTCTAGGTGGGTTTATTTTCCTAAAATTTTTAATTTTTAAATATCTAATGTAAAATAATGCCCTATTTTTTATACACTTACCTTCGAATGATGTTTAAGTATTGAATAAGATATGTATGGATATATTGGTGAGTTGAGACATTTTTTATACATATTTGTGACTTCGCTTTTTCTTTAATGTTAATCGAATACACGGACCTGAAAATAAGATCCATGATCGAAAAATTAATAAATTAATATGTGAATATATTTGTATTTCGTGTGATCTGTATAGATAAATCGAAATTGGGTGTTAATAAGTTTAAACAGTGAGTAAAGTTTATTTTTGTTTACAAAATGCAAGAGATAAATAATACGTAGTACACTTGGTTTTACGTTCTGGCTGGTTGAGTGCTCGATGACCGAACTTTGGGCCTAGACAAAAGCCACACACTTTTCTTCCGCAGTCGTTCCGCAGTGAAAATGTATGGAAATGACATTAAATGTGACAATAAGCTCATGCATCATACAGCAGGTGCTATGTCAAGCTTTACATTTGCACTACGAAAACCGTACGTACTACGAGCTACATAAGAGCGATCAGAAGGTCAAATAGTAAGTGGAGCTTACTGGACATAACTACTCTTATCCCTTTAAAATGGACTTGCGACGATGTATCTCACCATTATCAGGTGAAATAAAGAATTACTTAATGTCCGTCGACGAATATTTCTACAGAATCTGAAATGCCTGTAGTTGCTCATACCATGGCCCTTTACGCGACTTTGGTGGTGGTGATTGGAGTGGTGGATGACCAGCCGTACTGCGCCGCGAGATACCGTCGCATGTGCCGAGGCAAAGGGACACATGTAGGATGCCAGTTTCCTGATGTGAGTGTGGATTGATTATAATTTACGATTGATTGCGATTTAGACTAATACCATCATTGTTGTGATATTTTTTAAAATATTCTTACATCTCAAATCCAAGGAACGTTGATTAAAATGGTTACGTTTGTCTATCTCGTTTCGGAATGCAATCCGATGGCCAATGTCTTTTAGATGGAGTGATTGTACCTACTGCTGCATTCGTTGACTTTGTTTGATGAATAACCTTACTTTACCTTATAGTTATATCTAGCTGTGCCCGCGAACTACGTTTCACTTTCATAAAGCTCAACACACTACTTTCCTTATTTTTAGGGTTCCGTACTTCTAAAGGAAAAAACGGAACCCTTATTGGATCGCCTCGTTGTCTGCGGGTCCACAGTTTTTTTCAGCTGTGAAGAAATCAGACTTGCCAAATAAACTATCATTCATTCATTAATTCACTTGTAAGTCAATGCGATAAAAAGATATAATCGATCGTTTATGACGCATATTTCAAAATTCAACACAAAATTTAAAGTCTATAGAAACTACGGAAATTCTAAAAAAATCTATAATTCATCATAGGTACACATGTTTAAGTTTTTGATTTTAAAGTCATCTTGGATCGATATACTAAATCTCATTGTCTACAATGACTGAAAATGGGGTCACTAAGATGCCCTTTTTCTGACGTCTGTTGAAGGCAGTTCGAGCACGTCTAGCGGACGTGTGTTATCTGACCATAAGAATACCTTCACTTCATTATATGACCAAATACTGTGACTTATGACACCATTTTTCTGACGTCTGTTGGAAGTCATTTCAAATACGTCCAATCAACGTCTGCTCTTGGGCAAACGACATCTGAGCCTTAAAGTGACCTGAAATTTAATGTTATTAAATTTGTCCATTACTAAAATACCTACTCTTAGTATTATAAATAAACAGAGTTCCGTTTCATTGCGTTTATTTGACATAGAACTAAAATTAAAATGACAAATCAATTCCCTTTTTAAAACCACTGACGTAACGTAACTTGTAAGAGATTAGACAATACCTACAACCTCCATCAAAATTGACGTCATTATGACGCACCTGCGCTACCTGGATGTAGACTTTGATACTAGTGCTAAATGTATTAATGATGAGTATCACAATAGCATTACGATATGCATCATCTTAACACACGTTCATTTATTTCAGCCAGGCCCTGGGGCATCCTGCCAAAACTATGCTCCTGTGAAAATGGATGATGACCTTAAACATTTCATTACTCACTACATTAACAGGTGCGTTGGTATACAAGCAGTTAGGTAGTCAGATTTCTTCCGCCATGGGCAGGTGTGGGCGTCTTAGAGCATTTAGACTGGAGATGGCAAGTTGACTTTGGGGTTTTAATGTTGCCCGTGAAAAGGGTTTCAGGCTAGCATTGTTAAACCATCAGTCACGTCCGCCATTTTGTGGGTATTTCAACACCAGAAGTCAATCATTGCAATTGAATACAATTTCTTAAAAATATAGCGTAAAATGTGTACTTTTGCTAATCAGACGCCGGCAAAGAGTAGCTGCCGGATTGGAGAGAGTGCGCGGTGGCTTGCATCTGCCAAAACCTGCCGTCATGATGCTGGTTGTAAGTCAAAATCACTCTCTATCTTCACTATCTAAAAACTTTGGCCGGTCTTCGTTACAGGCGTAAATTGTGTCTACTACATCTGGGGGCCTAAACAAAGTAACAACCCCCTTAGACAAGAGCCACATGGTAATTTTTCCGCAGTCGTTCGAAATATGATACCTGTGATACCTTAAACTAGTCATTATCATACGTTCACTAGGTTCCTACTTGGTATGACCTTGACATGTCATCGATTAATTATTAAACAGAACTAATTGACACTTAACCTGTAGGAATGGGATCATGAGTTGGCGCTGTTGGCCCAACGTTTGGCTGATCAGTGCACATTTGCACACGATGACTGCAGAGCTACAGGTAAAATAAAGTTAGTAAATACAAAAAAATATTTTACAAAAAATAAAAACCGACTTCAAAAACACTGAAAAGTAAAAAATAATATAAGAATAGGTACAGACAACATCACACTTCTATATTGAAGTCGGTGCCAAACGATGATCTCCTAGAAAGTCTTACAATTTGGCACCGACTTCAATATAGAAGTGTGATGTTGTCTGTACCTATTCTTATATTATTTTTAACTTTTAGTCGGTTTTTATTTTTTGTAAAATATTTTTTATTTTTAACTTTTTAGTGAATGAAATCTTTTTAGTGATTAAATCTTTTTAGTGACCCTAATTAAATGCCAGCTCACCTTCGGTGAGCTTGTATTTAATTAGTGTTTCCCTCAATTTCATGGGATCCCATCATCAGATCCTGAGTTCGGTGACCTCGTGACCACCCTAGGAGTATACTCTATCGAATACAAAAATAATTTTGAAAATCGGTCCACAACTGGCGGAGTAATCGCGTAACATACAAAAAAAAACATACGTATCGAATTGAGAACCTCCTCCTTTTTTGAAGTCGGTTAAAAATAAATTGCCTGATTTACTTTAAATCAATAATACTGAATTATTTTATCTATCGATTTTTTGTCATTGAATAATAATGAAGTTGTGTGCAACAATGCACCATATTATACCGAATATGTAGCAACATGGTCTATGGTCCAAATATGTAGCACGTGGTCCTTCGAGCCGGATATGACCCTGATTGGATGAAAATTAAATTGGGTATGTTTCAGTGCGGTACCCATACGCTGGGCAGACGGTGGGTGAGGTTAGATGGAGGCGCACCAGCTCTTCGGACATGGTGACCGCCCAGCGTGCGATCAGACGCGTGTTTGATGCCTGGTGGGGGGAAAAGCGACGTGTGAAGCCGCACCAGTTGACTGAGCCGTTCAGGCTTACTTCAAAGTATGATTTTGTAGATTTTTAATTAAAAAGCTCCATCATTATTTGCTGGAGAAGTTTTGAACATATCAACTTGTCATCAGAGGCTCAGTGTGGGGTCACTTCAGCCAGCTAACAGTGTGGTCGCTGCGCGCGGTCGGCTGCGGTGCGGTACTTCACGGTCCTTCCTACCCCCGCCTGCTGTTCGTCTGCGACTTCTCCCATACGAACATGCTAGGGCAGCGCACCATATCTCCTGGAGCGTTGGCACCGTGTCCTGCCCACACAGCGAGGAAGACGTCATTGTATCCTCTACTTTGTACACCGGTATGAGAAAATTTAATGATAACCCTTTCTTACGCTAGGAAATGCCTGAGGCCTCAGCGACCCCCTCACATCCAGGGGAGGAGCTCTCAAAAGTCTCAAACGATCCATCTAAAATAAATTGAAGGGTGACCGTGACGCTCCTGAACATAAGGCATCAACGACAGATGGTGACCTGTGCAATGGAAGACTCAGGTTTCCCAGACCTGCATTCCGCTGTCAGGAGGAAAGTTGGTTCGATCTGTCCGTCCGTTGGATCTGTCTCGCCCACCTAAGTCTCTGCCAATGGCACACATTAGCCTGGGGATCAATTTGCCCCAATCATTTTGGAAAAATGTGATAGTATTTCATGTTTTATCTCGGATATTGTACTTGTTATCTCGACCTAGTGGTAAGTAAGTTATGTATGATACGGTTGAAGATTAAAGCGGGCTCCCTTATTAACTTGTCTATAAAACTTGTCAGAAAAAGTTTTATACCAGAATATACTCACAATAATTGGGTCTGTGATATAAATTAGGCGGAGTGAAAAACAAACCTTTACAAAAAAAGTTTCGGTCCTCCACAGGTCCGCTACGAAGCACGTACTGATGACGACGAGTCGTATGATGACGTAGAAGACACTCCGATAGCTGAAATTGTAACACAATCTGTGATGGTTCACAATCGCAATAAAGCCTGGGAACAGTCTTTGAAGAGTACTTGGGATAATTCAACGGCTTTTAATAGGGGTTTTAAAAATCGAATGGAAAGCTGTACTCGATCTTATGAGGAAGGTATTTAAATTTTATGCGATGAGTTCCTTTCGTATTCTTTATTTAAGAGTGACGTTGAACAGTATCGATTTCAGATTCGAATCTCGTTCATGCTGAGGCATTTTCTGCTTTAAATTTCTAGCGACCATCATATTAAGATCACTGGTATTAAGTATTTAAATATTTTTATTAACATTCATCTTACTTGTCGGCTTAGACAAAAGCCACACGCTTATTTTTCTGCAATCATTCCGCAGAGAAAATGTATGGAAATGACATTAGCCTGTGAGTACATTGGTGTACAAGGCGGTCTTAATGCCAAAGGCATTTTCTGCCAGTCGATCTTTGGGTGAATCTGAGAAAGATGAGGTAGATGTAAAAAAGGATATGACTAAATAATGACTAACTAATAAATGATAATGATGAATGATGCGGAATTGGTTGCAGTTCCGTTTCTCATTAGTCAACATCATCATCATCATTCAACCAAGAGATGCCCACTGTTGGACGTATTCATAACTGTCTGACCCGGACAGCTATGCGCGCCAAACCGCCAAGTAATCTATCTCACGTGACACGTCTTCCTCCGCTCAACCGTCTACGTTAAAGAGGAGCAACATGAGGATCATGTTCCCACTCCCACTCCGCAGCACGCAGCATCGCTCTGCGACATGACACCTTTTCAGAAGGGTACTCTAAGCTGCGTGTTACCAGACAGTAGATACACTCAGACCCAACTTTGCAATATTATATCTATATGTATGTATACTTACAGCGCAAAGTCGGCCAAAAATAATGGTTTACCACGAGTTTGCACTGTAAGTATACTACCTGTCAGTAGCGGCTCCAGAATAAATTGCATTCTACGTCTATAAAAACGTACGTTGGAGACAACATTCCTAATATTCTGATTCTTTGAAGGTCTGTATGACTTCTTTTGAATTGAATGTGGATTCGCTGCACTGAACTTGCGTGGTCTTATTACAGCATTACGGCAGAGTACCAATGCAAAACTGTACCACAAATTAGACAGAGAGTTGGAACTCCGGAAAAAGGCGATGAGTAAGGACCATGTGTATGGAGGGCGGGGAAGGTTTGCTCAGGGTTGGCGGTGAGTGTCCTTTGTTTCTTCCATCAATAAGAAGTAAGTTGTCAATTTTTCAGTGGTCAAGAATCGATGCCAAAAATGCGATGAATTACAACCTCTTCCATCTTTGCCCAAATTATCCTTTAGCATCACCCTCGTGGCATACAAAAAAGTCCAAACTTTGTCACTGCAGCTACGAAAGATGTTTCTCATAAAATACGAAAAATCTTTCGTATTTTATCTATCCTACCTATCTTTGCGCAGGCAGTCGTTACTGTTCTATTGATAAACTTCAAATTGTAGATATTCTCATGACACTGAAGATGGAGAATCACCCACGTATCTAAGGAAATCTAGTCAGACATTAACTTTAAACGGAAATCAAGAGGGATACGCGGAGATAACGACCATTATGCCTGAACAGCAGGTTAGTTTATTTTCATCATCTCAGCCGTAATTAAGACTGCTAACATCGCCGTCTCTCACCACGCCTGGCCTAGTAGATAATGGATGAGTTAATTATGAACCTCTAGTTCTGTTGGTCGGATGGTGCGCTGTGAACAAGATAGGGCTTACCTTGCAAACGAAAAGATGCTTTATAACTTATTATCAATCGGCCATCGAATATTCGAATTATGTAATCAGGTGGGTGGTTTTGTAACTCATCGACAATCGGCCATCGTATAGATTTGATAAATCTGTTTGATTAAAACTGATTTTTAATATGTTTAACATTCTGTAACGTCGACGTTCGAGTGATCTCGGTATACGTATTTGTTGAACTTATGGCTAATGAAAATTATTCCAATAAACACGATTGCGAACTTACCAAATTGTTTATACTTATCTGTTAATCAATTTGATAGATACACTCACCGTGTTACCATTACATCAACTCTATTTATTAAAATTGACCATGTATAAAAAAACTGACCCAAAATCACCGATAGGTAATAATCACCAGGTGTAGTGATTGAGACCACCGTGCTCTGATCTGGAGGTCCAGAGTTGGCTTGGTAGAGTAGGGCTTCTAAGCCCGCCTGGCTAGCTACCACTACTACTGACGAATCTAATCTTGTAAAGCTCAAACTTCGAATCTGCTGTGAGGTCAGCTTCTATTGACGACTCTGTAACATTACAGGGAGAAAAAATAGCCCTTGCTGGTTTTCTTGCTGGTTCTTTCCAGTACAAGGTCTCCCGCCGTAGACTTGTGAACCAATGGCGTAGCTGCTTTGACGTTCAAAAGAGATTGCAACAATCCAATTTGACTAAAAGATGTTGAATTTGAATTTGACTTGTGTTTGTCCACAACAACAAGGAGAACAGTCCAGGTGAAGCTCGATTCCATTTTCGACCTTATCATCACTTACCATCAAATGGCATAATGGCCGCGTGTGCTTCCTTATCATGAGTAAAAATGGATGTAGCTTGTTTACCTAATCACTGCTGATCTGACGTAAACCTGGTTGGTGCCAGTTAGTATGTACTGCTGGGCCTCTCTCAGGGGACGTTTGTGCGCTCCATAGAAGTCAAAAAGGTTCCAGGGGAACTTTAAGCCGGGTATAGGGATGCCAGCGGAATTGTAGCTGTTGGACCAGACCAGTGTCTTAAGGCATACCTGAGTGAGCGGCCTAATTAACTTAGCCCCTTAGCATCGTAACAGATATTGTCCGTGAGTGCGATGTTTTAGTTTCATTATGATTATAATTGTGACGATGATTTTTACAGTATTTTAAGGCGAGACATAAATGGCACCAGACCAGAGATCGCCGTAAGAGGTAAATTTTCAATTACCTACATCATCCGAACAATAGGAAATGACAAATCTTATTTGCAATAGATATAAGACCGGTTTCTGAAAGGCGGTTGAGTGATCAAATTGACTAAAAAGCTGTTAAATCTTATGTTAACTATCAGTTGATTTGCTAATAGCTAAATCAACTTATCACTGTGTAAGTTGAGCTGTCAAAAGTTCAAATTTATAAGACCCATTTTGAGTTTATCGAACGCTACGTGTCGAGCCGTAGCTAATCATAAATCACGTATTGTCAAAAGCTACAGTATAGATTGTATAATCACTTATCATCATGTAATGTAGGTAGCCTGCTCGTTTGCCAACTTAGATGTTTAAAAAAAATCTTACTAAACTATTATTCAATTCTAGGCCCGGAGCGAACGCTTTGCTACACGCGTCGCATATTTTACGTACAAGCAGCCGGCCAGTCGTACGTATTTTTTCATTGTTAGTGCACCTAGGTACGTATACTTAGCTGGATTGTGAAAACTATAGTATATTATAGTTCTCTCACCTGAGGCCTTGACAAATGCCACACGCTAACATTTCCGCAGTCGTTCCGCAGAAAAAATGTATGGAAATGACATTAGCCTACGACAACCTCACGCTATCTTTTCCGCAGCCAATGTCATCTCCATACATTTTTTCTGTTGAACGACTGCGGAAAAGATAGCATGTGGCTTTTGTCTAGGGAGGCTGTTCTCAACCCACCGCAGAGTGCAGTCACATTACTTAGTGTTGGTATCTACGCATGATCGAGGTTGCCAGAGCCGCTGTCAATGCGCCTGCGCAGGCATCGCAGAGTGTTGGGTTTTTACGTTATAACGCCCGCAATATAGTCAATATAGTTAAGTTAAAGTCAATAATAATTTTGGGCGTTATGAATCTGAAAATAGGGTTAGTAGTAGCATTAATCCTACTTTCACTTTTTAAAAATATAATTGAATATAATGAAAGATGAAAGCCGAATTTAGCATTTAGCTTTGTGAATAAAAATAATATTTCAGGTCTCCCTGATGTTGGATAGAGAAGATATCGATCAGCTGTTCCGGGACACAGGGTTCAATGCCGGTTGGATTAAGCGACCGGCATCATAATTCAAATAAATCATGTTCTCCATTATCTATGCTAAATTTTATTACAGGTAGGTTTCTGACATACACACTAGTAGGCTTTAAGTAGGCTTTTCTATAAAGTTGAATGATATTTTTTGTGTATAAGGAATTACGATTTGAATCGGAGGAGGAACGCGAGTTATGACAGACGAGAGTCCCAAGAACTTTTTAACGAACTAAGGGCCTTATCATACTAGCGGTTGGCGGGCGGCTTCGGGGCGGGACGGGCACGTCGCGAATACGTCGCGGACGTGCAACGAACCCGCCGCGCATGCGCAGCGTAGCCGTGGCGGACGCGCAACGAAATCGCCGCGAATAGCAGCGTGGACGCCATTTTGTACACTTTCGTACAAATGCCAGCCCGTCCGCCTCGCCTCACTTCATTTCATTTCAAAACGAGATACGAATGTTAGTGGACGTATCATAATGGCATCATTGGGAGATTCAGATATTGATACAGAGTTAAAAAAAGCATGGGAAGAGATTTGCAATTTATTTATTCAAGGCTTTACGGAAAAAACAGTCAAGGAGAAAAATGAAATACAATAATATAAATATATAAAACAAACGATTAAAATTTTAAAGTATGATTTGAGCAATTAATAGGTAATGTAAATGAAGATAAAATTTAATCGAAAAAAAATAATAAATTGATTATTTTTTTATTCCTTTGTAAAACAACAAAGTAATCACTCTCTTCCAGTCGATTAATTGATAATGGATCCTCCCAAAATCTTCGATGCTTTCGTTTTCGTCCCCTGCGTTTTCTAAGTAACAAAACCAACAGTAGTGTTTCCTTGTCGGAATCAATTTTGTTGCTGAATGTACTGTACGTCGCAAGCCCGCTGCGAACACGCGACGAAAACGTTGCGAATCCGCCACGCGTCCGCGACGTCCTCGCTGCGCAGCCGCGGCGTGTTCGCGACGTATCCGCTACCCGCCCGCTCCGCCCCGAAGCCGCTCGCAAACCGCTAGTATGATAAGGCCCTAATAGTTTGCGAAATTTAGGGAATCATTTATGTACCTAAGTGTTTAAGCGACCTTTTACCTGCACTGATACGACCCACAGTGGGACCACGGGTAATTTTTTCTCCCTGTAGGTGTAGACCCACTGCTCCAGAATGGGACTACGGGTTTATCACCCTGGAAAATTTAAGGGACGCATCACGACATGGTAGTAGAATGATTTATATATGAATAAAAAAATAACTCAATTAATCTATACTTACTATACTAATATTATAAAGCTGAAGAGTTTGTTTGTTTGTTTGTTTGCTTGAACGCGCTAATCTCAGGAACTACTGATTCAAATTGAAAAATTCTTTTTGTGTTGGATAATCCATTTATCGAGGAAGGCTTTAGGCTATATAACATCACGCTACGACTAATAGGATCAATGACAAATGTTGCAAAAACGGGTAAAAAATATACGGCGAAACGTAGTTCGCTGGCACAGCTAGTTTTATATAAATTTTCTAAAATATCCAAAAAATACTGCACTATAGTTGAGTGCAGTATTTTTTGATTTAAAAAAAAATAAAATTAAAACATTAAAAATAAAATTATTAAGTATATAAAACACATACTCGTACATTAAAAAAAACTAAAATCTCTAAAAATACTGCACTCAACTAATGCAGTATTATTTGGGAGCGTCGGTGGCGCTGTGGACACGGCACTGACTTTCTAATCGGGGGATCCGTAGTTCGATCCTGATATGTATTAATATGTTTTTCGTATTTCCAATTACATGTATATTTGCCGACGCTCCTACGGTGAAGGAAAACATCGTGAGGCAACCTGCATACATCTGCGAAGAAATTCAAAGGTGTATGTGAAGTCGACCAATCCACACTGGGTACAGCGTGATTGACTAAGGCCTAAACACCCTAACATAGGCTCGAGCCCCTCGGTGGGGACGTATATAATGAGCTATGATGATTGTTTTATATAGGTTGAAATTGAAATATATGTTGAGGGAATTAAAATAATACGGAGGAAATGTCATGTTACACAACGGATACCAATTTTATAAACATTAAGCTAATAAAAATACTTCTACATCTATATGGACTTGCAGTGAAAAACGAAAGGACAAATGTAGTGGTTCTGTTACTGTTTATGATGTAAGTTAATTACCTAATAATAATACCTGTAGATTTTTTGATACATATTTACATACTCGTATGTAAATATGTATCAAAAAATCTACATGTTTAAGTTCAAGATGGTGGTTTGGTGATTTTGATTGCTACGTTCTATGATGCTAATGCAAATGCTAATAATGTAAAGTTATAAATAATAACCAGCTTAATTTGATAACAATTTTACAATAATAAGAATTAAATTTATTTTGTTTAGGGTTGAGAGAACAGAACCTATATTTTCTTTAAAAATTGTATTTCATATTCAGTCAAGTTTTAACCGCCTCCGTGGTCTAAGTGTTAACAGATCAAGGGTGTTGATTGGGAGGTCCGGGATTCAATTCTCCGTGGCGGTAGAAATTTTTATGCTCGGTTTGGTTAATGGAAAGGCCTCTGAACCCGCCTGGCTAGCTACCGCCATAATAACAATGTTGATAACAGCATTGTTGTGCTCCGATAATAAGAGGTAAGTAGCCAGTTCCTAGTTATTGAGAAGTCCAGGTGAAGCTCGCCTCCACCTTCGGTCTTATCATCACTTATCATCAAGTGCCCTCCGGAGCAACCATACCCCTGACACTACCCCTGGCGGTAGGATTTGGGACTTAACCATACCACCATAGGGATGTGAATTTATACATGAATATAAAATTCCGCGCACAAGTTCATGTGGTTTTTGAATATTTCCATGCGAAATCGTTTATTTTAAGGCCAAGAGCTTCCCCGTCATATTTATCTGAGGAATTACCCGTAGGCCCACTGTGGGTCATAGCAGTGGGACCACGGTTAAAAGAAGGTCTACAGGGAAAATAAAAATACCCGTGGACTACGTCGTCGTATGGTAATACGTCGTTTAAGCATGTGAGTGAAAGTAAGTTACTTTGTGTCAATTTGTGTTTCGCATATTGGGGAAATATTACATGGGCGTGGCCATGCTCCGCGGCGAGGCGGAATGGGGGGCTGTCGCCTCCTTCTGCGAGGACGTCATCTCGCAGAGGGAGACCACGGAGAGGGAGCGAGAGGAAGATCCTCAAGCCACTTCCATCCACCGCAGATGGATAGGCAGGCGAAGGCGGGCATTCGCTCAAGCGATGCCCGTTTAGTGAGCCTGCCGTGGAGGCCTGCGTGCACCGGTTGGTCCCGTGCACGTCGCCGTAAAGCCCTCCGTCTGTGGATTGTCCTGGTGTTCTTGGGCAATACTCCCTTGGTCGGTCCAGTTGGTCGGGCTATCACCAGGCGAGAGCCCCACATACGCTCGCCGTCTAGCCAATGGCGGGTACGGTGCGGTTACGCATTTCCCCCCGAAAAAAGGGGTTAATCAAGACCCTAGCCTGAAAATAATTTCGATGGAGGTTTTATCGAGCGAGCTACAAGCGTACCTACATAATAAGAATAACAGTAGGTAGAAAATTTTGTTTTGTGATGTTATATATAACAGGAGAATGAGACGAGCACACTGTATAGTCTGTATGTAACTTGTAACTGCAGTTTGCAATCTTATTACTAGAGACATTTTTCATACGGGGCGAAGGACACTGGGGCTGGTTGGCTTAGGTCTCGTTTACGGCGACGCGGGGCGTTGCGCGGCGCGGCCCGCACAGAATTCAAACATATGGCGTTGTATGAGTGCGTTTACGGAGAAGCGACTTTACACGCCTTTCCTTGAAATGGCGCGTTTTTTACGGCCGAGCCCGCGGATGGCACCGCCGCGTCTCACGCGGCGTTTATCGCGGCGGCGCACGCAGCGACAATTTTCGATGAAGCGATGCCCGCCGCGTGCTTCGCTACACGCTTGAGGATGCGCCGCGGGTGCTGCAGCGGGCATCGCCGCGGGCACCGCCACGCTTCACGTCTCGCATCTCTATGAACAACATCGTATATTGCCATATGTTTGTGTTTACGCGTGCGATTATGAGTGCCGCTTCACGCGCCGCCGCACCGTAAACAGAAAAAACGTCTGACGCGCCGCGAGACGCCACGCCACACGCGACGCGCGACGCCCCGCGTCTCCGTAAACGAGGCCTTAGTCGGTCGGCCTCTTGCGGAGGAGAGTCCTAAACACCTGTCAGAAGTAAATGAGTAAGTATCGGGCATTAAATTCATGGTATTTGTGCCTCTATTACAGAAACTAAGGAAAACATTAAGAAGATAGAACTAATGAAAGAAATGACAAGAGCGATCAAAATAATGTCAGTCAAATAACTTCATTTTAATAAATTATAGCATAAAAATAATAAGCTTTAAAAATTTATGTGAATGTAAAAGAAATAACGATAAACACTTGGAGTAATGTTATGCACATAGGTACCAAAAACTTAAAAGTTAGGAATTATGTGTTGTTGCTGCTGCGAGGGTCTCGGGAAGTGTCTCCGAATCATTTGTTGCGTCAGCCTCTGCATCATGATTTGTCAAATGTGCGGCTGTGAGGGCATTTGCGAGGACTGCGCTGACACCGACTAAATGTTTACTCAGAAATAATGGACTTATGCGCCTGAGCATCCGCGTAGACTGCTACCTACTTAGTGTTAAAAAAAAATTTAATGCACTGGAGGGATGTGAAAAACTAATCATACCTAAATTACTATACGTTAATTATTATAACTGTAAAGGTTGATTAAACTTATTCACATACTATTTTACAGGGCGTTAATTTCATTATTAATTTACTGCAGTTATAGAAAGATACTCTTTATAGATATTTTAGTGTAAATATGAATGACGAAAAATTATTACAGACAGGAAATGTAGGTACCCGTTGTCTCTTTGCCTTCCTGACAATAGTAAAACCGTAAAAAAATATTTAAAATTAGAGTATGAAATATGAGTATGAATTAGTTTATGTACAGTAAGCTCCTTGTCAAGCTATACTGTTTGACTGTTGTACCATTCCTATATCGCTCGTAATAGTGGCGGTTTTCGTAGTGTAGATGTAAAGCTGAATGGGAGCTTACTGTATACGTAACTCAAATGAAAATCAAACAATTAACCACTTATTTTTTAATAGCTCCAAGTTTAACATACAAATACAGACATTTATAGACTCTTTTGCTATTCTTTAAAACCTGCTGCAATCCCGCGCTCCATTGACAATTTTTTTCATCCAGATTGTTTTAGGCCGATTTATAAAATTGTTTCTTCTATTGGTGACACAAATCAATAGCCAGCAAACATCTCTAGCTGTTTTCTTCTATCTAAACATTGGGCTGGTAGTCGTAATTTTGTTGTTTTGTGTCGATCTTTTATTTGCTCGTCTTGGTTTATTTGCAGTTACTATATTTAAGTCAAGGCTCTATGGACTTCGCTTTCTTTGCCTTTCATAAAAGAGAAAAGTAAACAAAATCTCAAATCAATGACGTTTATTCCAGTGTGACCATTTATGGCAGATTTCTGCCATTTTGGCAGATTTGGCTAGTAAATTTTTGACTCTTGACAGAATAAGCGGACGATTCAAAAAGTGGCAGAATTTTGCAGATTTCATGAATACTTATTATTATTATTCAAACAAAAAATATTAATGTTATTTTAATAACAGATTTGGCAATTTTTACTTTCTTCTTAGGTTACCAGATCCATTGAGGATCATGTGGGCTTACTCTTGAACCGATTCCGATCGATCGACATTGAGATTGTGATTTTTAGTACGCTCGAGTTGCCACATTGGCGCCAAATTTGAACCACATCGCGCGGATTTTGAGTGAACTAATCTGTTATTTAATTTTTTTAATACGAATCCTATTTGGCGCTAGTGTTGCTACTCGGGCGTATGAAAAATCACAATCCCAATGTCGATCGATCGGGATTGGTTCAAGAGTAAACCTACTGATGTCTTAGAGCATTAGGCTAAATGATCTAAAACTGATGTGTATACAATTTTCGATCCAGCAGGCCAATTCTCTAACTTCGGTCGTTAACTAGAACTGTCTTTTTTGAAAGAAACTTTATATCCATTACTGCAGTTTAGTGATCTTATGTTATGGCGGCGTTCATAATAGCAGTAATGGATGTTAAATTCCTTTCAAAAATGACAGTCCTAGTCTAGTTGATGACCGAAGTTAGAGAATAGGCCTGCCAATGTTGCATTTTGAAATATATGCAGTTTTAAATTAGTTTAAAGAGTAGCTTCATTCAAAGAACCTCCCAAAAACATAAAGCATTATGCTTGGATATAGTGGCCAATCATCGGTAGTAAGTAATTTAAATATTTCTATATATTCCCAAAACCCCTTCTCTATTGAGGCAATATTAAGACTGCATATTTTTGACATAAAAAATGCCAAATATAAGTATGTATATTTTTTTATTTATAACATTAAATAAAAAAAATATTTTTGTCATTTTTTGTGTCACTCTTGGCAGATTTTGGCATATTTTAAGCCCAGTGTCGCGACACTGGCTTAAAATATGCCAATTGTCGGGCAGATTTGCTTTTTCTGAGATGGACACACTGATTTATTCTAAAATTGAGGTTAGAACTTTGTTTGAATTGTTTTGGTTCATTTACTAGTTTTATTTGGTATTTACTAATTATTAAAATGCCGTTTATGAAAGGAAGAGCCCCTATACGCCGTACATTAAATTATTTGAATGCGGGTAAATTAGTATTGAAGGATAAAATTAAAATATTCTCGGTCGCATACAACATTCAGGGGACCAACAACACCGGTGCAAAAGAGTTTGTCTTTTGGTATTTACCACAGATCCAATACAAAAACCCGGACGTACAGGTCGCTACTCTGAAGAATATGACACCCACACCATTCATCAAGTGTTACTTCGAAGACGGCAGAAAGATATTGGTAGATATTGACAACAAATCTAAGGAAGAAATTTTAGACCATCTGCTTCACACTGTTGGCAAATCAAGAACTGTTCTCAAAGCGGAGGCTTTAGCTGCTGAGAAGAAAGATAACCCAGCTAATTTTGGCATAGGTTGTGAACGCGCTTGCATGTGTGAAGTGTATGGTCAGGTGCCATGTCCAGGAGTAGTTCCATTGCCAAAATTCATGAGAGGGAAATATAAAAATGCTACAAATTAATAGGTTTTAGTCGAGTTATTATTGTGAATACAGAATGATTGTGACTTTCGTATTATCATTCAGTTCAGCTTCAACACAGTTGATTTTAAAGTTCTTAGATTCAATCTTAGCATTATTTTGCCTCACACATGTCACTCATATGGGATAATTGACACTGTTACATACTCCGTATTGACTTTTACTTAGTTATTATAATTGTAGCTGTAAATTGTAATATAGTGAAACCAATCATAGATTTTATTGTAACATTTTTATTAACTTGTTTTTTTTTCTATCAAAACGTGTAACCCTTAATCGCGTTTGCCATAAGCGCAGCGGTGATGTATTGCATGTTGTAAAATGAATGGAATGTTCGTGCATTGCAATGAGAAAATAGTTGATCTTCTACTTCTTCTCCCCTCGGGCATGTGTGGAAAAAGATCCAATGAAGATTGGTATTTTTCTGGATGTCCTGTAATTCATGCAATCGATTTATTTTTTTGAAATTTACTTTTTAAGCATCAGTACGAGAAGTGGATGAGCAGTGTTGTTTTCATTTTTATGTCATCTAACATGCATATTTTTATACAACTAAGTTTACTAACGGCAGACTGGTCACCAGATGGTAAGTAGCTATATTTACCTATGTGGTTCTCCTGAATCTAAAATCCCTAGGAGTGTATGTTGCCCTTGTGAAAAGATATAAAGTCACAGTAATCTTCGATGCCTTCAAACTGGAATTCAGCAATGCAAGCATCACTTGTGTGTTTGACAATTTCTGCTAATTGGTAGATAAAGTTATACAGGCAAATCAGTACTGAGTCTTTCTCTGGTAACTGTATTGTTAAATAAAGCATTACAGTTCTATGTTTCGATACATATCAGTGAGGTAACAGATTTAGGATAGTGCCGCTGTTTTCTTTCTTGTCTTGGATGTCATAAAGGCTGACTATGGGAGTTTACCACATTCACACGGTTGTGAAGATATGTCAAACTTAAAAAAAACCCCAACTCCCAACTAATCTGGTCAACACAGTATAATAGACCAATAATTCCTCCTTGTATAAGGATACATGTGTCCAGCAGTGGTCGTAATTGGGTAAAAGTGGTTGTGGTGGGGTTATTTTGCTAGAATATGTCATAGAATATATTTGGAAGAAAAACAAAACATAACAATTAGTCTTTTAAACTATAGATGCATGGTGAATGGCAAGGAATTGCATACAGAATTAATCCGTAAACCACCTTAGTGTGTCTTGCGACAGGATTAATACATAATGAAGTCTAATGTGGCCTACCTGATGTTAATTGGTTATTGTAGCCTATGGGTATCATTATATTTACTGGTGGATTTAAGAAGCTAAGAAAATACCTATACTTTCATTATAAATCATTATTATATTTAGACGGATATTTTGCCTTGAAAGCCTTTCCCCAATGGCCTAAAAAATTTCCTGCGAAATCGCGAGGAGTTCATGTCTGTGTCTGAATGTTGAAAAGGCGAACGACGGAACGATAAAAAAAAGGTTGACCAAAAGCGGGACAGGCCACACATTTTGGTCCAAAACGACAAAAGCTGGACACCTAGCAACTCTCTGTACTCTTACATTCAAGGTAATTTTGAACTTCTTGGCGTGTTCTTTAATGCCGGTTGGCCCGGCTATGACGACCGTGGTATTGTTCAGCAACTGATCAAGACAGTGGCACGGCTTCGACTCCGTGCAGGTGTGGCCCGTCAATTCCTCGCTAGCTTTGTACAGGAGCGGGCTGACTCCATGCTGAAAAAACCATAGCCTCGTAAGCTACCAGTGTACCTACCTAATTGTACATTTGAGTTCTAGCGTGATTTTCCTCATACGATACATAAAGTTCTCTACTAAAGGGCCTCGCACACTAGACGGCAATGTCCACGACCAGTCGCGACGGCCCATTGTTTGTGGACGTTGGTCGCTGCGACCAGGCAATGCAATCCCGATCTCGCAAGATCTCGAGGCATTTTACGAGATCTAATTCGAACCGAAAAATCGGACGAGTTTTTCGGATTGATCAGCAGCGTAGATGATGATGCAGCGTAAGTGTATGATTAATTTTTATTATGTTTGGTATGTTTAACTGTGTGTATGGTATGTGAAGAGCGTCAGTGGCGCTGTGGACTCGACACTTGCCTTTCAGGAAGTCCGGGGTTCGAGACCGCCATGTTTTTCGTTTTTCGAACTTCATGTGTACATTTGTCTGACGCTACTACAGAAAATCATCGTGAGGCAACCTGCCTGCGTACATCTGCGAAGAAATTCAAAGGTGTATGTGAAGTCGACCAATCCGCACTGGCCCAGTGTGGTTGACCTAAACTGTTATGATAATTATGTGTCTATAGAGCTTTTAGTAAGTACTACTTTAAAGATAGTTTTGAATAATATTTTATTTAATAATAATTTATTCCAGAAACATTAGGTTACAAAGTCGGCATATAAATAGGTGGTATGAACAAATAGGTGACATTTTATTATTGTTTACATATGCATTATTTGCTGAAGGAACCCGAACTAGACAATAGCCTGTATCTTGAGTTCCGCATTCCGTTTCCGGACAATTGACTTTACAAAATAAAAAGGTACAAGATAGAAAGAATAAATTAAAAAATACAAATTGAAAACATTGTGCGATTATTTTAGCCGGCGAATATGGCTGGCTGTGTACCTACGTGTGTTAAAGTGTAGTGTATATTGTATTATGTATGGACGATGGTAGGTGTGAGTAAGAGTGTGTGATGTGTGGGAGAGAGTGGATGTGTGTGAGATATGCAATTATTATTTAAACGCTGAGGGCATTATTATTTTTTTTAACATTGACTGATTGATGCTTGGAAAAACGCCTACAAAAACAGCATCCTGGCCATGATTGCCAGTAGACTGGATTGCAGGTATATAGTCGCTGCTGTGATATTTCACACGGAGTATCACAGCGATGATTAATGTACCATTATAATGTAAAATACTAACATAAAATAAGTCTTACTAACACTGATGAGTTTTGTTACTTGAAGCAATAAATAAATAATAATAATAATAAAACTTTAATGCGATGATTAATAATGTTTTTTTTTTAAATTACTGATATAAAAATGCCAGGCGTTGTCGTTAATTGCTATGCAGCTCTATAAACAAAAATACACAAAAGTATTCGGGATCCCGATCCCTAGGGATCCCGCGGCATTGGAAATTCTAATCTCGAGGGATCCCGAAAGGGCAATGCTGACTCGGGATTGCATTCCCTAGCTGTGACCAGTACGCGACCGTTCATATGGTTCTATAGTTAACCTATTGTCATGTGGCTACTGGTCTGGGTCGTGGCGGTCTAGTGTGCGAGGTCCCTATGAGCTAAGCAGTTGTGAATTACGCGGGGTGGAGTGTGACTACGTGTGGTGTGTCCATTGATGATGATGATGATGAAGACAATTGTACCTAGTACCTAGACTAAGCCAAAGTTGAGTGGAATTTGTTAGTAGCATATTTGTTGATCCTTGCCTGTTTATCGCAACAACACTTGAAGCGGATGTGAGCACCCAGCATTGGGCATAGTAGGAGATACGAGTTGAGCACTGGGTGTGGATTTCCGACATAGGAGACGGTCATATTCTGCATAGATCCAAACTCCTCCTGCGAAGTTGTTTCCTGGTAAATAGTTTTTAATGAAATTCTATTTACAACGTTACTCCATATACTTATTGGTGTCCTTCTGATCATATAGATAGAACATGGGTTACATGAACCTACGCTCTTATATCATGTGATTGGGCTAATGGGCTACTCATATCATGGATTAGTAATAATGTCCTCCTTACCGATATTCGGTCACGGCGGCCAATCTTCACAGAGACTAGCCATCTGCGCAGGAGATACCTATAGTGCACAAGTGACTGCGCAAACGCAAGTGCACTCTCTGTTCCTTCAGTCGCCTAGTCCGATGGGACGGTTAACCGACACGACCGGGGCGAAATCAGGCGCAGGACCCACTGTTTAACGTGCCTTCCGACGCACGGAGGAGCTTGAGATGTTTCTTATTTTGGTCACCCATCCTAGGACTGACCACAGCGAACGTTCCTTAGCCTTAGCAATCGTTCGCTGAGCGCACGCGCCAATGCGCCACCAAGCTCCTCTCATGGATTAGTAACAATGGTTTGTCATGATAGAGTTCAACTGTCGATTAACGATAAAACAGGAGATATATTTACCAACATTATTAACATTAGCTGTTCGTTTGTCTCGTTTTAAGGCATGCAATTGGGAGCCTCGACCGGTACCTAGTCTAATGGCACTTGTCTTAGTTTAGGAGGATCTTAAGTGGCATGCTGTCACATTCTTTTCATTAAAGACTAGAAGTGACAGCATTCTTCTTAGGATTGTCTTAGCTACAACAACATAACGGTAATTTAATGAATGCTACTTTGGAGTCTTGAAGCTAGTAATAAACTTACAACAATAGCCATAACGGTAGCCAAAGATTGAATGCTGGCGTGTGTTCTAGACCTCATACATAGCACGGGGACGGTGGACTGGTCTGCGAACCGCTGCACGCACATATGAGTGGACGTCGCGACGAAGATCACGTCAGCCATGAGGGAAAACACCCTAGGATAATACCCAAAACTATTATTACAAAGAGGAGATATTTGTATGTATGTAGGTATGTAACAAATAAACTCAAAAACTACTGGACCGATTTCAAAAAAAATTTCACCATTAGAATGCTACAATATCCCTGATTCACATAGGCTACTAAATTATTTTTCCTACGGGAAAATATAAAACAACGCGGGCGAAGCTGCGTAAGATATTGTTATAATAACTCGTATCATATATATCCTACGTACCTATTTTATTCTTAAGTGCCCTTTGCAGGTTACTCACAAACTTTTTAACGAATTACTGTTATACTTCGTAGATCGTAGTCCTTAGCAACATTACACTAACCATATTTTGCCTATTTATATTAATAAACTTTCCGCAGAACATTGTGTTTAAGTGTACCTACCTACTAACTGCATTGGTAACGCAACGCTAAAAAGGAGTGCAAATGCACAGTTTATTAGTCTTCCCGATATAATGGTATCTTACTTCCCAGTGTAATCGTTATCCCACACCAAGTGGTCAACTATGTTCACATCGTAAGCGCCGAGGAGGGTCGCCGCCTTCGACACCGCCATGTTGAGGACTGGCTCGTTCACCTCTTGGAGAATCATCACCTTCGAATTGGTCAATATGTCCTAGAATAATACCAAACTTTATCTATAATATATCTTCCTATGGTATCCCATAATATAATAAATATAATATAATAGGATTGCTGTGTGGGCAAGGGGCGAGGAGTAGGGTTGCCAACTTTTATTACAAGAAATAGAGTAAATCTGATTTCAAAGGAGGTAAATAAAGAGTACGGACTTATAAAAAAGAGTGTCATTTATTTCAAATTTTTGAAAAGGTATTTTTTGTTACTTTTTGCTGCACAACAATTTTTTATTGTTTTTAAAAGTATTTTACGACCCAAACAATTTACCTTTAAGTTTACATAGATCAGGAGCTCATTTTTAATCAATTTCAATAAAGCCCTGTTCCACACTTCCCGCCACTTCACATTCATGACTTATAGACTCTCTTAGTAAATGCTGAAGTGGCGGGAACAAAGAGTACCTATATACTTAGTTAACAATTTTTCTAAATAAACAAATTAGTCAGGACATTTTTTCTGCAGTGGATTTTTGCATAAAATCTGCGTTATTTAAATACAGTGGAAAATGAAAAATCGAAATTAAATTATTCACTTTATTTTATTTATTTATTTGTTAAACAATGTTTCAACAGCTTTTGCGATAAAATAAACGTAACCTCAAAACAACTTGTGAGATTGACATCACAGATTGACATTAGTGGCTGCATTCAGAAACGTCCGAGTATGGCTTGGGGAGTAGGTATTCCCAACTTGGGAATACCAGAATATTAAAAGTAAATAGTCGACTTTTTTGGTTACGGTAAAAGGTATGCATCATAAAGTATAGTAAACGTTGTGTAAAAAAAGAGTATTTTAACGTCCTCTATTAGTGTTATAGATTATAGAGTACGCCTCCATGATATAGAGTACAATACTCTATTTTAGAGTACGGTTGGCAACCCTAGCGAGGAGGGCCTAGCTATAGGTAGGTAACTGGCGAATTATGTGCGCTGCATCGTTACGCTCGCAGTGAGCTGAGCTGTGGCCGCGATATACCACTACGATGCTTACCCCCCCTCCGACCGGAGAGTGATGTCACGCACCCCAATTCCTAAAAAGGAGCTTGAGAAGAAAACCGAGATGATGTAGGTATTCTACAATTGCTTCTTGACGTCGCTTCACAAGTAGAGTCGTGTCACAGGTTGCGTCACGAGCCATGGCTACTGCGATGACTTGAGTATGATATTACTATTTGTAGGCCGCGTATAACTGCGGCCACTCCCTTACCCTCTCATTTGCCAATATTGCAAATCTGAGATCAATAATTCGAAACACAACCCTTCATCAACGCATTAGGCCAGTGTGGTGTAGATGACCAAATTCTCCTTGTCTAGGGAGAGACCCTTACCCAGCAGTGGAACGTCTACGGGTTAAAGTTATGATGGCGGTGATGACTAAGGAAAAAATACGAAATTGTCACTAAATTACAGAATTACCAATCTCTTATTGTGTGTATCATTGATACGTCGCTTTAAGTTTATGGCACTGTAGATGATGTCCAGCACCATCTGAGCCGTCCATTGCTTGAAGCATATCAGATGCCGAGGTTTCTGCTCACTGGAATAGAGATATATGCTGTGCATACAGATTCTCTTCAATAAGGAGTCTTATTATTCAAGAGCCTCAAGAGAATTGGTAGATCGCGATTTATGTCCTGGGACCTTATGATCGCTTAGTTAATACTATATTCAACCAGAGGAGCCTAGTCCATGGGTTCACGGCCAAAATGAATGTTGTTTTTGCTGAGTGGGACCAGCTTCTGATAACGAGAGAGTTGCGCAGTCAGATAGTGATAAAAATGTGTATGAGGTAATTATTTATTGCTTTCTTAAAAATTAAAACAATGCTGAAACAGAAAGAGGCAGTGAATTTACTGGGTCTATTGTGACTTGAAATCTTGTCACAAGTTGGCAATGTATTGGCGTCCTTGTAGGGGCTGTAGATTTACAAGTCTCACTGTACTACTACGTGTAGTTAGGTGACTTACCATCAGGGAGGCAGCCATCAGGAGACGCCGCTATTATAGTCTAAGCGCTAGCTCGCTTTCTCGTCGGTTTTGATACGTATTAAGCGATCATTCATGGTAATGCACACCAGCAGGCGGAGCACGGGCTGCCAAGACTGGACTTGGGTCACGCGTTATCTCACAATTTCAGTGACATAATCTCTATGTCTTAAAGAGTAGCACAGCGACGCGTATGTAGTGTGTAGACCTAATTTACTTAACATCCTGGGGTGGGCACTAGACCATACTGGGGTGGGCACGGCCCCCTCGTCCCCCGTCCCCCCCATATACGCCTATGATTATAGGTACAGCAAGAGTAAGTAGGGTACCTATGTATGTATACAAACTTGTTTTAATAGTAAACTTGGCGGCTACATACAATTGATAGTAATTGAGTTGACGAAACGCAGTCAACTGCCTTGAACACAACTTGAACAATTTCATTTTACCAAATTCTGAATAATCCTTAACATGAATTCATTTTTTCCGAAACTCCTCAACATATCTGACTTTCAGTTTGACATGAAAATACAATGACTAATGTGAAAACTTCTGGTGAAAACATAGTCTATGATTGATAACAAATGTCACCTTTGACTACTGACCTCTACCTATAGAGTTGTGCGTGTGCCTCATGGACTTAATTAAATCCATGGTGTGCCTTAATTTCTTTATGGCACTTATCATCATAACCCTTACAGAGTTTTATCACAAATTTCTTGATGTGGTTATAGCAAGGGCTTTATTAATACTTTGGAAGATGTAGCAGCGCAGTCAGAGCACAGGCACACCATGAAATTTGTGATAAAACTCAGTCACACGTGCCCCTTGACGAGCATCAAGGAATACCTACGTGTGACTAAATACGCTCAGTCACACGTGTCCCTCGACGAGGAATACCTACGTGTGACTAAATACGCTTAGTCACACGTGTCCCTCGACGAGGAATACCTACGTGTGACTAAATACGCGCCGCCGTGCTACTCTTTAAGACAAAGATTAGGTCACTGAAATTGTGAGATAATGCGTGACTCGAGTTCAGTCTTGGCAGATCATGCTCCGCCTGCTGGCCTCCTTATATGTCTGAGTCACTCCAAAGGCCAATAAACTTTCTTTAATTGTTTCTTGTTACTTATTCAATTTCGATATAATCTGTTTTTATAAAGAACCTAAGTTTTTTCTGCTTCTTCGGTGGCAGGACGCCAAACTACTCGTAGCTTCCACCTCAGAACAATAACTAAAGTACCTTATAGTTTGTCAATCACAAGAGAATAGACACCGTAAAACGTAAAAAACCGTAACCAACCAATTAAAACAGCATGCATTGAATAAAACATTATATATTGTTAACACATTTTATTACTCGTAAATTTTATATGTAAAGTGCTGTTTTTGTTTGCTATATGTACGTAACCGTATACGTATAGCAAATAAGAAACAGCATAGACAATATAACAAAAGTTGAGCACAAAAAAAAATCAACAAAACAAGATTACCTTATAGCTGTAAGACAGGGCTATTTTTGGACCGCCCGCCCGCAGTTTTTCCTGTCATTCTATAACGGTTAATGTGGGTTAATCCAATTAATTTATCAGATAAAAAAAGTACATTTTTCTTTATATTTTTTTGTTTTACCTTTTCCGTATTTTAAAAATTGTGGAAATGTGTGAATGAAACAGAAATGTTTTAACCCAGACCTTTTGTATTACTTTCTTTATCTTATATTCTACTAGCTGTGCCCGCGAACTACTATTTTTTCCCGACATCTTCAACAAATATCGTTAATGTACACAGAAATGAATACAAAAACTTAACAAATTATATACTATAACCTTCCTCGAGAATCACGCTATTGAGTGGTGAAAACCGCTTGAAAATCGGTGCAGTAGTTTTTGAGTTTATCGCGAACAGACATACAGACAGACAGACGCGGCGGGGGACTTTGTTTTATAATATGTAAGGATTTTGGCGGGGGTCCAAAATTAACCTGTAGGTATATATCACTGTTCGTTAAGTATAGCGCAAAGTTTCAACATTAGTCAATATCATATTGTGAAATATGTATGCGGTCATGCGACATCTGAATTAAATATAGCGTTGAAAGTTTTTGATAGTGTAAAAAAAGTTAAATATAATATTTCTTATACCACACCTGATCGAAACAGTAGTCATTAGTCCCTGAAAATGAAGGGGAATGTTGTTTTTTTTTTCTCCGATTAAAATATGCGGGAGGAAAAGTTGTATGACAATCCATCTCTCCCTGCTTTAGCTGGTGGAAAAAGTATATGAAACTGCATTATTGCCTGTTTTCTTTATGGTTTAGTACAAACAAATCAAGCAGTTTTCGAAAAATAAAAAAGGAAGTTATTAACGACAATTTAGTATGAGAATGAAGTTGTCAAAAGATAAAAGACATCAACGAGCGCAATAATGACGTTAATCTCCCTGGCAAAATTATCACATTGAGTTATGATAATTGTAAATAATTAATTTTTCAAACCTCGGGTGTATGAAACTATACCCTCGTTTGAATGGGTCAATTTCTCCCCTCGTCGAACAATGTACTATTACTTAGTAACCTACCTGATGATGATGGACATTAAAAAAATGTATTATTTCCTTTTGAAAATAATGTTACGTTTCGGTATTTCAGTGCCTACCACAGAAAAACGATTCTGATGGTTTGATATTTTTTTTGGCATTTGAATCGAGTCGAGTGAACGAAATATTTGTCGATTTATCGACAGCGCTTTCGATTACATCCGATCCTATCGACACCCATCGCAATCACACCTCCAACTTATATCTACATCACTTCCCATCACTCTCTTCGTCAGGCTTTTTGGCGCCCAAAGCCTCTTGGATCTCCGCAAAAGTCTTTCCCTTAGTCTCAGGTATGAAAAAGTTGATGAACGCCCAGTACAAGGCGCAGTTGACAGTGAGCGCCCAGTAGGTAGCAGCCGGGCCCACTGCCACCATAACGGCTGCGAAGTACTTAGTTGTGAGGAATATGAAGAATCCGCACACAAACATGGACACGGAGAACCCAAATGCTCTGGATGTGCTGTCAAACAACTCCGGTGTCACCGCCCAATTTAGGGATCCTGGACCTGAAATAATGTGATGGTTAGGTGCTATTTTGTTTTGTTCCACCAGTGGAATTGGGCGAATTATGGTATTAAGCCGCGCGTAGAAAGTTTGCCGGTGAAGTTGTGACCTTGTGCCAACCGTTCCGCTATATGCGGGACGTCCCGCGCGATTCTGAGGACGTGAACGCACGTGACGTCCCGCTCAGAGCGCGTGCGGGACACTTATGCGTGGCGTGGCGTCTACATACAAACTCAAAACTCCTTAGTGACGTCAAACAAAATACAAAAATCTGATTAACGAAGATTCCAATAAAATATCAAATAAAGTTGACGATTGTATAATGTTTAAATGTTTTTTATTTCAAATAAATATTTACTTTTATTTGCAAAGAGAAACTTGACGTTATTGTATACTTACTGTACAAAATAAGTTGGCTTTTAAATCCCTTGTCCCGCGTAACATCAATAATAATATAATCAGTAACATCACGCTTTCCCGCAAATTGGGATTTTTAGTTTGGTAAGCCTAGTCATGCTCATGACGTCACGCGTCGATGGTTAGTACGGTTGCGGTACTAACCAGGCGAGCGCGGGGCACAGTCCCCGGGGGCGGGAGGGGTCTTCGGCGAAATTTCTGCGCGTGGCTAGTATGTTGAAGGGCTTTGTGTGGCAGTGGCAAGTGCGCTCTCCTTCCAAAAGTTAAGCAACGATCGCCTTGATCAGAACCCTGATGTGATCAAAAATATAAAACACCTTCAGATACCCTGTGTTTCGTAAAGTACGTTGCACTTGTATTTTTTTATACAACTAAGTTGGCAAGGTAATTGGTAACAGTCACTTATAGAACATGTAGTTCTTGTGAGATTCGTAGCAAATCTGAAACCTCACAATAACAAATAAGTAGTGTACGTTGCCAACTTGTGACATACCTAACATATAAAATCACGGTAATGAGTAATTTCACTGCCTTATCTTACCCTTCGTACCGGAACACCAACAATACAAGCACTGCTGCATCACGGCAGAAATAGATAAGACGGAGGTACCCAAGCAATGCTTACCATAATTGTGATGCAGAAACAACTCTCTTGCACGCGGCAAAAGCGTTGTTTCTGCATCACTCGTTCTGCAATACTGTTTTAATATTGTTTTAAGCGATCATGGTAGGCTGAGGCTCAACTCACACTGGCGCAGAGTCAAAGCGACGCGACGCGTCTTGTTTTCAACAATAAACGCGCGACGACGCGCGTCGACGCGTAACGACGCGGGTCGACGCGCGTTAATACTCGCGTTAGCGCGCCCGGATCAAAGGGCTGGAACCAGCAGGTCAATTATGGATCTTTCATCGTATGACATGGTATAATTTTGAGAAAAAGAAGTCATGAAATTCTGCATTTCGCATTACCGATCTCCAATGATATCATCAGTATGGCATAGTTTCAATTTCAATAATATCATCATTAAATAATGAACAAATGATCAAAAATGTGACCGGAAATCGTATTTTTCGTTTCGCGTTTTTATATCATATATCATTTGCAAAACCATGAGATCGGTAATAGGCCCTCAGTTCAGAGTTTGTGGCCGGCGTCTGACGCGTCACTGTAAACCCGCGCTACTCCAGATAAACATAGACGCGCGAATGCGCGCGACAACGCGCGTCGGTGCGTCGTCGCCCGCGATCATATTTCCATAATACAAATTTCTACATTGCTAATGGAAAAATAGAGATGAATATGCTATAGGTGAAAAACATGACGTGTCGCATCGCTTCAATTCTGCGCCTGTGTGGGTTGAGCCTTATTACTCTTCAACCAATACCGATCGACAGACATTGGGATTGTAATTTTTCGTACGCCTGGGTAGCAACACTAGCGCCAAATTGAATTCATATCTGATGATGGAAATAAGTAAGAAATAAAGAATGTAAAAAAAACACATTTTTACGGGACAAATAAAAGTATAATGACAACTTTAAGAAAAATCATTGTGTAATTTTATAAAACCCCGATGCAAGTGAAACTTTTTTCGGGTCGTAAATTGAAAATTTTCGGAAAATTATTCGATTTAGGGCTTAGAGCATTCAGATTAAATGATCTAAGATTTAGGGTATTAAAATCTACTACTACAACTAAATAACGCTCGCTCTTCACCAGCGGCCCTACCGCCTATCTCAAAGCGATCACTCGCTATAGCTTTCGTGACATTAGACATAAGTTTAATGTCACTCACAAGTGACATTAGACATTAGAAATTAAAGCCGAAGATCTAACGCATAGACCAATACTTTAAAGATCTCATGTTTTTGTGTAATGCGACACGCGATAGATGGACGAAAAAATTTGAGACGATGTTGAAAAAAAGTTTCACTTTATAATACAAAACACAAATCCGAAACTACAAAAAATCACAACCCAAAGTCGATCGATCACAATTATTGCTTCAAGAGTAAGCCTATGGTCGTGTTGGTTGACATTTGACATGCGAGTGACAGAAGCGACGAGTGACAGCGAGAGACATTGCACTATGCGAGTGAAGGACAGAAAGTGCACTTGTATCTACGCAGACACTTGTGCGCCTTAAAGTGACTTTTCCTTTGGTTGAATTCAGTGCCCTAAATTCAGACAGGCTAAATTATGTTCCCTGTTGTCTCGTCCTCGATAATGAAAGGATATACAAGTATAATAGTACCGGCTTTCTAGTCACTGGCGTCACATAATTTCTAAGAAACGGAACGCACTCAACACCTGTGCTGCCCCCTGTGTCTTTAGCTGACTTCATGAAGTTTGAAGCAAATAATTTCAAATTTTTTGACTTTATCAACGGGAAGATAATAAATTATTATAATAAATGAACGAGTAGGGTGGGATTCATCATCTTCGGTAGATGATGAAATCCGTCGTTGTCTCCGACAACATCGCATAATTACAATCGAACTTCACTTACAGGTAAGTTCGTTTGACTTGTATAATGAGTTTTTTTGGGTCCTCCTCTTAAAGACAGTCTAAATGCCTTTACACTTGCCTAAATACAATCTTTCTCATTGAATGCACTGACAAATAACGTGTTAAGACATCATGTACAAAACAGCATTGTGTATATAAAGCGATTTAGACAAACAATGTGTTGATTTCAGTTATTCACCCATCTTGTTTTTAAGGCTCGTATTAATAATTGAATCTCAAGTATGACATCGATCTTAAGATACTGTTTTTGACAGATGTTCCATACATTAAACGTCAAAATTGCAACTTTGCAGCAACATATTTAAGACAGTTTTGCTCTTAAAATTGAATATATTTTTTCACCCAGTACTTCCTGCGTCTTTATTTATTTACTAAAATCGAGTCCGACGCCATCGCCACCATAGCAAAGGCGAGCAAAAATTTTTTGATGTTCAGATGGCGCCATAAAAGAGAAAATTACCTACATATGAGTACGATGCGCTTGAAATTTTGCGGCTATACTGAGTTAGCGAGGTAACTAGACCAAGTATAAAGGGGAGGCTCCGAAGAATCTGAATTAGTCTGTCTGAATTTAGAGCACTGAATTTAATATAATGTTTAGGGCACTTTACCTCTTACGCAGATAGCTAGTCCTTAACTTTTTATGAATGAACGTACCTGCACTGAAACAGAACACCACCAGAATCAATGACACGAGCGGCAGGTAGTTCATGACGCCGCGTATGACGGTGACACCCTTGGTGGAGTAAAAGAACAGTCCAAGGCCGAACTGGAAAATATAAATTTATGTTTATAATATATGTACCTATTTAAATGAGGTTATATACAAGCATAACATCAAGCCACAGCAGGCTATTAAGCGGTTACCGTTGCCTTTAATGCTTGCGAATAAAGTCAAGACTCAAAAGTTTTAAGTCTTGATTTTATTTGCAAGTTCAATGTTCTTGGGATTTAGTTGTTATTCGAATTTAAAACACGAGTGTAGTAATAAAAGTATATTTTTGGGTAAAAGTTTATTATATGTTTCGACACCAGCCATGAAACATTCCGGACTATGAATTTGAAAACTTACCATCCCTAATGCCATTCCAAATAGCGTAAATGTGTATATGGTCTTCCTCCGGAATCTCTCTGTGATGGATGTAGTGAAAAGACTTGCAACTAATTGTATCATGCCGATCACCACAGAGGCAGTCTCAGGCCGCACGCTTGTCTGTGTCGATTCAAGAATCGTTTGCAGATAGAATGACACCGCATTAAACCCAATAAGTTGACCTCCAACGCCCAACACGGTGACGTAGAAGAGTGATTTTAAAAATAGTTTGTTCCTGAAGAGTTCTCGTTTGCTGACATTGTCGTTCGAATTTCCGATGGCGTATAATTTCAGTTCCTCTTTTACGATGTTTTCTGATCCTCGGAGGGTATTAAGCACTCTCAATGATTCGTCGGTTCTGCCTAAAACGTTTAATTCTACATTAAGCCCAATAAATAATGATTAGTTTAGTGGAAGCACAAAAAAAAATAAATGCGAGACAGACCTGACGCTGAGAGTTTTACACAAACATGTGGGTAAATCTGGAAAGGTGTTCATATTTTTCCAAGATATTGCTGGGTATTTTTACAGGCCAACGAGAGGTACCAGAGTAGCATAAAGTTTTGATTTGACTTGACAGACACACGAAGTGATCCCAAAGATTTTCGTTTTTCCTTATCTCTTATTATTAATTTTCTCCAACCAAACTCACTTTTGACATCGGGTGGGTACGGCCTACGTACTAATGGCAAACTTTTAACAGCATTCGGGGTTTTGTAGAGTGGTATGAATGTTTGATGAGATTGAATAAAATATAGCTGAAGTGCGTGAAGAAGGTTATGCATGTGATGAATATCAGTGTTGAGTTGAAACGATATCGTCATGATAGAGATGAATGGATGAAAAAATGCGTTGAAAACAAACCTTTGAGATAAAGATAATACGGGCTCTCGGGCAGAAACACCACTGGCACCAGAACAGTGATAGCCACTATGCTGAATATTATGTTCGTGGTGAGATACGAAGCGAACGGGCCGATGCTCAGCATCACAACAATGCCTAGGGAGCTCACAATCTGAAGGATGGTAGCCAGTGAGCCCCGTATCTCGTTCTGTAGAGGAAACACAAGATCAAGCTGATTTGTCGTGGATATCGCAAAAACCGAAGAAGAGACTATACCACAATTACACCTCTGCTACAGACAATAGAATAATCCTACTCTTCGAAGAGATGGAAAACTCGTCCCAAAAACTTTTAAAAAGATTTTATATCTACCCGAGAGTACGGGGCTGTCTCTTGATGCTTGGTGTAGACCTCGCACTATTTTCAGTTTGATATCTCTACGCGTTCCCGAGAAAAGGGGTCTTTACAGACAGGCGGACGCACAATGAGCTGATCCTTTTTTTTCGTGGGGAAATGCGTAACCGCACCGTACCTGCCGCTGGCTAGACGGCGAGCGTGTGTGGGGCTCTCCCGGCAGAGTGCCAGGCTGACCCACTAAAACCCCCCGGTGTTCTTCCTGCCCTTATGCGCACGCTAGGTAAGGTCCACACTGCGACTCCACTACCCACGCGCCCCGGGCAATGAGCTGATACTATAAGGGTTCCATTTTTTCCTTTTGAGGTACCACATTCAACCGTCTCCCTGGCTAAGATCACCCGGTATTGATCTTCGTCCGTCAGAAGTCCAAGGTTTGATTCCCCATCGAGGCAGAAGTTTTTCTGCTTGGTTAAGTTGGTTGTAGGGTATACGAGCCCGCCTGACTTGCTACCACCGCCTTACCTAAGTTTGTATTTATAATAACAATGTTAATTACATTGTTGTGTTCCGAGTTCTCAGTTCTTCAGCCTTATCATCACTTCGTCGTCACCTTTTTACCACCGCACCACCCGCCACTGCAGCAGAGTTCATCCATGCCACTTGGAACCGATCTGGTCTAGAAAAGTTCAGTTTCAGCGTTCATTCCTTCCACGTACGTGCAGACTCTGGAACGAACTCCCAGCTGCGGTGTTTCCTGAGCGCTACTGTATGTCCAACTTCAAACGAGGTTCAAAAAGAGCACTTCTCTCCAGGTAGGCAGTAACTGTGCTATGCCCCTGGCATTGCAGATGTCCTGAGCGGTGGTTACCACTTACCATCAGGTGGGCCACAGGGTCGTCTGCCACCGTGAGCAATAAAAAAACTTACCAGGTAAGCTAAAAGCTAAGAGCTATCCTGCCCCCCTAGACAAATAAAAAGATAAATGTGTGGAGATGACATTAGCTGCGGGAAAAATAGCGTGAGGTTGTCGTAAGCTAATGTCATTTCCATACATTTTTTCTGCGGAACTACTGCAGAAAAGTTAGCGTGTGGCATTTGTCTAGGGCCTCTGTTGTATGTACGAAAAACATATAATAATAACTTACACTTGCAATTTCCATTGCGTACACTGGAACAATAGTAAACATCAGTACATCCGACGTACTGGCCAGAAGCCTTCCCAACAGAAGCATCCAGAGCTCTGTCGCGAGAGTGAGGAAGATAGCTCCAATAATCTTCGGGATAGCCACCAGGAGGAGGCAACCTTTACGCCCTATTCTATCCAGAAGAAGTGCGGGCAGAAGGTTTGCTGTGAAAGACAAAAGGGTAGTAAAACAATGACGCGGAAATAAAGTAACTGATTTAAACGCTCCTTGTTTAGCACGAGCCTCAATAAAAATGTTTGGGTCGTGCCCCACCACGTTGGTTCAGTGTGAGGTACTGAGCAGTGCCAGAGCTTTATCAGTTGCTGGGTAAAATCTATCACAGGTGTCAAAAGGACAGCGCTATCTAGACCACTTTGGTGAGACTAGATAGCTTGCAAATATAGATAAGGAAATAAGAATTAATACGAGGTTATCCGTAAGTGGGCTAGATCGCGTTGAGAAATTAATAATAAGTAAAGACAATGTATTCAACTCTCTCCGTTCACCGGCTTTCTAGCAGTAAGCATATCCGAATAATTATATTGCAGGCTTTCATTTGGGCACCTGCCACCTATTTTACAACAGGTAAGATTAGCTTACACCTCACCCACCCAACACAGCTGATATTTTATAGATGCTTATTTTGTATACTGGGGTGGTAAGGTGGGGGTGTAAAGAGGTGAAATAACACCTAACAGGACCCGAGCCAATCTCAACACTTAGTACCCCTTGCTGATGAACAAACAAGGATACGGCGCTCCTTACCAATTCAAAGTGGGTAACGACCGAATGTTTACCGCCCTTGTGATTCTCAAATAAAAGTTAAGGTCTTACCAAAAGGTCCGATAAGAAACCCGATGGAGACAATCCACGACCCCTGTTCCTCTGTGATCGGTAACTCCAGCACCGTCTCCTCGCTGCTCCTCAGCTTCACTAGCATTGGGGAAGGCCATGCTATGCTCAGACCCACGCTAAGTATGTTGAGATTTACTGGAATTGAAAATTTCTACAAGTTAATACCTATAGAAGGTGTTTGGTTATATAAAAGACTAGCTTTAAGCAGCTTCGCCCACGTTGTTTTTGTTTTCCCGTGGGAATTTTATATTTTCCCGTAGGAAATAACCCTATGTCCTTCCCCTGGTCTCGAACTATTCCTATACCAACTTTCATCAAAATCGGTTCAGTAGTTTCGAAGCCTATTCAATACAAACAAACAATCAAATCTTTCCTCTTTATAATATAAAATAGTATACATATAGATAGAAGACTAGCTTTACTTTACGCAACTTCGCCCGCGTTGTTTCCCCGTGGGAATTTTATATTTTCCTGTAGGAAAAATAATTTTGTAGCCTATGTTAATCAAGGATAATGTAGCATTCAAATGATGAAAGAATTATTCAAATCGGTGCAGTAGTTTTTGAGTTTATTCGTTACATAAACACATACAAATCTTTCTTCTTTATAATAATAGTGTAGATATTTTATGGCGTCATTGAAAATTCGAAATTGTAGAATTATTATTTTCTTAATTAGGTACCCCATACATTTTTTACCTACCCAACTCTTTGTATGGAAAATTTCATAATTAATTTGACAGCATGAAGTATATGCCTGTGTGTGTGCCCTCAGCAATCTTAACCGTGCTCAGGCCTATGATGGGTGACCAAAAAAGTGACACATCCTACGTCTGATCTCGTTCCGGGAGCAGGAATTCATAATTTTTATCAATCTATACATCTATACCTTATCTATACAAATAAATAAAATTGAAGTGTCTGTTTGTAATGTCAAAATAACAAGTTTTTACTTAATGGGTATGAATGTATAACGGGTACCAATAACAAAAACACATTTTTTTTTTGTCTGTCTGTCTGTTTGTTCCCGCTAATCTCCGGAACGGCTGGACCGATTTTGAAGGGACTTTCACTAATAGATAGCTAATTATATAAGGTATAATAACATAGGCTACTGTTTATCAAGATCGGTCCAGCCGTTACTATTTAACGCGGACGAAGTCGCGGGTACAGCTAGTCTACACTATAAATACAAACTACATAGAGGAATATTTGTATGTATGTATGTAACGGATAAACTCAAAAACTACTGGACTGATTTCAAAAATTCTTTCACCATTAGAATGCTACATTATCCCTGATAAATATAGACTACAAAATTATTTTTCCTTCGGGAAAATATAAAATTCCCACGGGGAAACAACGCGGACGAAGCTGCGTAAAGTACGGCTATAGTGTACTAATAAAGAGCTCACACGACTTCCTTACAGTCAATTAGACAATTATACGTTATTGTAAAATTGCATACTTCCTTTGCTATCGTCGTTGAGAGCTGCAAAACGAAAACTTATTGGTAAATATCTGAGGCATGGTCGGAAATAGAATAATAGGTCGTTAATAAAATACGATCAGGTTTCTGAATATAGAAAAAAACTATCGACTCCGTCGAAATTTTATGCTCGTTTACGAGTAGGTAGGGATTATTCGCATAAGGACAGATTCTCAAAAAGACAGATTCTCAAAAGGACAGATTCTCATATGGACAGATTCTCAAAAAGACAGAAATGGTACAGTTGCACACACCCTCACATAGTAGAAATTAGGGATGTTTGTTTTTATTAATTGATTAAAGGATTAACCTATGAAAGTGAGTGTACCTACCCATCAATCAGCTCATTTTGTGCAAGTGCTTTAAAAAGAGGAATTTAGGTTAGTCTCCCACACAATCCTACAAATTTTGGTGAGCTTCTTTTTTAGGTGAAGCGGTGTGCTTTTATGAGGTGATCTTCTAGTAATTAAATGCAAGCTGATTGAGTGGGTTTTATTGAAATTTATCATTTTTCGTAAATGTATAGATACAGTTGTACTTCTTCGTCTCGTAAATTGTTTTGTTTATTCTCGGCGTCTAATAATTTTATAGTTATTGCACTTATAGAAATTTTATTAACAGGAAAATATATTAGGTTTTTCGGCACTTCAATGATCCGATAACCAGGTTGTGCGTTAGGAACAAACTCGTGAATAACATGACATGCAGCTATCCGTTCACGAATGAGCCAATAACTACGTCACATTCGATACGCACAATGTTATTATTGGCTGTTGGGAATATACTGACAGAATATTAATTCGGTCCTTTTTAATGCCTTTATTGTTTCTCCACCAAAACCTAAAATCCTACCAAGTGAGTCACTTTTGTTAAAATGAACATCTTTAGTACAAAACATAGTAGTTTTTAAGGTATTATTATTACAAGTTAATTTTAATATTGCATTTCTAACGTACCTATGTCTTTAAATAATCACAGCTATCTTGAAGTTCATAAGCTCCTTCAGGTATTTTGATTACTTCATTATCGTCATAGTAGAATTTATTATTTCTTTTATCTATGTTGGGTATAGAGTTAAATGTTGATTATTATGTCGTTACGATTCTTGAAGAGCCTTTTGAGCTGCTTTTAAATCATTAACCGGTTTTGCTATGCCAGTAAAAGCGGTAAAATCGGAATTAACGGTAAGTAACAGTCCTCCACATTTTTGAATAGGGATACAAAGAGGTAAACTATTTTATTTTGATTTCTAAATAGTTTTTTTTTTGCAGCGGCGAGTAGAATAGTAGAATTCGTGTCTTTAGATTTTAATCTTTTTAGTTCCGATTTGAGTTTGTTCACAGCTGTCATAAACGATCGAGCACCTGCACCAGATTTTATAGTTTGGCTTTCATTGCATTTTTTACTATCCACGAAGAGCCATTTTTAGCAGGTCTAAGTCGGCTTTGTGTCTAACGTTAATATCTTTCGATTTTAATGAAGTTTAGTATGATTTTGGGTACCCAATCCTAAAGATCTCATTGTCTCATTGACACAATAGGTGTCCCATACTCTCCTGCGTTACCTTTTTCCTCATTCCTTCAGGGTATACAAAGGGAAAGAACAATTGGCCACTAGAAAAAACAATTAGCCTCTTTGCCAATCAGAGCCAACTTCATGTGATGGTACCAAAGTAGCCTGAAAAACTTCTTTGACGGTATTCAGAGCCAATTTGGAGCCCACTTTATTTGACGTAAGTTTTTTATTCATTATTTTTTTATAGACGACCTAGTGTTTTCACGAGATTTGTAGAGACTTCTAAATTGGACGAAGATACGTAATTTTTTATTTTATTTTATTTGGAACATAAGTATGTAAGTAAGTCAGGGTAAGCTCATGCCCCTCGGTGGGGACGTATATGAGCTGTGATGATGATGATGATGAAATGAAAATGGGTACCAATTTTCTCGAGTACGATTACTATACTGCACAGCTGCACTGCTTAATCTATTTAGCGAGATAGTAATGATCGACTTTCCATTTTCAACACTGCAATGTCAACAGCATGATATGCAAATAAACGATAGCATTATCTGTTTTTAATCTCATTATTTATGTTTGATAATAAGTAACGTCTGGACCTGAAGCACAGAGTAGATAATAGTACTACGTCCTGAAGCAGAATTCGCCGCTGCCGTTGGAAAACTGCGAGTCTGCACGATGCGCATTCGTTGATATTATTTTTAATGTGCAAATTATATATACCTACTTTATAGGTTTTATTGTCCATAAAACATTACACAGAAACTTAATACAAAGAGCTCGGACATGTGTAAAGGTGGACATTTATCTAAAAGAGATCTCTTCCACCCAAACCCATGTAGAAATATTATGTTGCGGGAGGCCTTACATCTATACTTATACTTACTAATATTATAAAGCTGAACAGTGATTATTTGGTTGAACGCGCTAATCTCAGGAACTACTGATTCAAATTGAATTTTTTTTTGTGTTGGACCGTCCACTTATCGAGGAAGGCTATCTTATAATAAGGAGAAGTTCCCATCGATAGACGCACGCACAGCCGTAAACCGCTATGGTATATACAAACGTGAAATTTGGACAGTTAAGTAGTTTAATTCAAAATGCGGACGCACAGTAAAAAGGGATTTAAAAAAAATAACCCTGAAGCGATAAAATAGGGGCGGCAGGTTTGTATGGTTCTTTTAATTAACAACGATTTTGATAAAACTTAAGATTCATGCTCTTAAAAATATTTCATTCAACCCGTGTTTCATGGTTTATTGGAATTCACCCCCTCAGGGTGCGAAATAGGGGGTTGAAAGTTTGTATCTAAAATATTTAAAATCTGTTCCAATTTCTATGAAATTTATTATTCGAGCCCCTAAATATAAATAACCGTCTTCTATTTAATAGGCTACAAAATTATTTTACGGGATAACATAAAATTCCTACGGGAAAACAATAATAAAGCGGAAGCTAGTTAGGCTATATGACATCACGCTACGACTAATAGGAGTTGAGCATCAATGAAAAATGTTGCAAAAATGCGAAAAAAATGTACGACATGTTGTTATTTTTCAACATCCACGCGAACGAAATCGCGAGCACAGCTAGTGTAAAATAAAGATGAAATATCTAATTCATTAATCATCAAGTCATCTGAAAGTTTTTGCTTTCAGATTAAAGTCGATAAACTCGGAAAGTATTAGGATTCTAGATCTTAGATAAGCACAGAGGGTTTATCTAATATCTAACCTACTTATATGCCCCTTTAATATTATTTCGGCATTCCTACCTATTTGTATTTGCAGACATCTTGAGTATATTCAGGATGTATGCACATACAATACAAGGTTACTATGTTTCCTTTAAATTAGAATGTTTCACTTTGTTTTGACGTCAATAAGTGCCTGTAAAGGCTTATGTTGAATAAAGATTTTTGAATTTGAATTTAAAAAATTTGAATATGAATTTGAATTCAGTTAGACCCTAATTATCTAACTTCGGTTGCTAATTAGAACTATCATTTTTGAAAGAAACTTTATATCCATTACTAGTTTAATAAGCTGTTTTGTTATTACGACGTCCATTTTAACAGTAATGGATATAAAGTTTCTTTCAAAAAGGTAGGTATAGGTAGGCAGGTATACAGGGTTAATTTTAATGCACCTGCAACCTCGCAGGAGTAGATAGCTAGCATCATTAACTACAACGTTTATTTTACGAGTTTTAAGATAATAAATTGAACAAAAGTGAATTTTTATTGCACTGTCGTGATATTGATAAGTCTAAAAGACGACGCTACGCTCGCGTGCTGGCTGTACCAAGTAATTCTGGTGATGCGCGTAGAGTTACAAACATTCTAGATGTATATTAAATTAATATTTATTTTTGTATAAAAGTAAAATCTAAGGAATTATCAAAAACTGTAGAACAAACGTTGTTGCTTATGATGTAAGCTGTCTAATCCTGCGAGGTTGCAGGTGAATTAAAATTGATCCTGTATAAGATTACTTTTGAAGCAGGTGTCAAATTTTGTGAACTTAGAATTTCGTGTGCATGTTCAGACATGCAAACTGAACATCTTTTACTGTGGGACCACTCATGAAATCGCGAAAAAAAAATCAGCTATCGCATTCAATACCTATCTACCTATATGTTCAACATCTACTGAACCTAGGTGTAAACAGCAGGTTTTTTTTTTGCCATTTCAAGATTGATTAATATTGACAATAGATGGCAAGTAATTCAAACACTGATCAATGAAACTGAGTGTTTCTGTTCTGTTTTTTGGGTTCGTATTTTATTTTAATATCTATAAATCTTAATATATAAAATCCTCGTGTCTCAGTGTTTATAACCAAACTCCTCCGAAACGGCTTGAGCGATTTTTAACCGACTTCGAAAAAGGAGGAGGTTCTATGTTCGGCTGTATTAATTTTTTTATATATGTTCACCGATTACTCCACCATTTGTGGAGCGATTTTCAAATTTCTTTTTGTAATCGAATGAGTATCTCCCGAAGTGGTCCCATTGTCACCATGTCATGATCTGATGATGGGATCCCATGAAAATCGAGGGAAACCTTTGAATTTCATAGGCACGTCCAACGTGTTTCATGTTTTTACTAAAGATATTCAGGTGTTTGCATCTGGTAGTCACCATTTCATGTTACTGCTGAGCTGAGCTGATGATGGAAGGTTTCTGGTAGGTAAGGAGTTCGGGAATAATTCTTTCAATACTGTTTAGAGCAAAATACGTTTTAAGTTATTCTGGTGTTTGCCTTGGCTTAAATTCTATGTCTAAACGCATGTCTTATAAACTAGAAAGATCCAAAAAATTATTTTTTTACAAAAAAATTAAACCGACTTCAAAAACACCAAACAGTTATAGTATATCTATACTAATATAATAAAAAGCTGAAGAATTTGTTTGATTGTTTGTTTGTTTGAACGCGCTAATATCAGGAACTAGTGATTCAAATTGATTTTTTTTTGTTGGATAGTCCATCTATCGAGGAAGGCTATATAACATCACGCTACGACTGAGCATCACTGAAAACTGTTGCAAAAACGGGGAAAAATATATGGCGACACGTAGAATCAAATTCATTTATTTAGTTAATGCACATAGAAAACACACATGAATGTCAAAAAGTTACATATAATATACAAACAATACAATTTTAAAAAATATAGAAATACATACAACATCACAGTTTTATATTGAAGTCGGTTCTAAGCAACGATCTCCTACGAAAAGAAAAGTCTTAAAAATATATGAACAATTAATAGGTATACTAGTTATTTAAAATTTGGCACCAACGTCAATATAAAACCTGTGATGTTGTATGTATTTTTATATTATTTAATGACTTTTTTCCGTTTCGAAAGTCGGTTTTTTTATGAAAGTTTTGGTGTATATTCGGTAGGTCTGAGAATAGGTCGTAAACTATTTTTTTACCCCTTGGTGATAAGGGTTTTTTTGGGCAATTATTATAGCGAAACGTAGTTCACGGGCACAGCTAGTCTAATCTCATA
The DNA here is from genome assembly GCA_963935595.1 of Schoenobius gigantellus. NCBI lineage: Eukaryota > Metazoa > Arthropoda > Insecta > Lepidoptera > Crambidae > Schoenobius > Schoenobius gigantellus. The sequence continues at coordinate 17,988,960 of OZ012562.1, read as the reverse complement.
TATAAAATTCTCGTGTCACAGTGTTTGTTATCGAACTCCTTTGAAACGGCTTGACCGAGTTTTATGAAATTTTTTGTGTATATTTGGTGGGTCATAGCCATTGATTTACTACCAAACGTAGATAACGCATGAACGTTCGAAAAGTGGGCCGGTGAAGAACTGCCCAATCGGGCCTCGTGCAGTTCTTTTCCATGCGATACGCAATTTTGAGCATTATGTTTGAGAGCATAAAGTTGATATTTTCTTGTAGCAATTACTAAAACGTCAAATTTAATGTGGCTAGGTATGAAATGGTGTAACTGCACACGGTTGTACTTCAAATAGTTGCCGTAATAATAAAGAATAAGGTTGAATTCGATAAATACGGTACTTTCTTTATGGTAATTTTAATTCGGGTGTGCATATTCAACTACCTATTTAACAGCGTATCAAATGTATAGTCGATTAGGTGACATATTTCAAGCGCGTTTTTGTATGCAATGCTCTATCTACGTTTGGTAGTAAATCAATGGTCATAGCCTATAGGCCTTGGAATAGGTCGTAGGCTATTTTTTATCCCCTAGTAGGAGGTGATAAGAGTGGCCCTCTCCAGACTTTTTTGACAGTTATTACGGCGAAACGTAGTTCGCGGGCACAACTTGTATAATATGATTTCGATTTTTTCGTTTACTTATGTCACAATCGCATTTAATTTTAAATTTTCTTATTGATACACACGTTGATACATTGCTCTTTCAACATTAGCATAATTTGCCGTGCTTTGTTGTTGAATGGTTTTTGATAATAAAAATGAAGCATTTAGTGCTGCCGCCTGTGGGGAAGTTATTTCTTTTTAGCTTAACTTTCAGTGTTTTCTTCGGTTTTTTTTTGTAAAATATTTTTCATAGGATCCCATCATCAGATCCTAACTTTGGTGTATGTGTACCACCCCAGGAGTATACTTTATCGAATACAAAAAGAATTTTGAAAATCGGTCCAAAACTGGTGGAGTTATCGCGTAACATACACCAAAATACGTTGGACACACCTAAAAATTTAAGGGTTTCCCTCGATTTTTATGGGATCCCATCATCAGATCCTAACTTTGGTGACCATGGGACCACCTTTGGAGTATACTCTATCGAATACAAAAATAATTTTGAAAATGGTCCACAATTGGCGGCGTAATCGCGTAACATACACACAAAAACATAACACCTCTTATACGTCCCACCGAGGGGCTCGAGCCCTACCCTAAGTTATGGTGTTTTAGGCCTTAGTTAACCACGCTAGCCCAGTGCGGATTGGTCGACTTCACTTGTTCTTGCGATAGCGATAGTTTCGCAATCGATAGTTGACCTTGAAAAACAGTCACCTATCGAATAGTCCTATCGAAAATATCACCCTTCTTCAAGAGTATAAATAGGCGATATTATCGAATTAAGTGTTTATACTTAAGACACAATCGAAGCAAGACACTATCGATAGTATCGATAATATCGATTTTATTGCGTTAATTTAGTCGATACTATCGATACTATCTATGGCCTAACTATCCTATCTCAACTATCGGTAGTTTTGCTATAGTAACAATCGACGTGAGTATCGACGCGGTTTCGATGGTCTTGGTGGTGATTACGAAAGCTGTACCATGATAATCATTTTACCTCTGTTGATTCGGGATATGTACATTACCTGTCTTCGAAATATCGCTTCGAATTTCATTTTCGTTTTTTAGTTTTATTAGTTATGATGGAACCAAACTGTAAAAACTTATATTTACCATTGTTCACGCTCGAGGAAGAGCGAGTGGCAACACTGCATTTGTGGTCTGTGCAGTGAGAGCTTTTTTTTGGCGGCCGGCCGCATGTGACATGTCAGTTGAGTTGAGTCGAAATGTCACGACATTGTTAGAGGTTATATGCGGGCCGGAATATATAACTAGCAAATTGTATTTTGCGCGGCGCACCTAATATCGGGGTGCGAAAGCCCGCTTTGTGTTGTGCAACGGTGTCAAAATCGCGTGTGTGAGCCGTGGTGGCCTAATAGGCATTTGTAGTGCTCCGGTCTCCACCGGTGGATCCACTGCAGAACTTCAGGAGCCGCGACTTCCTTCGAGCTAGCTCAGGAAGTCCACCGGCTACGGAGGAGATGGACGGAGACAATTGGAATCGGGGTAAGCCACAATGCTTTCTATGAGCTGGTAGTAGGGTACAAAATTCAGCAATACAAGTCGGCGAAACGCCGACGTGGTGGTGCCTACCTTGGGCACCACCATCTCTTGGTAGCAGAGCGTGGTTTTTAGATTTGAGTGGTTCTTAGATTTGAGTATTTGATTAGTATTGTACAATTAATATTGTAATCATGTTGGTTGTCCAAACGGGCAATACATATTAATTGGTTTTGATTGCTGATTTTAAACCGACTACCAGCTCATTTGTGGACCGATCTCCTTAACTAATTGTCATTGTATATGAAAAATTGAGGTTAAATGTCTTTTGTTGTTCTAGTTAAGTTCTAGCATTTACCTACATTTGATTTTGGTTTGTTTTTTCATATCTTTGTTTTGTTTGCCTTTGAATATTATGTTTGTTAAGTTATTGACTTAATACTTGATTTTAATTTGTTTGAAAAATTCTGTTGTTAAATGCCTTTGTTGTTCTAGTTAAGTTCTAGCATTTACACTTGATTTTGGTTTGTTTATATATTTTGTTCTGCCTTTGAAGTTCCTCCCGATCTGTTTTGTTGTCTGCGGTTGTCGGTCTGTTTGTCTGTGTATTATTTTAGTGTATCTTAATTTTGGTGCAAAATGGTCCCGCCAGTCAGCCCGCTTAGTGGTGCACGCGCGGGTGCACAAAAGATTTTGAGATGGTTTGCTAGTGCCGTCGCTTTGGTAGACCGACCAGACCGAGAACAGGCCTTGTTAATTCGGCATGAGGGAGTACCTGCTCGCTTGAAGGAATTGGAGCAGCTTTTTGTTGTTCATCAACAATATTTGCTCGACCACCCAGCCGAGGGTGCCGCTGAGTTGCGGGCAGTCGACCAATTTAATGCCGATTATGATCAGTGTTTTGAACAGGCGGATGTGATTATAAACAAGGCTCAGGCAATCCTATCCGCCCGGAGGGGTGAGTCGTGCACGCCCGGGGAGGTCAAGCCTACCCCGGCCGGCTTGCTGGGCAGACTGCCCACTTTAGACATCCCAACCTTTGATGGGAACCTGGCTTCTTGGATGGGGTTCATTAACCTCTTTGATAGCCTGGTTCACTCGAGGGACGACCTGTTCCCTAGCCAGAAATTGGCCTATTTGCTCTCTGCCTTACGTGGAGAGGCTGGTGTGCTTGTCCAGCATCTACCTGTCAACGATGACAGTTATGATATTGCAAGGGCGTTGTTGACCGCCCGGTATCAGAATGTTCGCTTGCTAGCGGACACACATGTGGCTGCCATTTTAGGGCTGCCACGAGTATCGCGGGTCTCCTCATTGAGGAAGGAGATTTTGAACCCGCTGCTAAGCGCTATTAACGCGCTCAAACGACTTGATCTACCGGTGGACCAGTGGTCCTTTATTTTGCTCCACCTCATCCTCGATAAGCTTCCCATGGAGATGAAGGGGCGCTTTGAACAAAGGTATGGGGGCAATAGTGCCTCGTACCTCCCCCCCTTTTCGGATCTCCTCAGATTTTTGGAGGATGTGTGTCGGATGAACGACTACTTGGATCTGGCTCCTATACCGGGACCGAGTACAGGCCGCTATGAGGCGACCCGGGCAGCGCCACGGAGAGAGCGCCGCCCGTACAAGCAGTATACTGCAGTGCGGCAGAGCTCTCCACACGGGGAGAGGCCGAGGCCTTGCAAGTGTTGCAAGCGGGATGGTCATCGTTTGCCGGCCTGTCCCAAATTTGTTGGCCTACGCACCGAGGGGCGTAGAAATATGGCCAAGCAGCGGAATTGGTGCTACCGCTGCCTGGGGGCTCATATGGCATCGGCTTGCCCCCACCCACGAGATTGCCACTGTTGTGGAGGGGCCCATCACCCCCTTTTGTGCTTCGACAATAGAGACACTCGTGAGGTGGTGAGAGAGAGGGACTCGCACACGGGCGGGGGCCCTCCTAGGTCACCCACATCTCCGAGGAGATCGGAGGGGCGTGCCACCCCTCCGCGGAGATTGGAGAGGCGCCCCCCCTCCCGTGAGAGGATTGGGCGCCCCACCCCCCCTACGGGCGGGGGGGATCGACGCGCCGTTTATGAGGCGCCACCGCGGGATTGTGCCGCGGTTATTAGGGAGCCACGTCGGGAGCCGATACGCTTCTCTCCCCCTCTGATGGAGAGACCCCGGTTGTCACGGGCTCCCCCAACTTTCGCCCATCATGGGCACCGCCCGGCCCCTCGATGCAGCTTTGGTCGGGGTGTGTACATGCCGGATTGGGACCCGCTCGAGCGCCTTGAGCGCCCTATTCCTCCGCCGCGCACGCATTTTTCTTCGGACCCCCCTTCCCCCCCGTTGCAGGGAATGCGGGAGGATTTTCACTAAACCAACTGTCGGCTGCAACCCCCCCACAGGAGCAGGTGCTGTTACCAACAGCCTCCGTACAGGTGTGGGGCCCGAGGGGCACCTTTGTTTTAGTTCGCGCCCTTTTGGATACGGGAGCTCAGGGTTGCATTGCCTCCAGCTGGCTGGTCCGGCAGTTGAGTTTGAACACATCTCCATACCTTGAATCGGTACGAGGAATCGGAGACCTGCGGATCCCGGATCCGATCGGTCAGGTTTTGTTCTCCTTCTCCCCCCACTTCTCTTCAGCGCCCAAAATTGGCGCTACCGCGATTGTTTATGAAAAGGTTGTTGGTCAGCTTCCGCAACAGCACGTTTCGCGCGCTGTCGTTGATGCGACATCAGGATTGACCTTGGCTGACCCTTCCTTCCACCGAACCGGTCCGATTCACTTATTGCTCGGTGCCGATGTTCTAGGCCGCGTGTATTGTGGGAAGAGGAGAGAGTTACAGTAGGGTGGGCTGGTAGCCTTATCCACATCGCTTGGGTTTGTAGTGATGGGACCAGTTAGGCATAACCCACCATCTCCATCGGTGGACAGTTACATAACTGTTAGCTCCACCTTATCGGATGTCCTTCAACGGTTTTGGGAGGTGGAAGAGCCACCTACCGTGAAGCGAGTGAACCCCTTGGACGAGGAGTGTGAGTTGTTCTACCAGAATAATACAGGTCGCCTTCACTCGGGACGGCTGATCACTCGTTTGCCCTTTTTGTCAGTTCGCCCCTCACTTGGCAGCTCCCGGCCGTTGGCCGAGAAGCGGCTGCTGTCCATGGAGCGTCGTATGAGTAGGAACTCCGACCTCAAACAGAAGTATGTCGACTTCATGCGAGAATATGAGCAACTGGGGCACATGTCGGTCTCGCGACTGGACTGGCGAAACGAGGAACATAATTTTCTTCCTCACCACGCGGTTTTGAAACCTTCCACTGGGAAGATACGCGTTGTTTTTGATGGGTCAGCTCCTACGTCTACCGGAGTTTCGCTGAATCAATGTCTGCATGCTGGACCGAAGTTGCACCACGAGGTGGGCGATGTATTGACCAACTTCCGTCGCCATGCCGTCGTCTTTGTGACCGATATCCGGATGATGTTTCGGCAGACTGTGATTCACCCGGACGATAGACGATATCAGCTCATATTATGGAGAGAGGATCCCAGGGATCCCATGCTGGTCTACGAGCTGAACACCAATACATACGGTTTGCGTTCGAGCCCCTTTGTGGCAATTCGCTCACTTGTGGAACTCGCTGAACGTGAGCGGTTACGATACCCTCGCACATCCTTGGTTCTCGAGGAGGATGCATTTGTTGATGATATTTGTACGGGCTCCTCTAGTGTCGAGGAAGCCTTGATTTTGCGAGATGAACTAATTGCTCTTCTCGGGGCTGGTGGTTATGAACTGAGGAAGTGGATGTCCAACTCACCTCAGCTTTTGTGTGACTTGCCAGACGACCACCAGCAGGAGCCTCATATTTTTGAGAATGCCAACACTCCAGATTTACTGTCTGTTTTGGGAGTGCAATACAGACCTGTCCAGGACACGTTCACCTATCGATTGGAGCTGCCAAGCCCCAAGGTCTGGACGAAACGGTTAGTTTTGGCTACAGTAGCTCGTACCTTTGACCCAAATGGCTGGATTAGTCCCGTAGTGTTTTGGATGAAGTGCTTCCTACAGGAACTTTGGTCAGCCGAAGTGTCGTGGGATGAGCCCCTCTCGGGCCGTTTGCTGCGAGATTGGGAGTCCTTCATGTCGTCTCTCCCCGACATTAACGGTGTTAGTATCCCTAGACATATACTGCCTAAGGGACGGTTTACGGCCAGCCTTCATGGCTTTTGTGACGCGTCTGAGAGTGGATACGCAGCCGTCGTATATATCCGGACGGTCGATGATAGAGGAGCTGTTAAGCTCCACTTGCTAATTGCTAAGAGTAAGGTCGCTCCACTTCGGACTCGATTAACGATTCCGAAGTTAGAATTGTCTGGAGCTACTCTTCTGGTTCGGTTGATGAACCACGTTGTTGACACCCTGGGACGTAGTGTGGACTTTGAGTCGCTCTTTGCTTGGTCCGACAGTCAGGTTGTCCTGTGTTGGATTAAGAACTCCGTCCACTCCCTGGAAGTATTTGTGGCCAATCGGGTATCCCAAATACAGGCCTCGAAGGCCACGTTGATTTGGCGCCACGTGCCAGGTGAAATAAACCCTGCTGACTGTGCATCACGTGGCAGCGAAGCCCCTCAGCTTATTGACCACACTCTGTGGTGGGGTCCCGAATGGTTGTTACAGCCGTCCTGGCCTTCCACACCAGCTGTGGTGAAGGTACCAAATCCGGGCTTGCGTGTTCACGCTGTCGAGACTATGGCGGCTCCAGAGCGGGAATTTTTATTAGACCGCTACAGTTCTCTGGACAAGTTGCTCGGCGTGACCGCTTGGATAAGAAGATTTATACGAAATTGTCGCCGGCCTCAGGACAAAGATTTGTGTCCGGTCCTCTCTCCGCAGGAGCGCCAAGATGCTCTTTTGCATTGGGTGCGTATGACCCAGTCTAGAGCGTTTGAACCGGAACTTAAGATTTTCCGTACCGGGACGTCCAAATTGAAGGGACCCTTGGTGCGTTTGACTCCCTTTCTGGATGATAAGGGATTGTTGCGTGTAGGAGGCCGATTGAGGCACGCTAACTTGCCTTATAGATCACGTCATCCCCTGTTGCTCCCCAAGGACGGACCATTGGTGCGATTGTTGATCATTGATCGCCATGTGAAGAATGCTCATGCCGGATGTAATGCATTGACCGCGCTCCTCCAACGGGAGTTTTGGATTTTGTCAGCGCGAAGAATAATCCGATCTGTTATATTTCGATGTCTGCCCTGCTATCGTTTACGCCCCGAGACGATGCAGCCCCAAATGGGTGATTTGCCTGCTGATCGTGTGAATGAATCGATGACCTTCTTAGGAGTTGGAACTGATTTTGCGGGACCATTCACTATAAAAACGTCGCGACTCCGTAATGCTTAGACTGAAAAGGTTTACTTGTGTGTGTTTGTTTGTTTGGCCACTAAAGCCGTTCATTTGGAGGTGGTGAGTGCGCTCACCATGGACGCTTTCTTAGCAGCGTTAGGCAGATTTGTCTCCCGCCGGGGACTGCCTTCTCTAATTCGGTCCGATTGTGGGACGAACTTCAAGGGCACTGATAGACATATAAGAGAAGTTTGTGAATTTTTAGATAAAAATAATATTGAGATCGGATCCACACTCTCCCGTAGGGGGGTAACATGGCGATACTCCCCGCCGTCTTGCCCTCACTGGGGAGGGATTTTTGAATCTGTTGTAAAGGCCGCCAAGACTCACCTTCGCCGCGTTATTGGGGAGACTATTCTCACGTTCGAGGAACTCGCGACGGTGTTTCATAAGATTGAGGCGGTTCTCAACTCGCGTCCGTTATGTCCGTTGTCTACCGACGCGAACGATTTGCAGGCCCTCACGCCGGGCCATTTCTTGATAGGCAGACCACTTAACGCCCTGCCCGAGTATCCTTATAGAGATGTCAATCCAGGACGCCTTTCGCGGTTTGAGTTGCTCCAGCAGCTTACCCAGAGCTTCTGGCGCCGCTGGCACCTTGAATATTTACACATTTTGCAACAGCGCGTTAAGTGGTCAGATAAGACAAACCCACCGAGGGTTGGAGACCTCGTGTTAGTGAAGGACCCAAACCTGCCACCCTTACGTTGGCGTCGCGGACGCATTGTCCAACTTACTCTAGGGTCTGATGGTGTGCCCAGGTTTGCCGAGGTCCTAGTTGGGGATTCTGTTTTGAAGCGCGCGGTCGCTACTCTTTCTCGCCTCCCCTTAGACTGATTTGGCGGACAGTCCGGGACTGTCCGGAGCGGGGGGATGTTCACGCTCGAGGAAGAGCGAGTGGCAACACTGCATTTGTGGTCTGTGCAGTGAGAGCTTTTTTTTGGCGGCCGGCCGCATGTGACATGTCAGTTGAGTTGAGTCGAAATGTCACGACATTGTTAGAGGTTATATGCGGGCCGGAATATATAACTAGCAAATTGTATTTTGCGCGGCGCACCTAATATCGGGGTGCGAAAGCCCGCTTTGTGTTGTGCAACGGTGTCAAAATCGCGTGTGTGAGCCGTGGTGGCCTAATAGGCATTTGTAGTGCTCCGGTCTCCACCGGTGGATCCACTGCAGAACTTCAGGAGCCGCGACTTCCTTCGAGCTAGCTCAGGAAGTCCACCGGCTACGGAGGAGACGGACGGAGACAATTGGAATCGGGGTAAGCCACAATGCTTTCTATGAGCTGGTAGTAGGGTACAAAATTCAGCAATACAAGTCGGCGAAACGCCGACGTGGTGGTGCCTACCTTGGGCACCACCAACCATATTCTTGCAAATAAAGATTGATTCTTTCTTTTTTTCAATTTTACGCACTGAGGAACAGCAGTATTGTAGTGGGTATTTGTAGTATGAATAAGTTTGTACAAATACTTAAGTATGATTTTGAAACAGAAAGGAAGAAACACATTTCATATTGTAAAATCGACGACTTCTGAGAGGTAATAGCTATCGATATTGTCAATACTAGCGATAGTATTGTAAACAAGCGAACGAGAGTATCGATACTATTTATCTTTCGCAATAGTATTTCTTACTTATTTTCATCAATCGATATAATCGATAGTATTTTTGGTCGATAGTTTCCATAGGTCGATACTATCGATAGAATGACTGATTTTCGAGGTCACGATAGTATCACGATACTATCCATAGGCTATTGCTATCGCAACAACACTTCAACTTTGAATTTCCTCACAGCTGTATGCAGGTTGCTTCGCGATGTTTTCCTTCGCCGTAGGAGCGTCAGACAAATATACTTATGAAATTCTAAAAACGAAAAATACATTGCTACATTGAACCCCGGACCTCCCGATTGGAAGGCAAGTGCCGAGTCCACAGCGCCACCGACACTCCTTCCATCATCAAAACATCCTTATTGTACTCGAATGTAAAAAAACATTTATTTAACACTGCACCGGTATTAATGAGTAAGTAAATACAAATTGTTGTTTAATTTAAACATACCTACGTGATGTGATGTTTGTACAAATTCAAAACTATTGTAGGTATATGAATGGCTGTGTAGATTGTATTGTGAAGATGTGGAGAATCTTTTAGTAAGGATTAAATAGGTTCTTTTTTGTATCTATAAATTTTACTTTTTATCATTATTATCATTACTTTTTTTCTTTAATGTAAACACCCTTGTACCCTTCCTAAAATAGCAATTAAGTAAGTATTTTTTTTGGTAACAATTGGGAAGACACCACCTTTTGCTGTAGTCCAAGACTGTTATCTTGGACTAGCTTTCCGCTCACGACTTCGCCCGCGTTATTTTTGTTTTCCCGTGGGTTTTTTTTCCCGTAGGAAAATTACCCTATTTCTTTCCCCTAGTCTCGAACTATCGCTGTACCAACTTTCATCAAAATCGGTTCAGTAGTTTCGAAGCCTATTCAGCCCCCTGACCATGATCGCCCAAAACAATATTAAAACCGCGCTGAGAGCGGGATGGCGCTATACGCAGCAAGAGCGGTGTCTCTGTTTCAATATTGTTTTAACCTTGCTTTAAGCCATCATGGTAAGGCCCCTGTACAAACAAACAAACAATGAAATCTTTCCGTTTTATAATATTAGTAAGTATAGACTACAGCACACTACAGCGAAAGGCAGAGTTTATATCTGTGTACAGTATTGTGCAATAAAGATTATTTGCATTTGTAATTGATGAATTGTAAAAAATACAAAAACATTACAATTTTTACCTGTAATCACGACTAAATATTGTCGTATGGACGGACTTTTCAATATTCCATTCAGCATCGTAATAAATACCAACCAATAACTCACACTCCACAAATATTTTTGAACAAACTGAATACACTATCAAAATTCACAGTCTTTCGGAACTATTCATCTCGATGGAGACTCCTAACTCCTAACAGACTATACTCGTATTTGAAATGGAAAGCCAAAGCCATTAAGTGTTACGAAAATCCCTTACAAATATAACAGTGCCCCTATCTCAGTTATAGCCAAGAAAATATCGACTTTAACACAAGGGCTATAAAGACTTTGTATATTGGAAGAGTAATAATTATACGAATGTAGCACACTCTGCACACTACTTGTTGATCGGTGACATCGGTGTACCAAGTTTGCATTAGCCGATTGAGAGAATGAGGCAAAGCGAATACATTGCATCGCGCTTTCCGTCCAAGTACAACATTTAACCGTGTGGGCGGGCAATGAATGTTGATTGTGGTGGTATTCATGTTGCGAATTCGAAATTTAAAGTTGGTAAACTAGTATGAACGTAGGTACAACTTATTTCGCGATGAAGTAGGGTTTTGTACTAACTCACCATCAAATCAACAAACAACATTCGTTTATAACTTTGCAAAAGTCAGCTTTATTACAAAAACGTGAGGTTGATTTTTGTATTATCATAAGGTAACGGTTGACTGGGGCAATAATAGTTGGTGTTGAAGTAGGGTTGCTATACCCGTCGTACTTTATTATAAAGTACCTATTGTATTCATTATTTTGGGTAATTGTACTGTATACTTTATGCCAAAGATAAAGTTCGTCAAAATACCTAATTTATTTTTCCGTGATTTGATTTCTCTAGGATTCATTTAACTACTTATAAATATAAAAAAGTTTCTTGTCAGAATGTTTGCGTAATGATTATAGGTACGGAACGACGGGTTATGTAGAGGTCGCCAGAAGCTTATAAAAAAAAAATTGTTTTGCTTGATTAATTGAGTGCAATAAAAATTTACGAAACATATATTTTTAACTATAATAATAAAGTGGAATGAATAGTTCTTTATTTTGACACAATGTAAGTTTTTTTTAACCTTTAAAATCCAAAGTACTTTATTTGGACGAAAAGGTGGCAGCCCTATGTTGAAGGTCTATTCAGGTCTATTCAACTACGGTATAAAAAAAATGACTGATGTCATTCATAGCCATCCACCATCAATGAACAGGTACAGTTAGCTATGTCACCTGCCTACGTCATATCAAACCTCATTTTCGCCGCTATTATACAGACCGATATTGGGTTTTTAGTGTGATAAAAAATATTTTACAAAAAATAAAACCCGTCTTCAAAAACACTGAAGAGTTAAAAATAATATATTAATAGGTAAAGACAACAGCACACTTCTATATTGAAGTCGGTGCCAAACGATGATCTCCTAGAAAGTCTTAAAATTGTTTAACTTTTTAGTGAAAGAAACCTTAATATAATAAGGGTTTCCCTCGATTTTCATGGGATCCCATCATCAGATCCTGACTTTGGTGACCTTGAGGCCACCCCAGGAGTATACTCTATCGAATACAAAAAGAATTTTGAAAATCGGTCCACAATTGGCGGAGTAATCGCGTAACATACACACAAAACACGTTGGACACACCTAAAAATTTAAGGGTTTTCCTGGATTTTTATGCGATTCCATTATCAGATCCTAGCTTTGGTAAGCATGGGACCACTCTCGGAGTATACTCTATCGAATACAAAAAGATTTTTAAAAATCGGTTCACAATTTGCGGCGTAATCGCGTAACATAGAAACAAAAAAAAACATACGCATCGAATTGAGAAGCTCCTCCTTTTCTGAAGTCGGTTAAAAAACATTGTAAACGCATATGTGCTCATTTTACCGCCCGTCTGTCTGTCCGTTCGACCCCTCGAGATCTCGGCCTCTGTAGTCTGTACCACCTCACCTAGAGACGGGCTTTCACTAGATCAGTGGTTCTTAACCCGTTAGTGACAAGGGACCATTTACAAATATCTGTCTACACACAGACCACCAACTGTAGACCAATAAAGAAGTTAAGAATAAAGGGCTGATAGTTATTAAAGTGTAACTTTTTACATCGCCTCAATTTTGTTTAAGAAGCACGGAGGAGCTTGAGATGTTTCTTATTTTGGTCACCCATCATAGAACTGACCACAGCGTTGCTTAACCTTAGCAATCGTTCGCTAAGTGACGCGCCAATGCGCCACCAAGCTATACTCAACCTGCGGCCCGCAGGCTCTTTGTGATTGCCCCTCTTGAATAATATTATTCGGGTGGCTTCTGTTTCCAGGGACCACCAGTGGTTCGCGGACCACCGGAAGAAGCACTGCACTTGCAGAGGTTCCTCACCTCTAGTTTTGCCAACTTTGGTAAGATTTTAGTTACGTACCTATTATCCTAATATTCATGAATAAATTCAATGATACGGTTTGTAGAAACTCGTTGAACTGGATTTTTGATATTGAGTCTGGAAACCTGGTAGGTACTAGCACTCTAATACAAACTTTTTTTCTTATCGTTGGAAAATGCGAAACACTAAGGAAAAATAAGGTCGAGAGTTCAGAAATAGGTACCTATTTGTAAAATGTATTGATGATGAGTGCGTGTGCCCGAACAATCGTTCTGAGCGCGTTAGAAACAAATGCAGCTCAGACCGAAAATACGTATAAAAAGTACACAAAATATACGTTTCGTAGTCGCCAGTTTTCTCCGCTTAGACTAGACTGATTTTTACTTTTTAACCGACTTCAAAAAAGGAGGAGGTTCTCAATTCGATGCGTATGTTTTTTTGTGTGTATGTTACGCGATTAATTGTGCATCGAATTTCAAAATTCTTTTTGTATTCGATAGAGTATACTCTAAGGGTGGTCCCATGGTCACCAAAGTTAGGATCTGATGATGGGATCCCATGAAAATCGAGGGAAACACTAATTTAATACTTATTAGGGTATTTTCACTAAAAAGATTTCATTCACTAAAAAGTTAAAAATATTTTTTTTACAAAATATAAAAACCGACTTTAAAAACACTGAAAAGTTAAAAATAATATAAGAATAGATACAGACAACATCACACTTCTATGTATATTGAAGTCGGTGACTTAAGACTTTCTAGTAGATCATCGTTTGGCATCGACTCCAATATAGAATGTGATGTGGTCTGTAGGTACCTATTCTTATATTATTTTTAACTTTTCATTGTTTTTGAAGTCGGTTTTTATTTTTTGTAAAATATTTTTTACATTAAAAATTAAAGAAAGGCTTTAGCTGTTTCTATTCTATGTTTTGCTTTTTTATTATAACCTCGTGTTTGCTGTATGTTTGAACATAGGAGAAAATTAGCCCAATTTTTTAGGTTTTTAAAGGTTTAGGTATATCTCATTTAATTATTAACTTAATAAAAAAAGGAAAACATAGGAACATGCTAAGTGACCATTGATCGTTTTGGAAAAATAGAACAGCTATTGGCATTATCCAGAAAGAAAACAGGGGTATTATGACCGGCATGATTTCCTTTTAAGCGCTCCGCACACAGAGGCGGAGCGGAATTTTTTGTAATTTTCGTGTTGTTATGGACCATGCCCCACGGAAACCGCACGCGGAAGTGATGCGGCGTAATTCAATCGCTTACCGTTACCGCAGCTTCGCTACCGTCCCGCTTTCGCCTGTGTGTGGAGCGCTTTAGGTAAGCATAGTCGCATAACTCGCGTTTGTCGTTATGTCGGACTCTCCGCGGCCACTGGAGCACGGTAATAATATCATCATCATCATCACAGCCCATATACGTCCCCACCGAGGGGCTCGAGCCTACCCTATATTAGGGTGATTAGGCCTTAGTCAACCACGCTGGCCCAGTGCGGATTGGTCGACTTCACATACATCATTGAATTTCTTCGCAGATGTATGCAGGTTGCCTCACGATGTTTTCCTTCACCGTAGGAGCGTCAGATAAATGTACATATGAAATTCGAATCGAAAAACACATTGGTACATGGCGGGTCTCGAACCCCGACCCCCCGATTGGAAGGCAAGTGCCGAGTCCACTGCGCCACCGACGCCGAATAATATATTACAGTAGAATGACTTCCTATGAGCGCTCCACATTCTCGCGAGAATCTCGCGAGAACGCGAGAACAACACGAGAAGCGTGAATGTGGATCCGATTCGCATGTTCTCGCGTAGTTCTCCGACTTTTGTCGGTTTTTTGGCGCGAGACAAAGGCGCGAGAACTATATTGAGAACCTTGTACCAGGGTTGAAAAAAATCATGATTTTTTAATAAAATCCAATTAATCATGATTTATTGAATAAATCCTAATTTATCATGATTTTTTGGATTTTTTCGTTTTTATCGTTACTAATTTTAATAAGTAAGCAACTATTTTGCGGAAACGAAAGAGGAAGAGGAAAAATTCAATATTTACCCAGTTCTGAGGCAACTATTTGGAGCGATAGTCTCCTCAGCATCAGTGGAAAGTTTTTTTTACATTTGGCATTGTTCAATCGAAATTACGTAACAGACTAGGGACCATAAACCTGGAAAATTAGTTTTTTTAATCAAGAATTACAATAATGACACTGAAATATCTGATTTACTCGGAAAATTGATATTCATAAAAATATATTTTTCTTCACAAAAACAAAGAATTTTGATTTAATCACTGATTTTGTGCCAACCCTACCTTGTACCTTCTCGCGAGAATGTCGCGAGAAGTGTGTATCCAAGAAGTTCTTGCCGAGGTTCTCGCGTACTTCTCGCGTAGATTCTTGCCGAGACTTTCTAGTCCAGTAGTGGAAGAAGTTTCAGTTGTGAAATTCTTAAAGTTTCCAAATTTTTGATATTTTATGTAATACATATTTAAGAGTTATTTTACAAAAAGTTAGAAAATTTTAATGGCTGCTTTAGGTAAAATTTAGGTATTTATGTAATTCGTAAAAAAATCTGTGATTATAAAATTTAAGTGGAAGAAATATACAGGATCTAGTATGAAATAATGATATCATAATACTATTAAGTTTTTAGAAATTTTATGTACCTGCTTCATACCGAAACTAAAAAATGCTTATAACTTTGTCAATATATAATTTAAGTTTCTGATATTGGGAAAATAGTAATAAAACTTACTACCGAATTTCCTTATGAAAGATTAGAAATCTAAAATTTAAGCTTTCTTAGTAATTCTGTTTTTTTGTCATATTTGGTCTAATATTGTATTTAAGTTTTCAAAGATAATATCACTTCATCACAATAATGCTATTTATAACTACGCAAAAAATTAGAAGTGTAACATCTTTGCAAAATAAATTATAACAGATATTAAGTTATACGAATAAAGTGACCTGCAAGCGAGCGCGGCACCGCGCGCAGGCACGAATAGCGCACGCACCGCTCCGCGCAACAAAAAACTATCGGATGTCCGCGTAAGCTACGTTTTAGCGTGCACGTGCGTGCGTGCATAGGCTAGCCTCACATTGCATTATCGGAGACGCATTATTGAAATAATAGAATTCAAATTCGAAATCGTAATATTGGAATACAAATTCACTATTTTTGAATATTCAATACGTGCATTCTGTATCGAGTGCGTACTACTCACTCGTCACAGAATACACGGAATGTGGGAAACTTCGAAACTACGAGTACTTAACCGATTTTGAAGAAATTTGGCTGACTGCATGTAGGTAATTTGGTACAACCTCTTATAGAAGAATAATTTTTATCTTGATTATTGACGTCAATTTTTATTATTGCGTTAAACCTTATTATGGCGAAACGTGGTTCGCGGGAATTTGTTTTTAATGACAACACTGAATGCGAGTGATTTAAAAATATGTTAAATTGGCAACAGTAGAAAATAATTCGAATATTCGTGTTTGAATTCCAGGTTCACTTCTGTGAATCATTATTCAAAAATGCGTCTCCAGAATTGGAAGCTTGATAGTAACTGTAACAAATAACATCGTCTAATGAAATCAATAATATTGATATCATTTAGATAAAAATTTACATCTGCATTGTATCTAGAGCATACAAAACGGGTCCCGGTTCCAGTTTTTTGAAAACAGAATACACCCCAGAACTGGCAGATATAATTATTATTTTCATTACTATTAATTTCAACCATACACAAATTGAAAGCATAAGATGTTACGACAAGGAACACAAAACACAACTTTTAGGGCGCTTGCGCACTCATACGTATTCGGTTCGTATTCGATTCGTGTTCGGTTTTGATCCGGTTTGGCCGGTCCTAGTGATTGTATGGACGCTTGAACACTCATACGTATTCGGTTCGTGTTCGATCCGTAAGTTCTCACTTCGAGTAATTGTTTTTAGGGTTCCGTAGCCAAATGGCAAAAAACGGAACCCTTATAGATTCGTCATGTCTGTCTGTCTCTCTGTCTGTGTCCGTCCGTATGACACAGCCACTTTTCTCCGAAACTATAAGAACTACATTGTTGAACAAACTTGGTAAGTAGATGTATTCTGTGAACAGCATTAAGATTTTCACACAAAAATAAAAAAAAGCAATAAATTTTGGGGGTTCCCCATACATAGAACTGAAACTCAAATTTTTTTTTCATCAATCCCATACGTGTGGGATATCTATGGATAGGTCTTCAAAAATCATATTGAGGATTCTAATATAATTTTTTTCTAAACTGAATAGTTTGCGCGAGAGACACATCCAAAGTGGTAAAATGTGCCCCCCCCCCCCCCCCTTTGTAACTTTTAAAATAAGAGAATGATAAAACAAAAAAAAATATATGATGTACATTACCATGCAAACTTCCACCGAAAATTGGTTTGAACAAGATCTAGTAAGTAGTTTTTTTAATACGTCATAAATCCTACGGAACTCTTCATGGGCGAGTCTGACTCGCGCATAGCCGGTTTTTTTTTAAAATATAAAATGGCAATTTATAGCGGAAAGCATATGTTAGAAGTGGAATGTTAAAACACCTACAGTTTATTCAAATATCAATTAATTAAGCTGGAACTTTTGCTCCAAATTCCATTCCCATATTATAACAATCTTTCCTTAGTCCTAGTTCTGTACCCTTTCCCCTATTGAATATGCTGTCTCATTCTATCGGCCCAAGGTTGCCTGGAACAGATTGCTTTTTAGCAATAAGACCTATTTGTACTGGTCTGTTTTTTTGTAATTTTTGTTCCTTTTCCATTCATTTTTTTGTGCCATCAGAATTTAAATATTCGATTTTAAAAGAAACTACTATTAATTTCTGGAGGTAGGTATTAAATTGTGGTTTAATCTGTTACATCAAATAGTTAGTAACTTTAATGTTAGAGCATGATTCCGCCATTTTGATAATGAAAGATTTTGTCTAAGTTAAGTAGGTACCTACCAAAATTATAATGTTTGGTATCAAATAGTACCAAATGAGTACTAAATTGCAGTGAGATTTTAAAAACATGAACTACAGGAAGTGATCCCGCCTTCTTGACGTTTATCGCACAACCGTCTCAAACACGAATCGAATACGAATAAGTACGCAAACGTTAGGACGTAAATTTCCCGTTCGGTTTTTTCACGTATCGAACACGAACCGAATACGTATAAGTGTGAAAGCGCCCTTACTATGGGACTAATCTTGAAATCGTGAAAAATATCAGCTGTTCCATAGAAATGTTCGACATCCACTGAACCTAGATGTACTATTTGACAGTTTCTGAATTTCTTTTTTAAGAACTTTCATCTTTTCGTCGCGAATCGCAATGTTTTCATCTGAATTAGTAATAATGTTACAGTATCTGTCTATCTGCATTCCGAGGGAGGACTTGGGGCGGCCGAAGAACGTCCCCCAGCGAGCCACTGCAAACTGTACAGATTTTTTTTAAAGGCCTATGGTCTCTTAATAGGCTCACAGCGGTAAAGCAATCAATAACCCTCTTTGGAGACAGAGCCTTCGTATTGAAGGGCTGGCAGACTAGGTCCACCCAGAGCTGCCAGCGCAGCGAACTCAACGCTGCGCTGGGAGGTGGAGACCTCTCCTTCTGCAAAATGACGTCCTCGCAGATGGAGGCGACATCCCCCCATTTCGCCTCGCCGCGGAGCATGGCCACCACCATGCTCGGTAGCGAGGCGGAATGGGGGGCTGTGAGGACGTCATTTCGCAGAAGGAGGCCGCGGAGAGGAAGCGGGAGGATGATCCTCAAGCCGCTCCGCCGATCCGCTTATTTATATAAATATATATAAATAAATAAAAAAACGACCGGACGACGCTCAGTGGGTAGGCCCCCGACCAGGTGGACCGACGATCTGGCAAAGGTCGCGGAAAGCCGCTGGATGCGGGCAGCGCGGGACCGATCGTTGTGGAGATCCATGGGGGAGGCCTATGCCCAGCAGTGGGCGTCGTGCGGCTGAGATGATGATGATGATGAAATATAAAAAGCATGGTACTCACAAAGTATGTGAATTGGTGGCTCATCATCCTCGCCTCAGAATCTACAATTAGACAAGCCCATTCTGTGCAGATGTTTGTTGAGTTTACAATGACCAGTTAAGGTTCTAGTGAGTGCCCTTAGTTGGTTTCTGCTTAGTTGGAGGTTTTGCATTGCAATCCTATATAGGCACTGACCCCACTGGAGACAGGCCTGTGTTTGTACCCACTTCCTGAGGACCCTGTTTTGATCCCCCTCGAAACGCCACAAGCTGGTTTTAGTCGGATGAGAGCATTCTCAGAGCCAGCCCTCGTTAGTTCGTCGACAATTTCATTGCCTCGGATATTGGAGTGACCTGGAACGCAATCGTTACACGAGGTCCTGGTCCCGAATTCATTCTAGGCCTTTGTGCACTTTAAGTTGATTTTGGACTTGAATTCTACAGCAGCAAGTGCCTTTAAAGCAGCCTGGCTCTCCAACAGAATGAGAATGTTTTTACTCTCACTCGAACTGTTCGCGTGAAAACAGTCGATGATGGCATAAATTTCTGCTTGAAATATGGTGGCATGTGCGCCCAAGCTCATAGTTCTCCTGTATTTCGTAATAACTCCGAAAACACTTGCACTTATTCTGCCTTCTCTTCTGGAGCCGTCAGTGTACCATATCTAGTTAGTTTTCCTAAAGGGATCAGGGATTTCCTTATCTAATTCATCTCTGTTAGGAATCTAAACTTTGTAGTTCTTCTTGAACTTCAAAGCTTCAAGTATACTAAAGTTCTAAAGTATACCAAAGAACTCTGAAATCAGAACAGCTCTTAGTAAATGAAGAATGTTAAAGCTCCTGGCGAGGACGAAGTGGCCATCAAGGTGGTTAGGAAGAAGAAAGGAAGGAAAAAATGAGATAGATTTCACCAGTATATTGCTGAACAAGTGTCTAGAAGAGTACCCGGTACCCTCAAGTCAGGAAAGTGCACTTATCCTAGGAGACTTGCACTGCATTTGTTATAAATGAACGTTTTATCTGGCTTAATTAAAACCTAATATGGGGAAGAAACGCGTGGTTAGGGACCTTGTGAATACTTCATCATCATCATTTAAGCTAAGAGACGCTCTCTGTTGGACATAAGATTGCCTCCCCGAAGATCTCCAAATCGAATCGGGCCTGCGTTTCTCGTATCCAGCGGTTTTTCGCAAACTTCACCAGATGTTCAGTCCCACCTTGTGAAGTGCCCACAAACGCTGAGTCTCCTGGCACGCGGCCGCCACTAGAGGACCTTTCCATCCCAACGGCCAAGGACCACTGCTACTTAAGGCATTAGGCTTTCATTTTCCTGCGGTTCCCATCATTCTGTTTTGACAAAGTAAAGAAAACCCGAGCACAGTTTACTCCATTCCTCTTTGAGTGACCATAAGTCTTCTTTTGAGGTCCTTTGTAAGAGACCACGTCTCAGAGGGCCTATTACCGATCTCATGGTTTTGCAAATGATATCATATGATATTATAGTGCAAAACGAAAAATACGATTTCCGGTCAGAGTTTTGATAATTTGTTCATTATGCCATAGTGATGATATCATTGGAGATCAGTAATACAAAATGCAGCATTTCATGACTTCTTTTTCACAAATTTATACCATGTCATACGATGAAAGATCTATAATTGGCCTGCTGGTCCGTACATCATCACTGGCAAGTGGCAACACGCAAGTATTGAAGAGAACAATCTAGGTAGATTGTTCGAAAATATGCTGCGTAGCTGTAGCTTTTCGAACGCTGCCCAGCCAAATTGGATTCGTCGATTAATCTCTTTCTGTAAGTTTAACTTACCGAGCTGGACTATTGCTCCAGGTAAACATATTCGTCAACAACTTTCACAGTAGAACATCCAATAATTACAGGAGTGGGAACTACGAGTACGTGGGAATTCGACATGATTCTAGTCTTGTCCAAGTTAATTTTAAGATCGACTTTTTTGGTAACTCTACAGAGGTCTTCAGGAATTGTGCCTAGATCTTCCATGGTCTCAGTGACAAGTTTTAACACTTTCTAGGAGATTATCGTTTGGCGCCGACTTCAATACAGAAGTGTGATGTTGTCTGTACCTATTCTTATATTATTTTTAAGTTTTCAGTGTTTTTGAAGTCGGTTTTTATTTTTTGTAAAATATTTTTTTTTTGTTACGGGACAAATATTATGTATGGAATACAGAAATATGTTCCGGTCTGGGCGTATGTGCATGTGATATGTAATATATTCTATGTTTGTAACTTCGATGACACGGTTAGCGCAGAGGTCGAATGATCGCCTACTGCGCAACGGGTCGCGGGTTCGATTCCCCTACGGGACAAATATTTTGTATGGCCTACAGAATTTTTTTCCGGTCTGGGCGTATGTACATGTGATATTCTATGTTCGTAACTGCACCCACAACACAGGAGAAAATCTTAGTGTGGGGCGACGTTTTCAAAAAGAAAAAAACTGCACCTACGACACAGTTGAAAATCCTAGTGTGGGCCGACGTATTTATATAAAAACACTTTCATTACTGAGTGACTGACAGATTACGCACAGCCGTAATTAAAAGGCACAAAAAGCGGAAATTTGACATGTATGTTGGAAATTCGCCATCTAAGGGGGTAAAACTAAAAAATAATAGTTTGTATGGAACCTCTATGACATTTATGCGGGCGAAGCAGCGGGCAAAAGCAAATATTTTATAAAGTTTCACAAAATTCCGCTGATCAGATATTTTCTTTTAATACAATGAAGTGATCTTTACATAAATCGAACGGAAATTTATGTTAATTATTTTTTACTTTTTTATAATCAACTCACGCTTGACCATAAATGTTACGAAATTTAAAAGATTCCTAAAATACTATTTTACTGTTTATAATCATATATAATACATAGGCTCAAATAAAACTCTATTATTTAGCTACATGTATAATGTGCTGTTGATTCTACCTTCTAAAGCTTTGATGCAAGGCGTTGTGAATAAAGGGGGTAACATTAAGTATTTAAAGGAATTCAGCAATAAAGTTTTATAGGAAACATTATTTTGAACCTATAAATCGTTGCATATTTACTTGAAGAAATTATCATACTGGTTTATTAACACTGCACTGTGCTATATGGCCGCGGCAATAAAATATAAACATTTGGGAAATAAATATTTACCACTTTTCTTTCAGCATTTTTTGTATGCATTTGATTTAACATTTCGTCTTTGACTTCTTTTATTAGCGATTTTTACACATAAAATAACTTATAGAAAAAAAGAACGAAAAACATATATTTTCACACATAAAATAATTTAGGAAGAAGGATTAAAATAGTTTTCTCCTTTATAATACCTAATCCATTATTTACACTATTCACCATATTACTACACTAATCTATAATAATAATGAAAGCTAACAAAATAAACGCAAACTGCAAAATTAAAATTCGATCGTAAAGAAACACGTAATATATTTTTTTGCGCCCGCGACACGAAGCGACATGACCATACCCTGAGACGACTTGGCGAGTACATATGGAGCGCGATTGTAACCAAGCGAAATTATAGAATTTTCGTCATTTTCCTAAATATTTTAAATGACATCATAAAATCTGTCTTCACAGTTCACTAGATAATAACGAACTACGTGTTTTGGTATAACTTTTATACTGTTTTATGTATATTTCGATTTCAAATCGTGGTTTTAGTTTTTGATTTAGACCTATGTTTGGCTTTTTTTTCTATCGAGTGAAATGGAGTAAATCGTGTTTCTGCTTTCACAGTTCACTAGATTATATCTTCAAGTTTAAGGTGTGTGAATTTCAGAATTGTGGGTTCTAATATTATCCAGATCTAGACGTTCTAATATCGGCAAATTTGGGAAATCCTCGCCTTAACGCCCAGCGTTGAAAATACACCGCTCTTCGGTAAAAAAGCGTTGCGTTATAAAAGCGCTGCCATCACTGCCATGTGAATATACGAGTACCTACTATACATGGGAATGCATTTGTTCTATTTGAACGCTTTTTAGAAAAGCGCTCTCGCGTTCCTGATCAAATTTAGCTCAGAATTCTTGAGTTCTGTACCTCTAAAGAAAAAAAAACGGAACCCTTATAGCCAGGATAGCTTCATTTTCCGTCTGTCCATCTGTCTGTCAAGACCGTTTTATTAAGGAACGCGGAGAGATATCTAAATGAAATTTATATCAAATACTTATGTCTACGGCAGCTATAATCATAATGTCCTCCTAACCGATATTCGGTCACGGCGTCCAATCTCAACAGGGACTAGCTATCTGCGCAGCGCAGGAGATATTCTAGTGCACAAGCAAGCGAGTAGCGACTGCGCTGCAAGTGCACTCTGTTCCTTCACTCGCCTAGTCCGATGGGACGGTTAGCCGACACGACCGGGGCGAGATCTGGCGCAGGACCCATTGTTTAACGTGGATTCAGAAGCACGGAGGAGCTTGAGATGTTTCTTATTTTGGTCACCCATCATAGAACTGACCACAGCGTTGCTTAACCTTAGCAATCGTTCGCTGAGTGACGCGCCAATGCGCCACCAAGCTATACTCAACCTGCGGCCCGCAGGCTCTTTGTGATTGCCCCTCTTGAATTTTGTAAATTGTAAGCCATCAGAGAAACTGGGGGCGTTGCATTGAGCGTTGCCCGAGCGAGACCTTTTCTTTCTCGTTAATAAAGTAGGTACCTACATGCATCGTTAATTTTAAATCGCGTTTTTTATTAACAGCCAAATAATTTTTAAATTTTTGCTTGTCGCCCGCGACACCACGATAACCTGTTTGTGGCCCCTATAAAAAAGGTTGAGTATCGCGGGCCTACTCTTTCTTTCAGCTGTAAAAAAATCGTGCGTGTAACGACCGGTTACATACAATATACCATATATCTCTGGATTTGCTTACTGGAGATAGAATTTTGAGGTATTTTGTATGGAGCTAATGTTAAATGCCTATTTGCTGCCAAATTCGCAGATAGATAGAATATTGTAATCGGCCGTAAGTTAACATGATCAAAAGATTTCTCAAGGGAATAAAAATCTAGAGGCAGTGCGCGAGTGCTGTCCACAAGGTCAACACCTAATAATAATAATAAAAATCATTTATTGCCAATTAAAATTGTAAACTTAAACATAACACAGGTAATAATTTAATACTTAAAGGCAAAAGGAAGTGGCTCAGCTTGTGCTGACGAGACCGAGATCTCGGTCAGCGGTGTTTTTCAGCCACTTCCTCCTCCCTGAGATCAAATATGCGGGGTAATACGTGTGAGGGCTTATTAACAGAACGGAAACAAACAACAAACAATATGCCACCTGTATTCTTATTTTTACAATGAAACATCTCAATGTCACGACAGTGCAATAAAATCTTAAAAATTGATTTTTGGCCAATTTATTGAGTTATACCTTAAAACTCTTAAAACAAACGGATGTTATATATCTAATCCTGCAAGGTTGCAGGTGTTTTACAATTAACCCTGTATAAGTTTGTCTTTCCACATTCTCAGTCTCACACACTTGAATCAACTTCTTCGAATTGTTTCCTTTTACCGATCCGTAAATATGTGTCACACGGTAGGGCTGCCATATTTTTCCGGGGCCAACCTTTTTGTTTTGAAATTGTAAAGGCCCGTTCTTAATTGATAAAAAAGTAATTACGATGTATAACTACTAAGCTCAGCATCGTACGGCCAGTGACAAAAGCCACACACACGCTTTTTCCACAGTCGTTGTGCAGGAAAAAAATAGTATGGAAATAACATTAGCCTGTGATAACTCTGCTCTATTAGATTAATAAATAATAATAATAAATAATTATTCTAAGCTTGCTCTATTTTTTCCGCAGCTAATAATGTCTCCATTAATGGTCATCTCCAATCTCCATACATTTTTGCTGCGGAACGACTGCGGTAAAATAGCCGTGTGGCTTTTGCCTAAAGCAGTGGTTCATAACCTTTTAGTGACGAGAGACTATTTTAAGTGGCTCATAACCTTTTAGTGACGAGATACAATTTTACAAATATCTGTCATCAACCCTAGATGGACCATCAACTCTAGATCAATATAAAGTATATGAATAAAGGTTATATCTATACATCTTCTATACAAATAATTAAAATTGAACTGTCTGTTTGTAATGTTAAAATAAAAAATGTTTTTTTTTTTAAATGGATATGAATGTATATCGGGTACCAATAACAAAAACACAATTTAAAAATTTTTTGTCTGTCTGTCTGTTTGTTCCCGCTAATCTCCGGAACAGCTGGACCGATTTTGACGGGACTTTCACTAATAGATAGCTAATTTTATAAGGTATAACATAGACTACATAGGCTTAGGCTAACATAGGCTTATTTTCAAGATCTTATAAAAAAGTTTCCTACAAAAATCAAAATGCTGCCAAAAGTTACTATTCCACGCGGACGAAGTCACGGGGACAGCTAGTCTATAATATTATTATTCGGATGGCTACGCGGACAACTTCGGCTGCTTCCAGGGACCACCACCAGTGATCCGCGGACCACCGGTTGAGAACCACTGGTCTAAGGGGTCAGTTCAGCCTATGTAGTATAGTCACGGTAATTGGTATAGTATAGACCGCACCAAGTTGAACAAAAACGGCGAAGGTGCATTAAGTATTTAAGTCCTCGTGACTAGAGACATTAGACATTTTTATGCGGGACTTAGCCAAAAAAAGCACTTTTCTCGATCAACTGAGCAAAATCACGATTAGTTTTTATTTTTGAAAGAGTAAGTACCTACTTATTTTGTGATTTATGAAAGTGTACTTATTTTCTGATAAATTTTTGTCTAACCGGGCTGGCTTCACCAAAAGCGGGACAATTAGCGTCCGGCACAGACGTGTTGCGGGACGCATTATTTGAGCCCTGGAAACGGGACGTCCCGCCAGACACGGGACGGTTGGCAACTCTACTCGTGACGCGCACTTGGGGACGCGCACCAAAACTAAGCAACGAGGTAGATTTACCAATAACAGCAACTTTAATTTCCCTGGCAAACATTAACACAGCACTTACTTTTACAATTGCACGTGCGCAGACATCAGCCGTTTTTGTTTAAATTACGCGCCGCAATCTGTATGCACTTGACTTTGCAGTGATTAACATTATCTTTTTTGTACAAAAATCTTGTGTCACGATTCTCAAATATCACAACGTATGCCCTAGATAACCTTCGAAACTACAAACGGCCGGATCCAATATTCTATCTGAGTATCTATGAATTTTGTTACTAGCGATAGGTACTTGACATTAGCTCGATACAAAATAAATACCTCAAACTTCTATCTCCAGTAAACAAATATACAGATATATGAATATGGAAATCGATCGTCGTAAGTCAAACTTGATGAAATTGAAAGTTTACGCCTGCTACAAAAAGCTGCGCAATGATACACAGGACGGCAGAATTACTATATTTGTGGCCTGCGTGCATCCTGCATTTTAGTATATGGTAATTCTCACAAGACCTAGTTCGTAGCTTCTTTTACACAACAAGGCAGGCAAAGCACACAAAATTTGGCTCCTGCTTAAAAAATAATCTAAGATGTCATTTGGGTTCATTCTGGGTTAAAATTACAAGTTATCAAAAAATAAAGTTTTAATTTTTTGGGCTATGGCTATGGCCCCCAAGCGACCCCAGATCAGTGACTGTATGTAAGGTTTGGCGACGACTTGTATGGTATTCTTATGAAAAATAATAGGTTTACTTTACGCAGCTTCGCCCGCGTTGTTTTTGTTTTCCCGTGGGAATTTTCTATTTTACCTCAGAAGTATACTCTATCGAATACAAAAAGAATTTTGACAATCGATTCACAATTGGCGGAGTAATCGCGTAAGATTTGAAGTCGATTAAAAATAATAGGTAACAACAAATGTAAGTTAAAATGCCACTAACTTCAATATAGAAATGTGAAGTTGTATGTATTCTTATATTATTTTGGACTTTTGGTGTTTTTGAAGCATTGGTGCGCGAAGATGACAATTTCCGCTGTCTGTCTTGGCCGAGTTTCGAAGATTTTCTGCCACATTGCTAGAAAAGATGGTCACAGAGGTCACAGCCTAGAACAACTTATGGTTACTAGGAAGGTAGACGTTTGTCAATGGGAAACTAGAAAGTTTGGTTCAAAGTTGCCAGACTTGCCATTGCTATCTGGGAAAGGACTGTAGACTTGCGAATATGGTTAATTTAACTCTATACCTCCACGCGTTCTCGAGATAAAGAGTCTTGACGGGCTAAGCTATTATTCCATCTGGTGAGAATCCAAAACCTCTAAGTGGTCTGAGGTCAATTCTACTAATAGGTTGAGATCTCGATGGACCGGACGGACGGACAGATCTAAACGGGCCCACCAATGTAACGCTATAATGTTCATCATATAGCGTTACATTGGTGGGCCCGCGGACCGAACATCTTGGGCCGAAACAACCAAAGAGCCAACCGCCACAAAGTAAATAGACATTTTTGCGACATTATGGAACAGTTTGACGCACGCTAAAAATACTTTATGCGTGCCCGTGTTGAACAATAGGATTATTTCACTTTGAGCCCCTGGGTATCACCCATGATGATAGACGTATTCAGCTACCTCACTTATCTGATGTCATATCAGGTAAAGTGGGCATTTGATTAAATTACGTCAATCACAGTATCAGATAAATCTAATAATAGGTACCTGTTTGTGAGACTTACACCCAGTTTCCGAAAGGCTGTTCAGCGATAAAATGAAGTAACAAGCTGTCAAATTTGATGCTAACTATGAATTGAGTTGCTGAAAGCTAAATCAACTTAGCACCTTAGAAGGAAGATTAAAACAAGAATTAATTGTGTGCTATTTGTCTCTTTCTAACATACGGCACAAAACTGTGTAAATGTAAGACATGAGTAATATTTGTCTTTTGGCATATCACAAGGTGGTCAGTATATGAATTGATTGAATTGTCATTTTGGTTAAAAATTAAAATTGGTTAAAAATATATAACAAGGCTAAATTCTATAGCACCTTGTATCGAAGATAGACCATCCGAGTTTGAACTATTTGAATTGTTCGTATAATATTTATAAGTGATTAGAAAGCAAGAATTCTTTAGGTATTTACAAATAGTGTGTGTTTGTGCATTCCGTAACACAATGTCTTGTGTAGTTTGGGCCTGCAAGTCTCATTCGTCGCGAAAGGAAAATAATCAAAATTTATTGACCTTAAATTGGCATGTTTTCTCATATTGTTACTTGAATGTGAGCTAATAAGTACACATAAATACATATGAAATATCGCTGAATCATTTTGTAGAAAAACAATACGTAATATTAACTTCACTTTTATGTTTTATAGAGGTTTTCTTGATCATGCGTAGTGTTGTAAAATTTTGTCGATATTTTTATTTTACAGATTTCCTAAAGACAATGTATAAAAAACATATGGATAAAGTGTATTGTCAGACGAAATTGGAGTCCAAGAAAGCATAGTCAAATTTGCTCCAGATATTTTCCATCAGATTAATTTTGTATGTACTTAGTAGTAAAACTATGAAATGGAGACATCATGACGTAAGTCAAGTTATTTAATGAAAGGAAATCTTTAAACTAAAATATTATTTATGAAAATAAAAACTTATTTCATGTCTTAACTATTTCTTTAAGGAATCCTTGACACGGATGCCAAGAACAACCAGTGCAGATGATTTTTTTCTAAGAATTAAAATATTAGATCAAGAAAAGAACTTGAAAGAGTCAAAAAGGTAAAATATCAAAACGCCGCCTTCGGAAAATTTACATTCTAACTAAGCCCGGCCGCACATCAAGCGTAATAAATCTATCGAAAAATGTCTTAACAATAAATTATGGTCAAATATTAATGTTTTTAGTTTAATTTCCAAGCATATGTACAAATAGTAGTTTTAGCATTCACGAATTTATCCAAGGTTCAAAATCCATGAGGGTTAAATTTTCGGGTAAGTAAATTAAATATAAGATTAACCTCAAGTACCTCTAAGCGATGCGATAAAAAATGAATTAAATCTAAGCGATGAAATAAAAGCAGTGTCTTCGATTTCCTTTCCATAGAATTTGTGAATCTCTGCAATAGAAAAATTCCAACATTTTAGATAACGGGAAATACCCGTCACTTAAATAGTCCAAATTTTAGGGTTCCGTACCTCAAAAGAAACACTGAACCATTATAGGATCACTTTATTGTCCGTTTGTCTGTCAAGACTATCTTGGAAACGTGTGAAGGTATCAAGTTGAAATTAAAACCATATAATTACTCAGTTCTACACTAACAAGTTCTAGTCCCTTGAAGATGTGAAAAAATCAAACTTCTAAGTTAACAAAAAAAGGTACGGCCGTTTATGTCGCCAAAAACCTATATTTCGACATTCTCACGGGCATCAAAATGTATAGGGTATTTTTCGTTGATCTAGCTAGAACTATGAAATATATAGTCTTACACTACAAGTCAGGGAAAATCTCAAACTCCACATTTGAATTAAATTATAAAAAATTTAGTCTCTATTTAAAGTATAACCTACAATTTTATACGGGACCCTCGGTGGGCGAGTCCGACTCGCACTTCCCGCTTTTAGTTTCATGAACAGCCAGCTGGGCCATACCAAAGAGACACAGCAGCTATTACCTGGATAAGTTACATAAGAAAATCTACCCTTAATTATTTATGTTATATTTCTCGTAATAAAGACATTTTAGTATTAGGGATCTATTAAATACCTACATAATATAATTATCGACGTTGAAACTAGGTGAGTGATGGGCACGACATCACTGGGAAAATTTCGAAACATCTTGCATATACGTGTCTCTGTCTAACTTCTATTAGCAGCGCCTAATGTCAAAGTGAGTCAAATATATTAAGTTCAGTAGCTATTTTTGCTAGGTTTCTATGCTGTAGCTCAGCACTGTGTTAGTTGACATAGCTGTCAAATTTATTTCAAAATTATTAAGGAAACACCCATTTTGAGTTTGCAAAATACATATGAATAAAACAAAATATATGATTTTATCAATGTGACAGTGTCTAAAAAGAAATGAAATTATTAAAGGTAAGTAAATTTTGGATGACCAACGTTTCGGAAACTCCAATTGATTTGACACTGGTGTTAAGATGACATGGATGTTAGTTGAACAATATTTTGATAAGCCTTTCAGAAACTGGGGGTTATAATAATAAAATTAAACAATATTAGGTAGGTATGTATTAAAAAAATGCGCACCGTTCGATCTTTATAATCCTTGATAAAAATCTCCAAAAATATACCTACAGTCACGGTTAATCTAATATACCTGAATATACCTAGTGTGTTTCTTCATTAAGTGCACATACGCCATACGATACGAGGCAGGTGGCAAAAGGTGATAAAAAATAACGCTTTTTTCTCCTTTAATCCTCTGTCATTAATTATGTGTGGTAATTTTGTGTTTTGATTTGACAGCACTATTGATCTTTAGTGATCCACGTTGCCGTTTATTTTATTGATATTTGTTTATTTTTTCGAGAGTTAAAACGGTTTATGCGCGTCAGGTTCGCAACGGAGGGTAAAAAAAAATTATTTTCAACACACTTCCTCATAAAGTGGCTCTAATCCCATGGCAATTAGGCACATAATGACACCTATAATCAAACTGTGACTTTTTCATTACTATTATTCACGAGTGAGTAATAGTTTTTTTTTAATATTATTGGTTGAGTTACGCTTACACTTGCGCTAAAATGCTATCCGCGAAAAGCCCAAAAAAAAGAAACCTCATTTTTTAGTCTATGGCCGATGCGCGCGCATAGGAAAACTGATTAATTTTTCCCGCCATTACGAAATTTATTAGTCTATGGCCGATGCGCGCGCATAGGAAAACTGATTAATTTTTCCCGCCATTACGAAACATTTTTCACAACTCGTCTCGTTTTCTCTTTTGAAGTTATTTAGTTAGTTATTAATTAAGATGTCTGCAAATACAGTTTATGAAGAAAATGATTTATGTTGTACACCGCCCGATATAAGATGTGAAGCCCAGAACGTTATGGAAAGTTTACTACCAGAAAACTCAAAGGAAGATTATCTATTAGCGTACCAAAATTTCATACAATGGCAGAACAACAAGAATACGCAGTCTTTTTCAGAAAATGTGTTCATGGCGTACTTTAAAGAATTATCTTCTAAGTACAAGCTCTTTGTGGTGTATTTACTCAATGTTAAAAAGTACAGTCCGAACAAAGAATGGAATGGACTTAAAAACATACTCGAATTTGTCAGCTTATCTAAAGAGACTATCTGATGGATTTAGAAGCAAAAAATCAAAGGTTTTATCATCTGATGATATTGAAAAATTTATTAAAGATGCTCCAGATAACCAATATTTGGCTACAAAGGTTAGTTAAATTAATTTTAATTAAATATTCAATAGCAGCTTGTGTTGTGTGTTGACCTTAATTATTGTTTCTTTTGTTTCAGATTGCTTTAATATTTGGTGTAACTGGTGCCTGTAGGATACAAGAATTAACAAATATAACTGTAAAAGATATAGAGAACCATGGCCAGATGCTTTTAGTGAAGATACCTATCACGAAAAATAAAATACCTAGGTCATTCACCATACACGGTCCATTCTATGATATTGTTAAGAAGTATGAAAGTTTGCGTTCGCCAAAAACAAAAAATTACCGTTTCTTTCTAAATTACCAGAATGGTAAATGTACCTGTCAGCCTCTATAGGTATAAACAAATTTGGTTCTATGCCTAAAGAAATCGCTAAGTTTTTGGGTTTAGTAGATGCTGAGAGCTACACTGGACATAGTTTCAGAAGAACTTCAGCTACATTGCTGGCAAATTCAGGAGCTGATATAATGACTTTGAAGCGACATGGCGGGTGGCGATCTAGCAATGTAGCAGAATCATACGTAGAAGATTCCATACAAAACAAGAAGGAAATTTGTGCAGA
This sequence comes from Schoenobius gigantellus, assembly GCA_963935595.1. Classification (NCBI taxonomy): domain Eukaryota; kingdom Metazoa; phylum Arthropoda; class Insecta; order Lepidoptera; family Crambidae; genus Schoenobius; species Schoenobius gigantellus. Next base: position 17,957,171 of record OZ012562.1, on the reverse strand, counting down.
AATCACAAAAAGAATTAAACTTGATTCTGAGACGCATCCTACTGGCGAAATACCAAGTACGTCCAATGATTGGATTTCACCTACCTACATGAATAATGAACCATCACAAATAACAATAGAACATGAAAGTATTTCAATAAATAAATCTATCTGATGAGACCGCTATGTCATCAAAAATAGTTAATTATAATTTTACTAACTGCACATTTACTAATTGTTTCTCTAAGTAAACTTTTTATCTACTATGTAAAATGGTTTTTTATTTAAGTATTGTTTTATTCAGAAGTGTGTTGAAAAACGTTGTATGATACACGTGTGTATTGATGGTTACCGTCCTCGGCTTCTTAAGACCCTCGCCTGACGGCTCGGGCCTCAATGCGCCTCAGCGGTAATCACCAACATTACACACTTGTACCATAATTTACTATTCCGCAGATCATTGTGTTTAAGTGTACCTACCTACTAACTGCATTGGTAACGCAACGCTAAAAAGGAGTGCAAATGCACAGTTTATTAGTCTTCCCGATATAATGGTATCTTACTTCCCAGTGTAATCGTTATCCCACACCAAGTGGTCAACTATGTTCACATCGTAAGCGCCGAGGAGGGTCGCCGCCTTCGACACCGCCATGTTGAGGACTGGCTCGTTCACCTCTTGGAGAATCATCACCTTCGAATTGGTCAATATGTCCTAGAATAATACCAAACTTTATCTATAATATATCTTCCTATGGTATCCCATAATATAATAAATATAATATAATAGGATTGCTGTGTGGGCAAGGGGCGAGGAGTAGGGTTGCCAACTTTTATTACAAGAAATAGAGTAAATCTGATTTCAAAGGAGGTAAATAAAGAGTACGGACTTATAAAAAAAGAGTGTCATTTATTTCAAATTTTTGAAAAGGTATTTTTTGTTACTTTTTGCTGCACAACAATTTTTTATTGTTTTTAAAAGTATTTTACGACCCAAACAATTTACCTTTAATGATTGCGCCGATATTGATAGTTGGAATTTTTATTGAAGTAGACTCCAAATAAATATTATCGATTTAATTTGTCTCCAGTTTTGAGTAACAATATATAAAAAGTTGAATAAAAATATGTAGATGGTGCTTGGACCAGAGTTGACAGCGCAATGCCGATTCGTGCGCCCTCTTCCGTCGGATGAAGTTAATATGTGTGACGTCATGTAGACAGTGGGCTCGAACATCTTCCCCCCCGCTCGAAAGCTGTAGAGTTTCGAGAAACTGTTGCTGAAGCTGGATCAGGCAAAGGACATAAGTTATGGATGGCTCTGCGCAAAATGCCCTTGGAAGTGCGTACATCTGCAACTCGTGAAATTCCATCCGTTCCCGGGTACAGTTTATCGATGCGTGCCATACGCCACTTTAATGGTGGTAGATTGGTATCTTTAATGATAACCAATTCTTCTTCTTGAAGCCCATTTTCCTTGACTCGCCACTTGGTCCTCTGCTGTAACTCGCTCAAGTATTCTTTTCTCCAACGTTCCCAAAAATGCTGCCGCATGCTCTCCAACCATTGGTAACGGTTCAGGCTATTAGGGTTTGTGTCCATCAGGTTTTCTGAAGGCAGCGTAGTAAAAGGTCTGCCGATCAGAAAGTGTGCTGGAGTCAAAGGACTAAGGTCATTAGGATCGGATGATAAGGGAGTTAGAGGACGGGAATTAAGGATGGCTTCGATTTGTGAAAATAAAGTCGATAGTTCCTCAAACGTAAAATGCCTATCGCCTAGTATTCTAGTTGTGTGATATTTTGCAGCTTTAACGCCTGCCTCCCATAAGCCGCCAAAATGTGGAGAACAAGCCGGAGAAAACTTAAATTTGATACCCTCGTCGGCCGCAAAACTCTCGACATTTTTAGAATTCGTTTTTAAGATATTTGTGATTTCGTTGCTTGCGCCTACAAAATTTGTTCCATTATCGCAATATATTATTGAAGGTTTGCCTTTGCGTGCGATAAAACGTCTTAAACATAAGATGAACACTTCAGATGAAAGATCACTAGCAACCTCTAAATGTACTGCCTTGGTGGCGAAACAAATAAATAGGCACATATAACATTTTGAAATTTTGCAACCGCGACCTTTACGGTCGGTAATATGAAATGGCCCAGCGAAATCAACACCACTAATTTGGAAGGGGAAATTAGGAGTAACGCGACTTGAAGGTAAGTTACCCATCATAGGATTATAACATTTTGCCTTTATAATTCTACATAGCTTACAATTGTTTACTGTACTTCTTGCTAAAATTCTGCCTCGTAAAGGCCAGTATTTGTTTCTCAGGTCACTCAGCATAAGTTGAGGGCCACAGTGTAGTAACTTCCTATGATGATGTAAAAATAATAATTTTGCAAAATTGTTGTGTGTCTAATAGTATTGGATATTTTCTCTCATATGTTTCAGATGACTTTTGGAGACGACCGCCCACACACAGGATTCCAGAATCATCTATAAATGGACTTAGAGAAAGGATGCGCGATTTAGCAGGTAAGGTATTATTATTTTTTATTATTTTTATTTCATCAGCAAAGCATTCTTGCTGGTGCATTTTAATCAATACATGTAAAGATTTTTCTAATTCTTCTGTGGTAAACGGACCAAAATTTTTTTTATGCTTGTCATCGCGAAGGTAGCTGATAAACCGCAACACATAACACATAGTATTAAATAAAATTGAAAATTTAGAAAATCTTTCAAAATCAATGATAGAAGATGATGCTTCCACATGACAATAAAATGCAGTTGATTGATTAGGTTTTGTTTCGGGTAGATCGGCGGTTTTTATTTCTATCGATTCAGGCCATTCACTTTGGTGTTTATAAAGAAAGGTAGGACCATTCCACCATAAATTAGCTAGGTGAATAGACGCAGGGTTCACACCACGGGACGCTAGGTTAGCTGGATTGTCATGACCCGAGACATGCTTCCATGAATGAGATGCAGTTAATTGTTGAATCTCACTAATCCTGTTAGCGACAAAAGGTTTTAGGTTCATAGGTTGAGATGCTAACCACCCTAAAACTACCGTGGAGTCAGTCCAGTAGAAAACTGAATCTATTTTACATCGAAGTGCTTTAAGAACCTTCGCGCTTAGTCTTGCTGAAAGCAAAGCACCTAGTAGTTCCAGTCTCGGAATGGTTGTTAATTTTACGGGTGCAACTTTGGTTTTTGAACAAAACAACCTAATTAAAACATTACCAGTACTATCTTTGGATCTGAGGTATATTGCCGATGCGTATGCTGTTTGAAACGCATCAGAAAATGCGTGCAACTCAATTGATTCTGCCCCTTCGATTAAAGCAAATCTTGGAATTTCAAGACTAGATAAAGACTTTAAATTTGTAATAAATTTTAACCATTGCTTCTCTAATGAATTATCTATTGGGTCATCCCAGTCCAGCTTTGAAAGCCATAGCTTCTGTAAAATTATCTTTGGAACAATAGTACATGGGCTTAATAACCCTAAAGGGTCAAAAAGCTTAGCTGAGTTAGATAAGATTGCTCGTTTAGTTATACATGAATCAAATTTTATATCTATTGGGAATACAAAAACGTCTTTAGCTGGATTCCATATTAAACCTAGCACACCAGATTGACTTGTTAAGTCTAAATTCTTTGGTTGCGATGTACTTGACTCATTTTCAAAAATAGCAGGTACATTAGTTCGCCATTTTCGCAATGGTAAACCTGCAGCATTTAAAGTAGTGGTGACAGATTGTATTATATTTAATAATTCCCTTTTACTATTTGCTCCAGAAAGAAAATCATCTACGTAAAACCCGTCTTTAATTTGTTGGGACACTGTACTATCTACACATTCCTTCGAAAGCTGTACAAGACACCTGGTACTTAGATAAGGTGCTGACGCAGTACCATATGTAACTGTATTGAGTTGAAATGTTTTAATAGGTTGTGATGGTTCATCGCGCCACAAAATTAATTGTAAGTGTCTCTGATTAGTATCTACCAGTATTTGGCGATACATCTTCTCCACATCTGCAGATACTACATACTTATGCTGCCTATACCTAAGCAAGATCGAAAAGAGATCGTCTTGTACTACTGGACCAACGTGTTGTATATCATTAAATGACACACCAGTAGAAGTTTTCGCAGAGGCGTCAAATACCACTCGAAGTTTTGTTGTTTCACTATGCTCACGTAACACTGCATGATGTGGAAGGTAACAACCAAACACAGGCTTAGTAATTTCAGACATATGTCCCAAGCGCTCATATTCATGTAAAAATTCAGAGTATTGTAATTTTAGTTGTGGTTTATTTTGTAACTTTCTTTCAAGTTGCTGCAGACGTTTTTCTGCGATATGGTATGAATCACCCAAAGTTTCGGGTGAATTCTTTAATGGGATTTGAACACAAAACCTGCCGTTGTCATCTCGATGTGTGGTTTCAATAAAAAGCTTTTCACAATAGTGTTCAGAATTGTATTTACTAGTATTAGGTATATCTTCGAGTTCCCAAAATTTCGCTAATTGATTTCTAATTTCTTGTGAAAAGTTACAATATGTCTGTTTTGTTTTATGGTATTGTTCTGGTACAAATCCAGCAACTATCCAACCTAATTCGGTATTCAGGAGTATAGGCCTTTGTACTCCTAAAGATAACCTGTCTGATCGAACGATATCCCAGAATATATCAGCTCCGAGTAACAAATCAATTTCTGAAGGATGACAAAATTTAGGATCAGCAAGCTGAATATTATCAGGAATACCCAATCTTTGTAGACAAATTTCAGACTGAGGTAGCTTGTCCGCAATTTTGGGAAGAATGAAACACTTAACGGATGCATTAAAAGAGCTATGTAATGATTGACATGTAATAATGCAATGTTCTGTAACATTCAGTACACTACTACCGATACCAGTTACACTATGAAAATATTTTTTCTTTTTACAGATACCAATTTCACTTTGAGCCCTGTCAGTAATAAATGAAGTTTGACTTCCGCAATCAAGTAAAGCCCGTAAGATAAATATTTTATTATTGTGTGCAACCTTGACCAACGCCGTAGACAAAAGGGCTTGATTGGTGGTTACTGCGGACATAGAAACAGAAGCGGAAGGAGTTGCTGGATTGAGCTCGCTAACAGGACCAGGTAAGTTAACTTCGCTAGTTAATTGTTTATTGGGTGTAGATTGTAAAGAAATTTGTTTATGTAATAAAGTGTTGTGTTTTTTATGACAAATTCTACAACCACCCATTCGACAATGAAAGTTCATATGACCTTTACGTAGGCAATTATGACATAATTTTAAAGAAGAAATTTTAGATATTCTTTGTTCAACTGGCAATTCTTTTAAAACAGTGCATTCATATATTTTATGTTCTTGCTTACAGATGGGACAGCTGAGTTTAGTAATGGTATCCGAAGAAAAACAAACCAAAGACTTTACATTAGGCAAACTGTGACGTTTTTCATGTTTGGATAACTTACTTGCATGTAATGTTTCTAATACAGCAGCGCGTTGACGAAGATAAGAAAAAAACTGATCCAATGACGGCGAGTCTAAATCACTCCTAAATTCCTCCCAATTCCTCGCAGTGGCACTGTCTAACCTCGCCGCGGCCATGTAAATAATGATAGTGTCCCATTTTTCGGTTGGCTCACCCAAGGAGTTTAAAGCACTTAAATTTTTTGAAAAATCATCAATTAATCTGCGAATACCATTTTCAGACTCTTTAAGTAACGGTTCAATTGAAAATAAACATTTGAGGTGTTCATTTACTAAAAGACGCTTGTTGTCGTATCTTTCACAAAGTAAATTCCATGCAATTGTATAATTATTTGCCGAAACTGAAACCGAACTTATGACAGAACCAGCCGAACCTTCTAAATATGACTTAAGATAATGGAATTTATTGACACTATCAATACACTCGTTTTGATGAATTAATGACAAATAAGTATCTCTAAATGATAGCCATTTATTAGGGTCCCCGTTAAAGGAGGCAATTTTTATTGGAGGCAGTTTCAAATTAGTACGGCAATTGCCTGTAATGTTGGACGAAGCTTCTAGCTTAGTTTTATTTTCAAAAATATCTAATAATGATTGGCCTTTAGCAATTAAATTGTAAAATAGGTTTTCGGTACCTTCACGTTCTTGCATTTGCTTTGAAATATCTTCGTCCAACATTTCAATCCGCGATTGAACCTCCTCATATGTGCAAAACACATCACGCATCTTGTTTAAACGGACACGTAATTCATTGATTTGTAATGCACTAACATCATTTAACTCCATCAACGGTGTTATATATTTTTCAAATAATGTAAATCGGGCCTTAATATTACCTCTTTGTTTAACCCATTCCTTTACATCGCTCATCTTGTAAGCACAAAAAACTTATCACCAATAAAAACACTAAAGATTTAAAACAAAACAAATAGATAATGTGTATACGTTACGTTTTGTTACTTTCACGGTCACGGCCAACTCGGGAGCAGCGATTGTTATTGTTTAAGCACCAAGTATGTCGTAGCGTAGCTGGAATACACAACACACACAAAACCCGGTAATATTGAAATGTTTCGCAAACGAATGAAATAGAAATTATTGTAAACAAATACGAGTGTAAATATTTTCCTTGTTAATTGTTATTTAAAGTTAATTTGGAAGTAAGAATTCGAAAAACACTTTATGATTTTAGTTAGAGGGTAGATAATATATTATGGAATATGTGATTTATTTTACACAAATCAAAGCGTAAGAATATTTAAGTATTTGAAAAGGATATTTGCACACTTCCCTCGGAAATATAGCTGCAGCTTTAGACACTGGCGGGTTCCAGAAGGATTAGATCTTGAAATATGTCGCTCGTCACTGCGATATTTTCGTGATCACGTCGGGGTCACCAATTGATTGCGCCGATATTGATAGTTGGAATTTTTATTGAAGTAGACTCCAAATAAATATTATCGATTTAATTTGTCTCCAGTTTTGAGTAACAATATATAAAAAGTTGAATAAAAATATGTAGATGGTGCGTGGACCAGAGTTGACAGCGCAATGCCGATTCGTGCGCCCTCTTCCGTCGGATGAAGTTAATATGTGTGACGTCATGTAGACAGTGGGCTCGAACATTTAAGTTTACATAGATCAGGAGCTCATTTTTAATCAATTTCAATAAAGCCCTGTTCCACACTTCCCGCCACTTCACATTCATGACTTATAGACTCTCTTAGTAAATGCTGAAGTGGCGGGAACAAAGAGTACCTATATACTTAGTTAACAATTTTTCTAAATAAACAAATTAGTCAGGACATTTTTTCTGCAGTGGATTTTTGCATAAAATCTGCGTTATTTAAATACAGTGGAAAATGAAAAATCGAGATTAAATAATTCACTTTATTTTATTTATTTATTTGTTAAACAATGTTTCAACAGCTTTTGCGATAAAATAAACGTAACCTCAAAACAACTTGTGAGATTGACATCACAGATTGACATTAGTGGCTGCATTCAGAAACGTCCGAGTATGGCTTGGGGAGTAGGTATTCCCAACTTGGGAATACCAGCATATTAAAAGTAAATAGTCGACTTTTTTGGTTACGGTAAAAGGTATGCATCATAAAGTATAGTAAACGTTGTGTAAAAAAAGAGTATTTTAACGTCCTCTATTAGTGTTATAGATTATAGAGTACGCCTCCATGATATAGAGTACACTACTCTAAGGAGGGCCTAGCTATAGGTAACTGGCGAATTATGTGCGCTGCATCGTTACGCTCGCAGTGAGCTGAGCTGTGGCCGCGATATACCACTACGATGCTTACCCCCCCTCCGACCGGAGAGTGATGTCACGCACCTCAATTCCTAAAAAGGAGCTTGAGAAGAAAACCGAGATGATGTAGGTATTCTACAATTGCTTCTTGACGTCGCTTCACGAGTCGTGTCACAGGTTGCGTCACGAGCCATGGCTACTGCGATGACTTGAGTATGATATTACTATTTGTAGGCCGCGTATAACTGCGGCCACTCCCTTACCCTCTCATTTGCCAATATTGCAACTCTGAGATCAATAATTCGTAACACAACCCTTCATCAACGCATTAGGCCAGTGTGGTGTAGATGACCAAATTCTCCTAGTCTAGGGAGAGACCCTTACCCAGCAGTGGAACGTCTACGGGTTAAAGTTATGATGGCGGTGATGACTAAGGAAAAAATACGAAATTGTCACTAAATTACAGAATTACCAATCTCTTATTGTGTGTATCATTGATACGTCGCTTTAAGTTTATGGCACTGTAGATGATGTCCAGCACCATCTGAGCCGTCCATTGCTTGAAGCATATCAGATGCCGAGGTTTCTGCTCACTGGAATAGAGGTATATGCTGTGCATACAGATTCTCTTCAATAAGGAGTCTTATTATTCAAGAGCCTCAAGAGAATTGGTAGATCGGCGATTCATGTCCTGGGACCTTATGATCGCTTAGTTAATACTATATTCAACCAAAGGAGCCTAGTCCATGGGTCCACGGCCAAAAAGAATGTTGTTTTTGCTGAGTGGGACCAACTTCTGATGAGAGAGCTGCGCCGTCAGATAGAGATAAAAATTTGTATGAGGTAATTATTTATTGCTTACTTAAAAATTAAAACAATGCTGAAACAGAAAGAGGCAGTGAATTTACTGGGTCTATTGTGACTTGAAATCTTGTCACAAGTTGGCAATGTATTGGCGTCCTTGTAGGGGCTGTAGATTTACAAGTCTCACTGTACTACTACGTGTAGTTAGGTGACTTACCATCAGGAAGGCAGCCATCAGGAGACGCCGCTATTACAGTCTAAAGCGCTAGCTCGCTTTCTCGTCGGTTTTGATACGTATTAAGCGATCATTCATGGTAATGCACACCAGCAGGCGGAGCACGGGCTGCCAAGACTGGACTTGGGTCACGCGTTATCTCACAATTTCAGTGACATAATCTCTATGTCTTAAAGAGAAGCACAGCGACGCGTATGTAGTGTGTAGACCTAATTTACTTAACATCCTGGGGTGGGCACTAGACCATACTGGGGTGGGCACGGCCCCCTCGTCCCCCGTCCCCCCCATATACGCCTATGATTATAGGTACAGCAAGAGTAAGTAGGGTACCTATGTATGTATACAAACTTGTTTTAATAGTAAACTTGGCGGCTACATACAATTGATAGTAATTGAGTTGACGAAACGCAGTCAACTGCCTTGAACACAACTTGAACAATTTCATTTTACCAAATTCTGAATAATTCTTAACATGAATTCATTTTTTCCGAAACTCCTCAACATATCTGACTTTCAGTTTGACATGAAAATACAATGACTAATGTGAAAACTTCTGGTGAAAACATAGTCTATGATTGATAACAAATGTCACCTTTGACTACTGACCTCTACCTATAGAGTTGTGCGTGTGCCTCATGGACTTCATTAAATCCATGGTGTGCCTTAATTTCTTTATGGCACTTATCATCATAACCCTTACAGAGTTTTATCACAAATTTCTTGATGTGGTTATAGCAAGGGCTTTATTAATACTTTGGAAGATGTAGCAGCGCAGTCAGAGCACAGGCACGCCATGAAATTTGTGATAAAACTCAGTCACACTGAAATTGTGAGATAATGCGTGACTCGAGTTCAGTCTTGGCAGCCCATGCTCCGCCTGCTGGCCTCCTTATATGTCTGAGTCACTCAAAAGGCCAATAAACTTTCTTTAATTGTTTCTTGTTACTTATTCAATTTCGATATAATCTGTTTTTATAAAGAACCTAAGTTTTTTCTGCTTCTTTGGTGGCAGGACGCCAAACTACTCGTAGCTTCCACCTCAGAACAATAACTAAAGTACCTACCTTATAGTTTGTCAATCACAAGAGAATAGACACTGTAAAACGTAAAAAACCGTAACCAAAAAATAATTAAAACAGCATGCATTGAATAAAACATTATATATTGTTAAAACATTTTATTACTCGTAAATTTTATATGTAAAGTGCTGTTTTTGTTTGCTATATGTACGTAACCGTATAGCAAATAAGAAACAGCATAGAAATTATAACAACAGTTGAGCACAGAAAAAATCAACAAAACAAGATTAGCTTATAGCTGCAAGACAAGGTTATTTTTGGACCGCCCGCAGTTTTTCCTGTCATTCTATAGCGGTTAATTTGGTTTAATCCAATTAATTTATCAGATAAAAAGTAAGACATTTTTCTTTATATTTTTTTGTTTTACCTTTTCCGAATTTTAAAAGTTGTGGAAATGTGTGAATGAAACAGATATGTTTAACCCAGACCTTTTGTATTACTTTATTTATCTTATATTCTACTAGCTGTGCCCGCGAACTACGTTTCGCCTAAATTACCAGAATGGTAAATGTACCTGTCAGCCTATAGGTATAAACAAATTTGGTTCTATGCCTAAAGAAATCGCTAAATTTTTGGGTTTAGTAGATGCTGAGAGCTACACTGGACATAGTTTCAGAAGAACTTCAGCTATATTGCTGGCAAATTCAGGAGCTGATATAATGACTTTGAAGCGACATGGCGGGTGGCGATCTAGCAATGTAGCAGAATCATACGTAGAAGATTCCATACAAAACAAGAAGGAAATTTGTGCAAAAATCACAAAAAGAATTAAACTTGATTCTGAGACGCATCCTACTGGCGAAATACCAAGTACGTCCAATGATTGGATTTCACCTACCTACACGAATAATGAACCATCACAAATAACAATAGAACATGAAAGTATTTCAATAAATAATCTATCTGATGAGACCGCTATGTCATCAAAAATAGTTAATTATAATTTTACTAACTGCACATTTACTAATTGTTTCTCTAAGTAAACTTTTTATCTACTATGTAAAATGGTTTTTTATTTAAGTATTGTTTTATTCAGAAGTGTGTTGAAAAACGTTGTATGATACACGTGTGTATTGATGGTTACCGTCCTCGGCTTCTTAAGACCCTCGCCTGGCGGCTCGGGCCTCAATGCGCCTCAGCGGTAATCACCAACATTACACACTTGTACCATAATGTACTATTCCCCTAAAAAATACAAAAAATAAAACCGACTTCAAAAACACTAAAAACTTAAAAATAATATAGGAATAGGTACAGACGCTTCTATATTGAAGTCGGCGCCAAACGATGATCTCCTAGAAAGTGTTAAAATTTGTCACTGACTTCAATATAGAAGCGTCTGTACCTATTCCTATATTATTTTTAAGTTTTTAGTGTTTTTAAAATCGGTTTTATGTTTTGTAAAAAAAAAATTATTTTTAACTTTTTAGTGAATGAAATCTTTTCAGTTAAAGAAACCCTAATTTAATACCATGTTTTCCTCTACTTTCTATGGGATCCCATCATCAGATCCTGACTTTGATGACCATGGGACCACCCTTGCAGTATACTCTATCGAATACAAAAAGAATTTTGGAAATCGGTTTAAAAATGACGGAGTTATGAGGTAACAAACATAAAAAAATGCAACCGAATTGATAACCTCCTCCTTTTTTGAAGTCGGTTAAAAATATGTAGGTTCTTTTCTAATTTTTTTATCATTAAAATAACCCCCTTTTGCCCCCTGTCTCGTATGTTGACTTTATGAATTTTTATGTGTAAATTTTTATACCCTAAAGGCCTTACTAATAACCATTGTATACACCTGATTTAGTTAAACAGTGTTTTGTCACGTTCACTCGAATGACATTTCAAATTCGAACAAAAGAGACAAAACACTGCTTAACTATACAAGGCTTATACAATGGTTATTAGTATGGCCCTAAGGGTTCTCCAGAATTTTTTTATGATAATGATATCAAAAAATACTTATAACCCTCAATTGTCACCCTTCACCATCAACCCCCATTTTTAATAGTGATATTAGTATTATTACTAGCGAAACATAGTTCGCGGGCTAGTAATAAAGAATAATAGATTTCATTTTAAATGGTGAAAATAGTAATTATGTTTAAATAAATTAATATAATATTCTGATTTCAGTGCTGTTTGAAATTAATTTACCTTTTATAAAGAAAATACGAAGTAAGTAAAATTACATAGAATTTATCAGAGATTTAAATCTCTGGAATTTATAGGTACATTTTTCTTCGCCGTTGTCGGTGCCATGTCGTGCCGTCAGCAGACAAACGCTCAAAAAGCTGGTCATTCTACTGAAAAAAAATCATGTCATCATGCAATGACAAAGTTGAGCCACAGATAAGATATTTTTATCGGAAGATTGCTGTCATCATTGACGTATATAACCTCAATGACTGTCATATATTAAGGCAAATGGAGGGCAAATGTATCGCTTAACAACATTGGTATAGTAAGGCCACTTGTAGCAATTTTGCCAAATCTCGATTTAACGAAAACTAAGATTTAGCCCGTACAAGAATATATATTTTTTTAATTTCGCTAAATCTCGATTTAACTAAATCTACATTTAGCCCATACAAGAATGTAAATTTTTTACATCTAGACTTATAAATTTTACGGTCTTGTATGGCTTTAGTTAAATCGAGATTTAGCGTTTGCTGCAACAAAGTCAACATTATCAAATGAACTGACGACTAGTGAAAAAAACCCCATCAATTCAGTGAACTGAACGACAAAAGTTTCACTGCCCCCCTAGACAAATAAATGCCACACGCTAACATTTCCATAGTCGTTCCTCAGAAAAAATGTATGGAGATGACATTAGCTGCGGAAAAAATAGCGTAGGTTGTCGTAAGCTAATGTCATTTCCATACATTTTTCTGCGGAACGACTGCGGAAAAGTGAGCGTGTGGCATTTGTCTAGGGCCTCTGGTGTCTGGTCCCGTCAACTAAACAGTTGAACCGATTTTGTGGGAATGGAGAACCCTTGGCGAAACCATAAAGTCACACTATGTTTCATTATGAGCAGAACGTCACGTTCGCAGAATGTCACGTTCGCAGAATGTCACGTTCGCAGAATGTCACGTTCGCAGAGTGTCACGTTTTTATTAAAATGTGTTTTCACGGCTGCAAGAGACCGTAGATCCGAGTATTTGATATAAATTTCAGTTTGATATATCTTGACGTTCCTGAAAAAAGGGGCTTGACAGACAGACGGACAAAAAGTGATCCTTTAGGGGTCCCGTTTTTTCCTTGTTGATTACGAAACCCTAAAAAGCTGTTGGTACGTAGCTACTCGTAATAACAATGAGTAAAGTCTATTTTGGCTTAAGACGAGGTTTCGCAGAAAATCTACTCGTGCACGGCGACTGCTTTATTGCAAAGTAATAAAGTTGATAATTTCATAGCTTCTAATGTCGCTTACGCGCGGTGACCGAACTAAAACCACACCCCGGACACTCCATACAACGTTCGCAAATCAATTACCTATTACTACTACATAAACAAATGACGTTCGTACACGCGCAAATGTGTGCGTGGAATCTAGTAGGGCTGAGTGAGCGGTTATCAATCGCAATGACGCGGGAAGTGCAGCGACTGCCTTCTCTTTCACCCGCATAGCGCTGTCTCTGTTATCGCCCGGCGCTCGCGTCTACTCGTCCGAGCGATCGCGCGCGCCCTTGTTTACGTGTCAGTGATGTCTACAGGGAAGTGCCGGGCAGGACGAGGTATTTGAAATGAGTGCGAGGAGGTGAGTGGCCGTTCTGTACGTAGTACTATTATCTATACTTATCTATTCTGTGCTAAAACGTTACTTTGTACAGTTACTTTGTAACGTTTTTATCGATTTTTAGAAAACTGGGGCACAAAATAAAAATTGTACTTTTGCAATTTTCTAGATAATAAAAATGCACGTCTATTAGTAAAACTTTATGTTTAATATACGTGGCGGTACAGTCAATCGAAATTATTCGAAAACAGGAAGTAGCGCCTTAGCAAAGTAAAAAGAGATCAATACAAGTTTTGCTCGGGCTGGATACCTCCTCGCTGACCTTAAGCACATCATCATCATCACAGCTCATATACGTCCCCCACCGAGGGGTTCGAGCCTACCCTATTGTTAGGGTGATTAGGCCTTAGTCAACCACGCTGGCCCAGTGCGGATTGGTCGACTTCACATTGTCAGGTTGCTTCGCGCTGACGGAAAGTCGCGAGATTTACGAATAAAATGTTCACTTCATAAATTTAAATAAAAGACAAAACTTTCATACTCTACACTAACTACATTTAAGCCTACTAATTCTTTATTGTAACTGGGTAGGAAAATATAATATTATTACCTTGTCTTTTCACATGTCGATCTTGTAAATATACACAAATTCTTGTAACACTTTTGATTCACGAATGTTTGTAAAGCACTAACTGATTATTTATTTGAACTTCACTTTGTATAACGCTATTATTCACAAGCGATAAATATTTGTAATATTTATTAGTGCTTTATTGTATTTTTCTATATTTTCTTATTATAATTGTTAGCGTCCGACATTTGATCTCAATATTGTAGCTCAATGCCTACGTGACTGACAAATGTCATATAATTATTTTATTGTTCAAAAATCTTTCGCTTGACAGCTATGTAGTTGTCTATTGTTATGGCCAGTATAAAAGCGGACCAGGGTCATTAGGAAGCCACTCTACTACCAGCTCTGGTAGAGAATACAAACAGCTTAAGGAGTATCTAAGCTCCTGTGCTAGTTTTGGACTGGTCTACCACCAGCCATCGTAAAGAAGAGTTGCTGCTCAAGTACGTAGGGGACAACTGGCCGCCTAAAGTCGAGTGCCTACACGCCCACTTGGACTGCGTGTCTCCGTCTGCTACGGATTCTCGAGCCTCGCCTGCATACTGCTGCCGTCGGGGTGTTCCTGAGCCCGCCTACGTGTCTGCTGAGCTGCCTACCAGTCCGCTGAGCCACCTACGTGACCGCTGAGCTGCCTACCAGTCCGCTGCTGAGCTGACTACCTGTCCGGCTGAGCTGCCATTCGCTCCCACGTCCTACCCTGGCCAGGCTAGATCTTGTTATATTTAGTTGTACATAGTTTTACCTTTTAGGCTAATTTAGTTATATAAGTCCTGTCGTGCCCTCCTAATATTATTCCTCCCTACCTCTGCCTTTTCTTGTTTCCGTTTTCTCTTGTAAATATACCGTGTTAATTATCTAACTTGTTTTCTTTTAGCTTCCTCCTCTCTTTTTTTGTACGAAGCCTTCCGCTTCGCGACAGTTTGGCGCCCAACTCTAAAGAACCCTTCTCAAAATTTTAAATTAAACTTGCACAAGTTGGCTTCACTTTTGGCACTACATTTCGGCATTTACCTTTGGCATATTTCTTTTTCGGTCTCTTAATTTATCTATTTAACTTTTCCTTCCTAGCCCTTTATTAACTTTATTTAGGATGGCACGGCCTATTAATTTTATTTTATTGAATAAGGCGGAATTAGAGTATGAGGTTTCGGGGTGTAATACAAAAGTTCGAAACACGCTATCTCGATGCACGTTAGCGCGACAAATCGCGACAAACCAAATCCCGATGCACGAAATCGCGACAAACTAAATTTCGATGCACGAAATCTCGACAAGTCAAATCTCGATCACTTACTGACGTCGAAACCAAATAAAATAATTGTCTTCAATTCGTGCGTGTTGCCAGTGATGACGTACGGAGCTGAGACGTGGCCGTTTACAATGGGTCTTATCAGAAGGCTTTTCGGTTCGTTTTGAAACACCCGCGGATAACGTTGTTTCACTAAGGCGGCAAATTCTTCCACTGTCCGAGAAATTTTCTCCCTCGGATATCTTAGACTCCGTTTTTCCGATTGATGTTGATTTAACTCAGATCTCTGACACAATCTCCTACTTATCTCGTAAAATAACAGACCTTGAATCTGGCCAATTTAAATATGTAAAAAAAATTTAAAGTTATCTTAACCATTTGCATTTTCGATTCGAAAGAATTGACATAACCGATGACCATGACTTACACGACTCAAACTTGACTGAGAGATTCAACGACTTAAAAACTCAATATGGACTGCTAGAACAACGCTATTACTCTGTGATGACATCTGAGACTGACAATTCTACTAAGCCTCTTAATACTCCACAAAATATTTATCCTATTACATCTTCTTCACAAAATTTTACTTTGCCTTTGCAAATTAATAATAATTACCTTCAAGATATTAAAAAGATAACATACGACGGGAATTCTTGTCCTAGATCTTTCTTGTTAAAAATTAACGAATTCACTATTGCACGCAATATTGATAAAGAGATTTTGTTGAATTTGGCATATGATATCTTTACGGATAACGCTCTCTATTGGTTTCGATTCCAAAAAACTCGTAATCCAAATATAACTTGGGGTCAACTCTCAGAATTGTTGATTAAAGATTTCAGTAATTTCGATTACGACTATAAACTCTTAGAAGCTATTAAGGTTCGAACTCAAGGCAAGACGGAGCCTATTATTGTCTATGTGTCAATAATGTTTGAAATGTTTTCAAGGCTTACGAAAAAATTATCAGAGGAAGAAAAACTGGAAATCCTCCTCCGTAATATTCGTCCTTGCTATTCAGTTTTTGTTACTTTAAAAGATATAAATTCAATTGATTCTATTATTGCTGCTTGTCAAAACTATGAGCGTTATATTGACCGTAATAGGAATTTTAAAGAACCTGAACCTAATAACATTATTCCTGAGTTTTCTTATAAACCTAAAAATTCTAATTTTAATTTTTTACCTAAGCCAGAGTTTGTGCAATTGTCCAAACCTTCCGGGTTTACTCCTCAAGTAAAACCAAGTAATTTTAAATCACCAAATAATAAACCTGACTCTAGTACTCAAAATACACACTTTGGTACTAGCAAAAATTTTGCCACTCATGCCTTAACTTCTAAATTTCAACCCAATTTATTTTGTGTTCGATGTCGGGTTAACGGTCACTCTTTGAGCGCTTGTGATAAGCCTCACTATTTAATTTGTTTTAAATGTGGCCTTAAAGGTTTCAAAGCTTACCATGGGCCTTACCATGAGCTTTTATAAAACCATCCATAATCCGTGCAGTTCTTAAGCAGGCCTTAAACAGGATTGCTTAAAATCGTACTATGAGCCCTGTTTAGGTGAACGGCTTATAGATTGCTTGAGTCGTAAGGTGAACGGTTATTTGTCTCTGGTCTGCCTTAATGTTAAAACGAGATAGCGCTATACAACTGTTGTATCTGACATCTCTTTTCTTCGGAAGCATTCGAAAACCATTGAAAGATTAAATACCGGTTGAACCGGTAAAAGAAAATATCTCAACATATTTACAACTATTTGTTATTTTTGTTGTTCGTTTTGACGTTTTTTATTCTTAAAAAATGAGTTATTATATTTTATAGTTGTCTTTATTTTATTACATCTTTACTCTACATTCTCCAAGAATTTTCCAAGCTATTGATAGTGGAAGGAAATGTTCATAGCTTGTTATGAACGTACTTAACCTATGTACCTACATTAATTTATTAGAGGTGGCAGAAAATTTTAAAGAAATAAAGATCTTCGAAGTTTTGTAATACACCTACCCATTGTACTTTCACGATCCATTTCAAGAAAGCAGTCTTACAAGGGCATTACCATCCTTCTGAAAAACGAAAACTGAGCAAAAATCTCGATTCTGGGGAAATCCAAAAGGGAAACACCACCAAACAAAAAAGAATTTTAGACAACGACCAATCGTGTTCTAAAATACAGATGTTTTGTTTGTATTTTCTTCTTTGAACAATCGATAGAAAAGTGTGTCGGCAGTTTTTTGTGTTGATTCTTCATTGTACAAAGTGTTTGCAAGTAATTTACATCGTCGTGCTTTATAAAGCGATAAGAACTAAGAATATCTACCTATTACTTCCAGAGATTTCTCTGATTACTTCTGAATGAAATCAACTCGAATGGTATCTGGGTTCGTCAATGTTATAGATATTTTTTCGATGTTTGCATGACTTGGAAGACGTCTGGTAAAATACATATAACCAGTATATAGGTTTTAATAAGTCTGCACAGGCGAGAAGTGGAAAAAGATATGGAAAGCATTGCACAATTTATGTTTAGTAAATGAATAATAATTATGATTTTCCTCTTCAACACCCACCAGCTATAGTCATCTCATTACCATGAATACTGAAAAGCAATCCATATGTGGGGCTAAATTATTGAAATGTTTAAAACCAAATAGGTATATGCAAATAAATCCAAAAAGTGTAAATTAATTTGAATGTGTAGTACTCATGCGAATAAAAGACAGTTATTGTGAAGAAATAAATGTTTTATTATAAGTTGAAACCTGAATTTTGTTTGCTTTATTGAAGAAACTCACTCAGAGACAGCTAAATTTGAAGAAGTACCTATATTTATCATAGGATATCTGGTGAACAACCCAGAAGCGAACAACAAATTTCATTTTTGGTTGCTGCTTCATGTCTGCCACAATAGATGATCTTGCGCTGCAGTAGACGTTTGGTTAAATGCTTCTTGGATTAATCAAGATTAGCTTCATTGCATAGTGTGAATACAGAGGCGAAAATCTGGGCCAAGAAAGATTGGGAATAAACTGAAATTATTGTTTTTATTTTAAGACTAACATTGTAGAGTTTTTTTGTTTCTTGTTTGATTTCATTGTTTTGAGCCTAACTTTTTATTATATTTTGGAAAAATGTTATTCGTTTTATTTTTACCAATAATAATAAAGCTTTATTATCTAGTGTATTTAAATTTTCTAAATGAGAGGATGATTTGTCCAAGTAAATGATTCGTGATTATACCCTAGATGATTTGCATAAACACATACATTGTTGTGATGTTGCAGTTAAGCATTTTTTTGCCCGAGCATTTCTCACAAGTTAATTTCTTTCTCTCAATCGATCATCAGTTGACCCTGGTGAGGTTAAATGATGATCAACAAGACTAAGCACACACCCTTGTAGGTAGCATAAGAAACCTAATAAGTGTTTATTATAAACGTCTTTATGGTGAAATGATAAATCCACTTTCAAGAATTGAAAGCTTAATTTCACTGAATGCCCTCCTTTCTGTGTCTTATTGAGTGTGAACATTATATGCTAACAACAATGTGCATAAACTTAGATCTCTCTGCAATGCACATCTGAAATATTTTTTTTTATTTAATATATATGTAAGTTTTTTTCTATGTAATATATAGAAAGCTCTCACTTCAAGTTTTATAATATTTATATCATTTCCCATAGCACAAAAATTGTTGAGAAGGTATTAATGAACCGTCATATTAATTATTTTGTAAACTGAGTTTTAACCATTTATTACTATTTTTCAACTTTATGAAATAGTGGGTACAATAATTTTTTTTGCTACAAAATTAAATTCACATCTGCAGAAAGAAATTTTGTTTGTGGAACAAGAAGTGCCTTTTTGCCTCAAACTCACTTTCGCATTTATAATATTAGTTAGGATGGTAAGATATTATGTGTAGGTTTGGTAAAAGCTATGGAAGCATTTTGCAAAGTTAATGCTTATCCTTAATAATTTGGTGTAATGCCACCACCACTTCAACTCACCGCTGGGCACAGGTTTCTCCACAGATGAGGAGGAATGAACCTACTACACCATTATGGGAGCATAGTAGGTAAGGTAGTAAGTTCACAATTTGAATCTTATTAGCCTTTATTATACACACCTTAACTCATACACATTACATTCTTTTAGCATATTTTTGGAAACCTCATTTATTTATTATTTGCACATTGTTAATGGCATCAATTTCTTGTGATAAAACAGGAAACCTGTCTGTTGAGCAACATTTTGGGGTTCTCCAGTTGAATTTTGGTATGATCCATGTGCATAAAGATAAACAGCTGTTAAAACCCTGTAACAGAAAAGGTTGTTTTTGCTAAGCTGTGAATTAAAGGTTGCTACAAAAAATGGCCCGAAGTGACCTTTGTTTCTAAATTTTAGTAATTTGAACTTAATTTTCACTATCAGTTGAAAGTATAGTAAAAATTTCTAACCAACTCTGGAGGTAACCAAACATGGTTAGAATGAAAAATGTTACCTACATTATTCTTAACATTAGATAAAGTAGAATAAAATAAAATTGATGTAAGTAAAGGCAAGGGTTTTTAATATAATCAATAAACAACTAACATCTATCTATTATAAAGTATATTAACACAAAGTTGCTCTCTCTGTTTGTACGCTTAAATCTTTAAACTACGCAAAGGATTTCAATGCAGTTTTCAGCAATAGATCACTCTATCTATTCAAGAGGAAGGTTTGTATGTAATATACATATAATATTATTAATCACTCCAAACTGCCTCACATTAGTATTTACATTGCACCCGTGCGAAGCCGGGGCGGGTCGCTAGTTGCTTAATAAATTCATTTTCACAGAGTAGGTACTTTTTATACTGAAATTAATTTTCCTCTGAATCAAAGGTAGGTATTGATTGTTCTGAGGGTATCATTAGTTAGCTTCTCTCGATGTCACTTGTTTTAAATCCGTGCGGTGTTCACTCTCCAAAAATTCAAATATTTCATTATCGTCACATCACATCTCAAGCAATATCTCAACTTTGAAGAATAATAAACACTGTGAAAACTATATAAAAATTAAAAACACTCGGCGTGACTCGGCTATTAATTATACGAAAATTAGGGAGTTAAAATTAGAGAAAAAGTCACTACAGCCGTTTGAAAACATCTTAAATAAAGTTAGTTTTAACAATTATCTTATGAAAATTCCACCAAATTGGGCTTAATCCACTTAACAATCTTGTTACAGCCGCTGAAGAGCAACTTTTTAAAGATTGCTTTATTTGACATTTAGGACGTTCAAAAGCAGTTTTCAAACAGTCAAACGGGCGGTCATGGTACGAAAGTTCATACATAAAAAAAGGTGAACGGTTTCTTGACGTCATTTTAAGCAGGCCTGCAAACGCGCTGCTTTAAGCCGGTCATGGTACGGAAATAGACAGCAATACTGTTTAAGGCCTGCGATAAGAGCTCATGGTAAGGCCCCTGGACTGTCCCAAATGTAAACAAAATTCTACTCCCTATACTTTTACTCAGCCAAAAAACTAGTAACCGACTTGGATAAAGCCTCACAATATTTTGATTTAGATGATTGGAAAAATTGGCTCAAAACACTAAAACACTTTTTCCAAAGTTATAAAACGTCTTTTTTTTTTATTGCTAACGGTGGCAGACGAGCCAGTGGCCCACCTGATGTTAAGTGGTAACCACCGCTCATGGACATCTGCAATGCCAGGGGCACAGTTCTGTCACTGCCTACCTGGAAAAAAATGCTCTTCTTAAGCCTCGTTTGAAGAAGGACATATCGTAGCGCTCAGGAAACACCGCAGCTGGGAGTTCGTTCCAGAGCCTACACGTACGTGGAAGGAATGAACGCTGAAACCGAACTGTACTAGATGAGATTGGTTCCAGGTAATATGGATGAACTCTACTGCGATGGCGGGTGGTGCGATGGTAAAAAGGTGAAGAGGGCACCATTGCAAACAGTTCCTCAGAGCACTCTCCGTTAAAGAGACGATAGAGCACGCAGAGAGAACCAAAGTCTCTCCTTTGCTCCAGCGTCTCCATTGAGGCCGTGATATTGGGATCACTGACGATGCGGAATGCACGCCTTTGCAGGGAGTCAAGAGGGTCGAGCTGATATTTGGGAGCTCCCGCCCAGAGGTGCGAACAGTACTCCATATGCGGCCGAATTTGTGCTTTATAGAGCATTAGCCGCTGGCTTGGAGTGAAGTACCGCTTGGCTCTGTTCAGGACGCCCAGCTTTTTGCTCGCCAATTTGGCTTTGTCCTCCAAATGACTCCCAAACTGCACTTTAGCAGAAATTTCCACACCGAGGATTCCAATACCATCGGACATACGAAGAGTAACTCCCTGGAACTGAGGCACTACGATAAATGGGTCCTTCTTCGCAGTGAATGCGCACACTTGTGTCTTCGTGGGGTTGAACTTAACCAAGTTCTTTGCACCCCATTCGGAGACTCGCCCTAGAGAGTCTTCGACTTCAGACACAAGTTGTAACCGCCTTTCTAGCAACGAACTCCGAGGGACATTCTGGTGGTCGGTATACCGCGCATCACCCGTACTGTCATCCGCATAGCAATGTATGTTCTCAATTGACAACATGTCATTGATATGCAGAATGAACAGGGTTGGGGAGAGCACCGAACCTTGTGGAACACCAGCGTTTATGGGCATGGTTTCGGAGCAGCAGCCGTCGACGACGACCTTAATGCTCCTACCATCCAGGAAGCTGGCTATCCATTTGCAGAGTCCCTCGGGGATTCCATATGATGGTAACTTCGTGAGAAGAGCTCTATGCCAGACCCTATCAAACGCCTTAGCGCGAGAGCCTCACCTTTGCCCTCCAAGGTTTCCGCCCAACGGTGGGTCAGATAAACTAAAAGGTCACCAGCTGAACGGCCGTGACGGAAGCCGTATTGTCGGTCGCTAATCAGCTGGTGTTCTTCTAGGTACCGTAGGAGGCGGGAGTTGATGACCCGCTCCATAATCTTGGAGAGCAAGGACGTTATCGCTATTGGCCTGTAATTTGACGGGTCGGATCGGTCACCCTTTTTGGGAATTGGGTGGACGTGAGCAATCTTCCACGAAGATGGAACCCTATTGTTTTGATAGGAAAGGCGGTAAAGGCGCGTTAGTACGGGGGTCAGCTCAGGGGCGCACGTCTTCAGCACCACTGCTGGGATGCCATCCGGCCCACTCGACTTATGGACGTTCAGGAGCTTAAGCTCCCGCCTGACCGCACGTTGTGTAATACGAATTTCAGGCAGAGAACTTTCACACCGAGAGATGGTGGGTGGTGTGGCTCCCCCATCGTCCATTGTCGAGTTAGAGGCAAAGAGTTCAACCAGGAGATTGGCCTTCTCTTTTGCGCTGTGGGCCAGGCTGCTATCAGCTCTACGCAGTGGTGGGAGATTGGACTGGCAGAAATTACGTTGCGCAGCTTTGGCCAGCGACCAAAAAGCACGACTCCCACTGGGATAGCTTCCTAGTCGCTCGCCAACCCTGGCCACGTGTTCCGCCTTGGCTTCAGCAATAGCCTTCCTGTTGGATCTGGAAGCAGCGTTGTACTGACGCTTCTTCTCCGTCACACCAGGATCCCGACTTTTCCTGGCGTTTTCCCAGGCGATGTACGCAGATTGCTTGAGGTGGGCAGTCTTCCTGCAGGTATTGTTATACCAGGGACGACTGCGACCGCCAACAGGTATTTTGGCGTTGGGAATGAATGTTTCCATTCCCATCAGCACCGTTTCAGTGACGCAATCTGCGCAAGTATCGGGATCTTCGGAGGCGAAGCAGAGCTGCTTCCAGGGGTAGGATCCGAAGAATTCTCGGAGTCCATCCCAGTCTGCTGACTCATACCGCCAAACTGCACGACTGCCAGCCGCAGACGCGCGATGGGGCCGCGCAAGACTAGCAGTACTACGGACAAGGCAGTGATCCGATGATCCAAGAGGAGCATCGACCACAACCCTGTATCCGCTTGGTCGTGTAGTCAGCAGAAGATCCAACAGGGAGGCTTCATGGCTCTCTATATCTGGTATACGGGTGGGCTGTACGACCAGTTGAGAGAGGCCATAGGCCGAAGCCATGTTGAAGACAGTCCTACCAGGGAGGTCAGTGGTCCGGGACTTCAACCACTCTTTATGGTGAGCATTAAAGTCACCAAGGACCACCACCTCCGCAGATGGGTACTGCTCCAACGCTCGGTCAATCCCCTCTTGGACGTGCTCAAAAAGCTGAGCTGACCCTATTTCACTGGCATGGGACCTGTAAAGGCACGCGTAGATTCGGGTAAGGCCCCCATGGTCCACGCGCAGCCATAGTAACGACAGGTCCCGATGCTCGAGGCCCCGAAGGCGGCGACAACAAACATCGCCCCTGACGAAAACGCACACCCCGGCTTTACGTAGGAATGTGTGTTCCAATTCGTAACCGGGGTATTTCAGGTACGAAATATCATCAGGGGCGCATATTTGCGTCTCCGTTAAGAAGAGCAAGGCAGGCTGAGCCGTCTCTAGGTGGTGGTGGACGGCATCAAGATTACTATGTAGACCCCTGATGTTGCAGAAATCCATTTTAAAAGTGGATTGGGTGTCCGCCGTAGGAGCTCGCTTCTTCTTTTTATTTACCTTCATTTTGTTTTAATTGAAAATGTCTTCTGTATATTATAACAATGAAAAAGATTTTAATAGACCTTTCATTAACGTTTCGATTTCTGACGTCAGTTTTACCGCACTACTTGATAGCGGGAGTTCGATTACAATTCTTGGGAACAATTCCCACCTAAAAATTTTAGACCTTGGTTTTTCTTTATCCAAGTCGGACTTTATTTCTGTAAATACTGCAAGTAAGCAGTCTATTAAATCAATCGGTTATTTTATATTACCTTTTAATTTTAATAACCAAACTAAACTTATAAAAGCTTATGTATTTCCTGATATTTATCCATCTATGATTCTTGGTGTCGATTTTTGGCGAGAATTCAACTTAGTTCCAAAACTTTTATCTTCTGCTTTTACTTTAGATGAAACATCTCGTAATATAAACACTATTGAAAAACAAATCTTGCCTTACGAGAACCTTACTTCTCAGCAAAAAACTATTGCTGATAATATAATTTCTCGTTTTAGAGATATCTCTTTTGAAGCTAGAGGTCAACTTGGTCACACTGACTTAATTTGCCATCGAATAGACACTGGTGATTCCTTACCAATAAAACAGAGATGCTATCGACTCTCCCCAGAGAAGCAAAAAGCTCTCGTGGAAGAGGTGGATAAAATGATAGAGCTCAATGTTATTGAAAAATGTGAAAGCCCTTGGCTATCGCCTGTCTTAATAACTCCAAAAAAGAATGGTGAATGGAGATTTTGTGTAGATAGTAGGAAACTTAACTCAGTCACCCGTAAGGATGCCTATAGTCTACCTTTTGTCAATGAAATTCTTGACCATCTCAATAACGCAAAATTTTTTACAAGTATTGACATTGCTAAGGCTTTCTGGGAAATTCCCCTACACCCTGACGATCGCGATAAGACCGCTTTCTATGTTCCTGGTAGAGGAATGTACAGATTTGTCGTCATGCCCTTTGGTCTCACTAACGCTCCTGCTACTCAGCAGAGACTCATGGACATTTTGTTCACTCCGGAGTTCGATAATAAGGTGTTTTGTTACCTAGATGACATTATAATTGTCAGTTTGACATTTGAAGAGCATATCTCATTGCTCGTTAAAGTTCTTGAAAAACTAACACTAGCTAAACTTACGATTAACTTTGAAAAGAGCCAATTCTTTAAAAAAGAGCTTAAATACCTAGGCTACATTGTAGATGAAAATGGTCTACGTGCCGACCCTAGCAAAATCCAGGCTATAATAGATTTTCCAACTCCTAGTTCTCGCAAAGAACTTCGAAAATTCTTAGGAACATGCAGCTGGTTTCGCAGATTCATTCCTAACTTTAGCACAATTGCTACTCCTCTTAACAAATTAATTTCTTGTGGAAAAAACGCTCCTAAATTTTCTTGGAATTCGGAGGCAAACGCCTCATTCTTAAAACTAAAAGAACATTTAGTCACTACTCCAATTTTAGCTTGTCCTGATTTTGATAAACCATTTTCTGTACACTGTGATGCATCCAATTCTGGAATCGGTGCCATGCTTACTCAAATTCGTGATGACAAGGAAGTTGTCATAGCCTATATGAGTAAATCTCTTAATAAAAATGAGAGAAATTACTCTACTACTGAAAGACAAACATTAGCTGTCATTACTGCTTTGGAACATTGGCGTTGCTATCTCGATAATGGAAAACCTTTTACTGTCTATACTGATCATGCCGCTTTAAAATGGTTTTTGAGCTTAACCAACCCTTCTGGTAGATTAGCACGATGGTCTCTCCGTCTTTCATGTTTTAATTTGACACTTAAACATAAGAAGGGCAAGGACAATCTGGTCCCTGACCTTTTATCCCGCTCTAAACCAGATGAGATCATGAATCATAATGTGGCCCCAATCTCCGATACACCAATCTCTTCTGATTTAGAACAGTACAATAAATTATTGTATAACTGTCGTAATGATCCTACTAGTTTTCCGAATTACGTAATTAAAAACAATAAATTATTTCGACGCACTTATACTCCACACTCCTTAACTGAAGACTTCATTTGGAAAGAAGTTCCGACTCCAGATAGACGAGAAACCTTAATTAGCAACGCTCATGGTTCCTCTACCGATCCACATATGGGAATCTTTAAAACATATAAAAAAATTTCTTTGCTTTATTATTGGTCCGGAATGTTTAAAGAAATTGCTAAATTTGTTTCTAATTGTGAAAAATGTTTGTCCTACAAACATACAAATCATTCACCGTATGGCCCAATGGGCAAACCTAAAATTTGTTCTAGACCTTTTCAATGTATTTCTTTAGACTTAATGGGTCCACTTCCTATGACTAGAAGAAGAAACCAATATATTCTTGTCATAAATTGTCTTTTCACAAAATATACCATGATTTTTCCATTGAAACGTGCAATAACGTCTAATATCATAAGCAATCTCGAAAATTATGTTTTCCTAGTCCATGGGGTACCACAAACTATAATAATGGACAACGGTCCTCAATTCCAATCGCATGAATTCAATACTTTCCTTAAACGCTATAAAATACCGCACATTTCTTTTACACCGCATTACTGTCCGCAAGTCAATACCACAGAGAGATATAATAAAACTATTATAACCGCTCTCGCATCTCTTGTTGGTGATGATCATAGGTCGTGGGATATCCACCTACCTAAAGTTCAATCCGTAATGAACAGCTCCGTAAATGCTGTCACCGGTTTTACTCCAAATTTTCTTGTTTATGGCCGTGAACTTATAACTTGTGGCTCCATATACTCACAGGGCTATAATGTAGATGAAATGACTTTCCTACCTCGTGACATATACGCTAGTAATATAGGTCTCTTGTCTTCAATTTTTGATAAAGTTCAAGTTTCTCTTCATATAGCCCACACTAAAAACTTAAATCGGTATAACTTAAGACACTCATTTAAAGAATTTAATGTAGGCGATATGGTATGGCGTAAAAATTACACTTTAAGTAACGCTGGTGCATACTATAGTGCTAAACTAGCACCAAAATATCTAAAATGTAAAGTGGTGGAGAAACTTTCGCCACTAGTTTACATACTAGAGGATTCTTTTGGATGTCGTGGCAAATGGCACGTCAAGGATTTTAAAACCTAAAATTTTTTTCACTTTTTTTTTTATTATGTATTTCACTTTTATTATTCACTTCACTTTTATTTTTTTTATTTAACTGTATATTTTTTTCTTTCGTTAACGTTGTAAATAATTCCATATTAATTTCAACATATAGTTATGGAAGTACTTACATCGTGACAGATTGGCACTTCCATTCTTTTTATCGTCCATGGTAGGTCGGGACAATTTTTTTTTTCCCATGTTTTTATTCCACGCTGCTTGTATGTATTTAGGTATTAGGTGGGTATTAGGTATACACTCTGACCAAAACCATAAATACTTACAAACACTGTCGATACTGTTAAGCACTTTATGTTTTCTTTTTATTCACTTTTTTTTCAATTTGTTTAATAAATGTATGAAAAATATTTTTATAATATATAATTCATGTAAATATTGTTCATACACTTCATTTCGCCACATACACATTGAATCCAACTTTTGTGACTGAATTTTGGCAATATCAGTCCGATATATTTTTATTGTTTGCACATCTTTTGTAACTGACGACGTTGACGACTGACAATATGTTTTGTACGATGACGTTCACTTATACTGGTGCTCTTTCATGACCTCAGTCAAAAACTTTTGACTAGAGACCTTCTCTAAACATGTCTTTAAACTTGAGCTTAGAGAAAACCTCTTCTTTAGTCATGTTACCTTTTGAAGACACTAACTGCTCTTCACATTTTTGAGTCACCAAAAAGTGACTTAAATGCGTTTAGTTTAAATATTTATTCATCGGGTCTTAAGAAATGGAGCGGATGGCAACTCCTCAAAAATAAGCCGTATTGTCATGTATAATTTCGGGATACTTTTTTTGGAGTTTGTGTCATAGGCGGTGAACCCTACTCCTTCTTTTGCTAGACATGTATGATTGCGAGACGTATGAATGTATATTTCGAAAGGGAAGATCGTATCCAATTCAACCTCAAAATTTTCTCCGAGGCGAAAATTTTTCTGGGGCGGTGGGAAAATGTCAGTAGCTCTACCATGAGTTTGCATTCGTTTGGAGTCGATATCGACTGCGTAAATTTTTGTATGGAACTTTGTACAGCGCCCCTAGCGATAACGCGGTGAACTAAAACCGGTACCATGAGTGCAATAGTTTACGATACGTCGCGAACCTATCGAAAACGCGCTCGCTAATCTCGCTATCGACAATCGTTTTGTGCATATTGTATGGAAATCGGTACCATGAGTTCATGATTTGACAGCTACTCGATAGACGATAACGTACAAAACGATAACTCTGTAGTTACGTTACTCACTTACATTTTCAAGCGTGAGACTCGATTCGATAGATAATCTAAGCAAGTTTGGAATAATATTATTGAGTTAAATTAGTTAATAAGTTGTGATTTTTTTTGCATGGAATATGCCAACCACGGCTGAGTTCAAGAATAATAACACATACATAATATATACGTCAATGACACGAAAACAATTAAAGTAAGAGAGCAGTCGTGAGAAAAAGTTCAAAAGAGTGATTACAACTATTTGTGCCAATTATAGTATTATAAATAAGCATTTCAGCATTGGTGTTTAAAAGCAAATACAGACTTGAAACTGAAAGCTATACAGAGTTTATGTAAGTAACCTCAAAATCAAATTATCATTTTTAAAAAGTTACATACAATTTTGTTTTGATCTTAATAGCTTTATGATCATAGAGGTATCTTAAGTGTATAATACTGTTTTATGACAACTGAAGTGAATATGGGTAATAATTCCGATTGTCTTCGTATGACCCCTTCAGTAGGTAAATGCAAAACTTGGATTTTTGGAAATAACAAAACAAAATGTCATCCTTATGTATGGAAAAATAACACATTCAATAAACTACAAGGCATCCCTAGAAGTTAAGGAATTGTTTGACAAGCTGATAAGAAATTAAAAATAGTCTATATCAAAGTGTTAAAATACCTATTCTATAACATTTTATTTACAAAACATTTCTTGCAGATTATCCATAAATGGGACTATTGATGCCACATCCATACTTGCGTGCAACAAGTCCAATGAAGAAGCAAAGAATTAGCTGGATATAACAGCCAGTCAAATGGAAAAAAAGAATTGTGGTTAAAAATCATTGTCACTGTGTAGAGAGGTAAAACATTCTTACACCCTCAAATGTAAAGAATTGCATTTTATTTTCTATATTATAAACCTTAATAACTTTTTAAATAACTTCTTAGTTGTTTCTCTAATAAAAAGCTATTCTTAATAGGTATACCTAATTTTTTTACAAAGAATAAAACTGACTTCAAAAACACCAAAAAGTCAAAAATAATATAAGAATACTTACAATATCACATTTTTATATTGAAGTCGGTGCCAAGCAATATCACCTGAAAAGTTTGGCACCAACTTCAATATAAAAATGTGATAATAATTGTATGTATTCTTGTATTTAATTAAGACTTTTGGTGTTTTGGAGCAGGTTAAATTTTTTTTGAAAAAAAAAAATATTTCAATATATTTAGTAAAATTCCCAAACTCGTCACCTACCAGAAACCTTCCATCATCATCAGCTCAGTAACATGATATGATGACTATCAGATGAAAATAGGTACCTACTTACCTAAATATCGTCAGAAAAAAATGAAATATGTTGGATGTGCCTCTGTAATTTAAGTATTTCCTTCCATTATCCCAGGATCCCTCTATCGATAAAAAGAAAGAATTTTGAAAATCGGTCCACAATTGGCGGAGTAATCAGTGAACATAATATTAAAAAAAAATGATTCAGTCAATACATCTCCTTTTTTGAAGTCAGTTAAAACTTAAAAAGGTGCATATATTGTTATAAGATTTTATTTTTTACAGCTACATTTATTTTGGATGAGTGGCGGAGGATGATTTGATTGAGTGGCATTGATGATAATACAGAATGGTGCAGCCAAGACCTTCGGTTTTAGCATTTCATTTTTTGGACTGATTTATTGCCACAGCTGCAGTTGGATTTTACAGTGTCACAATAGTTTGGATTGCATTAAAAAGGAAAAATTGGTTGATGATTTTTTTTATTGGTAGATTAATAAAAAGATGTTGTTAACACATTTTTTACACCAAAAATAAATAAATTACATGAGCCCACTCTTTAATTTATTTACCTAAGTAGGATTTCCTTGTTTTGACAAAGCAAAATATATTAATTTTCAATAAAATTCTAGGTCTATATTTCATACTGAATCTAATATAAAGAACAACAGAATTGTTGTATTTGTGCATATTTTACACAAGAATGTTGGCAAACAAGCAAATAGTCTACTACTTAGATGATCATAGTCACCTATAGTCTTCTAATGACCAAAGTGTACAAGGTGTAGGTTATTATCTTATGAATGTAGTTACAGTAGCTTGAAATTTCGTATCCTTCAATATAAAACAGAAAAGCATTGCTGCTTTGCAATAACACAGAAGACCTAGTACCTCTGGTTATTTAACATAAACATTAAGAATTTGCATCAAAAACATTATCTTTCAATGGAGATTGTCCATTTTTTATAAGACTGGTCAGTCATGAACATTCCTATAAAACTATATTTTTACTTTTACATCTTATGTAAAAGAAGTTATTACCTTACGTAAAAGAATATGGGCATGATTCAGTATCAAAGTGCTTAATAAATATAACTTCCTGTGAGCTGTTCAATGAATATATACAATATGAAATAAAACAAACAATCTTCTGTATATTTGAATTTATTCTGATTCATATGTCAAATAGGTGGATGGTATGAAAAAACAGGTTTGTTGGTGATATATATTGCCCAACCCAAAAACCATGTAAGAGTCGTAATGTGAACACAATAATTCACTGTTTTTCAGTCAACAATGCATTTATAGTAATATTCTTTAATTGCTTCCCTACCATTGCTGTTATTATGATAAAATAATAATACAAACAAAATGTATTTTTCAGACTAACTTCCCACTGTATTTTACCCTTAGATCATTTAGCCTAATTTTACCTCATAATAATATGCAGTTTGCTAAAGTATCCAGTGAGTTTGTAGCTGTGACTCTGCATACTTTCATACTGTCATTAAGATTTTGGCAGCAATATAATTTTACTGACTTGTAATCATACAAAATAAGTAAAATACCAATAGAATATATTTTAATAATATAATAGTGTCGATTAAACAAATTTCTTCATCTATTAAGTTTGCTAAAATATGATAATTATTGAATGATAATAAATAACAGTAGTACCGGTTCTTTCTTGTGCAGTAATTTCTATGGTTGGACATTTGACTGTAAATCCAGGTAAATTTTGGAACTTAAACTTCTGCAACAACAGACATATCATTAAACATCACATAAAGCCATAATAGATAATGATAATATTGTAAAATTAAAGTATTTTATATGAATATTGGCCGACGTCAGACGTCATCAGCTTTATTTTAAGTTTTATATAAAATGCTTCATTATAATTACTCATACTGTAAAGGTAACATTTTTAGTTTTATTCATTCACCCACTCACTTATGCAGTTGTATATCTCTTGTAATACTACATTTGGCAGGTATCAATTTTCAGCATATTTGTCAACTCTATTGAATTAAACAAATATTATATATATTTTCCTGTGGGCCCTCGAGAACAATTGAGATAATGGTGATCTAAAGCCTGAAAGAAAAAATGAATTGGTTAAATTATTTAGCTATAATGGAAAATCCTTCAATTATAACGGATTGCACTATTTACATTTAAATTATCAATCCAATAGGTCTCTTTGTGTAGCCACGTCTTTAAATAGATGGGTACTAAAAAACAAACCCATAGAAGCATAGAAAATGATAATTTTTAATGGAAAATTGTTACAATGTTTACCACAACAATGTTAATACTTACAATTAAACTATAATTACTATATATTCCTATGAATTGCACCATTAACTGGAACCATGGAGCGCTTGTCTATATCATTATTAAATCAATACATGGCCTACATTTAATAAAAACTTATTCTTTAACATAAAACTAAATAAGTTTTCATGAATGTAATCAAACAATGATTAAAAATATAACCTATGAAATAATTTGAAGTTGACGTATAAGCCGACTAAATTAAATCTTTCATAACAATATGGTAAGAAACCGAATTGAGCTACCTTTTTGCGAGGACGGATTATAGCGTATTACCAACATGACGACAACAAATAATTACCTGTAAGTAGTCTGTATCCTTTGTATCGTTTACTATACTATCGAGTTAACGTTACGAAGTCAGGTAAATGCAAAAGTAACTCATGGTACGGTGACTATCGAAAACGATATCGTCTGCGTCTTAGATAAAGAATGAATAGATAGGACGTGACCGTATACCCGTAAGGGACAGACATAGATGACGTCATACCTGCCTAAAGTAGATGGGTATACCAGTGTTGCTTTCAGTTTTACCCTACTTTATGTTTATAGTGGCTTTTACCACTATAAACATAAAGTAGGGTTGATTGATCTACGTATTTTTTTTGAAACATTTTAATGAGCGCCCCTCGCTCAATAATATGTCTCAAAAAATAAAAGTGGGAGGAAGTTGCGATTTTTTTTATTGAATTCTTCATTCAACCTTCGCCGCAGTCTAAAGTTATTTACACTTTTAAATAAAACTACACTTTTCGGATTTACTCGAGTATATTTCGTTTTAAAACATTTTACTATTATTTATTTAAGCTATTATGTAAACATTTTTTACAAATATAAGAAAAAATATTAGAAATCATCATCATCATCCACACGCGTCCACTGCTGGACATAGGCCTCTCCAAGTGCTCGCCACTGAGCACGATCCGCGACCACTCGCTTCCAGCTTTTGCCAGCTAGGTACCTTGCGAAGATCGTCGCTCGATTAAGAATACAGCGGGCAATAATCATTGTTTTTTCTTTATGTCTGCAGTTTATTTAAAATCCAATATTTACACATTTACTAAATATTTGTGAAGATTTAGAAAATGTATAATATAATATAAACATTGTCTATTTAATTTCTCGCTGATTGTTTCAAACCCAGCATTTGAAGCCGCATTTTTCTCTTTCGGGGCGTATTCAAATTTGAACCGAAATCCAACACCGATGCGTCCTGAAACAATATGTATACAGGTTAAAAATAAAAGCAGGTTCTAATTTTACAACATTAAAAATATTAATTAATAAATTTTTAAACTGTATCTGTACTAATGGTCAGAC
Source organism: Schoenobius gigantellus (assembly GCA_963935595.1). NCBI lineage: Eukaryota > Metazoa > Arthropoda > Insecta > Lepidoptera > Crambidae > Schoenobius > Schoenobius gigantellus. The sequence goes on along the minus strand of OZ012562.1, from coordinate 17,923,674 downwards.
TTGTTATATTAATAGAAAATGACCAAAATCAAACCATTAATAATATGTTTGGCCATATCAAAATATCATTGTTTTTTCTTTATCTCTGCAGTTTATTTAAAATCCAATATTTACACATTTACTAAATATTTGTGAAGATTTAGAAAATGTATAATATAAAATAAACATTGTCTATTTAATTTCTCGCTGATTGTTTCAAACCCAGCATTTGAAGCCGCATTTTTCTCTTTCGGGGCGTATTCAAATTTGAACCGAAATCCAACACCGATGCGTCCTGAAACAATATGTATACAGGTTAAAAATAAAAGCAGGTTCTAATTTTACAACAGTAAAAATATTATTTAATAAATTTTTAAACTGTATCTGTACTAATGGTCAGACTTGTTATATTAATAGAAAATGACCAAAATCAAACCATTAATAATATGTTTGGCCATTAATAATTTGTTTGGTCGGAGCGTCGGTGGCGCTGTGGACTCGGCACTTGCCTTCCAATCGGGTGGTCAGGGTTCGAGACCCGCCATGTACCAATGTGTTTTTCGTTTCGAATTTCATATGTACATTTATCCGACGCTCCTACGGTGAAGGAAAACATCGTGAGGCAACCTGCATACATCTGCGAAGAAATTCAATGATGTATGTGAAGTCGACCAATCCGCACTGGGCCAGCGTGGTTGACTAAGGCCTAATCACCCTAACATAGGGTAGGCTCGAACCCCTCGGTGGGGACGTATATGAGCTATGGTGATGATGATGATGATATCAAAATAGTAGAAAAGGATTTGGTACCTACCCTACCCATGTTACTCCAAAACTGTAAAATAAAATTCGAAATCCCCCATAAAAATAGTTGGGTTTGTGAAAAATAAATTTAGGTTTTGGCTTGATAGGGTATGTACCTTGTAGATATAATAGGTATAAGTTACTGATCTGTAAAAAAAGTTTAGGAATAGCACCACTCCTAAGAAAAGTGCCTTTTTTGTTTTTCTGAATCCACTGTTGTTCAAAATGCTTAGAGCACATTCGGGTATGCTTGGTTGGCTGCCAATTCAATCGACCAGTAGCTTTAACCCAACTGGTTTCGAGTAGTTATCTCCGAAGGAAATCTGTTAAATACAGACAAACAAGCAAATGGAAAGTCTCACTTCAAAAGAATTAACTTTGTTATCTAAAATGCTCAAAGTTTTATACTTAAATATGTCAATATTAATGTAACACAGAAACTAATATGTGAGTTCCCTTTCACGTAACAAATTACCAACGAATCAAGGAAAAATAGTCGTAGCGTAACTGGTATCATTATAACCCGGCAAAATGTTATACGCGTTGGCTGTATACGTGGCCATATTGTATGGCGACATTCCTAGCTTGTTAGGTTAACAGTAACCTTACTACTTTGTTTGAAATTTCATGTTTAATCCCATAATATGATTGAGAACCATAGTAGAATGATAAAATATTGCAATATAACTTGTATTTATAATTTAAAAAATAGTTTTGGAGCTTTTTATTGACACAATTTAGGTCTTACCTGTAAAAGGTTATATTTTCCTGTTTTCTAGCACTATCACTATTACAACCTAAAACGGAGCAGTGCACCATGATTTAAATGTTCAAATAGTTCACAATTACACTAATTAAAGTGTTAAATAATTACACAGTAAGCTATAATTCACACAACAAAATTCTTCCACGTATTTGTTTAGCACCAGACGCTGGTGATAAACAATCCCCACTACCAGTTTCACCTATATACGGTGACAAGGACAAAAAAAATGATGGCATCTTCTTCTTTCCTTTGGCAATGTGTATAAGTTTATCTCTTTTCCTCATGTTTGACGGCTTTTATAGCCCATCTATTTCATTCTATATCTATGGTCTGCGTTAACACGTTAGCGACTGTAGTTAACTACAGTGTGCAATCGATGGCAACTCATGGTAGAGGTACTGGTTGCTTCGCGCTGACGGAAAGTCGCGAGATTTACGAATAAAATGTTCACTTCATAAATTTAAATAAAAGACAAAACTTTCATACTCTACACTAACTACATTTAAGCCTACTAATTCTTTATTGTAACTAGGTAGGAAAATATAATATTATTACCTTGTCTTTTCACATGTCGATCTTGTAAATATACACAAATTCTTGTAACACTTTTGATTCACGAATGTTTGTAAAGCACTAACTGATTATTTATTTGAACTTCACTTTGTATAACGCTATTATTCACAAGCGATAAATATTTGTAATATTTATTAGTGCTTTATTGTATTTTTCTATATTTTCTTATTATAATTGTTAGCGTCCGACATTTGATCTCAATATTGTAGCTCAATGCCTACGTGACTGACAAATGTCATATAATTATTTTATTGTTCAAAAATCTTTCGCTTGACAGCTATGTAGTTGTCTATTGTTATGGCCAGTATAAAAGCGGACCAGGGTCATTAGGAAGCCAGTCTACTACCAGCTCTGGTAGAGAATACAAACAGCTTAAGGAGTATCTAAGCTCCTGTGCTAGTTTTGGACTGGTCTACCACCAGCCATCGTAAAGAAGAGTTGCTGCTCAAGTACGTAGGGGACAACTGGCCGCCTAAAGTCGAGTGCCTACACGCCCACTTGGACTGCGTGTCTCCGTCTGCTACGGATTCTCGAGCCTCGCCTGCATACTGCTGCCGTCGGGGTGTTCCTGAGCCCGCCTACGTGTCTGCTGAGCTGCCTACCAGTCCGCTGAGCCACCTACGTGACCGCTGAGCTGCCTACCAGTCCGCTGCTGAGCTGACTACCTGTCCGGCTGAGCTGCCATTCGCTCCCACGTCCTACCCTGGCCAGGCTAGATCTTGTTATATTTAGTTGTACATAGTTTTACCTTTTAGGCTAATTTAGTTATATAAGTCCTGTCGTGCCCTCCTAATATTATTCCTCCCTACCTCTGCCTTTTCTTGTTTCCGTTTTCTCTTGTAAATATACCGTGTTAATTATCTAACTTGTTTTCTTTTAGCTTCCTCCTCTCTTTTTTTGTACGAAGCCTTCCGCTTCGCGACAACATACATCATTGAATTTCTTCGCAGATGTATGCAGGTTGCCTCACGATGTTTTCCTTCACCGTAGGAGCGTCAGACAAATGTACATATGAAATTCGAAACGAAAAACACATTGGTACATGGCGGGTCTCGAACCCCGACCCCCCGATTGGAAGGCAAGTGCCGAGTCCACAGCGCCACCGACGCTCGGCCATAACTCAGCACGGTATGGTGAAGACGCAAGTTTGAATCCCATCCGAGGTGAGTATTGGTCATTTTTAGGGTTCCGTTCCTCAAAAGGAAAAAACGGGGCCCCTAAAGGATCACGTTTTGTCCGTCTGTCTATCAAACCCCTTTTTTCAGGAACGCAAAGATACCTATATCAAACTGAAATTTATATCAAATACTCGGGTCTACGGTGTTTTTCAGTCGTGAAAACACATTTTTATAAAAACGTGACATTCTGCGAACGTGACGTTCTGCTCATATGAAACATAGCGTGACTTTCTACGAACGTGACACTGTGCGCAGAGAGGAAAAGAATCAAAGTTATAAGTTAGCGTAATTTAGCGCCGTCAAAAGATATGACCATTTATTATGTCACATAATGGTGTCAATTCTGTTGGCATTAGTTGGAATAGACTAAACTAAATTTAGTTTTAGTGCTGTCAAATCGTGTTTTTTGTTTGAACATTTTAACTGAAAACACAATTTGACAGCACTAAAACTAAATTTAGTTTAGTTTAATCGAATTAGTGCCAACAGAATTGCCACAATTTTGAGTTTTGACTAAAATTTTTTTTGCTTTAATAGAAGCTCATTCATATAATAAACTGAAAGAAAAAATCGGTTTTCGAATAACTAAAAAAACAACCAATATCAAGGTATTAAAGATTTTTCCCCATCTCTTTCTAGCAAAACGGCAATTTACATATAGTTTATAAGGGGCGTACTAAGCAATGACGTCATGGTTGATGTCGGATCTCTCTGTCTAATCGCTTTCAAATTAACAACTTGAAATGCTTATTGTATCTAATGTATTTCTATAAGCCGAATTTAATTCTAATTTCACAGGATTGTATCTTTCTGTACGGTATTTTAATATTTTATGACGATACGTGAAAATTAGAATTCAGTCATCATCCGTATTAAACCTGTATAGGTAGCTCCCGTCGGCCTAGAAGGCAAGAAGCAATAACAAAATGCAAGTAATTACGAATTTATATATTATTATCCTTACTAATATTATAAACGCGAAAGTTTGTGAGTCGTATGTATGGATGTTTGTTACTCTTTCATGCAAAAACTACTTAATGGATTTGGATGAAATTTGTAGGTAGACGGATTACGACAGGGATTAACATATAGTCTACTTGTTATTCCGGAAGAGAAAGTAGTTCCCGTCCCGCGGCAAAGTAGATTTACAGTTTTTTCTTTGAACTTTTAAGGTGAAACATAGTTCGCGGGCACAGCTAGTTTTTTTTAGATATAAGTAGTAGAGAGCCCTCGATGTGCGAGTCCAACTCCCGCTTGGCTGATTTCTCTTTTTTTGTTAGCATTTTTGGAGAAAATGCAAAGTCACAAATATTACATATTTTCATAGTGTCTTCTATACTTATTTGCTTACTTACAAGGTTGCTTTTGTGGGCCATCATTACCAGCAGGTTTTTCTTGAAAACTATTCTTATCTATCGATTTTGATATTTTCCCTACATTTGAGTTGCATGCAACACGAGCGCCAATTGAATTGTTATTGCGTGGAACTTGAGTTAACCAATTTCAATGCTATAGATAGAGGGTGTTTGGTCAACACCCTTTCAAGTTTCAAGTCGACACCTATCCATGTGTTGTCATTATAACAGATATGGCGATATTGACAATTCGAAACTGTAAAATTAATTTTCAAATTCCTCATACATCTTTTTCACAGACCCAACTATTTGTATGGGGAATTTCAATATTGATATTACAATTTCGAATTTTCAATGACGTTATAATTTTTATATAACTATGTTAATATGGATAGGTTTCGGTTTGATAGGGTGTTGAGTGTTGACCAAACATTCTGTACCTATACAGAATGTTTAAAAATAACATTTAAGGGTACCTATGTATCTAGGCAAGGTAGAGATTCTGCAGGAAAAAATATTACTTATCAATATACTCTTTTCCCAAATAAATTTAATAGGTACATATATGCTTTGACACTTTATAAAGACAGGATGGATTTATTGATCAAACTCAAGAACTCTGTTTGATTGATAAGTCCGTGATAGTTTTGAATGAGTTTCGCTATTTCCCAATTTCAACCTTCTACCGAAAAATTACAAAAGCATTATATAACTAAACATATGAGATGGCAATAAGGGTGAAGACAAAGCATCTGCTGCGTAAATAGTAAACAAAATTTGCGTAACACGCCCGCTGTTGTAGGCGGTTGCGTTCGTATAATGCGGTTCGTTCGAAAACTAACATATCGCCACAGGCCTTGCGTATCGATTTAAATGCATTATGTAGTTCTTCGCTACTCCGTATTACAAGTCATTTTTGAGCTACTTTTCTATTTAGTGACTTCGTTGACGAGCGGTTATTCGTACAGAGATAGCAGAGTTACACCTTTTATCTTCCATATTTCCGGCGTCTACAGATTGATTTTAGTTTGATTAGTATTTATTTGATACGGCATTGTATTTATATCAGTATCGTTAAGTGCTGCTTAAGAAAAAATACATATTTCTGTCACTTTTATATAAAAGACATAACATGCTGCAGTGCAAAAATATCCTTTAACATTTAACTATAGTGGTGTGCAGTGCAATAGTAGGATAGTTAAGTTTCTTAAATTTATTCATATGTTTTATGGAATGTTGAGAAGCAACAATATCCTTTTACAGTTAACTAGTGGTGTGCAGTAAAATAGCAGTTGTTTAGAGTTTCTAAAGTTTATTAATATGTTTCATGGAATATTGGGAAATCCATTAGTAAGGCAATATTTAATTGTCATTGCAGGTAAGTTAATTTTTGATTATGATCAGTCTTTTTTGAATAACTTTTTGCAATTGCATTTGCTAAGTATACTGAGTCAACTAACAAATTTTCTCAATTGCACTTTTTAAAAGAATTATATCATTTCCTATCTTCCCATGCAAAAAAGTCACATTTCTATATACAACCTGAAAAATAATGACGTATACTGAATCAAGTAGGTATTATAATCCATTTTTTTTCGCACGTAGTACACTGTCAACTGGTACCATAGCAGTATACGCGGGACGCGTACGCGTCCGTTTTGGTGGAAATTGAACTTTAAATTCTTAGAAACCCCATATACTTATAGGTTTTAATTTCCTATAAATAGCTCTTGAAAAAGTTGAAAAAGTCAAGTTGAACAATCAGCAAGGAAAGCATGTTCATCATTTGAAAAAAATACTTATGACATGAAGCGTAGCGTTCTTGACCATGTTGCAAATTTTCACCTGTGAAATCATGTTACATTCGTAAAGATAAAAGTATCTTGACGGATGTCTTACGTTTCGTTTCGATATATTGTGTCAAGAATGGTTTAATCTCAATAACAAAATATATAACAAATAAAGTAACTAGTTTGCTGCAATATCGTGATATTATCAACAAATCATCAACAATCATCCTCATGAAAATGTTAGCACATTTTACTATAAATGATTTTTTATCTAATTTGATTAGAACTGCCAGCAATAGGGTTGAAATTAATTCAGAATGAGTAAAAATATATTTTTCTTTTATCGATATATTTTACGTAATTATGAAATTAATCCACAAGTTAATTTTAGAGACTGATTTTGTTTTTAGTAATAGTAACTAGGTATTAAAGATGTTTAGACTTTTATTGTATACCTACTTAATGTGATAATCAAAATAAGTATTTAAGATTTTTGCTCCTGAACGATTGTGATTTTAAGCATTTAATAATTATTCACAGTATTATTGCCAATTATTATTATAAGAAAAATGGGCAATTGATATACTAAAAAAAACTATTTTTGTTACCTAAGACTTTGATAATGTCAAGTTAGGTATTTTAATTTTTTGTGATCTCTATAATTAAAATATACACCTATACAAATAAATAAAATTGAAGTGTCTGTTTGTAATGTCAAAATAACAAGTTTTTACTAAATGGGTATGAATGTATATCGAGTACCAATAACAAAAATACAATTTAAAAGTTTTTGTCTTAGAGGTTCTGGAGATTAGCGGGAACAAACTGACAGACAGTCAGCCTGTTCCCGCTAATCTCCGGAACGGCTGGGCCGATTTTGACGGGACTTTCACTAATAGATAGCTAGTTAATTATCAAGATTTTTTAAATGCTGCCAAAAGTTACTATTTCACGCGGACGAAGTCGCGGGCACAGCTAGTTAGAATAATAATTTTAAGCAATGATAGGAGATTCTAATTATTTTACGTACTTTTAACACACTTGACTCCATATAAGGATGATTCAATTTTAAAATAATGTTCATGTATATTGAGTCAACTTATTATATTTTAACAAATATAATCCATAGCAGGATCATAATGCCTATAAGAAATCCAATCAGACAATTGTAATACATAAGAAATCCAATAAATATATGTATACAAATATTTTTTACCACACTTATATAAGTAATATTTCTCTAAAACATAAATTTAATGATACTAATACTAATATAATATAAATTAAAAATATAAGTGGAATCGATTTTAACTAGTGTACCTATATTATCTCTTAAATTAATAAAAAAATCTTCAATTTTATTTTGGACTGTTGAAAGGCCTCAATATATTGAATTCGTTATAAGTAAGTAATTTTTTTTGATTGTATTGACATTTAAAATATAACGTTTCGCTTTTCAAATGGTCTTCTTGTAAAGTTATCAGAAGTACAGTTGACTCAGTGTACTTAGGAGCTGTCGTAATGATCACTACACAAGATAGATAGATAGATAGATAAAAAGTTTATTTGCAGTTACATACATCACATATTGTAGAGACTTACACTAGGAAACTTACATAAATTTTGTATATTTGCTAGTACCTATTTGACATTATGGAAAAACTGAAAATGTGCGATGTACGACTACAAAACGGGCCACAGTTCAGCATGTGATTTGATCATGTATATACATAAAAAAATCGCTGTTGTTCTGCTGCAAACCCGAGGGATCAGTGAGGTCCCAAAGTGCCACCACAATAAATAAAAATAAAAGATAAAAAGGTTAAATACTGAGAGGAGATTTGTGTTTAATTAAATGTTTGTATCCCACTGATAATTTAAATAACGATAAAGTATATATAAATTACACTTTTTATATATTTCCATGGATTAAAATATTTTTTTGTAACTTTCTTCTTTGCTTCATAACAATCCTACTTAAAATAGTAGAAAATTTAAGGTTTTAACGAAACAGTTGCAACTGTATGCGAAAGTACTCTGTCTGTGTGTCACGCAATCACGCCTAAACTACTGAACCGATTTAGATGAAATTTGGTATAGATGGACATAGTTTGAGTCCCAGGAAAGGATATAAAGGATAGCCGTTATCGCAGAAATCACCCCTTAAGGGGGAGAAAAGGGGGGTGGAAGTTTGTATGGGGAATCAATAACAGCTGAACCGATTTAGATGAAATCTGGTATGGAGTTTAAGTTGTGGCACAGAATATATAATAGTACTCCGTACAGAACGGTCACTCACCTCCCCGCACACTCATTTCAAATACCTCACCCCACCCCGCACTTCGTTGTACACATCACTGACACACAAACGAGGGCGCGCGCGATCTCTTGGGCGAGTGGACGCGAGCGCCGGCCGATAAAAAGAAATTGGGGTTCTTGTAGTGGAAATCTTACAGGAACCACGTGTACCGTATGCGACTATAGCCTTATGTTGCGTGACTATAGACTTCGTTTGCGTGGATGTCGGAAAATTATTCAGTTCAGTTCAGTTCATTATTCAGTTCTCACCGTGCTTGCGCGTTGTGCTGACCACTGTGTGTAAGCGAGCTGGAAATTGATATCTACCCTCGTCATGGCTAAATGTCATAGCTGTAATAAGATATTAAACAAGAAAACTACTATTTTATCCAAATCCAATTGAAGTGATAGCTCACTGTCATGGATGCCTCCACACTGGTGATACGCAATGCAGTAATAACTGTATCAATATTGATCAGGTGACGGAGCATACCTACTTGGGTCTAGTGATAGATAATAAATTTAATTGGGCGAAACACATAGATAAAGTGTGCAATAAACTCAGATCTATCTTGGGTAAATTTTATATAATTAGGAGTAAAGTACCTTATGACATTTTACAGACTTTATATAAATCCTTAGCAGAGAGTATACTGTCTTACGGATTAAGTAGTTATGGTCGCACATATAAAACGTACCTTGACCAAATATATAACATCCAATATAGACTACTCAAGTTACTGGTTCCTCTTAAAATAAAAAAAGAATATAGTGGAGATCCTATGGGTCTCTTCAATTACTGTGGTGTGATTCCGATACACAAAAAAGTTGAATTTACTTTGCTAACCGAACAATACTTTCGCGAGGAAATTAATAAACCAATAATTCATTCTTAATTTACTAGATGCGTCACGAATAAGATATTAAGTAAACCGGCATTTAATAATGAATATGGGAAAAGAAACTCCCAATACATAATTCCACATTTAATTAATAACTTACCTAGAGATCTTAAAAACAAAATAACACAAAATAACATAAAGATTCTGTTAAAAAAGCATTACCTGAGTACCTTAAAATAATTAACCTACAATAATTCATAATATTCCATTATTTATTACTATGCCTTCATTTATTACATGCCATTGGATATAAGTTTTAGCATCAACTAATCCGTTCATAGAATGGGACATCCTTTATAGTGTGTTGAACATACACTCGACATGACGTACCAGATAGCCGGCCGACCGGTTTCGTAGCAGAAGTGAGCGGTATTTTCAGAAATATATCTTTTTTTTGTACCGCTGCCGAGTTTAGCACTTACCTAAAATCCCTGGCGTGTCTGGTACGTCATGTTCACTTTATGATTTGTATACCTAATAAGCTTAAGATATCAATACTTTACTTGATTCTGTATTCTTAGTGAGAACTTGATGTTTAGACAAGCCTTATTTAGGCTTATAAACATTCTAGATAGCCCTATGTAGTATAAGTAGATGTAAGAAATAAATAAATAAAATAAATATTACATCGTGGTGTTATATTGCCTATCGCCTTTCTTGATGAAAAGGCTATTCAACACAAAAAAAATATTTGAATCAGTAGTTCCTGAGATTAGCGCGTTCAACCAACCAAACAAACGAACTCTTCAGCTTTATAGTATTAGTATAGAAAAGAATGTGTACTGTTAGCAATATTTGAAAAGTTTAAATTAGAAAAGAAATTAGAATTAGAAAAGAAAAAAAAATAGAAAATTAGTTAAATTAGAAAGTGGTTAACGATATTTCACTATTATAGAATTGCGTTTTCTATGCAGTGTGTTAACAAAAACCCTGTGAATCCTTTCAGGAGAATATTAAGAATCGATACGATCTATTTTATGTTGTTTTTACGTATGTCGTTTATACGTAAAAACAACATAAAATAGATCGTATAATGAATCGCTGTGTGTTAATCTCGCTAAAACTCGAAAACGGCTCAAACGATTCTTACAATTTTTCCTGGGTGTATTTCAATAGCTCCAAGCTATATTATCTGTGGCTCCAAGGAAGGTTTAAACGTAAGGTTGGATCCGGTAGGTGGCGCTCGAATCGGGCAGGACAACATCTGCCGGGCCCACTAGTCTTCTTCTTCTTATATATAAAAATGAAACGCTGTGTGTTAGTCTCGCAAAAACTCTGAAACGCCGACAGATTCTTACGAAATTTTCTGTGTGTGTTAGAATAGGTCCAAGGAAGGTTTAAACGTAAGGTTGGATCCGGTAGGTGGCGCTGTAATCGGGCAGGACACGTCTGCCGCGCCCACTAGTCTTCTTCTTATAATATAAAAATGAAACGGTGTGTGTTAGTCTCGCTAAAACTCAAAAACGGGTCGACCGATTCTTACGAAATTTTCTGTGTGTGTTTGAATAGGTTCAGGGAAGGTTTATATGTACAACAATCGGGCAGGACAACTTCTGCCGGGCACACTAGTCATTAATATTTTAAACCAATTGCTCACCCCTAATGCGCTGGCGGCATCGGCACCCCTCTTGACAATGCTGTAATTGATAATTTGTTTAGTTATTAAACTGATGTTGGTATCATTTATTTCAAATGTTTGTTTTAACAATCACATTATTTTGCATTATTTAAGTGCACATTATTTTGTCGATAATTGTTTATTTTTAATTCGAACTCCCTTTTTAGGGTTCCGTAGCCAAATGGCAAAAAACGGAACCCTTATAGATTCGTCATGTCTGTCTGTCTGTCTGTCTGTCTGTCCGTCCGTATGTCACAGCCACTTTTCTCCGAAACTATAAGAACTACACTGTTGAAACTTGGTAAGTAGATGTATTCTGTGAACCGCATTAAGATTTTCACACAAAAATAGAAAAAAAGCAATAAATTTTGGGGGTTCTCCATACATAGAATTGAAACCCAAAAAAATTTTTTTCATCAAACCCATACGTGTGGGGTATCTATGTGTTCACGCTCGAGGAAGAGCGAGTGGCGGCACTGCATTCTAGTCTGTGCAGTGACAGCTTTTTTGGCGGCCGGCCGCATGCGATATGTCAGTTGAGTCGAGTCGAAATGTCATAATTTGTGGTTAGGATGATGTCCGGGCATCCATAAAATATAATACACAATATTCAAGCAAATAGTGATTTGCGCGGCGCACCTAATATCGGGGTGCGAAAGCCCGCTTTGTGTTTGTGTGTCAAAATCGCGAGTGTGAGTCGTGGTGGCCTATTAGGCATTTGTAGTGCTCCGGTCTCCACCGGTGGATCCACTGCAGATCTTCAGGAGCCGCGACTTCCTTCGAGCTAGCTCAGGAAGTCCACCGGCTACGGAGGAGACGGAAGGAGACAATTGGAGCCAAGGTAAGTAATACCAGCTTTCTATGAGTTGGTAGTCAAATAAAATTCAGCAATACAAGTCGGTGAAACGCCGACGTGGTGGAGTCTACTTGGGGCACCACCATCTCTTGGTAGCAGAGCGTGGTTCTTAGATTTGAGTATTTGATTAGTATTGTACAATTAATATTGTAATCTTGTTGGTTGTCCAAACGGGCAATACATATTAATTGGTTTTGATTGCTGATTTTAAACCGACTACCAGCTCATTTGTGGACCGATCTCCTTAACTAATTGTCATTGTATATGAAAAATTGAGGTTAAATGTCTTTTGTTGTTCTAGTTAAGTTCTAGCATTTACCTATATTTAAATTTTGGTTTGTTTTTTCATATCTTTGTTTTGCCCTTGACTATTTTGTTTGTTAAGTTGTAAACTTATACTTGAATTTAATTTGTTTAACAGATTTTGCTGCTAAATGACTTTGCTGTTGTTGTAATACACTATATTGCTGTGTTAAGTTTTAGCATTTACATTTGATTTTGTTTTGTTTGCCTTTGAATATTGTGTTTGTTAAGTTATTGACTTAATGCTTGAATTTAATTTGTTTGAAAAATTCTGTTGTTAAATGCCTTTGTTGTTCTAGTTAAGTTCTAGCATTTACACTTGATTTTGGTTTGTTTATATATTTTGTTCTGCCTTTGAAGTTCCTCCCGATCTGTTTTATTGTCTGCGGTTGTCGGTCTGTTTGTCCGTGTATTATTATAGTGTTTATTAATTTTGGTGCAAAATGGTCCCGCCAGTCAGCCCGCTTAGTGGTGCCCGCGCGGGTGCACAAAAGATTTTGAGATGGTTTGCTAGTGCCGTCGCTTTGGTAGACCGACCAGACCGAGAACAGGCCTTGTTAATTCGGCATGAGGGAGTACCGGCTCGCTTGAAGGAATTGGAGCAGCTTTTCGTTGCTCATCAACAATATCTGCTCGACCACCCAGCCGAGGGTGCCGCTGAGTTGCGGGCAGTCGACCAATTTAATGCCGATTATGATCAGTGTTTTGAACAGGCGGATGTGATTATAAACAAGGCTCAGGCAATCCTATCCGCCCGGAGGGGTGAGTCGTGCACGCCCGGGGAGGTCAAGCCTACCCCGGCCGGCTTGCTGGGCAGACTGCCCACTTTAGACATCCCAACCTTTGATGGGAACTTGGCTTCTTGGATGGGGTTCATTAACCTCTTTGATAGCCTGGTTCACTCGAGGGACGACCTGTTCCCTAGCCAGAAATTGGCCTATTTGCTCTCTGCCTTACGGGGAGAGGCTGGTGTACTTGTCCAGCATCTACCTGTCAATGATGACAGTTATGATATTGCAAGGGCGTTGTTGACCGCCCGGTATCAGAATGTTCGCTTGCTAGCGGACACACATGTGGCTGCCATTTTAGGGCTGCCACGAGTATCGCGGGTCTCCTCATTAAGGAAGGAGATTTTGAACCCGCTGCTGAGCGCTATTAACGCGCTCAAACGACTTGATCTACCGGTGGACCAGTGGTCCTTTATTTTGCTCCACCTCATCCTCGATAAGCTTCCCATGGAGATGAAGGGACGCTTCGAACAAAGGTACGGGGGCAATAGTGCCTCGTACCTCCCCCCCTTCTCGGATCTCCTCAGATTTTTGGAGGATGAGTGTCGGATGACCGACCACTTGGATCTGGCTCCTATACCGGGACCGAGTACAGGCCGCTTTGAGGCGACCCGGGCAGCGCCACGGAGAGAGCGCCGCCCGCACAAGCAGTATACTGCAGTGCGGCAGAACTCTCCACACGGGGAGAGGCCGAGGCCTTGCAAGTGTTGCAAGCGGGATGGCCATCGTTTGCCGGCCTGTCCCAAATTTGTTGGCCTACGCACCGAGGGGCGTAGGAATATGGCCAAGCAGCGGAATTGGTGCTACCGCTGCCTGGGGGCCCATATGGCATCGGCTTGCCCCCACCCACGAGATTGCCACTGTTGTGGAGGGGCCCATCACCCCCTTTTGTGCTTCAACAATAGAGACACTCGTGAGGTGGTGAGAGAGAGGGACTCGCACACGGGCGGGGGCCCTCCTAGGTCACCCACCTCTCCGAGGAGATCGGAGGGGCGTGCCACCCCTCCGCGGAGATTGGACAGGCGCCCCCCCTCCAGTGAGAGGATTGGGCGCCCCACCCCCCCTACGGGCGGGGGGGATCGACGCGCCGCTTATGAGGCGCCACCGCGGGATTGGGCCGCGGTTATTAGGGAGCCACGTCGGGAGACAATACGCTTCTCTCCCCCTCTGATGGAGAGACCCCGGTTGTCACGGGCTCCCCCAACTTTCGCCCATCATGGGCACCGCCCGGCCCCCCGATGCAGCTTTGGTCGGGGTGTGTACGTGCCGGATTGGGACCCGCTCGAGCGCCTTGAGCGCCCTATTCCTCCGCCGCGCACGCATTTTTCTTCGGACCCCCCTTCCCCCCCGTTGCGGGGAATGCGGGAGGATTTTCACTAAACCAACTGTCGGCTGCAACCCCCCCACAGGAGCAGGTGCTGTTACCAACAGCCTCCGTACAGGTGTGGGGCCCGAGGGGCACCTTTGTTTTAGTTCGCGCCCTTTTGGATACGGGAGCTCAGGGTTGCATTGCCTCCAGCTGGCTGGTCCGGCAGTTGAGTTTGAACACATCTCCATACCTTGAATCGGTACGAGGAATCGGAGACCTGCGGATCCCGGATCCGATCGGTCAGGTTTTGTTCTCCTTCTCCCCCCACTTCTCTTCAGCGCCCAAAATTGGCGCTACCGCGATTGTTTATGAGAAGGTTGTTGGTCAGCTTCCGCAACAGCACGTTTCGCGCGCTGTCGTTGATGCGACATCAGGATTGACCTTGGCTGACCCTTCCTTCCACCGAACCGGTCCGATTCACTTATTGCTCGGTGCCGATGTTCTAGGCCGCGTGTATTGTGGGAAGAGGAGAGAGTTACAGAAGGGTGGGCTGGTAGCCTTATCTACATCGCTTGGGTTTGTAGTGATGGGACCAGTTAGGCATAACCCACCATCTCCATCGGTGGACAGTTACATAACTGTTAGCTCCACCTTATCGGATGTCCTTCAACGGTTTTGGGAGGTGGAAGAGCCACCTACCGCGAAGCGAGTGAACCCCTTGGACGAGGAGTGTGAGTTGTTCTACCAGAACAATACAGGTCGCCTTCACTCGGGACGGCTGATCACTCGTTTGCCCTTTTTGTCAGTTCGCCCCTCACTTGGCAGCTCCCGGCCGTTGGCCGAGAAGCGACTGCTGTCCATGGAGCGTCGTATGAGTAGGAACTCCGACCTCAAACAGAAGTATGTCGACTTCATGCGAGAATATGAGCAACTGGGGCACATGTCGGTCTCGCGACTGGACTGGCGAAACGAGGAACATAATTTTCTTCCTCACCACGCGGTTTTGAAACCTTCCACCGGGAAGATACGCGTTGTTTTTGATGGGTCAGCTCCTACGTCTACCGGAGTTTCGCTGAATCAATGTCTGCATGCTGGACCGAAGTTGCACCACGAGGTGGGTGATGTATTGACCAACTTCCGTCGCCATGCCGTCGTCTTTGTGACCGATATCCGGATGATGTTTCGGCAGACTGTGATTCACCCGGACGATAGACGATATCAGCTCATATTATGGAGGGAGGATCCCAGGGATCCCATGCTGGTCTACGAGCTGAACACCAATACATACGGTTTGCGTTCGAGCCCCTTTGTGGCAATTCGCTCACTTGTGGAACTCGCTGAACGTGAACGATTACGATACCCTCGCGCATCCTTGGTTCTCAAGGAGGATGCATTTGTTGATGATATTTGTACGGGCTCCTCTAGTGTCGAGGAAGCCTTGATTTTGCGAGATGAACTAATTGCTCTTCTCGGGGCTGGTGGTTATGAACTGAGGAAGTGGATGTCCAACTCACCTCAGCTTTTGTGTGACTTGCCAGACGACCACCAGCAGGAGCCTCATATTTTTGAGAATGCCAACACTCCAGATTTACTGTCTGTTTTGGGAGTGCAATACAGACCTGTCCAGGACACGTTCACCTATCGATTGGAGCTGCCAAGCCCCAAGGTCTGGACGAAACGGTTGGTTTTGTCTACAGTAGCTCGTACCTTTGACCCAAATGGCTGGATTAGTCCCGTAGTGTTTTGGATGAAGTGCTTCCTACAGGAACTTTGGTCAGCCGAAGTGTCGTGGGATGAGCCCCTCTCGGGCCGTTTGCTGCGAGATTGGGAGTCCTTCATGTCATCTCTCCCCGACATTAACCGTGTTAGTATCCCTAGACATATACTGCCTAAGGGACGGTTTACGGCCAGCCTTCATGGCTTTTGTGACGCGTCTGAGAGTGGATACGCAGCCGTCGTATATATCCGGACGGTCGATGATATAGGAGCTGTTAAGCTCCACTTGCTAATTGCTAAGAGTAAGGTTGCTCCACTTCGGACTCGATTAACGATTCCGAAGTTAGAATTGTCTGGAGCTACTCTTCTGGTTCGTTTGATGAACCACGTTGTTGACACCCTGGGACGTAGTGTGGACTTTGAGTCGCTCTTTGCTTGGTCCGACAGTCAGGTTGTCCTGTGTTGGATTAAGAACTCCGTCCACTCCCTGGAAGTATTTGTGGCCAATCGGGTATCCCAAATACAGGCCTCGAAGGCCACGTTGATTTGGCGCCACGTGCCAGGTGAAATAAACCCTGCTGACTGTGCATCACGTGGCAGCGAAGCCCCTCAGCTTATTGACCACACTCTGTGGTGGGGTCCCGAATGGTTGTTACAGCCGTCTTGGCCTTCCACACCAGCTGTGGTGAAGGTACCAAATCCGGGCTTGCGTGTTCACGCTGTCGAGACTATGGCGGCTCCAGAGCGGGAATTTTTATTAGACCGCTACAGTTCTCTGGACAAGTTGCTCGGCGTGACCGCTTGGATAAGAAGATTTATACGAAATTGTCGACGGCCTCAGGACAAAGATTTGTGTCCGGTCCTCTCACCGCAGGAGCGCCAAGATGCTCTTCTGCATTGGGTGCGTATGACCCAGTCTAGAGCGTTTGAACCGGAACTTAAGATTTTCCGTACCGGGACGTCCAAATTGAAGGGACCCTTGGTGCGTTTGACTCCCTTTCTGGATGATAAAGGATTGTTGCGTGTAGGAGGCCGATTGAGGCACGCTAACTTGCCTTATAGATCACGTCATCCCCTGTTGCTCCCCAAGGACGGACCATTGGTGCGATTGTTGATCATTGATCGCCATGTGAAGAATGCTCATGCCGGATGTAATGCATTGACCGCGCTCCTCCAACGGGAGTTTTGGATTTTGTCAGCGCGAAGAATAATCCGATCTGTTATCTTTCGATGTCTGCCCTGCTATCGTTTACGCCCCGAGACGATGCAGCCCCAAATGGGTGATTTGCCTGCTGATCGTGTGAATGAATCGATGACCTTCTTAGGAGTTGGAACTGATTTTGCGGGACCATTCACTATAAAAACGTCGCGACTCCGTAATGCTAAGACTGAAAAGGCTTACTTGTGTGTGTTTGTTTGTTTGGCCACTAAAGCCGTTCATTTGGAGGTGGTGAGTGCGCTCACCATGGACGCTTTCTTAGCAGCGTTAGGCAGATTTGTCTCCCGCCGGGGACTGCCTTCTCTAATTCGGTCCGATTGTGGGACGAACTTCAAGGGCACTGATAGACATATAAGAGAAGTTTGTGAATTTTTAGATAAAAATAATATTGAGATCGGATCCACACTCTCCCGTAGGGGGGTAACATGGCGATACTCCCCGCCGTCTTGCCCTCACTGGGGAGGGATTTTTGAATCTGTTGTAAAGGCCGCCAAGACTCACCTTCGCCGCGTTATTGGGGAGACTATTCTCACGTTTGAGGAACTCGCGACGGTGTTTCATAAGATTGAGGCGGTTCTCAACTCGCGTCCGTTATGTCCGTTGTCTACCGACGCGTAGGTAAGTAATACCAGCTTTCTATGAGTTGGTAGTCAAATAAAATTCAGCAATACAAGTCGGTGAAACGCCGACGTGGTGGAGTCTACTTGGGGCACCACCACTATGGATAGGTCTTTAAAAATTATATTGAAGTTTTTTCTAAACCGAATAGTTTGCGCGAGAGACACTTCCAAAGTGGTAAAGTTTTGTCTTATGATAAATCAATCATTTAATGACGGGGTTTTCCCAGAACTACTTAAAAAAACTATAATTAAGCCGATCCACAAGAAAAGCTCAAAGACTGATCCAAGCAACTACCGACCAATAGCGTTACTTCCAACAGCTTCAAAAATTTTCGAAAAGGCTATGTCTAATCGCGTGTCCCGTTTTTGTGAAAAATTTAAAATCCTCAATGAAAATCAGTACGGATTCCGGAAAAAGACGTCAACTACTTTAGCAGTCTATAAATATATACAAAGTATTTATAATATTTTAAACCAAAGACATTACGCAATTGGTATACTCCTGGACATGTCCAAAGCATACGATATGGTACAACACACAATACTCTTAAGGAAACTAAATGACTTAGGGATTCGGGGACAAGCACACAAGTGGTTCACTTCGTACCTCAGTAATAGAGAGCAGTTCGTAGAGGTAGAAAACTGCTCAAATTATGAATATAAAAAAGTGAGATCGGATGGTATAATTTGTAATGCGTCAATACCGCAGGGAAGTGTTCTGGGATGTTTACTGTTTCTCCTCTACATAAACGACCTTCCCCAAGTCGTCGACGAGCAGTGTGTTCTGTTTGCGGACGACGTATCTATATTGACATCATGTAAAAATAGTAATAACCTTGATATCCAACTAAAAAATATACTAGATAAAGTAACCAACTGGATGAACAAACATAATTTAAAAATAAATTTTAACAAAACCAAAATTATTAGTTTTTACCCCCATCAAAAGCTTCCTATAAACATCAACTTCAAATATGATGATACAACTTTAGATATTGTTCGTGAATCTAATTTACTGGGTATAACTTTGGATTCACATATCAGTTGGAAACTACATATTAAAAAAAATCAATCAAAAATTGCTACCTTTATTTACGCATTCAGAGAAATAAAGAAAACAACAAATTCGCAAACGGCGCTGGCAATGTACTACGCCTATGCATATTCGTCATTGATTTACTACCAAACGTAGATAAAGCATGAACGATCGAAAAGTGGGCCGGTGAAGAACTGCTCAATCGCGACTCGTGCAGTTCTTTTCCATGCGGTGGAGCGACAACGCGATAAGCAATTTTGAGCATTATGTTTGAGAGTATAAAGTTGATATTTTCTTGTAGCAATTACTAAAACGTCAAATTTAATGTGGCTAGGTATGAAATGATGTAACTGCACACAATTGTACTTTAAATAGTTGCCATAATAATAAAGAATAAGGTTGAATTCGATAAATACGGAACTTTCTTTATGATAATTTTAATTCGGGTGTGCATATTCAACTACCTATTTAACAGCGTACAAATGTATAGTCGATTAGGTGACAGATTTCAAGCGCGTTTTTGTATGAAGTGCTCTATCTACGTTTGGTAGTAAATCAATGATATTCGTGGCTAAATTATGGAATCATTCTATGGGGATATAGCACAAACATGACATCATTATTTATTAAACAAAAAAAACTTATAAGAATTCTAGAGAACATAAAAAACACAGTAAGTTGCAAACCTTTCTTCATCAAACGTGAAATCCTTATACCGGCTCCAGACTCACGCGAGAAGTCTCGGCGAGAAGTCTCGCCGAGAACTTGCGCGAGAACCGAGAAGCTATCCACACTCAGCGATCTTCTCATTTACATTCTCGGTCGTGATCCGGAATGGACGACAGTGCTAGCTACTGCCTTGGTATTGTGTGCGTTATTTAAATAATTAAAAATAATATTGAGAAAAAATGGCTCAAACGATGGTGGTTATTGACAAAGTACTTTTCTATAGAAAACGTTTTGCTTCCCACAAAATGGGCTCTGTGTGAAAATATTATTTAAACTTTAACTCTGTTTCATTTTTCCACATTTTTTACTCGTATGTCTAAAATTACTGAACTATAAAGACTAACGAAATATCTCAAAACAATTAAAATCTTCGTGAATTCAAATTATTTTCTTAATATTTATTACACATTATTTTGTTAAGCACTGATAGCACAGATGAGAGACTATGTTAAATGAAAGAGTATACAATAACTGTGAAGTTATCTAAATGATACTGATATGCATCAGACACCACAAAGTATTTTTTTTATAGAATAATTGGCACGAGATAACATGCGATCTACGCCACGGTCGCAGTCGCACTGAGAACAAACGAGAGTGTGATAGTGTTCTCTTTTCTCGCCCGAGAAACCCTTTGAAGCGGGCAAAAAAACCGACACCGATCGGAGAACAGGCGAGCCCGAGAACGAGAAGCCGAGAAACCCATCACATTCACGCTTCTCGGGTGTTCTCGGGGGTTCTCGGCGTGAGTCTGGAGGCACCTTTACTTTACCGAGCATGTACATATTGGAAATGTGCAAGTTTGTCCGCCAACATCCGGAGTTCTACACAAAACGAGAAGATGCAAATATGAGATACGCTGCTCGGGAAAAAAATAAAAATAAATTAATACTGCCTGCATCTCTATTAAAATTACATGCAACTAGCCCTTTGGTGATGTCAATAAAAATATACAATAACTTACCATATGAAATATTAAAAGAATCTGAATACAATAGGTTTATTGCGCAAATAAAAGACTTACTTATTTATAAATAAATATAAATATGTAACATGTAGACAATATAACTGTCTACAAGTGTAGTCTAAAAATAATAATAATAATCAAATTGAAATATTCTCATACAAATTGAAATCTAACATAATAATAAATAATTTGACAATTTTGATAGGTCTACTAATAAATATGTAATATTAATTTGTATATTAAACAAGTAAATAGAATAATTGAATGCCAATTGATTAACAAAATATTACTTCATGTGAACACTTTAAAATTACATAAATAAAATACTATTCTGACAATCAAATAGTATTTGCAAAAATTAAGTTAAATTGTATGTACTGATATCAAATAATTAAAAATATATATTTAGTTCAAATAGAATGACAATCATCAATAAAAGCGAAAAAAAGACATTTATAATATATACATAAATAAATTGTATGCGTGGCTTGATTGACATTTATTGATAAAAATTTAATCACAATTCTATTTCATTAGTAATGTAAACAGCATTTAATAATGTTGTAATTATATAATTTATTATTATTCAAATTCAGTAACATGACAGAAACTACTACCATCCTCCCTTCTAAAATATGGCGAACATTTTGACTACGCATTGTTAATGGAATATTTTAATTTTTAAACTACAAAGAAATTTAGGTTAATTTTGCAAAGCAGTGCCCTTGCAGGGTGCATGTACTGATTCACTTTAAATATTTTACTATCTATAATGTACGTACATGTAAGCAAGCTAGATAAATAAATAAAATGTGTGTCCCCCCCCCCCCCCCGTAACTTTTGTATATAAGCATAGACGAAGTATATAAGTAAACGCACACTTTAGGGGTTCACAGGGTTTTTGTTAGACTGTGGTGTCGATTCTGGCATGATTCTCTAAACCTAAAACTAAATTTGACAACAGTCTATCCTTGTCATACTCTATACAAAATGACAAGGAGAGACTGTTGTCAAATTTAGTTTTAGGTTTAGAGAATCATGCCAGAATCGATACCACTGTATATATAAAAATCTCGCAACATTATGTTTGTCCGGGATACTTAAACTTCGAAATTTTTTTAATATCTAGATTGGATAACCTTGAATATTCTACACTTATGTGTTTATGTTTACCACATAACCGAGTTTCTTTATTTAGCCACAGCATCGCGTGGCCGAGTCAGTTAGTTATTGTTAAGTATCCAAATAAATGAGAATCGATTTAATTTTAATATGTTTTATTTAATCATATTTTGGCAACAAAATTGAAACAGTTTTTACAACAGCAAACATGCGCAAGGCACGTGCCACTCTGGTCCCGCCCACTTTCTTTACATGTCGTTACTTGTTAAAGATATGAATCCGCATCCGTAAAAGCTGCGCATTAATAGATGCGGGTGCGAATGCGGATGCAGATGTCTGAATTAATGTGAATATTCCGCATTTGCGGATGCGGATGCGAATATCCGTAACACCCCTAATATTGATGATTTACGGTGTATGTACATTTAATTCGCAGCAAACCTTAACGTGCTGGTATCAGGCTTGACACTAGCATGGCCTTCACCGATGGTTGTAAAGCTCCGTGATGAGAATGAAACGATATTGCATACTCCAATCACAGAAGAGGAAGGGTCATGGATCGTCTCCGTCGGCTTTCTGGTTGGTGGCATAAGTAAGTACGTGTGATAATTGGAAGACAAGAAGCACTAAAAAGTAAGTAGGTAGGTCGGAAGGTTATCGTACCCCGGACTTTTTTTTATGGAGAGCCCGGCAAATGACCTCCTCCCGCCTGATGTTAAGCGGTGAAAGAGGTCCAAATGAGTTGACAGATAGAGTAGGGACGACATCCTACCTGCCCGCCCCTTGCCGGCCCAAAAGATGCTTTTCCAAGCCTCTTTTGAAGGAACCCATGTTGTAGGATCGAGGAAACACGTGCGCAGGTAGAGAATTCCAAGTGTGGGATGAACGACAGAAGAAGGAATCTTGGAATTTTTTGGTACGGTGTGAAAAGGAAAATACAGTATACGGATGACTCCGAAGGCCCTTACGCGTGTTTCTGTTATGGAATGGAGAGGGAGGGATAAGGTTAAAGAGCTCCTCAGAGCATTCCCCATGGAACATTCGGTAAAAGGCGCTAAGAGAGGCGATGTCACGACGAAGTTGTAGAGACTCGAGGGTGTTAGTTGCCTCTACATCGCCAATTATGCGAATAGCGTTAAGTTAAGACTTAATTGTTAAGTTGGATATTAGAGTAGGGATGTCCGGTCAAAAATATTCGTATACTTATCGAAATTTTTATTATATAATATTCAATACAAAACATCGGAACCCGGAACATTAGTCCTCTGGGAGACTAAGCTTGGAGATTCTAGTGCCACCAAGTATCAGGCTTGCATTAGAATAGAATAGAATAGAAATCTTTATTTGCCAGAATATGGTTCTAAAGTTCATTGCCGTGTTCCGGTTTGAAGGGTGGGACAGGCAGTAAAATTACTGGGTATATACTGTGACTTGACATCTTATGCCATGAATTGGCAACATACATTGGCGTCCTAGTAGGCATAGGCGTAGGTATAGCTTTCGATGGGGGGTGTTCAGGCTGAAGACTTCTGTATCAGTGTACACTGATACAGAACCCCCGCCTTTTTACTTGGAGGAAAACTTCATTCTGTGTAGTGTCCATTGATTTTGCAATGGGGAGTGTCCGGACCCCAAGCCCCCCTATACTTACGCCAATACTAGTAGGTGTTGTAGATTTTCAAGTTTTACAGGAACCACATGTACTCTAGGCTATTTCATTAATTGTCTATTCCATTGATTTTGCAAAGGGGAGTGTCCGGACCCCAAGCCCCCCTATACTTACGCCAATACTAGTAGGTGTTGTAGATTTTCAAGTTTTACAGGAACCACATGTACTCTAGGCTATTTCATTAATTGTCTATTTCATTAAAATCGGAGACCAGCTGCGGCACATAATATCTCCCACATGGCTATATTAATATTAGTGCAAGTTATAGTAAGTTTCTATGAGTATTGAATTAATACGAGTATAAGTGAAACAAAAATGACAAATTAATAGAAATATTTTATTACATACCAGAACACATAAAAGCTGACAAAATAACGGAAATTAAGTATATAGTTTATAATCTACCTGCAAAAACAAGGTTTGCGTGTCTAAAATTGAAATCATTAGGTAATGTTAAAATTGGATCGAATTTACTCGATGTTTGTTATACGATATGATATAATATGTATATAAACATCGAGTAAAATTCGAACTAAAACCGCGGGACGAGGACAGTAGAAGGTATAGAGTAAAATAAACATATTCCAATTAAACTAGTAGTCTTCATTTCAAAGCATTTTTATTTTCTTTTCAGTAAACTTTGTGCCAGCATTAACCCTAGATAGATGGGGCAGAAAATACTCTATCGTTGTACTAAATCTTCCAAGTGTTGCCGGGTATTTGCTCTTAACGTTTGCTTCTGAGCTGTGGCACCTCATATTGGCCAGAGCTCTGCTGGGGATGTCAACGATCTTCAGTTTTACAGTAATACCAGCGTATGCCTCGGAAATTGCTAGTGTAAGTTCATTGCATAATGCATAAAAAAGCGTTCGTTCAAAAATAAAAGAAATCGTTTTTTCGGAAATGTTATAAAAAAGCCCAAAAAGTTGTATGTATATGGTATTCTATCATCATCATCGTTCACCATTTCAGCTATGAGACGCCCACTGCTGGACATAGGCCTCCCCCAGGGATCTCCAAACCGATCGATCCTGCGCCTCCCGCATCCAGCGGCTCCCCGCGACCTTCACCAGATCGTCGGTCCACCTTGTGGGAGGCCTACCATCGCTGCGTCTCCCGGTACGTGGCCGCCACTCAAGGACCTTTCCGCCCCAACGACCGTCAATCCTGCGAGCTATGTATCCTGCCCAATTCTATAAGATATGTTTAAGGCTGTGATTGTAATAATTTTCAAAAAAAATATTTTAACTTTGCTTGGTAAAATGAGAGTTACTTACATCGTGGGTTGAAGATCCTTGGGGGAGGACTATGTCCAACAGTGGGCGTCTTTTGACTGAAAAGATGATGATGACACACTTTATTTTTCAATGAATGAGGAGAGCAATATTTTTAGTGGTGGTTATGAAAGATTTTTCGTATTTACTTTCATTGAATATTAATTTAATTAAATATTTCAGATTAAAAGTATCTTTCGAATTCCCCTCGTGCGCACTCACTCAAACCCCAATAATAAGAGCGGATCCCGGGACGAGAAATGCAAAATCGTTGGCATTACTAAGCCCCTCAACTTCAGTGAAACTCAAATATGTGATTTTCTTGAATGCTTTCAGACAAAGTATCAGAGGCTCTCTTGGTACAATCTTCCATCATCCAAACTTAAATTTCAAATTTTCTTAATACGTTCAGACGAGTATCAGAGGCTCTCTTGGTACAATCATCCATATCACCTACACTGAAAATTTAAATTTTCTTAAATACTTTCAGATTAGTATCAGACGCTCTCTTGGTACAATTCAAATTCAAATTCAAATTCAAAAATCTTTATTCAACTTAGGCCTTTACAGGCACTTATTGACGTCAAAACAAAGCAAAACATTCTAATTTAAAGGAAACATAAATTTAACTTTGTATGTGCATACATCCTGAATATACCTACTCAAGATGTCTGCAAATACAAGTAGTAATGAAAAAAAAAAAGTTGAATCTACACCTGTTCGGAAATTGGGAGAGCCTTCTCGAGAAGAACAGGCAAGAAACTCGAAAGGTCAAATTTTTTATCTCCTCTTTTAAATCGCCATTTACAATTTTGGTTTTGTTACATAGTCATTGAAACTTTAAAAAAAAATACAATCGGTATGCTTACATACACTTAAAATGTCAAAAAATAAGTTATAGACGTATACATTAATCATAATACAATAAACTATGTTGTTACCAAACATTTGATAACTTAGTCTAATTCAAAATCAGTGTCAGTTCTTTTCTGCCAGTCGTCCAGATCATCCAAGCTTAAATTTCTAATTTTTTGTATACCTTCAGATGAGTATAAGAGACTCTCTTGGTGCAATCGTCGAGATCATCCAAACTTACATTTCTATATTTTAGACGAGTATCAGATGCTCTCTTGGTACAATCGTCCAGATCAGCTAAACTGTTTTTAATTTTCTTGAATACTTTCAGACTAGTATAAGAGACTCTCTTGGTACAGTCGTCTAGATACTCTAGATCATTCAATCTTACATTTTTAATTTTCTTGAATACTTTCAGACGAGTATAAGAGGCTCTCTTGGCACAATCGTCCAGATTATGTGCGCTCTCGGCTTCGTGATGATGATGGCGGTTGGGCCCTTCGTATCATATTTGGTGGCTAACATATTCTGTATGTGCTTAGTGTTGGCTGGACAAATAATTTCAGTATTTCTGCCGGAGAGTCCATACTTCCTGCATCAGAAAGGTAATGAGATTTTTGTTTCCTCCATAACCATACTTAATTAACATCTATTAGAAGATATTTTTGATGCCGCTGTAACAATGTTATAATAAGTAATTGATGTTTTGAGGTTTAGAAGTAATATTACACACCACAGTTTAAAAAAATACATGAATACAAGAAAAAAAATACATTGGCCAAGTTGGAATGAGTTGCGTCATCAACATACCGTGTAGATAAATACATCATATACCTTTTTTTTTTTTTTTTTTTTACAAGAGAGAAAATACAGTCTTTACGGTATTCGACAAGGGAATTCAGCTGACTAGGCCACCCCTTGGATATGCAGGACTCGGGTAGAAGACCCACTACCGGCTAAAAACTCTCTAGATACTTAGACCTCCGTGGGGACACAATCGGGATCGGCGTTGGCCATTCCGCGATTGTGCCCCCTGGAGGGTTGCCTGGTGCCAGGGCTTACCTCTACGGAGGGGGTCGACAAGTATCTTGAGAAATTCGACCCCCCCAGACGGCCAAGCTAGGGGTGAAAAGTATCTCTCGGCCGGTTGTCATCCGGCCGAGCCATTTCAAAAATACATCATATACCTACATAAAGTTCATAATAATATAAGTTTCGTCGAGATATTTAGGATTTACAAAAATTACTTGACATTTTATCGTGATGCAACTAAGGAACCTGGCGCACAAGACGGCCATGACCACGGCCAAAGGCCGTAGGGAACCTGTCCCCTTAGACAAAAGCCGCACGCAAACTTTTCCGCAGTCGTTCCGCAGAAAAAATGTATAGAAATGACATTAGCATGTAACAACCTCAAGCTATTTCTTCCTCACCTAATGTCATCTCCACACATTTTTCCTGCGGAACGCTTGCGGAAAAATTAGCGTGTGGCTATTGCCTAAGCGGTCAAGGGCCTATTTCTGCTAATCTTAACGTTGTTATCTTGTCTTGATAGGATTTCAATAAAACTGCTTTTGTCACTTTTATAACCTTTTTATGGTGCAATTTATTCGTACTGTAATTTCTTGATAAGTCAATAGTGAGAAATATTTTAATTAGTTAGCGGCTTACCAACAAACTGTCTCAAAAAGCAATGCTATTGAAGCGTCATAAACACATTAAATTAACGCTAGCAGATTAACTATAGAACTAGTCATGACATGAATTTTTGTGGTATGTTATGATATGAATTGTCCTGATATGTAAGGGATTTTCGCCATTTGCCAGGAATGCAGCTGAAATACGAAATTAACAGAATTTTCAATGAATAAATATTTTCTAATGTACCCCTTTCTACTGACATTAATCCAAAACAAATCAAAACCCCTGTTCTGTAAGTATACTTCTTTTTGACACTTACAAACTTCTGTAAATTACTTATATCCTAAACTCGATGTCGGGAATTTTATCTACAAATCGGGTATATACCGGGTATAAGGGACGATGTTCCTTTTCTTTTAACAGTGAGTTCAGACCAAATGTTAATATTTGTTTACCGATGTTTATTTTTCCCGGAAAAGCTTTCAAAGCGAAAAAAAATTTTTCAAAAAATAAAAACCGACTTCAAAAACACTGAAAAGTTAAAATAATATAAGAATAGGTACAGACAACATCACACTTTTATATTGAAGTCGGTGCCAAACGACTTCAATATAGAATTTTATTTTTAACTTTTTAGTGAATGAAATCTTAATAGTGAAAGAAACCCTAATTAAATACCAGCTCACCTTCCCTCAATTTTCATGGGATCATCAGATCCTGACTTCGGTGACCTTGTAACCACCCTAGGAGTATGTATACTCTATCGAATACAAAAAGAATTTTGAAAATCGGTCCACAATTGCCGGAGTAATCGCGTAACATACACACAAAACACGTTGGAAACACCTTAAAATTTAAGGATTTTCCTCGATTTTCATGGGATCCCATCATCAGATCCTGGCTTTGGTGACCATGGGACCACCCTTGGAGTATACTCTATCGAATACAAAAAGAATTTTGAAAATCGGTCCACAACTGGCGGCGTAATCGCGTAACATACACAAAAAAAACATACGCATCGAATTGAGAACCTCCTCCTTTTTTGAAGTCGGTTAAAAAGGGGCTTTAATTTTTAATTTTTATTCATGTTACGCAAGGTATGGCGCGCTGGCATCATTTTTGTTCCGCTCACACCCCGGTGCGTTGACGTTTGATGACCCAAACAGCTGATTCCGCGTGCACTATGATGGAAAAATTATACGATTTACATTGCAAAGTTAATTTTTTGTGTATTTATTATAGTTTTTTGACAGAATATGATTTGTAAACGTTAACTTAGTTATATAACACCCCAAAATTTTGAAAAAAAACCGGAAAAAATTATGAATTTTCCGGGAGAAAATTTCAGTGATATTCAAATTAGGATCATGGTCTGAACTCACTGTTAAAAGAAAAGGGACACCGCTTATATCCTGTATGTCAGGTATTTCGATAGTTAAATTTGGTAACCCTACTTAGGCTCTATCTTCCAGGACGGACAACCGATTCGTTGAATGTGCTGACATATCTTCGCGGCTCCGAAGCTGCGGCTAAGGAGGAGTTGAAGGAATACGAAACCGCTGACGTCGACGATGTAGTTAACAAGTGGGAGATTTTCAAGAACCGCATCTTTCTAAAGTCCCTAGCCCTCATCATGGTTGTAGGCATCGCCACGCAATTCATTGGCCTAAACGTCGTCAAATTTTACCTGCAAACCATTTTCCAAATGACACAGACTAGTCTTTCGCCAGAGATCTCTTCGGTCATCGTTGGCGTGATCGAACTGCTGGCAGCTATTTTGACATCTATGGTCACTGACCGATTTGGAAGGAAATCTATCTACACTATGAGTTTGATCGGCATGGCAATTGGAATGGTAAGTGTAATGACTATAATAAGCACACAACGGTGGCACTTATTGGATTAAACTACTGTAGTATTATATTATCTGTGATTAAACTAAACTAAATTTAGTGCTGTCAAATTGTTTTCAATTCAAATTTTTAACAAAACCCACGATTGGACTGAAACTAAATTTAGTTTAGTTTAATCCAAATAGCGCCAACAGAATTGCCAAAATACTGATATTTAAAATGGTGGTTAATGTTAATATGATATTTCTAGACATATTTTATTCATTTAAATGACTTAACTCTACATTTTTAGTAGGACAAAATTAATCTGATACTTTATCCTGTTTTATATTACTACATACATATATGTGAAATTAAGCAAATTTTTAGGGGCGGCAAAGCAGTAAAAAAATAGTAGATTGTTTACCAGGGGAGCAAAAAACTATTTTTAAGACGAGAGTGTTTTTTGAATCCAGAGCGGAGTGAAGGATTCTAGAGTAGAATTCTGAGCGTAGCGAGGGATTCAAAGTTACGTTACTCGAGCTTAAAATAGTGTTGTTCCCGAGGGGAACATTCTACTTTTTATCACTCTCTCTGAGAAAACAAGCGAGACTTATAAGTAATTATCACGTTTATTTATTTAGTAACAATCAGTACATACATTTTATTTCAGGTTGGACTGGGAACCTTCTTTTACGTAACCGAAGGTGTACTTACAATTGTCGGATTCCTGAATTTCCTGCCAATAATTAGTTTGGTGGTGGTCATTTTTGCCTTCAGTGCAGGTAACAAAGTACAGACACTAGCAAAATATTAATATAAGGTGTAACAAAATAATGTGTTAATTTAATTTAAGGGCCATTAAACTGAATAATTTTCGCTACGGGCCAACTCCGATATCGCGAATTTTTTGTTACACTTTGTAACGAGGTGTTATACCTACTCTATATATAGCAACTCGTTGCATTCCCACCTAACCTGACTGCATTCTGAATTTTGGTCAAGTTCAATATCAACCTCCCTAAAAAAAATCCATACGCTAATTTTTCCGCCGTCGTTTTGCAGAAAAAAATGTATGAAAATGACATTAGCCTGTGATAACCTCACGCTATTTTATCCGCAGCTAATGTCATCGCCGCTTCCGAATTTTCACATCAATTTTCGCCTTAAACAGAGTTTTGTTATGGTTAAAAGCTCTTTTAGCCATTGAAATTCTAGCAATTATGTCTGGTGCACATCTAGAGTCATGTGTTATTAGGCTATCTAGGTATTTAAAGGAGTTAACTTGCTCTACTGGAGTTTTATTCGGAAGCGGCTCATTAAGACCTATGTCTGGAGCATAGCGTTATACGGCTGTGAAACATGGACGTTGACGCAAAGAGAAAGAGAAAGGTTGGAGGCATTGGAAATGTGGTGTTGGAGGAGGATGGAGAGGATTAGCTGTACAGAAAGGAAAACAAACGAGGAACTGTTACTTTTGGTCAACGAGGGAAGGCAGTTGTTGAAAACTATAGACAATAGAAGAGGAAAGATGCTTGGCCACTTGATTCGCCACGATAACTTCTTTAAGGCAATTTTATAAGGAAAAGTTGAAGGAAAAAGAAAAAGGGGACGGCCGAGAAGAACTTTTTTCGATCAAGTGAAGGAAAAAGTGGGAGTCGTGACGTATCAAGAGGTCAAAAGCCAGGCGGAGGATAGAGAGACGTGGCGATTGCTCCACCGACAAGAGCAATTAGCTCTTAAATATAAGAAGAATGTCATCGCCATACATTTTTTCTGTGGAACGACTACGCCAAAATAAGCGTATGGCTTTTGTCTATAAGGAGCAGAGGAGGCTATTTCAGCGGCAGCTAGGTTTGCCACTTGCTAAAAAACTAACCTCTAACTCCTAAAAGTTAAGGATCCTTCCAAAATCAGCTCGGTTCATGAAGCAAAAACCTGAAAAGCCTCGAAAAAAACACGAAACACGTTGGACGCACCTATAGAATTTAAGGGTTTTCCTCTATTTTTCTGGGATCCCATCATGAGATCCTGACTTTGGTCACTAAAAGGACCACCAGAGTGTTCTCTAATAATACAAAAAGAATTTTGAAAATTGATCCACAATTATTCGCAAAGTAATCGCCAATTAGAGTAGAGTAATATAATTTTTGTGTGCATGTTGCACACAAAATATATATGTATTGAATTGAGATTGAGAATCACCTCCTTTTTTGAACTCGGTTAATTAAGTTATTTTATTTCAAGACAAATTCTCCCATTATGAAAGTATTGATGTTATAGAAGAATTTTGTAAGCGATGAGGCTTTTAGTGTTTATCAACACAAGAACATTTATTTTCCAACAATAAATGGCGCTAATGTTAATCTTAGTAACATTGACAAAGGTAAAGAAAAGACAACTTGAGGTTAGATATCCCTTTTTTCTGACCGTGTGTGGCTTTTGACACATAGACAAAAGCCACAATCATTCCGCAGAAAAATGTATGAAGATGAAGATGAATGTAGCTGCGGAAAAAATAGCTCGAGGTTGACACAGGCTAATGTCATTTCCATACATTTTTTCTGGGGAACTACTGCGGAAAAATTAGCGTGTGGCTTTTGTCTGAAGGGGCAGGACGATTTCAGCTCACTTATTAGTTTGTGAGTTGCTCAGTCCACAGTAGGCCTTATCGTTATTTGACATTACCTTTTACTGCTGTCAAAATCATTTTTACAAAATCTCGTGACTGACCTTTCCTTTATTTCTCTTTCATCTTCCAGGACCGGGCTCCCTGAACTGGGCAATATTTTCAGAGCTTCTTGAGAGCAAAGCAAGGGGCACCGGCCTCTCAATAGGCATGGTGGTGACCAGTATGGCGCTCTTCGTCACGTCGAAATACTTCGCCGCAGTCATGGCGTCCATAGGCCCCGCGACCACCTTCTGGATATTCAGCGGAAACTGCCTCTTGTTCTGCCTGTTTATTATATTCCTTATACCCGAAACGAAGGGTAAATCCTTTACGGAGATACAAATCGCTTTGGGTGGCAGAAAGACGGCCGATGTTGAATCAAGTTCGGAATCCATTAAGTAGGTAACAGATTAGCAATAATTTAAATATTGTTTAAATTATAATGTGCAGCAACTGCAGCAAAACAGTATTATTAAATAATTTCGTAAGCTCCTTTCTGTTTGACCTTTGGACCGTTCTCATGTCTCGTAATCGTAATGGCGGTTTTCGTAGTGTAAATGTATAGCTTGAATGGGAGTTTACTGTTCATACCAAGATTGAGTTCAGGTTGTAATGATATTCTATTAATTTTGTATTGTACACAGACAGAATGAAAAAGTTCGATAGTTTTCAAATTGACTTGTTATCCCAAGCTAAAACACATATTAAAACACAAGGGCCTCACCAAGATAGCGCTGTAGCCAACACTGAGAAAAAGACACTACCCGAAATTACGAAACCGTTTTGTATTTCAGGGAGAAACTAAGTTTTAATATTAGTTACAAAACTTTTGTTGTTTATACAACAGTTACTGATTTCTATAAAAAGATTTCTTTCAAATAGTATTTGTATTTGTAATTTTTAAAAGTCAATTTTAGTAATCGTAAGATATTACATAATTTCATAGCTATCGCAAAGAATACTAATTATTATTAGTGTTTAGTCATTTCTACAAACCTTCTTAATAGCTTATACAAAAGATTTTTTTAGTTTCAAGAAATGGTTTTAGTACATGGCTACATTACAAACTTTTGTAATAAATACTAACCGCATAATTGCATATACAGTAAGATTTAAATGAAATTATTAAAGTGATTTCTAAATTAATTTAAACAAATACGTTTTGTAATTTCAGGTAACCGTTTCTAATTTTAAGTATGCATTTTGTTTATCCTGCTATTTTATAGGCAACATGACACGGGTGCCGTGCCATTCGAGTTTGTACACGTTTCGGACAACACCTTTGAAAATACATGCAATAAAAAATCGTAATGGTAGAGATACTACTAATTTTTGGTATTTGGTCTAGTGTTTTGTTGAATCTAACTTTAAGTTATTTTAGTATTTAAGTGTTTTGTAGCTTCTTACTGGTGCTTAAGTGTTATTGTTTATTTGGTTTGGTAATGTTACATAAATACTCATACAGGTGCCTTAACATACGTAAGTATCAAAAGAGATCACAAGCTATTGTTATTTTCAAAAATCGATAGATTCGCTCCCTTTAATCCTGATAGACATTTGTGATAGACACATCAAGATTTTAGGCAGTGATTCAATGCGTTGATGATAATAAAAAATAGTTCCACATCGTAATCTCTTTTGTCTCACCTATGTAAATACACTTATATGATCAGTTACTTGACGAAACTTAATAAATACCTAATAGTTTTACTAAAGCACTATTAAAAATAACAAAACACAAAATACTAAAATTTACTAAAAATTTGTATCTTTCACTGACGTCATAATTTTCAATATTATTAAAATGCAATGTTAGAATTACAAAACAGTTAGTATTTTTCAACTACGTCATCATTTTCGATATTATTAACACACTCTTAGAATTACAAAACAGTATTTGTTACAATGACAGAAAAGGTTAGTAATTGCAAATGACGTCATCGTTTCGAATAAATTAAAACACACACTTGAAATTACAAAAATGTTACATGTTGTATTTACTATTTGAGTTTACAAAAATCGATTTGTATTTTTTACAGGACATTTGTTGTCCTCGGGTTTACTAGGATTTTAGTTTAAATTACTGTATTTTTGTTAGTTTTTCGCTCAGTGAATATGGTCTGATATAACATGCGACACTTTAGTGTCGCATGTCATATCAGAGGATAATTTCCGTGAAAATTCAGATTGTTTTTTTATCTCAGATTATTGATAAAATCTCCGCGCGGTCGAAGACTTATATACATATATCAATAATCTAAGTTTTTTATATCTTAACTGCGGTAGGTAAGGCAAGAAATCAATTCCATATTATTTCCTATTTTTCAAAGGACAAGGGCAGTAGGTATGTAACCCGTGTCCAATAAGTTCGAATACACATCTTTTTGCGATAGCACTAAACTAATGCGGATCGCTGACCAAAAAGTTTTTATTTCAGTTTAAAAAGTATGTTGACCTAAACAAAACACTATCATTTTAAACGTCAATCTGTGCATATTATATCCTTTAATCAGCGATGAACGCAATGAAGCATTTTCGTGAAATTATTATTAAGAAATTTTGTAATGGTGATAGCCCGAGTGCAATTTTCAAATCTCTATAACCTGTTGGAATAAAACGCAATCTAGTTTATACTACCATCAAAAGGTATAATGAAACCTCCTCAATGGAAGACAGACAAAGATCCGGTCGGCCTCGTTCAGCCAGAACTAATAAAGTTGTAAAAATTGTAAGACAGCGAATTCGGAGAAAAAAACACCGTTCTATACGAAAACTAGCTGCTGATCTAAAAATATCACGAGGATCAGTACATAATATTTTGAAATTGGACCTTGGATGTCATGCCTATAAAAAACGGAAAGTTCATGGCATTTCTGAAGCGACAAAAAAAGAGAGTAGATAGATGCAACACACTAAGGTAAACGCTGGTGTACTCGTCAGTGTCCCAATACTCGTCAGGTACACTTTAAAAGGGGCTTATAAAATTTCTACCAACCGTAAATGATATAATTGTGATTGAAATACAATCACAGCACTATAATGTTTTATTATATTTGCAACACTGCATTAAAATTGTAATTGTGTCAAAAATTCGAGGTGCTAAAAGTGTGCGCTCAGAAAAAAATCTGTAATAGGTATAGTTTGGCAACTAAACTGAGCAACAACCGGCTCCTATTTTTTACATAATATACCGCTTCAGGTATTTATACGGTAAGTGTGTTTGTTTTTTAATAATAGTATAATACATTTTCTAACACTATACCTATTAATTAGTGCTAAATCTTGAGAATTTATTTTTTTATTGCATGTGACATTCATTGGTGCTCGCTTATGCCTGTTTTGCCCAATACTCGTCATTTATGTAGTTCTGACGGATACTGGGGCGAGCATTAACAAAAGTACATTAACCCGTCATTGTTACTTTATTTCTCGGTATTAAGTTTAATTTTCCTTTGACATTATAAAAATCTTATACTTAGATAACGATGGATATGGGGACGTTCGTTACAATTGTACCTGAGCCCATCATAGAGTACGATATTCGTTTGAATCAATTTATTTTATGATTGGATAAAAGTAGGTATCTCTATATGTACAGTTTTTTTTTTAAATTCAAATAATTTCTTGAAATTTTATATTAGTTATAGTTATATCAGTATAATAGTTTCATTATTATGATTACATTTTTATATGGTTCAGTAACATTTATAGACTACGTTTTTATGGGACCTATTTTTACAAAAATATTTAACTGTTCTATGCACTTTGGTCGAGCAGGTATTGAACTTTTCAATGACTCGTGAGATAGGCAGTTTGCTTCATCATCATCATCATTTCAGCCACGAGAAGCCCACTGTTGGACATAGGCCTCTTCCAATGATCTCCATACCGATTGGTCCTGCGCCTCCCGCATCCAGCGGCTTCCCGCGACCTTCACCAGATCGTCTCCCGGTATGCGGCCGCCACTCGAGGACCTTTCGGCCCAACGGCCGTCAGTTCTACGAGCAATGTGTCCTGCCCACTGCCACTTAAGGTTTGCAATTCTTTGGGCTATGTCGGTAACTCTAGTTCTTCTACGGATCTCATCATTTGTGATGTGATCACGTAGAGAAACCCCGAGCATAGCCCTCTCCATTGCCCTTGGAGTGACTTGTAACTCTAGTTCTTAGCCAAGCATAGTGGCAGATTATACTCCTCGGTCTTCTGTATAACCTGCCGCAGCGTATGGATGTGGTCTATGGTGCAGTGAAAAACGCAGATTATTTGTTAAAAATTATATTTGAGGAAGAGTCTCATTGGATAAATATACACGAGCTATCAAAATTCAGAGTAGAAGTATGAAATACATGTCAGATTCCAAATTCATATTAGAAAAGTAAACAAGTATAAAACTGCCAGTGTCCTTATTAATGTCATAAGTTTTAATATATGGTACTATAGCCATTTCGGAATCCGGCTTTATCGGGAGGCTGGAAGTCGTCGAACCTACTTGCGAGATGATTCGTAATGACCCTCGAGAACAGATTGTAAACATGACTAAGGAGCGTGATGGGTCTATGGTTCTTCAACTGGGCCCTGTCGCCCTTTATGAAGAACAGTGCCACCATGCCCCTATGCCATGCCTTAGGCGTTTTGCCCTCGAGTATGACGGAGTACAATATAGCCACTGCAGCGCTTTCCGGACTGATAGTCCATTCGCTTTAGGAGTTAGGCTGTAACTCTATCATCACGCGGCGCCTTGTTGTTTTTAGGCTGTTTGAGAGCTACACTGATCCCGTACAGGCTGACGTTCGGGATGTCTTCGGTGTAGTGCCGAGTCAATTTGGCTCTAGGATCTGTGGCCAGAATAACAGGTGCCTGTGATGATGCGTAAAGCTGTCCATAGAAGCGTTCGATCTCGACCGTAAGTTCAGGTCGGGGTGTAATGACTCTGCCGTCCTCTGTCTTCAGCAAACTCTGACCGGGTGACAGATCTCTTGCGAACACTTTGGAGCCTTTGTTCTGCTCGATGGCCTCTAATACGTTTCGTATTAAATCAGAGTATGTCGCGAGTCAGACATTAAGGCCCGTATTACAGAACGCAATAGTCCACTGCTGGACAATCTTTCCCAGCACCAACCCACTGCTGAACAATCTTACCCAGCACCAGCCCACTACTGGACAATCTTGTCCAGCGCCATCCCAGTGTTGAGAATCATGCCCAGCACCAGCCCACAGCTGAACAATCTTGCCCAGCACAAGTCCACCGCTGGGCAATCTTGTCCAGCAACATCCCACTGTTGGGAATCATGCCCAGCAACAGCCCAGTACTAAACAATATTTCCCAGCACCATCCCATTGCTAGGAATCATGCCAAGCACCAGCCCACAGCTGAACAATTTTGCCCAGCACCATCCCATTGCTGGAAATCTTTCCCAGCACCAGCCCCATTGATGGACACACTCATCCAGCACCAGCCCACAGCTGGACACTTGCCCAGCATCAGATTTTGGCGAAAATATCAACCTTATTTGGTAACATAATATGAATTTATTTTCTCAAGAGTGGTTTCGACCATACTTAAGTAATCAAAGATCAAATCTTTACTTGAGCGTACAAGGCACTTCTATAATAAGCAATTACTCAGATGAACAACGATCAATGAATCTCGTTTTAAGAAACTTCAATAATTAAAGCTCATCTTAAAACTACATAGTTTTAAAACTAGATTCATTACTGAGAATCGTTTTATAATACGGGCCTAAAAGATCTGTTTGTTGAGTCACCAACGAGCATTTTCAGAAGACTGTAGACCCATTACACGCCATTCCTCCATCAGCTTAGCTCTCGGCTCCGAGATCTTACTTCTTTCCTAAGTACGGCTGATTTCCAGCAATGGGATGGTGCTGGGCAAAATTGTTCAGCTGTGGGCTGGTGCTTGGCATGATTCCTAGCAATGGGATGGTGCTGGGAAATATTGTTTAGTACTGGGCTGTTGCTGGGCAATCTTGTCCAGCAACATCCCACTGTTGGGAATCATGCCCAGCAACAGCCCAGTACTAAACAATATTTCCCAGCACCATCCCATTGCTAGGAATCATGCCAAGCACCAGCCCACAGCTGAACAATTTTGCCCAGCACCATCCCATTGCTGGAAATCTTTCCCAGCACCAGCCCCATTGATGGACACACTCATCCAGCACCAGCCCACAGCTGGACACTTGCCCAGCATCAGATTTTGGCGAAAATATCAACCTTATTTGGTAACATAATATGAATTTATTTTCTCAAGAGTGGTTTCGACCATACTTAAGTAATCAAAGATCAAATCTTTACTTGAGCGTACAAGGCACTTCTATAATAAGCAATTACTCAGATGAACAACGATCAATGAATCTCGTTTTAAGAAACTTCAATAATTAAAGCTCATCTTAAAACTACATAGTTTTAAAACTAGATTCATTACTGAGAATCGTTTTATAATACGGGCCTAAAAGATCTGTTTGTTGAGTCACCAACGAGCATTTTCAGAAGACTGTAGACCCATTACACGCCATTCCTCCATCAGCTTAGCTCTCGGCTCCGAGATCTTACTTCTTTCCTAAGTACGGCTGGGTTTTCAAAACTTTGCAGCCGCCGTAAAGACAGCTTCCAGAATCCTGTCATGTTAAATGTCCACGTCCGTGCAGTCCTCTAGATAATCAAAGCGATTTTGCAATTCGAGTTGAAAGCGCTCGGGGTTTTGGATCTGGATGGCTTCGGCACGGAGCGATACCTTTCCGCTTTTATGTTAAGATTCAATGCGCCTCTTACCGTTCGGTGATCGCTCCCCATGTTAAACGAATTGATTACTGAGACGTCATTGAATATACTGGTCTTAATCTACATGATTAAGTCAATCTCATTTTTGTCACGCCATCCGGACTTTTCCAGGTACACTTTCGATGCAGCCGTTTTTTGAAGAAAGATTTCATGATATAGAGTCCCTCTCTGTCCATGTAATCGGCTAGCATTTGACCTCGGTATTTCCGGATTCCAACTCGAAATTGCCCCACTTTCAACTCATTATCGCCTCGCTTGCCTAGCCTTGCGTTGAAGTCTCCCATGACAACGGTGTAGTGAGTCTTGGAAGCATGTACCTATTGCTCGAGAAATGTTCTTATATATAGCTTTCACTTCCTCGTCGGGGTGGGTTGAGGTCGGGGCGTAGACTTGTACCTTCAGCGAATACCGTTTGGTGATTCTGAGTATAGGGTATGCCATCCTATTCGACACACTTTCGATCTGTACCTCGTTGTTCACGAGAGATTTATGGACAATGAACCCGATACAACCTTGGGACAGGTCTTCGCCCTCCCGGAAATAGAGCAGGTTGCCAGATTTAAGGACCATCGTGTTATCACCATCTCATCGGACTACGAATAGTCCCACAATACTCCAACAAATCCTGCCCAATTCCTCCTGTAATTCCAGCAGCTGTTCCTCGGTCCGCAGTGTACGCGCGTTATACGTTGCCAGGGCCAAGGTCGTTTGATTGGGGGTTTTCGCCGCCCGGGGATTCTTCGCACCCCAGGTTCCAGCCCTGGGTCGACGATGGTCACTGCCGACACGGCCTCCGGGACCGCCGGGCACTTGGGGCCTTTGGCTAGTCCGATCCATTTGGGGGGGGGGGGGGAGTTGGACCTTCTGAGGCCGTTTGACGTGTGCTGTTCGATCCACTAGTGGAGCATTAAAAAGAATAAGTATCATAGGATCCAGCAAGATCAATGTTGGATCTTAGTGAACTTCAGCGTGCTATTTGATCAACTGGTGGATCGAGATGGTGGATTCTACTGGACAGAAGGTTTTTTTGGCCACTGCTCTCATAGGCAACCACTGAGCAATTTTGCCGGGAAAAAACATCACCCTGATCTCTATATCTTAATGGGCCCTTCTATCCTAATGCGACACACTTTTTTAGGACGAGGGAATCTCTTTACAATTCACAAGTGACTGTAGCTGACAAGGCTATCCTTTGGATAAGCCGTAGGACTCGGGTAACAACCCCATACCTGGCGAAACTACCCTGCGGTACCTCTCTACCCCCGGTGAAGACATGTTCGGGATCGAACTAGCCATTTCCCGAATACACCCCTTGGGAACAGGCCCAGTGGTATAAACGAGCTGGGACTTGCCAAGGAAGGGGTTACTCGGTTGTGACCCCCCAGACGGGCAACCAGGAAGGTGATGTAATATCTCCCAGCCGGTTGTGGGTTGGTTGAACCTGAATCCTTCCTGGCTGCTTAGGGTAGTAGGTGCGCACCTTAGAAGGCGCGCCTCTTCCTACCTAACCGCCTACGACGGAGCGGGGCGGCTTGAGAGTCCTCCTCCCACGCCCGCTCCGCTGCAAATACTGCAACTGATGGATGTGGCAGTTTTCCGGCCTTTAAAACAAATATGGAGGAAGGCCGTATATGATTCATCATAATGATAATCAGTTTGTCATACTTAAAAAAGAAAATTTCTATTAATACTTTTATATTGAATATACTCTTTGGTTTTCGCAAACCCTTTAAAGAAATTTATTTAAAGTAAATTATTAGTCTGGGATCTGCTTTCTTTATGACTATAATATGTATAAAATACAAATAAATATTACATTATTTTATTATAACGTAAGTACCTATGTGAAAAATAAAACGAATTCAATTATATATTTTTTTCGTAATGATTATAATGTAATCTTTAACGTATAGCAATAAAGTTCAAGGTAGCGTGAAAAATCGACGACTTTTGGGTCAACATGACGGTTACCAGGACAAACTTGCCGACTACTGGTACAATTGGCTCCTTTTTACTTTTTTATATTACAATAAATTATTTATTTAGTTTATCTAGAAACCACTTTTACCTCTGAAAACTACAATAAATATTTTAGCAAGCTATCGAAGTTTTAGATTATTAAGTCTACAAGGTTTACTGTAACACAGCTCCAAAGTCAGCAAAGTTCAAAACCTGACGAGTACTGGGCCTTCTACCTTACTCGCTTGGCACGCAGGGGACGAATTTATTTTTTCTGATGAGAAACTTTTTGTGTTAGAACAACCTCATAATGCCCAGAACGATCGTTTATGGGAAGCAAAGATAGAAGATATTCCGGAGAGTGAGAAAAATGTTCCTAGGTTCCAGAACTCACCTTCCGTGATGGTGTGGGGTGCAGTTTGTAAGCGGGGTAAGTTGCCTTTGGTATTCATCGAAAAAGGTGTTAAAGTTAATGCTGAACACTACAAAACAGAGGTTTTGGAGAAAATTGTTGCCCCTAACTTGAAAAGTATGTTTGGGGATGAATATTATGTGTTCCAACAAGACGGAGCTCCATCACACACTGCAAACGATGTTCAAGCTTGGTGTCACGCTAATTTGACCGATTTTTTGGCGAAACCTGAATGGCCACCCAGTTCTCCAGACTTAAACGTATTAGATTATTTCGTATGGTCTTACATGCTTTCGAAAACACTTGATTATAAAATCACAAACATGGATCAATTTAAAAAGATCATCAAGAAAATTTGGGACGAGATGCCAATGGAAGCGGTGCGTGCTGCGTGTGAATCCTTCGAAAAACGTTTGAGGCTAGTAAAAAAAGTTATCGGTGGAGTTATTCCAAAAAAACTATTGTAAAATATAGTATTTAAGTGTGCCTTTAATAAAACATTTTCAATTTTACCATAACTATTCGTACTTTTATTTTATTGAGGTCTGAAATTGTATGCGAACTTATTGGACACGGTGTATATATCGGGGGCACGGATCGGGGGTTGTTTATTTTTAATTTTGCTATAAGTAGGTAGGTACACGGTACAACAGTGGAACACCCTTGAGGTGATGCTGTCCTACAAAAATCCACCAATACCGATTTGCCAGAGAACTCACCAAAGTTCTGGCCTTCCCAAAACCTTATTATAATATCTGTGCCTGAACCACAGAATAAATAATATTACTAAAGTACCTGAACTAAGTGAAGTTATCGATGTACTCGTAAAGGTCATCTGCGGCCAACAGCATAGGTCAATCAAAAAATGTTTCCCAGTGGAAGATCTCAATGTTTATGATAAATAATAAGTAACACTATTTATAATATGTAAAAAAATGTGAGTGTATATCGATCAACTACACCTACATTTTATTGTTGAGACAAAAAATAGATTGGATATTCTGTGCTTATAATGGCGATTACCGCCATTTTGGTTCGTGCATGCGTAAAAACCAGGGAAAAAAAGAACACGGGTAATTTTCTTTCTCACTTTTATTTTGAATTCATCATTAAATTAATTATGTATAGTATGATATTAATAATATGTTTAATTAGTAATAAAGCTTTAAATTGATTCATCAACTTTTCATTTCACTTCTTTTCATAACCGAACCGAGATTCAGGAAGCAGTGAGATAATAGTTTCTCTGACAAAACGTTCGACGAAGGAGGGAAGAAACACTTCGATGTGTAGGGCAAAAACGGAGCAAAGGGAGCAATTTAACCAAACTCTCGACTCCAACCCGAACGTTTTTTTATACCACAAAGGTGGCAAACAAGCATGCGGGTCACCTGATGGTAAGTGATCATCACCGCCTATGGACGCTTGCAATACCAGTGGTATCACTTGCGCGTTGCCAACCTTAGATATAAATACCTCTTCACGCCATTTTTTAAGAACTCCATGCTGTAGTTCTTCTTGAAAACCCCAGAAGGGAGCTCATTCCACAACCTGAGCGTACGCGGGAGAAAATGTCTCGTGAACCGTACCGTACGCGACTATTTTGGTTCTAAGGCGTGAGGATGAATTCCCTCCCGATGGCGAGCGGTGCGATGGTAAAACGTGGCCATTGGCATCATATGGAACAGTTCTTCAGAACACACCCCGTTGTACAGACGATAAAATACGCACAATGAGGCAAAGTCTCTCCTTAAACTTAAGGGTTCAATACCGTCCGTAACACTGGGATCGCCGACAATCCTTACCGCACGTTTTTGGATCATGTCAAAAGGTCCGAGCTGGTACTTTGGTGCTCCTGCCCACAGATGACAGCAGTACTCAATATGTGGCCGACTTGGGACTTATAGAGTATAAGTCTTTGAGCCGGTGTAAAGTACCGCTTTGATCTGTTGAG
Organism: Schoenobius gigantellus; assembly: GCA_963935595.1. Taxonomy (NCBI): domain Eukaryota; kingdom Metazoa; phylum Arthropoda; class Insecta; order Lepidoptera; family Crambidae; genus Schoenobius; species Schoenobius gigantellus. The sequence goes on along the minus strand of OZ012562.1, from coordinate 17,880,678 downwards.
CACACCAACTCCGCCGCCGACCGCTCGAGAGATTGGTCGCTACGAAACGCTACTCTGGAAACATTGGAAGCGGGTCTACCCGTGTTGGATATCGAGCTCGGCGCTCGGCATTGTGAGGATGGGTTCTGGCACAAAGCCGACGGCAAAGCTCCGTGATCGGACGGAGTGCCAGCAAGAGCGGATCCAGTACGTCATTTTGAGGGGGGGGGGCGGGGGCTCGTTCTGACAAGGTTCCTACTCAAAAAAACCACAAGAAAACAAAAGTAAAGGTTTTATTACCTTGAATTTTTACAAAATAAAGTAACCACGCCTTGTTGCCCCCCCTCCTGGATCCAATACTGGAAGGCGCGGCGACTCTACCTCCTTGGGAACCGAATCGCCTTGTTGGCCGCAAAAATACTGACCAACACCCATAATACTCGTAAGAGGCAGATGTCATTGTTCGGTACGTCTTCAGAAAGACCAAATCACGAATTTAGCTTCGTCCTCAAAGCGGTTTTTTGGTATTATACAAGATGCTACAAGCCAAATCGTTCCACGATTTGATAAATAAACATGCAACAAAAACGTCATTATCATCAAACAGAGGCCCAATTCTACTAATAAGTTACAGCCGAATCGAAACTGAACCGTTGCGATCGACCAATCAGAACGCCACATTATCACGCCATCGAGCAGTTGAAAGGCAATTATAAGCGCTCCGATTGGTCGACCGCAACGGTTCAATTTCGATTCGGCTGTAATTAATTAGCTGAATTGGACCTCAGCTCATATACGTCCCCACCGAGGGGCTCGAGCCTTTCCTATGTTAGGGTGATTGTGGGGTGATTAGGCCTTAAGTCAAGCGCGCTGGCCCAGTGCCAACTTCACATACACGACGTTTTCCTTCACCGTAGGGAGCGTCAGACAAATGTACACAAACACATTTGTACATGGCGGTCTCGAAACCCGGACCTCCCGATTGGAAGGCAAGTGCTGAGTTCACATCGCCACCGACGAGACGCAACAAAAAAGTACTTAAAAATAATAAGTTCAATAAATAAAAAATACGATAAATGTTGATTGGGGTGTCCACATTACAAGGAACTGAGTGAAAGAATGGGGTTCTTTATTTGATCACCTTTTGCATAATTAGTGCAGTTTATTAACATAATTTTCAAAGGAGGTGTACATACATACCAGCTTATGACAGCTTTGGTTAGCACTAGTGAAGCTACCACTAGAGGGATTCGGAGTGAGGTGGTTAGTTTTCCGCACCTAAGTCACTGCACATGTCTGAACTGTGACAGCTTGTTATAATCGACGAGCTCGTGATCCTTTGCCGTACTGGAAAAGGCAATGAGGCGTCTAATGGCGTCATCTTCCTTCAGCTCCCGGTAGTAATAGGTGCAGGTCACCGTGTGCCTTGCTATCGCGACAACCGCGTGAGGGAGGCTGTCGTATGTTAGCCCCTGTTCTTCATGGAACGTGAGCAGCATAGGCTTTACTCCAGTGCCAAATCCATCCCTCCTGTAAATGAATTAACAGACTTTTTTTTTGGCACAAAAATGGGCGTTTCTTTCCATCTTGAGTGAAGGTCAGGAAGGGAGTATTGAAGTAGCACCTTCGTAGTGTCGCCCCAGAAGCCATTTTGCATGTCAAAGACCTCTGTACTTGCCGGGATGTGTACATTCCCTCGTAAATGTCTTGGAGGGCGTACACGATATCCATCAGACTCCGTTGTGTACGGATAAGCTTTTTGGTAATGGACGTAATGGCGACAGGACTTCCTTAACACATTTCGAATAGGTCGTTTCTATCGATGAAGTTTCATATTCATATTCATATTCGTTTATTTCATAAAACATGGGTAAAAGTTAAAAAAAGCAGGTGTACAGCCATGATTCGCCTTATAGGCATATGAAAATAGACAACAGACTTGAACATATTAAATTAGTAAAAACGCTTAAGAAATGTCAATATAATAACAAGCTCGGTATTATTTAATAATTAATATCAACCACAATATAATGTCTGTTTATAAGAAGTAAAACCAGATAGTTTACATTTAGAAGCATTAGTAAGTACTTACATATAATAATTAATGTCAAAAATAATATAACAAATTAAATTAACAATGTCAATGAGTAGTAATTAAATTAAAATGGTAATACAAAATACAAAAAAAAAACTACTTACATGCTAAGGACCGTCAAAATTAATTATACTTACAATGTCAGTTAAAAATTTCATAATAATAAATGTCAAAAAAAATAGATTTACAATGTCAAATTAATGCTAGAATAAGAAATTGAGTAAACTACCTATTAATCTAATGTAAAGTGTCAACAGATATAGTTTCCATTATACCACGACGTTGCATCCTCGAGATTTATATATTAACCAGGTAGTCCACTTTCCAATGTACCGGGCACCAAGCACAATTTTAGAGCGAAGACATAAAAATAAAAAGATAGGTAGGTAGTTTTAGTATTATTCACCCGCTTGCGCGATGTTACGTCGTTTGACTCATTCGCTTTCTTTGTGCGGGCATCACAGCATCGGAATATTAAAGATCAAAGTTTTATTATTTTATAACTTTATTTTTAGTGTGTTGTGTAGTTGTTATAGATATCAATATGTGTAAATGAAAACGTAAGTATTCTAAGCAATATATTAAGGAAAAGATTCGTAAACTAGAGAAACGTTTGCGTCACCGCCGCCGCCGCTGCGAGCATTTTGATGGTGCTGGAAGTACCTATGTAAGTTTAAATTATAAGTGTTTATTGTTTATTATATTGTACTATTTTTTCGACACGTTCTCATCTTTACATTTCGTTCGTTTAAAGCAAAACTTTATTTCGTGTTTGTTCGAATCAGTAGATTATATTTAGCTCACTAATTAATTTCATTTTGAAATTTATTTAGCAACAAAAAGAGCCTTGCTATTTGCGCATTGCCTAACGTTACTGTTTAATTAGAAAATATTCTGTATACAGTGTTAAATAAAATGGTATCCGCAGAATACCAGCGTCAAAGCACTCTGTGCCTCTGCATGCGGGGCCTATTTGGCCTAAAATCTATCTGAATATATATTTATATTTTTTTGTTACATTGTGTGTTGTATTTTTTGTACCAAATAAACGTCTATTCAAGCAATAATTCATAATTACTAAAGAACCGTGAATCGGCACTTTGAAACACGCCTTGTACACGTGTTTAAGTGTTATTATTTCTTTATATTTATAGAACAGTGTGCTTTGGAACTATGATGCGATTATAGTCACGCACAGTACTACGATGCAATTGTAGTCATGTTTTTTGGTCAGATTTATTGGTACCGTGACGCGATCACGGTCTCGATCACAACACTTCGTGTCATGACATGATGCGATAATGACCTAGCTTATTTTTTCAACAGAATGTTATTATTTCTTTATATTTTATAGAACTGTGTGCCTTGGAACTATGATGCGATTATAGACACACACAGTACTACAATGCGATTGTAATCATGGTTTTTGGTCATACTTATTTATTAGTACCGTGACGCGATTACGGTCTCAATCATAGCACTTCCTGGCATGATGCGATCATGACCTAGCTTATTTTTTGAAAGAATGTTATTATTTCTTTATATTTTATAGAACAGTGTGCCTTGGTACTATGACGAAATTATAGTCACGCACAGTACTACGACGCGATTGTAGTCATGTTTTTTGGTTATATTTATTAGTACCGTGACGCGATTACGGTCTCGACCACAGCACTTCCTGTCATGGTGTGAGCATGACCTAGGTTATTTATTCAACGGAATGTTATTATTTCTTTATTTTTTAATAGAACAGTGTGCCTTTGTACTATGATGCGATCATAGTCGCGCACAGTACTACCACAATATAGAGAATGGTACTACGATGCGATTGTAGTCATGTTTTTTGGTCATACATATTAGTACACAGGCTGAGGATAGCCTCGCAGAATATGACTCGCCTCGCAGAATATTACTAATGTTACTCGCCGACAAACTACTTCGTAGTTTTGTGTTTATGTTTATAATAGTACATTTTGTTAAATAAAATAAAATAAAAATCCATGGAGAGGATGAATTGGCTTCAGTGTGTTATCATACATCCCATATGTTCAGTCAGTGGTTCATGTGACTGAAACTTGTAATGAGTGACAACCTAGTAATGTACAGGTGATGATATCAGAAGCATCAGCCAAGTGTCCCATACCACCCACTAGCTCTCAGGTACGTGTAAATGATGTTAACCCTCCAGCAACCAATTTATTTGAGAATATTTTAGAGGTCTTAGGGACCTCAAAAGGGAAACACGAGCTTTTCGGAACAAAAATCCAGGATGAAATCTCTGAACGTTGGGGTCATATATTGTGCGGAGGCTTAAATAAGGATTAAAAGAAAGAGTTAGAGGGCAACATCTTCATACCTGAAAACTTTCAATTAGTTAAAACACCCAAATCGAATCCCGAAATCACTGCTGTGTTACTCAAAGAAATCAGCTTATATTGGACCTTCATTATAAAAACACGCTTAATCGAAGGAAATTAATAATGTATTCATTAGATAAGTTTAAAAAGATATTGCACGTGTACGAAGTGATTCATTTCTCTTTGGCGGGAATCTCACTAATAAAATTAAAGCATCGAAGTTGGCAGAAATATCGACTCCAAATCAAGAAAGTTCCAGCGGCGAGTACTTCTTCTTCTAATAGGCCTTCAGTCAGCCAGCAGGAAAACTACAAAGCTCCACCGCGTCAAATGCCACGCACGCAGTGACGTGGTTAGGCGTGGAGTCACTCGTACCATTAGTCTGCGAGGAAAGCACCTGTAGTAGATCGATATCAGACAACGAAGTCTCGACCAAAGGCGCCGATCAAAACATAATAATAAAAAAAAAATATTATTATTTTGGTAATACTTAAATGAAAATATTTTATTCACACCTGAAAAAAGAATACAATCGATCCAGTTCTCTTATGAGTTGTAACGGGTAAAACGGATTACAAATTTCTTTTTAAGAAACCGAATCTCAAAGATGTTTACCTATAAGTTCACGTTTTTCACAGTCAAATATTGTGACATTACGTTATGAAATTAAGAAGTTATACTAAATGAGAGCAGTAAGATGATGCAATGATGAATTAGATCAATTTATATATAAACTAACTAACATAATATTTCCCACCTGTAATGCTCTTTTCTTGCTAATTGTCAAAGTTTGGGAAAAGAAAACAAATTTAATCCTTGACTTATTGAAATAATAAGCTTTATATGTTTACATACAGTTTCCTTATGCATAAGCATAAGAGAACAATACAATCATAAGCCAGCCATCATAATAATAGCCAGATACAATCATATCCTTAGAGTTGTAAGTTAAATTAAAGAGAATCAGGTACCTATATTATAATAGATACAGAAATCTATACAATCAAAGGGCGGAATGGTTCGGGATTTTTTATGAATCTCGGTATCAAACTAATGTATCTAAAAATTGGGTACAAATCTGGGTAATGGAATACACCAAATGAAAATGTTTTATTTCCTTCCCCGTAACGGTGGTTAGTGGATCGTACCTTCGACTTTAAGTTCTTGCGATCACGGGTCAATGATACTGTACTCCAATTCCTTAGATTTTATATGTTTTAGATATGTAATTCCACAGAATTCTTCCTTGTTATACTAGTTGTTTCTTAGTTCCTCCACTGAAAAACCGGACAGCCAACCGGACTGCCCTGGAGATTCATAGTACAGTGTTGGGTTAAATATATGTAACATGTCTATGATCATATGGCCCGGGGCTCTCACACTGGGTTTTACAAACATATTTTTTAATAAATTGTTATATTTTGTTGTTTGTTGGATTAAAAAGATAGCATATGGAGGAGAGAGCACCTATTTTGTGTGCAACTGCTACCATTAATTCAAAGAGGATAGCCTTTGTGAGTTGAATTGTGAGTTGAATTTGAATAGAAACCAATCTGAAACTTTCTGTGGTGAAAATCTAGAATATTTATAGCATGAAATCTGTAAATATTGTTCATTGGTCCACCAAGATGCCGCTTACTATCAGGTTTTTTTATGAAATAGGGGATGTAAAAGACGGATTTTGGGAATATAATGTGTTTGAAAAAAAAAAAATCCTACCTACCAAAAAACTTAATAAAATCTGTTCTAAATCAAAAAGAAAATTCAAGTAATTAAGATATACCTAAGGTACCTTGGTAATTAGCGTAAGTACTTAAATTATTATAACAAATTGATGAATCATTCGGAGAATCCTTATTATTTATAGCTAAATATGTATTGCGTGTCCTGAGCCTTAATCTCGAGCTGGAAACGGAACCTCGAAGGTCGCGTGCACTTGATATGTTCCAACGAAACTATTTCGTAATTTTTCTTGAATAAAATGAAAAGCAGGAGAAATGATATACTTCGATTATAACTAGGGATTGATTTTTCTAAGGTCAAGGTATTGGTAAAGGAATCACACCCATAATACCCCAACCAGTTACACCACCTATGAAACTCTTGTTATGAACTATCAATTTAGATGTCTATTTTTTAGCCACTATGCATTAATCGTCGAAACATTATCTTAGATTTAAATTTGAGCAAATAACTTAAGAATTTCAATGTCTTCCCTTTGCACTTGCTTCAGCTTCATACATTTTCACTAAGCTTTTGAAACCCATATTATCTTATCTTAGAAGTCTAGTTTACTATTATAAATTATTTAGGTGATTTTCTGTGCCTTGGAAATTCTTATCAAGATTCTATCAAGTGTCTATCATGCGTAATAAAACTCTTATTCACTGATTTAGATTTTGTTATAAATTATAAAAAAAAGTCAACATATACCGAATTAACGACAAACTTTCCTTTTTCTCTCTCTTCTAATCAAAAATTTCTCAAAATACTCTCTAAACATCCTACCTGGTTAATATATAAATCTCGAGGATGCAACGTCGTGGTATAATTAATGGTTAAACAAACTTACCTTTGTGATGTTTGACCATAATTATACGAGACGTTGCATCCGAAGAGATTTATACTCCCTCCCTACCCATTATTTGCTGTGTTGCAAATAAATACCCAATGTTTTTGAGAAATTTTGCTCTAAAGGAATGAGTCAAACGACGTAACATCGCGCAAGCGGGTGAATAATACTAAAACTACCTACCTATCTTTTTATTTTTATGTCTTCGCTCTAAAATTGTGCTTGGTGCCCGGTACATTGGAAAGTGGACTACCTGGTTAATATATAAATCTCTTCGGATGCAGTGTCTCGTATAATTATGGTCAAACATCACAAAGGTAAGTTTGTTTAACCATTAATTATTTAACTGATTTATCATTTAAAAAATTTTCAAGACTAATATGCCTTACCAGCAAGGAAACGATTGAGGGCAGTCTTAAACTGTTTATTGTCAGGATTTGTCCGTATAGATAATGGAATTTTATTATAAATAGTAGGTACAATACAATTTACACTAATTTTGCGAAGTGAAGGCTTGTAACTATGAACTACTTTCAATTTGCCCGCTTGACGACTTCCGTTGGGATATGTTTCAAAATAGTGCAAATTGTTTCTAGCAAAATTAGCAATCTCACTGATATATATAGATGTAGTCGTCAATATTTCATGTTTACGAAAATAGTGTTCACATGAGTCTTCTTGCTTCAAGCCAAACATTGACCTTAAGCATCCCATTTGGGCCTTAAACACTCTTTGTTTATCCGTACTATTGCCCCAGAACATTATGCCATATCTAAGAATAGATCCAATATATCCATAATATGCTGTTAAAAGTGTTTTAATTGTAGCAACTTGTCTCAATTTATACAGCGCGTAAGAAAATTGGTTTAATTTTTTTACTAAAATGTCAATGTGAGGCTTCCATGTCAACTTACTACCTATTGTTAATCCTAAGAATTTTGTAATGTCTACTTCTTTTATTGGAATTCCTAAATGATTAATGTCAATTTTTGATGGAAAATTATTTCGTAGTTTAAAATTCATCATATATGTTTTAGTTAAATTGATCGTCAAATTATTTAATGTCATCCACTTAATAACTAATATAAGAGTATTATTAATGTCATGTTCTATATTATGTATATTGTCGCATGTAAATAATATAGTACTGTCATCAGCAAAAAGAGTCATGAAGTGATTGGTTACATTACAAAGGTCGTTTATATAAATATTAAATAGTAGTGGACCCAGAACACTGCCCTGTGGAACACCAAAGCAGACAGACCTTTCTTTTGATGCATAAATGGTATTGTTACCAGACCCGGGATTAATTCTATTTATATGTGTTATTTGTCTTCGATTATTCAAATAAGACCCAATTAGTTTATTGACATTGCCTCTTACACCATACGCCTCCAGTTTGCTAAGCAGTATTCCATGGTCTACATTATCAAACGCTTTGGTCATATCCATATAGATGGCGAATGTCGGTTTTCGTTTTTGTACATAGCTAATGATTCTTTCTAGAAACTCGTATATTGCCATATTAATTGACCTTTTTTTCCGGAAACCATATTGGTGCTTTGTAAAAATGTTGTTAATTTCAAAGTAGCTGTATAGTTTGTCATGTATAACCTTTTCAATGATCTTGGAAAATATAGATAAGAGAGCGATGGGTCTATAGTTTTTTAACAGTTTCTTATTATTTTTTTATGTATTGGAATAGTTATTGTTACTTTTAATTTAATTTAATAGGCAAGTGTACCATCCGGTTCGGTCAGACAGCAGAACTTCAGAAGTCGCGACTTCCTTCGAGCTAGCTCAGGAAGTCCACCGGCTACATACGGAGACCAATCGGATCCAGGGTAAGTAATACCAATGTTTTCTATGAGCTGGTAGTAGGGTACAAAAATCAGCAAGCAATATAAGTCGGTGAATCGCCGACGTGGTGGTGTCTACCTTGGGCACCACCATCTCTTGGTAGCAGAGCGTGGTTTTTAGATTTGAGTGGTTGATTAGTATTGTACAATTAATATTGTAATCTTGTTGGTTGTCCAAATGGGCAATACATATTAATTGGTTTTTGATTGCTGATTTTAAACCGACTACAATCTCATTTGTGGACCGATCTCCCTAACTAGTTGTCATTGTCATTGTATATGAAAAATTGGGGTTAAATGCTTTTGTTGTTCTAGTTAAGTTCTAGCATTTACCTATATTTGATTTTGGATTGTTTTTTCATATCTTTGTCTTGCCCTTGAATATTTTGTTTGTTAAGTTGTAAACTTATACTTGAATTTAATTTGTTTAAAAGATTTTGCTGCTAAATGACTTTGCTGTTGTTGTAATACACTATTTTGCTGTGTTAAGTTTTAGCATTTACATTTGATTTTGTTTTGTTTGCCTTTGAATATTATGTTTGTTAAGTTATTGACTTAATACCTGAATTTAATTTGTTTGAAAAATTCTGTTGTTAAATGCCTTTGTTGTTCTAGTTAAGTTCTGGCATTTACACTTGATTTTGGTTTGTTTATATATTTTGTTCTGCCCTTGAAGTTCCTCCCGATCTGTTTTGTTGTCTGCGGTTGTCGGTCTGTTTGTCCGTGTATTATTATAGTGTATATTAATTTTGGTGCAAAATGGTCCCGCCAGTCAGCCTGCTTAGTGGTGCCCGCGCTGGTGCACAAAAGATTTTGAGATGGTTTGCTAGTGCCGTCGCTTTGGTAGACCGACCAGACCGAGAACAGGCCTTGTTAATTCGGCATGAGGGAGTACCTGCTCGCTTGAAGGAATTGGAGCAGCTTTTCGTTGCTCATCAACAATATCTGCTCGACCACCCAGCCGAGGGTGCCGCTGAGTTGCGAGCAGTCGAGCAATTTAATGCCGATTATGATCAATGTTTTGAACAGGCGGATGTGATCATAAACAAGGCTCAGGCTATCCTATTCGCCCGGAGGGGTGAGTCGTGCACGCCCGGGGAGGTCAAGCCTACCCCGGCCGGCTTGCTGGGCAGACTGCCCACTTTAGACATCCCAACCTTTGATGGGAACCTGGCTTCTTGGATGGGGTTCATTAACCTCTTTGATAGCCTGGTTCACTCGAGGGACGATCTGTTCCCTAGCCAGAAATTGGCCTATTTGCTCTCTGCCTTACGTGGAGAGGCTGGTGTGCTTGTCCAGCATCTACCTGTCAACGATGACAGTTATGAGATTGCAAGGGCGTTGTTGACCGCCCGGTATCAGAATGTTCGCTTGCTAGCGGACACACATGTGGCTGCCATTTTAGGGCTGCCACGAGTATCGCGGGTCTCCTCATTGAGGAAGGAGATTTTGAACCCGCTGCTAAGCGCTATTAATGCGCTCAAACGACTTGATCTACCGGTGGACCAGTGGTCCTTTATTTTGCTCCACCTCATCCTCGATAAGCTTCCCATGGAGATGAAGGGGCGCTTTGAACAAAGGTATGGGGGCAATAGTGCCTCCTACCTACCCCCCTTTTCGGATCTCCTCAGATTTTTGGAGGATGAGTGTCGGATGACCGACCACTTGGATCTGGCTCCTATACTGGGACCGAGTACAGGCCGCTATGAGGCGACCCGGGCAGCGCCACGGAGAGAGCGCCGCCCGTACAAGCAATATACTGCCGTGCGGCACAACTCTCCACAAGGGGAGAGGCCGCTGCCTTGTAAGTGTTGCAAGCGCGATGGCCATCGTTTGCCGGCCTGTCCCAAATTTGTTGGCCTGCGCACCGAGGGGCGTAGGAATATGGCCAAGCAGCGGAATTGGTGCTACCGCTGCCTGGGGGCTCATATGGCATCGGCTTGCCCCCACCCACGAGATTGCCACTGTTGTAGAGGGGCCCATCATCCCCTCTTGTGCTCTAATAATAAAGACACTCGTGAGGTGGTGAGAGCGAGGGACTCGCACACGGGCGGGGGCCCTCGTAGGTCCCCCACATCTCCGAGGAGATCGGAGGGGCGTGCCACCCCTCCGCGGAGATTGGACAGGCGCCCCCCCTCCAGTGAGAGGATTGGGCGCGCCACCCCCCCTACGGGCGGGGGGATCGACGCGCCGCTTCTGATGCGCCACCGCGGGATTGGGCCGCGGTTATTAGGGAGCCACGCCGGGAGCCCATACGCTTCTCTCCCCCTCTGATGGAGAGACCCCGTTTATCACGGGCTCCCCCAACTTTCGCCCATCATGGGCACCGCCCGGCCCCCCGATGCCGCTTTGATCGGGGCCAGTACGTGCCGGATTGGGACCCGCTCGAGCGCCTTGAGCGCCCTACTCCTCCGCCGCGCACGCATTCTTTGGACCCCCCTTCCCCCCCGTTGCGGGGAATGCGGGAGGATTTTCATTAAACCAACTGTCGGCTGCAACCCCCCCACAGGAGCAGGTGCTGTTACCAACAGCCTCCGTACAGGTGTGGGGCCCGAGGGGCGCCTTTGTTTTAGTTCGCGCCCTTTTGGATACGGGAGCTCAGGGTTGCATTGCCTCCAGCTGGCTGGTCCGGCAGTTGAGTTTGAACACATCTCCATACCTTGAATCGGAATCGGAGACCTGCGGATCCCGGATCCGATCGGTCAGGTTTTGTTCTCCTTTTCCCCCCACTTCTCTTCAGCGCCCAAAATTGGCGCTACCGCGATTGTTTTTGAGAAGGTTGTTGGTCAGCTTCCGCAACAGCACGTTTCGCGCGCTGTCGTTGATGCGACATCAGGATTGACCTTGGCTGACCCTTCCTTCCACCGAACCGGTCCGATTCACTTATTGCTCGGTGCCGATGTTCTAGGCCGCGTGTATTGTGGGAAGAGGAGAGAGTTACAGGAGGGTGGGCTGGTAGCCTTATCTACATCGCTTGGGTTTGTAGTGATGGGACCAGTTAGGCATAACCCACCATCTCCATCGGTGGACAGTTACATAACTGTTAGCTCCACCTTATCGGATGTCCTTCAACGGTTTTGGGAGGTGGAAGAGCCCCCTACCGTGAAGCGAGTGAACCCCTTGGACGAGGAGTGTGAGTTGTTCTACCAGAACAATACAGGTCGCCTTCACTCGGGACGGCTGATCACTCGTTTGCCCTTTTTGTCAGTTCGCCCCTCACTTGGCAGCTCCCGGCCGTTGGCCGAGAAGCGGCTGCTGTCCATGGAGCGTCGTATGAGTAGGAACTCCGACCTCAAACAGAAGTATGTCGACTTCATGCGAGAATATGAGCAACTGGGGCACATGTCGGTCTCGCGACTGGACTGGCGAAACGAGGAACATAATTTTCTTCCTCACCACGCGGTTTTGAAACCTTCCACTGGGAAGATACGCGTTGTTTTTGATGGGTCAGCTCCTACGTCTACCGGAGTTTCGCTGAATCAATGTCTGCATGCTGGACCGAAGTTGCACCACGAGGTGGGCGATGTATTGACCAACTTCCGTCGCTATGCCGTCGTCTTTGTGACCGATATCCGGATGATGTTTCGGCAGACTGTGATTCACCCGGACGATAGACGATATCAGCTCATATTATGGAGGGAGGATCCCAGAGATCCCATGCTAGTCTACGAGCTGAACACCAATACATACGGTTTGCGTTCGAGCCCCTTTGTGGCAATTCGCTCACTTGTGGAACTCGCTGAACGTGAGCGGTTACGATACCCTCGCGCATCCTTGGTTCTCAAGGAGGATGCATTTGTGGATGATATTTGTACGGGCTCCTCTAGTGTCGAGGAAGCCTTGATTTTGCGAGATGAACTAATTGCTCTTCTCGGGGCTGGTGGTTATGAACTGAGGAGGTGGATGTCCAACTCACCTCAGCTTTTGTGTGACTTGCCAGACGACCACCAGCAGGAGCCTCATATTTTTGAGAATGCCAACACTCCAGATTTACTGTCTGTTTTGGGAGTGCAATACAGACCTGTCCAGGACACGTTCACCTATCGATTGGAGCTGCCAAGCCCCAAGGCCTGGACGAAACGGTTGGTTTTGTCTACAGTAGCTCGTACCTTTGACCCAAATGGCTGGATTAGTCCCGTAGTGTTTTGGATGAAGTGCTTCCTACAGGAACTTTGGTCAGCCGAAGTGTCGTGGGATGAGCCCCTCTCGGGCCGTTTGCTGCGAGATTGGGAGTCCTTCATGTTGTCTCTCCCCGACATTAACCGTGTTAGTATCCCTAGACATATACAGCCTACGGGACGGTTTACGGCCAGCCTTCATGGCTTTTGTGACGCGTCTGAGAGTGGATACGCAGCCGTCGTATATATCCGGACGGTCGATGATATAGGAGCTGTTAAGCTCCACTTGCTAATTGCTAAGAGTAAGGTTGCTCCACTTCGGACTCGATTAACGATTCCGAAGTTAGAATTGTCTGGAGCTACTCTTCTGGTTCGTTTGATGAACCACGTTGTTGACACCCTGGGACGTAGTGTGGACTTTGAGTCGCTCTTTGCTTGGTCCGACAGTCAGGTTGTCCTGTGTTGGATTAAGAACTCCGTCCACTCCCTGGAAGTATTTGTGGCCAATCGGGTATCCCAAATACAGGCCTCGAAGGCCACGTTGATTTGGCGCCACGTGCCAGGTGAAATAAACCCTGCGGACTGTGCATCACGTGGCAGCGAAGCCCCTCAGCTTATTGACCACACTCTGTGGTGGGGTCCCGAATGGTTGTTACAGCCGTCTTGGCCTTCCACACCAGCTGTGGTGAAGGTACCAAATCCGGGCTTGCGTGTTCACGCTGTCGAGACTATGGCGGCTCCAGAGCGGGAATTTTTATTAGACCGCTACAGTTCTCTGGACAAGTTGCTCGGCGTGACCGCTTGGATAAAAAGATTTATACGAAATTGTCGACGGCCTCAGGACAAAGATTTGTGTCCGGTCCTCTCTCCGCAGGAGCGCCAAGATGCTCTTTTGCATTGGGTGCGTATGACCCAGTCTAGAGCGTTTGAACCGGAACTTAAGATTTTCCGTACCGGGACGTTCAAATTGAAGGGACCCTTGGCGCGTTTGACTCCCTTTCTGGATGATAAGGGATTGTTGCGTGTAGGAGGCCGATTGAGGCACGCTAACTTGCCTTATAGATCACGTCATCCCCTGTTGCTCCCCAAGGACGGACCATTGGTGCGATTGTTGATCATTGATCGCCATGTGAAGAATGCTCATGCCGGATGTAATACATTGACCGCGCTCCTCCAACGGGAGTTTTGGATTTTGTCAGCGCGAAGAATAATCCGATCTGTTATCTTTCGATGTCTGCCCTGCTATCGTTTACGCCCCGAGACGATGCAGCCCCAAATGGGTGATTTGCCTGCTGATCGTGTGAATGAATCGATGACCTTCTTAGCAGTTGGAACTGATTTCGCGGGACCGTTCACTATAAAAACGTCGCGACTCCGTAATGCTAAGACTGAAAAGGCTTACTTGTGTGTGTTTGTTTGTTTGGCCACTAAAGCCGTTCATTTGGAGGTGGTGAGTGCGCTCACCATGGACGCTTTCTTAGCAGCGTTAGGCAGATTTGTCTCCCGCCGGGGACTGTCTTCTCTAATTCGGTCCGATTGTGGGACGAACTTCAAGGGCACTGATAGACATATAAGAGAAGTTTGTGAATTTTTAGATAAAAATAATATTGAGATCGAATCCACACTCTCCCGTAGGGGGGTAACATGGCGATACTCCCCGCCGTCTTGCCCTCACTGGGGAGGGATTTTTGAATCTGTTGTAAAGGCCGCCAAGACTCACCTTCGCCGCGTTATTGGGGAGACTATTCTCACGTTCGAGGAACTCGCGACGGTGTTTCATAAGATTGAGGCGGTTCTCAACTCGCGTCCGTTATGTCCGTTGTCTACCGACGCGAACGATTTGCAGGCCCTCACGCCGGGCCATTTCTTGATAGGCAGACCACTTAACGCCCTGCCCGAGTATCCTTATAGAGATGTCAATCCAGGACGCCTTTCGCGGTTTGAGTTGCTCCAGCAGCTTACCCAGAGCTTCTGGCGCCGCTGGCACCTTGAATATTTACACATTTTGCAACAGCGCGTTAAGTGGTCAGATAAGACAAACCCACCGAGGGTTGGAGACCTCGTGTTAGTGAAGGACCCAAACCTGCCACCCTTACGTTGGCGTCGCGGACGCATTGTCCAACTTACTCTAGGGTCTGATGGTGTGCCCAGGTTTGCCGAGGTCCTAGTTGGGGATTCTGTTTTGAAGCGCGTGGTCGCTACTCTTTCTCGCCTCCCCTTAGACTGATTTGGCGGACAGTCCGGGACTGTCCGGAGCGGGGGGATGTTCACGCTCGAGGAAGAGCGAGTGGCAACACTGCATTGTGGTCTGTGCAGTGAGACCTTTTTGGCGGCCGGCCGCATGTGACATGTCAGTCAGTCGAGTCGAAATGTCATGACATTGTTAGAGGTTATATGCGGGCCGGAATATATAACTAACAAATTGTATTTTGCGCGGCGCACCTAATATCGGGGTGCGAAAGCCCGCTTTGTGTTGTGCAAAGGTGTCAAAATCGCGTGTGTGAGCCGTGGTGGCCTAATAGGCATTTGTAGTGCTCCGGTCTCCACCGGTGGATCCACTGCAGAACTTCAGGAGCCGCGACTTCCTTCGAGCTAGCTCAGGAAGTCCACCGGCTACATACGGAGACAATTGGAATCGGGGTAAGCCACAATGCTTTCTATGAGCTGGTAGTAGGGTACAAAAATCAGCAACCCCGAAGTCGGTGAATCGCCGACGTGGTGGTGTCTACCTTGGGCACCACCATCGGGAAAAATTCCTTTTTCCATACATAAATTTACAATATGGCTTAATATAGGTGCAATTATTATTCCAACTTGTTTAATAACTTTAGTTGATACATCGTCATAACCTGCACTGTAAGTATTTTTCAAACCATTAATAATTTTTAAAATGTCATGTGGTGAGGTTGGTGATAGAAACATTGATTTAGATTGATTGTTTTGGATACAGTTTAATTTAGGGTCATTATTATTAGTGCTATTTACAGAGTCAACAAAAAAATTATTAAATGCATCAGCTATTTTTGTCGGTTCAGTTATTTCCACGTCATTGTTTAAAATACAAGATATATTTTCTCTAGGTGTATTATTATTGTATTTATTTATTATTTTCCAAGTCGCTTGCGATTTATTGTTGGATTTGCTAATGTAGTATTCGTTTTGCACTTTTTGTGTTAATTTTATAATTTTCTTATACCTTTTTGTGTATCTTTGAATGGCTGATTTATTATCTGAAGTTGGAGATATACGATATTTCCACAGAAGATGACGTCTTTTTTTGCTACACGTTTTGATACCCCTCGATACCCATTGAGGTTTTCTTTCAAGTCCGATTTTAACTTTCTTGTTAGGAAAGCAAAGATTATAAAAAAGCATGAAGTAATTATGAAAGATATTAAAAGCGGAATCTGGGTCTTCTGTTTCATAGACATCTTCAAAATTGAGACTTTTAATGCAGTCTGTAAATTTTCGCATATTATCACTAGAGAAATCACGACGGCGAGTTGTCCAATATTTTAGTCTGCATGTTTTATTAACAGGGACTTTAATTATTTGAGATGTATGGTCGGATAGAGCCAACTCAATAATATCTCCTTGAGTGCCACGTATATTATGAATAATATTGTCTATACAGGTTTTACTACTCATTCTTGTAGGCTCCTTAAATTGAAATTTTAAGTTGTATGAAGATAATATTTCGTCAAAATGTCTGGTAATTTTACTGTTTTTCAGGATGTCAATATTAAAGTCACCGCAAATAATTATTTTATAGTCAGTATTAGAACTAGTAATGAAATTAATTATTTCATCTAGTTTACATAGAAATAAATTTAATGATTCTAGTCTCGTCCGGGGTGGTCGATAGATACACACAATGAACAATTTGTGCTGTATTATTTTTATTGCAGAACATTCGATTATGCCGCATATTGATAGTTTAACTAAATTTAGTACGTTTTCACATTCATGACTGTTTCTTATGAGAATGCAGGAGCCACCTCTATGCTGCTGTCTACAGAAGAATGACACTAATTTGTAATTTGTTAAATTCAAGCGATGTGGGTCTGCTTCCATCATGTTATGTTCTGTTATACATAGTATATTAATGGTTTTATCAGAGTCCTTCAGAGTTTCTAAATTAATTAAAAGTGAGTTCGATTTATTAAGAAGTCCGTCAATATTTTGATGGAGTATGTACATGTAGATTATTATAAACGAAATAAATGATTAGCGGAAAAGTGGTTAGTTGTAGCCATAGTCACAATTTCAGACCTACCCTCAATGGCCCTGTTGGAGTCAATTTTGGTAATAGAAGGAAACCTTGCAATATCAATTTTGATATTATCCATTATTGTTTGGAAAATAGTTATCAGTCCTAAATTATGAATTCTACCAGTCAAGCGAGAAAACATCTCATACGTGAAACATGTGTTGGAATCAAAGAAATGTACAAATTCATGATTTTGCAATTCCAAATACAAGAGACTATTAAACATTTCTATTTTGTAGTTGTGTATAGGTGCTCCTTGGATATAAGTTGGTGTATATTAGTATGATTTACTTCTGCAATTGAGTTCCTAATTGTATTGATTAATTCAATAGGACTATGGTTCAATTTTAAATCAGCATCACCTAAAACAATTACACAATAATCATCCATATTAAAATTTAACAATTTATATCTTAGAGTAACAAGTAGCTGTTGTATTCCTAAGTTAGGTGATAGGAAGCGACAAAAATTAAAATCTGCTGAGAAAATATTTTGAACAGTGTAAAGTACCTGTATAGTGTCTGTTACTTAAAACGTACAGTTTACTTTTGGTTTCATTATTTTTGATTCGAATGTTACTAGAGGTAGTGTGGTGACTAGCTGAACATTCTCTGGAGTTGCTTGGTGTGTTATGTCCATAATCGGGTGACCTTTTTTCAGATTCCTGGGTTTTCAGAGATTTTATTGTAGACTGGTTGTTATTTTGTTTCACTTTCTTCTTCTTAGATGAACGTAGCGGCGTGCCAGTAATTTGATCAACAATACTAACTTTTTTGTAATTTTCTATGACAATAAGACTTTTATTCAAATCTGTCTTCAGTCGATAGTTTTCGCTATGTAAGTTTTCAATTTCTTGGTAAGCGCTATTTAGTTGTTGGTTTAAATTTTTAAGTTTTTCCGTAAGGTTTTTTATTTTCTCATATAGCTCTGCAGCATTCATTGACTCATTTAATGAACTATTGGGTAAGCTCATCATCGTCGTATCAAACAAACTTTCTTTAGATATATTTGTCAGCAAAGAAGACCTTGGTCTTTGTCGTCGGCGGATAGTTACATTTTCCGTATCACAATTTACACTAACGATATCTTCCTGGTTCATTGTTGGTTTGATACACATATAGTATAAGCAGTTGTGAAGGCAAGCGATTAAGCGTGTGAAAGATAAAACCGTATATATTTTTTGCCCTTTGCTTTTTATAAGACCAATATAATAATTGTATCTGTGGTTCTTTTGCTTAGTTTTTTGACGTTATAACTTAAAGGTCTTTGCTACTAAGCCAGAATGCACGAAAAGTTTATTGATATTAGGTTGGTATTACTGGTTGTCAAAACACAAACCAATCAGCTGTTTGTTGATTTAGCACGTCATTGGCTCTTTACAGGGAATTAAAGCAATTAATTTTATTTCGTTAAGTAAACAGTGAATATTCAAAAAAATAACTTATTATATCAGTTATTTTTTTGAATATTCACTGTTCTCACCAAAACAACATTTATCTTTATATGTGCAAATTCTTTTAGATTGCAGTTGTGATGTTGCAATTTCTTGGTTATGTCGTGGTTTGACATCAATTTACTACACTAAGCGCCGATAATAGCTTAAAACATTTATTTTTGTTACGGAGCAGTTTCAGGGAGTGTTTACTTTATAGCGGACGAGACGTATTCACGTCCGCTATAAAGTAAACACTGTTTCTGGTTACTATCTGCCATAAGAACCAGTTTCTTTGCCCCAGTAAGCCTTGATGCCATAACAATGGCTCCAAAATGAACCAGGAGAGCTCATAAGGCGCTTTGAATCTCTCGCCCCATTGATCAGGACCGAGACAATCGTTCTTATTTTCCCCTTTGTGACCGCCCCTAGAAGACTCGTGACTTCGTCCGACAGCTCTTTTGCCGTTTCTATTGGTGATGATACTGATGATCAAGTCTTCCTTAATTTTGAAAGTTTTAAGGAGTCACGTGGTCTAACGTTTAAGTTTAACACATTAGTCGTTTGCGTTTTTGACCTTTCGCTTATTTGGTCACTCATATAAATATGTTTTAAAGGAGTAAAAGGCTTAATGGTCTTTTGCGTTTTTGGTCTTTTGCTGATTTGGTCATTTGCGAAAATATTTTTTTTATACGCAAAAGGCCAAATGGTCATTTGCGATTTTGGCCAAATGCGTCGAACCCAGTCAGTCACTCACTTACCATCAGGAGCGATGACGGCCAGGAGCTACCCTGTCTTATGTAAAAGAAAAAATAATATACATACAACAATTAATATTATGGAAAATAAAAATACGTAAGTATAAATATTTGTATAACGTTTTAATATATAAAAAAATACATTAAGTTAAAATGTAACATTGTCAATCAATACATCAAACTTATTACATGATTCTTAATTCTTCTTAGTATTTCCTACTTAGTCTGTGCTCATCTATAAGGGTGCGACTGGGTGCGACGGTCGCATATTGGTTAGATAACAAGGTACAAGGATATTGTGGCGATTGTGGCAGGTGGCGAAAATCGGCACTAAAATGAGACAAATCTATTCAAACTATACCTGCTCAGAAAGAAGCTCTTAGTACTGCAAGAACGGCCCCATTATACAAAAAGCCACGCGCTTATTTTCCGTAGTCGTTCCGCAGAAAAAATGTATGGAGATGACATTAGCTGAGAAAAAAATAGCGTGATGTTGTTACAGGCTAATGTCATTTCCATACATTTTTCTCTAATTCCATACATTGTTTCATTTCCATTCCATTTTGCCAAATATTTTTCTAAATTTTCTGGTGTTATATAACTAAGTTAACGCTTACAAATAATATTCTGTCAAAAAACCACAAAAGATAAACTTTGCAATGTAAATCGTATAACATTTCCATCAAACTACTTGGGTCAAGTTGGGTCATCGAACGTCAATACACCGGTGTGAGTGGAACAAATATGATGGCGGTGCACCATACATAAATTGCGTAACATGAATAAACATTGAAAATGAAAACTCCTTTTTTTCGCTTTAAAAGCTTTTCCGGTAAAAAAAAAACATCGATAAACAAATATTAACATTGGTCTGACTGAACTCACTGTTAAAAGAAATGGGACACTGTCACTTATACCCGATATATGTATGTATGTATATTTAAGAGTGTCACACTATGGCACATACACAGAGATTCGCACTAAAGATGACACACGCACATTAACAAGCTGGAATATACACAACTACACACCCACACATGCATTCACACGAACACCCACACGCACAGCCATACACGCACACACATTTTATCTTTCTTTAAAAATAAAAATAAAATGACAACCGTAGAGAATTCGGAGTCTGTAAATACATGGTGTGCTGGTATAAGTACCGTCCCTCAATGAACGAGGCTTACAAACTACTTTGGTCCAAAATCATTATGATTGGAAATAAATGGATTTATTGTTATTATTTAATTTTCCTCTTACATGGAAGGGAAGGATAGGTACATAAAGCACTATCACTCGGAAGTAAGTGCGATTCCCAATAACTAATATTGTCACTTTCTCCACTCCGTGAACATTGTACTAAGACTAACACAAATTAAATAGACACTAATTTTATTTTGCTATTTTATTCGCTTTGCGACAGCCAACGTATAGACGTTGACGGGGTTATACACGGTGTTTCAAAATAACCAACAAATAATCAATTCTTTATCGAAAACTCATTATTAAAATGTGTTTACGCGTAATGTCATTCAACCCTTTTTCTTTCATGTATCTAAATCATCATGTCTATGATTTACATGAAAATTTTGGGTTGAATGACATTACGTGTAAACACATTTTAATAATGAGTTTTTGATAAAGAATTCATTATTTATTAGTTGTTTTGAAACACCGTGTATAGATAACTGTGCTGTCTACTCATTAGATTGCCACAATATCCTTGTACAGTAATCTGTATAGCTGTTTTTCAATCACGCGACCCCTTTACAGGTTCAAAAATTTTGGCGATCCGCTTGGGCCTGTCTGTCTTTAAGTATAAAAGTAATAATGAGAAAGCCCGTCCTTTTTACTAAAATACCTACTTTGGCGTAGCTTCTTTGACGTGCAAAAGTGATTATATTCCTAACTAGCTGTGCCCGCGACTTCGTCCGCGTGGAATAGTTATTTTTGGCAAAAAGTAGTTATGCGGCCTATGTTATACCTTATATAATTAGCTATCTATTAGTGAAAGTCCCGTCAAAATCGGTCCAGCCGTTCCCGAGATTAGCGGGAACAAACAGACAGACAGACAAAAAAAATTTAAATTGTGTTTTTGTTATTGGTACCCGATATACCTTCATACCCATTTAGTAAAAACTTGTTATTTTGACATTACAAACAGACACTTCAATTTTATTTATTTGTGTAGATGATCCAGTTTGAATAAACTATAAGTAATAATCCAATTTGAATAAACTATAATTGAATTTAAAATTAGAATTTTTTCCTTTAGCGACTCCCGGAGTCATGCTTCGCGAATCGCGACCTGAGGGTAACGACTAGGGTTGCCAACCGTACTCTAAAATAGAGTATTGTACTCTATATCATGTAGGCGTACTCTATAATCTATAACACTAATAGAGGACGCTAAAATACTCTTTTTTAAACAACGTTTACTATACTAGTGCCAGTCACGCATATATGATGCAAAAATGAGCGTTTGGAGTCGTACAATTCTTTTAAAAACAATGAAAAATTGTTATGTCCTGCAAAAAGCGCTTTTCAAAAATTGGAAAGAAATGATACTCTATTTTACAAGACCGTACTCTTTATTTTCCTCCTTTGAAATCAGATATATTCTATTTCATCTAATAAAAGTTGGCAACCCTAGTAACGACCCACAGATTGCAAAACACTGCTGTATAGAAAAGTCCAAAAAAGTATATCAAGCCAAAAGAGTGAGAAATTACACATAATGGTAAAAAAAATTTGTTCTAGCACTTTACATAAAAATCGTTATTATTACTAAAGGATTTTTTAAGATTTCAAAACAATCTACTTCGTGTCAGCTGTTGTTTGTTTACATTACGGATTCCAGGATCAATAATGACCTACTTTATCTCGTCCAAATCAACGCGGCATGTATAAAATGATAGACTGTCAAGATGTCACTCCAAATATTGTGTGCCGCGTAAGTACCGCCCTAAGCTATACCCACTTTCAGGTTTGTACACTTTTAAATGCTATAACATTATTTTATATTTGTATGAAAATAAAAATAATAGATTTCAGTAATGTTTTGACTAACCCAGTATACTATTTGAATTTATATCGCACAAGAATGCACAGTTTCGTAAAAAGAGATATTAACACCTTTTTAGAGTGTAATCAATAAATCTGTATCTTTAAGATTCCACGTACATGTTAAATAGCATGATGAACAGCTAGTACCACCAATTTAGACCCAGTGCGCGCGATTCGCTCCAATAATATCCAATGTATGACTGGCTTTATGGCGGTAAAAAAATTGAATAATCTACTTAAATACTGTTTTACTGGATCACATTAAACTTAGCAGAACCATGTCATAGTTATTGTTTCCACCATTCAAATCATCAATTCATTTCATGCCAATCCTGCATCAGTCATCTTTTTGCCACCCAAAGCGATTTGGATCTCCGTAAAAGATTTCCCCTTTGTTTCTGGTATAAGGAACACGACGAAGAGACAGAAGAGGAAACAGTTGCCACTGAAGATCCAGAAGGTGGCCGCGGGGCCTATGGCCGACATGAGTGCGGCGAAGTATTTGGACGTGACGAAGAGCGCCAGACCGGATATCACCATGGCTGTTGAGAGCCCGGTGCCTCTCGCTTTGCTCTCGAAGAGCTCTGAAGTAACTGCCCAGTTTAATGATCCCGGTCCTGCAGGAAGAAAATTCGAGGTTCAGGTTTCGTATAGAGAATAATGTTATGCGATTTTATTTATGTCATACTAAGTGCATGGACGAATGTAGAAAGGATAAGAATTAGATAGACCGTATATATATATATATATATATATAAAGAGTAATGTTATACGATTTTATTATGTCACACTAAGGCATGGGCAAAAGTAGGAAGGAGTAGAATCGCCACACTCACACCAAGACCCATATCACATTGAACGTCTTTAACTGGACGAAAAAACCAATCACTTATAAGAGCTTCGAAATAAGAAATATTGGATTGAACATATAAATTTCTATATTAGCGACTCATTTACTGACATGTTGTGTGTATGTAGGTGTGTACATGCGTTTGTGTGTAGTGTGTGTGCGTGCGGGCGTGTGTGTGCGTGTATATGTGTATGTAGGTACTTATTAGCTTGCAAGTATCTATCTTTACCTGCACTGAAGGAAAATACAACTACCACCAAACAAATGATTGGCAGGAAATTGAGGAATCCCATGATTTCTTCATCACCTTTAGTTACGTAGAAGAAGACTCCGAGCCCAAGCTGAAACAAGATGCGATCTCGCCATGTTATCTCAATAGTTTCAAATATCAATATTTTCTAAAACTAGCTGTTCTATGCAAAGTTTCAACGTTGACTAAACCTAGATGTATGGAACAGCCGACTTTTCCGAAAAACATATAGTAAGGCAATTTCATTCTTTTTCCCTTCACTCTATAGCCGACATCGAGACGTATAAAAGTCTCGATACCAAAATTTTCCATTGAATAATAAATGTTCATTACATCGTCTTTGTTTGTCTGACCACGAAATGGGTCAAAGTATTAAATTTCGCGTTGAAAAACACCAAAACTACAGAAAATAACCATCTTTCTGGTTCGAAAGAAAGCGTGACTTTTGCAAACATAATGTGAATAAATTTTTAAGTTGTATGTCGTCTCTTTCTTTTAATGAGGTTCTATCAGAGAATGAAACTGAAAACGCATTTAATACGTTTCATGATTTGGTTACTTTATTTTATAATCTTTGTTTTCCAATAATAAAAATAAAAAACGTAATAAAAAAATAAAAACAAAATGGTTTAATAAAGGCCTAAAAAAATGTTGTGTGACAAAACGTCGTTTATACTCATTATACCGTAGCTCAGGCAAGAATAAGAAGGTTAATAAAAAAAAACCATATATATTCAAAGATATTACAGAGTTGCATATCGCAGGCACAAAGAATTGTTAATACAAAATATATAACTAATTCTAAGAACGTCTGCAAAGCATCCTGGGATGTGATTAAAAACAGTGTTAACAATAAGCAACTTTCAAATCAAATACGTCAATTAAAGTTAGAAAATAATATTATTTTAAGTGACCCTCAAAAAATTGCCGACAAATTTAATGAACACTTTATTGAGTTGACTCGTACTACTAATATTGACCGTGAAATAGTTTGTGACATTCCATTGAATAGCAAAAGTATTTTTCTGACACCGATTGACGAGTATGACATTATCAAAATTATTAGAAGTTTAAAAAAAACCAATGCTACGGGATATGATGACTTGAATATTAGAATTTTAATGAAAAGTGCTGCCTACATTGTGACTCCACTCAGTCATGTTATAAATTTATCACTGTTAGGTCACTTTCCAACTCGTCTTAAAAAATCCTTGGTAAAACCTTTACATAAAAAAGGTTCTTATGACGATATCAATAATTTTTGACCTATTACATTAATACCTACGATTTCCAAAGTCTTTGAAAAGGTTATGGCTGAGAAAATTAACAATTTTACGACATCCAATGATTTACTTAAGGATGAACAGTATGGCTTTAGAAGTGGACGTTCTACGACTCTTGCATGCTTTCAATTAATTAAACATGTAATTGATAATTTCAACGAACAAGCCAATACTGTGGGTATTTTTTTAGATATGAGTAAGGCTTTCGACTGTGTTTCTCACAAGATACTACTGTATAAGCTCGAAAGATATGGTATTAGAGGAAACGCTTTGGAATGGATAAAAACCATCTGGAAAACCGTGAACAGTGTGTCGAAATTACGCAAATAGTAAATAAAACGAAACAAGTTTATAGCTCTGAATACACCTTCAATAAATGTGGTGTGCCACAGGGTAGCGTTCTTGGGCCATTATTATTTTTAATATATATTAATGATCTACCTGACTCTATTGAACAAAAAAGTATTTTATTCGCTGATGACACTACCATTCTAATAAAAAGCAAGAACGTAAATGACATCGAAGCTATTGCAAATTCAAATTTTAACAATGTAATAAAATGGTTAGAACAAAATAGTTTAAAAATCAACTTTGAAAAAACGAAAATTCTTAATTTTCAAACATTAAATAGCAATTCATTTAAAGTCACTCTTAACAATAATGAAAGTAAAATAAAGGAAGTTGATAATGTTTCATTTCTAGGAATAACGATTGACAAATTCTGCAACTGGAAAGCTCACATTGACCTACTAGCAACAAAATTAGATAGATTTGTTTATGCTTTGAATAGAATTAAACAAGTCGTATCTAAAAAAGCTGCCTTGTCAGCCTATCATGGATACATGGCGTCACTACTACGTTACGGCCTGGTACTGTAGGGAAACTCGGTAGATATGAATGTCATTTTCAAAATTCAAAAAAAATGTATAAGAGCAATATGTAGTGTAGACTGTCTAACTAGTTGTAAGCCGCTATTTAAATCATTAGGTATCTTGCCTCTCCCATGCTTATACATTTTTGAGATGTGCTTATTTGTTAAGAAACATTTTGGATTATTTAAAACAAACAAGGATTATGTTTACCGAGGTAGAAAGGAAAATAAACTGTATGTTCCCTATCAAAGGCTGAAAATCGTTTCAAGAAATTCATACAATATGGCTATCAGATTTTTTAACAAACTACCAAATAAAGTTACAAGTCTTCCCTTTACTAAATTCAAAAAGGCATTGTTTGACATATTACTTAATAAAATATATTACAATGTTGGAGAGTATTTATGTGATCGAATAGAGTAATATGACATTAATGACATAATAATGAGAATTTTAAATGATTGGACATTTTGTAATGTGCTATTTGTTTTCTTTGTTAATGTAATAATATTTATGTGATCAAATAGAGTAATATGACATTAATGACATAATAATGAGAATTTTAAATGATTGGACATTTTGTATTGTTATGTGATTTGTTTTCTTTGTTAATGTAATAATGATTAAAGGTAATGAATATGACAATGAAAATAGAATAATAAGTATGACATTATTATTGAATGTGACATGATGACTGAAATTTTAAATGATAGTTAGGACATTTTATATTGTTATGTGATTTGTTGTTTTATTAATGTAATAATGATAACAGGTAACTAATATGACAATGATAATAGAATTAAAAATATGACATTACTATTGATTGTGACATGATGACTGAAATTTTAAATACTAGTTATTAATATCATAACAATGAAATAATTTTTTTTGTGGTACCTATAATGTAAGAATGTACCTATAAAGGACGGAAAATTTGCACGTTGACTAAGTCAACAGGATATGTCGGCTCAATGAAACTGTAACACCTTTAGAACCATATTCTGGCAAATAAAGATTTCTATTCTATTCTATTTAAAACGGCACCTATCGTCTTCAAAAGCTTCAAAAGTACTCCCTTACCATGCCAATCGTCATGCCGACCAAACTCGAACCGAAGATAGGTTTCCTCCCAAACCTGTCCGTAACCATAGACGTGAAGATAGCTGCCAGCAGTTCAATTATGCCAATGATGACGGACGAGATCTCCGGTGCAAGGCTAGTCTGTGTCATCTCGAATATGGTTTGCAGGTAAAAAGTCACCACGTTTAGGCCAATAAAGTTTGTGGCGATGCCTATAACCACGATGATGCCTAGAGACTTTAGGAATATGAGATTCTTGAACAGCTCCCATTTGTTGACGACTTGGTCAGCATCGGCAGTTTCGTATTCGTTCAGTTCATCTTTAGCTGACTTTTCGGAGCCGCGAAGGTATGTGAGCACATTCAGCGATTCGATTGTTCGTCCTGGAAGATAGGTAAGAAAGAAAGGTTTATAAACATTAATAACAGGATAAACTTAACAAATGTGCAATTTTCAGGAAACAAGCTCTTATTTTTGTATTTCCTGTGGAATGCATGCAATGCAATGCATTTTCCTGTTATAAAAAAGTAGAAGCTCTATAAAAGTCTCATTAGCAGGTGCTTTACTGTAATATTGAAACAAAATAACAAACTTTCAACCCTTTTCACCTCTTTGTGTTTTCAAAAAGCTCAAACACGTGCTTGCTTACACATTTCGGTTTATGTTGTACCTTTAATAAATATTAACTGATAAGAAATTGATAAGAAATGGTATAAATTTGCATGCTACAACCACAAGGCAGGATATAGATAGGATAGATAGGCTGTTTTAGATCAAAATTATTGTAAAGTAATCATTACCCTTACTACTGCGACTAATACTGACATCATAAAGGCTGCATATACGTAATGCTATGCTGCACGAAACTTTATGGAGCAACGTGAAATGGATCGTCTTCAACTACATCATCAATCGACCGCTAACGGTCGCGACATTCATACTTCCGAATTTCATCAGCAAGGAAAATAATCTCATTCTTACCAAATCTTGTATACATATACTATTTATTAATGATCAGTCTGTATTAAAATATTCTTTACTCAAGACATCCTTCATCACGCCCTTGAGATGCGAATTGCGAATGCCCATCTTAATTATAATTGCTTACAACT
This sequence comes from Schoenobius gigantellus, assembly GCA_963935595.1. Classification (NCBI taxonomy): domain Eukaryota; kingdom Metazoa; phylum Arthropoda; class Insecta; order Lepidoptera; family Crambidae; genus Schoenobius; species Schoenobius gigantellus. The sequence continues at coordinate 17,852,719 of OZ012562.1, read as the reverse complement.
TAGGTATCACTATTTGTCCTTTTAATTATATTACCAAAGAAGTCATTAAATAATAGATACAAGAGAGTTGTGTTGGTAAATCTGACAATTCGACGGAAGTTTACCGACATGTATACATACAGACTGGTACATATTTACCTTTACGATAAAGAAAATAAGGACTTTCCGGCAGGAACAATGTGGGAATCAAACTTGCTGCCACTAAACACAAACAGAAAATGTTAGCAGCCAAATATGACACGAAGGGGCCAATGCTCATCATCATCACGAAGCCTAGAGCACACATTATCTGGACGATGGTGCCAAGAGAGCCTCTGATGTTAGTCTGAAAGGTAATGAAAATATTACTATGAATGATGAATTCAATAAAGCCGATAAACATAATGCGTTAATATAGACTGCTTTGAGCAATCTCTCAAAGCTACTTACACTAGCAATTTCTGAAGCATATGCAGGTATAACTGTAAAATTGAAGAGCATTGACATTCCCAGCAGCGTTCTTCCCAAAATGAGATACCACAGATCAGAAGCTATCGTCAAAAGTAAATACCCGATAATACTCGGAATAGTAAACAATACGATCGAATATTTTCTGCCTAATCTATCGACGGTAAGTGCTGGTACGAAGTTTACTGAAAAGAAAATTTATATTTTCAAGTTAACAGTTACAACCTCCAGGTTGAAGAGAAATTATAATATCACAAAAATCAATTGTTCCCTCCGAAAAGATAGATTAATTCTAGACTCCGAACTGTTACTGAGAATTGCTTTATCAGAATTTCAAAACTCAATAAATATTTATCTAATACGAGGATCGCTTCCGCACTTGTGACCAACTATGTAGCTAGACTGACGAGACAGGATCTACCATCCGCGCGAGCCCGAGCTAGTTTAGGTAAATTTCTCTAGTCTCTGTTTGTGTGCGTTGCTCACGCACATAAGCGCACTCGGTCGCGCAATCGGTACGGCCGCCTAGCAAAATATCGTAGATGCTTAGAATAATAACGCGTAGATGTTAATTTTGAATTTAATAGGTGTTTATTATTTACTGTGTTATACTATAGTAAATACAGGGATGTGTTTGATCAACTTTTATTTTTACAAGCTTTTATTTAGCTTGCACTGTATGTATGTATGTAGATTTGACCACTTCTCGGTTTTCGATTGGGCTGAAATTTTGCACATAATAATATGTATATCGTGACAATGCAATATTATGATAACATGGAGCTGATCTGATGAAGGAGCTGGGAGGTGGCCATAGGACGTCCGTAATAAAACGACGCAACCCCATCGAGTTTGGGCTCGTTTGATTCATATAGACGAGTACTTTGGTCCTATTTGTTAACCAGGGTCTGATGCTGGAGCTGGAAGGTGGCCAATAGTGGCCATAGGACCTCCGCAATAAACCGACATAACCCTATCGAGTTTGGGCTCGTTTGATTCGTAATGACGAGGACTTTGGTTCTATATGGTAACCAGGGTCTGATGTTGGAGCTGGAAGGTGGCCATAGGAACTCCGCAATAAAACGACACAACCCCATTGAGTTTGTGCTCATTTGATTCGTATTGACGAGTACTTTGGTCCTATATGGTAACCAGGGTCTGATGCTGGAGCTGGAAGGTGGCCATAGGACCTCCGCAATAAAACGACATAACCCTATCGAGTTTCGGCTCGTTTGATTCGTAATGACGAGTACTTTGGTCCTATATGGTAACCAGGGTCTGATGCTGGGGCTGGAAGGTGGCCATAGGAACTCCGAAAAAAAACGACACAACCCCATCGAGTTTGGGCTCGTTTGATTCGTATTGACGAGTACTTTGATCTTATATGGTAATCAGGGTGTGATGCTGAAACTGGAAGGTGGCCATAGGAACTCCGCAATAAAACGACACAAGCCCATCGAGTTTTGGGCTTGTTTGTTTCGTAATGACGAGTACTTTGGTCGAGTATCGTAATGGCGGCCATGCGGTTACAAAATGATAAAATATAAAATAATAGTAAAAAGATTTAAAAAAAAAGTCGCCCCACGCTAGGATTTTATTTTAAAGCCCTAATAAGACGAAAATAAATTTTAATTTATTACATGATACATCTTATATGTAAAATTCTCGTGTCACAGTGTTTGTTACCAAACTCTTCCGAAACGGCTTGACTGATCTTTTTTAAATTTTTTGTGCACATTCGGTAGATCTGAGAATAGGTCGTAAACTATTTTTTATATTATGGCGAAACGTAGTTAGCCGGCACAGCTAGTTTTTAATAAAATATAAAAGTTTGTCGCAAGATTTACCCATTTTATAAAAAACAAATATTTTTTTCTTAGAATTACCAATATTTATTTATTTAAGGCTTACCAAGTAAATACATACGGGCAAGGTACTTAAACAGTTTTTTTTAATGGAGGGCCTGGCAAATGACCTCCTCCCGCCTGATGTTAAGCGGTGAAAGAGGCCCAAATGAGTTGACAGATAGAGGAGGGAGGACATCCACTATCCAACCTGCCCGCCCCTTGCCGGCCTAGAAGATGTTTTTCACACCTCTTTTGAAGGAACCCATGTTGTAGGATGGAGGAAACACGTGCGCAGGTAGAGAATTCCAAGTGTGGGATGAACAACAGAAGACTTACCGGAGGGAGACTCTGTACCAAGGTCGTGTGCTTGGGTACCTCCGTCTTACCTATTTCTACCGTAAAGCAGCAGTGCTTGCATTGCTGTGTTCCGGTTTGAAGGGTAAGATATGGCACTGAAATTACTGGGTACCGTGACTTTACATCTTAAGTCACAAGTTGGCAACACACACTGTGGCCCTTGTGGGGGTTGCAGTTTTACTGCGAATGTCACACGAGACATATGTATTATAGGTGACTGTTACCACTTACCATCAGGTGGGCAGTTTGCTTTTTTGCCAACTTAGTAGCAATAAAAAAAAAGAAGGAATCTTGGAATTTCTTGGTACGGTGTGAAAAGGAGGATACAGTGTAAGGATGACTCCGTAGACCCTTACGCGTGTTTCTGTTAAGGAATGGAGAGGGAGGGATAAGGTTAAAGAGCTCCTCAGAGCATTCCCCGTGGAACATTCGGTAAAAGGCGCTAAGAGAGGCGATGTCACGTCGAAGTTGTAGAGGCTCGAGGATGTTAGTTGCCTCTACATCGCCAATTATTCGAATAGCGCGACGCTGCAATCTGTCCAGAGCATCGATGAGATACTGAGCGGAGCCGGAGTGCGAGCAATATTCCACGCAAGACCTAACCTGAGTTTTATACAACAGGCATACTAGTTGGTCCGGCGCAAAATACCTACGCACCTTGTTCAGGACACCGAGTTTCCGTGAGGCAGCAGTTATAACGGATTCGAGTTTTTCAAAAAAGGGATCATATATGCATTTAAATTTCAGGACTGCACAGCATTGTCATGTGTAAGTCATTTGTGTATGACAATGCTGTACAAAACGTTATTTATTACAAAAAAATAAATATAATAATCAACTTAAATTGTTTTATTGTTTATCCTAATTCTCGGGACAAGCTTTTATATTTTTATAAGAAATTATATCTTGTAATAAATTAAAGTTTATTTTCCTCTTTTAAGGCATTATAATATAAGCTTGTTTTTAAAAAAAACTTTTTTTAAACTAATTACTCAAATAATACGAAATATTTTAATGACTACCGAGTTCTTTATTGTTAGTTGTATCTACAAATTAATTTATATAATATACATATAATAATTTAGTAATAAACAAATATGAAATAAATATTTTCTTGTGCTCAACGCACTTTTTAGTGCATTGAAGCCATTCGCTAGATTGTAATAAAAGAATAAATTAAAGTTTATTTTCTTTTTTTAGGACATTAAAATAAAAGCTTGTTTTTAAAAATCTTTTGTGATAGCGGCCATCTTGTTTTAGTTTTTTTCATGGTGTACTGTATTTTACGAACTTTCATTTGATACCCCATATACAGACCCATATTGTGGGAATAGGCTAGTTGACCCTTTTTTAAAGTAGGGCTTAAAATGTTCATAATTGTTGTATTAGACCATAGCACATGAATATTATTTTTTTCGATGGCTAAAAAGTGCAAAAAATCTATTTTAAATTAAGATTTTCAATTTTGGACCGAAAACACGGTCAGCCATGATAGTCTGTTGATTATCTGTGGCAATGACGTCAGTCTTATAGTAAACGTATCTCTATTAAGTCTGTGTAGTAAACAAAGCACGGGGGCGAAATAACCTCACAAAAACAATGCTTTCTATTAAATATCACAAAATATAGTAAAACTGTATATGGAACGGGACAATAGAACAGGAATATAGAATTAAGACTCCAGGAAAGCTGTGGATTAGACGTACCCAGTGATATAGACATGCGAAATATTTGGTTAACACTCGCTTCAAGAAATCCTGTAACTATCTACTGAAACTCAAATGTATTTTTGCAAAAATCACATTAATGTAAGTACTATAACTGAATAACTCAATCTGTGTAGGTACTTCAATTTCAACTTAAACAAAATAGAAGTTTTTAGGTTGTATGTAAAATCATTAATTAAATTTTTATCTTTCAGTTAGAATGAAAACTGACTGCAGCCGACCAACCAAATTTGAACTTGACCAGAAAACTGAGAGAAAACTTGACCATTCACGCCTTTGTTACGCGCCACACCGCCTCAGCCAATCGCAAGCCAGCCGAAGCCAGCCAATCAGAGCCAAGCACGTGTTGCCATGTGACAGCCAGCCCAAGCCAGCCAATTAGAGCCAAGCACGTGCAGCCATGTGCCAGCCAGCCCAAGCCAGCCAATCAGAGCCAAGCCAAGCTAGCGCCTTACTATCGGAGAAACTATAAAATGCCGCGCCATCTCATATTTAGATCACTTCTCTGTTTTACTGTTTCTAAGACGGAACTCTGCCCTATTGTAAATCGAAATTAAATCAGTGTGATTCTGCAACGTCTACTTTTTATTTTATCCCGTTACACCTTTTGATTTAATCTAAATTATACACTGACACTAGATGATGTTTCAAAGAAAATAATATGTACTTATGTCCAATTGAATAATGATGAAATTGAATATTAATTAAAAAGTATGTAATACAAACAAAAATATCAAAGTTTCATAATGAATATATTTATCTAATGTTACGCGCCACACCGCCTCAGCCAATCGCAAGCCAGCCGAAGCCAGCCAATCAGAGCCAAGCACGTGCAGCCATGTGCCAGCCATCCCAAGCCAGCCAATCAGAGCCAAGCACGTGAAGCCATGTGCCAGCCAGCCCAAGCCAGCCAATCAGAGCCAAGTCAAGCTCGCGCCTTACTACCGGAGAAACTATAAAATGCCGCGCTATCTCATATTTAGATCACTTCTCTGTTTTACTGTTTCTAAGACGGAACTCTGCCCGATTGTAAATCGAAATTAAATCAGTGTGATTCTGCAACGTCTACTTTTTATTATATCCCGTTACATATCAGAAGTGGGATAAATATAAAAAAAAACCCTAAAACGTAGTTACGTCAATGCGTCGAGTGTAGGCCGCCTGGTCCGTCCGCACGAATGGGGCAAATCTCCGCGTGAAGATTCATCCGAGACAACTAGTGAAAACGAAGACAAAGTTTCGCCACCAGCCTCGCCTTCAGCTCGTAAAAACGCAAGCTTTTGAAATCAGAGGTACAAAAGGCCATGAGTTCTTTAAATTACGAAATACCCTCCGTCACTACAAGAAAAGAACCCCGTGCAGCCTTGCTAATCCCCGAGTTCGACCCGGATAGCGAAGAGTGTACTACTGCGACAGCATGGCTCAAAATAAAAAAATTATCAACTTGGCGAAATTCTTATGGATGGTGCGAAAACACGAAGTCGTTTCATCTGCAAGATAGATTAAGGAGGCAAGCAAGAAGATGGTACAACCGGCTGGATGAATACGATTACTCTTGGGAAGACTGGAAGCAAACATTGATACTTTTTTTTTCCCAGACATGGCAAATATGGATTCGATCACCAAATATTATCAGGACAAATTCGCCATGTGTTTTCGGTGTAAGTTGTCAGACAGCGCAGTTGTCTCATGCATCATTCGCGGTCTACCACCACCAGCACAAGCGAATGCGAGAGCATATAGGCCCGAAGAATTATACGAAGGCTTCCTATGTGTGATGGATGACTACCAGCCACCGTCAATTTGGATTGGAACAAGCCCGTCAAGTAAAGATGTCGTCAGCCGACAAGGAAATAAAAATGTCTGCCTCGTTAGCAAGAAGCATGGCGAAGTGCTGAGCAGAGCCACCAGCTGCACTACTACACCGCCTTCGGAGGTTCAGGTTAGCCCACATTATTTTATTGCACTACCTTTGTAGCCAAAATAATCTATTGCACACTAGCCAAGCCAATATTAGCACAATCGGGGCATCAAACATAGAGGAAATCAGTTCAGATCTATTGAATAAAAACCGATTATGATTATTTGATTGCTTTACTAATCAATTTCCCTGACGATTTTGCGAGTAAAACACAAGACTTAGGATGTAGAGATTTATTAAACATAAAAATAAAGTTAACAAGTGAACAGCCTATATACCGTCAACATTACAGCTTGTCGCACAGTCAGTAGTTAGATCCAAAGTGTCTGAATTGCTAGACGCAGGTATAGTTCAAGAATCTGAATCATGTTTTGCTTCTCCCGTAATTCGTAAAAAAAAGAACGGCGATAGTATACTTTGTGTTGACCCTTGCCTAATATCGATGATTAGGTCTCCAAATTAGCCGTTAAGAATTTCTTTACGAGTCTTAATTTGGCACAAAGTTACCATCAGGTCAAAATCGACCCTGCAGATAACCACAAAACAGCCTTTATAACGCCACATTGGTATTTGAATATACGCGTGTTCCGTTTGGCTTAGATAACGCACCGTCTGTTGTTATACGAATAATGAATAAGGTTGTAGATTCAATACGAAATTCCAATCACAAAAGGCGGTAGTTCAAAAACCCACAATGACTTTCCCGATAAATATGAAATTTTAGCATTCTTAGACAATTTGTTGCTACCCTCTTTTGATGTTCAGTCAGGTTTAGATATTTTACAAAAAGTTCTTCATAAATGAAGATCGGAAAATTTAAAGTGAAATGTGAGCAAGTGTTTATTTTTATAAAACAAAATTACATACTTAGGACATGAGATATCTTCGAATGGCATTCAACCAGGTGAATCAAAATTGTTAGCAGTGTCACAGTTTCCTACCCCTAGTAGTGTTCATGAAATACATCAATTTATAGGGCTATGTAGCTATTTCCGTAAATTTATTAAAAGTTTCGCAATTTAATTGCTCGCCCTTTAACAGATTTAACAAAGAAAAACGCAGTTATGGAAATGGGGCACTTAACAAGTCGATAGTTTTCAACAATTAAAACTGTGTTTGTGTACAAGGCCAATACTGGCTCTAAATGACCCTGTATTACCAACTGAGATTCACACCGATGCATGCAAATCCGGTATCGCAGGTATTTTTTTAAAAAAAACAAACTGATAATTCCATTAGGCCTGTCATGTATTTCAGTAGGGCAACGAGTAAAGAAGAAAGTATATACCACACTTACGAGCTTGAAAGGTTTAGAGTGTATTATAGTAGGGATACATGTTAAAGTGGTAACTGACTGTACTGCCGTTCGCGCCACCCTTACTAAACGTGACATTATCCCACGTATTGCTGTCAATACAAGATTTTGACATGAGTGTACAATATGGCCTGGGGAAAAAAATTTAACACGTAGACGCGTTGAGTAGAAATATCGTCGATGCTATTAATGTCAACCGCCTTGAAGTGTCAGACGGGTTCTATACAGTCCAGTACGAAGATGACAAGTTAAGGCGTATCATTGTTCAGCTTAAAGATAGCTCAGCTGCCCCTGATATAAACAACAACTATGTGCTCTCAGATGATAGACTCTATAGGAAGACATTGTATGGTAATCGCCTCGTGGTGTCTGCATTGATCAGATAGACTAGTTCAGATGCACCACAATGATATAAGTCATGTAGGCTTTCAAAAATGTATAGATTTAATAAAGAGGGAGTAAATGGTACATTGTTCCCTATTCCGAAACCCACAGAACCCATGGTCATGGTTCATGTCGACCATATGCCCCTTTTGTAGAACAGCAAAAGGTTATCAATATATGTTGATTATTACAGACTAGCTTCTGCCCGCGACTTCGTCTGCGTGGACTTCAATTTTGAACAATTTTTAATTTTCCCTCGGGAACTACTTCTTTTCCATGTCAAAGGCTACATGCATGCCAAATTTCATCCATACTTTCACGTTTATAATATTAGTCGGAAGTAGGATAATTTCTCTAAATTTGTTATTGCTGAGCCCACCCACGGTCAATTCAGTAAAAAACAATAAGAACCCTTTAAAACATATTTAGTTTGTTTGGTTACCCTCATAAACTTGTCAGTGATCATTGCAAAGCTTTTACCAGCAGATATTTAAAAAAAAATTCAACTGACAAGCAATTTAAGTACATTTTGACATCTGTTGCATATCCACGAGCCAAAATGGTTAAGTGGAACCGGATCTTACTGAATGCGTTACGTGCGATTGATCCTAGCCAGACTTCTAATAATTGGGTCAATAGCTTACCTGACATTATTTGGGGTGTTAATAATACTGTAAATGAAAGTACAACATAGTCGTATAGCCCTATGATTTGATGTTATGAAAGTAATAATGAATCGGTAGAAATCAGGCGTAATAATAGATCTAGTGCGCGATTAAAATTAGAAAGCCATAAGATCGTAACTTCGATAAAAAAAAGGAAAACTAGTCGAATTTCCAGAAAGTGAGATTTAGTTCTTTGGCGGCAAGTAGTGTAACAAGAGTGAGCACTAAGCTTGATGATATTTACTCTGGCCCATATTATTATTACTAAGGTGTAGGTAATGACATATACAGAATCCTCAGTATCAAGGGGTTCCGAGGCTACAAGGCCTTTACTAGCCTGGTTGCATCGGACTCTTGAGGCCCTATCACAGAATCACAGTACCCTATATCATACAGTGCCAGTAGCTCTGATGACCAGCTTGAAACCGAAGATCTCATTGACCTACTTAAAAGCTAACCACGTGTTTTTCCATTGCGGGAGCAATGATTGTTTCAGGACGGCCGATAGTTACGCGCCACACCGCCTCAGCCAATCGCAAGCCAGCCGAAGCCAGCCAATCAGAGCCAAGCACGTGCAGCCATGTGCCAGCCATCCCAAGCCAGCCAATCAGAGCCAAGCACGTGAAGCCATGTGCCAGCCAGCCCAAGCCAGCCAATCAGAGCCAAGCCAAGCTCGCGCCTTACTACCGGAGAAACTATAAAATGCCGCGCTATCTCATATTTAGACCTGCTCAGCCGAGCCGGTGAAGGCTAAGCCCCCTCCCGCTATTTTCTTGCGCGACAAAGCGCAATGGACCAGAGTGTCCACCCTCTGTCTTGAGGCAAAGGTGGCTTACACCAAAGCTCAAAACATGGGGGACTCTATTAAAATCTCCACCCCTGACGTGCCCAACTTCAGGGCCCTGACTAAACTCTTAGGAGACCGCCAAATCCCCTACCACACCTACGCGCTCGCCGAAGAGCGCAAAGTTAGGGTAGTTTTACGCGGCATTCCAATGGAGATCCCTAACGAGGATATCCTCAAGGATCTCCAATCACAGGGGTTCCCCGCTGAGGCAGTGCATAAGATGCACGGCCACTCCGGGCGAGTATGGCCCCTAGCCCTTGTAATCCTCACTAATGTCCCCAACGCTAGGGACATTTTCAAATCCAAAGACCTCACCGTGTGCGGTCTCTCGGGGATCACCCCCGAGGCCCCCCGCGGTAGAGGCATACCGTCGCAGTGCCACCGCTGCCAATTATACGGCCACGCGGCGGCAAACTGCCGTGCCCCTCCCAGATGCGTGAAATGCCTAATCCCGCATTTCACAAGGGAGTGCCCCCGCACCCGGGACTCCCCCGACCCACCAGCCTGCGTGCTGTGCGGCCAGTCTGGCCACACAGCAAATTACCGCGGCTGCCCCAAGGCGCCCCGCCCAAACAAGGGCCGCCAAGCGCCTCGGGCCCGTCCAGCCCGCCCGGTCGCACCGCCTCCGACAGCCGCCAATTTCCCGGCGCTGCCGAAAGCGGCTCCCGCGACCGCTCCCGTCCCCCCGCCCGCGTGGGGACCCAAACCCAAGGCCCCCGCGGGCCCCCAACCCAGAGCGGCAACCGCCGCACCCTCCCACCCCGCTATGGATGACTTGGAGCTTCTCTCCAACAAAATCCAGAGCGTAGACCTAGGCGAAATCAAGGCCTTTGCCGCCCAATTTCGTAAAGCCAACACGGGACTAGCCCGGGCTTTACTGGTCGACAAATACGCCCATCTTATCGCAGCCCTCCAATAAATCCCAGTCCCTAGTTGCTGAATCGTGCATCTCGCACCCTCCGCGACTCTTAACTTTTAACTTTATTTTAACATTAGAATCACTAGTTTATGGCTAGTGCAAACATTAACTTAATTACCGGCCCTACTACCGGGCGTACGAAGCCCCTAGGCGTCTCGCTTGTCTCCTTCAACGCCTGCTCCCTCCGGACTAACCTACCGGAACTCAGGGAGTTTGTTAAGGATAGGCAGGTAGACTTAATTCTCATTCAGGAAACTAGGCTTCAGCCTAGAGTCCAGAGAGGTCTCTCCATCCCCGGCTACAATTTAACACGTAATGACAGAATTCTTGTCGGCAACGCACATGCGTCCGGAGGAACTGCCATTTACTACAGGAAACAGCTTCACTGTTCTCCTGTTCCCACTCCACCACTCACAGTCATGGAGGCCACGGTGTGTAGACTGGCGATGACGGGACATCCGTCCATAATCGTCGCGTCGGTCTACATACCGGCCGGCCGACATGCACTCCAGAGCGATTTTGAAGCTCTCCTATCCCTAGGGAATTCTATCATTCTTTTTGGTGATTTCAACGCCAAACACACCGATTGGTTGTGTAGGCGAAGAAACACCAACGGCTCTCGATTAGTCGAAATTATGTCTAACTTAGAGTTAGACGTAATAGCTCCCTATGCCCCAACCCACTATCCAAGCAATACCAACCATCTTCCTGATGTGTTGGATATTGCAATAGTTAAAAATGTAGCCCTCATATCTACGTCAATTGACGTCCTAGACGACCTAGGTTCTGACCACAGACCGGTCTCTCTAATCTTCGGTCCCCAAGACCCACCCCAACCCACCAAAAAGCGCATCACCGACTGGAAGGGCTACCAAACCTCCATTTTAACCGGTCTAACCCATAACCCCGATTCACCGCTCGCTATCTCTGCGGACTACCTCGATAGTACGCAGAAAATAGACGACGCGGTAACTTCTGTCACTAACCTTATCCAGTCAGCGGTTGAGAATAGCGTGCGGGAGGTCACTGTGCCTAGGCGCAAACTTCCGCAGGCTATCCGCAGCCTGCTCAAGAGGAAAAATGCAGCCCTTCGTAGGGCCGCCCTCTATCCCACTCCCGGCTACAGAGCCTTAGCTAACCGCCTTCAGCGGGAAGTTAAAACTAAATTGGCCGAATATAGGGACGCCCAATGGGACGCCCTAATGGCCAACATTGCCCCCTCTCACCTAGCGTACTACCGAGTCGCGAGAGCGCTCCGTAGTGACGCAATAACCCACACTCCCCCCCTTCACCGTCCCGACGGCTCTATCGCCTTCGAGGACGAGGAAAAAGCGGAATGCTTCGCTGACAGCATTGCTTCACAATGCTCGCCCAGCACCCAACCCACAGACCCCGCCCACATCCGGTCCGTGGAGGAGGAGGTCCGCCGTAGGGCCTCCCTCCCTCTCACCGATGACCCAGTCCCTGACCCGATTACTACTGACGAAGTCCGTGACATCGTCAGGGGTCTCCAAAATCGCAAAGCGCCGGGCGCCGATGGCGTTTCCAACAAAGCGCTTAAACTCCTTCCTCTGCAAGTCATCTCACTGCTTGCAATTATCTTCAATGCATGTTACGAGAAATGCTATTTTCCACCCGCGTGGAAAAAAGCTATCGTAATAGGCATTCCCAAACCGGGAAAACCCCCCCACTTACCGTCTAGTCACCGCCCCATTAGCCTACTTAGTGCTTTGGGGAAGGTGTACGAGAGATGCGTTCTCGCTCGTATGAAAGAGCACCTCTTTTCCAATGACACGCTCATTCCCCACCAATTTGGGTTCCGCCCCAAACATTCATGCCCCCGACAAGTGCATCGCATTGTCGAATACGCACTCGACGGTTTCATCCCCCTGAAAACAGTTGCGGTTCTCTTCGACGTCGCCAAAGCCTTCGATAAGGTCTGGCACGACGGTCTCATATATAAACTATACCAGTCCGGTATGCCCGACCGATTGGTGCGCACAATAGATTCATTCCTCCGTGATCGGAACTTCCGTTTCAGGCACGAAGGTGTCCTCTCCTCACCCCGCGAGATTCGCGCAGGCGTCCCGCAGGGCTCAGTACTCTCACCATTACTTTATTCGTCGTACACAAACGACATCCCCATACCCCGCAAAGGGGTGCAGTTAGCCCTTTTCGCAGACGGTACAGCACTCTATTATAGAGGCAGTAGTCTGCACAAAACCCTGCCCCGACTACAGGCGGCAATCAATAGTTTAGGTGACTGGTTTCGGCTGTGGCGAATCGAAGTGAATCCGGAGAAGAGCTCTGCGATTTGCTTTGACTCGAAACGCCGGAGCCGGAAAATCCCCTATAACACACCCTCCCTTCGCCTACAAGGCACTGCCATTCCCTGGCAACGAACAGTCAAATACCTTGGCGTCACACTCGACCGACAGCTCAACTTCCGAGCGCATGTCAACCGAGTGACAAAGGGCGCCCGCTTCTATATGGGCCGCCTCAACGGTATGTTAGGCAGGCATAGCTCAATGTCCCTCAGGAACAAGCGAACGCTTTACAAGGTCTGCATACGCCCGGTCATGACTTACGCGAGCGCAGTCTTCGCGCACGCGGGTCCTAAAGTTTTAAACGAAATTCAAAAAGTACAAAATTTGTTTTGCCGTAGAGCTACTAACGCCCCGTGGTACGTTAGAAACACAGACTCCATAGGGATCTCGAGTTGCCAACGATACAGCAACATCTCAAAGCTTGCTCTGAGCGGTTCTTCAAAACCGCAGAAGAGCACCCCAACCCTCTCATCCGGGGGGCGGTGGCATATGTCCCCACTCCACCCCGACGGCATTATTATCGCCGACCCAGACACGTCCTGACCGACTCACCCGACACTCTAACGCAGGGTCTTCTTAACCTGCAAATGGCGGCATCAGCGCCGCCATCCCCGCCCTGATTGATGAGCTACCTTCTGTACGCTCGAACTAATCATAGTCAATTACGATCGGCCTTAATTTCAGGTTCCCGATTGCTTCATACGCATATGCTCAAGCTAGCCTAGAGCAGCGACTCTCATCCCTTTATCAGATACGATCGGCCCACTCTGGTCCCTGATCGATTTCGAGCGCATATGCCCTAGCTAGCCTAGGGCAGCGCTGCACCGTCCCCTCTCCTGAGGGGCGGTCGCCATCCGATGAAGCCTTAATGACCTTCGGGTTAAAGGCATAAGGTGGAGTTTAGCCGGTAAGAGTCCGGCATAACCCGTGCGGCCGGCCGTGCGGGTATCCATGAGGGATTCTCCACCTCCACTCCGCATAGTGGTAGGCAAACTGCGTTTGCCGAAAAAAAAAAAAAATACATATTTAGATCACTTCTCTGTTTTACTGTTTCTAAGACGGAACTCTGCCCGATTGTAAATCGAAATTAAATCAGTGTGATTCTGCAACGTCTACTTTTTATTATATCCCGTTACACTAAACAACTTTTACTTGAATTTATTGAGTACCTAATTAAAATTTGTTGCTTTCAGAGGTTACGTAATGAGAACAATTGTGTACTACTCTGTTATCCTCTTGACAACGAGATTGATAAGGCAGTAAAAGTTGTGCAACATAATACAAAGCAGTGCATGCACAGCCACAACATCAAAATGTGACCCGTCAACAAGAACAACATTATGTCAACAAAATAACTCAAGTATTCATATACCAAAGCACCATAGAAGTAAATAGGTCCAGTTTGGTAAAACTGAAAGGTTATATCTTCACTGATTAAACCTGCTGGCCACCATGGCTGGTAAATTTCAGAACAGCTTACGCAAGAATATGCAAGTTATTCATTTTAAAGCCGTATACAAATATATTAAATGTGATTGCTGTGTTGTCAGCCTGTGCTCTTCCTAATTTACAAGACCCTTCTTATTAAATAAATAATATAAAGAATTTTTTTTTTTTTACTTTATACATAACTAACATCTAAAGATGACATAATAAATTTTTGTACTACATTAGTCATTATGTCCTTAACTAAGAAAAATGTTCTACGTTTATTTCACAATAATGACTTGTAAAGGTTTAAGTTGAATCAAAATATTTTAATTTGAAATACATGTGTTTTATTTTTCCGTTACACCTTAAAAGATTTATAATATTTTATAGGTTTGTTGCTCATATTTATCATTGTTACTCAAATATATATGTTCCAAAAGTACAAATAGGTTAAATAGAGTTAGATCATATATTGCCTTATTAAGGTCGCAGGTAATAAAAGTCAAAATAATAGTAAAGTGATTTATTATGAAGTAATACTTTCATATAATTTAGGAAAAATGTAGTATAGTTTCCAAATTGGCACTATTTGATCAATAAGTTTTTTGACATACAGATTGTTAGAACAAATACCTATTATAGCTTTTGAGTGTTTTCAAATTTACATACTGCTAGCAACACAAAAGTATATAAGTTTTGCTTTAGCACAAAACATCTGCATCTATACTTGAGTTAAGCATACTGTTCACAGTTTTCCGTCTTTGATAATTAACATTTTCTTCAGTAAAAGAGCATGACAATTTTGTATTAATCTAATTTTATGGATACCGTTTGTTGAATAGACTATTACAGGGTATTAATTGGAAATGAGGCCACATTTTGCAAATTTCAACCCAAATCTTCATCTTTCAACTTTTATCCACATTTCATTATACTCGTAGGTGTCTGCAAGATTTCCCACCAAAAATCTTCCCAACAAAAGAACCATCATGTGTTATGCACTGGCTGACTTTATAGCACATAGAAGCTGTTATTGTTTATAACGAAGCTCGAACTAAAGAGCACTTCTGTATTGATGATTTGTGGTTTAGTTTTCTATGCACTTTATTATTTCTTCATTGAAGAGGTCTTTTATTTTTTAAGAAATATGTCACAATCTGTGTCTGTGAATGTATATATATTTTTTCTCCCAGTAATTTTCTTCATGCTTGACAAATGAACAACTGCCAATCTCTCTTTTTATGTTCATTTACAAATTCTTGCAGTACTACACTGGTATTTGACACATGATCCTGATGTTTTCTTTTCAACATTTCTCTTGAAGTAAATACTTTTAGTGTTTATTTGACTTTTGAGAGATAGAATTCTATCCGATAGCATTCAACTGCTGTACAAAATAGCTCCTCACTGTGATGGTGCAACCACACCAAAAATGCATGTTTGCAACTCTCTTCTGCCGCGTGACAATCTTGACAAATACACTTGTAACCTGTTCTTCATTATAACAGTATTGAAACTGTACTTATATTGTTTAGAGCGATACACAAAGAATCTCCTGACCATCAATCTGTCGATTTTCGGAAGATTTGTACTACTATCTGCTCTCACAAATCCAACATCAATGGTTGATTTTGCTATTAATACAAATAATTTACGATATTTACACATATAATAAGGGAGATTTGGACGATTTTTTGCCAGTTTTAGGAAAGTTGTTGAATCAAATTTAACATTTCTTTGTTTACTATATGAGTGACGTCACGGCCCTGACCACAGGATATCAAAGCGTTTACGGCGTGAGATAAAAAAAGATTATTTCTAGCATTTTCAAATTAAAATTTTACACTAATCATTCATTGTTATTTATTAAAATCGGTATATTGTGGAACCTTATGCCAAATACTGTTAGAAATAAACAATATTTTAATAAATTTTGATATAAGTCAACTACCCTATTGTACATAAAAATAATCTGTCAATTTGTGACGGCGGCCATCTTGTATTAGATTGTCTTTCAGAATATACTATATTCTACAATTCATTCTACAATTCAAGCTCTTTCATTTGACACCTAAATTGGGGAAGGTCGCACAAAAGAAATTGATGGGGTTGCGTATGGATATTATCTAGGCTAGGCTCAAAGTACTCATCAAGAAAAATCATATAGGACCAAAGTACTCGTCAATACGAATCAAACAAGCCCAAACTCGATGGGATTGTGTCGTTTTATTGCGGAGTTCCTATGGCTACCTTCTAGCTCCAGTATCAGACCCTGGTTACCACGTAGGTCCAAAGTACTCGTCAATACGAATCCAACGAGCCCAAACTCGATGGGGTTGTGTCGTTTTATTGCAGAGTTCCTATGGTCACCTTCCAGTTCCAGCATCAGACCCTGGTTACCATATAGGACCAAAGTACTCGTCAATACGAATCAAACGAGCCTAAACTCGATGGGGTTGCATTGTTTGATTGCGGAGTTCCTATAGCAACCTTCCAGATCCAGCATCAGACCCTGGTTACCATATAGGATCAAAGTTCTCGTCAATACGAATCAAACGAGCTCAAACTCGATGGGGCTATGTCGTTTTATTGCGGTGTTCCTATGGCCACCTTTCAGCTCCAACATCAGATCAGCTCCATGTCGTCATCATAATATATTTATACATATGCATGCAAAATTTCAGCTTAATCGGAAACCAGGAAAAGAGTCAAATTTAACTCGCAAGATTAGACCCGAACATGCAAAAGATAAATAAAAGCTTGTAAAAAGGTTGAAGGTTTTTCGTACGGCAGCCACAATAATAAAATTGTTAGTTATCAACTTCTCCAATTACTCCGTAGGACTTCGCGTCGTATACATACACAAATAATTACGTAACCGGGAGATAGCTCAAAGCGACGTGCTCTCACTTCGAGTCTTGATTGCACACTGAATTTCGACGCGCCCGAGCCAAGTATTTGTAAGAAAATCGATAAATGTATGTTAAAAAATTCATATAAAAATCAATGTACGATAATTAAAAAAAATACCACGGTGTCAGTGTTATGCTTACCTTTGTTCTATATATTTGTTAAACTAAAATATAATAGGGTTAATTAATGAAGCTAAAAATCACGAACGGTATGTGGGTGTAACCTAAATTTTAAGTAAAATGGATGCTATTTTTTAACGAAATGGTATGTACATTTGAAAAATGGTGACGGTGATTGTGTAAACACATAATTTAAGAACTTAAATTTATTTTTTCCCGGTCAGTTAACTGGAACGTTAACGTAAAATATTAAAAACGCCAACGGCCTTTTTGCTATTTTTCGCGCCATGGGCGTTTAATGGTCAGTCTTAAATTAATAAGTCTATCGAATTGCGATTCTTTCATTCTTCCAAAAACAATTGACACGTACTTACATATCGCACCAACCAGAAATCCCGCAGAGATGACCCATGACCCCTCCTCTTCTGTTATTGGCTTGTCCAAAATTGTATTTTCCTCATCTCGGAGCTTCACTAGCATCGAAGAAGGCCATGATATTGTCAAACCTATTCCCAGCACGTTAAGGTTCGCTGGAAATGAAAGCAAACACGTGTGAATATTTGTATATTTTGGAAATGATCCAAGATATATCTAAAGTAATGCATGTAATTTTTGCGAGTGACGTAGGTGATTATAAAAGAATTCAAAGTGATAATTATTGAATGATTGTCAAAAAACAATATAAACCGATCGCTCTCAACCATTAAACCACTAAAGGCGAATAACTAAAACTTTTTCAATGTGATGAAGAAACGTCTATATAATTAAAAACAGAACCCGCTGGGCAGGTAATAGTTATTTGTTATGCATGACTCCAAAATTGGTTATCGTAGCGTGAATTTGAATCCTGAGCGCTTAGAATTCTAAGCCTGAGCGTAACGAGGGATTCAAAAGCACGAAAGGCTAATAACTTTGCAGCCTAGTGCAACACACACAACTTTTCACCTCACCTCAGCGAAGAAAATACATACTACTTATAAAACAATTCAACATCAAATACTAACAAAACACGCAACAAAAATGATAATTTGAAATTCGAACATTGCAACGTACGATGAAATCATTTTATAGCATGTAACTAGAATCTTTTTTAAACGAAAATGTTTTTAACCTCAAAGTTTGATTTCATATTCCCAGGTCATAATTGTCACGTAGCGGAAGGCTACGGGCAAAAAAAACGAGGAAAAGGGAGGTGCTGAAAATAAACAGTAACAAAGTTAAAAGTTGTATATTTACAAAATAAGGAAGCAAGGGGTTAGGATTAGAAGGGGAACGACCAGAACGGACTTAAAACTAACTTAAAGCTAACTATACTATATACAAGTAAAATAAGGACCGGTGAGTAGTCGAGCGGGCAGGCGGCTAGCGGCTCCGGTAACATCGGCGGCGCACACAGACGGGCAGGCAGCTGGCAGCTCCGGAAGCAGCGGCGGCGTTGGAAGGCAGGCACGCAGGTACGGCTGGAGGCACGCCGGCAGCGACGTCGCGCAGTCGCCGAAGGTAGGTGGGCACGTAGGCGTGGCTGGCTCTCGGCGGCGTTGAGCAGGTGGCAGGCAGGCAGGCACGTAGGCACAGCTGGTCCACGATGTCGTCAAGCAGTCGTAGGTGACGGGCAGCGTTGAGCAGTCGTAGGTAGTAGGTAGGCACGCCGGCAGCGACGTCAGGCATTCATCGATGGCAAGTAGGCACGTAGGCAAGGCTGGTCTCCCGGAGGCGTCAAGTACTCGTACAAGTGGCGGCAGGTCCAAGGAGCGTCCGTCGAGAGTCCTGGTAACCTCGCAGCGGCGGCTCGAAGAAGGTAGTAGGAGAGTGGCGAGGATATCCCGAGGAGCTTAGCTACTCCTCAGGTGGTTCTAGTGAGGGAGCCGGTGGTAGAATGTCCTACCTAGAGACCCTGGCCGGTATTTATTCTAGCCTTAACAATAGACAATAGAAACCTTTTTAGGGTTCCGTAGCCAAATGGCAAAAAACGGAACCCTTATAGATTCGTCATGTCTGTCTGTCTCAAACTCAAACTCAAACTCAAAAATCTTTATTCAATATAGACCTTTACAGGCACTTATTGACGTCAAAATAAAAACAAAAATCTTCAACCAAGAATCTAATTAACTAAATTATTTAATCCTTGTATGTACACACACCCCAACCATTATTAAGATGTGTGCAAATACAAGTAAAATTAAAAAAAAAAAAAAAATTGACTCTACACCTGTTCGGAAATTGGGAGAGCCTTCTCAAGAAGAACAGGCAAGAAACTCGGAAGGTCTTGTATTTTTTTTTGTCTCCTCTTTTAAAATGCCAACATTACAATATTATATTTCACATACATTTTTTTAAATAATATAGAAATGCCTGTCGGTGTGAGTGGAACAGTTACTCGAATGAAATTTATCCCACTATCACAAAGTGTTAACACCCTTTAAACGTCAATTATCACATTTTTTGTCAATCCCAAGCAGTTTTATCTGTCATATAATCAGACACTTTATAATATGCTTTTTTCATAAGTGCGCCCTTGATAGCGACTTTAAATTTATTCAAGTTAAGTGCTTTAATATTATTTGGGATTTTATTGTAGAAACGTACACAAAGGCCTTTGAAAGAATTATTAATTTTTTTAAGCCTAGTATTTGGTAACGCTAACATATTCTTTTGCCTAGTATTTACTGAATGAATATCACTGTTTTTACAAAACGAATGTATATTTTTATGAACATATACTATATTCTCGTAAATATATTGCGACGCGACGGTCATAATACCAATTTCTTTAAATTTTTCTCTCAAAGAGTCTCTTATTTTAAGGTTATAAATAGCACGAATAGCCCTTTTTTGCAGCACAAAAACAGTCTGAATGTCGGCAGCATTTCCCCACAGCAAAATGCCATACGACATCACACTATGAAAATAGGCAAAGTATACAAGTCTTGCTGTATCAACATCAGTCAGCTGACGTATTTTCCATACAGCGTAGGCTGCAGAACTAAGTCTCTTCGACAATTTATCAATATGTGGGCCCCACTGAAGCTTTGAATCTAAAGTAATACCAAGAAATACTACGGTATCCACAAGGTCCACATTTTTATGCTTTATGTTAACAGTGGTGTGAACCTCTTTAACATTGGGTAAAACAAATTTTATACATTTAGTTTTCCCTTCATTGAGGCACAAGTTATTCGCATTAAACCAGTAAACTATTCTTGAGATAGAACTATTTACATCGTCATAAATTTGCAATCGTCTTTTAATTTTAAACATAAGTGAAGTATCATCTGCAAATAATACAATCTCATGCCTGTCTTGTACAAAAGCAGGCAAGTCATTTATATATATTAAAAATAGAAAAGGACCAAGAATTGAACCCTGCGGAACTCCCATTTTAACCGAGGCGCCCTGGGACCTCTCCCCGTTGACGTCTACTTTCTGAATCCTCTCAGTCAAATAGGAGATGAGTAAATCCAGAACAGTGTCGCGAAATCCATAGTAGTGTAATTTCCTGATCAGGGTGTCATGATGAACGCAATCAAACGCCTTGGACAAGTCACAAAAAACGCCCAGCGCATCATGTGAGTCCTCCCAGGCCTCATATATATTTTGTATTAACTCAACACCAGCATCAGTTGTTGAGCGACCCTTTCTAAAACCAAATTGTTTACAGTGTAGAAGATTATTTCTGTTAAAAAAGCTTTGCATTTGTTCCAACATTATTTTTTCAAAGATTTTGCTAAAAGTAGGTAGCACAGAGATAGGTCTAAAATTATTGGGGTCTGATGTGCTACCAGATTTATGTAATGGAATAATTTTACTCAGTTTCATTAGATCAGGAAACACACCACAGTCAATGCAATCATTAAAAATACTAGCAAGTATTGGAGCTATTGTTTCTATTACAGATTGGGAAACATCTACAGAGTTGCCCCACAGATCCACGGTTTTCTTTTTATTCAGCGTTTTAAATGACTTTATTAAATCATTTGCACAAATATGGGCAAATTTAAATTTATCATCACAAGTTTTAACATAATCTTTTAGAATAGATTCGGCTACAGTGGGGGAGGAATCCAAAGATTTTGTGATTGAAACTGGAATGTCAGTAAAGAATTTTTCAAATTCTGTAGCTACCTCAATATCTACTGTAACTTTCTTATTTTCAATATTTAAACAAAAATTGTTGTTATTAGTTTTTACTCTTCCGGTTTCATTATTAATAATGTTCCATGTCGTTTTAATTTTGTCACTACTATTTTTTATTTTAGAGCTTAAATAATTGGACTTTGCAAATTTACAAACTTTTTTAAATACTTTGGAATAAGTTTTTACATACAATTTAAATTGATCACTAGTATTTAATGAACGCTCATTGTAAAGTTCATAAAGTTTTATTCTGCTTTTGTGAATACCTGGTGTGGCCCATTCACTAAAAGCTAATCTACCATTGACTGAGATGGTTTTTGGAACAAAGATATTTTTAAATTCACAACAAAATGTGTTAAAAAAGTTTTCATACAATTTATTTGGGTCTTCGTCATAATCAATATACTTCAAATTAATACCAAGATTATTATTGAAACGCTCCAAGCGGCCAGCAGTCTGTCCATCCGTATGTCACAGTCACTTTTCTCCGAAACTACAAGAACTACACTGTTGAAACTTGGTAAGTAGATGTATTCTGTGAACCGTATTAAGATTTTCACACAAAAATAGAAAAAAGCAATAAATGTATGTATGTATGTAAATGTATGTTTCAGTTCCATGTATGGGGGTTCCCCATACATGGAACTGAAACTCAAATTTTTTTTTCATCAAACCCATACGTGTGGGGTATCTATGGATAGGTCTTCAAAAATCATATTGAGGTTTCTAATATAATTTTTTTTCTATACTGAATAGTTTGCGCGAGAGACACGTCCAAAGTGGTAAAATGTGTGTCCCCCCCCTGTAACTTCTAAAATAAGAGAATGATAAAACTAAAAAAAATATATGATGTACATTATCATGCAAACTTCCACCGAAAATTGGTTTGAAC
Source organism: Schoenobius gigantellus (assembly GCA_963935595.1). Taxonomy (NCBI): domain Eukaryota; kingdom Metazoa; phylum Arthropoda; class Insecta; order Lepidoptera; family Crambidae; genus Schoenobius; species Schoenobius gigantellus. Next base: position 17,830,474 of record OZ012562.1, on the reverse strand, counting down.
GAGATCCTACGGAACCCTTCATGGGCTAGTCCGATTTGCGCTTGACCGGTTTTTTTGTTTGGAATCTAATGGAATACATGTATCAACTGACAAAAAGTGTACTAAAAGTAATAAATTATAACAAAAATACAAAGAAAATATTGCAAAAACGTGAAAGATGAGTAGACAGTGCTAGAAACGTGCCAAAAAGTGGAATTATACATCGCAAATTGAGAGAGAAAGTGCTACTTATGGATCGCCGAATATTTGTGCATACATATTTACCTACCGTGTTAATAAAAGTGAGTACAAGGTAATGTCGAGACATTCTTATTTACAACACCCCTCTTCGTTCCTTACATATGTTAGGGAACTTGCAAAAAATTGCAACTTTTAGTTCTCACCGGCGCCGCGGGTGGCGCTGGCAGTCAGAAACTTAGTCTGCTGCTTGAGATATATTCTCTCTAATCTGTGATTTCGTGATTCGAACGTTTGACGGTTAGGGCATTCAGTTTTGAAAACCAGTGAACTGCTGTGAGTGCTGTGACCATTTGTTTACGTTTAAGTTTCTTCACTTACGGAATTGTATTAAATAATTATTAATTATGGTTAGGCAGAGAGAGGAGCCGGGGTGGCGAAGGTGAATGTTAATGCATTATAAAGTAGCTACTTAAACCTGCACCTGGGTCATAAGCCCTAGGCACCGCTCTTGGCTCTCTTCTCTGCAACGCGATAGACCGAGCACCCGCGCGGAATGCTAAGTTATCGTCTCTCCTTGGGATTAACCTAACAAATCAGAAGTGACAAGTGAGTTAACTAACGCCCATCGGTAAGTCAGCAATTGCAAATAATAATGATAAAGTAAAACACTAGTATATGTGTATTTAATCATAATGACAGCATTCCTATACGCCATTTGAATCACATATTGATTACTTGCCTGTGTACATAGTACATACATAACTTTCGGGACTGACTATACCACTAGCTTTTATTTAACTTAACTAACTTTTATTACCTACTAGGTATTTATTATTACCTGCTGTAGCGTTAAAGCCGTTACATGGCAAGTCTGCTATATTCTTTTTAGTTTGTTGTTCTGACCTTTTTTGTTCGCTGTCTTACCGTTGACATAGGAGCTTGCGACGGATGACAGATAAAAGATATTGAGAGATTTAGTGGGTTTTCAGATTTTTTTCGTCGGAAAACTAATTATTTTGTTGAGAGAATTTAAGGATTTTTGTCAAAGAAATTAATGAAATTGTGTTAATTTTACTACCGAAAGTCTAGGTCGCTGTTAGCCGCCTGCGTTTTGGAGCACTGAGGTCGCACTACGTAAATCTTTTACCCTTGGATAGGGGTAAGTAGTTCTATTGAAGATTTGGATAGGCTCGTTTGGGTTTACGTTTGATGTTTATGCTTGAATTGTTTGGTTTCAGTTTTTAGTTTGGGGCGGTACTGGAGTCCATGAGCGGAGAAGGAAGTATGCCATGTGATGAGTCAATTTTGACAACAACAGTACATATACAAACATCACCACAGGTCAGGCCTTTAACCATTATACCTTGTTCCTGCTCCCCTACATTCTGAATCCACGTTAGACATAAAATTACCAAGATTGTAAGTCCAGTTCATGAACACCTTGAGGTCTACCCAGAGTTAGCCATATAAGGTAGTTATTTAAGCTACGGATCTAAGTAAATACTGTATGTATGTATAGGTACATGTGCAAGCTTTGTCTGTTCTATCTAGTAAGTTAATTTTATCCTATAGGAGCAGAATTACTTTTAATTTTGATGTGTCAGCGGTATATGTTCTATTTTAGTTAAATGTACATTGTATTTATGTAAGTCCTAAAAATGTGTACTTTTTAGCTCTAAATTACATAGTCATATGTATGTACAATAGCCATTGAGCTTAGGGGAAGCAGCATGCTTGTTTAACGCTTCTCCAACTGCTAAGTTAATAACGGACTGTAAGTGAAGCTATTAACTCCTTGATTAATTTTTTCCCTCATGTATTTTTTTAAAATGTTTATAAGTATACATATCTTATTTTTTTATTTGTCTAAATTATTAAAGTTTCTCATTGGCATTTCTTGGTTCTTTTTTTGAATCAACAAATTCTACGTATTTCTCCTGCGGTCCAATCCCAGGGGTTCGTTACAGATTTCTACTCGTAATAGAGTTTTTGTAACACTGCCTATTCATTACCTATCTACCTATTTATTTATTATTACCTTCACATTACTACCTTCATATTACCAAGGATGATATAAAGAAGATATATTCTTCGTCTATGATATTACCAACTTTTATGATAAGAACATTTTGTTGTTTGATCATGATCGAACCAGTGGAAATGACAGCTATACCCATGTATGAATTTCTATTCCACTCTTTTAATACATAGGTTTAGGTTACAGTTTGTTTTGTAGGAACGCATACATATATTTATTGTGTACTGATTTATGAGCATTGGGCAGCCCATTGCTATGCATTATTAGCATTATAGCTATAAAATATATTATTGATATTGTTTGATATTAAAAAAAATGCAAAGGTGAAAGTATTCGATAAATAAGAAAATTAAAATGTTGGCTTTCTGAGAAATACTCATATGATCTTAATGATTTTTATAATTACAGTTCAAAATTATTTATTATATCCACCCTATTTAAATATAAGAATCAGGAATATCAAAACTTTGTGTAGGTAAACTAAGCATAGTTATAGTGATAGTAATTTAAATTGATATCTTAAACGGAAAGATTCGCCGCTTCCATGGTCTAGTGGTTGAGACCACCGGGTGTTCATCGGGAGGTTTGGGGTTCGATTCCTCATGGGGGCAGGATTTTTTGTGCTCAGTTTGGTTGGTGGTAGGGCTTCTGAGCCCGCCTGGCTAGCTACCACCGTCTCACCAAGTTTGTCGCAATAATAGCGATATTAATAGTATTGCTGTTTCGATAGTTAGAGGTAAGATAGCCAGTCCCTCAATTGCTGAGGAGTCCAGGTGAAGCTCGCTTCCTCCTTCGGCATTTTCATCACGTGACATCGGGTGAGATGAAGGCCAAGAGGTTCCCTGTTGAATGCAAGGAAAAGTGGTCATTTTCGTACTAAGCAATATCTTATAGACAACCATTGGGTGGAAAAAAACTTTGTGATGGTAGTGAGTGACAGAAACATACAGATAACCATAAACATACTTACATAATGATTGGATAACTTTTTAAATGCAAGTTTATTAATATAATTTCCTATACTTACCTAGTTAATAAATACATACAAACTAAAAGAAGAAGTTAATACATACTACTACAAATGTTCATACAAAAATAACGCATGTTTTGTATAAGTTCCATGTATGGTTTATTTTTGGCTCTCTTATGATTACAATATACATATGCACTCACACCCATAATCTCCAAAGGGTTGTATGGGGCCTTGGAGTCAGGGTGTTTCCTCGGTTACTTTCAGCAATTATTTTCTTTTACGGTTTACTTATAAAATTTATGCATGATTAGATCTGTGTTATTGATTGTTATTGATGATTACATCTACTGTTATGTGAAATTCATGCAAGCCGTGAACTTACTATAGGTGGATCCCCAACAAAGTTTTTCACTAAAGGTAGCCTAGTCATGACACCAAATCACTGTTTACCCACTGATGAGAAAAGTATGAAAACTAGATCAGAAGTATCAAGGTCCATTTCAATTTACAACAATCTTGAATAATTACAGATACGAGATTACTCGTATACCAGGTTTCATAAAACGTACTCATAAAAACATATATCCAGCTGAGTGATCAGCTCAAACAGTGGATGACATTTAATGAAATTAATGTTGATAGTGAAAGTGGTGAAGCCACGGAAAGTAGCAGTGATGAGATTTAGATTAAGACTAATGAAAACTGCTCAAAATAACAATTGATTAATTACTTAACTGATTTGTGTATTGACCCAACCAATTTTGATTTATATTTATAGACAATGACATTCCGAAGAATCCTCCACCAAATTCCTTACCATTACTTGTATTACAGGATAAGTTATATAGAAATGGAAATATATAATAGGAGATTGATAAAACATAAATAACTTGAAATAAGAACTACTCCTCTCCCTAATTATTATTAAGGAAAGGATCAGCGTAAGTACCTTGTACATGCGATATTAAAGAAAAATGAATAGAGACAAAAGGTAGGTAAAGCGGTGCTCACATAGTCTTGAAAGGGATGCCGAAGCACAAGCGCTTCTCACCTCAATATATCTAGATATGGAAAATATTGTTTGTGTGATCAATGTAAATGCAGGTGATATACTTAATTATGTATATGTGAAAAGGTATACCGAACCGAAGTGCAAGCGGTGCTCACATAATTGTGAAAGGGATGTCGAAGCACAAGCGGTTCTCACCTTAATATACCCAGATATGGAAGATATTGTTTTGTGTGATTAATGCAAATACAGGTGATATAATCATGTATATATGAAGGATGCCGAAGAGCAAACGATGGGTGCTCAAGCGGTACTCACAATACATGTGAACTAATTGTGTGGTCAATGTAAATGCAGGTAATGTAATCATGTATATGTGAAGGATGCCGAAGAGCAAATGGTGCTCAAGCGGTGCTCACAATACATGTGAACTAACTGTGTGGTCAATGTAAATGCAGGTAATGTCATCATGTATATGTGAAGGATGCCGAAGAGCAAACGGTGCTCACATTTTATGTGAAAGGTAGGCCGGAGCTCAAGCGGTACTAAACTGTCTTATAATATCTAAATAAATAATATAAACTATATAATATATAATTATGTTAAATAGTAATAACCTATATTCAAACTTTGTATTTTAATAATATTGTCTTTTGTGTGCAGATAAGTCTCTACAAGTACTCACTCGAAGTTATATTCATTTATCTACGAATTCGATCGATGTGTGAACTCTGCGAGTTGGATGACGCTTGTAAAAGCAAATTGAGGCAGAGCAGGAGTATGTATGATAAGAACATTGAACACATCAATAATAGCATAAAGAATTTACAACATTCAGCTACTTATGAAAACTATAACACTGCACAAAGTGATATTAAAATGCACATCCAGTTTATTGCTATAGGCACACTCTGTTAGCATAATGAGGACCACTATCAATCTTGCTTGACAAACAATTTTTGGCCTCAAGTGGGAATGATTCAAAAGCAGAATGTAGTGTCAGAAAACAGTAACAATGCACCCATCATACATCCTCCGCCCATATTAAAAACAATGTGTATCAACCACCAGTCAATGACCAATAAAGTTTTAATGTTCAGAGAGGTCACTGTCGAAGCAAAAAAAATGCAATATGTTTTGTGGTGACATTGGAAAAGGTAGGATCCAGCCATTGAAAAATAAATTGGGATTAAGTAAATTATTTTATGTCTGGCTCAAATTTCCATGATATTGCATGTAGAGTGTTTTCCCTTCCGTATCATAAATCATTTAACACAAAATAAAAATATTATTAGGTATAAACTTAATTTGATATTAGATTTAATGACAAATTATTCGGAAAAATTCCATGCTATTGATTTTAATAAACTGACATGTGTCCGAGACAAAGCTTATTTGACAGAAGATAGATTGATTATATTTTATCAATGTTCTTAAAAAAACCATGGCTATAAAATATAGTTTAGTCAAGAACTTGGCTATTAAATCTCACGTTGACAATGCTTTTATTGAGCAACATGATGTCTTGAAACAAGTTCCAAGTAATCTAAATTTGATAATCAGACAAAAGAGGTCTCTGGTCGGGTATTGACCAAAAATAAGCGTCAATATTTAGGGCTTATCCATCAAAATATTCAAAGATTTTCTGGTAAAGACTTACTTTAAAAAGATTTACTTTGTATTACAGAGCATTAAAAAAAACATGAATTGTTGATTAGTTTAGATAATAGGATAATAGTTAGTTTTGTTAATGATAGTTTAGATAAGATTGTGAGTTCGTTCACTAAAAAAATCTTCAATTGGAGATGGATCCCATATAAATTTTGCAAAATGACATCCAATTAAATAATAATTTATTTAATTGCAAAGCACATAATGCATTTAGGTATTTGAGTACAAATGGTTACTTAGGTACATGGATATGTGACGCCCTTGCAAGGGCATAGCAATTTGTTGAGGATGGCATACATTATTTAATTATTGTACTTTTTAATGAAATTACTAATTTTAATTTATTTTATAATTATGAAAAAAAAAAATAATTTCGTGAAAATATACAGTAATTGGAAATTTCATTCTATTATAGTGTCATTCCATTAAAATATAGAACAATACATCACATTAAATATGAATTCTTGTTTAACATAAATTATAAAATTCTAAATAAATTTATCCTAAAAAAATCGTCTACGTTGTAATAACATTTATCACAAAGGTACTTCTTTAAAAATGCATTAAATTGTTTTGTTTCTTGTATTTCTCAGTAATGGTATGTGGTTATAAATCTTAATGGTCATTGCGTGGGGATTGTCGCACCAATTTTTATGTTATATTGATATTATTGTAATTATTTTAAAATTTTCTTGATTGCTACTGTTTCGGAGGAGGGCGTTGATGCACGCGACACAGTGTTATACACTATTGCGGGTATCATCGTTTTTCTTATTGTAATGTAAATGTCGTTAGTGTTAATAATATTAAATAAAAAATAAAAAAAATAAATAAATAAATTGATCTAATTTAATTTTATTATCGTCACGTCACGGTGTTCTCTTTTTCTTTTAATCTTGACAGGGGAGAATAAGGAAAAGACATAGTTGTAATCTCTGTTGATCGAACTATTGAGTTACCTCGTATGTACTTGATCATTCCAATATAATTTGTGTGTACAGACCCCCCTCTGGAAATTATTCAGAGTTGGAGTCCGCTATGGAAGATACCTTAAGAATAAGATCCAAAAAAAAATTGAAAAAATCTTGTTTGTGGGGATTTTAATGTAAATATTTTAAAGGAATCACAAATATCTAGTTCCCCTTTTTAAAATTTAATAGTTAGAATTTTACTTGATATTTCCCTTCTGCTTTTACTTATTGATTTTCGACTTATTTCTTTCGTCAATTAATAGTTATATGAAGTACTATCTAGTAGATTTATTTACTTATTCAAATCATTTAACATGAATTATGCAATTCAAAAACCAACCCGAATTACAGAAGCATCTGATACTTGCTTAGACAACATCTTCTGTAATTGTTTGTATAAGTTAAGTAGAAATTGTATTAACTCTGATCATAGCGGACGAATAGCCTCGAATGAGCACCATCATATTTGTTCTATACGTGAGATTATTTGTAGACCTAAAAAAAATAAAAATAAACGTGGCATAGAGGAATTCACAAGAAATGTTATAAGTTAAACTACAAATTTGGCATTCAGAGAGATGAACGCCAATAATCTGTATAATAAGTTATTTCATGTAGTTAAAGATGAATGCAATGATTTATCAAAAAAAAGTAATCAAAGTCGAAAATGAAAAAAAATGTGTGATTGGGCTCCGTTAGGTATAGTATATAAAACTCGTAGAAAACTATTTGAGTTATACTCATTGCAGACTTTTATTTTTATTTAATTTCACCTGTCGCGGTGTCTGTATTAAAATCTTACAAGTTGGATTTGACCCGTTTCCCGGTTTCCTATTGTGCTGAAATTTGCACGCATATTTGTATAACGCGTTACAGTGCAATATTATGATGACATAGGAATTCCGCAATAAAACGACACAACCGCATCGAGTTTGGGCTCGTTTGATTCGTATTGATGAGTACTAAAAGCATGTACAAAAAAAAAAGTTTTTTAATAATAATTATTAAAAGTAACCACCAATGAGCCCGTCTTCATAAATTTTATCAGAAATTATTCTAAAACACTCAAGAAAGTGTGCATGTCCACAAAAGCTATTTACATGTAACTAAATATATGTACATAAGTAAGTAAAATCAGTTTATCTAAAACTAAAATAAAAACCACCTGGAACATCATTATAACCGGGAGACGGGTAGACCCAAAAGCACTGTGAATTCTTTCTCATTAGAAATCAATAACAAAACGATTAAATCAGACAATGCAGTTACCAACGCGTCTCTTATGTAAGTACCCATAGAAACTACAAGTAGTCTGAACTTGTGTCCCAATGAGGCTGTAGCTCTTTTGGGACAAAGTGTAGAAGGGATGAACCAAGATTTTCATTTTTTATCACGCTGATGCTTACACTGCTATGAAAATATTTCGTATGATAAAAAAAAGAAAACTGAAGACCTTAGGGGTATTTCAACCAATATAATTAAATCTGCACTAAAAGAACTTGCTTTTATATTAAAAACAAGGTGTCGATGAAGATGCCTTCCCCGATCTCATGAAGAATAGCAAGTTAATACCTCTATTTAAATTTGGGGATGAAAATGATTCTTCAAATTATCGATCAATATCGATTCTACCAGCCGTTAGGAAAAAAAAAATGTAATCAGTGAACTGATCATTTCTCAAGTAACACACATTTTACATATGAACCAATTTGGCATTACCAAAGGTCGTTGCACTACAGATACTGGAGTTGCACCTCTTGAAAACATTTTTGCTGCTTGGTAGTGTAAACAAGATGTATTAATTGGTATACGAGTATTTTGTGACCTATCAAAGGCTTTTGACTACGTTAGTCCAACCAAACTCTTTTATATAAACTCAAGCATTATGGTGTCTCTGAAGAAGCGATTAGACTTATTGAGTCTTATTTATTCAAGAATAGTTGATACTATTGTGGAAATGAATAATCAAATTTGGTGAATTCATCGATTTTACTATATTTTGTACTAGAACCTAGATTGCAGTGGGATCCACATATTGAGTCCTTGGCAAACAGACTTAGATGATGAAACGGCAAGATTGATTTACTTTAGTTATTTTCACAGTGTCATGTCATGGAATACCACTATGGGGATCGTCTGCTAGTATAGAAAGTATTTTTATACTTCAAGAGCGCTATTTATAATTAACGAGCAGGGACAGTGAATTTATGAAAATTTGATTTATGTTTTTATAATATTATAATACATTTAATATCAATTTCCAAAAAATCCCATTTAAGTATAAGGGATAAAGGTAAACTTACCGTTCCAATAATTTAAAAAAAAACTATTATAATGGTTACTTATTATGAACTCAACGATTATTTGAATGATGCTAATGCCTAGTGTTAATATGTAGATTGGTGGTGCCCAAGGTAGACACCACCACGTCGGCGATTCACCGACTTATATTGCTTGCTGATTTTTGTACCCTACTACCAGCTCATAGAAAGCATTGTGGCTTACCCCGATTCCAATTGTCACCGTATGTAGCCGGTGGACTTCCTGAGCTAGCTCGAAGGAAGTCGCGGCTCCTGAAGTTCTGCAGTGGATCCACCGGTGGAGACCGGAGCACTACAAATGCCTATTAGGCCACCACGGCTCACACACGCGATTTTGACACCTTTGCACAACACAAAGCGGGCTTTCGCACCCCGATATTAGGTGCGCCGCGCAAATCACTATAATGCTTAAATATTGTGTATTATATTTTATGGATGCCCGGACATCATCCTAACCTAATTCAATGTCGTGACATTTCGACTCAACTGACATCTTACATGCGGCCGGCCGCCAAAAAGGCTCTCACTGCACAGACTACAATGCAGTGTTGCCACTCGCTCTTCCTCGAGACAACGGACTGTCGGTAGACAACGGACATAACGGACGCGAGTTGAGAACCGCCTCAATCTTATGAAACACCGTCGCGAGTTCCTCAAACGTGAGAATAGTCTCCCCAATAACGCGGCGAAGGTGAGTCTTGGCGGCCTTTACAACAGATTCAAAAATCCCTCCCCAGTGAGGGCAAGACGGCGGGGAGTATCGCTATGTTACCCCCCTACGGGAGAGTGTGGATCCGATCTCAATATTATTTTTATCTAAAAATTCACAAACTTCTCTTATATGTCTATCAGTGCCCTTGAAGTTCGTCCCACAATCGGACCGAATTAGAGAAGGCAGTCCCCGGCGGGAGACAAATCTGCCTAACGCTGCTAAGAAAGCGTCCATGGTGAGCGCACTCACCACCTCCAAATGAACGGCTTTAGTGGCCAAACAAACAAACACACACAAGTAAGCCTTTTCAGTCTTAGCATTACGGAGTCGCGACGTTTTTATAGTGAATGGTCCCGCGAAATCAGTTCCAACTCCTAAGAAGGTCATCGATTCATTCACACGATCAGCAGGCAAATCACCCATTTGGGGCTGCATCGTCTCGGGGCGTAAACGATAGCAGGGCAGACATCGAAAGATAACAGATCGGATTATTCTTCGCGCTGACAAAATCCAAAACTCCCGTTGGAGGAGCGCGGTTAATGCATTACATCCGGCATGAGCATTCTTCACATGGCGATCAATGATCAATAATCGCACCAATGGTCCGTCCTTGGGGAGCAACAGGGGATGACGTGATCTATAAGGCAAGTTGGCGTGCCTCAATCGGCCTCCTACACGCAACAATCCCTCACATCCAGAAAGGGAGTCAAACGCACCAAGGGTCCCTTTAATTTGGATGTCCCGGTACGGAAAATCTTAAGTTCCGGTTCAAACGCTCTAGACTGGGTCATACGCACCCAATGCAAAAGAGCATCTTGGCGCTCCTGCGGTGAGAGAACCGGACACAAATCTTTGTCCTGAGGCCGGCGACAATTTCGTATAAATCTTCTTATCCAAGCGGTCACGCCGAGCAACTTGTCCAGAGAACTGTAGCGGTCTAATAAAAATTCCCGCTCTGGAGCCGCCATAGTCTCGACAGCGTGAACACGCAAGCCCGGATTTGGTGCCTTCACCACAGCTGGTGTGGAAGGCCAAGACGGCTGTAACAACCATTCGGGACCCCACCACAGAGTGTGGTCAATAAGCTGAGGGGCTTCGCTGCCACGTGATGCACAGTCAGCAGGGTTTATTTCACCTGGCACGTGGCGCCAAATCAACGTGGCCTTCGAGGCCTGTATTTGGGATACCCGATTGGCCACAAATACTTCCAGGGAGTGGACGGAGTTCTTAATCCAACACAGGACAACCTGACTGTCGGACCAAGCAAAGAGCGACTCAAAGTCCACACTACGTCCCAGGGTGTCAACAACGTGGTTTATCAAGCGAACCAGAAGAGTAGCTCCAGACAATTCTAACTTCGGAATCGTTAATCGAGTCCGAAGTGGAGCAACCTTACTCTTAGCAATTAGCAAGTGGAGCTTAACAGCTTCTCTATCATCGACCGTCCGGATATATACGACGGCTGCGTATCCACTCTCAGACGCGTCACAAAAGCCATGAGGGCTGGCCGTAAACCGTCCCTTAGGCAGTATATGTCTAGGGATACTAACACGGTTAATGTCAGGGAGAGACGACATGAAGGACTCCCAATCTCGCAGCAAACGGCCCGAGAGGGGCTCATCCCACGACACTTCGGCTGACCAAAGTTCCTGTAGAAAGCACTTCATCCAAAACACTACGGGACTAATCCATCCGTTTGGGTCAAAGGTACGAGCTACTGTAGATAAAACCAACCGTTTCGTCCAGACCTTGGGGATTGGCAGCTCCAATCGATAGGTGAACGTGTCCTGGACAGGTCTGTATTGCACTCCCAAAACAGACAGTAAATCTGGAGTGTTGGCATTCTCAAAAATATGAGGCTCCTGCTGGTGGTCGTCTGGCAAGTCACACAAAAGCTGAGGTGAGTTGGACATCCACTTCCTCAGTTCATAACCACCAGCCCCGAGAAGAGCAATTAGTTCATCTCGCAAAATCAAGGCTTCCTCGACACTAGAGGAGCCCGTACAAATATCATCCACAAATGCATCCTCCTTGAGAACCAAGGATGCGCGAGGGTATCGTAACCGCTCACGTTCAGCGAGTTCCACAAGTGAGCGAATTGCCACAAAGGGGCTCGAACGCAAACCGTATGTATTGGTGTTCAGCTCGTAGACTAGCATGGGATCTCTGGGATCCTCCCTCCATAATATGAGCTGATATCGTCTATCGTCCGGGTGAATCACAGTCTGCCGAAACATCATCCGGATATCGGTCACAAAGACGACGGCATGGCGACGGAAGTTGGTCAATACATCGCTCACCTCGTGGTGCAACTTCGGTCCAGCATGCAGACATTGATTCAGCGAAACTCCGGTAGACGTAGGAGCTGACCCATCAAAAACAACGCGTATCTTCCCAGTGGAAGGTTTAAAACCGCGTGGTGAGGAAGAAAATTATGTTACTCGTTTCGCCAGTCCAGTCGCGAGACCGACATGTGCCCCAGTTGCTCATATTCTCGCATGAAGTCGACATACTTCTGTTTGAGGTCGGAGTTCCTACTCATACGACGCTCCATGGACAGCAGCCGCTTCTCGGCCAACGGCCGAGAGCTGCCAAGTGAGGGGCGAACTGACAAAAAGGGCAAACGAGTGATCAGCCGTCCCGAGTGAAGGCGACCTGTATTGTTCTGGTAGAACAACTCACACTCCTCTTCCAAGGGGTTCACTCGCTTCACGGTAGGGGGCTCTTCCACCTCCCAAAACCGTTGAAGGACATCCGATAAGGTGGAGCTAACAGTTATGTAACTGTCCACCGATGGAGATGGTGGGTTATGCCTAACTGGTCCCATCACTACAAACCCAAGCGATGTAGATAAGGCTACCAGCCCACCCTTCTGTAACTCTCTCCTCTTCCCACAATACACGCGGCCTAGAACATCGGCACCGAGCAATAAGTGAATCGGACCGGTTCGGTGGAAGGAAGGGTCAGCCAAGGTCAATCCTGATGTCGCATCAACGACAGCGCGCGAAACGTGCTGTTGCGGAAGCTGACCAACAACCTTCTCATAAACAATCGCGGTAGCGCCAATTTTGGGCGCTGAAGAGAAGTGGGGGGAGAAGGAGAACAAAACCTGACCGATCGGATCCGGGATCCGCAGGTCTCCGATTCCTCGTACCGATTCAAGGTATGGAGATGTGTTCAAACGCAACTGCCGGACCAGCCAGCTGGAGGCAATGCAACCCTGAGCTCCCGTATCCAAAAGGGCGCGAACTAAAACAAAGGTGCCCCTCGGGCCCCACACCTGTACGGCGGCTGTTGGTAACAGCACCTGCTCCTGTGGGGGGGTTGCAGCCGACAGTTGGTTTAGTGAAAATCCTCCCGCATTCCCCGCAACGGGGGGGAAGGGGGGTCCGAAGAAAAATGCGTGCGCGGCGGAGGAATAGGGCGCTCAAGGCGCTCGAGCGGGTCCCAATCCGGCATGTACACACCCCGACCAAAGCTGCATCGGGGGGCCGGACGGTGCCCATGATGGGCGAAAGTTGGGGGAGCCCGTGACAACCGGGGTCTCTCCATCAGAGGGGGAGAGAAGCGTATCGGCTCCCGACGTGGCTCCCTAATAACCGCGGCCCAATCCCGCGGTGGCGCCTCATAAGCGGCGCGTCGATCCCCCCCGCCCCGATCACCGGGGTGGGGCGCCCAATCCTCTCACGGGAGGGGGGGCGCCTCTCCAATCTCCGCGGAGGGGTGGCACGCCCCTCCGATCTCCTCGGAGATGTGGGTGACCTACGAGGGCCCCCGCCCGTGTGCGAGTCCCTCGCTCTCACCACCTCACGAGTGTCTCTATTGTTGAAGCACAAAAGGGGGTGATGGGCCCCTCCACAACAGTGGCAATCTCGTGGGTGGGGGCAAGCCGATGCCATATGAGCCCCCAGGCAGCGGTAGCACCAATTCCGCTGCTTGGCCATATTTCTACGCCCCTCGGTGCGTAGGCCAACAAATTTGGGACAGGCCGGCAAACGATGGCCATCCCGCTTGCAACACTTGCAAGGCATCGGCCTCTCCCCGTGTGGAGAGTTCTGCCGCACTGCAGTATACTGCTTGTACGGGCGGCGCTCTCTCCGTGGCGCTGCCCGGGTCGCCTCATAGCGGCCTGTACTCGGTCCCGGTATAGGAGCCAGATCCAAGTGGTCGGTCATCCGACACTCATCCTCCAAAAATCTGAGGAGATCCGAGAAGGGGGGGAGGTACGAGGCACTATTGCCCCCATACCTTTGTTCAAAGCGCCCCTTCATCTCCATGGGAAGCTTATCGAGGATGAGGTGGAGCAAAATAAAGGACCACTGGTCCACCGGTAGATCAAGTCGTTTGAGCGCGTTAATAGCGCTTAGCAGCGGGTTCAAAATCTCCTTCCTCAATGAGGAGACCCGCGATACTCGTGGCAGCCCTAAAATGGCAGCCACATGTGTGTCCGCTAGCAAGCGAACATTCTGATACCGGGCGGTCAACAACGCCCTTGCAATATCATAACTGTCATCGTTGACAGGTAGATGCTGGACAAGCACACCAGCCTCTCCACGTAAGGCAGAGAGCAAATAGGCCAATTTCTGGCTAGGGAACAGATCGTCCCTCGAGTGAACCAGGCTATCAAAGAGGTTAATGAACCCCATCCAAGCAGCCAAGTTCCCATCAAAGGTTGGGATGTCTAAAGTGGGCAGTCTGCCCAGCAAGCCGGCCGGGGTAGGCTTGACCTCCCCGGGCGTGCACGACTCACCCCTCTGGGCGGATAGGATTGCCTGAGCCTTGTTTATAATCACATCCGCCTGTTCAAAACATTGATCATAATCGGCATTAAATTGGTCGACTGCCCGCAACTCAGCGGCACCCTCGGCTGGGTGGTCGAGCAGATATTGTTGATGAGCAACGAAAAGCTGCTCCAATTCCTTCAAGCGAGCCGGTACTCCCTCATGCCGAATTAACAAGGCCTGTTCTCGGTCTGGTCGGTCTACCAAAGCGACGGCACTAGCAAACCATCTCAAAATCTTTTGTGCACCCGCGCGGGCACCACTAAGCGGGCTGACTGGCGGGACCATTTTGCACCAAAATTAATATACACTATAATAATACACGGACAAACAGACCGACAACCGCAGACAATAAAACAGATCGGGAGGAACTTCAAAGGCAGAACAAAATATATAAACAAACCAAAATCAAGTGTAAATGCTAGAACTTAACTAGAACAACAAAGGCATTTAACAACAGAATTTTTCAAACAAATTAAATTCAAGCATTAAGTCAATAACTTAACAAACATAATATTCAAAGGCAAACAAAACAAAATCAAATGTAAATGCTAAAACTTAACACAGCAAAATAGTGTATTACAACAACAGCAAAGTCATTTAGCAGCAAAATCTTTTAAACAAATCAAATTCAAGTATAAGTTTACAACTTAACAAACAAAATATTCAAGGGCAAGACAAAGATATGAAAAAACAAACCAAAATCAAATATAGGTAAATGCTAGAACTTAACTAGAACAACAAAAGGCATTTAACCCCAATTTTTCATATACAATGACAACTAGTTAGGGAGATCGGTCCACAAATGAGATTGTAGTCGGTTTAAAATCAGCAATCAAAACCAATTAATATGTATTGCCCGTTTGGACAACCAACAAGATTACAATATTAATTGTACAATACTAATCAACCACTCAAATCTAAAAACCACGCTCTGCTACCAAGAGATGGTGGTGCCCAAGGTAGACACCACCACGTCGGCGATTCACCGACTTATATTGCTTGCTGATTTTTGTACCCTACTACCAGCTCATAGAAAGCATTGTGGCTTACCCCGATTCCAATTGTCACCGTATGTAGCCGGTGGACTTCCTGAGCTAGCTCGAAGGAAGTCGCGGCTCCTGAAGTTCTGCAGTGGATCCACCGGTGGAGACCGGAGCACTACAAATGCCTATTAGGCCACCACGGCTCACACACGCGATTTTGACACCTTTGCACAACACAAAGCGGGCTTTCGCACCCCGATATTAGGTGCGCCGCGCAAATCACTATAATGCTTAAATATTGTGTATTATATTTTATGGATGCCCGGACATCATCCTAACCTAATTCAATGTCGTGACATTTCGACTCAACTGACATCTTACATGCGGCCGGCCGCCAAAAAGGCTCTCACTGCACAGACTACAATGCAGTGTTGCCACTCGCTCTTCCTCGAGCGTGAACATAGATATTATTCGTTATAATGTATGTAACTATTTATGTATACAAATGTTGCTGTGTATGGTATCCACATGGTGTTTTGTATATGCCTGTACATTCCTGCTAGAGCTGATAGGTTTGTTGCGCCCATTCTTCTTGTCAGCTAGGGTATGTCCAGAATGGGTGGTTTTTGGATAAATATTGGCAGAGAAACAATCGACTCTGGTTCATTGGACAGAGGCATTTGTCATGCTATTTTGATAATTATATTTCGCTGATTCGACGATATAAAATAATATTTTAGGATATCAAATAATTTTAATCATGGAGTACCTACCAATAACAATTCTGTAATAATTCATTATTGGCAGTCTTATAATTATGTACCCATGCTCAGTAATGACTAGTATTATCTACCGTATAATAATGTCCAAGAAACGACAAAATATTTTGTCGTAATCATCTAAAATTATATAAAACTAGCTTTACTTTACGCGGCTTCGCCCGCGTTGTTTTTGTTTTCCCGTGACAGTTTTGTATTTTCCCGTGGGAGGCATGGTTTTGTGGCCTATGTTAATCAGGGTCAATCAGTGTAGTATTCTAATGGTGGGAGAGATTTAAAATCGGTCCAGTGGTTTTTGAGTTTGTTCACTGCATGCATACATGCAAATATTTCCTCTTTATAATAATAGTGTAGATGGTGTAGATTAGGATAGGAGAGTTAATCATGCTTAGTTAGATTATTAATATTGATTTTTTCTTTAAGTCTAGATTGGGGAATTATTTTGTAGGAGAAAATTAAATAGCCTCTGAGATTTTTAACCTTTTACTTTATTGTCACATTTTAATTAGATTAGAACGACAGTTACAATTATGTATGTGATAAAAAGATATCGTGTGGACACGTCTAACGTTCGAATGGCCGAGACGGGTCGGAATGGGGTCATTCCGAAATCAGGAAGGCCGTCTGTTAGGGAACTTGCAAAAATGGCAACTTTTAGTTCTCACCGGCGCCGCGGGTGGCGCTGGCAGTCAGAAACTTAGTCTGCTGCTTGAGATATATTCTCTCTAATCTGTGATTTCGTGATTCGAACGTTTGACGGTTAGGGCATTCAGTTTTGAAAACCAGTGAACTGCTGTGAGTGCTGTGACCATTTGTTTACGTTTAAGTTTCTTCACTTACGGAATTGTATTAAATAATTATTAATTATGGTTAGGCAGAGAGAGGAGCCGGGTTGGTGAAGGTGAATGTTAATGCATTATAAAGTAGCTACTTAAACCTGCACCTTTTTTTTTTTTTTTTTTTCTCGGGGGGAAATGCGTAACCGCACCGTACCCGCCGTTGGCTAGACAGCGAGCGTGTGTGGGGCTCTCCCGGCAGGGTACTTAAATCTGCACCTGGGTCATAAGCCCAGGCACCGCTCTTGGCTCTCTTCTCTGCAACGCGATAGACCGAGCACCCGCGCGGAATGCTAAGTTATCGTCTCTCCTTGGGATTAACCTAACACAGGTAGAATTTTGTTGTGGTCAAGCGGTATAGAACAATCTTAAAATTAACGCAAGTATATTTGTCTGTCCATCTATTAGTAACGGCCATAAGGATTTTAGCGTAGACTATGTAGTGTAGAGCATATGCGTAGAAACATATCAAGCATTGCACTAACAGTACCCTTACAGTCAGTACACGTAATAAACAGAACTCAAGTCATTTGCATATACAAGAATACTGTACGCGATTCCCACTGGAATTAACATAAAGTTATACTTCGGGCTTCGTCCTCCTAGATTAGTAACTGGAATATAATAAAGGTATACACATATAGTATCACCGTCTAGGATCCACCACTCGCACTGACAGTTGAGATTATTTAAAATTAAATTACCCAACTAAAATTTGTATTTTTAACATTTTGTCGCTCGTTCCACGCTCCTCTACCCTCATGCTTCATTCACAGTTTAGTGTTTATTCACAGTTTTGTGTTATATTATTTAATTTTTTCTTAGATATTTTATCAGTTAAGTGTTAATAGTTTGCTAATTACTTATTATAATGCCAAAAAAGAAAACGCAATGAATACGATAAAGATTATGCTAACAGAAAAACTATCGAAAATTAAAACGTGCACGCCGGAAGTCGGAAATGATATTATCGTGAAACATCAAGCCTGTTTATGAGACAATATAAAGTATTTATAAACCTATAAGGTATGTACAGTGATCATCTCCATTAATGGGTACGTTCCTTTCATTGGAATAGTAACACACGCCCGATATACACTTTGTGGCCACGTTATATTCATTGGAATACCCGATATACACTTTGTGGCCACGTTATATTCCTTGGAATATAAAAAAGAGCGCCAGTTATAGGTACTTGAGGTGCGCTCCTTTCAATGGAATTCAGCATAAGCTTTATTGTTCTAATAAAGTATAAAATAATGAAAAATTTTTGTGACAAAATCTGCATTAAAGATCCTGATTTAATTAAAACCTCCATATACGGCTTATCTCAGCCAATGCTTGTAATTCCATATTATTTATTTATTTAAGGTACACATACAGATTGTAATAACTATGCCTCGAACAATATTAATGCATATTATAGTTTACACTAGACTACAACCCAAAAATCAGTGCACACATCTAGCACATAGTATGTCACGGTAACATAAGTTTACACACTGAAAAAAAACTAAATATACTAAATATTACTCTAAAAAACCTGCATTATGTCCAGCTAAAACATTGATTACATACCTACGTAGAAAAGACTTCCCATAATGTGACCACAGCACCCAGCTTCTACACAGTCTTTAAGGCGCATAGTGCTCCCAATGACCTTGCGTCGATCGTCCCGCACTGATTACATAGGAGTGAGTGAGTGAGAATGAGGGGAATATTTAAGCAAACCTTTACGCGTAAGATGAATTAATTTATTTAAAAATTAATTAAGGCGAATAAGAAAAATCTAAAAAGACCATCCCCTAGAATATTATTCACTTTATTTATTGAAATCAAAAGTATATGATTTAACCTAATATTTACGACGCGATTAGGTTTAAAGTTTTAAAATCGAGGCATGTTTGGGTCACATTTTAACCAAGTTTTAATTAATTTATCCAAAAATTAAAAAGACCATCCCCTAGAGAATGCGTTGAATAATAACATATCTGTTTTAAAGATTTTTGCATTCAATATTTATGAAAAGAACCGGTTTTTTCTGCAGTGATTTTTTATGATTGACCATACTATGCGCCTTAAGCCTATGAATGAAAAGTATTTGCATAAGAATAACTAATAATACGAGTATAGAAGCGAATCTCCTTTGTGGGTGCGCTAAATGCCGCTATTTGCATACCTACAGCGCCATTCCCCCTGTAACGCCCCGCAGTAGTCTGCGGACGCCGCTAGGGTCACCACATGGTTACCACTACAATATTTTTATATAGGTACCTCCATATTTTACATTAAGGCGCATAGTGGTCCCAATGACCTTGCGTCGATCGTCCAGCACTAATTACATAGGAGTGAGTGAGTGAGAGTGAGGGGAATATTTAAGCAAACCTTTACGCGTAAGATGAATTATTTCAATAAAAAATTAATTAAGGCGAATAAGAAAAATCTAAAAAGACCATCCCCTAGAATATTGTTCACTTTATTTATGGAAATCGAAAGTATATGATTTAACCTAATATTTACGACGCGATTAGGTTTAAAGTTTTAAAATCGAGGCATGTTTGGGTCACATTTTAAACAAGTTTTAATTAATTTATCAAAAAATTAAAAAGACCATCCTCTAAAGAATGCGTTGAATAATAACATATCTTTTTTAAAGATTTTTTTATTCAATATTTATGAAGAAAACCGGTTTTTTCTGCAGTGATTTTTTATGTTTGACCTTACTATGCGCCTTAAATGGGAAACTGAGCATACACCGAGTCTTATTGATTTTGTACTTCAAGTGTAGCGAGCGAGCGACTATCTTTAGCAATAGTACGCACATTTTTAGTTTTTTTGATTCCGTAGTTACAAGAACCTGCCTATTTTTGATTAATTGAGCTTAATCCCTACACTTTAAGAACAAAATCATTAAAATGTTTCGAATTTCGATATACAAAAATGGTTTGTAATTTAGGTATCGTACCTACGTTTATAGTCCAAGAGCTGAAGCTATGAATGCACTAATGGACTAAGCTCACTTTTTACTATCAGACCAACATTTTCACTTGAAAAAAAATCTGTTGTTTCATAATTTTAATCAAGTATTGATTGTATTTAAATTTTATATGGAACAGTGACAAAGGTCGATAAAAATATATATAGCAGTACCAAAGTTTCTCATAATTCAAATTATTCCCGACTTGACAAAAAAAATCCCATACTTACAGAGTTTCAAAATTGCACTACAATGACAGATTTAGAAACTCGATACATTATATTGTATTTGCATTGACTGTAATGAATATTACCAATAAAACGGATTCTGTATCTAGGGTAGGTATAATAAAAATAATTTTAAAGTATTCAATCATTTTTATTTAAAAGGTTTCAATTCAACAGAAATATTTACAAATGTCTGATATTTATAAAAGATGGCGTTTTTGTAGATGATTTGAAGTTTCGGTTATTAAACTTCAGCGCGTAGTAAATACGCATTCTTATAAAAACCTAATCAGGTAATCAATAGGAAAACATTCACAAGGTACCTGAAACACACGGTGCGCGCCTTGACTGGCGATTCCGTTCAACGGAAATCAAACAGTAGGTAAATAACGTGGCCTTGAGCGCTCGACGGCCGGGAGTTTCGCTTCTATATATAATAATATAATAATAATAATTTATTTGCTTTCTAACAATTGTACAATCATTGTTGTTGAAGCCCCCTTTTAAGCAATAATGCCTGTGCCAGGAGGCTCCGCTCTTTGTAATGTTACATTAAATATTGTAAACTAAGACAACAGCAAATAATGTTATTCTAGTAAAGCGTGCTTATACTATTCAATTTAAAATTTAAACTACTATATTAAATTTATTATATATGTATATATAAGTATGTAGGATATAAATATAGGATATGATAAATAATATTAAAAAATAATATGTATTATAGGTATATATATATATTCACTTATAATTATGTGTATTATTATATGGCTATGTCATTTTATGTATTGCAATATATTTTCAATTTCTTTATAAGTTAATTTATGTATCCAATCTTTTAGTATAGACTTACACTCACCATTTGATTTGTCACATATATTTATTTCATTATTTATTTTATTATACACGGTTATTTTTTTATCACACTGGAAAATTTTAGAGGTAGCTCGGTAGACGCTAGACGACTCATATCAATAAAAAAACATGTGGTTATATTTTTTAAATTTTATCCGCCAATAATATTAAATTATAGACATTGTTCTTGTTTACTACAAGATAAGGTAAGATTATGAATGAATAATGCATTTACTACTACGGGCTTAGGAAAATGCGGCAACGTCGCATTATTAATTCAAGCAAGATCAATCTACAACTCGTTCGAAATAAGAGTTATTATTGCACTAGACACTACAATAGTGAAAGACAGAGACAGTCGGCGCCGGCGCCGAGCGCCGGCGGCGGCGTTTTGTTGTTTGCTGTCGCTTGTCGGCACGAGCCGGCCGGTTTTAGTTCGCCTTTGAACCCGGCGCGCGTGAACGTATCGCGATGTCGCGCCCGCGCCTGACGCGCGGCAATCGGGCGCATTCGGAATTTTAGTTTCAAGTTAACACATCTCGCGAATACACAGACCTTACTCCGGTAGACCGTAGACTTTTACTTGTGAAGTGAAATTAAGTGTTTGGTGTAAGAAAGTGAACCCACAAACGTAAGACTTGGAAGCGAAAACTGCATTTCGAGACGTTAAACACTAACCAAAGTGCTATGTTGTTGTGGTCATGTATAGTTTTAAACGTGCACGACTATGTATGAGTTAGAGGACTTCCTTTAAATTTAGAACTCTTTTGTTATTAGAACTAAAGTTGATTTAAATTGTTTCTTAGGTAGGTAAGTAAGTTGATTCCAATTTTTTAACTACGCCAAAACAACCTACCATAACAGTAATACCTACCTAGTACTGTTTGTTTTCTTTAAAAACTTTGTTTTGCCGGTCCTAAGCCCGTAAAGTAGGAAGGTGAAATTGTGATCAACTCAGTGATGACTTTGAATCGGCGACGTTGTTGCCAGTTCGCGTTCATTCAATGTTTTGCCTACAACTTCACTCAGTGTCCATATCAGTGCAGTATTTTTTGGATATTTTAGATAATAAATATCTAATTAAACAGGTGAGTAAATTTTATTATTAATGGTTAAATAATTCTTCTACCGTGTCCTGAAGCCACCCTTAAAATAACCAGGGTGATAAAAAAATAACCGTGTATAGGTATGCAGAGCGAGATTCCCATTGCATTCTCGCAAATACTGTTCTTTTATAGGGAATTTGTACCATATATTTCTTTCTCCTTCTATTTTTATCGGGTGGAATGTATGTCACGTTTTTGTGTTTTTGAAGTAGCGTGTGTACAATGTATAGTTTACGTACTGATAATAATTTGGCTGTCTGATAAAGCTCGTGCGTTGGGAATGTCTTAGTTTTGAAATACATCACCTTTAGCAGAGTACGTTGAGCACTCTCCACCTCCAAAAAATGAGTTTTGCGTGCCCCGCCCCAAACGGGGATACAATATGTTATAATAGATTGAACCAGAGCAACATATATTTCGTTTAGAAGGTTTCTTGTTGAATTATCGCTATCAAAGTTATTCCTTGGGACTATGTATCTTAGTGTTTTGAAAATCCAGTTGAACTTGCGAATTCTAGATTTAATGGCTTCTATTTGAGGATACCATGACAGTTTCTGATCCAATATCACTCCAAGATATTTGACAGACTTTACTTGTTTTATTTGTGAGCAGTTAGATTTGTGGGTTTCTATATTATTGCATGTGTGTATCTTTAGGTTGAGGCTAGAACAGGGTTGTGAGCTATTATATATGCTAAAACAGATATAATTTGTTATGGTCGTATTAAGAGTAAGTAGATTATGTTTTAACCATATAGCTATCTGAGCCATACCCCGCTCAGCATTTATTTTTAGAACACTACCCTGGGGAACACCGTACGATACATTTACATCACATCACTCATATAATTTTGTAATTTAACTTTCTGTTTTCTTTCAGAATAACAAATCTTCTCGATAAAGGTACAAAATGTCTGTCGGTATTTCTTGATATAAAAAAAGCTTTTGACACTGTCTCTGACTCCATCCTTCTGAAAAAAATGGAGAATATTGGTATTCGTGATAAACAGTTGCAAATATTTAAGGACTACCTATCTGAAAGAAAACAGAAAGTTAAATTACAAAATTATATGAGTGCGTACTTTTAGACGTTACTGCATCTTCAGTTGACTTTCCGCGCCTAAAACCAAATTGGTTTAAAGATAGGATGTCGTATCTGTCTAAATAATTTAGCAATCTAGTATTTAACAACTTTTCCAAAATTTTTGCCAGAACTGGAAGGACTGAGATAGGCCTGTAATTGTTAATGTCATCTCTGGCCCCACCCTTGTGAATTGGTGTTATTATAGATTTTTTTAGTGCGGTTGGAAAAATACCTTTCTTAAAGCAGAGGTTAGCTAAATGTGTGATAATTGGTATAATTTCGTTTTTTACATGCTTAAGATACACAGCCGAAACACCATCACATCCTGCAGCACTGTTTGATTTCAAATTCATGATAACACTATTTATTTCAGCATGATCCGTGTCTAGCAGCACAAAAGAACGTGGATAAGTATCGAGCTTATGGAGGTAGCTGTTTAACTCTTCGTTATTTACATTTGTTTGAATATTATTGGCAAGGTTACGACCAATGTCCGCAAAATATCTATTTATAAAATAAGCAGAGTCAAGGATAGATGTTTTTAGATTATTTAGTTCAGGATTTAAACTATTTTGTTTACTTGTATGTGTTATTGACTTTATATTTTTCCACAGGAGTTTATTGTTATTAATTGAATTTTGAAGGAGCTCTTGTTCATATTTTCTTTTTAATTTTTTAATCAAATTATTACAGTAATTTCTGTAGCGAATATAGGTAATTTTCTTTATGTCATCATAGGGTTCATTACGAGATTGCTTTTGGAGGTTATTACGATTTCTAATACACCTCAGCACACCGATGGAAATCCAGGGTTTTAAAGTTCTTTTAGATTTTGGTATTTTTATTGTTAAAGTATTTAAATTCAAGCCTCAGATTATAAATTAAACTGTCTGTTATTATATTCGGATTATCACATAAAAGCAACTCGTGAAGGTGTTTTTTTTTTGTAGATACTTTAGTGCATTCTCATAGTTAATTTTAGAAGTGGTTTTGATGGCAATAGGTTTTTTTTTGTTTTGGTTAGGGATAAGAATGTTATATCGTATTATTAGTTATTCTTATGGTATTTGTAAGTGTGGAGTGGACGTAACACACTTCTGTATTTGTAGGTTAGCAGTAAAAGTTCACTTAATTTACAAGACAGCTGGATGGAGTCGTGGCACCTCTAATACATATCGTAATATGATCTATAACAATGATGAATAATTAGCTTAGTAAATGCTGCGTTAAATTATCAAAATAAATTCCAGTTTATTAAAATAAAACTTAACAAACATAATATGATTCTTGGAAAGTAAAGCTTTCTAAGGTTTCCGGTAATATTATTCACAAGTCACAATTGCATGTGGTTTATACATAATATTAACAATTAATCCATAATACTTAGATTTTAAAAATGTGTAAAGTTTGGTTATTGTTAGTTACCTGTGAAACCTTTTTTTGTCACTTAAATAATTGAATTCTATGTTGCGGTTCCCGCGCTACTTATATTTAGTATGAGTATTCATAATATTATAGAAAATATTTACAAATAAAAATAAATATTAAAACGAATCAATAAGTTTGATATTTCCTTCTTCAATACTCTCAATATCTACATGTGTATAAGTACCTTTATTATATTCCTGTTACTAATCTAGGAGGACGAAGCCCTAAGTATAATTAGTAATGATTAAACGAACTTACCTTAAGTGAAGTTCTATCATAATGCGGTTCACAGAATACATCTACTTACCAAGTTTCAACAGTGTAGTTCTTATAGTTTCGGAGAAAAGTGGCTGTGACATACGGACGGACAGACAGACATACAGACATGACGAATCTATAAGGGTTCCGTTTTTTGCATTTGGCTACGGAACCCTAAAAATACAAATTTTAGTTGGGTAATTTAATTTTAAATACTCAACTCAACTGTCAGTGCGAGTGGTGGATCCTAGACGGTGATACTATATGTGTATACCTTTATTATATTCCAATTACTAATCTCCCCGGACGAAGCCCTCGCATAATTATGATAGAACTTCACTTAAGGTATGTTCGTTTAATCATTAATTGTGTTGGGCTTTGGGTGCTAATATATCACCCAAGTCTAGCCAGCTTAACACTAACGGCAGTGCTGCGAGGGAGTACCTCGAGTGTATCCTACATACAAGTTGGGTTTAGCTAGCACTTTCCTTTTTTTTTACAAGAGGGTTAATACAGTTTTTACGGTATTCGACAAGGGAATTGAGCTGACTAGGCCACCCCAAGGATATGCAGGACTCGGGTAGAAGACCCACTACCGGCTAAAAACCCTCTAGATACTTCTACCTCCGTAGAGACACAATCGGGATCTGCGTTAGCCATTCCCCGATTGTGCCCCCTGGAGGGTTGCCTGGCGCGCGCGCCAGGACTTACCTCTACGGGGGGGGGGGTCGACAAGTATCTTGAGAAATTCAACCCCCCCAGACGGCCAAGCTAGGGGTGAAAAGTATCTCTCGGCCGGTAGTCATCCGGCCGAGCCGTTTCAGTCCTAAGCTTGCTAGGGGACCTGGCTCGCGTTGAGGAACGCACGCCTCCTCCTCCCCAACCGCCTGCGCCGGAGCGGTGCGGCGAGAGGGTCATCCTCTCGCGCCCGTTCCACAGCCCCCTTCTGCGAGATAACATCCTCACAGAAGGAGGCGACAGCCTTCCACGCCACCGCGCTGGTCAGCATCTCCCGTGCGACCAGCGTGACGGGCGTACCCCTACCTAGGCCCAGCGCGAGGGCTAATGCATCGCGCTGGGGTCGCCAGGCCGGGCACTCCGAGAGGGCGTGCCCGGCCGTGTCGTCGGGAGCGCCGCAATGGTGACACTGCGGCGTCTGCTCCCTCCGTGCGGCATGATGCAGATAATGTCCGAAGCACCCGTGCCCGGTCATCATCTGCACCATCCGGTAGGTTAGGCTGCCTCGCCGGCGCCCAACCCACTCCTCCAACACTGGACGAACGGCCTTGATCGTCCAGTGGCCGGCAGCTGGGTGGGCGAGCGTCTCGGCCCACTGGCGGAGAGCCTCCCTCTGCGCCAGGTGCCTCGTGCGCGCCACCTCCTGCGGGAGGGGCGTTTCCCCCCGACTCCTCGCTGCCACCCGATGTCGGTGCACGGCCGCAAGAACGCGTGCCTCGACATCCCACGGAGGCGAGCCCGCTAGAACGCAGGCCGGCCCGTGAGAGACCGTGCGGTAAGCCCGCACGGCCCGGGTGGCAATGACCCTCTGTGGCCTGCGCAGGAGGGCCATCGTTCGGGGGGCGAGACGCTCCGCCCAAATCGGGGCTCCGTACAGCGCCATCGACTTTATCACCGTCTGATGAAGTCGACGGCCCGCTGCGCCCGGTCCCCCCACGTTGGGGAGGACCCGTCCGAGGGCTGCCGCGGCGGCAGACAGCCTTGGGGCGAGGAGCTTGAAATGCTCCTCGAAATCCCATCGGGGGTCCAGCACCAGACCGAGATACTTAATGGAGCTCTCGATCTGGACTTGGACCCCTCCACTCGGACACGAAGCCCCGCCTGGGATCTGCGTCGACGCGGCGGCCTGAACGTCATGGCCGTCGTCTTCTCGACGGCCACGTCCAGCCCGAGGAGGCGGTTGCGCCGGACGACCATCGTCGTGCCGACCGACGCCAGGTGGACCGCCTCCTCGTACGTGCGCCCCTTCGCCGCGACAAGGGTGTCGTCGGCGAAGCAGACAACCTCCGTGTTCGGCAGGAAGTTGCCCCGCAGAACCCAGTTGTACCCCAGGTTCCAGAGCAGAGGGCCCAGCACGGAACCCTGGGGTACTCCCGCCGCCATTGGCCACCTGTGGACGCGACCGTCCGCCCCCTCATACACGATTTCCCTCTCGCGGAGGTAATCGGTGATGAGGGAGCGGAGGTAGAGGGGCACTCCGTGGAAACGCAGTGCCTCCTCTATGCATTCGTGGGGGAGGCTGTTGAATGCGTTGCGGATGTCTAACGACACCGCAACGACAACCTCCCCCGCCGACGTGGCCCCCTCAGTCCACCTCTTGAGGTGGGCCACCGCGTCCACGGTGGACCGGCCGGTAGCTAGCACTTTCCT
The DNA here is from genome assembly GCA_963935595.1 of Schoenobius gigantellus. Classification (NCBI taxonomy): domain Eukaryota; kingdom Metazoa; phylum Arthropoda; class Insecta; order Lepidoptera; family Crambidae; genus Schoenobius; species Schoenobius gigantellus. The sequence goes on along the minus strand of OZ012562.1, from coordinate 17,802,895 downwards.
AGGGCAACTCATACCGACATCCCAAACTTGAACTTTAACATGCACCACATTGAATTGCAGTAAGCGCAGAGTAGCATAAGTGAAAAGATGGACAGATTTATATTTACAAACTAGCTGTGCCCGCGACTTCGTCCGCGTGGAATAGTAACGGCTGGACCGATCTTGATAAAAAGTAGCCTATGTTATACCTTATATAATTAGCTATCTAGTAGTGAAAGTCCCGTCAAAATCGGTCTAGCCGTTCCGGAGATTAGCGGGAACAAACAGACAGACAGACAATTTTTTTTTAATTTGTGTTTTTGTTATTGGTACGCGATATACATTCATACCCATTTAGTAAAAAGTTGTTATTTTATTTTATTTTATTTTATTTGGAAAACAAACAGCTATATAGCTATATATTTCGAATTAATTAAGCAGGTAACAGATAGCTTTAATGAACAAAACAAAGTTTTGGCTATTTTCTTAGATATGAGTAAGGCATTTGATTTTGTTTGTCATGAAATCTTATTAAGCAAACTCGAGAAATACGGTATTAGGGGAAATGCTTTGCTATGGATAAGGGATTATTTAACAAATCGCGAGCAGTGTGTTGAAATAACGCGAATCGTAGACAGAACTAAGAAAGTATTTACTTCTCAATATAGTATTAATCAAAGTGGAGTACCACAAGGCAGCGTTCTTGGACCACTCTTATTTTTAATATATATAAATGATCTACCCGACTGCATTGATCAAAAATGTATTCTATTTGCTGACAATACTACACTTCTGGTTAAAAGTAAGAATAATAATGACATTGAAAATATTGCCCAATCTAATTTTAATAATATAATTACGTGGTTAGGACATAATAATCTTCAGATTAATATTAGTAAGACGAAATATTTATATTTCCAAACATTGAATAGTAATCCTGTTGATATTCACATTAAACATCAGGATAAAAACTTAGAGGAAGTAGAAAATATATCATTTCTAGGAATTACAATTGACAAGTTCTGTAATTGGAAACCCCACATTGACTTACTAGCAACTAAATTGGACAAATTTGTGTATGCCCTAAAAAGAATACGGCAGACAGTATCTAAAGAAGCAGCAATATCTGCCTATCGTGGATACGTAGCATCATTATTACGTTATGGTCTCGTACTGTGGGGAAATTCCGTTAATCTAGATGTTATCTTCAAAGTCCAAAAAAAATGTATTAGAGCAATATGTGGCGTAGATTTTCTCGATAGTTGCAAACCATTATTTAAAGCACTTCGTATTTTGCCTCTTCCTTGTTTATATTTATTTGAAATATGTTTATTTGTAAAAAAATATTATGACATGTTTAAAATGAATAAGGATTACACATACAGAGGTAGAAAAGGTGATAGACTATATACACCATATCAAAGACTAAATATTGTTTCCAAGAACTCTTATAATATGGCGATTAGAATATTCAATAAATTACCAGAATGGCTTACAAAACTTACATATAGACGATTTAAAAGTACATTATTTAATATATTACTGAAAAAAACATATTACAGTGTTGGAGAGTACCTGTCTGATCGTAAAGAGTTTGCTGCTTGATGAATCATGATATTTTGATGTTATGACGTTCCTTTTGACATTGCCATCTGACTATTGTTGAAATTTTATAAATTCTATGTGTTATTATGATTATAATTTAGGTGTATAATGACAATTGGAATAATATATCGCGAATTTATTGATATTGAATTGATTTGTATGTAATTAATGATTAACTATGACATTTTGTAATTCTAATTTTAATTTCTATGACATTGATATTATAATATTGTTAATATCTTGACTATTGTACAACATATATTATATTACTTAGAAACAATCATTTGTAAAGCCTGACGAAAACATTTTGCACGTTGACGACTTCAACAGAGTATGTAGAGCCATTAAACCTTAAGAACTTGTGTCACCATATTCTAGCAAATAAAGATATCTATCTTTCTTTCTTTCTTTCTTTCTATAATATGGTATGAGAACAGGAGTGTGTAAACACTTAGCCTAGGAGTTTCCACTGATAAAAAACAACGAATATGACATAAAGTTTGGAGTAAAAAAAAACACAGATAATAATAATACTAAAAATCAGATCAAAGCCATATCATCATATTAACATAATAGAAATAAGCACTTAAGAGTTACCAAAAGTAGGGTAAGTACCCATATACAGGGTGTCCCAAAAAATAGTGTCAAGCGTAAGTCCAGAGTTAGAGCACCTCTTGGAGTACCCGAATCACCCCCATGTATGTTCCGCGATTATTCGTAGGTTTCGAGTAATAATTTTTTTTCTGACTTTTTGAAAATTTTGATCCATAGAACTTAAAAATTTTAAATAAAAAAAAGTAGAACATATTTTAATGTTTTTCTTTTTGCCACTGAATCATCTTTAGTGCTTCTTTTATGTCTAAAATAATCAGCTTCGTAACTTTAGTGGAAATTTAGAAAACAGTAGTATAAAGTCAAAATTTGAATGTTAGTGAATAATTACTTAAAAATTCATCTTTAAATTAAAAATCTAAACAGGCCAATTCATGGTTTCTAAGTATGTGTAAAAACTTCTCTAGACTCTCTGCTTTCATAATCATTTAAAAAAAGAAGTACTTAATAGGGCTACTTTGGCTTAAATCGGCCATCAAAGACAGCGAGGTGAAAATTTCATAAAATTTACCAAATTCCTATCAGATGATAAAAAAAAATATCTGGTCTTTTTATAATTTCTAAGGTTCAGATTAATTACAATTTAGCAAAAATTAACTACATGAAACCCATATTTAAATATTTTTCTCGCGGATCACATCGGTTGTAGTGTTGGATGTAACGCAGTACTTACCTGCTAAAAAATTGCCCGAGTGAGAGGATATGAAAGAGACCGCATTATTGCTATCTCTCTCACTCTCATTGGCGAAATGGATAACTGTAACTGAGGAATGCTATTCTTTGTGACAAGGGGATGAGGCGGGGGGTGTAGTCCGAGCGCCTATTGTGTTCTGGCGCCAGTCGTTTGCCTGCTTTTGTTTGCGCCTTATGTACGATACGCTCATTTGTGATTATTTGACGAACTTTGCTTTCTTTACGGACCTTGAGTGCGATTACGATTTGGTTTTGTGTGAATACGGGATTTTGACAAATTTGGCATTCTTAACGGACTTTTCAAGCTCTTCATTTTGTGATGTCTTTTTCATCGCAAGAATATGCTCTTATGCATTACTTTTATGGATATGCAAGAGGAAATGCTTCTGAAGCAGCCAGGTTGTTCCGGCAGCAAGTACAAAATGGAGGTGGACCTCAGCCTGAAACTTGGCCTGATCATCGCATGATTTTAAGAGTACATAACTCTAACATGGAAGGACGCCTACCAGGTAGAAGATCGGGGCGCCCATCTGAAATGAGTGACCCAGATACTGTCCAATCAGTGGTCGAAGAAGTGGTGAGAGATCCATCAGTTAGTGTAAGAACAATAGAACGTCGAATCGGAATTCCGAAATCACAAGCACATCGAATACTTCATCAAGAGCGTTTTCACCCATATCACATCCAGAAAGTTCAGCAGCTCAAGCCCGCAGACTACCCGAGAAGGGTGGCATTTTGTCAGGAAATGTTACGGAGACAAGCTGAAAACGAAAATTTCTTTAAAAATATTCTATGGACTGATGAATCACATTTTAAGCTATGTGGGGTGTTTAATGCGTATAACTACCATTCGTGGAGTATTGAAAATCCCACAGAACACAGAAAGAGGTTAGAAAGGCAATCATGCAGCGTTTGTACGGGAACCGCTGTCGCCAGTTTTGCTCCCACTTCTTTTCCTTGCACCGCCCATGCAAAGTTGCGCGAAATCGGGCTGAACCAATCACAACGCTCACTGGGCTCCTCATTCACAGAAATTCACTGTCGTCAAGAGCCGCGTGTACAAATAACATTATTTTAGTGATTGACATCAATGAATAGTTATCGATATTAAATATTGCCAGCTATTTAACCATTTGAAATATTTAGAAAACCAAAAAATAATGATTACTTTCATTATACGTTTATAATTAATAATATTCAAGTAATATTTTGTTTCTATGAAACAAAATTATAGCTTTTTAGCTCAAAAATGTTGTAGGTTAAACGTAAAATAAAAGAAAAACTATAATACTATAATGCACCGGTCCGAAAGCATTTTTGTCGTTTTGTAACAGTCTTTAGAAACAAGTATTTTTAAAAAAAAAAAATCCTGGGTGTTGATGCATTTGAGCTATTACTTGACAGTACATTGAACTGAAAATAATTACGGATTTATTAATTGACTATTACATTTTAAATTAATTTTTATGTTGTCGTTATTTTTACCTGTAAGATTTTTTTGGGACTGTCTTTTATTATCAAAGAGGTTGATGTTATTGAATCCAAAATGTCCTAGAATAAATCAAGTACCTTTTATGAATAATATTTTTTTTTAAAACTTTACGCTACATATTTTACATAATATTCATAAACATAGCTTTATCTGTCTCATCCGTTTTGTTAAATCATTATCGTTTATGTTATTTCTCGCTTCTGTAAGACTACGTTTTTGTGATTTACCATTGTTTAATGTCTCTTTGATTAACGACGAAGTAGAACTTCTCGCATCATTTATCTTAAACATAAAAGAGTTGGCTTACTGATATTGCAATCATTATTTGATATCATTAAAAAATTATAATACATACTGCAGAATACAAATACACGACTTTTTCATGTGGTATTACACTGCTTTTTAAATACTTGTTTCCAGATTTTTTTATATCAAAATCATTTTCACTAGAATGTTTTGAGCAAATGGTGCTTGACTTAGTAGGAATCCATTCTTCTCTACCTGTTGCGTCAATCCACTTTTTACGTATATCCGGATCTTTAGGAAAACTAAAATAATATGTCCAAAAACAGTTATTAAAAGGGTATAATTGATAGTAAAATATATTTAAAATAAATAAATAAATACAAAAACCACCAACAGACTCGTGAACAAATGTTCGTGCTTATCACACAAACTAACGTAGGAATAAGAACAAGACTAACACAAACATTTGTTCCCGCCAGGATTTGAACCTGGACTGCTTGATGTAAAGCTCCGTTACTGACCACTTTACCACGGCGGCGCGGCGTCCTAACGGCGTGTCTAGTATTCATGATATAACAAGCTGGCCACCTACCTATGCTAAAATAGTCATATAAATATTATGGTGATATTAAAAATTCTAAGTTGTAAAATTAGTTTAGAATTTGCCCATAATTTTTTTACTAATCGAACTAATTGTCACGCATTTAATTGTATCGTGAAAATTGAAAATTAATTTCAATTTTCACGATACAATTAAATGCGTACCTAATTAAAATATACATTTATCGATAAAATGTAATGCGTGCGTTTTTTGATTAGCACGGCACTATCCCTTGTACTGCGACTACTGCGTTAATGCTCATTAAGCCAAATGCGTCACTACCGAAAGCAGTGTACTACATTACGCGCTCTAAGTAATATGGCAAAAATCGCGTGCGTACATTGCCGGTAATGTATATTTTTTAGAAAAATATTATGTAACTTATCGTTATGATCAGATTTGGTGGATTTTGACATTATGATCTATGGAATATGGTCATTATGATCAATTTACTACTTACCGATGAAAAGAAATTCCTTCTTTAGCTACACTTGACACCTGACTTCTTGTTTTACAAGTAATTATAGCACAAGAAGGCATTTTTTTATATTTATAGCGCCGCGCTTCGCGATACACTCACTGTTGTTGTCCGTCAGTGATTAAACAACGCGTTCGCGTTGCGGGACCACAACTATGAGCATTTGCTCATAGTTGTGGCTACGCGTGCCCCGCCCAAATAGCCCTTCTAACCTCTTTCTGTGTTCTGTGGAAAATCCACACCTCACAAGGGAATCTAATTTCCAAGAACAATTTAGTATCAATTTGTGGTCAGGCATCCTAAACGGACAGCTGATTGGTCCGTTCGAACTACCGGACCGACTGAACAGCGAGGCCTACTTGCGATTTCTACGACGTGATCTCGGCGTCTTATTAGAAGATGTAGACCTATTAACGCGGAGAAATATGATTTTTCAAAACGACGGCGCTCCATGCCATTTTGCTAGAAATGTTAGACAACATTTGTCTGAAACATTTCCAGGCAGATGGATCGGTCGTGGAGGGCCCATTGCGTGGCCGCCACGGTCCCCCGACTTGAACCCCATAGATTTTTTCGTCTGGGGATACTACAAGGAATTAGTATACGCCAAGGACATTACAAACGTCACAGTGTTAAGAACAAAATTAAGACAAACGGAAGAAACAATAAAAAACAACAGAATTGCATTTATAAATTTAAAAGAAAACTTTTTTAGACGATGTAGAATATGTATTGAGCCCGAAGGTCGTCATTTTGAAAACTTTCTTTAAGCGATCGAATAATAAATACTTTGAAAATAATGTTTTGTTTCATTTATTAAGTTATAATAAACCTTCAAAGGTTATTAAAGATGGCAGCAGGAACAGTTATTTTTGACCTTCAAATAATAAATTTTTAGCTTTTGTACAATCATTTTTGGTTTATTAATAAATAATTGGAATTTAAAAAAAAAATTATTCAGAAGTCGAGTTTTATGAAATTTTCACCTTCCTGTCTTTGATGGCCGATTTAAGCCAAAGTAGCCCTATTAAGTACTTTTTTTTTTAAATTATTATGAAAGCAGAGAGTCTAGAGAAGTTTTTACACATACTTAGAAACCATGAATTCGCCTGTTTAGATTTTTAATTTAAAGATGAATATTTAAGTAATTATTCACTAACATTCAAATTTTGACTTTACACTACTGTTTTCTAAATTTCCACTAAAGTTACGAAGCTGATTATTTTAGACATAAAAGAAGCACTAAAGATAATTCAGTGGCATAAAGAAAAACATTAAAATATGTTCAACTTTTTTTTATTAAAAATTTTTAAGTTCTTTAGATCGAAATTTTCAAAAAGTCAGAAAAAAAAGTATTACTCTAAAACTACGAATAATCGCGGAACATACATGGGGGTGATTCGAGTACTCCAAGAGGTGCTCTAACTCTGGACTTTCGCTTGACACTATTTTTTGGTACACCCTGTATAATATAAGCACATATTATATGAAAGAGGAAAATAAAATAAATAAATAAAATAGCACAGGATGGTTAATTATATACTTATAATTATTAAAACCGGGTTATATAAAAAATTTTTTACTTGCTAGAATTTTAAATGCGTTTTGTTTCATCATAAATATGTCAACATTTTGTGAATATGTTTTATTAAAGAAATCTGCTGAACGTATAAAGAAAGAGTTGTGGCGATATTTAGTGGAACAAGGGATGTTTTCTAACTGAAGATAGTTTCTACGCGTAATTGATCTAAGAGGTACCACAAAACTAATTCTTGCTAAAAGGGACGAGGAGTCAATAATATTAATAATAATGTTATGCAGGAAAGTCAGATCGGCCGCTTCACGTCTCAACGATAACGGCAACATGTGGTGGTGTTTACAGCTCGGAAGATATTCTGTACTCTTGATTTTAAATTTATAGTTTAGAAATCGTAGAAACTTTTTCTGAGGCTTTTCAAGGATATCAATGTATTTATCGAAGCAAGGATTCCAGACTTGTGACGCATATTCGAGGTGGCTGCGAACTATGGAGCAATAAAGAATCTTTAGCGTTTTAACAGACTGGAAATCCTTAGTGACACGCATAAGGAACCCCAAACTTTTCATGGCTTTGCTTGATATATTGGCAATATGTTTATCAAAAAGTAGCTTCGAATCTAAGATTATTCCGAGATCGGTTACATTGTTGCATCTTATTAGAACTTGATCATTATTTATCTTATAATTGACTATTATAGGTGCAGGAGATCTAGTGAATGTGATACATAAACATTTAAGAATATTTAAATCTAATTTGTTTTTAGTGCAGTAATTGAGAAGATTATCAAGATCTGATTGAAGTTCTATAGTATCTAGTGTATTATTTATATTTTTAAAAATTTTCATATCGTTAGCAAAGAGAAGAAAGTCGGAGTGTTTGAAGCAGGAATCAATATCGTTTACGAAAAGGGCAAAGAGAAGAGGACCGAGTATTGATCCCTGAGGAACCCCGGAGGGGATGGGTGACGATGCGGACACATACCCATGAAGGACCACAGTTTGGCATCGGTCTTCGACATATGAAGTGAACCACCTGAGTAGGTCTCCTCGTATACCAGCCGCATATAACTTCGCGAGCAGAATAGTATGGTCTATTCTGTCGAATGCTTTGCTGTAGTCAGTATAGACCGCATCAACCTGGCCACCCGCCTCCATGCCCGCAGTGACTTTATCTATGAACGATATAAGATTGGTAGTAGTCGATCTTCCCTTCAAAAAGCCATGCTGTTGGGGTAGAAAGGTATTTTTAAGCGTGGCATATAGCTGATCATGTATCACTTTTTCAAAAAGTTTAGCCACAACACACAATTTAGATATTGGTCTATAGTTACGTATATTACGCTTTATTATTAATTTACTTTAATTTTATTTTATTTAATTACTTTAATTATTTTGACATTACAAACAGACACTTAAGGTAGGTAGCGCTAAGCGACGTTACAATATACAAACGTTCAATTCTACGCTAGCGGTTAAAATAGACTATTCCGAGACGATTTCGAAGAACGAAGAAAACCCTTACGAGCTGGAGAGGTGAAAATTAGCTTTTGTTGCAAATGTGTGCATCGCAACTACGTCATTTTCCTATGATTCTTCGTCGCGATAGTTTGTGTTCATACCTATTTTATTGATATATCCGTTTTAGCCATCCACTCGCAAGCGGATAATGTAGATAACTATCAATCAGATATAATTCAAAGATAATTTGGCAATTGAAAGTAATCAGTAAATTTTACAAAGTTGACGATTATTTCTAACTAGCTGTGCCTGCGAACTACGTTTCGCCATATATTTTTTCCCGTTTTTACAACATTTTTCATTGATGCTCAGGTCCTATTAGTCGTAGCTATATATAGCTTAAAACCTTCCTCCCAACACAAAAATAACTTTTCAATTTGAATCAGTAGTTCCTGAGATTAAAGCGTTCAATCAAACAAACAAACTCTTCAGCTTTATAATATTAGTATAGATATTAAGATAAAATACACGTGAGGGAAACATAAATAAGTCAATACATCAATTGGGGCCCCTCTTTCATTCTACGAGGACAAGGGGCTTAGACAAGTGGCAATCGTTTCATAGAGAAGCGATAACTAAATTCGTCATCGTCTAAAGGACATACGAGGAGGAAAATAAGGAGCTACATTCACTGTCCGCGAACTCAGAATGTGACTAGTTAGTTATAAAAGAAAAACGGACATAAATCTGTCGAAAACGAAAAGCAAATTTTAGTCCGAGAAAAAAATTTATGATTCCACAAAAGAATCGAGCATCACCATTTTAGTCACAAATTTTCATCAAAGGCATGGGTTAACGGGGCAACCACCTTCCAGTTGGTACAGATTGATGGCTGGACGTGACTACCTATTTTGAAGAAGTGTGGAACTGTTGTTCGACAAACCGGTTGCCCGCCAGACGCACAAGTATGAGCGACATAACTTTTGACCGACACCACGATACAATGTCACCCTTAAGAGTACACCTTGCAATGTTTTTTTTTTATTGCAGAAAGTTGGCAAACAAGCATGTCACGTCAAATGCCAGGCCTGGTGACTCCAGCGCAACAAGTTAGTCGGGGCTTTGAGTAATGTAGCGTTCACAGTGGCCGCCATTGTTGGAAAGATGTAGATAGTCAGTGGGGGGTCTGGGAGGCTGTCGCCTGATTTTGCGAATTCGTCATCTCACAATAGGAGGTTGAGGAAGGAGTGCTAGAGCTAGGAGGACCTTCCCAACTTGCCTCCGACATAAACGGTTGCGCTTAGACGCAGAATGTCTACTTCGCAAAATGTTTACAGGTTGCAAAATGCCCCTTTCGCACAATGTCCCTTTCCCACAATGTCTCTTTCGCACAATGTTCATTTCTCATAATGTCTCTTTCGCGGTGGCTTAATAATAATAATGGTGGTAGGATTAAAATACAACGTACCTGCGATTACAATCAAATATTGCCGAAGCAATGGATTCCTCAATATTCCGCTAAACATAATAATATCGCACTGCACACCACAATTTATTATTTTATTTAGGCGCTTTTAGTGAATGTGATAAAATATTATAAACGATCACAAAAAAGTGTTTCTTTTGTAGCGGTTAGTCAAAGGACTGATATATTTCTGTTTGGTATTATAATGATTATTAAATTCAAATCTATTGTTCATCTTTCGAAAATATTCAAGATAAAAAAGTAATTAACTCCGTATTCTTATCTTTATGCGATTAACCTCTTGTCAACGGAGACAATTAAGAAATGAGTTATTGCTGAGCTGTAAATTGGAGATATAGGCCCGTATTAATAAAGCGATTTCAAGACTGCTCTCAAGTGCGAACTCAGCCGAGTCACACTCAAGTTGTGATCACGCACTTAAGATAGTCGCTAATTAATAAACCTACATCAACAGCGTATCACTTGAGATATAATATCAAGATCGCGCTCTTAAGAGCGTGATCTCAAGTAAACGTAATTTTTAACCGACTTCGAAAAAAGAGGAGATTCTATGTTTGACTGTATGTATTTTCTTACTTTTTATGTATGTTCACTGATTACTCCGCCATTTGAGGACCGATTTTCAAAATTCCTTTTGTAATCGAAATAGTACACTCCCGAGGTGGTCCCATTGTCACCACATGTCATGATCTGAATGATGGAATCCCGGGCAAATCGAGGGAAACCCTTAAATTTTCAAGGCGGGCGGCTTCGCTACTACAGTTCCGCGGCGGAGGTGTGCTACCGGCGTAAGATATTCAGGTATTTGCGTATGGTAGTCATCATGTCATGTTACTGAGCTGATGATGGAAGGTTTTGGTGAAATCTATATCGTTTCAAAAAGTCTTCATTTGGTATTTCAAAGTATTCTGAGTATCTCTTATATATTTTTTTGGATTTCGATGCCCGTTTATCTGAAAGATATACTTATACCTAATAATCTATTTCGTCATAGTGATCGATTTGTGTGAACAACAAAAGTCATCAAACCTGATGGACATTGGGCATTTTTACTTGGTTTTTGAAAAGTCGCAAACAAAAACCAAAATACTTTTAGATCCTGCTGCTTTTATTCAGCTTTCATTTTCTGTAGTTATTTCAATTCAGATCAATGGGGAACGGAAATTATCAGTGTTTATATCATGCGAGTATTTCGTTGATTTTTATATACTACTCGTTATATTATAAAGAGAAGAGATTTGTTTGTTTGTTTGTTTGCACTGAATAGGCTCCGAAACTACTGGACCGATTTGAAAATTTATTTCACATTTAGAATTCTACATTATTCCTGATGAACATAGGCTACAAAATTATTTTCCTTAAGGGAAAATATAAAATTAACGCGGGCGAAGCTGCGAGCGTTTAGCTAGTATTTGTTAAAAATGACCATCCAGCAAATTAAAATATCACTTCGTCGTTTGTTTTTACCATCTGAATAATACCTGTAATGCGGTCGAAATGTTTTGTTCGTCTCACTTCCTCTCCCTCTGTCTCTCTCTCTCTCTCGCATAGTCTCATAAAACGGGTTATGTCGCGTGCGCTTGCGCCAGTTGACAGCGTTGCCAGAATAATAATAATAATATCTCTTTAAACCTACCTAATTTTAAGACAATAAAAAAATAACAAATAAACTTCAACCGCCTCCGTGGTCCAGATGTTGATCGAGAGGTCTCGGGTTTTATTCCCCATGGGGGCAGACGTTTTTCTGTTCGGCTGGGTCGGTGGTAGTGCTTCTGAGCCCGCCTGGTTAGCTGCAGCCCGCCCCGTCTTATCTAAGGTTTTCGCCATAATAACAATGTTAATAGCATTGTTGTTCTTCGACAATTAGAGATAAGATAGCCAGTTACTCAGTCGTTGAGGAGTCCAGGTGAAGCTCGCTTCCTCTTTCGAGCACATCTTCACTTACCATCAGGTGAGATGAAGGCCAAGAGCTTCCCTGTCGTATGTACAAAAAAAAACAAAAGTGTAACGGAACGCATCCAAAAATTTTTATTCATAGTGTTAGCGCACTAGATTGAATCAAATTGAGTGACGGTCGCCATATTATATTCAAGTTATAAGTATATGAGTTTCTGGTTATGAGTGGGCGCGAGATCAACGCGACGACCGCGCGCGAAAAGCTGTCACTTTGTCATCCGTTGTGTGATCTGTTTAAGGGCCCATGGCGCGAAAAATAGCAAACAGGCCGCTGGCGTTTTTGATATTTTACGTTAACGTTCCAGTTAACTAACCGGGAAAAAATAAATTTTAATTCTTAAATTATGTGTCTACACAATCACCGTCACCATTTTTCAAATTTATATACCATTTCGTTAAAAAATAGCATCAATTTTACTTAAAATTTAGGTTACACCCACATACCGTTCGTGATTTTTAGCTTCATTAATTAACCCTATTATCTTTTAGTTTAACAAATATATAGAACAAAGGTAAGCAAAACACTGACACCGTGGTATTTTTTTAAATTATCGTACATTGATTTTTATTTGAATTTTTTAACATACATTTATTGATGTTCTTACAAATACTTGGCTCGGGCGCGTCGAAATTCAGTGTGCAATCAAGACTCGAAGTGAGAGCACGTCGCTTTGAGCTAGCTCCCGGTCGCGTAATTATTTGTGTATGTATACGACGCGAAGTCCTACGGAGTAATCGGAGAAGTTGATAACTAACAATTTTGTTATTTGTGGCTGCCGTACGAAAAACCTTCAACCTTTTTACAAGCTTTTATTTATCTTTTGCATGTTCGGGTCTAATCTTGCGACTTAAATTTGACTCACTTCCCGGTTTCCGATTAAGCTGAAATTTTGCATGCATATGTATAAATATATTATGATGACGACATGGAGCTGATCTGATGTTGGAGCTGAAGAGTGGCCATAGGAACTCCGCAATAAAACGACATAGCCCCATCGAGTTTGAGCTCGTTTGATTCGTATTGACGAGAACTTTGATCCTATATGGTAACCAGGGTCTGATGCTGGAGCTGGAATGTAGCCATAGGAACTCCGCAATAAAAGAACACAACCCCATCGAGTTTGGGCTCGTTTGATTCGTATTGACGAGTACTTTGGACCTATGTGGTAACCAGGGTCTGATGCTGGAGCTGGAAGGTGGCCATGGGAACTCCGCAATAAAACGACATAGCCCCATCGAGTTTGAGCTTGTTTAATTCGTATTGACGAGAACTTTGATCCTATATGGTAACCAGGGTCTGATGCTGGATCTGGAAGTTTGCCATAGGAACTCCGCAATCAAACAATGCAACCCCATCGAGTTTGGGCTCGTTTGATTCGTATTGACGAGTACTTTGGACCTATGTGGTAACCAGGGTCTGATGCTGGAGCTGAAAGATAGCCATAGGAACTCCGCAATAAAAGGACACAACCCCATCGAGTTTGGGCTCGTTTGATTCGTATTGACGAGTACTTTGGACCTATGTGGTAACCAGGGTCTGATGCTGGAGCTGGAAGGTGGCCATACGAACTCCGCAATCAAACAACGCAACCCCATCGAGTTTGGGCTCGTTTGATTCGTATTGACGAGTACTTTGGTCCTATGTGGTAACCAGGGTCTGATGCTGGAGCTGGAAGGTAGCCAAAGGAACTCCGCAATAAAACGACAGAACTCCGTCGAGTTTGGGCTCGTTTGATTCGTATTAACGAGTACTTTGGTCCTATATGGTAACCAGAGTCTGATCCTGGAACTGGAAGGTGGCCATAGGAACTCCGCAATCAAACAACGCAACCCCATCGAGTTTGGGCTCGTTTGATTTGTATTGACGAGTACTTTGGACCTATGTGGTAACCAGGGTCTGATGCTGGAGCTGGAAGGTGGCCATAGGAACTCCGCAATCAAACAACGCAACCCCATCGAGTTTGGGCTCGTTTGATTCGTATTGACGAGTACTTTGGTCCTATGTGGTAACCAGGGTCTGATGCTGGAGCTGGAAGGTAGCCAAAGGAACTCCGCAATAAAACGACAGAACCCCGTCGAGTTTGGGCTCGTTTGATTCCTATTAACGAGTACTTTGGTCCTATATGGTAACCAGGGTTTGATCCTGGAACTGGAAGGTGGCCATAGGAACTCCGCAATCAAACAACGCAACCCCATCGAGTTTGGGCTCGTTTGATTCGTATTGACGAGTACTTTGGTCCTATATGGTAACCAGGGTCTGATGCTGAAGTTGGAAGGTGGCCAAAGGAACTCCGAAATAAAACGACGCAACCCCATCGAGTTTGGGCTTGCTTGAGTCGTATTGACGAGTACTTTGGACCTATGTGGTAACCAGGGTCTGATGCTGGAGCTGGAAGGTAGCCATAGGAACTCCGCAATAAAAGGACACAACCCCATCGAGTTTGGGCTCGTTTGATTCGTACTGACGAGTACTTTGGTCCTATATGGTAACCAGGGTCTGATGCTGAAGTTGGAAGGTGCCCAAAGGAACTCCGAAATAAAACGACGCAACCCCATCGAGTTTGGGCTTACTTGATTCGTATTGACGAGTACTTTGGTCCTATATGATTTTTCTTGATGAGTACTTTGAGCCTAGCCTAGATAATATCCATACGCAAACCCCAATTTAGGTGTCAAATGAAAGAGCTTGAATTGTAGAATGAATTGTAGAATATAGTATATTCTGAAAGACAATCTAATCCAAGATGGCCGCCGTCACAAATTGACAGATTATTGATTATATATGACAGAAAAACAAGCTTATATTATAATGCCATAAAAGAGGAAAATAAACTTTAATTTATTACAAGATATATTTTCTTATAAAAATATAAAAGCTTGTCCCGAGAATTAGGATAAACAATAAAACAATTTAACTTGATAATTATATTTATTTTTTTGGAATAAATAACGTTTTGTACAGCATTGTCATACACACATGACAATGCTGTGCAGTCCTGAAATTTAAATGCATATATGATCCCTTTTTTAAAAAACTCGAATCCGTTATAACTGCTGCCGCACGGAAACTCGGTGTCCTGAACAAGGTGCGTAAGGTATTTTGCGCCGGACCAACTATGCCTGTTGTGTAAAACTCAGGTTAGGTCTTGCGTGGAATATTGCTCGCACTCCGGCTCCGCTCAGTACCTCCTCGATGCTCTGGACAGATTGCAGCGTCGCGCTATTCGAATAATTGGCGATGTAGAGGCAACTAACACCCTCGAGTCTCTACAACTTCGTCGTGACATCGCCTCTCTTAGCGCTTTTTACCGAATGTTCCACGGGGAATGCTCTGAGGAACTCTTTAACCTTATCCCTCCCTCTCCATTCCTTAACAGAAAAACGAGTAAGGGTCTACGGACGGAGTCATCCTTACACTGTATCCTCCTTTTCACACCGTACCAAGAAATTCCAAGATTCCTTCTTATTTTTTTTTATTGCTACTAAGTTGGCAAAAAAGCAAACTGCCCACCTGATGGTAAGTGGTAACAGTCACCTATAATACATGTGGCTCCTGTGACATTAGCAGTAAAACTGCAACCCCCACAAAGGCCACAGTGTACGTTGCCAACTTGTGACTTAAGATGTAAAGTCACGGTACCCAGTAATTTCAGTACCATATCTTACCCTTCAAACCGGAACACAGCAATGCAAGCACTGCTGCTTTGCGGCAGAAATAGGTATGACGGAGGTACCCAAGCACACGACCTGGGTACAGAGTCCCCCTCCGGTAAGTCTTCTGTCGTTCATCCCACACTTAGAATTCTCTACCTGCGCAGGTGTTTCCTCCATCCTACAACATGGGTTCCTTCAAAACAGGTGTGAAAAACATCTTTTAGGCCGGCAAGGGGCGGGCAGGTTGGATAGTGCATGTCCTCCCTCCTCTATCTGTCAACTCATTTGGGCTTCTTTCACCGCTTAACATCAGGCGGGAGGAGGTCATTTGCCAGGCCCTCCATAAAAAAAAACTGTTTAAGTACCTTGCCCGTATGTATTTACTTGGTAAGCCTTAAATAAATAAATATTGGTAATTCTAAGAAAAAAATGCTTTTATATTTTATTAAAAACTAGCTGTGCCGGCTAACTGCGTTTCGCCATAATAACGGCGAACTTACGTTTCGCCATAATAAAAAATAGTTTACGACTTATTCTCAGACCTACTGAATATACACAAAAAAATTCATAAAGATCGTTCAAGCCGTTTCGGAAGAGTTTGGTAACAAACACTGTGACACGAAAATTTTATATATTAGATGTATCATGTAATAAATTAAAATTTATTTTCCTCTTATTAGGGCTTTAAAATAAAATCCTAGTGTGGGGCGACGTTTTTTTAAATCTTTTTACTATTATTTTATATTTTATCATTTTGTAACCGCATGGCCGCCATTACGAATCTCGACCAAAGTACTCGTCATTACGAAACAAACGAGCCCAAAACTCGATGGGCTTGTGTCGCTTTATTGCGGAGTTCCTATGGCCACCTTCCAGTTCCAGCATCACACCCTGGTTACCATATAAGATCAAAGTACTCGTCAATACGAATCAAACGAGCCCAAACTCGATGGGGTTGTGTCGTTTTATTGCGGAGTTCCTCTGGCCACCTTCCAGCTCCAGCATCAGACCCTAGTTACTATATAGGACCAAAGTCCTCGTCATTACGAATCAAACGAGCCCAAACTCGATAGGGTTATGTCGTTTTATTGCGGAGGTCCTATGGCCACCTTCCAGCTCCAGCATCAGGCCCTGGTTACCATATAGAACCAAAGTCCTTGTCATTACGAATCAAACGAGCCCAAACTCGATAGGGTTATGTGGCTTTATGGCGGAGGTCCTATGGCCACCTCCCAGCTCCAGCATCAGACCCTGGGTAACATATAGGACCAAAGTACTCGTCAATATGAATCAAACGAGCCCAAACTCGATAGGGTTATGTCGTTTTATTGCGGAGGTCCTATGGCCACCTTCCAGCTCCAGCATCAGACCCTGGTTACCATATAGGACCAAAGTACTCGTCATTACGAATCAAACGAGCTCAAACTCGATAGGGTTATGTCGTTTTATGGCGGAGGTCCTATGGCCACCTCCCAGCTCCAGCATCAGACCCTGTTTAACATATAGGACCAAAGTACTCGTCAATATGAATCAAACGAGCCCAAACTCGATAGAGTTATGTCGTTTTATTGCGGAGGTCCTATGGCCACCTTCCAGCTCCAGCATCAGACCCTGGTTACCATATAGGACCAAAGTACTCGTCATTACGAATCAAACGAGCCCAAACTCGATAGGGTTATGTCGTTTTATGGCGGAGGTCCTATGGCCACCTCCCAGCTCCAGCATCAGACCCTGGTTAACATATAGGACCAAAGTACTCGTCAATATGAATCAAACGAGCCCAAACTCGATAGGGTTGCGTCGTTTTATTGCGGAGTTCCTATGGCCACCTTCCAACTCCAGCATCAGACCCGGGTTACCATATAGGACCAAAGTACTCGTCAATTCGAATCAAACGAGCCTAAACTCGATGGGGTTGTGTTGTTTTATTGCGGAGTTCCTATGGCTACCTTCCAGCTCCAGCATCAGACCCTGGTTACCACATAGGACCAAAGTACTGGTCAATACGAATCAAACGAGCCCAAACTCGATGGGGTTGTGTCGTTTTATTGAAGAGTGCCTGTGGCCACCTTTCAGCTCCAGCATCAGACCCTGACTACCATATAGGATCAAAGTTCTCGTCAATACGAATCAAACGAGTCCAAACTCGATGGGGTTTTGTCGTTTTATTGCAGAGTTCCTATGGCCACCTTCCAGCTCCAGCATCAGATCCTGGTTAGCGTATAGGATCAAAGTCCTCGTCAATCCGAATCAAACGAGCCTAAACTCGATGGGGTTGCGTCGTTTTATTACGGAGTTCCTATGGCCACCGTCCAGTTCCTTCATCAGATCAGCTCCATGTTATCATAATATTGCATTGTCACGATATACATATTATTATGTGCAATATTTCAGCCCAATCGAAAACCGAGAAGTGGTCAAATCTACATTATACATACAGTGCAAGCTAAATAAAAGCTTGTGAAAATAAAAGTTGATTAAACACATCCCTGTATTTACTATAGTATAACACAGTAAATAATAAACACCTATTAAATTCAAAATTAACATCTACGATATTTTGCTAGGCGGCCGTACCGATTGGTGCCGATTGCGCGACCGAGTTCGCTTGTGTGCGTGAGCGACGCACACAAACAGAGACTAGAGAAATTTACCTAAACTAGCTCGGGCTCGCGCGGATGGTGGGCCCTTAACTACTGTTATCTCCCTGTGCCTTGTGTTTGGATGCAGCAGAATAGAAATGAATCGAAAAATATTTTTTTCCTTTATCTTTTTGATTTTTGCAAGAAAACAAGTAAAAAATACTATTCTTATTATTTTTTATTCATTATGGTCATTTTCATGTTAATCCCACGACCCACAGATATGCGACCTATCTCATTATAATCTCGATGTAATTACCTATACATCTAACCAAATTTTATTTTTGTTCGCCGTGGGTAAATTTTCCATAGTAAAATGCCCAATGTCCAAATGACATTTGAAACAACCGCCAAAACGCGCACTTAAGTCATGGTCCGACCACACTCAGAAAACAGGCACTTAAGTAGCAACTTGAGAGAGCACTTGAGTCCTGAAATCGTTTTATTAATACGTCGCTACTCAGCTGATACTTTGTACTCAAGTGTGAACTCAAGTATGGTGTATTAATTAGCACAGTATCTCAAGTTTGCTCTCAAGTTCCAACTCAGAGCTGAGTGCGGTTTATTAATACGGGCCATAGTACGCGGGTATCAGAGCGTAGGTACCTTATCCTGGTACCATCGTCATAACACCTCATATACGTCCCCACCGAGGGGCTCGAGCCTACCCTAAGTTAGGGTGTTTAGGCCATAGTCAACCACGCTGGCCCAGTTCGGATTGGTCGATTTCACATACACCTTTGAATTTCTTCGCAGATGTATGCAGGTTGCCTCACGATGTTTTCCTTCACCGTAGCAGCGTCAGACAAATGTACATAATGAAATTCGGAAAAAAAAACTAAAAACACATTGGTACATCGCGGTCTCGAGCCCCGGACCTCCCGATTGGAAGGCAAGTGCCGAGTCCACAGTGCCACCGACGCACTTTTTTATTTTTCACTACAAAAACAGTCTGAATCAGGGCAGCACTGCAATGTTGGCAAATAAGCAAAATATACAAGTCTCATTGTATCAACAGAGTTAGCTGACCTATTATTAATACAGCGTATAGGCGGCAGAGCATAGCCTCTTCAACAGTTTATCAATATATCTAACTGAATCTAAGCTTAAAATCCAAGAAATACTGCGGTGTCCACAAGGTTTTTTAACATTCTTATGTTTACAGTGATGTATACCTCTTTAACTTCGGGTAAGAAAATTTTATAAATTTAATTTGAAATTGAAACGGTTTACCAACAGTCGATTGGTCCATGAACCGTTGGTCAACATTATCTTTAAAACATAAACTTTTCACCCAAAGGACTTTTTACCCACGAACGTTTCGCCAACATAACTTACATCAGTAATTATACTTAACCAACAGAATGTTTTGACCAATAACTTTCACCCTAAGAGCATTTGGCCCATGGACTGTTCTCAAAAAGAACGGTACGTCAGTGAGTGTTAAACCCTCAAAAGAATAACTAATATTGTTCTGTCTGAGGTTCAAAAACAACAGAATATCTTCACAATCTCTGTTCAGCCCATTAACTTTCTGCAAAAGTTATAAAATCATTCCTTTCTGAAAATAATATCCTACTGCTTTGTTAAAGAATGCTTCTTGTTTTTTCATGTTTCATTTCATTATTGTTGTTATTACTTAATAATCATTAAATAGGTACCTATCTCATTGTCAGTATAGAAAAAAACTAGGCTGTATCAGTTGTCTTTATGAACTAAAATAATATGGACATCGGGACAGGTGAAAGTAAATAAATGCTTGTAAAAATGAATTAAAAATATGATTTTTTACCGACTTAGAAAAAGGGGGAGGTTCTATGTTTGGCTGTATCTATTTTTTTTGTATGTTCGCCGATTACTCCGCCATTTGTGGATCGATTTTCAAAATTTTTTTTGTAATCGAAAGAGTACCTATACTTCCGCGGTGGTCCTATTGTCATCATGTCATGATCTGATGATAGGATCCCATGTAAATCGAGGGAAACGGCACGTCGAACGCGTTTCATGTTTCTCCTTGCGTCTGGTAGTCATCATGTCATGTTACTGGCCTGATGATGGAAGGTTCCTGGTAGATGAGGAGTTCGGGAATAATTCCTTCGAAATTGTTAAGAGCGAAAATCGTTTTATTTTAAGTTATTTCGGTGATTGCCTTGGCTCAAAATTCTAATATGTAAGTATTAAGTTAGTAATTAAAAAGATTGAATCAAAAATGTTTACAAAAAAGTAAAACCGACTTCAAAAACACCAAAAAGTCAAAAATAATTTAAGAATACTTACAACAGCACAGTTTTATACTGAAGTCGGTGCCAAGCAATGATCACCTTGAGTCTTAAAAAAATAACAATTTATGCACCGACTTCAAAATAAAACTGTGATGTTGTAAAGTATTCTTATAATATTTATTTTTTTTGGTATTTTTAAATTCGGTTTTTTTATTACATAGCCATCACACACACACACACACACAATGCCTTTCTTTAATGTTTAATGCAAAAAGTAATTAAATCGGTCTCGTTTAGCGGAGAAAACAGAGGGCAACCAAACCTATATTGTGAAGTTTTCATAGGTTTATTCGGTCCGAGCTTCAGTCGTGGGAAGACTTAGAAACTTGATATTTGGCACGAAGGTAGACTATTCTAAAGTCTGAAAACTGAACATCAACAAAGTATAATAAAGAAAGCCGCGCTTATAAGCGCTAGCACCTAGGGTATGTGTTCTGTGGCTAGCACCCCAATGCTATGCGGTTGTCTGATACTATCCTATCAAATATATAAATGTGAAATGAGAGCCAAGTTCAATATTAAGAATATGCGTTGTTATTGACTTCGCTGACAGAAGAATTGAGATCTATCTCTATACTAATAATTCACAGATAATTATTTACCTACACCACGCATTTGCATTGATGTCGTATAAACTGCATTCCAAACTGGTCCTGAATACTATCAATACTGAAAAACACAGTGCATCTGTGCATCTAATATGGATTCCAGAACAAACATGTTGACGCAAATAAATGATTTCATTTCATTTCATGAGGGTCTCTACGAAAAGAAAAGGCCTCCCTGGAAAGGGATCGGAAACCGACTTTGTGGGTCTGGAACCCTTTGCGTGTCTAGCACACAATACAGTCAGTTTTGTTATCAGAAGACAAGCTGGGAGAAGACACCAAATGGAATGGGTCGCTCAAAAAATAATACAATGAATGCAGGCAGAACGCAAGCCCGGCTCCTGTTGGGGGATCAGACAGGCCACTTTGGTACCAATCCTATGCTAGCGAAAATGGGTCTGAGCAACACCGAGATCTGTAGGTTCTGTAAAGAGGAAGAGAAAAGCAACGAACACCTACTTTGTTACTGTAATTCTCTAGCTTGCAGAAGAATGAGTCTCTTTGGGACTGGTTATCCCAAACCCGGGGACTTCAAGGCTATCCCACCAGGATCAATGGTGAAACTTATGGGGGAACTTAATTGGTCCAACAGTGGTGATAGATAGCAACAAATTTTTAGGGTTAAGTTGAATTTTGGTGCACATATCAATTTCTGTGACCCAAACGCAGAGGTGTAACGTGAATAGATGAAATCTGTATATGGGAGGTCATTTTTGGGGGAAACGTGGAATTTTTTTTTTTTGAAAACTGTGTAACCTTCTTAGTTGGGTAGAAAATAAAAAAGGGGAAAAGTTACAAATTAAGTATTTAATTTAAATAATATTTACAAAAAAATCGTTAGAAAAAGGAATTACTATTAAAAACTGTAGGTAGCAATTTAGAGAGGGTCGTGAGTTGATTTTTGGGCTGTGGACACTAGTAACCGCCTGTGGGGTACCACTTAACTGGCCGCGACGTTGAAGGTGCAGGGCGTCGGCGTCGGGTGGTTGACTTCGGTATCGGGTATTCGTGGCGATGTAAATGCGGTCGTCGTACGTCAGCTCGTACGGCACCAGCTCCAACGAGCGGTAACTCCAGTATTGGAATCAAACGTCAGGAATCTTCTACTCTCAGTAAGGAAACTTCCACTCCAGTAAGGAAACCTCCACTCCAGTACGGAAACTTCCACTCCAGTACCGAAACTTCCACTCCAGTACCGAAACTTCCACTCCAGTACCGAAACCCTGGCATTTATTATATTGGACACTTTAGCGTTTGTCCGAATTTCCAAAACGTGACTGCAACATCATGACGCGAAGGAGTGGTGCGAAGCGGTAAGCAGTCTAAGTAGGTACTTTATAATTCGGTGATCGATGATGTTGCATTCACAGGCAAAATTTACAGTTCATAACAAAATTAACAATAGAAAAAAGAAATAGACATGAAAACTATACATAGGTAGTGATCATGACAAATAGTTAGACATTGAAATTAATAAAAGGGCAGCCTATGAACAATCCCAATCATGATAACTACATTAGTGTAATTATCCTTATTGTTATTGTGAACAAAAACGAGAGGAAAGTTATACGATTTCTAAAATTAGATCGATAGTGAAAACATTAACGAATTGCGGAGGTAGATATGAAATAAAACCAGACCGCATGGGATGATTTGGCTAATTCGACTAGTTACAGTAAATTGATATAGATCTAATACAATACAATATATAAATGAACTATTTTCTTTAATATTCTAATGATAAAGCACTGATATCTATGTTTCTACAACAAACCACAGCTAAGCATGATATAAAAAATATGCAACACTCACCCAATCGGGGTAAACACAGTACTTGGAATAGAAAACTCACAATATTAGAGAATTACTTATTAGTTTTCAACTTTAGATTATTAATGTTCTGTAGATTTTTCGAGTAGAAGTTTTCGCTCCAGCAAGCAAATAATGATAGGATTAAACGAACTTACCTAAAGTGAAGTTCAATCCATATTATATGAAGTAATTAGTCCAAGGTATAACTATTGTAGTAACGCCTCCTCCCGCTACTAAATACGCGAATTTTATACACCATTAAAAATATAAAAGAAAAATACACCTGGCAACTCCACCGTCACCATAGCTCATTAGTTTAGAGTATTAGGTATATATAAGTGGGTTAGTAATTTATTACTTCAAAAGGGAAGGGTGGGATGCTCCATACCTTGGACTAATTACTTCATATAATATGGATTGAACTTCACTTTAGGTAAGTTCGTTTAATCCTATCATTATATTCGTAATTAGTCCAAGGTATAACTATTGTAGATGTTTAGAGTTTTTGATAAATAGGTAAACATTAGTACCTATTTACAACTATCAATAGGTATTCAATAACATTAAATATTTATTTCATAATGTAGATAACGTTTACTAGTGTGAACAGTTTCATGTTAACCATATAATAACTATAAATTTCAAGAACTACCAGCCGTGGCAAAAAGGTTTGCCAATCTAACTAGCGTGGTATATTATAATATTTAGCAAATATCGATAATTTATTAGATCATCCAATAGTAGAAGTTTCGGTTCCCTTTCCAGATTGAAACCTAATGGGATTTCAATATACAGTACAGAGACTCAATTAATTTTGCCTCAGTGAAATATTTGTAAGTACAGAAGTTAATAATGAATATCAAATACATTAAAAATAATTTAGCCTTAGTCTGTTCCACAAACAAACTACATAATCGCCACGCGAAAATGTAATAGTAATAAAATCCTGAAATCAATCATTTACCTTTATAGGTACCTATTTGTACTTTGGAATGTCCCATGGACAGAGTACATAATCGCCACGCGAAAATGTAGAATTAACAATTCCTTAGGACTGTCCCACGGACAGAGTACATAATCGCCACGCGATAATGTAGAATTAACAATTCCTTAAAAACATTCATATGCCTGGACATATATTTGTCCTTTAACTTGTCCCACAGACAGAGTACCTACATCCTCGCCACGCGAAAATGTAGAATTAACGATTCCCTAAAAAAAAACATTAATGTGCTTTGAAAGATATATGTCCTTCAGCCTGTCCCACGGACAGAGTACATAATCGCCACGCGAAAATGTAAAATAGTGATTTACTGAAAATGTTTATTCGCCTTTAGAATATTATAAACAGTTAATCCTGCCCTATATGCATAATAATTTGAAGAATATTGTTTGGAGGGTGATGAATAAATTGAATATTAATATGAAAGATGAACAATTAGATTAACTTTCCTCCATTGATTGCTTTAGTCATCTACTAATGGATTGAGTAGTAGTATTTTAAAAGTCTAAAATAAATTTATCTAATGTTTATTTCAATGGTCCTTTATTATTTGTTACTTCTAAAGCAATAACAAAGTTCTCACAAGTAAAATATCTGGAATTATATTCGTAATTAGTCCAAGGTATAACTATTGTAGTAACGCCTCCTCCCGCTACTAAATACGCGAATTTTAAAGACACCATTAAAAATATAAAAGAAAAATACACCTGGCAACTCCACCGTCACCATAGCTCATTCGTTTTTTCGCGCTCTACGCAGCTGACACATATTTTACATGTTGATGTTTTTCAAAGTGATTAACTAAATAAAACTAAAATCCAGATACGTAGTGATAAAAATGGAGAAAAGATGTCAAAAGTTGTTCGAAAGTAAAATGGTTATCTTAACATAAAGAAAATAACCCAAGATGTCGAAACAGTAAGTACCTACCTGTTTTGAAGATGCGTCGTAATTTTGATTTAGCTTGGCAAGAGGACCTAGATACAATTAATTTAGATAAAATTTTATAATAAGAAATATATTTTTTAAAACTGCCTGCTTTCCGTTGGAAAGCGTTACCTATCAAGGCAAATGAATTAGATGATGTATCTAGGTACCTACTCGATTATGAACTCTATTCATTGGATATAGGCTAAAGCACAAATACCTTTATAGGAAATTATGGTACATACGAGTAGTTTATATTTATGACCAAGTTTACAAAGAATTGCATTGAAAAATATTTTAATTGAGGTTGCCTATGTAGATAAAGTTTCTTGAAAACGGCAAACTGTTAGATGGTCCATAACATAACATGGAAATTCCTAATATCCTTCTAAAACTTGAGATAAATTACTCGAAAATAAAGTCAAAGGAAATGAGCTTTGTAATAGCTTTGTAATATCACAAGTATTGACTTCAATTTCCAAACAATCTTAAAATATCTGAGTGATGTCTTTAGATTACAATGCAATAAGTTTACAATGTCAGTACAGCAGGATCAGAAGGAAACATGACTATGCTTTTATAAAAGACCTAATAGAAGCTATTAAAAGCAATAAGAGGGATGAATATTTGTACTCCAATAAAAGTGTAAAATTATTTACAGTCATAAAAAGAATGATAAACATTCTAAAATATAAGCCATGTATAAAAACCTCAAAAATTTGCTTCTAGTTTGAAAACCTACCAGCAGCCTGTGTGCTGCAATAAGCAGCCTGTGTGCTGCAATAATTTCTAACAATATCCTCCTCGGAGAGGCTCATAGAGAGAGGGCCAACCTCGACTATCATTCAGGTCACGAATGAACATGCTCTGTTTTCACCAGCCAGTCTCGAACCAATTATCCATAGACCCCATATTTTTACCCATCGTGGGAATAAATAACCGAGGTCAATTAATTTTAAAAGTGGATAAGAGACTATGTAATACATATTGTTACTATTTTGAATCAACTTTATTATCCACTAGACAATAATAAATATTGTGAAATGGATAATTATACAAACAAATTAACAACTGCATAGGTAGCAGAAATGTTTGGCCCCATGCAAAGATTTCTAGAGTTTTACTATTCCTAAAAGGATGGTTCCATAGATTTATTTTAAAATAAAATAATGATTCCTTAAAATAAGTTGATAATAAGTTTATTGAAAATCTACACTTTCAAATGAAGATTTCATGTTATAGATTTGATTAAATTAATGCATGCACTATTTACATCTAAATTATTCATAACAAGGAAAATTGATAGTTTTTATGTTTGAATAATTGTATGAATACAATTGCTTTTACCATGCGGGTTAAATACAGTACATACATACCTTAACCATTTGTCTCAAGTCAATTTCAGGTATTTTTATAAAAAAAAGGTGTATTTTTATATTGTAATATATATATATATATTTAAGAAAAAAGCTGAATAAAGAACATAATAATAATTAAAATTAATAAATGTTTGACGACTTGATTAAAATATTGATAAATCAATAAGAAATGTTAGTTATTATAATTTTAAACTACAACTTATAACGGTTTACAATAGCTAGGCTTTATTTTTTTTTTATTAAATAAGATTTTACTAATTTTATTCAATATAAAATAATTTTTAGGTTTTAAAATATATTCCTTCGATGTGACCTTAAAGATTAAGTGCAATAGAAAGGAAATGTATCACACTATTAGTCATCATCACTTATAAATAAATTTGGTTTGTAATTTTGCTCAATATTTCATTAGGAATGGCAGTTTAATTGTTTACACTAAGAGCTCAGATAGATATAAGTTTATGACTTTGAACGTTTGGGGGGCAATTACAACATGCTTATGTATATGAAAAGTATTGTAAAATGATTCTGCGATATGGAGTACTTCCTAAACATTTTCTTTAGAAATTTTCTCAGGTGTATTATCAACTGACAGTAATTAAATGGTAAAAGCAAGACAGTATCAATTTCTTAGAACTGTTAGATACATAATTATGCATTAAGATGTTTTGCTGACCTCTCAAGTAGATGTGATATTTTATTAGAAATAGATAACACCACACTTTCAATACATATATTAACAGAAAAAGCTCAGTTTGATATCAATCAAATTGATCTTGCTAAACATTTGGCGGTGGTGTGAAACTAGCAGCATCTGATTTTTTGCTTAATATATAAAATTTCAAAATATTAAAGCTGATTTTAAATCTTGTAGTCTCAATGCAGATGTAAGTTGGAAACTCGCAGGACATAATGTACTTCTAAGATTTGTGATGCATTGATTCATTTGTAACACATATCAATAAAAAATAAAAAAAATTAATAATATATATATGATTATATGATAAATAAATTATATTCAAATAAATAAATTAAATTCTTATGTTTCAAATGTTGATACTTTTACCATAGGATTAATATTTTTATAAAAGAAGAAGAAACTCCTTTTCTTTGATTTTGAAATTTTTGCAGAGTTATAACTGACAGAGCTTAAGGAATCTAAGTATATTTCCTTTTAGACCATTACCACTCAGGCTTACTACAAAGAAATAATGTTTCATTCAGATCTATCCAATGTTTTAATACAAAAAGTTTCTTTTTTTAAATCTTATGTTTATTTTTAAAGCAGAAGTATCGCATTAATCATTGCATTTTCACTGTTCAGCTTTTACACCAATTATCTAACTATAGGCAATAGAATAAGGTCAGATGATAAAATTAAAAAATGGATAAAACGAGTTAAAAGACTATGTCTGGCAAAGCCAATGTATGTTAGCATAATGAAATATGGCATATGCAATCCTGCCATAGTTTTATATTACCTTAAGCATGGGTCATCTAGAAACCTGACATTGAAATAACCTAGACTCAAGAAAACTGACATTAAAAAACTGCTATTATTAGCAAAACCACTGCCTAAAAAGTCACAAATCCTATACATAATTAGTTATGTATTAATTATAGTTTTCTCAAATTAAGATGGCTATTTTAAGAGATATTAAAAGTTCTATGACAGCGACACTTAAGCAAGTTGTCTCTTCTTTCTCTATTTAAAGATTATTCCAGATATTTTACTTGTGAGAACTTTGTTATTGCTTTAGAAGTAACAAATAATAAAGGACCATTGAAATAAACATTTGATAAATTTATTTTAGACTTTTAAAATACTACTACTCAATCCATTAGTAGATGACTAAAGCAAACAATGGAGGAAAGTTAATCTAATTGTTCATCTTTCATATTAATATTCTATTTATTCATCACCCTCCAAACAATATGCTTCAAATTATCATGCATATAGGGCAGGATTAACTGTTTATAATATTCTAAAGGCGAATAAACATTTTCAGTAAATCACTATTTTACATTTTCGCGTGGCGATTATGTACTCTGTCCGTGGGACAGGCTGAAGGACATATATCTTTCAAAGCACATTAATGTTTTTTTTAGGGATTCGTTAATTCTACATTTTCGCGTGGCGAGGATGTAGGTACTCTGTCTGTGGGACAAGTTAAAGGACAAATATATGTCCAGGCATATGAATGATTTTAAGGAATTGTTAATTCTACATTATCGCGTGGCGATTATGTACTCTGTCCGTGGGACAGTCCTAAGGAATTGTTAATTCTACATTTTCGCGTGGCGATTATGTACTCTGTCCATGGGACATTCCAAAGTACAAATAGGTTACCTATAAAGGTAAATGATTGATTTCAGGATTTTATTACTATTACATTTTCGCGTGGCGATTATGTAGTTTGTTTGTGGAACAGACTAAGGCTAAATTATTTTTAATGTATTTGATATTCATTATTAACTTCTGTACTTACAAATATTTCACTGAGGCAAAATTAATTGAGTCTCTGTACTGTACATTGAAATCCCATTAGGTTTCAATCTGGAAAGGGAACCGAAACTTACAAAGAGTTAGATAACACATTGGGTGACATATCCCTACTATTGGATGATCTAATAAATTATCGATATTTGCTAAATATTTTAGTATACCACGCTAGTTAGATTGGCAAACCTTTTTGCCACGGCTGGTAGTTCTTGAAATTTATAGTTATTATATGGTTAACATGAAACTGGTCACAATAGTAAACGTTATCTACATTATGAAATAAATATTTAATGTTATTGAATACCTATTGATAGTTGTAAATAGGTACTAATGTTTACCTATTTATCAAAAACTCTAAACATCTACAATAGTTATACCTTGGACTAATTACGAATATAATGATAGGATTAAACGAACTTACCTAAAGTGAAGTTCAATCCATATTATATGAAGTAATTAGTCCAAGGTATGGAGCATCCCACCCTTCCCCTTTGAAGTAATAAATTACTAACCCAATTATATATACCTAATACTCTAAACTAATGAGCTATGGTGACGGTGGAGTTGCCAGGTGTATTTTTCTTTTATATTTTTAATGGTGTCTTTAAAATTCGCGTATTTAGTAGCGGGAGGAGGCGTTACTACAATAGTTATACCTTGGACTAATTACTTCATATAATATGGATTGAACTTCACTTTAGGTAAGTTCGTTTAATCCTATCATAATCTTTAAATAGAGAAGAGACAACTTGCTTAAGTGTCGCTGTCATAGAACTTTTAATATCTCTTAAAATAGCCATCTTAATTTGAGAAAACTATAATTAATACATAACTAATTATGTATAGGATTTGTAACTTTTTGGGCAGTGGTTTTGCTAATAACAGCAGTTTTTTAATGTCAGTTTTCTTGAGTCTAGGTTATTTCAATGTCGGGTTTCTAGATGACCCATGCTTAAGGTAATATAAAACTATGGCAGGATTGCATATGCCATATTTCATTATGCTAACATACATTGGCTTTGCCAGACATAGTCTTTTAACTCGTTTTATCCATTTTTTAATTTTATCATCTGACCTTATTCTATTGCCTATAGTTAGATAATTGGTGTAAAAGCTGAACAGTGAAAATGCAATGATTGATGCGATGCTTCTGCTTTAAAAATAAACATAAGATTTGAAAAAAGAAACTTTTGGTATTAAAACATTGGATAGATCTGAATGAAACATTATTTCTTTGTAGTAAGCCTGAGTGGTAATGGTCTAAAAGGAAATACTTAGATTCCTTAAGCTCTGTCAGTTATAACTCTGCAACAATTTCAAAATCAAAGAAAAGGAGTTTCTTCTTCTTTTATAAAAATATTAATCCTATGGTAAAAGTATCAACATTTGAAACATAAGACTATACCATGATTACATGTATATTATAAAATATAATTTATTTATCATATAATCATATATATATTATTATTATTATTTTTTTATTGATATATGTTACAATTGAATCAATGCATCACAAATCTTAGAAGTACATTATGTCCTGCGACAGTTTCCAACTTACATCTGCATTGAGACTACAAGATTTAAAATCAGCTTTAATATTTTGAAATTTTATATATTAAGCAAAAAATCAGATGCTGCTAGTTTCACACCACCGCCAAATGTTTAGCAAGATCAATTTAATTGATATCAAACTGAGCTTTTTCTGTTAATATATGTATTGAAAGTGTGGTGTTATCTATTTCTAATAAAATATCACATCTACTTGAGAGGTCAGCAAAACATCTTAATGCATAATTATGTATCTAACAGTTCTAAGAAATTGATACTGTCTTGCTTTTACCATTTAATTACTGTCAGTTGATAATACACCTGAGAAAATTTCTAAAGAAAATGTTTAGGAAGTACTCCATATCGAAGAATCATTTTACAATATTTTTCATATACATAAGCATGTTGTAATTGCCCCCCAAACGTTCAAAGTCATAAACTTATATCTATCTGAGCTCTTAGTGTAAACAATTAAACTGCCATTCCTAATGAAATATTGAGCAAAATTACAAACCAAATTTATTTATAAGTGATGATGACTAATAGTGTGATACATTTCCTTTCTATTGCACTTAATCTTTAAGGTCACATCAAAGGAATATATTTTAAAACCTAAAAATTATTTTACATTGAATAAAATTAGTAAAATCTTATTTAAAAAAAATAATAAAGCCTAGCTATTGTAAACCGTTATAAGTAATAGTTTAAAATTATAATAACTAACATTTCTTATTGATTTATCAATATTTTAATCAAGTCGTCAAACATTTATTAATTTTAATTATTATTATGTTCTTTATTCAGCTTTTTTCTTTCTTTATATATATTACAATATAAAAATACACCTCTTTTTTTTTTATAAAAATACCTGAAATTGACTTGAGACAAATGGTTAAGGTATGTATGTACTGTATTTAACCCGCATGGTAAAAGCAATTGTATTCATACAATTATTCAAACATAAAAACTAAAAATTTTCTTTGTTATGAATAATTTGGATGTAAATAGTGCATGCATTAATTTAATCAAATCTATAACATGAAATCTTCATTTGAAAGTGTAGATTTTCAATAAACTTATTATCAACTTATTTTAAGGAATCATTATTTTATTTTAAAATAAATCTATGGAACCATCCTTTTAGGAATAGTAAAACTCTAGAAATCTTTGCATGGGGCTAAGCATTTCTGCTACCTATGCAGTTGTTAATTTGTTTGTATAATTATCCATTTCACAATATTTATTATTGTCTAGTGGATAATAAAGTTGATTCAAAATAGTAACAAAATGTATTACATAGTCTCTTATCCACTTTTAAAATTAATTGACCTCGGTTATTTATTCCCACAATGGGTAAAAATATGGGGTCTATGGATAATTGGTTCGAGACTGGCTGCTGAAAACAGAGCATGTTCATTCGTGACCTGAATGATAGTTGAGGTTGGCCCTCTCTCTATGAGCCTCTCCGAGGAGGATATTGTTAGAAATTATTGCAGCACACAGGCTGCTTATTGCAGCACACAGGCTGCTCGTAGGTTTTCAAACTAGAAGCAAATTTTTGTGGTTTTTATACATGGCTTATATTTTAGAATGTTTATCATTCTTTTTATGACTGTAAATAATTTTACACTTTTATTGGAGTACAAATATTCATCCCTCTTATTGCTTTTAATAGCTTCTATTAGGTCTTTTATAAAAGCATAGTCATGTTTCCTTCTGATCCTGCTGTACTGACATTGTAAACTTATTGCATTGTAATCTAAAGACATCACTCAGATATTTTAAGAAGATTGTTTGGAAATTGAAGTCAATACTCGTGATATTACAGCTATTGCAAAGCTCATTTCCTTTGACTTTATTTTTCGAGTAATTTATCTCAAGTTTTAGAAGGATATTAGGAATTTCCATGTTATGTTATGGACCATCTAACAGTTTGCAGTTTTCAAGAAACTTTATCTACATAGGCAACCTCAATTAAAATACTTTTCAATGCAATTCTTTGTAAACTTGGTCATAAATATAAACTACTCGTATATACCATAATTTCCTTTATAGGTATTTGTGCTTTAGCCTATATCCAATGAATAGAGTTCTTAATCGAGTAGGTACCTAGATACATCATCTAATTCATTTGCCTTGATAGGTAACGCTTTCCCACGGAAAGCAGGCAGTTTTAAAAAATATATTTCTTATTATAAAATTTTATCTAAATTAATTGTATCTAGGTCCTCTTGCCAAACTAAATCAAAATTACGACGCATCTTCAAAACAGGTAGGCCTACTTACTGTTTCGACATCTTGGGTTATTTTCTTTATGTTAAGATAACCATTTTACTTTCGAACAACTTTTGACATCTTTTCTCCATTTTTATCACTGCGTATCTGGATTTTAGTTTTATTTAGATAATCACTTTGAAAAACATCAACATGTAAAATATGTGTCAGCTGCGTAGAGCGCGAAAAAACGAATGAGCTATAGTGACGGTGGAGTTGCCAGGTGTATTTTTCTTTTATATTTTTAATGGTGTCTTTAAAATTCGCCTATTTAGTAGCGGGAGGAGGCGTTACTACAATAGTTATACCTTGGACTAATTACGAATATAATGAGAAAAGGACCCGGCGTATGCCGTACTTGAATATATATCGCGTATGGCTCGCGAGTGAGAATATTGTCTCTCAATTCATCATTCCGCTCATACGTTCACGATTTCGTTTCTAAGCTAGCCGTTCATTACGGGAGCGCAACCAATAACCGTCCTTAGCGTTTAGGCACTAAGGAAGAAAATCGAGTAAAGTGGAGCCATTGCCCAGTAGCAAGTCGGTTGGCGACTGGCGTATGGAAACAATAGGCGCGTGACGTCACCGAGAGCTCAGCGATCGACTGGTTATCGTAGTTTTGTAAACAAACGGCGCGCGCGCAATTATTTCATATTATGTATTTAATTTATTAAAAGGCTAGATTTATTATTAGATTAGATAGATTCAGGTAATTTATAACATTGTATTTTGGATTAGTTTAATTTATTAATAGTTATATTTGATTTTTGAAAAAAATATGCAAATAGTTATAAATTAAAAAGCACACCGTTACAACTGCATTGTGTTAAATCAAATGAAAGGTCTTTTTGTGAAGATCTTATCTCCGAAACTACTGAACCTAAAATGTTGAAAAAAAAATACAGAAATTAGTTTTCTACTTATAAGTAGATTATAGGAAAACCTATAAGAAGTCCATGATATTAAAATAACATGGTAAATCACTCAATATTGTGCGTATACCAACTTAGATTTGCAGTTGGAATGTGTGGGAGAACATCTAGTCAATGGTACGGAACCCTTCGTGCGCGAGTCCGACTCGCACTTGACCGGTTTTAAAGAAGCATGGGCGGAGATTTAAAGATGCGCCTTGCGCTTCCAAAAAGTGACTACATTTTATGTCTGTGTGCGTTTTACATGACAAATTCACACAACAACGCGACGCGCCATAAAACTTTGACACCTAAAATCGCTAACGGTGTATTATGCAAGGGGCCAAACGACAAAACAATAACACGTATATCGATCTCGCTCACGCACGTATTGCTCGGTCTCGCTCGTACAAACACGTACCGGACGCCAAATCAAATAAGTGATTTATTTAGGAAATGATGAAAATAATTAATAAATAGTTAGTTACGCATAAAATGTAATTCCCTTAGATTTGTTGGTATTCCTCAAGTTATTAAAACACTTTCTAAAGGCACAGGAAGGCATATTTTATTATTTTACACTTGAAATTAGGGAAAAGAAAAAATGCATTTGACGCTCAGACTAAAGAAAAAAAGAGGACTCGGCATAACGAACCTCAGACTAAGGAAAAAAGAATAGACATGAAATACCTACGAAAAAAACGTGCATACCTAAATGTGAATCTGGCACAAAGATGGCGGCTTGCTTGCTCATGCGGCAGCCTAACACACTGCACTTACCCATAATAAATGCAGTATTATGCAAGTTCAACACTTTAAACAAGCACAATTTTCGCCTAATAACAAAATTTTCTTCAAAACACTGAAACAAACAAGTCGCGATGACAACTGATGTACTTGTTGTTCATTGTGAGTACTGTGACAAAACATGGCGACCGGCCGCAGTGAGGTATTCTGTGACGTCGCCAAGATAATTTTGCCATTTTTGGTAATGATAAAACTACTGTTGTCCTTTTTTACTTATGATTATCCTCATAAGTTAAAAAGAGATGCCAATATGTCAGAAACTATGCCGTCGAAATACATCACATTCCTATAACTACGTTCGTTATGCCGAGTCCTCTTTTTTTCTATAGTCTGAGTAACGAACGTAGTTATAGGAATGTGATGTATTTCGTCGGCATAGTTTCTGACATATTGGCATCTCTTTTTAACTTATGAGGATAATCATAAGTAAAAAAGGACAACAGTAGTTTTATCATTACCAAAAAGGGCAGCATTATCTTGGCGACGTCACAGAATACCGCACTGCGGTCGGTCGCCATGTTTTGTCACAGTACTCACAATGAACAACAAGTACATCAGTTGTCATCGCGACTTGTTTGTTTCAGTGTTTTGAAGAAAATTTTGTTATTAGGCGAAAATTGTGCTTGTTTAAAGTGTTGAACTTGCATAATACTGCATTTATTATGGGTAAGTGCAGTGTGTTAGGCTGCCGCATGAGCAAGCAAGCCGCCATCTTTGTGCCAGATTCACATTTAGGTATGCACGTTTTTTTCGTAGGTATTTCATGTCTATTCTTTTTTCCTTAGTCTGAGATTTGACGTCGAACGCTCGGTGCTTTCTGCCACAGACTACGACGGAATGAGCTCACTTTTTTCAACGTTGACACTTTTTCGAGCGCCTTATGTATGGGAAGGGCGCATCTAACGATTTAAATCTCTGGCATGCATGGGGTAGCTCAAAAGATTTTCAAGGGTCGAAGAGCTGTTTGAAACGCACCCATCAATGACCAATGTCCCCGTTCCGTTTCGAGATTACACTACTCACAGTACGCAGACTGCTCACGCCCGGACCGAATTATTAGACGCGATAATGATGCCAATGGCATGCTATTGTTTCGGAACGATCGTGAGCGCGCCTAAGTCAATAATATCAAAACAAACATAGCCTCAAAAAGAATTTAACTCGTAATTTCAATTGTATTCTGTGATATCCAAGCTTTGGCTGTTTTTTTTTTGCGTTGTACCTACCTTTTACCATTTTCTGCTCTATTAGCGTTTTCAGGAGACAGTTTGAGGTAAACTGCTTTGATTTCTTCTTCAACAAAAACTGTTAATTCTAATGTCGTCTTTTTTTCCTTATATTTAATTCAATGTTTTAGGATATTTGGCTTATTTTTGGCTTCAATTCAAATACAGAGTAATTTTCAACCATCGAACTAGCGAACCAAAACAAAATGTCAACTTGATAATGACATTAGACTCATGGTGCTGACGAATTCGGCCTGAGCACTGTAAACGTTGTTTGTGACGCAATCAATGACGTCATCACATCCAACGTGAACCCTGAGGCGCGTTCAGAGCCTCTGGGTGTAGTTGTGCGGTTGTTTTTTAACTCGCTCAGAGGCGTTGAACGGATTGCAGCAACCAAATCTTTTATCTCCCTCTTTCACATTATTTTTTATTTCGCTCTCTTTTAGTAGATGACATTATAGAATATGGCCGACAATATTATCCAATCACGTAAGAGTATTTCAGTCATAGACGTCAGAGCGTTTTATAACCATCAAATTCGATGGTTGTTCGGTTGTAACTCGCGCCGACACTCAAAGGTCTTGAACGGGCCGGTTGTTTCAAACGGTTGTCACGCTCGAAGGCATTGAACGGGGTTAGAGCGAAAAGTTGTACTTCGCGCGAAGGCCCTGAACGCGCCTCTGTTGTCGCGAAACGGGCCGCCTGCTAGCGTGCTCAGTGCTGATGGTCACTCACTATAGTCGTGAAACAGAACGCGGCCAATGTCAACTTCAAAGATTTCGAAATTGTCAAATCTGACTTAGGCTGTTTGAACTTAGTTTCCTTTGCCTTTCCTAAAAGGAAGAACTAAACAAAAAAAAAAGACTTCCGCGGGAACTTTGAACGTGAAAGGCGCCCAAATTTTATACTTTCTGTAAAACATATTAATTTCGTATTTCATTTTATTATAATAGTTGTAACTGTATATATATCATCTTAATTGTAAATATAAATAGTATAGTGTAGTTTTAGTTAAATATGGGAGCTACTAAGAAGCGAAAAAAAGAACCCCCACCAGACAAGTGCTCGTCTCCTGGAGAATCTTCTTCAGACTCGGAGGCTGCTGAAAACAGTAACAGCAGAAAATATGAGATTTATAAAGTCCCAGGATATACTAGGAAGTACCCCGAGAATACTGCAAAGTCAGAATTTATTGTTTTCGCATCACACAAAGACGAGCGCCAATTTAATGACAAAGATAGGCTAGCTCTGTCACATGCCATACGCAAGCATTGCGTTACTGGCATACTCCACCTAAAATCTATCAATAAGTTTAAGATAGGTATTACATTTGACTTATCCAACAATGCAAATGTTTTCTTACAAAATAAGAAATTGCTGGAAGAGCTTTCCTTGAAAGCAACGATTCCAGCTAGTGACACCGAGGTCACTGGTGTTATAACGTCAGTACCAATTGACTTATCGAATAAGAATATATCGACTCTTATTGGAAGTTCAAGGAATATAATTCAGGTGAGGCGCTTCATGCGTCGTGTACGTAATGAGGATGGTGCAGTCTCGTTCCAGCCAACTCCAACAGTCGCAGTCACGTTCGCATCGACAGAATTGCCACAGTATGTATACCTGGACTCTTGGAGGCACGAGGTAAGCGTATACGTTCCTCCAGTCAAACAGTATTTACGGTGTATGAAGTTTGGTCACATTGCCAAATTATGTCGAAATTCAGAAATATGTTCGATTTGCACTGAAAACCACAATTTCAAATCTTGCAAAATAGCGCCTAATAATGCTAAATGCGCCAACTGTGGTGGCGATCACATAGCAATTTCGAATCAATGCCCAATTAAAAAACAAAAAACTGAAGAAAATAGAATTAAATCACGTACAGCAAAATATTCGGACTTGTTAAACGAAAAAGCTTTCCCACAATTAAACGCAAAACATTTTGAAACCCAGATGAAAAATTTGACGAAATCTGACCGCTTTATTAATTTACTAGCAAATGCTATAACACAAATTATTATAAATAACAAAGATCAAAAAACTCAAATACTATTCGTGTCTCATTAAATAATACTTTAGAAAAGATATTTAGTCCTTCTTCATAATGGATATTACACTTAATATTATTCATTGGAACGCCCAAAGTATACTCTGCAATAGATTAATGTTAGAACACTTCTTATTTGAACACAAAATACATGTAGCTCTTTTGTCTGAAACTTGGTTGAAGCCTACTCAAACTCTTAATATAAAACAATACAAAATAGAAAGGAACGACTGTGGTAACAACCACAATGGTGTTGCAATTTTGATTCACAACTCTATTGATTACAAAAAAATTACAACTTATTTTGATGACTCAATACAAAACATTTGTGTACGTATAACTTACAATAATAAAGATATTAGCATTATTAGTTGTTATTGCCCAACATACTCCGGTTCTAGGTTTGATAAAAGTAAATTTGATAACTTAGTTAACTCCATCCCCCCTCCAATGGTGATTGGGGGTGATTTCAACGCCCATCATACTTCATGGGGTTGTAATTCTGACTCTCCTCGTGGTAGAGATATTTTAGAAGTCGTGGATAATAACGAATTAGTTTTGTTAAACGATGGACAAGTAACCACTGTTGGATCCATGTCATGGCGTGCTAATGCTCTTGACTTATCAATTGTTTCTTCATCATTAGCCCTTTCATGTGATTGGTCAGTACACGATGATCCTCTTGGTAGCTATCATCTACCTGTTATCATAAAGGTTCTAGTGAGTAATGATATACATGAACATAGATTTCAATCGAATAGCAAGCCCTTGCCACATTCTCCTAAATATAAGTTAATAGATTGGAATAAATATGTAAATACTGTACAGTCCTTATTATCTAATTTTAAATATGATGATTACTCACCACTAGAAGCATACAGTGCATTTTGTAAATATATTATATCTGCCACTGAAAGCTGTATTCCTTCACCCTATAATAAACGAAATAATGCATCTCAAATATCCTCTCCTCGTCGCACTCTGAATCATAGGAGATCACCATTACCATGGTGGAATCAAAAGTGTTCTGATGCAGTTTATCAGAGTAAAATGGCTTACATCAATTTTAAGCACAACCCATCTGACAGCAACTTTATAGAGTTCAAGAGATTGCAGGCTGTAAAAAAACGAACTTTAAAAACAGAAAGAGCTAATAGTTGGGCCACTTTATGCAACTCCTTTAACCGCACCACACCTATATCTTTAATTTGGAAATATATGCGTAAATTCAACAAGTCATATATTTCATG
Source organism: Schoenobius gigantellus (assembly GCA_963935595.1). NCBI lineage: Eukaryota > Metazoa > Arthropoda > Insecta > Lepidoptera > Crambidae > Schoenobius > Schoenobius gigantellus. The sequence continues at coordinate 17,763,868 of OZ012562.1, read as the reverse complement.
CAACAGTACTAGTGATAACAATTGGGTTTTGGATTTTCTTCAAAAATATTCTCCAGATTTTGTTAATAATTATGATAATGTATGCAACAGTAATCAGACAAATTCAAGTTCGAATTACTTTTTGCAACCATTCTCACTAGAAGAGTTAAAATCTGCAGTTATGTCACGTAAAGATACAGCTACTGGTCTTGATGGAATCTCTTACGCCTTGATTAAAAAGTTGAACTCTCACTGCTTTAATATATTTCTCAATATTTTAAATTATCTTTGGGCCCACAACATAATACCTGACAGCTGGAAAACTGATTGTTTGGTTCCAATTTTGAAACCTAATAAACCAAAAGGTATCCCTGACTCTTACCGTCCTATTGCATAAACATCTTGCATAGGAAAAATATTTGAGCAACTTTTAAAACAAAGGTTAGAGTTTTATATTGAACAGAACAAATTGTTGCCATCAAATCAGTTTGGTTTTAGAAAAGGAATATCAGCTCGGGAGAGCATTAGTCAACTTCATTTAGATATTCATAATTCTATAAAGAATAAAAAATTCCTTTTGGCTGTATTTTTTGATGTAGCAGGTGCATTTAACAGTGTTAATATTAATGTGCTCTGTAAAGAACTACTATTGATTGGTATCCCCCATAAAATAATAAATTGGCTTAACAATTTTTTGTTAGGAAGGAAAATTTATGTTAAGCATGATAATAGTTTGATTGGTCCTAGATTGTCATATACTGGAGTTTGTCAAGGTGGAATCTTATCACCTTTGTTATTTACACTGTATATAAGGCGTTTAAATTTGATTTTGGGAAGTGATGTCAAAAATCTACAGTTTGCTGATGACCTGGTTGTGTATATATCTGGCGATAATTTAGCTATAGCATCAAATGCAATTAACAACTCTTTAAAAAAGTTAAAATCCTATTTCAATTATTTAAATCTTCAAATCAATCCCTCTAAATCAAAATTAGTTGTATTTGGTAAGAGAACATTCAACATGACACCTATCTATTATAATGGTATTGCTATACCCACGTCACTGGAAGCAAAATTTTTAGGCATCATATTTACTAGCAATCTTTCTTGGAAAAAGTACATTCAAGAAGTTTCAACTAAAGCTAATAAAGCATACAACATTTTAAAATCCCTTACGTCAACGAATTGGGGAGCAGATCCAAAAATATTGTTGCTTCTATTTAAATCAATTGTTCGTAGTCACTTTGAGTATGGCTTTTTATGCTTTGCTGCTGATCATAAACTTACTGATATTTTAGAGAAAATTCAGAATAAATCTATGAGATTGATCACTGGAGCTTTTAAAAGTACACCTATCATATCTATGCAAGTAGAATGTAATTTACCTCCAATAAAAATTAGATTTATGTACTTAAAAGAAAGATTTATATCTAAAATGTACAGTTTAAAAAATCATCATCTTGTAACACTTTTTTTTAATACTAGCTAGTAAGCACAAATTCTTAATTTCACTTTAATAATTTTCTATAATTCTGAAATAAAAACATTTAATTACTCAAATAGCATTCATAATTGTTATCACAAATTATATTACTGTTACAGATAGGAATCAACCCCTCTAGCGGCCGTTTCGTAGTGAAATGACAGCTCCGTAATGATAGTGCTGCAAAACTATCGACTGCTTATTATCGACATACTGAAAATTATCGATATAAATTTACAGCCCTAATCTACTTTTTTAATTCTGATAATATTTTAGGTTATTAAAAATCAAAACAACGAAATGCGATTATCTTTTTATTGAATTTAACATACAATATGACAAAAACGTACACAATGGAACTTATTAGAACCCACAATTCTCCGCCATGCAACGCTGTGCTTACTCTGCGATTCTGAAAAGATAAATAAGCATTTGTATAAAGTGTGACTCTAAAATGAAAAACAGTGAAAAACCTAGTAAAAATAAATAACCTGCCTCTCCATCTGATCTTAGTCTCTCCACTTCTCAATATCTGTACACCTGTTGATACAAAAAAGATAATTATATAAGACATTACTTTGTTTTTGAAAATAATTTTGTTTTATTGATTATTTACAAAACTTCAGATTGAAGAATTGAACTCTGCAGACAATGGCAAATAGTTTAAAACGTTTGAATACATTTTGAAGAAGTTAACATTAAAAGCAATTAATTTTATAGTAGGTAATCTAACCAAACAAATCAATCTAGTTTTTAATTTTGATGAATATGTTAAGGTCAATAAGAAATGTTTTCCATAAATTAATGATATTCATTCATATAAATGATTTTAATTAGAGTTTGAAAAAGCATTTAAAAGGAATGGCATACCCATTCCTTTTGTAATGCTTTTAAAATTATGTTTATCAAACTTTCACATTCTCTTAAATAATTGTGTCAGAGTTAAATGTTCCAAATTGGTTCACTAAACTCAAATAAAACTAGATTTATTAAATTCTCATGGCCAAATGTAAGGAAAGTGGATACAATCGAATCGTTGAACTCATCAATTGTAGTTACAAAATTTTTGGGTATTACACTTGATGCACGTTTGTGGGATCAACATAGTCCTTCGCGAACAGACCTAGTTCTGTTGTATATGTAGTAAAACAATTCAAGCATGTTACTATGTTGATACGGCAAGATAAATTTACTTAGTTATTTTCAGTGTCATGTAATTGGCTATTACTGCTGGGTTTCGGCTGCTAGTATAGAAAGTATTTTTGGACTTCAGTTGGTGCTATTTATAATTCACAAGCAAAGGTTTCTCTAAGAAATATTTTTAACTAAATTAATATATTGATTTAAGCTGAACAGTCTAATTATGAAAATTTGATTTGTCTATAAAAATTATAAAACCTTTGGTACCAATTTTCGATTTCATAATCTAAACACAAGAAATAGAAAGCCACTGTGAACAAGTGTGTATTGATCTGCTCATCACGTTCTAGTCATTTTCTGATATAACCATAAAAAGTAGGTGTTATAATAGCAACGTAACATCCCATTTTTTTTTTCGTCGTGACTATTGTGATTTTCAAAGCTTATTTACTCGCAAACTATAAGACTTGAGAGAAAATTGACATGAATAAAAAGTGTTAATTTTAAAGCTATTCTATATGATACAACCATAAAAATTAGGTGTCCTAATATCAAGGCAACATCCCAAAATATCCCATCCAGTTAAATATAATTATTTATAATTCTGATAAAATATTTGTTTAATTAAGTATTTATTTGAGTCATGAATCGGAACTTATACTTTACACAAACATTTTATTTTTAAACTTTAGAATTATAATTTTATTTAATTAGGCTGATATTCTTGTTTTTATTTAATGTGGAATTAATTATTACATTTTTGATAAAAATAACCTAAGGAGATAAATTATTTTTTTCATCACGGAAATTAGTATGCATGAAACGGAAAAAATCGATTTGTCAAGGGAACTTTCTTATCTTGAATGTACTATATTTAATTTTATCACTGATTAGCCTTTCAGAAACAAGGGGTTAATAAGCAAACATATTTATGTCAAAAACAAATTAATCACCTTTTGACAGCCCACTTTCTGTTATTCATGTCCTGTTCATTGCTTGTGCAGTGGCTTATGTTCTTAGCATATTAATAAAATTGATAAAATGAAATTCAGGTCCATGGTGAGTAACCAAAGCTTCTAACATATCGAGCTTCTCTATGCTTCCGAAGTCACCTTGCGCCCAGACATGTGCACCATCAGAAGATCAATTTTAGCAGAGCTTTGCTACTCTTTTTGAGAAGAAGTGTTTTTCATTTTCATTCAATCTAAAAAAAAATTACATGTAATTTTGAACAACAACATAGTGTAGGTTATTTAATGGAAAACATAATATTAAATTAATTTTAAACTATTGTTTATTTAATGAAAAAAATATTACACAACTTTGCTCACCTATCATTATTGGATTTTTAAGTATTCCTGAATTTATTTCACTTGGAGGAAGTTATTTATTGCATACTCAACTCAAGATATTCATCTTCAAGTATTTGTGTTTCAAAATAACACTAGTTTTTCTGTGTTCATAAGTTGTTTTTATCGATTTCAAAATTGATGTGCATCCAGAAATGTAACCTCTGTTGAAGCCGATGGTCTGTAAAATATTTTAGTGGATTCATAACAATATAAAGTTCGCTCGTTTTTTAGTATGGGAAAGTTCAACTTCATACATTTTGGTAAATAACTATTAGGCCAAAGATGAAAGCGTTCTTCACCTGGATTTGCCTACAAGAGAGTTGCTGGATGTCTGATTATCAGAGTAACAAGTTGTACTCTGCACAAGTTGTACTGTCACCATGGTGATCTGATAAACTTAAGTAAGATTATGGTAGCTAACCAGGTGGGCTCAGCTATATTAGCATGAAATAGTATGAAACAATGAAAGGTCAAAAAGTTATTAAGTTTAGAAAATCACAAGCAAACAAACCGATAAAACTGCCGAATCCCTTCGTACACACAGGTACTGTTATTGAATCAAGAACAGTGAGTGTCAAAAATCTTAAAAAACATGCTTAAAACACATAAAATCTGAAGATAAATTAGAGATTTAAACAAACCAACAATGTAATAATGAAAAATGAAATGCAAATGTGTGCGTTCTACTTCTATGATGAAATGACACGACACGACACACACACATGCACCCAAAAGCAAAATGGCGTCAAAAAAAATGGCGGAGACTGTCTCAGAGCCGCTCCACTAACGACCCGCTAGTTATAGGGGTGATTCCTTAGATAAAGAATGAATAGATAGGACGTGACCGTATACCCGTAAGGGACAGACATAGATGACGTCATACCTGCCTAAAGTAGATGGGTATACCAGTGTTGCTTTAAGTTTTACCCTACTTTATGTTTATAGTGGCTTTTACCACTATAAACATAAAGTAGGGTTGATTGATCTACGTATTTTTTTTGAGACATTTTAATGAGCGCCCCTCGCTCAATAATATGTCTCAAAAAATAAAAGTGGGAGGAAGTTGCGATTTTTTTTATTGAATTCTTCATTCAACCTTCGCCGCAGTCTAAAGTTATTTGCACTTTTAAATAAAACTACACTTTTCGGATTTACTCGAGTATATTTCGTTTTAAAACATTTTACTATTATTTATTTAAGCTATTATGTAAACATCTTTACAAATATAAGAAAAAATATTAGAAATCATCATCATCAGCCCACACGCGTCCACTGCTGGACATAGGCCTCTCCAAGTGCTCGCCACTGAGTACGATCCGCGACCACTCACTTCCAGCTTTTGCCAGCTAGGTACCTTGCGAAGATCGACGCTCGATTAAGAATACAGCGGGCAATATCATTGTTTTTTCTTTATCTCTGCAATTTATTTAAAATCCAATATTTATACATTTAATAAATATTTGTGAAGATTTAGAAAATGTATAAATATTAAATTTTAAATAAACATTTTCTAAAATTAGATTTCAGTAACTCCGTTATTGTCATCGAATAAAGCGTATTAGCAATGAATTCGCGTATTTAAATATTTTTTACAAATACATTTCATCAAAAGCGGGTAGTGATTATGCGTAAACTCTTCAGTAAAAAAATTGATTTAACAATTTTTCTAAGCATTGGTGCAAAAGGGAATGCATAGTAATTTTATTTCCAAAAGGTTTATTTTTACGATATATTTTTTCAGCAACTTCGCACGTGGTAACTACCTCTTTGACTGCAGACGATTATATATGGTTCAGAGGCAATCAGTGATTCCACACATTTGTGACATTTTATTTCTCGCTGCATTTTATGTATGTACTTAATAATATTTTCAGAAAATCTCTATTGGTTTCTCCTACAGTATCTAAAATGTCCAACCGCTCATTTTGCATCATTAACTTACACTTCAAATCACTTAACACATTTTCAAGTTTGGCTACTTTTTTCCCAATCGTCTAAGCGATTCACGCACTGCCCGTAGTTTTTTACTTGATGACCTCGCTGATTGTTTCAAACGCAGCATTTGAAGCCGCATTTTTCTCTTTCGGGGCGTATTCAAATTTGAACCGAAATCCAACACCGATGCGTCCTGAAACAATATGTATACAGGTTAAAAATAAAATCAGGTGCTAATTTTACAACATTAAAAATAATAATTAAGAAAGTAAACTGTATCTGTACTAATGGTCAGACTTGTTATATAAATAGGAAATGTCCAAAATCAAACCATTAATAATATTTTTGGCCATTTCAAAATAGTAGAAAAGAATTTGGTACCTACCCATGTTAACATACTCTTATAAAAATTTTGGTGTCATTAATCCAAAACTGTAAAATTAATTTTGAAATCCCTTATACAAATAGTTGGGTCTGTGAAAAATAAATATAGGTTTCGGCTTGATAGGGATTTACTTTGTAGATATAATATGTATAAGTTACTGACCTGTAAAAAAAGTTAGGAATAGCACGACTCCCAAGAAAAGTGCCTTTTTTGGTTTTCTGAATCCACTGTTGTTCAAAATGCTTAGAACATATTCGGGTATGCTTGGTTGGCTGCCAATTCAATCGACCAGTAGCTCCTCCCCGGGACCGGCAGCGCGGCGCGCAAAAAACTACAACAGCCGGCCACTTGACACCCGGCGTCATTTTTTTGCTGCGCTTGGCACTTAGCGCTTTGTTTACATTCGTACGGCCAAATGTTTATACTTACAGCGACTCCAGTTACATTTCTGGGAAGCCAATGAATCAGACTAAGAACTTATTGTTGTTTGACATTTTTACGACGTGTTTTGTTTTTATAAGTTCCGTTTGAAACCGATACTGTTAGAAGAACAAAGTTAAAATGCGTGCGCTTGGAATAAAAATGTTCGTTACATTTATACCAGAGATAACAATTTAGCACATTTATATATATTTAGAATCTACATGAAAATCGCTTTCAAATAAAGGTAAAATATAATTATGTGCCCATAGTAAAAATTAAATTAGTACAGGTTTGAATTTGCGTAATTTTTCTGAACGGCGCGCCAATAATTGTAAAACTGATAAAACATAACGGAAATCAAAAGCTTGATACAGAAACGAATTCTTTATAATATTATCTTTCTAAATATATAAGGTTATAGTAGTTTTTATGATAATAATCATGTGTAATAATAGCGATAAAAAACTGTATGCCGCGCGACAACGGAAATCTAGTTCGCATTTTGTTGAAATCGTTTTTATACAAAAACTACAACACACACAAATCGTAAAAGCTTTGTAATTACTAAAAATACTATAAATAAGATACTTATAATACTTTACTCACGTTTTTATGCAAAAATCCCACTAAATCACAATTTACACTTCAACAATAATCACTCGTATGGCGCGCGAAAGCACCGCGAAAGGCCATAACCGCGCGACTGGCCGACATCATGGCATCAGTCGTTTTCAACTCGTTCACCTTTTTTTCTTCGATGGGTCTAGATTGTCTTTGGTTATTGAATGAACGTGACATTTATTCCTCTATAGAGTAGCGAAAACTGCATACGAAAATAACACGTATTTTAAAAGTATTAAGCACTAAAGTGCGGTGACGGCGGTGATGCCCATACGTCATTTCGAAATGACGGTGGCTGTTGTGCGAACATGTGGGGGCGTCGTTTCGAAAAGACGGCGGTCGGTCGGGAGTTAACCCAACTGTTTCGAGTAATTATCTCCGAAGGAAATCTGTTAAAAACAGACAAACAAGCAAATAGAAAGTTTCACTTCAAAAGAATTACCTTTGTTATCTAAAATGCTCAAAATTTTATACTTAAATATGTCAATATTAATGAAACACAGAAACTAATATGTGAGTTCTCTTTAACGTAACAAATTACCTACGAATCAAGGAAAAATAGTCGTAGCGTAACTGGTATCATTATAGCCCGGCAAAATGTTATACGCGTTGGTTGTATACGTGACCATATTGCATGGCGACATTCTTAACGTATTAGGTTAATAGTAACCTTATAATTAGTTTGAAATTTCATGTTTAATCCCATAATATGATTGAGAACCATAGTAGAAGGATAAAATATTGCAATATAACTTGTATTTATAATTTAAAAAATAGTTTTGGCGCTTAATATTGACACAATTTAGGTCTTACCTGTAAAGGTTATATTTTCCTGTTTTCTAGCACTATCACTATTACAACCTAAAGCGGAGCAGTGCACCATGATTTAAATGTTCAAATAGTTCACAATTACACTAATTAAACTGTTAAATAATTGCACAGTGAGCTATACTTCACACAACAAATTTCATACACGTATTTGTTTAGCACCAGACGCTGGTGATAAACAATCCCCACTACCAGTTTCACCTATATACGGTGACAAGGACAAAAAAAAATGATGCCGTCTTCTTCTTTCCTTTGGCAATATGTATAAGCTTATCTCTTTTCCTCATGTTTGACGACTTTTATAGCCCATCTATTCATTCTTTATCTAAGGTATTGACAGTTCTTTTTTCAAGCAAAAATTTGTCTATGTGAGATTGCCGTCTGATACGTAGTATCTCTATATAGTTTGTGCTTCCCTGCGTTCCAGATAAAGCACTGCTACTTTCTGAGGCTAACATCTGATGTTAGCCTCGTTTTGCGTTTCTTTTAAGAAATGTTGACATTTTTAGCCGCGCTAATTGATACAAATGAAACGCAAGGTACTGATTTTTCGTGCTGAATTTTGACACCTCACTTAATTAGTCCAGCCACTTAATTTTTTTTATAATATAAATCAGAATTGGCTAATACTACAAATATCTTTCAATAATTTTTTTAAATCCGCTGAAAATCCTTTTTGATTCATGAAAAAAAGATTCCAAATGTCAAATTTGAAAGCTGTCAAAAAGTGGTATCAGAGGACCCATCTATTAACATGGGTATTTGATGCTAGCATTTCGTGTTAAAAATGCTTAAATGAAACGCATGACAACCAGCAAGAAAAACTAGCATCACCGGCTAATGGAACGCAGAGATGCTAAAAATGTTGGTATTTATGGCTAAAAATGCTTATCTGGAACGGGCCGCTTGTGTTTATTTACATTTTAATAATTTAATTAGTGTACTTATTTTAAAAGAAACTGACAAACATTAATCTTGACAGCAATTTATAGCTTGCGTGCATAACAACATGGATGACGACGAATACTGGAACTCCAGCGAAACTAAATCTAACGCATTGAGCTTTGACGATGATGTGGTAAGCTAATTTATACTTTTGTACGTAGCTATTAGGTATTTTTTATATTTTATCAAAAAGGGAGTTCAATATTAGTCAAGCTAGCTAGAATCTTTGTATTATTAGTTCATTGTATGTACATGTTTTTGAATAATAAACAATAATTGGTTTATCAAGACAAGTATTAACAATTTCAGCTATCACCACAAGAGATTCTCGCCATTGGACAAAAACAATATTCAGGACAGAAAGATGATGGAATATTTGCCAACACCACTGTTAGCACCTCCAAGCCTTTGCTACCATTAAACACCTTGATATCCTCGAAGGTTGTGGATCTTCGTAAGTTTTGGCTGTATTAAAACAAAGCTTTATTTACCAGAGGGAGGCTACCAGTTATCTGTAGCTCTGTGCGGTTGCCTCTATCTTACCAATTTTGCCACCAATCAGTGGTACTTGCATCGCTGTTTCAGTTTGAAGGTTAAGACAGTCAGTGAAGTCACTGAGTATGAGTACTGTGCCTTGACATCTGTGTCACAAGTTGGCAACATACATTGGTGTCCTTTAGTGGTTGTAGATTCGTAAGTCTTACGGAAACCACATCTAGGTACTATAGGCGACTGCAGCCATGCACCACCAGCAGAATTTTTTTGCAAACTAAGTTATAAAAAGGGTTTTTTTAACACGTTGAACGCCAAAAGAAAAAATGCATCCTTCCGTTAAGGCCGCGTCGGTCAGTGCTGGTCGACAACTAGACTTTCCGTTTGAGCCATGTCGGTCAGTGCTGACCGCGGCGTACGAGTGTTTGCGATTAATTCTTACGGGCCGTAGGGCAGTGCTATCAAACTAAATCCCATATTCGTTGACCCGCGTGGCCCTCCAGTTACTACAAATCAAGTTGGTTTTTGAAAAACGCAAAGGACTTAGAAAAAAAACTACAATTACCAAAGAGTAAAAATTCTCATTGAATAAATCAATCAAAATAATTTGCGCACTTACGTTCTATGTAAATTAAAATACTAAAAAATCAGCATTTTGAATTTTTCAAGTAAAGTGTATCCCAACTAAAGTATATTTATAACCGACTTACCGACCGACCGACCGACGAAAAAAGGAGGTTACTCAATTCGACCGTATATGAGTATATGCTTTTTTTTATGTTTGTTCGCGAATAACTTCGTCGTTTATGAACCGATTTTTATGATTCTTTTTGTATTCGACAGAGGATACTCCAAGGGTATTCCCATGGTCACCAAAGTTAGGATCTGATAAATGGGATCCCAAAAAATCGAGGAAAACCTTTAAATTTTTACGTGTCTCCAACGTGTTTTGTGTATATGTTACGTGATTACTCCGGTTGACCGATTTTCAAAATTCTTTTTGTATTCGATAGAGTATACTCCTGAGATGGTCTCAAGGTCACCAAAGTCAGGATCTGATGATGGGATCCCACGAAAAGCGAGGGTAACCCTAATTTAATACCTTCGGTGAGCTGGTATATTAGGGTATCTTTCACTAAAAAGACTTCATTCACTAAAAAGTGAATGAAGGCCAGTGTACGGCCAAATGTCATCATCATCATCATCATTTCAGCCAAGAGACGCCCATTGCTGGACATAGGCCTCCCCAGGGATCTCCAAACCGATCGGTCCTGAGCCTCCCGCATCCAGCGGCTTCCCGCGACCTTCACCAGATCGTCGATCCACCTACCAACGCTGCGTCTCCCGGTACGCGGCCGCCACTCAAGGACCTTTTCGCCCCAACGGCCGTCAGTCCTGCGAGCTATGTCTCCTGCCCACTGCCACTTATGGTTTGCAACTCTTTGGGCTATGTCGGCGACTCTAGTTCTTCTATGGATCTCTTCATTTCTGATGCGATCGCGTAGAGAAATCTACATTGCCCTTTGAGTGACATTGAGCCTTCTGATAAGACCCATTGTAAATGGCCACGTCTCAGTTCCGTACGTCATCACTGACATCTGACATCACGCACGAATTGGAGACTTTCGTCTTAAGACACTGCGGTAGATTGGCCGAGAATATGCTGCGTAGCTTCCCGAACCTTACCCAGCCGAGTTGGATTCGTCGATTTACCTCTTTCTGGAAGTTGGACTTACCGAGCTGGGCTATTTGTCCCAGGTAAACATATTCGTCAACAACTTCCAGTGTAGAGCCGCCAACCTTCACAGGAGTGGGTACTACATGGGAATTCACCATATTTTTGGTCTTGTCCATGTTCATTTTGAGACCCACTTGTTGGGAAACTCTACAGAGGTCTTCGAGCATTGTGCCTAGATCTTCCACGGTGTCAGCCATGACCACGATATCATCGGCAAAACGAAGATGAGTCATGTACTCGCCGTTTATGTTGATGCCGAGTTCTCTCCAGTCCAAAAGCTTAAATACATCCTCCAGCGCAGCTGTGAACAGCTTCGGCGATATAACGTCACCATGTCTCACACCTCGCTGAAGTCGTATTGGTTTAAAGTTTTGTCGAGAAAATCGATTTCAATGTTGTCGATCTGAGTTAAAATATCTTCAGTAAACTCAAAACCATTCGTCCATACTGATAATAAATTTAAAACTATAAACAAATAAATACGCTAAAATAAGAGTTACTCTATGTGACGGTGAACTCAAGAAACGAACGGGCGTCAACTGCGTGAGCGCGGCGCGGGTGTAAGATGTAAAGCCCGGGAACTGCGGGAGGGGACCCAACACCGCGACCCGCGTGGCCCACCGTAACGGAAAATCGAATTTTTGTCTCCAGGCGCCACGTCGGTCAGTGCTGTCCGACATTAATATCTCCATAAGTATTGACTTAAATTGACTTTTGTTAAGAAAAACATATATTTGGACATTGAATATAAGTATCTGATCAAAAAAATATTTCGACTAAATTTGAATGGAACTGTGATTTTTGCTCGGCCTAAAGGGAAAATTCGCTGTCGGTCAGCACTGACCGCGTTGGCAGAGAACGTGTTAACAAGATAAACTACTAATGATAATTCCAATGTACTTTTGCAGAAACCAAATTGGATTCATATGAAATTTGGTATGAAATGTGTATAAGTTGCCATAATTTTTCAATAGTGATTTAATTATTCCTGCGATAGCTACAGCAATTTATTTAATTTCTTAGACAAATGTTTTATATTACTTATTATATATTTTATCTGGTTTCTGCGTTAAAATTAAGTTAACATTATTTAAATGTAATATTTCAGTTCTCCTAGCACAATCTGGGAAAGATCCTGGGAGAGAGAGGATTACCGAGTCTGAAGAAACTGTTGCTATGACACTCAAAAGGCTAGTTCTTAATAGGAGGTGCTCACTGCATCTTCATAGAAGTATGAAGAGTAAAAAGGAGCTGTTAGATGGAGCAATAGCTATTGGAGATGGAAACGCTATATTGACTGTAGGTTGCTGGATGAAATTTTTTTACTGTATAGTTTTTAATCCTTTCTTGTTAGATTAGTAGGTTCTGTAAAAATTGTTTTGACTCAATACAGTTTTTAAGTCAACACAAATTTTTTATACATCTTAGTTGGCAAACAGCAGGCTTTCTACGTGATGGTAATTGTCTACAGATGCCTATAGTATAAGTGGTTCCTTTTAGACTTTCAAATCTATAACCCCTACGAGGGCCCCAATGTACATTGTGACATAAGATGTCAAGTCACAGTACCCAGTAATTTCACTGTCTTGTCTTACCCTTCAAACTGAACCACAGTAATTCAAGCACTGCTGCTTGGTGGCAGAAATACGTAAGATAGAGCTAGGTTCTTATGCAGATGACTCTGTACCAGAGTCTCTCTCTGATAAAGGGTAAGTTCTAGTTACCTTCCACCCTAGAGAATCTTTAAAAATGCTGGAGCACAGGTTTGATTGATTTCATTATTATAATATACTACATTATATTTAATTATTATAGCATTATTGTTTTTATGTACATACTTTAAAAAATTAAACTTACTCCGTACAAGCCTATGGTCTCCTGGAATAGAGTCTTAAGTTTTAATTTTTCAACAAAAAACTGGCTGATAAAATAATCAAAAAAGAACCGATATTAAATTGTACTTTTCTCCAATTTTCAGGTTGTTCTTTTTCTTATACAAACTCTTAACAAAAAGCTGGTATATGAGCTCCTCTCGTCCCGTCCCCTCGCATTAAATCACTACATTGGCTTCCTGCAGAATGAAGGAAAGATCACAGAACTAACTGATTTACTAACGTAGGTATATGATCTGTATAATCTGTGATTTCATTGCGTAGTGTTCCTTGTTCTAATAACCTGTAACCTTATTACCTTTTTCATTAATCTATGCTACATAAATAAATTTAATTGCCAATACACAATTGTACAGTTAAGACTTTTTCCAGGATGCTGGGACGAGGTCAGGAAGCAGCGGTATGTATAGGATTATTTGACTGATTTGTGTGAGCTATAATATACCATCATCAAAGCTTAGTATAGTTTTTATTAAATGACATTATTAGTTATGCACGTAAATTTAGTTTTAAAATGCTAAGATGAAAATAAGGGGTTATAAAATTGTTTATTCAATATAAATATTTACACACCTTAAAACAAGAAAAATTGTTAACATTCTGCTTTCCTATCTAAAAATAAACATACAAAGTTAGTACGCAGCTAATAATTTGATGGTTAGATGTTTAATATTATTGAATTCCACCATCCTACCCTGGGCCATTGTGGTTGGAGACCTTGCAGCTATACTTCCACTTACTGTCTCCTTATTGTCTCTCCTGCACTTCAACTTACTATCAGGTGGTATGGAGTCATTTCCTAGGCCCACTATAAAAAATAATGTCGTATCTCTATGAGCTCTATTATTAAAAAATACTTTCTTATGCTGTATTGACTATTTGATATTTTTAGATGTATCAATTTCAACATTATGTCAAAACTCAAGGTAACAATGTAGAAGGACTCTTAAAGAAATTGACTCATTTGATGGCGAACCACCTAAATCAACCAGGTAGTGAGGCGGGGCAAGTAAAGATTGTTGCAGACTATGTAAAGCTATTGGGTGAGTTAATGCAAAAAAAAAAACTTATTTTTGATATAACTCTCCGTTCGCAATATTGCGTTTTTTTCCTTTTCCCTGTTGCAGACAAAATGTTCAGACATATAAAACAGAAGCTTTAAAATAAATTCTGTTTATTAGCTTGATACTTATTCACAAAACAAACATTTAGCACAATTTTTACCATTTTCATTGCTAAAACACATGTTGATTAATTTTGGATTAATCAATATAATGCTTCATATTCAAAAAATACCTTTTTAGTGAATGTAATCGACATAAAAGAACCATCAGCAGGCGTAGCACGGGCTGCCAAGACTGGACTCGAGTCACGCATTATCTCACAATTTCAGTGACATAATCTCTATGTCGTATAGAGTAGCACGGTGGCGCGAATTTAGTATGACTGACGTGATAAATTTTCTTGACGCTTGTCAAGGAACACGTGTGTCTAAGTTGTATTACAAATTTCTTGGCGTGCCTGTGCACCGACTGCTATGGTTTTAGTAAGGACTTTAATACTTTAGAAGATGTAGCAGTAGTCGGAGAGCAAAAAATTTGAGATAAAACTCAGTCACACGTGTCCCTTGACGAGTGTCAAGAAATTTTTACCACGTCAGACCCACTTAATGGTGTGACAGAGAGTAATCCCCCCTACTTTTTAAGACATAGAGATTATGTCACTGAAATTGTGAGATAATGCGTGACTCGAGTCCAGTCTTGGCAGCCCGTGCTACGCCTGCTGGTCTGAGAGTATTTTCATGTTCGAGACATTTACAGTAGCATGTAGTGTTACAAGTGTCCTAGTTCGGATTAGGAGATCCAGCATTCAGTTCCCTATTAAGGAGAGGAAATGTGTTTAGTGTGGTAGGGCTTTTTAATTTGGCTATGTACCAATTTCATCAAAGTTTTCAGCCTTTTTGCTTACCAAGCAATCCATGTGATGCACAAGCCAATCTAGTATTATGCAATCTGTGGGAAGTGCTATAATATAAAAAAATAAAGTCATGTTTCATACAATGTTTCAGAATGGCAGAAATACGCAAACAAGGCAGAGCTCAATAATAAGTCTGCGTTGTGGTGCTTGGCTTACTGCTGCGCAAATCACTGGAATGACACAGTGGGCAATATGATGTCTCCGATGACAGTCTGCCAAAGACAACAGGTAATTAGCCTCTACAGGTGTACAATAGAATCACCATGGGTTATCTTGGTATTAGTAAATCTGTATAATTGTTGATTAAAATCCTTCTTTTTCTCATTACAAACACAAAAATTCCTTCAAACCGATTCACATGTATCTGGGTCTTTTATAAGGGGAATTGCTTTTGGTTAAAGTTTAAAATGAGGAGAGAAAACATTAAAAATTCAAAAACGCCGTACTCCATGGTTGATTGCAGATTCGTTGCATTCGATGGCATCAACATTGACGTTCATAAGTGTACAAATTGTACCTAAATGAATAAAAAAGTTTTGACTTTGACTTTGAAACGTTTGGATGATTGTCGATAGCCGAGATCTCGATTTTAAAGCGTATTTTCATTTTTCTTCTCACCAAAATACTTACACGTAACTGTAATGTCGACAAAGAGGCGCAAAGCATACCGTATTCGACGCACGAAAGCGGTATGACTGTTGACAGCAGCAAATCTTCGATTTTCGAGTTTGTTTTCATCACAATATGGGTAACAATTCCTGAAGTAGAATTTAAAAAACCGGCCAAGCGCGAGTCGGACTCGCCCATGAAGGGTTCCGTAGGATTTAACTTACTAGATCTCGTTCAAACCAATTTTCGGTGGAAGTTTGCATGGTAATGTACATCATATATTTTTTTTAGTTTTATAATTCTCTTATTTTAGAAGTTACAGGGTGAAGGGACACACATTTTACCACTTTGGACGTGTCTCTAGCGAAAACTATTGAGTATAGAAAAAATGATATTAGAAACCTCAATATGATTTTTGAAGACCTATCCATAGATGGGTATGGGTATGGGTGGGTATGGGTTTGATGAAAATAAAATTTTTGAGTTTCAGTTCTATGTATGGGGAACCCCAAAATTTATTGCTTTTTTCTATTTTTGTGTGAAAATCTTAAGAGGATTGTGAAGCTGTAAATTTTCATACAAAAAGCGATAACGCTTTTCTCCCTCTAAACATAGTCCAATTTTCATAATTTTTGGAAATCTTGTAGATATAATGAAAAACTAGGTTTGTACGTTTTGATTTTGAAGAAATATTGCTCAGAATATAAGTTATTAGCATCTAAATATCTATATTTTCGACTTAAAAACTACCTTGAGCATTTTGTCTTTTTTTGACTAAATTATACTGAATTACAAAAAAAGCAAAACGTACAAACATAGACTAAGGTATACTGAATCTTATGAGACCAAAAGCGTCTAATTTCATAAAGGTTTAGGGGGGTAAAACAGTTATCGCCCGAAACAATATTTCAAACAGAAATTGTAGGCAATTTCGACCATTTCTTGCAACTCTCTCTATCGCACGATACGGGTCGGGGGCAGGGGTATAATGTAGTGATAGTGATGTGACATAATGTTATCGTAGTTATTGTCGCCTAGGGAGGAGAAAGTAATATCGATATATCGATCAATAGTGAAAGTTATTACTCAAGTCGGAACTCTATCTGTCAACTCATTTGGGCCTCTTTCACCGCTTAACATCAGGCGGGAGGAGGTCATTTGCCGGGCCATCCATAAAAAAAAAAAAACTATTAATCTTCACAAATACCTTGTACATGAAAAAGTAAATATCTTTTTAAATACGTTTATTGATTTTAGTGTTTTATTTTAAAGATTTTATTTCAATACAAATTTCCTTATTTAAGGGTTAGCAGCCTGTAGCTTGTTAACTTTACTGTAAATTCCCAAAACCAAAAAAGGAAAAAAATGTAAGAATGTAAGTAGTTGTTTGTTATAATAAATATGTGCCATAAAGAAACCAACTCAAAATAAATTCGTATTTTGTTTTTTTTTTATAAAAACGTCGCCCCACACTGGGATTTTCTCCTGTGTCGTGGGTGCAGTTACAAACATAGAATATCACATGCACATACGCCCAGACTGAAACAAATTTCTGTAGGCCATACAAAACATCTATCCCGTGCGGGAATCGAACCCGCGACCTGTTGCGCAGTAGGCGATCGCTCGACCTCTGCGCTAACCGTGTCAACCGTTTTGTGTGTATGTTACGCGATTACTCCGCCAATTGTGAACCGATTTTCAAAATTATTTTTGTATTCGGTAGAGTATACTCCTAGGGTGGTCCCTAAGTCCACCAAAGTCAGGTTCTGATGATGGGATCCTATGAAAATCGAGGGATACCCTAATTTCATTAGGGTTTCTTTCACTAAAAAGTTAAACAAAAAAAATATTTTACAAAAAATAAAAACTGACTTCAAAAACACTGAAATGTTAAAAATAGTGTAAGAATAGGTACAGACAACATTACATTTCTATATTGAAGTCGGTGCCAAACGATGATCTCCTAGAAAGTCTTAAAATTTGGCACCGTCTTCAATAATGATATGTGATGTTGTCTGTACCTATTCTTATATTATTTCTAACTTTTCAGTGTTTTTGTAGTCCGGACGAACCCGACGAATCGAACCCCGCCGGACGGACCTCCCGATCAACATCCGGTGGCCTCAGGTGGTAAAAATTAGAATTCTAAGACTATTAGTATAACTACCCAAGATTAGTGTATAAAAATGAGAGGTATTTTTTATTTGATGCATAACTATTACTTTATATTTTTTTAATCTCTGCTCCTATTTAGTTTGTATGTAAAAGCATTAATTTATCTATCTAAAATAATAGATTTTGTGTTATTTATTTTTAAGTTAACAAGAGGTCTGTTCTTGTTTAAACAATTGTAAATGTCATTTTATGTTTAGTGTTTATTTTTTCATAAAAGGATCCATTATTGATTCACATCTCAAATGAAAATCATTTTAATTCAGTATAACACTCATCTTACAAAAAGTCATTTTCTTTAGACAGGTAAATGTACGATGGATCAGTCCTATAAAGTAGGACTTGGTAGGGAGGGATACCAATTTCAAAGGAATACTGAAATAATTTACGAAACTTATCTACTAAAATATTATAAAGAAAGAAGATTTGTATTTTTGTTTGTAATGCATAAACTCAAAAACTAGCTCACTGGGAAGTCTCAGCGTAATTATTGTTAAAATGATTTTTAGAAATAAAGCTATTTTTATTTATTATATTTTTTATTTTTAAAAACTAATAGAATGCTACATTATCACTGAGTAATATAAGGTTATAAAATAATTTTTCATACGGGAAAACAAAATTCCCTCACGAAAAACGAAAATAACGAAGGCAAAGTTGCGAGCGGAAAGGCAGTCAGGAATACCTAAGCAATGCAAAACATTACAAACGGTAAAATAATGATCTCGAGTTCTCGCACCGAGGAGTCGCGCGCTGCTGTCGTTGTGTGCGTGAGAATTTGCGCGTGTTGTATTTGTGGTGTAAACGCCAGACGGGAGGCCGAGCGGTGTGAAACAGATAGCATTTTAGAAAATACCTACTCGCGCCGCGCCCGATTACTTCACAATCCTCTTAATGCGGTTCACAGAATACATCTACTTACCATGTTTCAACAGTGTAGTTCTTATAGTTTCGGAGAAAAGTGGCTGTGACATACGGACGGACAGACAGACAGACATGACGAATCTATAAGGGTTCTGTTTTTTGCCATTTGGCTACGGAACCCTAAAAAGGAAACAAAACTGTCCAGCTTTGCTAGTGCTATAGGTAATTCGTTACCACAGGTTTGTTGTTTTCGATACCCTTTACCAGTTGTTCCATCCACTTGCAGTACCTACATCTGTATTAAATGATGTAAATCTCTAAGGAAGGCAAACTCAAGTAGAAATATATTGGTAATAGACAAAAATAATTCATAAAATTACTAAACCACAGCTCTAGGGTAGATCACACTCTGGGCAACAGTAACATACATTTGAGGTAGGGCTGCCAGATGCCCCGTACTTTACAGGTTACCCCGTTTTTCAGACTAGGCACACCCCGGACACTCCATACAACGTTCGCAAATCAATTACCTATTACTACTACTTAAACAAATGACGTTCGTACACGCGCAAATGTGTGCGTGGAATCTAGTAGGGCTGAGTGCGCGGTTATCAATCGAAATGACGCGGGAAGTGCAGCGACTGCCTTCTCTTTCAACCGCATAGCGCTGTCTCTGTTATCGCCCGGCGCTCACGTCTACTCGCCCGAGCGATCGCGCGTGCCCTTGTTTATGTGTCAGTGATGTCTACAAGGAAGTGCCGGGTAGGACGAGGTATTTGAAATGAGTGCGGGGAGGTGAGTGGCCGTTATGTACGTAGTACTATTATCTATTCTGTGGACTAGGTATAATAATAACACAGATACCCGTAATTGCGTAAATTAAATACGGGGTAAACAAAGCTCCCATATTCACCATCATTGACCAGCTGAAGCGCAACTCAACGAAATGGACTTAACATTGACACAATAAAAGCGGAATAAATAAATAAAATGTAACTTTAACATACTGAAATGGAATTTCAGAAAGTGATGATCTTTTCAAGGCCGCTTCTAACAACAGATATAATTAAAAAAAAAAAAACCTTTCTAAATCTGTTGTTTTATCTTACTGTCTCCTGTAAAATATAACCATAAGCCGTAATTTTAACACCAGTAACCGTTAAATCAATAAGTGCCAGGTGGCAACCCTAATTTGAGGTTTCCTTTCTCCACCATAGATTCCACCGCTTCAGTACGACTGGGTTGTGTTGAACGTCCACGCAAAGTCGGCGAGGTGGGACATAGTGGAGTCCTTGTTCACGAAGAAGGTGAGTAAGTTTGATGTTTATAAATACCATCTGAATTGAGACGCAAGTTGAATCAGACAAAACTTTTGTGAGTTCCTGTAATCTTGCCATTGTGTGCAATACAACAGTCCCTGCAAGCCAAGCCTAGGAGGCATTTATCATTTATCAGAAGAGACTCGGTGTTGAGTCTTATACGCAGATAGATAGATAAACACTTTATTTACAACTTCAACATCACACACATACTTACATCTTAAAATTTAACTTATATTAGTAAAAAAACAACAATAATACAAACAATTTGTAACCTATCAGGCGGTTGCACCAAGTTTTACGACTTCGTAAAAAGTGAC
Organism: Schoenobius gigantellus; assembly: GCA_963935595.1. Lineage (NCBI taxonomy): Eukaryota > Metazoa > Arthropoda > Insecta > Lepidoptera > Crambidae > Schoenobius > Schoenobius gigantellus. The sequence goes on along the minus strand of OZ012562.1, from coordinate 17,743,394 downwards.
AACTCAATAGGTACCTAAAAATGGGTCGTTTCACTATTAAATATATGATTTGCGTCGTACATTCAACCTTTTTAGAAGGAAGAAAGAAAAGGATTTACTGGACATGTTATACATACATTAAATACAATAAAAAATTACGGGTTGCACTCCGGGAGTGCCGGCAGAAGTGAAAACTTAAGTATTAACGTTGTGCGTTTTGGATATTTTGGAATGGTTATGGAATAATTTTGCACGAATTGCTTTAATTATCAGAATAAAAGTACTATCTTTTATGTGGTAGAATACAATATTTATTTATTGTGCTATCGTACACAAACATGACAATTTATATTACATTAAAAAGTTTATCCCTCAGAAAAATCAACTTCCTGTTGTAACGTTGTGCGTACATAATTATATAACTAGTAATAATGAATCAAAATATTTACAATTAAATTAAAAATATGATCAAAACAGACATTAATATACTACTTAAAAACGTAATTTTATAACAAATAAATAATATTTCATCATCACAGCTCATATACGTCCCCACCAAGGGGTTCGAGCCTACCCTATGTTAGGGTGATTAGGCCTTAGTCAACCACGCTGGCCCAGTGCGGATTGGTCGACTTCACATACATCATTGAATTTCTTCGCAGATGTATGCAGGTTGCCTCACGATGTTTTCCTTCACCGTAGGAGCGTCAGACAAATGTACATATGAAATTCGAAACGAAAAACACATTGGTACATGGCGGGTCTCGAACCCCGACCCCCCGATTGGAAGGCAAGTGCCGAAACCACAGCGCCACCGACGCTATATAATATAATAATTTATTCTAACTTACCTAATTAATATTTACAACAAAATCAAATAAAAGCACAATTTAGATTTTTCCTAACAAAGTAAATAAATTGATTAAAACTGTCTCAAGTGACGTGTGACTTCCAGTACTTTTGCCAGCCGCTATTGTTCTCGGCCGGCTTACGTGGACCCCTCACCGCACCTCGACAGTTCCTGCGGCCATTTCAATTTTAATTGGTCTTACGCATTTTCAATCAGTGTCACGTGATCCTGACGCGAGTTTATCATTTTTTACCCATTACAAAAAAAGTGTACAACGCCGCTAAAGAAGTTCTCACTTCAATAAAAACAAAACCAATAAACGTAAAGGATAACATAAAACTACAATTGAAACTAGATTATGGTCCAATTCTTACGCATTTATATTGTTTACCTTTACGAAATCGCAAAACGCAAACTTGGTGCAACCGGCCGTATGAGTTCATCAAATACATAATTATGTATCGAATCACACGGTTCATGTGTGCTGCCGAAGTGCAAAAAGGGTCATGGCTCGGCGATAGTTTGTGTCTACATCGCAGGATATGGACAAAACGCTGATATCTTTATCTTACCTATTTCTGCTGCGAAGCAATAAGTAGTGTTTGCATTTCTGTGTTTCGGTTTGAAGGGACATATTAACGCTTGAAACGACTGGGTACTGTGACGATCTTCCTTATGTCACAAATAGGCGATATTTCCCGCGGGAAAACAAAAATAACGCGGGCGAAGCTGCGGGCGGAAAACTAGTAATGAAGCTCGATTTATTAGATATACAGGGTGTAACTGAACACCCCAATAACATTAAAGGGTATGTATCCATCAGAAGTAGAGATTCTGTAGGAAAAATATTAGGGCTAACAAACCTACTTGTTTTCCCCATACAAACTAAATAAATTACTTTTTGGTATTAAGTGCCGACAGCCCTATGTAAGCGTACGAGGAATACTACGCTCATGTCATACAAACTAAATAAATAATTTTTTGGTATTAAGTGCCGACAGCCCTACCTAAGCGTACGAGGAATTCTACGCTCACGTCTGACACGTGTCATTTTGTGTATAAATTTATTTTGTATTAAGAGCTGATTATGGCTGTCACTTGAAAGTTTTTGCTTCCAGTTTAAAATCAAATAACTCTGAAAATATTAGGTTCCAGGTCTCAGACAAGCACCGAAGGTCCATTTAGTATTCTAACTTATATGCCCCTTAAATGTTATTGGGGTGTTCAGTTACACCCGGTATATGGATTGATCGGCTATACAATACTCGTTTCCAGGACTGGTTCGGCCGTACCACTGTATCGTCGCATATTCCAATCGAGACCTTGCTCGCTCGCCTGAGCGACGTGTGCGCAGACAAGCGACTCATGGCCACCTGCCTGGCCAAGGTGGCCTCAGTGGATGACAGGCTGCGACTCGCACAAATGTATAAGGTGAGTGATTCTATCTGGTGAATCGGTGCTGAGTTTTCTATGCGGCGGGACGGAATCAAGGCAGTGACAGATGGAGGTGAAATTAGTAATAGAATAAAACTGCAATGATTGTATATTTCCTTAACTTCGTGGTTCGTAAATTTATGTTCAGTACTAATTTTCAATTAAATTTTACTTTTCCGAGTACATTTTATAATTTGGTCGTCTATATCAGAGTTGAATACTAAGTAAATACTTTTTAGTATTTACTTAGTATTCAACTCTGATAGTTTTCCTTTAAACTTCGTTATTACCTCTAACAAAAATTTGCAATTTAAAACCAAATATTTCAGAAACGGATCCCTAAATCGAAAAATGGTGTTCTGAATCTTACATTATTTTTAAAAGACCTATTCAACAATACCCCACACGATGGGTTAGTCAAGAAAAAAAAAATATTCCCGCTTTAATTGTATGGGAGCTACCCTAAAAAAAATTTTCTCATTATTTTTTCTACCAATTTTTTGACATGATTAATATACATACCCATACCAAATTACAGATTTCTAGTACTAATAGTCCCTGAGTAAAACCGCGGACAGACAGACAGTCAGACAGACAGACACATGGCAAAACTATAAGGGCTACTTGTTTACTACGCAACCCTAAAAAGTACCTCGCAAAAGGCAGCAATCACACAACGTAATGCCATGTTGCTATTGTGGGTCAGATCGCCAGAGTTCATTGAGGGGATGCTATTAGTTGTCTTGCGGGGTTTTGTTGTGGCGTCGTGCAAATGATTACGATCATCATTACTCATATACGTCTCCACCGAGGGGCTCGAGACTTGTTTAGGCTCCAGTCAACACGCTGGCCCAGTGCAGATTAGTCGACTTCACATTATTTCTTCGCAGGTGAACTGCTGTGACAACTTAACCTTTGTTCCCAACCAGTCACACTGATAAGGGGTTAAAGTGTGACTAATTGGGAAAAGAAATCCCAACAAGTCACTGTTGCTACTCGTTAGGATGTCTTTTTTCCAACCGGTCTCACTTTTACCAGTAACAGTGTGACTCCCTTACCTTACCTTACCTTACCTATTTAACTGTGTTTGAGGTGTTCCGATTCGGTTCTGGGTGGTAATGCAAAATAACTTAATATAAAAAGAAGTTTGTTTTTTCCTAACGCGTCACAATGTAATCGGTTACAGTGTGACTGGTTGGGAAATGGTTCAACTTAATATCGAGTGGACGGTTTGCATGTTTGTCAACCTGTTGTAATATACTTATTGTATCATTTTACCTTTAAACCATTAACCATCGTACTACAAAACATGGTCCAAAGTTAGTCTTGACCTGACGCTGACTCTATCTAAGTATTTTAACACAAGTGAAAGCGCATCAGGCTTAAACCGAGATCCAACCAACTAATATATTTTAATCCAAATAATATTTGTAATAAGACCGTTACAGTCCATTCCTCTAAAAATGGTTCATTCCTTTGTCAGGTAGAGGCAGTCGTGATAGAGACTTTGGCGAAACAGAAGGACAGGTTGGCGCTTACCAACTATAAGATGACGTTGAACCCTCAGTCGGAAGTGTACATATTGGCTGAGAACACTCTGAGAGATACTGTGAGTATGCTGTCGCAAAATTAAAAGTCAATTTTAACATCTACAGCTTGTTAAAAAAGTCCTGAAATAAATGGTGGCGCCATTTTGTATGCTAGAAACAGATGGGATTTTATGGCAACACTTAGACCTTATGTATGGAGAAATGGCGGTGTTGCCATACTAAATAATGTTAAGTTTGTTTCAGGACTTTTTTGAGAGACTGTATCAATAGATATTTAAATAGACTAATACACTACAGAATGACTAGCTCAGGGTTCGAATCCCGGTTAAGTTGTTGCTCGTATGGCGAACACAATTTGTTTTATTGAGTCATGAATCTGCTATTTTGGTTAATGCATTTTTTTAATACTTTCAGTCGATTAAATGGAAGAATTGAAGAGGATATCTCGTTATTGGAGGTGAAAATGGTGACTCATTCGCGAAGGAACACAGTGTGACGTTATATTCGCTGTGGATTTTCTGTTGGATGGGAGTGTTTCAGTCGGGCGGCGAACACGAGCGACAAATAGTGTATTCTACCTCTCAAAGGTCTTACCTTTTTCAGTCATAATAGGTCGCAGGACAATTATGAACATAGGATCCTGATGATCCAGGATTATTGCAAATTGTTTGAATTTATTGAGAACTAGCTTTCCGCTCGCGGCTTCGCCCGCGTTATTATTGTTTTCCCGTGGAAATTTTATATTTTCCCGTAAAATAATTTTGTAGCCTATTATAAAGAAGACTGTTATTTATATTTAGGAGCTCGAATAATAAATTTCATAGAAATTGGAGCAGATTTTAAATATTTTCCATAGAAACTTTCAACCACTATTTTGCACCCTAAGGGGGTGAATTCCAATAAACCATGAAACACGTGTTCAAGGAAATTTTTTAAGAGCATGAATCTCAAGTTTTATTAAAATCGTTGCTAATTTAAAAAAAAATCCATACAAACTTGCAACCCCTATTTCATCCCTTCAGGGTTATTTTTTTTTAAATCTCTTAGTGTGCGTCCGCATTTTGAATTAAAACAACTGTCTAAATTTAAACAGTTGTTTTTTGTTGTTGTTGTTGTAACCATTAGCGGTTACGGCTGTGCGTGCGTCTATAGATGGGAACATCTCCTTTTATACAGGATGGATTTTTGAGATGGGATTTGAAGGGCAGGTACATTAACCGTTATAGTTATAAGAAAACATTGTTAGGCAACCATCCATAACTTTTTAAGATATTCTGATATGCATTCACAGATTTTGGAAAAAAGTTACAGTCAACAAAAAAAATGCAGAGATAGCAAAAAAATTTTTGTTATGCCTATCGATCCTATTTCATGTAGGGATCAAAAGACTATGGGACCATTTAAGGTATGAGTACTAGAAACGACAGAAATCGCCAAAAACATTTCCCATACATTTTGTACGGAAAATCTTCGGCTCCTATTTCTTACGGTGATCTCTCTATGAATCCTATTTTTTACTTTTAAGGAAAACTGTTATTTAAATACAAACAAATTATATCATTTAAACATGTATTTTTAAACAAACGCAAAAATATCTAATCTATCTGCACTACAATGGCCAAACTTTTTATTTTTGGAAGGACTGGCTGAAAAAATGTAAGTAAAATTAAATTATTACTTTCAAATTTCGAATTTATTTCAAATAATTTCACGTCATTCTTGTGTTTGCGCTGACAAAATTCCAGATTTATCAAAAATGTCTTCTAATTGTCGTCTTAATTGAAGCATATTTTGTAAATAATAGAAACGTGAGAGCTGCATTGGTGTGGTACGCGAATAAGTACCCAACTAGACATGTACCAACAAGCAAGGTAATTAAAAACCTTTTAACGAATCTAGAAGAAAGTGGTTCGAATACATGTTTATATGATTTAATTTAGTATTTATTTAAATTACAGTTTCCCTTAAAAGTAAGAAATAGGATTCATAGAGAGATCACCGTAAGAAATAGGATCCGAGGATTTTCCCTTAAAAATGTATGGGAAATGTTTTTGGCGATTTCTGTCATTTCTAGTACTCATACCTTAAATAGTCCCATAGAGTCTTTTGATCCCTACAAGAAATAGGATCGATAGGCATAAAAAATTTTTTTTTGCTATCTCAGCATTTTTTTTTTGTTGACTGTAACTTTTTTCCAAAATCTGTGAATGCAGATCAGAATATCTTAAAAAGTTATGGATGGTTGCCTAACAATGTTTTCTTATAACTATAACGGTTAATGTACCTGCCCTTCAAATCCCATCTCAAAAATCCATGTGAATGTTGAACATTTGTATATACAGGATATACAAATGTTCAACATTCACTGAACCTAGATGTATGGAACAGCTAATTTTTTTCTGCGATTTCAAAGTTGGTCCCATAGTAAAGTTTACTTGTCTGAACAAGCACACAATTTTTTTGTAATAATTAAAAAATAAACTTGTATATAATAGGTCTTTACCTATGAAATTGCCGTTCTGCCGTACTGGCCATTTCAAATCATAATATTTTTTTTTGGCTGATAATTCCAATTTCAAATTAATTTTATTTTAAAAACATGGAATTCTTTTTTCGAAAATCGTCATTTATTTAATAGTTAGTGTTTTGTTTTCAACGCATTCGAACGTTTTTCGTCGTCATAGATAAGTTAAAAATTCGAGTAATTATGGTGTATGAGTACCGTCGTGGCAGCAAAGCGGCACAAGCGGCACGCAACATCAACGACGTTTACGGAGCGAACACTACAAACGAACGCACCACCCGTTATTGGTTTGCCCGCTTCCGTTCTGGAAATTTTGACCTGAAAAATGAACCCCGTGGTCGTCCGAAAACTTTGGTCGACAATGACCAATTAAAGGAGATTGTGGAAACTGATGAAACTCAATCTACGGCTGAATTAGCAGCAGCTTTCGACGTTAGCATCAAAACAATATTGGTCCATTTGCGTCAAATTGGCAAGGTAAAAAAGGTTGAGAAATGGGTACCCCACGAACTCAATGATCGCCAGCGCGAAGTACGCGTCGAGACGTGCCCTGCACTGCTCAACAGGCATACAAATGAAGGAATTCTGAACCGCATTGTTACTTGTGACGAGAAATGGATCCTGTTCGACAATCGTAAGCGCTCAGCAAGTTGGCTGGACCCTGGTTCAGCACCCAAACAATGCCCTAAACGAAAACTTACCCCTAGAAAAGTGATGGTGACTGTTTGGTGGTCTAACGCGGGTGTAATTCATCACAGCTTCTTATCAAACGGAACTGAACACAATGATGGAGAAGCTCGCACGTCTCCAACCAGCTTTGGTCAATCGTTCGGCACCACTGCTCCTGCACGACAACGCGCGACCTCATACTGCACAGCAGGCGGTCTCCAAGCTACAAGAGCTGGGGTTGGAAGTTCTCCGGCATCCGCCGTACTCACCAGACCTTGCGCCTACAGAGTTCTACTTTTTCCATAATTTGGATAACTTCTTGGCGGGAAAAAAATTCAATACCCGAGAGGCAGTACAAAATGCCTTTGAAGAATTTGTTGCCTCCCGTCCAGCTGATTTCTTCAAGAAGCTACCAAATAGTTGGCAAAGATGCATTGATTACATGGGTGATTACTTTGATTAATAGAAATAAAAAATATTGAAAAAAAATACGTTTCATTTATTTCATGAAAAACGGCAATTTCATAGGTAAAGACCTAATATGATAACATTGAAAATTAAAAGGCTCAGTTACACAAGAGAGTTTCTCGCACGCGAGCGGCGAAAAATCGTATGCAATTATCGCATGGCAAAAGTTGTCATTCGATTATCGCCTCTAGACTGAACCAAAAAGTCGTGATTTCGACTGGCGAAACTCGTAAGAGAAACTCGTATAGTTTGTTTACACTAGGCGAGCATATTATTGCCTAGAAGAAATCGCCGCTTGCGTACGAGAAACTTTTCTTGTGTAACTGAGGCCTTTTTTTTTTTTTTTTTGGGAGGGGGTAAAATGCATTTACGCATTCCTCGTGGTCGAGCCAAACCACGAGGATATGTGGGACTCCCCAGACCGTACCCGGCCCGGGCCTACCCACTAAAAACCCCCCCAGCAGCTCCTCCGTCCGTCACAAGACAGAGGGAAGGGGACAACAGCCAGGCCTTATTCCCGCTGACCCCCTGCCCGTGACATGTCCGTTGCCGGACTCTCCGCCTGGCTCTGCTGCTTTGTGGAGCGGCGCAGAATTGCGCCGCTCTACACCCCGCAACTGGTTTTTTACTGTGGTTGTCTTCCACGCGGCCCGACGCTCAGTGCGCCGGGCCCCCGGCCCGCTCAGTGCGGGTAACGGGTTGCCCGACGGCAGATCCCACTGAATCCACCGCCGCGCGGGTGAGCCGAAGCTCGGGGAAATCCCCAACGGGCGCGATGCGCCATGGCGAGAAACTCGCCTCGTCCCTACTACCACCAGAGGTAGCCGCCGGGATCGGCTTCCAGCGAGAGCTACACCTTTTCTTATCATAAGAAGAGGGGACTTCGCCCTTCCCCGCATGCAGCGGGTGGCCACACGAAGTGGCCCGCCGGGTTGAACCCGGCCATCCCACGCCCCATATGGGGGTCCTCTCGTCAGCCTATTAGCCCGCGGCAGAGAATCTGCCGGGTTGCCCAGGGTGCACCACAAGGAGGTTGTCTGACATCGCACCCCGTGTAACTGAGGCCTAACTCGCTGTTCTGATACTTCCCCAACTTATCCATAAGTTGGACACATTTTTCCAACTTATCCATAAGTTGGACACATTTTTCCAACTTATCCATAAGTTGGAAAAATGCGGCGTCTGTCCCTTCAAAAATGTAGTTCGACACAGCGGGGATAGCAACTTGTCAGGAATTCTGAATATAAATGATATTATGACAAAATTGTAACACACACACACTTAATTTTGTACATTTAGTGATTGATTTGGATATTTCTATATACTGCTTTTGTGACTAATTGTAAAAATGTAAATTAAATAATGAATGTTTATACTCAGAGATAAATAAATGTTCTTATTTTGTTTCTGCTGTTTAATTAATTATATTCCTCAATAACGGCACGGTCTTAATTAATTCAATCCGATTGATTGATTGCAAAATCAGAGAATTCACCTCGGAAGTAAACGGTCAAGTGACTGTTTGCATACCTTGGTAAATATTCTACTAATATTACTTTTCGTGCGTCGAGGCCTATCGAGCGAGACCTGTCTTCCGGTTACCATCCAGCCTGATGGGAGAGGCTCTAGGATTATGCGCGCGATGGCGGAGCAGCCTTTTGCAGCTGGCTTGATTGCAATCAGGTTTCTCGGGATCCCGCTTCCCTCCACAACTAGGAGTCATGTGCAGCGTCTTTGGGCCCGCGTTGCCATCTTTTGGCCACATAAAATCGGAACAAGACCCAAGTCAATATCGTACGTTCGAGGTGCAACCGTTCCGATCAAATGACTAGGTTCTGGCGGGGTTGGCCAACTCTTGGAGTCTTGGACAAATAAAGTCGGGACAAGCAATCAGTCAGACATTTATCATCGTCATCATCATCACAGCTCATATACGTCCCCACGGAGGGGCACGAGCCTACCCTAACTAGTTAGGGCGATTAGGCCTTAGTCAAACCACGCTGGCCCAGTGCGGATTGGTTGACTTCACATACACCTTTGAATAATTTCGCAGGTGTATGCAGGTTTCCTCAGGGTGTTTACCTTCACCGTAGGAGTGTTAGATAAATGTACATATGAAATTCGTGAAACGAAAAACACATTGATAGATGGAGGATCGATCGAGGTCCTCCCGATTCAACTCGGGGCACAGTCCAGTGCCGAGGCTACAGCATCACCCACGCTCCTAGTCAATCATTGCTGTGCTCTATATTATTATTTTTCTCTATATTATTTTTAATTTTTCAGTGTTTTTGAAGTCGGTTTTTATTTTTTGTAAAATATTTTTTACTTTTTAGTGAAAGAAACCCTAATTTAAACACCACCTACCGTGGTGTGGTAGAAAATCGAGGAAAACACTAATTTAATAAATTAGTGTTTTCCTCGATTTTCTATGGGATCCCATCGTCAGATCCTGACTTTGGTGACCATGGGATCACCCTTGCAGTATACTCTATCGAATATCTAAGAATTTTGGAAATCGGTTTAAAAATGACGGAGTTATGAGGTAACAAACATAAAAAAAAATACAACCGAATTGACAACCTCCTTTTTTGAAGTCGGTTTAAAAAATGGAACATTAGTATGTGCATTTTCGTAACTGGTTACGAAACTTTAGAAAGTAATGTGGTCGGAGGGTTTTATAACCACAACATCGAACAATGCGTCCCACTGTTGGGTTTACTACACTGCGCTGATCAGACAGCTTGGTGTAAGGTTTTGAGTGTTCCATCTCTTCGAAGGGGTGTACTTGCAATAACCTCCTTTTCATCGGCTCTTAAAACATCAACGGGAAGGGAAGTGACGTCACGTGTACCCACTTTAAATTCGACATCGCACGAACATCTAATCGTTTTTATCAGATTTGACAAAAGGCGGAGGTTCTCAATTCAGCAGTTTTTTTTATGTTTTGTTACAACTAACATTTATCAACCGATTTAGCAAATTCTTTTTTTGTTTAAAAGGGTAAAGTTCCCAATTAGTCCCAATGTCGAGTTGATGATGGAAGGATCCTTGACTTTTAGGAGTTAAAGGTAAGTTTTTTAAAAACCATAAGCACTTATTGACCCGTCCGTCCGTTGTATTCTTGCTAGTTACTTCTGTGAGCTGATTAAATTCACTAAAAAGATAAAAGAAATCCTTAATATAAAGTTAAATACTTTTTATAAAAATACTTTGATTACCTGCTAAGTATAAGGAAACTAGAGTAAAATAATGGATGAGTCAGTGACCGACAACTACTTAGAATGACTTAAGGATTTCGTCGACGTGAGACAAATTTGTGGCATTGAGTCATGGCCACTTTGGTGTCGAAAAAGTTAGCAGAACGTGCGACTTGTTACTTAAGAAACAGAAAATATTACGGATCATAAAACATTGTGTGTTGGGAACTATAAAATATTTAATTAAACAGTTGATGTAAGTAGATAGCAATCAAATTGTTACATAAAGTTATGATGATATTTAAATAGCTTATCTTTAATTATCCAACCAAACAACTTTCAATATAGGATCCACTCAGGAATCTCGAAAAATTCAGCTGCTCCAATGATTTGGTCAGGTAATGAAGGGGCTGATGTTCTGATAGCACTACAGTGTGTACGTAGGTACTGATCATCCTTGGTACTATCTATTAAGATACCATTTCCGTAACATGATAAACACTAGTACCTAATCAGTATTTTAATAAGCTAGTTACAGATACGACGAAAAGAATAATAAGACCTTGGCACGTTACCTGAAGTTAATCATGACACATTTTTTTCCATTATTTTTCCAAGTTTGTATGAAACTTAAATATGTCACGAGAGGTAATTTACTGACTTCCTAGTAAATTACATTATAATTATTAAAAAGCACCATTCAGGGAGTTATACTCACCTTTATATTGGTTAATGTTCATTTTACAGTTAGTGCGTGTTTAACATTTATAAACTCTATAATTTATAGAGGCATGTCAAAACATTAAATTTGAAATCAGCATGCTCAAAAGAATCATTTTCAAACAATTCTTATCTGCTTGTAATAATGTTTCCCAAAATTGTATTCATTAAAACACACAATTTAATCTACGTGTTTAATAAATAAAATTAGGTACAATGGTAAATTTATTTTTAACAGCATACGAAATAAGGCAGTTCTCTTGGTGGCCGGTTTTCATCTTCAATCGCCATCTTCACAGCAACAATTGTCACCGACATCGACGCCGCACATTCTTAGCACGAAAACGCACAGAGTGACGCATAGGAGACACCTCAATATCTTCCCACAGGACCCACAATCACACGAGCAGGAACAGCACATTTTATAGCAGACTATGAGGTATTTAAGCCTCTCGATACATGTGTTTTCTTAACAAGAGGCGATATTCAATTTGTTCCGAGTTCCAGCTGAACGTAACCAACAGCTTGACAAACTGACGTCTGAACGGTGAGTATTGAAGATTCGTGAATCAACCTGTAATATCTGCTTTGTTTGTCCTCATGATAAGGTAAGGTCGTGCGATTTTAGTTTATAAAGTTAAGACGGTAAGGTTCTCACCTGCGTAAAGAGCGAGCAAGGTATAACCATATGAGTAATTGTGTACATTAGTTATCGAGTTTTGCGGTTTATCGTCGAACGAGATTCTTGGCGTTTGGGTAATTAGTGCGAGGCTTTGATCATTATTTTTTCTATTTTAATTTTTGGAAAATTTTAAGTTATATTTAATTAATCTATTTATGTATTATTTACGAGAATATAGTATATGTTCATAAAAATATACATTCGTTTTGTAAAAACAGTGATATTCATTCAGTAAATACTAGGCAAAAGAATATGTTAGCGTTACCAAATACTAGGCTTAAAAAAATTAATAATTCTTTCAAAGGCCTTTGTGTACGTTTCTACAATAAAATCCCAAATAATATTAAAGCACTTAACTTGAATAAATTTAAAGTCACTATCAAGGGCGCACTTATGAAAAAAGCATATTATAAAGTGTCTGATTATATGACAGATAAAACTGCTTGGGATTGACAAAAAATGTGATAATTGACGTTCAAAGGGTGTTAACACTTTGTGATAATGGGATAAATTTCATTCGAGTAACTGTTCCACTCACACCGACAGGCATTTCTATATTATTAAAAAAAATGTTTGTGAAATATAATATTGTAACGTTGGCATTTTAAAAGAGGAGACAAAAAAAAATACAAGACCTTCCGAGTTTCTTGCCTGTTCTTCTCGAGAAGGCTCTCCCAATTTCCGAACAGGTGTAGAATCAATTTTTTTTTCATTTTACTTGTATTTGTACACATCTTAATAATGGTTGGGGTGTGTGTACATACAAGGATTAAATAATTTAGTTAATTAGATTCTTGGCTGAAGATTTTTATGTTTTTTTTGACGTCAATAAGTGCCTGTAAAGGTCTATATTGAATAAAGATTTTTGAGTTTGAGTTTATGTAATATAATTTAAGTTACTTACCTATACTTATAAAATTTGTAAGTTTGCTTTGTTATTAACCGATTTTCAAGAAATTTGTAAATATTTCTTAGGATGTTCTATTTATTAACAGTGAAAAATCTCTACTTTGGCTTAACAAAGTACAAAAGAAATCAATACAGTTGAAATTTCGTCCGCCCGACTTTAAAAAGCACACATTGATGCACTAGCTACTAAATTGGATAGATTTGATTTGTGTTTTATTTATTAATTATAAACATAGTTACCACAGCATAATTCAGGTTAGATTACAATTTGATAAAAACATTTGTGTCCCTACCTAAGTACATAAGCCAATTAAGGAAACTTACTTTGTTAATTAAAAAATATATATGCGAACATACGGGTATGTAATACTTATTCAAACAATAAATATTAATTAGCCTCGAAATTAAATTAAAGACAAAAAGTAAAAAATGTGCCACAAATTTTTTGTGTGTGTGTGTGTGTGTGTGTGTGCATGTGCATGTGAGCGGTTTCAAATCAGAGTGTGCAACTTCGCTGCGCATTTGCAGGAGCATCCACTACATTACGGATGAGTATAAGCGTAGGCTTACATGGCATCGCCATTAATGGCATAAATGAGCTGAAAATAAATTTACATTGTGAAATAAAATAAAATAAATTGTATAGTTTAAAGTAAAGTCGAGATTATAACTATACTTATTGCAATATTAATATTGCAACTAAGTTGGCAAACAAGAATACTGCCCACCTGATGGTAATTGGTAACAGTCACCTATAATAAGTACATGTGGCTCTTTCGAGATTCGCAACAAATCTGCAACCCCCACAAGAACCACAGTGTACGTTGCCAACTTGTGACATCAGATGTGAAGTCACGGTACCCAGTAATTTCACTGCCACACCTTACCCTTCAAACCGGAACACAGCACAGCAAGCACTGCTGCCTGCGGCAGAAATAGGTAAGACAGAGGTACCCAAGCAGACGACCCTGGTACAGTTAAGAGTGAGAAGTACACGTAGGATATGTCGGCAGAACAAAATTGTCTTCATAGCACTCGACATGGTAACAAAAATAACCGTTACGGTAACTTTTCGGTCCCATCCCAATGAGCGGGCGGCCTAACAGAACAATATTCTAGCAAATAACAATTTCTATTCTAATCTATCCTATTCGCGCGTCTCCTCCAATAACAGATACGGGTGATCTTGTGTCTGTTATGGAGGAGGTAACCTCAAGCTGCCCGACCAGCAGGCCTATTATCGATCTCATGGTTTTATAATGATCTCATGATGATATCATAGTGCAAAACGGAAAATAAGATTTTCGGACAGATTTTTGATCATTCGTTCATTATATCATGTTGACATCATTGAAGTTATGCCATTGTGTGAAGCATTTCAAGACTTCTTTATCTCAAAATTTATACCATGTCATACCATTTCATACGATGAAAGATCCATAATAGGCATGCTGATTAGAGCTATGCTCACCGAGCGGGCTCTCTTTTACAACTTCTGCAAAGAAGTGATGGAAGCGAAGAAGCGTCGCGAGCGAGAGCGCGAGCTTGATACCCTCGCTAGTGCGAGGAGACGTCGGAGGGTAGGCCGGCGTCAAGCGCTGACCTAGACCGCCGCCTTATTACAAAACATGGATTAAAGTTAGTCCTGGTTTAAACCAGGACTAAGTTGACGCCGTCTCTATCTATGTATATAGACAAGGTTTAAACCAGGTTTCGTAATAAGACCAAAGTCTTATCTCTCTAAAACTCACGCTGATCTAGAATAGAAAGCCTTAAGATTTCTCGCTAAAACTCAAAAACGGCTTGACCGATTTGAATATTTATTTTTGTTTTTTTTTTCGCCTTAATACAGAAAAATCACAAAGAAAAGTAAAAAAATAATAATGGTAATTTTGTATGGAAAATGATAGTGTAGTCATTAGATGCCTACACTTCGCGATTGTTTCTTAAGGCGCATAGTAAGGTCAAACATAAAAAATCACTGCAGAAAAAACCGGTTCACTTCATAAATATTGAATAAAAAAATCTGTAAAATATATGTTATTATTCAACGCATTCTTTAGAGGATGGTCTTTTTAATTTTTTGATAAATTAATTAAAACTTGGTTAAAAAGTGACCCAAACATGCCTCGATTTTAAAACTTTAAACCTAATCGCGTCGTAAATATTAGGCTAAATCATATACTTTCGATTTCAATAAATAAAGTAAACAATATTCTAGGGGATGGTCTTTTTAGATTTTTCTTATTCGCCTTAATTAATTTTTTATTGAAATAATTCATCTTACGCGTAAAGGTTTGCTTAAATATTCTCCTCACTCTCACTCACTCACTCCTATGTAATCAGTGCGGGACGATCGACGCAAGGTCATTGGGACCACTATGCGCCTTAAATAAAACTTCAGTTTACCAGTAACTTTAATTCTGTATTCGGTATTTTTATGAATTCAATTCCGTACCTAGGTACTTACTTACATCACACATTTTTAATGTCTGTGATAACTATCCGATAACGTAATCGATCGACAAATAGATTATTATCGATCGACAAAAAACCGTCAGATTGAAGCATATTGCCTAATAATAATGAGCGCCTTTGCGACATTCGATAAAATTTATCTGATACCTAAATGAATCGAAAATATAGAATACAGTCAATTTTCGACAACACTTGGTCTCGCAGATAACAAGTCTCAGATTTTGAGTAGGTAAGTATTAAAAAGCAAAAAAAAGGGCATCATCGAAATCGATGGGTCATCATCATCACCTACCTCATATACCTACGTCCCCACCGAGGGGCTCGAGCCTACCCTATGCTAGTGTGAAGCCAGTGCGAATAGGTAGACTTCACATACACCTTTGAATGTCTTCGCACCTTTGCATGTATGCAGGTTGCCTCACGATGTTTTCCTTCACCGTAGGAGCGTCGGCAAATGTACATTATGAAATTTGAAAAACGATCAAATCACGGACCTCCCGATTAGAAGGCCAGTGCAGAGTCCACAGCATCACCGACGACGAACCGATCGATGGCTAAATTAGTGAAATTGCAATTTTTATTTGGCAGGTTTTTACTTATTATCTATCTATACAAATAAATAAATTGAAGTGTCTCTTTGTAATATCAAAATAACAAGTTTTTATTTAATGGGTATGAATGTATATCGGGTACGTAACAAAAACACAATTTAAAAAAAAATTGTCTGTCTGTCTGTTTGTTCCCGCTAATCTCCGGAACGGCTGAACCGATTTTGACGGGACTTTCACTAATAGATAGCTGATTATATAAGGTATAACATTAGCCTGTTTATCAAGATCTTAAAAAAAATTGCCTACAAAAATGAAAATGCTGCCAAAAGTTACTATACCACGCGGACGAAACGCTTTGGTTGAGAATAACTAATCTTATAGGCTTTCGCGCTGAATCCATTCCGTCACTGTACAGTGTACACATAATAAGAATAGGTAATAGAAAATAATAGATTCCAAAATAATAGAAGAGCTATAGAGGTCTGTCAAATTTTCCTTAATGTCATGGTATGACAGACGATTGCTCATAATCACTGCGATTGATAATCGCAAACAAAGTTAGAAACCAATTTGTGGGGGAAACAAATCACCAAACATGTAACAAAACACGAAAACCATGATCCGATAACAATTATCTTGTAGTACTTTTATTTTAAATAAACCGAATATGTGATAAATATTAAATTAATTGGTTTCAAGCGTGATAAAATAAAGTAAAATTTACAAGCAATGATTTCATAATTTTAACTAACCTCACAATGAAAAGGTGCAAAAGAGTAAAAAATCCTTGTAAAATATGTTTGCAAGCAGTCACAAACAAGACGGGTGTTCAGTGCAAAGGTGCATGTAAAAGATGGGCCCATTTCACCTGCCTCGGCTATACCAATGGAAAAATACATGATATAAAAGCAGGCATTATCACTATCACCTGCCCTTGCCCAACATGTAATTCTTTAGAACCGGAAGAGTTTTCTCCGCTTTACAACAACAATGGGTGTCCAGAAGAATCACTACCGAAATGTGAAAACACAACATGCCCTAATAACAACCCTGCTCCGATTCCCGACTATACAAGAAATGTTTCAGGAACAACTAGACTGCCCTGTGGACCTACAAGTAACGCAAGTCATGTTATAGAACAAAAATATCATTTATCCATTTGAATGCAAGCAGGCACCTAAATCCGGAAATCCTCATGTGTTTTTGAAATATCCTGGCCGCAATGCTCTAAAGTCAGCTGAAGCAAAATGTTACCATCCTCCTATTGAACCGCAAACCACACAAATCTCCAGTAAATCTCACAAGAGTAACTCGGATATAACAAATGAATGTTGTAAAAGCAAAGATGAGTGTACAAAGAGACAAGAACTTGATAAAAAGATAACTTGTAGATCACATAACAATGAAAACTTTGATTACAACGATTATAACAGAGAAATAATTAAAAAAAGAAATAAAGGCTGCAATGTTGAGGCCAAAATTAGTACAGAAACAGTAATAAACAGAGATCTAAAAGGTACTGCTACTGGAAGAGATAGTGTTTGTAAAGCAAACAAAATTAATAGCAGAGTAAAGACTACAGAAACAAACGTGAGTGGAGAATGTTGTTGTACTGCTGAATGTTGTTCAAGTTCTTCAGAAGACCAAGAAAATTGTTGTACGTGTGGGAAAACATGTATAAGCTCTCCAAGAAAGACTCTGTCTTGTTCGTCCTTTTCCACCATATCAGGTTTGTTTTTACATGTAGGTTCTTGGTAAAAATACCTAAGGCTCATCCCTTTATGAAAAGTGCCATTCTCGGCTCATAAAGATAAAGTAATTGGCGCTATTTAACTCATTTACTTATGGTTTTCCTCCACTATCATAAAGAAGTAAATTTCACAACTACCTAAAAAAGCAGATTATCTTTTAATGAAATCATGACTAATTAATAAAAAAAGATTTTTATTAAATCAATTTTTGTTTTAACTAATTTATTTAATTTACAGAGTCACAGGTTAAGTCGACCTAGATTCTTTAAGGTAGTTTTAGACATAGAATTTGTGTTGTTTTATTTTGGTTTCTGACCTAAATGAAATGTGCCATATAAGCTCTTTTACTATTGGTTAGCCCTTCATCAATTTTTTTTTCTGCGAGTTCTAATAATGACCCTAGAGTGTTATACCTTGTTGGAAAGCTGATAAAACGTAGATATTTTTAAGCTCATCTGCCGTTTCACTTCCATAGACTTTTTTACAGTGTTCTTAAGAAGAAAAAAATAATTATTTCATTTTCGACAAAAATACGTAATTTTTTGTAAAAAATCTTAAAAGTCCAATATCTTTAAAACGGTTAAGTTTGGGATAGGGTGTTTTATAGTGAAATCAATCAGAAATGACGGAAACAATCTCCTCTTAAAGGATCTAGCTAGGTCGACTTAACCCGTTACCCTGTTTTTAACCGATTTCAAAAAAGGAGGAGGTTCTCAGTTCGATGCGTATGTTTTTTTGTGTGTTACGCGATAACGCCGCCAAATGTGAACCGATTTTCAAAATTCTTTTTTGTATTCGGTAGAGTATATTTCAAGGGTGGGGTATCGTTTATACAACAAAGGAGGCAAACAAGCAGGCTGCCCGCCTGATGGTAAGTGCCTACATGCGCCTATGGTCCATGTGGTTCCTGTAACACTTGCAAATCTACAACTCCTCCAAGGACACCAATGTATGTTGCCATATTGTAACAAAAGATCTCAAATCACGAAGACGGGTGGGATGACCGAAGACGGTACCGGTAGGCATTATATAAACGAAAATGATCTGATTTTTATTTTACCACTGACTCATCATAGTATTTATAACTTTTAGATTGTCTTCAAGGGATACGTCGCAAGAAGGCAGTGAATTCTCATGAATGCAAGAGTGCCTCGGATTCTGCGCTCTCATTGCCCTGTGACAGTCACAAAGCGCTTCTGTGCACCATACACCAGCTGTGCAGTAACGTCGGCCACTTGTCGAAACAAATTAAGGAGTTGATGTGCAAAATGCTAGTTGGAAATGATTCTGGTCTATAGTTTATCAATCGATTTGCGAGTTCCTAACTGATATTTTGGATTTATAAATATATTGGTTGTAGTAATACTCAGGGAGGATTTTTGAGGATTTTTCCTGGTGGACTACCTCATAACTAAGGCGCCTTCAGAGCCTTCGCGCGAAGTACAACATTTCGCTCTAACCCCGTTTTGACCCATTTGTTCTATTGGTAGAACAAACATTAGAACAGATGGTAATAACCCGTTCAATGCCTTTGAACGTGACGCTCGGGTGAAACAACCGGCCCGTTCAAGACCTTCAGAGCGAGTTACAACCGAACAACCATCGAATTTGATGGTTGTAAAACGCTCTTGACGTTTATTACTAAAGTACTTACTCTTATACGATTGGATGATATTGGGGCCTTTATCTATTGCGTTATCTGCTAAAAAAGAAAAAAAATTAAAAATCCTAGGAAAGAGGAAGATAAAAGACATTGTTTCTGCAACGTGTTCAACACCTCAAAGTGATTTAAAAAAAATCCGGCCAAGCGCGAGTCGGACTCGCCCATGAAGGGTTCCGTAGGATTTATGACGTATTAAAAAAACTACTTACTAGATCTCGTTCAAACCAATTTTTGGTGGAAGTTTGCATGGTAATGTACATCATATATTTTTTTAGTTTTATCATTCTCTTATTTTATAGACGTTACAGGGGGGGGGGGGGGGGGACACACACATTTTACCACTTCACTTTGGACGTGTCTCTCGCGCAAACTATTCAGTTTAGAAAAAAATGATATTAGAAACCTCAATATGATTTTTGAAGACCTATCCATAGATACCCCACCCCACACGTATGGATTTGATTAAAAAAAATTTGAGTTTCAATTCTATGTATGGGGAACCCCCAAAATTTATTGCTTTTTTCTATTTTTGTGTGAAAATCTTAATGCGGTTCACAGAATACATCTACTTACCAAGTTACAACAGTGTAGTTCTTATAGTTCCGGAGAAAAGTGGCTGTGACATACGGACGGACAGACAGACAGACAGACAGACATGACGAATCTATAAAGGTTCCGTTTTTTGCCATTTGGCTACGGAACCCTAACAACCATACAACTACACTCCGAAGCTCTGAACGCTCCACTACGAATGCGAGGCATTCGCAGTACTACATAATTTCTGCCCCACTTTATCTTGAAGTATAGAGAATACTACTCACGGCAGTCATTGCGCGGGACAACGAACCACAACTCTCCTCTATACGTCAAGATGAAGCGCGGCAGAAACAGAAACTGTGCCTCACAAATGCCGCGTGTTGCTGCCGCGCATCTGTTTGGTCAAACTTTTAGACAACAAGTCCCTTTTTTTATTGCAACTAAGATGGCAAACAAGCAACTGCCTGTACTCTGTACAAGGGTCGTGTGCTTGGGTACCTCCGTCTTACCTGTTTCTGCCGCAAAGCAGCAGTGCTTGCATTGCTGTGTTCCGGTTTGAAGGGTAAGATATGGCACTGAAAGTACTGGGCACCGTGACTTTACATCCTAAGTCACAAGCTGGCAACGTACACTGCGGTTCCTGTGGGGGTTGAAGTTTTGTTGCGAATCTTACAGGAATCACATTTAGGTAGGTGACTGTTACCACTTACCATCAGGTGGGCAGTTTGCTTGATTGCCATCTTAGTAGCAATAAAAAAATCCTGATAGTAAGTGGTAAAAGTCACCTATAGCACATGTGGCTCTTGTGAGATTCGTCACAAAACTACAACCCCCACAAGAACCACAAAGTACGTTGCGTCTTGTGACATCAGACGTAGTCACACACTGTGGGTCACAGCAGTGGGACCATGGTTAATAGGGGGTAATTTCACTGCCAAATCTTACTCTTCAAACCGGAACACAGCAATGCAAGCACTGCTGCTTTGCAGCAGAAACATGTAAGACGGAGGTACCCGAGTAGACGACCCTGGTACAGAGTTCTCCCTCCTCCCTTGATGTTCAAAAATTTTCTTTTAATTTTTCACAAATTTTTTTGGGGCAGAAAATAAAATGTTTTAAAAATCTCTTAAGGGCCCGGTCTCGTAATAATCGGTGTTCTAGCAGAATTATCAGAGAAGTAATATTTTTTTTGTCATTAAAAATGCAATGAAGGAAATACATTTTACGTTAATTTAGAGTGCAGGACTTGAAGTTTCCATAACTACGGGGTATTAACCACTTAGAAACGAGCTATTATTAAGGCAAATAATAAAAAAACTGTATTTATAAAATCATTATAGGTAAATTTTATACAATCAAAACTTATCGAGAGTTTATAATAAAATACGCTGCGAAATCGGGGAAATTTCGACGCGTATTTGTTATAAACTCTCGATAAATGGTGTTCTGAACCTTACATTATTTTTTAAAGACCTATTCAACAATACCCACACGATGGGTTAGTCGAGAAAAAATAATTACTCCTACTTTACTTGTATGGGAGCTACCCTAAAAAATTTTTTTTTCAATTTTTTTTTCTACCACTTTTTCGTTTTCTAGTACTAATAGTCTCTGAGTAAAACCGGCGGTCCCACTAGTAGGACCACGAGGAAGACTAGTTCCTCGTGGTCCTACTGCAGATAATAATGTCTTACAGTAGGTCCACGAGGATGCCTAGTTCCTCGTAGTCCTACTGCGAAGTTAAATTATATAATGATAAATTTTCATGTTACTTTATATCAAGTTCGAAGTATGATATAAAAAACAAATAGTATTTTATTCGCCATGTACTTAATGATAATTTTAGAAAATTATATTTCCTCATCTTAACTTTTCTAGAAAATGACCATGCTTTCCGAAAGCGTGCATACGACCCGCGGCCTTACCGGCTAACTCATAGAGATGTGCGATGGCGGTAGCGAGGTACTCGCTATCGTTTTAATTTCACGGAATTTGCTATTATAAGTTGTACGAAAGCACAAGATGACGCCATAAAGGCAAGTTAAAACGATAGCGAGTATGCCAACGTAATGTTTGCGCATCTCGGACCACGGGGAGAGCAACAAACACGCGGTTCTATCGCCTAACTCATAGCAATGCACTAGCTATCATTCTAATGTCTCAAGCGGTATGAAATCACAAGATGACGTCATAAACGATAGCGAGTGAGTTTCATCAGTTTTATATCCTCTCCTATAACTGACTCGCTATCGTTTTAGCTCTCGTTTATAATGTTATCTTGTGATTTTGTACCGCTTGTGACATTATAACAATAGCGTGCAAATTCCTTAAAATTAAAACGATAGCGAGTACCTCGCTACTGGCATCGCACATCGCTATAAGTTAGGCGGCAGGACCGCGGGTCGTATGCACGCTTTCGGTAAGTATTGATCATTTTCTAGAAAAGTTACATGGCGAATAAAATACTATTTGTTTTATATATCATACTTCGAACTTGACATAAAGGAACATGAAAATTTATCATTTAACACTAGAAAGACCAAGGCCGTCAATTTGACGATTTCATTCTTAAATATTTTACAAACTATGTTTTTGTTTCTTTTCATATTTTATGACTTTTCCTAATTTGTTATCGTTAGCCTTAATCTATATAAAAAACTATAACATTATATGTGGTATATGAGATTCCTATACAAATACCTACTAAGACCGCACACCGTCAATGTGACGGCAGCTATAAGAATAGTAAACAAAGTTTTCTACAAACCAATGATAGTAATTTTGTTTTATTTTTTTTGAATTCTCAGTAAGTTTTTATTGTCTAGCTTGTTTACATTACACTTAGTAGACGTTGGTTTCATTTAGTGAGCACTCGTGATTTGTTATAAAAATGCGTCGCCATCTCAAAAGTTCCAAAATAGGTCAAGACCTGTTGCGATATCGGGATATACAACAAGATGTGTCAGGTGATGAAAGTGATGTCTATTTATCAGACAATCTTTGTAAAACCCGTGATGCAGAATTTCAGCTGGAACATGTCAATTCTTCATCAGAAGACTCCGAAGTAGATTCCCTTGCTACAAATAACAATATTATTGTAAATTCGCGCAGAGATCTCGTAGATCCATTATCCGCAGACAAAAAATGTTATTATTTTGAGAACTCTGCACCCCAATGTGAGAATAAGTATTGATAAAAAAGCCCGAGTCAGTTGAATTTTATTATAAAACAAAATTTGGTGTAGATGATGTGGATATCATCGATCAAATTGCACGCAAATATACCATAAGAGTTGGAAGTCGGAGATGGCCTGTTCACGTTTTTTTTTACTATATACTTGATTTAGCAGCTATTAACTCATGGATTCTGTACTGAAAAGTAATGGAAATAAATATTTCTCGGCATAATTTTATTCTTCAATTTAGTGCGATTTACGTGCAGAGTAGGTATGTGAAAAAAAACTTCTTCAGCTGCTACTCAAAGACAAGAAAGTAATTTTGAAACAAGTAAACGACGTACTACAAACAATAAGAGGCGGCAATGTCAATTCAATCATAATTGTAAAAAAGTAATACTTACATGTGAAAACTGCACTATCTGTAAAAAAGCTGTTTGTGGAGAATATATAAAAGATTTAAAAAAAACTATTATTACTTTCAAATATTACTCAGTTTAAATATTAAAATTGTATATTATTAATATAAAATAAATTTATATTATTTTTATTTCATTTTAAAACCAAAATACGCAATAATTTCATGAGTATTCTAACTGAATCACTGTGCCGTCAAATTGACGGCTGTGGTCTTTGAAGGTAGAGTATGAAGCCCGGTCTTTCTAGTGTTAATAATTTAACTTTGCACTAGGACTACGAGGAACTAGGCATCCTCGTGGACCTACTAGTAGGACATTATTATCTGCAGTAAGACCACGAGGAACTAGTCTTCCTCGTGGTCCCACTAGTAGGAGAAATTAGTAGGACCACGAGGAAACAGCCGTAAAACCGCGGACAGACAGCCAGACATGGCGAAACTATAAGGGTTCCTTGTTTACTACGAAACCCTAAAAATAATATACTAGTGAAGTGCTTTTTGTAGAGTGCTAGTGAAGGCTTCATGCAAGACTTAAACATCGTTCGTGGCCAAGCATTAGAGATTATATTATGTGTTTTCAATGATCACTCATGCGTATGGATCCCGGTCCCTGTCTCCACAGCAAGGTTCGAAGCGACAGTCGCACTCCAGCCCGCACAAATGGAACACGTAGGCGCAGAGAGTGAAGCAGAAGATACATCTGAGGCTCCCGCAGAAGTTGCAGCAGCACATGCCACCTGGTGATGTAGAAGACATTCTTAAAGTCAAATTTCTTCGAACGCTTTTTAGTGTATTTGAGGAAGGCCAATAATGACTGAGCTGCTTGCTGGAGTGATGAATTCAGCAGTCTGTGTGGTGTGAGACTCTATTGTCCGGTGGCTAATCATTGCAATGAAATTTGCTCTAAGTTCTCTCGTATTTCTGCCCTATAAGGGTCTGTACATGATCAGGATAAGCCTTGTCCTTTGACTACATACGAAATGATAGGATTAATTTACGTGGAAAAGACATAAACAATACTCATA
This sequence comes from Schoenobius gigantellus, assembly GCA_963935595.1. Classification (NCBI taxonomy): domain Eukaryota; kingdom Metazoa; phylum Arthropoda; class Insecta; order Lepidoptera; family Crambidae; genus Schoenobius; species Schoenobius gigantellus. The sequence goes on along the minus strand of OZ012562.1, from coordinate 17,718,811 downwards.
TATGCCACCTTGGTATTACGTTTGTTAGTAAAACCGTAGAGCACCAGCGACAGTGCGGTGGCCAGTACTCACACGAAATCTGTGCTAAGTTACGTAACCAGGTTCATAAAAGTGCATTGTCTAGTGAAATTGGTAATAACTTTCAAAAGTTCTTATTCGTTCAGGACATTCTTTACGGTTATCATATTGCCAACGTGAGTTTAGGATTGATTAAGAAGATTTCTGTACCTATATAGGTAACTATCAGATTTTTTTGGTGAAACTGTTTTAGAAAACGGTAATTACTTCTAAATATTAAAGATAAAATACCAGAATTATATAAATATGTTTTGGCGTGATGGGATGCCGTGAAATAGTTCATTAATACTTTACCTTATCTTGGTGTTTTGGTAGTAAATTATATACCGACTTATACGCAATATAAAATGAAAATTTGGTTGTTGTTCCTAATATAATATGTTCAATCAAAAATATATATTTTTTAAAGTCTTTCATCTTTGTCATGGGTTAAGTTGAAATCATGGAGATACAGAGGGTAACGCATGTCAGTATAACAATCCTTGTTGGTCTATATCGAGCGAGGTAGACTTTGTTTATGTTCTGTTGTGAGGTGCTTCCGAAATCAAAAAAATTCGGCATCCTAAAGGTAACCAAAGGTAACAATTTTTAGGCTCTGAGGGGCAATCGCACTATTTATAACGTTTGCAACAAATCAGAAACGTTTTCGTTCTTAAAGATTTCTAAAACACCTTCACAGCTGCCAGATGTCAAATTATATGGGAACTGCCCTGCGAGCATGGACTTGTCGATCGACATATATCGATCGACAAAAGCATCTGTCCTTTTCACTCGTTAGGAATATCTGTCGAGTATGTCGATCTTAGCTGTCAAGTTTTGTTTATCGAGAGTTCCATGCTCGCGCCGCGGTATCGATTTGGTTTTGGCTAAAATCACAGACTACTAAGTAAGTAACCAAGTTGATTTAGTTGAAGCGTTCGTAATAAGTGCGATTGCCCCTCTGATTGTTGCCCCCCTGTGAAATCGCAAAATTTGCGAAAATATGCAACATAAGCGGCCATATCTTTTGATCTAGTTTACTTGTTAGTACATACCTATGTTTTTTGCAGCTGAAAGAGACCGTAGACCCGAGTATTTAATATAAATGTCAGTTTGATATCTCTACGCGTTCCAGAGAAAAAGGGTCTTGACAAGCAGATGGACAGACAAATGGAACACGTAGGCGCAGAGAGTGAAGCAGAAGATACATCTGAGGCTCCCGCAGAAGTTGCAGCAGCACATGCCACCTGGTGATGTAGAAGACATTCTTAAAGTCAAATTTCTTCGAACGCTTTTTAGTGTATTTGAGGAAGGCCAATAATGACTGAGCTGCTTGCTGGAGTGATGAATTCAGCAGTCTGTGTGGTGTGAGACTCAAATTATATGGGAACTGCCCTGCGAGCATGGACTTGTCGATCGACAAAAGCATCTGTCCTTTTCACTCGTTAGGAATATCTGTCGAGTATGTCGATCTTAGCTGTCAAGTTTTGTTTATCGAGAGTTCCATGCTCGCGCCGCGGTATCGATTTGGTTTTGGCCAAAATCACAGACTACTAAGTAAGTAACCAAGTTGATTTAGTTGAAGCGTTCGTAATAAGTGCGATTGCCCCTCTGATTGTTGCCCCCCTGTGAAATCGCAAAATTTGCGAAAATATGCAACATAAGCGGCCATATCTTTTGATCGCGTTTACTTGTTAGTACATACCTATGTTTTTTTGCAGCTGAAAGAGACCGTAGACCCGAGTATTTAATATAAATGTCAGTTTGATATCTCTACGCGTTCCAGAGAAAAAGGGTCTTGACAAGCAGATGGACAGACAGATAACGAAGTGATCCTATAATGGTTCCATTTTTACCTTCAGAGGTACGACACCCTGAAAATTAATAAAAATCAATCATTCATATAAATTTAGAATCATGGATTACGTAGGCATAAAAAATAAATAAAGGATAAAATAAAACCTACTTTCTATTCAAATGCGTAAAAAGTGTCCACACCAAACGCAATTATTATTGAATCAAATACCTAGTAAACAAAACAAATGGCCGAGCAAAGTATAACATTGACCTATTTTCTTGTTCTCCTCGCTAATATTCGGGAAAGGAGTAAAGTTCCCCGTTACGGGCTTATTTCACTGGCCACAGAAAGTATTAAACTAATAAGAATTGGGCGATACATCACCGTGTAGGGTGACCAAACGCGAAAACAATTTTCGAGATTCAATGTTTATTTAGTACGCAGCTGGTCGTATTCAAATTCAAAAATCTTTATTCAACTTAGGCATTTACAGGCACTTATTGACGTCAAAACAAAGCATCTAATTTAAAGGAAACATATTAACCTTGTATGTGCATACATATTGAATATACTCGAGATGTCTGCAAATACAAGTATATGAAAAAAAGGTTAACTCTACCCTACTCTTGTATGTAGGGCAGAACCACATTGCCCTAACCTCAAGCAAACACAGGCATACTTCTGTCCACGATACACGGCTCTTAGGATGGCACGTTGAATATGCCTAAACCTACTGAAAGAAGCTTCTGGACAACGGCGACGGGAGGAGCGCTCCCCCTCCTCCGACTACGTCATTTAAAGATAAGATAAGCAATAGAGCCTTGATTCTCTTGAGTTGTTGGTAGCACTTAAAGAGACAACCACACACTATCATATACAGAGGGCCCTTCTTTAGGCTACCAAGAAACACCTGAGTTAAATTGAGCACTACCGTCACGTAAGCCGGGACGGAAACACTCGAAACCTTAGTGCACTCTGTCACCAACCGATTTACTCGCCAGCCTACGGCGTACTGGCCCCCTAGACAGATGCCACACGCTAACTTTTCTGCAGTCGTTCCGCAGAAAAAATGTATGAAGATGACATTAGCTGCGGAAAAATTGCGTGCGTGAGGTTGTCGCAGGATTTTTTAATTTTATATCTAAGAGGGTTGGTAAGCGCGCCCTCATGCGTACGCGCCTACTCATTTGTTTTTAATACCTACCTTAGCTTACGATGTATGACCATATATATGTGTCTGAATACTGGACTAAGCTCAGTCGGGCTAGCACGAACATTTGCCTCAATGTCTTCGCATCGTCACCGTGAATATTTGTATTGGAATTGTACAGCGCCTAAAATTCTCATACAATCTGTTTGGGTTGGCTGGCAGAGATTTCTTATAGAAATAAGCCTACCCTTGTACATGTCATTATAATTGTATTTGCTTTAGATTTGTTTGTGTACAATAAAGTATTATATATGTTACGCTCAAAGACCGATAACGCTCATTGAGCGAAAAAATAGCTCACAACGCGTTGTGGTCACAGTAAAACATCCACATGGCGAAATTCGTGTTATGGCTCCAATGAACGTTGTGGCAATCACAGAAAGACCACATAGCGAAATTCGTGTCGTGGCTGACATGCTATTCGACCACGACGTAAGGACATCTACCATAAACGTTTCGAGATTAGTAGGACTCGTATCGCAAAGCACTGTGCGTCGTAATCAAATATGGTTCCATACGCCCATGGCTTTTCTTCATTACCACAACGCGTCGAGGTCGAATAGCATGTCAACCACGACACGAATTTCGCTATGTGGTATTTCTGTGATTGCCACAACGCGCCGTGAGCGTTTTCATTAGAGCCATAACACAAATTTCGCCATGTGGATGTTTCACTGTGACCACAACGCGTTGTGAGTTATTTTGCTCAGAGAGCATTTGTTGAATGTCTCTAGTTGAGAAAATATTTATTATTAGCTGCGCCTGCGATTTCGTATGTCATTTCATTAAAATTCGGGATGAAAAGAAGCCCATGTCTTTTTCAAGGGCTTAAGCTATCTCTATACCAAATACCATTTAAATTATGTCAGTGGTTTATGCAAGACGGCATAACAAATAAACTCACTTTCTTCTAATTTAGTATTGAAATATTTGTTTATTTCGTTTCTATAATGTATGTGTATTACGTACTTATTAAGTATCTGTTGCATTTTTTATCTTTCCCGCTTTAATATGTTTCTCTCCAAAATACCTAGTAAGTTTGGCTGAAAGAGATCTCTTTTAGGGATAAGTCCACCTGTGTACATGTTCTGTCTATGATCTTTTTAAGTAACTTTTTATATGCACTATAAATAATATATATCATTATTAAACCTTTTTAATTGTGTAGAAAAAAAAAAACGTTTTTAAGCAATTAAGGCTGACTTGCATAATACTCACTAATAACGAGAAACGTGTTAATGTGTTTAATCCAATTTCATTTAATCTAAAATTGACTGAAACACAGCTATGTTGAATGCGTTTATTATTAATCACATTTAGTGAATAGGTATTGCGCAAATTATCCTAAGTATAATAGTATAGGTGTCATCATCATTATCACAACAGCTCACATACGTCCCCACCTAGGGGCTCGAGCCTTCCCTTAGTTAGGGTGTTTAGGCCTCAGTCAACCACGCTGGCCCAGTGCGGAATAAATGACTACACATACACCTTTGAATTTCTTCGCACCTGCGAAGTATGCAGGTTGCCTAATGATAATTCCCTTCACCATATGAGCGTCAGACAAATGTACATATGAAATTCGAAAACGAGAAACACATTGGTATGTACAATATGGCGGTTTCGAGCCACGGACTTTGGAAGGCAAGTGCCGGGTCCACAACGCCACCGACGTTAGTATAGGTGTAGACAAGTCTAATTACACCTAAGATGTTGAAATCCGTCAAACGAAAAGTGTTTAGGCATGGATTATTAGATAATAGTTACTAGTTTAGAGTACAGAGAAATAGACCCCCAGAATATGAGTTTCGGATGCTGCTGGTAAAAATAAATTGACGGCGCGCAAAGTACACAATATTTTTCTGCTATTTATTGGTCATAAAGGTAGGTACTTGAAAATTATACTATTTCAAATCCGCATGAAATATGCTTGCAAATATGTTAAAAAATAAAAAATAGATACAGTCGAACATAGAACCTCCTCCTTTTTCGAAGTCGGTTAAAAAGACCAAAGATTGAAGCAAGCTTCACTTGAATTTATCTGCAGTTGAGATCTTTTTTATAATTCTATAACATTATGGCGATAAATTCATGTAGGACGATGGTTGTTAGCCAAGTCTCAAGTCGTGCCTCAATGACAAATCGGATTTCAGGCTTCAGAATCGGAACAGCATAACAAAATAGTTCATTTTTTCAATTGCAATATACCTATAATGAAAATAGAATATTATAATTAGATTTCGCAAGCCCAAATAGGTTTCTAACCAAAAAAGTTATAACTTTTTTTGATTATACTTTCAATATACAGACTGTCCTGTTATTTCACAAAGTTTGGTCACCGTTACCGTACAAAGTTGTGAGCTGCGACCACAATGCGTTGTCGCGTGAAATTGGACACTATCGGTCACTTCCTTTCTAAGGTCACTTCATGCTGGTAGCGATGAGAATATTGTGGAGCAGCTAATGGCTGATAACGGGGTGAAAAAAATGAGAATATCCTATTATATCCGCATGACACCACAGAACACACTGTATTTTATCTAGTGGAATATCAAGACCTCTATTCCAATATGTAACAAAGAGTGTGATCACAGGTCGCATTCGCGAGGGAAAACCTAGTATTGATCCTAGTAATTGAGGTCCTAGTACTGATTAGACCTATTGTAATTTTAAGTCCAAGTAGATCAACTTATTTAATTAGTTGAAATAATTGGAAGAAATGTGTCCAATATGTCCAACTGGTAGAACAGATAGTTGAACACATTAGAATAGAGTAAATCAAGTAGTGTATCGAAGCATAATATAATTATCTGCATTTTATTCCTGTAAGAGATACTACATCAAGCTATCTAAAACTTATAACTTTTTTTTATACAACTAAGTTGACAAACAAGCAAATTGCCCAATTGGTAAGCAGTCACCTATAATACATGTGACTCTTGTGAGATTCGCAGCAAAACTGCAACCCCCACAAGAATCACAGTGTACGTTGCCAACTTGTGACATAAGATGTAAAGTAACTATACCCAGTAATTACACTAAAAAAAAAGTATCTGGGTAATACATTTACTAGAAAAGCCTACTAAGATACAATTATGCACCTCTTGTTAGTAATTATACATCGACTAAACGACCAAAAATGTAGCATGTATAATGCAGAGTTAAGATTTTTTTTTGCTTTTGGCTGGCACGCCTCATGTATAAGTCACGAACAAGGGTGCAAAAAAGTTGTTAATATAATTCAATGGTCCATAGGTCTTGTCTATTCTATGATAGATAGTCCTTAGATACCTAACTAGTCCATAGTTTAAAAATACATCATTGCCACCACAGCTCATATAAGCCGATGGACTCGAGCCTACCCTAAGTTAGGGTGTCTAGTCTAGACCTTAGTCAACCACGCTGGCCCAGTGCGGATTGGTCGACTTCACATACAACTTAAAATTTCTTCACATAATATGTTTGCAGGTTGCCTCACGATGTTTTCCTTCACAGTAGGAGCGTCGGACAGATGTACATTATGAAATTCGAAAAAACGAAAAACACAATGGTACATAGCAGGATTGAGCCCCGGATTAGAGGGCCGAGTCCACTGCTCCACCGACGCCCTTTAAAAATTCGACCGCTTTAATTTCAACGACGTATAAAACTCCCTCTTCGGAATTCAGGAAGGACCGTCTAAGTACTATTAGAAACCGGAAGATAACTTCAGCGTACAACGCGTCTTCCGAATACGGTCGAATCAAACGCACGCTCATTGTGCGATTGATTGGCAATCAAACTTCGTGGTGAGTTTGTAATGTCCCGACGTCGCCGTGTGCCGACCGCCCGGACACCGGTTGCGAAACATACCTAGCGAATTGCTTAGTGACGTAACCGTAGGGGTCGAGTCGTAATTTTTTCAACTCGGGTAACTAGAGTTGAAATAGGTTCTAACTCGGGTTGCAACTCGGGCTGACTCGGGTCGAGTTGATTCGACCGACTGACGATTCGAAGTCGAATTTATTTTTGTGTGTTTTGTAATAAAACGAAACTACATTATTTATCCAAAAATTTCGATATAAATATGCTCGAGTTAGGGCTATTCAACTTGACTCCCCCACTGCTACGCGTAGCGGCACCATGCGCCGTAGTAGTCCGAGTCAGTAATTAATGACCGAGTCAACTCGGTAGATGAGAAAATCAACGCGGGTCAACGGGCTGGATGGCGATCCCGAGTTGCCCGAGTTATTTAACTCTAGTCGACCGTCGCTACGTAACCGTCTGATCGCCGCTGGTAATAAGTACTTTGTCAATTTAAAAACTTCGCATTCGGCAGCATTTACAGCTGCGTATAAATTACGCGCGACAAACCCTCGAACATTGGCTCGCGCGGCAACCCCGTCATAAGCGCGGCTGCCGCGCGAGACAATGTTCGAGGGACTCTTTGTTTAAATAATTAATGCTTTTATTAAATAAATCCTGAGTGTAGCGGAGGATTTAAAGCTCACCCAAGACTGCTTTATCCCAGAGCAAAATACTTTTCGCACCACCTGCTAGAAAATAGAAACAAATACGAAAAAAATTCAGCATTTATTAAAAATTAATTTAATATTAAATCATAAAATTATTATATTACTTTAAAAAGTCACGAAACTTCTGTATTGAAAACACTATACAGAAGAAGTGGTTGTATTTCCTTAATCCGTTTGCTTTTATAAGTTGGAAAATTTACACCTACAAATGTAAACAAAAATTTAAAAGATGACGCTGATATTGAACTTGAACGCAGAGCCTTGGCTGTGTGGGGGGACATGCTGGCTCGCAGGTTTGCTCACTGCTCTACTCATGTTAAAATAACGTAATTTAAGGCTTACTGCCAGTCTTTCTACACGAGCAGACTGTGGGTCAGTTACACTCAACGAGCATACAACGCGCTGCGTGTACAATATAAAAATATTTTTAGAATGTTGTTGCGGCTGCCGCGGTTCTTAATTAAATAATCTATACTAACATTATAAAGAGGAAAGATTTGATTGTTTGTATTGAATAGGCTTCGAAACTACTGAACCGATTTTGATGAAAGTTGGTATAGGGATAGTTCGAGACCAGGGGAAGGACATAGGGTAATTTTCCTACGGTACCTTTTTTTTAAGGTGGGGGAAGCTGACAAGGCCGCCCCAAGGATATGCCATTAGACTCGGATGTACACCCCATACCTGGCTAAGCCACCCTCCAGCAACTACTACCCTAATAGAGGCACAATCGGGATCGGTTTTAGTCATTCCCCAAGTGCGGCACCTAACCTCCTTTTTTTTTTTTTACAAGAGAGAAAATACAGTCTTTACGGTATTCGACAAGGGAATTGAGCTGACTAGGCCACCCCTTGGATATGCAGGACTCGGGTAGAAGACCCACTACCGGCTAAAAACTCTCTAGATACTTATACCTCCGTGGAGACACAATCGGGATCGGCGTTGGCCATTCCCCGATTGAGCCCCCTGGAGGGTTGCCTGGTGCCAGGGCTTACCTCTACGGAGGGGGTCGACAAGTATCTTGAGAAATTCGACCCCCCCAGACGGCCAAGCTAGGGGTGAAAAGTATCTCCCGGCCGGTGGTCATCCGGCCGAGCCATTTCAACCGCCAGCTTGCTAGGGGAGCTGGCGCGCGTTGAGGAACGCACGCCTCCTCCTCCCCAACCGCCTGCGCCGGAGCGGTACGGCGAGAGGGTCATCCTCTCGCGCCCGCTCCGCAGCCTCCTTCTGCGAGATAACGTCCTCGCAGAAGGAGGCGACAGCCTCCCACGCCGCCGCGCTGGTCAGCATCTCCCGTGCGACGCTGGCCAGCGCGACGGGCGTACCCCTACCTAGGCCCAGCGCGAGAGCTAATGCATCGCGCTGGGGTCGCCAGGCCGGGCACTCCGAGAGGGTGTGCCCGGCCGTGTCGTCGGGAGCGCCGCAATGGTGACACTGCGGCGTCTGCTCCCTCCGTGCGACGTGATGCAGATAATGTCCGAAACACCCGTGCCCGGTCATCATCTGCACCATCCGGTAGGTGAGGCTGCCTCGCCGGCGCCCAACCCACTCCTCCAACACTGGACGAACGGCCTCGATCGTCCAGTGGCCGGCAGCTGGGTGGGCGAGCGTCTCGGCCCACTGGCGGAGAGCCTCCCTCTGCGCCAGGTGCCTCGCGCGCGCCACCTCCTGCGGGAGGGGCCGCTCCCCCCGACTCCTCGCTGCCACCCGATGTCGGTGCACGGCCGCAAGGACGCGTGCCTCAACATCCCACGGAGGCGAGCCCGCTAGAACGCAGGCCGCCCCGTGAGAGACCGTGCGGTAGGCCCGCACGGCCCGAGTGGCAATGACCCTCTGCGGCCTGCGCAGGAGGGCCATCGTTCGGGGGGCGAGACGCTCCGCCCAAATCGGGGCTCCGTATAGCGCCATCGACTTTATCACCGTCTGATAAAGTCGACGGCACGCTGCGCCCGGTCCCCCCACGTTGGGGAGGACCCGTCCGAGGGCTGCCGCGGCGGCAGACAGCCTTGGGGCGAGGAGCTTGAAATGCTCCTCGAAATCCCATCGGGGGTCCAGCACCAGACCGAGATACTTCATGGAGCTCTCGACCTGGACTTGGACCCCCTCCACTCGGACACGGAGCCCCGCCTGGGGTCTGCGTCGACGCGGCGGCCTGAACGTCATGGCCGTCGTCTTCTCGACGGCCACGTCCAGCCCGAGGAGGCGGATGCGCCGGACGACCATCGTAGTGCCGACCGACGCCAGGTGGACCGCCTCCTCGTACGTGCGCCCCTTCGCCGCGACAAGGGTGTCGTCGGCGAAGCAGACAACCTCCATATTCGGCAGGAGGTTGCCCCGCAGAACCCAGTTGTACCCCAGGTTCCAGAGCAGAGGGCCCAGCACGGAACCCTGGGGTACTCCCGCCACCATCGGCCACCTGTGGACGCGACCGTCCGCCCCTTCATACACGATTTCCCTCCTGCGGAGGTAATCGGTGATGAGGGAGCGGAGGTAGAGGGGCACTCCGTGGAAACGCAGTGCCTCCTCTATGCATTCGTGGGGGAGGCTGTTGAATGCGTTGCGGATGTCTAACGACACCGCAACGACAACCTCCCCCGCCGACGTGGCCCCCTCAGTCCACCTCTTGAGGTGGGCCACCGCGTCCACGGTGGACCGGCCGGTGCGGAAACCGTACTGGCGCTCGGCCAAGTCCGGTCCCGGGGCACCTAACCTCCTAACCTAACCTAACCGTGCACTGTGATTGGTTGAAGCTAAAATAATCCCACTTGGGTCGTTTAATGTTTCTGGCAAACAATGTCGCGTGGTGTTTATCTTGACTAGTATTAAAGATAATCTTATTAGTAGCAGTTTTCATTCATTTCAATAATAATTATTGGTTTTTACGAAGAAACTTCACTGTGATATCTTGACTCCGATATTATTTAGCTATATGAATGACTTTGTCAATTTAAAAACTTCGCATTCGGCAGCATTTACAGCTGCGTATAAATTACGCGCGACAAACCCTCGAACATTGGCTCGCGCGGCAACCCCGTCATAAGCGCGGCTGCCGCGCGAGACAATGTTCGAGGGACTCTTTGTTTAAATAATTAATGCTTTTGTTAAATAATTAAATCTTGAGCGTAGCGGAGGATTTAAAGCTCACCCAAGACTGCTTTATCCCCGAGCAAAATACTTTTCGCACCACCTGCTACAAAATAGAAACAAATACGAAAAAAATTCAGCATTTATTAAAAATTAGTTTAATATTAAATCATAAAATTATTATATAAAATTATAAACTTTCATGAATGGCCGCCAAAATTGAAAAAGACGCCAACTTTACCCAATCGGACACTGGCAAGTGGGTCAAATTTAGCTTGCAAGGTTTGACCCAAACAAAAAGGGCGAGCTAAATAAAACCGTTTAAAAAGCGGGTGGAGCTAAAGAAAAAACACGGCGGTATAACTTTCCTATCAATGATTACATCGTTTAGACCTCGAACATTCTACAAGATAGTGCAAAGCGACTTTACACCATTATCGGTCTACGTAGTCCGTCTCTGCTTAGCTATTTTTTGCTTTGCCTAAAAAAAATTATCAAAACAAAGGGAATTAAAGCCATGGAGTAGGGACTCGCTACGTCACAAGTTAATTCAATTCAATTCAATTCAATATCTTTATTGCATGTCACAAGTTTAAAAAAGATGTTAGTCGAAATAAAAAAGAACATATGTGACACCCTGTAAGGGCGTAGCAATAATAAAGAAGTATTATAATCATGCATTACTCACATTAAATTAAATAAGCTCAAAATATTATAATAACAAAACAATTACATTTATCTATTCTATATAAATTATATCACATTTAATTCATTTCAGTTAGTAAAAAACTTCCCTACGTGTGACGTCATGCGGCATGTATCGTTGTAAGTTGTTGATTACTTAAAAAAAGAAAAAAGAAATACGTGTGTAATATTTTTATTTCCATGCTCCGAGCTTTCATTTCCAATATTTAATTTTTTTGCAATAATAATAGCAGTAATGTAAAAAACAGATAAGTAGGGCAAGTTTTAAAGATATTTTATGGATACTTTGAAATGCTAATAATTTGAAATTCGAAAAATATCACTGCTTCTTAGTACAATAATAATTATTAATATAACAATCTTTGCTCCTAATTTCAATAATACTTAATTACTTCAAACTGTAATTTAATGTATGTATTACTAAAATTCAATTGGTTTATTCAAATTAGATTATTTATTACCCTTGCGGGACATGGCTGATCATGGTGTCTGAACGTAAAAAAAATATAATTACTTGCACGTCAAAGAAGCTACGCCTATAGTTTACAAGACAACACCGGGAGACCTTTTACTGAAAAGAAACAGCAAAAAACCAACAAGGGTTACCTTTTCCCGCCCTTTATAGTTATAGAGATGTCAACTGGAAGCTGGCCTCAGAGGAAATAGTTTGATCTCGAATTCCATTACAAGATTAGATACCTATGGTATTAGGTTTACCAAGTTCCGTACATATTTCATAACAAGTCCTCTATGCTAATGTGATGTAAACAGGGTTCTTAGTATCTTAGTTTCGAAGTTTCCCTATTAGACGGTGCGTCTAGTAGGTGCTACTTCCGATTTCAAATACAGTGTCGGAAGCTGAGGTCGGAAGCGCTCAGTAATCTGTGGTAATGTCTTTAAGTACCATGGATAGTCTTTACTAATTTGAATTTCCTGCCTTTAATCTGTATTATAGAGTGTAGAAACCCACGTATTGAATGAACCCATTAACAACATCATTTTTGCCTTCTAGACCGTACCTGGGATACCTACCGATAAATATTTTAATATGACAGTTACCTTTTTCGGGGTTTTTATACCAAACTAAAGGAGCGTCGGTGGCGCTGTGGACTCGGCATTTGTCTTCCAATCGGGAGGTCCGGGTTCGAGACCGCCATGTACCACTGTGTTTTTCGTTTCGAATTTCATATGTACATTTGTCTGACGCTCGTACGGTGAAGGAAAACATCGTGAGGCAACCTGCATACATCTGCGAAGAAATTCAAAGGTGTATGTGAAGTCGACCAATTCGCACTGGGCCAGCGTGGTTGACTAAGAGGCCTATTCACCCTAATATACAGGGTAATTTTTAAAACATAAAAAACCTCCCAGGGGCTGATTCTAGTGCTCAGATGCAACAACTTTTTATATGGGACCAACATCGAAATCGCAAAAAAAAATCCACTTTCCCATACTAAAGTCTCGATCAGCTAGCCTAGTTTGTATGGAGAAGTGTTTTTTTTGAGATATCGATATTGATCCCATACAAAAAAGGGGTTCCCAACCTTTTACCCTATGCGCCTCACCCAACATTATGCCAAAATACTACGCCCCCCTAGGGGCCGGGGGCGTATTTAAATAAAACTTTTATTCAATCTGTGCTGCCAATTTTTTCACTATATGGAGAAGGAAATTGTGAAAAAATGAATTGAGGTTGATAAAACTCCCAAATGGCTTCGTAATTTTATTGTCAATTGAAGAATCAGCGTTCCTAGTGTGGTAGGCTATAAAGCGCCATTCACTGTTGTTATTGTGTATAGATATCTAGATTACGAGAGTCAATACAGGAGTGACGCGTCATATCGGAACAGCTTTAAAATACTCGTAACAGGTTACAAAAAAGCGAGTAAAAACTACGACACCACAACAACTTCTTACTCAATTAATTAACGTAATTTCTGTAACTCGACGTATTTATGTATTTGACAATTAAAATGAATTAGTTAATTTCTAGAGGCCTTACTAATAAATAACCAATGTATACACCTGATTTAGTTAAACAGTGTTTTGTCACGTTCACTCGAATGACATTTCAAATTCTAACAAAAGAGACAAAACACTACTTAACTATACAAGGCTTATAAATTGGTTATTAGGAAGGTCTTTAATATTAAGTTTTGACATTTTAATAATTTGTTTCTCAATTTGACATTACAAATAATGAAATGCATTTTCTTGTTATTTAATATTTTATAATCGATATTAAATACGTACAATGATTTTAATTGACATCTCATGATCTAATGTTTTTATATAAAACAATTTGACTTGAAATTATAAATATTTGCACGCCATTTGCTTATGGCAGACATTTAATGGAACTTACGGAATTTTTACAGCAGACCTATTGTTGTACTACATGTTTAGCAAATAACTCATTTCATTCATTTATTCATTCATACGAAACGGCTATAAATCTTAATTAAAAATAATGCCTACCATAAATAATGTCATATTTTAACTTGAAAAATTAATGACAAAAACATATATTTTTACATATATCAATGTAATTCACAAAGAGTTTTTTTAGTGAGCCTTATTTTCCCTAAGATTCGAGCTGCCTGTTCAGTTTCCGCACAATAAAAGTTCAAAGTTGTTTACAAATAGGCCGCATTTTGGATAAGAAATTTTGTAGAAATGAGAGAATTAAATTACGTGTTTTACATTCTAGGTTAATCAACATTTACCGTGGAGTAAATGTTGATTAACTGCAAAAATGTAACGTCGGGCTTCCCAGTAGGTCTGGTGCTGCACCTGATGTCGCTTTGGTCGTATTGGTTTACATCTGATTAACATGAGTCAGGATATAGACAGTGCAACTGTGGTGACGCACCAACTTGTGCAACAAAGGGTGTAGTCGAATTTAGGAACACCATACAGGATTAATCGTAAAAATTTTTTTACAAAAAAATTAAACCGAATTCAAAAACACCAAAAAGTCATAAATAATTTTAGAATACATACAACATCACAGTTTTATATTGAAGTTGGTGCCAAAGTAACTAAGTAGGTATATTAATTTTTCCTTTCATTTTTTAAGACTTTCCAGGTGATCATTGCTTGGCACCGACTTCAATATAAAACTGTGATGTTGTATGTATTCTAAAATTATTTATGACTTCTTGGTGTTTTTGAAGTCTAAAACCGACTTCAAAAACACCAAAAAGTCATTTTTGTAAAAAAAAATTTTTCAATTTTTTTAGTTTATAATATGTACATGCGTTTTAGAATTTGAGCCAAGGCAAACACCAGAACAACTTAAAATAAAACGTCTTTCTCTCTAAACAGTACTGAAAGAATTATTTCCGAACTCCTAACCTACCAGAAACCTTCCATCATCAGCTCAGTAACATGATTGATGACTATCAGATGCAAATACCTGAACATCTTCAGCAAAACATGAAACACGTTGGACATGCCTATTAAATTCAAGGGTTTCCCTCGATTTTTATAGGATTCCATCATCAGATCATGACATGGTGACAATGGGGCCACCTCGGGAGTATACTCTTTCGATTACAAAAAGAACTTTGAAAATCGGTTTACAAATGGCGGAGTAATCGGTGAACATACGGTGACATGCCTATGAAATTCAAGGGTTTCCCTTGATTTAGATGAGATCCCATCCACAGATCATGACATGGTGACAATGGGACCACCTCGGGAGTATACTCTTTCGATTACAAGAAGAATTTTGAAAATCGGTTTACAAATGGCGGAGTAATCGGTGAACATACATAAAAAAAATAGATACAGTCGAACATAGAACCTCTTCCTCTTTCGAAGTCGGTTAAAAACATCTGCAACCTCGCAGGATTAGATAGCTAACATAACAACGTTTGTTTTACAAGTTTTAAGACAACAAATTGCTCAAAAATCAATTTTCAAGTTTTATTGCACTGTCGTGACATTGATAAGTCTATGTAAGGTGCGGAAGATTTTGAATGATGTTAGCTATCTAATCCTGCGAGGTTGCAGGTGTTTTAAAATTAACCCTGTATAATTCAGAACAGCTTCTAGAAACTGATATTCCTGCCTGAAGAGGCTAGATGTTTTTTTTATTAAGACTTACTTAGTGCTTTATAAGATAAAGTGAGATTTGAAAAGGGAGATGTGACAGGTCGCGAACACGGTTGCATACCTCGCCCCGTATCTTTATAGTTCAGGAGCAGTTTTAGGCCTACAGTCTGCGTTGTTTCTACCATATTATTATGTCATTTGTATTTTCAATTTATTTATACACAGATCAATGTCTTCAATTTATTGTGTTGCCAGGTCATGAAACGAGCTGACATTTTACTGGAACAGTATCCGCTGGAATAGATACCTGAACTGCAGCCCTAATACATGCGGACTAACAGACTGCCACTTTATGTGCAGACTCTCAATGATTGAGAAGCCAGTCAGAAGAGAGTTACTCGATCTAATTCCCAGTAATGGATT
Source organism: Schoenobius gigantellus (assembly GCA_963935595.1). Lineage (NCBI taxonomy): Eukaryota > Metazoa > Arthropoda > Insecta > Lepidoptera > Crambidae > Schoenobius > Schoenobius gigantellus. Next base: position 17,702,961 of record OZ012562.1, on the reverse strand, counting down.
GAGTCTGCTTTTATTCGTGAGCCAGTTACTTATTCTGTTAAATTGTGTTACAATGTCTAATTCACTGTTACAGGTGGGATTTTCTTCCTTAGATAATCAAACTATTTGGTCTCCATACCAATTAATTATAAACGGACGGATATCAGATCCTATAATTTTAATAATGTTCAAACTATGTCCTATTCCAATTTTTTCGAAATTCCAAAAGTGTGAATTTACCTATCATGAATGATTAGAAAATTATTATAATAGTTACAATATACTTATATGGAATTAATGAAATCAGTTTTATTCAAATCGCTAGCATATCAGCTTATAACTTCATCATCACAGCTCATATACGTCCCTACCGAGGGGCTCGAGCCTACCCTATATGAGGGTGATTAGGCCTTAGTCAACCACGCTGGCCCAGTGCGGATTGGTTGACTTCACATACATCATTGAATTTCTTCGCAGATGTATGCAGGTTTCCTCACGATGTTTTCTTTCACCGTAGGAGCGTCAGACAAATGTACATATGAAATTCGAAACGAAAAACACATTGGTACATGGCGGGTCTCGAACCCCGACCCCCCGATTAGAAGGCAAGTGCCGAGTCCACAGCGCCACCGATGCTCACTGCTTATAACATTATCAGAAGAAATTAAGTATCGTGGTATATGGATTTTTGACGGGACTCATCAAGCAAGATAGCCTCAGTGCACATTTTGATCAACGGGCAAACTCGAATCGATCCCCACCAACACTCACTGAGCCAAGTGGTAGAGAATATGCTTCTTCTTTGGCCTATGATCAACAGTGAGTCGATTGTTACTGTTAATATTTAACAGAGCGCATACGCAATTTTGAAAACGATACTTTGATTTTAACATTAACAAAATATCCTGTAACAATGAAGTATTAATGTTGTTTCGACCTCAATTTAGTCTAAATAGATTTCAGAATCAGGCTTTAAAAAAATAGATAGGTAACAATGTCCACTAAATTAGATTGTCTATAAATCACTTGTGTGCCAGATTGCCTAGTTTTTGAGTGATTGCAAACATACAAATACTTAAATACAAACCTTTATATTTTCCTGTAATTTACAGTAAATTTTTAACTTTATTAAATAATGCAAAGAGGCTAGGCGGAATACCTGAAGTTCTGACAACTTCAGATATTCCGCCTAAGAATAGTGCTACTGTGCCAAGAGTAGAATTGACATAAAATAATTGTAATTGAAAACGTTAGCTGTAGTCCAATATTGTGTATTTTTTATTCTTACAGGGAAAAAATGAAAAAGCAATTTTCATTTTGCATCTTTTGAAAAAAATTAAATAGTAATTTCCTAGTAAATACTATATTTTTCACGTCTACCATTTGGTGTTATTGGAATAGCCCGACTGTCCTTAGGTTTAGTTACTCCTCCATTTATTTGTGCCAGGATTCTCGGGACAGTAACACGGTTTAGGGCACCGTGACTTAGGTCCAGGTTGGGAACAGTTTCTATGATTAGGAGGGCAGCAACCAGTTTCCCTCTGTTTATCATTCACAGCGTTTGTGGCGTTGCGCATTTTCATCATCATTTTGTTGATCTGCGTCGTTAGTAGTCCGATCGTGTTGCACATCTCCTCCATAGTCTCTAATGATGGGAAATTGTTTAAGTTTTGGTGTGTTGGGTGAGGATGATTCATTCTTGTGTCACCAGATACATTATTAACATTCGTTGAACAGCCAGATGAACATCTATTGCAATTTGCACAGGTATCTGAATTGTTCGGTGGTAGCGGTAAAGGAAAACGTTGATTACTGCTATGTTCCTTGCACTCAGCACCACATTTGTTAAAAGTATTTGGAGCTTGTACTTCATAGCCATTTGCCTCTGTACCGTAGTCGGGTTGCGCAACATAATCAGGACGCTTTGTAGCATAATCGTGATGTTGTGTTCCATAAGCAAGAGTTTGTGCTACATAGCCTGGGCTTTGTGCTTCATTACCAGAAGTTTGGTTCGTTTTCTCCTTCCCAGCATTAACCGGACATTTGAAATTGACACACTGTGGAGGCTTGTTCGCCGGACACTCTATATTGGTGCAACTGAAGGCTTCATCTTTCATATATTCTTTAGGCAAAGAAGTCTTACAATCAGGACACGGGCACGTGACATTAATCACGCCTGCTTTTATGTCCTTGATTCTTCCCGGTGTGTAGTTTAAGCAGCTGTAATGTACCCAACTCTCGCAGGCGCCCTGGCACTGCAGTCCTGTCTTCTGAGTTACTGGACCTAAGCATATTTTGCATGGATTTTTTACTTTATGACATTTTGGCATGGTGGTAGTTGGTCGCTACTGATAATAGTGTTGCATGGCAGTTTTTTTATTTTTAGTTCGTTAAAATTCAAGACATAATTTACAGGTCCTTTCAGTTTATTTGAACTGTCAGCGTTTTCTTCTGTCAGTTTGTCACAAGTCTGTCAGGCTGTGATTTGACGGAATAGTTTTTGGCCGTACCCTTTTGGAATTTTCCAAATTCTTATTCAACACCTATCAAAGATATTCTATAAATAGCAATAAACTAGATTGTCTTTGAAAATTAAGAAAAATTTTAAGACTAATATAAGCTGAGGTCAAGCTTGCTTCGCAAATGGTGAAATTTTTTTTTTTTTTTTAAATGCATGGACTAAACCGACCTTAACAAAGCAGCATTTTAGTTATAGTTATTTTGGTAATGGTACATGCTGCTTCCCGTGATTGCGTGAAATTTACTTGTACCTTTATGCCGGGTATGTGATGTTTGATATAAATACCTACTGGTGATCTAACATACAAATAATATAATTTCATTTCATATAATATCTGACTTAAAATAACAAACATTTGAATTAATTTTTGATTCCCTAATTTCATGTGATATAATGAACATTTGATATAATAGCTAGTTTTTCGACATAATTCCAGATGATATAAAATATTTTATATACCTAATGCCTGTTCGTTGGCAATGCATTTATTTACTTGCATGCAAGCAAGCAAGCACCATGCAAGCAAACACGCAACATGCAGGCAAGCATGTAGCATGCAACCAAGCATGCAACATCCAAGAAAGCACGCAGCATAGAAGCAAGCATGCAGCGTGCAATCAAACACCCAAAGTACAATCAAGGATACAGCGTGCAAGCAAGCAGCATGTAAGCAAGCACACATACAGCATGCATGCTTTCCGTCACGGCTCCGGCGCTGCGGGACTCCAGCGGTCCCACGCAAACTCATCGTCGCAGATGGATTTCGTTGACCACCGCAGCTTCGGCTTGCTGGCACCAGCCTCAGCCGCGGCGGCGAGCGTTAAAACCACCTGCTCCTCAGCTCGCGGGCCGCCTCGCCCCTCCGCGCCGACGCGGGTTTGAATTACACTCTAAGGGTAGCAAACAAGACTACATGTAGTCGGTTTTGCAGCGATTCGTTTTTATCACTAGTAGCATGAATGAATTACTTTGCTAAATTTTATTTTAGATCAATTTATAGTCAAAATGATATTTTTATAGACAACTACTTAGTAAACAATGTAAAAATTATATCTAATGAAAATATAGAAAATGGTTATTAAAGCATTCTAGCGTTATGCAAAATGTTGTTATGAAATGTGAGTATTATATCAAATGAGTAATATACTAAATTTTTTATTGATTCCCTTTACAACCCCCCCCCCCTTCGCGCCGAAAATTCCCCCACCCACTAGTTCAGAATAAAAATTAATTCCGATAAATGCTCTAAAAAGAGGAAAATAAACTTTATTACACAACACAATTCTTTACAATAGTGTGAAAACGTGTATATTTTCTGATTCACAGCTTTTAAACAAAGTTATCTTTGGATTTTTTCTATCGAGTGAAATATTATTAATCATGTTTCTGTCTTTAAGAATGTTTAGTTAATTATACTCAACAATATTATACCGGGTGTAACTGAACACCCCAATAACATTTAAGGGGCATATAAGTTAGATGCTAAATGTACCTTCGGTGCTTGTCTGAGACCACTAGAACCCCAATACTTTCAAAGTTATTTGATTTTAAACTGAAAGCAAAAACTTTCAAGTGACAACCATAATCAGCTCATAAAATAAAAGAAATTTAAACACAAAATGACACGTGACAGACGTAAGCGTAGTATTCCTCGTACGCTTACGTAGGGCTTTCGGCACTTAATACCGTCTGTTCTGTCTAAATAGGTATGACAACAAGATGATAATAATATGTTTATCAGTTTGTTATATATTTATATATCTATATTTATATATTTAAGTATATAATATTTATATATTTGTGTACTTAGTATTTATCTTTATTTAGTATGTTATTACTTGTTGTGTCAAGTTTTTTTGTTATTATTTTTTCCAATTCATACACCGTCAACAAAAATTTTCTCAAATTTTTCGGGTTGACTGGTAGAGAATGCCTCAGGCATTAAGTCCGCCCCTGTACACTTTATTTATGCTGTACGAAAGTTTAAATAAATAAATACCAAAAAATAATTTATTTAGTTTGTATGACGTGAGCGTAGTATTCCTCGTACGCTTTCGTAGGGCTGTCGGCACTTAATACCAAAAAATTATTTATTTAGTTTGTATGGGAAAAAAAGTAGGTTTGTTAGCCCTAATATTTTTCCTACAGAATCTCTACTTCTGATGGATACATACCCTTAAATGTTATTGGGGTGTTCAGTTACATCCTGTATATGAATTTTAGAATTGTAAGTTTTATTATTTGCAGCGGTACAGTTGATCGAAATTGTTCGAAAATGGATAACAAGCGCCTTAATTAAAACGTCTAGAAATTTCAATGTGCGGCAATTTTCTTTGAATCAGAAAATATAAAATAATAATATGATCTCCCGCACTAAATTACTCGTATACTCATCGAAACAGATGCCGCAGTCATTACCAAAACAAATTCACCGTGAAACTGGGGCGGGCGAGTCGAATGACTCACCTCCATCCAACTTTGCGTGGTCCCTCCGTGAAGTTTTATGAAATGTACATATTGCCACTTCCGTCCTTCTCCCCTTTCCTCCTTGGGATATAGATGACTTGAATGAATACTTTCATAAGGTCTGTTTGGGTGATTTAGTCTGATAGCTTTTATTCTATTTCGATTACGGAATAAATTAGTGGAAGTGAGATAGAACAATATTACTTTGGGGATTACTGTCACTCAATAAGCAGTCTTAATAATAACTGTATGTATGTAAATCTTGCGTCTTAATAATAATTCCATAGTTTACTTTGATTTTATAAAAAGTTATTTTTTCCAGTAATTTGTGTTGATTTTTTAAATGAAAAGCAAGAAAAAATGTAATGTTTTGTTGTTAATAAAATTATTTTTTTAATCCGCATTCCGCGAACTACGTTTCGCCATAATGATTGTTCAAGGAAAATGTGGAGATGGCCACCCTTATCACCTAGGGGTATAAAAATAGGCTATGACCTATTCTCAATCTTAATATATATACACAAAAAAATTAATAAAGATCGGTCAAGCCCTTTCGGAGGAGTTTGGTAACAAACACTGTGACATGAGAATTTTATATATTAGACGAAGATTATATAACTTAAAAACTTAATATCTCTCTCGAAGTAACTATGACCCAATCCTATCATCATTATACGTTCTATGCAGCATGGGAAGTAAGTTTGCGTAAAATCAATGATTTTAATAAAAATTGCTTCTAACTATTGAACTATCACGCAGAGCGCAAGGCGACCACCGCTGTAAATACAGATGTGCTGTAGGATATAATCTATCGATTAGTACGAAAATTTTGTAATTGCGTTCAATTTGAAGTTGGGACCTGATACGGGAAAATAAAGGGTGTAACGCAAAGTTGACATTCTTTATACGGATAGTATATGACTCGTAGCACTAGGAGTAGGTTTTTCTAGCGCTGCCGCAGTGAATGTGTTAAATAACTCGACAACAACGCATCGGAGATCGAGAGACGATTCGTATTTTTTAGAGAATTTTCTTGAAAACCTATTGAGATTTTTAAAATGCCATATTGATGCTAAAAAAGAAAAAAAAAATCTTTATTAATAAAATATTTGTCGAAAAGCATAAAGAACTTCGTTCTTATCAGGTGTTCCACGACACCACACGGCTTTTTTGTAACTTGCTAGCTTTTTCGTATTCCAACGTATTTTTTAATCCACAAGATTAACATAAAAACAAAAATTTAAAAGAAAGCTTAACATTAGTTGTCACAATTGAGTAGGTACTACTGACTTCTATTACAGAAATCAGCGGTTCGGTGGGGAGTAGGTATACTGATAAATTAGATTTACCACCAATTATTACAGATTTCATTTGGTTATTGTTAAGCACCTGCAGGTGTTCGTATTGTAAAGATGAAAATGAAATAAAATAATCTTTGCCCTAAGGTTCCCGCAGACAGAAATTGCTATTTGAGCTGTAATGCCGCATTTTCGTTGGTATTTAAGTTGTTCCTTATATTCATTAATTTTTCCATATTATACGAAAAAAATTGTGTTTTTATTACCTCATTTGTGGATATCGTTTGTGCAATTCAATCATTTCTCCAGACACAGCTAAAATTGTTACACAAATTGTTATTTATATAGGTCCTGATTCGATTGATGTTTCAAAGGGACAATGTCGTATATCGTTGCAAGGCTTTTTAATGTCATCGAATAAAAATGGCCTCTTCTGGCTCCACTTTTTCAATTTGCTCTTTCATATTGCGAGTTCCCTGGGGAATTTTACCTGTTCTTCTGTTGTAGGAAAACTCTTTGTTAAAATATCGTTTCATTCACCTGCCCTAAGAGGAGGCACTTAATGTGTCGGTGTATCTCTTTACTTTCTGATTATTATTAAAGTAAATCTTTAAAAATATATAATCCGTTATTTATTGGGTTACTAAAGATAACAAAATTATGACCTAAATTATAAAAACATCATATAACCAGACCGTTTAAATAGTTTTGAACTTTTACAGTAAACTAGATGTAAGAATCATTAAAAGAAAATATTTAATTTTAATAATGTCTCCTGCGAGATTCGCAGTAAAACCACAAGAACCACAGGTGTATGTTGCCAATTTGTAACATCAGCCACGGCACCCAGTAATTTCACTGTCATAACTTACCTTCAAACCGGAGTACAGCAATGCTATACACTAAACTGTTGTAAAAATTCCGCTAGATTTTAAGAAAATCGAATGTTGAAAATGCGCTAAATTCCACCAATAATTTTAGCAGTGAATGTAAAGGTAGAAAAAAAATGTGATTTATTTAATAACAATACTATTACATCAACCAAAGTTACTAAAATCTACCAAATATTTATTAGTATATAATTATGTATATTCTTCTTCATCATTTATAGCAGTAAATATTGATTCATTATTAAATGTATAGTGTGTATAGGTTTATTATTATTTACAAATATTTTTATAATCTGTACACTTATCTCGGGTGTGACATCCCGGAATGACATACATTTTATTAGATGAGGTTAATTTATGTTTATATTTTTAACTTTTGATGCCCACTAAAAACTAGCCACCAGAAACAGCAAACCACCAAAACTAGTGGAAAATCCACTAACGTGGCAACACTGCTTCCGATTTAGGATTCAATTTAGTCTAGTGTGATCACTCGCTTCCAAATTTCTTATTAGAGTGTTCCTAAATCGGATCTCTACAAATTGAATAGTGTAATAAGCCCATAACGTTGTTTCAGTTCGGCAGACTTCGGCACGGTGTTTGTGTAAATCCACGAGTGAGTTCCAGCCCACGACTAGTTGAACCTTAACGTAACTGGTACGACTGTACGAAGCTCGCACGGATTGAGACGAGCTGCATGCGAGCTGCTCCGAAATCGGACGAATAAGTAAGCAGCTGTTTGTGAGAAAGTACTCGTATATAGGTGTATAGGTATCTCTCATAGTAATATATACGGTATAATACGGTAACATATATATAAAAAATGCTATGCAATAGCTTTACCGCGGCAGTCCGCGAGTGCCACTTTTTTTTTAAATATAATAAGAACGTATTGTCCCTAAGTTGCATTCCTTGCATGCTACTTCATTACATTCACTAATTAAAAAGACAAAAAAAAACATACGCATCGAATTGAGAACCTCCTCCTTTTTTGAAGTCGTTTAAAAATGAAAATATTTACAAAAAAATTAAAGCGACTTCAAACACTAACTAAGCGGCGATGTTTAATTTCAGAATAAAAGTGGTATTAAGAGGCTGACAACCCTGAGCTGAGCTCATCGAGCCCCACTTAATTTTTTTTTAAAGCAAAACCTGTTTAATATACCGTAGTTAAAAAAATATATGTTACTCTGAACATATTTCTAAGAATATCCATGTCTGATCACATCCTAAAAATAACCCTACCGATCTGTACTTTGTCGGTTTGAGTATTTGTTTTTTTTTCTGTATGCGCTGTGTGTCTTGTTTCTGCATGTAAATAAAAATTTTCATTCATTCATTCACTAAAAAGTCAAAAATATATAAGAATACACACAACGTCACATTTTTATTTAGAAGTCAGTGCCAAATTTTAACTAATTACATTAGTTACCTAGTTCTTGCATTTTTTAAGGCTTTCCAGGAGATCATCGCTTGGAAAGGTTTTTTTTTTACTTTTTGAAGTAGTTTTTTAAACAACACTACTCTTGTTACTAAACTTTTTTTAAACATACGACAGGAAATTTCTTGGCCTTCATCTCACCAGAAGGCCGAAGTTGGAAGCGAGCTTCACCTGGACTCCTCAACAACTCATGATCTGGCAATCTTCATTACCTCTAATATTATATCGACAAACTTAGGTAAGGCGGTGGTAGCTAGCCAGACGGGATCAAAAGCCCTACCATCATCCAAACCGAGCAAAAAATCTTCCATCCTCACGAAGAATCGAACGCTGGACCTCCCGATCAACACTTGGTGGTCTCAATCACTAGACCATGGAGGCAGTTAAAAAGTCATGACAGGAACATCATTGTAATAATTTTGAAAAAAAAAAACAAACTAATAACACCTATAACGATATTCCTGTTACATCTTATATAATGTTGCCTAAAAATATCTTCATTTTTGAGATTTTCTACGTGCACAGTGACTCCCGGTCAGCTCGCAATAAAGTGCACGCCATTAAAATTTTAGCGAACAACGTGTGAGTGCTTTGAAAATTTGTTCATTTTCTGAGTTTGCAACTCGATCGTCGTATCATTTGTTTTTACTTCAACGTCAAAGCTATCCTCTAGTACTCGCTGTAGCTTGTGTATTGTTATGGAATATGCAGGCTATAGGTAATGTATTTTTAGTATCCGATCGAAACAGGATTCTCAGCCAAACCGAACTTTCGTTTCTGGTCCCAGTTTCGGCCGAAACCAAAACCGAAACCGAAACTTGTATAGACACATAATTTAAATTATAATTTGTATATAAAAGGTAGCGCAAAAGTAATGTCATAATGTAAATTGGCTACCTTTTTGTTAGAAATAAAAATAAATAGGTCTGTTTTCATGAAAATTTTATTTATTTTAGATGTATTTGAAGATGTAAAATTCACGTCTCTAAGATAAAAAAATGACATCGCTCAAATGACCACCTCCCGAGATTATGTACAATTATTGTACTCGTCTTCCAACATTTTGAATCGTTGCTCGCGAAACAACTGGCTCCAAATTGGCGATTACTTCATCAATGTTAGCTTTCAAGACTTGCAAGATTTGCGGTTTGTTGGGGTAACCGCGAGATTTCAAAAAACCCCAAAGGAAGAAGTCTTGCACCGTCAGATCTCGTGATCTGGACGGACAGTTCAAATTTTCGAAACGGAAGATCAGTCGGCATGGAAACTGGTCAAATAAGCAGAAACAATAATTCCACATTCTTCAGGTGTGTAATTGTCTAATTGTGTATCGCTCCGTGGCTTATGTCCACTAATTCGATATCTGTTTACAAACAACATCTATGAAAAAGCACAATGACATTTGATTCCATTTGCAAAAATTATGGCACATTTACATTATGACATTACTTTTGCGCCACCTCACCACCACCACAGCTCATATACATCCCCACCGGCGGTCTCGAGCCTACCCTAAGTTAGGCTGTTTAGGCCTTAGTCAACCACGCTGTCCCAGTGCAGATTGGTCGACTTCATACACACCTTTGAATTTCTTGGCAGATCTATGCAGGTTGCCTCACGATGTTTTCCTTCGCCGTAAGAGCACCGGACAAAATAATGTACATATGAAATTCTTAAAACGAAAAACACATTGGTACATGGCAGGATCGGGCCGCGGACCTCCCGATGAGAAGCTCAGTGCCGAGTCTACAGCGCCACCGACACTCAATTAAAGCATGTTTCAAATTATTTGACATGATGTAGGTGTTAATTTTGTTGTTTAGTTTTTAAACATATAATCACAGTTAAATTTTCTTTATTTCTGAAATAACACACCCGAAGATAGCCGAAGGACGCACGATAGTAACGAACACTGAGTTTCGGCGGAGCCGAAGGTTCGGTCAGTTTTTGTCCGAAGCCGAAAGTGGCTAAGGAAAAACCTTCGGCTGTTCTTTAGTATTTTTCCTCACCTATGATTTCACTTTTTACATGTCAAAAAATATGCCATTTTTGATACGGTAGCCCTCCGTATCAGAAGGACAAACTAGCAAAATGCCCATGAGACATTAACGAAATGAGCCTGTAGACAAAGCATCGTTTCGTCATAACGTATCGAACAGCAATGTATCTAAAGTGGAATTATTTTCATATAATTTGTTCTTTTCTAACTTCGTTATCGTCTTTGAGTTGTTGCTTTGTCTAGGGCGTAGGGCCCCAGTGCTGTTTAAAGAATTAGTACCTATATTTGGATTTCGATTTTGCAGGCTCTATTTAATCTAGTTTGCATGTGAGTAGGATTACTAGATGTCCCGATTTTGAGAGATCTATATGGACACGTCTCGATTTAGCCACGATTGGGACGCAAAAGTCCCGATTTTTTAGCATGTCACAAAAAAAATTAAATTTTCCATAAAAATACAGTGACTAAATACGGCGCCTGAATTATCTTGGCATATTTTATCCCTAAGGAATTGAGATAAATACATATAGGTAAGACTAAACTGTATGGGCTCCATTCTCTTTGTCTTTCCACACAGAAGATACATAATTTAAGTATAATATAGTTTTGATCAATTGGTGAATCAAAATTAAAAACTACTTTATTAAATTAAAATTAGTTCTTTTTGCTGTCCCGACTTGAGAGCGATAATCCCGATTTTTACAAGCTTCTGCCTCGAAATTTCGCTTACTAAACCTGGCAACCCTAGATGAGAGTTCACGACAAACAAAAAACGCTAAATGTTAAGTTCCTTTGCGAATGCGATTTGCCCTTCGGCAGGGCATCTTTTATTTTTATTTTATTCAGTACACTGACAGTCGAAGCCAATAAAAATCTACACATTACATTTCTATTTCAGGTGCTATACTAAAATAAAGTAGCATAGCCATTGATTTACTAGCAAACGTAGATAAAGCATGAACGATCGAAAAGTGGGCCGGTGAAGAACTGCTCAATCGCGACTCGTGCAGTTCTTTTCCATGCGTTGGAGCGACAACGCGATAAGCAATTTTGAGCATTATGTTTGAGAGCATAAAGTTTATATTTTCTTGTAGCAATTACTAAAACGTCAAATTTAATGTGGCTAGGTATGAAATGATGTAACTGCACACGGTTGTACTTCAAATAGTTGCCGTAATAATAAAGAATAAGGTTGAATTCGATAAATACGGAACTTTCTTTATGATAATTTTAATTCGGGTGTGCATATTCAACTCCCTATTTAACAGCGTACAAATGTATAGTCGATTAGGTGACAGATTTCAAGCGCTTTTTTGTATCAAATTCAATTCAAATTCAAAAATCTTTATTCAACATAGGCCTTTACAGGCACTTATTGACGTCAAAACAGAGCAAAACAATCTAATTTAAAGAAATTATATTAACCTTGTATGTGCATACATCCTAAATATACTCAAGATTTTAAATACAATTGACTCGGGTCTATTTCGCGGTTAACAATAACTATATTGACTTACTGTTTCCCGACGTTTCGGCCGAATTACATCAGGCCGTGGTCACGGGATGACTGCCGAGGCTCAGCGACGTCTTCGCAAAGCGCGGGTTTCACGACTACCCTCCGCTTGATCTTCAGAATTTTTATCAGTATCGTCGGTACCTCGACATACCACACTCACGACATCTACACACTGACGTTTTTTACAAGTACCGCACTGCCTAAACTTGCTAATAACAGGGTTCCAGGTAGTTGATAAACGGTATCCATCTTCCCGGTTGAAGTTTTTATGTTTTTTAATTTCAACCGCTTCTCGTGCTATTCTGGAATAATAGTGACGATCGGTGGAGAGGACCTGAGGTTTGTGCAGTTCTATCCAGTGGTTGGTTCCTGAATCCAGCAAATGTTCAGCAATGGCAGACTTACCCTTTTGCAGGTTTTTGACAGCTGCGATATGTTCCTTGACCCTTTCAGCTATTGTCCTTTTGGTCTGCCCGATGTAGGAACTACCACAACTGCAATCAACCTTGTATACGCCAGGGGTTTGCAAGGGAACGATATCTTTTGGTGTCCGCAATAGTTGGGATACTTTGGAGAACGGACTATATACAGTCTTAATGGAGTAATGCTTCAGTACTGTTCCAATTTTGTCCGTAACACCTTTAAGATAAGGCAAAAAGGCGGGAACTCTGCAAACGTCCACTTGCCTTTGCCTTTTGTTCTTCAGACGTCGTATGCTTCCCTTGTATCCGTTCCGCTGAAGTACTTCCTGAAGCTGCCTGAATAGTGAGCTCGCACACGCGAGCTCACTATTCAAATGTTCAGGGTCACAGAGGTCATATGCTCGATTAGACAGCGATGTCACTACGGATTGCAGTTGCCGTGGGTGGTGATGCGAGTTGGCATTGAGGTAGCGGTCAGTGTGTGTGGGTTTTCGATACACCGTGTGTCCCAATGTTCCGTCCTCTCTCACTCTCACTTTTACATCGAGAAAGGCCAACGATCTCTCCATCTCCATTTCATAAGTGAACCTTATATTCGGATGTATGGAATTTAGGTATTTTATAAATTGTTCTACTTCCAGCTGGCCACCTTTCATGATGCAATAGACATCATCTACGTATCTTTTCCATATCTTCACGTGTGCTGACTGCATATCTATGCGTTTCTCAATTGTATTTAAAATGTGTACAAATCGCGGAAGTCTAAAAACTTTGATATACTCAAGATGTCTGCAAATACAAGTAGGAATGAAAAAAAAAAAAGTTGACTCTACACCTGTTCGGAAATTGGGAGAGCCTTCTCGAGAAGAACAGGCAAGAAACTCGAAAGGTCAAAATTTTTTATCTCCTCTTTTATATCGCCATTTACAATTTTGGTTTGTTACAGAGTCGTCAATTGGAAGCTGACCTCAAAGCAAAAGTTTGAGCTCAACTTCCATTACAAGAATAGATGTGTTAATTCACATTATATAAGCTATCTCTGAGAGAAGTGCGTGAACTTAGCTTATAAATTGCTCTCACTGAACGTTTCTTTGAAACAAAATGCAATACATTGTTAAATATTAGAATTGAGAGTTCAAACCCAAGCTTTTTTGTCCGTCATGTAATCAGACACTTTATAATATGCTTTTTTAATAAGTACATCTTTGATTGCAACTTTAAATTTGTTTAAGCTAAGTTCTTGTATACAACTTGGGATTTTATTGTAGAAACGTATACACAGGCCTCTAAAAGAATTATTAATTTTTTGGAGCCTGGTATTTGGTAAAGCTAACATATTCTTTTGTCTAGTATTAACTGAATGAATATCACTATTTTTACAAAACACATGAATATTCTTACAAACATATATTAGATTCTCATAAATATATTACGACGCTACTGTCATAATACCAATTTCTTTGAACTTTTCTCGCAAAGAATCTCTCATTTTAAGGTTATAGATTGCTCGAATAGCCCTTTTCTTGAAAGTTATGAAGTGCTCTATCTACGTTTGGTAGTAAATCAATGAGCATAGCCAATAGAATAGGAGTGAGAGAGAGAGAGACTCCAATAATTAAGTGGCATGTTGTGGCCAGATCGAAAAATTGACCGCTTCATGATGTGGCCGAACATTTCACGAAATGGTTGTATTTCATGAAATGGCCAATACCGTCTGGCCACATCATGATGTGGTGTGGCTGGATCAATGAATTATTCAAACTTTTAACGATATGAACAGTTACGTATGGCAACTTCATAATATGCTCAAAAATTGATGATCATATCGTAAAATAATTTAATTAATTATTCACCGCTAGAGGTGCTGATATTGTTTTTTTTCAGTGATGCATCATGGCAGCTGGCAATTGTTTCGATAACTGAAATCTGTACATTCGGTTAGGTTCTAGGTAAGACATCGTGACCACATACAGCGGAGCGATTGAAGCGAGCGAAACAACAAAATGCATGCTTGCTTGCACGCTGCAGGCTTGTTTCATGCTTTTTGGGGTTTTAATTAAACCTTGGATATCATGAACACTCTACATTAACGATATGGCCAAACGTGGATGAACATATATCTAAACGTTGACGTTTAAAAGATATGGTCAGTTTTAGTTGGCTATTTCATGAAATACAACCATTTCATGAAATGGTCGCCAACATCACGAAATGGCCAATTTTACGATATGGTCACGACATATAAGCACAGGTATGTAGGTTAAGGGGTGAATTTGCGTGTGTCTGACATCTGAGATCAGTACGTTCGTTCCTAAACAATTATAAACATTATATTATTATCACCACCACAACCACTTAATAAGATTGTTTACTGATCAAACCTTGGATCTCTAATGCCTAAACCACGAAAATGACGCTGACGCAATGTATAAATGTATGTGTCTATTATCTTCTCACGAAACTGGCGTGACCTAAGCATAATCAACATATACAATTTATTTTTGACCCTCGACGTTGACGCTTCCAGCGCAAATCAAAGCCACTTTAAGTGTCACTTTCGTGGCCTAGACATTAGAGGTTATAGGATATCAGCGTTATTTTTGCGAAATTCTCGGTAATTGTTGTAGTCATATATTACTAGCTCATCCGAAAACGCGGTTCTGTGGCTCAATAGATTACCATCTGTAACAATCTTATTGAGCTTATAACTAATTATTAATTACAAACCATTTAATTTACAATATTGACGTCAGTAATCGAGATATATATTTAAAGTTGGGCCAAGTTACATACATTAAGCCTAATTTTATCAAAATCGGCTAAGTACTTACGGAGCTTATCCCAGACACACATCATGACAGGTTTTAATATATGTATACAGATGTATAGGTCATTAAGTACAAGAGGTACTGAAACTGATCCCAGATTTAAGCACTTTCCTTCTTTCGCAAAGGACCTAACAAGAAGATTTTTGTTCGCGGTCTCTTATGCAATCTTTTTGGTACTTCTGTATACCCAGTGGAGCTTTATAATGATAAAAAAATAAAAACAGGAATACCACTTCAAAACAAAGCGAACCTACAAAATGGTAACCAAAACGTACCGATTCTTTAAAAAGGGCCAGATTTTATTCATTTCCTACTTTATAAACAAGATTAAACCAAATTTTTTTTCATGACCCCTAATCTGATCGAAAGTCATACGACTGACATTTATTTTAGGCACGTATTTTTTATCGCGAAGCCAAAATTAGGATGCTTCTTTCACATTACGAGCGTGACTCGGATATTTGACACAATGTAGCTTCCGCTGCCTAACTGTCAGCGTTCATTGTCTCCCAGCAGCTGATGGGGTGCACAAAAGTTCGATGTTATGTACCCGGTGACGTATTGGAAATATAACAACTCAGTGTGTCCATGTTAGGAAAATGAGCTTGTCGTATTTCACAGCTTTGAGAAATTGAGAGTATGTTTCGGCAACATCTTTTAAAATCTCTATAGAATATTACAAACAGAGCTTATTGTAAAGTTGTACAAGCTGAGCCAGTTTTTTTTGTCCACAATTAAGAGCAAGTATTTTTAATTTATTCCTTAATTACTTGAATTTCATTGCACGTGTGTAAATTTCGTGGTCAATAAATCCTTATAAATAAACGCAAAACTTTGTTTGGATGTTCGTTACTCTTTCACGCAAAACTACTGAATGAATTTGGATGAAATTTTACGTCTACCTGTAGAATTTCATTATGACACGAATTAACATATAGGCTACATTTTATCCCGGAAAAGTATGTAGTTCCCGCGAGAAGGTAGATAAATGGCCTTACAAATAAAAAACTTATTCCTAGGAATAACCTCGGAATAGTTATTTCGTGTTTTGTCTTATTTTGACATATAGGTTGGGGAAAAAGTCTTTTCGCATTATAGTATGTATAAACTTGTAATAAATCTCTTTGGCTATACTATTTGTATCTGGCTGGTTTTGGTATGATTGAAAGTTTAAATTTTAAAGAACATAATTCCAAATTCAAATTAGGAAAATGTGTGATTTTGTTTTTCGTACCGCCAAGATGAGTGAATCTAATGAAGAAATTCGATACATTTTAAAATTTTACTACAAAAAAGGTAAAAATGCAACGCAAACCGCGAAAAAAATTTGCGATGTTTATGGACCTAGTGCAGTGTCTGTGAGAGTAGCACAAATTTGGTTTAAGCGTTTTCAATCCGGAAATTTTGATGTCAAAGATGCACGTCGCTCTGGTCGCCCTATTACAGATAAAATGGATGCCATTTTTGAAAAAGTGGAGCAAGATCGGCATGTCAGTAGTTACGACGTAGCTGAAGAACTGGGAATTGACCACAAAACAGTTTTGGCGCATTTGAAAAAAACTGGGTACACAAAAAAGCTCGACATTTGGGTACCTCACGAGCTCACTGAAAGAAACCTAATGAACCGTGTACTCATTTGTGATTCTTTATTACGACGTAATGAAACCGAACCATTTTTGAAGAAGCTGATAACTGGTGATGAAAAGTGGATCACGTACGACAAGAACGTGCGAAAAAGGTCGTGGTCAAAGGCCGGTCAGGCTTCACAGACTGTGGCGAAACCCGGGTTAACTCGCAACAAGGTGATGCTGTGTGTGTGGTGGGATTGGAAGGGCATTATTCATTATGAGCTGTTACCACCAGGCAGGACCATCGATTCTGAACTCTACTGCGAACAACTGATGAGATTAAAGCAAGAAGTTGAGAGAAAGCGGCCGGAATTAATCAACAGAAGGGGTGTGGTTTTTCATCATGATAACGCTAGACCTCACACATCTTTAGCCACTCAGCAAAAATTAAGAGAGTTTGGCTGGGAGGTGTTAATGCATCCGCCGTATAGTCCTGACCTTGCACCTTCAGATTTCCACCTGTTTCGGTCTCTTCAGAATTCTTTAGGCAGTGTCAGGTTAACATCACGAGAGGACTGCCAAAACCACTTGTCGCGGTATTTTGACCAGAAATCCCAAAATTTCTATAGCAATGGGATCATGTCCCTACCTACAAGATGGCAAAAAGTTATCGAACAAAATGGTACCTACATACTTTAGTTAAATGTAAATAAACTATATTAAAAAATGTTTTGAATTTTCTTAAAAAATGCGAAGAAACTTTTTCCCCAACCTATTATTACATCTGACATGTGTTAAAACAAGACAAAATACAGAATAAATTATTCCGAGGATTATCCTCGGTATAAGTTTTTATTTGTAAGGCCGTTACAGTTTTTTCTTTGAACTTAGTTCGCGGACGCAACTAGTCCTTATTATTATTATTGAACTAGTATCTGCTAGTAACATATTTTTTCCATATTAACAAAAATTTTACTATTTATTTTCTGTTAATCAAATATGCACCCATGCTATCGATGCACCTTTCCAGTGACAAAACAAAGACATTTTTACTACCGCGCGGGTAATGATCTTTTTTCCTTTAACTTACTCATTTTTTGTAAATTATATTTGCCGCCAAGCATCGGTGCTTGCATTGCAGTGAAATTATTGGGTACTGTGACTTGACATCTTATGTCACAAGTTGGCAACGTCCATTCCCAAGTAGCAGACTGACGTCAATTACTAATAAAAGACGTCATTTTTAAGTCAATTTAATGTTTATAATAGTGCGTCATATTTAGACGCCTAAATAACGTCAATATAATATGTCGATTTCAGGATAGCAGTTTAAACGTCATTATTAGACGTCGTACAGACTACCATTATAGTAGCACTACTTGACCACTATCCATTGGTCGTGGATATAAAACAAAACAAGCACGACGAACGTTTTTTTCCTAAAAAATGTATCATGTTATAAATTAAAATTTATTTTCCACTTTTTAGGGCATTAAAATAAAAGATTGTGTTTAAAAGTATTTTTACTATTGTAACAGCAGACACTACTTATAGGTACTAAAGGTGACTGGCCAATATGTGGGCTACTTGTTGCCAACGTAGTTATATATAAAAAAATAATTGACTACCGTAATTTACCATCAGGTGAGGCTTAATTTACTATGAATAGGAGAAAATAGCGTGTAACAGAAAAAGGGTTAGTTTCATAGCAAGCTTAGCACAATAAACTTCGCAATTCATCTAAGACTAATCTCATTAGTAGTCCTGGGAGCTCCGAAAACAATTACACAGTACCACAGTATAAGTAATAGACACAGTGCAGGAAATTGCGAACATTTCGTTGGTTAGAGAACAATAGAAACAATAAGTTAGGACAAAAAGCGGCCTTATTCTCATTGGAGGATGGATTGAAATGGCGACAGCCAATATTCTATTCAAAGTTCCGCCGGAAATATCTGGTTCCGATCTAGATTTGGTATTGTGCTTACCATTATAGTCTGAATTATACTTGGGGGAGAGATCGTTATTTTTGGTTAGCTACGTGAACGTCGATAGGACGCGGTTAGATACGTAGCGACGAGCGATATGTTATCTTTCTTAAATGTACACTGCTATAACAATAGATACCTCCAATGATCACTACCTTTTTTTTGGGAGGGGGGAAAATGCACTTACGCATTCCTCGTGGTCGAGCCAAACCACGAGGATATGTGGGACTCCCCAGACAGTACTCGGCCCGGGCCTACCCACTAAAACCCTCCCAGCAGCTCTCCATCCGTCACAAGACAGGGGAAAGGGGAGTACAGCTAGGCCTTATTCCCGCTGACCCCCTGCCCATGACATGTCCGTTGCCGGACTCCCCGCCGGGCTCTGCTGCTTTGTGGAGCGGCGCAGAATTGCGCCGCTCCACAAAGCAGCAGGTGCGCCGGGCCCTCGGCCCACTCAGTGCGGGTAACGGGTTGCCTGACGGCAGATCCCACTGGATCCACCGCCGTACGGGTGAGCCGAACCTCTGGGAAATCCCCAACAGGAGCGAAGCGCCATGGCGAAACACTCGCCTCTGCTCTGCTACCACAAAAGGCAGCCGCCAGGAGCCGGCTTCCGGCGAAAGCCACACCTCTTCTTACCATAAGAAGAGGGGACTTCGCCCTTCCCCGCATGAAGCGGGTGGCCACATGAAGTGGCCCGCCGGGTTGAACCCAACCATCCCACGCCCCCCGTCCATGGGGGTCCACTCGTCAGACTATTAGCCCGCGGCAGAAAATCTGCCGGGTTGCCCAGGGTGCACCACAAGGAGGTTGTCTGACATCGCACCCCCAATGAACACTACCTACGCCAACTCAAAAGTAGGTTTACAGGAGGTGCTCCTAAACGAAAAAATTTGATGAAATCTTCAATATTGCACTTAATTCGATGTTCTTGGCCATATTGTTCAAAGCCCACATAATAATATTTTGCAAATCTTTAAGTTTTTGTACTAGCCTCACCTAGCGAAATGCTACATGGAAAACTGTTATTTCGAATTCGGAAAACTCCGCTAATTCGGAGTTGGCGTAATTTATTAGTGAAAAAAAAAATGGTTTATAATACAGACAATAATAATTTATATTCAATAGATACCAGACAAAAACCTTAAAAATTACTTCATACAACAATTTTACTACTAATTTCGAGTACTGTTATTATTACCTAGTTCATATTAATAAGACCCTCATTTGAAAATTTAGAAAAGTTAGCAGTGTATTTGTCGAAGGCCGGCAATCACGTACGCTGTATATACCTATATATATACCTCGATATTTTGAGAGAGTGGCTTGTTTACCTCCTGTAGTGTGATTCTGTAAAACCTCACTTTAAACTTCGAATCTGATTCCGCAGTGAGTTCTTAGATTGGCATTCTCAAAATTCGAATGTAGATTTGAAAGTAATCTGTGCTACAGCGCTACACTTGCGAGCGTGGCAGCGAGTGGAACTAGAGTGACCGTGAGATTTTGACATTATAAATATGGGATGACGTATGAAGTGGCATTCCGTAAAGGGAATTCCTTTATCACTTCGAAGCTCACTTCGCACACAAACTCGAAACAAATTGTCAAATAAAACGTTGCTATTTTGTGAGTAAAAACAGGCAAAGTTTATTATCATAGTTTAAAAATACATTTTAAAATTATTTCTGAAGGTGATAAAAACTAGTTCTGAGGTATTTATTAGAATTTTATTGCTACTAACTCGTGATAATGACTATGTAAGGGTATCTTGTATCTTATGCGAAGTGAGCGTGAATATCGAAGTGAGGTGCGAGCTATTGTTCGAATTTTACAGAATCGACATGCTGGTTTCCAAAAGTACATTTACTTGGCGTTATGTAAACTTAAAAACATTTTTGTTATTGTCAATACTATTATAAAATTTTGGGAGCATATAATTGGTAAAAATATTTAGCCCATTTAGATAATAAACGATAAATACAAAAATTTTAGTTAGCGTAGTGTTCATTGTAGGTATTTCCCCATAATATGGGCGAACAGCAACAAAAATAATATAAAATAAATAAATTTTAATAGGCACAGTTAACTTTTCACATTTTGACGTCCTCTTCTTCTTTTATACATTCGGAAATGAATTACGTTTACTTGTCGTTTGAGAAAATGCGAGGGAGACGGTTGGATTGCCGTTACCTCCGTCTTACCTATGTCGCTGAATGAGATAAAGGAATCGCTCAGGGGGCATATTTGAATCTGACCTATTTTAGTTTTTTATAATGAACTATTCATTACAAACACTCAAAATAAAACAGAAAATCAAACGCTTAACATATCTGTTACTGTCCACGCGATATCCCGTAGTTCCTCCGCATTTTGAATGCGGCCACAGCGCTAAAACCTTTGAATATATTTTTGCCAGTAGAAAAGGTTTACCTTTCAATAAAACTGAAGACACAATAGTAAAATAAGAGTTAGGGAAAAATAATTGCTTGGTCACTGTGGTGTTCTAATTTGTTCACTTTGGTCGTTAAACAGGGAGCAGGATAGCGTATTAAATAAAACACAACAATACGATTACACTAAGTAGCGTACATGCGTCTACACCCGGTTACACTCGGCAGCGCACTGCCCACAGAACACAAATACCCTAAAGGAAAGAACGGCAACTTCATACTTCAAAAATGCTTACATCGAGCTCACTAGCGCTCCCGTTTATGCCATCGGAAACTTTTTGTACGCGGGAGATTCAAATAGTGTTTTTGATTTTTGCTTTACGAAAATTCTATGACTTAGCTGTTACCGGAATTTCAATAGGCGTAAAAGACAATCAATTAAATGATTAATTTAATTAATCGTTACATACGCCTATTGAAATTCCGGTATCAGCTAAGTCATAGAATTTTCGATTCCGGGTTCTGCAGGTACCAAAAAATATATAAAAACGCCAAATCTTAGTAGGAATAGGGAATTTCGTAGCAATGCCAAATAATACAAGCTTATAAATATGTTTCAGAATATTTATTTCTCTCGATACGGGTTTTTTAGAAGCATCCTCAACAAAACCTCGATTTTTAATAATACAAAACCGTGTCAGGCATATACTTAGCAACTGTACTCTCAATATACTATATTAGACTATAATAGATTTGGGCAAAACATTTACCATTTTTTTTAAAGAAATAGTTGAAAGTAAGTTATAATAAAGCCATTTAAAAAAATATATACATATAATTTTTTCAAATTAATTTCAAAATGTTCTTCACGCCCCTTCAGCCAATCTTTATTTAAATTATCGCATATTTGTAATAAATTTTGCCTTTACATGCACATTTTCTTTTAAATAAGTATTAAAATTTGCAGCATTTTCAACCATTTCACAGAAACTGGGCTGGATGTATTTCAAACTGCATCTTATGTCGTTATATTCCTTAAAGGATGTAATAATAAATAAATGAGAAACCTCAGTGTTTGGATCAGCAAGCATATTTTTTTTACAATGTTCGCAATTGTTATCTATATTTTCAGCTATAAAGCCGCACACATATGCACATACTTGCATTTCATCAGAACACTGAGGTATATCTAATTGTCTACACCTTCAATAAAAACGTCTGCATCAATTGTTCGTTGTGCACACCCTTTATAAAGAAACACTTTGAAATTATTTAGTATATCAATATTATCATCCATGTTTCAGTTTCTGTTTTTATTATTAATAATTAGATTTGTTATTATGCTAGTTTTCAATGTTGCAATATATTGAATTGAAGTCAGGTTCAGATTACAACCACAGTTACTTCGAATGCAACCAAAACAGTTTTCGAGGGGATCTTGATTGAGCCTTTGGACACTTAAATATGCGCTTGATTGCATTCATCGTCCTCAACCAGCCATCTTGTGAAGGGGGCTTACTTCTTGCCCCTAAAAATTTCATTTCCGTGAAAAAAACTATCATTTTATTAAAAAATCTAAATGAGCGCTGCACAAAGACATGTTGGTAAGATATTTTTTTCCTCTTTTTCTGTCTGGCGTGTCACCATTCATAGCGTCGAATAACTGGTCCAAATTTGAGACCAGTGTTGCAGTCGCTGAGGCATCTTGTGGTAATTCATCTGAAAGTAAACAAAAGATTTAAAATGTTAAAAGGAATTTTTTCATATAATATGAAATGACATTCTGACCTATGATATTTAATGGAGTATGGGCAACAGTGCCGCCATGTTGGATTTGTGTTATTTTCAACAAAAAAACATTGATATTGGTAGTACACTAGAACAAAGGCATTACTATCTTAGTTTATTTTATAGCCAGTAAAATTCAGCAGCTAACCTTATTTTAAGATACATTAGTATAACAGTAGTTAACTTGCTGTAATAAATAAGATTCTGGAAGACAGACTGGCCAATATACCAATTCGTACTAGTTAACTTCTGGCACAACAATTAGGTGAATTCTACATTCCACCGGTTCTAAAGCGGCAAACCCTACTCTATGAATTACAGGTGACCAGCCTGCAATTCTGAAATTGTATTTTAACGCCATTCAGATGTCTCTCCCAGACCAATGTAATTTTAGCATGATGGGGAATAGCCACAGAAAAGAAAACATGTTATACATGGGGTGCAGCATCAGGAACAGCTAGGCACATACTGGTGGGATGCAAAGTTCTTTTAGAAAAGGGTCATAACTCGCGACGTCATGATAAGGTTTTGGGAATCATACGGGAAGCAGTCAGTCAAGCAGTCGCAAGAGCTCAGAAAGAGATAACAACAAATTTACTTTGAGCTACTTTAACAAATAATCCTGACGCGAGAGAATGACTTAAGACTTGAGCAGCTAGCTGAACTTTCATTTTCTGTTTGCCATTCGGTTGAAGGAGTTGCTGGGTCAATGCTGGAGCAAAAACTTCTTTTTTTCTATATTAAAAAGTTCTTCAATGTGGCTCCATTTAGCTTCACCTATAATATAAGATTATAAAAACAAATTAATATTCTGGTAATTTGATAATAGATATTACAGAGAAATCAATATAATTGTAGTCTTGTTTTTAAATTGCCTTCTAATATTAACTCTAATACACTCCAAGATTATATTTAATTGTCCAACAAATCCTATACAATATCATATACATTAAATGTTAAAACCCTGTTGTAACGTTATTGTGAGGTCTTTTTTTGTCCTTTTTCAGGTAACTCAAAACAATCTCTTATACTTTCAGCCATATTTTAAAAGTAAATTCATAAACAAGTATATTATCCAAAACTTGAGTTTGGCAGTAATGGTTGTGTTTACAGCTGATTGCCATATACATAAAGAAGTGAAGTGAAGATTAATCTACCCCTGAGAATTATTAATAATTGAATTACCTTGGTCAAATGGCTCTGAAGGATATATTCACTTGAGTGCTCTTAAAGATATAGAACACTGAGAAGTACTGACCGTAACTTCCATTTGTGTGGTCTCCTGGAACTGTAACATTTTATGCTTATTAATTGACATTGTTTCTAAGAAATATTATTTTCTATAAAACAGGTTTAATAAACAAAAATATTTTATCCAATCCAACTAACTAGTGAATTCTAGGCCAGGTAAAAATTGAATTCTTTAGAAAAACTATCAATCCCCGTGGTCCAAATTGAGCTATTATGCACAATTGGCACCGATAGCGTGCAAACAATCCGGTCCTAATTGAACCGACGTGTGCCTTACGAAAGCAATGTCAAGTCATGAGTGACGTCACGAAGTGGTGCTATCAGTGCTCACAAAAATAAGGTAGTGCACTGTGTGTGCAAATGTCAAATTCAAATTTTGATGTTAAGAGGATTTGGAATAAATTATGTGACTTAATATTTATTAAGTTTTGAGTTGATAAAACTTAATTAACTGACTGTAAAAACTTTTAAGATTTTGCCATGAAATGTTTCACTAATGTTAAGTCAAACAAGACTTTTTATTTAATGACATTGACAGATGTGCACACGATCGTGCTGTT
Source organism: Schoenobius gigantellus (assembly GCA_963935595.1). Classification (NCBI taxonomy): domain Eukaryota; kingdom Metazoa; phylum Arthropoda; class Insecta; order Lepidoptera; family Crambidae; genus Schoenobius; species Schoenobius gigantellus. The sequence continues at coordinate 17,678,056 of OZ012562.1, read as the reverse complement.
AAAGTGGTCCGAAATGATTGCATGCAAACAGTGCAAATATCACCATATTCAATTCGGACCACGGCCAATTTGTGGATCACAATTACATGTATACAGAACTTTGTGTTTAATAAAGATTGGTGTTCCTATTTTAGTTGATAAGTTTGACTATTTCAATTAACAAAATCAAACTGTTCTTAAATACCAAATTTACCTACTTGAGCTTTTTGTGCTTCTTTAGGTGGATGTTCATCTTGTAATTGGGACAAAATATTTTGAGCTTCTGCTGGAATGGCGAACTTATTCAATCTTGTTTTGGCACTGCTAGTAAATGATGAATCATCAAAATGATTTCTGCATAGCATTTTATGCTGTTTATACAGCTTTAGCAATTATTCATCTGAAGTCCAATCATCATTGGGATAGCAAAACATTGCCCAAACTCTGGCTCTGAAAAGGAAATTTATGTATTATTTAAAAGCCGACAAAACCGTATAAACTATATATCTATAAATCTATATAGGGATCTGTTTAGATGTTTTATGATATGGGAAATCTGTCATATTTTTGGTAATTTGAGGTTATCAGAATTAATGTAGGTATTATGATTTCGAGGCTACACTATTTTATAGACGTAATTCTAACTAGTAAGTGTAAATAAGTACAAAATAATATACTTACTTCAGAGATCCATGAATCGACGGGAGTGGAAACCTGTGAAAGGTCAAAGAAGTAGATAATTTCCTTTAACGTTACACCGCATTTTGCGCACTTTACACTTCCTTTTCCAACCATGGTGGAAAAACAACACAAAAAAGCGTCAATATCACACAAAAGTATTGAGTTTCTATATCGTAATCTGAGGTATTAACACGAAAGCGTCAATTTCGCTTACGAAAGAGTCTCTATCTCGTATATCGTAATTAATGAATTCACAGCAAAATGCGTCAATTTCGCAAAGGACACTCACAATTTAAAAATAAACACAAAATAAACAGAAAAGAACACATTAATAGTTACAGAAAAAAACAGCGTTAAAACGATAAGAAAGCTAGATGCCATTACATAAAATATAATTCCTACCATAATTTGATGTTAATTTGGTTGAACCTTTCATTGACAAACTGTTAACGAAAGGTTCGCTTGTCTGAAATTAGACAATGTTGTAAGAATCGTGATGTTGAAAACTCATGGCCCATGATTTCAATTTTTCAAATTGCTTTTTAAATTCTCAGTTATCATTTATATAACAAAACCTACCAGAATGGTAGGTCCGTATTGAATCCTGGCATGTAAAAAAAAATCGATTATCTCATTCTTTCGTAGAGCGCCTTCCCTTTTTTGCAAATCGTGCCATTGTTGGCATTGGTCAATTAGAAAGCTGACCCCCCCTGGCACTGCCTCGCTCGCCTTGTGTCAACGCGCGCGCACTGAACGCGCTTTAAAAATGTCACAGTGAAAATTTAATTTTTTTGCTTTATAATCAAAGTGTTAATTTTATCAATGTTGTAATTCATTAATCCTACTCATATTATAAATGTGAAAATGTGGATGTTTGGATGTTTGTGACTCAATCACGCAAAAACGGCTGAACGGATTTGGATTAAATTTGGCACGCATGTAGCCTTTGACATGGAAAAGAACATAGGCGACCTTTTTTCCCGATTCCTTTAGTAGTTCCCGAAGGAAAATTGAAAATTGTTCAAAATTGAAGTCCAGGTAGACGAAGTCACGGGCAGAAGCTACTAAAGTAATAAATAAAGCAAAGATGTCTGGAAATAAGAGGTCATCATAACATACACCAAGAATCGAATCAATCGCTGTCGTCTAACTTATAACCGACGCCTTAGGTAGAATTTGACCTCCATTCGTGTACGGACAATTATTTGTGCATGTTGACAAACAGTCTAAACAGCAATATTATATATCTGCGCTGAAATCGATGCCAGGTTGAGACTCTGAAATATCAATCTTGTTAATTGAAATATCAACTTTCATGGAAAAATTATTGAGAGGGTTTCTTCAGTGAAAGACTTAGGTGTTATGTTAGATTCCAAAATGACGTTCTCAACACACATTGACTATATTATGAACAAAGCATATCGAAATTTGGGATTCGTTATGAGAGTTTGTAAGCCATTTAATAACATACAGACTATTAAATCTGTTTACTATGCTTACTGTCGTAGTATATTAGCGTACGCGAGTTCAATCTGGTCCCCTCAATATACAAAATATATAAAAAGACTGGAAAAAATTCAGAAAGTATTTATTAGGCACTTGAATTATAAGAACCGTAAACGTCGCCAAAATTACTTAGATGACTGTCTTCATTATGATCCCCTAGCACTTGAGAGTCGTCGTGATGTGCTTGATATGTGCTTTCTGTATGATATCCTAAACTATAATTTGGACACGCCTAACCTACTTTCAGATATAGTCTTTTGTACACCTAAATATCGAACCAGACACACTCCTCTGTTTCAAATACCTAACCACCGCACCAACTACACTAGGAATGCAGTAATGACCCGCTTACCTAGAACATATAACTATAAATTCAAACACATTGATATTTTCAACATAAGCAAAACCAATTTCAAAAAACATTTACTTAAAGTGAATAAGCTAACTGGGAAAGATTAAGGAAAGTAGATAAATATTTTGATCTTTTGGTTATTTATATATACGTATATTCTACTATTTTCAGGTTAATATTTACTGTTCATATATATTTATATCATATATACCTATTTATTTTTTATTCTTATATATATTTATTGTTGTCCCCTATTGGAATCAAAAACGTAACTCATTGATCATAACAAACTGGGTAAATGTCACCATATTTACATAAACATACTATGAAACTCTGTAATTGGCTTAAGTGTTGGTCTATGTAAACTAGTCTTTAAATTGTAATACAGCTGTTGAGTTTCTTAATAAATAAATAAATAAATATATCAATAGACTAAAGTCTGTGGAATCTGAAGCTCATGTTTTGTTCCTACATGTCAAAATATTTCTTTGTAATTTTGCTAGCACGGAGTAAATTAGATCTAGACTTAAGCCTAAATAAATATATTATGGAAAACTTCTGAGTCGTAAATGCACATGATGGATGAGCTTTCACGTAAGGTTTTCTATCGGTATGTGCGGTTCTATGGTATGGATCGTCAGCCGATTCCCACGAGGTGATGGCTGACAATGATCACTATGTCCTGTGATATTAACGTCGCTGAGCCTTGACCCTTTGCTTGCTGCAGCGCGCAAACAAAATGACGTAATGTGTATGTAAAGCGTGTACTCGTATCTCTGTTTGGGTGTTTTTCTCAATGTTTGTGTGTTGATTGTAAGCAACAAACGTTTACTACTACTACTGCTTTGTACCTGCGTCGCCAGGAATCACATAATATACGTACCATCATCTACTTACAATAAGCCTGCTTGTCTGCTCACTTTAAATAATCGTATGTAATTTTTGAAAAAATGTTTTTTTTGTATCATTTTGTCTGTGACTGATAACGCCGTAAAGTATCCGATTGTGTGTTATCTTGGGTTGTGTTACCCGTGGTCCCTTGTGTGGTTCAACATAAAATGGGGGATTCTGATGAGCTGACGAGTTCACGTGGATTCCGTAAACATGATATATTCTAAAAAATACTCTAATGATACAATCTGCGTAATAGATTTTATCAAATAATTAACTTGCTTCGTTTTATAATTTTTAAACACAAAAATCACTCTCCTGAAAAGTTGACATTTCGGAGATTGTATCAGTTTTCACAGAAGGAGGCACACAATTATTAAATTATATTTGTATTTATGAGATGGTTTTCCTATATGTTTCAAGAATATACAAACAGTATATTGCCGATGGATATTACATAAATATACAGGTACAATATGCAATATCGATCTTAGCTCAATAAATTCTAATACGATCATATTCTAATCCTTAAAATTTTCCGCGGCGTGCGGAATTGTACTCGTCTGCTCCCCCGGGAAATTTTTCGCCGTCATATTTGTGTCGCTTTGCGGCATAATTATTGGGATATGGCAGTTTCTGAGCCGAAGTTAGGGAGATAGGTTGTATTTTGAATGTTATCTTAGAATTATTTTGTATTTTCTTTATTGAGATCGAAAATGGTTTTGTAATCACCCTTGGGGATTTTATGGTGGGTGAATATTTCAATAACAACTATAACGCAGCTAATACGATGAAAAAATATTATTTTTCGATCTAACTTTACAATATCAAATTTGCGTTTAGGGCAACTTCTCAGAATAGCTACTTCTTCAGTCGAATAAATTTTCTATCCTATGACATCAATGGTGATAGTTTTATTTACATATTTTTGTCAATGCACGTACACATCATATCAATAAAAAATGATTTGTAACAAAATAAAAGGTCTGAAACAAAATAAAACTGCGAAATATACTGACGTGATTATGTGTGTTTACAGATGATGATCGTCAGTTTTAGGTCGATTATTCATTTAAAAATCTCATGGGCCACACAGATTTTTTTTTTTTCATTTATTTACCATCTTAAAAAACACATTTAAATAATCTGTATAAGACACATTCTGAAACCACTGAGGTTTGTATAATGTGACTTGAGTCAATTTACATTTTAGAGTTATCTACTTAACACAATAAATAACAAAAATCAATAAAATGTACAAAAAATGCAAATAAAAATACATATTCTGTGGGACTGAGTAGGTACATGCGTTTCTAGTTGTTAGATAAATAAATTAATTTATAGTCTGGGTAAAGTACAATTTTAGTTTACTTTTAATGTTTTTAGTATTAAGGCCATCGCGATCGCGATGATGATTGTCATATAATGCAGCGCGTACGGCGCGTGCTGATATGAATGTGCGTTCAGCTTTATTCTACAACATACAACATCTATGTCTAAGCACAATGACATCAGATTCTATTTGAAAAAAAAATATGGCACATTCACATTATGACACTGCTTTTGCGCCACCTTTTACGTATATTATAAACTAGCATTTGCCTGCGACTTCTTACATGTGTAGTTTGTACAACTACAAATCACTAAAAAAGAGTAGTAACAAGAACCATCCCCCGACATATTAGATACAGCCCTTTGAAAAGTAGGAAATAGTTCTTAGTTTTAGTTAATCCATTGCGTCGGGGATCCGCTATGTAAACAAAGCCATGGCAACTTTTCCTGGACGCAGTGTGCCCTGCTGACCAGGAAATACTGCTGGCCAACAACTTTTGAACAGCTGAACAGATTTTCATCAAATAAAGCTAATAAATCTATGTTTGTTTACTAATATTATTTCGTTTAATCTAGCAGCTTATTTTAAGCCGTTGGAATTATATTACGTCGTACTGAGCGTCGGTGGCGCTGTGGACTCGGTACTTGCCTTCCGATCGGGGGGTAGGGGTTCGAGACCTGCCATGTACCAATGTGTTTTTCGTTTCGAATTTCATATGTACATTTGTCTGACGCTCCTACGGTGAAAGAAAACATCGTGAGGCAACCTGCATACATCTGCGAAGAAATTCAATGATGTATGTGAAGTCGACCAATCCGCACTGGGCCAGCGTGGTTGACTAAGGCCTAATCACCCTAACATAGGATAGGCTCGAACCCCTCGGTGGGGACGTATATGAGCTGTGATGATGATGATGAATTATATTACACATAGATGTAAATAATAAAGGGAAGGCACTGACTCCCTAAATACAGTTCATACTAGTTCAGGAGTCAGGAATAAACTAAATTGTACAATTTAATATAACAAATTCTTTCTTTCTTTCAGGTCGGCCTATCCGAGGACTTATGCCACCCGATAGAAATTCCAACTTTAATATTTTTTTATAATATGCACTTTATTTAAGCACAGTAGAGTACTCATTGTTAATAATAGCTACGTATTAACATCCCACTTAGGTAGTAATTTTACAGATTTCGTAAAAATTGATCAGAATTTAAAAAGTTATATGTTATATGTACTGTATTGAATTGTGCAATAAAATGAATACTTTCAACAGATAAGCAAAAAATAAATTACGCGAGTAAACAAATTGGTTGTATGGATTTGATTCTTTTACTTTTATTTACCACGGTAAATCTTTCCTTCTAGTTCCAATAGTTTGGGCTCTGCGTCGATACCTCAATCGGTCTGTCACCAGACTTTATTATAAATACAGATAAATAAGATACGTTCAATCGTTCATAGCTCCTTAACCCGTGTATGAGACAACTAGCTTTACTTTACGCAGCTTTGCCCGCGTTGTTTTTGTTTTGCCATGGGAATTTTATATTTTCCAGTAGGAGAAATAATTTTGTAGCCTATATCAATCAGGGATAATGTAGAATTCTAATGGTGAAAAATTTTTTGAAATCGGTCCAGTAGTTTTTGAGTTTATTCGTCACACACATACATATAAATCTTTCCTCTATAATAGTGTATACGAGTAGTGTAGATTTACTTCCGAAGGCCTTGTAAAGAATTAATAATGCAGTGTAAAGCATGTTAAGACGAGTACACTAATTCATCACCGTTTCTGGCCCCACTCGTCTTTTTATATCAAAACATAAACACTAACAACATAGTACAATGATTTTATTATCAATCCCGTCTTCCTTGTGTAGCTATGAATTACAAGATTTATTAGCAAAATCAGCTTTGTGTTATAGTGATTAAAGTAGAATCTCGCTTGTTGGCCGCGTATAAAGGAAGTATTTTTCGTTTGTATATTTTCCTCAACACTATGGTCTTTGTGGCCTCTGGTCTGTGTGATATAGTATATCATTTTACCGTTCATAGTCGTAATGGACTGCCGTAGCTGCTACGAAATGTTGACACGCTATTATTACGGTGGTAACAGGTTGGGTTCAGAAAATGGAAATATATACTCAACTCTAGAAGTCAACTTGGTTGACTTCTAGATTTGGCTTCACATATTAACATATTAAACTAATATTATTATATATATTTTGATCTATTTTACCGGTACCTACTATCTATTTTACGAATCAATACGAAGCTTATTTTAGAAGAAGAAAAAGCATTTTTTCCTTCAGTCGGATTATGAAGAAAATGAAATTAATAACTTTCAGTATTTTTTTACTTGTTTAATTCATCTGCACACAGCCTAAATATTACAATCTTTCAATAATCGTGCAAATAATTTTTTTCCAATTTAATATTTGTTTTTTTTTTCAATTGTTAAAATGTTACTTGCCACAGCCTTCGGTAAGTTTTACCTTCACTGAGATTTTAAAGAAGATTTTGCATACGTCAAATATCATTACTCCTCTTTTATAAGTAATAGCTATGAATTTTAATGTCGCCCAGCTATAGATGTTTTTTTTTAAATAAATGAATCCCCTCACCAATATCTACATCTAAAATATGCTGGGCACCCCATCAGATTTTACTCGCAATTTGTGCTTATGATAATTATACACTTAACTTCCTTTTTGGAAGTCTGACCGACCGACCTACCAAAGATGATGAAACAGACAGACTTCTAAAAAAAATATACACCGCGAAAGACCCTCAGGTTACAGTATCGCGAAACTTCCGGCCGCTCTGTTTATTTAAAAAAGTATTTGAGTTTCCGATAAAAGGCGCCTTCAAAGGTCAGCCAGCATCATAAATTCTGTCTAATCTCGAAAAATTCTCTTTGAAAAAAGTTTCGCCGACGAACTGGTTGAATTTCTTTACACTTCACGAGCTGTCAAATTAAACAATCTATGGCCTCGCCTCCCGAAGACAGCTCTCTTTCGACACTCTAAAAGCCTGTCTTAATTTTTTGATTTAACAAGTTAATTAAGTGTGCACATCCCCTCGTTGTTGCGAAATTAATTTATCGCCGGCAAACTCGAACTAAATAACGCCATCGAACGGGTTTCTTGATAGTAGATCAAGCAAGTCTTTGTAATTAAGTTTAGTTACAATTTTCTACGATGTTCACTTTGTGTTTTAAATTAACAATGTTCGAATACAAAAGGATTCATTCTCAAAAAATTTTATTCATAATTTATAGACGTTTATAGGCACTTATTGCGTCTCGGTCAGTGGACCCGGCACTGCTCTTTTAATCGGGAGAACCGGGGTTGGATCCTCCCATGTACCAATGTGTATTTCGTTTTTATAATTTGATATAAAGGGTAATTTTTAAACCATCAACAACCTCCCAGGGGCTGATTTTAGTGCTCAGATGCAACAACTTTTTGTATGGGACCAACATCGAAATCGCAAAAAAAAACCACTTCTCCATACAAACTAGGTTAGCTGATCGAGACTTTAGTATGGGAAAGTGGTTTTTTTTTGCGATTTCGATGTTGGTCCGATACAAAAAGTTGTTGCATCTGAGCACTAGAATCAGCCCCTGGGAGGTTGTTGTGTTGATGGTTCAAAAATTACCCTGTCTAAAATATATATTTGCCCGACACTCTTACGGTGAAGGAATACATCGTGAGGCAGCCTGCATACATCTGCGAATAAATTCAATGGTATATGTGAAGTCGACCAATCTGTACTGGCTCAACGTGGTTGACTAAGGCCAAAACTTCCTAACTTAGGGTAGGCTCTAGCTCTTCGGTGGGGACGTATATGAGATGTGATGATGAGGCACTTATTAACGTGTAACATATTTGAAAAAAGTTGACTCTAACACCTTATTACGGAATTTGGGAGAACCTTGTCGAAAAGAACAGGCAAGAAACTCGAAAGGTATAATATTTCGCCTCCCCTTTTATATTGCTAACACTACAATAATAGTTTTTCCACATACATGATTTTGATTTTATAAAACTACATTTAGAAAAACATGCTCAAATCCAATACATTTATTTAAGATACAAGGTTTGCTATGTACGTCAAAAATTGTCACAAAAAATCTTGTTTTGTAATCCGCTTACAAAGAAACAAAATTCTTTGTACACTGTTGTTTAACCCACTCTGTGGTCTAGTTATTTAGACCACCGGGTGTTGATCGGAAGGTCCGGGCCCCGGGGTCCGATTCCTTTTGGGGGCAAAAGGTTTTCTGTTCGGTTTGGTTCGTCATAAGGCTTTTGAGTCCGCTTGCCTATCTACCACCATGTTACCCAAGTTTGTAGCCATAATAAAAATGTTGATAGAATTTTTGTGTACCAACAATTAAGAGATAAGATAGCCAGTTTCTCAGTTTTTCTCCCCAGTTTTGCTCCCAGCCAGTTTCTCTCCCAATTTCCGAACAGGTGTAGAGTCAACTTTTTTTTTTCATTCCTACTTGTATTTGCAGACATCTTGAGTATATTCAGGATGTATGCACATACAAGGTTAATATGATTTCATTAAATTAGATTGTTTTGCTTTGTTTTGACGTCAATAAGTGTCTGTAAAGGCCTATGTTGAATAAAGATTTTTGAATTTGAATTTGAAAAGTTGTTAAGGGTACGTGTACTTTGTCAAATCCAAGCAGTTTTATCTATCTTATTATATTATATATCTTACATTATAATATGCTTTTACCTTATGAACACCTTGGATTGTACCTTTAATCAATAATCGTTCAATAAATTTATTTTTTATGATTACACAAGTAAATTTGATAAATATCGATATACATGAGTGCAAGCTATAAATATAAGTGTTATTTACATAATTTGAAGAGGAATATTCTATTTCGACAAGATTTAAAAATCAGTACCTACAGTGTTATTACTGGATCAACAGTATTGTGAAGTTACACCAAAGATGCGAGGAATGAAATGGAAAAAATGCAAACAGTGAGTAATTAATGATACACTTTATAAGTTGACCTAGAAACATAAATAAAATAAAATAAGTATTAAAAACTAAGTGTATCCGAAATTATATTCAATCTACCTACATGTTCAAATAATGAAGGGACGATGATAAGACTTATTGCGATTCCTATCGCCATCTTATGTCAGGAAGACAAATCAATTTTCAGTACATTATAATAATAATTGATTGACCAAACTGTTAGCAAGTATTATAAACACTACTTATATCAATCACTTTTGTCAATAAAATAATTTCAAAGTATTGAAGCATAGACATAGCTTGCTCAACTTGACTTCGTCATAATATAAATGATATTTACTATTGCATTTATGGTATTTTGCGCCATCTAGTGAAGAATAGTAAGAAAACGATAAAAACTAGGTACTCATTAATTAATTCTGAAACTCACCACTGGAGGGATATACTTACTTTTGAATTAAAAAAATGGACAACATAACACTGAGACTTAAAACACAAAAATCTAAATCATTTATGAACCTCTCAACATTAACCGACGACGATGACGTACTCAATTCTACTATATTAGATTCAACCATGTTGAGCACACACAGCGAAACTTATAACAATAACAATGACACAACAAGAAATGAGGAACTTTTGAAAGAAATTGAGCTACTAAATAGAAAATTACAGCGATCTGAACAAGAAATTGACAATTTAAGCATAGAAAACAGTGGACTACGGAGAATAATAGACTCGCAAAACAAACAAATTGACGTTCTCAAAAAACTTAGTACTGACTTCGTCCAAAAAAATAAGAAAACTATGACACCGATGCGAAAGAGAATACATTCTAATTACAAAATATTAAGAACATCACCCTTACACTCCAATTCTGTAATATTAAATAGCAAATCAAAAGAAATGTCTAATTCGAAAATACCACAAATAAACAATAATGACAGGTGGCTTATTATGAACCGGAATCCGATGCATACAGTAACAAACCAATCATCAGATGTCACTCGTCAGAGCTTTACACGATTGTCGCAAACAGTTGTTGACTCTGAGAATAGCAAAAATGGTAGCGGAAATACAGAACAAAATAGCAAGACAAACGTTTTTATATTAGGTGACCAAAGTATACAAGGCCTTTCAAAAATGTTACACATTAACCGAAGAAATATAATAAATGAACGTTACTCAATAACCAGTATGATAAAGCCAGAAGCTACATGCGCGCAAGTATTGAACAGCTGCGAAGATCTCATGGAAAGCCTTCATGATGGAGATGTCGTTGTTTTGTCTGTGGGGTCGAATGATAAAAACCCGTATTTATTATTGACGGAAATAGCAACTGCATTGTATAAGTTGAAAAACTATAAGGTATTTCTACTAAGTGTACAGAACAACAAGAGCTTAAATGTAAATTTAGTAAACTATAATATTAAATTGCTAATAAAAAACTATATAAATTGTAAATTAATAGAATCAATTAATGATTATAATTGTAGTAAAATGCAATATATACGCAGATTATGTTTTAAAATAAATATAGAACTAGAGTATTTACATTATGCTGACGAATTTCTTGCGCCATATATGGTCAAATCGCATCTGTCGAGAAAAAATATTTGCAATCGAAAAGACACAAGTCTATCAAAAATTCTAAAACAGATGACTATTCCACAATATTTTAGTCAAAAAAATTCTACACAAAATAATGCCTCCCAAAACAATGACACTCTTTTTCGTGAACAAATCTAGAGTAACTTTACTACACCAAAATATTGCAGGCATTCTCAACAAACAGGATTTTTTTCAAGCAACGTTAAATCAATTGATAGCGGATTTTAACGATGTTCACGTCATATGCCTATCTGAAACTTTTATTAAAAAGGGCTCTGAAAAAAACCTTAGCATCAAAAATTACTCATTGGCTGCATCCTTCTGCAGAAATGAAAGAAGAGGTGGAACATGTATTTTAATAAAGAAAGATTTTCATTTTAGGGAAATTGACATTAAAGAAAACAGGCCGTTTACTTTTGAGTGTTGCGCTGTAGAGATCATTGAACTCAATCTCATTGTAATTTGTATTTATAGAACTCCATCCTCTAAAATTGATATATTTCTTACCCAATTAGCATCATTTCTTAACAATTTATCACGTAAACGAAATAAAAAAAATATTATTATATGTGGAGATTGGAATATTGATATACTGCAGGATAATAAATGGACAAAAGAACTAACAAGCATTTTAAGTAATAATAACATGATAAACCATATTAATAGGGCTACACGAAAAAAATCATGTTTGGACCTAATAGCCAGCAACATCGATACGGTTGAGTCGCAAATTCACTATCTCTGTCTTTCAGATCACGAAACAGGGCAAACAATTACTTTTGACATTAAAACTACTTCTAATGACAACATAAAACCAACATTTTATTTTGAACACAGGAGAGATATGAGCAAAGATAACATAAAAAAATTTTTAGAATACCTCTCTTCTTTATCATTTAGTGAAACTTTCCAAGAAACAAATACTGAAAATGCATTTAATAGTTTTTATGACATATTTACATTGCTTTATAACCTATGCTTCCCAGTAATAAGAGTTAAGGTGATTAAAAAAGTTATCAAAAACAGCTGGCTCACCAAAGGCATAAAACGATGTTGCATAAAAAAAAGGCAACTTTATCTTAATTATAGATTTAAACTGACTAATAAAAGACAACACAGAAAGAGATACCAATCATACTCTAAAATTTAAAAAAAATGTATTCTACAGGCACAAAAAAATATAAACACAACATATATAGTAAAATCAAAAAATAAATGTAGAACTACATGGGACATAATTAAAAATAGTGTACAGAGTGCTGAGCTGACTCCATGGCCTAAAAAATTTAAAGTAAATAATAAGTGTATTAATAATATGACTGAGATCTGCGAAGAGCTTAATAAACATTTTATAAACTTGACAAGCGGAAACGTTCCTACTAATAATGCGAATGACATTCCAAACAATTCCAAGACTATATTTTTGACACCATTGATTGAAAAAGACGTATATAATATTATAAAAAAATTAAAAAACACACATTCTACTGGTTATGATGGCCTTAGAACAGATATATTAAAAAAAAGTGCTCCATTCATAACTGCGCCATTGACATATATTATTAATCTGTCTTTTTCAGAAGGTCATTTTCCATCTAAATTGAAATTTACAATAGTAAAACCATTACACAAAAAAGGAAGCCATAACAATGCTGAAAATTATAGACCTATTGCTTTAATACCAGTATTGTCGAAAATTTTTGAGCGGGCAATGGCCGATAAACTAAATTCATTTGTCAGTTCATGTAAATTACTAAAATCATAACAATACGGATTCAGAAAAAGCTCATCTACTACTCTTGCTTGCTTTCAACTTATCAAACAAATAACACAATCTCTTGATTCAAAAATACACACTCTAGCAATATTCTTGGATATGAGTAAAGCGTTCGACTATGTATCTCACGATTTGATGCTAATCAAACTAAATAGATATGGAATAAGAGGAGCAGCCTTACAGTGGATAGATAGTTATCTAAAAGACCGACAGCAACGTGTAGAAGTATCTGCCACTAAGAACAATCTAAAGAAAACCTATCATTCTCAATACACATACAATAGATGCGGTGTGCCGCAAGGTAGCATAATGGCTCCGTTACTATTCTTATTCTTTATTAATGATTTGCCGGATATTATAGATCAGCCATGTATATTATTCGCCGATGATGTGACTTTGCTGATTAAATCTGATAATATTAATAAGATCAAGGATATTGCTAATTACAATTTCGGACAAGTACTTAAGTGGTTGAAAAATAACAATTTAAATATAAACATAGATAAAACGAAATTCATTAAATTTAAAACCAAAAATAATAGTGAATCTAAACTTGGCATACAATTTAATAATGAAAAAATTAAAGAAGTAAATCAGACAAAATTTTTGGGTTTAACAATTGACCAACACTGTGACTGGAAAACACATATAGACAATCTAGTAAAAAAATTAGACCGATTTGTATTTGCCTTAAAAAGAATAAGCCAAGTAGCATCAAGAGAAGCAGCAATCATAGCATATCACGGATATGTATCTTCCTCGTTGCGCTATGGTCTAGTATTGTGGGGTAACTCTGTTGAAATGCCTCGAGCATTTATAATACAAAAGAAATGTGTGAGGTCTATGTGTGGTGCAAGTAATTTGGATAGCTGTAAGCCTTTATTTCAAATGCTAAATATCTTGCCACTCCCATGCTTGTATATAGCAGAAATATGTATTTTTGTAAAAAAACACTTGCAGTTGTTCTTACTAAATAGTGACCAACATTACAGAGGACGTAGAGTAAACGATTTGTTTGTTCCTTCTCAGAGATTGAAAATATTTTCTAATAACTGTTACTGCATGGCAATACGGGTATATAATAAACTACCTAATGATATAAAAGATCTGACGTATACAAAATTTCACAGAGCACTTTTAACATTCTTAAAGAACAAAATGTACTATTCAGTTAAGGAATACTTGAATGACATATCTTAGATTTATGTTGACATTGTTTCTGATCATGTCCTGTTTTAATTGTTGACATTGTTGTAATTACATAATTTGGTTTTGACATTCTCTGATAATATTGATATAATTTCTTATTGCTGACATTTCTCATGTATTTCTCCATTTAAATTTTCATTGACATAAAAATTTATAATTGTATTTGCACACTGAAGTGACTACCAGTAGAATATGTGGAATTATATCTTAAGAACACCAATTGTTACAATATTCTGGCAAATAAAATATTATTATTATTATTATTATTATTTAAAATTTGTTTATTTCTGTTAAGCTGTTTGGTATTAGCTGAAATATAAATGTATCTCTATTATTGATTTCTTCCATTCAAGTTTGTTGCGTGGGCATAAACGGAAGCTGCACCTAATATCAGACTAAAACGTATGATGTTTTAAATTTGCTCGGAATTACTATGCATGAGGAAAGGACTATTTCTAAACAGGGCCTTTCATTACAAGCTTAGGTCGAATTTCACCAACCACAGGAGTTTAAAGTTAACTAACAACCGTTTTGACACATATTGTATGAGTAAAATGTCAAAAATTTGTTTGTTAGTTAACTAACCGTCTGTTTAAATATTGGTGAAATTGGACCTTAAGCATTAACTCTTTGATAAGAAAACTCCACAAAAAATGTGGAGTAACTGCTATTTTGTCACTGAATAGAAACGTGAAGCAGTTGACGAGATTTATGTGCCCTCGGGATGAAAAAATCCGCTCCCGTGGGATCAAAAGGCCTTTTCTTTGTTCACTTTTAAACTAACAATGAAGACAGGTACGTAAGGCTTACCTTTCCCGACTTTGAGTTATTGCAATTGAATGTAAAGGTTTTGGAGAGAAGCGCTTTATATGTAACTAGCTTCCCGTCCTGACTTTCAATCGTACCATTTTTGATTGAACATTACATATTTAATAAATTGAACTCAGTGATAAGCCTAGAAAATGTAGTAAGTTCAAATTTGGCACTGACTTCAATATAAAAATGGGATGTTGTTTGTATTCTTATATATTATTTTTTGCATTTTTATACTGGTTTCTCATCAAGCTTTGTATATGAGAGATACGACCGATTTCACAAACGACGACACAGTTAGCGCAGAGGTCGAGTGATCGCCTACTGCGCAACAGGTCGCGGGTTCGATTCCCGTACGGGACAAATATTTTGTATGGCCTACAGAAATTTGTTTCGGTCTGGACGTATGTGCATGTGATGTTTTATGTTTGTAACTGCACCCACGACACAGGAGAAAATCCTAGTGTGGGGCGACGTTTTTTTTTTAAACTAAAAAAAATTGTCTTAACTGACAATCCTCAGAAGTATGCAGTTACTTCTTGTCTTTAATAAAAAGAATGTGATAACATACCACTTAGGATTGTCCTAAGCTAAGACAAGGATAGTGAAATTGGCCATTAAACTCATAAGGCTACTCTCAAGTTAGGCTAAACATTATTTCGAAGGCCTAAGAGTTTTTAGCTTACTAATAGTATACATATTCACAAAGAACTTATAGCCGCAAGCAAAAAACAAACAAGAAACTAACAATAGAAACTTATCATAAAGCAATATAAATATTTGTTCACTTCACAAATTTTATAGATGGCCGCCGCACAATTTTATTCTTATATGTAGACGTTGAGTAGCTTGTGACTGTATTGTATAAGAATAAATTGCGCAAAATTTTAGAACAGTGTCTGTATAATGGTATCTAATTAATCTCTAAGTCAGGCTATTGCTTCGGGTTGTACAGCTATTAAACAGCTAGATCTACACGAGTTGTATAATTTGGGGCCTCCTTTGGAGTTACAAAGCCTGAATATCCAGCTATACAGATCAAATACAACAAATTGGAACAGCCAAAAGTTTTCAACATTTTCATAATACAGTTTTTATAGATATTTAAATGCTACTTGGGAAGCTACGGAGCTACGGAAGCCTACTACGGATGCTACGAAAACGTTACAGATGTTCTGCTGTATCGCATCGTAGCAAATCATTGTAGACTACACGAAAATATACATTGCGGAATTAGGCATCGAAGAATCATGTTTAGAATCAGCATATAGGACAACGGTATTTTGATATTTATATCTAAATGTATATAGTGTTATATTACATTTGACAGAGTATTTAATAACTAAACCAAGTTATATTTTAACAAAGAATTTTTAAACAAGTTTCTGCTTGCATGGGACATTTCAAATAAAAAATATATAATATTCATCAGTAATGATTTATAGGATAGGAAAAGCTAGGTGGAATAGGGTCATTTGCTTAGCCTTCTATAAAAAAAACCTAAGGTTTTCTAAATTATTATGTGTCTTTAAGGAAAAATTCCTTTTCTCTATTTTTTACAACATGTGTAGTATAAAAGGTGTACTACTGTATGAAATGGTATAAAATATTTTTTGACAAATATCACTTCCCAAAAAATTATCGCCCTAGTGTCATTTCCCAAATGAATCTTTAGCAAAACATCCCATTTCATTCACTTGATCAAATTATCATTTGTCCACATTTAGCATCGTGTTACTTTGTCGACTGTGAAACGACAGACATGAACACGAGCACGAACCACAGACACGAACTGCTGCCAGAAAAGTAGGTTAGGTTAGAACTGCGATCGTTCGGGGAATGGCTAGCGCCGATCCCGAATGTGCCTCTATGGGAGTGGAAGTTGCTGGAGGGTGGTTTAGCTAGGTTTAGGGTTTATACCCGAGTCCAATGGCATATCCAAGGGGCGGCCTTGTCAGGTTTTCAGTCCCTTGTGGAATCGGAAAAAAATTCCCCCTCCCAAAAAAAAGGTTAGAACTGTGACACCAACAGCGCGCGAGCTGAGCGAGCGAAGCGAGCGTGCCGCAGCATCGGCTGGCAAAGCGCCAGAACTGCTCTGAGATTTTATAAATTTATACTCAATTTTTTTAATGGTATGAAACTTTTAATATGTAAATAAATTTTTTGTTAGTACTAATTATTTGTTAAATAATAAAAAAGAACTTTGCTCGCTGAAATAATATGATAAGTTGTTTAGACAAATGTGTTTTAGGCTAATGAAAATTTGCGTAATTTGCGAAAAGTTTTTTGCCCATACATTAATAATTCAATAAAAACCATATTGATATTAAGTAGCTTCCGTACCTTCCAGGCGTCCACGCCATCAGTGCATGTAGGTATACTGACAGCGGCCCCCTCTGCTATGTTGCCATATGGAATGGTCACGCGTCCACGTTTTGATGCTATCGTATTTTTAATAAAAAAATACCATAATCCCTGAAGCTTTATCTTTACGTTCATCGTTGGAAATTTGTGATTAACGTTATTTGTATTTAAAAAATTAAGACACTTTATAAATGACATTACGCTTTTGCCAATCGATACAGTTAAAAAATGTTAATTGGCGAAAAAAATGAAACCTTTTATATTTCGTGATTTCTGTCACATTTCGACTGACTGTTGCTTTCACGTTCTAGAAGCAGTGGGATGAAATAGAGAGTGAAATGCTAAAATACCTTATTCGCCCGGGCGGAACCCGAAATCCACAGCCCTGGTGTGCTTTCCCGAGTGTTTATCACGCAGTCTCCAGTCGGCCTACTGTTATATTTTTTCTATGCTGGCCAACTAACTCATGTGCAGATGCACGACATGACGTGCATTGTGCGTCGCCACTTATAAAGTGATTGATGTGGTTTTCTACCTCATTTAAACTACAATGTTCACTTCTAACCGTATTCTTCTTACTACTGGACGCATCTCTCTTTCAACAAGGTCGCCAGAAAGGTTGATATAGGATAATGTTTCGAGGAATCCAACTCTTCGCAGAAATCCGACCATAGAGTAAAAGGAAAAAAAAATCCCTCGAGTTTAATCTGTCGTTGATTCGCAGCCACTAAAACACGCCGTAAATTAGGGTCACGACGAATATACTGCCCTATATATTTATGCGGCCCTTACAGGTTATAAGCGTCCTATCTCAGCCTTAGTGGGGGTTTACCCGGGAAATTCATCACAACAACCGTGCGCTCGCTGCGGCGATTTACCCCCCAGCTGTCTAACTGTGGGGCAATTAGAACCGCCTCGCATCACACCTGCGATTACACCAAGAAAGTGGTACATATATTATTCGAATCGCTAGGGCTGTCGAACTTTTGTTTGTGACATGTTTTACGAATTTGCTGTGGTATTCATTTAATGTTAATTTTCTTTTGCAATTTTTACAATTACCTAAAAGTGAGTACTTATTTATCTTTTTAGATTATTAATATTTCATATATTTATTTTTTATACTATACACGGTGTTTTACACGGTGTATTAGTATAGATAAACCACGATAAAGTTAGGTGAAACCAAAATAAATAATGTCTCTGTCACTTGGTTTACTTAGCGATATTAAAAAATTAAATTAAGATTTATAAGACTTCTCAATCATATTCCACCGAAATACTATGCAAAACATTGCGTAATGAGTTAAAAGTGGTTATTTTTTTGTTTTGTTTATCTATACACGGTGTTTCATAATAACCAATAAATATTTTATCATTATCTAAAACTAATTATTAAATTGTGTTCACCCGTAATGTCATTCAACCCAAAATTTTCATGTATATCATAGTATCATCATCATGTCTATGACTTACATGAAAATTTTGGGATTCAAATTGAAAAATTCTCTTTGTGTCGGATAGTCTATTTATCGAGGAAGGCTTTAGGCTATATAACATCACGCTACGACTAATAGGACCTGAGCACCAACGAAAAATGTTGCAAAATCGGGAAAAAATATATAGCGAAATGTAATTCGCGGGCACAGCTAGTGTATGTAGCAATATATTTACGAATTAATAAATCATTAATCTTCCTCTCAACTTGACCTTAAAAATATAAAAATCCTTATGTGAATAAAACTGCTGATTCAGGATATAGATTTTATCATATTACGAGCACTCGAGAGTATATTAATTTTAACAGTCGTCTTCAAAGGTATATTGAGTTAAGGACTTGAGAAGAAATTATCGGTCACTTTGGGTGGATTGCTCGCAATCTTTGATATGGAATATAGATTTTTGCGCGGTTACCATGAAACGTTGTCTAAAGGTAGTCAGGCTTAAATGCTGTCTCTATCGATCCATGTTGATATAAATGCAACACCATCATATCTGAGCCACTACCAACTTAATTTTTTTTCTTGCTTCACCACTTACATGATAGGAGCCTTTGTTTTTATATTCACCTTTGATACCAGTTCACGCTTTGCATGCCTCTCGCATTTTCATGCCCCATAATAATATTTGTTCTTTCTCTACGATTCATTATCTTGCTTGCCTTAACTTTAATCTGACTTCTGGAGGGGAACAGGGTAGGGTTTCGTTATTCATTCCATTTCGTTTCTTACCTAATATTAACAAATTTGTGAATTCTTTTTTAAGTCTTATCATTTTAGTTTTTTAGAATGACAAGATAATTTTTAGTAACATCATAAACGGTAAGCGTTTATTTTATTGGTAGTAAAATCATATTATGTGCCATTTAAGAAAATTTGCTTCAAGCACCGATTGTATAATCATCATTATCATTGTGATTATACACCTTCCGAGTATCGGCCATCCCCAAGAATAGAGGATTTTATATTGTTTTGGTAAAAATAATCCAAAATAAGGCAACCCATTATGAACTCGGAACCATGATTATATCTAAGCAATTTTGTCATTCACTTCCTCTCTGTATTATTGTTTGTTTGTTTATACTTAATTTGTTGTGTGTGTCTGTAGACCAAATAAAGTTTAAATCTTCCTATTATTTTTGTATCATGAATCCTACCTATAATGCTACCTAAAGCTCGTTATAAAAATTAAACAAGGCAATTAAGCCACCTGGAAAGAAGAGGCTATATTCGGAAGGGTCACAGGGTTCAGGTTTAAAGAGTAGCCTAACTAAATAATGGAAAATGGCCCAACTAAAAAATGGGGGCACCTCATTCTGTCAGTTGTTTCCTATTGAATCGATAACTTTCTCTATTCTAGGTTGTCCTTTCCAGACGGAGTTGTTCGCGATTGGATGTGCTAAGAAATAAGAAGTCTGTTTCCATACGTTGCTGATTTTACTTGACAACTAAGATAATTAAAGACAAACGATTTTAAAGCGCAGGCCACATTGCCAACGAGCGGGCGGGCGAGCGAGCATCGTTTCACCTCTTTTCATACTTTGGTTCACACCGCGAACTATAGAACTAAGCTACGATGGACTATCAGCGATGGAAGGAAGCGAACGAAATATCCAAATGAATGGAGCGAAGCGAAGTTCGTGGTGTGAACCAAAGTATGGAAAGAGGCGAAACGATGCTCGCCCGTTCGCTCGCTAGCCTACCCTCCTCGGTCTCCCGCCAGCCCGCTCGTTCGCTCGCTCGCCCGCCCGCCCGCTGGCAATGTGGCAATGTATCGCAGTACTTGCGCGCGTTATTATGGCCGGTATACACTTTGTTTAGTTAAGTGCTTAGTGTTTAGTAGACTGTTTAGTGTTAAGTGACTAGTAGGTGCTGTCCCTACACTGTTTAGTAAACGGTGTTTAGTTTATTTGTTCATTATATGGACTAAACACTAAACAGATCTGTCCAGACGTGTTTAGTGAGTGTTTAGCTGCAAGTGAGGGGTGAAGGCGGGAGAGCGGGAGGGGCGACTCACAGAAAAAATAGAACGCGTTCCTATTCGCTAAACACTAAACAGAAGCTGTCCGAACGTGTTTTTTACTAAACACTTAACACTAAACAAGCCACTCGCTCTAAACACTAAACAAAGTGTGTACCGT
Source organism: Schoenobius gigantellus (assembly GCA_963935595.1). NCBI lineage: Eukaryota > Metazoa > Arthropoda > Insecta > Lepidoptera > Crambidae > Schoenobius > Schoenobius gigantellus. The sequence continues at coordinate 17,656,890 of OZ012562.1, read as the reverse complement.
CCATTAGCCTACTCTCGCCCGCACCGACGGCGGTGGCGGTGCGAAATTAGTAGGCTGCCAACAACCGTCGGATGCGCGGGCACGCACTGTTGCATTATTTGTGTTACAAATGTTACGATCGATTAATTGTCATACGAACTAATTAAGTAGTTTATGCTTATTGAACGTTAGTTTTATTCCACAAAATTCCGTATGAAATAAAATTCCGGACTTATCAGAATCTCGAACGTTGCACACTTCAAACCTTTAATAAGTCATCATCATTTTCCGGCAGGCTGAAAGTTCCCGCTGATGCTTTTTGTAACTATGCACGAGAAGTCGAGGTAACATTTTTTTCGAGGTAAAAATTTTGAACATCGTTTGGTACAGTAACTTGGCAGCAACATATTTGAACACTACATAAGTAAAATTCACCCCATTTTGCTCTTGTTTTCCACATCAATACATGTTAAAACTGTATGTCCGATTCCGAAATTTTTCCACTATTAATTTAACAACCGGGAATTTCGCGCAATGTAAAAAATTTGTAAAACATCATATTGAAATAAAACATTTGTAAATATTCGATTTTTACAAATGTTTTGTTGCAGCTATGATGCTTTTTATTTTCCTAAAACACAATTGGTTGAAATATTTTTACCGTAAGATGCAACCCCAGTCCGATTGATTTGTTCCTGATTCGTCATATTCCTGATTGGTCATATTCCATAATCGACACTCTCTTAACTGGTCATATTCCTAGTTCGTCATCGATTGCGTTCGCTCTGACGTCACGTAGTCTCGCGCAGCTGCGAAACAATACTGACTTTACACCCAAAGCTGTAGCTGCATTTTTGAACGCGGCAGAAAAAGTAGACTATTAACGCGAGGTATCGAACATTTTCTTTGGAGTAATTTATCTGTTACGTAGTAACTATTAAGTAATCTGTGCCTGTGCTTTAATGCGAAAACGAATGATTGCGTGTGCTCTTGCTCAGGGGTGTTTCGCACGTGTTCGTTCGTTGGCCGCCGCCGCCGCTGCTCGCTGCTGCTCGTGTGCCACCGACCGGTCTCCGCGCGCCGCGCCGCGGGCGTGTACCACTTCTCACCCCTCAGATCTCCAACAGGGGTCACAAAGGAGCTTAACCTTGTGACCCTTCCGGAATTCCAGCTTACTGTTAGGCCTGCCTTAGGGAGGGTTTGTTCAGTGAGTTAGGTCTTCTTGATCCCAGACATGCCCCACTCCCCAGTGACTGGTGGACAGGTAGGCGATCTAGACGTAATAATAGGTTGGGGAAAAAGTTTCTTCGCATTTTTTAAGAAAATTCAAAACATTTTTTAATATAGTTTATTTACATTTAACTAAAGTATGTAGGTACCATTTTGTTCGATAACTTTTTGCCATCTTGTAGGTAGGGACATGATCCCATTGCTATAGAAATTTTGGGACTTCTGGTCAAAATACCGCGACAAGTGGTTTTGGCAGTCCTCTCGTGATGTTAACCTGACACTGCCTAAAGAATTCTGAAGAGACCGAAACAGGTGGAAATCTGAAGGTGCAAGGTCAGGACTATACGGCGGATGCATTAACACCTCCCAGCCAAACTCTCTTAATTTTTGCTGAGTGGCTAAAGATGTGTGAGGTCTAGCGTTATCATGATGAAAAACCACACCCCTTCTGTTGATTAATTCCGGCCGCTTTCTCTCAACTTCTTGCTTTAATCTCATCAGTTGTTCGCAGTAGAGTTCAGAATCGATGGTCCTGCCTGGTGGTAACAGCTCATAATGAATAATGCCCTTCCAATCCCACCACACACACAGCATCACCTTGTTGCGAGTTAACCCGGGTTTCGCCACAGTCTGTGAAGCCTGACCGGCCTTTGACCACGACCTTTTTCGCACGTTCTTGTCGTACGTGATCCACTTTTCATCACCAGTTATCAGCTTCTTCAAAAATGGTTCGGTTTCATTACGTCGTAATAAAGAATCACAAATGAGTACACGGTTCATTAGGTTTCTTTCAGTGAGCTCGTGAGGTACCCAAATGTCGAGCTTTTTTGTGTACCCAGTTTTTTTCAAATGCGCCAAAACTGTTTTGTGGTCAATTCCCAGTTCTTCAGCTACGTCGTAACTACTGACATGCCGATCTTGCTCCACTTTTTCAAAAATGGCATCCATTTTATCTGTAATAGGGCGACCAGAGCGACGTGCATCTTTGACATCAAAATTTCCGGATTGAAAACGCTTAAACCAAATTTGTGCTACTCTCACAGACACTGCACTAGGTCCATAAACATCGCAAATTTTTTTCGCGGCTTGCGTTGCATTTTTACCTTTTTTGTAGTAAAATTTTAAAATGTATCGAATTTCTTCATTAGATTCACTCATCTTGGCGGTACGAAAAACAAATGAAAATCACACATTTTCCTAATTTGAATTTGGAATTATGTTCTTTAAAATTTAAACTTTCAATGATACCAAAACCAGCCAGATACAAATAGTATAGCCAAAGAGATTTTATTACAAGTTTATACATACTATAATGCGAAAAGACTTTTTCCCCAACCAATAGATTAAAGGCCGTCTCTCACTAAAGATGTCCTGTAAAAAAAAGAATATATCAGAAAAAACAAAATTTCATATTTTTTACAAGTGACAACCCTGAGGTTAAGTTAGTTCTGTCCGTCTTCATCTGCTCGCATTAAGCTTTAATAGTAGCGCGGTGATGATAAATCGTTTTGAGGATACAAAATATTGAAACAACGTGTGCCAACCCATTTAAGTGAAGAATTTTACGTGATGTTATAAATTGTCTCGTGTCTGAGAGATAATGTCGCTAGCTGGCAACGAATTGACCTTTGGATCACTCTTATGTCCTTCGTAATAGAGGCGCTTTCGTAGTGCTAATGTAAAGTTTGACGTGGCGCTTACTGTACTCTAAAAATGACTTACTGTTAGAACGATATACCATTTTTATATGTAACGTTGGTCCTGATTCATCGTTGTCATATTAGCTGCAATATGCTCCAGTGCTGAGCTCAGTTCTCTCTGTCATGAAATGAAACGGACGTTAACAGAATCTTCGTATTGCAAAGACACGCAATTAGATTCAAATTCTCTTTGAAACATACGACAGGGAAGCTCTTGGCCTTCGTCTCTCCTGATGGTTGGTGAGGATAGGGCCGAAGGTGGAAGCGAGCATCACCTCGACTCCTCAACTGTGGAACTGGCCAATTTTATCTGTCATATATTCAACCACTTTATAATATACTTTTTAATAAGTACTATTTTTATAAGTATTACTTACGTTACTTACGGTGAAGAAAAACATCGTGAGGCAACCTGCATACATCTGCAAAGAAATTCAAAGGTGTATGTGAAGCCGACTAATCCGCACTGGACCAATGTAGTTGACTAATGGTCGATTTCACCAACCATTACTTAGCTTAGGTAGCCCCTAAGACGCATGCTGTCACTTTTTGTCTTTAATGAAAAGAATGTGACAGCATGCCACCTAAGAGTCCCCCAAACTAAGAAGAGGTTAGTGAAAATGGCCATAAGGCACCCTTTTGGCTAAACGACGAGCGTGTATGGGGCTCTTCCAGCAGAGTGCCGGGCCTACCCACTAAACCTCCGGTGTTCTTCCTGCCCTTATGGTCCACAATGCGAGATCACTACCCACGCGCCCGGGCTAGGTCGACCATAATAGCCGAGCTATCGCCAAGGGAGAGATTGTCCGAAAACACCAAGACAATCCCCCAGACGGTGACTTTGGCGGCGTGCACGGAGCCAACCGTGCACGCAGGCTTCCACAGCAGGGTCACTAGGCGGGCATTGCTTGAGTAAATGCCCGCTTTCGCCTGCCTATCCGTCTGCGGCGGAGGGGAGCGGCTTGAGGATCTGCCTCCCGCTCCCTCTCCGCAGCCTCTTTCTGCGAGATGACATCCTCGCAAAAGGAGGCGACAGCCCCCCATTCCACCTCGCCACGGAGCACGGCCACGAGCATGCTCGGGAGCGAGAGGTCTCCGCCTCCCAGCGCAGCGTTTAGTTAACTAAGGCACCCTAACTTAGGGTAGGCTCGACTTATATAAGCTGTGATGATGATGACATCCTTGATTGTAATATCCATAGACAAGCTGAAAATTCTGTCACTTCCTTTAAAAAGCTCTATTTGTGTTTTCGACAAAACTCAGTAGTCACTTTGGGAGCTAAACTCATAGAATATGTATATTCTATGAGTTTAGCTCCCAAAGTGAATCAGAGGAATCGCCTTACCCTTTTATTTTAGGAGAGCGATTTCAGGTCAGCCGGCAAGCCAATAAATAAATCTGCTTACTGCCGCCACAGTATTGTTTTCCTAGACAGATATCTTTAGGCGAAACAAGATTTTGGGATACAAGTAGTGTTTTATGTATTGTTTAGGGTTCTGTACCTGAAAAGCAGAAAAGCGGAACCCTCATAAGAATTCTTCCTTCATTGGCCGTCTGTCTGAGTGTCGAGCTCCTTTTTTGTCAGGAACGTAGGGATATCAAACTTAAAAATATAAATCAAATAGGTACTCGGGTCTACGATATTTATCAGCTGTGAAAAAATCTATTTTTTTCTATCTTTGGATTGCGTTGACATACAATAAGTCAATGCAATTAAAAAATATGACCATTTATGTCGCATATTTTGCAATTTCACAAGGGAATCAAAACCTATAGGGTACTTGTTCGCGCATTAATTTGGGACACTCCTGGAGCCATCTAGTGGCAAGAAGCGGACGATTGATAGCTACGCAACTGCAGTCGCTGCAACGTCACAACGACGTCACACATCGTCTGACAGCATGACACAGCCTCGCACCAATTAGCGGTCTCCAGGCGTGACCGTTATTTTTTATATTTAAAGCCATTGGCTATGTATTGTTCCCTGACCCACTATTCCTCGAGTTTTGTATTTTTATCGCACTTCAATTATACGCAAGTACACCGCAACACGCATTTTCATCTTCCACGACTCCTACCAGAAATAGCCTAAATTTTAGCAGCATTTTGCACGCGGCTGCAACATTTGGACCTTCTTCGCCAAATAAAACGCAAAACCAGCGACTTCGGAAACTACGACGAGGCCATATCTGGAGGTTTACGCAGTTGGAAGATACTTGAAGTCAAGACATTTCTACGCGCAAAAAGGAATTCAGGTGTCGGTAATACCAGTACGCAGTCTGGAGGGACCAATCCTGTCTATTCCTATCATTCTCTTGGTTTCTTTTCTGTGCTAACGCTGCGCTGGTGAATACGCGCAATCACCACTTTCGTACGTAAAACCGTGAGTACTTTTTATTTCATAAACCGCCATAATGTCTGTAGAATATTCTCGCCCTACACGGAGAGAAATTATTTTAACAATATTACCAGAACGTATGGTAATTAACATTCTAGTTATGGAAACAGAATTAAGTTACAATTTATCAGATTGACTTTTAACAACAAATAATTGTATTTTAATAAATGCCAGAATGTTCTAGTAAACACATTTAAGTAAACAATACTTTAAAATATTTATAAATACATCTTATTATTGTAAAGAGAAAATTTTATTAATTGTATAGTAACCTTTCTTGTTTGTTAGTTGTTACTAGGTGTCAATTCGACAATACAATATTTATGTTAACTCTAAAAGAACGCGAGTAACAACAATTGTTTATTTGTTTACTATGCTAGATTTAAATAGTACTATTTACCAGATTATTGGTTACATAAAAAAACGTTTTTTTTAATCGTTATCATAAATAATGTTTTGTGTGACATAAGAATCGTTTAACAAACGAAACATTGTTTACGTTTGCCGAATATATTGTATGGTTTGCTTGAACTGTGGTTGGTTTCATTGGTCGCCATGTTCGTTCATTTCACTTTTCGTTACACTGAGCAAAGCAGTTATCGCGCGCTTGTGAAAATCACAAATTGTACATAAACTATGTACAATTTTGGACTATTTAAACGTTTTAGAAAATGGAAATATTGGACAAATGGACAAGGATATAGAGAAATTATTAGAATCGTGGCAGTCGGCTGAGTACAAACTCAAGTTGCCGGTAAGTACCTAAGTTTTATATTGCATAAGTAGATCATAGATTATATAGTAATTATTACGTCCAATGGACACTTGAAATGTAAATTATGAGTGTGGATAAGGTGATAAGTGAACCAAAAGATATGTTCAGGAGTTTCTCCCGAGTTCTTCTTGTAATAACACGTGTTGGGAGACTTTTTTTTTAACTCAATCGACCATACAATTTATTGTTACTAGATACATCGTAAATGAAACATTATTTTAATAATGACTAAATACATTGTATAAAATAACCCTATACCATTACTATTTAAACAGGGCTGTAACAACTTTGTTGCAAAATTGAGACATCCAAGTCTATCAAGATATGAAAATATACATATTTGGTATTCATGGTAACCAGGACCCAACAGGATAGTTTCACTCTATCATTCATTTTACTTAATTTTATCGTTATCCATATATTTTTTCATAATTATAATAAAATAGTAAAACTAGAGTATCTGTACATTAGTTACTAGTTCATTACCAATTTTGTTGATATAATTCTAATAATTAACTTCATGATGTGGATTGTGTGTAGTGATAGATAATGCTCGATTCAGTGAGCAATTTAAATAATTTAGACCCCCGTCCCTGCACCTCATCATGAAAAAGCTGGATTAAAGATGTTGCTATTTATGTATTCACATTTTTATTTACTTTTCAGGAGATAATGAAGATAAAAATTGGCTGAAAAATTCTTGTGATCCTTGGGATACCGTTGCTGTACTGTATCCCATGATCCATCCTTGTGATCCTTGGGATAACTGCAGTAACAGAGGAAAAAGAAGCATATTAATGGTGAAAGAATTTTTAATATTAGTCCAGTCGTTTTTGAGCCTACTCATTACAAACATACATACAAATCTTTCCTCTTTATAATAATATTAGTACCTATAGATATCAAAATTGACAAAAATTGTTTGCTGTAGAATATATTACTTAATCTTCTCCATCCATACAAAACTATTTCCCCGATAATACATAGAAGCGTGGTAAAAATTTTGAAGGGCGAAGACTCGGGGACGGCAAAGAAAGTGGTGGAAAACAGAATGAATATTATTTTAGCCTGTAATGTTTCTCACTGCTGGGTAAGGGCCACCCCTCTGGTATATCATTTGTCATGATCTTGTGCTTTATAATTACAATTAAACATATAAAAGATTCACAAAGACAGAAAGCAAAAATGTACATTAAGTGGCCTTGACATGTAAAATGTTTGAATTATATAATAATAAAAAAGCCTACAAACGTTATTTATGTTTTGTTTTATTTAAAACTGTTATTGATAATGCCTCCATAATACTTATAGAATATTGATGTTCATCCGTAGCTTGTTTTTTGCTTTAGTAATTACCAGCAATGTTATATTTTTTGCTTTACATTGTTTAGTTAGGATATGATTGGGTTTAAAAAATATGTACCTACATAAGTAAAAGTTGCTCTCAGTTTCGTCACAAAATTTATAAGATTTCAACTTTTTCTTAACAACTCGTTATCTACCTATGTACATATTTTTTAAAGACCCAATCACCTACTAAACAATGTGGAGCAAAAAAAATAACACTGCTGTAATTACTAAAAAAATATAGAAAACTAAACGATAGTAAATTGCTGTAATTACTAAAAAATAGTAAACGGAACTATAGTAAATTACCATAATTACTAAAAATATAGTAAACTGAACAATATTAAATTCACATTATGTAAGCTCAACCATATGATGTGATAAGGGCTAACCACATGCAGGTAATAAACACAAAATAGTTAATAAAGTGTAAAAAATATATAGTTTGATAAAACCTCAACTTGGTAATATTAACATTCAACATGCTAATAGTAACTTTAATAATCTATAGTCACTACTGAAAATCTGGTTATCTCCAAAATAAAGCATGGTGTTAGTAACGATATCAATTCCGTTATATAAATAAAAGGTATAGTAATAAATACAAATACATTTTTATGCACTATACATAAATTTTAATGATGTGTATCAGAATTATGTTTAACTGTGCTAGATAATATTGTAAGCTTTTACCAGATTTTTCTAGTATACTTGACAAAACATATAGCTGTCGTATATATATTATTACAAGGTTATCTTGTCAACTTAACTATATTCTGGTTACCCAAACTAGAATTTTCTCTCCGTGTAAGTCCCCTAATGTGCTATGCGCAGAAGGCAATAGCCTAATTCGCGGTCTCACTAGAAAGCGCGGTATCATTAAAGGTAGACTTACTAAATTCGCAAATTATTTGCAAACATTAGTAGATTCTCATGATGACCTCTCCGCGCAGAACCGCATAGATTTGAAATTGCGGGTTCAAGGAGCCACCACTTTATTTTCTGAATTCACAGAAATTCAGAATAAAATAGAGGAAAATGTTTCTGATGGTGAACTGTCCGACCAGTTAGACCAAAGGGAACTCTTTGAGAATTCATATTATACCACTATGGCACAAGCTGAATGCATGCTTAACGTAAGGGAGGTCACTGATTGTTCTAATATGTCGCGTAATATTTCAGAAATTCCGTTGGTTAAGTTGCCCACAATAGCTATGCCTACGTTTGACGGTTCATATGAGAAGTGGTTGGAGTTTAGGGACACATTTTTGTCGTTAGTGCACAACTCGCAACAGATCACTAACATTTAAAAATTCCACTATTTAAAGTCGTCGTTGAGTGGCAGTGCAGAATTAGTCATCGATTCTGTAGAATTCTCTGCGAATAATTATATTGTCGCATGGGAAATGTTATTAGCGAGATATAACAGTAGTCGACTTCTTATATCTAACCATGTTATGGCACTTTTCAGTATTACCTCCTTAAATAAAGAATCACCATCTTTGATACGGAATCTCATTGACACCGTATTAAAAAATTTACGCGCTTTAAAAATATTAGGCGAGCCTACGGACTTCTGGGATACACTCATTATTTATATAATAGTGTCAAAACTAGATAAAATCACTGAGCGGGAATGGGAGACCCATAAATGTAGTTTTATTTCGAGTAGTGACACATCTCAACGTCGAATAAAACTCGACGACTTATTGAGGTTTCTCAAAGACCGCGCGGACGTGCTAGAAACATTACAGCTGTCGCACAACATTGATGATCGCACATTCATCAACAAAAAACTTAACACGCACTTAAAAGTATGCAACACTAGTACGAGTACGCACTGTAATGTTTCCACCACGAAACCGCACAATAACACGATCCGCGCTAAGTGTTATCAGTGCAATGCAAATCACCCACTTTATTCCTGCATTAATTTTATAAATAGCGATTTAGCATCCAAATTTAAACTTGTACGTGAATATAAACTTTGCGAGAATTGCTTACGCCCTGGACACGCACTTGATAATTGTAGGTATGGCCCATGTAGACAATGTAGCCAAAAACACAACTCGTTGCTGCACAATAATGACCGGGATAGCTGTAACAACTCATTGGCATTGTCTTCCGCAATCGCGACTGACCAGCAAACCGGGAGTGCACTAGCGCCTCGGCCATACGTTATGACCCCCGCCACGGCCGCGGCTACCGGTTCTGTGCAGGTAAACAAGGCACACATGCAAACCTGCGAAGACAACGCCAATAGTGTCCATGGCGTATTGTTGTCTACGGCTATTGTAGAAGTAGCCGATGTGTGCGGTGTTTATCACAGGGCGCGCGCCTTACTCGACAGCGGCAGCCAACGTTGCTTTATTACCGATTCCTTTTGCAAATACTTAAATACACCAATTATACAGTCCACTAATTGCATTAAAGGTATAGGCGACTCGACTGTTCAATGTTCGCAAAGTTGTGATATAAAAATAAAGTCTAGCGTTAATAACAATTATATAACAAATATTCATGGCTACATTCCACCGCAAATTACAGCCACAATGCCTGATCGACCTTATTCCCGGCAACATACAGTTGGCCGATCCGCAATTTTTAGAGTCTAACGAAATTGACGTTTTATTTGGCGCAGATAAATTTTGGGATTTGCTAACTACAGGAAACATTAGGTTACCTTGCGGTCCATACTTGCAGAATACGCGGCTCGGGTGGATTGTTTCTGGCCCTTTATTTAATTGTTACGCGCCACACCGCCTCAGCCAATCGCAAGCCAGCCGAAGCCAGCCAATCAGAGCCAAGCACGTGCAGCCATGTGCCAGCCAGCCCAAGCCAGCCAATCAGAGCCAAGCACGTGCAGCCATGTGCCAGCCAGCCCAAGCCAGCCAATCAGAGCCAAGCCAAGCTAGCGCCTTACTACCGGAGAAACTATAAAATGCCGCGCCATCTCATATTTAGATCACTTCTCTGTTTTACTGTTTCTAAGACGGAACTCTGCCCTATTGTAAATCGAAATTAAATCAGTGTGTTTCTGTAACGTCTACTTTTTATTTTTCCCGTTACATATCAGAAGTGGGATAAATATTAAAAAAAAAACCTAAAACGTAGTTACGTCAATGCGTCGAGTGTAGGCCGCCTGGTCCGTCCGCACGAATGGGGCAAATCTCCGCGTTAAAATTCATCCGAGACAACTAGTGAAAGCGAAGACAAAGTTTCGCCACCAGCCTCGCCTTCAGCTCGAAAAATCCTACGAAAGTTTTTGAAATCAGAGGTACAAAAGGCCATGAGTTCCTTAAATTACGAAATACCCTCCGTCACTACAAGAAAAGAACCCCGTGCAGCCTTGCTGATCTCCGAGTTCGACCCGGATAGCGAAGAGTGTACTACTGCGACAGCATGGCTCAAAAAAAAATTTATCAACTTGGCGAAATTCATATGGATGGTGCGAAAACACGAAGTCGTTTCATCTGCAAGATAGATTAAGGAGGTCAGGCAAGAAGATGGTACAACCGGCTGGATGAATACGATTACTCTTGGGAAGACTGGAAGCAAATGTTGATACGTGCATTTCCCAGACATCGCAAATATGGATTCGATGATCAAATATTATCAGGACAAAGTCGCCATGTGTTTTCGGTGTAAGTTTTCAGACAGCGCAGTTGTCTCATGCATCATTCGCGGTCTACCACCACCAGCACAAGCGAATGCGAGAGCACATCATTGCGAGCGACCCGAAGAATTATACGATGGCTTCCTATGTGTGATGGATGACTACCAGCCACCGTCAATTTGGATTGGAACAAGCCCGTCAAGTAAAGATGTCGTCAGCCGACAAGGAAACAAAAAAATGTCTGCCTCGTTAGCAAGAAGCAGGGCGAAGTGCTGAGCAGAGCCACCAGCTGCACTACTACACCGCCTTCGGAGGTTCAGGTTAGCCCACATTATTTTATTGCACTACCTTTGTAGCCAAAATAATCTATTGCACACTAGCCAAGCCAATATTAGCACAATCGGGGCATCAAACATAGAGGCAATCAGTTCAGATCTATTGAATAAAAACCGATTATGATTATTTGATTGCTTTACTAATCAATTTCCCTGACTATTTTGCGAGTAAAACACAAGACTTAGGATGTACAGATTTATTAAACATAAAAATAAAGTTAACAAGTGAACAGCCTATATACCGTCAACCTTACAGCTTGTCGCGCAGTCAGGTAGTTAGATCCAAAGTGTCTGAATTGCTAGACGCAGGTATAGTTCAAGAATCTGAATCATGTTTTGCTTCTCCCGTAATTCGTAAAAAAAAGAACGGCGATAGTAGACTTTGTGTCGACCCTTGCCTAATATCGATGATTAGGTCTCCAAATTAGCCGTTAAGAATTTCTTTACGAGTCTTAATTTGGCACAAAGTTACCATCAGGTCAAAATCGACCCTGCAGATAACCACAAAACAGCCTTTATAACGCCACATTGGTATTTGAATATATGCGTGTTCCGTTTGGCTTAGATAACGCACCGTCTGTTGTTATACGAATAATGAATAAGGTTGTAGATTCAATACGAAATTCCAATCACAAAAGGCGGTAGTTCAAAAACCCACAATGACTTTCCCGATAAATATGAAATTTTAGCATTCTTAGAAAATTTGTTGCTACCCTCTTTTGATGTTCAGTCAGGTTTAGATATTTTACAAAAAGTTCTTCATAAATGAAGATCGGAAAATTTAAAGTGAAATGTGAGTAAGTGTTCATTTTTATAAAACAAAATTACATACTTAGGACATGAGATATCTTCGAATGGCATTCAACCAGGTGAATCAAAATTGTTAGCAGTGTCACAGTTTCCTACCCCTAGTAGTGTTCATGAAATACGTCAATTTATAGGGCTATGTAGCTATTTCCGTAAATTTATTAAAAGTTTCGCAATTTAATTGCTCGCCCTTTAACAGATTTAACAAAGAAAAACGCAGATAAGGAAATGGGGCACTGAACAAGTCGATAGTTTTCAACAATTAAAACTGTGTTTGTGTACAAGGCCAATACTGACTTTATATGATCCTGTATTACCAACTGAGATTCACACCGATGCATGCAAATCCGGTATCGCAGGTATTTTTTTTACAAAAACAAACTGATAATTCCCTTAGGCCTGTCATGTATTTCAGTAGGGCAATGAGTAAAGAAGAAAGTATATACCACAGTTACGAGCTTGAAACGCTTGCCGTAGTACACATAGATTTGTGTAGGTTTAGTGTATTATATTAGGGATACATGTTAAAGTGGTAACTGACTGTACTGCCGTTCGCGCCACCCTTACTAAACGTGACATTATCCCACGTATTGCTAGGTGCTGGCAGTCAATACAAGATTTAGACATGTGTACAATATGGCCTGGGGAAAAAATTTAACACGTAGACGCGTTGAGTAGAAATCCCGCGATGCTATTAATGTCAACCGCCTTGAAGTGTCAGACGGGTTCTATACATTCCAGTACCAGGATGACAAGTTAAGGCGTATCATTGTTCAGCTTAAAGATAGCTCAGCTGCCCCTGATATAAACAACAACTATGTGCTCTCAGATGATAGACTCTATAGGAAGACATTGTATGGTAATCGCCTCGTGGTGTCTGCATTGATCAGATAGACTAGTTCAGATGCACCACAATGATATAAGTCATGTAGGCTTTCAAAAATGTATAGATTTAATAAAGAGGGAGTAAATGGTACATTGTTCCCTATTCCAAAACCCACAGAACCCATGGTCATGGTTCATGTCGACCATATGCTCCTTTTGTAGAACAGCAAAAGGTTATCATTATATGTTGGTTATTACAGACTAGCTTCTGCCCGCGACTTCGTCTGCGTGGACTTCAATTTTGAACAATTTTTAATTTTCCCTCGGGAACTACTTAAGGAATCTGGATAAAAGGTAGCCTATGTCACGTTCTTTTCCATGTCAAAGGCTACATGCATGCCAAATTTCATCCAAATCCGTTCAGCCGTTTTTGAGTGATTGAGTCACAAACATCCAAATATCCAAACATCCACACTTTCACGTTTATAATATTAGTAGGAAGTAGGATAATTTCTCTAAATTTGTTATTGCTGAGCCCACCCACGGTCAATTCAGTAAAAAACAATAAGAACACTTTAAAAAATATTTAGTTTATTTGGTTACCCTCATAAACTTGTCAGTGATCATGGCAAAGCTTTTACCAGCAGATATTAAAAAAAAATTGTTCAACTGACAAGCAATTTAAGTATATTTTGAAATCTGTTGCATGTCCACGAGCCAATTGGTTAAGTGGAACCGGATCTTACTGAATGCGTTACGTGCGATTGATCCTAGCCAGACTTCAAATAATTGGGCCAATAGCTTACCTGACATTATTTGGGGTGTTAATAATATTGTAAATGAAAGTACAACATAGTCGTATAGCCCTATTATTTGATGTTATGAAAGTAATAATGAATCGGTTGAAATCAGGCGTAATAATAGATCTAGTGCGCATTAAAATTAGAAAGCCATAAGATGAAGCGTAACTTCGATAAATGACATATACAGAATCCTCAGTATCAAGGGGTTCCGAGGCTACAAGGCCTTTACTAGCCTGGTTGCATCGGACTCTTGAGGCCCTATCACAGAATCACAGTACCCTATATCATACAGTGCCAGTAGCTCTGATGACCAGCTTGAAACCGAAGATCTCATTGACCTACTTGAAAGCTAACCACGTGTTTTTCCATTGCGGGAGCAATGATTGTTTCAGGACGGCCGACTGTTACGCGCCACACCGCCTCAGCCAATCGCAAGCCAGCCGAAGCCAGCCAATCAGAGCCAAGCACGTGCAGCCATGTGCCAGCCAGCCCAAGCCAGCCAATCAGAGAAAAGCACGTGCAGCCATGTGCCAGCCAGCCCAAGCCAGCCAATCAGAGCCAAGCCAAGCTAGCGCCTTACTACCGGAGAAACTATGAAATGCCGCGCCATCTCATATTTAGATCACTTCTCTGTTTTACTGTTTCTAAGACGGAACTCTGCCCTATTGTAAATCGAAATTAAATCAGTGTGTTTCTGTAACGTCTACTTTTTATTTTTCCCGTTACATAATACAAATCCCAAAACAAAAGAAATTCACTCCAACTTGGCTATCGACCCATATACACAACATAGTATGTTTATTTATACTACGCGCAATTTCGATAAAACAAAATTGAAGCCTGCTTGTTTTCCATTTTAATAGGTAATAGATTTTTACTTTTATTTAAGTACGCAAATTGACAACAGCAGCAAAAAACTTATATAGCGCATTGATTTATCTGCTGTGTCACAAATTTGTAATCCATTAGGCATTTAAACTAATTTTAAATTTTTAATCATAGTTTAACTTTTAACGCAATAATGTGGTTAGTAAAACTTGGCCGGAACGATGCACATAGTGCTACCTAACGTCGCGGGAGCATGGAACCGCTTTCTTGTTTTACTACACAGTCTTGATATAATTCGCATTTCTATCAATGTTGCTGACATCGAACCGAGTTCTGATTGCTCATACGTTCGCACAATTAATATTTTGTCTTCAGCAATACATTTTCAATAAATATTAATTCACCACATAATTTTTAATTTTTTTATTTATTAGTGAAATTGTACTCGTATACGTGTTAACTTAGAGGCACTGCAATTAAAATTTAGTAATTAATTTAAATTTAGTATTTTAGTTTTAAAGTTTAATGTTGTTGCGAAGATAGTTTTGTTTTTCGATATAAGAACGCATAGCTCATTCACGCATGCTCACAGGTCTTATTTATCAAGTGCGTTAATCGCGATGACCTGTAGCGAGGTAAGTTTTAGGGAGGTAAGTTTTCCATGAATGTGTGACTTACATACGCGCATTAAGTTAGACTCATTAATGGAAAGCCGCCACACAAACTTCTTGTGAATTCTTCACAAAAACAAAATAGATTACACCAACCATTTCTCGTTTAGAATCGCAATGGTGGGGCGCATAGACCACAAAGGTATACGTTTGCTTGTTTGTATGCTTTACAACCCGTTCTGTACATTTGGAATTGGTTGGTGATCTCTCAACGAAAGCATTGAACAGATTCATCTCCCGTCGTGGCAGGCCTATCGAAACATTTTCCGATAATTGTTGAAACTTTATCGCACTAATAATGATTTCTAAAAATTTGTGAGAAATATATTTAGTCAAAACATTTAATAATCATAACTTTATTGCACAAAATATGGTTACAAATAGGTGGTTCATTAAATTTTAAGTTCTACACATATTTTACTGTTCTACAGCATGCAACATTTTGTGACCATTATATTCAATTTACCATTATATTCATATTACACACCATTTATAAATTAATTTCAATGTCAATTACAAAAATACAAATACAAATTTAATAACTTCTGTCAAATAAAATTCAATACTGTTTCGATAAACAACCATTAGGATTCGCATTATATTAATTACTTTAAACAATCACTGAATTAAAATAGCATATAAGTACATTCACATTAAATTAATACTTTGTCATTCAAATACTCGTCAACTGAATAATATTACTTTTCTACTAACAATTTATGCAGGCGTCGTTTTAATATACGTAGTGGAAAAGTTTATATTTTTTAACGTTTTTCAAATTCAGTTTTTTTTTGTTACTTTTAATTTTATTTTCCTTTTATTTTTCACATTTGGCCGTTTATGGGATGGTGTAAAAATTAGTGAGAAACGCACATCTCACTTTTCAGGAGTTTATCACGGTGTTAGCGCAAATAGAAACCGTCCTCACTCCTGATCCTCCCTCAATTCCGCAAGACCTTTTCTCTTATTCCTGGATTTCTCCATTTTTTAATTGGTCGACCACTGACTTCGCAGGCCTATGATGACATACGCATCGACTTCAACACCACCAGATACAAGTTCGACTAGAGCAAGTTGAGACAAACGCAGGAATCAACTGAAGCCATGTCATTATTTTCTACATAATTATACAATTACGACATATGAAGCACAAATTTCGCAGTTATCGATGGCGTCCCATGTGTGACAGACCAGAAATCATGGAGTATGGTAGTTTAATGCACCGTCAGCAATGTGAAAATTTGGACATCATTCGCAAATATGATCAACGGATCTTTCTTTAAACATTGAAAGTTGATTCTTTCAAGGCCGGGGACATGTTCGCGCATTAATTTGGAACACTCCTGGAGCCATCTAGTGGCAAGAAGCGGACAATTGATAGCTACGCAACTGCAGTCGCTGCAACGTCACGACGACGTCACACATCGTCTGACAGCATGACATAGCCTCGCACCAATTAGCGGTCTCCAGGCGTGACCGTTATTTTTTACATTTAAAGCCATTGGCTATGTATTGTTCCCTGACCCACTATTCCTCGAGTTTTGTATTTTTATCGCACTTCAATTATACGCAAGTACACCGCAACACGCATTTTTATCTTCCACGACTCCTACCAGAGATAGCGTAAATTTTGGCAACATTTTGCACGCGGCTGCAACAGTACTTGCCGTCGACCTAGAATCTTGAAATTTGGCAAGAAACAAAATCAAAGTATATTAAAGAAAAATCTGAAAACCGTAACGACCGTAAAAACTTAGATGAATTTGTACGGAACTCTTGGTCTGCGAGAACAACTCGCACTTAGCCGCCCAGTGCGCGGAAAGTCAATATAGATAGATAATAGGACTACATAAAATTTTAAAAAAAGCCGACATTTCAAATAAACATTGGACTCAATTCTGAAGTGGCCGTTAAATTTCCTAATTTTAGTTAGGTGTCGCTAAACCATTTTTCTATTCTACGGTAACTGTCAAATTCAACTGACATTGCTAATTTGAATCTGACGTTTCTAATTTTAGACGGTAAATTCAACTTAGCTTTAGCCGTCCAAACGCTATTCTAGACGTGATATTTTTGCTTGTAAATATCCTATACTGACTATTTTTAGCGGCGACTAAAATCATACCGATTAAAGTTAAAAAACCTTGCTAAAATCCGTCATTTTGGTAATGAAAAATACAAATCCTAACAACAAAATTGAGATACAAATTTAAATTTTGCCCAAATTGATTGTTTTTGCCTTATATAGGAAAATTAGTTAGAACTATATTGTTAAAAAAAGATAAAAATGTACAGTAAAATTGTTAACTGTTATGTCTGTTATATAAACATAAGCGCGTTTTATATGCTATGAATTAATAATTTTGAAGCCTCACGTCGCGTCGCGCCGTTGCGTCTTTCTAATCTATACAAGGCTAAAACGCAGCCATAGGTCGCGTATATATTGTAATATTATTTTTAAATCAGTGATTACAATGTATACACGAATTTTGCGTACTGCTCGTGTACAGTTCGTAACGTGAATACGTGCGTCCTGGTTCCGGACTATACTACATCACTTACCTATGCTTGACAAGAGTTTATAAGATATAGTTTAGAGAAATAAGTTAAACATATTATATGAAATGATATTTGAACTTTATTAGTGTAGAATTACATTAATAAAAATGGTTGTTTATTTAAAAGTAATAGTTATACTATTACTTTTAATTTATTAGCAATTAACAAGTATTATTAATTTTTAGCGAAATGTTAAAAACAAGGCTGTGTTTCCTTTTTTGTACTTTTTTACTTGTAGGACAACACACAATAAAACAAGAAAAAAGTTATGGGATAAAACTCGAAGCTGTAGGTTAGGTACTTAGATCATGCTCTAAGGTTAGGTATTGTGAGTAGCATCGTTCGGGAAATGGGTATAGTCCAATCCTGAGCGTTCCTCTATGGGGGTGGAAGTTACTGGAAGGTGGTTTAGCCAGGTATGGGGTTTATACCCGAGTCCAATGGCATATCCAATGGGCGGCCTTGTCAGCCTTTTAGTCCCTTCTCGAACCGTAAAGAGATTCCCCCGCCCGAAAAAAAGGTATTGTGACCATAAACAGCGGAGCGAGCGAATCTGCATGTTGCTTGCATTGTGCATGCTGTATATAAATTGCTAGATCACTTGAGAAAATAATAATTTATTAAGCAAAATCCACCTCAGCGCCACTTTTGCATAGAAACAGGCTTTAGGTTTAGCTTTATTTATAATAATTATAAACAAAGCATACTTATTCCGATCTATACACGATTAGTCCCTATGCGTACTGGCACTGTATATTATGGAACAAGCTAGTTAGTTAGGTCCCTACGAAGTATACGCGAGTATTTGCGTATAAGTCTTGTACACATTGGAAGAACTTAGTAAAAAGTGATTTCCAATCTATACGCGATTAGTTTCACACCCCTGCGTTCTGGCCTTGTACAGAATGGAAAGACGCCGCGCCGTTACGAACGCGAGCGGTAGTGTTGTTACTGGTGGTAAATAATCACGTTGGCCCCAACCTTGCGCCCGGCTGCACACGTTTGTCCAACGTGGCTCCAACGATGGAGCCAATGCCATTTTCTAGATCCACACGTTGGACGAATGGCGTTGGGGTCAAGCACGCGCAAGAGAGCGCGCGTAACGTTGCTATACACTGTGGGTATGCATTAATGCCAAGAGTGCTGCAGCCCTACTGCTCCTGCACTCTCAGTGTACGTGGAACATTGGCATACTGACATATACAGGGTGTCCCAAAAAATAGTGTCAAGCGAAAGTCCAGAGTTAGAGCACCTCTTGGAGTACCCGAATCACCCCCATGTATGTTCCGCGATTATTCGTAGTTTTCAATTTTCACCTCGCTGTCTTTGATGGCCGATTTAAGCCAAAGTAGCCCTATTAAGTACTTTTTTTTTAAATGATTATGAAAACAGAGTCTAGAAAAGTTTTTACACATACTTAGAAACCATGAATTTGCCTGTTTAGATTTTTAATTTAAAGATGAATTTTTAAGTAATTATTCACTAACATTCAAATTTTGACTTTACACTACTGTTTTCTAAATTTCCACTAAAGTTACGAAGCTGATTATTTTAGACATAAAAGAAGCACTAAAGATGATTCAGTGGCAAAAAGAAAAACATTAAAATATGTTCTACTTTTTTTTATTTAAAATTTTTAAGTTCTTTGGATCAAAATTTTCAAAAAGTCAGAAAAAAAATTATTACTCGAAAACTACGAATAATCGCGGAACATACATGGGGGTGATTCGGGTACTCCAAGAGGTGCTCTAACTCTGGACTTACGCTTGACACTATTTTTTGGGACACTCTGTATACGTAAATGGTGTGGAATGGTAGGTACTTGTCTTGTAACTAAATGCTTAGTGACGGAGGACTGGCGGGAGGTTCATGAGCTCATCATCAAAATTTTGTAATGTTATAATAAAAATAACATTTATTTTCAGATATTAATTACAATCCATTATATTTTTTTATACAACTATGTTCGCAATTAAGAAAACTGCCCACCTGATGGTAAGTGGCAACAGTCACCCATAATACATGTGGCTCCTGTGAGATTCGCAGCACAGCCCACAAGAACCACAGTGTACGTTGGCAACTTGTGACATTAGATGTAAAGTCACGATACCCAGTGATTTCACTGCCATATTTCACCCTTCAAACCGGAACACAGCAATGCAAGCATTGTTGTTTTGCGGCAGAAATAGGTAGGACGGAGGTATAGCCAAGCAAACGACCCTTGTACAAAGTCTCCCTCCGGTACAATGTTGTTTATTTCCCTATTTGCACATGAAATAGTTATACCATCTCATACGTTTATCTACTTAGATCGGTTTTGTTACTTATTTACTGGGTCGATCCTATGATGTGATTTAATAGTTGTATTTTTTTAGATTTTGAAATATGAAGTGTTAGATGCTAGGTTAGATTTTAGAGAAAAATAATTTATTTGTTTATTTATTCTTCATTGCCTGTCATAGTTTACAAGATGTTAACAAAAATATCACAGTACATTATGACACCCTGTTAGGGTATTGCAATTTTGTGTGCATCATGTTATTAACTTAATAATTAAAAATTTCATTAAAATTACGTATTACCTCACAGTTACATTAATATTTTATAATTTCATTTACAATTAATTGTATTTAATGTCACGGCTTGTTAGTAATCAATAAATTATAGAGAATCGAAAATTTATACAATGTCAAACAAAATTAAATAGGCAAAAAATTCAAATTAATATCTCCTATACAATAAATTAAAAATATATTAGTAACAATAGGTAATATTTAAATTCATTTTGTCACTACAGAAGTCAACGAACTATTAACAAACAAAATGTCAATAAAAATTAAATATTTAAAATTTATCTGAATTTTCAAGAGTAATAATAAAATAATTGTATGTTCAAGTGGCGTGATGGCGGATCAACATATACTTACTTATATTTTTTTAAACATGCGAAATATTCTGCAGTAAGCCAATTCGTTATAACTCGCGAATGCACGAAAACTACGAATCGAACAACGTGACGTTGACTGACGCCGAAAATTGGGTACGGTCAGTTTGCGAATTTATTTTTTGTTTGTAAGTTCCCTAAGGGCGGCTATACACAACCCGTCCTAAAAACGAACTACGTGAGTGAGGAGTCGATGGGCGCGAATGGGACCCTGTCCACTCAACGAACGAACGATTTTAATATCCTATCTATATCTGGATTTGCGGAATAGCTGCCATTTGGTTCCTAATTTAATTCAGTTTGGCCCAGTGGTTTTTATTTTATGAGCATTTTTGTTCACATGGACGATCTAATTTTCACGATACTTTTTTTATGTACACCGATTATTTAAAGATTTCTAATCTGATTTACGTGATTCTTATTTGTTCGATGAGGAATAGTTGCCATTTCGTCGTATAAAAATTTAATTCAACTGAATTAAATTTTTCGCCTAGTAGTGTTTATTTTAAGTTGCCAAGCAATGATCGTCTAAAAAGTCTTAAAATATAACAACAATTAATGTAGTTAGTTAAAAACTGGCACCAACTTCAATATGGAAATGTTATATGTTGTATTTACCTAGTCTTATATCATTTGTGACTTTTTGGTGTTTTTGTTGTTGCTTAGATTAGACTGACCCAAAAGAGTGAAAGACGGAAACTTTGTTCCTTCTTTTCGTTTCTAAATTACTGAGCTGTAAGAGTGACACCCGTAGAAAGAGTCAAAGAGCGCTCTATGAGCGTCCAAGCGAAAAGAGTGAAACTAATCATTGCACGGTAAAGAGCTGTTCCATTCTTTTCGTTTAAGTCGATATTTCTCTCGGCAAATCGCGACGTAATTGAAGAGGTTCGTGGTTGTTAGTCTTCTCTACATCTTCTATAATGCGTATTGCCCGCCGATGCAACCTATTTAAAGCATCGAGTTTACTTGGCGGAGCTATTGCGGAGATGCGCGCAATATTCTACACAAGAGTGTTTATTTGCGTTTTGTATAGGCGCACCTTTTTTGGGGCGGGGATATCATTTTACGATGCTATTTTTTTGTGGTCGGAAAATTACGATGACAAGCGGATGAGTTGACTAGACCTTCCATTTGAGTATGCCGTAGGACTAGGATCCAGCAGCGGCTATTTCCCTGGTGTCCCTATACCCTATACCCAGCAAAATCACCCCCCAAAACCTCTTCGCCCCCGGTGGAAGTACGTTATGGATCGCAAGGCCAATTCACCGAATTCTGCCCCTGGAGACGAGTAGACAGGCCCACTTAGTTCATAACACTGAGTTAGTTATTCAATAACAAAATGTTTAATATTTACTAGCTGTCCGTGTGTAGCCGCTCTAAGGACACTAAAAAAATCACACGCAAAACCGCTTACAAAATCCACCACGTTCCGAAGTACGTGCCCCGTCCAACTTTTCGATTGCGTCCGGACAAATGGACGAATTCTCGTTTGGGAGACTAACTTTTTGGTCCCTAATTAGATTTGTGTCAACAGATTAAAGGGAATCTGAGTTGAGCATTATTAATTTCTAAAATCATACTAATGTTTAATGTGAAAGATCGTGACCATCAATTTTATTACTTACGTACTACGTTAGTAACCTACCTACTATTTCAGGAAAACCTAATGAGCCAATGGACAAGATTTTAAAATTATTATCGTATAATTTTATTCGCTATTTATAAATAAGATATTAAAATAAGGGACACGTATGTTTTTTCGTATTTTTATTCTAAGCCCTCCCATAATTTGAAAAGTTGGTCATTCTAAAAGAGCTTATGCGCCGTTTTGACGGAATGAACTAAAAATGTAATAAAAATGTAAGTTGACGTTTATTTATCTATTGACTGAGGGCGACATGTACCCTAACCCACATTAGTTACTTTTTTATGAACAATGCAAAGATTACTCTTGGAAATTCTTCATCTTAATATCTCGATGGTTTTTCGAGCTTTTCGTTTAATAACCATTTCAAAAATTCGAAGCATACTTAAGACGTCCGAAATTGAAAAACCTGAAAATGGTTTTCGATTTATGGTACTTAGTTTTAAAAAAAATCCATTGCGATCAAGCGTATACGTATCCTTATTAACTGGAGAATAAGGAGGGCTACTCTCTATGTCCGCATTCAAAGTTTATATAGATCTCAACTTAGCTATACAAGCATCTATTATCAACATAGTAAGTCGTGGATGCTCTGTTGACAGACACGCAAAAATAAACGGCGATTTTGATACTCACCATTCACGTTACCAATTTATCACAACAGTTTAGAGTGATCACAACAACTTTTATAGAGTGATCATAGCAGCACCCGATAACCACGTGTTTTTAATTTGTAAACAACACCTGCGCCACGTGCGCGCTGTTACAATGGCGGCCATGTGCGCCTATACCGACACAACTCGGACGGTTGTTGTGATCACTCTATAAAAGGCCGGCTCATTCACACTTTGCTCAGTCGTCCGAGCGCAGCGAAGGCGACAACATCCTGATGATGCCACGTGGAGTGGCGAAACGCGTCGAATCTAAGTATTTGCATGTTGGTGTGGTACTAATTATTGATATTCCTTTGTCGCATGCGATTGAGGGAGGGCGGGCGGTGCACCATTGGCCTGCGTAGTTAGTATCAACTACCGACATTTTTTATCGGAAGTTTTGCTATATACCTACTCCTTAACAATTAGTAATGGACTTCCGAAAAATAACCCCTGACACCATCAATTACTCAAGAACCGCTTAATAAAGATCCAATTTGGAATAACATTGAGATAAAGAATTAGGTACTCTACTCGTAGATCCGCGTTATAAGGATCCAATGTGGATTACACAACACAGATTTACTCAAGACTCGCGTGATATGGATCCAGTTTGGCGCTAGTTTTCAAAGTCAAGAGTACGGGCTACAATACCAATGTCGACCGATCGGGATTTGATTCAAGAGAAATTAAGCCAATTAGCGATACCGCCACGAGCTACCCGCGTCGTCGTTTGCTTGCTTCAGCTTCTTGCGCCGCGTGTAAGTACCCTAATATTGTCGGATTTTCACTGAGCAGCACTGAGCGCAGTGTTTGTTGATGTTATTGGAGTATTTGCAGCTTTCGGATATCGCCCAAAAGCGTAGTTATTTTATGTCCAGTATAAAACATTTTACGATGCTTAAGGTAGCAATGCCGTTGACCAGTTTAATAATCAAGCTATTTTTAAAGTTTAAGTATTGAGTATTTCCAGGGCATTATTGTCATGTCCTTTCCTCATATGGTAATTAATAAAAACATATTCAAAATGACTTTATGAGTAACAGAGCAAGGTGGTAAGACATAATCTACTGTTTGAATATACAACTATTGTTTACCGAATAAATTTACTGCGGTATGACATAATGTTAAATTTCAAAAGTTATTTTTAGACAGATAGGCTATTTGACAAAATTGAAAATATACAACAAATTATGGTTATCCTATTAGAAAATAGGATAAAAAAGCATAATTTATTTTATTTCACGCTAATTTATATCTATTTTATTGATATTGCGCGAAATAAATTTCGAATATTTTTTTTATATTTTATCTGTGTCGGCAACGCCTATCATTGGACGTAACTCTGGTGACGTCACACGCAAGTAAATACGGATTCCTCGACTGATTATTACTACTGTTTTGCATAATGTCAACTAACTTGTTTACATGCGTGTGACGTCACGCACGCCATGTTTGACGCCATTACAGAAACAGCGTTTTTGCCGCGCTTTTAGACATTTAAATTTTATTTTTGATTTTGAAAGATAAATAGATCTGATTACCCGGAAATATTAATGTAGTATGCATATTTAAAATGATTCTCTAAAATTAGTCAAATAGCCTGAGTGTATAATCCGCGTGAAAGACGTTTCATTCGGTTTTGTACAAAACATTCTACAGACCAACAAGCAGTGTTTACGAATTTGAAATTCAGATTCCGAATTTGAATTTGAGCTTACATTTATTCGTGAGCTTGCATTGCATTTGGATACTTATGTCTTTTGATCATAGGAATACAATCGTACTTGAGTTGTAAACGTGTCATATCGCTAAACAGCACCTTATTACAATAAGGAGCCAAGCAATTAGCGACTCGGGGGGCCTAGACAAAGTTATTAGTATTAATCTGGATTTATATTATTGTCTGACGTGTTGTGTTGTGATGCTCTCTGACGTGATGGCTAGCGTTCACATCTGTGTGTAGCATTCTTATGTGTTATGGTGATTTTTTTTAATCAATACAGTTTTAGGTCGCGGCAAGTTCACACGTGCACAATGTTTTTCCGCGATTCTGATCCTCCCAAACAGTAGCTCCAATGAACTGACCCTTTAGACAATAGTCGTCACACGCTTATTTTGCCGTATAGTCGTTCCGCAGAAAAAATGTATGGAGATGACATGAGCTGCGGAAAAAATAGCTTGAGGCTGTCACAGACTAATGTCGTTTCCATACATTTTTTTTGCACGACGACTGCGGAAAAGTGAGCGTGTGGCTTTTGTCTAATATTCTCTACATCTATACTAATATATATATAATTATTATAAAGCTGAAGAGTTTGTTTGTTTGAACGCGCTAATCTCAGGAACTACTGATTCAAATTGAAAAATTCTTTTTGAATTGGATAGTCCATTTATCGAGGAAGGCTTTAGGATATATAACATCACGCTACGACTAATAGGAAGTAATAAATAGCTACGAATAATAATCAATGACAAATATTGCAAAAACGGGAAAAAATATATGGCGAAACGTACGTTCGCGGGCATAGCTAGTTTTTAATATAAAAGGTAAAGCCTACATGCGCAGTGCGCATTTGACGCGTCACAATCACAACACAACACTGGGCGCGTATATATTTGCGTAACGCGTTGACTCTACATTTATGAAATTTTGCTATTGGATTCTATAAAGTCTATTTTTTAATCTCGTAGACTAAACTGACATATCCTGGGTTACCAATTTTTGACTCTTTTTAAATAGTGATGTACCCCAACTGGAAAATTTCGGTTTTTTAGCGGCTACTATTTTTGTAGAAGTAATTATTTTACGATAACAACTTTCGTCGGGAAACGTCGAATTTGAAAAAAATCGGCTTCCTATATAAAATAATGATAATGGTCTAGAATAATAATAATTGAATGAATGTTACTATGGAAAGTCATAACATTTGTTAAGAATTCGACATTAAGTTTTTTGTTATCACGAGTACATACATGCATAGATACCATCGTCAACTATTACCGGCGACTACACCTTACAGGATAATTTTTCAAGTAGGAGCCAAAATCGAAAAATAAGATCTAAGGATCAATATAAAAAATTAATTAAGAGACACCGCGTCGCGCCTATTCATTCATATGTGCGAACTGTGATCGAGTTGCCCGCCTAAAGTCAGCTGATACTAGCTAGCGCCGCGGCCAGCCATTGCATCGCCGGGACAATGAGCCAATATGAAGTCTATGCAATGCACATACGGCGCAGTTTCAGTCATTCAAATAATCACGCACTGACGATTTAATGTTATACAAGGTAACTTTTTTATCACCCAGGAAAATTTAAGGGACGCTTCACGATATGGTAGTGGAATGATTTAATTAAATATGAATTAAAAATAACTCACCTACATACAGGGTGTCTCGGAAACAATGGATAAACCTTTAACTGTTGATAGGTTTCGTCGAGACCTCTCTAATCTCAAATTTTGACTTTAGTAAAAATATCTCGGTTTTCAAGATATTTGATAGTTTATGATTTTTTTTAAAAATGCCACTTTTGGTTGATACATTAAGCATAAGTTTATCATACCTTTTTTGAAACTAGAATAACTCAGCATTTTTTTAAGATAATGGGCACGATGAGCGTCATACATTTTTTTTACATGGTAGCTGACCAAACACGAAGAAAAATAATTTCTTGCTTAATTTTTTTTGGAACATTGTTTTTTCCAAGCACTTCGTGATTAGCTAGCTCAATTTTAACCACTGTTATTGATAGCTGAACTATTCCGTTAGAAGCTAAAAAAACCTGAATTAGAAAAAGTCCGTATTTGTAAAAATGGCACATTAAAAACCAACCTAAAGTGGCATTTTTAAAAAAAATCATAAACTATCAAATATCTTGAAAACCGAGATATTTTTACTAAAGTCAAAATTTGAGATTAGAGAGGTCTCGACGAAACCTATCAACATATATTTAAATTTTTAAATTGATTGAGTTGCGCAACTCACCTTAGATTAGGAGTAAAAAGTAGTCGTAAGTCTTAATATAATAATTATAATAAAATAGATCGCAATGAGAAGATTCCATGAAAAGAGCACGGACCACGAGTCTGTGGAGTGTTAAATTAGAAAAAAAAAAAAAAAACCTATCAACAGTTAAAGGTTTATCCATTGTTTCTGAGACAACCTGTATATTTTATATAAATTTTTCAAAATATCCAAAAATGCTGCACTAGTTGAGAGCAGCATTTTGAGAGATTTTTTATTTTTTCCCTTTTTTTAAATTTTTTATTTATTTTTTTAATTTTTTATATAATATTGGATGTAAAAATAACAGTGTTTATTTTATTAATAACTAGCGTTAAATTACCCTCACAGGGTTGTTTAACGCCCAGAAGTGTTCATTTTTTCTATTGTAAATACCAAAACTCATAAATAGGGTTTCATCACTCTATAAAATGTTGCACTCAATGTTTGCGAATAGTCAAAGGCGGGTCCATTTCCGTCATGTAAGAGCTGCACAGGACAGGTATAAGTCAGTCCTTATAGAAGTCGTTTGATTTGGAACCGATAGAAGCGTAATCGAAATAAAGCTTATAGAATAAAACTGAACACTGTAGGTTAGGTTAGACATTGT
This sequence comes from Schoenobius gigantellus, assembly GCA_963935595.1. Lineage (NCBI taxonomy): Eukaryota > Metazoa > Arthropoda > Insecta > Lepidoptera > Crambidae > Schoenobius > Schoenobius gigantellus. Next base: position 17,629,157 of record OZ012562.1, on the reverse strand, counting down.
GAGCATAAAGCTGCATGTTTCATGCTTCACTCGCAAAAATCAATACTAAGTAAAATCCACCTAGTAAAATTCTATACGGATCCGGCCCCCCGGTCCGAGTTGCCACTCCGAAATACGATTCATAAAACCGGTATCATAGGACAGCACTACGACAATAAGCTGGCAACATTATTTTTGCGTTTGACGTTTGCATTTGTCAAATTGGTCTACGAGACCAAATAAAAGAAAATAGACTATAGATACGCTAAGGAGCTTTAATCCGCCATTGGTGACGTCAGTTTGACTTAACTAAGTACATCATTGGATTTTGAATGTAAGGTTTTTCAAAATATTTTATTTACTGTTCATGAATTTTTTTAAATGTATGTTATTTGATAATAAAACAAAGATATTCCATTAATCGCTGCTCGATTATTTCAGATTTAATTATTTACTAAACAATTTTACTTGAAACATTAAAAATTACAAAGTTTTTACACACGACTTTTTAAAATTCGGGAACACACAGCAATCAATATATTATTATATTCATAATAAGTTCAGTCTTTTCGATGTTTGACACTGAGAACTTACATAAAACAAACAAAAAGTAGTATCATACCAACAATAAATAGCAACAATATAGATCTGAAAAATGGCTATTCTTCAGTCGAACAGCTCTTGCAAGAAGGCACTACATGCTAAATACACAAATATTTCTAGCACTTGTGACAAGTGTATTTGGTCTTGCTGTTAGTTTTCCAACGACATTCATAACACCGACCATTTCTTAAGGGGCCATTGAGCAATAATTCGGATTATGATTATTCCTATACATTTAATCTATGCCTGAATAGCTCAAAAAATCTGAAATATCTGTATTGAGTACCTGACTGATCTATTTTTTGTAGAAACGTCTTTAATTTATCATAATTAATAAAAAACGAATGGCGGCGCTAGTAGTAGGTACTGTGTCCCTCTTAATGGACTACGGTCCCAGGTACCTTATCTAGCTTCAAAATTTCTGACAGTGTTTGTATCAATGTCTGTGGCAAGTTCAACTTCATTATTTTGTCGTTCTCTTATTGAGTGAGTATCACTTTATTGAGAATTAAGCTATGAAATTAATTCAACCTAATTAATTTCATAGCCAAATTCCGAATAAAGTTAGGAGTTATGCTCGTTAGCCGCATTGAGCATAGCATAAAAAACTGCCATAGGCCAACTTCTTGTTGTTTGAGAAATCTTTTTTTATTGAATCCCTTTACAAATCCCCCCCTTTTTACACCCTTGAGATAATTGAATAAAAAAAACTCAAAAATAAGATAATTATTTCATTTAAGTATTTTTAAATATTAAATAAATTGGCCCGCCCTCTGAACGAATATGTTCTAATTTTAATAAACACAATTTGTAATGCATAATGACGATGCATGCAGATAAGATATGCATAAGTGGTCTCTTCAGATAAATTATTCGATTGAATCCACCATCAACTACGAAAAAAACTTGCAGAATTTATAACATTTCGTACCGAGATTTTGACCAGCACGCGTAGCACAAGGACCCCGAGATAAATATGTCTATCAATAAATGTCACTTTCTCGACACCAAACAATAGCTATCTCATTCCGTACTGTCAAAAGTGACATTTCGGCGTAGAGAAACAGACCGAGAAAATATTCTCGCGATCCTTGTGCGACGCGTGCAGGTTTGATACCCGGTATGTATGTATGAAAGTTTAAAAAAAATTGAATGACATTATTATTAAATCTAAAATCAACGCCATGGTGCCTAAGAACAGATTTGGCTATCTCTCATAGTTTCTGATTTCTCCCTACTGACCCATTTAGATTGATCACCCGGTATACCTACATAGGATGGCACATTTAGATCCGTCAGTATGGGCAAGTCTGTAACTATAAGACATACAAAGACACATACAAAGATCTGTTCTGAAAGAAGAACAGATCTTTGTATGTCTTATAGTTAAAGACTTGCCAATACTGACCGATCTAAATGTGCCACTCTATAATAGTTTTCGAGTTGTAAAGAGGTCAAAAGTAGGAGTAGCTCGAAATGATTCGTGTAATATTACACACAGCTGCTAATTCGTCAGTTCCTCTTTCTTTGAACTTGTATGGACATGCTGCCGCGTCTCTAGATTCAAAATGAACAGTGCTTTTACCCTATTAATTCTTTCCGCTTTGTTATAGTAATTTCTAGATTAAAACCGGTAGTAAACATTCAACCTATCACTGTGTTTAAGTCTGCTAAAGTTATTCTACGTCGCTTTGTGAAATTCTGTTGATTAATTGATTTTAAGCATGTCCTTGCCTGTGATTGATGTTTTGAAATGCCCTTTGATGATACAAGCTGCAAATCCAATTAATTGTTTTTAGCCAAGACGAATGTTTAATTGTTCATTCGTCAGCAGCTATATGACAGATAAACAATGTGCAGCACAAAGCGTCGGTGATATGTGGTTACCTATGAAATATTAATCTCCTAGGCAAAGAGTCGGCACTCTGTTACACTGTGTGGCGCTAAAATTGTGCACAAGTAACTTGGTTTATTAATTAAGGGAAGTACAGCCGGCTTCAAAAGTAGATCAACACTTTAGTACCATGTCACACCAATTATTGACAATGCAATATAGGTGTAACCATGCTGCCCGACCGATCGGTCGGGCTTGCCCGGGCGCGTGGGTATAATGGAGTCGCAGTGTGGACCTTACCTAGCGCGCCCAAAAGGACAGGGAGAACACCGGGGGGTCTTAGTGGGTACCCCTGGCACTCTGCCGGGAGAGCCCCACATACGCTCGCCGTGTAGCCAACGGCGGGTATACGGTGCGGTTACGCTTTCCCCCCCGAGAAAAAAAAGAAAAAAAAAGGTGTAACCATACTAAATACAAGTAATAGTTGATGGGACGTGGTACTAAAATGCCATCTACTTCTGAAGCCGACCATACAACATCCAGCAGGCGTAGCACGGGCTGCCAAGACTGGACTCGAGTCACGCATTATATCACAATTTGTGTCACAGTGACATAATCTCTATGTCTTAGAGTAGCACAGTAGTAGAGTAGCATACGCGCCGTTTTTAGTGTGACTAACGTTATAAAAATTTCTTGACGCTCGTCAAGGAACATGTGTGACTGAGTTTTATCACAAATTATTATTATTGGTTTATTATAATTTATTCATTAAGAAATCCTTTAGGTATAAGCTGCCTACACGGTTTGATTTTATGGCCACTTTTTAAGAACAGTAATGTATTTGTGGTCTCAGGTGTGTGAATACAAATATAAATGTGTTAGCAGCATGCCAACAGGCATGCAGCATGCTAGACGGCAGGAAGCAAGCAAGCATGTAACATGCAAGAGGACACGTGGCATGCAAGCAAACACGCTACATGCAAGCAGATACGTAGGCATGAAACATTTCATGTAGCATGTAGAAAATCATTTGAAATGATTTTCATTTGTCACATCCATGTCACACTTGCTATTTTTATTCACATAAACTGCTATAATTCACACTCTGTGATTTCTGTAGCGTGACTGTGTCTGTGACTCTGTGATTGTGTGTCTGTGATAATTCACACTCTGTGTGGCAGTCAATTATCATTTTATGTCATAGTTGAATGTTAAGACTGGCGAAGTTTTGGGTGCGAGCGAGTAGCAATGAACTGTGCTAAGTGCGTGTTTGAAAAAGACGAACACTCAGATTTTTTAAGAAAAAAATCGCGATTTGAACAAAGTTCAATGTTTAAAAAGTGCACAGCACATAGGAGACGCACGTCGCGCGGAAACTTAAACGACTAGTTAATATGTTACATGTCACATACCTAGGTATATAGCAAATTAGGAATCATTCATACTAAAAGCGAATGTAACATTAGACAACTGCAAAATTAAAATCATTGCCTGTGAAATCATATGAAAAAATTCATCATTTCATCAAATGAAAATGAATGAAAATAGTCACAATTTCCATGCCTAAGCTAAGACACAGCATGCAATCAGGCATTGCATAGCATGCAATCTGTATTCTTTAAAGATTGATGTGGTGATGATGACGACATCTTAGTCTTATATCGAGTCAAACACTTTATAGAGCCTCTTTATATCTACGAAGAGAATGTGCTGGATGAAAATAACGAATAAAAATATTCTGGTAAGTATATTAATAGCATTCTACGGGTAGGTGCCTCGTAAAAGGAGGCAATTTGTGTAGATAGACTTCAATAAATTCTATAACATTAATGACTGTGTATCGCCGTATTTCTCTAAACGTCATTGTACGCTAGCAGCTGTCTCTCGAAAGATACAAATTGTTTTCTACTGACATTAAGCTGCCACGGGCATTGATTTATTTTAGAAAGATAGAGGTGCTTATTTGCGTATATAATGTTATACGCGCATTGGCTATGATACAAATATGGAAAAATCTATGTTTTCAGTGCAGTTCCTCGTAGTCTTTATTTGTGTAGATATTAACCGAAAATTATCCTTTACAGGACTGTGCGGTAAAACATTATGGAAATCCTATAGAAAACCTTTATTTCACGCGCGCAGTAAAGTTTTATTTTAAAAATTTATATGTGGAGTGGCGAAACGCGTCGAATTGTAGTATTTCACAGACGTATAAAGGGAAGCAGACTAAACGTATAGTTCAAGAAGCGTGGCAACTTTACCACATGTAAACATTACTCACACACAAACAATATTAATTTAATTTTATTGTAATTCCTGGAGTTTTATTATATGATGCGTTAGAACAATTCGGGGCACAACACTTTACCATTGTTCTTGTCCGATTAGCAGTTATTTTTATTTATAATCACAAAACAAAACATTATAACACAATGTCACGACGCCATTTGTCTCTTATTTTGACGAAGCTAAACATGGCGTCCACGTGGCGTTTGCCACGGCTTCGGAAATGTTTATGTGTGCGTTAGTATCGCCATAGACGACAAACAGAAATAGCGATATATCATGTCACTTTGGAGTGAAAGTAAAAACAATATACATTACATATGACAAATGTCTGAGTAAAATTATGTTAAGTCTTTATACGTCTGTGTAGTATTTGCATGTTGGTGTGGTACTAATTTGTGATACTTTCTTATCGCGGGCGATTGAGGGAGGGCGGGCGGTGCAGTAATTGCCCTGTGTAGTAAGTACCAATTTACTGACATCTTTGTCGGAAGGTTTGCTATATAGCTACTAATGAACAATTAGTAAGTATAATAGACTTCCGAAAAATAACGTCTGGTATAATACCATTAATTATATCAGTAGTTAGTTACTTTGTCCTGCAGTGTACTGGGCATTGAATTGAATACGTGGTGAATGTTTCATATGCAAGATGAAAGCTAAAAGCTATTCAATTTGAATTGCGAAGCTGTCCACTGGTATAATCTTGACCGACACTTTAATGAAACTACTCGTGGCCGGCTCATAGTTGCTAAGTCATGTTTCTTTGTGTAGTATGTGACGCAAGTATATTGCCAAGCCGTGATTTGTAATTATTAAAATATTATCCGTGAATATGACATTTTAATGGAAACATGTAGCGAGCGGTCACGGTCGTACAATAAAATCTGTGATTTTCAAAAACGTGTCTATATATTTCTAACTCTGTGATTGCAAAATGGAAACTAGAAACGGACCAATCAGTAGCCGCCTCATAATCTAACGACCAGTGATATTATCAAAAAGAAAATCATTGCCTTACAATATTACTATAGCAACCCGGTGGAATTGCGATAAGAAATGGAGCCGATTACCATGCAGTTATAATTTCACTTATTTAATTATAATATCACGGCTTTTACCTGCGACATATACAGCAACGTCTATATGAAATTACTTTTAAGATTTTTTAACACACCGGAAATGTAAGCGATGAAAAAGTATTTGTAGCAGATGTGTGGATAAAACCATGACTGTTAACATTATAATTTGTAAGTTACATTGTGCTTGTGTGTTGTGTTGAGAATATTTAATTTTCTAAGTTGTCTATTTGTATAGTGAAACTATTTTTACATCGCCTTTTTACGTCCATCTTTCGCATACCGCATTACATAAAAACATAAGATCTCTTATTTCACAATTTAATGTAGGACAGGATTGATCTACGCGTTAGATCTTCGACTTTCGAAACCTGGGTGGCAGTGGTTCGAGATCGAGACGGGTGTAGAGCGTTCTTTTTTTAAAAAATATGTTTTTTATTGCCTTTTGTTTTTTATACAGGGTTACTTTTAAAGTAGCAGCTAAATGTGCCGCTTATTGACACGAGCAAAATGAACAACTTTTACTATGGGACCAATCATGAAATCGCGAAAAAGAAATCAGCTGTTCTATACATTTAGGTTCATCATCACAGCTCATATACGTCCCCACCGAGGGGCATCAGACAAATGTAAACATGAAACTCGAAACGAAAAACACATTGGTACATGGCGGGTCTCGAACCCCGACCTCCCGATTGGAAGGCAAGTGCCGAGGAGTTGGAGTTTAGGCTCAGTGGATGTTAAACATTTGTATGGAACAGCTGATTTCTTTAAGCTATTTCAAGATTGGTCTCATAGTAAAAGTTGTCAATTTTGCTTGTCTGAACAACCACACAATGACGTAGTCCCATTCTAGAGCAGTGGGTCTGCGGGGATAAAAAAATACCCGTAGACCCACTGTGGGTCATAGCAGTGGGACCACGGTTAAAAGGGGCAAATTTGGATCCTGTTTTAAAAGTTGTCCTATATAACCTTGAGTTTAGACGTGTTAGGACGTTGTTGTCTTGGCTTATATTGTATTCTCGTATGCTCTTATGGACCTTTTCCTTCCAAACCATATCACGATGCAAACATCTGCGTACGCGCAAAAAACAGGTAGGTATATATGATAACGATTCAAACTCAGGTACAGATTTTCCCTCTGGTATAATCAAAACCAGTTTGGTCCTAATTCATTATGGTGCCTGCTTTGATAAAAGGTATTTTTAGATCAGAATAAAATTACCAATTATTAAGGTGACATTTTTTCAATTAATAGGCATACACATAAAACGTAGTTCCTCATCACGTCTGTATGTACGTTTGTACGTTTGTATGTTTACGTTTGTATGTCTGTATGCTCCTGATGATCATAAATTTTCACACGTAATTTTATCGTGATTTTATGATAAGTCCATACATACGTCTTATACGCCCCACAGTAAGTCCGCTCGCAGAAGCTGGATAGCTAAATCCGAAATTATTACAGATAGGTAAAAATACACAAAAAGGTCTCGTATAAAAAAAAAACTAGCACTGCTTCATTGATTTTTGAAAAAAATATTTTCCTAGCCGGGAATCGAACCCGCAGATTTTTTATACTAACCAATAGTGTCGCATATAAGGACCAAATTCTGGGAAGTAATGAATTGATATATTATAAACTAAAAGAAAGGGCAAATTTTTGAAAAAATACTAATTTATTAATGAAAATATTGTTTGTTTAGTTAACTACTGACTCTGTAGGGGTTGAGATACCCAAAAACTATGTTTTTAAAGAATTGTAGTTCTCCAATTCTCTAGAACATTTTTAAGTATAGGTAATACTAAGAAAAATTCAGGTGGAAATTCCGCGTTAATATCTCTCTCTATCTGTTACTGCTAACTCACGATAACCATTGTATTTATTTAAATCTTTGTTAAAATTACTTACCTTAAACTTGTGATGATATTATCTTATTCAGTACAAACTGATACAAAAAAATTGTAGGGATATAATATGCTCTACTTACTCGTGCGAAGTCGGGGCGGTCGCTAGTATATTAGAAGTGTTAGCGATTGGTTAGACATAATCTGTGCATATTGTATAGTTTTGTATCTCTATGTTGCGCGGTTACCTACTTATTATAGTAGATTTGAGTGTGTTAACGTAATTTTATCGTGTTTTTATCATAAGTCCATACATACGTCTTATACGCCCCACAGTAAGTCCGCTCGCAGAAGCTATTAAGCTATAAGTAGGTTCATTTATTAACGAGCATTAATGGGCAGACGGGAAGAACCCATCCAGGGCCGTAGGCGTTTGATATGAAATTGCGATTCGTCTCGCCCGAGGTTGCAGGAGAAAAACAACCCTAAAACACGACACGAAGGATGAGTTTACAACACACGCCCCAGTGCAACGTTACAAACGAGAAAAAATTGGTATTCATAGAAATTATAATTATATTCTTTTGCAGTAGCAAATGGGAAACGTATGGAGGGATTTACTCGTACGTTCAGATTTTATATGGTTACTCGGGAAATCGACTTCGTGCGACGTGTGAATGTATGTCTTACGTCAATGGAATACAAATGATTTTCTATTGAGCTATTGAGGTTTTCGATGTTTAGTTTTAATATTAATTTGATGCAGAGCGAGACTTACTCGTATGTATGTTGTATAACGCCTACTTTTAGTAGTTACTTGCATTTCACGAACCTTATCAAATATATCAGCTAAAGCACAACTTAGTGTGAGTGCTAAAAACATTAATAGTACATACCGAGTTCAGTACTACGCTAAGGTCCCTTAGACCCCGTGCCGCACCGTGCGCTAGCTGCACGCGGTTAGTGTTCATGTGCTCATCAAGTCGATAATAATAATAATAATTGTATTATGCCAACAAGAAAAAACACCAACAGTTATACAATCTAGGATAACACATTAAAATACAATAATAATACCAATTCTTGATGTAAGGTGTTCGTGCAGAGTTCAAAGTGTATCCCTAACTCCCAAACTGGGAAAATCCTGTATCTTGGGAGCTAGTGATTCCTCCGATAATAAGTACATAATTTTAATTTCACATATACGAGTAGAACGCACGCGTCATCGTGGCTAAACGCACAGAATAAGTAACAGTAATAAAGAACTAGACTTCGCCGTAAAAATTACAATTAGAAACCGATGTTGAATACCACTTCGAAAGGAGAAAATCTACCACTAGAAGGGGAGAAAATGTGCCGGCTATTATGAAAAACTCTGTACATGTTTAACTAGTCACGAGGCTGAAATAAAAGTTTAAAAAATCTACACAAATCTGTTTTATGCAACAAATACTTCTGCCCCAATTGTATCAACGAAAAACACACCACACATACCACTGTCGTTTCAAAATAGAGATTGAGTAATGCTGAGTAATGAGGAGGCTGAGTAATGCCAACGACCTTGAGATATGATTTGTACTGGATTATGGGCGCGGTGAGTTATTGAAATTGAGCGAAAGATCAAAATATATATTTAAAGAAACTAGTAACTTATTTGACGATATGAAACATCAATATTATCAAATTAAGTGTAATGAGTTAATTCCCTGAAATTTATTAAAAAACATTTGTTAATAACTGGAAGCTGTTTTTGATGGGTGTCCTTGGCATTTTTTTAACGAGAAATTTTAATTAAAATTTGTTTTGGGGACATGGTTATTCTCAAAAATATTTTTAAGAGTAACATATTTTTTTACTATGGTATATTAAACAGGTTTTGCCAAAAAAAATGTTTTAAGTAGGGCTCGATGAGCTCAGCGCTCCGTGTTGTTAGCCTCCTAAACTAAATTTTTACATAAATAAAACTATTAAACTTCGATATATTTATTAATCTCTCGCACCCGGTATCGCCTTTTTGCTGTGGAAGACGAAGGAAGCCCTCAAAAATCATTTTAAATACATCTGGTGCAAAAACGGTGTCATTCTTCTGCGCAAGGAGGTAAAAGCTAAAATCGTCTCACTACGTTCCCTATCCGAACTTGAGACGCTGAAGGCCGCATCTCAGTAATTAGGCCCTTGCACCTATTACTGGTGTAAGATAATTTGTATTTTTAAGTGCACACTCACATAGTTTAATTAATGTCTGATATAGATATAGAACATTCTTATAATAACATATCCGAATTTAATTGCAATAATTGGAACGAATTTACAAACAAATTACCAACCAATAATAGCTCACTTTTACTATTTCACGTTAACATCAAATCCCTTATTAAATATTTTTCACAACTTGAATATATAGTAAATAACTCGACACGTATCATTCATCTAATACTTATAACGGAGGCTAACATTCGCGATGATATTGCTAAAATGTTTACAATTCCACATTATAACTTACACTATGAATTGCGATGCAATAGGAAAGGCGGTGGTATAATGTTGTTCGTTCACAATTCACTCCAATTTAATAAGCTGCCGGTCATTACAATGCAGTTCGAATGCTTAAACGGGCAAATTATTATACAAAACAGACCCTACATAGGACTATGCGCTGTATATAGACCGCCGGACAAAAACAAAAACGCGTTCATAAGCGAGTTCACTGATATTATCAGTAAACACCCTATGCACAAATCTTGTATAGTAATGGGAGATATGAATCTAGACACAAAAAAGAATAATCCTACTATCACTAAGTACTTAAATTCACTTAGCACACTTGGGTTGGAACGCGGCATAACACAGTATACGCGAGTTGAAAATTATGGGGATTATTTAACTAAATCATGCATAGATCACATTCTAATCAGGTGCGTAAACATTAACGAAGTGTATACGTCGTGTATTAACATCGCGCCGGCCGACCACAGAATAACAGGTTGCGCAGTGCTGGACCTACTGCCGTACGGTGACTCATGCGCATCGAGCCCACGACGACGTTATGTTACTAAGATCGATAACAAAAAAATACAAAGCGAATTGGGACGTATTGATTGGGAGATACCGCTAAACTATGATGATCCAAATGACATTGTTCACTACTTGCACACGGAGTTAAATAATGCATACGTTAGGTGTAGCTATAAATGTCAAGTCAAAAAGAGTAAACGACAGTGTTGTGAGTGGTCGAATCATAAATTAGAATATATGTGCAAGAAACGCGACGAACTCTTTGAAGCTTGGCGTAGCGATAATACAAATTCATTAAAAAGACTCAATTACAATAAATATAGAAATAAAACCAATAAATATGTACAATACTTGAGAAATGATAATACTAAAAAAGAAATATACAAAAACTTTCGGAACCCCATAAAACTTTGGCAACTTATTAATAGACTTACGGGAAAAATTATGAAATGTGTCGACGAGAATTTACAAAACGCATTTAATCAAGACCCTTTAACTTTAGCAAATAATTTTGGAATTGAATTTGAAAACAACGTTAAAAACAATTTGTATGTCTTGCGATAAACCATTACTCACCGCTTCAAACTATGAAAATATACCACTTACAGCTATAAGGCTAAGGAAAGCAACTGAAAAAAACATTGAAAAAATTATAAAAGCAATAGATAACAACAAAAGCCCAGGTTATAATGCAATTCGAGCCTGTGATATAAAAAATAATTCAAAATTTTTTGTTCCAATAGTTACTCACTTAATTAACAGATGTTTAAGTACTTGCAAATATCCAGACTTGTTAAAAATAGGCATAATCCGACCAATTTATAAAAAGGGAAAACACTCTGACTATAATAACTACCGTCCAATTACTATACTATCATGTCTTGACAAAATAATGGAACGATATATTAGTAACGAGTTAAATAACTATCTCAATCATAATCAATTAATAAATAAAACACAATTTGGCTTCCAGAAAAAAAAAGTACCACACAGCTTTTGCAAATGTTCACAGACGAAATCAATTATCATTTAAATATCAAAAAACATGTATTAGTTATTTGCATTGATTTCAGCAAAGCATTCGATGTTTTGAATTTTGACACCTTATATGACAAACTGTGGCGATGTGGTATACAAGGGCCCTTTTTAGAATTATTAAAAAATTATTATACAAACCGATTTACGGCTGTTAAGATTGCCAATACGGTCGGAAATATGATTGAAACAGTCAGAGGTACGGCTCAAGGTTCGATAATAGGACCTACAGAATACCTGTTGTATGTTAATGACATGGCAAATGTTATAACTAAAGGCACTGTTTATCAGTTCGCTGATGACACCTGCCTAGTTGTTGCTCGCAATAACGTAGAGGAAGCGCAAGCTGATATCCAGAGTAGTTACGACATGTTGTGTAAATGGGCGCACGACGTCGGACTGGTGGTGAATGCACAAAAAACAAAGCTTATTCATATGCACTCTTCTCACAACATGGCCCTCACCAGACCGACGATCGTGTCCCATAGCCACAGCTGCCTGCATAAAATGACATCTCCATGTACATGCCAGCAGATAGACGCTGTGGATAGTCATACTTATGTTGGGCTTATTATTGATAACAGATTATGCTGGAGACCACACAAGGATCATGTCTGTTCCAAGCTACGTTCAGTTATGAGTAAGTTAATGGTCTTAAAATATAAATTACCGTATAAAACGCTTAGACTTCTATATATGGCCCTAGCAGACTCTGTTATCAATTACGGACTCAGTAGCTACGGAAGAACTTTTCCAACATACATTCACGACATATATAAAATGCAACGTAAAGTAATTATAGTACATTATGGTACAAGTGTGTAATGTTGGTGATTACCGCTGAGGCGCATTGAGGCCCGAGCCGTCAGGCGAGGGTCTTAAGAAGCCGAGGACGGTAACCATCAATACACACGTGTATCATACAACGTTTTTCAACACACTTCTGAATAAAACAATACTTAAATAAAAAACCATTTTACATAGTAGATAAAAAGTTTACTTAGAGAAACAATTAGTAAATGTGCAATTAGTAAAATTATAATTAACTATTTTTGATGACATAGCGGTCTCATCAGATAGATTATTTATTGAAATACTTTCATGTTCTATTGTTATTTGTGATGGTTCATTATTCGTGTAGGTAGGTGAAATCCAATCATTGGACGTACTTGGTATTTCGCCAGTAGGATGCGTCTCAGAATCAAGTTTAATTCTTTTTGCACAAATTTCCTTCTTGTTTTGTATGGAATCTTCTACGTATGATTCTGCTACATTGCTAGATCGCCACCCGCCATGTCGCTTCAAAGTCATTATATCAGCTCCTGAATTTGCCAGCAATGTAGCTGAAGTTCTTCTGAAACTATGTCCAGTATAGCTCTCAGCATCTACTAAACCCAAAAACTTAGCCATTTCTTTAGGCATAGAACCAAATTTGTTTATACCTATAGGCTGACAGGTACATTTACCATTCTGGTAATTTAGAAAGAAACGGTCATTTTTTGTTTTTGGCGAACGCAAACTTTCATACTTCTTAACAATATCATAGAATGGACCGTGTATGGTGAATGACCTAGGTATTTTATTTTTCGTGATAGGTATCTTCACTAAAAGCATCTGGCCATGGTTCTCTATATCTTTTACAGTTATATTTGTTAATTCTTGTATCCTACAGGCACCAGTTACACCAAATATTAAAGCAACCTGAAACAAAAGAAACAATTATTAAGGTCAACACACAACACAAGCTGCTATTAAATATTTAATTAAAATTAATTTAACTAACCTTTGTAGCCAAATATTGGTTATCTGGAGCATCTTTAATAAATTTTTCAATATCATCAGATGATAAAACCTTTGATTTTTTGCTTCTAAATCCATCAGATAGTCTCTTTAGATAAGCTGACAAATTCGAGTATGTTTTTAAGTCCACTCCATTCTTTGTTCGGACTGTACTTTTTAACATTGAGTAAATACACCACAAAGAGCTAGGTTTGTACTTAGAAGATAATTCTTTAAAGTACGCCATGAACACATTTTCTGAAAAAGACTGCGTATTCTTGTTGTTCTGCCATTGTATGAAATTTTGGTACGCTAATAGATATTTTTCCTTTGAGTTTTCTGGTAGTAAACTTTCCATAACGTTCTGGGCTTCACATCTTATATCGGGCGGTGTACAACATAAATCATTTTCTTCATAAATTGTATTTGCAGACATCTTAATTAATAACTAACTAAATAACTTCAAAAGAGAAAACGAGACGAGTTGTGAAAAATGTTTCGTAATGGCGGGAAAAATTAATCAGTTTTCCTATGCGCGCGCATCGGCCATAGACTAATAAATTTCGTAATGGCGGGAAAAATTAATCAGTTTTCTTATGCGCGCGCATCGGCCATAGACTAAAAAATGAGGTTTCTTTTTTTTGGGCTAAAATGCTATCCGCGAGATAGCATTTTAGCGCAAGTGTAAGCGTAACTCAACCAATAATATTTAAAAAAAACTATTACTCACTCGTGAATAATAGTAATGAAAAAGTCACAGTTTGATTATAGGTGACATTATGTGCCTAATTGCCATGGGATTAGAGCCACTTTATGAGGAAGTGTGTTGAAAAAAATATTATGCCTAGATATATAAGGAATCGATATAAGAATAGTGACAAAGAACTGTTTAGATATTGCAGAGTAATAAATGTTTATGATAAAATTAAATATAATATTTTTCATACCACCTGCTCGACAATGTTCAATTAGATCCCCCTTAACTTCAACGTAAAGCAAGACATTATATCCCAAGGGATATAATTTTGTATGAAACTCCCAAGGGATTAAAGTGTTTTAAATATGGAACATAAAATTTGTATGAAAATTTAGCATAGATGCTAGCTTAGGAAGGCAAAGGTTCTACGCCCATACAGCAGTAGCGTGCATCCACCAGAGACAAAGACATTCTACCTGTGTAAATAATGTTTTTATAAAATCTAAATACATAATTTCTTTACCAAAATTATAAAATATTTATCTACATAACACTGCAAGCTAAAATAAACAATTACATTTCACTTTATTTTTTATTGATAAAATACGTTTTATGCAAAAAGCGCCATCTTTTGACGGCCACCATTAACTGTCGATAAAAACGAATAAAAGCAGAGTAAAGCAAGAACACTAACGCTGCCAGCGGATAAACAGCATTTGGAAAAATTACGCGGCATATTTAAAAATAAAGAATGTTTCTACAATTTGTTCCATAATTTGCACCAACAGTATTCCGTTGTATTGTTTTCATAGCTAAAACTTTGCCGCCAACGCCATTACGTATTTCAAAATTGTAATATCTTGTTGCTTACGTTAATAAAGTGCTTAGTGGAATGTGTTTTGTGACAATCAATAATACAGTCTTTTTTTATAGAAGTTTATTCAGTGTTTTATTGATAAAGTTAAAAAACGTAAGTAAATGTCCAGTTGCTTCAACTTTTTTTTTATTTGGGGTCAATAGGTTGTCGACTCTTTGAGATTTATTTCGACAGTTGTGTGTAGTAATTAATTGCTGTTTCAAAAGTAAATATACAACAAAGTTAAAAAATAAAAGAATTTTATTTGATACCATTTTATTGTTAACAAATTAATATTCGTCCTGCGTGCTACTAAAGGTCATTGACAGGGTCCAGGCAGCTGATCGTATCGTATTGTAAATTGATATGTAGACTAAGTTCATACTTATTATATCATTATTAAATATGTTTTAAGTTTTTGTAATGTTTTAAGCTTTACTTAAGATATAATTATTGCGTGACGTGTTCGTGCTTGGGAAAAATATTTTTTTTTTGTTTTTTATGGTTTTCATGATAATATCATAATTTTAACCATAGTTATAGTGATAGTGATTGTGTTGTTTTCTTTTCTTTGTTTACTTTCACTTATTTGCTATTAATTAAAGTCAGTTATAAGTAATATAGAATAGTTTATTCTCAAGATTACAAGCACCGAATACTAATATAAATGGTTACAAGCTCCACTATGAAACAGACTACTTTTACCATCGATGTCCGTCCAGGCGGGCCACGCCATAGACTACTTATCTATATGTCACATCTCCCTTTTCAAATTAAACATAGTTTTCTAAGATCTAACTCAATGTTAAGTTACTTGAAACATCTATGTATTTAATAAGGAACATAATCTCTTAGATAAGAGGTGTTGTAATTGTTGCTAAATCTGAAATGAAAGGACGCAAATAATTAACCAAACCCAAAAATCTCTGAAGGCTTTTTTTATCACTAGGGGTGTCATAATCAATTATACATTTAATAGAGTCTGGATCAGGATAAACTTTACCAGATTCAAATATATGTCCTAGGTACTTTACCCGAGTAACCATATATTGAAACTTATTTTTGTTAAATTTTATATTAAATTGCCTAGCTTTTTGAAATACTTCATCAAGAATTTTATTCATTTTGGCTTCACTTTCTGCATATAAAAGTATGTCATCAATATAATTAACTACACCATCAATATCACTAAATATTTCGGATAGATATTTTTGAAACACCTCTGAAGCTATTGCTATACCAAAAGGTAAACGATTAAATTTATATGTACCAAACATAGTTGCAAACGTACAATACTTTGAGCTTTGTTCAGTAAGCACCACGTGCCAAAACGAGTCTTTAAGGTCTAAAACAGTAAAATACTTGGAGTTTTTTATTTTGGCTGATAACTCACCAAGGGTGGGAATTGTGCAGTAATCTTTTAAAATAGAATTATTTAAGTCTTTTGGATCCAAACATATACGAATACTATTATCAGGCTTTTCAACAATTACTAATCGGTTTACCCATTCTGATGGTTCGTTAACTCTAGAAATAATACCTAAACTCTCTAATTTATTTAACTCGTCTTTAAGTTTTTGTCTCAAACTTAAGGGAACTCTGAATGGTGGCTTTGAGGTTGGAACTATCCCATTTTTTAATTTGATGCTATATGGCTTATTAATTTTACCTATTCCTGAAAACAAATCTATATTATTCTCAATATTTTTTTAATATTTACCTCTAATCCTGTTTTTACTTCTGTAATTCGTTTTATAAGATTAAGTTTTACACAATCATCATGACGTAGTATAGGAACAGCTTCATCACTCCCTGCAATAAAAAATCTTAAAATATGACTATCATTGTTAATTTTAACTTTCAACATTGCAATTCCATGTACTGGAGTTTTGAATCCATTCCAACTTTCTAGGCTCGCAATTGTTTTCTCCAATTGAAATGGTCCACCCACTTTTTCTATTTTGTAAAATAAATTCACAGGTAATATATTGACGTCTGCTCCTGGATCAAGTTTGAAATTGACATCAACTCCTTCAACATAAACTCTTTCATACCAGCTTACAGAATCAACTGAAGAGTTTGTTTTTACATCAACAGATCCACAAAAATATTCTTCCTCTTGATTTATTTCCAAGGCATTAACTTTTTTAGTTTGATTTTTGCACATTTTGGCAAAATGATTTTTTTGTTGACATTTTGCACAAGTTTTGTTGTAAGCAGGACACTGTCCATATTTATGATTATATCCACATTTGCTGCATACTTTTCTATTAATATCCGTTGACACCATGTTTATTTTTGTTTCTTGTTGAATTTCAGTTATTCGGGATCCTGTCAACTCTGCCACTCTAAAAGAATTTATGACCTCATCTAGTGATGGATTTCCTTTTTCGATATTTTTCTTTTGAGTGCTTATATCAGTAGATCCTAGTACGAGACGTTCTCTTAACATTTCATTAGGGTCTATGAATTCACAATTATTTAGGAGTATTTTCAGTTGTGTTAAATAGTTATCAAATGTCTCATTTTCTTTCTGACATCTATTATAAAACAAATATCTGGAGTGTATTATATTCTTTTGTGGATTACAATATGCTTCAAATTTGTCAAAGATGATTTTTAGAGTCTGGTCTTTGGGAAATATAAATAAAATAAATAAATAATATAAAAGTATTATATAATGCTAGTGCTTCTTCACCGACGACGTTTAAAAAAATTGCTATTTTTCTTGTTTCTGCGGCTTCGTCTAGGCTTGAAGCTATTAGGTATATTTGGAAACTTTGACTAAATTTTTTCCAGTTCTCACTGAGATTCCCCACGAGGGACAATGGTGCCGGTACATTACATGTGATTGTTGCCATTTTTGAATCTCAATCCGACTGCGCCATGTGTTGTTTTCTTTTCTTTGTTTACTTTCACTTATTTGCTATTAATTAAAGTCAGTTATAAGTAATATAGAATAGTTTATTCTCAAGATTACAAGCACCGAATACTAATATAAATGGTTACAAGCTCCACTATGAAACAGACTACTTTTACCATCGATGTCCGTCCAGGCGGGCCACGCCATAGACTACTTATCTATATGTCACAGTGATAATTATGTGAATGATGATAACAGTGTTTATGATGAAAATTACCACCTAAGTAATTGGTTGAGCCCTGAGTTTTTATTGTCTCGCAGATGGTATGAAAAGTAGAGTATTCACCTCTGGTATAAAGCAGTGTCTTCGTCTTAAGGTGCGTCCCCACTACGAGCCGCGCGGCCGCGGGAGCCGCGAGGCTCGGCCTCACCAGCTTCTTGTGTATATTTTTATCGCATTCTCACTATAGAGCTGCGCGGCCCAGTGTGGCCAGATTTTGAAGAATTATTTCCATTTTAGTAGAAATGTAGTTTTTCAGTTAGTTAGGTTGTTGTGCTAGAAATGTTTTGAAATTCTACTATTCATAAATAAAGCGGTAACTACTGCATCTGTTTTGTGTAAAAAACGAAACTAACAGATAATATTAGAAAATTCCCATACACACTTTGTGAAAATTATCTGTTGTTTTGTGGAAAGTTTCGATGTTTTTCTATACAGAACAAGAGACACGGCTAAATATAGAGTGCGAAAAATTGTTTAATGAATGTAGTTTTTCAATTTTTGTTTCCATTAAAAATTTTTATTTAAAAATATTTCTTTATTTTTTTTTAATTTTTCATTCATCGTCATCTGGTAGACGATTGTTTGAGTAATAAAATACGTGTTCATTGTGAAGAATAGGAATGATTTTATTTACAAATTGGAGCTATAATATCATGTTTTAATAGAATGGCTGCCGTAGGTGTCTATCATGTGATTTTCTATCGTTGTCAATGTCTAAAATTTTGCAGGGGGGAGGTGAAAAAGATGTGCAGAAAGAGGAGGACTACCCCCCGATACCCCTTTCCCCTCTCGGCGATGCATAGTTTTTGTAATATTAATTTTTTGAATTCATTCATACCTATGGGCTGGATGAGTGTAGCCGAAGATCGGAAGCGGTGGCGTGCATTAGGGGAGACCTATGTCCAGCAGTGGACGAGTGTAGGTCGATGATGATTCATACCTAACCACAAAATGTATGGACTAGTAAAATGTTAGTAAAACTGTACATTGTAGTTTTTTCTTTATTGCAATGCAACTAAGTTGGCAAACAACTTTTAATACATCTTTCTTACATCTTTTAATAAAAGCGTAAAGCAACATTTTCTTCAGCTCTGACACCCCCTTCCATACACACCCCTTTTTTTTTTTTTTTTTTTTACGAGGGGAATGCGTTTGCGCACCGTCCAAGCCCCCGCAGGGGCAAGGGTGTGTGGGACTCCGCAGCGAGCGACTACCCACTAAACCCCTCGATATGCCCTCTTTGGCGCCTAGCGCAGCCACGTCCAAAGGACGCGCCGCTGCCGAACGAGGTCGTGGGAACCCTTACAGACCGACCATAACCCCGTCCGCGGCACCTGCCCACCAATGGCGGGCCCCTCACGCCCTCTCCAAGATGGAGATGGAGAGGAGTTCCCGGGGCATACTCCGGGTGGTAATTTTTTACTGTGGTTTTCTTCCACGCGGCCCGACGCTCAGTGCGCCAGGCCCCCGGCCCCGCTCAGTGCGGGGTAACGGGCTTGCCCGACGGCAGACCCCACTGGATCCACCGCCGCGCACACGAGCCGAAGCTCAGCGGCGCCAAAGCGCCGACCCACCGCAAAAAGCGGCCACGGTGGCCACACGAGGTGGCCCGCCGAGTAGCACTCGGCCATCCCACGCCCCCCTCATGGGGGCCGCACAAGTGTGCCGAAGCCACACGTTGATCGGGTCAGCCTCAGTCCTTGGAACAACGACACGCCGAAGCTCAACGAGCTTGCACCGACTCGGAACAACGACATGCCGAAGCTCAACAAGGACCCGCACCAACCCGATCAAAGGGGCAACGGCACAAGGCGCAACGCGCCATGACCCGCGAGCGGGTCCCCAGGCGACACACAACCCCATCTTCAAAAAGAAGGGGAGGTGACGCCCCACATGGCCACGTGAAGTGGCCCGCCGGGTTAAACCCGGCCACACCACGCCCCCTCCACGGGGCAGCTGTCAGACTCTTAGCCCGCGGCAGAAAATCTGCCGGGTTGCCCAGGGTGCACCACGAGGAGGTGTTCTGACATCGCACCCCTCCATACACACCCCTGTCATAACGGCCCTTTATGTAGGTACTTATAGTATGGAGTTATTATTATAATTTTGTTTGTTGTACTTTTTTTATTAATTTTCTTTAATTTGTTTCTATTTTATTTTGTTTAAAATATTTGTATTTCATTAATGATTTTTTTTTCTTTTATTAACCACCAACCTAGTATGGATATCATATATAAAGGCTGCCTGGCAGACATCTGATAAGCCCGCCTTTTTTTATTTTTGTATTTATTGTCCAATTATTTGTTATTTGTTCTATCGCGAGGAGATGACAGTAGTCGTATAATAGTGGCGGTAGCAATAATGTTCACATTTATTTGTAACTAGTTGTGCCCGCGACTTCGTCCGCACGGAATAGTAACTTTTGTTGAAGTTAATAAAAAAGGATCTATCTATCTATTAGTGAAAGTCCCGTCAAAATCGGTCCAGCCGTTCCGGAGATTAGCGGGAACAAACAGACAGACAGATAGACAGACAAAAAATTTTAAAATGGTGTTTGTTATTGGTACCCGATATACATTCATACCCATTTAGTAAAAACTTGTTATTTTGATATTACAAACAGACACTTCGATTTTATTTATTTGTATAGATGTATAGATAATAATGAATTTGGCGTAAGTACCTCAAACTTTTCTTTTATTCCCTTACACCATTGTAAATTATATTAAACGTTAATTAATAATGAATTATAACATAAATTTTATACAAGTTTATTTTTTAGTTATGACAAAAATTTTGTGTGCTTGTTCAGACAAGCAAACTAAACAACTTTCACTATGGGACCAACTTCGAAATCGCAAAAAAATCAGCTGTTCCATACAAATGTTCAACATTCACTGAACCTAAATGTATGGAACAGCTGATTTTTTTGCGATTTCGAAGTTGGTCCCATAGTGAAAGTTTTTCAGCTTGTCTGAACAAGCACACAAAATTTTTATCATAACTAATAAATAACCTTTATAATAGCAGAATATCGGCGAACAGCTGGCAGAATGGTAAGTTCAATTTAAAGTTGACTTACGGAATACAGTACCTACCTACTTTTGGTTACCTTTATCACAGAATAGATAATAGTACTACGTACAGAACGGCCACTCACCTCCCCGCACTCATTTCAAATACCTTATCCCACGCCGCACTTCCTTGGAGACATCACTGACACATAAACAAGGGCGCGCTCGATCGCTCGAATGAGTAGACGCGAGCGCCGGCCGATAACAGAGACAGCGCTATGCGGGTAAAAGAGAAGGCAGTCGCTGCACTCCTCGCGTCATTTCGATTGATAACCGCGCACTCAGCCCTACTAGATTCCACGCACACATTTGCGCGTGTAGAAACGTCATTTGCTTATGTAGTAGTAATAGGTAATTGATTTGCGAACGTTGTATGGAGTGTCCGGGGTGTGCCTTTATGTAGCCGACTTTTAAAGCGTTAAATGTCGAATATTATAACTTGTCAAGTCGTCTTGGTACGCATTTTGGTTCCGTAATACTTCAGTCAATGCTTGTTACAAGTTACAGCCTTTTAAAGAAGTCATAATTTTGTCTATTTCTTTAAAATATCACAAAGTGTATACGTTTCTTTCGTCTTATTAGAAAACAAACATGGTCTGAACTTAGTCCTGGTTGAAACTAGGACCAAGTTGACATTGTTTCAATCTACGAGTATCAATACAAGTGAAAGCGCACTAGGTTTAAACCAAGACTAACTTTAGACCAGCGGCCCTACCACCTAACTAATAGTGATTAACGATGGCGATAGCGAGTTACTCGCTATCGTTTCAATTTCAAAAGCTATGATAGGCGGTACGAAATCACAATATTAGAGAACTAAAATTATAACGAGGGAATTAGGCGGTAGGGCCGCCGCTTATGATAGCAAACTCGTAAAATTAAAACGATAGCGAGTCACTTGCTATCGCCATCGTTAATCGCTATGAGTTAAGCGGTAGGACCGCAGGTTTAGACCAGGTTTTGTAACAAGATCGTTTAAAAGTTAGCGTATACTGTGAGGGGGCGCAACGGGTCGGGTCGCAGCGCAAAAATCAGTTCGAATCGCTCGTATGTATTTTATATGAGCTATCGAGTACTATGCCGGGGCGCAGCGGGCCGCATAGTGGTTGCGTGCTATGCGGCTCGATCCGCCCCGCTGCGGCACAGCATAAATAATAGTACTAAAGTACAGAAGGATCACTCTCGAAAAAAAGTCAAGTTTAGGTATGAAAATGTACCTACTCTTACGACCTTCATCTGACTGCATGGGAAATTGAAATTTATTGCATGACACGAGTGTTCCTATTCCGTTACGCGTCGCTGACCCGATACCGGTTTGGCGATAAGAGCGCAGGGTTCCCACTCGCCGATATGCAGTTATCGTTACAAAAATGACCTCAATTATTACGTGCGACGCGGCCAGCGTGCGAGCCGAGCGGCAAGCTTTTGCCACATACCGCCCGGCCGGACCGCCCGGCCCGGCCAAACGTACCTAAACTGCGGAGTGAAACCCCCCTGGCTGCGGCCCGTCACAGTGTGCGTGATCCTCGAGTTTACTTCACAAATTATATTTTTACGCTTTAGTTATTGTTCTGAGAGAAGATGGCATATTTTTGGCATTATCGTGAGTCGCGTTTGGTAGATTTTAAACAAGTCGGGCAGGTTTGCCGTTTTTGAGATAGTCACACTGACCGGCCGCGCGGCTGTGCTGGGCCGCGCGACTTGGGCCTCGCTTTACATCCACACTCACGAGGCTCAGCCTCGCGGCTAGGCCTCGTAAGCCGCGCGGCCCTAGTGGGGACGCACCTTTAGGCGACTTGAACCCCTCGCTTCACTTAGGACTCTACATAACTCCCTCGCTTCGCTCAGGAGTTAAATTTTAACACCCTCGCTACGCTCGGGAGTTAACTCTAGAGTCCCTCGTTACGCTCGGGGTTCAAATTGGCGCCCGTGACGTTAGACACTGCTTTAATCCCTTGGTGCATAATCTACTATTAACAGGAGTTAACAACCCAAAATATTTGATAGAAAGAAAAAGGCCTGAAAATTTAAGGAATTTAACTGACAAAAGTAAATATATATTACCTAAAATAAATAATTTTTATGGGAGTAGAATGTTAAACTTCATTATACCATACTTTCTAAATGAATTGACGGAGAAACTTCAAAATATGTATGCTAATGAAAGCAACTATAAAGATAAGCTAAAATTATATTACATATTAAATCAACCAGGATGTATCACATAGTACTTATATAATATATTGTGATAGATGATTATGTTTTATAAGGACTTAAATGTTTTCAAAGTTATTGTATGTACTTATATTTTTTTTTTGTGTTTTATGGTTGTAATATTGTAAGACGACCCGCAGGCACAGATAAACCCTAGAGGTTTACGTGCCTATGTTATGTAACAAAATGGATTAAATAAGATTAATAAACATTATACAAAAAAAAATCACATCACTAAAATATTATGTGTAACGAGTGTATGTGACCTTGAATTTTTTTTTACCTCAAAACTCTAAACCAACAAAGCCGCTGACGGACGCAATCAAAAGGTACTTAATTGGATAAGGATTAATACCGCTTCGTAAATAAGCCATTATTTCTCGTAAATGATTATTGTGGGTTATCCCTAAGAGATTAACATGTACCATTGTGGATTTTTTTGTAGACCTTTTTAAGGTGTACAACACTGTAGTACATTATTTTGATCTATCTCGTAGGGTTCAGCCACCGTTTATTGTAAGTGCAAAAATGTGTTTATTTACGACATCACATTAGAAACCTCTAAAATTAGCAGTGTTTCTCTACTATATTATGCATATATTATACATAAGAACCTTCCTCTTGAATCACTCTATCTATTAAAAAACCGCATCAAAATCCGTTGCGTAGGTTCAAAGATCTAAGCATACATAGGGACAGACAGACATCGGAACGGAAAGCGACTTTGTTTTATACTACCTATGTAGTCGAAACAAAAATCCATTAACTTCAGTCACAATGATAGATTGTCCAGAAATGGAAAATACAGATGAATCAGTGCCGCCATGAACGTATATTGAACTGAATTCATATGTCCTAGTTCCAATAATATTCTGTAAATTTTTCTTGCAACGGTATTATTATGTATGAAATATGGAGTGTTTCAAAGTGGTTCAGTTCAGTATACGAGTATCGCATTTATAATGTTTAGTAAGGAAGTAGGGATGAAATGAACTATGTTGCATATGTTAATTGTTCGCACATTGCGAAATATTTCTAAAAGTACCCTAGTCACACAGGCCATAGAAATTTAAAAATTAAATTAAATATAAATAAAGAACTTAATCTACGCACCCACTGCGGCGCAATGGCGCCGATGATAGCGGCCGTGGTGTACTATAATAAATTTACCACAGTAATAATTACAGAGAATATACTATACCTACCTATTAATATGATTAACTTAACTAGTATTAAATACTAGTACTATAAAATCTAAATATCAAAATAATGTTTTACAATTTCGAAAAAAATGCCGAATTTCGAGATACCGAACCAAACATATGAAATACGATTTTCAAAAACCTAAAAACAAACGCCATCCCTAGCCTACCGATTACGACTGAAAAGTTAATTAACAAACTACACTGCCCTAACCAAGTGAAATAGGTATGATAACCCGGTTATCAGGGCATCATCGGGAGCAGCTCGTCAGTGTTGGGTACGTCATCGACTGCAGTCCTGTCCATTGGGCAGTCCGAGGGTAGTTTACCTTAGTCCTACGGCTTATACAAGGGGCAGTCTTGTCACCTTTTAGTCCCTTGTAGAATCGCAAAGAGATACCCCCGCCCTAAAAAAAAGGGTTGCCAGGTAGAAGCGAAATCGAAATTTCGGGACAAAAGTTTGAAAAAATCGGGATTGTCTAAAAATGGTTTCAAAAAATGACCTTTAAACAAGGAAAAATGTAGAATTGAGTTATATAATTTTGAATAGAAATTATGCATGATTAGTTTTATAATAATTTGACATAGAATATGATTATAATAAACTTACATATATAAATATTACGCGGAATACTATAACAAAATCAGCATTATTCTTATGATAATCATTAAATTGACATACAATATGAGAATGGACAATTTTGACAAAAACAATGGTACTTACAGAGATACGAATATATAAAGAGAATCACTTAAAATAAGATAATCTATCATAAGCCTAAGAAATAATTTTTTTATTGAAATTTACATAAAAATTATATAAAAAAATCGACATACACTGTAATTATAATGAAATTGTATAAATATGATTAAAAATATGAAGTGACATAATATTAAATTTAATAATTTTAAAATATATTATTTGCATGCTGTTTATTAATAGTTAAATAGGTAAAGGACATAAAATTTATAAGATCAATACAATGTACCCTATTTAAGGCAAATAAAGTGATTTGATTTGATTTGATAATCTCTTTTAAGACGGGATGGCAAAAACAACTAGATTTTAACTAAAGAAAGTAGATTTAAACTTTGATTTACCTATTGATCAAACAAAACTGCGTAAGTTTTTTTATGTTTTCTTCTTCCGTTTGGAAGGGCAAAGGCGCCTAAGATAATTCAGAAAAAGTATTTAGTCACTGCTTTATTATTAATAATAAAGTAATAAATCGGGACTTTTGCGTCCCGATCATGATGAAATCAGGACGTGTCCATATAACCTCTCAAAATCGGGACGTCCCGCTCAAATCGGGACACCTGACAACCTATTCGGAACCCCTATTTGCGCTATTTTGACTGAGATAATGATGATGGAAAGCAAAATATTAAGCAACCTAGTTACAACAGAAATTGTTTGTTAGAGCATTATTCTCTCTTATTTTATATTAATATATTCTCCCATCAAATTACATTTTTGTTTATTACGCAACAATAATGAGCTTCCCAGGAGACCTACAAATCTGTAGGCTTAGGAATCGGACGCTCCAGTAATATTTACAGCAATAAATCACACTTTGTCATGGAACACAATTGTTGTACATACATCGAAACAGATTACTTCATTATTTACGTGAGATCGATTTGTCAATGCTACGCGTAATAGAGCGAAGAACTGCGTATATATTATCGTGTGTTATGTCAATCTTCGATAGTATGTTAGGTGATTCATCATCATCAGTATAGCAGCGAAGTCGTTAAGTTTTAGAAGATAAGGTCGCTGGAGATAGACGGAGATAATCTATTCCAATATTTTCGACCTATCTGTAAGATGAAGAAGATAAGGTCGCTGGAGTTAGACATCTATTTCACTGGTTGAACAATGACAAATATGTTCATTGTTCAACCAGTATCTCTGTTCTACCAGTTAAATATATTCGACACATTTCTTCTAATTATTTCAACTTATTAAACAAGTTGAACTCCCTGGACTGAAAATATTAGTTCAACCACAATATTTTTAAATGGTTTTATTTAGCAGGCCCTGTTTGTTTGGGTCAAACCTTGCAAGCTAAATTTGACCCACTTGCCAGTGTCCGATTGAGCTGAAATTTGGTATACACCTTTAGTTCCAATGACAATGCAATTATGTATAATTATTATTATCTTTATTTTCAATAAAACCGTAAAAAAATACTTATGATACCTACTTGTTATTAATATACATAATTTTAAAACAGACTTAAATGAACAGGTACCAGGATAGCAGAATCGATGAAGAGGTTTTTTACTCTAGATTCAAAGAGTGTGATCACGGGTCGCGATCGCGAGGAGAAAACCTCGCTCGTGACCAGTGATCCCTCCGTCCACTAAGCTTCCATTATGTGGATACCATGGAATCGTTGGATATTTTTTAAAATAAAATTTAATTTATATTATACTGTGCAAGAACATAGTTTTTTAACTAAGTACTAGTTAAACGCGTTCGTGGTCTAGTAGTTGACACCACCGGGTGTTGATCTATCGTTCGATTTCCCGTGGGGGAAGAAGTTCTTCTGTTCGCTTTCATTGGTGGTAGGGCTTCTGAGCCCGCCTGGCTAGCTTCCACCGTCTTACCTAAATTTGTTGCCATTATAACAATATTAATAACATTGTTATGTTCCGACAGTTAGAAAGCTGGTTCCGATTTTGAGATTTTGTAGAGTCGAGGTGAAACTCGCTTCCACCTCCGGCCTTATCGTCACTTACCATCAGGTGAGATGAAGGCAAAGAGTTTACCTATTATGTGCAAAAAAATGTTCATAACGTACAAGTCTTTTAAGCTTCAACAAGACGTCATTTTTAACCGACTTTAAAAAAATCTTAAAATTTATCACCGATTTCAATATAGAGTGTGATGTTGTCTGTACCTATTCTTATATTATTTTTAACTTTTCAGTGTTTTTGAAGTCGGTTTTTATTTTTTGTAAAATATTTTTTATTTTTAACTTTTTAGTGTCTGAAATCTTTTTAGTGAAAGAAACCCTAATTAAATACCAGCTCACCTTCGGTGAGCGTAGTTAGGGTTTCCCTTTGATTTTCATAGGATCCCATCATCAGATCCTGACTTTTGTGACCTTGGGACCAAGCTAGGAGTATACTCTATCGAATACAAAAAGAATTTTGAAAATCGGTCTACAATTGGCGGCGTAATCGCGTAACATACACACAAAAAAAATACGCACCTCCTCCTATTTTGAAGTCGGTTAAAAAGGAGGAGGTTCTCAATTCGATGCGTATGTTTTTTTTGTGTGTATGTTACGCGATTACGCCGCCAATTGTGGACCGATTTTCAAAATTCTTTTTGTATTCGATAGAGTATACTCCAAAGGTGGTCCCATGGTCACCAAAGTCAGGATCTGATGATGGGATCCCATGAAAATCGAGGAAACGCTAATTAAATACCAGCTGGTATTTAATTAGGGTTTACCATCGTTTGGCACCGACTTCAATATAGAAGTGTGATGTTGTCTGTACCTATTCTTATATTATTTTAAAGTTTGCAGTGTTATTGAAGTCGGTTTTTATTTTTTGTAAAATATTTTTTTCTTTTTGACTTACTACATACCAGAAAAAACTGTAATGGCATATCCTCCAGTCTTTAGCTGTTTTTTAGGGCGGGGGAATTTCTTTACGATTCTAGTCTCTACCTAATCCAACACTTGTGCTATTAAATAATACCCAACACTCAAACTATCACATTAATAACAATGTCGGTGCGATATTTATGTGTTATTACGTGAAATATAGGTTAATGGGCGAAATTTGTCCCAGATTCAAGGGACATTCTAACAAATCGTACGGATATAGCGTATCAATCACTGTGCTAGCCTAATATTGTGAAACATCAAAGTATTGATGCTATGAATGTTTTTGAATGAATTGTCATTAATCAAGCGATAGTTCTAGAATTTAGATATTACTCATATATTATATTGACATATACAGAGCATAATATTTATACTTTTTTTATGGAGGGCCCGTCAAATGACCTCCTCCCGCCTGATGTTAAGCGGTGATAGGCCCAAATGAGTTGACAGATAGAGTAGGGACGACATCCGCTATCCTTTTTTTTTTTTGTGGCGGGGGAATCTCTTTACAGTTCAACAAGGGGCTGAAAGCTGACAAGGCCGCCCCAAGGATATGCCATTGGAATCGGGTATAAGCCCCATACCTGGCTAAACTACCCTCCAGAGCAACTTTTACCTCCGTAGAGACACACTCGGGATCGGCGTTAGCCATTCCCCGAGTGCGCCCCCGGGAAAGTAGGCCTGACGCAAGCGCCAGGTCTTACCTCTACGGGGGGTCAACAAGTGCCATAATTCGACCCCCCAGACGGGCAGGCCAGGTGTAGAGAAGTGTCTCTCGACCGGTTGTCGGCCGGCCGGGCCATTTCTTCCCCAGTTTGCTTAAGGGAGTTCTCCTCCTACCCAACCGCCTGCGCCGGAGCGGTGCGGCGAGAGGGTCAACCTCTCGCGCCTGCTCCGCTGCCTCCTTCTGCGAGATCACATCTTCGCAGAGGGAGGCGACAGCCTCCCACGCCGTTGCGCTGGTCAGCATCTCGTGTGCGACGCTGGCCAGCGCGACGGGCGCACCCCTACCTAGGCCCAGCGCGAGGGCTAATGCGTCGCGCTGGGGTCGTCAGGCCGGGCACTCCGAGAGGGTGTGTCCAGCCGTGTCGTCGGGAGCGCGGCAGTGGTGACACTGCGGCATCTCCTCCCTCCGTGCGACATGGTGCAGATAATGGCCGAAGCAGCCGTGCCCGGTCATCATCTGCACCATCCGGTATGTGAGGCTGCCCTGCCGGCGCCCAACCCACTCCTCCAACACTGGACGAACGGCCTCGATCGTCCAGTGGCCGGCAGCTGGGTGGGCGAGCGTCACGGCCCACTGGCGGAGAGCCTCCCTCTGCGCCAGCAGCCTTGTGCGCGCCACCTCCTGCGAGAGGGGTCGCTCCCCCCGACTCCTCGCTGCCACCCGATGTCGGTGCACGGTCGCAAGGACGCGTGCCTCGACTTCCCACGGAGGCGAGTCCGCTAGAACGCAGGCCGCCCCGTGAGAGACCGTGCGGTAGGCCCGCACGGCCCGGGTGGCAATTACCCTCTGCGGCCTGCGCAGGAGGGCTACCGTTCGGGGGGCGAGACGCTCCGCCCAAATCGGGGCTCTGTACAGCGCCATCGATTTTATCACCGTCTGAAAAAGTCGACGGCTCGCTGCGCTCGGTCCCCCCACGTTGGGGAGGACCCGTCCGAGGGCACATCCGCTATCCTACCTCTCCGCCTCTTGCCGGCCCAAAAGATGCTTTTTCACGCCTCTTTTGAAGGAACCCATGCAGGATGGAGGAAACACGTGCGCAGGTAGAGAATTCCAAGTGTGGGATGAACGACAAAAGAAGGAATCTTAGAATTTCTTGGTACGGTGTGAAAAGGAGGATACAGTGTACGGATGACTCCGAAGGCCCTTACGCGTGTTTCTGTTAAGGAATGGAGGTCTGTAATCTACCTTTCTTTTAAGGACCGACCCATCTACGGACGATAGATACCGATAAAACACGCCGTTTCCTGGTGGTCATACTATTTTGTCATACCATATATGACCACGAGGATAAACATATCTTCGTGGTTATACTGTGACATCATATTTTACGAAAGAGGCTTTTCCTTCCTCCTGTAGTATTTGAAAGATCATAATTACTTGAAAATACTGTTTTGGTGTTGATACCACTTGCACCACGTGCCGTTCTGAGCCGTGGCTCTCACGATACACATTGATACATTTTTTTTCTCACGTGTCGCAAATCGCGTCGGTGGCATTGTGGATTCGGCATTAGTCTTCCAATCGGGAGGTCTGGGGTTTGATCCTGCTATGTACCAATATGTTTTAGAATTTCATATGTAATTAAAGGGGGTAATTCAAAGGTGTAAGTGAAGTCGATTAATTAGCACTGGGCCAGCGTGGTTGACTAAAGCCTAAACAACCTAAGGGTAGGTTCCAGCCCCTCGTCAGGGACGCATATGAGCTGTGATGATGAACGACGTAATTTATACTTCTTAATAATGTCTCTACTTTTAATAAAGTTGATAAGTTTCTTGCGCTCATTATTCTGGTCAGCTAAAAGACGCCCTCAATGAGTAGTAAGTAAAGAAATTTGAACGATTCAAAATAGATTCAAAAGAGCATTCTATCAAGTCATATTTGAAAAGACTATTTTGGTTTTGATACCACTTGCACTGCGTGCCGTTCGACGCTGTGGCTTCCTCGATACACTTTTAAGCGGATACCATATTGCACCGGACACCGCTCCGGTGTGCGGTGCTGCGGTTTTTAATTTTGACTGAAGAATTTTAATTTGTATACAAAAACCGCAGGGTATAACACACTCACACCGCATGTGCGTGCCGGACGGTGATGCGGTGCGGTCCCCGGGGTATGCCACATTGTGCCGTAGTATCGTACGGATTTTTACGTAGAAACGACTTGCATAAGATCTCGACATAGAAAATGCGGCGATGCGGGGCGTCGTGCACCGCAGCTCCGGACGGAGATACGGAGCAAACCGTACGGTGGCACGGTTCCATGTTCCCGCAGCGGGATGCGGCGGCAATGTGTTAAGCGCCTACCTTTTTTTTCGGCGTCGCTGCACAAGTCGTGTCGCAAACCGCATCAGTGGCACTGGTCTTCTAATCGGGAGGTCTGGGGTTCGATCCTGACATAAAAAATTTGAACGATTCAAAATGAATTCAAAAGAGCATATTTGTAAAGACTATTTCGGTTTTGATACCACTTGTACCGCATGCCGTTCTAAGCTGTGGCTCCACAATTGGCTAGATGACTAAAAAATTTTTTTGCTTTAATAGAAGCTTTTTCATATAATAAACAGAAAGAAAAAAATCGGTTTTTGAATAACTATAAAAACAACCAAGATATAAGGTATTAAAGATTTTTCTCCATCTCTTTCTAGCAAAACGGCAATTTACAAGGAGTTAATATGGCCGTACTCAACAATGACGTCACGGTTGATGTCGGATCTCTCTGTCTAATCGCCTTCAAATTAACAACTTAAAATGCTTGTATCTAATGTATTACTGAGCCGATTTTAATTCTAATTTCACAGGACTGCATCTTTTTCCACGGTATTTTAATATTTAATGACGAGATATAAAAATTTGAATTCAGTCATCATCCCAATTTGTTTCTAGGCGTTGAATTCAGTCATCATCCCAATTTGCTCCTCAACTAGTGTCGGAAACCGTGTCGACGGTATTGGCCAGGGAGTAGAGCGTTCGCTGAATTAACTAGTAGGTATTAACAAAATTCTTACTCTTATCTCGAAAACTTGAAGAGATTGCCACTATCAAAGAGAACTGTATAATTTTTTGTTTAAGTATAGTATTTACTATTAAAATATTATCGATAAATCATTCAAGTCAATCTCTAGGCTCACCGAAATCACGAGTAAAAGGCTGCGCAACTTTGCTGTAAATAAGTGACTGAGTGTGACCATATTTGAAATATAAAAGTACAATTTTCAACTGTATGGCTCTCAAAATAAAATACTTCTAATATTGCTGTGATCATCCAAGGCTTACTTCACAGCATAAAAGTAATCCAGAAAAAAATTCCAGCGCGAACTTAATACAATTACCTTGATTATACAAAGGGAAATTTACTTACCTACTAGACGTTTCGCTGTATAGGAATCCTACAATTATCTTGTCGAACAACTCCAATAAGCCAATAGACCTAGATAGAATCAACTAATAATATAAACTTTAGATCACGTCGGCTAGGGTTGTCAAGGAACTGTTTGCTATTTTAGAATTAAACCTATTTTTTTCCAAAATTTTAGTCGGGCCGTAGCAACAATATAATATGTACGTATGAAATTACGAAAATCTTTAGGTTGAATTTTTAACAGAGGAAAATGTCAAGTTACTCTCATCAGTTTACGGCTATTGTGTATTTTATAATAATGTCAAATTGCAAAACCTCCAGCATCTTTACGAAAATATCTAGTTCGAGTAATGGGACAATAAAATCTAAGACACAAGCAGTTCAGGGACTATCCCTTTTTCTTGGCAGCGTGACAACCTAAGCTCCAACGTAGGCATACGCAGTACAATTAGCCAACTAAGTTTCTAACTACATGTGACTTATTATATCAATAGCGTAAACAAACTTGTTATAATTCAATTAGAAATTTGCTCTGTTATTTGAGGTTTTCAGACGCAAAATTAAGTTTTTAATTAAAGGCGTCGCATAAATAATTACCTCGGCATAATTACAGAGTTGCTTTCCTTGTGAGAAATATGATTTAGGGGCTGTCCTGTTTCGGCGTAGAGCTATGAAAAATTATATAGGACTATGATTTTTTAATGTTTGCTCAACATAACATTTTGGTTTAGTTGATTTAACGGTTAGTGATATATAATTAACCAACGATTCATGGGTATCAGGTATATTCGGCCTTTACTAGATTATAAATAAAGACGCTTATAGCAAAAAAGTTGTTAAAATGCAAATAAATAATAATAATAAACAAATTATATTAGGTACTATTGTGGCTATTAATAGAAGTTATTTTATGCATCTGCTATAGAAATCCTGGACAAGAGTTGATGATTTCTACTCGTAATTTAAGTACTTTTTTAAAATTAGAAAAAATGAAAAGTCGCTCAGTGAGCTATGGAGGAGTATGTTAGGAGTTTCTTTAAAGGATAAAATCTGAAACGAGGTTATCCGGAAAAGAACTGGAGTCACCGACATAGCTCGCAGGATAAGCAAACTGAAGTGGCAGTGGGCTGGCCACATCTGTCGAAGGACCGATGGTCGTTGGAGCATACGTATTCTAGAGTGGAGACCGCGAATCGGCAAACGTAGTGTAGGACGTCCTGCAGCTAGGTGGACCGATGACCTGAGAAAGGTAGCAGGGATGGACTGGATGCGGAAGGCGGAGGACAGCGTGTTGTGGTGCAGGTTGGGAGAGGCCTATGTCCAGCAGTGGA
Organism: Schoenobius gigantellus; assembly: GCA_963935595.1. Classification (NCBI taxonomy): domain Eukaryota; kingdom Metazoa; phylum Arthropoda; class Insecta; order Lepidoptera; family Crambidae; genus Schoenobius; species Schoenobius gigantellus. The sequence continues at coordinate 17,595,469 of OZ012562.1, read as the reverse complement.
CAGCGATAGGCTGATTGATTGATTGATTGAGGGTAACCTAGTACAGGTTCCGCTCTCTCACGATGGCTACATGTGTAACCTGTTTGTATCTGAATGTTTATAACATTACAAAAAATAAAAACCGACTTCAAAAACACTGAAAAGTTAAAAATAATATAAGAATAGGTACAGACAACATCATACTTCTATATTGAAGTCGGTGCCAAACGATGATCTCCTAGAAAGTCTTAAAATTTGTCACCGACTTCAATATAGAAGTGTGATGTTGTCTGTACCTATTCACATATTATTTTTAACTTATCAGTGTTTTTGAAGTCGGTTTTTATTTTTTGTAAAATATTTTTTATTTTTAACTTTTTAGTGACTGAAATCTTTTTAGTGAAAGAAACCCTAATTAATTAATTAACGTGTAGTATATCGAATAAATGGGTGTTATATGTGCGATGTTTGGTTAGAAATGAAAATGTCCAAACAAAAGGTTTACTGCCGTTTACCGCCGTGTACGTTTAGCCGGTATACCAGGATGCGTTTTCGTTGTATCGCGCGCCTTGCTATGCAACGAGTTGGTACGACATTGTGTTATTGATATAAATATGTAAATAAATATTTAAGTGTAAGTACCTATATATGTATATGTATTAAATTATTATTATTATTAATCATGTTATAGGTTTTTTAAATATAAATTATAACAGTGTAAATATAAAATATATAATTGTGTATAGGATTGAGGTAAGTTACAAAATATAAATAAAGTTGCCTACAAACGTTTCCCTTGATTTTCATGAGATCCCATCATCAGATCCTGACTTTGGTGACCTTGGAACCACCCTAGGAGTATACTCTATCAAATACAAAAAGAATTTTGAAAAGCGGTCTACAATTGGCGGAGTAAATCGTAGCATACACATAAAACACGTTGGACACACCTTAAAATTTAAGGGTTTTCCTCGATTTTCATGGGATCCCATCATCAGATCCTGACTTTGGTGACCATGGGACCTCCCTTGGAGTATACGCTATCGAATACAAAAAGAATTTTGAAAATCGGTCTGCAATTGGCGGCGTAATCGCGTAACATACAAAAAAAACATACGCATCGAATTGAGAACCTCCTCCTTTTTTGAAGTCGGTTAAAAACCTTGATTTTTGTATCATCCACTATTGTAGCTTTTGTGATGGGAATAAATGATGATTATTATAAAACAAAACTGATGTAGAATAAACTGACGAAGCCAATTGCTACAGCTTTAGCTCCGTAGTACATTTAAAACTACATATAGTTTGAAGTATCAGTGACTCATAGGTTTGTTATGACAGGTTATGAAATCGGAACCGTGGTGTGTCTTGATATCAGACTTGCAAGTGGAATGTCTTACGTTAGTCCTGGGGTCTAATTCCGCTAATCTTTTCGTTGTCGCGTCGTGATAGCGTTTCAATAAAACTGCTTCTGCCACTTTTATGCGCATTTTCTGGTGCAATTTATTTGTACTACAATTTCATGATAAGTCAATGGTGACAAATATTTAGTTAGTATTTTGTTAACCAACCATAACTGTCTTAAAAAGCGATGCTACTGAAGCGTCTTTGACACGCTACAAATACGTTAACGCCAGCAGAATAGTGCCCCTGATCTAGCAGTTAACACGTAAGTAGACACATCTCTAAATCGTTGTATGCCCGACTTAACTATCGGCTGATGATCAGTTCTTAATCTATGCAGGTTCTTCAAAAATGGGAAACACCTTTAAGCAAGAATTCCTATAACATCGCATGAAACTTTATGCTTGGCAAAGCAAATTCGTGGTAAATTTGTCTCTACCCCAGAGAGAAAGACTCAACTGGTAGCAAAAATTACAACCATAAAACAATTTATTTAAAAAATCACTTCTTAAACATTTTATACTCTATGGAATTCAAAGACTATTTTGTTTCAAGGTCAAAAAGAAGGAGATACAGATGTCACCCTAGTGTTTTCTAGTGGGCGGTTGGCTGTTGATAGAAATTTCAAGCGCCCCCACGATTTAATTTTTTTTCGATCCAATATCCTAGATTGATGAGGAGAGTGGTGTGATGACTAGTGATTAGGACTTACTGAATTATTTGATAGCTTTCAGTACAGTGAGCTCCTTGTCAAGCTACACTGTTTCACCTTTGGGCCGTTCTTACTTATAGCCTGATTTTTGATTCGACGGAATTCTGACATTTCAGAAGTGTTGCCAACTATGAAAAACTCTTCCTAAAAAGGGAGAGTATTTAAGCAAATTAAAAAATAAACCTTTATAGAATTTAAGGTTTCAATTAGAAAAACTAAGACTTAAAAAATGACGGATAATTTTAAAATGGTAATTACATTGTTTAATATCATATGATTGAAGTTACAATAATTGTCAAAGAAATTATTTTTCTATTACTGGGATCCCTGTTCAATAATCCATCGGTTGCCAACCTTTTTTAGAAAAACCTCTTCGTTTGTAAAATTTTTGCTTCTTTTTTGAGCCAATATAACAAGATGTGAAATCTAAAATTAAAAAACTATTTACGCCGCGTCATGTCCGAGTTGCACAAAGTGAAACGATTAATATTAGAGGGCATATATTATCACAGCTTAAAAATAGTAAGAATCCATAAACCATGTTATGAAAGAAGAGGATAAAATGTGCCCTCTTAATTATTTGCTGGTTTTCGTAGTGCATTACAAAAAGTCATGTCAATAAAGTTTCGTATCCGCACTGGGGCCAGCGTGGTTGACTAAAGCCTCAACACCCTAACATAGGGTAGGTTAGAGCCCCTCGGTGGGGACGTAGGTATATGAGCTGTTATGATGATGATGATGAGACAGACTGGCAGACGGACAACAAAGTGATCCTATAAGAGTTACGTTTTTTTTCTTTTGATGTACGGAACCGTTAAAATCATGAAAGTCAAACGATCACTGAAGCAAGGAAATCCTGAATAATAGCGCCGTCATTTTTGTCGGCGCTTCGTAAATCATAAGCGCGATTGTGGGCAGAATTGATAATCGTTATGAAAACTGTGAGTAAATATTGTGAAAATATTGAAAGAAGAAAGAAAAAAAAAACATTTATTGAACATAAGCACGGAGTATACAGGACAAATACGGAAACACATTATGTCTAATGAGGACGGACCTCGTTTTTTTTAAAAAAATTAAAAAATATAGGCAAAGGTATTTTTCGCAAATACATTTGCCTATGTTGTTTAAATTTCTTAGTAGTTGTAAGTTTAACAGACTGTCTTAAATATAAACAAACACACAATGTAATCAATAATAAGAATAATTATTTGCGTGAAGATTTTTGAAAATAACTACGATGCAACACAAAACTGTATTAAGCTTAAAGTCGATAAGATATTTTACTACTAATAGTTAATCGGAAGAGATCATTAATATTGTAAGCATTATCTCTTTGCGAGGACCACCACCAGAACACGATGACCGATCGGGTAGGTGCTTGTGATATTTTTATTTATAACAATAAATTAGTTAATTGGTCTAACTAATGCATAAATATTATTATCATTTTATATTATCACTAGCTTTTTTCTCGCAGCTTCGTCCGCGTTATCTTCGTTTTTCTCGTGGGAATTCCATATTTTCCCGTAGGAAAATATCCTATAGCCTATATTACTCAATGACTCATTCTATTAGTGAAAGAATTTTTCAAATCGGTCTAGTACTTTCGGAGCCTATTCAATACAAACATACACAAATACAAATCTTTCCTCTTTTTAGTATTAGTATAGATTACTCTAAATACGAGAAAAATATTATTTTAATAATTATTAATATGTAACGGTGAGAACAGGAACTAGAGTTAGTTTTACAACTCATAAAATAACAATTACGATTTAGAAATGAGCCAAAAGTACTGTTTATTTCAAATTCCACGTTGCTGTTATTAATATACATACATGGAATACTGAACTAAATTATGAATGGAATAAATGTAATTTTTCATGGAAAACACCACAATAAACGGACGGAATAAACTATCCACCTATCGTCAAACGCCACCATACAATACACTAAATAACATACGTATTTGTTCACCTTGGGACTATTATTAATTACAGTGGACCCTATCAGATTTCATATATTAACACGGCATTTTAAACCCCCCAACCCAACACGGAAAAGGTTGTATAATTAACTAGCTGTAAGACTGCCGTGCTGCGATAAGGGAAGGCTGGCGACGTGACATCTATAACAATTCGGTGGGGTCCCGTCATTTCACCGAAGATTACTTCTCAAAATTACCCTTTTCAACAATGTTTTCATACACTTATTCATTTCAATTTGTATGCGTGTACGTGAATGTGAAATTGTCACAAATGATGAAATATTTAATGAAAAAAAAAACAATAGATAAAAACCTCGATGTTGTCTGTACTCGTTCTTATATTATTTTCAACTTTTCAGTGTTTCTGAATTCGGTTTTTATTTCTTGTATTTTTTATTTTTATTTTTAAAGTGAATTAAAAAAATAAATAAAAATAAAATAAATTCACTCGAAGAATGCGACAAAGTGTCGATACGTGCCTATTGTATTTAAAAAATTTACCTCTAACTGGCGCGCTGGCGGGATGACCTAAAAAATTTCCACGAAGATTGGTGGAATGTGGCTCGAGACAAGATTTTGTGGAGGGATTTGGGGGAGGCCTTTGCTCAGTAGTGGGACAGTAGAGGCTAGAGAAAAAAAAACTTCTAACTCTTAAAGGATAAGAATCTTTCCATCATCAGTTCGGTTCATGACTACCAGGCGAAAATACCTGAATATAGCTTCGGAAAAAACATGAACCCCGTTTGACGTACCTATAAAATTTAAGGGTTTCCCTCGATTTTCATTACACAAGTTATTACTCACAGTAGGTACGGTCGGCCTCAGAAGTAGATGGATATTTTAGTACCATTTCACACCAACTACTACTATTATTTAGTATGGTTGCACCTATATTGCATTATTAATAGTTGGTGTGGCATGGTGCTAAAATGTTTATCTACTTTTGAGGCCGACGTACTAGAGTCATTTGGTAGGTACTATCTTACCTTTTTCTGCCGCCAAGCAGCGATTCTGTGACCCTGGGGTTATTGTCTAAGAAAAAATCTATCGCGATCGCTTACAATTTGAAAGTTGCACTCCATCCATCGCTCCTTTATAAAAGGAAGTCGGCGCAGAGTCTTGTGTTCACGGCGCAATGGTTGTCAAATTATAAGCGATCGTGATATATTTTTTTACCGACTTCAAAAAAGGAGGAGTATTCTCAATTCGATGCGTATGTTTTTTTTTCTTTTTTTTTGTGTGTATGTTACGCGATTACGCCGCCAATTGTGGACCGATTTTCAAAATTATTTTTGTATTCGATAGAGTATAGGGTAGATTAGCCTGTTTTCGACCAATTAGTGGAGTTGCCAACTTTGGGAATAAAAATATGTGTGTTCTGACATGTGTTTTGTATCAAAATAAATTGTGGTAACTCCTCATATAGTTTATTTTTAATAATTATATATTTTATAATAGTCAAATTAACAGTTTTTTTTATTATTAAATACAAGCGTCAAATTGCCGATTTTACCAGTTTTCGACCAAAAATTCTAGTTTTCGTCCATCTGTTGACCAGTTTTCGACCAATTAATTAAGAAAGATTTTTATGAATAAAAGTATGATAGAATATATATTTTTTAAAATAAAAATACTAAAATAATCAGCTTTTAATATTTATTAAGGCTGTGTCTATTTGAACCCGGGTCCTAATCATCATCATCGACCTACACTCGTCTACTGCTGGACATATGTCTCCCCTAATGCACGCCACCGCTCCCGATCTTCGGCTACTCTCATCCAGCCCACTCCAGCCAGCCTAAATATATCGTCATCCCATCTTGTCGCAGGGCGTCCCACACTACGTTTACCGAGTCGCGGTCTCCACTCAAGCACCTTACGACTCCAACGGCCGTCAGTTCTGCGGCTCATTAGGCCAGCCCACTGCCATTTCAGTTTACTAATTCGGTGGGCTATGTCGGTGACTTTGGTTCTCTGACGGATCACATCATTTCTGATACGGTCTTTCAGAGATACTCCGAGTATAGCCCTTTCCATAGCACGCTTAGTGACTTTAAATTGGTGGACTAGTCGAGCCGTGAGTATCCACGTCTCGGCACTGTATGTCATGACTGGGAGGACGCACTGGTCGAAGACTTTCGACTTAAGACACTGAGAAATGGGTGACGAGAAGACATGTCGAAGCTTACGAAATGCTGCCCAGCCCAGCCGAATTCTTCTGTTGGCTTCCCTCTCGAAGTTGTTTCTGCCTAGTTGAAGAGTTTGCCCTAGGTACACATATTCCTGTACAACTTCGAGAGATACTCCATTTACTACAACCTGCCCCAGATCAACGAGCTCGTTGAACATGACGTTGGTTTTATCCAAGTTTATCCAGAGACCGATGCGTTCGGAAGACTCAACCAGGCTTTTCACCATCTCTTGTAAGTCTTGCAGAGTTTCAGCCATAATGACGATATCGTCCGCGAATCGTAAGTGTGAGATGCACTCGCCGTTTATATTAATGCCACGTCCTGTCCAGTTGAGCGTTCCGAATACATCCTGCAGCGCAGCGGAGAAAAGAGTTTCGGTGATATTACATCCCCCGGCCTCACACCACGTCACAGAAGAATAGGCTCAGTTTGACCATTCTGGACAACGACGAACATATATCGCCAATCAACTTGGCACCTCTGCAAAGACTCTAGAACAGACCAGGTCTCGACGGAGTCAAAAGCTTTCTCATAGCCCACAAATGCCATGCACAGGGGTTGGTTATACTCATTGGTCTTCTGTATAACCTGCCTTACTGTGTGAATGTGGTCTATGGTGATTTAACTCCGTCGGAACCCGGCCTGCTCCGGAGGTTGCTTCGTCAAGTCTTCGTGTAAGACGGTTCGAGACGACTCTTGAAAACAACTTATAGACATGGCTCATGAGTAAAATTAGTCGATAGTTCTTCAACAAAGTCTTGTCGCCCTTCTTGAAGAACAATACGCCTAAAATCCATGTGCCATGCCTTAGGAGTTCTCCCGGAGAAAAGAATAGAATTAAATATACGCTGGTGCTCCTTCATTATCGGCTTGCCAGCAGCTTTCAGAAGCTCCGTTGTGACTCCATCCTCCCCCGGGGCTTTTCCATTTTTAAGTTGCCCAAGAGCCTTCTCGATTTCGTCTAGGCTGATGTCTGGGAGATCCTTCGTTGCATGGCGGGTTAAGGTGGCTCTTGGATCCTTCTCATCCGGCGCGGGACGGGGTGAGTGCGACGCGTATAGCTGACTGTAGAAGGTGCTAGTGCTAACTTCGGAAAAAATCTCCGATTTCGAAGCGACGATTTCTCCGTTTGCTTTGGTCAACTTCGTCAACGGGTCCTAATCGGACGTCTATTTATTCCTAATCAAATCCGGAGTATGAAAACATGCAGTTTTAATTCAGATTCATGTGGTCACAATATCTAACCTTTTTTTTAAGGAGGGGTAATCGCTTTACGATTCGACAAGGGACTGAAAATCTGACAAGGCCGCCCCAAGGATATGCCATTGGACTCGGGTATTAACCCCATACCTGACTAAACCACCCTCCAGCAACTTTTAACTCCATAGAGGCACAATCAGGATCGGCGTTAGCCATTCCCCGAGTGCGCCCACTGCAGACTGGCACGACGGTGAGCCAGCATCACTGACCCAAGCGCAGGGTCTTACTCTACGGAGGGGTCGCCAAGTGCAATAATGCCCCAAATGGGCAGGCCAGGGGTAGAAAAGTAATGTCTCCCAACCGGTTGTCGGCCGGCCGGGTCATTTCATCCCCAGCTTGCTTGAATATTACTAATTATATTTTAATATTTTTACTATGAATGTCTAATTAGAATGTATAATAATATTTATGAAATAGCTTTAATTAACTTTAAACTTTAACTAACCAAAAAACGGTCGATAATTGGAATAATTTTACACTATAAGTAGGTACCCAATTTTCGACCAACATGACTTTTCGAATTTTCGAAGTATTTATTTAAAAAGTAAACACAACCTAAAATTTATTTTGATTAAGAAGTGGGAGTTAATTAGAATTCATTCAAATAGTTTTGAATAATTAATTCAATTCTTTTGATTTTAGCTAAACGAAAAAAGGCAGTCGGAAACTGGGATGATTATACCATATTTCTAATTTTCGACCAACAACATTGTTTGTCATATTTAGTTTATATTAACAAAGTAAAATAATGGACGAAAATTGGCCATTAGATAATATATGTAAATAAAGCTCACATTATCAAATTAGATTTAATATCTTTCCATACATTTTAAAACAACATAGAAATCTTATTTGTAGGTGCCTTACCTATTTTTCGACCACTCGGTCGAAAACTGAATTTTTTGAGTAAAGCGTGTACCCTTTCTTGACCACCTCATTTTATGAATTTGGTCATGAAATTTACGTTAAAATCTAATTAATCCACACAATAAAGGTCATAAACTAGCTGCACAAACAATAAATAATCCAATTTTACTTAAGATTAATTAAAAACTTTCCGTACAAGTAGTGGCACCTTACTATTTTTTTCTTAATATTCAACGCATGTGACGCTCTCCGCTGCTAACCTCAGACAAATAATTGGTTAGTTTTCGCAGCTTTCGTTCAATTCTTCTAGTTTGTGTGTGTGGGGGGGAACAATGTATTCAGGTTGCTACTTGTTTATGTTTTGGTGATGCAAGTATACCAATATTACTATTTTCGATCATTTAACAAGGGAGGACCGTTAAATGGTCGAAAATAGGCAGTGGTCGGGAAACAGGCGCATCTACCCTACTCCTGGGGTGGTCCCAAGGTCACCAAAGTCACGATCTGATCATGGGATCCCATTAAAATCGAGGTAAACGCTAATTTAATACCAGCTCACCGAAGGTGAGAGCTGGTATTAAATTAGGGTTTCTTTCACTAAAAAGATTGCATTCACTAGAAAAGTTAAAAATAAAAAATATTTTACAAAAAATAAAAACCGACTTCAAAAACACTAAAAAGTTAAAAATAATATAAGAATAGGTACAGACACTTAGAATAATAACGCATAGAAACCCAATCGGCGCGCACAATTTGAAGCAACTAAAAGTAATCCATTAATGGCTCACTACGCCGGACAGCTCCGCAGTGTTCAAGGTTAACGTGCTTCGAATGCATCTCTCGTAAAATAATTAATAATGATGACTTGTACAGTTAAATGGTGTCACATCACATCCGAAAAGATTAAAAAGTATAATAACATTACTTATCACAGCTAAGATTTAAAAATTGTTTAATATTTTATCCATATAAGATAAATTATACGAAACTTTTCATTTTATTCGTTGTGTTGCCAGTTTGGAAACACAATTGTCCCATTTTAACCGACTGAAAATGTTGTGATTAAAATGAAAAATATTTAGATACTTAATTACCCTGCGATATGCATATGACAGTTATCCTGTTTATAATATAGGTTTAATTTGAAGTTAAAAAATAATAAAACACAACGCATCGGAGACCGAGACGCAATGCGTATGATTTTTAGAGAATTTTCTAGAAAATCGATTGAGATTTTTAAACACAAGCCATATTGATCCTAAAAAAAGAAAAACCTGCCAAGCACGAGTCGTACTCGCCCATGAAGGGTTCTGTAGGATTTATGACCTATTAAAAAACTACTTACTCGATCTCGTTCAAACCAATTTTCGGTGGAAGTTTGCATGGTAATGTACATCATATATTTTTTTTAGTTTTATCATTCTCTTATTTTAGAAGTAACAGGGGGGGACACATTTTACCACTTTGGACGTGTCTCTCGCGCAAACTATTTTAGAAATAAATGATATTAGAAACCTCAATATAATTTTTGAAGACCTATCCATAGATACACGTATGGGTTTGATGAAAAAAAAATTTTGAGATTCAGTTCTATGTATGGGGAACCCCCAAAATTTATTGCTTTTTTCTATTTTTGTGTGAAAATCTTAATGCGGTTCACAAAATAAATCTACTTAGCAAGTTTCAACAGTGTAGTTCTTATAGTTTCGGAGAAAAGTGGCTGTGACATACGGACGGATAGACAGACAGACATGACGAATCTATAAGGGTTCCGTTTTTTTGCCATTTGGCTACGGAGCCCTAAAAAAGGTTAGTGTGTAGCAAAGGACTTAGAAAAATTTCACCGTATTTTGTAAAAAGCCAGGACTTATTATTGCAACATTGATTGAATTGCAAATTTGATTAATTTCAAGAAAAGTATTTACGAACACGCTTATATCTCGGAAACGGTGCATCGGAGCTAAAAAATAACGAAATTTTTTAACCTCTCATACTCCTCAGATAATTAGGACATGAATAATGAACTTATGAAAAAATGGTCAAGTGTGAGCTTGCCTTTTTTCAAACATTTTGATTTTTATATGGAGTTTAATCAAGCTTCTTAATTCTTTTGTATTCTTTAAACATAATAAACTTTCTATGATATATGAGTCGAAAAGGGCAATATAGACATAACAGCATTATCAAAGTGACATTTGTTAAGAAAACAAATACAATTAACGGGTTTGAAGATAATTATATTATTAAAAATAAGGAACTAACTATTTACATTATAATTATTTCATTTGTATGGGTATGTATATTAATCATGCCAAAAAAGTGGTAGAAAAAAATATTTAAAAAAAAATTTCTCGATTAACCCATTGCGTGAGGTATTGTTGAATAGGTCTTTAAAAAATAATGTATGGTTCAAAACACCATTTTTCGATTTAGGGATCTGTTTCTGAAATATTTGGTTTTAAAGTTATTTTTGCTAGAGGTAAGTGTCCCCCCGCTCTATCTGCTAAATGGTTATACATAGACACGTGAAAAAAAATACAACAGTAGTATATATAACGAAGTTTAAAGGAAAACTATCAGAGTTGAGTACTAAGTACAAACACACTAGGTACATTAGATTTATTTTTAATTTAAGAAAATTTGACCATGTTTCTTACTATCGCTCTCAACTCAAATAGCTACGAATTCGACAGCGTAGAGACTTACATGTCTTGTCACTCCTTTACAATATTTTGTTCCATCCAATATCTCCACCTTATCTTAAGTCTCATTTCTCTTTTCGGTCCAATACTTCGAGTCGTACTTTGCGATCTAATTACATTTTATCCCTTGACATCCCGCCTCGTTCAACTCAGTTTTTGACATTCTCGTTTCCTTCTCAAGCCGTCCGGCTATGGAATTCTCTCCCTGAGAGTATTCAAGGAGCGCGTACGCTAGATTCTTTCAAATCCCAAGTTCGTAGTCACTTCCTATCTATAAATCCTTAGCCGCTTATTGTAATGTAATTTCCTTCCCTATGACACAATCGGTTTTTTTTATTCCTATTTCTGCACCCTTCCCCTTGATTATCCCTTTCCCATTTTCCAGTTTTAAGGTTGCCTGGAAGAGATTGCTTTATAGCAATAAGGCAGTCTTCTGAAGATGCTCGTCGGCGACTCAACAAACAGATCTCTAAGTGCCTGACTCGCGACATACGCCGATTTAATACGGAACGTATTAAAGAGGCCATTGAGCAGAACAAGGGCTCCAAAGTGTTCGCAAGAGATCTGTCACTCGGTCAGAGTCTGCTGACGAAGCTGAAGACAGAGGACGGCAGAGTCATTACATCCCGACCTGAGCTTATGGCCGAGATCGAACGCTTCTATGGACAGCTTTACGCAACATCACAGGCACCTGTTATTCCGGCTACAGACCCTAGAGCCAAATTGACCCGGCACTATACCGAAGATATCCCGGACGTCAGCCTGTACGAGATTAGTGTGGCTCTTAAACAGCTTAAAAACAACAAGGCACCGGGTGATGATGGAGTTACAGCCGAACTCCTAAAAGCGGGTGGACTACCAGTCCGGAAAGCGCTGCAGCGGCTATTCAACTCCGTCATACTCGAGGGCAAAACGCCTAAAGCATGGCACAGGGGTGTGGTGGCACTTTTCTTCAAAAAGGGCGACAGGGCCCAGTTGAAGAACTATAGACCCATCACGCTCCTGAGTCATGTTTATAAGCTATTTTCGAGGGTCATCACGAATCGTCTCGCACGCAGGTTCGACGACTTCCAGCCTCCCGAACAAGCCGGATTCCGAAAAGGCTATAGTACCATAGACCACATCCATACGCTGCGGCAGGTTATACAGAAGACCGAGGAGTATAATCTGCCACTATGCTTGGCGTTTGTGGACTATGAGAAAGCTTTTGATTCTATCGAGACCTGGGCCGTACTTAGATCACTCCAGAGGTGCCAAATAGACTATCGGTACATCCAAGTGTTGCAGTCATTGTACGAAAACGCCACCATGTCAGTCCGCCTTCAGGACCAAAACTCGAAACCGTCGAAACCGACTTCAGCGTGGTGTGAGACAGGGTGATGTTATATCGCCGAAACTGTTCAAAGCTGCGTTGGAGGATGTATTTAAGCTTTTGGACTGGAGGGGACTCGGCATCAATATAAACGGCGAGTATATGACTCACCTTCGTTTTGCTGATGATATCGTAGTCATGGCTGAGACCGTGGAGGATCTAGGCACAATGCTCGAAGACCTCTGTAGAGTTTCCCAACAAGTGGGTCTTAAAATGAACATGGACAAGACTAAAATAATGTCGAATTCCCGTGTAGTACCCACTCCTGTGAATGTTGGAGGCTCTACGCTGGAAGTTGTTGACGAATATGTTTACCTGGGGCAAATAGTCCAGCTCGGTAAGTCCAACTTCCAGAAAGAGGTAAATCGGCGAATCCAACTCGGCTGGGCAGCGTTCGGGAAGCTACGCAGCATATTCTCGGCCCATCTACCGCAGTGTCTCAAGACGAAAGTCTTCAATTCGTGCGTGTTGCCAGTGATGACATACGGAACTGAGACGTGGCCGCTTACAATGGGTCTCATCAGAAGGCTCAAAGTCACCCAAAGGGCAATGGAGCGGGCTATGCTCGGGGTTTCTCTACGTGATCACATCAGAAATGATGAGATCCGTAGAAGAACTAGAGTTACCGACATAGCCCAAAGAATTGCAAACCTTAAGTGGCAGTGGGCAGGACACATCGCTCGTAGGACCGACGGCCGTTGGGGCGGAAAGGTCCTCGAGTGGCGGCCGCGTACCGGGAGACGCAGTGTTGGTAGGCCCCCCACAAGGTGGACCGACGATCTGGTGAAGGTCGCGGGAAGCCGCTGGATGCGGGAGGCGCAGGACCGATCGGTATGGAGATCCTTGGGGGAGGCCTATGTCCAACAGTGGGCGTCTATTGGCTGATATGATGATGATGATGATGAATAAGGCCGCCTACTTGTACATTTCTTCTTTTTTTTAAAGTTTGTTTCTTTTGTTACGTGTATTATTTGTGCAATAAAGAGTTAATTATTATTATTATTATTAAAAAGTTATAGACGACCAACTTATAAAATGTACTCGGAAAAGTAAAATTTCACTGAAAATTAGTACTGAATATATATTTACGAACCACGTGAAGTTAAGGAAATATACAATTATTGCAGCCTTAATAATAATAATAATGCCAAATTTAATAGCAACGTGTTGTTAGGTGTGAGTGTGAACTCAAAGTTGGCATTTGAACTACGGAACCCTACACTGCGCGTGGTCCGACACGCACATGGCCGGTTTTTAAATATAAGCATTTAAGTACTTATACAAAAATCAAAAATTAAAAAAAATCAGCTTTTCCACACATTTAGGTTTAGTGAATGTTGAACATTTGTACACATTCACTGAACCTAACTGTATGGAACAGCTGATTTTTTTTGCGATTTCAAAGTTTGTCCCATAGTGAAAGTTCAGTTTGCTTGTCTGAACAAGCACACATTTTTTTTTAGTAAGTAACTAAAAAATAACCTTGTATAAATAGAGATTTGGCAACTTTCAATTCATTTCTGTCTTAACATAAAAACATTAATTTGATATTGTAGACTAGGTGCGACAATTGCGACATTCAAAAACATGAGCACAACATAAGTTCCCTCATTTTGGGGAAACAGATCCTCGGTGGCGTGCACTGGCAGCCCCGTCATATCGTAGTGTGCGTGTGTCGCGCGTAAGCAACTTCACACAGCGGCGTCATTTTTGCTTCACTTTAATCATCGCGCTCAGTACCGGACTACGCTTCTATGCGTTATTATTCTAAGTACAGACAACATCACACTTCTATATTGAAGTCGGTGACAAATTTTAAGACTTTCTAGGAGATCATCGTTTGGCACCGATTTAGTTTGAATGGTAAGACAAGCATTCAAATTACTGGGTACTGTGACTTGACATCTTATGTCACAAGTTGGCCACGTACATTGGGGTCCGTGTAGGGGTTGTAGAATAGCAAATATTACAGGAACGTGTCTAGGCGAGTGTAGCCACTTACCATTGGGGAGTTGAAAAGTTGATAAAATATTTTTTTATATAAAATGAAACGTTTGCAGAGGATGTTGGTTCTGAAATGAACAGTATAATAATCTGAACCGTAGATTGAAAAGTAAAAATTTGTCAATGATACTTTGGGTAAATAGTAGTGAACCCAATTTGATCGAAAGTTAACCAAATTTTGATTATTAAACGGTACGCTAGAGAATAATGACCGTTGAACATTCTCTCGGGGCATTCGCGAGAGCTCCTGTGCGAGAGCGAGCGCGAGAAATTTCTGTTCCTGGAATCCTGAGGACAATAACATAGAACTTGCCACAGCAACGCTAACCTTCACAACGTATTACATTTATTTGTATAAAGCTCACACAAAAAGTATGTATTTAAACGTAAATAACACTATTTTTCATATAATATTTTAGAAAATCCTACAGTAGCCCACAGTAGTTATGCCCGGCTGGCCCGCCATTCAACAGGGAGATTTACACGGGGGTGCGATGTCAGACAACCTCCTTGTGGTGCACCCTGGGCAACCCGGCAGATTCTCTGCCGCGGGCTAATAGTCTGACGAGAGGACCCCCATATGGGGCGTGGGATGGCCGGGTTCAACCCGGCGGGCCACTTCGTGTGGCCACCCGCTTCATGCGGGGAAGGGCGAAGTCCCCTCTTCTTATGATAAGAAGAGGTGTGGCTCTCGCTGGAAGCCGATCCCGGCGGCTACCTCTGGTGGTAGTAGGGACGAGGCGAGTTTCTCGCCATGGCGCTTCGCGCCCGTTGGGGATTTCCCCGAGCTTCGGCTCACCCGCGCGGCGGTGGATCCAGTGGGATCTGCCGTCGGGCAACCCGTTACCCGCACTGAGCGGGCCGGGGGCCCGGCGCACTGAGCGTCGGGCCGCGTGGAAGACAACCACAGTAAAAAACCAGTTGCGGGGTGTAGAAGGCAGCAGAGCCAGGCGGAGAGTCCGGCAACGGACATGTCACGGGCAGGGGGTCAGCGGGAATAAGGCCTGGCTGTTGTCCCCTTCCCTCTGTCTTGTGACGGACGGAGGAGCTGCTGGGGGGGTTTTTAGTGGGTAGGCCCGGGCCGGGTACGGTCTGGGGAGTCCCACATATCCTCGTGGTTTGGCTCGACCACGAGGAATGCGTAAATGCATTTTCCCCCCTCCCAAAAAAAAAAAAAAAAAAAAAAAGGGAGATTTACACGCGCTTGTCGACTAACACACTCACACCGCATGTCCGTGCGGTTGTGCGGCGCGCGCGACGTCACCGCACTCCCGGACGGTGATGCGGTGCGGTCCGCGAGGTGTGCCACACTGTGCCGCAGTATCGTACGGATTTTTGCGTAGAAAGGACGTGCGTCGTGCATCGCAGCTCTGGACGGAGATACGGCGCAAACCGTACGGTTTCGTCGTGCGAGCGTTTCGAGCGTGCGTGGGGCTCTCCCTGCCCCCGGTATTCTCCCTGCCCTTTTGGGCGCGCTAGGTAAGGTCCACACTGCGACTCCACTACCCACGCGCCCGGTCAAGCCCGACCAACTGGTCGGGCTATCGCCAAGGGGGATTGCTCGAGAACACCAGGGCAATCCCCAGACGGAGGGCCTTACGGCGGCGTGCACGGGGCCAACCGTGCACGCAGGCCTCCACGGCAGGGTCACTAGACGGGCATCGCTTGTGCAAAGGCCCGCCTTCGCCTGCCTATCCGTCTGCGACGGATGGGAGCGGCTTGAGGATTTGCCTCCCGCTGCGCTGTCGTCGCCAAGCCGGGCACACCAATAGTGTGTGCTCGGCAGTGTCGTCCCGAGCGTCGCAGTGATGACACTGCGGCGTTTCCTCCCGACGGGCGACCCGGTGCAGGTAGTGACTGAAGCAGCCATGCCCGGTCAGTACCTGCACCATGCGGAATGTGAGGCTGCCTTGCCGGCGCCCAACCCACTCCTCCAACACCGGACGGATCGCCTCGATCGTCCGGTGGCCGGCAGCTGGGGAGGCGAGTACCTCACCCCACTGGCACAGAGCCTCCCTCTGCGCCAGGGTACGAAACCGCTCCACCTCCTGTGGTGCGGATCGTCCCCCCCGTTCTCGAACAGCAACCCGATACCGATACACCTCCATATGGACGCGTGCATCGACATCCCACGGCGTTTGGCCCGCAAGGACGCAGGCCGCGCCGTGGCTGACCGTGCGATAAGCTCGCACGGCCTGGGTTGCTATGACCCTCTGCGGACGTCGCAGCAAGGCCACCGTACGGAGGGAGAGGCACTCCGCCCATACCGGGGCTCCGTATAGTGCCATCGACCTTATCACCCCGTGATAGAGCCGACGGCACGCTGATCCTGGCCCTCCCATATTAGGGAGGACCCGCCCAAGTGCGGCGGCGGCGGCACACAGCCGAGGAGCGAGGAGCTTAAAATGCTCCTCGAATCTCCATCGGGGGTCCAGAACCAGGCCGAGGTATTTGAGATGCGCCTCGACCGGTATACGAACCCCCTCCACTCGGACTCTGAGCCCCGGTGGGATCCTGCGACGGGGGGCGTGGAAACTCATGGCCCTCGTTTTTTCAAGGGCCACATCCAAACCCAGGAGGCGGATGCGTCGGACAACCAAAGAGGTGCCAACCGACGCAAGGTGGGCCGCCTCCTCCCCCGTTTTAGCTCTCGCCACAGACGACCTTCATTCGTGGAAGAAGGTCGCCTCGCAAGACCCAATTGTACCCCAGGTTCCATAGTAGAGAACCTTGGGGTACACCTGCCGCCATTGCCCACGTATGGACGCGCCCACTCGTAGAGGATGGACCTGCTTTGCAGGTAATCCTCCACGAGGGCGCGGAGATACGGAGGCACCCTGTGGAAGCGGAGTACCTCCTTTATGCACTCGTGGGGCAGGCTGTTGAAAGCGTTGCGGATGTCAAGAGACACCGCAACAACAGTCTCTCCACGAGCTGTGGCCTCCTCAGTCCACCCCTTGAGGTGGGCCACCGCGGCCATCGTGGACCGGCCGGTGCCAAAGCCGAACTAGTTCTCAGCCAAGTCCGGCCCCCGGTCCTCTAGGTGCTCGATGATGCGGGAAGCCAGGATTTTCTCCAGAAACTTCCCGGCCTCGTCGAGCAGCACCACCGGCCGATACCCAGTCGGGGAATCCGCGGGGCGGCTCTCCTTCCTTAACAGGCAGAGCCTGCCCGCTTTCCATCGACTGGGGAAGCGGCCCGAGGTGATGCTTAAATCTAGCACCGCCCGAAACCGCTCCTCGAGGTGCCCCAGGGCGAGGGCCAAAACCCTGCTTGGGACACCGTCCGGTCCCGGCGCCTTCTTTTTGCGCCGGAACCGTTCCCTCACCATGTCGAATTCCACGTTCGACACGGGAGGGATGGCGGCAGCCATTTCCACCGGAGGAGTGTCCGGGGGGACCATTCTGGGGGGAAGCCCTAGACCTAGGGCAAGGGTTAGGGTGCACATCTTCCGCCTTGTGCGTCTACCCAACACGATATGCTTTAATTTCCTTTATTGTAAAACGAAACATTCCCATGAGTCACTTTGTAAACGTATACCTACTACCTAATGCTAGAGTTTAAATACTAAGTGGGTGGTGGTATGGTTTTGTTATCCGATTCTACCAGCAGAAAACGAAAATAAATCCAAGAAAGAGGGTCTGGCTCAAATGAAATTGTAATTTGAAGGCATCGAAGCTTCGGGCCTCGAGAGATCCATTCATCATTGCCCGAATGCCTTAGATATCATTAGCACGATTTAGGGCCAGAAAAAATGAGTTATTTTGCTGTAACTCCTGTCTAATCTTTGCGAGGAATTACATAGCTTTTTTTTGTGGCATCTTAAGTTTCTAGAGTAGGTATGCGCGGTTAGGGTGAAGCTAAGTTTCTTTTAGACAAAAAAGTTTTTACTTATATTCGTTTTCTAAAAGTCATTTTGTTATTCTGTAGTAAGTTAGCTTTACCCTTTTAATTTTTTATTGTTTGTGTGCTATACGGATTCAGTTAGGCGTTATCGTTTCAATTCAATCATCATCAGCCTAATTCCACTGCTTCTAGCACTTAGATCGGTCCTCAGTTTTGCGCATCTCAAGAGTGGGAAAAATTTCAATATTAATCGATCGGAACCGATTTGAAAACTAACCCTATGGGCCAGGGTGACAATAAAATTCTCGCACTATTCGAAAAAAAGTTCGAATTTGATATTTTTTTCGAGCGGTAATGAGAGTTCAGCCAATCAGAACACACGACATATTGAGCTACGCCATTTCTTTATGGAAAGTCGCTTGTATTGTTTCGAGTGCTCAGGAGTAGGTAGTCGAAATATCACTTTCAAATTTGTTGTATGGTTTTTATTACTTTTTTATTGTTTTTTATTATCCTATTATACACGGTTATTTTTTTATCACCCTGGAAAATTTTAGGGACGCTTCAGGACACATCCAATATTATATAAAAAAAAAAAAATGAAATAAAAAATAATAAAAAAAAAAAAAATCTCTAAAAATGCTGCTCACAACTAGTGCAGCATTTTTTGTATTTTTTAAAAAATTCATATAAAATTAAGGATTTTTTTTATTTATATTTAAATCATTCTAATACCATGTCTTGAAGCGTCCCTTAAATTTTCCAGGGTGATAAAAAAATAACCGTGTATATTTTCTTATAAATATTTACTGTATTGCATACTGTTTGTGTGCAGTTTTTGTCTGAACATACTTATTTCTTCAAATTAAAATTATTTTATTGGAGGTTTATATAATAATTTCATCTAATATAAATAATTATTTCATAGAAAGAATTAATAGTAGATTACTCAACAAGTAAAAGAAAGGTGAACTCTTTTCGAGGCACTAAGATGTATCCCGAGAGGAGCGAAGGATTCTAGATTAGAATACTGAGCGGATCAAGGGATACAAAAGCAGAGATGAATTTTTTTCACGTGTTAGGTACGTACTCTACTTATATCATTGAATGCGAGTAAATATTAGGACTCTTAAAATTTTAAATTGAAGCATATTCCATACAGCTAGTACACGTTTTTATAGCGAGAGTGTGCAACCTCTTTGCACGTTTTCCTTTTTTCTTACTTAGTCCGTTTATTCGCGCATGTTCCAAATTATTTTTTTTATTCACTCAGTGAATTATAGAGCGGTTTATTCACTGTTTTTGAAGAATCGCGAGCCCTTTGTCGAGTGTCAATGGTAAAAAAAGTTTAAAACCAACTACTACTGCTCAAGAAAACTCAAGTGACATTCCTTCAAATAATGGCGGAGCTCGACACGTCCAGTGCTCTGATTGGCTGAGCTGTGACTACCGCTCGAGAAAAAATCGATCAATCGAACTTTTTTCGATTGCATGAGAATCAGCCCCCTGGTGCCTTGCCACGATTAGTTAGAGTAAAATTAAAATAATATCGAAACAGAAACATAGCTCTTACGCATATAGCACTCTCTCGCTCCCAACTGCGTTTCGATACTATATTAAGCAATAATATAATACGCCATAATGGATTTCCGCGGCTCGATCCTGCCATGTACTAATGTGTTTTTCGTTATTTGAATATCATATGTACCTACATTTATCCGACGCTCCTACGGTGAAGGAAAACATTGTGAGGCAACCTGCATACATCTACGAAGTAATTCAAAGTTGTAAGTGCAGGGCCGTCTTCTGCTATGCTGGGGCCCATGGGCACACATGAATTTAGGGCCCTTTTGGATCTAGATGTTGATGATACATAGATGTTGGTTATTACTTACAAATATGGCAATTTAGAAAATATACTAGCAGTCAACGTGTGAAAGAAATTGTCGGTTCTTCGGCCACCCCCGGAGGATGGGGGCCCTGGGCACGGGCTCCGTGTGCCCTTATGGTAAAGACGGCAATGTGTATGTGAAGGCGACCAATTCAGGGGCGGATCGTGAATTTGTGGGGCCCTGGGCTAATAATACTCGGGGGCCTATTAATTATTACACTGATCGTCATTTTGTCAAGATACTGTTTTCTATAGTGATGTACGAGTAAGTACGTAGATGTACAGTGTAGGAAAAAAAAATTAAATATTTTTTTAAATAAGAATTCATGCTTATGTGCATTTATCAACCTTTAAAAAAGATAAGCGACAAGGGAATTCCCTGTTTTGCTTGATTTCGTTGCGCACATGAGTTAATCGATCTGCCCCCCTAGCACGTCCACCAAAACACGATATGATAAAGTGATTTAACACGGTGAACTGTCAAAATACGGTTTCGTCGTATTTTGATAGTTTACCGCGATAAATCGCTTTATCATATCGTGTTTTGGTGGACGTGCTACGGGGGCTGGGTTGCCAAACTTGTTTTTTTTTTAATTTTACATATTTTTAATGGCGACTTGTATCCACGGGGCCCTGGGCTGAAGCCCAAAGAGCCATAAAACATAGCCTACGACTAAGACCTATACTAAGACCTTCTAAATATACACAAAAAAGTCATAAAAATCGGTCAAGCCCTTTTGGAAGAGTTCGACAACAAACGCTGTGACACGAGATTTTTATATATTAGACTGAGCCTGAGAAATTCGTTTCGCCATAATAATTGTCAAAAAACCCTTATCACCTACTAGGGGTATAAAAATACCGTACGACCTCTATTGACATACCTACCGATTATACACAAAAATTTTCATAAAATCGGTCAAGCCGATTCGGAGAAGTTTGGTTACAAACACTGTGACACGAGATTTTTATAATTATATTAGATTAAGTTACGATTAATATAAGAATATGTCTGTTTTGTAAGAACTAATAAAAAATATTTGTTTTTCCCAGACAGCACGCGTATGTACGAATATTTCATCAAAAATATACAAAAACTCCTGAGCTGCCAGGCAGTATTTATAATCACCATCTACTCGACTCGGGCTCATACACAAAATATATATTTTTTATTTTGTGTATGATTTTATTTACATGTGTGTGTGTGTACAATACACATACACATGTAAATAAAATACAGTTAGAGGAAATAGCATTCCTCGAGGATATGGGAGAAAAAACAAAAAGTTTTGAGTAATGGGCCGTCAGAGCGAGTTAGTGACACTTTATAGATTCAATTAACATTTGCTACTCCAGTCGTAAATTGGGGAACTGTTAATTTAAAGTACTGTGAGGACAAGCAAAAATATTGCCGTAGTTCACTCGCTTAACCGACGAGCGTGTGAGAAAGCATTCATGAAAGTTGAGAAAAATAGATAAGTGAGTTTAGATCATTGAAAAGTTGGTGAGTACGTACGTGAGTAGTTGGCACGTACGTATGTGAGTACGAGTACGTACCCACTCGCTTGGTTGTAGCGGTTACTGACTCCTTATAATAGTCGCATCAATCAAGTCAGAGCTCGATCATGAGTAGCAGTTTTGAAGTTTAATGTGTGGCACATCTGTTAAAAATAACAGTTCAAGATCGGCCTCATACTTGAGATACGACTATTTATACGAGCCTTAGAGCACATTAAGAGGACACAGACAAGGCAATCTATGACGTGATTTCTCCTTTACTGGTGAACAAGAGGAATATCATGTGGCATTCAGCAATTGCTTTTAAGCTCCTAGCTCCCGTAGGGCTACTCTGAGAGGAAGCAGAATGCAGCCCGAAATTTGTGATCACATTTTTAGATGTGGCCTGCGCGCTACGGTGGCCCCTGATGTGTGCGACTATGCCCCCACCCTCCTCTGGGGACTACCCACATGTTACCTTTCGTACTCTACTAGCTGATACTACGCGGTATTGATCAGGAGTTCCGGAGTTCCAGTGCCTATGGGCGCAGAAGTTTTCTTGCTTGATTTGGTGGGTGGTAGGGCTTCTGAGCCCACCTAACTAGCTACCACCATCTTACCCAAGTTTGTCGCCATAATAACAACGTTAACACTGTTGTGTTCTGACTATTAGAGGTAGGCTAGGAGATAGCCAGTTGTTAGAGGATCCAGGTGAAGCTTGCTTCCGTTTTCGGGCATATCGTCACCTACCACGAGATGAGATGAAGGGCCAAGAGTTTTCCTGTTGCATTTAAAAAATGTCCAGAGTCGTTAAGATACGGCCCGTATCCGACCATTCCCAGAATTGGAACGATTTAGAGACAATTAGAGTTTCTCAGACTCCAGATTGCTCCAACTATGAACCAGATAGATGTCACGGTTGGTTGGGTGGGTGTGCGAGGATTA
This sequence comes from Schoenobius gigantellus, assembly GCA_963935595.1. NCBI lineage: Eukaryota > Metazoa > Arthropoda > Insecta > Lepidoptera > Crambidae > Schoenobius > Schoenobius gigantellus. The sequence goes on along the minus strand of OZ012562.1, from coordinate 17,572,808 downwards.
TTCGGATCTATCGACTAGCCACCGGCATGTGCGTGTGGTGTGAAGCAGGTACGGTACTCAATAGCATTCCAACTCGATAAAAAAGAGTATCATTAGGAAGCTCTTACACGTCTTACTGTGATTACAAACATTAACATCAGCTCTAGTGGGGCTATCCAGGTTCAGTGCGGATTGGTGGAAGGTGCTAGAGCCTCTTCCTTTGATTGGTAGGGGAGGTTGATGGGCCCCCTCAGGTGTTATTGGGAATTTCTTACAAGCCAGAAATGAAATACGACTCTGTTGATGTACAGTTGTGTTACTACACTGTTTACGCTGACACAACTCTCTTTTGAACAAAACTCATATAAGCTTTACCTAGTTATGTTACCTCGGAAAATATTAATCCATACTAATATTATAAATGGGAAAGTGTATGTGTGTGTCTGTTGGTTTGTCCGTCTTTCACGGCAAAACGGAGCGACGAATCGACGCGATTTTTTTTAAATGGAGATAGTTGAAGAGATAGAGAGTGACATAGGCTAGTTTTTGTCTCTTTCTAGCCTCGCACTTCCCTAAAATGGGGGGTGGAAGTTTGTATGGAGCATTCCACAATTTTCAAGGTAGAAAGGTAAAAATTGGTATGCGGACTATTTGTGAGTAGCAAAAAAAACATTTTTTTATAGAAATCTGCCCCCAACCCCTTAAAAGAGGGGGTGAAATTTTATATGGGACTTTTCGCAGTTTTCAAGGTATATAGGAAGCTAAAAATCGGTACACATACTCTTTGATACCAACGAAAAATACCTGCCTTATGTTTTTTTTATAAATCTTCCGTGTTACCCCGAATATAACGCGAGCGAAGCCGCGAGCAAAAGCCAGTTAAAAATATTTCTTCTTCTTAGGAAACATGATCTACACGGACATTCCTACTCTTTAGCACCCACCTGCTGTAATGTTCGCGAAAAGATTTCAAGCTGTCGCAAGTTTTTCGCGCCCAAAGAAAGGATTCGTTAAGTTCCCGAAACGAATACGAAACGATCCGTGAACTCGTTCAGTGAAGTGCTCTCGAAATTTCGACGTCTCTGAGCTTACTGTTCGTGGATCGCATTATTTATAGTGTCTTCTTAATGGCTCTTTCTTGTGGACTTTATTATGCGCATAATGTTTGCGCTTTTGAATGTAGTTCGAAGTTTGCGATGACTTTATTGTTGTAGCTTCTGCCCGCGGTTTCCTCTGCGTAAAAAATCGGGTCTCAGCCGGAATGAGAACATTCTTAAAATATTTCGCGTTAATCTTGGAGAATATGACGTTGGAGGCGCCTTTTTGATGGTAGGGCAGAATTTATATGTGGGTAGTGGAGTCGCAGTGTGGACCTTACCTAGCGCGCTCATAAGGGCAGGGAGAACACCGGGGGGTTTTAGTGGGTAGGCCTGGCACTCCGCCGGGAGAGCCCCACACATGCTCGCCGTCTAGCCAACGGCGGGTACGGTGCGGTTACGCATTTCCCCCTGAGAAAAAAAAAAAAAAAAAGGGCAGAATTTATGTCGGGTGGTGACCAAGTGGTATTTTTAAAATAAAACGGCCTATATAATTGTCTCCCTTGTCCAAAGTAGAAAGAAGGTGATTGTATGAGTCCTTTTAAATTAAAAAAACACAGTCACTAGTGCAGAAGTGCATAAATATTTCCCATCAACCTATCGGTATTGGGGCTCGGTAGGTGAAGTGAAGAATCCCGGGGTCATGATGAAAAGAATGTTCTAAAAAATAAAAAAAAACAATAATATTATCAATCACAAATTTTAACAAATTTTAATAAACGATAAAAGAACGAACAGAAGTGACGTTTCAATTTTTTTATAGATCGTAAAAATTTAAACCTTTAAAAACCTAAAAAATTGGACTGATTTTCTGCTATATTCAAATATCCAGGAAACAAAGTTGACGAGATTAGATATGAAAAAAGCAAAACATAAATAAATACACAGCCAAAGCCTTTCTTTAAATTTAAATCAAAAAGTAAATAAATCGGTCTAGTTTTAGCGAAGAAAACAGGGGACTACGAAACGTATATTTTTTGAGTACTTTTCATTAGTATTTTCGGTTCGAGCTGCAGCTTTCTCTATCGCGCTCAGTCACTTTGTTTGGGGGTACGGCGTGACAGCAATACATTTGTCAAATAACCTATTTTTGTACCTATTTTTGAATTATCTCAATCTTAGTATTTCCTCTCAAGTCCCAATTTCCCCATTTTATTTTAAACTAGCTGACCCGGCGTACTTTGTATCGCCATGTTTTTAAGTAAATTACTGAAATTTATGTATAAATTATTGTTATTTTTATATTACACAGACCTAGTCCTAACAATAACGAATACATAAAACCAAGAATCATCCAATTTGGTGCAGTCGTTCGAAAGTTATGGGCGTACATACATTTCGAAGATCCATTTTTATTATAAGATATATACATAGATAAAAAATAAATCTTGTAATATAAATCTTGTAAAAAAAAATAAAAAAAAAAAAAAATTTGGGGATTGGAGTCGCTCACGTCCGTAGGTTTTACCCTCGAGACCCTACACGTGATCCCCGGGTGGTGCTAATCGAGTGACCAACTCCTGGTGGTAGGGCTTGAAAAACCCGACTGGCTAGCGACCACTGTGCGCATGACGTAAAACCCGTCAAGTGGGCATTTTGTGTCCGCGTTTCGGGATCAGTCATCGCACAGCCAGAGCTTGAGGGGTCGTTGCTGCGATTCGTGTGGTTTGTGTGGGCTTCCGTCGACCCAGTGCCAGGTTGACTGCGTTGACCCTCCGCCCAGGAAGACCCGAAGAAACGGCTGTTCCGCTGGCCGCCCGTGGTACAGTACAGGGGCCCAAGCGGACCTAACCAGTCCGTGAGGCTGCCTCACCATGCCACGCATAATCTCGGGGTGGTCCGTCGTGCCGGTTGGTGACCGGACGGTGGGTCCCGGCGACCACTTCCGGGGGGGTTCGGGGGCCCTTTCGTGCGGAGAGTCAGCGCAAATCAGCTGTCGGCTGTTCCCTGGCGAAACAGGCCTACACACGTTAACTATGCTAATCGCTGCAACGACACCTCAATTTCACACCTCTCACTCCAACAAACATGTCAGCGCACAATATTAGGACTGGTCGTACAGCGGTGCACTATCCCACCAAAACACCACTATTCGAGGTGGGGCTCGCTAACATCCGCGGGCTCCATTCTAACCTCTTGGCTGTCCACCACCATCTCGAGACAGCCCGTCCAGCAATGCTGTTTTTGACAGAGACGCAAATTATCTGCCCGGCCGATACAAGCTACCTTAATTACCCCGGCTACGCTCTTGAGGAGTCCTTCAAGGCAAAGGCAGGTGTTTGCTTGTTCGTCCGGGCGGACGTTTGTTGTCGTCGCCTGCGCTGTTTGGAGGAACCTTCCTTTTCCCTCCTTGTGGTACACGTCGATTTTGGCACTCATTGCAGTGTCTACGTGTGCGTCTATCGTTCCCACCGTGGTGACTTGGAGACAACTCGACTTTTTGAACACCTAAGTCGGGTGGCAGATGACGCGCAGGAGCAATTTCCTTCCGCCGAGCTGGTGTTTTTAGGGGACTTCAATGCTCACCACGAGTTGTGGTTAAGTTCCTCTAAAACTGACCATGCGGGTAGGACTGCCCACGCATTCGCTCTCACGCACGACCTGACACAATTGGTTACCCAGCACACCAGGGTACCAGATATTATCGGTCAAGCGCCCTCTTTGTTGGACCTTCTGCTGACAAATCGCCCCGACGGATATCAGGTGGTGATTCGAGCTCCACTTGGATCTTCAGATCACTGCCTGGCATCCGCCTCAGTGCCTCAGGCGTCGCGACCGTCGCCTGTGGTTGCAGCACGCCGTTTGTGGCACTATGCGTCAGCAGATTGGGACGGTATGCGGGATTATTACGCGTCTGTCCCTTGGTGGCAGCGCTGTTTCAGTGGGATGGATCCGAACTCCTGCGCTACCTCTGTTGCTGACGAGATCAGATTAGGAATGGAATATTATATTCCACATTCCAATCTCGTCAGTAGAGGGAGACGTAACCTCTGGTTCAATCGCGAGTGTGCCTCTGCTGTTGAAAACAAACAGCTAGCTTACCGCGCTTGGATCAGAGGTCGAGCTTCTAGGGATCCCAATACTAACCTACTGAAAACAGCCTATAATAATGCCACCAAGTTGTGTAAGAGGGCTTACATTAGAGCGGATGCTCAGCGCATTGCACAAGTGGGTCAGGAACTGCTAGCGCACCCTACGGGTAGCCGTTCTTTCTGGCGCCTGGCCAAAGCTGTGCAATCAAACTTCTGCCAACCCTCGCTGCCACCGCTGAGACATGCCGATGGCTCACTTGCTCATCAGCCGCAGGAGAAAGCCGACCTCCTGGCAAAACTCTTCGCGGCCCATTCCCGTATCGATGACTGTGGTGCACAACCTCCGACACTGTCCCATTGTGGCAGCACTATGCCCGATATTCGCATCAGACAGCGAGATGTGCGGGCGGAGCTACAGTCGATTGATATTCGAAAAGCAAGTGGACCAGACGGCATTCCTGCGATTGTACTTAAGAAGTGTGCAGCGGAGTTGACTCCGGTCCTGACGCGTCTATACCGTCTGTCGTTCTCTGCTGGTTGTGTGCCGAAATCTTGGAAAGAGGCCAATGTCCAGCCGGTTCCCAAAAAGGGAGATCGTTCTGATCCGGCTAACTATCGCCCTATAGCCGTCACTTCCATTTTGTGTAAAATCATGGAGAGGATCCTTAACACCCAGCTGATCCGTTACCTGGAAGGTCACTCGTTGCTTAATGACCGTCAGTATGGGTTTCGTCCTAAACGGTCAACAGGTGACCTTCTAGCGTTCCTTTTGCACAAATGGGGTGAATCTATCGATAAGCGCGGCGAGTCTGTGGCTATTAGTCTCGACATCGCCAAAGCTTTTGATAGAGTCTGGCACAAGGCTCTCCTTTCCAAGCTTCCGGCATACGGATTGCCCGCTCAGTTCTGTACGTGGATTGCCAGCTTCCTCCACGAGCGTAGAATTCGCGTTGTCGTTGACGGCTGCGCTTCGCGGTTCGTGGCAGTGAATGCTGGTGTTCCACAAGGCTCCGTTCTATCCCCAACATTGTTTCTTCTGCATATCAATGACATGCTTTCCTTGGGAAGTATACATTGCTATGCAGACGACAGTACAGTGCATGGGGGATATCACGGAAGCTCAGGGGCTGCTCGTGGCAATATTGATAGGGAGAGGCAGAATCTTATCATTGAGCTCAACAGGACGCTGGACCTCATCTCCGAATGGGGTTCCAACAATCTTGTCGAGTTCAATGCTAAGAAAACACAGGTGTGCGCGTTCTCGGCGAAAAGGTCACCTTTCCTCCCCCCTCCTTCTCTTCAGGGCACAACCCTTCACACACAGAGTAACATCACCTTGCTCGGAATGAACATTCGCTGCGATCTGAACCCCAGAGACTACATCGAATCCGTTATAACTGCTGCCTCACGGAAACTCGGTGTCCTAAACAAGGTGCGTAGGTATTTTGCGCCGGACCAACTATGCCTGTTGTATAAAACTCAGGTTAGGTCTTGCGTGGAATATTGCTCGCACCTTTGGGACGGCTCCGCTCAGTACCTCCTCGATGCTCTGGACAGATTGCAGCGTCGCGCTATTCGAATAATTGGCGATGTAGAGGCAACTAACACCCTCGAGCCTCTACAACTTCGTCGTGACATCGCCTCTCTTAGCGCCTTTTACCGAATGTTCCATGGGGAATGCTCTGAGGAGCTCTTTAACCTTATCCCTCCCTCTCCATTCCTTAACAGAAACACGCGTAAGGGCCTTCGGAGTCATCCGTACACTGTGTCCTCCTTTTCACACCGTACCAAGAAATTCCAAGATTCCTTCTTCTGTCGTTCATCCCACACTTGGAATTCTTTACCTGCACACGTGTTTCCTCCATCCTACAACATGGGTTCCTTCAAAAGAGGTGTGAAAAAGCATCTTTTAGGCCGGCAAGGGGCGGGCAGGTAGGATAGTGGATGTCGTCCCTACTCTATCTGTCAACTCATTTGGGCCTCTTTCACCGCTTAACATCAGGCGGGAGGAGGTCATTTGCCGGGCCTTACATAAAAAAAAAAAAAAAAAAAAATCTAAAAATTCAATTTCTTGAAAAATTTAAGTACTTATTCTTTATTCAAATATGACTTGAATTGTCCAAATTTTTTACTTTCCACCCGTTCAGGACATGTTTTTACTGATTACATTATTGGATGTAATAAATACTTTATCTAATAGTGATACGAGTATATTCAATAATATATATTTTTTATATACTACAACGTTGAGACACGTTGATAATAATATGTTCCCATAAAAATTATAATATTTAATTTTATTTAAACTTTAAAAAGTGCCAACCTAAAACTGTTCTAAAATTGAATTTTCATAAATTTTGATTGATGAGACAAGTTATAAAGGTTGACACTTTCTTTTCGGTTAAATACAATATTATAAGTTTTATGGGGAGTTATGAGACACATTGTATGTATAATAATAGAGAAAATGCATTGTTCATTTGTTCAGTCATTAATCGTACTGTTTTTTCTCACTCCCAAAATTCCATAATTAGTAACGGTATGCCTAATGTATCGTTATCAACGCGTTGTCAGGTTCTACTTTTAATTCATTACACTAATTACCGTTCCCTAGCTGTTTAGGTGCTTTGAAGATGAAAATTTCAAGCGAGAACAAAGGGTTTACTGGATGAGGATCGTGGGCCGTGTCTCCGCATACGGTAAAATGAAACATGAATTTATGTTTCCGAGAGAATAACGCAGATGTATTAGATTTGGTACCTAATAAACTTTGTAAATTATCAAATTTTTGTTTTTTTTTTTGCTTTCATGTTATGTAAACAATAAAGTAATTAGGTCAAAATCACGCCAGCGAAGTCGATCGCTGGGCCGGTACTGCATGCTTGATGCACGTGACGATATACATTAGAGTTATTTAAGTCACTATTTGGCCGATCACTAAACCAATCGGCCATAATACCATAACATTTTAACCATCATTTTAGTATTTCCTTACCATAGTTAATTCAGTATATGTATACCTTACCCAGTTAAAAGTATCAGGGTAATTTATGGCAATAAATCATTTACCATTTTGTTGACTTTACACGGAGTTCGTCTATTAGGATCCCCTGGCTCGGTCCTCCAGAGGATCCCTGTGAACACGTCAGTTCATCAGAATCTACAAACCTACACTAATTCAATTTAATTTAGTCAAACCAATTCAAAGTATAAACAAATGAAAAGCCAATTGAACATGTGAATATTCTTTACTAGCCATCTATTTCTGTGTTTTCCATCCTTTCTACAAGAGTTCATACCGTAAATTTTAGTAGTACGTGGTAGTACTTCGAGCTAAGTAGGAACTCGAATAGTCCTATGGGACGGTTATCTTGCACAACCGGAACGCAATCAGGCTCAGATCCCATCTACTTAACCGCTGAGGCACAGATAATATAATGCTACAGTACTGAGGTCTCATATTTTCCCTAATTACCCCCCAGGGGAGTTATCTCCCCTAGGTCGGTGAGATATCAAAACTTTATTTTAAAAAGCATATTTATTTTTTAAATATCGAATATGGGGTATATTAAAGCCATATAAAACACTTGTAGAGTATGACGTACCTACTTGTAATAATTGTGATGCTTGAAAGGGAAGAAAGAAACTAGTTTTCAAAATATTATAATATTATATTCGATGTGTCCGCAACCTAGAGACGAAAATTGAGATAACATGCAAAAATTTATTGATGGTTAAAAATTTTATTGAACCCTGATACCCTGATACCACCTACCCCTGGAAGAGACCTCTAGTAGTAAGTAGGTATTGGGGGAAACACAAGATCTTTGCCCACACGCCTTATGATGCATGTAGGAGGGAGAGGGATAGCGATATCTTATGTCATATGTTGGATTGTTGGCGCTGTGGTTCTTGTAGTGGATACAAAATGCTAATGTTACAGAAACGGCAGTCATGTACTGACTGTAGTCACATACCATCGAGGTGGACAGTTAGATTGATTTCCAACTTTGTCGTATAAAGCCCAAAGTGCTATGCTATTCATGTCTTTGTATAGGCGTTCCATTTGCAATCCCGTCCCACACAAAAGCCAATTTAAAATGCAAATTCCGTCGGGTATAAACAATTGTAAGAACACATAGCCGCGCCAAGCCTTGTCTAATTCCAGCCGTCTTCTGTCCGAGTTTTCTAATATGTCATTTTGAATTCGCGTCTCGTCCCAAATTCGGTCTCCGTCCAAACGAGCTGCGAGACTTATAGGGATTGAAACGTCAAGAACAATTAATTCGCCGAAGTGAATGTTCCGGCTGGATTATCCGAGGAAGCGTGAGCAATCACTTTGAGGGTTCTGTAATTGACGAGGAACTTCTTTACCTTTATTATCTTTCCATCTTACTCGTTACTTGTGGATTTAAGCTCTAGTATGTACCACGATTCACATGGTATACATGCTCTCCTCTACTTTGGTACCAATCACCTGCTAGAAAAGATGGCTCAGATTAACACAGAGCCCTTTAGGGCCTGTAAAGAGAAAGGACAGCATAGAAGGCTTATTACGTTAATGCGATTTTCTAGGTCACAGAAGAATAATTTCACCAACCTTGTGTTAGCTTAGGGTACTGTTAGATGGCATGCTGTCGCATTCTTTTCAATAAAGATAACAAGTGTCAGCATAGAAATAAAAATGATTTATTGACACACACACACACAAACACTACATTTAATTAAAAAAAGGAAAACATAATACCAATGTGTTTTTCGTTTTTCGATATCATAATATGTACATTTGTCCGGCGCATATTAAATTTAAGGCTTTTTTAAATTTTAAAGTACCCTTTTTTATTTTTTTTTGAAAATAATCGATAGGTTTTAATCCAAATATAGAGGGGAATTCCATGCCTCTAGAGTGTTCTCGTACAAGCTGATGATGATGTACCTATTATATCATCACCACAGCTCATATACGTCCCCACCGAGGGGTTCGAGCCTACCCTATATGTTAGGGTGATTAGGCCTTAGTCAACCACGCTGGCCCACCACCTATTATATATCTATTTACATGTAATAAAACTGTAGAGGTCGAATGTCTGTACATAGAAAAAAATGCTTAAAACCAAGTCAGGGGGATGTAAAAAGAGGGAAAATACCAAAAAATGTTTTTTTTTTTTTGTTTCTCTGTCTGTTTGTCCGTTTGTCTGTTTGTACGGGCTAATCTCCGAAACGGCCTGACCGATTTCAATGAAATTTTGCATGGTGATAACTTATATCCCTGGTCAACATTTTAGATACTTTTTATTCTGGAAGATTAAAGGGTTCCCGTGGGATAGTTAAAAAACCATAGTAACTTTGACATCTTAGTATACACAACTTATGTACTTACCTTATGCTGATACTTTATATTACCGCTCGAATTAAGTATAAAACCTATAAAAGTGACGGGATTCAGCTGGAAAGAAAATTGCTACGGACTATTTAATGCGTGGCCTGACACACACTTGGGCGGCTGAACTTGAACAGGTTTAGTAACCTGTGAAAATCTCAAACCGAGCTTCTGCCTTTCCCAAATCGATTTAAAAACGAGATATTATTTTAAAAATAAGTATTTTTAGTTCCATTCTACACTACAGAATCGTTCTCTAAAAATATGATAGATGGCGCTGTTTGTTTTTACAACGCGCTAACGGAATTTTTCTGCGAGTTCTAACGTGGGTGACTTTTTACCCTATACTTCACGGCAAATTTTTAATAGATGGCGCTGTTAGGTTTTAGAACGCGCTATTGAAATTAATCAAAAGGGGAAGAACTTATATCTTCCGTGTATGGTGGCTTTTTGAAAGAGCAATATTGACTCCGCGAAATGACCAAGCCGCAAGAATCAACTTGGATATACTCAACAATGTGGAAGGAGAAGTAGTTGAGTAAACTTCTATCAACAGAGTAATGGAGCAAGATGACGCAACCTATTATCCCGTTAAATTTCTTAATTCTCTGAGCGCTCCTGGACTTCCAGCACACAAGATTAATTTAAAAACTGGCGTCCCAATTATTTTGTTGAGAAATTTAAGTCCCCCAAAATTATGAAACGGGACAAGACTGAAAGTTATTTCTCTGCAGCGTAACATAATAGGGCAGACGCTACGTGTTGCCGGCGTGGACCTCAGCGTCGGCTGTTTCTCACACGGTCAGCTCTATGTGGCTTTCTCCCGTGTAAGTCAACCAAACAAACTGTTTGTTTATGTTCCGAACCAAACCACGTCGAACGTTGTCTATAAAGAGGCACTATAACTAAGGTACTAGCTAGATATGGTACGGAACCCTTCGTGCGCGAGTCCGACTCGCACTTGGCCTGTTTTATTTTTGCTGATTGTGTCGATCAAATTAACGACCTCTGTGGCACAGTGATCATTTATGGTACCGCAAGTGCCTTTGGCCTGCAGGGATGCGGGTTCAATCACCGGCCAGGTTAAGTTGGAAAATAATCTGTGTTCACATTTTCTTTTTATCTACGATTTACGCATTAATTCAATTTTATAATTTTGATTTATTTATTTTTTGCTGTATAACAGATAACCGCATAATAAAATCAAATAAACGCGGACGAAGTCGCGGGCAACAGCTAGTGTAAACATAATCCCAATGCAGTGCATATATTCTATTAGTCCTTTACTACTAACCTACAGACTAGTTTCTCTAAAGGACCTGTCCCTGGAACATTTAATTATTCTCTTTGCGAGCACATGCTCGCTGCAGTCGTGTCGGCGACTTGAAACATGCCGCAAATAATTTGCATCGTCTCAATTTCAGGAATATCTGTTACCTTGAGTTGTAAAAGGCTACCGGGAAGCAACTTTCTAATGAATCCTAGGTTTTTAGCCCTAGTTAGAGGAGAGACTGCTTATTTATTACCTCTTTATGTACGTAATCCAATATCAAACAACATTAAAATTAACTCGAGAAAAATTCCACCTCCGGCATGATTGCACGAACCTGCATTTTTGTGAATATTATATGAATGAATGAATAAATGAACAACTACCAAAAAATAGTTTACAGCAATTGTCCTTAAAACTAGTTCTTATTAACAAAAGGCGGCCTTATTGCTAAAGTGGCAATCTCAACCAAAAACCTACCAGTAGAAGAAAGTTTACTTGGAAAGTAAATCGACGGAACTATGAAATTATGACATAATAATAGAATACATACCTATACCACATATTATTAATAAGTAAATAAGCCTACAAAATATATAAAATACATATACTAAATGGTAAATACCTATAGTAACGGAAGGGAAAAAACTAAAATTCTAGCTGCAGAAAATGTGTTTTTATTGCTCGCTTAAAAGAATCATGCGATGGTGGCCTTATGAGGATGGCCTTATGATCTCAGGTAAGGAATTCCAAATTTACATAATGGCTTTAACGGTAAAGGAGTTGTCATAAAACATAGAGAAGTGAAGTGGCAGTACTAGTGTCATGTTATTTAAGGATCAAAAGGGTCTAGTTATTTTTGAGGAGTAGAGAAGGAAACGGTATTTGAGATAGACAGAAGCATACGGACTGGTAAGTATAGAATGGAGAACATAAAGGATATGGCAATCTCTCCATCGGCGTATAGGGAGCCACTGAAGTTTGAAGTATGATATATGATCAAATTTGCGTAGCCTTAAGATGAACCGTATACAAAGGTTCTGCAAACGCTCCAATTTATTCAACTAAGTAACAGTTTGTTCGGGATAACATGTATCAGAGTATTCCAAAATTGGAAAAAGTAGGGACTGGGCTAGCAAGATTTATCGTGTTGAACCCATGACCATTAGGCTACCGAGAACTTATCCAACCCGAGCGAAATTCAAACTGTATTGGCTTGTTAAGCCAAAGTAAGCCTTCATCATCACAGCTTATATACGTGCTAAGTCAAACAACGCTGGCCCACGTGCGGATTGGCTGACTTCACATACACCTTTGAATTACTTCGCAGGTGAATGCAGGTTTCCTCACGATGTTTTCCTTCACCTCAGATAAATATACGTGAAATTCGTGAAATGAAAAACACATTGGTACATGGCAGGATCGATCGCGGGCCTTCGAAATTTCAATAATTCATTGCTTATACGGTAGGTTGAATGGTAGAGAATGCAAAGAAATATTTTGTCCGCGAAATTATATTCCTACATCAGTCACTTACGTTAGCACGGTATTTTGAAGACGCAGGTTCCGAGATGAATTTTTTTCTTTATTTACTTTTAAATTTATTTGCCATTCTTAAAAAAATGCAAAGACACATTAAAAGTTAGTTTGCTTTGTTCTTGACGGATAGGATAGGATGTTGATTGATACGTAGTAATTAACAGTGAATAAAGATTACTTTGGCTTAACAAAGAACAAAAAGTCTGTAAGATTAACATTTTTATATTCTTGTTTGTAATTCAATTTAATATTTCATTCATATAATTTGACATAGGTACCTTTGTAATTTAATATTTATTGTAATTTGACATTTAATTTAGGTAATTTATATTGAATGAGCATTTGTCATTTTTATTTAATACTAGCTGTGCTAGCGAACTACGTTTCGCCGTATATTTTTTACCCGTTTTTGCAACATTTGTCATTGATGCTCAGCTCCTATTAGTCGTAGCGTGATGTTATATAGCCTAAAGCCTTCCTCGATAAATGGACTATCCAACACAAAAATATTTTTTCAATTTGAATCAGTAGTTCCTGAGATAAGCGCGTTCAAGCAAACAAACAAACAAACTCTTCAGCTTTATAATATTAGTATAGATTGTATTTTTTTGAAATAATTAAGCATGTATTATTCGTTGATAGATAATATTGATCATTTTATTTCTATGTGCATGACTTACCGGCGTGTTGGAATATCTGTAAGCCGGTAGGTATACAATTGTTGTGAATAAATAAATAAATAAAAGAGATCAATATAGAAGAGCTAGCACAAACATTGGCGTCAAAGTCTTCGTAACGTCATCGTAAAATATTTTATTTGTATTCGAATTGTGCAGCGCCCCTACTGGGCGTACTTGGAACTAAAATTCTCATGCAAATATTTCACGATGGACGCCATCGTGAAAATATATTTGTATGACGACGAAACGGATATAGTGGAGTAAAAATACCGCTTACGCAAAAAAATTAATCATTGAAATCATATCATACAATAAAATTAATGTGGAATTTAGATCACCTAGGAGATTCAAGGAAACAAAATAAGTAAATTAAAATCATGTGGAATTTGATCACCCAGGTGATTTTAATACACAAAAAACCGACCAAGTGCGAGTCGGACTCGCGCACTGAGGGTTCCGTACAAACCTGTTGGTATATAAGTAAAAGTTCACCCATATATTTTTATTATATGATGTAACAAAAAATTTACGGTTTTCGCAATTTTTCCTTTATCTGTGCTATAAGACGTACTTCGCACCACATTTCAAGGTAGGTAGGTAGTAGGTAGGTAGGTTTTAATTCCCTTGCGAGTGCCGAAAATTTGCGGAAATTTACGAAAACGGCTGTATCTTTTGATTGCGTTGGCTTAGAAGTTTGATTTTTTCACAGCTCTAAGGAACTGTATACCTGAGTATTTGATATAAATTTCAGCTTGATACCTCCACGCGTTCTTGAGAAAAGGGGTATTGACAGACAGACAGACGGACGGACAGATGGACGGACGGACGGACAACAAAGTGATCCTATTAGGGTTCCGTTTTTTCCTTTCGAGGTACGGAACCCTAAAAATGTAGAATTTGGTCACCTGGGTGACATCACTCAGGAGCTAAACGTGAAATAATGCTAATAGAATAAATTCTATAAAGTTTATTATCTAACAATCGCGAAATTCGAAATCATTTGTTATTCTGTTAATTTACAATTTCGTCTATTGCAATATTTCACTTTTAGTACTCACAGTCCTGAAGTATCCATTCATTTTGTCTAATCAAGGAGGCTTCTTATGATATCATCTTGAAAAATTCTCGACGGAGGGGTTTTTGTCTCCAAGCTGTCATCTGCATGAGAGAGCAGACAGCTTCTTCATGTAAGTTTTGGTCCAAGTTAAAGGAAACAGCGTTTATTGTATTTCTTTAAATTGGATAAGTTAAATTCAAAGTTAAATTCAGTCAAATTCTTCAAAAATGAGTTACAACCTCCAGGCTGTAATTTCAAGCGTAGTAGATCATTGATTTACTACCAAACGTTTGGTAGTAAATCAATGTAGTAGATATACAGATATACAGTAATGCTGATACGAAATTATAATATACCACTTATTTAATATACTAGATAGATACAAATACTCAAATGTAACAAATTAATAATCAGAATAATTGGTAAAATCTAATATTAGGTTATTTAGAAAAATTGATTGCTAAATTGTTATAAACAATGCCTCACAAATTACAACGTCATTAAATTATAGCCGATACTTTTCGAATTTCATTTTTAAAACTCAATCTGCTTGTACTTTTTTAATTTATAGAGGTTAAGAGAAATCTATATAACACATGAATATTATTTTTATTTATGAATCATGAGACGGATATTTGTCAACAACAAGCGAAACCGCTAAATATTAATAGTATGAAAAAAACATTTTTATGAGTCCTCTCTATACTTGGGCCACATCGTTATATATATTGTTGACTTGTATGATCCTGTCACAAGCAACGTAAGTGTTCTATTAAGTAATAGATTTCGGACATCTCATGTTACTTCCTATGTACTCGTAGATATACCTACATGGTGAGCCAAACCAATGCATTCCGTAGGAAAGTGTCTTAAAAATTTTAGTAAGCAAATTAAAAGGAAAATAACCTATTTTCGTTTGTATATTATGATTCTCTTAATTGAAATCACAATTAAATATGGTTGCATAATTAAAACTTAGACTATTAGTAGGAAAATAGAACTTAAACTATAAAAGGAAATAGGATGTATTCAAAAATAAAATTGAATTGATTAAAAGTTTACCTGTTAGATTAATCATTTGCATCTGTTACCACACTCATGTAATCTGAGTTACGATTTTGTAACTTGTCGATTAATCGGTAATCTTAGTCGAACCCGACGCTTCGCTAGTAAAAAATAAAATTCTGTAACTCCACGATTTCGATTAGATCGTTATTGTAATCAATAAACGAATGAAAAAGAATTAACATAAAAGAGATAAGCTCTTCTGTCTGTACGTTTGCCTCTTCTATTTCATGAATGAATGAAGATCTTTATTGTTTCTAAAATAAAATTTACAATAGTATAAAAGAGACAATTCAAACAAAAGGCGACCTTATTGCCAAAGCGGCAATCTCTACCAGGCAACCTCTGCTAGAGGAAAGCTAACTTAAAACTTATGCCTCTTGTATTATAATTATGTACTCGTATGTTATGCCTCTTCTATTATGATTATGTATCAAATATGAGAATAAGAAAAATGAGAATTCACCAAAACTTATGTTCTAAGCCATCCATCATCAGCGTCACTGGTGGATACTTTCGCTTTGTACCAGCTCCATTGTTGGGCACACTCATCCACCACCAGCTCACTGCTGGGCAGATTCACCCATAAATCAGCCCCACATACACATCATTAGTACTACTGTTGGGCACTTCTGCCCAGCACCATGTCCATAGCTAGGTATAAATAAAATCATTAAGATTTCACGAAAACTTGTAAACAACATACTCAATAATCTTAATCGTATAAAAAAATAACAAATCAAGATATGCCTCTTTAATTTCATAAAATATCGGTTTGTATGGGAAATCATTCACTCATCGACTAATGTTCGCCGATTGACTCGATGAACATGCCGAAACCTCTCAGACGACGTTACAAAATACCTAACATTTTCGATTATCGGTTTCAATCACACAGACCTGTCAAATTGTTGCTATTGCTGATGAGTTACAAAATCGCACCCCTGACGTTGGAAGTGGAAACAAGAAGTAAGCTTGGACTGCTTGATTATTGAGGAATTATCTAAATTATCGTCTATGCAACGACTGATTTAGAATACTCGTTGCCGCTTTCGCATTTCTCGTAAATATTCGTAAGACTCAACTGTGGGAGATTACCACAAACCCAGCTCTGTGACCAGATGGAAGACTCAAAACTAAACATTTCATTTACCCATTTAACCAGCGAGATTTAGTACGCGAATTCCTCTCCTTATAAGGATAACCTCGTGCGGGATTAGCAGTGGGATGTATTATGTCACCGGAAAATACCAAGAATCGTAAGTTGGTTAATTTTCGAGTTTATAAACTATTGGAAAATCATAAACGGCAGCTTCAATATACTTATTATTGCTCCACACCATAATCTTACTTATTATGGTGTGTAATGAAAAATATTCCTATATTTTTCATCACACACCATAATAAGTAAACGGGCATGACAGGGTTTGTTAGACCACAAAGTAAATAGAAACAGAGAGCCGGCTGCCTACATCGAGCGCACATACCTTTTTTCCCATTTTAACTTGCTCTTTTTTAAAATTAATTGGTATTATTCATTTTCCACAGAAGTAAAATTTGCTGAAACATGCGTGAAAGTCAATTCCACCCACATTTCCACTTTAGGCGATTCGATTTATATCAAATGCAATTCTTGTTTAAAGCATTAATTTATTCAACGTGCCGATGAGTAATGACCACGTATCATGAGTGATTGGATGTTTCCATACATATATATTGTCATGCTAAGAGCCACAAACCGATAACAAGAGTAACAAAGACTTCTTAATGGGTTCGATTAAAAGTGGATTATTGAACTTTAGATTTTTTAGAGCTGCAATAAACAGTAAGCTAGAATGATTTGTACTACAGCTGTTTGATAAATACTTATACGAAATAAATTATGATAAAATGTATAGAAGAGATTTAGTATCAATGACATAACTCTGTTTCTTTTGTCAAATTACTTCTATGCACTGTCAAAACTAGTGTGGACTAGGAGCGTCGGTGGCGCTGTGGACTGGGCACTTGCCTTCCAATCGGGAGGCCGGGGTTCGAGACCCGCCATGTACCAACGTGTGTTTCATTTCGAATTTCATATGTACATTTGTCTGATGCTCCTACGGTGAAGGAAAACATCGTGAGGCAACCTGCATACATCTGCGAAGTAATTCAAAGGTGTATGTGAAGTCAACCAATCCGCACTGGGTCAGCGTGGTTTGACTAAGGCGTAATTTTATTTATTTATTTAGGTACAGACAGTTGTATAAAACACAAATCCAATACACTTTTACAAATTAACCTACAGTACCATTATATTAATATTTAAAACTAGTATGTGCTTATGACGGATATAAAATAAATAATAAATAGTTTAACAATCTAAATATACCACAATATGTGACCAATAACGTTTTGTTTACTGAAACAAAATTCGCCCTAACATAACTAGTTAGGGTAGGCTCGTGCCCCTTGGGGTGCGATGTCAGACAACCTCCTTGTGGTGCACCCTGGGCAACCCGGCAGATTTTCTGCCGCGGGCTAATAGTCTGACGAGAGGACCCCATAGAGGGGGGTGTGGGATGGCCGGGTTCAACCTGGCGGGCCACTTCGTTTGGCCACCCGCTTCATGCGGGGGAAGGGCGAAGTCCCCTCTTCTTGTCTTAAGAAAAGGTGTGGCTTTCGCCGGAAGCCTGATTTGGGCGGCTACCTTTGAAGGTAGTGGGGTGAAGGCGACATTTCGCCATGGCGCTTCGCGCCTGCCGGGGATTGCCTCGTGCTTCGGCTCACGTCACGACTGGGGAGTCCCACATATCCTCGTGGTTTGGCTCGACCACGAGGAATGCGTAAAAGCATTTTTCCCCTCCCCAAAAAGAAAAAAAAGGCTCGTGCCCCTCGGAAGGCACGTACATTAGCTGTGATGACGATGATGATACTAACAGTGAATAAATACTACTTTGGTTTAACATAAAGGAGATCAAAACAGCTAAGGATTTCGTCGGGGCTGGTAAGAACTCGGTGGCCTAGTTGGTCAAGGCGTCAACAACGGTATGTTGGAGACGCGGCTTTAAAACCCGCCGAAGACGAATTTTTTTCTTTATTGATTTATTCATAATGTTTTCAATTTATTTAGCTTTTTTAAAGAAAATGCAAAGTCACATAATATATTTATAAAAAATTGGTTGTCAGCCATCAAAATTCAAAATTGAAATTCAAAAATCTTTATTCAACATAGGCCTTTACAGACACTTATTGACGTCAAAACAAAGCAAAACAATCTAATTTAATGAAATCATATTAACCTTGTATGTGCATACATCTTGAATATACTCAAGATGTCTGCAAATACAAGTAGGAATGGGGAAAAAAAAGTTGACTCTACATCATGAGTACGCGGAAAGACGTGTGTCAGAATGACAGTAAAGGGAATGCGAATATAAAGTGTTGACGGGGTGAAAATACATAATACAAATCTGTTTAGACATTACGATTTTTCTCCTTACATCGTCGTAATATACTCTTATGAAACACTTCGTTGCCAACAGTGCTCGCGATTCACAAAAGAGTGACATGACGCGTCGGGAATGGTGCTACTTATTTTTGTGTCGAATCGTGTATTGCTATTACGAAAACATTCTATTTATAGGCAAATTTTTCTACGGATTTTTGTGGTAATTGCTTCCGTCGTAGTGAATCGATACATCGGCGTATAATACGTATTTTATTTGAGTTTTCTGGTTTAGTTAAGACTAGATTTTGTCCGTGACTTTGTCCGCGTGGCATTAGTAATTTAGGTAGCTTCTGTTTCTCCAATCTGCTTATATCCTTCACCATGACTCAAACTATCTCCACACCAAATTACATTTTTTTATGGAGGGCCCGGCAAATGACCTCCTCCTACCTGATGTTAAGCGGTGAAAGAGGCCCAAATGAGTTGAAAGATATAGAGGAGGGACTAAAATATGCTTTTTCACACCTCTTTTGAAGGAACCTATGTTGTAGGATGGAGGAAACACGTGCGCAGGTAGAGAATTCCAAGTGTGGGATGAACGACGACGACGAAGGAATCTTGGAATTTCTTGGTACGGTGTGAAAAGGAAGATACAGTGTAAGGATGACTCTGAAGGCCCTTACGCGTGTTTCTATTAAGGAATGGAGAGGGAGGGATAAGGTTAAAGAGCTCCTCAGAGCATTCCCCATCGAACATTCGGTAAAAGGCGCTAAGAGAGGCGATGTCACGACGAAGTTGTAGAGGCTCGAGGGTATCGTCGTCGTTGTCGTCGAACGTCCATCCCAATTTTTACTCCATTTGTCGCGGCTTAGCCACGAACTCAGTAAATAAAAGTAATTTTAAGCTTTAATAGGTTCTATTAAAAAATGCATGTACGAGTAGGTATGTAGGGTTACGTTGGGTTAGGTTCATAGGAAGGGAGAAAGACTGGCGGTAGGCTTGGTGTCGGTTAGGGTGAGACTTTTGCCCCCCAAGACGACACGCTGCTACCGGTGCCTCAAGGTAGGCCACATGGCCAATACTTACCGGACATGGTTGTTTCGGTGAGTATCTGAATCGAATAGGGCGGGAGGACACGACACGATGCCACCATTGCGCATCCGACCTCGACTCGGCCCAGCACACGCTGGCGGATTGTCCCGCTTGGGACTCCGAACGCCGGGTCTTGGTCGAAAAGATCGGGCAAGATCTGTCTCCGCCAGCGTTGATTGCGGCAATGCTGGCGGATGAGGGAGGTTGGAGGGCTGCGGCCTCCTTCTGTGAAGCTGTGATGCTCCAGAAGGAGGCCGCCGAGCGGGATCGGGAGATGGCCGATCCCGCTCGAAGGAGGCGGCGTCGGGCCAGATAATAGCCTGATGCGCCGCCGCGGGTCGCTGGCGAGCACGACAAAGCTCGTGCCCACGACCCGGGAGGGATCACACCCCCGCCTGGTCGAGGGGTGTCGCCGTAGGAGGTCGGACGGGGGAGGTTGCGAACACTCCCCCGAGAAGGGCTCCCCTGGTAGAAACAGGGGAGCAAAGGCTGGGGGTCCTCAGATGCGACACTCGATCCTGAGGTCCCCCTACAATGCCTGATGGCGGCGCTGAGGTTTTAGTGGGTAGGCCTTCCCCGTCTGGGAAGGAGAGCCCCACATAACCACCGGCTCGGTGTTATGCAGTTTAATGCATTTCCTCAGCGGGACAAAAAAAAAAAAAAAGGCCACATGGCCACCCTCTGTAGGGAGGAGGCTGACCGCAGCCGAGACTGTTTTCGTTGTTGTCAAGTCGGGCACAAGGCGGTGTCCTGCATCGCCAAGCTCTATTGCGGCCCCTGCACCGAGGTAGAGAAGGCGGCTGACCACTGGGTGGGCAGCAGTGTACGTCTGACTGCTCCATCGAGGAAGGTTCGGCGGTTTTTAAATAAGCCGCCAAACCCCACGCCAGCGTCGTCGCGAGATGGCTCTAGGTTGCGGGTCGGGGGCGGCCCCTAGCTCATTATACGATCCTCGGGAGGCAAACGTGCTTTTCTGCATGGAATACATTTTAGCAGAGAAAACGGGAACCTAGCCCAGTATCCCGTCGCAGATGAGGTCGTCCAGCAGACGACCAACCACCACTAGGGGGTAGCGCAGTAGACTTGTTTAGTTCCCGGGCCCAATACTTCCTAGGATACTGGTGGTGGAAGAAACGCAGTCGGTTTTTTAGTGGGTGCAAGCCCCACATACCCTTGTCGTCAGCCCCCTGTGGACAAGAAGTGCGCTAGGCATTCTTCCGACTTAAAAAAAAAAGCTTAGGTTCATAGGTTTACCTATCACACGAGTCGATATGTTGGAAATCGGAAGGAACACCACTCCCCCGATAGCTATTCGATATGCGGCTGGTGATGGCGAGCGGCAGGCAGCTTAAAGCGGCAGTGGAATTTTCAGGGATCTACCGTGGTAGGTAAACAGAAGAGGAGGAAAAAGAAGAGCCCCAATTATCGGGGTTGACTTACTTGATAACCATAGGCATATAAGAATAATAACTCCGTTTAAATTTAACGGTCAACTGAACGGTTAACTTTACTTCTATAGTTTAAGAGGTTGAGTAACGCCAACGACCTTGAGATATGGTTTGTACTGAATTACGGACGCGGTGTGTTATTGAAATTGAGCGAAAAAAAAATATTTTTTAAAGACACTAGTAACTTATTTGAAGATATGAAACATCAATATTATCACATTAAGTGTAACGAGTTAAATCCCTGAAAATCATTAAATAACCTTTCTTATATAACTCTGATTTTCTTCTGGAATATGTTTTGATGGGTGTTTTTGGCATTTATTTTAACGACAAATGGATAGTTTTGAAATATTTTTAAAAGTAACATATTATTATATGTTTTTACTACGGTGTATTAAACAAGTTTTGCTAAAAAACTTTTAAGTGGGGCTCGATGAGCTCAGCTCAGAGTTGTCAGCCTGTTTACAACAAATATTCCTTTCAAACATTATAAAATAATTTGATTTTCCCCCTTTTTATACCAAATATATTGGCTTTGGACAATTGATACGGGCTATTTAACCTTATGGAGTGACAGTAGCCATAGAGGTAACAATTTGATTCTGAAGAAACCCATTTAAAATGATTATTAGATAACATTGAAATTAAGGTTTATTATTTCTCAAAAGATTATTTAATAGTTTAGTTTGTAGATTTCATATATTGGAAGAAATTTAAATTGGTGTTTAGAGAACCCGTCATACCTTAAAGGATGATTTCAAGTTTGAATTTAAGTGTGAAGAGGTAACAAACAGGCAGATAGACACACTTTCGCATTTATTATTAGTATGGATTTGTGACTTTGCACTTTGTTAGATAATGCTACCTAAAACTACAATTTTTTACTTATAACATCCGCAGCTCTTGGCCTTAAGCTCACTTGATGGAAACTGAAGATAAGATCGAAGATAAAAGCAAGCTTCACCTTGACTCCTGTAGTACTGGAAAGCTGGACTCCTGTACTATCCTCCTTGTTACCTCCAATTTTGGGAATACAACAATGTTATAAAAATTGGCACTATGGAGACAAACTAAGGTTAGACTAGGTTTTCTATAAAGGGTCAACTAGTTGAAAAACCAATTGACGTTGTTAACTGGTTTGCAGAAACGTCAACGGATCTATACCTTACAGATACCAGAAGGTAATATAGTTCTTGTTTACCGCGATATAGACCCGATTCTATTTTATTTAAACTGTCTTGTAATAAAATGGAGCGTCTCCAAAATTTCTGTATCAGATTTATATTTGGTTTACGCAAATATGATCATGTCTCCGATTTTCGTGCTCAATTAAAATGGTTACCAATTCGACTTAGCCGGAATACGCATATTTTGTGTTTATTATACATATAATATTTTGTTTAATCCTCAGTATCCTCATTATCTCAAAAAACGTTTCTGTTTCTTGAATGAGTCGACTGGAAGAACATTGCGGTCAGCACAAAACTTAATACTTAGGATCCCATAACATCATACAAAATTTTACGACGGTTCATTTTCAGTGCAAGCTGCACGACTGTGGAATTCGCTACCGGTCTATATTAGACAATCCAAGACATTGAATAAATTCAAAACGCTTGTTAAGGAGTACTATCTGTCGCAATCATGCAATTAGTATTTCCACCATTATTTATATTTGTAGTTTATATATTTTTCTATAATTTTATATATTTATTATATTATGTATATTCATAGTTTTATGTATCTAATAGTTATTTATATATTCATTGATGCTGTGCACATAATCTACTCTTATTTCATTGTCATCCATGTCCACCCTAAGGTTGTCTGGAAGAGATCGCTCTTAGCGATAAGACCGCCTTTTGTACTCATGTTGTTTTTTGTCTGTAATGTTTGATTTGTAATGTCCATGTGTGCAATAAAGATTATATCTATCTATCTATCTATCTGTCTTTGAATTAATAATGAAACATTAATTTGTTTGAGTGAGTAATTGAAGTGAATTAAATCTTCGCTTCATATCATAGTTTTCCAGACTTAGGACTAGCTATTTTTTCAACCAGTTTTTTTATTTACTTTAATCTTTAAAATCAGAATTTAAAGACGTTCAATAATAATATAAGAACTTTATATTAAAACCTTAAACAAGGAAACATTCCAAACTTGAATGGTATAGTTGATAAATTCAACTATGTAGTTTTGCAGTAAATTTGAACTAACAAAACGGCTTACTTGTAAAGAGTGGTAAAACGGTGTGTATATTTTTTTATTGCAGAAAGTTGGCAAACAAGCAAACAGCCCACCAGATGGTAAGTGGTAACAGTCACCTATAATACATGTGGCTCTTGTGAGATTCGCAGCAAAACTGCAACCCCCACAAGAACCACAGTGTACCTTGCCAACTTGTGACACCAGATGTAAAGTCACAGTACGCAGTAATTTCACTATATCTGACCCTTCAAACCGGAACACAGCAATGCAAGCACTGCTGCTTTGCGGCAGAAATAAGCATAAGTAAGACGGAGATACCTAAGCAGACGGGTTCTCTATTATGTCTCATAATTTTTTTCTCCATAATTTAACGTGTCATAATGTTTTTTGACATAATCATCATATGTCGAAATGATAAGCACCCCTAACTTAATTTCTCATAATATCACTTGCCCGAAAACCGAAATCTCTAAATATAATATGACCTAATTTATTTTGCTATAAATATCACAATCTATTATATTTAAAATTCCTCAGAAACTTTTCTATAATAGTCATAAGTCCTAACGTAATATCTCATAATATAACTTGCCCTAAAATCGAAATATTAATATAATAATATAAAGTTCAAAATAATAATATAAAATATAAAGTTCTTTCACTATATGTATTACCAAATCCATGCATACGTTTAAAAACAGACATTTGATGTAATGCAAGCAAGCATGCAGCATGCAAGCAAGCATGCAGCATGCAAGCAAGAATGCAGCATGCAAGCAAGCATGCAGCATGCAAGCAAGCTTAAAGCATGCAAGCAAGCAGCATGCAGCATGCATGGCTTCTGTCACGGCTCCGGCGCTGCGGGGCTCCGGCGGTTCCACGTGACCTTATCGTCGCAGATGGTTTTCGCCCACCACCGCAGCTTCGGCTTGCTGGCACCAGCCTCAGCCGCAGCGGCGGTCGTTAAAACCACTTGCTCCTCAGCTCGCGGGCCGCCTCGCCCCTCCGCGCCTACGCGGGTTTAAATAACACTCTAGGGCAGGGTTTCTTAAAGTGGGGTCCACGGACTCCTTAGGGGTCCGTAGCATGTGTATCGGTGGTCCGCAGTAGGTCAGTCTGTAAACATTGTGTAGTAAACTCGACGTAAACATGACATGCGTCTTGCCTTGTCGAAGACAATCCCACAATTTAACATTCTCATTGAGGCCAAACAGCTGCACCCTTCTCATTAGCTTAGTAGTAAGTGTAATGCAATCAATAAAAGTATTTTTTAATCAATATAAATAAGATGTTCTTAATTTCCAAAAATATTGTTAAACAGGGTTGGTGGAATTGTTTAAATTGTGAAAGGGTTCCGTGACTGCAAAAAGTTTAAGAAACCCTGCTCTAGGGGTAGGGCAGAGAAGACTAGCTACGTGGTGTCGGTTTTACAGCGATATATTTCTGTCACTGAATTTTAAAACGTAACGGTTGTTAAGGTTCAAGGACAACATTTTAATTCAATTTGTTATTATTAATAGTAAGTCTAAGCTTTATGATATTGATAACATAAACAAGATAAATCAACTTTTAAACATGTTTTAGGACTAACAATATTATTATAAACCATCATTCGGACTAACAATATTATACAATATAACACTTAGGACATGTGACTTTATAGCAAGTAAAATTAGGATATCTTATTATTATAGCACCCGATATTATGACACAAAAGCATTAGAACTAAAGACGATTAGGTAATATACAATTTCGTATACCCGAACATTATGGAAAGTGATGATTATAGCAAGCGTTTTCGGGATTATGATTTTCGGACGATCGATATTCGGAGAAGAAAGGGACTACCAAGCAGACGACCCTGGTACAGAGTCTCCCTCCAGTATATTGAACACCCACCACTATTTACCACTAAACCTCAGACCTCAGAGGCACTTAAATATAAAAAATCCGGCCGAGTGCGAGGTGGGCCCACGTACCGAAGGTTCCGTACAAAATAATATCTCAGTATTTAAGTTCTTAACTATGTACATATTTGTAGTTTTCAGATTTTGTCCTTGGCATGAGGTCTGCATGAGCATGAGACCTGTTTAGACCTGAGACCTGAAGAAGTTTGGCAAGAAGCACTCGTGCCAAATTATATAATTCTAGATCAACGGGTGAAACCATATTTGTTTTATTACAAAACATGGTCTAAACATAGTCCTGGTTTAAACCCGATGCTGTCTCTATCTATATATAAACACAACTGAAAGCGCACTAGGTTTAAACCAATACTAATTTCAGACCAGGGGCCCTAGCATGGTCGCTTATTAAAGGTTAAAACAATATTAAAACAGAGATATATCTTGCTGCGTATAGCGCCATCCCGCTCTCAGCGCGGTTTTACATAATATTGTTTTAAGCGATCATGGTTAGGGGATTGTAATAAGACCACACAGGTTTTGATTCCCTTGTGAAATCGCAAAATTTTTACATTAAGCTCCAGCAGATCCCAGACTCGTTTAATGTTGGGTGCTTTACAGTTAAAGGAATTGAAACCCTCAATTTCATTTTCCCTTTTCTTTCTTCTTCCATTCTTCTCTTTTCGCAAAGGCTGTTTTCCGAAATATTTAGTAGAATCGTTCAATATTAATTTCGAGACCAGAAAGTTGACCTTTGCAGAATGACTAAGTTTGCTTTTGTAGCGAAGCAAAGTAACAGTTATATTACGTAGCAATTACCCGTAGTCCCAATCTGGAGCAGTGGGTCTACGGGGAGAAAAAATTACCCATGGACCCACTGTGGGTCGTAGCAGTGGGACCATGGTTAAAAGGTCAATTTTATATATACGGTTACTTTTTTATCACCCTGAATTATTTTAGTGGCGGTTCAGGACACGCTAGTAGAATGATTCAAAAATTAATAAAATAAATATTACATAATCCCCATACAAACTTTCACCCCCTTTTCTCCCCCTTGAGGGGCGATTTCTGCGATAAAAGCTATCCAATGTCTTTTCCTGGGACTCAAACTATGTCTTTACCAAATTTCATCTAAATTGGTTCAGTAGTTTAGGCGTGATTACGTAACACACAGACAGACAGGGTTACTTTCGCATTTATAATATTATTGTTAGGATGAATTAATAAAGGGTTGCTTGTTTTATCTATGGTCCTAATATTATTTTACGGATAACTTCGTGAACCACCTCGGCTGCTTCTAGGGCCCACCATTGAGGAACCAATGTTCTAGAAATTATTATTTCGTGGTTTTTATACCAAATAGTTTGGAACATTATTTATTATTTTTCGTCCAAAAATTTATATATAAAAAATCTGTATTTATTAACAAATAAAAGTTTTTAATTTACAAGGCTTACAGCCGGTTGCACCAAGTTTTACGTTTTACGATTTCATAAAAAGTAACAACTTAATACTTAAAAATGGGTCGTTTCACTTCACTAATAAATATATAATTCGCGCCGTACATTCAACCTTTTTAAACGTAAAGGATAAAATAAAACTACAATTGAAACTAGATTATGGTGCAACTCATACGTATTTATACTGTTACTTTTACGAAATCGTTAAACGTAAATTTGGTGCAACTGGCCGTTAATGTTTTTACAACGAACTTTCTGTCTTATGTCGCTACGAGCCGTTGATTCACGTAAACCATAATTATTTTCCGTAGCGCGCGAGCGCGCGTTACGTACATTGCGGGGTACATCTTGCATTTGTTTTTAAAGCCTAAAAATAAAATTTCGTTTCCCATCAATATATATTTTTTATATAACTGAATTTTAATAGTCTGAATGCGTTTATGGGTCTTTTTACATTGTGTATAATATGACAGTGTTTGAGCAAAATAGCACTTAAAAATATCGATGTAGCTCACCAACCACTGTGTGTGTCGTAGCACTCGTAACATAATTGCTACAGACTCTATTTCACTCCTTTTATTGCTACGCTTGTAGCTGCTCCGTAGCAAGCGTAATATTGGATGTTTGTTAATATCCTGCTACAAAACTACTTGCTACGCTGGGAATTATTTGAGTGCTCGTTATCAAATTAGTAGGTAAATAATTAGATTATAGAAATATAACACAGTGCAAACATGCACAAAGGTAGAATTGGAAAGGTGAATCTCTAAAGACGATCACTCCCAGCCAACCTCACCGGATATTTGGTAAGATTATATTGCAGGAAATCTAAAAATGTACAGTAAAGGTTGCGTACATTTTCAAAATTGATACTTTTTTCTATATTTTCGGTTTTTCTGTCATGTAATGACATTAAACGGTGCTAATGCAAACCTTTCTAGTTAAATTACAGCTATTACTTCTACTATTGCCTTGAACCAGTGCACAATCGCTCATAACAGCTTCCTCGCTGCTTTGGCTGAGTCGGGAAGAAATAGAGAGTTTCTGATGTGGGACGAAAATCTGTGGAATTAAAAATAAAAATAGGCCCCCTGACTGGTAAAAGTTTAATTTTGTAATCATTATAATTATATTTTTAGGTTGAACTGCAAACGAGTCTGTTGTTAAATATTTTTTCCACAAAATCGATGTGAATGTTCGCAGTTGAAATACTTTGTTAGGTTCAGAATGTGTCTAGCAAGGTTAAACTTCGACCAAAACTAGGCGACAACAGAAATTGCCGTGTTTAATTAGTGACTGTACAAATGGATGTAATCAGGGGATTCCGAGTCCTATCGTATATTATACTTAAAAGCAAATACGACAGCCAGTGAAATTAAGCTGAGTTTATTTAAGAGGAAACACCAAATTCGAGAGAATTCAAAAATAGAGATTTGTAAAAATTGCTGTCGTGCTGTGTGTCCTAACAACTGAACTGAGCGCGATAGGGACAACTGCAGCTGGGGCCGAAAATAGCTATAAAAAGTACACAAAATATACGTTTCGTAGTTCCCTGTTTTCTCCGCGAAAAATTGACCGATTTAATAGCTTTTTGCGTTAAAATTAAAGCAAGGCTTTATCTGTGTTTCTGTAATTTGCTATTGTCATTAGACGTGGGTCGTTACGTTATTTTCAAGAAACGTAACGAAACCGGTTTCTTGATCGGCGTCACCTGTTTCAAAACTAGTGATTTTTGTAACTAGCTATTTTTATTCAGCTATTGTGATTGTTTGCATAAATACCTCCACCAACTATACAGTTACACACGAAACGAAAATAAATTAAATCACTATTAACGTGTTTGTAGCTATACAGTTAAATCAATAAATTTACTTCCCTTCATACTTTATTCAGGCTAAGAACTGACAGCATTAAATGTATTTATGATTGACTAGCTTTCCGCTCGCGGCTTCGCCCGCGTTATTATTGTTTTCCCGTGGGAATTTATATTTTCCCGTAGGAAAAATAATTTTGTAGCCTATTTAAGCCCGGATAATAAATTTCGTAGAAATTTGAGCAGATTTTAAAATTTTCCATAGAAATTTTCAACCCATTTTGCACCCTAAGGGGGTGAATTCCAATAAACCATGAAACACGTGTTCAATTAAATATTTTAAAGTATTTACTAGGAAATTATGATTTTAATAACATTTTTTTATAATTTTATTTGTTTTATTTCAATTTTATGATAGGTAATTGAGTTTATGACCCTATCAAAAATCTTTTTGGATCTAAGTTAACATTTAAATACGTCAATTGGGCAACGACTCACACCCTACAATCACAGTAATATAATAACGCATTTACAAAAATCACTACTTGTAATTTGTCTCGAAACTAGTTATTCGGTTACATGCCGCGTAGCTAGTTATTGTAACTAGTGACGTGAAATAACGCCCACGTCTAATTGTCATATAATCTTATTGAATTTGTTTGCTGGAAGTTTGAATACAGCAGAAAATTCGATTTTTTAGGTTTTTGAAGGTTTAAAATCTTTTTTAATAATTAACTTAGTTAAAAAAGGACAACATAGAAACATGTTTATAGTGGCCATTAATTTTATTGGAAAAATTAGAGCCTATTTGCTCTAATTTTTCCAATAAAATTAATGGATTAATTCCATTATCCAGGAAGGAAATAGGGGACATTGGAAAGGAAAAACGGTCTGTACGACTTTCTCTTAACTAGTGGGGATTTCTGAAAAAAGCAACCCACTGGTGGGGATGTTACGGTGGGTATTAATGGAATAGATTATTGCAACTTCTACACGTCACAATTTGGAAATTTTCTTGCAGGGGTTGCAGATTATCGGATCTCACAACCACATGAACTGTAGTAGGCGACTGAAAACGCTTACCATCAGGTAGTCAGTCTGCATTTTTCTTGTGTGTAATTTTACGAGGCAACCATAACTAACGTATTACTTGTTCAAGGCAACAAGACTCCCATAGGTATTCAAACCTTGCGTCTAACTAATATAAAATTAAACGAAATGGCTGCTCCATTGATTTTTTCACCTGGTACAGTCAGCTTCCATTCAAGCTTTACATGTACACTACGAAAACCGCCACTATTACGAACGACATAAGAACGGTCCAACAGTCAAATAGTATAGCTTGATAAGATGCTTACTTTACCCTACACCTATGCCTCATGGTATCCCCACTGGTATCGAGGGATAAAACAGACATGCGTTTCGACTGAAGAGTAGAAACAGTCTCTCCTTCATGCCCTCTTCCTGTCCTTCTTGTAGTAAGGAGCCTAGGTGATATTCGAAACTATAGTACGAGATACACGACGAGAACGACGACGACGTACGACGTACATTCAAGATAAGAAAGTTCACTTGACAGGTCGAATTTTTCCATACTAGTTTCCGTGATTAAAAATAATTATTATGTTTTAAAAATATAATTTATCTCTAGGTTATTTTTATCAAAAATGCAATAATTAATTCCACATTAAATAAAAACAAGAATATCAGTCTAGTTAAATAAAATAATAATTCTGAAAAAAGATTTGTTTAAAGTTTACAAATAAAATATTTGTGGAAAATATAAGTGCCGATTCATGACTCAAATAAATACTTAAAAGAAATATTTTATCACAATTATAAATAATTATGGATGCGGGAGGCGCAGGACCGATCGGTATGGAGATCCTTGGGGGAGGCCTATGTCCAACAGTGGGCGTCTATTGGCTGATATGATGATGATAAATAATTATATTTAACTGGACTGATATTAATGTTTCTATTCAATGTGGAATTAATTGTTGATAAAAATAACCGAAGATATTATATTTAAAACATAATATTTTTAATCACGGAAACAGTATGCATGAAACGGAGCAGTTCGACCTGTCAGGGGAATCTTCTTATCTTGAATAGACTTTCGCGGAGTATTGTCTTAGTGCATTTATTGGGTGTGACGGGTTGACGTCCAGCGCGGTATAGGGAGACCAGGTGGAAATAGTACAACATTAAGACTTGAACGGTCTTATTACAACCTGGTTTAAACCTAGTCTAAAGTTAGTCTTGGTTTAAACGTAGTGCGCTTTCACTTGTGTCAATATACATAGATAGAGACAAAGTGGTAAATTAAAATTAAGGAATGTTTTTATTCATAACTTAGACTACAGCAAGGGTCCCTCAATAAAGGTGTGATCAAAGCAGACATGTCCGCTGCGGTAATCGTTTAGTGTGAGACGAGTTTGTAACCGTATATTACTGCAAAGAGTAGAATTTCGGTTTTACGGAGCAAACGGGGTTCCGAACTAGACGTTACGGAGCCGTCAACTAATAGCTTGTGCACCCTGCCGTCTAACAGACGAAGCTCAGGCCCCCTAGACAAATGCCACACGCTAACTTTTCTACAGTCGTTCCGCAAAAAAATGTATGGAGATGACATTAGCTGCGGAAAAAATAGCGTGAGGTTGTCGCAGGCTTATGTTGATAAGTTAAGTTAAGTTGTTGCAAATTGATTTGCATATTAGATGTAAAATAACATATAACACACACACGCACAGAGACACACACACACACACACACACACACACACACAAACTCACACATTAAATAACTAGATTAAATAGTTTAGAGGTAATTTTTAAAAATATGTAGGTCATTTCTATTCCAATTAATCTAATTCGTATTATTTACATAATATGAATAGTAGGGGCAGTAACATAAAATAAAACATACCATCAGAAATACATAATGTTGACTAATTTGACATAAGACACTAGGAAGGAACTGGTACCTATAGTACAGGCTCGGCCTAGTTTAGGTACTAGTACATTGTATACTGCCTAATGTTAACAAATAAATAAAAAGTTCATAGTCTTAGTGGTTAATGCACCGCTCACCGACTGCACCGACACATACTATTATGACCTGTTCGACACGCGACTTAACATTCGTTTTCCTACAACGCGCAAGCCGTTGCACTGTTGGTCAGTCGCACGAGTGGTATCTGTTCGGTGTTGACGGTAGCAAGCAAACTTCGCTTAAAACAATAACACAGTCTAAGTTCTAACCCCCTTACTTTGTTCTTTATTGTGACAAATTTGTATATATCGCGTCTCACTTTACTTTAAGATGTGAAAGTAGGTATGTATACTAGTTGTAACTCATGTTATTATCAATAAAGTATTTGTATTTGTATTTTGTATTTGTATGTCATATCCATACATTTTTTCTGGGAACGACTGCAGAAAAGTTAGCGTGTGGGCATTTGTCTAGGGGGGCAGGTGCTTCTCCAACTTGCACTGGGCGTGAGCGATAGAACGGCGATAAGATTCCTCTTGGGAAATATTTATACCCAGATCCGAGTGGATTGTAATACCCAGAGAGAAGATAATCACACCCCTATAGGTTTGGTTATCTTCTTATCTTAAGAAACTACTTAGTAGTTTCTTTAGAAACAGTCATTTCTTTCAGAAACCTGTTTTACTTACCACCTTACCCAAAGTACCAGCCACCACCTTAATCAGCAGTATTACCTTACTCAGCAGCAACCAAACCAGTTTCAGAGATCAATAATATTAAAAGGTCAATGCAAAAGTTTATTTAAATTCCCAAACAATAGAGAAGGTAGAAATAAATAAAAAGATATATGAGATCAGGTATTTTATTAAATAAATCGTACTCGTATTTTTATCACAAATTCGCAACCCTATTTCTACAAAAACTCCTTTATACATAATTATTTTTCATGAACTCTTAATTAAATTAATTTCTTTTAAACATTAATAAAATAGCTCTCTATATAATAATAGTCAGAAATATCCACAGCACTCAATTGAGCTATCCATTTTTTTATTATATTAAATGTATATAATTTTGTTTCGATTATTCGAAATATCATACACATAAATATAATTTTTATAAGAGTACGGCATAAGTGAATATGAATATTATAAGTGAAATAAATAAATATTTATACATTAACACGATAGATTTCTATAAAATTTAATTTTCCAATAAATTTCCCCAATGAAATAAAAAATAATTACAACGCTGTGAATCAGTAATGCCCATATCTCTACAATTGCTACTAAAATAATTACTAATATTTGGTATTATTATTTGTCCCCCCCCCCCACACTTTAATATTTTGGATACAGGCAAATTACAAAGACCATACCCATATACATAGTTTGAAAATTACGGTCATTGCAATCTGTATGTCTCTTTTACTATAATCTCTTTTACTATAACCTATATTGTAATCGAGAACGAAGCTTATCTAACCGATAGACAGAGGTCTATTAGTTTCTTGGCCTTGCCGCTATAATATGGCGCTATTAGTATTAATGTGCGTACTGCATCGAACCAATGTTCAGTCACACATTGTTTCTTACAACGTTTTGTTACAGCGTTTTTGTAGAATCGATACTCCATCGCAGTGTTTTTCAATCTTTTTAAATACGCTACTCTGTACAGGTTGAAAAATTCTGGCGACCCCCTTGGGCCATAGACAGATAAAAAATATTATAATAAAAAAGCCCTTCCTCAATGTGGAACCTTGCCTTTTTTCTTTTGTGGCGACCCTCGGCGTAAGTCGCGACCCACAGATTGAAAAACACTGCTCTTTGTAATATTGCATTTATCTCATCCAATTATAGTATAAATCGAACGATTTGTATGGGGGATTTCAAAATTAATTTCACAATTTCGAATTTTTAATAACGCCATAACTTTTATATGACTATGTTTATATGGTTGGTTTCGGCTTGATAAGTTGTATACTAAACACCTTGTATAATACATTAAAAGTACCTAAATGTTTTATATATTTTAATAAATAAATCATTTGTCTTCATATGTTATGTACAATAAAGAATTATATAAAATAATAATGTCAAAATTTAACACCGACCGTTATTGTACAGCTGCGGTATCACCAGACCGATGTAATTGCATAGGCATAAGATAGATAATATTTTATTGAGATATACGAATATAAGCCGGAAGTAACATACGTAAGGCTTTTAGCGAGAGATATAGGATAACAGACAAAGGGTAGCCATATAGCTATTCCACGCACCATACATCCGACGTTTGTCAAAGAGCGGACATTCACAGAAAGGTCACGCGTATTTGTTGATGTCAGATCAGATTTTACGCAATATGAGTGGCAAGTAAACACTTGAAGCGACATCCGCAGAATGGAATAAATTTACAATACCTCGCATATAAATCTATCACTATTTTGAAAATTAATGGAATGATCTAAAAATATAATTATCAGTTATGTCTGATACCAAAAATATCGAACATAGCAACCTAAATGTTGAGATAGTATCATATTTATTTCGTAATGATTTATGGATAAGTATGTTACTCTTCAAACTATTTTTGTAATTTGATGAGATATTTATAACAAAAATAACCCTGATGATGAGTGAGTCAGTCGGTTAACATTTTTCACTGATATTTCAAAGCGACATTTTACGAGTAGTAGGTACACACAATGCTAGCGTTATTATAAAAAGTGTTAATTAAGTAACGTAAAACCTCAGACTCCGCAACTTATTTTTATTATTAAAGAATTATGTAAATTATAAAAAAAATATGATTAAATAAAATAGAATTTGAAAAAAAATCCATTTATTTTTGATTTGTTGCATTTCTCGAAAATTTTAAACTCTATGGTCGCGCGCCTGCGATTACTATTTGCCGCTTAGCCGTTGTGCCGCCATAACGAGATAAAGACGACAGAGTTAAGTTTTTTTTAATGCCCACCTGATGGTAAGTGGTAACAGTCACCTGGTGACATACATGTGGTTCCTGTGAGATTCGCAGCAAAACTGCAACCCCCCCCAAGAACCACAGTGTACGTTGCCAACTTGTGACTTAAGATGTAAAGTCACGGTACCCAGTAATTTCAGTGCCATATCTTACCCTTCAAACCGAAACACAGCAATGCAATCACGGCATTGAGGCAGAAATAGGTTAGACGGAGGTACCCGACCCTGGTACAGAGTCAAAATTCAAAAAAGTGTTTAGTTGAAAATCAAATTTTGCATAACATTTGACCCATGAGATCCTATTATTTGTGTAATAGATATTTCTGTTTTTTTTTTTAATTTATTTTATGTATTTATTATAAATTATTTAGTATGTTTTTATTATTATCAATTATTTTTCTTTACAATTTGATCGTCTTCTGCTATAAATGCAAATATTAATAAGTAGGTAGGTAGGTATATTACACCTTTCGCGGGTCTTTTATGAAATAAGCAGATCCTTTGTACATTTTGTCTTCTGGGTTGTTTGTGCTATCATGTTTTATGCGTACAAAAATTGATAAATAAATAAATAAGAAATTGCATAAAAACAATGAAAGATCGAGCAAGATTAAATAAAAGGTTAAGTCTGTATATTTTTTTTCAAATAAACTTTTTTACAAAATATATATTTAATTTAAATTATATCTATATATTTTTATAGTGTTACAAAATGAGCCATTATAAAAACATAGGATAGGATTTCAGGTTAGAATTTACTCAATAGCTCTAAAATTACTTTCAACACATGACAATGTTTGACAATAATAAATTCGTTGATAACAATAGTTATGTAATTTAAACTCGATTTTCTGGTCTAACTAATAAATAGACAGATCAAAATAAAATTTTAAGCTACATCAAAAATATTTTATCATCTAAAACAACATGCTAGTGGATATTTCTGATTGGCGAGATGGCTAATATTATAATTTAACGCACTTTGATTCGAATAAAAACGCTTTTAAATCAATCCCTACTTCAGTGCTTGCTCCGTTTGCATTTCTTTATGGTGAGTCTCCAAAACGCAAGCCTAAAGTCTGGGGAATAAAAGGCGTATATGAACGGATTGATGGCAGAGTTAAACCAACCGAGCCACGTCAATATGTACATCAATACAGGATTAACGTATCCCGAAGGAATGAATGGCGTAAGTAGATAGTATAAGAAGAAAGGCAGCCAGCAGGCCACAAATCCGCCGACAACTAAACTCAACGTTTGTGCGGTTTTTGTCTCTCTCCTAAGAGAAGACACCCTGTTATTGTCTATATGGTCTCTCATGGAATGATTTCTGTGTCTGGTTGTGTTTTTATACTTGAAGTTGGCTTTGAAGGTGACTTCGTTATAGAATCGCGATTCCTTCTCCTTACTCCCTTTGTAGAATTTGGATTGGCGGTTCCTCTTCTCCGCTTTGAAGCAGCAGGGACACTTGTGGTCGCCCTGGGAGGAGCATTCGCTCTGCTGAGTGGAGTTCTTGGAGACCTGCTTGGAGGCGCTCTGCCGGAGCGACAGCTTGTCTGACCCGGAGTCTGACTCTGTTCGGATGCAGGATAACTTCCCTTTCTGAAAAGAACAACAATTTGTCATCACCATCAGTGATAGTTAGGAGTGATAGATTCAAAAGATATATATCTGACGCAAGGAGCGATTATATCAGTATATCACTTCAGTTTCAAATATCTGATATATTTGAAACTGAAGTGATATGCTGATATAAGCTCAGTAAGTAACTCTTTCAGTCGCCTGAGATGTCCGAGAGCATTGAAACCGCATTGAATTCTTTCACTCGGCAGGATTTTATTAGGTGACTGATTTTTAATATTCACAACAGTATTAAGAAAATTATTCGAAATATATATGAATACAAATTAATTATAAATCTCTTTATGAATGCTAAACTCCATATAATAAATGACTTAATAAAATTTAAATAAAAAATTTACAGACACAGAGCACACATTCGTTATATCACTGATACATCAAAGAAACACTGAGTCACTGAATGATCTAGTTTCTCAAGCATCAATGCTTTGGCATGAATTACTCAACTGAGCTAAAGAGATATTGATATAAGTGATATATATCAGCAGTTCCAAAAGATACATATCTCTATTTTCCTCTCAGTGATATACTCTGCAAAAGTCTACAATGAAGCAATGCGGACCGCATTGAAGAAGAGATAGACCGCTACGTCTTTCGACATTTTCTATAGCTTCTTTGTCATTTGACGTTTCTATAAATGTAAAAGGTTTGAATGGCAGTATTGATAGTTAAACCACTCAAAGTATCAACAATTCAGTACTCTGGACGATATGTAATCCTAATATATCGATATCTAGGTTTTATAGTATCAATCATAAATTTGACATATTTCAGAAGTCTAAGAGAAAGAAAACTTATATATAAAAATCTACAACTCCTTCGATCCGGGATCATTCGCAAAGATATAATAAACATGAAGAAACCTTAAATAATCGCAACCAATATCTGTATCACTTAAAGACAACCTAACAACAACCTTGACTCCTTTACCGAGAGCTGATTTTGCCGTGACAATCATGTACGTGTTTCTTGTATCGTAAGAACATAAGGCGTATAAGTAGTGTTCAGTATAGCAATACATTCATAAATTATTCCACGTATTTAGCCTTTCGTGAGCACTCCTTTAATCCGTGTGAAATTACGTGACTCGGCATTCCGCCGAATTTGATGATAGAGAATGGAAAAATTCAAATTCACTTATACTCGCATTGCTTAACACAAAGCCTGCGAGGTGACTGGCGATTTTTTTGTGATGTGAAACCCGTATAATATGAGTGGAGGTAGAAATTTGGTTAATTCATGTTCTTGGAACGGAGTATAATAATTTTTTCATACGTTCACACGCCGTTCAACTATTGCTGTAGCAGTAATAGCGGTAAATGTAGAAATACTTGCCAAGTTTATATGATTCGTATCATTACAGCTCATATACGTCCTCAATGAGAGGCTCGAGCCTACTCTTATAAGGTGTTTAGGCCTTAGTCAACCACGCTGGCCCAGTGCGGATTGGTCGACTTCACATACACCTTTGAATTTCTTCGCAGATGTATCCAGGTTATCTCACGATATTTTCCTTCACCGTATGAGTGTCGGCCATATGAAATTCGAAAAACACATTGGTACATGGCAGGATCGAACCCCGGACCTCCCGATTAGAAGGCCAGTGCCGAGTCTTCCCATGAATTTACTTATTTAGTTTTTGACTTAGATCAATCGCCTCATGAAGTTTTCAGAGATATTAACTAACTGAAAATTTTATGTATAGGATTCACTGCCACTGCCATTAACAATTATACTCGGCTTCGTCCTCGGGATTAGCAAATAATACTTGTAGTAACGCCTAGTGATACGCCAGTCACGCACTTTATTTGAGGGTATAAATAAAATTTAAAATGAGTCTCACGTCAACAAGGTGGGCGACCTATCCGCTCGCTTCATTCGCTTTTTAGTGCTCGCCACGATCACACTCTCGCGTCTTAAAAGTTTTTACTTTAAGTGAGGTAGTGCTTATTTATAATGCCTAAGCGGAAAAGTGAGGAGGATTGTCAAATCTGTTGTGTAAGTTTAAAAAACTCGAAGTGTTACGAAGATGCCGTACGCGGAGTCTCAAGGTTAGTCATTGTGTGAATAAGTGCATTTATTAGTGACTATGGCCGAAAATGTCATTTTCTATTTGCTGCCCGTACAATGCTCGTTTGATAACGGGCAGAAGTATGATAAGTCAGCCATCTTGTTATATTCTCATAAGTACTAGAGAAACTTAATTAGTTAATGACGAATTATACCTATAATGGTAAATTTGTCACGTTTTTATTTTTTACTGGTTTCCTCTGAAATGAAGTTTTATAATCCAATGAAATAGTTTTACGAAAACTGTTAAATAAGATTTATTTCATACCTACCTAGTGGGCTTATTTTGTATGAATTTTTATGACACTATATCTCTAAGAAGAAAGTTTACTAAATAATAGTTATTGCTACAGTGATTATTCACTAAACTGGGCTTGCGTACCTCTCTTTGGGGTTGCACTACCCAATAATAATTTTGCGAACAGTATTTTAGGATTGTTCCTTAACTGATTAGCAGTAATAATAATTATCCAATCGTAACATGCACCTACTTTTTATGATTATATACTAAAGAACAAATACAGTATATACATAGTGGTAATGGTTACCTATCCTGGTTTGCGAACTTCTCTTTGGAGCTGTACTACCTTATGGTAATGGTAACCTCTCCGGGTTTGCGTACTTCTCTTTGGAGCTGTACCACCCTATAAATTAGTCTCGCGAACAGTACTTTGGTCTGTTTCATGACTAATGGAGATATCGGTGTA
Source organism: Schoenobius gigantellus (assembly GCA_963935595.1). Lineage (NCBI taxonomy): Eukaryota > Metazoa > Arthropoda > Insecta > Lepidoptera > Crambidae > Schoenobius > Schoenobius gigantellus. The sequence goes on along the minus strand of OZ012562.1, from coordinate 17,533,955 downwards.
TTCATAGTGGCAATGGTTACATATCCGGGTTTGCGTACTTCTCTTTGGAGCTGTATCACCCTATAAATTAGTCTCGCGAACAGTACTTTGGTCTGTTTCATGACTAATGGAGATATCGGTGTATTCATAGTGGCAATGGTTACATATCCGGGTTTGCGTACTTCTCTTTGGAGCTGTACCACCCTATAAATTAGTCTCGCGAACAGTACTTTGGTCTGTTTCATGACTAATGGAGATATCGGTGTATTCATAGTGGCAATGGTTACATATCCGGGTTTGCGTACTTCTCTTTGGAGCTGTATCACCCTATAAATTAGTCTCGCGAACAGTACTTTGGTCTGTTTCATGACTAATGGAGATATCGGTGTATTCATAGTGGCAATGGTTACATATCCGGGTTTGCGTACTTCTCTTTGGAGCTGTACTACCCTATAAATTAGTCTCGTGAACAGTACTTTGGTCTGTTTCATGACTAATGGAGATATCGGTGGTTTTCAGAGCAAGAACGTAATAACAACGTTTTAAACCTGCAGGCCTATTACGATCTCACGGTTTTCAAATAATATCATATATCATAGTGCAAAGCGAAAATTATGATTTTCGGTCAGATTTTTGATCATTCGTTCGTTATATGATATTGACATCATCGAAATTATGCCATAGTAATGATATCATTGGAGATCGGTAATACGAAATGAAGCATTTCATGATTTATTATGCCATGTCATACGATGAAAGATTTATAATTGGCCTACTGCTCGATGGGATTATTGGTTCTGAGCCACGTTCGGAGATGCAGGTCGACCTCGACCCAGAACCCGCCGAAGTGGCTACGCCCGCCGTTTATATCTTCTGTGCCGTCATGACGGTCACCCCCGTGGTGGTCGCCACCACCGCCACCACCGCCGCCGCCGGCGCGCCTGAGCAAGTGACGGATACCGACGAGCCTGGGTCAGCTAATACGATGCTAAACACCACAATACTTGAAATATTGGGCGAGGATCCAACTATTTCGAATACTTTTGGAGCCGACATTCACAAAGACTTTGCAGTTAAGTTGGAACACACATTAATGTGAAATACCTTTCGCTGACTAACTGCAAACTAATTAATGCTCCCGTAGGTACTGAATGCCGAAATTAAGGTGGCTATCTCCGATATAAACGCTAAACGTTATAAAAATATCGAAATTAGGCAAAAACAAGTTTCTACGGCTATTTCATGCTTGAACCAAGCTATTAATTCGCTGACCTCGAAAAATAACAGTGACCCAGAATTAATAAAAATGTTGATGGACACAGAACGTATTCTCTGTGACTTACAATACCGGATTCAGTCATACGACGGAATTTTATTCTGTCTTCCCTTAAAAAGGACATGAAAGACCAGCTTCAAAATACTTAACCATTTTTTATTCATTCATTAGGCGAAAACCTGTCAGAAATTATTAAGACTGCAAAGGCGATAAATAAATAGGGTGCAGAGTAAAAAAAAAAAAAAAAGCTTTAATAAATTTATAAAAGCAGATCATTTAAAAATTGAAAATTTACGCTCAGTGCTAAAATTTAAAACAAAAAATTGTTTCATGACAAAAATAGATTTAAAAGATGCCTTTTGACCCTAATTCAGAAAATATTTAAGATTTCAAATTGAACAAGAACTATTTGGCTTGAGTACTGCACCATCAAGGCAATAAAACCAATTGTCCGATTACTCCGTTCTGCGGACCTAAAATCAACTAATTATTAAGATAATTATTGGCCAAATATACAAACCAAAAAATTAATTACCTCTCTTTGATTTTAATTAACGAGGCCAAAAGTTTAATGATACCTAGTAATATATGTACATTTTTAAGGTTTCGTTCTAATCTAGACTAAAAATTTCCAGATCACAAATCAGAAATTTAAAAAAAAAAAAAATGGTTAACTCTTAAAAGATGTTGAATACGTCAATTCGCACAAATAGTCGAATTACTAGTCTCAGTTTGCCCTCAGTTTGCCAGCTTTATATAGTATAGATATTCGAGCGCATTTAAGTAATTAAACTTAAAATCATCATTAATGATAATTATGATAAATTTATAAATATCCCTAGGAATGACGCAATACAAATACCGTTTTGTAAAATCAAACATGATACACATGATCTGGAAATTTTCTCAGACGCCTCAAATACGGGGCTGTACGTGGCAAAGAGAAGGTTAGCGGGTTGTGGAGCATTCAGGAGAGAACACAATACATTAACTACCTAGAAATTCTAGCTGCTTTTCTAAGATTAAAAGTGTTCGCCAAAAATGTAAGTACCTAGTTGTCAAATTTCTCCGCATCGACAACACTACAGTAATCTCTTACATCAATACAATGGGGGGTATTCAGTTCCCCCACTTCACTGACATCACTCGTCAACTATGGCAGTGGTGTGAATGTCGCAATTTGTATGTTATGGCTTATTACATTAGCTTATCAGATAATATAACGGCAGTTGCCGAATCAAGGCGGGTACATCCTGACATAGAATAGGGAGCTCAATATGGCACGCTTAACTCCTATAGATCCACGCTCGCCCTACTTAGGGGAAAATAATTTACGAGAAGATGACAGAGTAAGAAGATATTTTAAAGGAATATTTCGGTTACGCCCTCCCTTGCCCAAATATGTGGGATACTTCAATAGTTATTAATTATGTCAGCCAATTTTACGCCAATGAAACATTGTCTTTTGAAAAACTTTCGAAAAAACTCATCACTCTCATTGCGCTGTTGACAGCACACAAAGTACAAACATTGTCCTAGATTAATATTAAAAGTATTGAAATCTTTCCTTCTCTTCATAAGTGCTAAAAAGCCTTATAATGCTGTCGGTTCCCAAACCGACTTTATTCACTGACTTAAGTCAGTGAATAAAGAACACACTGCGCGATAGCGTTTTTGATCTAAACATATTTACCGCGCACAGCACGCCGCTACATCCGCGGCTCATCACCTAGGTGTCGGCCTAGATCAAATAAGACGAACCGCTGGATGGAGCGGCTCTTCAAGCACATTCTATCGATTCTATAATAGAACCATAAGTAATGTCAATACTAATGGAAATAATTATTTTGCCAGAACAATTGTTAATAACACGAGTAATTCAAATGATGATTGATGTTTAATCTTATTAACATAAATTAATGAAAATTCAGGAATAAACAAAATATTTCACACTATTATCTCTATCTCTATATCTCTATCGCGTCGGTGGCGCAGTGGACTCGGCACTTGCCTTCCAATCGGGGGGTCGGGGTTCGAGACCCGCCATGTACCAATGTGTTTTCCGTTTCGAATTTCATATGTACATTTGTCTGACGCTCCTACGGTGAAGGAAAACATCGTGAGGCAACCTGCATACATCTGCGAAGAAATTCAATGATGTATGTGAAGTCGACCAATCCGCACTGGGCCAGCGTGGTTGACTAAGGCCTAATCACCCTAATATAGGGTAGGCTCGAGCCCCTCGGTGGGGACGTATATGGGCTGTGATGATGATGATTATCTCTAAAAGTCTACAAGTATTATTTGCTAATCCCGAGGACGAAGCCGAGTATAATTAATGATTAAACGAACTTACCTGTACGTGAAGTTCAATCATAATTATACGAAGGCTTCGTCCGAAGGGATTAGCAACCCTCCCTCCCAACTACAAGTCCCCATTTTTGTGTGAAATATTCCGGATGCGGCTACTCTAAACTTAATGAAGCGAGCGGATAGGTCGCCCACCTTGTTGACGTGAGACTCATTTTAAATTTTATTTATACCCTCAAATAAAGTGCGTGACTGGCGTATCACTAGGCGTTACTACAAGTATTATTTGCTAATCCCTTCGGACGAAGCCTTCGTATAATTATGATTGAACTTCACGTACAGGTAAGTTCGTTTAATCATTAATTAAAAATTATTGGAATTTTACTTTTTGCGATACAGAGTAGCCTATTTTGGCTAGAATCACATGTTGACACACTCATAGAGTGAGAAAACGGATGTTAAATAAAGGAATACTGCATCTATACCTACATCTATACAAATAAATAAAATTGAAGTGTCTGTTTGTAATGTCAAAATAACAAGTTTTTACTAAATGGTTATGACTGTATATCAGGTACCAATAACAAAAACACAATTTAAAATGTTTTTGTCTGTCTGTCTGTTTGTTCCCGCTAATCTCCGGAACGGCTGGACCGATTTTGATGGGACTTTAACTATTAGATAGCTAATTATATAAGGTATAACATAGGCTTTTTATCAACTTCAACAAAAGTTACTATTCCACGCGGACGAAGTCGCGGGCACAGCTAGTTTATGTATAAAATAAATATATGTCACATTGCTTTCACGTGGCTTTTCACGTAATAAAGCTTTTTGGAGTTATGTTTATACATCACTGAGGCTTCGATATGTCATACTAATACTTGTTTTAGGAAAACGATCGACTGTCGGTTCGTTGTTGTTCTTCCGAAGTTCGTTTGTTTTCCTAACGTTCATTTGTTAACACAACATTAATTAATTGTTTACCATACATGTGTTTTTACTTAATGACAAACGGACTATTATCAAAATAGTAGATTGTTCACCGCGGGAAGAAAGCGACCGATCCCCAGCGAGGGAGTAGTTTGTGGGCCGAAGGCGCAGCGGAGGGCCACAAAACTTCCGAGGTAGGAATCGGACTTTCTCCCAAGTGCTACATACCTAGTGCTTTATACTACACCTGTGAGTAACATATAAAAACGTGTTTGATTGAAATTGTTTATAGAATTATATTAGTATGAAAATATTATTTAATTTGTATGGGTGTCATCTCAATATCACTTCCACTACTAGAATTCGACATTTTAACTATTATTACGTAATAAATTCACGTCGTAACACAAAATTACGATAAATAAATTCACAGATTTGATGAAAAATTCGGGCTTCTTTTCCTTTTTTTATGATAACACATATGTAGATCTGAGATCATACAGCCACCTTGCAGCGCGGCAAAACTCAGCGCAAGTCGTGGTGAGTGGAGGAGCGCGTCCCCCCGCCTCCACCCCGCCGAGGCTCTAACAGGTTAGAAATGGAATTTAGTATAACTTTTCCTCCCGTTTATTTAGGTCGTAGAAAAGACTAACTTTCTCTTTCACTTTTGAGGGAATAATGAGTGCTGTTCCGATCAGGTGTAGTATAAAATCTATTTTTTTCTGTCTTAATTATAGAAATTATTTTTCTCTAGTCCGGTTGACTGGTCGACTGCAGTTATGCGTAGAGATGGTATTTCGCGTTTGTGGTCTTATGCGTGTAAACCACCATACCACGAGCAAAAATGGTTGCTTTCACGTAGCTTTTTCTTAAATAATGCTTTTTGGAGTCGTGTTTAAACATTATTGAGGGTGCAAGTTGCGGATCCTAAAAGTTATTTTAAGTAAACGGTCGGTTGGCTTTTTAAAACGAATATAGACAATACGATTCTGTAAACTGAACAATTATTAATCTCAATAGCGCTACTGTTAATATAATCGTACGTTCCGATATGTCTTTACTTTCTGTCGTTTTAAACCTGCCTAGGTTTATTTTCGAGGATAAGAACTATTCTTCATCCTTCCCCACATCTCAAACTATCTCCATACTAAATTTCATCTAAATCCATACAAACTTCCACCCCCCTTTTCTCTCCCTTAAGCAGTGATTTCTACGATAAAAGCTATTCTTTGTCCTTTTCTGGGACTCAAACTATGTCTGTACCAAATTTCATCTAAATCGGTTCAGTAGTTTAGACATGATTGCGTAACACACAGACAGAGAGAGTTACTTTCGCATTTATAATATTTAATAATAAGTGAGGAGTTTTACACATAACACGGAAGCTAGACCTTCATCTCACCTGATGGTAAGTGACGATATAGATAAAAGCGAGCTTCAATTGGACTACTCAACAACTGAGGAACTGGCTATTTATTTATTAATTTTTCGGAGAACCAACAGCTTTTACATCTGAATTTAAAAGTAACAGAATAGCAACAGAGAGCCAATTAAAGGTCCTCACAAATAGTTTACAAGTTAAAATTACATGTAATGTACGCAACACATTAAGGTTACAGCACACAAATACGACACAACTCAGATCAACACCTTTAAAAACACAGTAGTACTAATTGACTATCTAAAGAATTGCTGACTCAAAAGATTCCTTGTTGACGCAATTGTGCTGTTAAACAAGTCGATATTTAATCTGTCTGACAATGCGTTGAAATTATCGGCCGCCCGCAAGAGATATGTATTCTGTCTGTAGTTTGTAGAAACACAGGGAACATACAGGGGGGGATGGAATCTAAGATTTCTAGAGGGAACCCTCAACGAGAGTAGCGAAACCAGCTCTGGGCAATCTACAGAGCCAGAGGCAATCTTCAATAAAAACACTACATCGGAAATTTCACGACGAGTTTCTAAAGGAAGCAAATGATGTTTTCGGCATAAATCTAAATACTCTTTAGAGGCGTAGCAATCTTTAGCACGATAACACAAATATTTCATAAATCGCTTCTGGATATTTTCGATACGCGTTATGTATTTTTGATATCTCTGGTTCCAAATCTGCGACGCATACTCGAGGTGGCTACGGACAAAAGTACAATATAATATTTTAAGTGTTTTTATATTACTGAAATCTACAGAACAGCGCATTATAAATCCAAGGGCCTTAGAGGCCTTTGAAATAACATTATCAATATGTAAATCAAACAAAAGTTTACTGTCATGAAATACTCCAAGATCACGTACACTGATGTTGCGCTGCAGAGTAACCCCATCTAACATATATTCGAATGGTACTAATTCTCGCTTCCGAGAGTAGCTTACCACACTGCACTTCGACGGGTTAAGGTCCAAACAATTGTCCACACAATAATTACTCAAGCTAACAAGGTCATCCTGCAATAGGGCCGCATCATTTTCAGTATTTATAGACCTAAAAATCTTCATATCGTCTGCAAAGCATAGCAACTGCGATGATTGAAGACAGCTATCAATGTCGTTGATAAAAATGATAAACAAGAGAGGTCCCAGCAGAGATCCTTGTGGCACACCACTGGGAACCTTAACCCATCCAGATATATAATTGTTAACAACCACCGCTTGTGTCCGATTTTCAATGTAGGATGAAAACCATCGCAGCAAATCACCACTGATTCCAATTCCGCTGAGTTTCGAAAGAAGCAGTCCATGCTGAATTTTGTCGAACGCTTTACTGTAATCAGTATAGACAACGTCAACTTGGGACCCCTTATCCATTGATTCTGTAAGGTAATTGTTGAGAACAATAAGATTGGATACAGTAGAACGGCCCTTTAGAAAACCATGCTGGGTGAAGCTAAAAGAGTGTTGGAGTGCCCTATAGACCTGATCGTAGATAATTATTTCTAAGACTTTGGAGATAATACAAAGCTTAGAGATTGGCCTATAGTTGGAAACATCTGTCTTAGAACCCTTTTTGTGTACTGGAGTAATAAAAGCGCGCTTCCATATATCAGGTACAGAACCTTCGATCAATGATCTTCTGAATAGTAAAGATAGAGGTAGCGATATAGTCGCAGCACAATTTATAAGAAATCGTGCAGGAAGAGAGTCTGGTCCAGCTGACTTTGAAGGATCTAATTTAGAGAGAAGTTTAGCGACTTCATATGCATTTACTGCAATACTAGAGATGTCAGAAGTAGTTGATATCGAATATGAGGATGGAGGCGAAGATTTATGAGAATCATTACGAAATTAAGAAATTAGAGCTAAAGTAAACAGAAAAGGAATTGCAAATAGAATCTCCGGTATTACTTACTACATCGCCATATTTAAGACAGCTCGGAATAGTATTGGATTGGGATTTAGTTTTAATAAATGACCAGAAAGCTTTAGGGTTATCTTTAATGGAACACTCAACGGAGTCAACGTAGTTACGATAGCAAGATTTTTCAAGGGTTCTTACACGATTGCGAAGAAGTTTAAAGGATTCTTCATCCGAACTATTGCCATTAATCTTTAATTTCTTCAAATATTTGTGTTTCTCCTTTATTGCCTTCTTTAATGCGGATGAATACCATTTAGGGAATTGACTATTTTTTATCAATTAAGATGGAATATATTTATCTCTCAGAGATGTAAAAACATCATAAAAATAATCCAGTGCGCTATCGAGGGATCTAGATTGAACTTCTTTATACCAGTCAATTTCTGATATTTTTTTGTTAATAACTTCATAGTCACCCTTATTATAGAGAAACCTAACCTGCGGAGCACTGTCCAAAGGAACAAAATCGGCAAAATTCAGATCTATGGACAGGGCACCGTGATGCAGATCTATGGGCACGAGCGGTTCATCACTGCAGTCCGCGACAGTTACACTTTCATTGGAGAAGGCAAGGTCAAGGATTTTTCCACTAGCATTCTTTATATAGTTAAACTGATTCAAACCTATCTTACCTCTAATTGTGTCGAATCACAACAATGATATTTACGTTATTATAATGGCGACAAACTTAGGTATATGACCTAAGTGATTAGGCCTGAGTGGACCACGCTGGCCCAGTGCGGATTGGTCGATTTTAAAAACACCATTGAATTTCTTTGCAGATGTATGCAGGTTGCCTCACGATGTTTTCCTTCACCGTAGTAGCGTCAGAAAAATCATCATCATCATCATTTCAGGCGAGAGACGCCCACTGTTGGACATAGGCCTCCTCCAAGGATCGCCATACCAAGGCTACCCGCGACCTTCACCAGATCGTCGGTCGACCTTGTGGGTGGCTTACCAACACAGCGTCTCCCGGTATGCGGCTGCCACTCGAGGACCGAGGAGGTCCTACGACCGATGTGTCCTGCCCACTGCCACTTAAGGTTTGCAATTCTATGGGCTATCTTCGGATATCTGGAATATCTGGATCTTCTACGGATTTCATCATTTCTGATGTGATCCCGTAGAGAAACCCCGAGCATAGCCCTCTCCATTGCCCTTTGAGTGACTTTGAACCTTCTTATGAGACCAATTGTAAGCGGCCACGTCTCAGTCAGACAAATGTACATATGAAAAACGAAAAACATACATGGCGGTCTCGAAGCCCTACCAGAAACTATAGAATCTAACCCCGAATTTACAGATCAATACCCTGATCTCAACCACTTAACCACGGAGGCGGTGAATACATTATTGCTGGCGAATTATACCTTTTTTACCAGTTTACTACTGGTATACTATTATACCAGTTTTTCATACGTTGTTTTCTTCCTTAACAGCATCAATCATTTCGTTTGCTCTAAAGGAGACCACATACGAACAGTTCGCTGGGCCTTATTAAAATGTAATTTAATCTTAATAGGCCACACACACACAGGTTTCTATGAGATATCAGTCTAACAAACTTGCGAACCCATATACCTAGTAGTATGGCGACGACAATTGCGGCCAGCGTCGACCGGTCTCGGCCAGACATTCCGCGATTTCTCGACCAAAAGGTCATTGAGCTGTGGACTGCGGCCTGCTAATATGTGTCTGCCGAGCCGGTATCCGGTCCTTGTCGACGAAGACTTTGGCCGTTTGATAAGGCCACAAACTGCATGTTAATTGGTTGTCTGCGGTCTCATTAACACCTATAACAATACTGTTGTATTGATTCCAATTGTAGAAAATTTCATACACACTTTTTCTTATATAGATATACAATTTTATACAAACCTTTTCTTATATACCTATTTCCTTGAATTCATTTATTTCATTCTGCAAACAATATTTTTAATGCATTGCGAAATAAATTTCATTTATGGAATGCCAAATGTAGAGTCAGCGTTGCTTGGACCTTTTCCTTCACCCCAAAACCCTTGGTTTAAATTGCCGCCGTAAAAAATATTAAGCCATCAACTTAGTTGCTGGCGTCACCATGACTCCATCGTGCGGTTCGACCGCCATGTTGGGATAAGTCAGCAAAATGACAAATTCATTTTCTTGTTTGACTTTATGTTAAGGTAAATACAGCCATGACGAAAATTTTGTGGACATTTGAATTTTTTTTTTCAATGTTTATGGTGTCTGGTTTCCAACCTATCAAATGGAGTGTGCCTTTCCCAATGTAATTGGTAAGCGGGCGGATTCTATCCACACATTTTATTAATTATTTTAGTGTAAGCAGATGTAGAGCATTCTTTCGTTGTTCTATCGGCGTTTTAAAGATTCTATATTTATTATAGGAATGCTCGCTCGCTAAAATTTTACTCCTTGTATCATCCTCGGATTAGATTAGTTATGAGTGTTTTGTCTTATTTCCCCACATGTCGGCTGTCATATGTCAAAATAAGACAAAACACGAAGTAACTAAAAGGATGATCCAAGGAGTAAAATTTTTATTAATAAGGCCGTATAAGATCAAGAAATAATGCTCTTGTTCTAGCTCTAGTTCTTTGCTTGTTTGGTTTAAACGCACCTTAATGGATTTGAAAAAAGTTCGAATGTGCATTTTTTCTCAAGTGGTCACTGTTCAGCCAAAAATAAATAGAATAATGAAAGTTATATTTTTCAATATGACCGGGTTCGATTCCCGAACTGAGTATAAGTATTCATTAAATCTATTTATGCAGTTTTTCTTGTCACTAAAATCGATGCCATGGTTCCTAAGAACACATCTTATATGTCTTATAGTTACAGACTTGCCCATACTGACCGAACTAAATGTGCCATTCTGTATACTTGCCAACTATCAATATACAAGACTATAAAATACATACAAGACTATAAAACGAAAATGAATTTGAAACGATATTTCGAAGTTGATCTGCTTATACCTAATCAGCAGGTGTTAAAATGATTCTCGTGGTACAGCTTTCGTATTTGTTTTTGAAACTCAGTTTGCTTGATGACTCTGACGTCGAGTGAGAGAGCATTGCATAACAGGATTGACTGGACCACAGAAAACGAACTAAGAAAGAAGACGTGTACGATATCAGATTTGTGTGAGGGACATTTGAGGAAACCATTAAAGGTAGAACAAAGGGATCTTTCATGAGAGGCACATAGGAACTGAAAACTATTGTTAAGATGACTGGGCTGGTTGGGGCTATAAAGTAATGAATGGATTGTTGTCAAAGTTCTCATGTGCCGACGTTGTTAGATAACCATTTCAAACACCCGATGTTCGGAAAAATTATCTAACTTTTTAAATGCAGTTATTAAGAAGTCGGTCAAGTTTATTGAGTCGATCTCCATTCAAGTCATATATGTCTACTCTTTTACATTACATTATAATATCACTAAGCATATTAAATGAGCTTCTGTTTAGAAACTTTATTACCACGCTTCCACAGATCTTAACATTTTAAATTAAATACTAATACCCGTGAAAAGTCGAATAACCGAGTACCAAAATTTTTCGAATATTTGCAAGCCCTAAGTTATCCAGTTGTCATTATTATATGCATTTGATTTTAAACATGAATGCAATGAGTCCCAATCTATATAGACTAGGGTGTATCCAATAGGAAAGATATAAGAGACAAAACGTGAGCGTGAAAAACACAATAGCGCTGTTACAAAGCACAAGATAACGAAACTGTGTCGGCAACCCTAGCAGGCCAAAATATCAATGACCTGCTAGCGCGACTACTGAAGCGCTTACAATAGGCTGTTTCATAATAAGCGGACGTATTAGGGATGTCACCTACAAGAAATTAATAAATTCTTACATTTAGTTTTTTATAATTGATGTTGCATCTTATTGTAAAGTGATAAACATATAGTCGGTGTCAATTTTTATCAACATTTATAAAAGATTACATTAGTCGTAACATAGAATATTACCTAATAAAATGAAATGGTTCACGTGAACTGGGCCATATTTAAGAAGAAGCCAACCTGAAGAATCTGGTTAGAGGGCTTTTTATTTTACTTTTATGCCACTCAACACTGTTTTAAGGCAGGTGAGGTTCGATTAAAGACATTCGGTAGCAGGTGGAGGTAATGGCTCCAGGCGAGTTCAGTACAATACGTACTATATATTACGCTATAAAAAGGATATTACCGCTCCATTATTCGATTGTCGAATAAAAGTTGTGGGCGGTGCGCGAATGACTTACTCGGTGTTAAATCTTTATCGCAAAGTTGTCAAAGCGAAGACGTAACTGCGACCATCACATTGTAAAGTCAAGTTACGTTACGAAGGAAGTAGTGCATGACAAAAATAGTATTTGCGCGTGGATAAAATTGTCCATAGATAAAAAAAAACGGCCAAGTGCGAGTTGACCTCGCGTGAAGAGGGTTCCGTACGGTGTTACCTTGTTATTTTAATATCATGGACTTCTTATAGGTTTTCCTATAATCTATAAGTAGAAAACTAATATCTGTATTTTTTTCAAAATTTTAGCATCAGGAGTTTCGGAGATAAGGAAGGAGGGGGGGGGGGGGGGGATGGTAAATTTTCGTCTATTAAAAATACATTTAAGATCTTCACAACAAGACCTTTCATTTGATATGTATCACGATGCAGTTTTCATTATTTTTTAATTTTGCACCTTCCCCCCAAATATGACCTCCCATATACAGATTTCAACTATTCACGTTACACCTCCGCATTTGGGTCACAGAAATTGATATGTGTAGCAAATTTTAACTTAATCGGTCTAGTAGATTCGGAGATAATTGACTGTGACCGAGAGACAGACGGACACACGAGTAATCCTATAAGGGTTCCGTTTTTTTATTCGGACGTACCCTACCCTAAAAATATGTAAAAATTATACATATAAGGTGCAATATTTAAACTAAGAGATAAATATTAGACTGAGTTGCGCAACTCACATTAGAATAGGAGTGAAAAGTAGTCGTATGTCTTAATTATTAAACCAAATTCGATGTCCCATCTTGTCTATAGAGGGTCAGGGCAAATCTCAGGACCACCCCGGGATAGCCCACGGTCAGTGTCGTCCCGCTTGTGGGGGATTACTCTGAACTTGGAGGTAATGCCCAGACGGGGAGGCCTTTTTTTTTTTTTTTTTTTTGGCGGGGGGAAATGCGTAAGCGCACCGTACCCGCCGTTGGCTAGACGGCAGGCGTGTGTGGGGCTGGCCCGATGAAGTTCCAGGCCGACCCACTAAAACCCCCCGGTGTTCTCCCTGCCCTTGTGGGCGCGCATGGTAAGGTCCACACTGCGACTACCACTACCAGCGCGTGAGACGGGGAGGCCTATAATTAAGTTCGCCTTTTTACACAAAACCGTACATAAGGAAATATAAATAAAAAAATATAATCGCAGACTGTCAAAGCAGGTGGGCAGCAGAGCACCACATTCTACAGTCCAAATCTTTTGGTAGCAATACTGGGTTCCCCTGCACCGGTACCGTCACCTGAGTTTTCTTACATTGTATATAAGATTGCCATCAATATACCATGAGCAACTTACCTTACTACACTTAGTAGCGCTCGCTAGCTGGTGATGTCTTCTGGCGACCACGCAGGATATCCTCGCGTACACATACACCATGACAGCCATGGGCAGGAAGAAGGAGCCCATGGCGGAGAACACCACGTAGCCCGCGTTCTGGTTGTACCGGCACACACCGCCTTGGTTGTGGTCTGGCTCGTACCTGATGGGAAGAATTTCTAATGACATGGAGTGTTAAAATTTCCGGACATCTAGCAGGACCTAAATCTTTTTACGAGGTGGAATGCGCATTATATCTGCCGATAGCTAATTGGCAGGCCTTTAAGGGAATTCACCGGAACTCTATTCAGTGCAAATCGATTCAATTCAATTCAAAACCCTTTACGTATAAAATAGGTGGTTCGCAAAAAAATATAATCTGATCATTATGGATCCGTTGGGCACGAAATCGTTGAACAAAAATCACTGCAATTATAAATATTTAAATAAATTGACAACTTAAATAAAATATTTTTCTATTAAAGGTTATTATATGATATTGTATTATTACATTTATTACATTGCTTTTCATTATTAATTTTTAGATTAAGTAGGTATATTAATATATTTTTTAAATATTTTACTTTGTTTTGGCTATGTCAAATTCATAAGGAAATAAAAAATTACATAATTAGGTTAATAATTAAGAAATGAAATAGTAAGATTAGTTTCATTGTCAATTACTTCGATTAATTTGAGTCGTTTAAATATTATTCATATTCTATCTTCGTGAAATAAAATAGTTTATACCTAAAAAGCGATATTGATATAATTTTAATGAATTAAAATATACCTATTTGTAAAAAAATATTATGATACTGAAATATCATGCATGTATTGACCCGACCCGATAACCGATCCGGCCCGAATAGGCCCGACTAACAGGACCTAAACTTGACACCTGCTCATGGAGTACCCTGTTGGTCAGCGGACAAAGTTTTATCTTTTCGCTAATCCTCACTGGGCCAGCGGGGTGGAAGAAGGTCCAAACTCCTCCAGTTAGTGGAAGGCCTATCCCCAGCAACGGACATATTGTATCTTAGACGGTGATCCAGTGAATTGTCTAATACGATGCAGCTTGAGACTTCCAGATCTCTAGATAAACTTCGCTCTAAGCTATAAGTAGAGACTTTTATACCGTCGATTTCACAGAATTATGCTCATTTATAGCCGTATCTATTACTATTAATTGCACCATTAGTAACCTCATCGGTACACAGGCAATCGAAATTACAGCTATTAATACTAGTCAAGTACACCGTCTTATCGATCCTATGGTTATTTAGTGACAGGAAACTAACTAATGTGTCCAATGTTACATCCGGAAGTCCGTAAGCCAGTCAGTTAATAAATGATTGGGTTCCGAATGTTGGGTCACTAACCCTTGCGACAAAGCATTATGTTAGCTATAATTTATGTAAAGCTACATGGCGCGGCTTTCGGTGTTATGTTTAGTAAAGTAATGCTACGTTCGGCGTGGTCACGATTCGGATGGGTGAACAAAGTGTTGGCCGTGGTTGGTTGATACCGTTTGAAATTGATTTAACCTGTCACCAGCTAACCGGTTTCATGAGACCGGTGTAGCTTTACGCTATGTAATAATTGAAAAATACCCCACGAAAGGAAATTTATCAAAAAGTACATTTCTTTTTACAGAATGAAAAATATGCATCAAATGCTCCTTTGTTGTTTGAAGTTGTTGCTTACTTTAGCGTGAGCGTCGGTGGCGCTGTGAACTCGGCACTTGCCTTTCAATCGGGAGGTCCGGGGTTCGAGACCGCCATGTTCCAATGCGTTTTTCGTTTTTCGAATTTCATATGTAGGTACATTTATCTGATGCTCCTACGATGAAGGAAAACATCGTGAGGCAACCTGCATACATCTGCGAAGAAATTCAAAGATGTATGTGATGTCTACCAATCCGCATTGGGCCAGCGTGGTTGACTAAGGCCTAATCACCCTAACATAGGGTAGGCTCGAGGGTGGGGACGTATATGAGCTGTGACGATGAAGTTGCTTACTTTTGGAATGTTCTCATGAAATTTCTTTCAGCAGGCCTAGCACGGTGCGTGGATTATAGAAGAGAAAGTGACTAATCTTCATCCCGTCTCGCTTCATTGTTTTATGAGAGAGCGAGAAGGAACATGTTATTTGTCTCTTGTCCTTCCTTTTCCACAGTCCGTGCTACGCCTGCTGGGTTTGCGATTTGTCTCTCTTACAAGAATTACATTGGGTACACGAGATCGGTTACTTACCAACCGAACATAGGCGGACACGTGATCGCACCGGCAGCTATCCACACAAAGAAAATCATGGTGAGTGCCAGCTTCTTGGAGCGCCGCCTTCTGGAGTACGTCAGCGGCCTGGTCACCGCGAGGTACCGGTCCACGCTGATGGCGCACAGGGAGAGGATCGACGCGGTGCATAGAAGGATGTCCAGGCTGATCCAGATGTCGCAGAGAATCCACCCAAGCTCCCATTTACCTGACAACAAAGGGTGTTTCATCGTCACTCGTTCCGGCTACATTATGCCTAGGCATAAGCTCTAGAAGTGAGGTTTGCGTCATATTCCAGCACGATGGCTCAGAGCGCCAAAGCCTCTTTTTTAAGTCGTACTGTTGGTTATTCTATTTAAAATCCCTACCATTGAGAAGGAATAGGTGATGAAACTATTAGTGACTATTAGTGAAAGTCCCGTCAAAATCGGTCCAGCCGTTCCGGAGATTAGCGGGAACAAACAGACAGACAGACAAATTTTTTTTAAATTGTGTTTTTGTTATTGGTAACCGATATACATTCATACCCATTTAGTGAAAACTTGTTATTTTGACATTACAAACAGACACTTCAATTTTATTTATTTGTAGTTTTATGTATAGATAACTGAGTACCCAGTACTTAGTATTCTTTACGTGATGTAAAGTGATATTATCCTATAAATAGGGATGGTCCAAACAGACAGCCTTCGCACTTTCTGATGTTATTGCTTCTATTTATTGTTGAAAGAAAGAAAATATTTATTGATCTTATACACACGACATATAAATATTACAGGACGAAAGAAAGCAAACAAAATAGCGAAAGCAAAAAAACAACCAATAAAAAATTACATAATTACAAAGCAGGAACGTGTGCAAAGCCAACAAAGGACCCTGTCTCTGCGCAAAGGCTTCCAGGTCACACACAGGTGAGCGGAGTGACAAAGAAGCGCTGTTATTCTGACAGGATCAAAAAGGATTTGTACTTCAAAGGCAGCGAAGATAACTTAATAGAATATAAAAAATAATACATCATAAAGAAATAAACGATATAAATAAACAAAAATTCTATGCCACGTTGCCTGCAACGTATTGTGTCTGTTATCGTAGATACATAATCTTTCGTCTGTGGTGTTTGTCACGCACCGCGTGTTTAAATATACTCGTATGTACAAGTTTAGTCGTGTGTTATTTCAATGATGGAGATATTGAAAAAAATACACTGTGGTTTGAGGCAAAGGATATGGAGTCCCTTGATGACAAAATACGCGCCTTCCCGTTTGTTGGACACGATCTCCACCCCGTGTAAACGCATTGTAGAAATATTTGAGGTACTTAAGGCACTGAAAACTAGAAAGAAAGAAAGTCTATTGACCTTTTGCGTGAGTCAAACATAAAAAACAAAACAACATTATTGGGGTGTTATCTGGCGACGGGCTTCTTGGCCTCCATCTCACGTGATGGTAATGGTAGGTGACGCGAAGACGAAAGATTCAAGCGAGCTTCTCCTGAATCCTTACCAGATAAAGAACTGGTTATCCCACATTGTCAGAACATAACTTAGACGGGACGCTGATGCAGGTAGTGGCGTTAAACAAGCTTAGAAATCACCATAAACCAAACCAGGCGAAGAAATTTCTGACCTACCTGCAGACCTGCAGATAAGAATCCCAAACAGGCTGGTCTCAATCACTAGACTACGGAGGCGGTTTAATTTTAACCTGAAATCCCACGAGGTAAAAACATATGTAGGTAAAACCGTTACAATAAAAAAAACTAATTAAAACGTTACAAACGTAGTTTACGAGAGCAACTGGGACTAGCAAATGTTAAATAAGTTAGGAAACGGAGCACGTGCAACTTTTCAACATTCTGTTTCGACTGTGTCAAATAAAGTGTTCACGATATTCGTTCACACTTTCACTGTGTTTAGTGTGGTTTAGTTTTAGAACACAGTTAGCTCTTGTAAACAATATAGAACGTACTACTCACTTAACGAAATTGTATTACACTTTAAATTACACTATTATTTAGTAAACGTCGTACGTTTCCGGTGAGCAGTTTGTTCCTTCACTCACTTCATATCATCATGAAGAAACAAAACGTTTTTACCGAGTCCACCCGAGCAGCTACGAGCGGAGGCGACGATACATTTTTGGCGCGATCCACGACACTTCGCATCTAGACTTTTCGCGCTTCACTTTAACTGACCAACGAATATTAATATTATTTTTGTATTTTAGTCATTAAACCAGCTTTAAATATACAGTCCACTTCTTTATAAACCAACACCCCAACACAGTTTATACCACCAATAACTGGGAAAAATAAAAGTTTTGAATATAAGAGGAATTTACTACACAAAGAAGTTTTGAAGTTGAAGAAGAACTTTGTCTTGGTGTAGATCTTTAACATTCTCGAAGACGGAAATGGCGAAATCGAAATGTCTCAAAACAAAGAAGTTTATATTTCCGTTATATTCTCTTATCTCGCTTCGGTATTCAGGTCAGTGTTTCGCTTTTCGATGCATTCTTAAAATTTTATTTGGAAGGGTTTATTCGTATCTTGTATATAAAATTGATATATACGTAAGTTCTTTTTATAAGTCGGAGTTTGTTTATCAGTATTACTTACTGGTATAAAAATATTCAGGTGTTTTGCCTTCAAAAGTCATTTCTACTAATTACAACCTTTGTTATGAGCTGTGATGATAAGTAAAATGAGACTGAGTGAATATTTAAAAAAACTAGCTGCGCTGGAAAACTACGTTTCACCATAATAAAAAATAGTTTACGACCTATTCTCGTAACCGAACATACACAAAAAATTTCATATAGATCGGTCAAGCCGTTTCGGAGGAGTTCGGTATCAAACACTGTGATACGAGAGTTTTATATATTAGATTAGATGAACAAGAAGCTTATAGGTGAAAATAATTAAGCTATTGTTTTTACTTTAGGTGGGTACTTTTAAGTTTTTACAAATTGACGTGAAACAGATAGGTATAAAATTCTACTTAATCTTTTTAACCGACTTCAAAAAAGGAGGAGGTTATCAATTCCAACCGTATGTTGTTTTTTTTGTGTGTATGTTACGCGATTACGCCGCTAATTGTGGACCGATTAATGAATCGCATTACCAAAATGCGATTCTAATCAATAGATTAGAATCGCATTACTAACATTTGCAGGAATTGAACTCGCTAAATCTTATGTTTAAATCTTAGTAATTTATATTTTACAACGAGTCGACGGAAACAGGGGTCTTGAATTTTTTAACTTCATTCATAATTTTAATTATGTTTTATTTTGTCGAAAACGTCTTGTTCAATGCAGTTTTACTTTAAACTCACAAACCTAAGTAATAAAATATTTCTCAGAAAAACGATTTCTAGAATATGTTCTTATCTTTATCTATCTTGAGTTACGAGTAGTCTATTACCAAAGATTTTTTTTACTTTCCAAAACTAAAAATATTCTACATTTGAATATTAAAATAGTTTTATACTTAACAGAAAGCAAGCTTAAATCAAAATCCCCAAATAATACTTATTTGGTTTTGGGTACTCTTAATTTTATAAAGTAGCAGTAATTAAACACTATTAGTCTGAAAAAGACAATTGTCTTTTCGAAATCCTTTATTATTTAGCTAGTCTAACTTAATATAAAATTCAGACATATAACATTTAACCAATATTTTTATTTGCTACATGGGTATATCCTGATGTTACTGAATAATAGAACACTTCGAAAGCCACCAAAACACTCACAAACTCCATATCGCCGTTAACATTTGAAACAGAAATTACTTTAAACGGTACTTCAGGAGGCAACGACCATTGTGTCCAAACGCAAAGGAGCGCATTTGCACATTCACCGTGTCGGTCGGTACCCACTAATGTCCACAAGTGCTTCTAAATATAAATCGTTTATTTAAAAGAAGTGTAAAAAGAGAAGCCTAACATTCGTATAGTCATTGTCACTAAAGATAGACTCATTAAAAAACATTTAGTTAACTGTGTCACAGATAATATAATACTACAGTAACTGTGTTAAATTGTCCATTATGAATATGAGGGAAGATTAAGTTTTTAGTTCTCTTTTCGAGCACTTTCCGTTGGTCGTATCTGACCTTGGGTTGGTATGGGTCTTTAACATTATTATTATTTTTTTTCTAATTTTTTTAATTGCAACTCTTAAAAGGAGAAGGGATCTGGCCTATACGGCCATTATCAGTACAAGTGTTTAAATATTATGATTTCAATTGACAATACAATAATTATTATCGTCCGTCTGTCTGGCAAAACCTCTTTAGACGTAGAGATATCAAACTGAAATTTATATCAAATACGCGGTTTTATGGTCTCTTTCAGGTGTGAAAAAATTATACTACTTATAAAGTCAAGATGATCAAAAGATATGACCGAATTTTGCGATTTCACAAGGAAATCAAAACATATTGGGTACTTTCCGTTGATATTCTAGGTCAACGGGAAGTCCCCATTAGGTCAAACATATCCTAGGACCATTATGACTTTAAATTAAAGTCCCTAATAGGTCAAACATATGCTAACACGATTATACTTTAAATTGAAGCACATGTTAAGGAATAAATATGAAAACCGTAAATGTAATAGATAGAAACTAGAATACTTAAATAACTTTGTACAGAACCCTCGTGCGCGAGACCAACTAACACTTGGTCTTTTTTTTTATTTAATGAATATAATTCAATATAGGTAAGTACGCTAATTATTTTCTGTTTCAAGATTTGTAACACTAATGTACAATAAATATTATTAAAGTCGAGTTTGGTAATAGGCTTAATAGATCCTTTTGCTTCTCAAGACGAAGAGATTAAGAAATTAATAGTAAAAAAAAAACATTTTTTAAACAAGATTTTATTTTTACCATATGGGATCGAAGTACTCATCAATACGAATCAAACGAGGCCAAACTCGATAGGGCTGTGTCGTTTTATCAAGGAGTCCCTATGGCCTCCTTCCACCTCCAGTATCAGATCAGCTCTATGGCATTATAATATTGCATTGTTACGCGATGTACATATGCCTGCAAAATTTTGGCTCAACCGGAAACCGGAAAGTGGGTCAAGTTTAACTTGTAAAATTTCATTACAGACACCGGGACAGGTGAAAGTAATTAAAAGCTTGTAAAAACATTAGCTATTAGCCGAGTCACGAATGACAGCGCGTTCTATTATTAAATTTAAAAACGGAGATGTCAAAGTTTGCAAAATATTCCTAACACATTTTTTTAATTCTTCGTATTCGTCTTCAACACGTGTAAACTTAGCAATATCGTCGTCGGTATAAATACCTTGTCTGAAATTGCTTCCTTTATACCGTTATCGGACAATCTACTACTTTTTATTTCGTGGAAATTTTTTCACTACGATTGTAGAGTAGAATAAACTTAGTACTAATTAAAAAAAAATCAATTTAAAATGGATTAGTGTACTGGTCCCGCGCAAATGACTTATGTCTACTGACATTGGCCGTCATGGTAGAATATCGGTTAGTACTTAGTTAGGTGTTTATTTATTTATTTAAGGACAACCAACAAGTCTTACACTAATAAAATCTTAAAACTAAGTGCTAATCAATTCACTCTAAGTGCAGACCCAATTACAGGTTGCCACGGCATGCATAAGTGGACTTGATGCTACTAATCATATCTGCTTACACATTATGTTCCATGAAATTTATACAGGTTTTAGAGAAAAAGAAAATACAAAATAATCAGAGTCGCCCGAGACCCGACCGACAGACAATTTATAATTTCTCGTCTAAATCTAGCTGTACTGTCTGCAAAAATATCAATCTTAATTTTTTTACTTAGAGTATTGTATTGACGCTGGAGTCTATTCATAGTGGCGTGGTGACCAAGGTTACTCTTGCTGCCTTCCACCGAAAACGGGACTATATTAGGACTATATTATGAACTTTCATTAGGTATAACCTGTTTTTACAAAACTAGCAATAAGCGGACAACTATTGATCAGTGATCGTCGATGCTGACGATACTCGATAGTATCGTGGTTTTCTACTTATCTACTTGTTTGCTAATCTGTCTAAATGTTTGCTAACATGTCTGCTTGTTTGCTAACTTGTCTATTTCTTTGCTCACTTTTCAAACCATTGTGATGAAACTTAAGACCCAGTTAGAAAGCTGGACTATTTTAAGGTTGACTATTTATAAGTGAAGCGGATGTTGCCCGTGCGAAGGCCGAAGTATAAGTTTCCGGAATCTTCCTTACAATGTTTCACGAAAAGAAACCTTTTTAATGACGACTGTAGCTCTCCCGCAGTTATTATTTGCGTAGCGACATAATTAGATACTACTGGGCCCGAGAAGTACACCTTAAGCCTCTCACAAAATTCGAGCTTTTCTGGGAACTGTAATGTCGTTACGAAGTTTTGTTTTTCAAACTTACAAATTGGGTAGTCGAGTACACCTTGTCCTTTCCGTGCATATCAATGAGTGTTTTTCCACTGCTCGTCTACCTCCGGCACAACTGTTGGCGTTGGCAACGGCAACGGCAAACAAGTAAATTATAAAAAAAAAATTATACAAGTTTTTAGTATTCGTCAATATACGAATCAAACGAGCCCAAACTCGTTGGGGTTGTGTTATTGCATTGCTGAATTCCTATGGCCACTTTCCAGCTCCAGCGATAGATCAGCTCCATATCATAATAATATTGCATTGTCACGCAATATACATATCATGCATGTAAAATTTCACCTCATTTAAAAACCAGGAAGTGGGTCAAATTTAACTTGCAAGATTTCGTTACAGACACAGGGACAGGTGAAAGTAAATCAAAGATTGTAATAAAAACAAGATAAATAAAAAAGAACTTTTTTTAAAAAAAGCTTTTAGTACTCGTCAATACGAATCAAACGAGCCCAAACTCAATGGGATTGTGTCGTTTTATTGCGAAGTTCCTATGGCCACCTTCCAGCTCCAGCGTTAGATTAGCTCCATGTTATCATAAAATTGCATTGTCACGCGATATACATATGCATGCAAAATTTCAGCTCAATTGGAAACCGGGAAGGGGGTCAAATTTAACTTGCAAGATTTCATTACAGACACCGGCACAGGTGAAAGTAAATAAAAGCTTGTAATATATGAATCATTACCGGCGCTGGCGAGTGGAAAAGCTTAAGTGATGGATGAAGTCGATTAGTCCTTCTGTTCAGCCCACAACACAGTCAATTTATATTGAGGTTTCTATCGAAAATATTCTCCTTCTATTATTTTCTTTGATTGAAAGCAATTGAAAGCACTTTTTAGGAGATCTAATGCGTAATTATTATCAAATGATCAAAAAATGAGGAAACAAATTAAAATTCTCAATTTTTTTTATGCGGAACAAGGTTTCGCTCAACACTCAAAAATCTTTGCAGAGGGCCACCCTCATCGCATAGAGGTATGAAAAATTGCATATGACCATGAATTCATGCCTATGACCTATTCTCAGACCCACCAAATATACTCAAAATATTTCATAAAAATCAGTGAAGCCGTTTCGGAAATGATCGATAACAAACCCTGTGACACGAGATTTTTATATATTAGCATGTTCTCCTTTTTAGGGTTCCGTAATTGAAAAGAAAAAATTGAACCCTTATAGAACCACTTTGTTGTCCGTCTGTCAGTCTGTCTGTCAAGACCGTTTTCTTGGGAACGCGTTGAGATATCAAACAAAATACATTGGGCATTTCATTATGGGACATTTATCCAGGGCGAACAAAAATAAAATTTGATTAGATGTATAGGTAATTACATCTGAATTATAATGGAATAGGTCGCATATCTGTGGGTCGTGGGAAATGATAATAAAAGTATAAAAAAATAAGAATAGTATTCTTTTACTTGTTTTCTTGCAAGAATCAAAAGATATAAAGGTAAGATACAGGGAAAACATATTTTCTATTCATTTTTATTCTGCTGCATCCAAACACAATGCACAGGGATCACACAACGGGTGACGAAGTGACAGCTTTTCGCGCGCGGTCGTCGTATCAGTCAATTTGTTTTAATCAAGTGCGCCAACACTATGAATGGAAAACTTTTTTGGATGCGTTACGTTACACCATTGTTTTTTTTACATACGACAGGAAAGCTTTTGACCTTCATCTCACCTGATGGTTAGTGAAGATGTGGCCGAAGCTGGAAGCGAGCTTCACCTGGACTCCTCAACAACTGAGGAGCTGGCTTTCTTACCTCTAATTGTCGGAACACAACAGTGCTATTAAAATTGTTATTGTGGCGAAAAACATTGATAAGACGGCGGTAGCTAGCCAGGCGAGCTCAGAAGCCCTACCACCGACCAAACCGAGCAGCAAGCTCTACTCGGTGACGTTTTTCCAAAGTTAAAAACTTCGGTGTTGACCAGGAGCTCTCCATTTAGTTAGAGCCGCCATCTGTCTATGTTTGAGCACCACCATACATTATTGGCACGTTTTTTTTCAGATTCCAATACTACGTGGCTGAATTCCAATATCCAATCTGGCAGATCTATCATTCAAAATCGGTTACAAAGTAGCTAAATGCACTGTCTCTGTCAACATTTTCTATATATTCTCGCTCGCGCTGCAGTTGGCCTACACGCCAGTATATTCTAAGTCTATGATTTAGAACCATTGATTTACTACGTTTGGTAGTAAATCAATGTTTAGAACGTGTAGTTCTTCCGTTGTAGGTTCAATGTCACATTTTGTAATGTGAAGTTTTAGCACATCTTTATAACGCAGGAGCTGATCACCCTGGAAAAAAGATTATTTAAGTACTAATTACATGTTATATCCTTTGATTTTAAAATTATTTAGTTTCTCAAGGTTCTAATTCACAATATATTATTTCATGTCATTTGATGGTCATGCTGTGCGTACATACATTCCACTGGTTGTCAATATATGTAGTTCATAAGGATCTTATTATGTTATTGTTAATGTTAATGATGTGTATTTTACCAGTTCTATATTCGCCTGTTTGAATAAATATCTATATGTTATATTCATTTTGTTAATTAATAAGAAACACAAATAACAATGGTGTTCAATTCCAAATTAAATGTTCAGTGGTCATTTCCACAATTCTTTTGGAGTGCAAACCAATTTCGAACGAAATTCCATAGCGATAAGGCAACATTCGGATTGCTTTGACTACGTGACGTGTATAAATACTCCCCGAATCAGGGCATCTTAGGAAACGATTCGATCAATCTAAATCACTGCTTCGCCTAAAGGACGACGCGATGAAGGCGGATTTTCCAGATCATCCAGTTCCTTCAGTGTTGCCATTGCAGCGAAAAGTTGTATTATTGGTAAATGACACTATTTTTCCAGGAAAGTTTAGCTTTCAGTTCATTTAAGGTAAGTGATGGTAAGATCGAACATAAAAGCGAGGATAGAACTTACCGTAAATAAATTTAAAATTACAATCGAACTATAAAATATGTTTATATGTTTTTATAAAAAAGCTTATAATAAAATATGTTTGATTTTATGTTAGACAATGGTTTTAAAAATGTGTCAATTTTGACGTTCATAAGTATACTTTGGTACCTGAAATAAGTCAAGGATTTGAGTAATTTGTAAAGGCTTGATCCAATTTCTACATAAAATTTTAAAAATCGAAAATCATGTATGTGGAAAAACTATTCCCAATTTTTGTCTATTCTTCTCGAGAAGGCTGTCCCTAATGCCGAAGACTTGGTAAACTTCTTCGAACAAGTGGTAAAGTTAATTCCTTTCAATTGTGTTTGACGGAATAAGTATCTATGTTGTAAAGATTTTTCAATGTGAAATTCACCTAGATTGAGGAATCATGAACTGATTATCTCAGGAACTTGTGACTAGTTATGTCAGAACACGAAAACAACGAAATCAATGAAATATAAAACAATGTCACCAAATATAATGGATTATTTGTTAAATATAAAACCGGCCGTTGTTGAAGAATAATAAAAAAGCTAAGATCACTGTAAAAATCTTATTCAACTCGTTGAAAATTACGAAACCATGGAATTTATAACAGAGCCTCCAAGCCATTTTTTTTCAACATTCAAATCGGATGTTGTGTATCTTTTTTTCAGTTTGAACGATTTTTACGTATTAGCATTATAGATGATTTTCTCGCACTAGAAACATAAACATCTATCTTTTTGTTTGATTTTCTGAGCTAACCTTGCGACTTATTTTGATTTAAACATAACATGCAAAAATTGTGATAAATATTAACTAGTTAAGGAATGCCACAATGCCACTAAACTTTCCCTTCAAAAAGGAAAAGCATTAAAAAATCAGCGATTTCAAATATGAAAAGAACATGGCAAATTTCAAATATGAATCTGGCAACATTGTTCGAAGATAGCAGAATTGCAACGACGGAAACACGAACTTTAATATCGGGAGAGCTTTGGGAATACTAATATGACGACGCCTAAATTCGTCCATGAAAATGCTTACGCAGAATTTCAAAGATTTTTAACTGAACAGCACATTTGGGAATCCGGCCAGATAAGAATTTAGGTACAGTCAGGTTAAATGAACGTCAGGGATTTTTTTTACAAAACGAGTGAAAAATAAGCAGTTTATTTATTTATTTATAGAAAATGTACACCAACAGTATATACAAGGTATGATACATTGCTTATGATTTAAAGTACAAATATTCTTATATATATTATACTAATAACAGGCATACACACCGTTGGCCGAACAGTATTGCGTTTACAACACTACATTTTTACTTACTAAGACTCCAAATTCTCAATCAAATGCACACCACAAAAGACAAAACACAGAGACTATAAATAATACACTATCACCACGGAACACTGCCTGCTTCTGCAATCTCAGGACAAAGTACAAAGTAAGCAGTGCGGTTTTCAATTACTATTATGTTTGGATCGAGTACTCGGATGCACTTTGATGTCGCCATGTAATCCGAGTTAACCAAAGGGTTGATAGAAATGTAATCAGATTATTGGCAGAACTTCACTCTTAGATCTCCAAGTTTTTTAAATAAGTTTATACACTTTATTGTAAACATACAGTAACAGAATAAGATTTTTTCATTCCCCCATCTCGGAAATAGTATTTTTGCTATTCGATATCTGACCGCCAAAGCCGTTTTTATCCGCTTGAGGTTAAAGTAAATTTGAATTAAGAACATCGCGTGTAACTAGGTAGGTATGTGATTTCAAAACATCATTAAACCTATTTACTTCCATCTCCATGGTGCCGAATTTATCATACAACTTTTTTTAAATTTGTTAAAAACTCAGACTCTGAACCTCCTTGGTGTACTTTTGTTTTTGATTTGCTTTGCGCGCGCCATTTTCTTTTGACGTCGTATTAAATAAGAAACTTGAAAATAAGTAAAAAAACGTATTATTTGTTATACGTACATAATATAAATATTTTTCTGTAATACTCACCTATCATAATGTTGAAGTGAATATGTACATAAACTAAAATAAAAGTAGGTATCTATTCTAAATGTTTTATTTCGCATTTAGTCATTTCCTCGCTGAGGAGGGATGAAAAGTTACGTGTTGCACTTGAGTGCAAAGGTTTTTCACCTTGTGCTCTTTTGATTAACTCGCTAACTAAATGTTGAATCACTCGCTTGCTCGGTCATCAAAGTTGAGCACGCGTCAACTTTGATGACCGAGTAAAGCAACTTAACAACAACCGTTAAAAAGTAACTTTGCACTCATGTATAACAAATAACTATTATTTTGTTATAATCTTAATTTTTCCTTTTCTTCTAATATTTTTTATTGCAACTTAGTTGGCAAATAAACAAATTGCCGACCTGATGGTTAGTGGTAACAGTCACCTTTATTAAATACAGGTGGCTCCTGTGAGATTCGCAGCACAACTGCAACCCCCACAAGAACCACAGTGTACGTTGCCGACTTATGACTTAAGATGTAAAGTCACGGTACCCAGCAATTTCAGTGCCATGTCTTACCCTTCAATCCGGAACACAGCAATTCAAGCACTGCTGCTTTGCGGCAGAAATAGGTAAGACCGAGGTACCCAAGCACATGACCCTGGTACAGAGTCTCCCTCCGGTACTTCTTAATTCAACGGTATTTAAATTTCAAAACTTCCTCTAAAACCTTTTTTTGGATAAAAAATCACACCTTTCAAAGTAAAACTAATGATTTGTTAGCCAGGTCTGCGGTCCTTTTAGTATCATAAAGTTAATGATAATCCGGTTTCAGAGTGTACTCTGGTGAATTAGTTACCATCATGATTGTGACAGAAGATAAATAAAAATTCGATTCTAATTACCTTGTAAAGCGTAGACTACAATTCGAGTGGACTCCTGTATCTATGAGATTACTTGTATAGTTAGCTTCAAAGGTAGATAATCATTTTAATCCTATGTCACACCAAAAATTGACAATGCAGTATAGGAGTAAAATATAGGTCTAAATGAAAGGAATAGTTGGTGTGACATGGTACTGAAATGTCCATCTACTTCAGAAGCCGACCGTCTATGCGAACTCGTAAAGTGAAGGTATTGGTAAGGATTGGCTGAATTGTGAATACCACTAGAGAAAAAACTCGAATTAGATTTTTTTTATGAATTAGAATTTTTTTATGCCAGAATCGGCCCCCTGCATTGGCATCACAACGGCTTTCTACGAACAGTTGGACACAGGAGCGGATCGTGAATTTGTGGGGCCCTGGGCTAATACTGGGGGCCTATTAATTATTCAACTAATTATAATTTTGCCAAAAAAACATTTCTATAGTGATGTAGATGTACAGTATAGGAAAACAATGGAAAAAAAATAATAAGAGTTCATATTTATGTAAATATTATTCAACCTTTAAAATAGACAAGCGACAGAGGAATTCCCTGTTTAGTTTGATAATTCCCGGGCGGAAGCCCAAAAATCCCTTAGGTAGATCTGCCCCTGGTTGGACAGCTAAAATCAGATAATGCTAAATCATTTTTGTTGCCCTTTTATTGTCGACTGTAAACGTGACGAGAGCTCAGATAAACTTTTTTCACGTTGATTTTTGAAGTACTATAACGTTATTGGAGGTACGATCGTAATTTTGTTATAGCGTGGTTCATATAGAATGAAAATTCTCTCATCTAGCTAATGTATAGGGGTGCATGAAATTCGTAATAACATCCACAGGATCCGAGCCAACCCACACTGGTGGGAAATTACCCGAATGTCCCCTTTTAGAGGAGGTTTGTGCCCGGCTGAGGGAGTATTTAGCTGCGATGCTGATGAAAATGCCTTTATTTCAAAGTTGAATTTCAAGCAAAGGCAATGGTAAGCAGGAAAAGGTTTTCAATTTTTTTTTTGTTGGAGTGTGTGCTAATTTAATGCGACTAACCTTTTATCTTCAACGAGGAGCGGCGAAGAAAAATGTTTGGTAGCGGAATAATTACTGGATTCATTGATTAATTGGGTTTCCGCAAACTAGCTCTTAGTACAATGAAGTATATTAAGATTAGCCTGATGAATATATTAATCTATACTACTGTAGTATTATATTATCTGTGTCTATACTAATATTATAAAGAGGAAAGTGTAAGTATTATATTAGTTATTATTGGAGGGTACATTTACAACTTCGACTGTATAATTTGTCATAGAAATAAATCAGTCTGCATCCAACCACCCGTTGTATTAATACGTACACCTTACTTAACATGGCGCAGCCGGTATTTTAATAAGAATATTTTGAGTAACGTATTAATAAATTAGTGTCGAGAAATAAAAATAAAAGAAGACAAAATGGAAAGCATATTAACTCCGCCGCAGTCATTTATTTTTGATGTCAACTCAATAGATTTGGTCACGGGCAATCTCAATGACATGTGGAAAAAATGGAAAATAAGCTATAATATATATATCAAAGCATGCGAAATAACTAAGAAGCCTGCAGATGTTCAATTTAATATCTTTCTTCATGTGGTTGGTGAACAGTGTCGTGAAATTTTACATCAAGACGGAGAAAATATATCTACAGTTGAGGGTGCGTTTAAGAAATTGGATGGTCATTTTAAATGTAAAAAAAACGTAACCGTCGAGCGGCACAGATTCTTCACTAGAGATCAGAAAGATGATGAGTCCATTGATCATTATGTGTTTGAACTAAGACGACTATCTCAGTCTTGCGATTTTAATAGTATGAACGACGAAATGATAAAGGACAGATTGGTGTGCGGTATAAGCAGTACGAACATTCGAGAACGTTTATTGCGCGAAGAGGATTTAACCTTGAAGAAAGCGTTGGATATATGTCGTGCTGTCATTGCGTCTGTGAGTCATTCAGAAAACATTAAGAAGGAATCTCAACCAATATACCAAATATGTGATGAAGCTCAGAATAACGAATTATACGCCGTAAGGAAACAGTATCAAGATTTTCGCACAAAACAATCATGGCGTGGTGGCCGTGGTGGATCGAAAGGCAGTGTGCGGTCGCAGTTCGTGCAACGCGGGTTTGATTCCGGCGGTGGCGACAATGCGGCGGGTCCCGTGTCTCGTGGCAGTTTGGATTATAGGTATAAGCGCTGTCAGTATTGTGGTGGTACACATTTGAGGAATGTATGTCCAGCCTTTGGAAGGAAATGCTCGCGCTGTCGCAAGATGAATCACTTCGCAAAAATGTGCAGGGCGCAAAATGTGCATCTTATGGATAACACAGATGAACAGGTATTAAATATTAATTGTTTGCAAAAATGGAATATAGATTTAACAATCAATGGGCAGATTTTGAGTTTTCAGTTAGACACTGGCGCCGATGTAAATGTTTTGCCATTAAAATATTATTTAAAAATTGGTTTAAATAAAGACAACTTATTAATATCAAACACAAAATTGTGTGCATATTCAGGAACTGTAATAAAAATTTTGGGTAAAATATTTTTAAAAGTGTACTATAAAAATAATATGTATATGTTGTCATTTGAAGTGGCTGATGTTAATTCTGTTCCAATTCTAGGTCGAGAAGCTTGCACAGAACTAGACGTGGTAAGGCGTGTCATGTCGATGCAACAACATCTGGTGAGTGACAAAGAAATGCCCAAATTTGTTGAACAGTATGCGGATGTGTTCACTGGTCTAGGATGTTTACCGGGAAAGTACACAATTAAATTAAAAGACAATTCGGTTCCAGTTGTCCACGCCCCTAGAAAGTTGCCATTTTCTATTAGGGATCAAGTAAAAAATAAATTGACCGAAATGGAAAGTCAAGGGATCATTGCCAAGGTCGAGGGTCCCTCTGACTGGGTTAGCAGTATAACAGTAGTAAAGAAACCAAATGGGGACTTACGCATATGTTTAGATCCCAAAGAATTAAACGAATGTATAAAAAGAGAGCATTTTAAAATTCCGACTTTAGATGAAATTGTAGGTAGACTTTCTGGCGCTACATATTTTAGTACTTTAGATGCTTCTAATGGCTTTTGGCAGGTTTTACTTTATGATTCCAACTATTTGTGTACATTTAATACTCCTTTTGGAAGATACAAATTTTTAAGGATGCCCTACGGTATTTGCTCAGCATCAGAAATATTTCATAAAAAAATGTATGAAAATTTTGATGACCTTGATGGTGTATGTATGTATATTGACGATCTACTCGTTTATGGGTCAACAAAAAAAATTCATGATGAAAACCTAAAAAAGGTATTGGATAGGTGTCGTAAAATAAATTTAAAATTGAATTTAAATAAGTGTAATTTTGGGTTACAGGAAATTAAATACTTGGGTCATTCTATATCGAATAAAGGAATTTTTCCCGACAAGTCTCACATATCTGCTATAACTGACATGCCAACCCCGAAAAACAAAAAAGATGTCGAGAGATTACTAGGATTAATTACTTACGTAGGTTCGTTTATTCCTAATCTTTCAGATAAAACATTGCCGTTGCGGGAACTATTAAAAAAAGGCACCGAATGGCACTGGTATGAAAGACATGAAAAATGCTTCACTGAAATAAAAAAACACTTATCAAGTCGACCTGTATTGCAATATTTCAATATAGATAAACCTATTTTAATATCAGTGGATGCCAGTAAAACTGGTTTGGGTGCATGTTTGTTACAAAACAATTTACCGGTTTGTTATGCCTCAAAAACATTAAATGATGCTGAACAAAAATACGCCCAAATAGAAAAAGAACTGTATGCAGTGTTATTTGCGTGCGAAAGGTTTTACGTTTATATTTATGGTAGATCAGATATAATCATTGAAACTGATCATAAGCCATTAATAAGTATAATTAAAAAACCAATTGTAGATTCACCCGCCCGCTTACAAAGAATGTTGTTAAGGTTACAGCGTTATACATTTAAACTGGTCTATAAGCCAGGTAAATACATGTACATAGCGGACACTTTGTCTCGCGCGCACGACCGTGGTGCGCTTTCAGGTGATAGCGCACAATGTTGTTCGTTTAGCGAGTCAGTGCAGGAAGAGGTGTGCGCGGTGACACGTGATATGATGGCTAGGGCTTCGAGCCAACTCGAAGATGTTCACCTAATGCGATTACAAAAATATACAGAAACAGATGATGAGCTACAGTCACTTAAGCAATATATAATGAGTGGGTGGCCTGTAGATAAAAACAAAACTTTAGATGTAATTAAGCCTTACTGGAATTACAAAGAAAATTTAACTCTGGCGTATGGCATAATATGGAAAGATGAAAGAATAGTTATTCCTAAGAAATTAAGAAAAGAAATTTTAAACAATCTTCATATAGGACATATGGGGTTAGAAAAATGTAAATTGAGAGCTAGGGAGTCAGTATTTTGGCCCGGTTTAAATAATGATTTACAAAATTTAATATCTAATTGTGATATATGCCTATCTAATAAAAAAAATTATCAAAAAGAGACACTACACTCCCACGAAATTCCAAATAGACCATGGGCAAAAGTGGGAGCAGATTTATTCTATTTTAAACATAAAAATTATCTTTTGTTAATTGATTATTATAGTAAATTTTTTGAATTAATTGAATTACAAATAACCAGCTCGGAATATGTGATTGAATGTATGAAAAATGTTTTTTGTCGCCAAGGAATACCGTGTATTGTGATGTCAGACTGTGGGCCACAATTCTCATCAAGCATTTTTAAACGTTTCGCATTCGAGTGGAATTTTAAACACATAACTTCATCTCCTCACTATCCGCAATCAAACGGACAAGTTGAGCGCACAGTGCAGACAGTAAAAAATATAATGCGAAAATGTCAAGAAAATAGCTCAGACTATCGTCTCGCATTATTGGAATATCTGAACACTCCATTTACCAATGATATCCCCTCGCCAGCAGAACTGCTACAGAGTAGAAAATTGCGTGGTATTATACCTATGTCGTGTACTTACCTTAAACCTAAAATACAAAAAAGCATACATAAAAAATTAAGAGAGCGGCAACTACAACAAAAGCAATATTATGACCGCAGTGCAAGAGACTTATGTCGCTTGAATGTGGGTCAAAAGGTAAAAACTTTGGAGTTGAATGGTAATCGTAGGGGGCGCTGGATATCTGGAACCGTTAGTAGATACTTAGGGAACCGTTCTTATGAAATAATAATACTGTCATCCAATATAAAAGTTGTAAGAAACCGCAGACATATTATAATTGACTCGCCGAATCGACAGGACACGTCTTTCAACGCATTTCCTTATGATGATGTATCTTGTAGTACAAATATAAATGAACATTCTAACGATAATGAAGGTATATACGTTACGCGATATGGCAGGGTTGTTAAACCACCGCAAAGGTGGGGCCATTAATTATAAAAAAAAAGAGATCAAATTGTAGAAACATATATTTAGAGTATTTTAATATTATTGCATATACTTAAATTTGAATGTGATTTCCTATTATTTTTGATACTAAATATTATTCTCAAATTACCTATTAATATAAAAAAAATACATGTATATTTGAATAACACTAATAAGATTTATAATAAATAAGTATATTAATGTTACATTACAATGATATTCTCATGCATGTCTATAACTTTTGTGTAGAAGTATGTAATGTGGAGTAATATTATTTGGATATATATTTTTTTAGTTAATTTTTAATTGAAATATGGTAAAAAAAAAAAAAAAAAAAAAAAAAAGTTATGTAATTTAGCATGTTTTTTTTATTTAAGGGGGATGATGTAAGTATTATATTAGTTATTATTGGAGGGTACATTTACAACTTCGACTGTATAATTTGTCATAGAAATAAATCAGTCTGCATCCAACCACCCGTTGTATTAATACGTACACCTTACTTAACAGAAAGATTTGATTGTTTGTTTGTTTGTATTGAATAGGCTTCGAAACTACTGAACCGATTTTGATGAAAGTTGGTATAGGAATAGTTCGAGACCAGGGGAAGGACATAGGGTAATTTTCCTACGAAAAAAAATTCCCACGGGAAAACAAAAATAACGCGGTCGAAGTCGCGAGCGGAAAGCTAGTAATACAATAAGATTCATTAAAATTTTATTGCTAAAGTTGATGTCGATTTGTGACTGTGCATTTCTTTAAAATGCTTAATACCGACCTGTTTTACTATATGTATTGTTTACCATATTTTTAGACTATCAAAATAATATTTAACATAAATATCATTTTACCCACGATTCACGTTTCACCGATTTTCAAAATATTTTTTTACTATTGGCCGAACTCGTCTGAACTTTTTTCTATTACCAGATGATTAATTCCATACTCCGTACTCGGGTGAATTAGTTACCATCTTGATTCATTCCGTACTCGGGTGAATTAGTTACCATCTTGATTACTTGTATAGTTAGCTTCAAAGGTAGATAATCATTTTAATCCTATGTCACACCAAAAATTGACAATGCAAAAGGAGTAAAATATAGGTC
Organism: Schoenobius gigantellus; assembly: GCA_963935595.1. Taxonomy (NCBI): domain Eukaryota; kingdom Metazoa; phylum Arthropoda; class Insecta; order Lepidoptera; family Crambidae; genus Schoenobius; species Schoenobius gigantellus. The sequence goes on along the minus strand of OZ012562.1, from coordinate 17,499,295 downwards.
TAAATGAAAGGAATAGTTGGTATGACATGGTACTGAAATGTCCATCTACTTCAGAAGCCGACTGTCTATGCGAACTCGTAAAGTGAAGGTATTGGTAAGGATTGGCTGAATTGTGAATACCACTAGAGAAAAAACTCGAATTAGAATTTTTTTATGAATTAGATTTTTTTTTATGCCAGAATCGGCCCCCTGCATTGACATCACAACGGCTTTCTACGAACAGTTGGACACAGGGGCGGATCGTGAATTTGTGGGGCCCTGGGCTAATACTGGGGGCCTATTAATTATTCAACTAATTGTAATTTTGCCAAAAAAACATTTTTATAGTGATGTAGATGTACAGTATAGAAAAACAATGGAAAAAAAAATTAATAAGAGTTCATGTTTATGTAAATATTATTCAACCTTTAAAATAGACAAGCGACAGAGGAATTCCCTGTTTAGTTTGATAATTCCCGGGCGGAAGCCCAAAAATCCCTTAGGTAGATCCGCCCCTGGTTGGACAGCTAAAATCAGATAATGCTAAATCATTTTTGTTGCCCTTTTATTGTCGACTGTAAAAGTGACGAGAGCTCAGATAAACTTTTTTCACGTTGATTTTTGAAGTACAATAACGTTATTGGAGGTACGATCGTAATTTTGTTATAGCGTGGTTCATATAGAATGAAAATTCTCTCATCTAGCTGATGTATAGGGGTGCATGAAATTCGTAATAACACCCACAGGATCCGAGCCAACCCACACTGGTGGGAAATTACCCGAATGTCCCCTTTTAGAGGAGGTTTGTGCCCGGCTGAGGGAGTATTTAGCTGCGATGCTGATGAAAATGCCTTTATTTCAAAGTTGAATTTCAAGCAAAGGCAATGGTAAGCAGGAAAAGGTTTTCAATTTTTTTTTGTTGTTGGAGTGTGTGCTAATGTAATGCGACTAACCTTTTATCTTCAACGAGGAGCGGTGAAGAAAAATGTTTGGTAGCGGAATAATTACTGGATTCATTGATTAATTGGGTTTCCGCAAACTAGCTCTTAGTACAATGAAGTATATTAAGATTAACCTGATGAATATATTAATCTATACTACTGTAGTATTATATTATCTGTGTCTATACTAATATTATAAAGAGGAAAGATTTGATTGTTTGTTTGTTTGTTTGTATTGAATAGGCTTCGAAACTACTGAACCGATTTGATGAAAGTTGGTATAGGGATAGTTCGAGACCAGAGGGAGGACATAGGGTAATTTTCCTACGAAAAAAAAATTCCCACGGGAAAACAAAAATAACGCGGTCGAAGTCGCGAGCGGAAAGCTAGTAATACAATAAGATTGATTCAAATTTTATTGCTAAAGTTGATGTCGATTTGTGACTGTGCATTTCTTTAAAATGCTTGATACCGACCTGTTATACTATATGTATTGTTTACCATATTTTTAGACTATCAAAATAATATTTAACATAAATATCATTTTACCCACGATTCACGTTTCACCGATTTTCAAAATATTTTTTTACTATTGGCCGAACTCGTCTGAACTTTTTTCTATTACCAGATGATTAATTCCATATATTTTAACATAACCAAAACAATTTATATTAGGTTAATAGTTGGTTGGTATATGGAGGTTATACGTTAGACATTGTAATCACACATCAAACTACACGTTGCTTGCACGCTGCATGAGCGAGAATGTAGGGGATTGGAGGATCGAGGCTTTTGGGACCAGGACCGCGGTCCCAAACGTCCCCTTGGAATTAATATTTAAAATTGATGCCATGCGTCATTCGGGAGCAGGTGGGTAATTGTCTATGAAAAAATCTATCACGATCGCTTATAATTTGACAGTCATTGCGCCGTGAATATAAGACTTTTTACCGACTTATTTTTATAAAGGAGTAATGGATGGGCTGCGACTGTCAAGTTGTAAGCGATCGCGATAGATTTTTTCTTAGACAATAACCCCCCAGGACCGTGGTCCCGAACGCCACCTTGACAATAACCCCCCTGGACCGTGGCCCCGAACGCCACCTTGACAACAACCCCCCAGGACCGTGGCCCCGAACGCCACCTTGACAATAACCCCCCTGGACCGTGGCCCCGAACGCCACCTTGACAATAACCCCCAAGGATCGTGTCCCCGAATGCCACCTTGACAATAACCCCCCTGGACCGTGGCCCCGAACGCCACCTTGACAATAACCCCCCTGGACCGTGGCCCCGAACGCCACCTTGACAATAACCCCCCTGGACCGTGGCCCCGAACGCCACCTTGACAATTACCCCCCTAGACCGTGGCCCCGAACGCCACCTTGACAATAACCCCCCTGGACCGTGGCCCCGAACGCCACCTCGACAATAACCCCCCTGGACCGTGGCCCCGAACGCCACCTTGACAATAACCCCCCTGAAGCGTGGCCCCGAACGCCACCTTGAACTTTATATTTATTTTAAGTGGTACAATACAATGGGACCACGAATATGGACATAGTTTCTATCTTTATTTCTTAGTATCTTTCCGCTCGCGGCGTCGCCCGCGTTATTGCTGTTTTCCCATGGGAATTTTATATTTTTCCGTAGGAAAAATAATTATGTAGCCTATTACATAAAAGAAAGCGTACTCGCGACCTATGCTTCGCCTTAAAAGTTAAAAAAAAACTGTAAATCTGCTTTCCCGCAGAAAATACTCGCTATATATGTTAATCCGTGTCGAAATCCGTCTACCTAAAAAATTTCATCCAAATCCATTCAGTAGTTTTTACGTGAACCAGTAATAAACATCCATACATACTCACAAACTTTCGCGTTTATAATATTAGTAAGGATATCGGGAAAGTACAGTCAAGAAAAAAACTTCTGTTATAAAATCGGCGCTGCCCCCTTGCTCGGAGGGGGCATGAAAATAAAACTTATAAGACAAATCTGTAGGTTAGGTTAGACATTGTGACCACACAACATTTTTTTACGAATTGTCCAAGAATCAACCCTCTGGAACCCTAAAGTGAACTTACTCAACTTTTGCTTATAATTTTGTACTTGTACTACAGGTAGGTATTGGCACGATGGATTTATTAAATAATAATTAGCTGAGCCATCGAGACGTCCATCGTCATTTTCGAAATAAAGCAAAGTAATTTCCGGTATGTGTATAATCGTGACTTGTCAGCGCTGGTGTGTGGAATAACGTGACTTATAATCATGTAGATAGTGTCATCCGTGATACGTCCCATTCCTTCATTTTCTATTTCGTCTAATTGTTTTTTTTTTAAATTTGGATTACTCTTTCATTATTGTATGCGCGTGTATTAATAGGCGTTCAAACGTTCAGGTTAAACAAACTAGATGTTCTTTTATGGGGAAATGTATAGCTCTCTACAACACAAGATCCGGTCATTACGCATCTAAGAAATTCGCATACCTTATGGGAACATAAGGAAAAATTGACATATACTCAAAAATTGACCTCGCAAACATTGACCTCGCAAACTTTCGAATGTAAAAAATAATTGTGTTGTGTTAACCGATTAGAATTCGATACAATGGGATTGTGATATTTTAAAAAAAATGTTCCACAAAGTGTTACTGACTTGCCTTTTCATAAGTTTAAAGAGCATGTAAAAAAGACTCCTATGTAAAAAGGTAATTAAAAACTCAATGAATTAAATTTATTTTAAAAATCGGTACTTCTATTAAGTTAAATAAGTCTAATAAGTTTCTAGCACCCATTCTTCTTGTCACCTAACAGACATCCTCATTAAGTTTTTCATTAAGTTTTAGTTGAAAAAATATAATTTTGATTAAATTTGATTTGTACCGACCGATATAACATATAGCCACAAGTGACTTAAGCAAATTATATGAATCAAAGTTACACAGTGCTCAGAAAGTTTGACTGCGGATCTGTCAATTATAGCATCCACATGCTATAATTCACCGATCCACAGTCAAACTACTCATTCAACAAACACAACCTCGATTGAAAGATTTTCCTTTGTAGTAAAAAGTATAAGCAGTTAATTAAATATTTAGAAATTCGTGCCTAAGCGTCAGGTGTGGATGATTTATTAATTAGAAGGTGCTTCACACGGCCGCGGACCACTTACGCATTCAGGACCCAGGAAAGTACATTCCTCCATTTAACCTCCTGTCCCTCAGAGCCCTAACATGGCCCGAGCGAGCTTTGATTCACGTTTGCTGCTAAGTGCCTACATACTTGAGAACATGGTATTTTATCATGGCAATTAGGTAAAGACCTTATTTTTAAGCCTTTTGTAGGTACAGTAAGCTCCTAATCAAGCTATACTGTTTGACCTTTGGACCTTTCTTATGTCGCTCGTAATAGTGGCGGTTTTCGTAGTGCAAATGTAAAGCTTGAATGGGAGCTTACTGTACATCATCTATATCGTCATTATCTTTCCTTTTTTCCTTTCAATAAAACCGTTTAACTAAAAAAAAAACGTTTCCAGTTTTTATTTCATCACTAAATATTTCTTTATAGTGTACTTACTGTATTCTACTAGTCAAGCCCTTTCATTCGATACCATTATTGAGAGGGAAAATTGTAATCCGCCATTTTGTGTTAGCGGCCATCTTGGATTTACAATGATACTGAATATACATAATTGATTTGTCATCAGATTTAAAGGTGTGTGCCAAAATAAATATTAATCGGTCTACAGGAGAGGGTAAGATTATAATAACTATAATAAATTTGACCCAACAACATCATCAACAGCAACATCATCATCAACAACAACAACAACAGCAACAAACAAGGCAAGCTAAATAAAGCCGTTTAGTAAAATTCTGAAATAACTGATTGCCGATTTATTATTTGCTTTTTCATGTTATTTTAACTGAGAATTCATCAAGGCTAGATAGTCTTTGAAATGTTACGTGACATTCTTGAAATCACATTACCGTGGTGAAGCGTATGGTGTTGGCAGGCGCAATCACTTTCGTACAATTGGCATATTGCATACTAAAGTGCAATATGACTCGGCACTGTCCTTCTAATCGGGAGGTCCGGGGTTCGATGCTATCATGTACCAATGTGTTCGTCAAACATACAATGTAGGTACATTTATTCGACGCTCCTACACTGAAGGGAAACATGGTGAGGCAACCCGCATACTTCTGCGAAGAAATTCAAAGGTGTATGTGAAGTCGACCAATCCGCACTAGGCCAGCGTGGTTGACTAAAGGCAGAAACAAACTATTGTGTCGTGGTGTGTTGTGACGCGTCAGAAACGTATCGGTTTCATACATTTAATAGGGCTAGAAATACATTATTACAGTGTGGTGTGCTGTGGCGCCAATGTGTTTCTAGCTATATAAAATGTATATGAAACCGATACGCTTCTGAAGCGTCACAACACAACACGACACAATAGTTTGTTTCAAGCATAATGGTACGTTTAGACTACGACACATACACCGTACACTCAGTGTATACATCGAAGTGTCTCTGTGTGAACATGAGTGTCTCTGGTTGCGAAATTTATTGCGAGACCATAATAAGGGTCGCACCAGCCGCTGTGTCGGACACGTTGTGTCGGAGTGTCTGCCGAGTGTCTAGTGTCGCGGAAAGTTTTCGAACAAGTTTAAAATTTTTCTATACACCACACCGCGTTTGAGTATATAAAATAAGTTTTACATGGTGCAAAGAGACCACAAATAGTCTGATAATGTTTGTAGAAGGGCTACCAGAGCTCTGGAATGATTTATCGAGTGATTACAAAAATAAAATTAATAAGCAGGCGGCTCTGGAAACTTTAGCGGAAGAGTTTAAAACTACCTTTTTTGTATTATCGGAGTAACTTTTTCTAATAAATATTCAAAATCTTCGTATTTCATTCGACAGAAGTTTTGATAAGCTTGAAGTTTTTCTGTGCGAAACTATGGTAGGCTACTAATTCTTGCCTTTTTTTAATCCATTGATGTACCCAAATTCTTCTTCTGCGTTTTCGTCTTTTGCGATTATTTATCACTATAGTAGCAAGAGCGGCTGCACGACGTTTATCCATGCTGACCGTTTCATTAACTAGTTTGTGTGTGGACAGCCCGGACACAATTTCCATACACTTACAAATAGACACTACTCAGACACAAAAAATCGGTACAAGTGTAAACAGTACAGACACTAATGTCGGACATTTGTGTCGTAGTGTAAACGTACCATAAGGCACGGTAATAGCACAATATAGAGAACGATACATACAGTAGCCCGACTCCATATAAAAGGACGAATCGGCGCACGCACACATACAAACGTCGTTTACACGGCCGCAAAGCGTGCTCTGAACGGCATAGCGACGCAGTGTCACGCCGCGCGCCGGCCGAGATTGTTGTGTTCCAATACGCCGCTCCGCTCACGCGCGGCGAGTACGTATTATTTTGTAGGTACCAACCCTAGCGCCCAGTTCAGCTTTGGGTATAAATTTCAAAGACACGCCTGACTCGGCCTCTGTATCGTTCTCTATATTGTGGTAATAGTATAATACTGTATGTGGACTCGGCCCCTCTTTGAAATTTTATACCTACGGCCGCTCGGCATCGCCTGGTGCGTGGCCCGCGATAGGGCTGCTCGCTTACCAACCAGGGGGGTGATTTTGTAACTCATCGGTCATCGGCTATCGTATAGATTTGATAACTCTGTTTGATTAAAACTGATTTTTAATATGTTTAACATTTTGAAATGTCGTCGTATTAGTAGTCTTGGTATATTTGTTGAATAAATCAACCAATACTTATAGCAAATAAACCTAACTCCGTTTTTCTTTATTAAGTAATCCAGTTTGATAACGATTGCCGATCAACCAATGAGTTACAAAATCACCACCCTGAATTTGCGCTCCGTTTGACTCGTGCATATGCCCTGCGGCTAACTGCATTCCTGACAACCCTTGTAGCTATGCGATCCCAGATCGAGGCGCGTAGGCATGGCGCGTGTTTCGACCATTTCTATGAAGTCATTCTACTGTCTGTATATACTATTACCGTGACTAAGGCCTAAACACTCAAACTTAGAGTAGGCTCAAGCCCCTCGGTGTGAAGGCGGAGCTGTGATGATGATGATACTAAAATACTAGTTGATTCCCTATCATAGGGAGAGTCGCCTATGATAGGGATCAGTAGAGATCAGTAGAGTCGCCTGTATATCTCTACCTTTCCTATTTGCACCGCCAAGCAACAGCGCTTGCATTGCTGAGTTCCGCTTTGAAGAGTAAAATCACTGAAATCACTGAGTACAGTGACTTGACATCGTATGTCACAAGCTTCCGACCTTCATTGGGGTCATATATTTGCAAATCTTACAAGAACTTTAATATACTGTTGCCATTTACTATAAGGTGAGCAGCCTGTTAGTCTGCCAACTGTGTCGTTTAAGAAAATGAATGACAAGTATTACATTGTTCTGGCGTGTAGTGTGGCTGCTATCAGAATGGATGATTTAATTGACCTCGACAGTAACTGTCCGAAGCACTTTTCGCTAAATTTTATTAATAACTTGATGCCCGGGCAGACTTCGTTCTGTCAGAAGTTATTTATTTTGTGATTTGTATGGGAAAAAATGCAATTTTACTATTTTTCACGCAATTTTTTTGTTTCTTTAAGAGCCTACCTTGTGTCTTAAGGAAAATATGTAAAAATTGCCGAATCGGTCCACCCATTCTCGAGTTTTGCTCTCGGCAACATATTTGGTAATTAATTTTTTATTTACATAGACAGATAAATTGATTTTCAAAATTCTACATCAATTCAAAATATATTAAGATTATTTTATTTTAAACCGATTAAAAAAAGGAGGAGGATCTTTGTTTGATTGTATCTATTTTTTTGGGCGTATGTTAGGCGACTACTACGCCAATTGTGAAACAATTTTAAAAATTATTAATATAATCGAAGGAGTATACTCTTGGAGGTGGTCCCATTGTCACTAAGTCTGGATCTGATTTTTTTTTAAATAACGTCGCCCCACACTAGGATTTTCTCCTGTGTCGTGGGTGCAGTTACAAACATAGAATATCACATGCACATACGCCCAGACCGGAACAAATTTCTGTAGGCCATACAAAACATTTGTCCCGTACGGGAATCGAACCCGCGACCCGTTGCGCAGTAGGTGATCACTAGACCTCTGCGCTAACCGTGTCGTGATGATGGTATCCTAGGAAAATCGAGGGAAATCCTGTACATCCAACATGTTTCATGTTTTTACCGAAGCTATTCAGCTATATGCGTCTGGTAGTAATGAACTGAGCTGATGATGGAAGGATCCTTAGCTTTTAGGAGTTAGAGGTTTTTTTTGAAACAATAGGCACGTATTGACCCTTTATCGTATTCTTTCTACTTACTTTGGTGAGCTGGTATGGTAGCTTACAAGTTAAAAATAATATAAGAATACACACAACATTATATTTCTATACTAGCGTTTGCCTGCGACTTCGTCCGCGTGGAAATCTTTTTTATTGATTCCCTTTACAAATCCCCCCCCCCCCCCCCTTTTTTTACACCCTTAAGGAATGATTTCGGGGATAAAAATTGTTATTTATCCTTCCCGACAACTCAAACTATCTCCACACCAAATTTCATCTAAATCGGTTCAGAGTTATTGATTCCCCATACAAAGTTCCACCCCTCTTTTTTTCCCCCTTTAGGGGTGATTTCTGCGATAAAAACTATTCTATGTCCTTTCCTGGGACGCAAACTATGTCTATACCAAATATCATCTAAATCGGTTCAGTAGTTTTGGCGTGAAAGCGCGACAGACAGACAAACAGAGTTACTTTCGCATTTACAATATTAGTATGGATTAAACTCGGTGCCAAACGATGATCTCCTAGAAAGTCCTAAAATTTAGCACCGACTTCAATATAGTAGAAATGTAATGTTGCCTGTATTATTATATTATTTTTAACTTTTAGGTGTTCTTGAAGTCGGTTTTTATTTTTTGTAAGACTTTTCAAATATCTATTCAGTTATTTATAGTGTCAACGCGAGTAAACACAGTCCCAAATTAAGTTCATTCCTTCTCGTCCCTATTGAGACGCTATATGTCGAAAAGCTTTAAACTTGTACTTAGGGTGCACTTAAAACTTACGCGCGACGTCTTGATTGATTGACGCACTTCCAAGTAATGCTGGTATAGACCCATTGTTAAATTCCGTATTGAGTGTTGTATACCTAGGTCACCTTGGTGAACAGTGTTACCTACCACAATTTCTTTGTTTAAGCTCTAAACTTTAACGAAGACACGGAGGGTAAACAAATTTAAAAAATTTAAAAAACATAGACCTTTACAGGCACTTATTGACGTCAAACCGTATGAGACTTACAAACGTATGAGAAATGTACTTCATATTATTAATGTTCATTATACAAGTTGGGGCAGAAAGATCTTCTCATTTCGGTATGTTTATAAGAAACACAAAGAAGTTATAAAGGAAATAACTTTATTTCTAAATAATACACATCATGCAGTTTTAGGAACAAGTTTTAAAAATCACATCACTTAAATGGCGGTCACCGTTATCGATACACTGAGTAAGCCTCTCTCTGAAATTTTCCATTACCCGGTGAATCATTTCAGGTGGAATGTTAGTGTCTTCTTGTGTTATTGCATTCTTTAAAGATTCCAAAGTTTGCGGACGATATTTGTACACATGTGCTTTCAGATATCCCAAGAGAAAAAATGGCAAAGGATCAAATCTGGGGATCGTGGTGGCCACCCGATGTCACCACGTTGAGACAATACGCGTAGGAAAAAGTTCTCTAAGAACCGCAAGTGATCGGCGAGATGTGTGAGCTGTTGCACCGTCTTGTTGAAACCACATATTATTATGTTCTTGTCCATATCGATCGAAAAATCACGCGATTTAGGCTGAAGGAAATTTTCTAACATTGCACAGTATCGATCAGAAGTTACAGTGACGGTCACACCGTTGTTTAAAAAAAGTCATTTTTAATGAATTCTTCGACAACGAAAACACGGTGTGCTTCCGTCCAACCAAACCATTATAGCAATTAAAAACCGCACGATTGCCGCTGTCTATCGCCACTCCTCGCGCTCTTCTATCCTCACTCTAATCTGAACTACGTAATTTTTAAATCGGGGAGTTCTTTCTGCCTCACCCTGTATAAGTAAAGAATTATCCGCTAGCAGTTTTGTCTATGTTTTTTTTTCCATGTTCATTCCGTATTTTTCTGTAGTAGAAGCAATCTAGACTAAAGAACATGGGCTCATTTTAAATGTCCTTAATACATTTTTTTATGGAACGCATAATTGAACATCCCAAAGTATTACAATCTAGCGTAATTTGCGGCTCATTAGTAATTTAATTCGATCTTAATTTGCTAAAGATGAATGGCTCTGTGAAGTGCCCATTATCACGTTTCTTATTGTCTCTATTAAGGCGACGCCACTTATTCACTATTAATGTGGCAGCACTGACTCTACAAGTCTATATTGTACTAAATTGAAATTTATTTTCATCACTCCACTTCATTACACCAAATCGGATGGGTTTATACTTTTGAGTTATGTTTTTGAAGTGTTCTTTGGTAAGCTTCGCCGTTTTTTTATTACTTTTCTAAAAAATACACTATTTTAAGGTCCCGATGGAGGTCGTCATTTCATACATACTAGGGGGTATCAGCGATGCCCCTCAGCACATTGTTCTGAAATCCTTGGATAATATATCTGTTGGTCTAAACGGTACAGCCTCAAAGCTGTTTATTCCATAAGTCCACACTGGCATAAGGACTTGCCGATTTGGCAATAGTTTGGTAGCTATTGCTAAAGAGGAGCCCTTAATACACTGAACACTGTTAATAGAAGTGTAGTTAATCTTAATAGAAGTGGGACTGCAATGGGTTCCAGTTCATATTGGTCTTTCGGGGAATGAGTGAGCAGACCTTGCATATAAAGAAGCGTCCGCAACGGGACTTGCTATTGAGTATTTACCGGACTCAATGGACTCAACGGAGTATGTTATCATGTATGTTTTTTTTTTGTCATGACTCATGAAGATGGGAAACAATACTTTGATGAGGTCTCTAAAGACAGGATTATATGGTTTAGATCAATACAAGGACGGCCCACACTTGTGCCCTGGCTTAAGGACGATACCTTAAGTCGAAGCTATATAAAATAAAAACCGGCCAAGTGCGAGTTGAACTCGCGTGAAGAGGGTTCCGTACGATGTTACCTATATTGAGTGATTAACCATGTTATTTTAATATCATGGACTTCTTAAAGGTTTTCCTATAATCTATAAGTAGAAAACTAATTTCTGTATTTTTTTCCAAATTTTAGGTTCAGTAGTTTCGGAGATAAGGGGGGGGGGGGATGGTCAATTTTCATCTATTATTCAGAAACTATTTACTTTAAAATTACAAAAAAAAATACGTTTAAGATCTTCACAGCAAGACCTTTCATTTGATATGTCACACGATGCAGTTTTCAAAATCTTTTTTTAATTTTCCACCTTCCCCCAAAAATGACCTCCCATATACAGATTTCATCTATTCACGTCACACTTCTGCGTTTGGGTCACAGAAATTGATATGTGTGTGTACAGTAAGCTCCCATTCAAGCTATACATTTACACTACGAAAACCGCCACTATTACGAGCGACATAAGAACGGTCCAAAGGTCAAACAGTATAGCTTGATAAGGAGCTTACTGTACCAAATTTCAACTTAATCGGTCTAGTAGATTCGGAGATAATGTCTGACTGTGACCGACAGACAGAGGGACACACGAGTGATCCTATAAAGGTTCCGTTCTTTTATTTCCGTTCCGTTTTTTTATTCGGACGTACGGAACCCTAAAAAGCTGTCAGACTGCGTTCTGGGCACTATCCATCAGCAAATTTTGCTTACATTATGAAAAAAAGTTTACTCACCAAATAGCATAGAATGGACTGACTGTGCCCCCTTAACAAAACACTATGGCGTACTGGTGCTCACTCCAATCCAGCAATGTCCTTGAAATTGAAATCCAAGAGAAAAGCGACATAATTATGTATAATTGTACAACCTTTAACGTTTTAAACTCTCGAATTCGGCGAAGAGAAATTGATACACCTTTTTACATACAAACGGAAAGGATAATCAGGGTGTGAACAACCGCTCCGTCCGTTGCTGGTGCAAAGAATTGCCAGAAGGGTTACAAGTATCCTTAGTTCCCTTGCGCCAAGAGCGAAAAGGGGTGGTTTGTTGGAAAAAATTAATTTCTTACTTTCAAATACATTTTTAATAGAAAATATACATATAATAATTATTATTTTTAATCTACTCGTACATAAAGGTAATTCTAATAAAAAAGTTTTTATTAAAATAGGAATAAATCTGCGAAAAGCTTTTAACAATGAAAGGTTTAGTTAAAAACGTGACTGTGATCATTCAAATGTTTGATGACCAACTTTACGTAGCCAATGAAAAGTTTACAGCCCCCTAACCATGATCGTTCATAACAATATTAAAACCGCGCTGAGAGCGGGATGGCGCTATACGCAGCAAGAGAGGTGTCTCTGTTTCAATATTGTTTTAACCTTGCTATGAGCGTTCATGGTAGGCCCCCTGTTCAAGTCGTCTTTCGCGACAAGCGTCATGTTAGACGTTTTGAGCCCAAATAAATAATGTAAGTGTTGACATAACACCGACATTGTAACGTCAACGGAATTTGGAGCTCAAGGCGGAACTCGATACTACGAGTACAGCTTTTCGGTAAAATAAACTTTCCCATCAAACTCACTATACTCATCTACTTATTTGAATGTAAAACAACATCAAAACACCCTTCGGTTTTATTGGTTTCGGCTTTATTGGTTACTAGCTTTCCGCTCGCGGCTTCGCCCGCGTTATTATTGTTTTCCCGCGGGAATTCATATTTTCTCGTAGGAAAAAAAATTGTAGCCTATTTAAGCCCGGATAATATATTTCATAGAAATTGGAGTAGACTTTAAATATTTTCCATAGAAACTTTCAACCCCTATTTTGCACGCTAAGGGGGTGAATTCCAATGAACCATGAAAAACGTGTTCAATGAAATATTTTTAAAAGCATGAATCTCAAGATTTTCGAAATCGTTGCAAATTTAAAGATTTTTCACATACAAACTTGCAACCCTTATTTCATCCCTTTACGGTTAATTATTTTTAAATCCCTTCTTAGTGTGCGTCCGCATTTTGAATTAAAACAACTGTCCAAATTTCACGTTTCTACCTTTAGCGGTTACGGCTGTGCGTGCGTCTATAGATGGGAACATCTCCTTTTATATAGATGAGCGTCCGTCGGTGTGAACTGTGCGCCGAGTAGAATCGAGAGGCCCGCGATCGATCCTGCCATGACGAATCAATATGTTTTTCGTTTCACGAATTTCATATGTACATTTAATCTAACGCTCCTCATCATCATCATCACAGCTCATATACGTCCCCACCGAGGGGTTCGAGCCTACCCTATGTTAGGGTGATTAGGCCTTAGTCAACCACGCTGGCCCAGTGCGGATTGATCGACTTCACATACACCTTTGAGTTTCTTCGCAGATGTATGCAGGTTGCCTCACGATGTTTTCCTTCACCGTAGGAGCGTCAGACAAATGTACATATGAAATTCGAAACGAAAAACACATTGGTACATGGCGGGTCTCGAACCCCGACCCCCCGATTGGAAGGCAAGTGCCTAGTCCACAGAGCCACCGATAATATTTTGAATGAATGAATGAATAAATTCTTTATTATTAATAGAAGACGCATATTCGTAATTACCTATGTACAAAAAAACAAGAATTAACAAAAGGCGGCCTTATTGCCTAGGCGGCAATATCTCTCTCTTTTGAGGTGCGGAACCCTAAATAGTATTTGAAATTGATGTCATAATTCTTAATTGTTTTTATTATTATTTATAGTTTATCGCCCGCGACTTTGTCTATGTGGAATTCAGTTTCATCGTGACTTCTGTTATATCACCCATTTTCCGAAGAACTTTTTTTTTAAAAAAAAAACGTCGCCCCACACTAGGATTTTCTCCTGTGTCGTGGGTGCAGTTACAAACATAGAATATCACATGCACCTCATAAAGGGATTAAAAGTCTATCTATACCATGATTTGTTCCAGATTCGTCGTGTTCCTTATTCGCTTATTCCAGATTCATCATCATAGAGCCAATCCTCAGGGCTTAAGCTATCCCTAAATTTCATAAAAATAGTTCAGTGGTTGACTGTGAAAGTGTAATAGACAAACGGCAGAACGATAGAGTTAGCAGCGAAATTAAAACATTAAGGCCAAATTCCAACGTCAGATTACGTTTAATTGTAGAATTAATATGGTGGTGTGACAGATTCTCTATACAAAAGCTGTCAAACTAGCATAATCGGATAACAAATATCTGTCGATTGAAAAATCAGCCCTTACGGCCTTATTAATAAAAATTTTACTCCTTGGATCATGCTTGGATTAGTTACTCCGTGTTTTGTCTTGTTTCCGCACATGTCGCCTGTCATATGTCAAAATAATACAAAACATGCACGGAGTAACTAATCCGAGGCTGATCCAAGGAGTAAAATTTTTATTAATAAGGCCGTTAGTGTTTAGTTAGAGTACCTACATACTTAAGGGCAGATTCGATAACTCATCGCCAATCAGCTATCGGTAATCATCTCTTACCGATTCTTCTCGAGAAGGATCCCGCAATTTCCGAACAGAGTTGCGTTCCGAGGGTCAGAGTAATGCAACGGCTCGGTTGCTATCTTTTTTTTTTAGTTTGTAGCTTGCCGATCAAGATCAAGCAAAGGGCAAAATATACTAATCCTTACTTTGAAATTAACAGCCAATATCCATTTTTCTGCTAAAAAAAATTACAACACATAAAAATCTCTATATTTCCCTTGTATTAGGCTTAAAAGAGTTCAAAGTAGTGTTATTTAATAAAATAATAAGTGATTAGCGTATTTTTGACATCGACTTTGACATAAAAGCTGTCAGAGTGTTTTTCACCCTACGCTCAAGTTGGTTGTTTGGTTGCATCACTCGAAGCTTCTAAACGGGCACAGAGTGTACTAACCGCCTGTCAGAGCGTTTTTTACCCCGAGGCTCTGAACGGGTCGGTTGCTGTCAGAGTGCACTCGGAGTGCATTCGAGCGTAGGTTCTGAACGCAGCTCAGGAGACGCATTTTTGAAACAAAAGAATTCAAATTCGCATTCGAAATCGCAAGATTCGAATACGAATTTTCAAATTCACTGTTTTTGAATTTTCATTCCGTGAATTCTGCAACGAGTGGTCCTACCCACCCGTTTTAGATTTCTACTAGTAGAATATACGCAACCTATATACGTCTCGTTTTACGTTTGATTCATCGCCAGTTTTTTAAATTTAATGAATTATTTATTGCGTACCGGTTTTTATTTTTTCGGCTTGAAATGCAATCTAATATAGAATTTGTTTTTAAGACGAGGTTTCCCAGAAAATCTACTCGTGCACGGCGACTTCTTTATTGCAAAGTAATAAAGTTGCTGTATACGCATAGCTTCTAATGTCGCTTACGCGCGGTGACCGAACTAAAAACGTTACTTTTTACACGTTTTAATCGATTTTTGGAAAACTGGGGTACAAAATAAAAATTGTACTTTTGCAATTTTCTAGATAATAAAAATGCACGTCTATTACTAAAACTGTATTTTCTGTTTCACAGCAGTTTTAAAATATTGAACAGAGTGATCTTTGGATTTTATTTCTATCGCGTGAAATGTTTTTAATCATGTTTCTGTCTTTAAGAATGTTTAGATGAAACGTTCAAAAATGTGACATATGAATTTTTGAATTCGGTACAGTCAATCAAAATTGTTCGAAAACGGGAAGCAGCACCTTAATGACAACATTGAATTCAAGTGATTGGAAAATCAACAAATTAGAATTGTCAACAGTGGAGAATAATTTCACACATGATTTGTATTCGCGTCGAATTCAAGTGACGAGTAGTGGTGAAATTTTTCTTATCCTTTCCTTTAGTAACTAGCTTTCTGCTATCGACTTCGCCCGCGTCAGTTTTGTTTTGCCATGGGATTCTTTTTTTCCGTAGGAAAATTACCCTACGTCCTTCCCCTGGTCTCGAACTATCCCAACTTTCATCGAAATCGGTTCAGTAGTTTCGAAGCCTATTCAGTATAAACAAACAAACAAACAACCTAACAATCAAATTTTTCCTCTTTATAATATTAGTGTAGATTTTATCCAAAAATCGTGTCTAGGAAACGGTGTTTCATCCAAATTATTAAGGAATCTAAACAGTTTTCATTAACACACTACAAAAGTAATAGTACTTAAATAAATTCATAACTTTCTTATGACTGAAGCCGGGTATTACCAAGAAATTCATCCCTTTTCGCGCTGTAAGAAAAGTCGTTTAAGTTCCTGCCTTGGAACTTTGTTCATTGTTACATGTTTATTAAAGTGATTCGCTTTGTTCTACACTGTTGTTGTGGGGTAATTATTTTTTATGCTTGGCAGTCTTGCTATATCGTATTTTGGGGGCGCTATTAGCGATTTCGCAAGGGAACCAAAACCTATAGGGTACTTTCCGTTGACCTAGAATCATATGATTTGGCAAGAAGCATGATCTTAGAGCACATATTAAGGGCCCGGTCTTGTAATAATCGGTGTTTTAGCAGAATTGTCAGAGAAGTAAATTTTTTTTTAGTTATTAAAAATGCAATTAAGGAAATACATTTTACATCAATTTAGAGTGTAGGACTTGAAGTTTCCATGACATTATTACAAGATCGGGCCCTTAAAAGGAACAATTTAAAAACCGTAAATATGTACAGATTTACTGGAATGCCTCAACTATATAACTAGCTCACATGGTTTATTGTCCGATCTCGTCATTTCTACATAATCTTCTTTTTATGCCAAAATGAGAGTATGAACTACGAACGAACACACACCACGGAGCGCAGTGAGTTAACCAAATAAATATGTTTACGTGAATTCTTCACTTTTCAGCAAAGTGCTTCCATATTTGCCTACTTTACTTCGCCAGTAGCTGACAGAGAAAGATGCGAATAATATTTACTTCAGCACTCTCCCCCCATTTTCATTTTTACAATGCGCGAGTGTCGCTTACACGTAAATAAATTTGTCCCTCGCATATTCTGTTTACATTTATTTCCCTTATCCCGCATCCGCTTCCGCACGGACGGCAGTCTTTTCAATTTGGCTCGACTTAGGGCTCGTACCAAAGTCTCATATGCACTGATCACTGAGATCATGTACGCTGATGACATGTGCTTCTTACCAGAATCCCCAGACGGCCTGCAACAGCTCATGTCCGTTTTCCACCAAGCATGCCGTAAGTTCGGCCTGAAGATCAGTGTCAATAAGACGGAGGTGATGTCCCTAGACATTCATGGTCACGAGACACTGACCATTAAGCTTGGTGAGGATGTGCTGAAGCAAGTTAATAAATTTCGCTATCTGGGGAACACTGTAACATCTAAGTGTGACCTTGATGCTGAGATCAACAGCCGGCTTTGGTAAGATGTGTTCCAAGATTTTCTGCTCACGTGACCTTAAGTTAGCCACTAAGATTTCGGTTTATATGGCAATTGTGCTGGTGCTGGCAAACCTCTTGTACTACTCTGAGACGTGGTGTGTGTACCGCCGCCACATACGCACTCTGGATCGTTTCCACCTTAAATGCCTCCATACCATCATGAGGATCAGATGGTCCGACAGAGTGCGAAATACCGAAGTTCTGCGACGAGCCCATGTTGGTGGCGTTGAGGCCTATTTAATGCGTCGGCAGCTACGGTGGTGCGGTCACATATCGCGCATGGCGGAGGATAGAGTGGCGAAGCGCATATTATTCTACTCGGAACTCCTCCGGTTCAAGAATGTCCAAAAGCGACATATGCAACATAGAACCCTCTCAATGGGAGCGTTTGGTAGCACAGCGGCCAGAGTAGCGCAGAGTGGTAAACAGCAAAGTTCGCGAATTCGAGGATCAGCTTAAAACTGACCTCGATACCAAACGCGACCAATTAAAGGCTCGCCCACCTGCTGCAATAACGTACCAATACGAAAACGGCGTACTTACGTGCCCGCAATGTGCACGGAGTTTCGCAGCAAAGATAGGCTACATAAGTCATCTTCGGACGCATGAGTGCCAAATCACCAGCTAGGAGTCGAAGTGGTCGCCATGACCTAAACCGGTCGGACTAATCATCATCATCATCATCATTTCCCTTAAAAACACTCAAATGTAGCGCCTATTGCATTGGTAGGTAGAAATGATGTTGTAATGATAAGGATTTAATGTGAGGCACCATAAAATTTATCATCGCAGCTCATATACGTCCCCACCCAGGGGCACGAGCCTACCCTAACAAGTTATGTTAGGACGATTATGCCTTAGTCAAACCACGCTGGCTCAGTGCGGATTGGTTGACTTCACATACACCTTTGAAATACTTCGCAGGTGTATGAAGGTTTCCTTACGATGTTTTCCTTCACCGCAGGAGCGTCAGATAAATGGACATATGAAATTCGTGAAACGAAAAACACATTGGTACATGGTTGAATCGATCGCGAGCCTCTCGATTCTACTCGGATCACAGTCCAGTGCCGAGGCCACAGCGCCACCGACGCTCTTACATCTTGACATTGATCCAACGCACAATAACTACTATGCCCATGCCACGCATGACCGGGTCAGGTATAGTATTTGATAAATTTAATACTGACCGAGATCACCTTATTTATTAACTTAGGTTAACAGTAACACACGATGACATAATAATATGAGTTCACCTGGCCAAGTTTTACGATGTGTATTGCTATTAAGCGAAAAACCTTCACCAAAGCTATTGTACCTCGTTCATTACATTTTATGGATTGAAGCTCGCAATTTAATGAACGGAGACGTACAATTTCGTCCTATTCTCGATATAGGTACATGTTGCTTAAAAGTGCTTCCGTTGAGTTTAGAGGCTCCATGGGGAGTTTTTAGTTTTAGCATTTTACCGCCAATTACAATTGAATATTTCCAATTTAACCACACATTCGTGTGAGAGCTTTCTGACCCCTTTAGAGTCAAAGAGCGAAAATTGGGTACCAATTTATTTGGAGATTTCAGTGGCTTATCCAATTTTATCAGCTTATGAACAATTTTGTCATGTCATTTATTCCAGATTTTGGATTATTATGATTATCGATGGATAATTAGCGAAAATAGTGACGATTTGGCAACAGATACAGCACATGCGAACCAGGTTTCTACAAATGTTCAGTGATTATACTGAAACTGAGTAGTTAAAGATCTCAACAATTCAAAGAATTACAATAAATTTTAATGTCAATATTAAAGATCTAGTAATATATGGAATAACCTAGTAATTAATTACGTTGATGGTTATAGAAAAAATGTAAATTAAAAAGCATTCATTGTAAAACATACCTTCTAATGTAGAAAGATATATCGTTATGAAACAAGAATCAATCGTGGATACATGAATTATGGAAATGCTGATGTGTAAGTTGTGACTCAATCCATTGAATTCTATTTTAACTTGTGCGTTTATAGTACATTACTGCCGCGGTCTATAATGACTACTTTGCTGGTCGCGCTGATGATGGCCGACAGCGCAGCTTCAGGCCGACACAGCGCAGTCAGCGTGCAGCACTTGAGGGACGAGCTGAGATAAAGGTCGAGACCGTAGGTCGAGGCCTTTACAGTGAGGACAGCAAGGGCTGCAATGATGGCCAAGCTGGAAGGCCTAGAGCGTAGCGAGGCTAGCTCGAGGCAATCATAGCGTGACCAGCGAAGCAGTCATTGTGGGCCAAGGCTTGTATTGTGCTTTACTCAAAAATGCAAGTACCTAATCTAAATAAAACCAGCAAGTAATTTAAATAAGAAATATATTAATTAACTAGAAATTTAATTAAAATGACAATTATGAAAAGTTAACGGCAAGGTCGACTTTGCTCAAACAAGGTTGTCAAAATAAGGACCACATTGTAACACCGTTTTTTCTTAAAATTTCATAAAACACTAATTTTGCAAAAACACTTTGCTTTCACTGTAGTTTTAACGCAAATTTCACAACTAAAATCGTAATTACAATAACTTTGTCAAGGAATTTCACAATGTCAATGTCAAGTGTCAACGTCAACGTCGTTTCACGTCACGTCAGTGACATTTGCAATTATCTTTGGTCATTATTCAATTTTTGCATAAACAAAATAAATCTCGCGTTTATCCTGGCCTTATTTACAAAGATAGTTTTTTTCGCCCAAAATCCCGTGCTTCCATTTAGGTGGGTTGATTTTCTCAAAATTCGGAATTTGACATTTAGACCGTTTGTTTCGATCATTTCTATAGACATATTTTAATAAAATACACTTAAGCTTATAGATCATATAATTATAGTTTCGTCGAATAGAATTTGGGAAGCATTCACAGTTTGTTTATGGTTAATTTTTTCATTACGTTTCGTTTTTCAACCAAGCTTATAACTTGGGCTGGAAATACTTATAGCATATTGTAGAATTCCGATAGATCCGTACGTTGACTTGACACATCATGACACACATGCTATGAAATGAATTTGGTTTTAGGGAAGGTTCCGTCGCCAATACGACGCTTAACATTCGGTGAACGGACCTCGATTCTAGTATGCGCGTAGATGGAACGCGCCCATTTTTCACCTTAGTCTTTGAACGCGTCTATCGTCTATGTTATGATTTGTCTGTGAGACATCGACTGAAGAAATTTGTTATTGATTCGAAGATCATAAAGTATTTAAATTAATTTCAGCGAAGAAAATCCATAGGTATTTCTCTCGTTTTCCGTGTGAATTTAATTTGAAAAGAATTTACAAAATTCAGTTCTTTTTGTTTTCAGCTTGAAGAGTAAAGCTAAGAAAAAAATACTATATTTACTCGCCGGCACGCGATTTATTAAATTAAATGGATTTATTGTATCAATAAGTGCAAAAAATCAATAAGGTATCTAATTAACTTATTATATTTCATGATTTAAAACAGATTTTGTTAATTTTATTTTTATTTGTGGGTAAATTGATTATTAAATCAAACATGTTACATTTCCAAAATTCGCCTTTTTCATCCCCTATTTCATTAAAAAAACCTGATAGTGAGCGGCATCTTAGTGGGATTAAGGCATATATTGAGTAACACTTGCGAATTTCCTGTTAAATTCCAAATTTGTACAATATTAAGTTTCACATCCTTCTTTGGCAAATAACTCACAAATTAAGCTGTTTTCTTTTTATTAATAGCAGTAATTATACACAAAATAGGTGCTCTCCCCTCCATATGTCCTTTTTATTAACTAACCAATAAGACAATTTGTCAATTTATTAAAAATTATGTTTGGAATTAACTTGCAATGTTTATTACCTGAAATTCAGATGTATTGACTGAGATTCCTTCAGAACTCAGTGTTAGACCCACTGACCTCAAGATCATAGGCATATTTAATCATATTTTTAACCTAACACTGTGCTATGAATCTCCAGGGCAGTTCCCGGAGGCCGTAGGGTTCCGCTGCTTGACTTTAGAGCCTGATGAACTAACCTATTATCAAGGAGGAATTCTGTGGAGCTAAATATATTAATATAAAACAGGAATATCATAGCTCTGACCCGTGATTGCAAGATTTAGCATAGAAGGTACGCTCTACTAACAACCGCTCCGGGGAAGGCTACTAATTTAAAAAAAAAGAAACCTATAACTATTTGTTCGTGTAATTTATTGCCCCTCATTTTGTAGTTTTGTACCCAATTTGTACCTGATTTTTACCTGCCGAGATTGATCAAACAAACCTGAACCATCCTGCCCTTGGCTTGTATTGATTAAACAATTAGTTAAGTGCTTTGCATTAAGGGAGTTTATTTACTTAAGTACCATATGAATAAGTGAATTATGTACCTACAAGAATAAAGCTTTTCATTTTGTATCGGACTAAAGGAATAAGTTTGTTTTTCTTCTTTCAACTTTACGATCTCCCTATATTTCCACAATTTAGCAAGAAAAAGTACTACAACATTACATGCATTTTTGAGTAAATAATATTTGCTGTAAAGTGCAAACTGGTCCAATATGGAACACTCTTCCCTATACCACTTGAAACCTAAACCACATTAGATCTGTTCTTAATAGGCTTCTAAAAGTAGTATAGGAGTACATTAAGCACACGAACGATGTTCCTAACGGTTCCATTTATGCGCTTAAATACAAAGCATGATAGCTTCTAATTTATTTAACGATCTCTTTTGTACAGTAGCCGTATTGGTCCAATAGAGACAGTATGTTAGGATCTAGCTCCTTTGTCAAATAGATCCTAACGTACTCTCTCCAGTATAATATAGGTTGTATTTAACAAAAGGCTGAAAGATAAATTCACAGGCTAACATCGGGTACGTACAGGATTTACCTGATGTTTGATTGTTTGCCATCCATCTCCTACTTCCACTGTTGCGTACTGTGGTAACCTCCTTGGGTAGGTCGCGCGTCTTATGCTCTATGACTAGTGTCATGTTTGAATGAATTTGAAATTTCGAATTAAGACATCACATGACTAGCTTCGATCGTCTTTTATGGAAGAGAGTCACCAAAAGACAGTCTAAGAGGAATGTTGTATGGTATCACTATAATTGAAGAAATACATATGAAATTATCAAGCAGTTAACGAGTATAATTGAAAATCCCCCATTACGATCCCGGAGCGTCCTTAGGGCGCTACATCTTCTATTATTATTATTATCTCTTTCTTAGTATTTATTTTAATTGTTTTAATACAAGGCTTTTGTCGGGTTTATAATTACTAGCCCGTCCCAATCCCTTTGGGAAAAAAGGTAAATATTCCCACTGAACAATAAAATGCAATTTTGTATCTAACTATTAATTCTATGCATGTGGTGTCTGTGGCGTGGATATGGATGTATGTGTGTTTGATGTGTGATATGATATTTTGTTTGAGAATTCTACGTGCTTGATTGGATAAGATGTTACCGTTAAATTTTTTAATTATTGGGTTATTAGGATTTCTATCTGAGAAAAGTTTTATAGTCTAGTACTTATATATACGGGTCCGTCTAATCTAGCTTTCAAATAACAAAACATTTCTTCAGTTGACCACTGTCTTCTTCTATCATCGCTTAATGTATTATGTGTGGTTGATAACACAGATGAGCCGACAGTCTGTGGGCAAAGCCCCACCCCGCAAAGCATCATCCGTTACCCCCCAACCCCATTCGGCTGTGTTTCTATCCATATCTTCGGGTTCCCCGACTCCAGTCCGCCTGTTCGGCAAGGAGCCACTGATGGTTTGCATACTGCCACGTCTAGCACTAGTTCCAGACCTGCCCCAGCGATTCCCGGGCAGCGGTCCTATACGTTCATTACTTAATTGTCTCTCCATATTCAAGGTTTGCTATTGCTCCGTTGGCCATCATTAAGTTTTCGCCTATAGTTGTGATATTCCACCCCTCACCTGGCATAGATGCTGTTGCCGGACGTGGAGTTAGACTTATAAGGGGCAATTGTCTTTCTAGTACCTATATTATAATTTCCACTACTTTTTTCTATATTATTATCTTTTATTTTACGAGGAGGAGTACTGACTAAAGGGGTTGCCAGTAAAGTGTTTTGTTTCGAGTTTCATCACATCTCTCATTGACGAAAAGTTCCTTAGTCGGCTCTTGCGACATACACGGCCACGCAAAACGTCTTGCTTCCCTTTAATCATTCAGATAATTGTATTTGTTAAATCAATTTAACTTCTTTTTAGTGTTCCGTACTTTAGAAGGAAAAAACGGAACCCTTATAGAATCACTTTGTTGTCCGTCTGTCTGTCAGGACCCCTTTTCTCTGGAGCGCGTAGAGTTATCAAACTCAAATATACAGGGTTAATCGTAAAACACCTGCCACCTTTCAGGATTAGATAGCTAACATCGTTTGTTTTATGAGTTTTAAGATAGCTCAATAAATTGAATAAAAATCAATTTTTAAGTTTTTATTGGATTGTCGTGACATTGATAAGTCTATATTTCATTTATAAACGACGACGGAAGACGACGCTACGCTCGAGCGATGTGCGCGTAGAGTTACAAACATTCTAGAGGTACCTACTTAATATTATATACTTAATATTTATTTCTAAGTAAAATCCAACGACTTATCAAAAGTCGTAGAACAAACATTGTTTCAGGTGTTCTACAAATAACCCTGTAAATCAAATATACTTGGGCCTTTCAGCTGTGAAACTTTTAAGTCAACATGATCAACAGATACGAGGGCGGGTCAGTAAGTCCGTGACTTTTTGAATTTCCCGCTTATTAATTGAAATGGCAACACTGCTCCCGTCAACAGTCATCTGTCTGTTGACTCTTGTCAAAAATTTAACAAGCTGCGACATTTAGTTTGTTTTTGACAGCCGTATTAATATCAGACTACCGCGTAGACTGAGAAGAAAATGGAAAAAAAATAATTTCGTGTGCTCATTAAGCATTATTTTTTACGGAAAAAATCTATTACGCAAACCAAGGCTAAGCTTGATAAATATTATGGGGAATCTGCACCATCCATTTCCATGGTCAAAAAGTGGTTTACTGAATTCCGATGTGGCCGTACAAGCACGGAAGATGCCGAACGTTCTGGACGCCCAGTTGAGGTCTCCACATCCGAAACAAATGAAAAAATCCACGATATGGTTTTAGCCGATCGGCGATTAAAAGTGAGCGAGATTGTGGAAGCCATAGGCATCTCACATGGCTCAGTGGTTTCAATTTTGAATGATCACCACAACACACCGGAGACCAAACAGCAGTCAAAACAGTGGGTTTCTCGGGGTGAATCGGCGCCAAGGAAGGCAAAGGTGGGTTTGTCAGCCAATAAAGTCATGGCGACTGTTTTTTGAGATGCACGCGGTATTATCCACATTGACTACCTTCAAAAAGGAAAAACAATCAATGGTGAATATTACATTAACTTATTGGGTCGATTCGATGAGGCATTGAAAAAAAAGCGACCGCACTTGGCCAAGAAAAAGTCCTTTTCCACCAGAATAATGCACGGGTGCACACATGTGCAGTTTCCATGGCAAAAATCCATGAACTGGGCTACGAATTGCTCCCTCATCCGGCCTATTCACCCGATCTAGCTCCGTGTGACTATTTCTTGTTCCCAAACTTGAAGAAATGGCTCGGCGGAAAGAGATTTGCCTCCAATGACGAAGTCATCTCACAAACAAATGCCTATTTTGAAGACCTCGACAAATCATATTTTTCGGAAGGGATGAAAAACTGGAGAAACGTTGGGCTAAGTGTATAGAGCTCAAAGGAGACTACGTTGAAAAATAAAATAACTTTTTATCTAAAAACCATTTAAAAAGTCACGAACTTATCGACCCGCCCTATGACAATTTATATCATACATTTTCACAAATTTTGCGATTTCACAGGGGAATCAAAGGGTACTTCTCGTTGACCTAGAATCATGAAAATTGGCAAAAATTTGGTCTTGTAGCATATGTTAAGGAAGAAACCGTAATATATAGGTACTTAGTTAGGAACCTTCTTAGATAAGTTAGAGTGAAACCCTCGCCTCGGTGCATGAGTCCAACTGGCGTTTGGCTGGTTTATTTTAAACTAGCTGTGCCCGCGACTTCGTCCGCGTGGAATAGTAACGGCTAGACCGATCTTGATAAAAAGTAGCCTATGTTATACCTTATATAATTAGCTATCTATTAGTGAAAGTCCCGTCAAAATCGATCCAGCCGTTCCGGAGATTAGCGGGAACAAACAGACAGACAGACAGACAAACAAAAAAAAATTAAATTGTATTTTTGTTATTGGTACCCGATATACATTCATAACCATTTAGTAAAAACTTGTTATTTTGACATTACAAACAGACACTTCAATTTTATATATTTGTATGTATAGATGTATAGACTAGCTGTGGCCGCGAACTATGTTTGCCTTAAAAGTTCAAAGAAAAAACTGTAAATCTACTTTCCTGCGGG
Source organism: Schoenobius gigantellus (assembly GCA_963935595.1). NCBI lineage: Eukaryota > Metazoa > Arthropoda > Insecta > Lepidoptera > Crambidae > Schoenobius > Schoenobius gigantellus. The sequence goes on along the minus strand of OZ012562.1, from coordinate 17,473,250 downwards.
AACTACTTACTTTTTCAGGTTAGAAATTAGCCTTTATGTTAATCCGTGTCGTAATCCGTCTACCTACACAATTTCATCCAAATCCATTCAGTATATTTTGCGTGAAAGAGTAACAAACATCCATACATCTATTCATCTTACAAACTTTCGCGTTTATAATATTAGTAAGGACTAGCTGTGCCCGCGACTTCGTCCGCTTGAAATAGTAACTTTTGTTGAAGTTGATAAAAAGTAGCCTATGTTATGGTCCAGCCGTTCCGGAGATTAGCGGGAACAAACAGACAGACAGACAAAAAAAAATTGTATTTTTGTTATTGGTACCCGATATAAATTCATATCCATTTAGTAAAAACTCGTTATTTTGACATTACAAACAGACACTTCAATTTTATTTATTTGTATAGAAGATATAGATTAGTAAGCATTTATGCTTCCTATGACGTATGTGTGTTCCTTTTAAGCTGATTCAGCCGCCTCCGCGGTTTAGTGTTTGAGACCACAGGGTGTTGATCGGGGCAGAAGGAGGCCGCGGAGAGGGAGCGGGAGGCAGATCCTCAAGCCGCTCCCATCCGCCGCAGACGGATAGGCAGGCGAAGGCGGGCATTTGCACAAGCGCTGCCCGTCTAATGACCCTGCCGTGGAGGCCTGCGTGCACGGTTGGCCCCGTGCACGCCGCCGTAAGGCCCTCCGTCTGGGGATTGCCCTGGTGTTCTCGGGCAATCCCCCCTTGGCGATAGCCCGACCAGTGGGTCGGGCTTGCCCGGGCGGGTAGGTAGTGGAGTCGCAGTGTGGCCCTTACCTAGCGCGCCCTTAAGGGCAGGGAGAACACCGGGGGGTTTTAGTGGGTAGGCCTGGCATGCTGCCGGGAGAGCCCCACACACGCTCGCTGTTTAGCCAACGGCGGGTACGGTGCGGTTACGCATTTCCCCCCGAGAAAAAAAAAGGGTGTTGATCGGGAGGTCCGGCGTTCGGTTCCCCGTGGGGGCAGAAATTTTTCTGCTCAGTTGGTTTGGTGGTAGGGCTTCTGAGCCCGCCTGGCTAGCTACCACCGTCTTACCTAAGTTTGTCGCCATAATAACAATGTTAAAAGCAATGTTGTGTTCCGATAATTAGAGGTAAGATAGCCAGCACCTCAGTTGTTGAGGAGTCCAGGTGAAGCTCGCTTCTACCCACCTTCACCTTTCCATTAGAACTACACGTGCTGGCCTGCTATGTCAGCGTCTAGCTGTGACTACCATTCAAACGCGTCCCAAGAAATTCGGAAACTTATTTCTATGTCGCATGATTAAGAAATGGAACTCTTTGCCAGCGCATGTGTTTCTTCCTTCTTACAATCCCGGGTCCTTCAAAAGAGGCGTGAAGAAGCACCTTGCAGGTCGGCAGGGTGAGGGTAGCTAGTGCGGCGTTTAATCTCTCTCCCGCACAAGCTATCTTCGCATCTTCTATTCTTTACCACCAGGTGGAAGAGGATCATTTGTGTCTCTGTGCTAGTGCCATCGAATAAACCATTTTCTTTCTTTCTTTTTTTCTTACAAATTTGCTTGGCCTTCTGTTAAAAAAAACTTGCCATCAGGTAGGATGAAAACGACTGGCATGTCAGCAAAGAGGTATCCATGTCTGATCATAAGCAGATACGATTCGCAATAGGAAAGGACACTCAAGAACGAGTAGAATCTTTCAGAGACCGCGTGCTACAGATTGGGACTCATATAAAGACCATCTGCGCAACAGCCTAGCAAACTTTCCTAAAGCGATAAAAACTCGCGGTGCCCTCGAGCTTGCGGTGTACCAGCTTAACCGGGGTATAATGGAAGCCTTTGAGGCTAATTGTTCTCTCAAGACCCGTAGGGGAAGCACGACACCCAAGCTAGACACATTAGGAGCGCAAACGCGACAACTCTTCAACAGAGCCAGAACTCCCGATTCTAAAAAGGATTTCCTTAAGGCCCTAACGAAATATAGCACAGAACTTAGAAAGGCGAAAAGACGGTTCTGCAAGCGGTTCTGCGAGGGGATTACAAAAACGCCTCAAGGAGCTCGCATTCATAAGGTCATGTCCAAGACGCCTACTAATCAAATCGGTCTGCTAAAAAAGCCTGATGGAACCTTTACTGATACAACTGAGGAAACGATCAACCTTTTGGCAACGACCTTCTTTCCTGGATCAGTTAGGGTAACCAGTACTGAATCGGGCAAAGATGAAACGACAACTCTAGGACCTAAGAATGAGGACTGGAGAATGGCGACATCTATATTCAGGCCGAAGCAAGTCCAATGGGCTATAGACTCATTTAAGCCGTTTAAATCGCCTGGGAGCGATAGTATATTTCCAGCCCTTTTACAAAAGGGCCAGGAGGATATACTAATCCCGCATCTGGAGAAAATCTTCAGAGCAAGCCATGCCTGGAGATACATACCAGAACCATGGGCTGATGTTATACCATACCAAAAACCGGCAAAAAGGACTACTCATAGCCAAAGTCCTTCAGACCAATCAGCCTCACCTCTTTCCTACTCAAACCAATGGAAAAGGTTATAGATAGACATATAAGGGATGGACCCTTGGTGGAACACCCTCTTCACCCTAACCAGCATGCTTACCAAAAGGGAAAATCAACTGAAACTGCCCTTTTAGGCCTAACAGACAAAATAGAAAGACCTATGGATGACAAACAGATCGCCCTATGTGCCTTTCTAGATATCGAAGGCGCATTTGATAATATCCATATTGAAACTCTAATTAAAGGACTGGAGGACAAAGGGATTCGATTCGACAACGACCATCGGGTCGTTGTTTAAATTAATGCTCCTTAACAGGGTTGTGAACATCACTATACACGACTCTTCCGCAAGCTATAAGCTGACCAACGGTTGCCCCCAGGGAGGAGTTTTGTCATGTCACCTTGTCACCACCTTACTATGGTCAATAGCTGTGGATGAACTCATTGTATTAGCCTCAGGTGAAGGATTTGATGTACAGGGCTACGCGGACGACGTGGTTGCTATAGCCCTCGGACCGTGCCAAAGCACTTTATCATGTCCAATACCAGGGGGTCTAAACACCATACAAAAATGGTGTACTGAAAAACACTTATCGGTAAACCCGAACAAAACTATAATAGTGCCATTCACTAGGAAACATAAGCTGAATAAACTTATCAAGCCTGTGTTAAATGGAACGACTATTACTTTTTCCACTGAGGTGAAGTATTTGGGCGTCACTTTCGATCAAAGGCTCACCTGGAACACACACGTTAGTAATGTGGTTCAAAAAGCAAAAATTGCACTTGGTGAGTGTAATCGCAGGGTAGGGATGAAATGGGGACTCAACCCGAAGATCGCCTTCTGGATATACACCGCCATAGTAAGGCCCATAGTAACCTACGGCGCAGTGGTTTGGCACGAAAAGGCTAAACAGAGGACCACTATTGACACTCTAAATAGCCTTCAAAGAACCGCATGTCGAATGGCAACGGGAGCCATGTCCACAACACCGGCAGCTGCACTAAACGCCCTTCCCAACCTGCCGCTCCTTAATCTAGTAATAGAAAAGGAGGCGAAGGCTTGCCTATATAGGGTCGGCATAGGCTGTCGCACTGGCTGGCTCTCTCAAACACTAAGGACCCTTCAGGACTCTGTGCTGAAACATCCGATATTAGCTATGACCAGCGATGTCATGCTTCCACGAATAAATTTCGTTAGTAATTTCAAAGTGGAAACCCCTCACAGAGATGAATGGGAAGAGAATCTCAACTCCTGTGAGGATGGAAGACTCATATGGTACACAGATGTAGGGTGCGGAGTGTACGGTCTAAGGCCCAGGGTGGCCAAGAGTATCAACTTGGGCCGGTACGCATCCGTTTTCCAGGCGGAGATATATGCCATCATCGAATGTGCAGATATCATAAACCAAAGGAACTACTCAAACCAACATACGAGTATCTTTATTTATTCAGATAGTCAAGCAGCTCTAAAAGCCGTTAGCTCGAGCCAAATAAACTCGAAGCTGGTAGGACTGCCTCACCCGCCTGAATGCTATAGGCCAAACAAACAAAATTGTTTTAAGATGGGTTCCTGGGCATTCTGGTGTCATTGGCAATGAAAAGGCCGATAAACTCGCTAAAACTGGAACTATAAAACCACAAATAGGGCCGGAACCTTTTAGTGGGATTTCAAAGAACCAGGTATACAATTTTCTAAATGAACAACTTCTTAGAAACTCACTCGAACTCTGGAAATCTACTCCAGGGCAAGAACACGCGAAAGCACTAATACAAGTCTACTCGCGTAAACTAACTGACGAGCTCCTGCAGCTTAACAGGAAAAACATCAGTGCAGTCGTAAGAACCTTAACTGGACATTGCGGCCTGAATTGACACATGTTCAACGACATCTGCAGATTCTGCAATCAGGAGCGTGAAACTCCTAAACACCTTCTGTGCGACTGCAGCCACTGATTCATCGGCGTAGCCTTCATCTGGGAAGACACATCATGAGACCAGATGAAATACAAACTCTCCCAACCCAAAAAATCCTCAGTTTCATAGATGGTTTGGGCTTGAAGGAGATACTCTAACGGTGCTATAATTCACAATAGATCTTTTAGGTCGAGGTGAAAAGGCCTACAAGGCGAAAGCCCGTATAACAACAATAATAATAAAATAGGATGAAAAACAAGAGCTTCCCTGTCGTATGTCATAAAATCAGCCAAACATCAAAAAATCAGTCGCAAATTGTCTCGTTCAAAATAAATTTTAGGATTTAATTCACTTTACCAGACTTATGAAGCTACGCGTGAAGGACACCAAGAGCGCGAGGACGTAACATATCTGAATTTGATTAAAAATAACACTCACCCCTATGTTTGCTAAGCCTTGGTAACAGGCGGCTTAGGTGCTAACAGATTTTGACAAAGTAAGGCCATTTTTTTGTTCAAACAAATTGGATTTACGCTAAACAAGGGCCCTCATCCCTTTGGCAATGGTTGATGGATTCCGCAGAAGCACTTTAAATTAATTCTTTGGGGTGTTCATCTCATGTCAATCGTATTAGAGCTAAGCCTCAAATTTGCCAGAGCTAAACCAGATAAATATTTTTTTAAATGGTGAATTTTATAGCAGTCATTGGTTTAGGTTTATGTTAATGTTACATTTTACAGGAAAATTATAAACTTGCTTAAGTACCTATGCAAGAATATCATGTTGTTTCGTTAAAATTCAGGTTCGTAGAGTTTTTTATAGAATCGCTTTCTAAAAAGTAAGTATTCAAATGTTTGAAGTATCTTAACATCAGGATTTATCTAGCTATTAATAATATTTTTTATGTACTTAAAACATTTATATGTATAATAGCCAATAGTTGGTTTCACTATCATAAGTATATCTGTATTTTTATTCATAGGATTGTAAAGCCGTTCCCATTCAAAAAGCAATAACGTTTTTCCCTCTCTACACATAGTCAAAATTTCATAATTTTTTGAAAATGTTGTAGAAATGACGAAAACTATATTTTTGACTGAAAGCTTCTTTGAGTATATTTTTTTATTTGTTTTTAAAAACACTAGGATTTTGTCCTGTGTCGTGGGTGCAGTTACAAACATAGAATATCACATGCACATACGCCCAGACCGGAACAAATTTCTGAAGGCCATACAAAATATTTGTCCCGTACGGGAATCGAACCCGCGACCCGTTGCACAGTAGGCGATCACTCGATCTCTGCGCTAACCGTATATATTTCATCAAAATAAACTAAACTGAATAACCAAAAAAGAAGGACGTAATACAGACCGAGATTAAGGTGTCTGTATTGAATCTAATGACATTTCAACAATGTTTATTCTTTTTTCTATTCGTAAAGGTTGTGGGGAGTTTTCAAAAAACAAAATTTCAATACGAAATCGAGGCATTTGCCTCGACCTTTTAACTCGAAGCGGTGTGCAACAAACTGCATTTTCCAACATTCCTAATCGAGCTATGAATCGGCACTTCACAGTCCTCTTATAAGAAGTAGAGGTTTGGATAAAGTATTTTTTGCTCACACTATTTAAAGACATTTCAAACATTTACGCTATGGCACAGACTTGAAGATGAGACAGAAAATTTTACAAAATATGCATAAACTAAACTTTGATTTGAAGACTTACCGCTTATGTGCACTGCTATCGCCGGCGGCATCACAAATATGCCAACTAACAAATCCGCCACCGCCAAACTAGTCACAAAGCAATTTGTCACAGTCCTCAACCTCTTCGTGGTCACCACCGCCGATATTATCAAAGTGTTACCTATAACCGTCACCACTATTAGCAAACACAATATTATCACTACACTTATCTCTATACTGTCGTAGTTAGTACTAGCATCACAAATGTCACTGATATTGTCACTTGTAAAATTAACTTTGTCGTCACATACAGTAACTGCACTTGGCGTTTCTTCTTCTCCTATGACCACGCGATATATGTTCTTGGTAATATTGAAGTTTCCTTCTGCATTTTCTATGTACAGTTCTGTATCTTTTGTTATGTTCCATTTTATTGTGTTTTCCGCCTCAATATCAGTTAGTGAGATCATGTGACTACGTTCTTTCTTCTTTCTGCACGTGTGTTATCATTTTCTGTAACAAAAAATAAGTATTTATACTTCATGTTTTACTAATAAGGTAAGTTTAGTTATTGACTCTAAATTGACTGTAATCTTTCGCTATTGTTTAGTTCTCCGAAGCCAAGACGTACAGTAATAAAAACAAACGATCTATTTTCTTAATTTCTGGTTTAAATAGCGTCCATTCTACTATTATTTTATTATAATTATGTGATTCCTATGTAAGTAATACAATAAATTATTTAAAACGTGCGGCGTTATACATGTAGGTAATTCTGCATAATAAAATATTACAACATTATAAAATTGTGAAGCCAAAACGGAAGTGCCTCAAACGTTTTGGCTACATGTAGGTAATTCTGCATGATAAAATATTACAACATGATAAAATTGTGAAGCCAAAACGGAAGCGCCTCAAACGTTTTGGCTTCACAATTTTATCATGTTGCAATATTTTATCATGCATTATGTTGCAAGTTTTTATTATGCATTATTTATTATGCGCTTACGTTTTGCAGCGTATTGCTTATTTTTTTCGTTATCAGAAATCGAATTCTGCGTTTTGGTTTGAGGGGGAGTTCTGCCAATGCAATTATTGGTTAAGACAGTAATTCTACCTGTATATCGAGGTTCTTTTTGTCAGGAGCATCTAGAGATGTCAAACTGAAATTTGAATCAAATACCTGGATCTACGATCTCTTTAGGCTGTGAAAAAATCAACCTTGTAAGTAAAAAAATATGACGGCTTATATCGCTTGTATCGCGATTTTATAAGGGAATCAAAACCTTAAGGGTACTTCCCGATTCCCTGGAATCATGTAATCCGACAAGATATAGGGGAGAAAATCTGAACACTGTAAATATGTAGGTAAGTGTTATAAGTAAGTTATGTACTTAGATAAGTTTGTACAGAGCCCTCGGCGCGCAAGTTTTAGTCGCACTTAGCCGGTTTTTTTTATTATATTGCTATCTCTTTGGTCTAGTTAGCCATTAGTTCCGACTACTAGTCCGAGTTCCCGGGCTTAGTTCCCGGGTCGAACAAAGCTTATTGAGTTTAAGCGTGTAGTAAGTTTAACCCTTCTTTTCTCTCGTCTGCTTCAATTGTTTCTCTTACCAAAAGCCTATTATTTACGTTAATTTTTGTCGCTGCCGATAATCTGTTTGGTTTTATTCATACACAAATTTATCTTCGAATCACTTTGAAATAAATGTAGGCGATTGATTGAAATTATAGCAGCGCATTTTCCATGTTCATTGTGATCACATCGAGCGAGCTTTGCAGACAGTGACAATTTTTTAAGCATTAAGAATTTTTTGTCAGAATCCTGTCTCGAAAAATTCGCTGTCACAAAATTTGTGAATTAAAATACCGAAAATATCCACAATTCGAAAATATAGTCTTAAGAACAGCAGTTCAATATTAATCGTCAATTTGAAATAGGTACAGTAAGCTCCCATTCAAGCTTTACATTTGCACTGCGAAAACCACCGCTATTCCGATCGACATAAGAACCACAATATAGAGAACGATATCGTTCTCTATATTGTGTAAGAACGGTCCAAAGGTCAACAGTATAGCTTGACAAGGAGCTTATTGTACATATTGCATGAATGAATGAATAAATAAGTATTTGATTATGTAAACTGTTCGATTAACCACAACGCAGACACTATCTCCAGAGATACCCAAATAAATGCAAACCGAATGATCAAACTGAAATGATAAAATTGTTCGGAAACGTTGAATTGAATTTACCGTGAGTTTCTGTAGCAGACAATGGCCAATTGAGTGGGAGGATTTATGTTCGCGTCACGAATTTAAACAGCTCGCCGGCGCAGTAGGGTTATGCTCTGACGAGCGGTTAAAAATAATACTTATACAGGGTCATTTTGAATGAACCAACAACCTCCCAGGGGCTGATTCTAGTGCTCAGATGTAACAACTTTTTGTATGGGACTAACATCGATATCTCAAAAAAAAAACACTTCTCCATACAAACTAGGTTAGCTGATTGAGACTTTAGTATGGGAAAGTGGATTTTTTTTTGCGATTTCGATGTTGGTCCCATACAAAAAGTTGTTGCATCTGAGCACTAGAATCAGCCCCTGGGAGTTTGTTGGTTCATTCAAAATGAGCCTGTATAGGATCCAATATCCTTTCTGAATTTGTTTGCTGGAGATAGAATTTCAACGTGTTTTGTCTGGAGCTAATGTCAAATACCTATCGCTAGTAACGAAATCCATAGATAGAAAGAATATTTTAAAAATGTTGAACTTCGTCTTTTGCCTTTTCTGAATATTTATGTCCTGAATAAATATCCGAAAAAGATATTTGGTTTATGTATTTTTAAATATTGGGAACAGGTAGATTAGGTACGGAAATTACCTAATCCAGCCCATGCCTAGTGTAAAGTGAATTTACAATAACTCTACATATATCTCTTAGTCACAAGATGGCATGGTTAAGCGTGACTTCTGTGTTAGGAGTTTCGTATTTTCAAATCTCACAAGAGCTACTTATCATCAAGGCAGTTTGCTTGTTAACCAACTAATATTTGCCACGTCTAAGGGTACCTTTTCGTGATGTCATCGTCAGTTCGAGCTGTCGCTGTATTTGTCGTCTGTATAATTCAATATTTATTCGATGGAAAGTACTCCGCTTTTTAGGATACATCAAATTCATTATTCAGACGATTTCGATTATTCGACAATCGAACAATAGTCAAGATATACAATCTGAATTCAATTTTGTATCGGACTTGAAGCTCAAAAGATTCGCAGATATAGAGAGTAACTCTCCAGCGCACAGCTGAGGCATGCAATCTCGATGTCTCTGTAATGCGAAAAAAGCTAAAAAGCTTTTCGCATATATATGCGAATGTTTTTTAACATTAAGGGAGAATTCTAGATCTTACTTCTGCTAACTCAAAGCTGTTTGCCATGCTAAGAATGAATTGCATTATAATGAGCAGCAAATAGGATTTTTGTAGGTATAATTTAATTTCGTTTTAGAGTTTCATTTGTATACTGAATAGACATCTTAATTTAGGTAATCTATGAATCCAGGGATTCCGTGCAAAATATAATCCAATGAAGAAATAAATAGGCACATCATTAAGAGCGAAGACATTTAGGAATGTTTTCTCTTGAAAGATGACGATTTTATTATTAAAAAGATTGATGTTAGTATAAATACTCGTACATAGTTTAGATTTTCTATCGGCTGACGTTTTGTTGAGTCTCTGGATCGGATTCTATGAACATTGTTATGATTTAAGATGTGAATTTACTTTTCAATTTCTGTCTGCCGTCGATGCTCTGATGATCGATGCAGTTGAGGCATGTGAGCACATTTTATGTGACGCCACGGGGCTGGGATACTGTCATATGTTGTAGCGAGGTGCTATATCATCCTTTGATATAGGATATAAGGGCATGTCAAATTTATTATATTATTATTTTAGTCGATATTATTGTTATGAAAAATATTATATATTCGAGTGTGGCATTGCGACTTTATAATGTTGGAATTGAGCAACGGGGAAACAGAATGAGAAATGACAAATACAAACATTCAAAAAATGAAGTCAGGTTCGACGGAATGCAACGAGTCTATATTATCAAAGGATGACATAGATCTTCGTTACAATCTAACCTTGGCCTTATTTTACTTGATAGTAAATGGCGACAAAGACTTCCAGACAAAGGCTACCAATGGAAACGCTTATTCGTATGTCATTGTTAAAATAATTAAAAGTTATTTTCATAGCAATGAACAAGCTTTTATAACTAGGGTCAACTGAATAACTGAACGTCAATCTGTCATCTCTCGGTCATTACATTTTTAAGATGTCTTTGTGTATTCACTGTCTTCAATTCAATTCAATTCAATTCAATATCTTTATTGCATGTCACAAGTTTGAAAAAGATGTTAGTCTAAATAAAAAAGAACATATGTGACACCCTGTAAGGGCGTAGCAATTATAAAGAAGTATTATTATCATGCAACATTAAATTAAATAAGCTCAAATTATTATAATAACAAAACAATTACATTTATCTATCCTATATAAATTATATCACATTAAATTTATTAAATTAATAATAATTCATTAAATTAATAACAATCCATTAAATTAATAACAATTCATAAATAATAATAATAATAATAACAATAATATTGATTATGATAATTGAATACATATCTAATCCATTAAAACAATTGCACACTTCAATTAATGTAACATTTAAATTAGTGTTTGTCTTGAAAAAATTCTTGCAAATTATAGTAACTCTTATTAATTAAGTATCTTTTTAAATGTTTTTCAAATGTTGATTTTTTTCAATATTTTTAATATTGTTGGGGATATGATTAAAAATTTTTATGACCATTGAATGAGGGGCGGAGTTATATAATTTTAATTTGGAGAAAGGTATGTAAAATTTATTTTGATTACGATTATTTCGTCTTACAGATAAAATTGGGGAATATAGATTTGTATGCTTCCTTACAAATTTACATGCCTCGAAGATGTATGTACATGTTAATGTTAATATATTTAACTTTACAAAATACGGTTTACAAGAGTCCATTTGGTCTATATTAGTTATAATTCTAATACATTTCTTTTGAAGTATAAATATTTCATTGGCGATACAGCAATTTCCCCACAAAATGATACCATACGATAATCTCGAGTGAGCATAGGCGTAGTAAGCCGAGAGAGCTGTTTTTAGGTCACTTACACGCTTTAACTGGCGAAGCGCATATATAAATGAGGATAGTTTGGTGGATAACCTCTGAATATATGGTTTCCAGTTGAGATGTGTGTCAATTTCAATTCCTAAAAGTATTGTAGAGTTAACCGTTTCTAGTGCATTAGATTTATATTCATAATTTATTTTTAATTCTTGTTTTTGATATGGTCTAAACTGAATTAATTTTGTTTTTTTAAGGTTTAGTTGAAGATTATTACAATCAAGCCAATGTGAGGTTTTATCTTATAATTCATCTAATTTTTTCGTTAATTCTTTCATGTTATTACAAGAGACTACCACGGAAACATCATCAGCAAATAAAATACTGTCACATTCTAAATATTGGGGAAGATCGTTCACGTATATTAGGAACAGGATGCATCCCAGGACGCTACCTTGTGGGATAGAGCCGGTGACGGTGCCGGTGTCTTCTGTGTCATTCAGTTTGTTAAATAGAATTTTTTAACAAAATTTTTAGCTTTTCCGTATCTCAGTCATTTCATTTCATACTATCATTGTCCTGATATTTACAAGCATACAAGCAAGCATACAATTGAAAAAAGAATTAGGCTAAAAGGTGTAGATGTAGCTATAGTGAAAACCCAAGTCTCTAGGTAGCCTAGGGAGCTATTTTAACGCATCCGTGGTCTAGTGGTTGAGACCACTGGGTGTTGATCGGGAGGTCCGGGGTTCGATTCCCCACGGGAACAGACAATTTTTTGCTCGGTTTGGTTGCTGGTAAGACTTCCGAGCGCGCCTGGCTTACTACCACCGTCTTACCTAAGTTTGCCGCCATAATAACAATGTTAATAGACATTTTGTGTTCCAATAATTTGAGGTAAGATGGCCAGTTCGTCAGTTGTTGAGCAGTCCAGGAGAAGCTCGTTTCCACCTTCAGCTTTATCCTCACTTACCGTTAGGTGTGATGAAGGCCAAAAGCTACCCTTTCGTATGTAAAACAAAGCTCAACGACCGAGATCTTGATGAAACGGACATATGGACGGACGAAAAGATGAGCGCATAATCGTTACCAAACAATGCGATAATCGCACTTGGCTCCATAGTTCTTGTTATACAACTAAGTTAGCAAACTACCCACCTGATGGTAATTTGTAACAGTCACCTATAATGCATGCGGCTCTTGTGAGATTCGCAGCATAACTGCAACCCCCACAAGAACCACAGTATACGTTGCCAACTTGTGGCACCAGATGTAAAGTCACAGTACCCAATAATTAATAAATAATTCATTGCGGCGCGGTAGAGTGCGAAAGCAGGCTCCGCGCGCATCTCCCGCTGTTTTGGCCCGTATAACCACGATTGGTTGAGTAGGGCCATGGGTGGATGGTGGGGTTAGTACCCAATAATTTCACTGCCATATCTTACCGTTCAAAGCGGAACACAGCAATGCAAGCACTGCTGCTTTGCGGAAGACATAGGTAAGACGGTAGTACCCAAGCAGACGAGCCTGGTGAAATTCGTTCACTTTGATGGTCTTAAAAACCCCTTAGACAAGGAGGACCCCAACTTTTATAACTTATTAGATTAGTTATGTGAGGGTTTTCATTTGCAGCCGTTAAATTGTCACCGTTTCACAGCACAATACAAATCCGAGTAATATTTCTGAGATCGTTAGGCAGGTATAGGTGAAAGGCTTTGTGGACGAAGCGGCAAACATTAATTTCCTGATAAAAGGGTCGCGCGGTGAATGAAGGAGGGAGCTGTTTTCATTTTTAAATATCGCTTCGGCAATATGCAAATGACGTGGATTTTTTCTTGAATGTAACGAAGTAGGGCCTACTTTTTAGTAGTGTCGCCCAAAATCGGTCAGTCTTGCGAGACTCTTGCTGCAAAACTCAGACTAAGATCGGCCTAATTGTAGCAAGGTCATGACCAAGACAGACCCATGCAAGATTTGAGCAACAGTCTTGCTCCAATATTGCATGGGTCAGTCTTCGAGTTAGCCTAGGTCTCGGTCTTGCAGCAAGAGGCTCGCAAGACTACAAGACCGAGACCGATTTTGGGAAACACCACTTTTTTAGGTTTTTTAGGGTTCCGAACCTTAAAAGGAAAAACGGAAGCCTTATAAAATCACTTCATTGTCCGTCTATCCGTTATTACCCTTTTTCTGAGGAACGCGTAAAGATATCAAGTTAAAATCTATCAAGGTATACAAAATATTTGCCAAATTTCATGATTCTAGGTTAACGGAAAGTACGAGTACCCTATAAGCTTTAATTCTCTTATGAAATCTCAAAATTTGCCATAAACAGTCATATATTTTGATTGCGATTACTTAAAAGAATGATTTTTTTTACAGCTGAAAGAGACCATAGATATTAGTTTAGACCCGAGTATTAGATATAAGTTTCACAAGTTTTACAAGTTCCTGAGAAAAAAGGTCCTGACAAACAGACGAATAGACGAACAACAAAGTGATCCTATTATAAAGGATCAGTTTTTTTTCCTTCTTCGGTACTAAACTCTAAGAAAAGGAGTTCAGCGGACCTATCGCTAAGATACCTTAAGTTTTTACGAGTTCTTTTTGAAAACAAAAAACTACATATTCATTGTTCTAATACTAATCGCTTTGATAGACATAATCTGCAATAGTTCTGTGAGACACGACCTAAAAACGCAGTCTCAGCAATGCCTAAACTTTAGACATTTGTTACTGAAGAGGCCATCAAAAACATTGCAGACTAGTGATTAAAGCTGGCTATCTTAGCTCTAAAGACAAATAAAGTTATATGCTGACTAGATAAAAAAGTAGTCACTTATCAAAGTTTGCTGGCTATCTTAGCTCTAAAGACAAATAAAGTTATATGCTGACTAGCTAATAAAGTAGTCACTCGCCAAAGTTCGAAAGAGTTGGTCTGTCCTGAAAGAAAGACGAGAGCTCAGAATAACGTCTGAATCATCATTTTTGTCTTTTTATACATATGACTTTAAAAAATACCGACATTTTAATGTTTCACCAAAAAGCAAATTAACAAGTTCTGGCCTTAATACACATACCTACTTAAATTACTAAAAATGATTTTTAAACACAGCTAACGCAACATATACTTAATTAGAATTTTAATTTGGACTATTCGTTTGAATTTGATTTTTTTTGAAAAAAATAATTAATAAGTGTGGAGAGGATTTAAAGAATAAATTTCCTTGAGGTGCATGATTACTATACTGTTAATCGCTATACGTATAAACATCCAGTTTGAAAATCTACACAGATTTCGTGAAATTTGGTTGTCTAGTATTTATTTAGGCATTTTTCATTTTTTTAGCTTTATGAAGGTAATTAAAAGTAAAAAATAAGTAGTTTGAAACCACATAGGATGATAGGATGAAACCACAATGCAAGTGAAACTTTTTTTTGGGTTGTAGGTAGGCATTTAACTGAAAATTGTTGTAAAATTATTCGATTAAGGGCCGATTTTTCAATAGTCAGATAATTTTTATCTGCGGAATAAATATGACAGTTTGACAGTTTTATATAGAAAATCTGTCAAACCGCCATATTTATTCTACAGTTAAAGGTTATCTGACGATTGAAAAATCGGCCCTTAGGGTATTAAAATCGCGTTTTTAATCATAACATAAATCTTTTTCTTCTAAAGAGAACATTATAAAAAAAATATTAATAAAAAAACATAAGAGTAAAAAAAAAGAACTAATTAATAAAATAATCAAAAAAAAAACAATAAAAAATAATAAATAAACCAATATAAAAAATAACGCTCGACACCAGGATCGAACCACTTTCAGACAGATTTAAAGTTGAAATCTAAAGCATTCAGTCATGGACCACTTTCACAATTTCAACAATTCCACGGCAAGGCGTATGTCATGTTTACGTCGAGTTTACTACACACTTTCCTATTAAATATGTTTCTGACAGAACTACTGCGGACCCCTGATACACGTGCTACGGACCCCTAAGGGGTCCGTGGACCCCACTTTAAGAAACCCTGCATTAGACCAATCCTGACCTATATGAAGTAGTGAAATTAAAGATCTCATGTTTATAATATGTAATGCGACATGCGATAGATGGACAAAAAAATTATGTAAAAAAAGTTTTCATAAAAAGGTGACATTTTCTTAGCAACAGAGTAAGGCCTTCCCCCATTGTGACCTTTTGTCACTAAGTCGAGTGCAACGCAGACCTGTCGGACCGGAATGGTGACCTGACATTACGGTGACAGTGACATCCTCCTAGCACTCGAATTGGTCATAAAAATTCGCAATTGCGAAAAGTCGCAAAAAGCGGCGCATCTAAGACTAAAAAGAACCGATTTGGGTGACCAGCAGTTATTTTAATCCGTTAGTGTACTAGCTTAATTAACTTCCTATAAGCTAGTACACTAATAATATTATTATTTATATTATTAGTGTACTAGCTTATAGGAAGTAAATCGGTCGCCGATCAAGTCAAGCACAAAGCTCCTCGACCTGAATTATAACGAAGAGCCCAAGGGATCACAATCAAAACTCCAAAGGTCATGGGCTGCATGATTGTCATAGTTAAATGTTTCCGAGACACGACCCCAAATCTCCATACAAATAAATTGGTTTAATGTAATGAACGCAAATACATCCGAAGTATAGGTAAAGTAATTTAACTTGACGTCTTTTTAACTTCAGCGTGCAAAACACAAGCGTTAGCGTTGTGAGATTTCTTTTTACGAGTACCTATGTATATAAAAAGTATTTTTCAACACCGTTGCTCGTAATTGGTATGTAACTACACCGATTTTAGTTTCATAATGTATCATATTACCAACTTAGAATATCCATTACATATTTTTCGAATTACCGCACAGTTTGGTAATCAAAAGTTAATAGTTTCGTAAAGAAAAGTCACGCTTTTATTTGTGAAAAAAATAGGAACCAAAGTTTGTATTAATTACTCGCGAGCAATAACACTCGTGAGCAGTTAAAAATTACTCACTTGTATTATAATAACTATTTTAATACAGTTGCTCAAAAAGTGGTATATTGCAGGGCTGTTTAGCATGCGGGCGGGAAGGTCACCATTACGCACGAGTGCTTTTTCATTACCAAATGTCAAATGTCTAAAATCTGACACACATTTTGCTTTTTTCCTGCTTTTTTTCTAGCATGCTAAGTTAAGATTGCGCTAAATAATCTGACTGGTCTATCAGATTTTGTATTGTAAAAGCATGCCTAAATGCAAAGCATAACAAAAAGCACGGCCGAACCTTGCTTTTAAAAACACGGCAAGCAAAGCATAGCACGCATTTGCTTTGTATCTCTGTGACCTCTGTGTACGTACAGTAAGCTCCTTGTCAAGCTATACTGTTTGACCTTTGGACCGTCCTTATGTCGCTCGTAATAGTGGCGGTTTTCGTAGTGTAAATGTAAAGCTTGAATGGGAGCCTACTGTACGACGACATAATATGGCGCCATTTGTTCTAAAATTTATAAGAAATAAATTACACAATGGTTGTATTTGTTTCATTTTTTCGCAACTGTATTAAAAAAAGTTGTTCAATACACGTGCGGGACTGTCATTAATGACAGGCTTCCTGCACTTGTACCGAGTATAACTATTTCAATACAGTTGTTAAACATGGCGCACTTTCAGAGGTTATAGTTATGATTCGAAAATTGAATATTTCGCACAGGCATCTTTCTTTTACACGGTCGTGACTTAGTTATTACTATTTTATTTTTTACTATTTTTTATTTCTTTTTTTACTATTCTTTTCTTTATTGTTTTTTTTACACTTTTTATTTTTCTATTATACACGGTTATTTTTTTATCACCCTGGAAAATTTTAGGGGCGCTTCAGGACAAATCCGTAATACACGTAATACAAAAATAACCGTGTATACACGGTTATTTTTTTATTACCCTGGAAAATTTAAAAATTACCCTGGAAAATTTGATGAAACAAGGCGATTATAATCGTTAGCACTGTGAGCGCTGTTATCGGACCGCAGCCTCAATACGCGCCGCCGTGCTACAATTTAAGACATAGAGATTATGTCACTGAAATTGTGAGATAACGCGTGACTCAAGTCCCGTCTTGGCAGCCCGTGCTACGCCTGCAGTTGTGAATAATAGTAAAAAATTAATAAATAATAGTAAAAAAGAAATGAAAAATTGAAACAAATAAAAAAATAGTAAAAAACAAATAAAAAAGTAAAAACAATTTAAAAATTTTAAAAAAATCAAATAAAAAAGTAATGGTGAACTCCGATTGGGTTTAATCGAATTTGCATTTTTTATAATACCTGTGCTTATAATGCAACATAAAAAGGCAATGCATAAAAATGTGTCCTCAATTTTATGTCTAGTAGATACATTTTATTCCCATAGGTACCTAAACAAAGAGTAGGAAATCGATATGAGAATGACGATGCGTATACTTTCCTAGGCAGGCAATATCAGAAAATAAGCGTTGCCGAGTGGCCTCAATCTACATAAAATATTTCCATCCCACCGGAATGTGCTAAAGGTTAACTACCGGATACACATCTGGGTCTTGTGGAGCTTAAAAGAAAATTCTTTGATAACTTCCATGTTAACATAGTCCACATATCCATCAATTCTCTTATTTTACATGTCAAAAGTGATATCTTCGCGAATGAAAACGAGAGTTCTACTCAAAGCTAGTTATTGGAACGTGCGTCAGTTAACGACTTGTTCAAACCTGGTTTGCCATTCAAACTCAAACTCAAAAAACTCAAAAATCTTTATTCAATATAGACCTTTACAGGCACTTATTGACGTCAAAATAAAAACATAAAAATCTTCAACCAAGAATCTAATTAACTAAATTATTTAATCCTTGTATGTACACACACCCCAACCATTATTAAGATGTGTGCAAATACAAGTAAAATTAAATCCTTTGGGACAAGTTGAACATGTTGACTGCGTCCTCTATCGTGTTATCTCAATAATAAGGACGGCGGAGCACGGGCTGTCTAAACGGGACTTGAGTTACGCATTATCTCACAATTTCAGTGACATAATCTCTATGTCTTAAAGAGTAGAATGGCGGCGCGTCATTTAGGCTGCGGTCCGAAACAGATAACAGCGCTCACAGTGCTCATGATTATAATCGCCCGGTCCGTAAAGCACACTAAAACTGCTAACAGCATGCTTACGATTTCGGTCCGCGGTTTTAGCGTATCAATTGGTCAAACCAAATATTGAGTTAAAATTTGGTTAGGGTAGGTCATTTTGCTTTCGATTGCTTCTCAGTACTTTTGTTTTGTGGATTTTTAGTTACAAGTAATTTTTAATCGAAAACACAATTATCAAACATTTCAGGACGCGTTTGAGCGCGCTAATAGCGCTGATAGTAACTTTTATTGGTTTTCTGACCGTGACTAAGTCTAAGTGTGACTGACTTAGACTTTTTAATTTTTTTATCACAAATTTCTTGGCAGCCCATGCTCCGCCTGCAGGTCGTAAATTTGCAACTGGTGCTCCGTGGTCGCGGACCACTCACGTAGAGGTAATAAAATACACGGATAAATAGGTTTGGGGGGCCAATAAACTAGTGCTTATACTTTTGAGGGTGCGTTTTTGGGGAGACTTGAAATTCTGCTTATTGTTTAACTTGAAGTCACTCTCCTAAGATTTTTGTAAAGTATGTTACATTTAAAAATGATTATCTAGTTATCGCGTTAAGCGATTATTAAGCTTACACAGCACCTAGAAAGTATAATTGTTTTCGAAATTCTAAGAATATTTGTTGAGAAATTGAACTCATGTATAATAAATTGGATCTTAATGACTTGTATAATAATAAGGAGGAATTAATAGTCAATAATTGTGATCTTAGAAGTATAGATATACATTATAAGGGTTTTTGAATTCAATACAAATTCTATCATACTCGTACATACCAATCAATCTACAAGACATTATAAAAGTAAATAACTATTCGTAGAAAAGAGAACGCTCCATACAGACATACCTACGTACTTATTCTCTTAAAAGTTTCTACTATCTCTGACAGTTATAAATTATTGTCACTTCTCTTGAAAGCCAAATGAAATGTGGACCAACACATTTATCGACAGTTGTTTTCCCTGAAATTTCTTAACAGCTAAAGAAATGTACACGACAGTTATTGTACACTTTGAGCGAACGTAAATAATACGAATACGAGAAAAATAACTTAATACCTGTTTTTGCAAGTGAGAATTCGTGAGATAAACGGACGATTTGACTAAACCAAGAAACGTAATAGATTTGTGGAGGAACGCGCCAACAAAATGCGACGTCACCCTAATCCTTTGTCGCCAACGCAATGTATGAACTTATGAGTCAATGCCACAAGCGGAAACGGAAAATGACGAAACATTTACGAAAACCAAAATTGTCTTGTCTTTTACGTAAGTAAAAATACAAAATAGAGATCGATATATAATTAATTGTATAAATAACTTTTAAGTTTCTCCTGTCCTCCCCCCGTGCCAGTAAGGGGACTTTTCCTATTAGGAATAGAGAAATAGTAAAACACGATTAATGAAGGTCTAGTCCGATAAGCACATTTTGCCTACGCACGTGGAAATTATTGCAACTTCTAACTAAATTAAGAGGCTGAGTAACGCCAACGACCTTGAGAAATGAGTTTCGACGCCCCGCCCACTAATGCCTCCGATAATGTGGCGCCACACCATTGCGACGTCAAGCGTGCGTACTAAGTACCGCCACCTCGAGTATGCCGAGCTAAAGAGCAATAATGTCGATAGATGGCGTTCATTATTCCATAGACTTAATAAAAAATTGAAATGAACCAGAAAAAAACTACTTACCTACCTTTAATAAAAAGGTCATGTTAAATTAATCGCAAATTAATACAGGGTTAACGTTCCTGTATGGGTATATAATTATAAGTTTAATAAGGGGCCAATTCTGAAGTCGATACATGAAAATCAGGGGTGCAATTAAGTAAGACAAATCGTAATAAGTACATAGTTTCAGAGCAGCCTAACAAATCGAAAAACTACTGATTATTAAAGTGAAACTTTTAAAAATTACAATTACATTCTTTTCATTTTTAGTTATGCGAAATAAATAAATATTTTGATTTAAATTGTTTTTTTTTCTATGATGGTCACAAAAATATTAATATGTATATATATGTAATATTAATATGTATATATATGTAATGTAATATTAATATGTATATAAATACATTACGTATGCGATTATTTTAATACTAAAAAAACAAAAATTTGGTTTAGTATGACTTCCGGTTAGTACGACGGAATGTCACGCTCACGGGTCCCTTGGCCGTCGTTATAACCGGATTCTAATGTATATACGCGGTGTTTCAAAATAACCAATAAATAATCAATTCTTTAACGAAAACTCATTATCAAAATGTGTTTACACGTAATGTCATTCAACACAAACTTTTTATGTAAATCATAGACATGATAATGATACTATGATTTATGTACATGAAAATTTTGGGCTGAATGACATTACGTGTAAACACATTTTAATAATTAGTTTTAGATAACGCATTGATTATATTTATTGGTTATTATGAAACACCGTGTATATATAATAATTAAACATTTAACTTACAAAATTGACTATTATATGCAACCCATTTATCACTAATATTGAAATATGAAAAAACTATCAGCAAAAAAAAAAGTTAAATATTCATGTCCCACCTACATATTAGAAACTTTCTAGTCTCAGGTAAGCTTAAATTAATTAAACAGCGTCACTGTTTTATGCTTTACGGGCGTATGTTGAAGTCATATTATAATTAAAAACTATTTTTTCCAAATTTGGGCTAAAATAAGGCTAAATAATATATTTATTGCTGTCCCATGAATATAACAAATCCGGAATTTCGGCAATCGTTACAGTCAATTTTTAAATACTTCAACGGAATATTACCCTAAAATAGGATTGTTTTTCATTTTTGGAAACATTTATCTTAACTGGGTATTAGCCGCAATTTTGAATCAAAAATCAGTGTCAACAAAATATGTTACGAAAGTGGATGTTACGAAAATATGTTACATTGCAGTGGTGCCAAATTGGAGTTCCAGATAGTAACAGGATTTTATGAGGTACGTAGCAGTTTATCAAGTTATTTACCGTAACACAAACACATGTTTGTTTATAAATTATTGTGAAACAAATCGAAAGTTATCTTAAAATAGGCACAATAGCTTGAATTGTTGTTTGAAGTTTTTGTTGGTATGAATTCGTCACATCGGGTTCGTTACGTACTGTATAGCCGTAATCATTAGGCGACGCACCGGAAATATTAGGCTGTGGATACATTTGACAGTTGAATGGTCAATTATATAAATAATCCTCCTAACACTACAGGCTTATTTTGGAAACCATTATTAACCTTCTGGTTCTTGTGGGGGTTGCAGTTTTGCTGCGAATCTCACAAGAGCCACATGTATTATAGGTGACTGTTACCACTTACCATCAGGTGGGCAGTTTGCTTGTTTGCCAACTTTCTGCAATAAAAAAAAAAACCTCTCTCGATTGTATCTGAAACATCTTATACAAGAACTTTTGTTCAAATATTTATATTATAATGAAAAAGTATTAATTATAATATTTTAAATGTCTATACTATCTACGTTATAAAATAATATGGTACATATATATTTTAACAATAACTTTATTAATATGGTACATATTTTTATAGGTAGGTATTTATTTTAACATTTTAAATATTTATTTTTATATTTATAATTTCAACAACTAACTAAGAATAGGTGATAAGTATACTTATATAATATGTATTATTTTTAATAAAATATATTTTAATAGATAACAATTCTTTTTATGTTGTTAGAAATTTTATAGTCCTGCAAGGTTATTATTTTTTTACAACAAACCCTGTAAATGTAAAAGATTAAATATTTTTTATGTTTGTTACTGCTAGACTTTGGAAGGTTTAATTGAAAGCAATAAGCAATATTTAAGCAATTTGGATGAAAATTAACATATAATAGTAGATATGTAAATTTTCATACATGTGTCATTAATATATGTTAAGTATTTGTGTTATTTCAGTGAACATGGCGCTAACGGCAGCAGAAAGAGCAAAACGATATCGGAAGAAACTAAAACAAGGTCCAGAAAAATTTGAAGAGCAGCGGAAGAAGCAGTTAGAACGACTTTAATAATTAATACTTGGTTTTAGATAACGCATAGATTATTTATTGGTTATTATGAAACACCGTGTATATACACAGTGTTTCAAAATAACCAATAAAAAATCTATTCTTTATGAAAACTCATTATTAAAATGTCCCATCTCTAGCTGTTTATACTTAATGTCCTTCAATCCAAAATTGACTATGATTTACATGTTAAAATATTTAGTTTTATAATAATGTCATGTCATGTTATTGTTGTTCTAGTAGAGTAGACCCTCAATTTATTAATATTAATATTATTTATAAGCTCTTAAGTACAATTTCATTTTTTTTAGTAGAAATGTAATGTTTTAAGTGGTAAAAGTTCCTACTGTGACGATCTCGAAAGAAAAATGATTGTCAAGCGATGATTATAGTGATTTATAAATGTTTAGATGTTCTTGTTCAAAGATTTAAAGTTTATTTAATAAATAATAAAAACAAATTAACATAACAACTTCAAATTTTTATTTTATTTACATGTTTGGTTTGTGATGAACCGGAACATTTTCTTATGAACTCTTCCATAAAAGTTAAGATTATCACGTTGTTTGTCATAATACTGATGTTTTTTTTTATTTTTACTTAGTTTTGAGTGTATTTTATCAAAAGAAATAAGAAATCACAATAAAATTTCTAAAATACAAAAATCAGTTCCGGTTTGTCACGTGTATATCTCTTTTGAAAAACGCCCCAATACAGTATAAAGAATTTGTGTCCAAAAATAAAAGAGAGATTAATCAAAAAATATTTTTTATTTTAACCTAGGAATCAGTACTCGTCAAAACATAAGTAACGTGAGCAAGAGGGTTGACATTGGTTTTTATTAACTGTTGATGATGGGGAAACATTGCTTTTATCTTCATCTTCACTTATTTCTGATAATGTGGTTATATTTTGCTCCATTTGAATATTTGTTTCATTAGGTCTATTTGGTTCTCTAATTGAGAGATTTCGAGTAAATCTTGGGTCAACTATTTCGGGCAGCAGACAGTTCATATAAAATGACTCTAATTTAGCTTGCATTGAATTATGCCAAAACATGTCATCTTTTTTTATTATTTCAGTTTTTAATATCTCACTTTCACCTGACCATACTGCAAAAATACATTTCTCTCGTTTTGTAACATGTAATTGCCCCTGAATTTGATAGAACCAATTGTGATTCTTATTAATTTTTAATTTTCCTTCTTTACTCCTAATCCAAAAATTTACCTTTTTTCTTGCTATTGCTTCATTTAGTCCTAGCTTATAGGCTGTTATAGGGCATTTTATTTCCACAATAGTGTCTTCACCAGAAATGCCATCGGGAGTAGCTCCAAGAAACGGTAAATCCTCATCGATAAACAGCCCGCAAGACTCTATATTAATACCTTCTTGACATGCTAACTGCATAATTGCAGTTTTTTCATTATGATGACCGTGTTTTATTGAAGAGACATGATCGAGATTGCTTTTATATAATATATCTTTAACTAGATTGGCACATGGAGTATTATCCTTCTTTTTGATCACGCGACCGAAATTTGAAGCTGTGAGCAACGAACGCCGGAGTTCCATCCACTCACTGCAGTCCCTTTGTAGAATCGTTTTCTTTTGAATTAAATCTCGTTCTTCTTGAGTTTTTTTAAGCGATTTTACAAAGTTTCTTTTCATTTCTTCTAAAACTTCTTCTGGCATATCTGGTTTTTTACAGTTCTCTCCATAATTTTCGTCTGACTTTTTAAATATTATACGTCTTTTCTTTTTCAAATATTTGGTGTTCATTTGTTTTTGTTTGACTCGCCTCTTTTCTAACATTTTTAACTGTCCTCGAGGACTTTGCTTCGTTATGTTTTTGTAAAGTCTGGATAGCGACCTGTCTGTATTAAAGGATACGGCTGCTGCTTTACACCTTGTGGCATATGATTGTTTTAAAGAAAAATTTATTCTTTTCCCACCTACATATTTCGCTACAATGCTGTGATATCGTTCAACTATATTGCTGTCAACGTCGTGAATCAGGCTTCGGGCGTGACTTGCAATATTTTGAACGATAAGGCAAATTCTTTGCCACAGGGAACTCACAAAAAAATCATCTGGAGTGCTTCCTTTCTCACCGTTTTTCTCACAAAAAAATGATTTGCATGAAGTGTGTTTGCCAAATGCATGATAATGTGATAATATGATGTCATCAAATAGCTTTTGAACGTCTGGACTTTTATCGCTCTTGTTTTTAGCAATTGATTTTTTTATTACAGATCTCATAGTCATGATTGTAGCACTGGTTAAAACTTTTCTTTGCTTAATTGGATATCGTGTATCAGTTTGTAATGCTTGCAGCTTATTACAGAAATTTCGAAGCAAATGGTTTCTGCATTCAATTTTTTCCACAGTGATACCTTTGTATGGATGTGCTTGTAGAATTTTGTTGTAGGTACTGGAATCTCCATCAGAAATTAAACGTTTGTAGATTAAATTATGTGTCTCGATTGACTGCTTAAATCCTTCAACAATTATGTCGCTTTCCATACCCGTTGAAGGACCTGTGTAATTTTTAAAACATTTGTGTTCCCTAACAGCAGTTTTCATTTTTTCAGCTCGATCGCACGTGTAGCAATATTTATTGCGCACCCCTAAAAACAAAATTTGCCCCGACCTCATCCCAATTATAGCAGCGGCACCAGATAATGCAGAATAATTTTTTTTGTAAGACCTTTTAGAGTAGCAACCATCTACACACACATCAATAATTGGGATACCATCTTTACTTAGTCTACCCTCAGCTATTGCCAAATCTCTTTCTTTTTTGGCGGCTTGGTTCATGGTTTCTTGAGCAACATCTTCCCAGTTTTTAGATAAACGCTCATGTATGGTTTGGTATTTTGCACTTGTTATTAAAGGAAGATTTAAGGCCGAAGATAATTCCTGTAATTGTGAATGACCACCACCTATGGATATAATCCCTGCTACTGCACAACTGTTAACTGGTAAGTAATGGTCGTCATTTGAGTCGCTGTCTATGGTAAATTTAGAGTTGCACAATCTACACATAAATGTAAACTTAGAAGTTAATCCATTTATTTTTTCGCTGACTAAATCAATATGACTCATACTACAACCAAGAGGGCCGTGATCGGATATATCTTTTAATTTTTTATAAAAATGTGACACGCTAATGATCCGCCGCCCAATATGAGTTTCTTGTTCCTGATGATAATTTGCTTCTATCTGAAACAGTAAAGAATTTAAAATCTTTAAACATATTAGATATCTAATTTAGAATATAACCAGATAGGTATGAGATTATCTTTATTTGCCAACGATCATTTTGTATTATTTACCTCAAGGTCTGGTACATTGTCTGATTCTTCCAATCTGCAAAAAGTTAATTGTTTAAGAAAAACTTTTTTGTGTTTAGAAAATATATGTATATTTAATTAGGTAACTACTAACTTCTGACTACGAACATTAGTTGTTACTTTGAAATGTTGTGTAGGCGGAGATATTAGTGTAATGCCGGAAGGACCTGATGTTTCTTCATGAATCACATTTTGTAACCTGTAAGTAAAACACTATTATTAAAAAACACATAAACTGACATTTTTGATTTCTTTGTTATTTTTACGACTGCCGGGTCTAATAATTACGTAGGTCTATTTACATAAACCAAGAATATTGTATTGTTCTTAAAACTATGATAAATTCTCTTTTTTTATTATATATGTATTAATATTTGTATATGTATATGTAAATATAAAAAAAATATATTTACCCAAGCCGACATTATTAATCTATAAACTTACTTTTGGAAATTAGTACTCGTACTCAACGGTTCACCTGTGGCGGATTGGTCAACGGTTGTTTGATTTTCAGTTAATCTCTTTTTTCTGAAAAGAACATTATAAATAAAAAAAAGAAATAAAAAGCCAAAGAAAAAAGGAATAAAAACAAAACAAGATTCTCCCACACCCAGGATTGAACAACTGTCACGCAGGTTGAAAGGCGAAGAGTATAACGCTTAGACCAATCTGGGCCTACGTAAAATTGCGAAATTAAAGATCTGTTTTTATTTTAAATAGTAGAAAAATCATAATGTGGTTTTATGAAACCACGATGCAAGTGAAACTTTTTTTCGGATCGTAGGCATTTGACTGAAAATTTTCGGAAAAATATTCGATTTAGATTAAAATCACGTTTTTAATCTTAACTTAAATCTTTTTCTTATAAAAAGAAAATTATATTAAAAAAACTTATTAAAGTATTGAAAAATTAAAAAACATTAGTAAAATAAACAAAAAAGTTATAAAAAAGAACAAAATAATAAAAGAAATAAAATAAAAAATGTGAAAAAAAAGACAATGTTCCACACCAGTATCGAACCACAGCCCTG
The DNA here is from genome assembly GCA_963935595.1 of Schoenobius gigantellus. Lineage (NCBI taxonomy): Eukaryota > Metazoa > Arthropoda > Insecta > Lepidoptera > Crambidae > Schoenobius > Schoenobius gigantellus. The sequence continues at coordinate 17,446,334 of OZ012562.1, read as the reverse complement.
CAGATATAAAGGCGAAGAACCAAACGTATAGACTAGTCGTGTTCTGCATGAAGTTGTGAAATTAAAGATCACATGTTTTTGTGTGAAGCAACGTAAAAAAGTTTCACTGTAAAAAATAATATTAAAGTAAAAACAAGCAAATATATAGTAAAAATAAACTTACTTTATAACTTCCATCATATGTTGTTGTCTCTCCCTATACGGGCGTTTCTTTGCTCTTTTCACACTTTTCTGTTTGTTTCCCATTATCCAAAACAATTTATTTACACAAGATAATACTTAATAAAAATCAATAAAAATTAATTTTTTTTTATATACAGTTACTATAATACACATGCACAATTTATTACACAAATAATATACGTTACAAGATCCTACCTATCTATACACTTAATATTTACAAATTAAAAAAGACGCAAAGCGATTGTAATAACTTAAGAGCCGTGAGCAACGGAGCGACATAAGTCCACCTAGCAGCACGCCTTAGCGATCACTGTCGTTTCCGCTATGAACGAAAGAGAAGAATGGATTACGCGCGCCGTGCGTTATTGAAATTGAGTGAAGAAATTAAAATAAATTGATTTTAAGGAAACTAGTAACTTATTCGAAGATATGAAACGTCAATATTATTAAATTAAGTGTAACGAGTCAACTCCCTAAAAATCATAAAACAACCATTGTTAAATAACTCAGATTTTCTTCTGGAAGCTGTTTTTGATGGGTGTCTTTGGCATTTTTTTAAATGAGAAATAATGATTAAAATATGTTTTAGGGATATGGATATTCTCAGAAATATCTTCAAGAGTAACATATTTTTTTTTTACTACGGTATATTAAACAGGTTTTGCTAAAAACAGTTTTAATTGAGGCCCAATTAGCAGTTGTCAGCCTCTTAACAGAAATAAAATAACATTCAACAAATGAAACCTTTTCCTCTATGAAATCAATTCCTCCAAATCTTTCCAATCTTATCGTCGGTATTCCATTTTTTCTGCTTTTATTTTCTGTTGGGTACTTACTTTTATTTTTATCTTTGACTAATTTTTACATGGACGAAAACTGCATTCTATCTGGTGTTAGATACTATTTCAATCAGGGGTTTCCCTAGAGGTGTATTATCGAGTAAAAAAGTAATGAAAAATAGTAAGAACCAAATAAAAAGTAAAAGTAAAATACAAATAAAAAAGTAATATATACCGGTTATTTTTTTATCACTGGAAAATTTTAGGGACGCTTCAGGACACATCCATTATTATATAGAAAATTAATTAATAAATATTAAAAAAATAAAAAAATCTCTAAAAATGCTGCTCTTAACTAGTGCAGCATTTTTTGGATTTTTTAGAAAATTTATATAACCGTGTATACACGGTTATTTTTTTATTACCCTGGAAAATTTAAGGGACGCTTCACGACATGGTATTAGAATGATTTTGTTTGTTTGTTTGTTTGCTTGCCAGCATCGTAGTATATAAAAAAAGATATAAATATGAATAAAAAAATAACTTACATAATTTTATATTAATATAACCGGTATATATTACTTTTTTATTTGTATTTTACTTTTACTTTTTATTTGGTTCTTACTATTTTTCATTACTTTTTTACTCGGTAATACACCTCTAGGGAAACCCCTGATTGAAATAGTATCTAACACCAGATAGAATGCAGTTTTCGTCCATGTAAAAATTAGTCAAAGATAAAAATAAAAGTAAGTACCCAACAGGAAAATAAAAGCAGAAAAAATGGAATACCGACGATAAGATTGGAAAGATTTGGAGGAATTGATTTCATAGAGGAAAAGGTTTCATTTGTTGAATGTTATTTTATTTCTGTTAATTTAGTTAGAAGTTGCAATAATTTCGACGTGCGTAGTCAAAATGTGCTTATCGGACTAGACCTTCATTAATCGTGTTTTACTATTTCTCTATTCCTAATAGGAAAATTCCCCTTACTGGCACGGGGGGAGGACAGGAGAAATTTAAAAGTTATTTATACAATTAATTATATATCGATCTCTATTTTGTATTTTTACTTACGTAAAAGACAAGACAATTTTGGTTTTCGTAAATGTTTCGTCATTTTCCGTTTCCGCTTGTGGCATTGACTCATAAGTTCATAACATTGCGTTGGCGACAAAGGATTAGGGTGACGTCGCATTTTGTTGGCGCGTTCCTCCACAAATCTATTACGTTTCTTGGTTTAGTCAAATCGTCCGTTTATCTCACGAATTCTCACTTGCAAAAACAGGTATTAAGTTATTTTTCTCGTATTCGTATTATTTACGTTCGCTCAAAGTGTACAATAACTGTCGTGTACATTTCTTTAGCTGTTAAGAAATTTCAGGGAAAACAACTGTCGATAAATGTGTTGGTCCACATTTCATTTGGCTTTCAAGAGAAGTGACAATAATTTATAACTGTCAGAGATAGTAGAAACTTTTAAGAGAATAAGTACGTAGGTATGTCTGTATGGAGCGTTCTCTTTTCTACGAATAGTTATTTACTTTTATAATGTCTTGTAGATTGATTGGTATGTACGAGTATGATAGAATTTGTATTGAATTCAAAAACCCTTATAATGTATATCTATACTTCTAAGATCACAATTATTGACTATTAATTCCTCCTTATTATTATACAAGTCATTAAGATCCAATTTATTATACATGAGTTCAATTTCTCAACAAATATTCTTAGAATTTCGAAAACAATTATACTTTCTAGGTGCTGTGTAAGCTTAATAATCGCTTAACGCGATAACTAGATAATCATTTTTAAATGTAACATACTTTACAAAAATCTTAGGAGAGTGACTTCAAGTTAAACAATAAGCAGAATTTCAAGTCTCCCCAAAAACGCACCCTCAAAAGTATAAGCACTAGTTTATTGGCCCCCCAAACCTATTTATCCGTGTATTTTATTACCTCTACGTGAGTGGTCCGCGACCACGGAGCACCAGTTGCAAATTTACGACCTGCAGGCGGAGCATGGGCTGCCAAGAAATTTGTGATAAAAAAATTAAAAAGTCTAAGTCAGTCACACTTAGACTTAGTCACGGTCAGAAAACCAATAAAAGTTACTATCAGCGCTATTAGCGCGCTCAAACGCGTCCTGAAATGTTTGATAATTGTGTTTTCGATTAAAAATTACTTGTAACTAAAAATCCACAAAACAAAAGTACTGAGAAGCAATCGAAAGCAAAATGACCTACCCTAACCAAATTTTAACTCAACATTTGGTTTGACAAATTGATACGCTAAAACCGCGGACCGAAATCGTAAGTATGCTGTTAGCAGTTTTAGTGTGCTTTACGGACCGGGCGATTATAATCATGAGCACTGTGAGCGCTGTTATCTGTTTCGGACCGCAGCCTAAATGACGTGCCGCCATTCTACTCTTTAAGACATAGAGATTATGTCACTGAAATTGTGAGATAATGCGTAACTCAAGTCCCGTCTTGACAGCCCGTGCTCCGCCGTCCTTATTATTGAGATAACACGATAGAGGACGCAGTCAACATGTTCAACTTGTCCCAAAGGATTTAATGGCAAACCAGGTTTGAACAAGTCGTTAACTGACGCACGTTCCAATAGCTAGCTTTGAGTAGAACTCTCGTTTTCATTCGCGAAGATATCGCTTTTGACATGTAAAATAAGAGAATTGATGGATATGTGGACTATGTTAACATGGAAGTTATCAACGAATTTTCTTTTAGGCTCCACAAGACCCAGATGTGTATCCGGTAGTTAACCTTTAGCACATTCCGGTGGGATGGAAATATTTTATATTGTAGATTGAGGCCACTCGGCAACGCTTATTTTCTGATATTGCCTGCCTAGGAAAGTGTACGCATCGTCATTCTCATATCGATTTCCTACTCTTTGTTTAGGTACCTATGGGAATAAAATGTATCTACTAGACATAAAATTGAGGACACATTTTTATGCATTGCCTTTTTATGTTGCATTATAAGCACAGGTGTTATAAAAAATGCAAATTCGATTAAACCCAATCGGAGTTCACCATTACTTTTTTATTTGATTTTTTTAAAATTTTTAAATTGTTTTTACATTTTTATTTGTTTTTTACTATTTTTTTATGTGTTTCAATTTTTCATTTCTTTTTTACTATTATTTATTATTTTTTTACTATTATCCACAACTGCAGGCGTAGCACGGGCTGCCAAGACGGGACTTGAGTCACGCGTTATCTCACAATTTCAGTGACATAATCTCTATGTCTTAAATTGTAGCACGGCGGCGCGTATTGAGGCTGCGGTCCGATAACAGCGCTCACAGTGCTAACGATTATAATCGCCTTGTCCAAATTAAAGAGAACACTGAAAATGCTATCAGCATGCTTACGATTTCAGTCCGGAAGAACAGGTACATTCATTTTGAACCGAAAACACAATTATCGAACGTCAAACTGACAGTTCGCATAAAGAGATTTCACTCCAGAGCATTAACGACGTAAGTTCTATATAACGTTAACGATGACGTCATGTGGCTCTTCATGCCGGCTAACATTAGCTCGCTCACAACATTTCGGGACGCGTTTCAGCGCGCTAATAGTGACTCTTATTGATTTTCGGAACGCAGCCTTAGTGTAACTGACATGATAAAATTTCTTGACGCTCCTCAAGGGATACGTGTCACTGAGTCTTATAACAAATTTCTTGGCAGCCCGTGCTACGCCTGCTGTATTGAATATTTATATAGTTTTAAATTTTTTATTTATTATTAAATTAAATGAATTAACTAACCCTAGCTTATAAGTTCTTTTTGTAATTACTAACACACTATAGAAAGCAATTTCTGAAATAAATGTTTATTATTATTTTGAAGATTGATTTATTTATCTTCCCGGTTCCTTGACAAATTATTATTATTAATACAACCCCTTCGGCCATTTGCGACGTATTGTAACGTTTGTTAGTCTTGCTACTCCCAAAATTTCATAATCACTAAGATAGAGATATTATGAAATACAAATATCGGAGCAAGAAATTCCACTCACAGGTTGTAAACGCACGGCTACGCCCAAGCGTAGGGTATATGAGATAATAATTTAAGAAGGTAATTCCTTCATTTCACGTGACTTGACAGTAACACGTTTTGCGCGCCTAGTAAAATCAGTGGTAAAGGTTTAATTTATTTCTTGATGAATTTTGCATTCATTATGCATATTTATATGCCAATAAATGCTTAATAAATCAACTAAATAGAAATTTCGATTTTGTCCAACAATTACAGATTTTCACTATTTGAGCCACTCATCTCTAGACCGCATGACAATTAAGTTATCATTCTCATGTATTACTTTAAAAAAGCAAAAAATACAAAAAGCTTGCATTTCTCATTAACAGACACTCTGGATGTGTGTTAAATACGATTAAAGAGCGCATATATTTCTATCTGCAGCTGGTGTATTTTAACTTTCCGCTAGAAACAGAGAACTTTGAGCTGCGAATTTTTGAAACAAATCCGCGGGAGCGCTGCTTTGTTTCAACTTTCAATGTGTCTTAGTGTTGCGGGAATTGAGCTTCCTCGTCAGAAATTTCGCTCACCTCACCAAATACTTTGTTAAATGTTTCAGATAAACCTTAAAAGGGCATTACAACTTAATCCTCGCCGCAAACGTCATCAGCGTTTAATCCGACAACTCTTCCAAGCAATAGATGCTACAAACGAAACGTCTCAAAGAATCCCAAACACAACGTTTATTGCAAAGGGTTCGGGACAAAAGGATTCAGACAAAGACATCTTCGGAACTGCCTCTTATATTTCTTATATTTAGCGCGTACAGTCAGATTGTATAAATTTTACCCTTTTCCCTCCGAATATCGGCTTATTTACTCCAAGTCTTATGAGAGATTCAGGGCAGAGCCTCGCGAGCGGTTTGTTTGACAACCCTCTGCTTTCATCGTGAGATGCGTGAGACGTGCATGATATTTTTGTTTGATTACATTTGACGTGTTCATTTCCCCGTTGATTTGACAAATACAGTGTGTACAAAGGAATAAGGCGTAGAAACGGGTAAAGTAGGAAAACTTTGAGAATGTCACGTTGAGGTGTTACGCTTACGTGTTTAGGTAATAGTGTTTAGGTTCATAAGGTAATTGGCGATTTAAAGAGGAGACAAAAATTGGACCTTCCTTCCTTTCCAAAACAGTCTTGCGAATACAGGTACACACGATTTCCGAAAAGTTTTGAATTATTTTATCTTCTACTTGTATCCTAATCAAGGTTAACGTCATAATACCGACAGTAGGTACTTTAAGATAAATATTAAGCATCGGCACAGAATATATAATAGTACTTCATACAGAACGGCCACTCACCTCCCCGCACTCACTTCAAATACCTCACCCACCCCGCACTTCGTCGTAGATATCACTGACACAGAAACATGGGCGCGCGCGATCGCTCGGACGAGTAGACGCGAGCGCCGGGCGATAACAGAGACAGATGCGGGCAAAAGAGAAGGCAGTTGCTGCACTTCCCGCGTCATTTCGATTGATAACCGCGCACTCAGCCTTACTAGAGTCCACGCATACATTTGCGCGTGTACAAACGTCATTTGTTTAAGTAATAGTAACAGTAGTAATAGGTAATTGATTTGCGAACGTTGTATGGAGTGTCCGGGGTCGGCTAACTTCGTGTATCCGAAGATGATCGACACATCTAGGCAGTATATAATGATATAGAGCTGCTCTTGTGATTGTAAATGATTTTTAGGGCCAAACTACTTTTTGTCAATTGTCTTTGATAAGTCTAGCGATTGTTTCCGATGTTTTGCAACTTGGTGGTTGATTATTTATATTGATGTAGTCACGTAAAATTTTGAAAACGTCATAATTGTAACGTTTTGTTTTCAGTCGGCGTCGAGACGATTTAGTGACGTTTGTAAACACATGGGCAAAATTTGTTTGGACTATTGGCGATCTCTTTTTAGTTCGATATCTCTACGCGTGCCTGAGAAAAGGGGTTTTGACACACTGAAGTGATTCTAAAAGTAAATTAATTAATTAGGTAAATGCTCAAAATGTGGTCCTTCTTGTCTTATGCAAATCGTCAATCTTTTAACCAATTTTGAGCTTCACACATTTTGAGCATTTAATTAATTAATTTAAATTGATCATACCAAACGTTTTATAGTAAATCAATGTTAATTTACAAAAAATACTCAATTGACTTCGGCGGTTTCAAGTATGATTTTATTTGATTAAAATTATTAATAAAACGTTATTCCTTTCTTTTAAGATACTATGTTACTTAAGAGGACTTATTGTTTTTTGTCCATTCTTTCGATTGGCATCATAAAAACACAGGTGATTATTTTACGCATTTAAGCCGGTTCGATTCCCAGACGAAGGAAATAATTTTTAGAAAATCTTTGAATGCAGTATTACTAACTTTTAAAAATAACATAGTCTTCTTTCAGCAAAATATCCTATCTACGATATTTGAGGTACTTTCCCTTCATGTCCCATAGTCTTGGGACGCCCTGTATATACAGGGTGTAACTGAACACCCCAATAACATTTAAGGGTATTGTATCCATCAGAAGTAGAGATTCTGTAGGAAAAATATTAGGGCTAACAAACCTACTTTTTTTTCCCATACAAACTAAATAAATTTTTTTTTGGTATTAAGTGCCGACAACCCTACGTAAGCGTACGAGGAATACTACGCTCACGTCATACAAACTAAATAAATTATTTTTTGGTATTAAGTGCCGACAGCCCTACATAAGCGTAGGAGGAATACTACGCTCACATCTTTCACGTGTCATTTTGTGTTTAAATTTATTTTGTGTTAAGAGCTGATTATGGTTGTCACTTGAAAGTTTTTGCTTTCAGTTTAAAATCAAATAACTCTGAAAGTATTGGGGTTCCAGGTCTCAGACAAGCACCGAAGATCCACTTAGTATCTAACTTATATGCTTCTTAAATGTTATTGGGGTGTTCAGTTACACCCGGTATAAAAGGAGATGTTCCCATCTAAAGACGCACGCACAGCCGTAACCGCTAATGGTAGAAAAGTGAAATTTGGACAGTTGTTTTAATTCAAAATGCGGACGCACACTAAGAAGGGATTTAAAAAAAAATTATCCTTAAAGGAATGAAATAGGGGTTGCAAGTTTGTATGGAAAAATCTTTAAATTAGCAAAGATTTTGATAAAACTTGAGATTCATGTTCTTAAAAATATTTCATTGAGCACGTGTTTCATGGTTTTTTGGAATTCACCCCCTTAGGGTACAAAAAGGGGTTGAAAGTTTCTATGGAAAATATTTAAAATCTGCTCCAATTTCCATGCAATTTATTATCCGGGCTTAAAAAGGCTACAAAATTATTTTTCCTAAAAAAAAGAGTCCCGAGATTTCTTTCATTCAAAACATTATATTGTCTTGAACATATTTTGTTGAGACAAAACAATTTACTTTGAAACAGTATGCCAGGGAATTGAATTGAGAATGTTCATTTTCTTAATTCAATTTGAATATATTATTTTAACCTGAAGTTAATTTCGTTGCTTCAATAACATGAAACTTACTTGACCGAAGATATCTCAAATAATTGCTTCAATACTTTCATGTTCTTGTTTTACAAAATATGCCTTAAGATCAAGTATTTATAAATATGCAACGAAACTCAGTTATAATATTAAACGAAACTAATAGAATATTAATATAATTTAATATTTCTTTAACACAAGAAAACCGATGTCTTGGTTCTAATAGAGTGATGTTTTTCATCAGAATTCTGTCTGTTTTCGTTGAAGGGTGTGTGTGCTTCATTTCAATACAAAAACTTCTTGGATTGAAATACTTATTTCAAAATTTTGTTTTAATATCACAGCCAATTGATCAAAGTAAATTTTGTTTCCCGATGAAACATTTATTTTTTTGATGAAATTTAAAGACATTATTGAATGGAGTGAACAGATTATTAATAGAATGCAACATTACTTTAACACAAGAAAATCATTGTCTTGGTTCGAATACACTGAGGTTTTTTATCACAACTCTCTTTGTTTTCGTTCAAGAGTGTATATATATTATTTTAATGTAAAAAGTTCTTCAATTAAAATATTTGAAAATGTTGCTTTAATACCGTAGTTTTCTTTGTTACAAGTACATCTTTTGTCCGTCCAACCTTTTATTTTTCTTGGACGAAAATTTATGACAGTTTTAATGTAAATAAATTGTGAATTTTGAATAGAGTCAATAGAATTTTAATCTAATGAGATATTGCTTTAGCACAAGAATTCTATTATCTTATTTTGAAAACAAATGTTGTTTTCAACTAAGGCAATATCACTTTCGGTTTACAACTTTTACTTTAAAACAAGATGTCAGATTTTCAAATGTAATACACAATACTTGGATGAAAAACATAATTTCCACAGAGAACTTGTACGAGTATTCTTCCACAATGCGTCAACCATACCACACTACGCGTTCCTGATTGACTGATTCAGTGAAGAAGCCTTCGTCTGATGAATTCTGTCTGTGTTTGCGACTGGTTTGGAGTATGAAAACCAACGAATACTGTGCCAATATAATGTAAATGTGATGTGATGATTTTAATAGTTCTCAGATCAAATTTAGTGAAACATGAAGCAAGCAGCGCACTATTACCATGGCCGTACCAAAAATTATTGCTGCTCTTTTGGAGTCCTGGAAAATTCCGAAAGATTTAATCCAACGTTTTGCAGTGAGTATACCAATATACTTAATCTAAATTTGTTTTGTAGTCAAAATTTTTCATATTTCGATAGATGTTATTTTGGAAGATTTTTACATTCATTCACTTCCTTGAGTGTTAGTGTAAGGTACTTTGTTACACCTCGTATATGACATATGACGTTTCCAAATAACATTGAAAATATAAATTTTCAGATACAAAATTACCAACAGAGTTGATATGGCTTCGACGCAAGCCTACATTGTCCCAGCCGTCCCAGGATCCATGGAAAGACATCCTGGGACTCATCCAAAACTGGGAAGCTTTCACTCAAGAATGTCAGACAGTATCATGATATTAGTTGAGGTGAGTCAACACTTATGCAACATAGAATACAACTTCTTTGAATTCTTTTGGAAATCATAAAAAATCCTTCAAACTTTTTAAAATCCTTTAAGCTTACGATAATATGCGGTTGCATCTCTATAATGTTACTGGAACCCTCGGTGGGTGAGTCCAATGGCTCATGGTCGTTTATACACTCCGGAACACCTAAATCGAGTCACCTTGCACCTTTGGATTATATTGTCATAACATAACTTTAAAAAAATGTTTGGTCGACCAAAAAGTGTTATACAATTTTATAGCTGGCACATTCATAATCAGCAGATCGGACTGAACATGAATATGTCAGCTACAAAATTGCATAAAAACTTAGTCATTTTGACAAACATGACTGCGCTGTGGACTTGGCACTTGCCTTCCAATCGGGAGGTTCAAGTTTCGAGACCGCTATGTACCAATGCGTTTTTTTTTCGAATTTCATGTGTACATTTGTCTGGCGCTCCTACGGTAAAGGAAAACATTGTGAGGCAACCTGCATACATCTGTGAAGAAATTCAAAGGTGTAAGTCGATCAATCCGCACTGGGCCAGCGTGGTTGACTAAGGCCTAAACACCGTAACTTAAGGCGCATAGTGCTCCCAATGACCTTGCGTCGATCGTCCCGCACTGATTACATAGGAGTGAGTGAGTGAGAGCGAGGGGAATATTTAAGCAAACCTTTACGCGTAAGATGAATTATTTCAATAAAAAATTAATAAAGGCGAATAAGAAAAATCTAAAAAGACCATCCCCTAGAATATTGTTCACTTTATTTATTGAAATCGAAAGTATATGATTTAACCTAATATTTACGAAGCGATTAGGTTTACAGTTTTAAAATCGAGGCATGTTTGGGTCACATTTTAACCAAGTTTTAATTAATTTATCAAAAAATTAAGAAGACCTTCCACTAAAGAATGCGTTGAATAATAAGATATCTATTTTAAAGATTTTTTATTCAATATTTATGAAGAGAATCGGCTTTTTCTGCAGTGATTTTTTATGATTGACGTTACTATGCGCCTTAAGGAAGGCTCGAGTCCTTCGATGGGAAAGTAATGTAGATGCGCTGTTATGATGATGACAAAAATATTGTATTTTACTTTCATTTTTTTTCAGAATCCTGGTGATAATAACGCCTCTATATAAAAGCAGATGATGAAAAAGGTGGGAAACGAAAAAAATATGTTATTGTGTATATTGTGTTAGTTACGGGAAACTTGAGTCTAGATTTAAAGTTTAGTCTGCCAATATAGACTAATTCTGTCAAATGTAAGGTTTGTAGATTAAGACCACAAAAAATGCAAAAATGTAGATAAAGTGATCTACCGCATAGGGTATTGCACGTAGGGAATAGTAGGGATCATCGAGATGGCTTAGGTCATTAGATCTTTTGATGTATGTGGCACAGTAATATTTTATTGCATATGTAAAAAAAATATAAAATATATCCACTATATAGTTAACCAATAAAATTGTATAAAAATGGGAATTAATTAATTGTGTATCTTAAGGAAATTGCTTACTGTAAAGTTAATTTTTAATGAATAAATAATATTTTATACTTTATTAAGAATGTTTTCATTTTTAAAACTCTTTCCCAGAATGAATTAAATAAGAAACTGACAATACTAGAGTAAAAGGATGTGTTTTTGATGATCGAAGTACTTTGTAGTGATAATTATTTTTGTTGTTTCAGATCCAGTTGTACCTCTACTTGGCTCTATGGAATGAATTTATCAAAACAAAACCCTACTAAGCATTACCGTTTAACATTCTTCTCCTCATACTTATTATTTTTTGTGGCATATTGTTGTTATCCACACATCAGTTACACGACGTAACCAGAAATATTGCAAGAGCTCCGAAGATGTTACAGTACTACTCAGATGCAACAACTTTATTTTTCGCATCTCCCAATCGTCGTGTAGAAATCTAAGCAGTGGTGTAGCACCCTTGGAATTCTTACATTATTTATAAATACGCCGTGTAACTAAAGTGTACGTAACAATAGCAATAATGCCACACAAACATTTAATATACCTATGAGGAGAAGGAATCTAAACGGTGCTGTTTAGTGGGGTTTTGCCCTGATAAATTTATTCCATTAAGTCAAGCTTTTGTCAGTTTCTTTGAAGATCATTTATACTTTAGACCGAGAGAATATTTTCTTCTAAATAGAAATTATTCTTTTGAGACAATAAAACATTATATTGACTCGAATACCTAGATTTCCATCAGATAAGTCGATATGCTTGGTTCAAAATGTTAAATCTTACGAAAAAAAATATTGTATTGAGCTAATATGCTGATGTTATAATGCAAAACAAATAATTGTTCAGAACAATAATATATCTACTTAATTTAAAGTAGATGGTATTTAGAACCAAGATTTCAGTTATATTGGCTGAAAGAAGTAATGACTTGAATCAATCATATCGATCATGTTGAACCAAGGCAGACAGAATCTCCATTCAATTTTTATATTTAATTCATTTAATTGTGTAGAGATGAGCACAAAATAATATTATCTTGACTGGAAGAAATGATCGTCTAAATAAAGTGGTTCAGAAAACCGATATCATTGAATCAAAAAATTATTTCATTCATTTGAGGCAGAAGAGTTCAGGACAAAATCTCTGTTATCTTGACTGAATGGCGTGATCGTATTATACTAAAGTATTTTTGAAAACCAATGCATTGGAATAAGACAATCATTATTTAATTCAAGATTTTGTTATGTTTAGTGAATCGACAGTGTTATTTTGATTGAATGCAGTTTACATTCGTTCAAAATGATATCATTTTTGAATTTAAAAAAATACATCGTCTTAATTCAAGACATTTAACTGCATAGTGCATATATAACCGCATATTTTCTTGAATCAAGATATCTTTTTTTTCCGTGTACGGAAAAATATATTCTCCCGCTCTACTTAAATATTTATCTACAAAAATTTAACTCTTCTTGCCTTTATATTTGCGAAATCTTCTATCAACTTTCTTGTATCCAAATTGTTTAAAATTTTATATTCAATTGAAATTATGTAAAGAACTTACGAGTAGTCTTTAAGTGAAGCTCAGAGGGGATTCCCCTAACTTTGCCAGTCCTACTTTTCATAGAATACATACTTTAGGCGCCACCAAGCGGGGGCGGGTGGTTCAACCTGCCGACAGACAATATTTGGTATTGCATCTTAGTTTTAACGGATGCCAATATATGGCGGTGTTAACGATATTCGGTCTTACGCATTCGGTCGATTTTTTCCATGCGATGACATTTCTTAACGTAAGGTGTGGTGGGTATTATGACAATGACTTGAATTACGTGATGATTCGCACGATTTTCCGCCCCCCTGAACGTGCCGCCCGTGTGCGGTGCACGCTTTGCACGCCCGCTTACGGCGGGCCTGGTTTCAGCACAGCTAGCTATGTAGCTTGTTTTGTTTCTCCTGCGTTTGACGCTTGCCGTCTTGACGCCGCTGGTAGTAACATATTAATTAACATTGCTATGAAAGTGCTCTCAATACAAAAGGTGCTTGTTTACGTTTGGACATCTTTTTATTAGTTAAATTTTGAAATCAATATTATTTCATTATTTGTTATGAATTTATATTGTTATACCGGGTTATTTTTCCAACAGCAGCCAAATTTTGTATGCTTGCTTAGACAAGCAAAATGAACAACTTTTACTATGGGACCAATCTCGAAATCGCGAAAAAAAAATCAGCTGTTCCACACAAATGTTCAACATACACTGAACTTAAATGTATGGAACAGCTGATTTTTTTTTTCGCGATTTCGAGTTTGGTTTCATAGTAAAAGGTGTTCGTTTTGCTTGTCTAAACAAGCATACAAAATTTGACTCCTGATGGAAAAATAACCCTGTATTAGGAACAGGAATATGTTTTCTTAAAGGCCGTCCACGCATCTGACAAGCTAATAATTATAATGGGCTAGCACAATTTGCCATCTCATGGCCCACTAGAATGGGCCACCTTGTAGAGAGCGTATTTTGGCTTATGGCGCGGTGGGATGGTGCTGGGATGGCCACGATGTCGGTTGTTCGTCCGCGCATCAAGGAGTAGTGGACGGTAGATCAAATTTTTATACTACGTAGGTATGTACACTGACCTGCAATAAAATCGACCCACCTCATAGGTGTCGATTTTGAAATATCGGTATTTAAAAAATAAGATAAGACAAACAAAAACTGTAAATACTATTTGAAAGCATACTTCATAAACTTTATTTTAACATACTCTAAACGTGGATAAAAGAAGTATTGCTAACAATAGAATTATTTCTTCGGAAAACCCTGTTTCTCATTTTTTTGTTATACGTAATCTCTGTGACTGTATAGAGTGTTAAAAGTTAATTGAATCAATGTTTATTCAAAAATTGATTATTCCTAGAGATTTATTGACCCTTTAAATTGAGCTGATTTTTCCAAAAAAAATTATGTATTTTTAAAAAATTTGGTTTTTTGTTTGTAAAATCAATTAACCTAAATCAGTCACAGTAAAAACTGGTTTAATGTAAGCTTAAACTCTTGTTTAACAAACAGGATTAAAAGATATTATTTATTGATGGTAGATTTTGATTTCTCGAACTCTGAACCAAAGCGTAAAGATGGGTCGATTTTATTGCAGGCCAGTGTATATATCGTGATAGTTTACATCGTTAAACCTAATGATAATAAACAGATATATTGCTGCAACGGCTAAAGCCTCCACGTCGATCGTGACAAGACAACCATCGCAAGGCCATTGCGCTAGGCTTGGGTTGGCCCTACGTGTAGAGGAGCCATTACGCGGTCAGGCGGTTGGCTTTGAAGCCTGACCAAATCGTCTGTTACGGCTTTTCATTATATATTTTCCTTAACAATTTTATGTGCATAACGTCAATGGCTCAGTCTGGGAAAATCGTTTATTGAACAAAAATATATTTCATCTCTTTAGTCTGTCATATACCTTTCTTGGAATGTTCTAGAAAGGTGAGAGTATGGGCATGTTAAAAATTACACGGTCAATTCCTATACTGTATGTAATAATAATCCTACTATATCCTATACCGTACCGGATTTCCGAACTAAGAAGTTGTATCCCCGTGCGGCTATTCTGATATCACTTCCTGTCTCCCTACTGGTTCAAGATCGCCTGGGCCAGACCTAGCTTTGTGGTTTGTACTCTTTATCTTTTTGACATCTACTGAGCGAGTCCAGGCCTCTACTAACTTACTAACACTGAATATCACGTAAAGTTTTTGGGACACCTTCATAATGTGTTATGGCCGGTTTAGTGTGAAGTAATTAGTAGGTGATGTCCTACATTGTTTAGCAAACGTTGTTTAGTTTATTTGTTTTTCATATGGACTAAACACTAAATCATCTGTCCAGATGTATTTAGTGAGTGTTTAGTTTAGCTGCAAGTGAGGGGGCAAAGGAGGAAGTGCGGGAGGGGCGACTCGAAGAAATATAGAACGCGCTCTAAACACTGTACTTCGTTACAAACACTAAACAGAAACTGTCCGAACGTGTTTTTTATAAAGCACTAAACACTAAATAAGCCACTCGTACTAATCACTAATCAAAGTGTATACCGCCCATTACCTACTGATAGTGGGTGTAATGGTTATTGATTTTAGTGGATCGACTGAAACGATCTCATACAAATCTGGGCCCAGTAGGCCCATATTTGTAAAGGATCGTTTTAGTCTCCATTAAATATTCAATAAATGTTTAAATAAAAATACTCTATAAATATATAGGTACTTTATCAATAAGATAGTGCTTATGGAGATAAAATTATAAATAAATAAAAAAAAGCGGGATCATCTCGCTATTTACTACCAGATGTACAGTCAGCAACGCGTAAAGTTTCACATTTGCACTACAAAAACCAGCGGTATTACGAGCGTCATAAGGGTGGTCTCGAAGTCAACATGTAAAGTTTGTCGTGATGGCGTGTGCACCTTCTTGCGTTCACGGTCAAACGCCTCACGTTTACATTTGAAACTGGGAAACTGGGCGAAATGAATCGAATAAATTCCACCCATCCAGTGGGTTCGGGTCTGACTTGATTTGTCGAGGTGTGCGGTGTGGACACACGAAGGCGCAGATGCAAAGACACAAAATTTTTTCAGGTTTAGCACGACTTTATCGGCAATGAGGAAATGATCAGGCCAAACAGCGGCGGTAATATTTTCTTTAATTTTTTGACAGAATATAATAACCGCGCCTTAAAAGTTGAGACGGAGTTATGGAAAGCCTGGCCTCTTTGGGGCATAGGAATGCACATCTTGTCAAATTAGAAAAGGAGTTAGAAATTGAGAGGCTTCTCGGAAAAACATGCAAGTAACTCTGAAGTGTAATATCTTGTCTCATTCTTTTAAATCGTCAACATCACAAAAAACATAATACAATTATTTTACTACAATATTTATAAGGATTGTTTCGTCTATATTATTATCATCATCATCATCATCACAGCCCATATACGTCCCCACCGAGGGGCTCGAGCCCCGGGCCGCCGTAATAAAAAATAGTTTACGACCTATTCTCAGACCTACTGAATATACACAAAAAATTTCATAAAGATCGGTCAAGCTGTTTCGGAGGAGTTTGATAACAAACACTGTGACACGAGAATTTTATATATTAGATGGAAAAGCCTTTGAGAGGAATTGGGGACAATATTCAAATGTAAATCTATCAAATGTTATCTCATCGTGTACCTAAATCATCGGATGTTAAAATAACAAAATTTTATGGCAAGGAACGTCTTGTTGTATACTTGCGAATGAAGATGAGGATGGCACTGACAGTATTCTTGTGCTGGTAGTGCCGGGTTTCAAAGTCAGCAACGCGCAATCGGTTCAAAGGCCTATCATTCACATTAAATATCTTACCATTTCCCTGTCTGTATATCTTTGAAATTGCCAAATTTGTAAGACAAAATATGCATTATTTCAGGCAAGCTAAAGATGTTTATCCACGTAATACTAGAAATTGCGATAGATTGGTTTCTGTCTTCATTCCGAACAGTGCGCGAATCAAAAATATTTGTTATTGGATGTGTATAACTATTTATAATAAAATACCTGGAAACATTATAGTGTTGCCCTGGAATAGGTTTAAAAGAGCTTTATATAGTTGGCTCATTGAAAATTGTTTTTATTCCATGCAAGAATTCTATAATTTTAAACAGTAACTGAATGTGATCTGAATTGTTGATCAATGATTAACACCCAGTTTCTGAAAGGCTGTTCAGCGATAAAATTAACTAACAAGCTGTCAATCTAATGCTAACTATGAATTGAGTTGCTGAAAGCTAAATCAACTTATCACTGTGTTAGTTGACACAGCTGTCAAATTTATTTTAAAATTATTAAAGAAAGACAAATTTTAGGTTTCCAAAATACATATGAATAAAACAAAATATATGATTTAAGCAATGCAAAAAATATTTCTCACGAGAAATCAAATTATTAGAGATAAGTAAATTTTGGCTAATCAACGTTTCGGAAACTCAAATTGATTTGACACTGCTGTTAAGATGACATAGATGTTAGTTGAACAATATTTTGATCAGCCTTTCAGAAACTGGGGGTAAGTATTTAAATGAAATCGAAATTGACATATTAATACAACTAGTAATAAACCAATATTTAAATGTTTATACTTTCTAATGTAATTTATTAATGTATTCAAATCTGACATTTTATACAAGTAATTTTATTAATATTAACTCTGACATTTTATTTAATTTGGTGTTTCTAATAATGATAACAATTTGACATGATATTGTATTACTTATCAATCTTATCTTCACAAAATATTTAGCATGCTGTAATTAATGGCTGAATAAGCAGAATCTTTATAATTCTTATGACCATCTCCAGTGTACATTATTCAAACGCAAAATAAATATATTATTATTATTATTATATTATCTCCAAAAGTGGAAGCCTGAAGGGGAAGGCTGAAATTATGAGTATACTAGCTGTGGCCGCGAACTATGTTTCGCCTTAAAAGTTCAAAGAAAAAACTGTAAATCTACTTTCCCGCGGGAACTACTTACTTTTCCGGCATAATAAGTAGGTAGCTTATATGTTAATTCGCGTTTATAATATTAGCAAGGATTAAAGTTCTTAATATACTGTTATTATTATTATAGAGCGTATGTGCATACGTGGAAACGTCCATAAATTACCGCAATCCTTTCATATGAAGAGGCCATTTGTCATACATGTTTGCCATTCATGCCGTAAAAGAAAATGGTTCATCTTAACCTATTCAATAGTAGAGCAGTCATGAATGCAACATTATTATAACACCTCAACCTGGTAATAATGAACGAATACGCAAAAATTAAATAAACAACACGTCCGTCCGTTCGTTCATCAGGATTAGGGACTCGTTAAACGCTGATCCCGGTATTATAAAAGGATATCCATTTTGTTAATTCACACTCCGTTGATATTACGGTGATTATTTAACGCAGGTGTGCGCTATAAATTGGTCAAAAGTACATCGACATTTGACCAATTTATATATCCCACGATAATCTTTAAAATTCACCACCACTTCAACCCGTGAACGTACCACTACTGGTCACGAATGAGGAAATATTTGTTTGTTGCCCGTGGTGCCACCAGTATTGCTACCAGTAGCACCACGGGCATAAAAAATTACCGTTGGCCTACAGCACTTATTAATGCACCTCATAAGAATATGTATATTTACAAAATTTGCAAAACTAGCCGGAGCTATATGTTACTGTAGGCGACTGTACCCATCCATACTCGTACAACCTGCTTGTTTGGCAACTTTGTTGTTTTAAAAACTCCAAGTTATTAACATATTACTTGATCGAGTTCATGATAAGTTGTGAATTTGTATTATTGTGGTAGCTATTCCTTATGACCTTATCACATGTACGTGTTACACCTACGTTAGTCAGCGAATACCTCTCAAAATCGCGTCGCGCGTTACTAAACAAACTGACATCGCCGGCGCGGCAAAGAACCTATACAGGGTAAATTTTGAGGTACCTACCGGCAACCTCGCAGGATTAGATAGCTAACATCATTAACTACAACGTTTGTTTTACGAGTTTTAAGATAACTCAATACATTGAACAAAAATCAATTTTCAACTTTTTATTGCACTGTCGTGACATTGATAAGTCTATGTTGTATTTATAAACGACAACGGAAGACGACGCTACGCTCGCGCGCTGTGCGCGTAGAGTTACAAACATTCTAGAGGTATATTAAATGAATATTTATTTTTGTTTGAAAGTAAAATCTAACGAATTATCAAAAGTCGTAGAACAAACGTTGTAGTTAATGATGTTAGCTATCTAATCCTGCGAGATTGCCGGTACCTCAAAATTAACCCTGTATAGTAGTTTTATTTTATTCATAAAAAATCTAGTATTGATTTAAAAAGTGACGACACGGTTGAGTGATCGCCTACTGCGCAACGGGTCGCGGGTTAGATTCCCGTACGGGACAAATATTTTGTATGGCCTACAGAAATTTGTTCCGGGCTGGGCGTATGTGCTTGTGATATTCTATGTTCGTAACTGCACCCAGACACAGGAGAAAATCTTAGTGTGGGACGACGATTTAAAAAAAAAAAACATACAAGTAATACATTAGCTTAAGGCGCATAGTGCTCCCAATGACCTTGCGTCGATCGTCCCGCACTGATTACATAGGAGTGAGTGAGTGAGAGCGAGAGGAATATTTAAGCAAACCTTTACGCGTAAGATGAATTATTTCAATAAAAATTAATAAAGGCGAATATGAAAAATCTAAAAAGACCATCCCCTAGAATATTGTTCACTTTATTTATTGAAATCAAAAGTATATGATTTAACCTAATATTTACGAAGCGATTAGGTTAACAGTTTTAAAATCGAGGCATGTTTGGGTCACATTTTAACCAAGTTTTAATTAATTTATCAAAAAATTAAGAAGACCATCCTCTAAAGAATGCGTTGAATAATAACATATCTTTTTTAAAGATTTTTTTATTCAATATTTATGAAGAGAATCGGTTTTTTCTGCAGTGATTTTTTATGATTGACGTTACTATGCGCCTTAAGCAAACGCTAAAAAAACAATTTGAAAATAAAAATTACGTTTAAATGATGGAGAGCTTCGTACATAACCTTACTTGATTCGTTCGACGCCTTTTCGTTAGAAAATTTGATAAGCTTAAGAATTTCTTTCTTTACTTAGGAGCCATATAACACAAATAAATTATATTATTATTGAAGGGTAGGATATTGTGGCACATAAAATAAATATTTTGTTAGTTGATATTTAACAGAATCTGTAAGTTAGAGCTCCCAAATCAGGTCCGCGTGAGAAAAAACTATTACTAAGTCACGAAAAAAGTAATCTAAAAACCGCTTTATTATTATCTATACTTACTAATATTATAAAGCTGAAGAGTTTGTTTGTTTGTTTGCTTGAACGCGCTAATCTCAGGAACTACTGGTCCGATTTGAAAAATTCTTTCAGTGTTAGATAGTCATTCGAGGAAGGCTATAGGCTATATATCATCACGCTAAGATTAATAGGAGCGGAACACTAATGAAGAATGTTTCAAAATCGGGCGATTTTTTTCCTATTGAGAGCTTCCGCTGCGTGCGCTGCGTAAACGGTTAAAGTTTCGCAAAAATTATATATGACAGAATTGTTCCCCTTTAAAGTTCTAAAAAAAAGTTCGCGACAGCATATATCTATCTTTTAAGGTTAGCTCACTATAACCTTTTTTATGCTAACCAAATTTGTTCTAAAATAAAGCATTATTTGCGAAGGTGTTTTTATAAATATGATATTAATCCTTACCAAAATAAATACGTTATTCATCACAAGTATTTAATTTAAAACAAAATTGCCCTTTACATCATTCGATTTAAATGAATATCTTAGGAGATATCGCAGTTTTAAAATAACATCACAGCAAAATAATGATCAAGTACTGCGCGCACAATGTGCAAAGCCGGCGGGCAGTCATGAGGGGGAAGGGCGGTGGCCCCAGTTAGCTATCTACTTCTGCCGGAAGAAAACAAAACTAAAAGTATAGTGTACGCAGAAGTACTTTAAAATAACATTAGTTTAATTTTTTTGAGAATAACCTACAATCTACATGATATAAGATTATAAGACCCAGTACTTACTCACCTATATGAACGAAGTCGCGGGTTAAAGTTAGCGTTAGCCCAAAGTAACTATTCCACGCGGACGAAGTCGCGGGCGGAAGCTAGTTGTAGATAAGAATATGAACTAGTTTTATCAAGTAAATGTTATTTATTGCGACCAACGAAAGGTATTTACAATCTGAGCGTTTTTTTTTTTTTGTAATAGGCCCCTCAAAGAGAGTTATAATCGCCAATAAGCTATGTATGTTTACTTTGGCGATGCTTAAGTTATTGCGTAACGTATGTAAATTGTTGAGATATACCTAGGTACATTAAAAAATATCCTTGACTGCACACATCAAGACGTGATATTGATTGGCGTAGTAATTATATCGTGATTGCAATTAGCGTCCCGTGTGTTTTCACCGTGACAAGCTCAATTCCGGTTCGATTTCGATTTCGAAGCGATCCATGTATATTTCACCAAAAAGGAAAGTTTTCCTGCCGAATCGAAAGAACCTGCCCCCCAACTATGATCGCTCAAAACAATATGGAAACCGCACTTAAAGCGGGATGGCGCTATACGCAACAGGAGCGGTGTCTCTGTTTTAATATTGTTTTAACCTTGCTATAAGCGATCATGGTAAGGGCCCTGGGGTGTGAGGACGAGAATGTTGACAGTAAATTTGGAAAGTCAGTTTGTTATCATCGTTTCCGATCAAAGTCATATATTGTACGAAGTTCTGATACTTTTTACTTGAAATGTCGTAATTTCCGCGAAACACCCACCTTTACACCAGTGCGAAGGTAGGGAAATTACCGTTCCTTTCTTATATTCTGAATGTAGGTTATTGTTTACCTGTGTATAGGGCTTACAATTATACAACGCGAAACTAGGGCTGACAAGAATTCAAAAACAGAATATACTTGTCAGATCAGATTTTGTCATACACGGCCATAGAAAAAGTATTAATTTAAGTCCAATATAGCCATATCTAATGTATAAAAAGAAATAACTTCTTATTTTGGGCAATGACAAAAAAAAACATAATAATTATATTAATTATACTCGTACCTATACTCTTTATTGCATAATAAAGGAAAAAATGTTTGTACAATAGTATATTATGCAAGTAGTGAATAAAGGACTGATTTAAAGCGAGGGCCATAGATAGATGAATCACGAGCAACTGAATTATGATCGTAGGGAGTGTTTCATGACGATCAATCAAATCAAATTTTTAGAATCCTAAGCGATGCGAGTCATTCATGGCCCTCGGTATACATCGAGAGTTTTATTCAAGAGTTGCATACTATACTTTATACCACGACTACGAGAAAAAGAGAGATTTAAGCGAAAATAGACATTTAATAAAGAGTATTTTTTGTGCAAGTAGGATGTACAGCATTGAGATGGAGGCATGGAGGTCGAATATATCGGTGTGTTCTAAACTCAAACATCAAAATAGTGCTTAAAAATTATTTTTTTTTATTAAAAATTATTACTTTATTTTATTCACTGTTTTCAGTGAATAAAATAAACTTTTTAGAGGGCTAATGGTATAAAAAGACATAAACATAGTATGCAAGGGCGGACTCATCTCCTTTAGAGATATTTTACTGTCAACCCATAACTGCCATAACATACATAAATACAACCACACATCTACAAATATTCAGCCTAATCTAATATTCCTTTATTTATTAGTATAATAAATACAGGAATATTTGTAAATGCTCTTCAAAAAATTATTACACGTCAACATTGACCTTTTGCTTGTACGTCAATGCCCACCATAGTAGTTTGTTTGATTAATAAGTCCATGATGCCCACCAATTCGTATTCATCAAATAAATAATTTATGCACCTTAAATTATTGATGTGCAATAATTATCACATCAATGATTCTACGATCCCGATTGTGTCCCTACGGAGGTAGAAGTATCTGGAGGGGTTTTAGTCGACCAATCCGCACTGGGCCAGCGTGGTTGACTAAGGCCTAATCACCCTAACATAGGGTAGGCTCGAACCCCTCGGTGGGGACGTATATGAGCTGTGATGATG
Organism: Schoenobius gigantellus; assembly: GCA_963935595.1. Lineage (NCBI taxonomy): Eukaryota > Metazoa > Arthropoda > Insecta > Lepidoptera > Crambidae > Schoenobius > Schoenobius gigantellus. The sequence goes on along the minus strand of OZ012562.1, from coordinate 17,423,032 downwards.
ATGATGATGATCATGAACACTACATTAACAATATGGCCTTACGTGAATGAACATATCCTTAATAGTTGACGTTTAAACGATATGGTCAGTTTTAGATGGCTATTTCATGAAATGGCCGACCACATCGTGTAATGGTCAATTTTACGATATGGCCACGACATACATAACACTTGTTATCATATTAAAACAAGAAACTTTACAAACATGAAATTTCACATACACTCACAACATACACAATAAGCTTTTTCTATGGGTTGGTTCACATGCTCATCAGGCTATTATGACAGATTCATATTTACCTCAGTTGAATACCATCAATTAAGAAATAAACTTTGTGAAAACTTTATGAACTTATCAAATATGCTTATGTCTAAATTCTTTTTTGAAATTTATGGATGTATTTTATTAAAAACTCATTTAAGTCAAATAAATGCCATAGCACTATAACGTTTGAAAATTGTGGGCGAAAGAAATAAAGCGGGAAAGCCAATGTCATCGAACACAAATATGTTTTTGGAATGATAGCTTTGTTTTTCTTTCCTCATACTTGAAATGAAAAGTACAGTTTTATTCGGGTGATCTCACCCATTTCAGTCTCTATTTGCGCTCGAACGAAGTGAGAGCATACTACGTATCTATTCTGTGGTGAGAGCGCCAAAATATCTCGACTGAAATGGGCGCTGTTCAACCCTTATATAACAATCTAATATTCCCGGTCTTCATAGTGACTCTACAACTCAACCAAGCTAAGTTTGCACCTCGCTGGAATGCGGCGCCCCGCCCGCTTCCCCGCTCACCTTCCCGCGATCGCAAGTAAATGCAAAGTAAAATGTAACAAACATTTGTTTACTTTTTTAAAGCCATAGCGAATCCTTTTTTGCCGACCGTACCTAAGCGTCAGTGTGACGTAATCGACGCGAGGTGCAAACTTAGCTTGGTTGAGTTGGACTTGTGTGCCGGTATACCACATTTTTTAGCCTCAACAGGGAAGCTCTTCGCCTTCAGCTCACCTGGTTAGTGACGATAATGCTAAAAACAGATGCGAGTTTCACCGGGATTTTTCAACAACTGAAGAACTGACTATCTAGTAACATCTGACTGTCGAAACACAACAATGTTACCATGGCGACAAACTTAGTTAAAATGAAGAAGAGAACAGAAGTAGAGAAGAGTACAGAGGTAGGTAAAGAGGTAAAAGATGACGTCAAATGTTCATTGACTTTTTTATGAAAGGCTGTAATTGTATTACTGAAATAGTTTTTCTTGTGAAAGAAATAGGAAATAGTTTTTGTTTTCAGATTTTTTCTGACCAAAACTCGATTGTTATCGGCATCGAACTTAACTCAAAAAATTTTTCATTACAACTTTCTGTTTTAAGTTTGAAAAAATTGTAATAGTTGTTTATTCCAACTATACCCACATTCTAATTCTAGCTATAGGGTTTGAGTTTTTGAAAATTCCAATATTGTTTTTCCCAAGTAGTCCAACAAAATCGACTCTTAGCTTTTAGTGCCTGCTTTTTAATAGTAACAGCACAGTTTAATTGTTAAACTGTGGTGACAGCGACCTTTTCCTTATTCATAATATTGAAACTGATTGAAATAAATTTGACCATAATCCCCCTTATTGTGGGTAGTCTTTTAGACGACAATTTGAGCTTGTGATCTATAGCGCGTTGGAAATAATTTTGCGCTCCGAATCTCTGGAAATGTTGCAAAATATTTTGAGAAAGATACTTATGGATATTTAAGATATTTTCGAGGACATATTTAAATCATTTTAAACTTAAGGGGGTGCCTTAAATTTGAAGTTCAAATAAAAATAAAAACTGCGTAATTTGAAATCAGTGTGATTTTACTAAAATATAATTAATTTATCGCATTACGAATTTATGAGTATAGATAGATAGATATATTAATTACATATAAACTTTATTATTATATTTTAACTAGATTGGAAGTGTTTTCGTATTAGATGTATGGAAGATATTAATATTATTATAATAAGATTTACCGGAGGGAGACTCTGTACCAGGGTCGTGTGTATGGGTACCTCCGTCTTACCTATTTCTGCCGCAAAGCAGCAGTGCTTTCACTGCTGTGTTCCGGTTTGAAGGGTAAGATATGGCATTGAAATTACTGGGTATCGTGACTTTACATCTTAAGTCACAAGTTGGCAACGTACACTGTAGTTCTTGTGGGGGTTGCAGTACCTATTGCTGCGAATCTCACAGGAACCACATGCATTATAGGTGACTGTTACCACTTACCATCAAGTGGGTAGTTTGCTTGTTTGCCAACTTAATTGCAATAAAAAAAAGATATTACCAGCAAACCTAAAATTTTTAGCTACCAACACATATAAAAATGTATTTTTTTAGAAATTAACCAATGGAAACTCCATTTAATTGTTATTTATATTGCTTTATTATTTCTCTATTAATCAAAAATCCAATTGTTCCTAGAGTACAGTACCTACCCGACGTGCGTTTTATTCGCAGAATGCCATATTCTCAAAATAGCAGATTTCGGGAGTGCGGACTACGTATCATATGCGGGTCACACTTTGCCCGGCGTAATGCACAACACTGAAATCAGTCTAAAGGACCCTGTAATGTAAACGAACATGTTTGTCAAATATACGTGTTTGACAAACCTGTTTGTTCGTGTAGGGCTTTGTTTGACGCGTTTGACAAACGAACTACGTGTTTGATGTGTTTGAAAAGTATCTGGATTGACGTTGTGTTTGATGAAAACGTGAAGTTTGTCAAGCAAGTTTGACAAACATGTTTTATCGTTTGCAGGGCTCTTTACTCTCGAACCAATTCCGATCGATTGTGATTTTTCGTATGCTTAAGTGGCAACACCGGCGCAAAATTGGTTCAGTACCTATCTTGAGAAAATTATATAATACCATAGACGAAGATGATTGATAATACTGAGTTTGGTGCGTCGGTGGCGCTGCGGCCTCGGCACTGGACTGTGCCCCGAGTAGAATCGAGAAGTCCGCGATCGATCCTGCCATGTACCAATATGTTTTTCGTTTCACGCATTTCATATGTAGGTACATTAATCTGACGCTCCTACGGTAAAGGAAAACATCGTGAGGAAACCTGCATACACCAGTAATTAAAAGGTGTATATGAAGTCAACCAATCCGCACGTGGCCAGCGTGGTTTGACCAACACCCAATCGCCCTAACATAACTGGTTAGGGTAGGCTCGTGCCACTCAGTGGAAACGTATATGAACTGTGATGATGATGAGTTTGATGCACTTAAAATCCGCGCAATACGGGCCCAATTTGGCGTCAATGTGGCAGCATTACGCGTGCGAAAAATCACAATCTCAATGTCGATAGATCAAGAGTAAAAGCCGGTTGCACCAAGTTTTACATTTTACGATTTCGTAAAAGGTAACAACTTAATACAAAAAAATGGGTCGTTTCACTATTAAATTAAAGCGCTTTATAAAAATTATGATTCGTGCCGTACATTTCACGTTTTAAACGTAAAGGATAAAATAAAACTAAAATTGAATCTAGACGTGAGAGATTATGATGCAATTCTTACGTATTTAGTCTTAGTTGACTTTTACTGTTACTTTTTACGAAATCGTAAAACGTAAGATTTGGTGCAACTGACTGGACTGTGCGACGTATGCGGCATGTGCGCGCGGAGTGTGACCCCCTCCGCAACTCATATTATTATGTCGCTCACACCCCCGAACTGGCGCGGACTGTACAGATGCTATCAAAAGCTTTCGTTCTCGACTGACGTGTTTGTCGTCATGTTAATGTGTTTTTCATGTTTTTCACACCTCTTTTTTCAATTATTCTCTTCAAAAGTATGTTCTCCGTTATGTAGTAAATACATGAAAAATAAAAAGAATCAACAGAGTCGGTTTATGCATTCTCGAATTTTGCGTTTAGCAACATACTAAGCAATCTTTTTTTATTTGTCTTTAGTAATTAATTTAATAATAATAGGAAGTCCAATAGTTTGTTTCTTTGAATGGTTGAAAGCGCTTATCTCAGAAATATTGGTTCAATAATTAAATTATTCAATAATTTAATTAAATTAAAATATTGTTTTAATATTGGATAGCCCTACTGGGAACAGCCATTTCTCGAGGAATGCTATAGACTATATAACATTACGATACGACCAAGCTGAATTTCATACAAGAAAAGCTGCGAAAACTGCAACGCTAGTAATAGAAAACAAATTGCAGTTATAACATTTACCAATTAAACTATTTTTTTTATATACAACTGCTGAAATGGAACATTTAAAGCAGTTACACTTAAAACAATTGTCTGTCTCATTTGTCGTACGCCATGTTTAAATTCAACAGAATCTTCGAGAAATATAATTTCGCAGTTTGTTTAGCAAGCTTGGTGTCAACTTGCAAATCCACGGTCGCCTCCTCCATGGTGATGAATTAGTCAATCAGTCAGTCCTGAAACATTGACTAGGATTATTAAATACTGAATATTGTGAGCTTCTCCGAGAGATGGGCAGACAAACTAGCATTGCTATGAGAAATGATGAGAGACTATTTTGACGTTTTGATTTATTAACTTTATTTAATAAGCTATATATAAATATATACAAACTTGTTGTTTATTTCGGAACCTAGTATATTTCACTCTACCAGCTACCACCTGGGTCGGCTGGAGTTGGCGTGGAGAATTATGTTTTAAGATCGTTTTTAATTAGGTGTATTTAAACGAGTGACTGTAAATGAAAATTTTAAGAGACAAAAATAATTAATTTGGGTTATTGTATTACTAAGTGAGCGACTGACTGCGAATGACGTTAAATGAACAGAACAGTAACTTATAAACATTCATTCGAGTTACTTCAAATACAAAATGAGAAGCTGCATAATATTTGAGCGACCTAATATTTTTGTTTGAGTGACACTCAAACAAATATTAGGTCCTGCATTTTTTTCAGTATTTCGCAAATAATTTATTTATAGTGAGCGCCATTTTACCTTAAATAAAGTGTTTCGAATAGAAAAACCACTTTGAAAAATACCATAATGAGCAGAGTACTTAATTTTTTTTTGTTATTAATTTTTGAAAATTAATAACGAGAGGAGAAGGGGTGCTACCTCCTGTACCACTCCCCCTTCTCGGCGATGCGTAGTTTTCGAGATATCAATTTTTAAAATTTTCACAAACCTAATCTCAAAATGTAAGGGAAAAGGTTGGGTTGTGTATTAACATGCGAAAGGGAATCTTGGCATTGGCTCTAACCAATTGTAGGTTTTTCTGCTTTGTTTGGTCGGTGATAGAGCTTCTTAGCCTGCCTGGCTAGCTATCACCATCTGACCCGAGTTTGTCGCCATAATTACAATGTTATTAACATTGTTGCGTTCCGACAATTGGGATGATGACTGAATTCTGATTTTAACGTCTCGTCATTAAATATTAAAATACCGTGTAAAAAGATGCAGTCCTGTGAAATCAGAATTAAAATCGGCTTAGAAATACATTAGATACAAGCATTTTAAGTTGTTAATTTGAAGGCGATTAGACAGAGAGATCCGACATTAACCGTGACGTCATTGTTGAGTACGGCCATATAAACTTCTTGTAAATTGCCGTTTTGCTAAAAAGAGATGGAGAAAAATCTTTAATACCTTATATCTCGGTTGTTTTTATAGTTATTCGAAAACCGATTTTTTCTTCATGTTTATTATATGAATGAGCTTCTATTAAAGCAAAAAAATTTTTTAGTCATCTAGCCAATTAGAGGTAAGATAGCCAGTTCCCCGAGGAACTCTGTGGCGTAGTAGTTTGTTTGGCTTTGGTTTCGATGGTTGTACTGGATGGGTGACCAACACTTTATGATTTCGTGTTCCTCCGTGCTTCGAAAACACTTCGCATGTATGTGCTTCACGCAATCCATCCATACCTTCTTAAGACTTCCTCTGCCATTATACCCGTCTACATTACCATGTCCATAACTCTTCTAGTATAACTAGTACCTACACTAGTTATGCTGGAAGAGTTATGGACTAGTATACTAGTAGTATACTAGTACGACTTCTTATCTTCTCTGTCACTTATGGTAGGTACTTTCAAACTTATCCACTGTCACAATGGAAACATTAAGCTTAAAAGAACCACAATGAGGATTCATTTTGCACGGATGATACAGAAGTATTGTAGGTATCATCCATGCAAAATGAATTCTCATTAATAGTATAGTATGTACTACGAAAAATAAATCCAAGCGATATTGTGCTCGGATACTTTTTGAAGCAATAAATTCAATAAAATGCGCCAACTTGGTTGCCGGATTACTTCCCTGCGAGAGTTGATACTTGAGAGTCGAGGGAGTAATAAATTTTAAATTTAACTTTCTGCCGATAATTTTTCACCCACCACCGTCATATTAAGCTCGCCTTAATAGATTCCAACAATATTGTTTTAGTCTGTATTCTTCACGAGTACCGCTTACTTCTTACCTTTCTATTTCCTATTTCGGCCACAAAGCGACTTACATTGCTGTGTTCCAGTTCGAAAGATAAGAATTGTGACCAGACATCTTACGTCACATGTTGGCAACGTACCTAGGCGTTCTAGTAGGATTAGTTGATGTGCAAGCCTTGGAGGAACCACACGTACTGTAGCCACTTACCACCAGGTGAGCATTCTGCTTGTTAGTTGTATAAAAAAAACGTTCGAGAGCGTCCAGTCCAGATCGCCAGATCTAACGCTAATCTCGCGATAACCACAACAAACCATAAGCCTTAGAATAATAACGCATAGAAACCCAACCGGCGCGCACAATTTGATGCAACTAAATGTGAGCCATACGCCGGCAGCTCCGACCTCCGTACTGTTTTTATCGTAGTATGCGTGTTTCGCGCGTAAAGGCAGAAACAAACTATGTGTCGTGCTGTGTTGTGACGCGTCAGAGGCGTATCGGTTGCATACATTTCATATGGCTAGTAACACATTATTACAGTGTGTTGTGTCGTGGCGCTAATGTTTTTCTAGCCATATAAAATGTATGAAACCTACGCTACGAAAAATACGCTTCTGACGCGTCACAACACAACACGACACAATAGTTTGTTTCAAGCGTAAGCGACTTCACACTGCGGTGTCATTTTTGCTTCACTTTAATCATCGCGCTGTGTACCGGGCTATCCTTCTGTGTTATTATTCTAAGCCACAAGCCTTGCAAATCTTAAAAGCTGGTGTTGAAAAATAAATCGCCAATTGATGCCAGTGTTTTGCGAGCAACAATTCAAATGACTCTAAAACGAGCACAATTAATTGTGCCAACTCGGGATATTTGAGCGATATTATTTCTTCATCTTTTACATCTTCAAATAAACATTTAATGAAAACAGTGCTATTTTTTCATTTCTAACAAAAAGTGTATCCAATTCACATTATGACCTTTTTTTTTGCGCCTCCTTGTATAATGCTTATCGTCAGTGGACATTCAAAAACGGTTAGCTGGCCTAAGTGTAACGAGATTTTTCTACGTGGTAATTCTTAGTTTTAACTTTGTTATCACTTGCCATCACGAGGTGAGACTCAAGAGTTCATTGTTACACATTGACATCTTCACTTACAATTTAACAATTCAACCGAGCGAGTCTATTCAAACTCATCCTCCGCTTTAAGCAAATAACTGAGTTTGCAGGGAGGCAAATAAATTCGGCGCGGAAACACGAACGTCTTTTAAATCCAATTCAATGTAATTGTAACACACTCCGGGAGTTGTTTTAGTAATTCATTGAATTACCGAACGTGAGGGAATGTTCTCGGGATATAACGAGAATTATCCATTACCGTTTCGAGCGGGAAGATGTTTGGTGGCAGTCTCTCAATGGAATCAAAAGAATGTAATGTAAGATCTGTGGGAAAGCTTTTTTGTCATTTTGGTAATTGACACCTGTCTACAATTTTAATTATCATTTATGAGATCTTTGGGTCAAAGGGATGTTTTATACAACAACGTTTGCATACAGTCACCGATAGTCACGGCGGCTAATCTCCACAGAGACTAGCCATCTGCGCAGGAGATATTATAGTGCACAAGTGACTGCGCAAACGCAAGTGCACTCACTGTTTCTTCACTCGCATAGTCCGATGGGACGGCTATCCGACACGACCGGGGCGAGATCAGGCGCAGGACCCACTGTTTAAAGTGCCTTCCGAAGCACGGAGGAGCTTGAGTTGTTTCTTATTTTGGTCACCCGTCCTAGGACTGACCACAGCGAACGTTGCTTAATCTTAGCAATCGTTCGCTGAGCGCACGAGTCACCAAGCTAACGACAAGTACTGTAGTCACCTGGATCCTTAACATTCACCATTATGCCAACTTGTGTCAACAAATGCTTGACATAAAACACAGTACTCAGTAATTTCACTGCATGTCTTACCCATCAAACCGAAACAAGCAACAACCACAACAACATACCTACAGATTTAGAGCAGAAATACGAGTATTTACCCACGCAGATGACTGATAGAAATACTTCCTCTGATGATCAAAGATCTGAATAACATCTTATGGGATCTAAATCAACCGCACCAGGGCCAGATGTGCTTATTCTCTCAATAAGTTATATTAATCGTGTCTGACTGGCTGTGTGCTCCACCTCATAGAAGACTTCATCTCAATAATGTCATATTTTATACATGCGAATGATGGCTGAAAGGGCATGTGATTTACGAGTAGGTCACAATCGTCTAGAGCACAACCTTTTAGTGTTGATTTTACAAAATATCTGTAGCCATAGACCACTAACTGTTTGGATCTATATACAGCAAATGAATAAGGCGTTGTTACATCTACACTAGTTTTCGTATGACTTCGCGGTTCATTTCAGATACGAAGATGGAGCACTCTGCGCCTCCATCGGTTAAGAATCATTGGTCATTCAGGTAGGTTGTATACATGTTATCCAGCGGCATAAGGAGCTCGATAGCGTAGTGACCAGTGCGCTGGGCGGGCGAATGGTAACCAAAAATATGAAACTTCGTGAGGTCCTGCTTCAGAAAACATACACATTAATCAATCATACGTCTAATTTCGCTTCGGTCATAGACACTTGTGCACTATAACATTTCCATTGATATCTGTCGACTACTTTCTATTGAGATTGCCCATTGTAAACGAAAACCGGTTTGGATGACTTTATATCTAGACAACCTGAGACCGACCCATCTATACTATAATATTATAAAGAGGAGAGCTTTGATTGTTTGTTTGTTTGTATTGAATAGGCTTCGAAACTACTGAACCGATTTTGATGAAAGTTGGTATAGGGATAGTTTGAGACTAGGGGAAGGGCATAGGTTAATTTTCCTACGGGAAAAATTTGACGGGAAAAGTTAGTTATAATGCAAACAAAGTTGCATACGGACAGCTAGTCTAAATTAATATTATAAAGAGGAATGTTTGTTTCTATTGAATAGGCTTCGAAACTACTGAACCGATTTTGATGAAAGTTGGTATAGGGATAGTTCGAGACCAGGAAAAGCACATAGGGTAATTTTCCTACGGGAAAAAAATTCCCACGGGAATACACAAATAACGCGGGCGAAATCGCGAGCGGAAAGCTAGTGGTACAATAAAAATGTCTATCACCACCACATCTGACTACACTGAACTCAAATACTCAACCTATTGATGCACAATAACAATAAATACAGAGGAAAACTCCCCAACCTTAAACTTAAGCACTGAACCACGGCCGAGTCAAAGTTAAGCGAAGCTGGATACGGCTTAAACTAATAAATTCACAACTAAGAACCTCGTTACATTACACAAGTTGGCGCTGAGCGTAGGTACACTTGATGAAATGAGTCCTAGAAACAATATTTGACTTGCTTTCTCAGTACAGCCTTATTAATCCACTTTGTGTGAGATGTTATCGATTCTATCGCGTCTTCCGCCATCTTGAGATAATCTAATATGGTAAATACTTACAGGGGCTTACAGGCGGGCGAAGTGTCAAGGACAAGTTATTACAATTATGACAGGGAAGCTCTTGGCCTCAATCTCACCAGATGCTGGGTTACGATAAGGTCGAAGATGGGAGTGTCGAGGACCACTGTACGCACGGGAGGAGACGGGCGGGAGGAGAGGCGTGATGTCGCCGCGACCAGCAGCGGGGCGCGGCCGCGGGCGCAGCCACACACATTCAATACCAAACCACGCTCGTTACGTATCCCCCGACCGCTAACTAGCTTCTTTTAACACCACCTGTTGTAGTCCGTATTTTCACCTTTTGTAAACGGCAATAAACTAGCCCTATAGAATAAACAGTCCATTTTTATTTACCACCCGAAGGAACCCTTTACAGGGAGCGAGCTTTACCTGGACTCTTCGTCAACTGGGAACCTATCTTACCTTTAACTATCGGAACACAACATTATTATTATGGCAACAGAGTATTATTATTGTTGTTGTACGGGCTTTCGCCTTGTAAGCCTTGTTCACCTCGACCTAGAAGATCTATTGTGAATTATAGCACCGTTAGAGTATCTCCATCAAGCCCAAACCCTCTATGAAACTGAGGATTTTTTGGGTTGGGAGAGTTTGTATTTCATCTGGTCCCATGATATGTCTTCCCAGATGAAGGCTACGCCGCGCTGGTGAATCAGTGGGCTGCAGTCATACAGAAGGTGTTTGGGTGTTTCACGCTCCTGCTTGCAGAATCTGCAGATGTCGTTGTCCTTAACCTTGAGGTTGATCATGTGTCTATTCAGGCCCCAATGTCCAGTTAAGGTTCTTACGACTGCACTGATGTTTTTCCTCTTAAGCTGCAAGAGCTCTTCAGGCAACAGAATAAGGTAAGATGATGTAAGCAAACCAGGCGGGCTCAGAAGAACTACCACCAACTAAACCAAATATTAAAACTTCTGCTCCTATGAAGAATCGCACTCTCGACTAGTTGAACAGGCGGCAGGCGGTTATTTCATTGTGAAAAAGACTTTTTTTGTAGGTACAACTAACTTGGCAAACAAGCATACTCTCCACCTGATGGTAGGTGATAACAATCACCTGTAGTGCATGTGGCTTTTGTGAGATTCGCAGCAAATCTGCAATCCCCACAAGAACCACAGTGTACGTTGCCAACTTGTGACATCAGATGTAACATCACAGTACCCAGTAATTTCACTACCATATCTTACCCTTCAAACCGGAACACAGCAATGCAAGCACTGCTGCTTTGTGGCAGAAATAGGTAAGACGGAGGTACCCAAGCAGGCGACCCTGTTTGAGTCTTCCTCTGGTAGAACTGAACATAAATTCGAAATTGTTATCTTTTGCATTGTTTGTATTTGAATGGCTCATTAAATCTGAAAAGCAATTGTCGTTAAGCTTACTATCATTATCATCCAGCTCTTGTCCAGTGATTTTCGCATGCGCATCCTACTTCACGCAATCCATCTATACATTCTTGGGCTTTCTCCTAACCTTATTTCCATTTACGTTCATGTCCATATTTCTTCTGGTAACGGTTCTGTCATCCCTCTTCTCACACGCAGATACTACGCGCCAGGACCACCCGACGGTTGTGAAAAGAATTGTTGTGTTATAAATAACTAGCTCTTCGCTCGCGGCTTCGCCCGCGTTATTCTTGTTTTCCCGTGGGAATTTATGTTTTCCCGTAGGAAAAATAATGTTGTAGCCTTTTTAAGGCCTGATAATAAATTTTATAGAATTTGGAGCAGATTTTAAATATTTTCCATTGAAACTTTCAACCCCTATTTTGCACACTAAGGCGGTGAATTTCACTAAACCATGAAACACGCGTTCAATGAAATATTTTTAAGAGCATGAATCTCAAGTTTTATCAAAATCGTTGCTAATTTAAAGATTTTTCCATACAAATTTGCAACCCCTATTTCATCCCTTTAGGGTATTTTTTAAAATCCCTTCTTAGTGTGCGTCCGCATTTTGAATTAAAACAACTGTCCAAATTTCGCGTTTCAACCTTTAGCGGTTACGGCTGTGCGTGCGTTTATAGATGGGAACATCTACTTTTATATACACAGTGTTTCATAATAACCAATAAATAATCAATGCGTTATCTAAAACTAATTATTAAAATGTGTTTACACGTAATGTCATTCAACCCAAAATTTTCATGTATATCATAGTATCATCATTATGTCTATGATTTACATAAAAATTTTGGGTTGAATGACATTACGGGTAAATACAATTTAATAATTAGTTTTAGATAACGCATTGATTATTTATTGGTTATTATGAAACACCGTGTATACATGGTGTGTCATAATAACCAATAAATAATTAATTCTTTATCGAAAACTAATTATTAAAATGTGTTTACACGTAATGTCATTCAACCCAACATGTCACAACATGTCTATGATTTACATGAACATTTTGGGTTGAATGACATTACGTGTATATACATTTTTATAATTAGTTTTCGATAAGCAATTGATTATTTATTGGTTATTATGAAACACCGTATATAGATATAGATTATGCGATAATTCGTTGCAACAAGTTTTTGCATAAAACCTTATTATAAACTAGCTGTGCCCGCGACTTCGTCCGCGTGGAATAGTTTCTTTTGTTGAAGTTGATAAAAAGTAGCCTATGTTATACCTTATATAATTAGCTATCTATTCGTGAAAGTCCTGTCAAAATCGGTCTAGCCGTTCTGGAGATTAGCGGGAACAAACAGACAGACAGACAGACAAAAAATTTTTTTATTGTTTTTGTTATTGGTACCCGATACACATTCATACCCATTTAGTAAAAACTTGTTATTTTGACATTACAAATAGACACTTCAATTTTATTTATTTGTATAGATATCATAAATATGACGGAAATAGTCACATAATCAAATTCAGTAGGTGACCAAGCATAGTTACTATTACATTTTGCAGTCTTTTTAAGCAACAGTTTGGTGTTTTAACCAAGTAAATCTCTAGATCTACAGATTGTTGGGGCAACATTTGTATTAGCTCATAAAAGTTGAAACATAAGTTGGTTCTAAACTTCCAAAATTTCATCAATTCCTCGTATATCTGTTGCAGCACTTGCAGCGACGACACAATTTGACAACATGACAGAATCCAGATCATTTCGTTTTCCTGCGGTAAAATCGGAGGAGTGACATACATAACGATGCCGGCGATGCCAGCCACGGATAAAGTGAAATTGACACATTGATTAAATGGGGGCGCAGATAAGCTGTCCGGGTGACATATGAAGGTAAGCGTGACAGCTGTGCATCAGATTAATGTATTAGAGCGAAAGAAGATTAAATTTTAACAGCTAATTCCTGACAAATCTAAATCAAGAGTTTATATCGACTTCCAAGTATTACAAACAGTCAAACTCAGCCTTCTTTCAAAGAACAAATACAATATAAGTATTAGAATATTAAAGTTTTATGGATAGGTCTTAGATGTTTTTAGTTTATTACTCGAAAAAATGCCTTAATTTTGAAGGTCGATTCGATCATCCTTGGGGTGTCGTCCAACAGATGGCGTCATTGGTTAAAAGAATAATGCTAAATAGCAACAAAAAATAAAGTGAATGAAAAATAAATTACAAAATCAAATACATTTATCTTACCCTAATGAATAGTGTAATCAAACTCAAAGTCACTAAGTAGAGTAAGCCCATACTTATCCTGATTGATCGTTGGTCTAGCTTCAGATTCAACCACTTAAAATTCAGCTCGTTACCTAAAGGTGGTGCCATTAATAGCAATAATTGGCCAATACTGGTAAAAGCAATCGGGCAATGTAAACAAATTGTAGGGCAAGGATCACCTTTAAAAATGTATGCATTTGAAGTTGTATCTTTTTAATAATTCACTGCACCTATAAGTAGGTATTAAATAGCGAAACTTTGTTTACTGAGGGGCCAAATTTTTATAAATTCAAATGAATACCCTACCACCAATCAACCTGTAATTTAGTGGGATTAAAGAAACATTCCTCCTAATCGATTTTCGGTCAAGGGATCAGACTTAACAATTACTATCCGCCGGAGATATTATAGTGTAGAAGCACAGAATAGATAATAGGTGCAAGTGCCTGTACAAATATACGAATATGTGCACTCTTTATTCCTTGAGAGCAAAAAAATAAAGAGACTGCACTAAATTATAATACACTAGCTACTCTAATAGGATCCAACTCAAGATCAGGTCTCAGAAGTACACATTGAACTCAAGTAGCTTCAACTGGGGACCATTTTTGGATACTAGGTGTGCCTAGAGCTTTAACCGTGTAGGTTTTAGTTCTAAGATAAATTGAAAAAAAAAACATAATAAAATAAAACAATTTTAAAATCTTTCTTCTTTTTATATTTCACTTGTGAAATTGCAAAATATGCGACATTACGGTCATTGATTGCCTTGACTCACAAGTTTGATATTTTCACAACGAAAGAGAGTGTAGACCTGAGTATCTATACAGAGTATAAAAATACGTATACCGAAGCCCGCGTCTACGCATTCAGACCATTAAATCTTCTTCTTATATATAAAAATAAAACGCTGTGTGTTAGTTTCGCAAAAACTCTGAAATGGCTCGATAGATTCCTACGAAATTTTCTGTGTGTTTGAATAGGTCCAGGGAAGGTTTAAAAGTATAATTAAACCCGGTAGGTGGCGCTGTAATCGGCCAGAACAACTTTAAACTCAAATTTAAACATAGTCAGGCTTGTAGCTCAGAATCTCTTTACAGTAGACTCAAGGAAGTTTTTTGTTGCAAAACAAGTAACCGTTATCTAGGTACTAAATATTCGATCATCATGAATAACCACTAAAGAAGAAGCTTTAAGAGTTTTTTGAGTAAGTCTACTTGGGTCGTGAGTTTTATCTGGTGGTGATAACAGTTCTACCTAATGATTTTTTATGGATATATATGTATATTAAAGAAGGCGCCTTCACACGACATTTTGAGAATCTGCTATTTAGAGAATCTGGTGTTCTGAGAATCTGGTATTCTGCGAATTAGGCTTGGAAACAGACTTCAATACTGAGAATGATTTAAAAAAAACACAAATTATGTGAAAAACAAAAAAACATTTATAAAAAACTTAAGAGACTCTGAGAACAATAAATCATTTTGGCGTTTTAAATTATTCGCTTATAAGCTTATCAAATGTAAACTGCAATAAAATTAATAACAAATGTAAGCATGAAAAGTGTGGACAGGAGTTCCTCTCTTAATGAGCTGAAGCTAATCTTATTTCTGTACTATCGATACTATTAAAAAACGAACAGTGTAAAATGAGTTTTTGTTTGAGAATCGCAGTTTGCGGTTTAATCTTTTATAAGTTCTTTACATTTGTCTTTACACTTTACATTTGCCTGACGCTCCAAAGGTGAAGGATAGCATCGTGAGGCAACCTGCATACATCTGCGAAGAAATTCAAAGGTGTAGGTATGTGAAATCGACCAATCCGCACTGGGCCAGCGTGGTTGACTGAGGCCTAAACACCTTAACTTAGAGTATAGGCTCGAGCCCCTCGGTGGGGACGTATTTGAATTGTTATGATGATGATGATATTTGAAAGTATTAACCACAAAAATAAACTATCTGGTCAATCAATAATAATAACTCTCTACTACCGACCGAATGTCATAATTTTACAAGAAGCGATTAATTCTCTTCCGGTTGCATTACTTGACTCAAATAAGAAATTTCACGCGGGAACTCAAATAAGAAATTTTGAATACCAATAAATTAAACATAACCCTTGTTTTTAATACCACTCCTCGAATTCATTTCGCACTCATCCCGCCTTCTCGTCGAATGTGCCGATAAAACTATTTTTATTAGTTGGCCAAACTTCAAAGGAATATAGGAAGCCGGCTCTCGAAGTTTCAGGCTGAAACTGTGAAATCCAAACAAGCAGCGCGCCCTAATCAAACACGCATTCTCTGGATCCTTTTAATACTTGCTCTTGGATTTTCCGTGAAGTGACTTACGTAATCTCCAATCGACGAAGCGACTCACTGTATAACGCATTCTGTAATATAAGGTCTCTGTTTTATATAACAACGCACCATTTTTATACCAACGACGATCTTAACATTGATCGAAACTATTTTAGGTTAACAATAAAGTTGTAGATTGTAAGTCAACATTTATATTTAGGGTTTACCAATATAGGGGTAAGGACTGAAATTATTATTCTGTCGGCACTGACAAGAATGAATATAATCAATCAATCCAAAATATCATAATGTAAATAAAGTCAATGTTCATTTTTGTAATCCTTAGACATTTGGTGCTGTTAAATCCGCGATAGTGTCAGCACGGTACATTGAAGACGTAGGCCCAATCTTTGTTTATCTATTAAATTTCTTTAGCATTTTTAAAGAACATGCTATTGTCACAAATATAAAATTTGTTAGTTTCTTTAATTCTCAACCAGTTTGTAAAGATTGTGTAAAGAAAAAGACTACGAAATGTTGAAATAAATGTTGATACTTACACAGTAAGTCTACGTTGGCTAAACAAAGTATCAAGATATTAATACAGTTAAAATTTTGTTCGGCTCGAATATAGTTTTCGTTGAACTTTTCTTGAAATGATTTATTTTTGTATCAATTTATTTAGTACTAGCTGACTCGGTGTACTTCGTTTTCCCTTGACAGATGACATATCTAAATAAACGATCGCGAAGTGACCCAATAAGAAGAAAGAAGAAGATTATTAAATAAACTGCAAAATTACATGATCCTTTCTACGTTTACTTACAAATACCCTAAATATTGCGTAGCAAACATTTGAAGACACAAAACTATAACATAATATATAAATTAGTTGATTACCTAATACTCGTATCTCTATAAGCCGAAGCCACCCTTCCTATGTTTACCTCGTGCAAACACATTCAAGCGATTCCGGCTCCGCAAAAGCACACGAACATTTCTGTGGCTTCGGTGAAAGATGTAATATTTCCAGTATTTACCTGTTGTCTCGCCTGTTCCGCTGCTTTATTTGAGTTTCGCGTCACACGCTGTGAGACATGCAATATTTCACACCTATGTTTACATAGACATTTTATGCTGTTGTAGAGTTTGTGGGCTCCGGCATCTTTTCTGCTAATGTTTTTGTTTTCGCGCATCAGGCCGCAGTGTTGTGTTGTAGATTTTACTATCGCTATACTTATTATATTTTTGCAAACGGTTATTAATTAGATCATAAATTAAATCTTTAACAGTCAAAAGGCATGTTTACCACATAAGATTTGCAAAAAGATGACGGGATGCTAATTTTATTTATTTTACAATTTATTGTACACAAAAATACAAAAATACATACAATACAAAAAGAGAACACAAACAACACACATATGAGAACAAAAAGGTTTGGCTTATCTCTGACGAAATCTCTTACAGCCAACCTACAGTAGGAAAATTTTCAAAAACAAAAAACAGCCGCGGTGTGTACACTAAATCCAAAAAAAAAAAACAATTATGCTACAAAAAATACCTATACAAAAAAAAAACAAAACAAAAACTCAAATACTCATTAAATTGCCTAACGGATAACACTCAATTTAACATTATAATGTGGAAGAGAGAAGATAATAAAGATTATTAAATGGCTTCTTCATAGGTACTTAATCGTAATCTAGTAGTTTTTCACTGTTCAAAAAGTTTTTAATATTATTCATCAGTATGGAAGGACCAATCCTCTGCGAGTGCGTACCTATTTAATTAATATGGTTAACATTGTCGATCGTATTCTGTTGGATGGGGGCAGGGGCCTGGTCAGATGCCCTTGGGCCTGTAGTGCAGGGGTCAGGCTCTCTCTACGTACTCGTATGTATCTGAACTTAGATGTTAATGTTTGTGCCTACTGTTTGTGTATTAAATAATTACGGCAAAATAAATCAATTTAGAAAATACCGAAGTCACGACTAAGGAAGTTTAGTGTAATTACGTCGCGATATTGCGTCACTAAGCACGTTCTATTTTCATTACCGACGCGAATGTTGTGAAGAGCTTTTTCCGCAATCCCACCCTCATTTCCTTTAAGGATTACACGTGCTGGCCTGTGCTGTCATCGTCACTGTGACCACCATTCCAACACCCACTAAGAAATTTAGTAATTATTAATGAGCGGAACTCTTTTAGCACACGTGTTTCCTTCTTCTTGCAATCCCGGCTCCTTTAAAAGAGGCGTAAAGAGACACCTTGCAGGTCGGCAAGGCGAGGGTGGCTAATGCAGCGTGTGTTGTAACTTTGTCTAGGGGCTTAGACAATGTTACATTGGCGTAAGTTGCGTTTGCGCCAAATGCGAAGATAGCTTGTGCAGGGCCTAAGCTAATTTATCCCGATATAATATAGTGAATTACCTAGGGAACAGGTAATATAACCTAATTCGCAATATAACTGAATCCCAGGTAGACGAAGTTGCGGGTTACAGATAGGTGATCTATGCTATATTTGAAGACGCTATAGGTACAGCACCTATAGAGCGACGGTGACGCTGAGGACTCGGCACTAGCCTTCTAATCGACGACACGGTTAGCGCACAGGTCGAGTGATCGCCTACTGCGCAACGGGTCGCGGGTTCGATTCCCGTACGGGACAAATATTTTGTATGGCCTACAGAAATTTGTTCCGGTCTAGGCGTATGTGCATGTGATATTTTATGTGTGTAACTGCACCCACGACACAGGAGAAAATCCTAGAGCGGGGCGACGTTTTTTTTAAAAGAATTCGATCCTGCCATTCACCAATGTGTTTTTCGTTTTTCGAATTTCTACGGTGAAAACATCGTGAGGTTTTTTTTTATTGCAGGAAGTTGGCAAACAAGCAAACTGCCCACCTGATGGTAAGTGGTAACAGTCATCTATAATACATGTGGCTCTTGTGAGATTCACAGCAAAACTGCAACCCCCACAAGAACCACAGAGTACGTTGCCAACTTGTGACATAAGATGTAAAGTCACGGTACTCAGTAATTTTACTGCCATATCTTACCCTTCAAACCGGAACACAGCAATGCAAGCACTGCTGCTTTGCGGCAGAAATAGGTAAGACGGAGGTACCTAAGCAGACGACCCTGGTACAGAGTCTCCCTCCAGTTGATTGATGAAGATGGACCGTTGACGTGAATAAGGTGGCGGGTAGTGTCTGGATACGAAAGGCGGAGAACTGAGTATGGTGGCGAGTCTTGGGAATGGCAAATGTTTACCAGTGGATCAGGCTGTTGATGAAGATGATTATGATCGATTTTAAAGTGCTTCTAAACTTGGCATTGGATTGGATTTGAACCCTCTTTTAGGCAAACAATTAGCCGATAGGAACTTGGCCCCCTTTTTAACAGGTATGTTTTTGGTGGGATATTCTTTAAATAGCTTCCTAATACTGGGTAAAGTGTACGTTCGAATATTTTAGCAAACAGACTTATTATTGATACTGGCCTATAATTTTTGATGTCATCATTATTACCTTTCTTATAAATAGGAAATATTTGTTGGAAAGAATTAGTTATTAACATAAATCGAATTGAAAGACATTATATAAACGAAATACTGTTACTAAGATACCAAATAAAAGTCAGATTTAAAAAGTATTATAAAAGGTCACAACAGTTTGTATAAAAGAAAATATAAAAGAAATTGTGAATTTAAACATTTTCATATAGAAGTGACGAAATTGACAGATTAACAACCATGGTATTCCAAAAATCTATGGTTTCTTACATTGTTGTATTATCAAAAGGTTTTTAGGATAACCGTGCGAGGCCGGGGCGGACAGCTAGTATATAGTAAATATAATATTAGATTAGCCACTTGTATATTTAGGGCTTATTCACGGTTCAAAGTTCATTAGCTTCACAAATACCTCACGTTCCTGTAAATATTATCTTAAAAATAACTCGAGTGACCTACATAATTTATCACCGTCGGCTGTTTATTTGCTTCGGAAAATTAACAATTTCTTGGGCAAATAACAATTTTTGTTACTGCTACGGAGCTATAAAGTTATATAATTCAAATTGAAACTTGCACTCAATTGGTGTCTGTGGTACCTGTCTTAAATTACTCGAAAAGATAGCGGATTAGTATTGTTATAAAACCGTTCTCATTGCGTCCATTTATAAACTGGTTAACCAAAAACCGGTATAAATTACAAATAATTGGTTATTTCGCTTTAATGGGAACGAAATTTGTGAAATAGGTATTGGTTTACAAATTTAACCGGTTAATAACCGGTAACCGAAACCATAACCGTAATCCATTTCGGTTTGGGGTCAATAACCGAAACCGGGTTAAAAAATTAATTTAATTTCCGGTTTCCAAGCCCTGGTTAAAACAGAGAACGTCATTTTATGCTGACCTTAAATTAATAACCGGTAAAAAAATCTTATCCCTACCTACAAAATCCATACTTTACTAATCCATACTAATATTATAAATACGAATGTGTGTCTGTCTGTCCTTGACAGACAAACACACACAGTTATAATTTTCAGAAATAGCTGATGACAATGAGTGGTGTAAATTCTTTATCGTGTTATTGGGGTATTCAATGTCCCTATAGCAAATTGTGGGACAGCAGGAGTATGTATGACTCCTGCTGTCCCACAATTTGCTATCTTAAATGTCTAATGTATCTATTAGACATGTTCAATCATTACTTAATTTAATATATCCCTTAAAATTATACTTTTTAATTGACGTTGAGTCCTTTTTAGCAATTTGTTGATTTTAATGTATTTCTCAATTTTTTTATTACTATTTTAATTATTCAATAAGGGCCTATCCAATGATGTAGATGAAAAGGATTCTGCCAGATGTTGTCCACTAAGTGAATACATGACTTCGTCAAACAAGCTGTGTGTTAGAGTAAAGATGTGTTTATATTAGTTTTTACTTTTTTTCGTGACAGCTTTCAACTTCAGCCCCAGAGTTACGTTCAATAGTCACTTCTACTTCATATGATTCACAACTCGCCCAACTAGGACTATTACATTCAACTTCACATGTGTCTATTGAATCATATCCTTCAGTTTTCAATTGGCTCAAGTTAAACTTATTCACAATTAATATTACCAAAACCAATTATATATGTTTCTCAAACAATAAAACAACTCAACCACCAAGAGATTTTAGATTACTAATGCATATATGTAGTAACCAAGAAACCATCACCTGTGATTGTCTTGAAATCGAAAGGGTTCCCAGCACCAAATACCTGGGAGTCATACTTGACCATCGATTGTCCTGGCATCCTCACATTGAATTTGTCAATAACAGAATCTGTAAGTTAATATGGATGTGGGATCTGGGATGAAAAGAAAACCAATTCTTTACTCTTCAAATAAAACGTTTGTATATTCTTTCTAAACAACAACATCCCGCATCTTACTCCATCGTAGCATGACATAAAACCATAGATTTACACGATACAATCTTACCTTATTTTAATATCTTAACTACTCCCATATCATTCCTACACATTCATACCACATTCTCTCTAATCATTTCTCTTACTCACTTCTAGCATTCCCACATTCGGCCGTCCTGCTCTTATGCCTGCCCTCAGGCATACAACTTCCACACTGTAAAAAATCCTAACTAATCTTACGGTATTCAATACATCTCACAGAATAATTCTTGTTAAATGAAATATCTTCACCACATCTTCAACAAATTGAAAAGTACTTTCATCTTACGTCTTACACATATCATTATATATTTTTTTAATATACCTAAAACCTCTAGAGCACTTTAACAATAAACTATGAGACAAATAACTACACTAAACTTAACAACAAAACAGTACTCAGTATACAACTAAACTTGCCCCTATAATAACACTTGTATTAAAATAACATAAGTAAATTATGTATTTCATTAACATGTAAACATTAAAAATAAAAGTTAAAACTTAACTATTGTTTTTCATTTCTCACCTTAATCATTCATCATCATACACATCCATTCCCTTACCTAGCCTTTCCCTTACTTAGTTTGATCAGCTGAGGTAGAAGTCTTCCCTGACTCCTCAGCATGTATGCTGACTTTCTTGTAAGCTCCCTAAATATAACTGACACAAATCTCTTGATTTTTTTTAAACAGACTGACAAACGAAATGGTGCTCTTAAAAATTTATATTGCCAGGTTGTGTAACTAAAACCATATTTTTTCTTCACAAGCACAACCGGCCTAGAGTACTCAGAATAGCTTACCCGTTTAATCTTCTTTTCAGGAATGTCATCTTTCATTATTTTCAGCTGCATTGATGTTTTTTCTCTCCGTACTGCATTACCATACACCTGTTCTTGTAAAGCAGGGTCTAACATCTTACCTACAACAGGGAAAATCTTACTCTTTTGCACATGCATAGAATTCAGCCATTCATCATCTTTCGTCATAAACTTCACTGCACCCTCAATCATAACCATCATAACCCCTTTCAAAAACTCTTGACCAATTATAACATTATATGGTACATACTCTTTGCAAATGACATGGAAAACACCATTGTACCGCTGTGAATCCGCAACAAAACTTAAATTACATTTTCCACTAGATTTGACTACAGATTGTCCTAAACCGGTTAAAATCGTATTGTCATTTTGCAACTTCGGTTGCCCAATGGCTTCATAACAATCAGATGAAATAATGTTCACATCGCTCCCCGAGTCAATCAATGCATTAATATTTTGTCCACTTATATTTATTTCCTTAATTGGCTTGTATTTATATTTTCCGATATTCTCTTCATTTCCCTTATCTTTTCCTTCGTTTGACGACTTTGACAACCTGGACATTGACAGTGACAACGCGTCGTTGTTTCTCTTGTCGCTGCGTTCATCGGACAGATAATTATTATCGCTGCGTTCGGCGCCGCGGCCAATGCTACCAACAGTGGTGTTCGAAAAATCCGTATGCGAAGTAAAGTTGACGTCCTCGTCCCCG
Source organism: Schoenobius gigantellus (assembly GCA_963935595.1). Taxonomy (NCBI): domain Eukaryota; kingdom Metazoa; phylum Arthropoda; class Insecta; order Lepidoptera; family Crambidae; genus Schoenobius; species Schoenobius gigantellus. Next base: position 17,400,088 of record OZ012562.1, on the reverse strand, counting down.
ACCGTACCGAACATCGCGCGTTTGTTTACATCGTTGCTGCCCCTATGTTGGTATACCTGCCGTCGGGCGTATTCGGTTTTCTCCGGCTGCATCTGCGCTTTTCTAACAGGTGACAAATACCTCCGAGCAACCCCTCGTTGATCTTCATATGTTTTCGTTTCTTCTCGCCGATCCGAACATGCAGTGCCAATATGTCCAAACTGATTGCACTTAAAACATTTGAGTCCTTTGTTCTTATGAGGGCAATCGTTCGACGCATGTCCCAATATGCCACAGCCAAAACATCGGATTTGCCAGCTTCTTTCGTGGCCATTTCTTGCTTCGTCTCGTTGCTGCGACACACGGGTTTTCATAGATATTGACTCATAAATCTTAAGTTTTTCCTTCAGATCGCTATAAGTAGAGACTCCGTATAACATAACTTTGTTAATTTCCTTATCACGAATACCATCTATTATGTATTTTATAGCTACGTGATCGGCCATCTTGCCCCGTCTTCCCAATTCTTTCATGACGAGCATGTAGTCTAAGCAAGTTTCATTTATCTGCTTCCTTCTTAAGCTCATAATCTCGTGTATAGCCTTGAGATCTACTGAATCCGGAAATTCCCTTAACAACGCCGCCTTTAACTCATCCCAAGTCCTAAACGGCCGTTCCGCTCGTAACCAGAGCTCCGCGGTTCCAGTGAGCGATTTTCGAGCTATGAGCAGCTGCTGAAGCGGTGTCCATTGGAATATCTCAGCATTAGTCTCAACGTCATCTATCCATCGGCTTACCGGATATGTGTTGTCGCGTCCGCTGAAACTGGGAACCAGCTCCGCCGTCATTTGCAGCATACTATTTTCTCCGGCGTTTCCTCTTACATCTTTAGGCATATCCATTTGCCTCGTCTTCCGCATATCGTCGTTTTACGTCTTTAGTCTTAAGTCTTTAATCCAGATCCCGGACGAGCCCCCAAAAATTGTGGGATCTGGGATGAAAAGAAAACCAATTCTTTACTCTTCAAATAAAACGTTTGTATATTCTTTCTAAACAACAACATCCCGCATCTTACTCCATCGTAGCATGACATAAAACCATAGATTTACACGATACAATCTTACCTTATTTTAATATCTTAACTACTCCCATATCATTCCTACACATTCATACCACATTCTCTCTAATCATTTCTCTTACTCACTTCTAGCATTCCCACATGGATATTTAAATCTTTGAGGCATATTAGCACAAAAGCCCTTATTAATCAGATATACGTTGCTTTGGTGCAATCAGTGTTAGGATATTGTATTCATATTTGGGGTGGAGCTACTAAAACTAAATTCCTAGAAGTGGAAAGGGGACAACGTTGTCTTTTAAAGGTCATGTATTGCAAGCCATTTAGATTTCCTACTGCAGAACTCTACCAGTATAGCGAACTACTATCAGTGAGAAAATTATTTGTATTACAGACTGTTCTTAAATTTCATAAAACCTTGTCATTTGATGCCAGTAAACTGTGTAAAAGAAGTAAAAGGCACGTGGTTAAAACTAAGATAACCAAAACAAAATCAGCTAAACGGCAATATGAAATTCAATCAGCTAACTTGTACAATAGGGTAAATGAAAAAGTTGAAGTGTATCCATTTAAATTAATAGATTGTAAGAAAACATTATACAACTGGCTGCAGCCACTAACTTATGAAGAAGTAGAAAATTTACTTTAAATTGTTCAACTTGTCGTAAGTAACATCCGAGCCAAAAATAATACCGTTTTTTGCTGTTTGCGGCATTTTAGGGTATAATAATGAAAAAAAGGATAATTTTAAATATCCTATTTTTGATATTATTAATAGTAAAGTTACTTGACATATACCATTTGACGTGTTTTTTTACTGCTGATTCCAATGATTTAATAAAAAAAAATGTCATATGTGTCATTTACTACGTTTTCGCTCTCCAGCGTCGATATTATACATTATTACTGAATAACACAAGCGATAGAATTGTTTTTCCTAGAAGAAAATATAGAATTCCCACAGAGAAAAACAAAACGAAAGCAAAGTAATAATTTAAAGAGATAGTTTCAAAATTGACACACAGTATGGCTATATAGGAAAATATATTTATTAAGACTCTTGATTACAAAGGACATTGCTCTGCGTCCATACATTGTTCGCCCCAGTACCAACATCAGTGAGAAAATGCTTTTCGTATAATTAGACATTAGTAAATACTGTACGTCCACATCAATTACTGCGGACAAGCTTCGTTTCGTAATCGAATTTCAAATCAAAATTAATCAGATTTTGAGGTTGGTTGAAGTAACATTTTATTTCGTTAGAGCAATACACATAGTCCATACCTATTTAATTATTAAAATAATTATTATTGCAATCATCAAATAACGTTATTATAGCCACATAGTAAAGAACAAGAACTCTCGAAATTATAAAGCAAGTCAAAAACACAACGAACTAACAAGCGACAGCGCGTGAGTAGTAGTAATTTTCGTTCTAAATTGTGAAACAAATTACGGAAAACATAATTTATACAAATAAATAAATGTCCATACCTACATAAAATCTACTCAATTCTATTCAGTCAAGCAAAGGTCACAATAACCATTCGTTTATTTTACTTCATTTAGTTTTGTTTCTGAAAGTACTTTTATATATTTGCGTTGATTTGTCCGTCGAATACATATATTTGTTATCAGTGTTGTAAAATGTGTATATAATTATGACGTAAATCAAATCTTTGTTGTTCATGGGGCGATTTTCGACATTGTCCTTTGTCAAAAAATATTTATCAATTCCATTGATCATATTTTTTTAATGTAGACAATTAGGTATAAGTTTTTTAAAGTCCTCTACAGGTGTTTGTTTTAAACACCCCTTGAGTTTTGCTAATAATATGAGACATACGACCTCACATCACTATTTAATTAATTGGCTGTCAACACGAAAGTATTCTGAACCAATTAAACCTTCGTCATTCAATAAATCAGGACCATTCAACGTAATATATTCTCCCGATCCTTTAATTAATTGACCTAGATTGTTTTATGGGATAGGAGGCAAACGAGCAAACGTATCACCTGATGGTAAGTGATTACCGTCGCCCATGGACACCCGCAAGCCCAGAGGAGTTACAAGTGCGTTGCCGGTCTTTAAGGTAGGATACGCTCTTATCTTGAAAGTTTGAAGGTCGTATCGGTCCGGAAATAACGCAGGCGACAATTCATTCTAAAGTTTGACTGGTGCGAGGCAGGAAACTGTGAAAAAAACGCACCGTTGTGGACTGCCAACCATCTAAGTGATGGGCATGGGATTTTTGTCGCGTGGAACGATGGGGGAAAGAGGCGGCAGGTTTGAGCCCGAACAATTCCTCGGAGCATTACCCGTAATATATGCGATAGAAGATGCATAGCGAGGCGACGTCTCTACGCAGCGCCAAGGTATCAAGCCGATTACAAATTTCCTGGCAGTCGACGATTCGAGTCGCTCTCCGTTGAATGCGGTCCAGTGGGAGAAGCTGGTATTGGGGCGCCTAGATAATTGAAATGAAACTCTCCAGTGTGCCTTGTTTCCAAATCCATATCTCAATTTAGCGTAAAGTGATAAAAATCAAACTAAATTGTACCTACTGAGGAAACTAAATTAAGACCTGTCCCAATAATCTAAATCTATTGTTTTACCTTAGTTTCCAGGAGCCTTCGAATTTATAATTTAAATTGCTGTTTCAAGTTTTTGAACGAAACATTTACCCGTTTAGATCTTTGCTCGGGGGGCTTCACGTTTTTGCTAACGAATTTGCTAGTGACTGGATTTCTTTTCATGTTGCGATTGTTGTTGACCATTTGTTATGTAATTGTTTAATTGGCCGTACTAAGGTCTTTTATCTTTACTTTTTATTAAGATGATTGATTGTTGCGGGTAATTGTGCACTGGTTCAAGGTAGTTAGTAAACGTTCGAGCTATTTATTTATTTATTTATTTATTAATTCTTCATGTACAATGAGTACAAAGGCGGACTTAATGCCAAAGGCATTCTCTACCAGCCAACCTTAGGGTGATGGAGAGAGCAGGTGTGGTAGATGTACCGAAATGTATGAGTATTACTAGATAAATAAAGCTATAGTTTATCTCAAACTAGAGAAGGGCTGCTGCATTAGCATTGGTTACTAAAAACAAGTTAATTATGTAAATATCTATAGACAATAATATGTACAAACCAAAACTAAAATCAACGAAAATTTTAACAAAATGTATAGACATAATTATATACAAACTTCTAAAAATGTTGCAAATACGCAGAGGTGTCCGCAACAGATTATGTGCGGACAAAGTGACGTGTGGAAGCTAATAAGTGTAAGTATATGCTTTATACTCATACAATCATTAAATAGAAACTAATCCAACTATATTAGCCTCTCGTCCGATATTTAGCAAATTTTGGCTGACATATACTTACGTGCAATGAAATCGACCCACCCCCTCATACGCTTTGGTTCAGAGTTCGACAAATCAAAATCTACCATCAAAAAATAATATATTTTAGCCCTGTTTGTCAAACAAGAGCCTAAGCTTACATTAGACCAGTTTTTACTGTGACAGATTTATGTTGATGGTTTTATAAACTGAAAACTAAAATTTTAAAAATACTAACCTATAATTTTCTAGGAAAATCAGCTCAATTAAAAGTGTCAATAAATTGAGAATAATATTTTTTATAAACATTGATTCAATCAACTCTTAACACTCTGCATAGACACAGAGTGAGTTTTCCGAAGAAATAAGTGTATTGTCAGCGACACATCTTTTATCCATTAGAGTATGTTAAAATAAAGCTTATGAAATATACTTTAAAATTGTATTTATAGTTTTTTGTTGGCCTAATCTTATTTTTATATACCGATATTTCCGAATCGAAACCTATGAGGTGGATCGATTTATTGCACGAAATGTAGTTGTTGTGGACAAGAAATCATACATACACAATTCAATACTATACTTACAGCGGCTACATAGTTTTAGAGAAATATATTACCCGTAGACTAGTACCATCCTGAGAGAAGACTCTGGATTGAATATCGAATAGCGTTTCGACATAATATTAAAAATTTATTTGCAGTATTACGCAGCACAATCTAATTCCATGCAATTTACACTAAATGAACAAACATCATAAGTATTGTATTCAATATTCGAACATACCCATGGTTTGCTCGAACGTCGAATTCGAAATGAAACGTTGTTGTACAAACAAGGTTGAGGGTTCTAGCTTGAAACAACACAGCCGAGCCACGCTCGTTTCCGGGAATTGTTACTCAATTGAAAATAAAATTGGGGAACGTTACGAATATTGAAATTGTGCAAAGTGCCTACCAACCGATTTATGTGTGTTGAGCGATGTTTTTGCTGATTTTTAGCTTTTAAATTAGTAGAAAGCAAAGAGATCATCCAACTGCAAGTATATAATTACCCCAAGTCATTATTAAATCAATACATTCGTTCTGTGTGAAATCAGTGCCTTTTCATTCAGATATTATTAATCTTTCAAAATTGTCATTATGTTATCCTTGCTCTCGTCTGTCTTCAAAATATTGACGGCTGATAGTCAATGATTTATTCTATTGAAGGTCTCCAAGTTATATCAATAATTGTGCAATTACTTAGAGGTCATATCAATGAATGAAACTGATTACTTTCTTAAGACAGATAGCTATTGGCATCTTTGTCGGCCAGCAACAAAGTTAGCAACAACGCTTTGATCCGTCCGTACTTCACCCCTTTCGGTTGGTCGTCGACCTTAACCTCAATATTTTGCGAATAGCTGTAGTGAGTACTAGGGATGTTATGGAGCTCCATAACCTTAACCGGAACTATCGGATATCCGAAATAAAATATATCCGTAACCGTATCCCTTTCACAAGTTTCGGATAGTTTTGAATAAGGGCGGAGTTTAAATAAAACGACATGTTTCGACAGGTTATTGTATTACCTGTTTCGCGCGCCACGTGAATCTTGCAGTTTCTTTGTTATTTCTAGTCATAACAGATCCTCTTTCATAATTAGTTAGTTTTTTATTTAACAGTTGATACTTAATCTAATATCCATAACCGAAACTATCCAAAACTAACGGATAATCCGAAATAATTACATATCCGTAACTGTATCCGAAATCGATATAATTTTATTCCTAAATCCGTATCCGTATCCAGGTCCGAAATAACATATCCATAACATCCCTAGTAGTGAGCACGCGCAACGTAAATTTGGCTTTTTAATATTTAAATAGAGAATATGCGCTTATTGTGCGTGTACGATTCTTGTGTTTATTTAGAGGGCAGTGGCATAATCCACTGACTCAGTGTTGCGTCATAATTATTGTTTAACTTTAATTTACGATCTCGTTCTACAAGCGATTGCTGCGGTTATGTTCTTTTAGTCGAAGCTTTTTCTTAACAGTAATTCTTTAAATTAAAACTTATGTTGTATTTTATGATAGTAAAACGCATGTTTTGTTTTTAATGTAATACCTGTTATTTCTACAGGCTCACAAAATTTCTGTGAATGGGGCGTGGAAGGTTTTCATTTTAACAGGAGGGGGCATAGTTCAAATAATTTTGGAAACCCCTGGTCTAACTAGTAAGGATTATTTAGAATATACTATCATTTTTCTAGAATTATTGTTACCAACATACATTCGCTTAACTGTTTCAACCTCTCCGTTCACTGTGTCTGTAAGTTTCTTCTCTGTCGACTGTTCTGAACAATAAATAAAGAATACTCAGTGGCTTTGTTACCATTTTCAACAGCCCACTATTCATCGCAAGAGGCAGACTACAAATTTTGTTCAGCGCCTCATCCTGTTCAATATGTAGATACCTAATCCTATGCGGCCCAAACATCCAGCGCAGATTACAAAGAAAATACTTTATCATCGTTATCGGCTAAGCGGAAGGAAAAAGGCTTATTTTTATAGCGTGGGCCCTGTAACAATGGAAGTTACGTGGCATACAAGATACGCTGTGCTAAATATTTCTCGTTAGCCAACTCTACGAATTTCCTTGTTAATATTTTAGTCGGTGAAATTAGTAATTTGACACTAACTCCTTTTCCAATAAGCGTTGAACCTCAGAAGAATAACTAAAGCAAGTACTGTAGTGATTGTTCTGAGCGTTGAACAACGTTCGAAATAATTATACAGTGTTTTGACTTTTTCGTTCAAAAGTGAAATCAGTCATGACAGAAAGAGTTGTGTAACTACTCAGACGTTATTAATTGTTTATGAGTCAGGCCATAAATAATCACATTTTCGAAATAACTCAACTCAATTTTGTCAATTTATTTCTCATCATCTTAATTGATATAACTGTTTTCAACTTAATACAAAGACGATTTAAATCAAATAAATAACATTTAATATTTGTCCTTCTTTATTCCTATTTAGGGTACAATGTGTAAATCCAGCTCAGACACTTGTATTGTAACGAATACACAAATTAGTAAAGGGCGTATTTAGTACTACAAGGTCTTGCATTGCTATCGTTAGGCCATATTTAGTTTTGTCCTGAAGGCCAGTGCTGATGGTTCGTGCTTACTGTAAGCACAGACCATCAGTCGGTAGAGAGTCGTAATGTATCCGATAATAAATTATGCGATTTCTCTTCTACGTCCAATAGTATTGCCTAGCATGTCTACCTCCTTAGGGCCAATTCATTAACAAATTACAGACTAACTGAAGCTAAATCGTTACATTCGACCAATTGGAGTGCATAGATAGCAATCCAAGAGTTCGATGGTGCGATAATGACGTGGCAATCTGATTGGTTGAGCGCAACGGTTCAGCTGTGGCTTATTAGTTAAATTTGCCCTCCGACGTAAGCAGCACTAAAGCGCTCGACTGACGATCCTCGTTAGTACCGAGCATCTGGACGTGGTCAGTGTGTTCATAACGTATGCACAGTTTCTAGCGCTAGCTACGGATGACCGGTGATTGCACTGACCATCAACTCCGTCAGTGCAAGTCTAAACACAGCCTTATGAAAACAGTGCGTGCCTTTAGCAACGAGATAACCGAGTTGACTTACGCAGTCTCAGACGAGACAGACGAAGAACGACGACTCTATTAAACTGACGTTTAGTTATTAGAGCGAACGCTGAACCAGCCGACTGGATTGCGTACTATGTATACGTAATCCCGTGTCTGGTCTAATCCAGAGGCCCAATTCTGCGAATAAGTTACAGCCGAATCGAAACTGAAACATTGCGATCGACCAATCAGAACGCCACACTATCACGTCATCGAACAGTTGAATGGCAATATACGCGCTCCGATTGGTCGATCGCAATGTTTCAGTTTCGATTCGGCTGTAACTTATTAGCAGAATTGGGCTTCTGGCGGTCAACACAGTCCGTCAGTGTTGACCACCAGGATTAGACCAGTCACGGCATAAAAGATTATGTTATTAACCACATTTTCCAAATCTCACAAATTTTTCATCATTATTTTTAATATTTGTGCCAAACAAAAAAAGTGCATACATGTCCAATATCGCTACCAGTATACTGCCCACTAACAAATCCAAGGCATTCTTAGGTGATGAAGTGAATCGCTCAAAAATTGTAGAGCTTTTCAAAAATAAACCTAAAAAAGTTCACCGATCGAACCTTCAGTAGTACAAAATACAATGCAAACAATCGAGCAATAAAAGTGTTACGAATCGACATCCCGCTCCGATAAGCTGAGGCTCTAACGCAAGCGACGAGTCTATTTGAAGTTTGTACTAAAATTGGTTAAAATTTTGGACTTCATCATTAATTTATTGATTATTATAAATATATGATCTGTGATCTATACGCATTTTATACTGGATGCCGAGGCACTCTCAAAGGCCGCACTCGAAGTTTCCTCAGGGAGGTCGCCAATAGTTCATTCATTTTTGCCCATATGTGTACCTTGAGGTACATGTATATCAAAATGCAGATTCGAGGATTCCGAAAAACATATCATCTCCTTTATTTATTTAGATAAAACTAGGTATTAAGTAAATAACAGTGTAAATTACTCGATACTTATTTTTATCATATTATGATAACACTGGGTGTTCAATTGCGTTTAGTTACGACTTCTACAAAGCCAGTAATGCTTACAAAATATTATATTCGTAGTTAAATTTTGCTTAAGTTGATGTATCGTGCACTTATATCAAAAAATATAACATAATGAGATTACAACAATCAAAAGTAAAAATAAATATAATATTTTAACTTGCAAATCAACAGTCTCTGCGAAAGTAACAAAACGCCACAAAATGTCAAAATACGACCACACCACACTATGAAATAAAAAATCTTATCATTCATTGATATTAATTGACAGTTTTTTGAGAGCTTACAAGTACCTACCTATCAAAGAATAATTGTTAAAGATAAAGCAATCCGTCAACCACAAATTTTATATGCTTTAAAAGCATATATAAACCAACATGTTATAATGATATTTAATGAGGTTGTTCAGACTATCAAACTGAACGATTTTTACTATAGGATCAACTGCGAAATCGCAAAAAAAACAGTCTAGTAGCCGAAATAAAATAAACGAAATAAAGTGTTGAGACTGCATCAATTCCAAACAAGCTGGATTTTTGTTCAGGGGGGATTATTGTCTAAGAAAAAATTTACCACGATCGCCTTGAAATTACTAGTCATTGTGGCATCAATACAATACTCTGTGTCAGTTCTCTGATAAAAATTATAATGGATGCACTTTGACTGTTAAAATTGAACGCGAACCCGATAGATTTTTGTTGGGGCCGGTCTCGATTACTCATTACAAATTCTATGGCAAAAGTGCTCATCGATGACGCATTGTGTGTTGATTTTTTTATCCTAGTTCAAACATCACAAACGTTTGTTTTCTGCGTAAATCTCCGAAATGGTGAGAGCTTCCGAAAAAATGGACGGGATAGTTTGTAGACATTGCACTTCTTTACAAAAAAAAACAAGTTTGAAACTTATTTCCCTTTTTTGGTGGGAAATTTGACATTCATTTCCATCGATAATCACGCTGTAGTCAGGCATGTACATACGGCCTTATTAATAAAAAATTTACTCCTTGAATCATCCTCGGATTAGTTACTGCGTGTTTTGTCTTGTTTCCGCACATGTCGGCTGTTATATGTCAAAATGAGACAAAACACGGCGTAACTAATCCGAGGATGATCCAAAGAGTAAAATTTTTGTTAATATGGCCGCTTGAATTTAAAGACTTGTCGTTTCGATTATAAGTACCGCCCACTTTCCAACCGCAGCCTTATGAGTCCGTGGCGAGATTAAGTCGAAACGCAGAACGAAGCGGCGCCACCGCCGCGCGCCTCTCACTTCATTTCGCGTGAATGGAAGCATTAGTCCCTTGATCTTTTCTTCCGCACAAAATCCCCGTGTGATAGTTGCGGCTCGCGCTGATCATTCGCGGGATCCAACCCATTCGAAAATAGTTTCCTCATTGGTGATTTTTGCCGTTGTTCCAATCTTTTGTTATTTGGACAGGGAATGAGAGTATTTCTGTCGTTAGCTATGAAACATGAAAAAGAATAGTAGGTATAGGTTTGTAGTTATTTTTCCGTAGCTTTGAATCACATTGGAGGTATTGTTAGAGTTGTTTCTGGTAATATTGTGTGAGAACTGAGAATGTATGAACTAATACTATGTATTAGCCCCATCGACCGATACTGATCGATTCCTAGTTAGCATTTGCCAAAGAAGATTGGCAAGAAGCCATACAATTTGGTACCGTAATCAGACGAAGTGTATGGTGATAAAAATACCACGTATTTCTTTGTCTTTAGTAATGTAACAAAAAAGGTAATCACATCATATTTCTACAACAATAATAGGTAAACTAGTATCGTTTACATAATATCCAAAATTCAGTATCCTACATTTCATATTTTAATGGATACCAGGCTTGCCAATCTTCTTTAGATACACCCAAAACTTTTATGACAACATAGCTCTCAATGTCTATAATTTATTTAATAATGTCTCAGTAAACAAGATCATCACTGATTACAAATAAAAATTATTGTCGGAATATAATTTGTAGATGCGGATTCATAACACAAACACACACACATACACACCGAGAGAGAGAGAGAGACATACAGACAACTTTTATTTTTATTTAATTTTCGTTTACGTTCTTATCTTTTAAAGTTGTTTAAAACTTGTCGTTATTGTACAGACTGACATTTCTAAATTTTGCTAGCTATTGGCGAAATTGAATTTGGGTAAACTTCTTATTTTTAAGCTATCTGCTATTTTATCAATCTGCTTTTCACCCCCTAAAGGGATGACGAATTAGTCAAAAATGCCTAAACATTCATTATTTCTAACGAAAAGTTAAATGATAAAAGACTTATGACAAATTGCACTAACCTTGTCTTAGCTTAGGACGATCTTAAGTGGCACGCTGTCACATTCTTTTCATTAAAGACAAGAATTGACAGCATTCTTCCTAGGATTGTCTTAGCTAAGACATGGTTATCTTATCTTATCTTAATGTAGGGGAGCTCAGCAAGAGAACCTTCGCACTTCGACCCATCGTGGATCTTTTGTGCTTTCCCATGTTTAGTTCTTAAAGCCATCACCACCTTCGGTTCAGTCAATTGTGCTCATGAGCCTGATGATGTCTTTCGGTGGCATGGCCCTGTAGTTCTCCGGTTTTGGATATCCCATTCCCGTCAGCGTTAATCTCCTACAGGCAAGAGCATAGCAATGGCACAGAAGGTGCTCCATGCTCTCAAGACAAGGTTAGTGCAAATTGCTATTATAGTCCTTTTTATTTATCCCTTTTTTATTATTATTATTATGTTTACTCCACAGACTCTTAGTCCATGCCCTTGTTCAAATTACAATTTTTTTTACAAAATTTCTTATTTTTATTTATCCCTTATACGGGTTCAGTTTTTTCCTTTTAGCACTTCAAGAGCACTAAAAGTCACTAATTTCCCACAAAAGAAATTGGTTGCAAAAAACGCGAGTGAAATGGGAAAGTCGAATTCGAGCATCGCAATCCTTCCAAAAGCTCGATACTGATTCGATCACTGGCGGTTGAAGTGAAAAAGTTGACATCACTGCGTTTTGGCAATTGGAATTAACTGAAAGCAAACTACGAAACGAACATTCAGCGTGTTTCAGTCGTAGCCACGAATGAACAACAACTTTATTCGGCGAACTCGGAAACTGCAACATACATCATGTCAAATAAAACTACACTTTTAGGATTTAATCGCGTACATTTAGTTTTAAAACATTTAAATTATTTACAGCCCAACGACGTTTCCAACGCTATGCAGCATTCGTGGGCACGGGATGACTGAAGCTGGTCAAAAGGTAACATCAGATTTGTTATTTTACTACCGTCATTTATGTTTTCGCAGTCGTTCCTCAGAAAAAATGTACGGAGATGACATTAGCTGCGGAAAAAATATCGTGAGGTTGTCGTAAGCTAATGTCATTTCCATACTATTTTTCTGCGGAACGACTGCGGAAAAGTTAGCGTGTGGCATTTGTCTAGGGGGGCTGTTCGGAAATCTAGGGCACGCGCTAGATTCGCTCACGCTCTCGCGTATTGATAGGTCGGTTACAGAGCGCACGAGTGAAATGCTCTCGACTGGCGAATTTGATTTTTACCTTATCTAAGTAATCTGGTATCTTGGTAACCTAATTACGGCCCTGTGTATGTGTAGTTGTTTGTCACGTCCTCTGTGTTGTGAGCAAGTGTTCCTAGATGATATTCAGGGTCCATGGCTGGGCTTTGACCACAGAGGAGCGCTCCTCCCTCCGCTGCTGTTCAGGTGCTGTATGGGACACTTGCTATAGTGAGTTTGTTTGTTTATTACTTAGGATAAGGTATTTCTAACGTGCGATTCTGACTCCGTGTATTACGGACGTAAGTACAACCCGGAGTTTGGTTACGGTTAAGGGTGAAGAGTTTTCCGCCCCCCAAACGAACCGGCCGTGTACAAAACAGTATATTGCTTTGGACTAAATTGATGAGGTTATAGCATGATACAAAAATATTTTCAAAAGGATTAATCTAATACTAACATTTCATTGTGATTATTACAATATTATCGGCATTTAATCCGATTTCATGGGCTGTGACAGAAAACCTTAGCTATTAAACATTCTGCCAGCTTTCAACAACCTCAATCCTCAAATGACAGAAAAATGTCAACTGTCAAAGCAGTCGACGATACTTTTATTATATGGCGAAGGAACAAACATCATTCGGCTCAAAAAATTTAAGGGGTCATTTTATTATTGGTCGATTTATTAAAAACATAGATGATCACAAAAAACTTGTAAATGCAAGTAAATTTGAAAAGTTACAATAGACTTTCTTTATTCTTCGCAATTTGCGTGGAATAGTCTATTTCAACCAACCGCTAGCGTAGAAAAGTGATTTGAAATTCGAACGTTTCAAATATAGACTGGGATAGTCTATTTTAACCGCTAGTGTAGAAAAGTGATTTGAAATTCTTGGATTGGATTATGATGAATCCACTCGCTTTTGAAATTTAGGATCCTCCGCAATCTCGGGATTAGAATTCAGAACTCGTGACAAAAACCAACTTTGCAGCCATGCATAACAAATAACTAATGTCAGTGGTGCAAGTTGTACTTATGAATGTCGAACGTCAGATTTTTTTCAAGAAACAAATAAGTTGTTAATGTGACACCATTTTTTCGGGGGGAAATCCGTAACCTAACCGTACCCGCCGTTGGCTAGACGGTGAGCGTGTGTGGGGCAGCAGAGTGTAGGGTCTACCCACTAAAACCCCCGGTGTTCTCCCTGCCCTTATGGGCGCGCATGGTAAGGTCCACACTGCGACACCACTACCAACGCGCCCGGGCAAGCCAGAACAACTGATCGGGCTATCGCCAAGGGGGGATTGCCCGAGAACACCAGGGAAATACCCAGACGGAGGGCCTAACGGCTGCTTACACGCACGGGGACAACCGTGCACGCAGGCTTCCACGGCAGGGTCATTAGACGGGCATCGCTTGAACGAATGCCCGCTTTCGCCTGCTTGTCCCTCTGCGGAGGATGGGAGCAGCTTGAGGATCATTCTCCCTCTCCGAGGCCTCCTTCTGCGAGATGACGTCTTCGCAAAAGGAGGCGACAGCCCCCATTCCGCCCCAGCCAATACGTGACATTAAAGCTATATGAAACTTAAACAATGGAAATGATACACTATATTCTATTAGCAGCCCAAAACTGAAATCCACCCGGCAAATTCCGGATAAAGCCAGTGCGTGATAATGAACTCTGAAAATAACAGCTATTCAATGAAACGTTATTATTTATATGTTATTATGATTACATTACTTGGCAATTTGCTACGTGGTCGGATTGCCAGATCGGTAATTCTGTCCGCGTCGAGAATACAAACGACTGGCTGTTTACTCGATTAAAAGTTCTCGGAAGGGATTGGTTTGTCGCATTTAATTTAGATTGTAATGTAAGGGTTTCCGCAAAGTAATTTTGTGTCAAACATCTTGATCGTCACCTGTGAAGTGTTGCGGCGGGAATAGGAGGAAAACCAAGCGAATACCTCACTTGTGCGGCGAAGGCAACAATTTTCGCTTCAATTTGATCGTAGAGTTGATGTGTTACTGAATAAAGGTAATATTTATTTTTGTGCAACTGGAACCGAATCGGCTTTGTAGGATTTAAACGATTGTCTAGTAGAAGTCATCTATTGTGCTATTTTGTATGTATTGTCCTAGTTTGGGTTATTTATTTATTCAATTAAAATTAACACGAATCCATCTATCCGATAATCTGATATTGGCCAAATATGAGTTATTATTGGCAACAATCATGTCTTTTTCTACTGTAAACTTAAATAAATGAGAAATATGAAAAAAAATAGAAATGAAATCCTCGCTTCTCTGTGATTATTAACATAATTTAAATGCAGAACTCCCAACGTTTGCTTCTGAAAATAAGTTTCGTGGTCGTATCTTAACCAAACAATATATTTTAACCCCCCAACAGCTAAACTTACTAAGAATACCTCAAGTGAGGTTAGACACTTGAACAAATATGTAAACCTGGTCACGTCGCGTGAATTTCGACTCTATTTTCCGCGATTAGGGCTCAATTTTGTACGGACGATTCTTATTTATAATGTTCACGATTTGTCAAGTTCTCCTGCCCTCGTCGCCTTTTGTTTATTTGGCTTAATAACTATTTCAACGGCGGTTATCATTATTCCGTCGAAAATAAGCAGTTCAAATGGTTCGCTTAAATATTATTGTAAGTTCCAAGTTATTGTTATTCGTGCTGCTATATTCATTTGGGGGTTTGCTGTAGTGTGGCTTTTTTTACCCGACTGCGTCAGAATGCTTTCGTATTTTTTTCTTAGCAGAATGTGCTATAAAACCTAGCTTCAGTCTCGCGCGGGTATTCACTGCGGACGCGCGTGTTTCACCGCTTAACCTAGGTCTTGTTTTTGTCGGCAATCGGGGAATGGCTAACGCCGATCCCGATTGTGTCCCTACGGAGGTAGAAGTATCTGGAGGGGTTTTAGCCAGGTATGGGGTTTTTACCCGAGTCCGGCATATCCTTGGGGTGGCCTCGTCAGTCGACCCCTTGTCGAATCCGTAAGAAGGATTTCCCCTCCTTAAAAAAAAAAAAAAAAGGTCTTGTTTTGTCGACGCGCTCAGTGAAGTGAACGTACAAATTTATAGTGAACGGGGTAGCTCCTGGCAACAGGAGCCCCTTAATTTTTTTTTTGTATTCTATCTCAACGTCACATAACCCCCCAACGTCGCAATCAACTACAATGTCACTACCGAAAACGAACAGTACCAGTTATGCCAACGTGACTTCAACAACATGTTTTCCGAAGAAAGACCAGGCAATCGTACTAGATTCAATTGATGGAATAACACTCAGAGAGTACCTTATTGCCCTATCAACTGTAATACCTACAAGCTATATTCCATTTATATCCCGTATTTCAAATGCACGCATTTGTATCTTGATTCAAAAACCGCAAATAAATTGATTGAGGAAAATAAAAAGATTATCGTTCAGAAACATATATTGGAGATAAAGCCTGTATTACCAGAAATAAACGAATCGTTTTATCTAACGTCTGCCCTGTTATACCCAACTATGTTATTGAAAAAAAGTTAGAAGAATTAAATATAAAATTAATGTCCCCCATAACATTCATGAAAATAGAAGTAACTGACCCAGGTTTTTCACACATATTGAGTTTTACCAGAAGATGATAAGAACCTCCCAAAATAATTCCAGCTTACATTTAAAGATATAAATTATTGGATTTATGTATCAACAGATGCTCTAAAATGTTTCACATGTCATGCGGTGGGTCACTTATCTAAAAATTGTTCTCAAAATTTAACATAACCTCAATCTTACTCTCAAGATATAGACAACGAAATAAGTAAAGAAATAAATACAATATGCGACAGAAACGACGATCTTATATCGGAAACAACTTTTACCATACCAGCCACACAAGAAATTCAACAATCCTCGCCAAATAATTTAAAAGGAAAAAAGAGAATTCATTCACCAACAACTAGCGATTCTTCAAAAATAGAATTAATTAAAACCATACAAAAAAGGAGATATTGGTACGAGTATAATGGACTTTGAATCGTATGAAACAGGTAGCAACATATCAATAGAAGAAGTTGAAACAAAAACCAAATCAAAGAAAAAACTCAAGAAGATCGATTTAAAAAATGAAGAAGAAGTTTGGAAAGGAATAAAAAATAACATGATAGAATTAAAAAGCGAAGGAAAATTTAATGGAATAAGAAAAAACGAAGCGAAGATAAATCTTTTTTGCCCGTAGGTCACAAAGTATTAATTCTCCCCGCCTGCAGCACCATAACTAGTCAGTCGAATTTTATAAAGATAAATTGTAATAATTGTTTTATACTTTTCAGTTCTTTTTTACCAAGCAGTCGAGTTTTTAGGGTTCCGTAGCCAAATGGCAAAAAACGGAACCCTTATAGATTCGTCATGTCTGTCTGTCTGTCTGTCTGTCCGTCCGTATGTCACAGCCACTTTTTTCCGAAACTATAAGAACTATACTGTTGAAACTAGGTAAGTAGATGTATTCTGTGAACCGCATTAAGATTTTCACACAAAAATTGAAAAAAAACCAATAAATTTTGGGGGTTCCCCATACTTAGAACTGAAACTAAAAGAAAATTTTCATCAAACCCATACGTGTGAAGATACCCTCATTGGTTGTGATTAATAATATTTTAAAAAACATACAAAATAACTGGGACAATACATACAAAATAGCACAATAACAACAAAAAAATAAATAATATTTTACAAAAAATAAAAACCTACTTCAAAAACACTGAAAAATTATTTTTTATACGATTTTTATTATTTGTAAAATATTTTTTATTTTTAACTTTTTAGTGAATGCAATCTTTTTAGTGAAATAAACCCTAATTCCGTGAGCTAGTATTAAATTAGCGTTTCCCTCGATTTTCATGGGATCCCATGATCAGATCCTGACTGGTGACCTTGGGACTACCCCAGGAGTATACTCTATCGAATACAAAAACAATTTTGAAAATCGATCTACAATTGGCGAAGTAATCGCGTAACATACATACAAAACACGTTGGACACACCTTAAAATTTAAGGGTTTTCCTCGATTTTCATGGGATCCCATCATCAAATCCTAACTTTGGTGACCATGAGAACACCCTTGGAGCTTACTCTATCGAATACAAAAAGAATTTTGAAAATCGGTCCACAATTGGCGGCGTAATCGCGTAATATACACACATAAAAAAACCCTACGCATCGAATTGAGAACCTCCTCCTTTTTTGAAGTCGGTTAAAAATCCACGCTGGCGCAACCGTGAGCGGTTCTACTAGTGATGAATAATTTCGTTAATCATTATAAGTGTGATGAATATTGAGTGAATCTCTGCCAAACGATAATCCTGAAGTTTCCTGATAACCCTGAAAGATATAATGGTTGTAGTTTTCAAACTCTAATCGAAGGATGTAAAATGGGAGATGAAAAGAGTAAATTCCCGTTTACCTCGTGACTTCTGGACTTGCAACTACAATAATATAACAAGTCTATTGTTTGGCAATTCAATTTCTTTGTTTGGAAAAAGAACACCCAAAATCAAGTAGTCCACGCGAGCGAATCCATGCGCCAAAGGCTAGTTTTTATTGACAGCTAAAGTCGAAAACCGCTCAATAAATTTGCCTTCAGTTGTATCTTAGAATGCCATAGTTAACCAATACTACTCTCAGGGACAAATTTAGAGGAACGATAAAAATTCACTTCTAGTTTTGATAACGCTGTATATTTCAGCATATGAAACCATATTTAGTTTTACCAGCTTTCTAGCCATTGGATTCGCTACAAAAAAACATTCACCGCGGAAACCAGTTGTACGATTGTTATAAAAAAGACCACCATTAAAAGTTACCGTTCTTCTCCAGGTCACAAATAGGGAAATTTTGTCACTATCCGTTATGGCCTGGATAACAATCAAACAAACGCATTAAATTTAAAGGTCAATTACACATCGATATGATGTTGTAAAAGTAGCTTGAATCTATGTATAAAGTGTAGTGTTCCTCTACATTTTCCCCCGATGCGATGCTTTATAAAAGCTGCAGTCGGCCCCTAGACGGCCTCGGGAGAGGCGTCCAGAATGTATTATGACGTCGAAGCGCCCTTTACCGGAATAGCTGATTCATTGCTTTTGGTATCTCTATTTTAAAACCGTTGCATTATATTTTTAACCGACTTCAAAAAATTTGGTTCTATGTTCAACTGTTTTTTTATGTATGTTCACGATAGATTTCTCCGCCCATTCTGAACTAATTATTAAAATTATTTTTTATTCAAAACTGTACTCTTGATGTTGTCTTATTGTCGCTAAGTCAGGATCTGGTGATGGAATCCCAGGTAAATTGGGTTGGAAAACAACGTTTCGTGTTTTTCTAAAGCTTTCAGGTATTTGCATTTGTTAGACATCATCGCAAGGATATATAAATCATGATATGCTGATAATGGATGAACTTTTAGGAATTAGTGGTTAGTTCTATAACCCCTTGAGTGTCCTTGAGCCTTTTTATGAAGCCCATTGTAAGCGAACATGTTACAATTCGGTAAGTACATCATCACTGGATTTAATCAAACAATAATTATTAAATTTTAATCTAATAGGCACGTATATCTGGCTTGTATTCTTTCCAGTTGATATCAAGTTGTATCCTGGTCGAGATGAAAAAAAATAAGAATTGTTTATCAATTATGCTTATAGGGATTGTAGATTAGCAAATCTTAGAAGAGCAACATAATATGTTGCTCTGCTAAGATTGATCATATACAGTCAAGGTATTAAAATGTGTTAACAGGTTAACTATTATGTATATTAAAGTTCACTTGCATTCATTATCATCATCACAGCTCATACACGTCCCCACCGAGGGGCTCGAGCCTACCCTATGTCAGGGTGATTAGGCCTTAGTCAACCACGCTGGCCCAGTGCGGATTGGTCGACTTCACATACACCATTGAATTTCTTCGCAGATGTATGCAGGTTGCCTCACGATGTCTTCCTTCACCGTAGGAGCGTCAGACAAATGTACATATGACATTCGAAACGAAAAACACATTGGTACATGGCGGGTCTTGAACTCCGACCTCCCGATTGGAAGGCAAGTGCCGAGTCCACAGCGCCACCGATCTGCATTAATTGTGACTGCCGACTTGCATTAATTGTGCTTAATCTCAACATTTGAAATTGCTGCAAGTGAACCTAAGTCGTAGTATACTGATATCTGAACTAGAGAACTACGATATTTTGACAGTTGTTGTGTTCCATATCATTATCATTCATCATCATTTCAGCCAAGAGACACCCACTGTTGGACATAGGCCCCAAGGATCTCCATACCGATCGGTACTGCGCCTCCCGCATCCAGCGGCTTCCTGCGACCTTCACCAGATCGTCACTCGTGAACGCGGCCGCCACTCGAGGACCTTTCCACCCCAATGGCCGTCAGTTCTACGAGCGATGTGTCCTGCCCACTGCCACTTAAGGTTTGCAATTCTTTGGGCTATGTCGGTAACTCTTCTACGGATCTAGTTCTTCTACGGATCTCATCATTTCTGATGTGATCACGTAGAGAAACCCCGAGCATAGCCCTCTCCATTGCCCTTTGAGTGACTTTGAGCCTTCTAATGAGACCCATTGAAAGCGGCCACATCTCAGTTCCATACCTCATCACTGGCAACACGCTGGAATTGAAGACTGTCATTTTAAGACACTGCGGTAGATGGGCCGAGAATATGCTGCATAGCTTCCCGAACGCTGCCCAGCCGAATTGGATTCGTCAATTTACCTCTTTCTGGACGTTGAACTTACCGAGCTGGACTGTTAGCCCAAGGTAAACATATTCATCATTACAACTTTCAGAGCTTCGAATGGTTACATACTTTTAAATGTTATAATGACATTCCGAAAAAGTCTGTGCATGTAAAGTTGACTAGCAAGAGCTATTTATCACCCAGCCACTTCTCTGGAAAATCATCCCAGAACTTGGCTACACTCAACACCATATTAACAATGGCTAACTACTATTAAACTCATTTATTATTCTCATAATAACTAGAAAAACCCCCACGACGGCTACTATAGCACAATATTTACCAATCTGTCTGCGCCGAGGCGTACATATTTAATACTGAAAACTAAATGCTGCTATCGCGTGCCCGGCCCGCTGCCTGCTTTGGCTATTTCTAACTGACATGTTCTTATTTTATATAAAGCTTCGATAAACTTTTATATCTAGTGACAAAAGATCGCGTTTTAAGCGGTGTTAAAAGTTTGTAATCATGTTTACTTTCGCACCCGACGTATCATCATCGAAATTTTGTAAAAGGTTTATGTAATAATGACAGCTAATACAGGCTCACGAGGTCTACTAGAAATCAAAACGATAATCGCCACCAAGAGTTAAACTACCATTATCTTTCTTCCTTTTAAGGACTTCACGTGTTGGACACCGTTGTCACAGTCTTACTGTGATAAGGCATAATATTCTAATGCAAATCAAGACATTTGGCAATCCATTTCTATGTCGCACAATCAAAAACGGCAACTCTCTGCCAGCACACCTGTTCCCTCCGTCACATTTCCATCTTAAAATCCCGGGTCCAATAAAAGAAGTGTGAAGCGAACGTGACATTGTGCGCCGAGAGGGGCAAGGCTGGTACAGCGTGTATAAATAATACTACTGCACTATGATTATTCTCGCATCTGGACTTTACTTTCACTTAACAACATCTAATGATACAAAATCTAAAGAAACGATATTTACAGCAAAGCCAGCGACGCACAGTTACATAATAAGAAAAATATATAATATATTTTTCAACAAAATTGCTCGTAAAGTGGATAAAATTTGACCGGTTTATACATAAAGCAGCTCATAAAACACGCGTGTGTTATAGACGAGACACGCATCACAGAGTCTAGCAATGCTGCACTTGCCGGCCGCGGTAGTAATCTCTATATATAATAAAATCGTAGGGGTACAAAAATCTGTAATTGCGAAATATTAAGAAAAAAAATACACAGGTCGCCTTAAAATCATTAGCAGAACACGATAGAATAGTTTTTAAAAAAATTGTTTGTTTGTTGGTTTGTTTGTTTGTTTGTTTGTTTGTTTGTTTGTTTGTTTGTCTGTTTGTCCGGAAAGATCTCCGAAACTACTGGACAGAATTTGATATGGCTTACACCACAATGCTTAGAATTTTCCGGAAGAACATTTAGGCATAATTTCGTTTGCTTAAATTCACTTTTTATTTTTAGTGAAAAAATACCATATAAAATTTTCGAATTGGCTTTAGGTAGAAAAACAACATGGCGCACGTGAAATTATTTTGACAAGTCTGTCACATACAGGGACCGGAAAACCCGTTCATTTGCTTAAGCCGTTCGAAAGGGTAACCCGTTCGTATGGTAACCCAGTGGGCTCGGTAAGCCGTTCAAGAGGTTTCCCAACAATAACGATAACCCGTAAAATAGGGGTTACCACCCACAACAATAATTTACCGCTTACCAAATCTTAAAGGTTTTTAGTGTTTAGCGCTTAACCGCTTACTGTTCGGGTTAGGGTAACCCTTTCCCTCACGCACACCGAGCGATTGAAATAGCACTGCGGGCGCAATAACGCCAGAGTTCGGTCGCGACCTTCGGCAAATATGCGGTGCAAAAGCAATCTACACGCGATATACCTAAGGTCTAAAATATTTTTTACAAATTAATCAGCGTTTAGAACGGTAACCCATTTGGGGGGTTTTTGATATCGGTTAGCGGTAACCCGAATTAATTCAATCGAAGGGATTAATGTGTAAACCGGTAAGCCGTTTGAAAGCTTACCGTAAGGCAAAGGGTTTAAAAACCCAGCATTATAAAATACCCCATCAAAACCCTAAGGTTACCGGCTATAACGGTAACCGGGTCCGGTCCCTGGTCACATAGTACAGAGAGAAGGTATTTTCTTCCAAGAAAAAAAGGCAATGGAACTACGCCATACAGCCTGATCTTAAGTAATTGGATTTCGAAAATTGAAAGGCAGGAATGAAGTGTTTCACATACATAGTACAAATAAAATTTAATATTTTCTGTTAATGGCTGTGCCCAACTGGATTTCGCCAACCAAATTGTCTTTTTCTTATGTCGTACCGTGGTGTTAAGGCAAAAAGATCAAGCCATACAACCAATGTATAAATCATTTTTTATGATAATACTTATCGAGTGACCATAAAATTTGTAGATTGGTTTAATTCTTGACTAATTTTCACAAAATCGGTACAATTTTTGAAATATTTGAAATGTTGAAAAATGAAGATACTTTTTGTTTTTACATTAGGACTAAGGAATCAAACTCTTTCATCCATTTAAAACTATCAAAAGTAATAGATTAATATTGATAATTAAAAAAAATATCTGACTGCAATGTTCTGGGTTACGCGTAGAGGGACGGGACGGGACTCTTGATCCTAATGTCTAAAATGACGGATCACATTTTTTTGGATCCACCCAAGGAACATGGATATCGAACGAAGAACCTAAAGAATAGAACACATTGAACCTAGCCACGTTGACTTAATTTGACATGACTGCCGATAAAGTTCGTTTCCAAACCCAGCGATATGCATATCAATTGAAAGGCCTTGATGAGTAGAGCACTATGAACATAGGAAAATCGCCCTAAATTCAACATGGCCGCCGCTCAAATAAAACGGATAAAAGTTCGTTTCCAAACCCAGCAATATGGGTATCAAATGAAAGGCATTGATGAGTAGAGCACTATGAACCTAGCAACATTGACATAAATTCAACATGGCCGCCGCTCAAAAAAGGTGGATAAAAGTTAGTTTCCAAACCTTGCAATATGGGTATCAAATGAAAGGCATTGATGAGTAGAGCACTATGAACCTAGCAACATTGACATAAATTCAACATGGCCGCCGCTCAAAAAAGCTGGATAAAAGTTAGTTTTCAAACCTAGCAATATGGGTAGCAAATGAAAGACTTTGAAGAGTAGAGGATTAGGTACCTAAGAAAATCGACCTAAATTCAAAATGGCCGCCGCTCAAAAAAAAGGATAAAAGTTCGTTTTCAAACCCAGCAATATGGGTATCAAATGAAAGGCCCTGATGAGTAGAGCACTATGAACCTAGCAACATTGACATAAATTCAACATAGCCGCCGCTCTAAAAAGAAGAATAATAGTTCGTTTCCAATCCTAGCAATATGGGTATCAACTGAAAGGCCTAAAAGAGTAGAGCATTATGAACTAAGGAAAATTGCCCTAAATTAAACATGGCCGCCTCTCAAAAAATGGATAAAAGTTCGTTTTCAAACCCAGCAATATGGGTATCAAATAAAAGGCTTTGATAAGTAGAGCACTATGAACCTAGCAACATTGACATAAATTCAACATGGCCGCCGCTTAAAAAAGATAGATAAATGTTCGTTTCCAAACCTAGCAATATGGGTATCAAATGAAAGGCCTTGAAGAGTAGAGCATTAGGAACCTAGCAAAATCGACCTACATTCAACATGGCCGCCGTTCAAAAAAGATAGATAAAAGTTCGTTTCCAAACCTAGCAATATGGGTATCAAATGAAAAGCCTAAAAGAGTAGAGCATTATGAACTTAGGAAAATTGCTATAAATTCAACATGGCCGCCGCTCAAAAAATGAATAATAGTTCGTTTCCAAACCCAGCAATATGGGTCTCAAATGAAAGGCCTTGATGAGTAGAGCACTATGAACCTAGCAACACATAAATAAATTCAACATGGCCGCCGCTCAATAAAGGTGGATAAAAGTTCGTTTTCTAATCTAGCAATATAGGTATCAAATGAAAGGTCTTCAAGAGTAGAGCACTATGGACCTAGGAATATTGACGTGAATTCGACATGACCACCGCTCAAAAAAGGTTGATAAAAGTTCGTTTCCAAACCTAGCAATATAGGTATCAAATGAAAGGCCTTGAAGAGTAGAGCAGCATGAACCTAGGAAAGTAGCACAAAATTCAATATGGCCGCTGCTCAAAAAAAACTGATAAATGTTCGTTTCTAAGCCCAGCAATATGGGTATCAAATGAAAGGCCTTGATCAGTAGAGCACTATGAACGTAGCAACATTGACGTAAATTCAACATGGCCGCCGCTCAAGAAAGACGGATAACAGTTGCTTTTCAAACCCAGCAATAGGGGTATTAAATGAAAGTAGGCCCTGAAGGGTACCTAGAGCAGCCATGCTCTAAGTGTGTTCCGCGGAACCCTAGGGCTCCACAATACCCCTATAAGGGCTCCGCAATAATTTAGAAAAATCAAAACACCCTCTCTGGTCGTACTTTTATTATGCTTATTAATAAAGAATACACTTTTAAAAACTATTGTTTTATTTTAGGGTACCGTCAAGTATTTCGCTTTCCAAAAGGGTTCCGTCACCAAAAAAGTTTGAGAACCGCTTCGGGGCCTATTGGATGTTCGATGTTAGATGTTACCTGTGTTTAGTGTCCTTCGAGACCGTGATAATGCAACGATCGTGAACTAACTAACGATAACTCCAAGTTTGTGTGTTGGATGTTAGTCATCACGGCCAGTTTGCCAACCAAACTATGCCAGCAACACTATATCGCACAGTACACGTTACAAAAACGGAAGTCTCAATACATTTTAAGGCTAACCGCATAAATACGTTTTTTCGCATTCGTTTTCTGAATGCGGGCATCCGAATGCATCAAATCTATACAAAATTCTCATTGACTGCCGCACACGTTCGTTTTTATTACGAACGGAACACGTTCTTTACGTACGTTTAGGTAGAATGATAGAAATCCCGAATGAGAAGAAACTAACGTCTGCGCTACATTCACGAAACTCCGTGTCTGTATTCCGTGATCGGATATCGAATACGGAAAACGTATTTGTACAGTAACCCCCCCATTCATGCTATACATTAACTCTACGAAAACCGCCAGTATTACGAGCGACATAAGAACGGTTCAAAGGTCAAACAGTATAGCTTGACAAGGAGCTTACTGTACGACCAGTCAAAATTGGCCAAGTTGTCATATCCAAAAAATATATTTTGTTGGTGTTACCAACACCCATTATAAAAATCTAAACTTTATTCGTATACAGTTCTAATTTATTAACAATTGTTTATTTTAATTCGAAACATGAATACGATAAAGATTATTCTTGCAACTGTGTAGTTCTTTCTACTGAAGAAGAATTTATTAATATCAATAATGTCTCTAAAACAATAATTATACTTAGTGTTTATAGTAATATGTAATGTATTTAATTTTGTGGACTGTTAGAAAAAGAGCATTACGAACCTACGAAAATTGTCCTAATTTCGAAATGGCCGATGCTCAAGAAAGGCAGAATAAAGTTGAATCATTATGGAATAAAATGGAGGAAAAAACTAAACACTGTGTTAAGTATTTTGATGGCGAAACGTAGTTCGCGGGCACAGCTAGTGTACTATATTTTTTTAAAAGCTAGAGATAATAAAAAGAAACATCAATGAACTACATTTTTTTTGCAAACGATTATTTCATACCATTATTTAAATTTGTCTACAAATTAACAATAATTTGTGTTACTTAGTTCAAAAGTTCAGTTTATTAAGTATTTTATGCTCACAAGTACTCGTATGTTGATAATCATCGTACGATATACGTGCGTATATATATTGATTATACACACTCGGCTCTATTACGCCCTCGCCTTCGGCTCGGGATGAAATTCCGCCTCGTGAGTTATAACCACCATACCGCACTTATAATGTAATATTATATAGAACTTTGCATCTTCTTCATTATTCTAAATTAATTTGAAATAAAACCAACGAATAAAATCAATAAAGAAAAAATAACGTCTCGGCCGGGAACACTGCGTCTGCAACATATTGTGTTGACGCCTTGGCTCTCGGCCACGGAGCTCTTACCAGCCCCGACGAAATCTCTAGCTTATTGATTTTATTCATCATTTTGCAATTTATTCAGCATTGGCACGTCAAGAGTTTGCGAAGTGTGTGCCGATATCATAAGACAATAAAATAATAAACAAAGAACCGGGAAACGTGAACGCAAATAAACTGTACTTTTCTGCCCAGGCTGTAACGTGCCCTTGTACTATCACCCCTTTTTCGAGGTATTTCACACACGGATTATACGAGCTAGAAAGTGAAAAACCTTATTTCTAGAGAGATTTTGAAAAAAAAGTAAATAATTTAAAACGGTCGGCTGTCAAAGTGTTAAGCGATCATGGCAAGGCTGAGTTGATTCATTAATGAAACTGAAAAGTATATTTTCATGTTGTATTAACACATCCCCACCGAAGAGATCGAACCTACCCTAAGTAGGGTGTATAAGCCTTAGTCAACCACGCTGGCCCAGTGCGGATTGCTCGACTTCACATACACCTTTGAATTTCTTCGCAGAAGTATGCAGGTTGTCTCACGATGTTTTCCTTCGCCGTAGCAGCGTCAGACAAATGTACATATGAAATTCGAAAACGAAAAACACATTGGTACATGGCGTTCTCGAACCCAGGACCTCCCGATTGGAAGGCGAGTGCCGAGTGTTTACAAACATCCATACATCAAAACTTTCGCATTCATTATATTGATTGGAAAAAATGAATATTTTCCGATTGCAATGGCACAGCGCCATTTTTACCGACGAAGCAAAAATTAATGAAGTTAGGTTTATCTGACGTTCCTACACTCGTATAGGGGACGGGAACGGCACAACATATGTCATGTATATTTCATATGTACTTATTATCATACGTACTATTTCATGTATACTTTTCAACTTTACAACTGTCAATTTCGAGTCTAACACTTATCAAAAAATATGTCAAATTTCAATATTTGAATACTGGACATTATGAAAAGGGGAGATAAATCCGGGCTTCCGAGTTGGTGACCCTCTTTTATCATAGAGACTCTCTACTTTCCGAATGTGTGTAGAGTCAACTTTTTCCCTATATCTGTATTTGCACATATATCGCCATCTCAACGAAGGTTGGGGTGTATGTACATACAAGTAATAAGTATATGTTGAATATCTTAGACTTTTAGGATAAATTATAAATTTGTATTTTAGTTTGACGTCAGTAAGTGTCATGAAGTGACTTTGTTGAAGCCAAGTGATTAGGTATTTACTTACAAGGTGTTAGAGCCTTAACCCGTAGGTTTTTTTAATTTAAAAAGTAATGTGATGTAAACGTTATATAACACAAACTGCATTATTGCTCAACATCAGGTGAAATGGTGAACAAGGCTATTCTAGTTTAAATAATCTGTGTCTACAGCAGCTATCTACATACCTAGTTTCTTTGCAATATGTTATGTTGTTAAATAATAAAAGCATTTATCGATCATACAATTTTTTTTCCATATTTTTTAAATCTGAAACTTACTGTAGAAACGCATTATAGTAGGTAGGATTTATAGCAATAGAATTAGCTTGGGGCATTATATTTACAGAAAATGTATTATCACCTCCCTAAAAGGACAAACTACCAATGATTGTAAAAAACTAAAAAATGTCCAAAGATAACCATAGTACCAATCGTACTGGATATACTCTACCCCTGATTTTGAGACCAAAGGTTCAAAAATAAACCTTCGATTTACGAAACATTTTATCTAAAAAACTGAAATGGATCAAAATGTTTAAGCTTTTAATATAACATGCTTGATCGCAAAAGTCTAAGGGCGTGTTTACAATGGCAATGAAGATGTGCGAGTAAGGAAGCTATAAACTATAAACGGTGTCGGCCTTTTCACGAGAGTCAGACTTAAGCGGCAACTCTACCAAACTCTATCAAAGTAGGGAAGTGATAAATGGAGAAATGTATCTTATAAACAATAATTTCGTTATGTCTAGCTTTTTGGGTATATGCGACTGCTATTTATAATCTTGTATTACTGAGCTTATATTCCTTAAGAGTCTCTTAAGAATCTACGTGATAGTTCTCTAAATATAATAGACACATTTTAACCCTTAGTTGTATTTTCTCAAGTAATTCAAATGTTCAAATGTAATATCTTTAGAAGTTAGGGAATAATTCCTTGTAATCGTTTGTCTATTATTTTAAGTAATTCATGTCAAATTCTAACGCACATTATTTTACAAACAATTTTACAATAATAATGTCCTCCTAACTGAAATTCGGTCACGGGGGCCAATCTCAACAGAGACTAGCCATCTGCGCAGGACATATATAGTGCAGAAGTGACTGCGCAAACGCAAGTGCGCTCTGTTCTTTCACTCGCCTAAGTCCGATGGGACGGTTAGCCAACACGTTCGGGGCGAGATAAGGCGCAGGGGCCCTATTTTTGAATCATTCTTCCGGCATCGAGTGCTCGTCAGTGTTCGATTTCTACTTATTTTCGTTTTGTTTTCGACGAAAATCAAAACAATATTGAACGTCGTCGTAATGTTCAATTGATTTTCATCGCAAGAGAAACGAAAATCAATAGGAGTCGAGCACAGATGACGCTTGAAAAGCCCTCGATGCCGGACGAATTCAAAAATAGAGCCCCAGGACCCACTGTTTAATGTGCCTTCCGAAGCACGGGGGAGATCGAGATGTTATGTATTTTAAAACGATGACCTATTGGAAAGTAAATCATGAATTTTAAAGATGGGTCATCTTTATAATTCATCATTTACTTTCCTTTAGTTAAAAATTTCATAACAGTTTGATGATTGCTTGTGCTTTAAAATTATTTTATTTTTTAGAGTGCTTTTTTTGGAAAGGTTTTTATTTTGTATCTCAATAACCTCTCTCCGCTAACCTCTTGACCACTAGAGCTACCCTAAGCGACATTTGGATAGAGATCGCATCTCTTCTACCTATTCCTTGCTTATTTCGTCCAGACTTGACTCCATTGAGCTCTTGGTATTACGCTCAACGAGGCTAGAAGAATTATGTGTAACCGACTATTAGATTTTCTCCTCGCTCAGCTTCCTCGCGCATCTCTGCTTAGAAACGCACCCTAATGCTCTCACGAAAAAAGGCACAAAGCAATTAGGGAAGCAACTTTTAAGTGCCGCTAAAAAGCCGGTGACCCCACAAACGCCGGCGGTGTCGTTTTATTCCCAGCTAATTTGCTCCTGAAGTGTTCACAGGAACGGCACTGCAACTGTAGAGTCAAACGTTTTGACTCCGTTGTTACTACAGTAAATATATAAATTTCTCGCCTTTAGTTTGTTTGGTGAACGATGAAAATGCTCATCATTACAATGGGTGCGCGTCATTTAATACAACTTTATTCAAAACATTTTCATTTCAATGACGTTCATATTATTGTATAAATAACGTTTTACAAAACAACTCGTGACATAATTTCTTTTAATAATATTAATCATTTTGTGTAAAAGCATTTAGCATAACATTCCAAATACCTATGATCGTTTCAAATAAAAGTGATGGAGTATGAAAGTCATTTCTTTTAATTTCGTTTCATATAATCGTCATTTGATATAATTTTATTTCCTATAACAATCAATTCTTTAATTTATATATAAATATAAATATATTATATATTTATATAAATAAAATAAATATAAAACTGTAGGTAGGTTAGGATTGGTTAAACATTGTAACCACACATAGAGTATCAAATTGCATGCTGCATATTGCAGGCTTGCATGCATGGTACATGCCTGCAAGAGCGGAGGTGCAGATAGCGCAGCCCCCTTACTCGGGAGGGTCGAGAGCGGAAGGGCAGATCATCATACATGTTGGTAGAGTGCGCAAGAATCTTGTCTTAATCAATGTAATGGTAGAGAACACGTGGTTCTGATTCCGAGGTCCGAAATTTCCGTTAAAACGTCTAGAATTTTCCTTTATACACATGGTCGTCGAAGTTGCTTTAGTAGGTATCTCTACTATGTGGGGAGAGTCCCCGGCACTCCTGTCGGCTATTCATCTGCAGGGTGCGTAGTAGTCATTTGCTAGGCCTAATATTGAAAAAAATCTTAAAGGTGGGATTCTGAGTTCGTCTGGTTAGCACTACTTTCATCACTACTATCACATCACTACTATCATCTTACCTAAGTTTATCGCCATAATAACATTATCGCGTTCCAGCGATCATGCGAGTCAACTCATCTCTTCACAATCATACTTTGATACACTTACAAACACATACTACACGGCACACTCTATTTATTTATTTAATACAATCAACAAGACACACACTGCACCATAATACGAGAAAATCTTAGTACCTTAGCTCAGTCCTGTTTTAAAACTACGATGGAAGTGAATCACAATATAAGCAAAAGCAAAAAATCAATGGGAAAACGCAAGACAGCCGAAAGATGAAAGAATTTCAACTACAAATTTACAGTTGCGTGAAAGTTTTAAAAACATTATGTTTAAACCATGGACTTAGAGTCCATGGTTTGAACTTGTGAAGGTTGCTAAGAAGATATCAATTCCTTTCCTGCCAAACAAAATTTTATATTGGTATTGAACCTATTCAATGTGGAGAATTTATGGGAGTTAGTTCTATATAGCTGAGACAAAAAATAACTATATTTAGATTATATTTAGATAGATAATTTTAGGGGTAAAATAAAGATTATTTGCTGCAAAAGTTGGGGATAATGGACATAAGACCACCTAGTCTAGTATAATCCTCTATTTGTATCTGTATTTGTGCGACCAAATAAATATTTACTTTCTTGCTATTTTGAAGGCTATATTTACTTAATATTAATAGGACAGAAGTTCTCCATATTTAATAAGTATCCTATCTTCATAATTCCATAACATTCAAAGTATCCTACAATAATCATTTTTCTGAATTAAGTACACGTCCAAATTCATTTAAGTACGCTCCAACAATAATCCTATCACCTTTATTACAAACCGGTTTGTTCCTGTTCTGATGATCCGAACTCGCCGGGCTCACGGGCCTTTATTAAAGAGTGGTTTGATTTCACGCAATCATGAGCAACCGCGCTTGATAAATTGAATATTTTCGATGTATGAGCGAAATTCGCACGCCTATTATATCTTCGTTGGGTTAGTCTTTACAAAAAAATATAATGGGATATCCATAGACCCACAAAAAAATTCGGACGTATAGTGTTGCATTAAAGGAATGCGAGGCATGCAAGGTCCTACACTACAATTTCATTTGTTTGTACAAAATCTACACTCATACAAATGCACCAGACCCCATAGAGTCTCCAAACTACGGCCCGCGGGCCAAATACGGCCTGCCAGAGCCATCAATCAGGCCCGCCACAGAGCAAAAAAGCGTATGTTTACTAACGCCCGAACCCAATATGCGATCCTGATCCGTTTTTTCCGGATTGAGATTGCAAACTCAATCCAAAAGTACCATTTTGCGTCTCTATAACCAGTCGAAGGATTGCATTTGTAATCTCTGAAAGGCAACCATCCATGAGAGGTCCGATCAGTGTTTTTGGATAGACCTCTGTTCGAAAATGACGTTTGACGTGTCCCAATAATCAATCTTTGATTAAAAAGGGATTGACGTCTACACAATCTTTTTTTGGCAATCTTCCTATTTTCATGGTTTACTTGTCAAATTTGGATTGATTTACATGTTTTGAAAATAATTATTGTATTTTTGTCAGAAATGGCAATGGCAAAGACGATTTTTGGAAGATGTGATAGTAGTGATTTGGAGTTATGAGCCGAAACAATATCAGATTTCGATACGTGATTGCAGTGATGATGATGAAGTGTTACAACAACAACGTCGCAATTAACACCAAATATCAACAATAGCAATAAATAACTACGAATTTACTTTTTGGTTCCGGCTGAACAAAACTGTCGTAAATTACTTTTAACCGAAATAATGCCATACATAAAAGAAACATCAAAACAGTGACTAAAATACCTTTTGCCGCGCTATATTATATGTGATGTGAATGTGTTTGAAATCTATACAAATAAATAAAATTGAAGTGTCTGTTTGTAATGTCAAAACAACAAGTTTTTAATGCCATTCATTAAAAACTTGTTATTTTGACGTACGAATGTATAACGGGTACCAATAACAAAAACACAATTTAAAACATTTTTGTCTGTCTGTTTGTTCCCGCTAATCTCCGGAACGGCTGGACCGATTTTGATGGGACTTTCACTAATAGATAGCTAATTATATAAGGTATAACATAGGCTACTTTTTATCAAGATCGGTCCAGCTATTACTATTCCACGCGGACGAAGTCGCGGGCACAGCTAGTATATATTAAATAACTGTGCCGGCGAACTACGTTTCGCCATAATAATCACCTAGGTGTATAAAAAATAGTTTACGGCCTATTCTCAGACCTACTTACACAAAAAATTTCATAAAGATCGTTCAAACCGTTTTGGAGGAGTTTGGTAACAAACTGGGACACGAACATTTTATATATTAGAAGATAATAGCTTCAGCCTCGCTGTCGGATTAAGTTTTTTATATTATTTTGTTCTTGTATAGATATTGTAAAAATCTTAAAATTAAGATATTTTTTGAAATAAATGATGATAATATTAATAAGTCATTTATTTTCCTCTTTACATTTCGTTACCTCAATAGCTTACACGTGACATTAATTACTACATTACACTTATATAAAAATCTTCCTCTTCTTTTTAGTAATTATGGAGAGGCACCTCTTCTTTCTGTAACTTTTCACCCCAAAATTTATTTCTGTATTTATTATACGATTATTCGTTGCTTTTATTTATTTATATTAGTTCAAGTCACAAATTATACGTTCAAATGTTACTACTTACTAGTATTATACGTCAGTTTTATACACGTTCCATTCCTATAAAAATAAGTAGTTTGCATAATATTGTATTTGATATATTATTATTTACAGAATAATTTCTAAGTGTTTTTAAACATTATATTTATTGTTAGAAGCATTAGAAACATTATTTAAAAAGATTTATAGCTAGTTTGTTTTCATAAAACATACAGTAATAATATTGCACAATCTAATATTTTGCGTATAAAGAAACGGCCAAGAGGGAAAGGATCGCTGGCGATCCGGTGTCAAAAGAATCCTAGGATTGCAGTCTTTAGTTATTGGCACGCGGATTAGAGATCGATTGAGCGATACGCAATAATCCGAGATTGTTTTTAATCTTAAACTACGGATACAATATTGGGTTCGGCCGTTAGGTGGCTGCGACCAGCCTAGAAATATAATTAAGGGCAGAAAAGGAGATGGCCCAAAATTGCCCCAGAGTCATTTCATGTTTGAATAGAGAAAAATACTCTGAGACCTGGACATAAACATTGTGTTAAAATCACTTAAGATTTATAATTTTGTTTGCTATATACAGAAATGTAGTAGTTAACGGGGTTTTAAAAATTATAATTTGAAAGTTGCATTTGCGTTGCGGCAGTCTGAATTATATGTGAGTTCCATTATTATCTCCGTGGTCCGAAATGCGCAGACATTATTATCATTGCGCTCAGTACAAACGCATCCGATTTGAACACGGCGATATTATACATTTTGTGACATAATATGAATTGCAGCATTAGTTAAACATGCAGAATTGTCAGTAAAGTAAGTTTTTATCGACTCAAACTTCATAAATGTGAAATTATATTTTTCATTTCAAGCCGTCTAAATGTCAAGACTTTGATATTTGTGCACATATTGCACTACCTTTTTTCGTGTGCATAGTTTTAATCGCGCATCACTTTAATTCGAACTGAGTTGTAAGCTAATAGCGCAGAGTAGCTTGATTCGGAACACGGAGTCTGTATTTTGTTTCGTTTCGTAATGTGACGTTCTTCGCTTCGTTGTGCCTCCGCCCAAAGAATAGAATAGGAGTCATTTGTGCCTTCATGGAGTTCTCGTTGTAATTCTTTTAGAAATTCGGTCTACATAGATTCGAGTTTTCAATCCTCAGTTAATTTGCCACTTTCTATCTTAATATTTCGTGAGTGAAAAGTGAAGAAATTGTTTTCGTTGTGGTATCTCAGTTGCGCAATGTCGCTTATCGTCACTTACCATCAGGTGATATGAAGACCAAGAGCTTCCCTTTCGTGTAAAAAATCCGCAGGTACACCAGTTCCAAATAGTAATTCCAATATTTATTGAAAGAATAGGTATTGTACATAGACATAACCTATGTCGGTATTTTTAGTGAAATGTTATGATACTCAGATTGCTAGAACACCGCTACATACAGCTAAAAATACAATTTATTATCAATCTAGGATGGAAAACCAACCAAAATATAAAAGTTTGATCGCGACGCATGATTTTTTTTTGGTGGGGCAAACAATGTATGGGGCGTGGGCCATCTCCTTTAAACTGTTTTGACCCTTGGAACATACTGAAGTAAACATTATGGCCCTAAGGCTTTAAAGTTTGGAGACCCCTACAAAAGCCACACGCTAATTATTCCGCAGTCGTTTCGCGGAAAAAATATTTTACAAAAAATAAAAACCGACTTCAAAAACACTGAAAAGTTAAGAATAATATAAGAATAGGTACAGACAACATCACACTTTATATTGAAGTCGGTGCCAAACGATGATCTTCTAGAAAGTCTTAAAATTTGGCACCGACTTCAATATAGAAGTGTGATGTTGTCTGTACCTATTCTTATATTATTTTTAACTTTTCAGTGTTTTTGAAGTCGGTTTTTATTTTTTGTAAAATATTTTTTATTTTTAACTTTTTAGTGAATGAAAATCTTTTTAGTGAAAAAAACCCTAATTAAATACTAGCTCACCTTCGGTGAGCTGGTATTTAATTAGTGTTTCCCTCAATTTTCATGGGATCCCATCATCAGATCCTAACTTCGGTGACCTTGTGACCACCCTAGGAGTATACTCTATCGAATACAAAAAGAATTTTGAAAATCGGTCCACAATTAGCGGAGTAATCGCGTGGCGGATTAATCGCGTAACTTACACACAAAACACGTTGGATACACTTTAAAATTTAAGGATTTTCCTCGATTTTCATGTGATCCTATCATCAGATCCTGACTTTGGTGACTATAAGACCACCCTTGGAGTATACTCTATCGAATACAAAAAGAATTTTGAAAATCGGTCCACAACTAGCGGCGTAATCGCGTAACATACACACAAAAAAAACATACGCATCGAATTGAGAATCTCCTCCTTTTTTGAAGTCGGTTAAAAATGTATGAATATGACATTAGCTGCGGAAAAAAATAGCGTGAGCTTGTCACAGGCTAATGTCATTTCCATACATTTTTTCTACGGAACAACTGCGGAAATGTTAGCGTGTGGCATTTGTCTAGGGGAAGGTCAGACAAACTACCGTCATTTTTCGACGAGCAAGACACGCACACATACAAATGTAATTTGCATGATTCACTCTTCAACGTTCTCTCCGTATTTTTTTAGGCCCATGGTGATATCATATAATTTTTTCTATTTTTTATCTATAATATAGATTACTGCTGTATGCTCTGCCTACGCAGCATGACCGTCAAAATACGATATGATATAGCGGTTCATCACGGTGAACTGTCAAAATACACCTTTACCGCGATAAACCGCTTTATCACATCGTCTTTTGGTGATCATGCAAGGGAGTTGGTTCCCTAGGCAAACTATGAATAACCCTGAAGAAAATGAGACCAAATTTTCCGTTAACAAGCATCTTCTTCTTCTTCTTATATATAAAAATGAATCTCTCTCTCTGTGTGTAAGTCTCACTAAAACTCAAAAACGCTAGACAGATTGTTATGAAATTTTCTGTTAGTGTTTGAATAGGTCCAAGAAAGGTTTAAAAGTACAATTGGAGTCATAAGCACAGAATAAATTCCAGTAGGTGGCGCTGTTATCGGGCAGGACAACGCCTGCCGGGCCCACTAGTGTCAAATAAAATAAGCAAAATACTTAACAAAATGACTAATCTAAACAACTATACGAGTAGGTACGTCAACTTGTCAATATTTTTGAAGTAATTTACTGTCTTCTGTCTTGCTCGCATTCACTTTTTTTGGATACATTTAAACATTCTTTTTTACGTTTCCTTGCAATATTTTCAACATTTCCATTCATAAAATCGTGGCCTGATCATTACAAACACATCAAAAAGAATTAACCACAAATACAATTATTATTATTACAATTAATAGACTTAACTAGAAAACATAATTTGCTGATTTCCACTAATAAGGCTCTTAGGGCTGACCTAAGAGGCTTATAAGTAGCTAGTCTTTTTCTTTCGTGATAAATTTATTATTCCCTGTTTATTAAAAATAGCTCTTTGCTAACTATTACTTCATTTCCTTATTGATGTGTTTTCATTAAAACCCAACAAATTGATAGTACCTAGTAAATCAGAACACCATGGTCACCAAAGTTAGGATCTGATAATGGAATCCCATAAAAATCGAGTAAGACCATTAAATTTTTATATTAATGCACGCAACAGTATATTATACGTTACGCGTGAATTTTAAAATAATTATGAATAATAACTTTAAAGCATCAATAGTTTGGAACTTGTTTGAAAAATTTAAGGAAGACGGTCGTGAAAAAACCAAATGTAAATTATGTAACCATAGTGCCAATTACTATAAAAACTAATTTATCAATTTAACGTTATAATCAATCGCCTTATCTATCCATCCATCCATCCATATTCCATATAGGTTATAGGTAATGATGAATGAATTTATGTATGTAAATTGAATCACAAGTCAATCGTTTCTAAACAATTGCGCAAACACAACTATATACCTACTTACCTATTTATTTTTGAGTGAATTTCATCTCACGCGCCATACTAAATTACCAATATTGAACCTTTTATTTATTTATTTATTTATAAGACACATAACAGGTTACAGTTACAACAAATATAGGTAAGTATGCAAACAATGGTCCTGGGTCTAACTATAACCTACAAACATGTATCTATAGCATGACTAGTGTATGAGCAGTTGGTGAGACTAAATTAAAAAGAAAACTACTTAATGGTATTGTTTGATTGATGTGTTTAGAATAATATTAATATTCTTAATTATTTACAAATAATCAAAATTTTATTTTTAAATGAATATAAGTTGTTGCCAAATAAATCTAAGTCCGAGTTGTTATGACTTATTTCGTTGTAAAGGCGACACATGCGGACTATTGGATTGTAATAGGATGTATTGTTGCGATAGACTTGTAGGGAAAATAATACAGGATTTCGTGTTCTGTAGAATATGTTAAAATTTATTGAGGAAAGTAAGGGCGGAGAATCTATACCTGAGTTTACAATTTTGTAGAGATAAATTAAATCGCTCTGCTTTCTTCTGTTTTCTAAGGTTGTGACATTGTATTTAATTAATCTGTCACTATAGCAACATAATTTCCGAGATAGACCTTGGCGAGAAGCTAGGCATCGTAAGAACTTTCTTTGCACACTCTCTATCAGTTTAGTATGGACTTTATAATAAGGTGACCAAATGACTGATCCATATTCTAGATTGCTACGAACTATAGAATTAAATAAATAGATGATACTATACGGATTTTTAAATTCTTTCGTCAATCGTAAAATAAAACCGAGAAGTCGAGTAGCTTTATTGTGTATGTTACTATAGTGAGTTTTAAACGATAGTTCGGCATCAAATGTTATACCTAAATCTTTAGCCTGATTACGATGCTGGAGTGTTTGACCGTTGACGTTGTAACTATAAACAATCTTGTTCCTTTTTCTAGTGAACGTCACTACAAAGCACTTGCTGATATTTAATGACATGTTATTAATTATACACCACCGGTTAACTGTATTTAAGTTTTCTTGAAGTTTTTCTGCGTCACTAATGCTTTTTATTGTTGAGAAAACTTTCAAATCGTCTGCATATAGAAGACAGGGACAACTTAGGCTCTCTATGAGGTCATTAATAAATACAATGAAAAATAAAGGTCCAAGGTGAGAGCCTTGGGGCACGCCGGAGGTTACGCAGACAGGTGTAGAAAGCTCGGCCTTAAGTGCAACTAATTGATTCCTGCGAGCAAGGTAAGATTCAACCCAACGCAGCAACGAGCCATGTATACCAATCGATTTCAGTTTTCGATAGAGTAAAGGATGGCTGACCTTATCAAAAGCCTTCGAAAAATCTGTGTACACTGAGTCAACCTGTGTGTTTGTAGCAAAGGCTCTGCATAAATAATTTTTATACTCTAAGAGGTTACTAACTGTTGATTTGTTTTTGACAAATCCATGTTGATTTGGGGATAGTAGTGGTTGTACGTGAGAGTATAAGATATCATATATTACTGATTCGTGCAACTTCGCAAGACAGGAGAGAATGCTGATGGGTCTGTAATTTTCGCAACACGACCTATCACCAGACTTATAAATAGGAACTATATACGCAGTTTTCCAAACGTCCGGAAACGCGCCTGATTGAAGCGATTGATTAAAAATCATACATAGCGGGAGAGCAAGTTCCTCGGCGCAGCATTTAATAACGTAGGGCGGTATTCCGTCGGGGCCAGCACTTTTCTTTATGTCTAGTTTTTTAATTTTTGTCAAAACGTCTTCTGTCGATACAACCACTACAGAGAGACTAGAGTTTGAGGTACAGATTATATTGTCCGGCGTTAAGTTTTTGTCTGAAAGGTGTTGTTCAAAAACAGAACCGAAATACTGTGAGAATAACTCACAGATCTCTTTCAGATCAGATGCTTCAGAGCCATTGTATTTCATGGTTTCTGGTACAGAGTCCTTACGGTTCCGTTTGCTGTTGACATAACTCCAGAAACACTTAATATTCTTACCCAACTCGTTTTCAACAGATGTAATGAAATTTTTGTAGCAGGCATTGATTAACCGCTTACACCTAGCACGGAGCATTGAGAATACATCATAGTCTCTGGGGTTTTGATATTTTTTGTACAGCTTATGATATTTGTTCTTTTCATGTAGACTTTTTTTTACTGCTGAATTGAACCAAATAGGAAAATTTTTGGTATTTTAAATAAGATAGCCTAAGCATAGACTAAGCATTGATTTATCACAGAATTGTTATATTCGAATTAATTGTTGAAAGCCGCGCGCCCGGTCAGTCCGCGCCTACGACCGACAATCGACGCAACAATCGAATAACACCGATAGTTATTCGAATGCATTCGAATAAACGCAACAATCGAATAATTCGATTATTTTTAGTAACAATCGCCCATCGCTAGCTCACAGTGCTCACGATTATAATCGCCCGGTCCGTAAAGCACATTGAAAGTGCTAACAGCGCTAACAGCATGCTTACGATTTCGGTCCGCGGTATTAGCCTATCAATTTGCCAACCCAAATGGCGAGTTACAATTTGGTTAAAAATAAATCATTTGCCTATCAATCCTATCAATTTCACAGATTTGGGTAAATCATTTTGCTTTCGATTGCTTCTTAGTACTTTTGTTTTGTGGATTATTCATTACAACATTGTTTCCCCACCTGCTCATTTTGAACCAAAAACACAATTTCAGGACGCGTTTTAGCGCGCTGATAGCGCTAATTATCACTTTTATTGATTTTCGGACCGCAGCCTTAGTGCGACTGACGTGATAAAAATTTCTCAACGTTCGTCAAGGGATACGTGTGACTGAGTTTTATCACAAATTTCTTGGCAGCCCATGCTCCACCTGCTGGAAGAGAGTTCCATAGTCAGAAAAAATCCCTATTACCAAAGCCTAATTTCACGAAAGCTTCACACACCCCAATTACCTTGCACATCACATTCCGAAAAAAGAGCCAATACCTCACCGTTCATTAGGACCCAATGAACGTGGGATTGAATAAACGTGGATTTGTCTTATCTGCAAGAACGGATAGATTAATAGCTACCTTGCCACATAATCCCTTTTGATAGAAAAAAAAAACCAGCGATCCGTATTCCTTTCGCGTTCGCCTTTCCTTGAATCTAGGTGGAAACTACGCTGCTCCTATTAATTAACGTTTGAGGTTCGACCGCTGATCGGTCCGTGATTACAGAACTGTTGTTTAAACTTATAGTTCCATGGTAGTGAACGAAATGTGAGACTCGTGACTGTCTGCATTTCGATTCAGTTTTGTCTTTGACTTGACGTCTTATGTAAGGAGTGTGCAACGTACATTGGCGTCTTTCTAGGGGTTGTAGATTTCGCTGGGAGATATTACGTTTTCCGACCTGGCCCCCTAGACAAATGCCACACGCTTGTTAGATATTCAATTTAACAAATAGACATTGTCTGTCAACATCGTTTTTCAGAACATACATTACGCAACATAAACTTAGATACCATTGAGTTTACACTCTCCAATACGCCGCCTTAGGCGCATAACACATTGCACCGGACACCGCTGCGGTGTACGGTGGGACGAAAACCGCATGCGGCTGCGGCGGCACGGAACCGTGCCACCGTACGGTTTGCTCCGTATCACCGTCCGGAGCTGCGGTGCACGACGACGCCCCGCATCGCCGCATTATCTATGTTGATATCTATTAAGCGTATGCACGTCCTTTCTACGCAAAAATCCGTACGATACTGCGGCACAGTGTGGCGTACCCCGCGGACCGCACCGCATCACCGTCCGGGAGTGCGGTGCCGTCGCGCGCGCCGCTCAACCGCACGGTGATGCGGTGCGAGTGTGTTATACCCTGCGGTTTTTGTATACAGATTAAGATTCTCCAGTCAAAATTAAAAACCGCAGCACCGCACACCGGAGCGGTGTCCGGTGCAATGTGTTATGCGCCTTACATGCAATGGTCTATTAAGAACGCATACAATGTACCTACATAAAAACGAATTTTTAAAGTAACCTAAAAATATACCTAACCTACTGACACTAACAGAAACCTAAACTATGTACACATCGCTTAAAGATAGAAGCTGTGACAGGTTTGGTCAAAACATCTGCCAACATCTGGTCAGTGGGTAAGTGCCTGATGACAACCGTGCCATCTTCATCCAAATCTCTGATAAAATGATGTCTGATATCAATGTGCTTCTTTCGGCCATGATACCGTGCATTCGAGCAAAGTTTTTGAGCTGATTGGTTATCATTGAACAGCACAACAGATACCCTCCCGGAGATCAGCCATTCTTTTAAAAAAGAATTGATGAACAGAGCTTCTCTACAGGCATTGGACAGCGCCATATCGGCCTCAGTGCTTGAAAGAGCCACAGTTTTCTGTTTCCTGCTCTCCCACGAAACTATCGAATTGCCAATCTTGAATACGTATCCTGTATAGGACCGCCGATCAGTAGAGTCTCCAGCCCAGTCTGCGTCCGCGTATCCAGTTACCTGCAGGCCAGACTTCTGAATGGTAAGTGAATAATTGGACGTACCTTTCAAGTATCTTAGTACTCTTTGAGCTTCCGAATAGCAGTTATAGAACTGGCTCAATACGCCGACGGTATGTGCAATATCAGGCCTACTACATACAGTTATATACAACAAGCAGCCTATTAAGTTTCTGTAGTTCAAAACGCATGGCTCGCTAGCTTTAGTTAGATTATGAAGTCCAGCTTCCATGGGCGTGCTCACCGGCTTGCAATCTGTCATACCATACTTATCTAAAATCTTATTTATGTAAGTAGATTGGTCTAAGATTATTTTGTCATCCTGCTTGTAAATGTGCATTCCCAAAACATGCTTCACTGGACCAAGATCTGTCATGACAAATTCCTTCATTAGTAGCTCTTTTACTACCTTTTTAGCTTGATTGCGGTATCATCTGTTGATTCGATACACTCCCACAAATCCTCGTGAATTAAGGTCAATTTCATGATGAATTTCCATTGCGAGTAGTTCGACATACCCTTTAGTTTCTCTATTGGTACTACCGCAATATTCGCCATAATTCCTATATTTCACTTTGAACTCAGCAATACAACACACTATATTTTATAATTTCAACGGATTTGACGCTCTGCTACCATATTAGATATTATTATTCAATTTAACAAATAGACATTGTCTGTCAACATCGTTTTTCAGAACGTTTAAAGCATCATTTTATATTACGCAACTTAAACTTAGATACCGTTGAGTTTACACTCTCCAATAACGATAACTTTTCCGCGGTCGTTCCGCAGTCGTTCCGCAGAAAAAATGTATGGAGATGACATTAGCTGCGGAAAAAATAGCGTGAGGTTGTCGTAGGCTAATGTCATTTCCATACATTTGTTCTGCGGAACGTCTGCGGAGATAGACTGTCAACTTGGTTGTAAAGGTGTAAATACGTGCAATTGAGTTTACTCCAAATTTATTAAATTGTTTGGTTATATCAACGTCTTTGTGTTACCAAGTTCTTAGTTCGTGAATTTTATCTGTCTATGTAAGTAATTTGTGTGCTTTTTGCGTGCTTTTCTTTAGTAGGAGGTGAGATCGACGACAATGTCGTCGATCTCGCCTGAACCACCCGACCCGGGTCTGAACTCAGTGCCACAGCCCACAGTTCAAAAGAGCTTTTAACTAGCGGGGACTTTATGGATCACGAATCCACTACTCGTGTCAGTCGGAAACGATCTAACGAGCAACATAATATGTCAGCCATCCCTAATAAAATGCATACTACGGAAAATACCCCATCACATTCCATACAGCACCTCTACGAACATCCTTGTTTAAAGGAAATTAAAATGTACACTCGATTAGATAAAGGTCCATTTATTGTACACATTTCCCGTGTAGAACCCCATCCAAAAGCTGGAAGTACAATAAACCCAATTTTATTTGGTAAGCTCTTGCTTAATGAAAATATTAAAAATATTATTAGACAGGGCATCAAAAGCGTTGGACGAAATCGTATCTCAGTCCAATTTTCTAATGGTGAGGATGCTAATAACTTCATTACTAATCCTGTCCTCGCTGCCAAGAATTTTTCAGCAACTATTCCCTCATTTAATGTTACCCGCATGGGTGTTGTTCGGGGTGTCCCTCCAGAGTGGTCGATTGACGAATTCGTCCACACCGTAGAAATACCTGAAGAATGTGGCCATATCTTAAAAGCTAGGCGCCTTAATCGAAAAATTATTAAAGATGGTCAGGTAGAATGGACTCCAACTCGCACAGTAGTCCTTACATTTAGTGGTCAGTGTCTGCCCTCTAAAATATTTTGCTGTTACACTGCTCTTACAGTCGACATATACGAGCTTCCGACGATCCAGTGTAATAATTGCCTTCGCTTTGGGCATGTGCATAAACAATGTCGTTCCACTCCGAGATGCTGTAAATGCTCAAAGTCCCATCAAGGAAAGGATTGTAATGTTACAGAGGACCTAGCAACGTGTCTTTATTGCTCCGGCAGACATTTTGCAACAAACAAGATATGCCCAGAGCATGCTAGACAGAAGTCCATTAAAATAGCAATGTCTCAGAACAATATATCATATGTAGAAGCTGCAGCTCGATGTCCACCAGTTCGTCGCTCTTATTCTAATGTGGTCCGAGAGTCATCACTCCCATTTCATCCCCATCCTTCTCCTCATAGTTCAGGCTCAATATCTACTCCAACCCGTCCTCCATTTTCACTACTTACAATTGCTTCTCCCTTATCCCATTCTTCTTACAGAGAAACTGTAACTATTCCAGTAAGGAATCGTCCCGTAATAAATAAGGGCTATGATAAGGATGCCCACAATGAGTTGATTAGTAACTACGATGCCCCAGAACCCCATAATGGAGTTATGTTTAACTCCCATATTCCAAAATCCTCAAGTCCTTCACAAACCTTCCACCATCTAGATTCCCTACTTTCTATCATTTTGAAAATGATGGATAAGTTCTGTGATGTATCTCCACCGCCCAACGTTGCATTAAAACTAAATCAGCTCATGGATATATTAACCAAAATTCCAACTTATACAGTGGAATGCACGTAGCCTACGCCCTAAGAAACAAGATATCTTTGATATGATTAATCGTTTTCACCCTATTGCTTTTGCCATCTCGGAGACATGGTTGTCCCCTGGATCTCATTTTAGAGTGCCAGGCTATAGCTGCCTCCGGAATGACAGGAGCGATGGGTATGCCGGAACTGCTATCTTAATTAAGAATTGTATCCCTTTTACACGTGTCCCCCTTCCCAATATTCCTACTGGAATTAATGCAGTTGCTGTAAAAACTACAAATGTAACATTACTGTCTGTATATATTCCTAATCCAGATGTTATTTCTATTAATGATTTACACAATCTCTTTTCCACCCTCCCAAGGCCACTCATGGTCATGGGAGATTTT
Organism: Schoenobius gigantellus; assembly: GCA_963935595.1. Lineage (NCBI taxonomy): Eukaryota > Metazoa > Arthropoda > Insecta > Lepidoptera > Crambidae > Schoenobius > Schoenobius gigantellus. Next base: position 17,355,224 of record OZ012562.1, on the reverse strand, counting down.
AACCTTTCTCATATAATTTGGGGTGGTCCCCATTATGATTCTTTAGCTTGCGATCTAGTGGATCTTATGGATACATTGCACATCTGTCTTTTAAATGATGGATCTCCTACCAGATGCACGGCACCCGGTTCCAACCCTAGTGCAGTTGACCTTTCCATGTGCTCCTCTGATATCCTTTCCCTGATCACTTGGAATGTCTTACCTGAGTCATTTGGCAGCGACCACTATGCCATTTCAATATTACTTTCTTGTCCTACTCCCATGTACAGATCATTACCCCCCTTACTTAAATATAGACTTGGTGGTGCTAAATGGGATGACTATGCAACTGACTCAGACTTAAATGTTCTGTCCATTCCTGGAGATACTAGACATGGACTTCAGGAGCAATATGATCTTTTCCTATCTGCTTTGGTAAAAGCTGCAGATGCCAATATCCCACACAAAAAAGGTAATGTTGGTACTAAAATCTCTCCTCCATGGTGGGATTCAGAGTGCACAGAAATGCACAGGTCACGTAAAGAGGCTGAATTATTATACCGTCGCTCTATGTCTATGGAGAATTTTATTCATCTGAAAAAAAATACTGCAACTGCAAAACGTCTTTTAAAAAAAAAGAAAAAATTAGGCTGGTTAAATTTTTGTCATAATCTGTCCCCCCGCACCCCTTCTACTATAGTATGGAAGTGTATTAAAAGATTTAGAGGTTCCTTGACATTCTCCCCGGAATCCAACAACCAAAATCTTTGGTTGGAGGATTTTTCTCAGAAACTAGCTCCTCCTGATGTTCCTAATGACGATTGCTTACCACCCCCATATCCCAATCTTAACACCATATCTCCACATCCCTTTAATAACCCATTTACTCTGACGGAACTTGAGTCAGTTCTTCAAAATTTAAAAGACTCCTCCCCTGGCGTAGACGGCATACCATACTCTTTTCTTACCAAAGCTGGAGTTTTCTCCAAACGAATGTTTGTTTAACTTTTAAACAAATGCTTTGAATCAGGTTCTGTTCCTTTTCCTTGGAAGTATCAAATAATAATCCCCCTACTAAAACCTGGGAAAGACCCCACAAAAGGAGATTCCTACCGACCTATTGCTTTATCATCCACCTTATGCAAAATAATGGAGCACCTACTAAAAAGACACCTTGAATGGTTTGTCGAAAACAAGAGTATTCTAGCTGCTACCCAATTTGGCTTTAGGAGGGGAATGAGCACTATGGACAATCTTGGCATTTTAACTATAGATATTAGAACAGCTCTGTCCAAAAATCAGTATGTCATTGGGGTGTTTCTAGACATCAGTTCTGCATACGACAACGTCTTACTTCCGGTACTCAGGCAGAAAATGCTTAATCTGAGTATCCCTGTGAGGTTAGTACACTTTATATGCAATAGGGTAGTTGACTCATATCAAAATTTATTAAAATATTGTTTATTTCTAACAGTATTTGGCATAAGGTTCCACAATATACCGATTTTAATAAATAACAATGAATGATTACTGTAAAATTTTAATTTGAAAATGCTAGAAATTATCTTTTTTATCTCACGCCGTAAACGCTTTGATATCCTGTGGTCAGGGCCGTGACGTCACTCATATAGTAAACAAAGAAATGTCAAATTTGATTCAACAACTCGTCGATTTGCACTATTCTTTCCTAAAACTGGCAAAAAATCGTCCAAGTCTCCGTTATTATATTTGTAAATATCGTAAATTATTTGTATTAATAGCAAAATCAACCATTGATGTTGGATTTGTGAGAGCAGATAGTACAAATCTTCCGAAAATAGACAGATTGATGGTCTAGAGATTCTTTGTGTATCGCTCTAAACAATATAAGTACAGTTTCAATACTGTTATAATGAAGAACAGGTTACAAGTGTACTTGTCAAGACTGTCACGCGGCAGAAGAGAGTTGCAAACATGCATTTTTGGTGTGGTTGCACCATCACAGTGAGGAGCTATTTTGTACAGCAGTTGAATGCTATTGGATAGAATTCTATCTCTCCAAAGTCAAATAAACACTAAAAGTATTTAGTTCAAGAGAAATGTTGAAAAGAAAACATCAGGATCATGTGTCAAATACCAGTGTTATACTGCAAGAATTTGTAAATGAACATAAAAAGAGAAAGATTGGCAGTTGTTCATTTGTCAAGCATGAAGAAAATTACTTGGAGGAAAAATATATATACATTCACAGACACAGATTGTGACATATTTCTTAAAAAATAAAAGACCTCTTCAATGAAGAAAGAATAAAGTGCATAGAAAACTAAACCACAAATCATCAATACAGAAGTGCTCTTTAGTTCGAGCTTCGTTATAAACAATAGCAGCTTCCATGTGCTATAAAGTCAGCCAGTGCATAACACATGATGGTTCTTTTGTTAGGAAGATTTTTGGTGGGAAATCTTGCAGACACCTACGAGTATAATGAAATGTGGATAAAAGTTGAAAGATGAAGATTTGGGTTGAAATTTGCAAAATGTGACTTCATTTCTGATTAATACCCTGTAATAGTCTATTCAACAAACGGTATCCATAAAATTAGATTAATACAAAATTGTCATGCTCTTTTACTGAAGAAAATGTTAATTATCAAAGACGGAAAACTGTGAACAGTATGCTTAACTCAAGTATAGATGCAGATGTTTTGTGCTAAAGCAAAACTTATATACTTTTGTGTTGCTAGCAGTATGTAATTTTGAAAACACTCAAAAGGTGACAATATTAGCTATAATAGGTATTTGTTCTAACAATCTGTATGTCAAAAAACTTATTGATCAAATAGTGCCATTTTGGAAACTATACTACATTTTTCCTAAATTATATGAAAGTATTACTTCATAATAAATCACTTTACTTTTATTTTGACTTTTATTACCTGCGACCTTAAGGCAATATATACAAATTAATAAATTTGATCTAACTCTATTCAACCTATTTGTACTTTTGGAACATATACTATATTTGAGTAACAATGATAAATATGAGCAACAAACCTATAAAATATTATAAATCTTTTAAGGTGTAACGGAAAAATAAAACACATGTATTTCAAATTTAAATATTTTGATTCAACTTAAACCTTTACAAGTCATTATTGTCAAATAAACATAGAACATTTTTTTTAGTGAAGAACATAATGACTAATGTAGTACAAAAATTTATTATGTCATCTTTAGATGTTAGTTATGTATAAAGTAAAGAAAAAAAAATTATTTATATTATTTATTTAATAAGAAGGGTCTTGTAAATTAAGAAGAGCACAGGCTGACAACACAGCAATCACATTTAATATATTTGTATACGGCTTTAAAATGGATAACTTGCATATTCTTGCGTAAGCTGTTCTGAAATTTACCAGCCATGGTGGCCAGCAGGTTTAATCAGTGAAGATATAACATCTTTCAGTTTTACCAAACTGGACCTATTTACTTCTATGGTGCGTATATGAATACTTGAGTTATTTTGTTGACATAATGTTGTTCTAGTTGACGGGTCACATTTTGATGTTGTGGCTGAGCATGCACTGCTTTGTATTATGTTGCACAACTTTTACTGCCTTATCAATCTCGTTGTCAAGAGGAGAACCGGTTAGTACACAATAGTTCTCATTAAGTAACCACTGAAAGCAACAAATTTTAATTAGGTACTCAGTAAATTCAAGTAAAAGTTTTTTAGATAAATATATTCATTATGAAACTTTGATATTTTTGTTTGTATTACATACTTTGTATTAATATTCAATTACATAATTATTCAATTGGACATAAGTACATATTCTTTTCTTTGAAACATCATCTAGTGTCAGTGTATAACTTAGATTAAATCAAAAAGGCGTGAATGGTCAAGTTTTCTCTCAGTTTTCTGGTCAAGTTAAAATTTGGTTGGTCGGCTGCAGTCAGTTTTCATTCTAACTGAAAGATAAAAATTTAATTAATTTACATACAGATTTGATTTTACATACAACCTAAAAACTTCTATTTTGTTTAAGTTGAAACTGAAGTACCTACACAGATTGAGTTATTAAGTTATAGTACTTACATTAATGTGATTTTCGCAAAAATACATTCGAGTTTCAGTAGATAGTTACAGGATTTCTTTAAGCGAGTGTTAACCAAATATTTCGCATGTCTATATAACTGGGTACGTCTAATCCACAGATTTCCTGGAGTCTTTGAAGAGGTTATTATATTCCTGTTCTATTGTCCCGTTCCATATACAGTTTTACTATATTTTGTGATATTTAATAGAAAGCATTGTTTTTGTGAGGTTATTTCGCCCCCGTGCTTTGTTTACTATAAGACTGACGTCATTGCCACAGATAATGAACAGACTATCATGGCTGACCGTGTTTTCGGTCCAAAATTGAAAATCTTAATTTAAAATAGATTTTTTGCACTTTTTAGCCATCGAAAAAAATAATATTAATGTGCTATGGTCTAATACAATAATTATGAACATTTTAAGCCCTACTTTAAAAAAGGGTCAACTAGCCTATTTACTGATGGATAGAACCATCCAAGTTCGCACTCGTGGTGCTCTTTCTCCTCCAAGGCAAGTATGGAAAGGTTTGCCCCAGGGGTCGGTCTTAAGTCCACTTTTGTACAGTTTATACACTTACGACTTAGAATAATGTGTAGATTCCTTTTGTAATATACTACAATATGCTGACGACATCGTTTTGTATGCTGCTGCAGAGTCATTAGAGGAGGCAGCCCAGAGACTGAACCAGGCTCTCTCTTATTTAGAAGACTGGTTGAATGATCATGGCCTCAATATTTCAGTCCCTAAGAGCAAAACTTTAATTTTTACAAGAAAACGTTCATATGCTAATGTTGATATAAAGTTTGGTGGTCAATTGATACCTATCACTTCCAAAGTAAAATTTCTAGGGGTCATCCTAGACAAAACCTTATCTGGAAAATTTCATTTAAAATATATTTAAAATAAATGCGAGAAAAATGTCAATATTTTGAGACGTTTATCAGGAGTTTGGTGGGGTGCACATCCCTGCTCCCAGAGACTCATCTACAATGCCTTAATTCGAAGTCTGTTTGAATACGGGTCAATAGTACTGGAACCCTGTAACAAAGAATTATCATTAGCTTTGGACAGAATTCAATTTATGTGCTTGAGAATTATACTGGGAGCAATGAAATCATCTCCTACTAATGCCTTACAGGTTGAAGCCGGCGACCCTCCATTAACTCTGCGTCGTGCCTTTCTTTCAGACAAGTTTCTTTACAAAGCCTTTCAAAATTTAAATCATCCCCTTATTCCAAAATTACAGTATCTTTCTTCTATTATTCCTAATAATAGATATTGGACAAATAAAGATCAACCCAGCCTAATCAAAAGCTTTCTTAAATTAATAAATCATAGACATACATTTCATCAGTTAAGTCTACCTCCTTTGGCAACTGTTAGATATGAATCTCTTTTATGCAAACCAAACATTATTTTAGACTTGGGGATTAAAAAGAACCTGCCTGGCGCCAATGCTTTGTTCCTAGGTATACTTGACAACATTTGGAGTGACTGGTACCAATTTTTCACAGATGCCTCTAAATCCCAAAATGGTGTCGGAGCAGCAGTCTACTTACCCAAATATAATACTCTTCTAAACTTCAGATGTCCACCCGAGTCATCAATTTTCACGGGAGAATTAGTAGCAATCTTCGAAACTGTTAAGTTTATTCTCAACCACAAATTTCACAAATCTATCATTTTTTCCGACTCCCTTAGTTGCCTTCAGGCATTATCCTCCAACAATTTTTCTGGTAATAATAGATACCCATTAATTTTGGAAACTAAGCAATCGCTGTTAACTTGCCACGAAAAGAACATTGCTGTAACTTTGGCATGGATCCCCAGCCACTCGGGTATTGTGGGTAATGAAGCTGTAGATGGCTTTGCCAAAGACGCTATTTTAACGGGCAGTCACGATCACTATAAGATTTACATGCATGATCTGTGCTCTTTGGCTAGAGTTGATCTAATAATGGCGTGGTCTAAAGCTTGGAAAAAATCACAAAGAATTAAGGGCAAATATTACAGTGACATACAACCAGATATTCCATCAAAGCCCTGGTTTTTTCGTTACAAAGTGGCTGATAAACGCACCACATCTATTATAAGTAGACTGAGACTTGGTCACTCTTGTACTCCAGTCCACCTATACAAGATCCATGTTCGAGACACACCAGTATGTGATTGTGGCACTGAGGAAGGAACCACAGACCATATCCTGTTCAACTGTCCCAGCAATCCTGTATCCCTATATGATATTTTACCACCTTTTATTCCTAGACCCATAAATGTTAAAACCCTATTATCTATTTTAAGTTTCCCTATTTTAAAGTTACTGTGTAAATATATCTGCACTTATAATATTAAGCTGTAACCGTACTATATTGTGATCTGTGTGCTTTTAAGTCTATGTTGTTGTGAAGTTTTGTTTTGTCCTTTTTCAGGTAACCCAAAACAATCTCACTATACTTTTGGCTACCTTACAAAAGTAAACTCAAATAACCGTGTTTTATCCAAAACTTGAGTTTGGCAGTAATGGTTGTGCTATAAACGACCGGTTGCCATTTAACAAAGAAGTGAAGTGAAGTGAAGTGAACGTCTGCGGAGAACGTATGCATGTGGCTTTTGTCTAAGGGGTCGGGTCGCCCGTCTGTTGGGTCACATCACAACCTGGTAACCTGGTGACCCCTCCCTTGGCGAGTCTAGCCTCAGCTCGTTTATACCGCTGGGTGCGTTCGGGGAATGGCTAGTCCGATCTCGAGTGTGCCTCCACCGGAGGCAGAGAGGTACCGGAGGGTATTTTAGCCGGGTGTGCGGTTTTCCCCCAAGTCCTACGGCATATCCAAGTGACAGCCTTGTCAGCTTCAGTTCCCTGGAAGCGTAAAGAGATTCCGCCACCTTGAAAAAATAGAAGAGGTTGTAGATTTGCATATCTCACAGGAACCACGTGTACTATAGGCGACAATTTACCATCAGGTTTCACCGCCTCCGTGATCTAGCCACAGAATAGATAATAGTACTGCGTACAGATGTTGCACTCCTTTGATGTTGACAAAAACCGACATTTCAAATAACCAAACATTGAGCGTCCAAGCTGAATCTCACCTTAACGCCACGGTTAGCGGTTAGTGATTTAAGCCTCACGTGGCTACGAGCTCGGGCGACAGGGTTGTTGCTGATAGCAGAGATTTAAATCGTTAGATGCGCCCTTCCCATACATAACGTTGGACGTCAAATGCATTTTTTCTTTTCCCTAATTTCAAGTGTAAAATAATAAAATATGCCTTTCTGTGTCTTTAAAAAGTGTTTTAATAACTCGAGGAATACCAACAAATCTAAGGGAATTACATTTTATGCGTAACTACCTATTTATTAATTAATATATACACCGTTAGCAATTTTAGGTGTCAAAGTTTTATAGCGCGTCGCGTTGTGGTGTGAATTTGTCATGTAACGCACACAGACATAAAATGTAGTCACTTTTTGGAAGCGCAAGGCGCATCTAACGATTTTAATCTCTGGCTGATGGTAAATAATCAAGCACGCGCAAGAAAGCGCAACGTTGCTATACACCCAGTGCTGCAGTGCCAAGATCGCGGCACACAGAACAATATTATACTCCGAGCGTAGCGCGGCAGCCCTGCTGCTTTTTTACACTCTCAGGCCTCGTTTACGGAGACGCGGGGCGTTGCGCGGCGCGGCCCGCTGAGAATTCAAACATATGGCGTTGTATGAGTGCGTTTACGGAGAAGCGATTTTACACGACTTTGCTTGAAATGGCGCGTTTTTTACGACCGAGCCCGCGGATGGCACCACCGCGTCCGTCGGTGTTCCCGTCTCGCATCTCTATGAACAACATCGTATATTGCCATATGTTTGTGTTTACGCGTGCGATTATGAGTGCCGCTTCACGCGCCGCCCCACCGTAAACAGAAAAAACGTCGGACGCGCCGCGAGACGCCACGCCACACGCGACGCGCGACGCCCCGCGTCTCCGTAAACGAGGCCTCAGTGTGCGCGGAACGGTAGGTACTTATGTTGTACCTAAGCGCGTAGAGACAGAGCCCTGGAACTCTATTTTAACCGATTTCAAAAAAGGAGGAGGTTCTCAATTCGATGCGCATGTTTTTTTCGTGTGTATGTTATACGATTACGCCGCCAATCGTGGACCGATTTTCAAAATTCTTTTTGTATTAGATAGAGTATACACTGCTGGAGTGGTCTCAAAGTCAGGATCTGATGATGAGATCCCATGAAAATCGAGGAAAACTCTTAAATTTTATAGGTACGTCCAACGTGTTTCATTTGTGTCTGGTAGTCATGGACAGAGCTGATGAAAGAAGGATCCTTAACTTTTGGACTTGACCTGACCTGACCTGACCTTGGACCTGAATTAACTAAAAATAATAAAAAAATATTTTACAAAAGATAAAACAGACTTCAAAAACACTGAAAAGTAACACTAAAAATATATAAGAATAGATACAGACAACATCACACTTCTATATTGACGTCAGTGCCAAATTTTAAGACTTTCTAGGAGATCATCGTTTGGCACCGACTTCAATATAGAAGTTAAGTAGGTACGCTTTAATCGGTAAATACATACGGACCCTCTCCCTACGCGCTACATTTACAAATAAAAGTTAAGCAAAAACCTTAAGAAAATTTTGTTAAATTTTTCAAACACCTATTTTTATCCCTAACCTACATTCCTTTAGGCATTATGTTTGTTTGATATAATTAGTGTTGATTCTCTGGCTTCCATTATTGTTATTACGAAGATATTTTTACGTGGGTGTTATCACGTTCCAACAAAGATTATTATGTCTATATTAATAATGATAAGATTGAGCAGATATCCAATCACGTTTACCCACTTTCTGTTCTCATTAATACCAAGATTGATAACACTGAAAATTGCCGTCTGAGGAATTGAGTAAATTAGCAATTTATTACAAACATTTGAGTTCCGTCGGAGATTTAATTTAATATGACAGATATTTCTTAAACTTCATTACGACTTAATCTTTGGATACGACATTTCCTGAATGTTTTATTAATCAGATGACCCGTGAGAAAAGTACCTACATTATATTATTTTTTGCGTGTTCAGAAGAAAACGAATAACTAATCGAAACAAATGAAAAGAATATTGAAACAGTTACTTAATACACAAATATTACAAAGATTTTACGATATCATAATTAGAGACTTGGACAGCAATTTCCTTAGAACCCGCTGCTTGACGGAGCAAAGGAAAACCTGACTGCATGATCCATAAATGAATTGGCATTGCAAGAAAAGTAGGATTAGAGGTAGGAATAAGAGGTGATTTAAGATGGCATCTACAGAGGGCCTTGGAAAGTTCGCAAAGGAAAGAGGCTCTCGTAAGTAAGAAGGATACATGGGCTTGAACTGGACATCAGAGAAACAGGCAACAGAGTATTCAATAATTCATACGGAAACAGCAATAGTTTATTAAGCTTTAAAAAATTTGATCATTCATTATTTGTCAAGGCTCTCCAAACCGATCGGTCCTGCGCTGATCTAAGAGCCCGTTCGCACGAGCGCTTCTCTGAGGTCAGTGGAAAAAGCGTTTAAATAGAACAAAATAATGCATTCCCTTATGTTCACATGGCAGCGCTTTTATAACGCGACGCTTTTTTACCGAGCAGTGTTGTATTTTCAACGGTGGGCGTTGAGCGTGTATCGTATCGTATAGCGAACGCTATAAAAGCGCTAACGGATTTAACGCAACGCTTTTTTACGCTTCTGCGATGCGGGCTTACTCGGAAACCAACTCACCTCAAATGCCGTCAGTCCTGCGAGCAATATGCCCTGTCAACTGAATTTATGCCAGTTGCACACCTCCGCCGCAAAACTAACAAGGCGAAACCGCGACGCATTGTCAGTCGAACAAACATAACGACGAATCGAACGCGAAAGTGTGGATGGTATCTGAGCAGGAGGCCTAGACAAAGTGACAATTCAAAAACGATAACGAAGTTCGATAAGAGCAAAATGTATGCGATTTACATATGCTATCGCTAAATAACGTGGCGAATCGATCAAAGTCGTCGATATGTAAGTTGGTAAACAAATTGATTCGCTACGAATCGATGAAGTAGCGAATTGTTTTTCGTAACTTTCATAATTTGTACTACTCAAAACAACTCATTTTTCATAAAATGAAATGAAAATATTAGTTTTAATCATTTATTTTACCATTTCTCAGTTTTGAGTACTTTGTTAAGCAATATGTTGTTTTCTTACAGAAAGAACACAACCTATCCCTACGTTGGCTAGGAACTTGTTTTCGTTATTTTATTTATTTATTTATTTCTTAATTCACAAAGAAAACTTACAGCTAGATAGCCGACACGCTTACAATGTTACCTAAGTGACTAAAATTATGAAAACAATATACACTTTATACAAATTTATGATCACAAACAACACACTAAGTCAATCGATAAAATAACACGAATCTTACACATGACAAATAAAACTTGCAAAATTTATCGTTATTTTAGAGACGATGACGAATTTAGTTAACGTTTCGCTTTGAAACGATTTCCACTTGTCTTAGCCCCCAGATCGGGTGGATTCGCGAGCGACAAAGACAGCAGCTAGTTAAGAGGATTGTAAAGCTGTAAATTTTCATACAAAAAGCGATAACGCTTTTCTCCCCCTTTACATAGTCTTATTTTCATAATTTTTGGAAATTTAGTAGATATAATGAAGATCTAGGTTTGTACGTTTTGATTTTGAAGTAATATTGCTCAGAATATCAATTATTAGCATCTAAATATCCATATTTTAGACTTAAAAACTACCTCGAGCATTTTTATATTTTTTGACTAAATGATACTGAATTACAAAAAAAGCAAAACGTACAAACATAGATTAAGGTATACTGAATCTAATGAGACCAAAAGTGTCTTATTTCGTAAAGGTTTGGGGGGGTAAAACAGTTATCGCCCGAAACAATATTTCAATAAGAAATGTAGGCACTTGCCTCGGCCTTTTAACTCTAAGCGGTGTGCAACAAACTGCATTTTTGAAAGTGCATACTCAAGCCATGTATTGGCACTTCACAGTCCTCTTAAATATTAAATATTCGCGTTAGAGCAGGCAAGCTCACCAGAGCTCGCGCGCCGTACAAACGACAACGCGGGAGAATCATTCAGCGGCTTCGCTACTATAGTTCCGAGGCAGAGGTGTGCTACAGGCATGAAGGCTCGCGATTCTTTTGGGCCTTGGTCTGTGAGCTTGGTTCTCATGCGGATATTCAGTACTTTTATGGTATTCAGGACCAATTTGGAATTCGATGTGATTATGCGATTTTATGCGCTTTATTATGTCTGACGCTCCTAGAGTGAAGGAAAACACATATTGAGGCAAACTTCATATATCTGCGAAGAAATTCAATGGTGTATGTGAAGTCGACCAATCCGCACTGGGCCAGTGTGGTTGACTAAGGCCTAATCACCCTAACATAGAGTAGGCGCGAGCCCCTCGGTGGGGACGTATATGAGCTGTGATGATGATGATGATTATGCGATAATACTGTCTTTAGCGTTACCTATGAGTCGCTTTGGATGTAGATGGGGCTTGGAGCCTGATTGGACGTAACAAGTTGTGATAATTTAGATTTACATGTCAGAAAGAACATTTTGATTTTCTTTTCTTAAAGGTCTTGAAAACCTAACCAAATTAGAAAAAGTTATTATTGGTAGCTTGTTAATTAAGGCACATTGTCCCAGTAATTAAGGCACATTATCCCACTCTGTATGGAGATACATAATAATATGTTTTCATGCGTCAGGTTTTAAGAGGCTTATTAAAAAAAATACGCGCAAATCAAGTTAAAATTATATACCTCTTGTTGGTTGCAATAAATAACATTTACTTGATAAAACTAGATCGTATTCTTATCTACAATAAAAATAAAGCGGTTTTTATGTTACTTTTATCTTTACTTTGTAGGTAAGTAATATTTATTTTCCCGAAACATGTTTAGATAAAAACTCACGCGGACCTGATTTGGGAGCTCTAATTATTTGCAGATTCTGTCAAATTTCAACTATCAAAATATTTATTTTATGTTACAATATCCTTCACTTCAATAATAATAAAATATATTTTCGTTATATGACTTCTAAATAAAGAAATACATTCTTAATCTAATCTAATTTGCTAACGAATAGGCTTCGAAACAAGCCATATGTGTATAGGAAGTTCTCCATCGTTTAAACGTAATTTTTATGCATTATTTTAATACTTTTATATCGATGCTATATTTTTATGAATAAAATAAAACTACTATATATTTTGCCGCGCCGGCGATGACAGTTTATTTAGTACCACTTGACGCCATTTTGTGATAATAACGTTCGATTTGAGGGTAACAAAAAGAAGTGATGTGTACCTGTGTGTCCTTTAGTAGGGGCTCCATAACAAACAAACAAACAAAGTCTTATTTCAGTCACTACCGTGTGTTTACAAATTAGTGTGGAGACTTTCCTAGTAAGTTAAATAATACCTGTACCAGGAAGTCTCCGCTCTTCCGTATAATTTAATCTTGGTAAGGGGCTGTCAACATACAAATGGAGTGCAAAGAGTTCCGAATAATATCTTATAGTTAACCTCATCAGCCCCCCTAACTTTACTCATATTCCCTTATATCAGTTGCGAACTCAAAGTGCTGTCATTTTGAATGCCACTTTATAGTCATTTCTAGCTAAGTTAGTAGTTTTGGTGACGTTCATTATACCAGTGATGGATAGATTGTTAAATATAATATATAGATAAATATATAGACACAAATAACTTTGAAAATATTTATTTTAATATTTCCAAAAAAATGTATATTTCAGATCCCTACAGCTAATTTAGCCCTTTAAAAACATTATGTTTCACACACCCTACGGTATAGTTTAAAAACAAAATGTGTTTCCTTATTAGCTCTTCAAAAGCACTAACGTTTTCAAAACCTACCAATCCGTTTTCTTTCTACGGAAGAAAAAGAAATAAATAAGTAGATGCCGCAATAGGAAATTCATTTCGATGGTATTACGGAACCCTAAAACCCGAAGTTGGTCACTTGAAATAAAACCCTTTGAAATACTAAGCCTTAATAAAATAGTGACCCCTTAACCCTAAGCTTCTCCCTAAAAACAGTTAGACGCGTAAAATGTCCGCTTTTATTCACCGCCATTTATTTATCCCAGCACTCGAACGAGCCGTAAGCGAGGCCCACTCGAGCGGAACTCACCCGAACTTGTCCGTAAACAGATTTATTAATAGGCGATCTGATAACTTTGTTGAAATACAAACTACTTGTTTCGCCACGAGCCAACCTTACCGATTTGTTATTAGGAGGCGATGCCTAAGGCGGATAGCACATTGCACCGGACACCGCTCCGGTGTGCGGTGCTACGGTTTTTAATGTTGACTAAAGAATCTTAATTAGTATACAAAAACCTCAGGGTAACGCACTCAGGCCTCGTTTACGGAGACGCGGAGCGTCGCGCGTCGCGATGAGCGGCGCGGCCCGCACTGAATTCAAATATATGGCGTTGTATGAGTGCCTTTACGGAGAAGCGATTTTATCGCGACGGCGCACGCAGCGACAATTGGGATGATGACTGAATTCTAATTTTTACGTCTCGTCATTAAATATTAAAATACCGTGGAAAAAGATGCAATCCTGTGAAATTAGAATTAAAATCGGCTTAGAAATACATTAGATACAAGCATTTTAAGTTATTAATTTGAAGGCGATTAGACAGAGAGATCCGACATCAATCGTGACGTCATCGTTGAGTACAGCCATATAAACTCCTTGTAAATTGCCGTTTTGCTAGAAAGAGATGGAGAATAGTTATTTGTTATACATGAGTGCAAAGTTGCTTTTTAACCGCGTGCTCAACTTTGATGACCGAGCAAGCGAATGATTCTAAAATTTAGAAAATTTAGAATATTTTGAATCCTGAGCGTTAGTGAGGGAATCAAAAGAGCAGAAGGTTACGTGAAAAGTTACGTGTTGCACTCGAGTACAAAAATCTTTGCACTCGAGTGCAACACGTAACTTTTCATCCCCCCTCAGCGAGGAAATGACTAAATTCAAAATAAAACATTTGCAATCACAAGATACTTACTTTTATTTTAGTTTAGGTACATATTTACTACAACATTATGATAGGTAAGTATTACAGAAAAATATTTATATTATGTATGACAAATAATAAATTGTTATACAATATATAAAACAATATATAATAAGTTTTTTTAAATTTTATTTTCAGGTTTTTTATTTATAATAATACGACGTCAAAACAAAATGGCGCGCGCAAAGCAAATCAAAAACAAAAGTACACCAAGGAGGTTCAGAGTCTGAGTTTTTAACAAATTTAAAAAAGTTGTATGATAAATTCGGCACCATGGAGATGGAAGTAAATAGGTTTAATGATTTTTGAAATCACATACCTAGTTGCACGCGATGTTCTTAATTCAAATTTACTTTAACCTCAAGCGCATAAAAACTGCTTTGGCGGTCAGATATCGAATAGCAAAAATACTCTTTCCGAGATGGGGGATGAAATAGTAGATTATGCACCAAGGGATTAAAGCAGTGTCTAACGTCACGGGCGCCATAAAATTTAATGCTTTTATGTAGAGTCCTAAGTGAAGCGAGGGGTTCAAGTCGCCTAAGACGAAGACACTGCTTTATTCCAGAGGTGAATACTCTACTTTTCATACTATCTGCGAGACAATAAAAACTCAGGGCTCTATAACCAATTACTTAGGTGGTAATTTTTATCATAAACACTGTCACATTATCATTATCACTATCACTATAACTATGGTTAAAATTATGATATTATCATGAAAACCATAAAAAAAAGATTTATTTTTCTCAAGCACGAACACGTCACGCAATAATTATATCTTAAGTAAAGCTTAAAATATTACAAAAACTTAAAACATATTTAATAATAATATAACAAGTATGAACTTAGTCTACATATAATTTGTGGTCTACATATCGATTTACAATACGATACGATCAGCTGCTGGACCCTGTCAATGACCTTTAGTAGCACGCAGGACGAATATTAATTTGTTAACAATAAAATGGTATCAAATAAAATTCTTTTATTTTTCAACTTTGTTGTATATTTACTTTTGAAACAGCAAATAATTACTACACACAACTGTCAAAATAAATCTCAAATAGTCGATAACCTATTGACCCCAAATAAAAAAAAAGCTGAAGCACATTTACCTGGATATTTACTTACGTTTTTTAACTTTATCAATAAAACACTGAATAAACTTCTAAAAAGACTGTATTATTGATGCCACAAAATACATTCCACTAAGCACTTTATTAACGTAAGCAACAAAATATTACAATTTTGAAATACGTAATGGCGTTGGCGGCAAAGTTTTAGCTATGAAAACAATACAACGGAATACTGTTGGTGCAAATTATGGAACAAATTGTAGAAACATTCTTTATTTTTAAATATGCCGCGTAATTTTTCCAAATGCTGTTTATCCACTGGCAGCGTCTTGCTTTTATTTGTTTTTATCAATAGTTAATGGTGGCCGTCAAATAATGGCGCTTTTTGCATAAAACGTATTTTATCAATAAAAAATAAAGTGAAATGTAATTGTTTATTTTAGCTTGCAGTGTTATGTAGATAAATATTTTATAATTTTAGTAAAGAAATTATGTATTTAGATTTTATAAAAACATTATTTACACAGGTAGAATGTCTTTGTCTCTAGTGGATGCACGCTACTGCTGTATGGGCGTAGAACCTTTGCCTTCCTAAGCTAGCATCTATGCTAAATTTTCATACAAATTTTATGTTCCATATATTTTAAAACACTTTAATCCCTTAGGAGTTTCATACAAAATTATATCCCTTGGGATATAATGTCTTGCTTTACGTTAAAGTTAATGGGGATCTAATTGAACATTGTCGAGCAGGTGGTATGAAAAAATCTTTTGATTCCTCATGCTCGGAAAGGAGCGTTTCCTTGATCTGAGTATTGGGAGGAAAACGCTAGTTCCCACCAGCGGGCGGGAAATTCTCATACTATTTACTTCCCTCCTTAGGGCGGAAAGTAAAATTTTAAAAATAGAACTGAATTAGGTTACGTACATACAATCTTTGGTACAATGATAATAAAAGTATTTGGCTGAATGGCCAGTAACAGGTAACGCGATGTGTTCCAAATTTAAAAATACCTGTGAAAAAGATAATTTTGGCGGGAGGGGAATCTGTTACGCTGTACCGAAATCTTGATTGTGTGATTTAGGTATTTAAGAAAAACAATGAATTCAAGCGATTCTGAAATTTCGGCTCCAGATTCAGTCACGAACGAAGCAAATACAATACTCGAAATTTTTTGCCAAAAATTTCAAAGGAAAGATTTTTAAATACATATTCCGACTTTATGAAGTGGCGAGATGCAAGGAATATAAAATCATTTTCTGAAAATGTATTTCTTATATACTTTAATGAACTATCTCATAAAGTGCAGGCGTCTACGCTATGGAGCAGATATTCAATGCTTAAAAGTACACTAAGTGTAAAACACGATGTCGATATGTCATGTTAGGAGTATTTTTATTAATAAATTTTATTAGAAAAGCTATTTTTTATTTTCCTTGCATTCGAAATGAAAAGTAGAGTGCTACACACGGGTAAAAGGAATTAAACCCTACTCGGACTATAGCCGTCTAACAACCTCGTAGGGATTGATTCCTTTCCACCCTTATAAAGCAATCTACTATTAATACCTTATATCTTGGTTGTTTTTACAGTTATTCGAAAACCGATTTTTTCTTTCTGTTTATTATATGAATGAGCTTCTATTAAAGCTAACAATTTTTTTTTAAAGCAAAAATTTTCTTTAAAAACAAAAATTTTTTTTAAAAGCAAAAATTTTTTTTTAAAAGCAAAAATTTTTTTTAAATGCAAAAAAAAATATTTAAAAGCAAAAATTTTTTTTAAAACAAAATTTTTTTTTACACACACTTTATTGCACAAAATACAATTATATGTCTTATAAAATAAACAGTGGTACAATGGCAAATGATGGACTTATCTCTAGAAGAGATTTCTTCCAGTCAACCCATGGTAGTTGGAATAATACAATGGTGAGCGCTGTTCACTTGCGCAAAAATGTATAGATAATTACTAATATACCGGGTGTAACGGAATACCGAAATAATATTTTAAGGTTGTTGATTTACAAAAAAATGTTTTATGACTATTCTTTGTATTTTTATTATATGCCTACTTTCGATTTAATACGCTTAATTGTTAAGCGTATTAAATCGAAAGCAGGTGTATAATAAAAATACATAGGATAGTCATAAAACATTTTTTTTGTTAATAAACAACTTTTAATATTATTGCGGTATTCTGTTACACCCGGTATAATACATTATATATATACACATAATACATATAGGTAAAATAAACCTAACTACACATTATTATAGAAATAAATATACATTATATAAATATACTATATAAATACAGACGAGGTGAATACCTTACAGTCAAGATGAATATTTGGTGAGAATTTTAAAAAGAGGATTCTGTACAATATAAAAAAAAATTATGTGGGAGTTAGGGAAAGGTAATATTTTTTGAGAAGTCTTTTGAAGAAAGATATGGATGGACAATTTTGAATTGTAGTGGGAAGCTTGTTCCAAAGTTGGGCGGCACGATAGGAGAACGAATGCAAAAAGAAATGGGAGTTGGCCGTGGGAAGCTCAAGCATTCTTAATTTTACGCATGAACGGATGAGACGGTTAGGAGGAAATGATAACAGAAACCGGGAACGGAGATATGCAGGAGTGTTAAGATCATTTAAAATTTTATATAGAGTAATATTTCATTCATTTAGATATACCATTATTTGTGAGAACCTGTTATTGGCTTTCTGTTGTTATTTTTAGTTTGTTATATACATATGTACATTTAGCTGTTGGTTATCATCAAAATAAATAAATACCACCATCATACCATCACAAGGGGAACCACATTGTACAGCGAAATGCATCAAAAGACAAACGATATATCACATGTGTCCATCATTGACAATATTCAAAATAACAATGAAACAAAATAGATTTAAAAAAATATTTAATAAGCAGTCGTTTAAAAAAATAAAATACCTGATTAACATACAAATAAAAACAATCCTTCAAAAAAGACGATGATCTGCTGATAAGTCTTAAAAAACATAATAAAACTAGCTGTGACTTGTTTTCCTACTACTTTTCGCTATAATAATTGTCAAAAAAAAATGACGGGTTGCACTCCGGGAGTGCCGGCAGAAGTGAAAACTTAAGTATTAACGTTGTGCGTTTTGGATATTTTGGAATGGTTATGGAATAATTTTGCACGAATTGCTTTAATTATCAGAATAAAAGTACTATCTTTTATGTGGTAGAATACAATATTTATTTATTGCGCTATCGTACACAAACATGACAATTTATATTACATTAAAAAGTTTATCCCTCAGAAAAATCAACTTCCTGTTGTAACATTGTGCGTACATAATTATATAACTAGTAATAATGAATTAAAAATATGATCAAAACAGACATTAATATACTACTTAAAAACGTAATTTTATAACAAATAAATAATATTTAATTTATACTAACTTACCTAATTAATATTTACAACAAAATCAAATAAAAGCACAATTTAGATTTTTCCTAACAAAGTAAATAAATTGATTAAAACTGTCTCAAGTGACGTGTGACTTCCAGTACTTTTGCCAGCCGCTATTGTTCTCGGCCGGCTTACGTGGACCCCTCACCGCACCTTGACAGTTCCTGCGGCCATTTCAATTTTAATTGGCTACTTCCATCCGTCTTACGAATTTTCGATCAGGGTCACGTGTCCTGACGGTCACGTGTCCTGACGCGAGTTTAACATTTTTTACCCATTACAAAAAAAGTGTACAACGCCGCTAAAGAAGTTCTCACTTCAAAAATCTGAGCAGGGCTCTCTTATAGTTGCCTACAACCTATTCTCAGACCTATCAAATATACACACAAAAATCAAAGCCGTTTGGGAGGAGTTCATTGCATTGGATTGTAGGAATTTCTGAGTGTTGAGCTATTTTACTAATATTATATTGTTAATATCCATATAAAAATATATTTGTATTAAGTTATAATAAAGTAAATAATTATATTATGACATAATGTAAAATTAAAGAATACCACATATAATATGATTATTATGTTAGAAGCACCGCTACGAACTCTCCGTTGGATCCGATTGTCGAATGGTAGAGAAAGCCCTAAGGCATTGAAACCGCCAATTGTACATTATTTTAACTGCGTAATAATTTATTTTTTATAATAAATAAATACTCTGTGAGTCTCTAAAATTTATCGAAATGACAGAAATAGGTAATTCGAATACTTGATCTCTAAATTAAAAAGAAGATTAAAATATGAAAAATCCTACCAAGTAATCGGCAACTGGGAGACACACACACACACAGCCCGTAATAAATTAAATCAATCTTATGTGTGACAAATTTACAATTAACAATTAAATCCCATATTATTATATGAATACTTTGAGGTGAAATTATAAGCTTGCTTATTCCGATAATAATAGGTTCAGCTCTTATATAGTTCTCATAGATCTCATAATAGCTCCATATAAAATCTAATAAAACATATTACTCAAACCTGAAATTCTAAATAATTAAAAGTAGCTGATAAAATGTAATTTATCTTACTACATTATTTGATATATTGATGAAAACCTCAGGAGTTATATAGGTTTTATTTTTAGAAACTAAACTTCATTTTGTATAAACATGTCATTTATTAGCTAAAAATGTCATGAATTGTTCTGACTGCCTGTATTGAAATAAGTTAAAGCATGTTAGCAGAGTTAGAATTCGGTTCTGCCAAAACGCTCTGCACTGGCTCTATACTACAAATGTCACCACAGCCTATGGTGCCTGCAACACCAGTGGTATTTGACCTTGTATATGAGTAGGGTACCTCTTCACGCCTTTTCAAATAACGCCATGCTGTACACAGTCCCTAAAAACCTCAGAACTAAGCTCATTCCACAACCTTAAGTGTAGTGTACGCGGGAGAAAATGGTACGTAATCATTTTGGATCTTAGGAACATAATGCCCTTTAAACGACGAGCGGTGCGATAGTAAAGCCGTTGGCATCATATCGAACAATAATAATTCTTCAGAACATTCAACATTTTCAGTTTGAGCACGTTAGTAATGGCTTCTCTTTCGAGGCGAATTTTTTTACTTCGACAAAATATACTAGGCGTCATCAATTCTGTTACAAACGTCACAATTTAACGAATTCATCTATTAGTTGAACAAAAACTTGAGTAAGGAAATTGCGCAATCTAGAAGTTTTATGTTTAGTATAATTTTCTAAGACGCCATGTCGTGTGTTCCGTTTTAGATTAAACTTAAACAATTATGTCCATTAATCGTGGTTTATGCTACGCAAACAAAGCTATGCAATATCATTTTTTAAATAAAACATTGGAGCTTGCAAAACTTAAGTAAGTTTGCAAAGCTTTGAAAGTGCTCTTCTATGATAACGAACTAAACCTACTAGTAGGTATACCACAATAGTAAACCATAAGTTTTATACTAATTTGGAAACCTCACTTACTGCACATGTTTTTAGATAAATGGATCACTTTGGTGTCATACCTTTTTTTTACATGAGGAAATTTTCAATTTGAGTCATCCAATTGAAATGCAATAAAATGTTAAGTAACTTCAAGATTTTTGAAAGAAATATACCTAATGTCATTATGCAAATGTGATACGAGTTGATATGCAATCTATCTAGCTACATTTTAGAGAAAAAGATTTGAAAGATGTTTATATTTGCATCCATGGCATTAAAAAAACCAATTTAAGGCAGAAATATTGAAAAAAAATTACATTTATACTTAGGAATTTCAAAAAACGGTTCAAATTAGTTGTAGGTAATCAAGTGACCTAGCTAGGATTTACGGTTGGACCATTATTTACAGGACATCCTGTATATTTATTTATTTATGTTACTGTAAAAGCCCGAACTACGGTAAATCTTAACATTTTCTAACTGAAAAATGTTTGATGGTGAATGTCCGGAATGTTCCGTCATACACTCGGTAAATCTTAGAACTTATCACCAAGACGCGGTAAATAATGAAAATATACTTAAAAGGAAATCATACGGTATAATCATCATACTTTTTTTTTCCATACAAACAAACATAGTCCCCTACTGTTTTCTTCCTGGATAATGGCAATAGTTGCTGTATTTTTTTCAAAAAAGCTATGGCTACAAATTTTAATGCATGTTCCAATGTTTTCCTTTTCGTTTTAAGTTAATTATTAAACGAGATTTAATCCTTTAAAATACTTAAAAAATTGGCCAGATTTTCTGCTGTATTCAAACATCCAGCAAACAAAGATGAAATTATATGGAAAAAGCAAAACATTAAAACAAAGCCTTTTTTAAATGTTTAATGCAAAAAGTAATTTAATCGTTCCAGTTTTACAGGAGAAAACAGGGGACTACGAAACGTCTATTTGTAAACTTTTCATAGGCATCTTCGGTATGAGCTGCAGTTGTAGTTGGTTTCTATCGTGGTCGTTTGTTTGGGGCACATCACAGCGCGACATTTTACGAAAACCAATTTTAGAATTCTCTCGACCTTATTGTTTTCTCTACGCACAAAGCCGTGGAATTCTTTAGATTTGTTAAATATCTTGATTAATTTCTTAAATACCCAATAACAAGATAAATAACAAATAAAAAAACAACGTAGGCGTTTGTAACAAGATAATTTTCGGTTTCGATTTGTTTTGTCTTTATTTTGAAAGTGTTTTAAAATTATTATTCATTAGTCACTAAAAAATAAATAAATAAAATTATACCGACGGGTAATTAAGTATATTAAAGTAATAAACGATTTAAAAATTCCCATATATTTTAAAATAATAACAATTACAAATGTATTCAAAAAATATGTGAAAGAAATACATAATTTGTTTTATTCCCAAAACCAACATTTAGGAACCGTCATTGGTAAATCCAAGCATTTCTCAAACTCTAACGGAAAAGTCCGAAACATCGTCTATTACGTATTATAATGTTTACTTATTACATCGACTCTGCTTACTTATTATAATGTTTGTAATTAATTATAATCTGTCAATAAAATAAAATAAAAATTCTAACATTTACCAACTCATGTTGGTAAATCCTAAGATTTACTAGAAAAACTTAGGATTCACCGATATACGGGTTTTTCAGTAACATAATCTCCAAATAGAATAAATAAATAATGCCTATACATGCATTCATAAGCTCTGATGTACACAATAAAAGTAGATTCATTAGCTTATGCTAACCCAGGCTAGCTCAAGATATTTTTTTAATGAAAATGAGATGCATTTTTCCATTCAGTTTCAACAAAGTTTTAGTATTCATATTCATTAAATTTATTGATTAAATTTTGTTTTCTGGTACTTACCTAAATACAGATTTCTATGAAAACTACCTAAAAACGTTATAAACACTTTTACGCGGATAAATAATTAAAAACGATAATTTACGTGTAATTACTAACGGTTTTCTTAATATGTATATAATCGATAAAAAACGCAAACATTGTTTACATCGAAATGAAATAAATTTACTTACAAAATTTGACGAAAACTATTGCGTCAAGTTTGACGAGGAAGCCTTAACACTTAAAAACTTTTTTGTGCACGTACCTGCGATGTTGTAACAGGTACAATATTGACACCACCACTATAAAGCACTAATATAACCACGCGTACTTAGTTGTGAAACTCCGCACGGTACGATGTCTTGGGCGAAGCGCGACGCGACCAACCCCCTCCACGGGCTCTATCGTACTGAAATACTGAAGGAAGGCAATTGGGATAATATTTGGCGCGAAGCTTTGAGAGGCACTCGAACACTTTTCAGCTGTAGGCATGTAGCGCCCAGCTTGGTGAAAAAACTTGCAATGTAGAGAACAAGAATCTTTTGCGCTCCTACCTTATTTCTTATTACCTATCCCAAGGCATCGTATGGAACTCGTACTATTGATACTAAGCAAAGGATATACTTACATAATACATACATAATTGAAATATTGATTATAATACTTGAAATAAATACTTATACAAATACACATTCATTTCTTCACTCTAATCCACTTCACTAAAAACTCAGCGTCACTATTCTCTGTGACTTTAGAGTTGGGTGGAGACGCGTTTGGTCGCTTTCCTTCAAATACCGGAAGGGGACTCTGGAATCGAGCTTCACCAAGACTTCTCAGCAACTGAGGAACTGGCTATCTTACCTCTTATTGTCGGAACATAACAATGCTATTAACATTGTTATTATGGCGACAAACTTAGGTATTACAGTGATAGCTAGCCAGGCGGACTCAGAAGCCCTACCACCAACTAAACCAGGCAGAAAAACTTCTGATCCCATGGGGAATCGAACCTCGGACTTCCTGGTCGAAACACGGTGGTCGCAACTACTAGACCACGGTGGGATGTGATGTGGTGATGAAACATTAGATTAGAGAGCCATTCCGAAATAGAGGCCTTCCGACTAAAGCCCAACGCTACCCCCTCTCATTTCCCTTGATACGAGCACGGCTATCACCACCGTATAGCGTCTCCGTCGATAAGGTCACGCACCCCTGCCCCCTTACCATGATCGCTCAAAACCATATCAAAATCGCGCTGAGAGCGGGATGGCACTATACGCAGCAAGAGCAGTGTCTGTTTCAATATCGTTTAAGCTTCGCTATATTGTTTTTAATAGTAATATGTATTGATTTTAATAGTATTTAATTATGTATAAATATTTTATGTATCAATTATAATTTCAATATTGATTATGTTTTTCGTGTTATGTACTATGGGTTTGTGTGAAGAGAATAAATGATTAATATTATTATTATACATTTATTTCAAATTTATTATTATTATTATCCTTTATTTTAAACAGTTCTTAAATATACATTTTTTTATAACATAAATATCTTATTATTATTATTATTATAAGCGATCGTGGTTGTCCTAATGTAAGTGTGATGGTGATTGTTGATTTTTTATACTTAATTTAACTATGAAAGGATTAAAATGAATAAATTGTTACATTGAGCTAAGGTATAACCGTTTTATGAAACACTAGCTTTTGCTCGCAGCTTCATTCGCGTGGAATAGTAATTTGGGTAGCTTATTTTTTTACGCAACTCAAACTATCTGCATACTATTTCATATAAATCGGTTCAGCAGTGATTCCCCAAAAAAAAATCCACCCCCCTTTTTACCAGGCAGTAAAAAATAAGGTGAGGATAGTTTTTCTTGCAGAAATCATTCTTTAAGGATAATGAATGATTTCTGCAATTAAAATTATCCCATGTCCTTATTCCTGGGACTCAAATTATCGCTAAACCAAATTGCAATCGATTCATCGATTTAAGCGTGAAGAGGTAACAGACAGACAGACACACTTTTGCATTTATAATATTACTAGTTACTGCTCGCGACTTCGTCTGCGTTCCCTGCACTCATTAAAATTCGGGATAAAAAGTAGCCTATGTCCTTTCCCGGGACTCAAACAATCTCTATATCTTTCATCTCATCCGGTTAAGTGGTTTAGGCGTGAAGAGGTAAGAGAGGGACAGACAGACACACTTTCACATTAATAATATTACTATAGATATAGGTATAAGTATGTGTGCAATATTAAGCTTATTCGACTCATCGCAATTACTCCTTCCACCGCCACGTACCGAGGGATATGTAAAAGATAGCTGATAGGTACGTCGACGCACTAAAATCCGTAGCCAGCAAATATACCACACACATGGGTCCACAGGTCACAGGTAAACTGTATCTCCAGTACGCAGAGAGATCTCAAACTTGATGACTTTATAGGAGTGTTAGATCGGTTATGCACACACGACGGTTGTCGGATTCGAACAAACTTCTTACGCTTTTCATCACGCAGACGGCGCTAGAATAGCGCTCAGCATTAGGTGCAAGACAATGGTTGCTTCCAAATTAATAACAACGAACAATCGCCTCACCCAAACATGATTGGTATTTACCACCCAATTATATTTAGGCCCCGGTCGTCGAGCGTCGGTGGCGCTGTGGACTCGGCACTTGCCTTCCAATCGGGAGGTCGGGGTTCGAGACCCGCCATGTACCAATGTGTTTTTCGTTTCGAATTTCATATATACATTTGTCTGACGCTCCTACGGTGAAGGAAAACATCGTGAGGCAACCTGCATACATCTGCGAAGAAATTCAATGGTTTATGTGAAGTCGACCAATCCGCACTGGGCCAGCGCGGTTGACTAAGGCCTAATCACCCTAACATATGGTAGGCTCGTGCCCCTCGGTGGGGACGTATATGAGCTGTGATGATGATGATGATATGTTTAGTGTTGCCTGAAATCGGTCTTGGTCTTGCAGTCTTGCAAGACTCTTGCTGCAAAACTGAGATCCAGATTGGCCTAATTGTAGCAAGACCAACGACAAGACAGACCCATGCAAGATTTGAGCAAGAATCTTGCTTAAATATTGCATGAGTCAGTCTTGGTGTTGGTCTAGGTCGCGGTCTTGCAGCAAGAGTCTTGGTCTTGCAAGACTCTTGCTGCAAAACTGAGACCAAGATCGGCTTAATTGTAGCAAGACCAGCGACAAGACAGACCCATGCAAGATTTGAGCAAGAGTCTTACTTAAATATTGCATGGGACAGTCTTGGTGTTGGTCTAGGTTTCGGTCTTGCAGTAAGAGTCTCGCAAGACTTCAAGACCGAGACCGATTTTGGGCAACACCAATTATGTTGTTGCTTGAAAATAAAACCCAGTATGGAACAGTATGGATTAGTGTACTGGGGGTCTAATCAAAGTTACAATTCAAAATGATAACGAAAGAAGAAAATGTATGTGAATGATTTCACATCACAAATCATTCTCATACATTAACGTTCGGTATACACGGTTATTTTTTTATCACCTGGAAAATTTTAGGGACGCTTCAAGACACATCCATTATTATATAAAAAATTTAAAAAATGAAATCAAAATTAAAAAATTAATAAAAAAATATAAAAGTCTCAAAAAATGCTGCTCTCAACTAGTGCAGCATTTGTTGGATTTTTTAGAAAATTAATATAAAATTAAGTGAGTTATTTTTTTTATTCATATTTAAAATATTGTAATACCATGTCGTGAAGCCTCCCATAAATTTTCAAGGGTGATAAAAAAATAACCGTGTATAACGTATACTTTGGTTTCAGGCGCCGAAATTCACACGACAATACATTTATTAGGATTTCGAATACTAATTCAGCACGATATAAAATGTAGGTACAACTTAATCCCTTGGCAGCAAAACCCGTGCCGAAGCGTGTTTTTTCTCAAACAATGAAGTTTAATGTCGCTAATTTGTTCGGCAATGAAATTGGAAATATGGTGGGCTTACCGCTAGGCGGCATCTTGTTTTTTGCGATTTCAACGTTGTTTTTGGGGGGACTACAGCAGAATAATTGCACTTATGACTTGAGTATAAAAAAGTAGAGGAAATTTCGTATTAATGTTGTATTTTTGATCGTTTTAAAATATCGTCATTATGTTCTGAGCATAATTTTTTTCTCAGCCGACAGGGAAGCCCTGCCTTCAGCTCACCTGAAGGTAAATGACAATAACACTGAAGATCTAGAGGTATCTTACCTTAATTGTAGAAACATAATAATACTATTAAAATTATAATTATGGCAACAACTTAGATCAAACGCTGATAGCTAGACAGGCAGGCGAGTATAAAAGCTCTTCCAGCAGCCAAACCGAGCAGAAAAACTTCTGTCCCAATTGGGAATTAAACCCGCGACCTCCTGATTAATAACATAGCCTCTAGATCACAGAGGCGGTTCGTACAAAATTCCAAAATTTTCTTTCACCATAAGCCTTTACAGACATTTATTGACATTAAAAAGGGAACAAAATTCAAATTCGAAAAACAAACACATATGAAGCGAATATGAAATTGTAAGTATGTTCGGAAATTGAATAGATTTCATAATTATTGTAGTATAATTGGCCAATTTCACCAACCCTGTCTTAGCTTCATCATCACAGCTCGTATACGTCCCCACCGAGGGGCATGAGCCTACGCTAACTAGTTAGGGCGATTAGGCTTTAGTCAAACCACGCTGGCCCAGTGCGGATCGGTCGACTTCACATACACCTTTGAATTTCTTCGCACATGTATGCAGGTTGCCTCACGATGTTTTCCTTCGCCGTAGGAGCGTCAGACAAATGTACATATTATTATGAAATTCGAAAATTGAAATACACTCAGCATTATCGAACCCCGGACCTCCCAATTAGAAGGTTAAAAAACAAGACACTGACACAAACAACAATTCTTCTTCTATTCTTATTCTATTTAGAAGAATGAAAGATAAATATACATATAATTACATTATGTTACAATAATTATTAAGGAAATATACCTATTAAACTAAACCCTATAGGTATATAAAATAAAACTAATTAAAAACTAAACACACCTTACAAAAAGTATAACCTATAAAAAGAACACGCCATCTAGAATCGGCAAATATTAATAAAACGATTTACGAGTATGTGATATAACTAAAACTAGAATTCCTTAATGGCTAACAATAAAGAATAGAAAATGAATTTGGGACCGCCGAAATATTTGCCCAATAAATTTTGCAGCTAGAACCTTAGGGACGCTTTTCGTAATACCAACAAGGAGCTTGCCATTAACGGCTCTATTACAAGTGCAATAAATTTAGTTTCAGCCTGGAAACTGCAGTTGGTTTTATGGCTGCTGGTATTACATTGTTTGTTGTATGTGATGTTTGCTTTGATTATGACTGTTGGCAGTATGCAGTTCTGGCACTTTGGCTGTATCGCACTAACATAGACATTATACATTAATATAAGTTGGTCCAAAAAGTTCTGATAATATTTACAGCCGGCCTTGGAACCGGCTATAAAAGAGACGTTCTATTTAAAATAATTCTAAGATAGTATATAATAATTCTAATTCTAGTTAGACGTCCCAAGTACAGATTAAAGACCTTAGAGCTTTAGACGTCCATACCTGGCAGGAACTTGTACAGGATAGAGAAAGATGGCGCCTGTTAGTATCGGAGGCCAAGACACATTTTGGGTCGCTGCGCCGACATCTGCTAAAAAAAATCTGCTCAGTACCGTTTCATTTGACACCCAACACGTCATCATTGAAGTAATGGTTTTTTTGACGACTTTTTGTCCTCTAGAAGACTCCATACACAAATGAATATGACGTCACATACTCTATAACCAGCGAATGAGGAAGATGCTTGTTATTCAATTATAATGAGTAGCTTAAAGTTAGTTAAATGAACGTCAGTAATATCTACATACATCCATACCTACATATCCATACATATGGGTAATAATGCTGAAATGCACTATGTTCTCGTACAGGTTCATGCTCGAGATTAGTTCCGTATACGGAACTTTTCAATAATAAACGCTTCGAGAAACTGAAAGCTTGAAAGGCAATGAAAATGAGGTACATAGAATTCTGCGGCTGAATACGGATTGTCCAATGAATGACGCTGCATGAAAGCTCTCAGAGAGACTACTTTCAAGTCTGTAGCGAAAGTTTGAAAATCGTATTTCGTTTTACATGGCTAGAAAGTACTTTAATAGTACGTTACGATATAAGTGCGTTATGGTGGTTATAACTGACGAGGCAGAATTTCAGTCAGAGCCGAAGGAGAGGGCGTAATAGAGTGTGTATAATCAATATACACCCGTGTATCGTACGACGTTTTTCAACACACTTGTGAGGATAAATACTTAATAAACCGAAGTTTTGGATTAAATAATATAAATCATTGTTAATTTGTTGACAAAACTGAATAATGGTATAAAAATAATCGTTTGAAAAATCAATGCAGTTCGTTTATGTCTTTTTCAACACACTTGCTCGTAAAGTGGGTCTAAAATACCTTGCATTTAGACCCGTTATTCAGTATACTAAACAAGAGTGCTTTTCACTTTACATAATCGCACAAGTGCGGTAATCTTAACACGACAAATTCTAATTTGTTCAAGATTGCAAAGTAAATGTATGACCAGTACGCATTCTTAAATTAGTCGCTTAATACTTTTTTTTTAACACGACTTTATGCGGCTGCCAATTGAAAACAAATGAACAGCCTACTACTGGTTACTTAAATATTAAATTAACAGCCACATTTCAAAACAATAAATAATAACTATAACTAAAATAAATTATTAAAAATTCACACAAACTTGTTTTTAAAAAACTAAAATATTCGGTTTATTTAGTTTTGAATTTTGGCTGTTTGGCCTTTTTTTGTTGGCTGTATGAAGATAGCCATGCCCGGGCAGCGCGCGAAAAAAAAAGGCGCGCGACATTTTCCAGCTATTGAAATTTTTTGCCTTTTTGTAGTAATTGTTAATTGATTATCTACAAATATGTGGAGTCCAAGTGAAGAAGAATCCATATTATTAACTCCGCCGGAAATAATTATGGAGACGCAAAGCGCGAGTAATAGTTTGTTGCCGCCAAAGTCAAAGGATAAATATTTGGCGGCATACGATGCTTTCATGCAGTGGAAGATTGACAAAAAAGCGCAGTTATTTTCAGAAAAATATTAATACCACAAGATCATTTATTTTCCTCACAAGTGTGTTGAAAAATGTCGTATTATACACGCGCGCATTGGTCATTACGTACTCTGCTTTCATGTCGCGCTCGCCTGCGGCTCGCGCATAATATCGCCTCGTTCGCAATAACCGATATAGCGCGCTCGTATCATGATGCACTATTATATTACCTCTAGCTTTAATAAAACACTATTTGGGTTATAACACAGTGTGTTTAATGAGCTACTTTATGTATCTAAAACCGGTGAAATTAGAAGTGAGCAAGTGTGTTGAAAAATATTTTATATTCGCAAAACGTCTTGTTCCTATAGAAAAAATGTAAGGGTTTCAGTTGCAGAAAAGAAGCATACGGAAACCACTCCAGTATCGCCTGCGGCGCACCCTTTCTTATTTAAGTGGGTAAAGTTGCAAAGTTTTTAAGTACTTCAAAAAAAATAATGGGCATCGGCTAACTTCGTGTTTCCGAAGATGACCGACATCTTTCAGTATATTATTATCTTCTTCTTCTTCTCTTATATATAAAAATGAAACGCTGTGTGTTTGTCTCGCAAAAACTCTGAAACGGCTCGTCCGATTCTTACGAAATTTTTAGTGTGTATTTGGATTGGTCCAAGGAAGGTTTAAACGTAAAGTTGGACTCGGTAGGTGGCGCTGGAATCGGACAGGACAGCGTCTGCTGGGCCCACTAGTACTCGAATATTATATAATGATACGCTCGTATGATTTTAAACGATTTTTAGGCAAAACTAGGGCCATGGGTGGAGGGTAGTTTTGGCCCTCTGAACATAGCACTGTGCTACGTTGACGCTCCGAAATCGTACTGCATTGCATATTATATCCTCCTAATGTGAAATGCAAGAAAACCCTTTTTTAACTCCGGATGGAAAAAGAGGAGTGTTATAAGCTTAGCATGTGTGTGTCTGTTTGTAGCATCATAGCTCGCAAACGAATGGACCGATTTTGATGCGTTTTTTTTTCAACGCTATCCTGTACTCAGGGACTCCCCAGAAGATAGAACGACTGAACTGTTACTGAAAACTCATCTTTAGTGACGCGAAAATAATGCAAGCAATGTACAGTGAACTGCGAATTATATCGTCGATTGCAATGGCACGAAGTAGCCTCTCTATAGCGAACGGAAAATAGGTAGTGCGAGTCACAGTAGCTTCGGGGAAGGTAACAAAATGGAACACGTTTTCGCGGGAGCAAAATCTTTGGACGTGATTTTCGTGTACAGTCGGCGAAATAAGCTATGTTTACTTGTTTACCTACCTACGTATCATGGTCAAGTCACACTAGCGAGATAATTTTTATCTCAATAATAAACTACTTTTTCAAAGAAATTGATATAAGTGCTCGTAGCTATGTAATGAACCCACGTTTTATAAGAAATGGTAAAAAATATGGTCAAAATGTGTGTTATTTTAAATAAATATTGTTTTTATTTATATTACATACCGGTGGCATCGAAAAGAAATTCGATGACTAATACTGATTGTCAAAAAAATCATAATCACAAAATATTCTTTCGTCTGTAGTTCAAATTTTTTACCTACTCTTAAACGCATTTCAACGGTTTACGAGTATTTGGAAAAATAAATGACGTTAAAATATTGTTTCATTACAACCTTTTTACACACTTGTCCATTATTATTTTTATAGACCGTTAGCTGCAGTTCGCCCTTACAGCGTCACCTTACTCAAAACAAGGCGAGAATTTTACAGTAGCATTAATTTTGCGCTTTGTCAAATATTAATTTGCAGTACCTAGGTATCAATTTAAGCTAAAACTAAATCAAACACCATTTTATTATTAACTTTACAAACCGTAACATGTTATTTTCTAATAAGTAGTCTTTTTCTTAGTGACAGAAAACACAAATTACCTCATCACCATTTCTTCCAGGTTACTTCAGCCACAGCTCGCCTACAGCTGGGCATAGACCCCAAATATTAGGGCCGTTTCCAACGATGCTTCCGCAGCATCGTTGGAAACGGCCCTAATATTTGGGGTGCGGAATTGCGGAAGTGCGGTGCGGAATTGCGGATTACGTAGATTCAGGGACATTATTTCTTCTTGTCCTTGTAACTCTTTGCTATTCTTTATACCTCTTCTGTGTTGTGTAGTGAACGCTGTGCTACGGTTGTGTTGGACTTATTTCGCCTGCACATCGCAGTCAAATACTTATAATGGACTATTGTTTTCATAGTGACTAAATACCACCATTAATACACATATACGGCCAAACCATGATCATTTAAAACAAGGTTAAAACAATGTGTAAGCAAAAACACCGCTTTCGCAGCGAATAGTACTATTGCAGCGAATAGTACAATTGCAGCATATAGCGTTATTGCAGCGTTCTGCGGTATTGGATCGTATATCGTTATTGCAGCGTATAGCGCTATTGCTGCGAATAAAGCTATTGCACCGTATAGCGCTATTCCAGCGTATAACGCTATTGCAGCGTATAGCAACAATGGAATTTAATTAAATGTATTAACATCTCTCATGTTCGATAAGTAGGTCCTTATTACCCCCAAATGGGGCATGTAGGTGACCAATTAGCGCTGGGGTGCAAGGGGTTCCAAATACCATCTATCGGGACCCAAGCCAACCTCACCTGCACGCGGTGCACCCTGCTCTATAACAGACGAGGCTCTGGCGCTCCCCACCAACCCGCACTGGGCCAGCGTGGTGGAAGATGCCCCCCCCCCCCCCCATGAACCCAAACCTTAAACAAAGGCCCCAAGTGCCCGGCGGTTCTGGAGGTGACGGACGTCGGCGCGGTACTGGGACCTGGGGTGCAAAGAATCCCCGGGCGGCGGAGATCCCCCGTCAGACGACCTTGGCCCTGGCCTCATAATTATAACGCGCGCACACTGCGGACCGAGGAGAAGCTGCTGGAACTCGAAAAGGAATTGAGCAGGATTCGCTGGAGTATAGTGGGACTGTCCGAAGTCCGAAGAGAGGGCGAGGACACGATGGTTCTCAAATCCGGCAACCTGCTCTATTTCTGGGAGGGTGAAGACCTGTCCCAACGTGGTGTCGGATTTATCGTCCACAAGTCTCTTGTGAACAACGTTGTACAGATCGGAAGTGTGTCGAATAGGGTGGCGTACCTTATACTCAGAATTACCAAACGGTATTCGCTGAAGGTCATACAGGTATACGCCCCGACCTCGAAACATTCCGACGAGGAAGTGGAAGCTATGTATGAGGACATTTCTCGGGCAATACATGCTTCCAAGACTCATTACACCGTTGTCATGGGAGACTTCAACGCAAAGCTAGGCAAGCGCGACGATAGTGAGTTGAAAGTGGGGCGATTTGGAGCTGGAATCCGGAATTACCGTGGTCAAATGCTAGCCGATTACATGGAGAGAGAGGGACTCCATATGATGAACTCTTTCTTCAAAAAACGGCTGCATCGAAAATGGACCTGGAAAAGTCCGGATGGCGTGACAAAAAATGAGATTGACTTCATCATGTCGACTAAGACTCGCTTATTCAATGACGTCTCAGTGATCAATGCGTTTAACACGGGAAGCGATCACCGAATGGTGAGAGGCGCATTGAACCTTAATGTAAAAGCTGAGAGGTATCGACTGATGAAGTCAACCCTCCGTCCTGGAGCCATCCAGATCCAAAACCCCGAGCGCTTTCAACTCGAATTGCAGAATCGGTTCGCTTGACTGGAGGATTGCACGGATGTGGACACATATAATGACAGGTTTGTGGAAACTGTTCTTACGGTGGGTTCGAAGTTTTTCAAACCCAGCCGTACCAAGCAAAGGAGCAAGATCTCAGAGCCGACAATTAAGCTGATGGAAGAAAGGCGTGGGATGGGTCTGCAGTCCTCTGAAGATGCTCGTCGGCGACTCAACAAACAGATCTCGAAGTCTCTGACTCGCGACATACGCCGATTTAATACAGAACGTATTAAGGAAGCCATCGAGCGGAACAAGGGCTCCAAAGTGTTCGTAAGAGATCTGTCACTTGGTCAGAGTCTGCTGACGAAGCTGAAGACAGAGGACGGCAGAGTTGTCACGCCTCGACCTGAGCTTATGGCTGAGATTGAACGCTTTTATGGACAGCTTTACACAACATCGCAGGCACCTGTCATTCAGGCTACAGACCCTAGAGCCAAATTGATCCGGCATTACACCGAAGACATCCCGGACGTCAGCCTGTACGAGATTAGTGTGGCTCTCAAACAGCTAAAAAACAACAAGGCACCGGGTGATGATGGAGTTACAGCTGACCTTTTGAAAGCGGGTGGACTACCAGTCCGGAAAGCGCTGCAGAGGCTATTTAACTCCATCATACTCGAGGGCATTACGCCTAAAGCATGGCACGGGGGTGTGGTGGCACTTTTTTTCAAAAAGGGCGACAGGGCCCAGTTGAAGAACTACAGACCCATCACGATCCTGAGTCATGTATACAAGCTGTTCTCGAGAGTCATCACGAATCGTCTCGCGCGCAGGTTTGACGACTTCCAGCCTCCCGAACAAGCCGGATTCCGTAAAGGCTATAGTACCATAGACCACATTCATACGCTGCGGCAGGTTATACAGAAGACCGAGGAATATAATCTGCCACTATGCTTGGCGTTTGTGGACTATGAGAAAGCCTTCGATTCTGTCGAGACCTGGGCCGTGCTTAGGTCACTCCAGAGGTGCCAAATAGACTACCGGTACATCCAAGTGTTGAAGTCATTGTACGGAAACGCCACTATGTCAGTCCGCCTTCAGGACCAGAACTCGAAACCAATACGACTTCAGCGCGGTGTGAGACAAGGAGACGTTATATCGCCGAAGCTGTTCACAGCTGCGCTGGAGGATGTATTTAAGCTTTTGGACTGGAGAGGACTCGGCATCAACATAAACGGCGAGTACATGACTCACCTTCGTTTTGCCGATGATATCGTGGTCATGGCTGAGACCGTGGAAGATCTAGGCACAATGCTCGAAGACCTCTGTAGAGTTTTCCAACAAATGGGTCTTAAAATGAACATGGACAAGACCAAAATTATGGTGAATTCCCATGTAGTACCCACTCCTGTGAAGGTTGGCGGCTCTACACTGGAAGTTGTTGACGAATATGTTACCTGGGACAAATAGTCCAGCTCGGTAAGTCCAACTTCCAGAAGGAGGTAAATCGACTAATCCAACTCGGCTGGGCAGCGTTTGGGAAGCTACGCAGCATATTCTCGGCCAATCTACCGCAGTGTCTTAAGACGAAATTCTTCAATTCGTGCGTGTTGCCAGTGATGACGTACGGAACTGAGACGTGGCCGTTTACAATGGGTCTCATCAGAAGGCTCAAACTCACTCAAAGGGCAATGGAGAGGGCTATACTCGGGGTTTCTCTACGCGATCGCATCAGAAATGAAGAGATCCGTAGAAGAACTAGAGTCGCCGACATAGCCCAAAGAATTGCAAACCTTAAGTGGCAGTGGGCAGGACACATAGCTCGCAGGACTGACGGCCGTTGGGGCGGAAAGGTCCTTGAGTGGCGGCCGCGTACCGGGAGACGCAGCGTTGGTAGGCCCCCCACAAGGTGGACCGACGATCTGGTGAAGGTCGCGGGAAGCCGCTGGATGCGGGAGGCGCAGGACCGATCGGTTTGGATATCCCTGGGGGAGGCCTATGTCCAGCAGTGGGCGTCTCTTGGCTGAAATGAATTGATGAAATCGTCATAGTCGTAGAATAGGGTCGGATCTGACAAATGTTAAACTTTACAGGGCAGCCATTTCAAATAATTATAGTAGATTTTTTCACATAACTTTTTTGTTTTTAAACCTGTGATTATAAAAATTGGCATAGATGCTAAACATATGGTTTACTTAAATATGGAATAAACGTAAAAACTTAAAATTATATAGTTTTCCCGAAAAATCACATGCTTCATTTTATTTTGGAGTCAACACAGTCACATAGTCACAGTCACATAGACATTGTTCTTGGGAATGTTCCCGCCTAAAGAATGACGAATGTTACTTACCGATCAGGTTCTTCGGACTTACTGCGTAATATTTTGGCGGATGTGTTTAAGAATATAAAAGTATTTATTATTTTGAACGAATGAGTAACTATGTCGGCAGGTGGTTGGTATGTAAATAGGTAAGATGGGGTAAGTAGGGGGTATCTTAAATAAAACACTATTATTTCACCTCTTTTTTAATCAATATAATCAACACCAAGCTTGAATAAAGTAATAATCAACAGCATTATTACCAAGAGAAATTATAAAGTTAATAGCTATTTGGACCTAATTTTACTTCCTTTTTGGTAAATAATCAATATAAAACTTAAACATTAATCGTTTATTTCCAAAAGTATGGTATCACAATCATTTTTATTGGTATTCATATAATAATTGTAACAATAAATGTGAGGTAGGTAGGTAGTAATATCATTAAATAAATCTTACAATCACAACATTCGAGATCAAAATATTAATAAGTATTAATATGTTTTCTAATTAATCTATGTAATTAATCAAAGTATAAAAAAATCTATTAGACAATATTCAGTCAGATTTATTGTCATCACCAGAAACATTTCGTCCATGAGCTAAACTTCTGAAATAATTATGATATTTGGTAGGTATTATTGCAGAATCGCAAAGACTTATAAGATCCTTGTATTTCTCATTACTGATTGGGATTGGACTCAAATAAGCTTTTTGTAACGTTGGAGTATTGTAATTTCTAGTCTCCTTTCGAAGTACAAGGGTCATATAATCATCAGATAAATCATATTTGTACCGGATTTTATTGCTCTGAGTCCCATCAACACAAACTTCTTTTATTCCTGTCCAAGTAACTTTGTTGTTAGCCGTATTTTTAACCCAGTTCTTATTTTTTAGCTGATCTTTAAAATCAAATATTAATGATTGATTTACGTATATTACTTCATAAGAATCACCTGTTACTTTAGCCCAACGGACAAGTAATTTCCATTCATCTGGTGTATAAATCGTTTTATGCGCAGCAGCTCTTTCTATCACACTGTGGACAGAGTCCCCCTCGTTTTGTGTGTGGCCCTTTTCAAGGAATCTATGAGTTATAGTTATATCACATTCTTTAGCTACTTGGGCATACATATTAAATACTATGCGATTTCGATTCTGGCCTGCGCAGTTGTCTGACCAGAATCGAAACTCTTTCACACCCTTTGATACAAACTTCTGTATGAAGTGATAAACGCAACTGGCTACTTCGTTGGCCCCGCGTTTAGCAACACCTTCATCCCACATATAGCAATAGCCTTGTTTACCAACCATATCGAATATGGTGAAGTTATAGCACGACAGCTTTCGCTTGTAATATAGTACACTGATTTGCCCATGAGGACACGACAAAACCTTTTGGAAATCAAAGGTAGCACAAACGATGCGTCCGTTAGGATTAATGGCATCATTTTTATCATTTTGTTTCAATGTTCTAGATAGTTTTTTACTGTTTAAATGGTTTGAATACTGATCTCTAAGCTCGTCAGACGGATTTTTGTTTGAAACTATGACACTGATCACAAGTATCCTTTTTGGGTAAATGAAAACTCAGATTAAAATGAGTATTAACTATGTCCCTATACTGTCTAAGACTAGAAGCTGAATTTGAGTAATTATTAAGTTCAAGCCATTGTGTGTATAAATTGAACATGCGAGCTATGCTTAAGTCACCGTCTAAATACAGTCTTTTGGACGCTGCTCTATTATAATGAGACTCTACCGGTGCAAATGAATTAACGTGGGCACAAACTGACTTTACCATTTCATCGTCAACAATCCGATTATGATACTTATGTTTTCCTCTCATGTCCTTTTCAACTAAAGTGCTTCCGTCATATTTAGACCAAGCTGTCCAAACTAACCTTTCACTAATCGAATATGTACCTAAAAACATGGTTTTACAAACCTCTACTTTTGAAGAGCCCTTTGGTAAAAAATACTTGTAAGTGAATTGGCGATTATGCTTTAATTCCCTTTGAAGACCTCTTTTCTTCTTCTGTTTTGTAGTATAATTAGCAACATGCAACCATTGTTTCTCACGATCACCTAATTTCCAAAACTTTTCAAAATATGCATCCTGTCTTTCATCGAGGGTCAAAATAGTGTAACATTTATTCCTACAAGTGCAAGGTCTACCTATAGTTTTTGCTGGAATAATAATGCCCTTTTTAGAGGAGTATTCTTTTCCTGCATTCATTAAGCGCTTTCTTTTAACTTCTTCCCAATTATCATAATTTCGGACACGTTTTTTACCTCTACAACGAATAAGAGGCGCTGGAGACGACTGACATGAAGTTGACGATTGACATGTTGTGCTGATCGATGGACAGTAGCTAAAGTCTTCACAATCGTGAGCGGGACAAAAAAAATCAGAGCATATTTCGTGGTTTTTTTTTTGGTGATGGCATAGGTGTTAGTCCGTTATTGTCAACAGCCGGTGTAATCGGTCGAGGGAAAGGTGACAGATCTGGTATTAAGTTAGACGTATTTAAAGGAGTTAGGGCTGAGCTGAAATTTAAAAGGGATGCGACACCATGCTGATTTTCTTGCAGGAGTAAATCTGGTGAAGATGTGTTATGATACACGGCCATAAAAGGATCTTCAATAACACAATTAGGTGATGGTATGTTCGTGTTCATAATATTTTCATGTGTTGATTCCATGACTTGGCTTGTTCTGTGCACGTCGTCTGAAAACACGTCCTCATAAATGTCGTTCATCTCTTCTATAACTTTGCGTGCTCCTGCGGATAGTGGTGAAAGGCATTCTGAAAAAATATTACTTATTATATGTAAATATAAATATTATTTCAGTTAAAATTCGCAAAAAACCGTAGGACCATTTACAATAAAAAGATTGAAAAGTATGAAAAGTAAAAAAAATACTTATTTTTACTCATACAGGTAAATAGATTCCTACGTCAAGATGATAATATCATAGAAAAATATATGAAATATATATTAATTACCATTATTTTCAGTAGAATAAAGAAGGAAGTGAATTTAGTCCTAAGAACAAAGTGGTATGATCAGATACGACCTTTAAACAAAAAAGCGTGTCCACAGAATATCGTCGGTTATGATCATGCGTTACTAGCATGTCCATAGAAAAATGTAGTGTAGTTACATATAACTTGGAAATTGAAATTGTGAAATATATTTAAACAATCAACTGAATATTGTAACACCATCACCTAGCAAATATTATATTAATATTAAGTGAATTTTTAATTGATTTATGATTTTCCGTAGAAAACCGACGAATAGTCACAACCGACGCTTTTTATATTTACAAGGCTAAATTGTATAAATACTTGCATTAAATAATACAAAACACTTAAACAACAGTAATTAACTTACCTGGAGTCCCTGGTATGCAGTCCTCCTCATCTGTGCCCTCTTCATGAGTACAATTCCTATTTTGTGCATATTTGTTGGTTTCTTCTACAAGTTTTAAAATTAGCTTTGAACGTCCACTCTTCATTGTGTTACACCTTTTAATACTAATATACTTTTAATGCTTAAAAACAAAGATAAACCGGTCGTTTATCTTTGTTTTTAAGCAAAAAAACTAAAAGTAACTGCAAAAAATTACTATCCGCTGGCGCGCTTCAGAGTGTTCGACGAACAGTGATGATTGCGCGGATTCGACAGGAGCAGGAGGGGGCGGCGGAAGATACCCGCGCGACCGACAAAGTCGAGTATACACAAGCGATATTTTACTATGAGCGTTTATCAAATCCGTCAGTTTACTGACTGATTAATTTGAAATCTAAAATACATATAATTTTTTCTTTTGTGCAGGTATAATTTTTGGACAATATAGTACCCAAATATAGTAAAAAATGAATTTTGTATTTTTTTAAAAACCGACATTATTCTACGATCATGACGAAATGAAAAAATTTGCGCTCTAGGGTAATAATGTAGCTAGAAAAGCCCTAGGGCTGTAAGTAATTTATTGCCAGTATGATGGTTAGATGTACGCGAACTTTTTGAAATAGTAAAGTGTTTTTTTAATTACTTAATAATGTAGCTTGGAAAGCCCTAGGGCGGCCTAGGGCTTTCCAAGCTACATTATTACCCTAGAGCGCTAATTGGTCACCTACAAGCCCCATTTGGGGGTAATAAGGGCCTACTTACCTCACAATCGAGATGTAAAGCAGAGTAGTTAGCTCGGGTGTAAGCACCAATTGCACCCTCGAAATATAGGATCAGATCTAATTATCTCGGGCTGCAATTGATGCCTTACAGCCCTTAGCTACTAATCTACTATTAACACATCAACATACATACCCACATCATGTCAGTACTGGTCGCCAGGACTGTAAAGGACCTAAACTACTAATGTAAAGTCATGACGTGTATTCTCCCAAATGTTTTGTAACTTTTCTCATTCATCGATACACATTTTCAACAAGTTCAAGTTCTATCAAGCTTTTGCGAATAACACTTTTTGTTTTAGCTAAATATAGCGGCGAGTCTTAATTCCCAGAAAGTTAATTTCACGTTTCGTCCAATTAAGTATGACTATCAGCATTGAACTAGATCGTGACGTTCGTTTTGTTATGTAAGTACCGAATGGTACTTATATAAATATTTAACGTATAGTACTTCCTTGTCATTTCACTAGTTCTATTTTCAAGGTGAGGTGCAGGGGTTCAAAATCATTGTTTTAGTTCGCTTGGCTATCTGCCAGCATTTGTCACAAAACAACAATGTTAACGGTATTATTATGTTCTTTTATCTTCGGCTAATCGTCACCTACCATCCGGTAAAAAATAAAAAAATAAAATCGTTTTATTGCAGCCAAAAAAGCCATAATGTAAAATATAGTAAAAATTAAATAAACAAAGCACAAATTCACAATTAAATTAATGCAAAATAATTAAAATAAAATAAAAATACATTTTACTTATGCAAAATTCGTCCTATGTATTGCAAGGAATTGCAACTGTCATTTTTGTTTCCGTCCATGTATACAGAAATCCAAGGTTTAAAGATTGGATTTCTTACATCCTCAGAGATAGCCATTAGAATTTTGTTTCCGGAGCGGCGCAACCGGCTCCAAAAAGATGCAATAAGCGATCTTATTATTGCGAAAAAATCGGGAACTCCCGCTTCCCGGTAAGACGACGCTTGATCTTCGTCATCGAAGGTCGTAAGTAGAAAAGAGCATCAAAAATGGTTTTAACTCAAAACCAGGCAGAAACTCGGTGCTGAGTCAACTGCGTGAGTAGCTCTGTCTCCTCCGGTTCGCTCGAATGAGTACAAGCCAAACCATCTTTAGTCAATCTGCTCCGACCAGTTCAAACGGATTGCTAGACGTATCGACCAACCGCAGATGACTAATGACATTACACCGGTCTTTGTCAAAGGAAAACCGATTGGATTGCACGCGGAATTCACATAACTGATTGCAATTACATTAGACGCTACAGTGAATTATAATGTATTTGTTTTAAAGCTTATACATCAACTGTGAGTTTATTACATTTTACCAGCTCTCGCCTGCGACTTCGTCTGCATGGAATAGCTTTATCACGATTTCGATTATATTACGCATTCTCTAGAAAAATATTTACCATTCGTGATAAAAAAGGTCGTTAGTTTCTGTACAGAGTACTGCCCTCTTCTGTGGGACGGGTCAGTCTGATACCAGCTGGAAGCCTTGGACTTCATAGACAAGCGAGCTAGAAAATTGATCGGTGATGAGCCACTTGTATCTAAAAAGCTTCAGAGCCTCGAACATCGCTGTCTAGTCGCAAGTCCTGCATTCTACAGGTTGCATTTTAGCGAGTGTACTTAGGAATTGCACAATTTAATACCACCAGCACCATTCCACCATTGCACAATCCAATGTGGAGAAGGTCTAGTCGACATTCCACCCATTCGTATCAAGCGATTCGCTTTCTCATTCATCATGCGAACTGCGAAGCTATGAAACGACGTGTTTTCAATCCTTACATACATTATGTACATTATAAATGCAAAAGTAACTTTATCTGTCTGTGTGTTACGTAATCACGCCTAAGCTACTGAACCGATTTAGATAAAATTTGCTATAGACAAAGTTTGAGTCCCACGAAAGGACATAGAATAGCTTTTATCGCAGACATCACCCTTTAAGGGATTTTTTTTAATAAATGGAGTCTATAATGAAAGAGATGATGTTAAATATGGCGTCCCGACTGGGTCAGTGTTTGGGCCTATAGGTTTTATTATATGTTTTAATAGCATGATAAATGTAATTAAAAATTGTAAGCCATACATGTACGCCGATGATACTTGTTTAATGTATAGTGGAACGAATGTCGATGAAATTACACAAATAATGCAAATGGATCTCGATAATGTTGTGAAATGGACACATGATAATGGCATCATCATAAATGTGGAGAAAACAAAATGTATGTTAATTGCGAGCCCATACAATAAATCTTTAAAATGTAAAAGAATTGAGATTAGAGGCCATACATACGAGTGTCTGCACCTAAGCCTCAATAAAAATGTAAACTGTCAATTTAAACACATTAAACAAATCAACAGCTATAAGAAGTTAGGCATAACTGTCGACAGCCGCTTTTCGTGGGACATACATATAGACAATACTTCACTACAATACTACTTAAAGCTGCGTTCAGTTTTGGGGATATTACATAATCTTAAATATGCAGTAAGTCGGGGGATATTGTATATGCTGTATTACTCTCTTGTAGATTCACTAATAAGTTATGGAATGGGTGCTTATGGACTGACATTCCCTGTACACTTAAACAAAATTAAGGACCTGCAAATAAGGTTTCTAAAACTATTATGTAATAAAAAAGAAAAGGATAAATTAAATAAAGAGTACATAAAATTATTTAAAATTTGAAATAAAGATAATTGAAAATAAA
The DNA here is from genome assembly GCA_963935595.1 of Schoenobius gigantellus. NCBI lineage: Eukaryota > Metazoa > Arthropoda > Insecta > Lepidoptera > Crambidae > Schoenobius > Schoenobius gigantellus. The sequence goes on along the minus strand of OZ012562.1, from coordinate 17,312,448 downwards.
GTTAAATTAATGTTATTACTAGAGCAAAACAATAAAAATAATAACAAAAAAAAAACATAAGCACCCGATCCGAAAAGTTTCGCATAATCGAATATACGAAGTGCCTACATATACAAACTACTTTGGTAAGCGTACAAGGCAGTGGCTTGTTCCTACACTGCTTAATGAACTACCAGAGAAGATAAGTACTAAAATACTCGTAGATTGCGTTTCACGATGCTTACTTAAAAAAATACTTAAAAACACTATTTGTCCATGTGTCCTTAGGTGACATCCCTACTTGTATTTGCAGACATCTTGAGTATATTCAGGATGTATGCACTTACAAGGTTAACATGTTTTCTTTTAATTTTTGCTATGTTCTGACGTCAATAGGCGTCAATAGGTGTCTGCCTATGTTCAATAATGATTTTTAATTTGAAGAGAGTGATGTTAAAATACGGTCCTTTAAAATAAGGTTTTTGTGTATGCGTATGTGTGTGCGTGTGTGTGTGTGTGTGTGTGTGTGTGTGTGTGTGGGTGTGTGTATGTATGTGTGAGTGCGTGTGTGAGTGTTGTGTCTGTCTGCTTGTATGAGATGTTATGACGATTCGTTGCTGCGTGGGTTGTGTGGTTGGTTTATGCTTGTCTGTTAATGGAATACGAATATGAAGTACTTATACGTTAATAACATGTAATATTTAATAAAAATTATGCAAAGTTAAGTAGGTTTAGTGTATGGAAATGCGTCCACGGGGATACTGCCGACAAACTGTTGCACAGTTTGGCAGGATTAATTTTTAAGTTATTTGTAAAAAATACTTACATGTAAAAATAAATTTAAAAAAAAAGGTATAAAAATATGCAATGCTAACTCATATTCCAAAAATCTCTAGATATTTCAATCAAGCAATAATCAAATAATTTAAATGTTTCTCCAAAATTAACCCTAACTGTAATTAAATACTCATACTTGCCCAACTGTGAAGTGTTATTGAACTCCAGATTCTACATATCACCCAGAATGTACATTTTGCTTATAAGCACAGCAAATGTCTTCGTGAAATATTGCAAAGACGAAATGCCGTTGAACTGACTCATCAATCATCCGGTTTACAAGGGGTGCTGCTTAAAATAATTTTAAACATATACATTATTGCTAGAATTGTCTCGAGAGTTTCAGTAAGCCCTTTGTTTGTTTTAAAAACATGGCGGATTTGAAAAGTGATTTATTGTCGGAGATACGGGCAAAACTTTAAGACAATGTTTTCATTATTTTAGACAAAACGGTTGGACTAATTTGATGGATGCAGCTGAGTTTTAGCTAAGTGAAATCGCCAAAAATAGTACCATGCAAATTGTTTTTGAAGTCAAAGTTGAAGGTGGAAGCGAGCTTTACCTGGACTCCTCAACAACTGAAGAACTGGCTATCTTACCTCTAATTGTCGGAACACAGCAATGCTATCAACTTGTTTTTATGGCGACAAACTTAGGTAAGTCGACGGTAGCTAGCCAGGCGGGCTCAGGAACCACCAATAAAACCGAGCAGAAAAATTTCAACCCCCATGGGGAATCATACCCGGGCCTCACGATGAACGTCCGATGGTCTCAACCACTAGACCGGTTGAAATATTCACCAGCTGGGTGCTACAACCATGTCCTTTGTTTTCAGGTAGGTCATAATTAAGCGCTCTACCCTCAACTTATTTATTAATCCGCTACTACTACAACTCACTGCAAAGTCACTTTGTCACATTTCACTAATTGTATATGTGACCCTTTGGCTCCATATGCGTCTATCGTAAATCTATTCGTGCCGAAGCTTCGGACGTTTTGTACGCTAAAAAGTTATCGCATATATACTGTGGTCCCATTAGCGGCTTCGTCATTTTGCACAAACTATCGTCCAATAAGTAATCGTGCAATAATCCAAGATGGTCGAAATTTCTAGACGCTTAATTATAAACGACGAATTTCTTTACTTCTACATGTATTCTAATAATTTTATGATGCATTTATCCATCCTCCATTTTATCACATTTACTAGAGTCATTCGCACACGTCTTTAACAAATGAAAGCAACCGCCGAAATGAACAACGCTAGTGAGACCACGCAACGCGAATAGTTAGCGCGCTAAAACCCTTTGATGTACCGCCACACGCCCGCTAACGCATACGAAGTCCGAATATTCGCGACGATAGCCGAATATGACTGGTCCCATCTGCGTGTATCGCGTCATAGTACGAAGCTTCGGGACGATAGGCGCATGTGGAGCCACGACATTAGAGATGCAACGAATAGTGATTTGGCCGAATACCTAATATTCGGCGACGCTCTCGGCCGAATAGCCGAATATTCGGCGGCCGAGTATTCGGCTGTTGCCAAGCGGCAGATCCGTGTGTATAAAGATAAATCGCGAGAAGCGTACGTTATATATGACCTGTCTCGATGCAGGGTCCGCGGGGGCGACGGGGCGGGAAGTATTTACCTACTTCATTTGCGTGCTGATCTTGTCGCGATTGCGTTTTATATTTTTGTGATTCCAGATTTCTTGATTTATTAATTCATAATAATATTATTTTAAGTACGAGCAGTAAAAAATGGCTTCAGCAGACAAAAAGTCTCCAATTTGGAGGCAGATCTTGTGTATATGATGAAGATAAACGAAAAGGGCATTATTTTTTGTTAATTAATTTTAAATATTAACATTACTTAATTAACTTTCTAAATAAATGCTCGAAGTTCTAAATAAATACTTTTTTGATTGAAATGGTTACGTCCTTATTTTCACATATTTTGGTAGGTATTCGGTATTCAACCGAATATAGTCACTATTCGGCCAAATATCTAAAAAAATGGCATAGTAGGCAGTCATTTGGTATTATCGATCTCCAATGATATCATCACTATGGCATAATTTCAATGTCATCATGATATAATGAAGGAATGGTGAAAAATCCGACCGAAAATCTTATGACATATTTTGCACTATGATTTCATAATTGAAAACCATGAGATCGGTAGGTAATAGGCCTGCTGGTTGGAGCCGATTGTCAGCCGCATGATGGCTCCTCTACGATGGGCCAGCCCGGACCTTGCGAGATGGTAATATATTATCTGTTTATTATAAGGTATAACGATGTAAACTATCTTGATAAGGTATAGTATCTTAAGTAAACTATCTTGATATATTTCCAGTATGAAAATTTCATGTAACAATGATGAAACAAGTATGGAGCAAAAAAAACGAATGATTATTTTCTTAGTAAAAGCAGAGTTACAACGGTGTGGTAACCCCCAACTTTTGTTAATCTTCGGGTTGGTTCTTTCAAGAGTTAGCAACCTTAGATGGAAGGACCACAACCACAGAATAGATAACAAATCTAGTATGGCGCAGAGCAGGCGACAACATCCTGAAGATTCCACAAGGAATGGCGAAATTCGTCGAAACTAAGTATATCCATGTTGATGTGGTACTAATTAGTGATACTCCCTTGTCGCATGCGATTGTAGGAGGGCGGGCGGTGCCACATTAGCCTTCGTAGCTGAACTCCTTAGTTAGTATAGTACCCACTACTGACATCTGTGTCGGAAGTTTTGCTATCCACATGCACATACTTAGTATTATTTGGTTTTGCTTCGCGACAACACAAGCTGAGCCGAGGTCCTGATTGATCTAATATTTGTACCTTTATGTTGTTACTTTAAATGTTATCTATGTTTTTGTTAAGTGTGTAAATTACCATCTGTTCATGTTATGTATTTGTACTTTGTCTTGGGTTAATAAATGTTTATCTATATCTATCTATCTATCTCTATCTCTAATGGACTTTCGAAAAATAACGCCTAATACCATTTATTGAAATTATCTTCTTGTCTCATTTTTGATTGTATTGTCAAATCCGATTATGCAGGAACCGGAAACCAGAACGGTGTTCAAGAATAGGTAAAAAAAATATTTAATGATCAAAAGACGAAGCAATAAAATAGTATTAACGGTATCAATGAGAAATGATTTTATAGGATGATATTTCACAAAGTAATTTACATTTCAATTATTTTCTTGTGATTGAAATTAATAGTGTAATTGTAGGTATAATTTTTTATTAATAAATACAATGACATACATCTTTCTACATCTATGTATATAAATGTTTTTCTTTTATAATCTCGAGTGTAGGTATCAGTACCAGTTTAAATTATTATGAGCACATAAATTTAAATTATTACCTATACATGTTACACTATGTTTACACTATTAATTTCACTCACAAAAAAATTGCTGAAATGTAAATTACTTTGTGTAATAATATCCTGTAAAATCATTTCTCATTGTGGCCGTTAAAATACGATTTCCTTCATTATTCACAGTGAACCCACATTTATTCGTTTGATTAACGTTGAAAATTTCCAGATTAATGCCTAATTAGTGCTTTGGGTTATTATAATTCGACGTCCCGGCCGTGCCCCATTAACCATGGTCGGCCACGTTCCCCGTTTGTTGCGGGATAGTGATGTGCACTTTCAATATCGATTTAAGTTAAAAATATGAAATACACTTTATAATCACCTTCTTGGTCTAGTCAGCTTAGCCCCTTGATATTGTAATACATTATCCCACGAAAAAAGGGAGGGAAACAGCTTCAGCCCAAAAGATACAAAAAATGGACATCCCAATCGTCCATCCATGGTAAGTAATCCATCCAGCTCTATTTTTAATCATTCGTCAAGCGTTCAGTGCTCGTCAAGCATCGCCTGCGATTAATTTCCACTGATTTATTTTTTGTTTTCTCAACGAGCGCTTAATGCCAAACGAATATCTCAAAAAACAGGGCCCCAGGGGTCCAGTTATACTCAAATTTACAGCCGAACTGAAACGGGACCGTTACAATACAATCGATCGTACACCACGGTCTTTTTCTGGTTTACCATCAATGCAGTATAAATACATTATCGATAATTGTAAGAACATCACTACGAAGTACGTTTAATATTAATTATATTTATGCAGCACCAATTTGAAGCAGTGATGCGTGCACCACGCGCGGTTGCACGATGTTCTACGATATTAGTAAATTATTATTTGCTTGTGGTTTTGACTAAATAAGTGTAGTTAATGGAATATTAAAGGCGTGCTCGTCGCAAAATTTCTGTGCACACTCTCGTACAATTATCATGATTTTTTTGCACATGCGGTCAGTCCAGGTATCAAAGCAAATATTTTACAAACATCACTGTAGGTATATAACAAATTTTATTAATAAAATCAATAAAAGAAATAATTCACCTCGACCAGTACTTAACCAGTGTTTTCAACAGATACGGTATCATACGAAACAGTTCATATACGTCCCCACCAAGGGGCTCTAACCTTTTTTGGGAGGGGGAATCTCTTTACGATTCGACAAGGGACTGAAAGCTGACAAGGCCGCCCCGAGGATATGCCATTGGACTCGGGTATAAACCCCATACCTGGCTAAATCACCCTCCAGCACCTTCTATACCCATAGAGGCAGATCGATTCCCCGAGTGCGCCCCCTGCAGACAGTGGAGCCGTTTTGTTGCAGCGGCCATTTTGAACTTACAGCAATAATAAATATGCATAATTGTATCGTCATCGAACTTAATCAGGCACTGGAAGTGGGTCAAATTTACCATGCAAGATTTGACGCATACTATAAACAGTGTGAGCTATATAAAAGCGTTTAAAATATAATTAATACAAGAAATATAAGAGAACAAATGTACACAGGAAAAGATAATTTTTGAAGCATATCTTTTGTTTTTTGAAATTAAGACAAACGTAGGTATTACAAATATGTCCTACATATTTTACAAAACCGAGCTCTGGGGCCTTATCAAAGTCGCTTAGAGCAAAGTTGAAACAATATTGAAACAGGGATGGTGCTATATTCCGCTATATCCCTATTCCGCTCTGAGTGCGGTTCTCAACATAGTCAGGGAGTTGGAGCAAAATCACTCAGCTAAAATAGGTCAACATACGAATTTGTATAATCACGCTTAAAACCCCCCAACAAGTCAAGGAGACTTCGACGAGAACTTTGGATTATTGTCATTATGAGAAATGAATGATTCCGATTGATGCTTTAATGAGTTTATCAAATCCCGTCCCCAACCCTCCTAGCATGACCACCGAAACACGATATGATAAAACGATAATGTCGATATGAACTCTCGAAACACGTTGGATTCTTCGGTTATCTTGAAGTTTTCAGTGTGTTTTGTTATTTTGGGTATTGTTATATATTAATTTCGATAAAATATCAAAGTAGCATTATATCCAACATATTTTGACAATTCATATCGATATATCGTTTTATTCTACTGCGTTTCGATGGTGTTGCTACAAGAACACTTTTACATGACCAATACCTTGATTAATCTTTGGTATATAATCTTTTATATAAGCTTAAATAACGGAAATCAGACAAATAAGGACCTTATATTTAACATTATCTACCTACATGATATTCTAAGAAATTTAAAACTACAAACAGGTTGCTCGGTAAAGTTAACTGATGATAAAAACGTTGACATTATTTTTCTAATACTTAAAACAAGATAAACATCGAGAAACTTCATTTCTACCTCTAAGTAGACAGCACTGACTAATGATCTCGTCTAATGCTCGTACTTTGGAAAATTAATCTAGTGAATAGAAATAAATATTATTATAAATATGAATACTAATATTTGTTTGTTTGCCATCAATGTAATTTAAAACAGATATGAGTAGAAGATAATGATTTAAATGTGACACAGAAAAGCCAGAACGGATTTTGGGTAGCTCACACCTTGATTGAAACATTATGATATTGTTTTAGCCTGTTAAAATTAAGTTTATTGTGACCTACTGTGATCAAATAAAACATTTATAAAACCGTAGTATAAACCATTTTTTTTTTTGGGAGGGGGGAAAATGCATTGACGCATTCCTCGTGGTCGAGCCAAACCACGAGGATATGTGGGACTCCCCAGACCGTACACGGCCCGGGCCTACCCATTAAAAGCCCCCCCAGCAGCTCTCCGTCCGTCACAAGACAAGGGGAAGGGGACAACAGCCAGGCCTTATTCCCGCTGACCCCCTGCCTGTGACACGTCCGTTGCCGGAGTTCCCATCTGGCTCTGCTACTTTGTGGAGCGGCACAGAATTGCGCCGCTCTACACCCCGAAATTGTTTTTTTATTCTGGTTTTTTTTAGTGTGACCGGACTCCCGGCCCGCTCAGTGCGGGTAACGGGTTGCCCGACGGCAGATCCCACTGGATCCACCGCCGCGCGGGTGAGCCGAAGCTCGGGGAAATCCCCAACGGGCGCGAAGCGCCACGGCGAGAATCTCGCCCTCATCCTCCCTACCAGAAGAGGTAGCCGCCGGAATCGGCTTCCAGCGAGAGCCACACCTCTTCTTAACATAAGAAGAGGGGACTTCGCCCTTCTCCGCATGAAGCGGGTGGCCACACGAAGTGGCCCGCCGGGCTAAGCCCGGCCATCCCACGCCCCCCCCCCCCCCCTCCATGGGGGTCCTCTAGTCAGACTATTAGTCCGCGGCAGAGAATCTGCCGGGTTGCCCAGGGTGCACCACGTGGAGGTGTCTGACATCGCACCCCAGTTTAAACCATATTATTTTAACCTTCTGTAAGGGCTCGTGGTACACGGCCCACAAAGATCGGGTGGAGGCAGCGAAAGTCGTTACTCCCAGTAGCTCCCGGGCGAAGGACACTGTTACCTCTAAGGTACCAGGACCTAATACCTCTACTGGAGAGGCAGAACGACCCGCCCATGGACCGACCCCAGGGACCAGTGCACCACCGCCGGGCAAAGGGCTGAATAGACCTAAGCCTGGTAGCAGTGGTACCAATGCTGGAAGGGCGAACCAAGCGCCTAAGGGCCGCAAAAAGGCTCGAAGGCGAGGTAAAGCGCCTATTCAGCATTCACCGCACAAAGTCCCAACTTCTCGCAAATAATGGCCAAGGTGGTGCAAATAAATCTGCACCACGCTAGAGCCGCCTCGGCGGTTCTAGAGAAGGTCTTTTGCGAGGAGGACCTACACATCGCCTGCATTCAAGAACCTTGGCTGTCTGAGGCGAACACCATCTCGGGCCTTAACTTCGGTAAGTTACTATACAACAACCAAGGAACAAGACCGAGAGCTTGCATCGTGTTTAATAAAAAACTCGAATTTCTTCCTCTACCAGAGCTTTGCACAAAGAACACTAATCTGCTCCGCGTACCTCCCAGGGGATAGCAAAGACCCTTCAGAAGACTTGGCGACGGTTGTGGAATATGCCCGCAGCCACAACGCCGAGCTTTTGATCTCTTGTGATGCCAACGCACACCACACTAACTGGGGGAGTACGGACATCAACAACAGAGGTGAGTCCCTTCATGACTTTATCCTTAATAACCGTCTACAAATAGTGAATAGAGGGAACTACCCGACCTTTATAACTAAAGTTAGACGGGAAGTACTCGACATTACTCTTGCGACTAACAATCTGTACAGGGCGATAAACGACTGGCATGTCAGCAACGAGGTATCCATGTCTGATCATAGACAGATAAGATTCGTTATAGGAAAGGACACTCAAGATCAAGTAGAATCTTTCAGAGACCGCAGGGCTACAGATTGGGAATCATATAAGGACCATCTGCGCAACAGCCTAGCAAACTTTCCTAAAGCGATAAAAACTCACGGTGCCCTCGAGCTTGCGGTGAACCAGCTTAACCAGGCTATCATAGAAGCCTTTGAAGATAACTGTCCTCTCAAGACCCGTAGGGGAAACACGATACCCTGGTGGACACCCAAGCTAGACAAGTTAAGAGCGCAAACGCGACAACTCTTCAACAGGGCCAAAACTCCCGATTCCAAAAGGGATTTCCTTAAGGCCCTAACGAAATATAGCACAGAACTTAGAAGGGCGAAAAGACGGTCTTGGAGGCGGTTCTGCGAGGAGATTACGAAAACGCCTCAAGGAGCTCGCATTCATAAGGTCATGTCAAAGACGCCTACTAATCCAATCGGTCTGCTAAAAAAGCCTGATGGAACCTTTACTGATTCAACTGAGGAGACGATCAACCTCTTGGCAACAACCCTCTTTCCTGGATCAGCTAGGGTAACCAGTACCAAATCGGGCAAAGATGAAACGACAACTCTAGGACCTAAGAATGAGGACTGGAGAACGGCGACATCTATATTTAGACCGAAACAAGTCCAATGGGCCATAGACTCATTTAAGCCATTTAAATCGCCTGGGAGCGATGGTATATTCCCAGCCCTTTTACAAAAGGGCCAAGATATACTAATCCCGTATCTGGTGAAAATCTTCAGGGCAAGCCTTGCCTGGAGACACATACCAGAAACATGGGCTGATGTTAAGGTATCCTTCATACCGAAAACCGGCAAAAAGGACTACTCACAGCCAAAGTCCTTTAGACCAATCAGCCTCACCTCTTTCCTACTCAAAACAATGGAAAAGGTTATAGACAGACATATTAGGGATGGACCCTTGATGGAACACCCTCTTCACCCTAACCAACATGCTTACCAAAAGGGCAAATCAACTGAAACTGCCCTCTTAGGTCTAGTAGACAAAATAGAAAGAGCTATGGATGACAAACAAATCGCCCTTTGTGCCTTTCTAGATATCGAAGGAGCATTCGATAATATCCATATTGAAACTCTAATTGAAGGATTGGAGGACAAAGGGATCGACCCAACAACGACCCGATGGATTAAAACAATGCTCCTCAACAGGGTTGTGAACATCACTCTACACGACTCTTCCGCAAGCTATAAGCTGACCAAAGGTTGCCCTCAGGGAGGAGTCTTATCACCTCTACTATGGTCAATAGCTGTGGATGAACTCATTGTATTAGCCTCAGGTAAGGGATTTGATGTACAGGGCTATGCGGACGACGTGGTTGTTTTAGCCCTCGGACCGTGCCAAAGCACTTTATCATCCCTAATACAAGGGGCTCTAAACACCATACAAAAATATACTTATCGGTAAACCCGAACAAAACTACAATAGTACCGTTCACTAGGAAACACAAGCTGAATAAACTTATTAAACCTGTGTTAAACGGATCGACTATTACATTTTCCACTGAGGTGAAGTACTTGGGCGTCACTTTCGACCAAAGGCTCACCTGGAACACACACATTAATAATGTGGTTCAAAAAGCAAAAATCGCACTTGGTGTGTGTAATCGCATGGTAGGGACGAAATGGGGACTCAACCCAAAGATCGCCCTCTGGATATACACCGCCATAGTAAGGCCCATAGTAACCTATGGCGCTGTGGTTTGGCACAAAAAGGCTAAACAGAGGACAATCATTAACACTCTAAATAGCCTTCAAAGAACCGCATGTCGAATGGCAACGGGAGCCATGTCCACATCACCGGCAGCTGCATTAGACGCCCTTCTAAACCTGCCGCCCCTTAATCTAGTAATAGAAAAGGAGGCGAAGGCTTGCCTACATAGGGTCGGCATAGGCTGTCGCATTAACTGGCTCTCTCAAACACTGAGGACCCTTCAGGACTCTGTGCTGAAACATCCAATGTTAGCTATGACCAGCGATGTCATGCTTCCACGAGTAAACTTCGTTAGAAATTTTAAAGTGGAAACCCCTCACAGAGATGAATGGGAAGAGAATCTCAACTCCTGTGAGGATGGAAGCCTCGTATGGTATACGGATGGCTCCAGAAAATCATTTGATGTAGGGTGCGGAGTGTACGGTCTAAGGCCCAGGGTGAGCAAAAGTACCAACTTGGGCCGGTACGCATCCGTTTTCCAGGCGGAGATATATGCCATCATTGAATGTGCAGATATCATAAACCAAAGAAACTACTCAAACCAACATATCTATATTTATTCAGATAGTCAAGCAGCTCTAAAAGCCATTAGCTCGAGCCAAATAAACTCGAAGCTGGTAGAGGACTGCCTCACCCGCCTGAATGCAAATATATATATATATATATAGGACAAAAAAACAAAATTGTTTTAAGATGGGTTCCTGGGCATTCTGGTGTCATTGGCAACGAGAAAGCCGATGAACTCGCTAAAACTGGAACTATAAAACCACAAATAGGACCGGAACCTTTTTGTGGGATTTCAAAGAACCAGGTACACAACTTTCTAAATGAACAACTTCTTAGAAACTCATTCGAACTCTGGAAATCTACTCCAGGGCAAGAACACGCGAAGGCACTAATACAAGGCTACTCGCGTAAACTAACTGACGAGCTTCTGCAGCTTAACAGGAAAAACATCAGTGCAGTCGTAAGAACCTTAACTGGACATTGCGGCCTGAATAGACACATGTTCAACCTCAAGATTAGGGACAACGACATCTGCAGATTCTGCAATCAGGAGCGTGAAACTCCTAAACACCTTCTGTGTGACTGCAGCCCACTGATTCATCGGCGTAGCCTTCATCTGGGAGGACACATCATGAGACCAGATGAAATACAAACTCTCCCAACCCAAAAAATCCTCAATTTCATAGAGGGTTTGGGCTTGAAGGAGATACTCTAACGGTGCTATAATTCACAATAGATCTTTTAGGTCGAGGTGAAAAGGCCTACAAGGCGAAAGCCCGTACAATAACAACAATAATAATAAAAGGGCTCGTGGTATGACTCAGAACGAAATTGCAAGCAGAAGCAGCAGCAGATGCGTAACCGCACCGTACCCGCCGTTGGCTAGACAGCGAGCGTGTGTGGGGCTCTCCCGGCAGGGTGCCAGGCCTACCCACTAAAACCCCCCGGTGTTCTCCCTGCCCTTATGGGCGCGCTAGGTAAGGTCCACACTGCGACTCCACTACCCACGCGCCCGGCAAGCCCGACCCACCGGTCGGGCTATCGCCAAGGGGAGGACCAAGACCACCTGGTGGTTTTATAAAAAAAAAGCGTTTTCGAAGGTTCTAAAACTGCGCGTTGCATTGTCCCCTATTGCCACATCAACACGTAAAGTCACAGACCAACATTATTGCGTTACTTTTCTCGATCAAGTTTGATACTACGAATAATATAATATTCTTGTCTAAAATTGCCTTCTTTATTTACACCTTCATGATTAATATCATAATGTTCCTTTTACATTTGATTGGTAACGCTGTTATCGGAATTTAGAATTCTTTAGAATCTAATGAAAATAGCTCATCGAGAATTACTCACAATCGAGCATACGAGTTCAATTCATTGACAAAGTGGTTGTTTCTTTCAACAAAATGTCAGTAAAGACTTATTTAATATTGTTAACATTATCTTCAACAACTGCAGGTTTTAATCTAAGCGGTTACAGTTCGTACAATGATTCTGCTTTAGATATTTGTCTACAAACATTTATAAATGGTCATTTTGGGTTTAATAATCTCGTAGTGTACGATACCAATCACAACGGAGCAGATAAATATGACTTGCATAATCTATTACATCGCCTACAAGTACAAAAAAAATATGCTTTGGCCTTCTTCACAGACCAAGGAAAGAGTTGTGGTCATGTCCAACTTTTGAAACGAATCAACCAGTATCTCATTAATGTCAACTCATACAAAGATCTTGAAAACATCATCAACAGCTGTCTGTTCTCGAAATGGATTATATCTTCCAGATTTCTTATCATTTCAAATAAGAAGACAGAGATTCGAGACATATACAAAGTGTTAGCAAGAAACTATATCTTCAAAGGCATCATTATCACGCCACGACCTGAGCACCAAGACTTCATCTATTTCGATCATTACTTAAGTAACCACTGCTCTAATAATAACAGTTCTGAAGAATACAAGGTTTATAATTGCACGCTAAATTATTACCAGTCGGTTTACCGAATAGAATATTTGAGCGATTGTGGCTATAAATTTGGTTATATAATATCACCTCCATATGCGTACCCAAATAAATTAGAGTATAATAAAGATAGGACTAAAGTAAACCATTCATACGGCATTGAAATAGAAATTATCACCACTGTTTTAAGAAAAGGTTATTTTGATATAAACATAGGTCATATTTTCGACAGCAACCATCCCTATAATTCAGTTTATAATCAGACTTTATCTAGTGAACAAATCGATGTACTATTTGGTGGTATTTTTTGCAGTGAGCATATAAATTCATCAGAAATGAGTTATCCACACTTAGAAAGTCATATTGTAGCCATATTAAAAAAACAGAAGCATTCAAATCTTTCCACCGTGTATCAAACTTTCAGGTTTGAGATGTGGGTATTCCTGTTACTAATATATGTCGGGTTCATGTATTTAATATTCACAGTGATGGTTTACAAGCGTGACACCGAAATGAACTTCTCATGGATATCTTTGAACATGTTCTACATGTTAGTAGGATCACGGGTCGAGTTAAAGAAATCATTTCGACTTGTATTCTTAAGCTGGATTCTATTCTCTTTAATATTGAGAACGTTTTTCGTAACTCGTTTAATAAATATAATAAGTTTAAAAGAAATTTCCAATGCTGTTCGTAATCTTGACGAGCTGTGTGAGGATTTTACTTTCTTTGTAACGCTAGAAAGTTTCGATTATCTCAAGAATGGTATTAATTTCAGTGAATGTTCGGTACCCCCAAATAAAGTTGTAGGCGTTAAGGATCCTCTGGTTAGTTTATCCGAATGGGATGACACTAAAGGAGTCGCTTTAGTTGATAAGTACTATTTCAAATTTGCAATGGCTGATTTTATGGATGAGAACGGGGTGATCCCATTCTATTCGATCAAAGAGGTTGCCTTTAATTTCCCTTTGTGTTTCTTTTTTAGGAAAGGCGATCCGGTCGCTTTTCTGTTTAAAAAACGGGGGTTGCTTCTTTACCAGGCCGGCTTAATGCAACATTATAAAGACCTGATGGAACGTTATTCTTTGGCGAATTTCATTGTTAAAATGAGGTCCTTAAGGCAAAGCAGTGCTATGTCATTAAATCAACTTGCTCCAGTATTCTACTTGTTTGGACTGGGAATTGTAATTAGCACTGTAACTTTTATTTTTGAACTACTTTATTACAACATTCTGATGCATAGATTCCGATTTACCAAATTGCTGGAAAGAATGCAGATTTTCAGAAATTAAACATTTTAGGTATGAAGAAATGGAATAAAAAGGCAAATGAATGATTGTTTAACAAAATATTGATACTAATGTAAGCAACACTTGTTTTTATCATAAATTTTATTGGTTTGATTCTGTTGATATTTTTGCAATGCGGTATGTTTTGACGTACGAGTAATTGTAACAAAAATGATATATAAATTCTCAATTTGATTCTATGTTTTTTACTTCATAATTCTTTCATTTTGATTGTCCTCAATTGTTGCACAAGTTTAATTTCCGTGTTCCTTACAGATACCCTTGCAATAAAATAACCCCACTCGTAAATCCACTACGCAGAACAGTATTTGACTCAAACTCCCCAATTTGCAGAATGTGCAAAGTAGTCAATGAAAATAGTGACGTAATCGACATCTTTGCTGATTCACCCAACAAGCTCCGACACGTGGTCTTGGACCTTTTGTCGAAATAAGTGTTTTTTTTTATTTTTATATTTACATAAGTTAAATATAATAATTTTTTTAATGTTTTTAGTGCATGCTGATTTACCTATAAGTGTTTGTTGCATTTTATCATAGTTTGTCTTTGTATTGTTTGTCATACTTTAAGCAATGTAAGCAAACGTTGGTAAATCTTTATAAATAAATAAATATTTATTATCCGATTTGGAAAATTCTATTTTGTTTGTGAGGGTATACTTCCCGATTGGTCCCATTGTCGCCAAAGTCAGGATCTCGTGATGGGATTACTGCCTATCACGGTTTGGTACCATCAATTTTAAGATATGGCATCATATTTTGGGGCAACTCCACAAATATAGATTTGGTTTGAAAACTACGGATAGCTGCAGGCCTTACTTTGTACAACATAAAATTCGTATGTCTTTGAAGTGGTTGTCTATGTAAAGACAAATCCACATGAGTTTCCTCGTCTAGCAGATATGGTTAGCCGCAATAGACGTGACAACTATAGACTTCAATCCCGATAACCCGGCTAATACTGCTCTTTTGAGAAATAGTACATTACTGCAGAGGCCGGGAAGTTAGGGATTGCCGGACGAGTAATGCTTTCAATTGACAATAATTATGAGTCCGGCAATCCCATTCCCGCCGAGGTATGTATAGTGCTTTTCTCAATAATTGCGAGAAAATAATGAAAGACGCAATACTGGAATTAATTATGAAATTTAGTGTAATAATAATACACATATAAATAAAAACCTTTCATATTAAAATATTGCAGGAACCGCCGACCATACCGCGGTGCAAGAGCTTTATGCCAGATATTCGGTTCCACCAAAGCTCAGTGCGTCAAGCACTATTCGCCCTGGATATCCATAAGTCGAGTGGGCCCGATGGTATCCCTCCTATCGTGCTAAAGACGTGCGCTCCAGAGCTGGCACCGGTTTTAACGCGTCTATTTCGGCTCTCTTATTCATCTAGCGTAGTCCCAACTTCGTGGAAGGCAGCTTTAGTGCATCCGATCCCTAAGAACGGTGACCGCTCGAATCGTATCGGCCTGTCGAACTACAGGCCGATAACTATAACCCCTTTGTTTTCAAAGATAATGGAATCAATTATCAACCGCCAGCTCCTTCGGTACCTAGAGGATCACCAGCTGCTCAGTGACCAACAATACGGCTTCCGTAGGGGTCGCTCTACTGGTGATCTTCTAGTTTACTTGACTCATCATTGGGCAGAGGCAATTGAAACGAAGGGGGAGGTACTGGCAGTTAGTTTGGACATCGCGAAGGCCTTTGATCGGGTGTGGCACAAAGCGCTTCTCTCAAAACTTCCTTCATATGGGCTTTCCGAGAAATTATGTAGATGGGTCACTAGTTTTTTAGCAGACAGAAGCATCAAGGTATTAATTGATGGCGAATGCTGAGACTCACTGTCTGTGAATGCTGGTGTCCCCCAAGGATGTGTGCTATCACCTACACTATTCCTTCTGCATATCAATGATATGCTACAAATCAGCGGCATTCATTGTTATGCAGACGACAGCACGAAAGACACCTTCTATAACGGCCATGCAAACATTTCTCGGGAAAACGTCATTGAGTGCCGGAATAAACTTGTGTCCGAAATTGAATCTTCATTAGAGAAAGTCTCTAACTGGGGTCGACTTAATTTGGTTCATTTCAACCCTACAAAGACACAGGTTTGCGCGTTCACCGCAAAGAAAATGCCATTTGTCGTATCTCCTCGCTCTCAGAGCATCCCCCTAACTGCCTCAGCCAATATTGAGATCCTTGGTGTCGACATAACGAGCGAGGTCCAGTTCCGTGGCCACTAAGAGGGTAAGGCTAAATTAGCTTCTAAGAAGCTTGGTGTGCTCAATAGATCGAGACAGTATTTCACTCCGGCGCACCGCCTTCAGCTTTATAAGGCGCAGGTTCGGCCTCATATGGAATACTGTTCTCATCTTTGGGCTGGGGCACCCCAATACCAGCTTCTCCCACTGGACCGCATTCAACGGAGAGCGACTCGAATCGTCGACTGCCTGGAAATATCAAATCGGCTTGATACTTTGGCGCTGCGTAGAGATGTCGCCTCGCTATGCATCTTCTATCGCATTTATCACGAGGAATGCTCCGAGGAATTGTTCGGACTTATACCTGCCGCCTCTTTCCGCCATCGTTCTACGCGACAAAAAATCCATGCCCATCACTTAGATGGTTGGCAGTCCACAACTGTGCGATTCTCCCGTTCCTCTCCTGCCTCGCGCAGTCAAACTTTGGAACGAATTGTCGCCTGCGGTATTTCCGGACCGATACGACCTTCAAACTTTCAAAAAAAGAGCGTATTCATTCCTCAAAGGCCAGCAACGCACTTGTAACTCCTCTGGGGTTGCGGGTGTCCATGGGCGACGGTAATCACTTACCATCAGGTGATACGTCTGCTCGTTTGCCCCCTATATCATAAAAAAAAATGTTGTCTATTTATTCAAATATTTATATTTGCCGTGATCTTCGTATAATTTAGCTTTATGATCTGTAAATAAGACAATAGTAGGTACCTAATAATAAGCTTCCTCTCTCTTGTTCAACGATTGCGTGCCCAACGGGTCCATAAAGATCTTATTTCTTGAACCACCTATTTTACACATTATGGTATGTAAAAAAGATTTTGAAATCAATTGAATTGGAAACAAATGAGTATAATATGAATAAGAAAACAAATCAAGCAATTAATTACTTAATTATAGCAGCCTAGTAATTAGTTATACTTTTTAATTTTCAATTAGTGCAAAGAAAACAAAGCCCATACAGTCTAATCATATTTTACACAAAAAATGTAATACTGCAGATCATGACTTTTTGCTCTCGCAACGAAAATTAAGCATATTTTCGTGTGATTTCATACCAACATTTTAATAAAATTGTTGTCATATTCATAATACTTACAACGTGTCTCATAATAACTTCCAATAAAAATTATAATATTACCCGAAAGGAATGTGTCAACTTTAATAACTTGTCATATCAATCGAATATAATTATAAAATTTTGGAAAATTCAGTTTTAGTTTCGTACTTTTAATAGTTTAAATTAAATTAAATATTATAATTTTTATGGAGAGATATAAGACACGTTGTATATGCTCGAAGAGTGTATTTTTTATAATGTGGTAGTAATTGGCTGTATGACAAGTTGCATAATTCAAGTTATAGATAAATTAAAAAACATTGGAGCAGCGGCCAAAAATGAATTTTCATACTTACTTTCCTGGCCTAGGCTGGTAAAGTAATGCATGAGCCAAGAATTACAAACTTTGTGTCTTCTTTTTACTACAATAATGCCTAGATTTTCAAGCATGTTTGAGAAAAAATATATTCTGTATGGCACCTCAATTATACTAGTACAATAAAATTCCAAATTCTTATAAAGACCTTAATATTAATATTATTAATAATGAAACCGGAAGAGTAAAAACTAATAACAACAATTTTTGTTTAAATATTGAAAATAAGAAAGTTACAGTAGATATTGAGGTAGCTACAGAATTTGAAAAATTCTTTACTGACATTCCAGTTTCAATCACAAAATCTTTGGATTCCTCCCCCACTGTAGCCGAATCTATTCTAAAAGATCATGTTAAAACTTGTGATGATAAATTTAAATTTGCCCATATTTGTGCAAATGATTTAATAAAGTCATTTAAAACGCTGAATAAAAAGAAAACCGTGGATCTGTGGGGCAACTCTGTAGATGTTTCCCAATCTGTAATAGAAACAATAGCTCCAATACTGGCTAGTATTTTTAATGATTGCATTGACTGTGGTGTGTTTCCTGATCTAATGAAACTGAGTAAAATTATTCCATTACACAAATCTGGTAGCATATCAGACCCCAATAATTTTAGACCTATCTCTGTGCTATCTACTTTTAGCAAAATCTTTGAAAAAATAATGTTGGAACAAATGCAAAGCTTTTTTAACAGAAATAATCTTCTACACTGTAAACAATTTGGTTTTAGAAAGGGTCGCTCAACAACTGATGCTGGTGTTGAGTTAATACAAAATATATATGAGGCCTGGGAGGACTCACATGATGCGCTGGGCGTTTTTTGTGACTTGTCCAAGGCGTTTGATTGCGTTCATCATGACACCCTGATCAGGAAATTACACTACTATGGATTTCGCGACACTGTTCTGGATCTACTCGTCTCCTATTTGACTGAGAGGATTCAGAAAGTAGACGTCAACGGGGAGAGATCCCAGGGCGCCCCGGTTAAAATGGGAGTTCCGCAGTCTTCAATTCTTGGTCCTTTTCTATTTTTAATATATATAAATGACTTGCCTGCTTTTGTACAAGACAGGCATGAGATTGTATTATTTGCAGATGATACTTCACTTATGTTTAAAATTAAAAGACGATTGCAAATTTATGACGATGTAAATAGTTCTATCTCAAGAATAGTTTACTGGTTTAATGCGAATAACTTGTGCCTCAATGAAGGGAAAACTAAATGTATAAAATTTGTTTTACCCAATGTTAAAGAGGTTCACACCACTGTTAACATAAAGCATAAAAATGTGGACCTTGTGGATACCGTAGTATTTCTTGTTATTACTTTAGATTCAAAGCTTCAGTGGGGCCCACATATTGATAAATTATCGAAGAGACTTAGTTCTGCAGCCTACGCTGTATGGAAAATACGTCAGCTGACTGATGTTGATACAGCAAGACTTGTATACTTTGCCTATTTTCATAGTGTGATGTCGTATGGCATTTTGCTGTGGGGAAATGCTGCCGACATTCAGACTGTTTTTGTGCTGCAAAAAAGGGCTATTCGTGCTATTTATAACCTTAAAATAAGAGACTCTTTGAGAGAAAAATTTAAAGAAATTGGTATTATGACCGTCGCGTCGCAATATATTTACGAGAATATAGTATATGTTCATAAAAATATACATTCGTTTTGTAAAAACAGTGATATTCATTCAGTAAATACTAGGCAAAAGAATATGTTAGCGTTACCAAATACTAGGCTTAAAAAAATTAATAATTCTTTCAAAGGCTTGTGTGTACGTTTCTACAATAAAAACCCAAATAATATTAAAGCATTTAACTTGAATAAATTTAAAGTCACTATCAAGGGCGCACTTATGAAAAAAGCATATTATAAAGTGTCTGATTATATGACAGATAAAACTGCTTGGGATTGACAAAAAATGTGATAATTGACCACAGATCTAAATCTGTGTAATTGACGTTCAAAGGGTGTTAACACTTTGTGATAATGGGATAAATTTCACTCGAGTAACTGTTCCACTCACACCGACAGGCATTTCTATATTATTAAAAAAATGTTTGTGAAATATAATATTGTAATGTTGGCATTTTAAAAGAGGAAACAAAAAAAATACAAGACCTTCCGAGTTTCTTGCCTGTTCTTCTCGAGAAGGCTCTCCCAATTTCCGAACAGGTGTAGAGTTAATTTTTTTTTTCATTTGACTTGTATTTGCACACATCTTAATAATGGTTGGGGTGTGTGTACATACAAGGATTAAATAATTTAGTTAATTAGATGTTTTTTTTGACGTCAATAAGTGCCTGTAAAGGTCTATATTGAATAAAGATTTTTGAGTTTGAGTTTGAGTTATATGTTCAAGAAAAAAATTAAATGCGTATTGATTGAGAAATATTATTATAAAGTAAAAGATTTTCTTGACGACAAAATGGAAACAAAATTTTTTGACATTTTAGTTATTGATGAATTTTAATTATATTATATAGTATTTGTTATTTTATTACATGATATATTTAGTTTTTTTTTAAATATCATAATGTATTTATTATTTGACATTGTATTACTTGACATTGTAGTTATTGTATTAATTTAAAGAATTTTAATTTTATTATTTAGGTATTATTTGGCATTGTACTACTTGACATTTTAGTTTTTGTATTTTTAATGAATTATAATTTAGATTTTTCATAAATAATATTTCTAGACATCTAAATTGTATTTAGGTTGTACGCGCATACGAGGTTAAATTATTTTCCTTTCGGTTAGTTTTGTTTTGTTTTGACGACAATATACGTGCCTGTAAAGGCCTGTGCTGAATTAAGATTTTTGCATTTGAATTGTTTATTTCATTTTTATAGGGTTGGATTCAGTAAAATTCCCCTGCTGGACAAGATGGAGATTGCAATAATTTTTGAAAATTATTTTCAAAAAATCATCTTTGTCTTAGCTCTACTTTAAAGCAATATTTTCATATTTCAACATCAATAAAGTCATAAAAGAAAAAATATTTTAAATAAGGACCTCTGTTGATGTTAGTACTCTCAAAAGAAGGTTTCAATGCCTAAATTTAGTCGGTTGGATCGTTCCCTAAAAAACTATCAAAACAATCCGATTTATTTGTGAACGTCTGTTCTAAATTACACAGTTACTAGAATAACACAGTCAACAGTTGCTACGTTGAAGGTTATTTTAGTTATAAGAAAAATAAGAATACAACCTTCAAGCAGACAACAAATTTATTTAAAGAAAACCAGGGTCGCGAGTCTACTGCCGGCTGTGATAATTTCTTGTCTCCGTGAAGATAAAAAAAAAATAGTACTGCCCTGGGTAGTGGAGATGGAAGACACAGCTGGTAAGGGTCTCCAGGGGTTCAGAAGATGGCGAGGCGGGTTTCTGCGGCAAGCAGTAAGGCCGGAACTATTGTCGGTGCCGGGCACTCCCAGAACTCCAAGTGCAGAGTGCAGCCCAAGCGTACAAGGCTCCGAGCGTTGAAGGCACTCCGAACGTAGAACCCTGGAAACATCATATCCAGCGTCTTAGGAGAATACTCCCTCAGGAAACTCCCCTGATTGTGACCACATCGGCAGCGAAAGCAAGGCGAAAGTACTAATTTAAGTGGTGTCGTGTGATTGTCACAATCAGAGCGGAGTTTACAATGAATTTAAAATTAAATAACAAACAGTGGAATGTGAAAATAAATGAATTTGGAAATACATTAACATTTTACATCAATAAGTAGGTAGAAAGAATAAAAATAAGCACACCAGCAGCTACTACTTTAAACAAGAGAATATGTTATTGATTGTTCAACACTTACCGAAATCGGGAGTTATAAACACTGAATTTAATTATTAAGGAATTATATTCAATGTAATAATTTACGCAGGCCACCACGTATGAAGACACCGCGAGATCGGTGAACGTGTGCCTTGCGTGAGTAGTGTCCTCTGTGTGAGACGAGGCGCAGCTAGTTTTTAGCTACATTGCTTGTTGAAGCTTCGACTCCCGCGCATAGATTGTAGACGGCGTGCGGTGCGCAATGGAAAAGGAATTTTATAAAAACGAAAGACCGGCCGCATATACGTCCGTATTTTATTTTTAATAATTATGTTTATTTAATACGAGTATTTTGTATGTTTTTTATACCTTGAAACAAAAGTGTGTAACGCTGCTACGTTACAATACCCCCGCGCTCACTGAAGGATTTCATTCTCATCTAAATGAATGAAATCCGTACATGAATGACAGTGAGTGTTAGCTTATCTCTCGAATTCATCATTCATACATCACGCTAATACAAAAACGGCAACAGTATTATTAAATTATTACCACTGCTGACGCACAATATCAATATATAGGTTTCAAGATTCAAGAACTCGAAACCTTACTAACACTTATTCAATAAAAGGTCGAATTAGAACGCTTAGGAAATTAACATTAAAAAATAAAAATTGTTTCTACCTATTTATTGAAACCTACTAATTTTAAATCTTTAATGTGCCAAGTGCCTAAATCTTTGCCAGACATGTCATGCAGCACATAAACTAAGGGGGACTTTTTTGCAATGATCCTAGCCTTAATAAATTTAGGAGCTAACTTTTTCGAAAACCTGTTTTCCTTATCACTTAAAAAATAAGCACGTTTCATAACAACGTCACCTACATTAAATTCTGCGAATTTACGTCGCAAGTTGTAACGTGAAGAATTTTTAATATGGGCTTGCCATAACTTAGTTTGTACTGTATTGAAAATAGCCGAAAGACAGCCCAAGTTTTCGGCATATATATCCCGTGGCAGAAACAACACTTCGTCACCCAGTTCATTTTCTGTGTAGTGAGTACCACAAGATACAAGCTCTCTGCCAAAAACCAGAAACGCAGGAGTAAATCCTGTCGCCTCATTAACGGAACTGTTAATAGCGAACTGTATTTTGGGTATACATACATCCCATGATCTATGGTCATCCTCAACAAAGGTACTGATACAGGTGATAATTGTTCTGTTATATCGTTCCACTAAGTTCACTTGAGGAGTGTACTTAGGTGTGTAGTAAACATTAGGGATACTATATTTTTTGAACAAAGCATCAGCCACTTTTCCCGTAAACTGGGTACCGTTGTCCATAAGGATAGTTTGAGGTATGCCATGTACAAGAAAAACAGATTCTTCTAAAATTTTTGAAATAATATCTGCAGTAGCTCTCTTAATTGGAAAAATTAAACAGAATTTGGAAAAACAACAGGTGATAACTAGAATATAATTATTCTGTTTTCTAGTAGTTGGAAGTGGTCCCATTAGATCAATAGATAACATCTGAAACGGCCTGGAGCAATGTTTAGGCCGGCCCATTTCGCCTAATATCTGGTGATTTTGCGACTTGTATTGAAGACACTTGTCGCAAGAACTTATAAATTTTACTACATCCTGGTACATACCTGGCCAGAAGTAGCGCAAAGTTAGACGTTTGTATGTTTTAAAAATACCCATATGTGCAGATGTGGGTTCAGAGTGATTTTCGAAAATTACTTTGTCACGGTGTTCAATAGGCACTACTTCCTTCCATGAAAATTCTGAGGTCAACTCGTGTTTATTTTTTGAAAGTCTAAATAAAGAATTATTTTTAATAATAAAATTGGGAAATTTTGAAGGATCGTTCAAACAACCATTATAAATATTCATATACCACGTATCTTTTGTGCTTAAAAAGGAATTAGAAATATTTATAGCACTAACTGGAACGCATCGCGAAAGAGCATCGGGGATCACGTTATCGACACCTTTTCGGTGTTTAATAGTAAAATTAAATGAGGATAATCGGACACCCCAACGTGCTAAACGTCCCGTAGGGTTACTAATAGAGAGGAACCACTTAAGAGCACTGTGATCAGTGTATACAGTAAAAGGCAGGCCGTTTTCTATGTAGCAACGCCAATACTCTAGTGCAGTGACTACGGCTAAGGTCTCACGTTCAGTAATGCCGTAATTACGTTCAGCTGCAGTCAATGATTTACTCATATAGGCTATTGGATGTTCTTTGCCGTCAATGGTCTGAGTAAGCATTGCACCTATACCATAACTACTGGCATCTGTATGCACTTCAAAGGGTTTGTTAAAATCAGGACATGATAAAACTGGGGCTGAAACTAGACACTCCTTAAGCTTTGCAAATGCGGCATCACTTTCAGGTGTCCATTTGAAGGGTGGGGTACCTTTTTTTGAAAACGTCAACTTATTTAAGGGTCCAGCTATGGTACTGAAGTTAGGAACAAAACGCCTGTACCAAGTAGCTGTTCCAAGAAAACGTTTAAGGTCCTTTTTACAAGAAGGGGTAGGGAAATTAAGAATGGCTTCAACCTTGGCTGGGTCTGTACGTAAACCAGAGCTATCCACTACATATCCTAAATACTTAAGTTTATTACGAAAAAAATTACATTTATCTAAGTTAATAGTTAAATTAGCCAGTTTTAACTTTTCCAAAACACGCAAAAGCAACGTCACGTGATTATTAAAACTATTAGAGACTATAATAATGTCATCAAGGAAAGCGAAGACCTTTAAATCAAATTCAGAGAAAAGTAAATCAACTAATCTCTGTTGTGTAGCTGGTCCATTAGTAAGACCAAAGGCAGTCCTCTTAAAACGGAATGTGCCTCTGCCAGGAACGTAGAATGCCGTCTTGTCGCGATCCTCTTCGTCAATTGATATTTGCCAGAAAGCTTTAGAAATATCAAGACTACTAAGGTAACGCGCATCTCTTAGGTTGTCCAAGATCTCCGATATGTATGGTAGGTTATAAGCATCCCGCTTAGTGACTGAATTCAGTTTGCGGCTATCGAGACAAAATCTTGGTTCACCATTTTTCTTCGAAACCAATAAAACTGGAGAAGACCAGGCGCTTTCACAAGGCTCGATAACATCTAAAGAAAGCATCTCATCTACTTGACTAACCAAAATTCGCTGCTTCTCAGGTGATAGACGATAATATCGTTGGCGAATAGGTTTGCTATCTCCAGTATCAATGTGGTGAGTAATAAGGTTTGTAAGGCCAAGACCTTTCTGTTGAGCGGAAATACCTTCAAACTGTTTAATGACGTTATCTGCTATAAGTTTTTGAGACTCGTCTAAGCTAGCATAACCTTGAATAAAGGATTCTTGAGATGCGTTTAAAGAACAATCGCTTAGAATATCATTGGTACCAATACTATTAACAAATTTTGGACATAGTTGAAATTTTCGCCAAAAGTCAATACCTAATATTAATTTAGGCTTAATGCCTGGTATAACGAAAGCTTTTAAAATATGAAATTGTTTTTCGAATGTAATTGGAATATTAATGTACCCTATACTTTTTAAAGTTTGACCGCCAGCTGCTGTAACCGAAATGCAATCTTTCTGGATCAGTGATAAGTTAAGATTCTCAAAAAAACTATGAGCTCCATCACCTAAAATTGTAATTGCAGAACCAGAATCCAAAAGACCATTAACGGAAACACCATTAATATTGACTGTAACATAAGGTCGATTATCCAAAGTTGGTGGACTGTCAAGAATTGTGTGAATATTATAAGAATTAAAAAACATTGTAACTGTATGTAGCCATTTTTGCCAATCATCTTTATCAAATTTATTATTATTCGCACAATTCTCACTAATTAGTTTTTTGGATTTTCTTTCCTATTTTTAGAACAGTCTGGACAGTCAGGTGTCTTGACATCCTTATGCCCACAAACAAAACAGAATACCAAACTTCTGTCAGCAGTGCACTGTCTCAGACTATGTGTATCAGAGCGACAACGTGGACAGTAACGGTATTTTTGTTTGACAGTATCAACAGCATGTATATATTTATTATTAGTAGTTAAGTTTTTATTATTATTAAATTGATTTGAATAGTTTTTGTTTTTATTTGTATCATAGTTATCTGATTTATTATTTAAATTAAATGAATTATTGTGAGAAAAATTTTTATTTGTGAAACGATTGGAACTACCTGCGTATGCCAATTCAGGTGCCAAAGTATCCGAAGTTGATCTCGGAGGCTCCTTGAATTGAGACACTCGTGACTGAATACTTTCATAATTTCGACACAAAGTTTTAAGTTCATCAATTGTTTCTATCTTTGAAACCGAAGATAAAGCATTTGCATAGTTGGGACGTATGTTATGCAGAATTATCTCCAACTGATCAGCTTCTGATATTTTGCGTGATAATTTAGAAAAATATCCTGCCATTATGGATAAATAAATAACAATATTTTCTGATTCGCCTTGTGTGCGAGATCTGATTTCTGTAAGCAGACGATAATCGTAGTCAGATTGATCGAAATCACGCAGTAGGAGTAAAACTAAGTCGTTCCAGGTCGAAACTGAATCTTTTACGCTTCTATACCAGTGAATTGCGTCTCCAGTAAAAATTTCTAAAGTGTGTGATAAAATTTTTTCAAGTGAATCATTTTTGGATTGACAAAACTCCTCAACACGTTGAATAAATGAGCGCACACAGGTCCTGCCATCAAATTTTAATTTAGAATACCTACTAGTATTACCGTCGCAAGTAACTGTAATATTAATGGGCGAAGAAGAACTAGGAGAAGTCGTAGTAGTGCTAGTAGACATTGCGAGAGAGTCTAAAGCAGAGTCCTTGACCAA
Organism: Schoenobius gigantellus; assembly: GCA_963935595.1. Taxonomy (NCBI): domain Eukaryota; kingdom Metazoa; phylum Arthropoda; class Insecta; order Lepidoptera; family Crambidae; genus Schoenobius; species Schoenobius gigantellus. The sequence continues at coordinate 17,285,978 of OZ012562.1, read as the reverse complement.
ACTATATTTATTTACCGTTGACTTATATACGCTAATGCATTGTTCGTAACTTTCTTTATATTTATCTTCGCAAGCTATGCGATTAAGTCGGTGGTATAAGTGATTTAGCACATTTTCAGCCCGAAGCAATATAGCTTTTTCAAGAGGAGAAGAATCTAAAGTGGTGTTAACTTTATCTAAAATGTCAACAATAGCCGATAAATCTTCCGAAACGTCAAAAGGACTAGTGAGTATGTCTTCAGAGGGGAACAGGGGACCGCACTTTGCTATTTGCTTACGTAACTCTTGCACAGTAGGGGCAGGAGTCTCACCTCTGATAGCAACCTCGTACTCAAGTTCTGATTTGTGAAGTGACATAAACTTAATAGGATAAGCCATTTTTTCAATGTGTTCAATAACGCAATTTAATGGTAAATGTTGAACAATCGTAAGAAATAAAAAACAAGGCCAAAACCAATTAAAAACAGAGAAAACAGAGAAAAAAAGAGAAAGATAGAGTATAAAAAAAACAACTAAACACTCCGTCTGTTACAATAAGTATAATCTAAAAGTAACGTTTTGGTTGTTTTTTTTTTTAAAAGAAGAGAAAGAGTTCTATTAAGCACTACTTTCTAATAAGCGCAACAAAAAATATAACGAAAGAAAAAAAATCGCAAGAAAAATTTATAAAATGCAACTAATATGTACGACACCAATTTATGTTGCTGACTGTACTTTTATTAGGTATTCGGTACAAAACTAAAATAGCTTAAAACATAAAGTTAACTATAACAAACTACAAACATTAATATGAATACCATATTCAAACCGAAAATTAACCTAATAATAAAGTAGGTTCAAAATTTTATTGATACAATTTTTATGTTTTAATTGTATTACGCAAGCTTAAAGTGTATTAAATTAAAACGTTATTATGTACATATTAGTTGCTGTCAACCAAAATATGATAAAATAAAACGTTTCACAAAACTACAAAGCACACAAAACACCAACACCAATACTACCTACACGGAAGACAAGAAAAATCACAACCCTGTTTGAATAACGTTAAAATAGTTAAAAAAACACGTTAAGGGCGCCAGTGCTACGTTGAAGGTTATTTTAGTTATAAGAAAAATAAGAATACAACCTTCAAGCAGACAACAAATTTATTTAAAGAAAACCAGGGTCGCGAGTCTACTGCCGGCTGTGATAATTTCTTGTCTCCGTGAAGATAAAAAAAAAATAGTACTGCCCTGGGTAGTGGAGATGGAAGACACAGCTGGTAAGGGTCTCCAGGGGTTCAGAAGATGGCGAGGCGGGTTTCTGCGGCAAGCAGTAAGGCCGGAACTATTGTCGGTGCCGGGCACTCCCAGAACTCCAAGTGCAGAGTGCAGCCCAAGCGTACAAGGCTCCGAGCGTTGAAGGCACTCCGAACGTAGAACCCTGGAAACATCATATCCAGCGTCTTAGGAGAATACTCCCTCAGGAAACTCCCCTGATTGTGACCACATCGGCAGCGAAAGCAAGGCGAAAGTACTAATTTAAGTGGTGTCGTGTGATTGTCACAATCAGAGCGGAGTTTACAATGAATTTAAAATTAAATAACAAACAGTGGAATGTGAAAATAAATGAATTTGGAAATACATTAACATTTTACATCAATAAGTAGGTAGAAAGAATAAAAATAAGCACACCAGCAGCTACTACTTTAAACAAGAGAATATGTTATTGATTGTTCAACACTTACCGAAATCGGGAGTTATAAACACTGAATTTAATTATTAAGGAATTATATTCAATGTAATAATTTACGCAGGCCACCACGTATGAAGACACCGCGAGATCGGTGAACGTGTGCCTTGCGTGAGTAGTGTCCTCTGTGTGAGACGAGGCGCAGCTAGTTTTTAGCTACATTGCTTGTTGAAGCTTCGACTCCCGCGCATAGATTGTAGACGGCGTGCGGTGCGCAATGGAAAAGGAATTTTATAAAAACGAAAGACCGGCCGCATATACGTCCGTATTTTATTTTTAATAATTATGTTTATTTAATACGAGTATTTTGTATGTTTTTTATACCTTGAAACAAAAGTGTGTAACGCTGCTACGTTACACAGTTTGCAACTTACAACTACACGATAAAAACTGTAGTTTTCGACAAGCGGGCAACTTTTAACAACATAGCTTTCACTGCTAACAAGGGTTGCCGAATAGCCGAACCGAATTGGCCGAACATTTAATTGAAGAGAATTTCAAGAGGCTTCGAGTTAAAATCCACGTAGTAATGAAGCACGTTTAACTATTCTCATTTGTTTCGAGAAGAAACAAATTTTCCGTGTAGATTCTCATGTTTCCGAAAATAAGAGCGTTACGTGTCATGAAATAGAAAAAAACCGGCCAAGCGCGAGTCGGACTCACCCATGAAGGGTTCCGTAGGATTTATGACGTATTAAAAAACTACTTACAAGATCTCGTTCAAACCAATTTTGGGTAAAAGTTTGCATAGTAATGTACATCATATATTTTTTTTAGTTTTATCATTCTCTTATTTTAGAAGTTACAGGTGGAGGGGAACACACATTTTATCACTTTGGACGTGTCTCTCGCGCAAACTATTCAGTTTAGAAAAAAATGATATTAGAAACCTCAATATGATTTTTGAAAACCTATCCATAGATAACCCACACGTATGGGTTTGATGAAAAAAAAAATTTTGAGTTTCAGTTCTATGTATGGGGAACCCCCAAATTTTTTTTTCTATTTTTGTGTGAAAATCTTAATGCGGTTCACAGAATACATCTACTTACCAAGTTTCAACAGTGTAGTTCTTATAGTTTCGGAGAAAAGTGGCTGTGACATACGGACGGACAGACAGACAGACAGACATGACGAATCTATAAGGGTTCCGTTTTTTGCCATTTGGCTACGGAACCCTAAAAACCGGCCAAACGCGAGCATACCGAGGGTTCTGTACAAAGTTATCTTCGTTTATAAGTTCCTAACTACATATTTACGGTTTTCCGATTTTTTCGTTGACATGTGCTATAAGACCTTGCTTCTCGCCAAATTTCACGATTCTAAAGCTCGTAATAATAGTCGCATCTCAAGTCCCCGCCGGACCACCTGTACCATTAGACAGTACCATTGATGGTACAAATGGCACAAATTTATCCGATTAGTACAATTGGTTGTACAAATAGTCAGAGCTCGATCTTGAGTAGCAGTTTTGACGTTTAATGTATGGACATCTGTCAAAAACCTCAGCTCAAGATCGACCTCCAAGTGCGAGGTCGATCTTGAGATACGACTACTTAGGTCAACGGGAGGTACCAGTTTGATTCCTCTGTGAAATCCCAAAAGACGCGAAAGTGTGCAACATGAACGGGGTCATTCTTTGATCGCGTTGACTCACAAGATTGATTTTTTTACAGTTGAAAGGGAACGTACGAGTAGACTCGAGTATTTGATGTAAATTTCACTTTGATATATCTACGCATTCCTGAAGAAAAGGAATCTTGACAGACGCAGACGGACCACGAAGCGATTCTATAAGGGTTCCGTTTTCAGGGTTCCGTTCGCCAAACGGAAAAAATGGCTTTTAGAGTTCCGTACATCAAAAGGAATAAACGGAGCCCTTATGTCTGTCGCTCTTTTGATATTTTTTGACGTATGCGATGGAAACCGTAAGTTTATGTACATAGGAACTTGCATACTGAGATAAGTTTGTACGGAACCCTTGGTGCGCGAGTCCAACTCGCACTTGGCCAGTTTGTTCCTTTTAACGTATATGGTATAACACCCAAAAGATGGCGTTAATAAAACCAATAATCATTACTTAATGTCAAACCGGTACATAAACAATAGTTATCAGTTGCTCTATCTAAAGGGTTTGCTGCATAAGACTTAATCAACTCGAGTAACAATTTTAGTGATAAAAAGGTCATAGATAAGTTATAGGTATAATCTTTTATGGATTTCTTTGAAGAAACAAAGGTTTTGACTAATCTCGTTAGCTGTACAACCACAGGATAGATAATAGTAATATGTATAGAAGTTGCACTGCTTTGATCTTGAAAAAGCCGACATTTTAAATAACAAAACTTTGAGCATCCAACCTGAATCCCTAACGCCACGGGTTAGCGTATGTTATTAGTATTCAGTAGGTTATCTGAAAAATTAGGTCCAACTGGCTTCCAAAAAGCTTAGTGTGCTCAACAGATCAAAGCGATACTTGACACCGGCTCAAAGACTTATACAAGTACGGCCACATATGAAGTACTACTGTCATCTGTGGGCGGGAGCACCAAAGCATCAAAGTATTATAAAAAAAGCATTTCCGAATGTTTCTAAAATTGTGTGTGGTAGGTATTGTCCACAATTGCCACATGGACACGTAAAGTCACAGACTAATATTAGGTACTGCGTAACTTTTCTCGGTCAAGTTTAATAATATAATATTCTTGTCAAAATTTGCCTTCTTTATCAACACCTTCATGATTAATATCATAATGTTCCTTTAACATTATTTGATTGGTTCCGTGACGCTGTTATCGGAATTTTAAATATCTTATGGAAATGGCTCATCGAACTCATCGAAAATAACTTACAATCGAGCATTCGAGTACAAGTTATTGACAAAGTGGTTGCTTCCATCAACAAAATGTCAGTGAAGATTTATTTGGTATTGTTATCACTATCTTCAACCGCTACAGGCTCTAATCTAAGAACCTACAGTTCGTACAATGATTCTTCTTATGATATTTGCCTTCAAATATTTCTAAATGGTCACTTTGGGTTGGATAATCTTGTAGTGTATGATACTAGTCACAAAGTAGCAGATGGATATAACTTACATAACCTACTACATCGCCTACAAGTACAAAAAGAATATGCTTTGGCCATCTTCACAGACCAAGGAAATAATTGTGGTCATATTCATCTTTTGAAAAGTATCAACCAGTATCTCATTAATGTCAATTCATACAAAGATCTTAAAAATATCATCAATAACTGTTTGTTTTCGAAATGGATTACATCTTCCAGATTTCTTATCATTTCAAATAATAAGTCAGAGATTCAAGATATTTACAATGTGTTAGCAAGAAACAACATCTTTCAAGGTATAATTATCACGCCACGACCTGAACATCAAGACCTCATCTATTTCGATCATTACTTAAGTAAACACTGTTCTAATAATAATAATTCTCAAGAATACAAGGTTTATAATTCTACGCTAAATTATTACCAGCCGGTTTACCGAATAGAATATTTGACCGATTGTGGCTATAAATTTGGTTATAAAATATCACCTCCATATGCGTACCCAAATAAATTAGAATATAATAAAGATAGAACTAAAGTAAACCATTCATACGGTATTAAAATAGAAATGATCACCACTGTTTTAAAAAAAGATTATTTTGATATAAGCATATCCAATATTTTCGACAGCAACGATCCCAATAATTCAGTTTATAATCAGACTTTATCTAGTGAACAAATCGATGTACTATTTGGTGGCCTTTTTTGCGGTGAGCATATACATTTATCAGAAAAGAGTTATCCACACCTAGAAAGCTATATTATAGCCATATTAAACAACAGAATCATTCAAATCTTTACACCGTATATCAAACCTTCAGATTTGAGATATGAGCGTTCCTTTTACTAATATATGTGGGGGGCTCATGTTCTTATTCACACTGATGGTTTACAAGCGTGACACCGAAATGAACTTCTCATGGATATCTTTGAATATGTTCTACATGTTAGTAGCGAGTCGAGTTAAAAAAATCATTTCGACTTGTTTTCTTAAGCTGGATTCTATTCTCTTTAATATTGAGAACGTTTTTTGTAACTCGTTTAATAAATATAATAAGTTTAAAAGAAATTTCCAAAGCTGTTCGTTGTCTTTACGAGCTGTGTGAGGATTTTACTTTCTTTGTAACGCTAGAAAGTTTCGATTATCTCAAGAATGGTATTAATTTCAGTGAATGTTCGGTTCCCCCAAATAAAGTTGTAGGTGTGAAGGATCCTCTGGTTAGTTTATCTGAATGGGATGACACTAAAGGAGTCGCTTTTGTTGATAAATACTATTTCAAATTTGCAATGGCTGATTTTATGGATGAGAACGGGGTGATTCCATTCTATTCGATCAAAGAGGCTGCCTTTCATATTTTGTTCCTTTTTTAGGAAAGGCGATCCGGTCGCTGCTCTGTTTAAAAAACGAGGGCTGTTTCTTTACCAGACTGGCTTAATGCAACATTATAAAGACCTGATGGAACATTATTCTTTGGCGAATTTCATTGACGTTTCGGCATAAACACGAGGTATTACCTATTTTATTGCCTGACGTTTCGGCAATAAAATAGGTAATACCTCGTGTTTATCGTGTTAATTCCCGTTTATACAATATATTTATATTGATAATGCAACACGAAAGTTTGAAAGTTAGTATAGGCAGCTACTTTTGTGACATCAAAATATTGTTTAGCAAACGCAGGACTAAACATAATGTTTTTTTGAGTTATTCGAGATTTTGTTGTTTTTCAATAATATGAAAGTTTTGGGGAAAATTGCGTAAATTCTTTTGGATTGTGGAAAAATTTTTAGGCCATTTTTTCTAACCAAATTATTGTTAATTTTGATTACAGATTGTCTTTTATTAAATTACACTTAAACATCTGGAGCAAGATGGTAGTTTCGTTTTATTTTCGAAATGATAAAATCTGAATTGTTACACAAAATCTCGAATAACTCAAAACAAAATCAGTTGCTTTTGACCTTATTTATTACTAGCTTTTGCCCGCGACTTCGCTCGCGTTAAATTCGGGGTAACACGGAAGATTTCCAAAAAAAAAAATAAGGCAGGTATTTTTCGTTGGTAACAAAGAGTCTGTGTACCGATTTTTAGCTTCCTACCTTGAAAACTGCGAAAAGTCCCATATAAAATTTCACCTCTTTTTAACAGGGACCGGAAAACCCGTTCATTTGCTTAAGCCGTTCGAAAGGGTAACCCATTCGTATGGTAACCCAGTGGGCTCGGTAAGCCGTTCAACAGGTTTCCCAACAATAACGATAACCCGTAAAATAGGGGTTACCACCCACAACAATAATTTACCGCTTACCCAATCTTAAAGGTTTTTAGTGTTTATGCGCTTAACCGCTTACTGTTCGGGTTAGGGTAACCCTTTCCCTCACGCACACCGAGCGATTGAAATAGCACTGCGGGCGCAATAACGCCAGAGTTCGGTTGCGACCTTCGGCAAATATGCGGTGCAAAAGCAATCTACACGCGATATACCTAAGGTCTAAAATATTTTTTACAAATTAATCAGCGTTTAGAACGGTAACCCATTTGGGGGTTTTTGATATCGGTTAGCGGTAACCCGAATTAATTCAATCGAAGGGATTAATGTGTAAACCGGTAAGCCGTTTGAAAGCTTACCGTAAGGCAAAGGGTTTAAAAACCCAGCATTATAAAATACCCCATCAAAACCCTAAGGTTACCGGCTATAACGGTAACCGGGTCCGGTCCCTGCTTTTTAAGGGGTTGGGGGCAGATTAAAGGATTAAAGTAGAAAAAAAAGGTTGCACGATTTTGTTGTTAGTCACAAATAGTCCTCATACCAATTTTTAGCTTTCTACCTTGAATTGAATTGCGGAATGCTCCATACAAACTTCCACCCCCCATTTTAGGGAAGTAGGGGGTTAGAAAGAGACGAAAAGTAGTCCATGTCACTCTCCATCTCTTCAACTATCTCCATTTAAAGAATTACGTCAATTCGTCGCTCGGTTTTGTAGTGAAAGACGGACAAACAAATACACACACACACTTTCCCATTTATAATATTAGTATGGATAATAGTGTTGTATTTATAAGTGTTGCGTTAAATAGGTCTTAAAATAAATAATCGTTTTCTATATGTTTTAAACAGAAAATATTACAGAATTATTGTACTTCGTTTCCGATTACGTAATTTAAGTGTTTTTGGTGAAATATCGTCTAGAATCTAGTTCAACGTTCCCAATATTACACTAACTTGATGCAATAGTACTGTCACCAGCAATGAAAAAATATGATGTAAATTACATTGAAATTATTGCTTAAGCCAAATTAATTGTTAATAAAATAGAAGAATTTGTTCACTCATAATAACTACGTATCAATATCCAATTTTGACATCTTTACAGATGTTCCAAAATTAGATTTTACTCAAACATGCTACGATGTTTTGGGTCAGGCAGCGGCCAGAAATTTCTTAGCTGGTTTGCTCGAGCGGCAGGCAATGTAATTTGAAAATGGAATGAGCGTACATGATTAGTGATTACTAAAGAGGTAATTCACCTAGGTTTTATTTAAATTTCGAAGTGACACGACAAAATTAATGCTCTGTTCCGCTCAAATCTTTCTTTGCGGGCGGATTTTTTATTTTTATGCCTATTGTTGTTCATATACTAGATTTTCCTTCCAACTACTTATTAATTTTACTCTTAATCACCCGAAAAGGCAACACTTAGTAATACATTACTACCCTGGGAAACTCGAGGGCAATAATGTTGTATAAAATTTTCATTAGTGACCAGTTCAAAATTAATGCCCTGTTATGTTTTTTTTTTACCTAATTCATCATGAAGTCACAATAAGATTCATACAACATGTAGGCATTTTTCCAAAGGGGTTTGAGTGGTATAAGATGAAGCTGTATAAGATGTCACAAAAAAAACTATATAATTATGCGCAAAACAACTTAGATAAGGACCGTACAAAGCCAATATTTTTTTAAAAGAGAGGCAATTGACTTCAATGGTGACGGTTAGCTTTTATCTTTATAATTCGAAAATTGTATTCGATTCAATATTGTGCACAAAAACAATGTTAATAAAATTTCAAATTGATGTCTCTACGCATTGTCGAGGAAAAGAGGTCTTGGCACACAGACAGGCAACGAAGTAATTCTATAAGGGTTCGGTTTTTAGGGTTCCATAAGTCAAAGGAAAAAATAGAAAAAAATAGGATCACTTTGTTTTCCATCTGTCTGTCTGTCCGTGTGTCTGTCCCTTTACGGGTGTGTATTGCGATAGAAACCGTAATTATATGAAGTTAGAAACTTAGGTAAGTTTGTACAGAATCCTCATTGCGCGAGTCCAACTCGCATTTGGAGTGTTTGTTCGTTTTGAAGTGCGGAACCCTCGAAAGATGGCGTGAATAAGACCAATAAACATTAATAAATGTCAAGCGCTACATAAATATTACGTATCATTTGCCCGATCTGAAGGGTGGTCCCATAAGTAATCAAGATACAAGTAGGTACCTACTAATTACTTATTCTGTGATCAAGGTTTTGATTGATCTCGTTAGCTGTACAACACTGGGAGTGTGCGCACGCTTTAATGATGTCGATGGCAGCACGCAGAAATAATTAGCGATTTTGACACTCAAACTATTGTAAACGGGGTAAGAGACGTAATACTGTCTTGTATTTGCACGAGTACTACTTTTTTATTGCAACTAAGTTGGCAAACAAGCAAACTGAGGGTAAGTAGTAACAGTCACCTACATGCGGCTCCTATGAGATTCGCATCAAAACTGCAACCCCCACAAGAACCACAGTGTACGTTGCCAACTTGCGACATCAGATATAAAGTCACGGTAGCTAATAATTTCAGTGCCATATCTTACCCTTCAAACCGGAACACAGCAATGCAAGCACTGCTGCTTTGCGGCAGAAATAGGTAAGACGGAGGCACCCAAACAGACAACCCTGGTGCAGTCTCCATGCGGTAAACTACAATAAAACTACACTTTTCGGATTTCCTCGCGTATATTTAGTCTTAAAACATTTTAATTATTTAGCTCTACGTTTCGAACACTTTACAGCATTCGTGGTCACGTGGAAGATCTTCAAACGAAGCGCGCAGGAAACTTAACATCACTCAATATCTTGCAGAGGTATCGTGACCGTGACCTCATCCCAGCATGTATTGAAATATCGCCGAAAAAGGACATGTTTGGGAACGCGAAAATCATACAACAAGCTAGCAAAAAACTGCTTAGGCATCTCATCAAACATCGTTTAGATCTTAGTATACCATAGACTATAATATTGAGCAATCGTCCAGTGAATTAAAATCAAAATAATCTAGCTACAAACCGCAGTGAGAGCGATATGGCACCAAGCGCTGCTATACCGTTCTCTATTTCTTTGCTCTGAGCCATCATTGTAAGGGCTCTGGTCCAGACTTTAGACTTTTTAAAGTAAATTATTCTTTATAGAAAACGCATTTCGTTAAATTTCTTTTTCATCCCTTCTATTCGAAAAGTGTCGCTTTGTTCCTCTATAAGTGGGAGCAAAGTAGCTCTTTTCTGTTAATAACTTTTTAGCGGGCGGGAATGAGATTTGAATTTAGAGCATGACTGTATCATTCATAGAAATCGAACGCAAATTGTATGAAAACTTTTAAGCGGGCGGGAATGAGATCTGAATTTAGAACATGACTGTATCATTCATAGAAATCAAACGCAAATTGTATGAAAACTTTTTAGCGGGCGGGAATGAGATTTGAATTTAGAACATGACTGTATCATTCATAGAAATCGAAGGCAAATTGTATGAATTACTGGCTGGTACGTGTTGGCTGCACGGTGGCGGCCCCCGCGGTCACTGAAAAAAAAACAAAAGCGCGCGAATGAAGTCTATGTTCTTGTAATCAGTACATACTTTATTGTATTTTGCAAAAATAATGAGTTCTTCTACGTTGAGTTATGAAAGTGACAATGCATTAACTATTACTTATTCACATGTCTTTTTTTAATAAATATATTCATTAACTAGCTGTACCCGGTACGGTATATTTTGCAAAAATAATGAGTTCTTCTACGTCGAGTTATGAAAGTGACAATGCATTAACTATTACTTATTCACATGTCTTTTTTAAATCAATATATTCTTTAACTAGCTGTACCCGGTATGCGTTGCAATGCCACTTAAATACCAAATTTTTTGCTAGGAACCTTCACGGGCGTCCCCAGAACACCCTACCAAAGTTTCATTATCTTATCTTATCTTCGGGTGGGGGCAGCCCAATTATTGAGCCTTCGCACTTCGACCCATCATGGATCTTTTGTGCTACCCCTTGCCGTAAAGCTTAGTCCGTAATGCCATCGCCACCAACGGTCCAGTCTATCGTGCCCATGAGCTCAAGGATGTCCTTCGGTGGTATGGCCCTGTAATCCTCCGGTTTTGGGTATCCAATTCCCGTCAGCCTTGTCTCCTGCAAGCTAGGGCGTCACAGTGGCACAGCAGGTGCTCCATGCTCTCCTCTCCCTCCTTGCAGGCCCTACAGATTTTGCAACTGGCGTGTTCCATACTGGTTAGCATGATCCTAGTGCCGAAGTGTCCGGTTAGAGCACCCAACAGTAGGCGAATCTGAGCTCGGTGTGAATTTGAGCCAATTGTTCCATACCCATGAAGAGCTTGGCGTGGGTCATTCCTTTTTGATTAGCCCATTCTCAATTCAGTTCAAAGTCATTCAAAGTTTCATTACAATCAGATGAATGGTTTCGGAACGCATAGAGAACAAACATACATAGTAATACCACAGAATATATAATGGTACTTGGTAATACATAAATTTTTATTGATATAGATTACATAACACCGTCTCTTATTTATTTTCTCATAGAAAGAGGATGAAAAGTAGAGCTATATGACTCGAGAGCAAATTATTTTTACCTCGGGCGATGTACTTTGAATCCCTCGCTGCGCTCAGGATTCTAGAATCCTTTGCTTCGCTCGTGGTGCTCTTTTGTCATACAATCCAAACTAATATTATAAATGGGAAATTGTGTGTGTGTGTGTGTGTTTGTTTGCCCATCTTTCACGGCAAAACGGAGCGACGGATTGAGGTGATTTTTTAAGTGGAAATAGTTGAACGGATGGAGAGTGACATAGGCTACTTTTTGTCTCTTTCTAACCCCCCACTTCCCTAAAATGGGGGGTGGAAGTTTGTATGGAGCATTCCGCAATTTTCAAGGTAGAAAGCTAAAAATTGGTATGCGAACTATTTGTGACTAACAAAAAAATCGTGCATCATTTTTTTTTGGAAAGCTGCCCCCAACCCCATAAAAGAGGGAGTGAAATTTTATATGGGACTTTTTGCAGTTTTCAAGGTAGGAAGCTAAAAATCGGTACACAGACTCTTTGTTACCAACGAAAAATATCTGCCTTATTTTTTTTTGATATCTTCGGTGCTACCCCGAATTTAACGCGAGCGAAGCCGCGGGCAAAAGCTAGTCTACTATAAAGCATGTTCAGAGTATGTAAAGCAAATCTTTAAAACTCTAAACTCTAATAAGCAGCCCTCGTAGTGCTAATTAGCTTCATCTTACGTTGGCTCACAGCCAAATGACGTTATACCATAAGAATAACTAATAATACGAGTATAGAAGCGAAACTCCCGGCCGTCGAGCGCTCAAGGCCACGTTATTTACTTACCGTTTGATTTCCGTTGAACGGAATCGCCAGTCAAGGCGCGCACCGTGTGTTTCAGATACCTTGTGAATGTTTTCCTATTGATTACCTGATTAAGCTTTTTATAAGAATGCGTATTTACTACGCGCTGAAGTTAATAACAGAAACTTCAAATCATCTAAAAAAACGCCATCTTTTATAAATATCAGACATTTGTAAATATTTCTGTTGAATTGAAACCTTTTAAATAAAAATGATTGAATACTTTAAAATTATTTTTATTATACCTACCCTAGATACAGATACAGTTTTATTCGTAATATTCATTACATGTCAAAGCTAATCTATACTAATATTATAAAGCTGAAGAGTTTGTTTGTTTGTTTGCTTGAACGCGCTAATCTCAGGAAATACTGATCCGATTTAAAAAATTCTTCCCTTTCCTTAGATCAACAGGAGTGGAGCAATAATGAAGAATGTTTGAAAATCGGGGGATTTTTTTTCCTATTGAGAGCTTCTGCTGCGTGCGCTGCGTAAACGGTTAAAGTTTCGCAAAAATCATGTATGACAGAATTGTTCCCCTTTAAAAGTTCTAAAAAAAAGTCCGCGACAGCATATGTCTATCTTTTAAGGTTAGCTCACTGTTCACGCCTACATCACGTGATCAAACTAGTCCCGAAGAAAAGGAGCGATAACAGCGCGCCGGTCAAGCCCCGCACTTGCCAACAGACGCCTTACTCGACGCACGCATAGTGCAATAATTTTATCTGCCTGTTTTATATTTTATATTGTATTTTATAGTAAATTCAATACTAAGCAAGTCTCATATTTTATTTTATTTATGTTCAACCCTGAACATTTGGCGACCGTGAAAATATTGATTGAGTGAGTCATAACTACAACCAATCTTCGGAAACTTCGAGTATCTTCGGATTACCGTTACTCGGACTTGAAATTGTACGAAAAGAAGAAATACCTATATTTGGAAAAAAATTCTGGGCGCGTATGCTGATTTTACCTCTGGTTGACGTAAAGGCTTAAAGAATTATATTCTGCAGTTCTGGATGGTTTACCGAGGGAAGTATTAGCCTATTCCTTGCTATTTCCTATCTTTCCTGTTTAATTTGTGTAAGCAGCTTGCCGCTCCGATGTGTTAAGATAGTATCTAGCTGAATTTTGAAGCGTATTGTCTTTATTTTGCACCACACGGCCTTAGCGTAATAAAAGCCTTTGCAAACTTATTGCATAAAAAATTTCTTCTGTACATTTAACTTCCATCTTTAGCCATATTTTTTTTCAAATTTTCATATCAAACTCTTTCTGTTTAATAGCAACTTCTATTTAATAAGCCTATAGACAGTAATTTATTAAGATCGTCCCTATTTATAAGTAGTTAAATAGCCAGGAGAATTGTGTCGCTATCTACCTACCTTCATTAAAGTATAATAAAAGAAAAAAAAGAGAGAATTCACACGTATTTGCTGATAAATTTCAGTGAAAATTAACCAAGTATAAAAGACTTGGGATTGGGAGCGTTGTGCGCCGCGCCGTGTTCTGCAGCGTTGCCGGCACCTTTGCTGGGTCGAGCTGTGTCCAGCACGGGCGCCGCGTATACAGTCTCGACGGTGGATTTAAAGTGCCAATTCGGCCTTTCAAAAGGTTGGATCTATCATTATTACTTCTACTTAATTCATTGCTTCATTAATCCCTTTTATTTTTGCGATCGGCCATGGAAGGAAAAGAAACGCTTAAGGATTTGTTAAAGAAACGTAGTATTATGAAGGGTAGATTGACCAAATTTAAAGATTATGTTAATATTTTAAATCAATTGGGTTCCAGTAAAATGACAACTATTCAAGTTAAAGATTTGTCAATGCGAGTAGATAAGTTTCAAGACTTGTTTTCAAATTTTAATACTTTGCAATCGGAAATCGAATTACTCTCGCCGGATATCGACGAACAAATAGCCGAGCGAGATACACTGGAATCTCAATTCTTTTCTCTTCTTTCCACAGCGCAAGAATTGATTGAAGTCTGTAATTCTAGTAAAAATATTATTGCGAATGAAAGTGTGACGGGTTCATGTTCACACCCCTTTAATTCAATTAAGCTACCAACGATTAATTTATCAAAATTCGATGGGAACTATTTAAAGTGGCTAGAATTCCGAGACACTTTCGATTCGCTTATAAATAAAAATGAGTCTATCCCGCCAATCAATAAATTTCATTATTTGAGGTCTAGTTTGGAAGGTGGTGCATCTGTCGTAATTAGATCAATCGAGTTTACCGCTAATAATTATAATAACGCCTGGCAGCTACTTTGCGACAGATACAACAACAAAAACCTTTTAATAAATAATCACCTCAAGTCATTAATGAGGATCGACGCTATGTCAAAGGAATCTTTTAAGGCACTACGATTTTTGATCGATCACATATCAAAAAATTTGAAGTCTTTGCATTCATTAGGACTTCCTACTGAACAATGGGATGTTCTCTTGATATTTATAGTCTCAGCAAAGTTAGATTCTATTACCAACAGAAAGTGGGAAGAACATAAGAATAGTCTTACACAATTACCCACTCTACATGAATTTTACTCATTTTTACGTAACCGGGCAGACATTTTGGAAACTTCTCATTATAATAAAATTGATAAATATGAGCAAAGGCCCCACATCCATAATAAATCGGTCAGATCCTTTCTAACCTCGTCAGACACCAAGCGTTATCAGCCATGTGTAATTTGTAATAGTAATCATCTTGTTCATGAATGTTCTAAATTTAAAGAATTTGATGTCGACGGCCGAGTACACGAAGTTACAAAGTTTAAGCTTTGCACAATTTGTTTACGCAATGGGCATAATCAGTATCAATGCCGTTTAAAGGGCTCCTGTAGATTATGTAAAGGTAGACACAATACTCTGCTACATAAACAACCCACCGATGAAACAGAAAAGGTTGCGCCAGGTGTCGTCGCCTTATCGGCTGTGACGATGACTCACACGTTATTGTGTACCGCACAGGTAGAACTTATCAATGAGGAAAATAGTACGAGTGTTATTGCTCGGGCATTATTGGACACCGGGAGTCAGTCTTCTTTTTTAAAGGAAAGTATTCTTAATAAATTAGGGTTGCGCAAGAAATCTCTTAACAGTCTCAGCGTATGCGGACTTAATAATATTAAATGCGACATTACTGGAAGTTGCGAATTAAAAATAAAATCATGTTTAACTCCATTTAATACGCGAATTTCGTGCTTATTGGTGCCTACAATTACAGGTACATTGCCCGGAGTTCAAATAAATTGTAATAATTTGTTTATACCGGGCAATATTCGGTTAGCCGATCCTAGCTTCTTTCAGCCCTCTTCTATTGATATACTATTAGGGGCGGACATATTTTGGAGTATTATAGGTGCGAATCAAATAAAATTAGGTGTTAATATGCCTATCTTGCAAGAGTCTAAACTGGGGTGGCTAATCGCTGGCCCAATAGGAAATAGTCAGCCTAGATCGAAGGTCTATTGTAATTTCAGCCTAGTCGATTTAGATAGAACGATTACGAAGTTCTGGCAGGTTGAAGAACTGCCTTCGGATGTAAAAACTTTATCTTTGGAAGAAAAATTTTGTGAAGATCATTTTTTAGAAAACACAACCCGCCTAGATGACGGCCGTTTTTGTGTTAAAATGCCCTTGAAAGAACCTGAAAGCAGTCTAGGGAATTCGTTTTATTTAGCGAAGAAACGCTTTGAAAATTTAGATAGAAAACTAAATAAATATCCCGAGCTTAAGGAATCATACAGTCATTTTATAAATGAATACCATAGCCTAGGTCATTTAAGCGAGGTAGATCGCCCAAAATTTGGTAACTATTTGCCACATCATTGTGTCATTAGAAAGAATAGCGAGACAACTAAATTAAGGGTAGTTTTTGACGCATCGGCAAAAACTTCTACGGGAAAATCGCTGAATAATAATCAAGCTATAGGGCCAGTCGTTCAAAGTGACCTTATGTCAATTTTGTTAAGATTTCGAAAACACAGATTTGTACTATTGGGTGACATTGAGAAAATGTATAGACAGATTTTATTACACCCCTCTCAACGTCACCTACAGTTAATTTTATGGAAGGACTCAAGTCCTCCTGACATAAATTCTAGGCCTTGTGATAATACAGATAGTACTGAATTGAAATCTTTACAGCTTAATACCGTCACGTACGGCATGGCCTCTGCACCTTTTTTGAGTACGAGATGTCTTTTAGAGTTAGCTAATGAATGCAATGATGAATTAATTTCAAATGTAATTAAAAATGATTTTTATATTGATGACCTAATTACAGGGGCAGAAACAGAAAGGAAATTGCAATATATATATAAAAATGTTAATAATATATTACAGTCTGCATGTTTTCCTTTAAGAAAAATTCGAACTAATTGTTCACAAGTATTCATAAATGAAGAAACAATTACCGATTTGGTTGACTTAACCAAGGAATCTAGCGTATTAGGGTTGAGTTATTGTCCTAAAAATGACACGATTCAATTCTCAGCTAATATCGAATTAACCGCACAATATACAAAGAGATCCGTTATTTCTGCAACCTGTAAGATATTCGACCCACTAGGTCTTATTTGCGCAGTTGTCATAAAGGCCAAGATATTTCTACAGCAATTATGGGTTGAAAAGTTAGGTTGGGAGGATCCCTTGCCCGATAAACTTAAAAATAACTGGTTAAATTTTATTCAAAACTTGCATTTAATTTCGAATATAAAAATTAATAGAAATGTTCTTTGTGAGGCACCAATACGTACGGAATTGCACTGTTTCGTCGACGCCTCTCAGGTTGCATTTTCTGCATGTGTTTATTTACGTTCAATAAATCATCGAAACGAGGTCACTGTTAGGCTTTTATGTGGAAAGGCCAGGGTTTGCCCCTTAAAGTGTACCACCATACCACGAAAGGAATTACTAGGGGCGTTATTAGGGGCACGTTTGTGTTCTAAAATAATAAAATCATTTCGTTTCGAATTCAATAATAAAACTATATGGACCGATTCAACAGTTGTTCTTGGGTGGCTTAAAACTGATGTAAATTTTTTGAAAACGTATGTATGCAATAGAGTAAACGAAATTAATGAATTGACAATTGGTTTTCAGTGGAGACATGTACCTACCAGCATGAACCCAGCTGATCTTGCTTCTCGTGGAGTAGACCCCCAAAACTTAGCTTCGTCTTGTTTGTGGTGGGAAGGTCCTGCTTTCCTCAAACATATTGAGTGTGAGTGGCCGCAGCAGTCGTGCATATCGCAAAAATTACCAGAATTGAAGGTACATACTTTATCATTAACTGTGAACACCAATATGTCATTAGTCGATTTTAATAGATATTCAAATTTCTCAAAATTAATTAGAATCTATGCATACGTATTACGTTTTGTTAATAATTGTAATAAAAATAAACAAAAATTATGTGGTCCGTTAGATTTAATCGAATTAAATAATTCCCAAATAATAGCTATTAGAATTTGTCAATTAGAGTCATTTTCGCAAGATATAAACACTCTTAAACAAGGAAAGTGTTTACATAAGAAAACTAAATTACTAGACTTAACACCGTTCATCGATTCAGACGGAATCATTCGAGTAGGCGGACGATTAAACAACTCAAACTATAGTTTTGATAAGAAACATCAAATAATTTTAGATGCCAAGCACACTTTGTCAAAACTAATAATGACGCATGAACACGTGAGGCTATTTCACGCAGGACCCCAGTTAACCCTAGCTTCAGTTCGAGACCGATACTGGCCAATTGGAGGTAGACGCTTAGCGCGCAATGTTGTACAAAGATGCGTCATTTGCACTCGTTTAAGAGCGGTTACTATGCAACCAATTATGGGACATTTGCCTGAAGCTCGAACCAACCCTTCTTTTGCTTTCCATTCGGTTGGGGTTGACTTTGCTGGGCCGTTTTTGATTAGTAGCCGAAGGGGCCGTGGTAGTCGTACAAGTAAGTGTTATTTGTGTTTGTTTGTCTGCCTAAGTACAAAGGCTGTACATTTGGAACTCGTGAGCGATCTGAGTACTCAAGCCTTTATCTTATGCCTTAAAAGATTCGTTGCACGTAAAGGTAAACCCTATGAGATTTATTGTGACAATGGGAGAAATTTCGTAGGGGCTAGCAATGAATTGGGTAGGGTACTGAAATCTAGCCATCGTACTGTGTACGAATTCTCTAACAGTGAGGGAATTAAATTTGTTTTTAGTCCCGCTTATTCCCCACATTTCGGAGGGATATTCGAAGCTGGTATTAAATCAGCTAAGCATCATTTAAAACGTGTAGCTGGTAATGCTGCCTTGACGTTTGAGGAGTTGACAACTTTGTTTGCACAAATTGAATCAGTCCTTAATTCACGCCCCCTATCTCCTCTCCCGTCACACTCTACTGATCCTTCTCCTCTGACCCCAGGCCATTTTCTTATCGGTAGACCGCTCATGTCAATTCCAACAGAGCCTATGAATTTAACTAGACCTAACAGATACGAGCTAGTTGAGAAAATTCGCCAACATTTCTGGGAGAGATGGAGCCGGGAGTACATTGCCGAGCTGCAGCAGCGCACCAAGTGGCGTACACCCCAGCGAGAGCTCGCTTGCGGGGACGTGGTCATATTGAAGGAGGATAATCTAGCGCCATTGCAGTGGCGCCTAGGACGTGTATCCCGCCTGTTCCCTGGAACGGACGGCGTCGGCAGGGTTGCCGACGTACTCACTGCTAAAGGAGTTATGCGAAGGGCCGTGAATAGGCTATGCCTATTGCCTACTTCTGTTAGCACTGATTGCGAAGGGGCTGATAGTGTGCAAGATGTTTGAAAGATAATCACTACACTTTCAAGGTCGCGGAGGATGTTCATGCCTACATCACGTGATCAAACTAGTCCCGAAGAAAAGGAGCGATAACAGCGCGCCGGTCGAGCCCCGCACTTGCCAACAGACGCCTTACTCGACGCACGCATAGTGCAATAATTTTATCTGCCTGTTTTATATTTTATATTGTATTTTATAGTAAATTCAATACTAAGCAAGTCTCATATTTTATTTTATTTATGTTCAACCCTGAACACTCACTATAACCTTTTTTATGCTAAGCAAATTTGTTTAAAAATAATGCATTATTTGCGAAGGTGTTTTTATAAACATGATATTAATCCTTATCCAAATAAATACGCTGTTCATCACAAGTATTTAATTTAAAACAAAATCGCCCTTTACATCATTCGATTTAAATGAATATTTTAGGAGATATCGCAGTTTTAAAATAACATCACAGCAAAATAATGATCGAGTACTGCGCGCACAATGTGCAAAGCCAGCGGGCAGTCATGAGGAGGAAGGGCGGTAGCCCCAGTTAGCTATCTACTTCTGCTGCCGGAAGAAAATAAAACTAAAAATATAGTGTACGCAGAAGTACTTTAAAATAACGTTAGTTTAGTTATTTTTGAGAATAACATACAATCTACATGATATAAGATTATAAGACCCAGTACTTACTCACCTATATGAACGAAGTCGCGGGTTAAAGTTAGCTTTAGCCCAAAGTAACTATTCCACGCGGACGAAGTCGCGGGCGGAAGCTAGTACAATATAATGTATCGAGTTTCTAAAGCTGTCATTGTAGTGCAATTTTGAAACTCTGTACGTACTTATGGGATTTTTTTGTCAAGTCGGGAATAATTTGAATTATGAGAAACTTTGGTACTATATATATATATTTATCGACCTTTGTCACTGTTCCATATAAAATTTAAATACAATCGACGACACGACGACTCGACGACACGGTTAGCGCAGAGGTCG
This sequence comes from Schoenobius gigantellus, assembly GCA_963935595.1. Lineage (NCBI taxonomy): Eukaryota > Metazoa > Arthropoda > Insecta > Lepidoptera > Crambidae > Schoenobius > Schoenobius gigantellus. The sequence goes on along the minus strand of OZ012562.1, from coordinate 17,265,662 downwards.
AGTGATCGCCTACTGTGCAACGGGTCGCGGGTTCGATTCCCGCATAGGACAGATATTTTGTATGCACTACAGAAATTTGTTCCGGTCTGGGCGTATGTGCATGTGATATTCTATGTTTGTAACTGCACCCACGACACAGGAGAAAATTCTAGTGTGGGGCAACGTTTTTAAAAAAAGAAAAAAATCAATACTTGATTAAAATTATGAAACAACAGATTTTTTCTCAAGTGAAAATGTTGGTCTGATAGTAAAAAGTGAGCTTAGGTTTTATCCATTAGTACGAGTACATTCATAACTTGAACTCTTGGACTATAAACGTAGGTACGATACCTAAATTACAAATCATTTTTGTACATCGAAATTCGAAACATTTTAATGATTTTGTTCTCGAAGTGTATGGATTAAGCTCAATTAATCAAAAATAGGCAGGTTCTTATAACTATGGAATCTAAAAAACTAAAAATGTGCGTACTATTACTAAAGATAGTCGCTCGCTCGCTACACTTGAATTACAAAATTAATAAGACTCGGTGTATGCTCAGTTTCTCATTTAATGTAAAATATGGAGGTACCTATATAAAAAATATTGTAGTGGTAACCATACGTCCATGTGGTGATCCTAGCGGCGTCCGCAGACTACTGCGGGGCGTTACAGGGGGAAGGGCGCTGTAGGTATGCAAATAGCGGCATTTGGCGCACCCACAAAGGAGATTCGCTTCTATACTCGTATTATTAGTTATTCTTATGGTTATACCTACTTTGTTTTTGTGTAAGTATGGTCACCAGAGTTCATTGGGGGGCCACTGACTGTTCTCTTGTGAGGTTCAGCTCGACCACGTACATGTAATGCTTAGTAACAAACTACAGTGGCTGATATCTGCTTATTTCTAATCTTGTACTTGATCATTTTGGTCTTATACTGTCCTCAAAAGCCAATGAATAGAATCACCACATGTTGGAAATTAAATCCAAAACGAGGTTAGTTTCGATACGTTTAAAACATCCAAAACCTGCATAATATAACATCCAGAAAACTGCATACAATGGTACACGTAGCTAGAAAGCTTACAATATTCAGCCAAATATTTGCATCAGTGAGTTTCACATACGAATTTCTGCACAACATCCCCCGCGTTGGAGTTGCGCTCACTAGTTCACATACTAAACAATAATAGTAAATTTTGAGTTTCACCACATAGGAGTCGTATTTTTATGCTAATCGAACGTAATTTATGACTCCAAATTTACCTACTACACAGTTACCTACCATTTCTTTTAATAGTAAAGACAACATAGAATCTACTTTATAAAATGAAATCGACGCGAAATATCAAGAGATCTATTTTACCAACATTATTATGAGCTTCTGTTTCTTTATTATTTTATTGTATCGGCGTGTAGGTCAAATTTAACTTACAGGATTTGACCCAAACAAACAGGGCAAGCTAAATAAAACCATTCATTTAAAATTAAATTATTTAAATAAATCTTTTTTAAATACAAGCTTTTAGTACTCGTCGATACGAATCAAACTCGATGGGGTTGTGTCGTTTTATTGCGGAATTCTTATACCAACCTTCTAGGTCCAGCATTAGATCAGCCAGCTCTATATCATCAAAATATTGCATTGTCACGCGATATACAAATGCATGCAAAATTTCAACTCAATCGGAAACCGGGAAGTGGATCAAATTTAACTTGCAAGATTTCATTACAGACACCGGATAAGTGAAAGTTAATAAAAGCTTGTAATTATAAATAAAAAGGAATGAGTGAAGCGTATTTAATCAAAGTTTTGCGCCGTTCCATCTTTTGTAATTTTACTCGCTTTCGAAAAAAACCGGCCAAGCGCGAGTCGGACTCGCCCATGAAGGGTTCCGTAGGATTTATGACGTATTAAAAAAACTACTTACTAGATCTCGTTCAAACCAATTTTGGGTAGAAGTTTGCATAGTAATGTACGTCATATATTTTTTTTAGTTTTATCATTCTCTTATTTTAGAAGTTACAGGGGGGACACACATTTTACCACTTTGGACGTGTCTCTCGCGCAAATTATTCAGTTTAGAAAAAAATGATATTAGAAACCTCAATATGATTTTTGAAGACCTATCCATAGATATCCCACACCTATGGGTTTGATGAAAAAAAAATTGAGTTTTAGTTCTATGTATGGGGACCCCCAAAATTTATTGCTTTTTTCTATTTTTGTGTGAAAATCTTAATGCGGTTCACAGAATACATCTACTTAGCAAGTTTCAACAGCGTAGTTCTTATAGTTTCGGAGAAAAGTGACTGTGACATACGGACGGACGGACAGACAGACAGACATGGCGAATCTATAAGGGTTCCGTTTTTTGCCATTTGGCTACGGAACCCTAAAAACAAACATATATTTATAAATCGATGGGCCCTTATTATATATTTATAATAAGGGCCTTTTAGAAAATGGACCTTTTAGAAAATTACCAGTTACTTGTGACTTGAATTAGCTTCTCGAGCATTTCCTCTTAGTTCTTTAGCATTGTTAGGAAGAAGTATTACCATTACATGTTGACATATCTATCTAGATTTGAGATTTTGAGAGAGATCTTTAGTCATCCATGGACGAAGATAACCGACCAGAGTGCTCTTGGATACCTTATTCATCTCGCGAATCTTTATCTTATGAATGCGTGCTTCAGCCAATCATCGCTGTCATTGATGTGAGCGCCTAACAAGATAAGCGAGCAGTTCCGTACTCGATAAAGCTTTGACAAAAACCTTTCCAGCTAGCCGTGGATTTATTAAAGTTTTTACTCCTAGCCAACTGCCTCCTAGTCAACAAGCGAGTCCTAAACAAATAGAACTGATATTGCCTGGGCAAAACCAACAGTCGTTATTGTCATGACTGTCTGCTACGCGGCCTTTTTCTTGACTACGATATACGGAATGGATTTGTCGTACATGCCTACAGTGAATAGTTACATTGCTATTAGGCTCACGTACTTTCACGTACTTTCGTGTCACAAATCAAGTCACCTTGAAATCACGACACGTAAAATATCTAATACCGCACTGAAACAGTTCAAGGTGCTGATAGAATTTTGTTTGTGCGTGGAAAATTATTCAAAGATTGTTCATGGTGACATATTAGTAGGTGAAGCTATTTATGTGATTTAGAAATGTCATTGGCGAGCTAAGTCAAGTGGAATAATGTCTGATTTTTACAAGATGTGTCATTTACCGGAGGGAGACTCTGTACCAGGGTCGCCTGCTTGGGTACCTCCGTCTTACCTATTTCTGCCGCCAAGCAGCAGTGCTTGCATTGCTGTGTTCCGGTGTGTAGGGTAAAATATGGCAGTGAAATTACTGGGTACCGTGACTGTACATCTTATGTCACAAGTTGGCAACGTACACTGTGGTTCTTGTGAGGGTTGCAGATTTACTGCAAGCCTCACATTTACCACATGTACTATAGGTGACTGTTACCACTAACCATCAAGTGGGCAGTCTGCTAGTTTGCCAACTTAGTTTTATAAAAAAAATATCATTCAAATTAATTTTCAAATGTCTTGTCTGTTATTCACGGGAAGGTTCTCTCAATTTTGGAAGTCGGAACCTTAGAATCAACTTTTTAGGGTTTCGACTCTCAAAAGGACAAAAACGGAATCCTTATAGGATTACTTCGTCCTCCGTCTCACCGTCTGTCTGTTCAGACTCTTTCCTCAGGAACACGTAAAGGTATCAAACTGAAATTTATATCCAACTGGCTTTTGCCCCGCGATTTCGTCCGCTTGGAAATCCTTTTTTATTGATTCCCTTTACAACCCCCCCCCCCCCCCCTCCCCATTTCTTTACACCCTTAAGCAATGATTTTAGGGATAAAAACTATTCTTTATCTTTCCCCGCAACTCAAACTATCTCCATACCAAATTTCATCTAAATCGATTCAGCTGTTATTGATTCCCCATGCAAACTTCCACCCCCCTTTTTCCCTCTTTAGGGGTGGTTACTGCAATAAAAGCTATCCTATGTCCGTCTCCTGGTTCTAAGCTACCTCCCCACCAATTTTCAGTCAAATCGGTTCAGCCGTTCTTGAGTTATGAATAGTGTAACTAACACGACTTTCTTTTATATTATACACTAGCTGTGCCCGTGACTTCGTCCGCGTGGAATAGTAACTTTTGGCAGCATTTTGAAGATCTTGATAAAAAGTAGCCAATGATATACCTTATATAATTAGCTATCTATTAGTGAAAGTCCCGTCAAAATCGTTCCGGAGATTAGCGGGAACTAACAGACAGACATTTTTTTTTTAAATTTGTGTCTTTGTTATTGGTACCCGATGTACATTCATACCCATTTAGTAAAAACTTGTTATTTTGACATTACAAATTTTATTTAATTGTATAGATACTCGAATCTAAAGTATCTTTCAGCTGTGAAATATGTATCTTGTGAATTAACGCGATCAAATATGATATGATCATTTGTGTCGCATATTTTACGATTTCATTAGGGAATTAAAAATTTCCAAAGTATCTACTTTCCGTTGACCTAGAGTCATGAAATTTGGCAAGAAGCAATGTCTCATTGCACATGGTAGGTAAAGGAAAAAAAAAACGAAAACCGTAAATGGGTAGTTGTACACTTACGGCTTTATTAATAAAAAAATCACTCCTTGGATCATCCTCGGATTAGTTATTTCATGTTTTGTCTTGTTTCCGCACATGTCAGCTGACATAATGTTATGACGACACGGTTAGCGCAGAGGTCGATTGATCGCCTACTGCGCAACGGGTCGCGGGTTCGATTCCCGTACGGGACAAATATTTTGTATGGCCTACAGAAATTTGTTCCGGTCTGGGCATATGTGCATGTGATATTCTATGTTTGTAACTACACCCACGATACAGGAGAAAATCCTAGTGTGGGGCGACATTTTTAAAAAAAAAAAAGAGAAAAAGAATAATAATATGTCAAAATAAGACAAAACACGGAGTAACTAATCCGAGGATGATCCAAGGAGTAAATTTTTTATTAATAAAGGTGCACTTTGAGGCGCGCGACCGAGACAGGAGACCGCGACGCGCGACCCGAGACAGGAGACCGCGACAATGTCTCCTGTGTATAATTGTGTAATGTGTAATAAGTGGTATTGATAAATTGTGATAATTGCACTAAAGTAAAGCTATAAGGTTAAAAGCATGTCATGACGTTGACCCGTTGATTAAAATTTTGAAAGTAAGGCTAAAATTAAAAACAAAATGGTGGTATCTTGTCATTTAAGTCTAAAAAAACCCAAACTTAATTATAGTCTACCTAATGTAGACTATAATTAAGTTTGGGTTTTTTTAGGGTTGGGTTTGTTGCTTCTTTGTATTTATATTTAAATATACCTACAATGTTTATTATTTTGAATAAATATTTTTTTAATTAAGTATGTTTTTGAATCGTGAATCGGAACGGTTCAAATACATACACTTTACACAAATATTTTATTTGTGAAATTCAAACAAATATTTTTTCAGAATTACAATTTTAATTAGGTAATTTTAACTGGACTGATATTCGTGTTTCTATTCACTGTGGAATAAATTACGCATTTCTGATAAAAATAACCTAAAGAGATAAGTAAATTATATTTTTAAAACAAAATATTTTTAGTCATGGAAACTAGTATCACAGTTTAACATATGTATACATTGTTAAACTGTGCTAGTATGCATGAAACAGAAAACTTCGAGCTTTCACGGGAACCTTCTTATCCTGAATATATTATAGCGACACTTATATAATTTCAGTCGGAATTCGAGTCCAAATTTCTCCTAAAACTTTTTCGCCGTCACTGTATTACAAATCGTCGTTTTCGGCACGATTAGGCTGGAGGCTTGAAAAACGTTGTGGATAAGCGCGGAATTTATGACGATGTCGCGCTGTTAGCGGCGTCATGTGCTGCCGCGCGCGATATGTCAAGCAACATTTCTCTCCTGCCACAAAATGGAGGGCACGATTTATAGTTGGGCGGCGCTGTAAGAAGTGAACTCTTTTGCAACAGTAGAGTTTTCTATTTCACTTCGTCCTTCATTCCTTTGCATTTCAATCTCTTTGGTTATTCATGCTTTGTTAAACTAACCAAGTCATAATAGTCATAAGCGACTACCAAAGTGGGTTTCGGCGTAAATGTAGTACAGTTGAAATCAGATCTTTCTACTAAAACAGTTGATGGGAAAAAGTGGGAAGTACGCGGAAGATCTTCACTCATTGTTTGTCGACTTTGCAGTCTTATGACAGTGTCGACCAGGGCTCGCTTTATTATAATTTATTTTATTTATTTATTTTATACTCGGGCAACAGAAGTGACGATAAGGTGTTACTATCGCAACAAACTTAGGTTTAAAGATACAATGATTAGGAGAAGGATTAAACGGATTAGGTGAAGCCTTACCATCAACCAATTGGTCACTGCTCAAAATAGTTTAATATTATGTGTTAGTTCAAATTCAAATTCTTTATTGCATTCCATAAGTAATCTTTAGCTGACAAAGTTCTCTGATTCATATCTTTGTCGCTATTCAGGCATTCAACCAAAGCGAAGCGAATATAAATTTAGTAAGCCGTATAATATTAATTGAGTCTCGTAGCGAATTTCTAGTAGGCGTGCCAGTTTTGTTCAAATTAAGTTCAAATAATATTAAATCAAAGAACTTAATCAAAACTTTTCTAACAACATTAGTGGATTTAGATATTGTCGCGGAGGAGGAGGCTACGGGCCAAGTATTATAAAAATTAACCAAGCGATGAAAGATACAAATAGATATATCCTCCTCCTTGCGTCGTATTTCTCAGAGAGATTCCTCGTCTCCGAGTTCAATGCTAAGAAAACACAGGTGTGCGCGTTCTCAGCGAAAAGATCACCTTTCCTCCCCCTTCCTTCTCTTCAGGGCACAACCCTAAGGTAAGGGCCTTCGGAGTCATCTCTACACTGTATCCTCCTTTTCACACCGTACCAAGAAATTCCCAGATTCCTTCTTCTGTCGTTCATCCCACTTTTGGAATTCTCTACCTGCGCACGTGTTTCCTTAAGGGCCCACCATCCGCGCGAGCCCGAGCTAGTTTAGGTAAATTTCTCTAGTCTCTGTTTGTGTGCGTCGCTCACGCACACAAGCGAACTCGGTCGCGCAATCGGTACGGCCGCCTAGCAAAATATCGTAGATGTTAATTTTGAATTTAATAGGTGTTTATTATTTACTGTGTTATACTATAGTAAACACAGGGATGTGTTTGATCAACTTTTATTTTTACAAGCTTTTATTTAGCTTGCACTGTATGTATGTAGATTTGAACACTTCTCGGTTTTCGATTGGGCTGCAATTTTGCACATAATAATATGTATATCGTGACAATGCAATATTATGATAACATGGAGCTGATCTGATAAAGGAACTGGACGGTGGCCATAGGAACTCCGTAATAAAACGACGCAACCCCATCGAGTTTAGGCTCGTTTGATTCGGATTGACGAGTACTTTGATCCTATATGCTAACCAGAATCTGATGCTGGAGCTGGAAGGTGGCCATAGGAACTCTGCAATAAAACGACAAAACCCCATCGAGTTTGGACTCGTTTGATTCGTATTGACGAGAACTTTGATCCTATATGGTAGCCAGGGTCTGATGCTGGAGCTGAAAGGTGGCCACAGGCTCTCTTCAATAAAACGACACAACCCCATCGAGTTCGGGCTCGTTTGATTCGTATTGACCAGTACTTTGGTCCTATATGGTAACCAGGGTCTGATGCTGGAGTTGAAAGGTGGCCATAGGAACTCCGCAATAAAACGACGCAACCCTATCGAGTTTGGGCTCGTTTGATTCATATTGACGAGTACTTTGGTCCTATATGTTAACCAGGGTCTGATGCTGGAGCTGGGAGGTGGCCATAGGATCTCCGCAATTAAACGACATAACCCTATCGAGTTTGGGCTCGTTTGATTCATAATGACGAGTACTTTGGTCCTATATGGTAACCAGGGTCTGATGCTGGAGCTGGAAGGTGGCCATAGCACCTCCGCAATAAAACGACACAACCCCATTGAGTTTGTGTTCGTTTGATTCGTATTGACGAGTACTTTGGTCCTATATGGTAACCAGGGTCTGATGCTGGAGCTGGAATGTGGCCATAGGAACTCCGCAATAAAACGACATATCGAGTTTGGGCTCGTTTGATTCGTATTGACGAGTACTTTGATCCTATGTGGTAATCAGGGTCTGATACTGGAACTGGATGCTGGCCATAGGAACTCCGCAATAAAACGAAACAACCCCATCGAGTGTGGGTTTGTTTGATTCGTATTGACGAGTACTTTGGTCCTACATGGTAACCAGGGTCTGATGCTGGAGCTGGAAGGTAGCCATAGGAACTCCGCAATAAAAAGACACAATCCCATCGAGTTTGGGTTCGTTTGATTCGTATTGACGAGTACTTTGGTCCTATGTGGTAACCAGGGTCTGATGCTGGAGCTGGAAGGTAGCCAAAGGAACTCCGCAATAAAACGACAGAACCCCGTCCAGTTTTGGGCTCGTTTGTTTCGTAATGACGAGTACTTTGGTCGAGTTTCGTAATGGCGGCCATGCGGTTACAAAATGATAAAATATAAAATAATAGTAAAAAGATTTAAAAAAAAAACGTCGCCCCACACTAGGATTTTATTTTAATGCCCTAATAAGACGAAAATAAATTTTAATTTATTACATGATACATCTAATAAATAAAATTCTCGTGTCACAGTGTTTGTTACCGAACTCCTCCGAAACGGCTTGACCGATCTTTATGAAATTTTTTGTGTACGTTCGGTAGGTCTGAGAATAGGTCGTAAACTATTTTTTATTACGGCGAAACGTAAGTTCGCCGTTATTATGGCACAGGAGCCACATGTATTATAGGTGACTGTTACCACTTTCCATCAGGTGGGCAGTTTGCTTTTTTGCCAACTTAGTAGCAATAAAAAAAAAGAAGAAGGAATCTTGGAATTTTTTGGTACGGTGTGAAAGGAGGATACAGTGTAAGGATGACTCCGTAGACCCTTACGCGTGTTTCTGTTAAGGAATGGAAAGGGAGGGAAAAGGGTAAAGAGCTCCTCAGAGCATTCCCCGTGGAACATTTGGTAAAAGGCGTTAAGAGAGGCGATGTCACGACGAAGTTGTAGAGGCTCGAGGGTGTTAGTTGCCTCTACGTCGCCAATTATTCGAATAGCGCGACGCTGCAATCTGTCCAGAGCATCGAGGAGGTACTGAGCGGAGCCGGAGTGCGAGCAATATTCCACGCAAGACCTAACCTGAGTTTTATACAACAGGCATAGTTGGTCCGGCGCAAAATACCTACGCACCTTGTTCAGGACACCGAGTTTCCGTGAGGCAGCAGTTATAACGGATTCGAGTTTTTCAAAAAAGGGATCATATGCATTAAAATTTCAGGACTGCACAGCATTGTCATGTGTGTATGACAATGCTGTACAAAACGTTATTTATTACAAAAAAATAAATATAATAATCAAGTTAAATTGTTTTATTGTTTATCCTAATTCTCGGGACAAGCTTGTATATTTTTATAAGAAAATATATCTTGTAATAAATTAAAGTTTATTTTCCTCTTTTAAGGCATTATAATATGATTGTTTTAAAAAAATATTTTTTTTAATTAACTGCTCAAATAATACGAAATATTTTAATGACTACCGAGTTCTTTATTGTTAGTTGTATCTACAAATTATTTTATACATATAATATACGTATATAATAATTTAGTAATAAACAAATATGAAATGAATATTTTCTTGTGCTCAACGCACTTTTTAGTGCATAGAAGCTGTTCACGCTCGAGGAAGAGCGAGTGGCGGCACTGCATTCTAGTCTGTGCAGTGACAGCTTTTCTGGCGGCCGGCCGCATGTGATATGTCAGTTGAGTCGAGTCGAAATGTCATGACATGCTTAGAGGTTATGTGCGGGCCGGAATAAAATATAATACACAATATTCAAGCAAATAGTGATTTGCGCGGCGCACCTAATATCGGGGTGCGAAAGCCCGCTTTGTGTTGTGCAAGGTGTCAAAATCGCGTGTGTGAGTCGTGGTGGCCTAATAGGCCTTTGTAGTGCTCCGGTCTCCACCGGTGGATCCACTGCAGAACTTCAGGAGCCGCGACTTCCTTCGAGCTAGCTCAGGAAGTCCACCGGCTACGGAGGAGACGGACGGAGACAATTGGAACCAAGGTAAGTAATACCAATTTTCCAAGAGCTGGTATTCGGTGAATAAAATTCAGCAATACAAGCCGGTGAAACGCCGACGTGGTGGAGTCTACTTGGGGCACCACCATCTCTTGGTAGCAGAGCGTGGTTTTTAGATTTGAGTGGTTCTTAGATTTGAGTATTTGATTAGTATTGTACAATTAATATTGTAATCTTGTTGGTTGTCCAAACGGGCAATACATATTAATTGGTTTTGATTGCTGATTTTAAACCGACTACCAGCTCATTTGTGGACCGATCTCCTTAACTAATTGTCATTGTATATGAAAAATTGGGGTTAAATGCCTTTGTTGTTCTAGTTAAGTTCTAGCATTTACCTATATTTGATTTTGGTTTGTTTTTTCATATCTTTGTTCTGCCCTTGACTATTTTGTTTGTTAAGTTGTAAACTTATACTTGAATTTGATTTGTTTAAAAAACTTTGCTGCTAAATGACTTTGCTGTTGTTGTAATACACTATTTTGCTGTGTTAAGTTTTAGCATTTACATTTGATTTTGTTTTGTTTGCCCTTGAATAATATGTTTGTTAAGTTATTGACTTAATACTTGAATTTAATTTGTTTGAAAAATTCTGTTGTTAAATGCCTTTGTTGTTCTAGTTAAGTTCTAGCATTTACACTTGATTTTGGTTTGTTTATATATTTTGTTCTGCCTTTGAAGTTCCTCCCGATCTGTTTTGTTGTCTGCGGTTGTCGGTCTGTTTGTCTGTGTATTATTTTAGTGTATCTTAATTTTGGTGCAAAATGGTCCCGCCAGTCAGCCCGCTTAGTGGTGCACGCGCGGGTGCACAAAAGATTTTGAGATGGTTTGCTAGTGCCGTCGCTTTGGTAGACCGACCAGACCGAGAACAGGCTTTGTTAATTCGGCATGAGGGAGTACCTGCTCGCTTGAAGGAATTGGAGCAGCTTTTCGTTCTTCATCAACAATATTTGCTCGACCACCCAGCCGAGGGTGCCGCTGAGTTGCGGGCAGTCGACCAATTTAATGCCGATTATGATCAGTGTTTTGAACAGGCGGATGTGATTATAAACAAGGCTCAGGCAATCCTATCCGCCCGGAGGGGTGAGTCGTGCACGCCCGGGGAGGTCAAGCCTACCCCGGCCGGCTTGCTGGGCAGACTGCCCACTTTAGACATCCCAACCTTTGATGGGAACCTGGCTTCTTGGATGGGGTTCATTAACCTCTTTGATAGCCTGGTTCACTCGAGGGACGACCTGTTCCCTAGCCAGAAATTGGCCTATTTGCTCTCTGCCTTACGAGGAGAGGCTGGTGTACTTGTCCAGCATCTACCTGTCAATGATGACAGTTATGAGATTGCAAGGGCGTTGTTGACCGCCCGGTATCAGAATGTTCGCTTGCTAGCGGACACACATGTGGCTGCCATTTTAGGGCTGCCACGAGTATCGCGGGTCTCCTCATTGAGGAAGGAGATTTTGAACCCGCTGCTAAGCGCTATTAATGCGCTCAAACGACTTGATCTACCGGTGGACCAGTGGTCCTTTATTTTGCTCCACCTCATCCTCGATAAGCTTCCCATGGAGATGAAGGGACGCTTCGAACAAAGGTACGGGGGCAATAGTGCCTCGTACCTCCCCCCCTTCTCCGATCTCCTCAGATTTTTGGAGGATGAGTGTCGGATGACTGACCACTTGGATCTGGCTCCTATACCGGGACCGAGTACAGGTCGCTATGAGGCGACCCGGGCAGCGCCACGGAGAGAGCGCCGCCCGTACAAGCAGTATACTGCAGTGCGGCAGAACTCTCCACACGGGGAGAGGCCGATGCCTTGCAAGTGTTGCAAGCGGGATGGCCATCGTTTGCCGGCCTGTCCCAAATTTGTTGGCCTACGCACCGAGGGGCGTAGAAATCTGGCCAAACAGCGGAATTGGTGCTACCGCTGCCTGGGGGCCCATATGGCATCGGCTTGCCCCCACCCACGAGATTGCCACTGTTGTGGAGGGGCCCATCACCCCCTTTTGTGCTTCAACAATAGAGACACTCGTGGGGTGGTGAGAGAGAGGGACTCGCACACGGGCGGGGGCCCTCGTAGGTCACCCACATCTCCGAGGAGATCGGAGGGGCGTGCCACCCCTCCGCGGAGATTGGACAGGCGCCCCCCCTCCAGTGAGAGGATTGGGCGCCCCACCCCCCCTACGGGCGGGGGGGATCGACGCGCCGCTTATGAGGCGCCACCGCGGGATTGGGCCGCGGTTATTACGGAGCCACGCCGGGAGCCGATACGCTTCTCTCCCCCTCTGATGGAGAGACCCCGTTTGTCACGGGCTCCCCCAACTTTCGCCCATCATGGGCACCGCCCGGCCCCCCGATGCAGCTTTGGTCGGGGTGTGTACGTGCCGGATTGGGACCCGCTCGAGCGCCTTGAGCGCCCTATTCCTCCGCCGCGCACGCATTTTTCTTCGGACCCCCCTTCCCCCCCGTTGCGGGGAATGCGGGAGGATTTTCACTAAACCAACTGTCGGCTGCAACCCCCCCACAGGAGCAGGTGCTGTTACCAACAGCCTCCGTACAGGTGTGGGGCCCGAGGGGCACCTTTGTTTTAGTTCGCGCCCTTTTAGATACGGGAGCTCAGGGTTGCATTGCCTCCAGCTGGCTGGTCCGGCAGTTGAGTTTGAACACATCTCCATACCTTGAATCGGTACGGGGAATCGGAGACCTGCGGATCCCGGATCCGATCGGTCAGGTTTTGTTCTCCTTCTCCCCCCACTTCTCTTCAGCGCCCAAAATTGGCGCTACCGCGATTGTTTATGAGAAGGTTGTTGGTCAGCTTCCGCAACAGCACGTTTCGCGCGCTGTCGTAGATGCGACATCAGGATTGACCTTGGCTGACCCTTCCTTCCACCGAACCGGTCCGATTCACTTATTGCTCGGTGCCGATGTTCTAGGCCGCGTGTATTGTGGGAAGAGGAGAGAGTTACAGAAGGGTGGGCTGGTAGCCTTATCTACATCGCTTGGGTTTGTAGTGATGGGACCAGTTAGGCATAACCCACCATCTCCATCGGTGGACAGTTACATAACTGTTAGCTCCACCTTATCGGATGTCCTTCAACGGTTTTGGGAGGTGGAAGAGCCACCTACCGTGAAGCGAGTGAACCCCTTGGACGAGGAGTGTGAGTTGTTCTACCAGAACAATACAGGTCGCCTTCACTCGGGACGGCTGATCACTCGTTTGCCCTTTTTGTCAGTTCGCCCCTCACTTGGCAGCTCCCGGCCGTTGGCCGAGAAGCGGCTGCTGTCCATGGAGCGTCGTATGAGTAGGAACTCCGACCTCAAACAGAAGTATGTCGACTTCATGCGAGAATATGAGCAACTGGGGCACATGTCGGTCTCGCGACTGGACTGGCGAAACGAGGAACATAATTTTCTTCCTCACCACGCGGTTTTGAAACCTTCCACCGGGAAGATACGCGTTGTTTTTGATGGGTCAGCTCCTACGTCTACCGGAGTTTCGCTGAATCAATGTCTGCATGCTGGACCGAAGTTGCACCACGAGGTGGGTGATGTATTGACCAACTTCCGTCGCCATGCCGTCGTCTTTGTGACCGATATCCGGATGATGTTTCGGCAGACTGTGATTCACCCGGACGATAGACGATATCAGCTCATATTATGGAGGGAGGATCCCAGGGAGCCCATGCTGGTCTACGAGCTGAACACCAATACATACGGTTTGCGTTCGAGCCCCTTTGTGGCAATTCGCTCACTTGTGGAACTCGCTGAACGTGAACGATTACGATACCCTCGCGCATCCTTGGTTCTCAAGGAGGATGCATTTGTTGATGATATTTGTACGGGCTCCTCTAGTGTCGAGGAAGCCTTGATTTTGCGAGATGAACTAATTGCTCTTCTCGGGGCTGGTGGTTATGAACTGAGGAAGTGGATGTCCAACTCACCTCAGCTTTTGTGTGACTTGCCAGACGACCACCAGCAGGAGCCTCATATTTTTGAGAATGCCAACACTCCAGATTTACTGTCTGTTTTGGGAGTGCAATACAGACCTGTCCAGGACACGTTCACCTATCGATTGGAGCTGCCAAACCCCAAGGTCTGGACGAAACGGTTGGTTTTGTCTACAGTAGCTCGTACCTTTGACCCAAATGGCTGGATTAGTCCCGTAGTGTTTTGGATGAAGTGCTTCCTACAGGAACTTTGGTCAGCCGAAGTGTCATGGGATGAGCCCCTCTCGGGCCGTTTGCTGCGAGATTGGGAGTCCTTCATGTTGTCTCTCCCCGACATTAACTGTGTTAGTATCCCTAGACATATACTGCCTAAGGGACGGTTTACGGCCAGCCTTCATGGCTTTTGTGACGCGTCTGAGAGTGGATACGCAGCCGTCGTATATATCCGGACGGTTGATGATAGAGGAGCTGTTAAGCTCCACTTGCTAATTGCTAAGAGTAAGGTTGCTCCACTTCGGACTCGATTAACGATTCCGAAGTTAGAATTGTCTGGAGCTACTCTTCTGGTTCGGTTGATGAACCACGTTGTTGACACCCTGGGACGTAGTGTGGACTTTGAGTCGCTCTTTGCTTGGTCCGACAGTCAGGTTGTCCTGTGTTGGATTAAGAACTCCGTCCACTCCCTGGAAGTATTTGTGGCCAATCGGGTATCCCAAATACAGGCCTCGAAGGCCACGTTGATTTGGCGCCACGTGCCAGGTGAAATAAACCCTGCTGACTGTGCATCACGTGGCAGCGAAGCCCCTCAGCTTATTGACCACACTCTGTGGTGGGGTCCCGACTGGTTGTTACAACCGTCTTGGCCTTCCACACCAGCTGTGGTGAAGGTACCAAATCCGGGCTTGCGTGTTCACGCTGTCGAGACTATGGCGGCTCCAGAGCGGGAATTTTTATTAGACCGCTACAGTTCTCTGGACAAGTTGCTCGGCGTGACCGCTTGGATAAGAAGATTTATACGAAATTGTCGCCGGCCTCAGGACAAAGATTTGTGTCCGGTCCTCTCACCGCAGGAGCGCCAAGATGCTCTTCTGCATTGGGTGCGTATGACCCAGTCTAGAGCGTTTGAACCGGAACTTAAGATTTTCCGTACCGGGACGTCCAAATTGAAGGGACCCTTGGTGCGTTTGACTCCCTTTCTGGATGATAAAGGATTGTTGCGTGTAGGAGGCCGATTGAGGCACGCTAACTTGCCTTATAGATCACGTCATCCCCTGTTGCTCCCCAAGGACGGACCATTGGTGCGATTGTTGATCATTGATCGCCATGTGAAGAATGCTCATGCCGGATGTAATGCATTGACCGCGCTCCTCCAACGGGAGTTTTGGATTTTGTCAGCGCGAAGAATAATCCGATCTGTTATCTTTCGATGTCTGCCCTGCTATCGTTTACGCCCCGAGACGATGCAGCCCGAAATGGGTGATTTGCCTGCTGATCGTGTGAATGAATCGATGACCTTCTTAGGAGTTGGAACTGATTTCGCGGGACCGTTCACTATAAAAACGTCGCGACTCCGTAATGCTAAGACTGAAAAGGCTTATTTGTGTGTGTTTGTTTGTTTGGCCACTAAAGCCGTTCATTTGGAGGTGGTGAGTGCACTCACCATGGACGCTTTCTTAGCAGCGTTAGGCAGATTTGTCTCCCGCCGGGGACTGCCTTCTCTAATTCGGTCCGATTGTGGGACGAACTTCAAGGGCACTGATAGACATATAAGAGAAGTTTGTGAATTTTTAGATAAAAATAATATTGAGATCGGATCCACACTCTCCCGTAGGGGGGTAACATGGCGATACTCCCCACCGTCTTGCCCTCACTGGGGAGGGATTTTTGAATCTGTTGTAAAGGCCGCCAAGACTCACCTTCGCCGCGTTATTGGGGAGACTATTCTCACGTTTGAGGAACTCGCGACGGTGTTTCATAAGATTGAGGCGGTTCTCAACTCGCGTCCGTTATGTCCGTTGTCTACCGACGCGAACGATTTGCAGGCCCTCACGCCGGGCCATTTCTTGATAGGCAGACCACTTAACGCCCTGCCCGAGTATCCTTATAGAGATATCAATCCCGGACGCCTTTCGCGGTTTGAGTTGCTCCAGCAGCTTACCCAGAGTTTCTGGCGCCGCTGGCACCTTGAATATTTACACATTTTGCAACAGCGCGTTAAGTGGTCAGATAAGACAAACCCACCGAGGGTTGGAGACCTCGTGTTAGTGAAGGACCCAAACCTGCCACCCTTACGTTGGCGTCGCGGACGCATTGTCCAACTTACTCTAGGGTCTGATGGTGTGCCCAGGTTTGCCGAGGTCCTAGTTGGGGATTCTGTTTTGAAGCGCGCGGTCGCTACTCTTTCTCGCCTCCCCTTAGACTGATTTGGCGGACAGTCCGGGACTGTCCGGAGCGGGGGGATGTTCACGCTCGAGGAAGAGCGAGTGGCGGCACTGCATTCTAGTCTGTGCAGTGACAGCTTTTTTGGCGGCCGGCCGCATGTGATATGTCAGTTGAGTCGAGTCGAAATGTCATGACATGCTTAGAGGTTATGTGCGGGCCGGAATAAAATATAATACACAATATTCAAGCAAATAGTGATTTGCGCGGCGCACCTAATATCGGGGTGCGAAAGCCCGCTTTGTGTTGTGCAAGGTGTCAAAATCGCGTGTGTGAGTCGTGGTGGCCTAATAGGCCTTTGTAGTGCTCCGGTCTCCACCGGTGGATCCACTGCAGAACTTCAGGAGCCGCGACTTCCTTCGAGCTAGCTCAGGAAGTCCACCGGCTACGGAGGAGACGGACGGAGACAATTGGAACCAAGGTAAGTAATACCAATTTTCCAAGAGCTGGTATTCGGTGAATAAAATTCAGCAATACAAGTCGGTGAAACGCCGACGTGGTGGAGTCTACTTGGGGCACCACCAGAAGCCATTCGCTAGATTGTAATAAAAAAATAAATTAAAGTTTATTTTCTTCTTTTAGGGCATTAAAATAAAAGCTTGTTTTAAAAAATCTTTTGTGATAGCGGCCATCTTGTTTTAGTTTTTTTCATGGTGTACTGTATTTTACGAACTTTCATTTGATACCCCATATACAGACCTATATTGTGGGGATTGTACATAAAAATAATCTGTCAATTTGTGACGGCGGCCATCTTGGATTAGATTGTCTTTCAGAATATACTATATTCTACAATTCAAGCTCTTTCATTTGTCACCTAAATTGGGAAAGGTCGCACAAAAGAAATTGATGGGGTTGCGTATGGATATTATCTAGGTTAGGCTCAAAGTACTCATCAAGAAAAATCATATAGGACCAAAGTACTCGTTAATACGAATCAAACGAGCCCAAACTCGACGGGGTTCTGTCGTTTTATTTCGGAGTTCCTTTGGCTACCTTCCAGTTCCAGCATCAGATCCTGGTTACCATATAGGACCAAAGTGCTCGTCAATATAAATCAAACGAGCCCAAACTTGATGGGGTTGTGTCGTTTTATTGCAGAGTTCCTATGGCCACCTTCCAGTTCCAGCATCAGACCCTGGTTACCATATAGGACCAAAGTGCTCGTCAATACAATTCAAACGAGCCCAAACTCGATGGGGTTGCGTTGTTTGATTGCGGAGTTCCTATGGCCACCTTCCAGTTCCAGGGATCAGACCCTGGTTACCATATAGGACCAAAGTACTCGTTAATACGAATCAAACGAGCCCATGCTCGACGGGGTTCTGTCGTTTTATTGCGGAGTTCCTTTGGCTACCTTCTAGCTCCAGCATCAGACCCTGGTTACCACATAGGACCAAAGTACTCGTCCATACGAATCAAACGAGCCCAAACTCGATGGGACTGTGTCGTTTTATTGCGGAGTTCCTATGGCCAGCTTCCAGTTCCAGTATCAGACCCTGGTTACCACATAGGACCAAAGTACTCGTCAATACGAATCAAACAAGCCCAAACTCGATGGGATTGTATCGTTTTATTGCGGAGTTCCTTTGGCTATCTTCCAGCTCCAGCATCAGACCCTGGTTACCATGTAGGACCAAAGTCCTCGTTAATACGAATCAAACGAGCCCAAACTTGATGAGGTTGTGTCGTTTTATTGCGGAGTTCCTATGGCCACCTTCCAGTTCCAGCATCAGACCCTGGTTACCATATAGGACCAAAGTGCTCGTCAATACAATTCAAACGAGCCCAAACTCGATGGGGTTGCGTTGTTTGATTGCGGAGTTCCTATGGCCACCTTCCAGTTCCAGGGATCAGACCCTGGTTACCATATAGGACCAAAGTACTCGTTAATACGAATCAAACGAGCCCATGCTCGACGGGGTTCTGTCGTTTTATTGCGGAGTTCCTATGGCTACCTTCCAGCTCCAGCATCAGATCCTGGTTACCATGTAGGACCAAAGTACTCGTCAATACGAATCAAACAAACCCAAACTTGATGGGGTTGTCTCGTTTTACTGCGGAGTTCCTATGGCCAGCTTCCAGTTCCAGTATCAGACCCTGGTTACCACATAGGACCAAAGTACTCGTCAATACGAATCAAACAAGCCCAAACTCGATGGGATTGTATCGTTTTATTGCGGAGTTCCTTTGGCTATCTTCCAGCTCCAGCATCAGACCCTGGTTACCATGTAGGACCAAAGTCCTCGTTAATACGAATCAAACGAGCCCAAACTTGATGAGGTTGTGTCGTTTTATTGCGGAGTTCCTATGGCCACCTTCCACTTCCAGCATCAGACCCTGGTTACCATATAGGACCAAAGTACTCGTCAATACGAATCAAACAAGCCCAAACTCGATGGGGTTGAGTTGTTTGATTGCGGAGTTCCTATGGCCACCTTCCAGTTCTAGCATCAGAGCCTGGTTACCATATAGGATCAAAGTATTCGTCAATACGAATCAAACAAGCCCAAACTCGATGGGGTTACGTTGTTTGATTGCGGAGTTCCTATGGCCACCTTCCAGATCCAGCATCAGACCCTGGTTACCATATAGGATCAAAGTACTCGTCAATACGAATCAAACGAGCCTAAACTCGATGGGGTTGCATTGTTTGATTGCGGAGTTCCTATGGCAACCTTCCAGATCCAGCATCAGACCCTGGTTACCACATAGGACCAAAGTTCTCGTCAATACGAATCAAACGAGCTCAAACTCGATGGGGCTATGTCGTTTTATTGCAGAGTTCCTATGGCCACCCTTCAGCTCCAACATCAGATCAGCTCCATGTCGTCATCATAATATATTTATACATATGCATGCAAAATTTCAGCTTAATCGGAAACCGGGAAGTGAATCAAATTTAACTCGCAAGATTAGACCCGAACATGCAAAAGATAAATAAAAGCTTGTAAAAAGGTTGAAGGTTTTTCGTACGGCAGCCTAGAGATGCAAAAATAATTTTAAACGTTTATAACCATTTGGTTTTAAACCGTTTTTTTTGTTTAAAACATTTTAAACCACGTTTGGCGGTTTAATATTGGTTTAAAAGGTTATTCTATTAGAATTCACTGAGACTTCCCACAGACAACACCTATTTCTTTATTTAAGATATATCTAGGTCAAAAAATGAATGGGCCAACCCCACACACGCCCGCCGTCTAGCCAACGGCGGGTACGGTGCGGTTGCGCATTTCCCCCCAACAAAAAAAAGGTCAAAAAAATGAAAAACCAAAAGTTGATTTTTTTTGTTATTAAAACACTAACTTCACAAGCTCCACTTGAATCTTATTATATCATCAAGAAATTACAACACAAAGCTTTAACTATTAAAAGTTATTTCATAATCCTTACCTTTTATTAATAAACCTTTTATTACATGTATGTATACTTTGCATAAAATGAACTAACAACATTAATAACATTATTTATACTTTTTTAGATCTGTTTTGGTAGTTTTTGGTATCAATTTAAATTGTTTTAATCAACCAAACTAATAATCAACTCAAATTTAAGGAATAAGCTTTTCTAGATATTATGGTACTCGTAATAAAAGAGGATCACATTCCTCCATGAATTCCGTATTGTTATCTGATTCTTCACTTTCATAATCTTCGGAGATCTAAAAAAATAAACATAAAAAGCTAGATGCGGAAATAGTAATAATTATGGGAATTACAAAAGATGAAGTTAATTCAAAATAGATAAGCCTCAAAGAGCAATTTTTGAAACAAAAACACTTTAGATACAGATGCAGCGGACTGGCAATGCTAACATGTTTTGTTAGAAAATTAGCGCTGCGAACCCGGCTTGAGGTGAAATAATTTCCAAAGCTACATATTTATTACGACAAAATACATATATTCTAAATGTGCAATGGCTGAGACCAAAAAAACAAAAATTAAAATGTATAGTATTAACATAAATACAATATCAAGTTAGTTTTCAACGTGTCTAATCCTAAAAATGTAGTAAAGTGTGATATGTGATTTAATTTTATTTAATAAAAATGGTAAATGATTTCAATTAACCTCTTTATCTTGATTTTTAAAGTATTATTTTATTAATGTACTGACCACGTGGTCGTGGTTTAAAACCGTTTTAAACAAATTTAAAACGGGTTTAATACCGCGGATTTTGGTTTAAAACGGTTTATTTACAACTATACGGCAGCCACAAATAATAAAATTGTTAGTTATCAACTTCTCCGATTACTCCGATGGACTTCACGTCGTATACATACACAAATAATTACGTGACCGAGAGCTAGCTCAAAGCGACGTGCTCTCACTTCGAATCTTAATTGCACACTGAATTTCGACGCGCCCGAGCCACGTATTTGTAAGAAAATCGATAAATGTATGTTAAAAAATTCATATAAAAATCAATGTACGATAATTTAAAAAAATACCACGGTGTCAGTGTTTTGCTTACCTTTGTTCTATATATTTGTTAAACTAAAATATAATAGGGTTAATTAATGAAGCTAAAAATCACGAACGGTATGTGGGTGTAACCTAAATTTTAAGTAAAATTGATGCTCTTTTTTAACGAAATGGTATGTAAATTTGAAAAATGGTGACGGTGATTGTATAAACACATAATTTAAGAATTTAAATTTGTTTTTTCCCGGTCAGTTAACTGGAACGTTAACGTAAAATATCAAAAACGCCAACGGCCTTTTTGCTATTTTTCGCGCCATGGGCCCTTAATCCTAAAACATGGGTTCCTTCAAAAGAGGCGTGAAAAAGCATTTTTGGGCCGGCAAGGGGCGGGCAGGTAGGATAGTAGATGTCGTCCCTACTCTATCTGTCAACTCATTTGGACCTCTTTCACCGCTTAATATCAGGCGGGAGAAGGTCATTTGCCGGCCCTCCATAAAAAAAATAAAAAGGGTCGTGACCTCCCTTCTGTATCACTTTCTCACGTACGGTCTTTCTTCATCTGTTTCTGTCTCCGGATGCCGGTGTGAAGGGCGTCGTGGATAGTGGAGTCAAGAGCAGTGCGGTTCTGGTCGGACCAACGCACTGGGCTGCGTTCACGAGGCCTTTCCCCATCAACTTTGCCGGTAACGATGAACTTCTCGAGGTTGTCACCGTCTTACATTGCAATTAACCGAAGTATTCTAGAATTATGCGCAGACACTCAGATGACAGCCGCGAGGAGATTTTGAGTTCTCGCAATACGGAGGCGTTAATCCGAAATGCTGTTCAAGGGATACGGATCATCTTTCACCAGCACCACATCTCGAAGGCGTCAATGCGTTTGCGGTCTGCAGCTTTCAGTATCCACGTCTCAGCGCCATACGAAAAGATCGAGAAGACTAGAGTCCGTGCCAGTTTGTTTTTATTTTTTGATTTTATTATACAACTAGCTGTGCCCGCGAACTACGTTTCGCCATCAAAATACTTAACACAGTGTTTAGTTTTTTCCTCCATTTTATTCCATAATGATTCAACTTTATTCTGCCTTTCTTGAGCATCGGCCATTTCGAAATTAGGACAATTTTCATAGGTTCGTAATGCTCTTTTTCTAACAGTCCACAAAATTAAATACATTATATATTACTATAAACACTAAGTATAATTATTGTTTTAGAGACATTATTGATATTAATAAATTCTTCTTCAGTAGAAAGAACTACACAGTTGCAAGAATAATCTTTATCGTATTCATGTCTCGAATTAAAATAAACAATTGTTAATAAATTAGAACTGTATACGAATAAAGTTTAGATTTTATAATGGGTGTTGGTAACACCAACAAAATATATTTTTTGGATATGACAACTTGGCCAATTTTGACTGGTCGTACAGTAAGCTCCTTGTCAAGCTATACTGTTTGACCTTTGAACCGTTCTTATGTCGCTCGTAATACTAACGGTTTTCGTAGAGTTAATGTATAGCATGAATGGGGGGTTACTGTACAAATACGTTTTCCGTATTCGATATCCGATCACGGAATACAGACACGGAGTTTCGTGAACGTAGCGCAGACGTTCGTTTCTTCTCATTCGGGATTTCTACCATTCTACCTAAACGTACGTACAGAACGTGTTCCGTTCGTAATAAAAACGAACGTGTGCGGCAGTCAATGAGTATTTTGTATAGATTTGATGCATTCGGATGCCCGCATTCAGAAAACGAATGCGAAACAACGTATTTATACGGTTAGCCTTAAAATGTATTGAGACTTCCGTTTTTGTGACGTGTACTGTGCGATATAGTGTTGCTGGCATAGTTCGGTTAGCAAACTCGCCGTGATGACTAACATCCAACACACAAACTTGGAGTTATCGTTAGTGAGTTCACGATCGTTGCATTATCACGGTCTCGAAGGACACTAAACACAGGTAACATCTAAAATCGAACATCCAATAGGCCCCGAAGCGGTTCTCAAACTTTTTTGGTGACGGAACCCTTTGGGAAAGCGAAATACTTGACGGAACCCTAAAATAAAACAATAGTTTTTAAAAGTGTATTCTTTATTAATGAGCATAATAAAAGTACGACCAGAGAGGGTGTTTTGATTTTTCTAAATTATTGCGGAACCCTTATAGGGGTATTGTGGAGCCCTAGGGTTCCGCGGAACACACTTAGAGCATGGCTGCTCTAGGTACCCTTCAGGGCCTACTTTCATTTAATGCCCCTATTGCTGGGTTTGAAAAGCAACTGTTATCCGTCTTTTTTGAGCGGCGGCCATGTTGAATTTACGTCAATGTTGCTACGTTCATAGTGCTCTACTGATCAAGGCCTTTCATTTGATACCCATATTGCTGGGCTTAGAAACGAACTTTTAACAGTTTTTTTTTGAGCAGCGGCCATATTGAATTTTGTGCTATTTTCCTAGGTTCATAGTGCTCTACTCTTCAAGGCCTTTCATTTGATACCTATATTGCTAGGTTTGGAAACGAACTTTTAACCACCTTTTTTGAGCGGCTGCCATATTGAATTTATTTATGTGTTGCTAGGTTCATAGTGCTCTACTCATCAAGGCCTTTCATTTGAGACCCATATTGCTGGGTTTGGAAACGAACTATTATCCATTTTTGAGCGGCGGCCATGTTGAATTTATAGCAATTTTCCTAAGTTCATAATGCTTTACTCTTTTAGGTTTTTCATTTGATACCCATATTGCTAGGTTTGGAAACGAACTTTTATCCTTTTTTTTGAGCGGCGGCCATGTTGAATTTAGGTCGATTTTGCTAGGTTCCTAATGCTCTACTCTTCAAGGCCTTTCATTTGATACCCATATTGCTAGGTTTCGAAACGAACTTTTATTTATCTTTTTTGAGCGGCGGCCATGTTGAATTTATGTCAATGTTGCTAGGTTCATAGTGCACTTATCAAAGCCTTTTATTTGATACCCATATTGCTGGGTTTGAAAACGAACTTTTATCCATTTTTTGAGCGGCGGCCATGTTAAATTTATGTCAATGTTGCTAGGTTCATAGTGCTCTACTCTTCAAGGCCTTTCATTTGATACCCATATTGCTAGGTTTGGAAACTAACTTTATTCCACCTTTTTTGAGCGGCGGCCATGTTGAATTTATGTCAATGTTGCTAGGTTCATAGTGCTCTACTCATCAATGCCTTTCATTTGATACCCATATTGCTAGGTTTGGAAACTAACTTTTATCCACCTTTTTTGAGCGGCGGCCATGTTGAATTTATGTCAATGTTGCTAGGTTCATAGTGCTCTACTCATCAATGCCTTTCATTTGATACCCATATTGCTAGGTTTGAAAACTAACTTTTATCCACCTTTTTTGAGCGGCGGCCATGTTGAATTTATGTCAATGTTGCTAGGTTCATAGTGCTCGACTCATCAATGCCTTTCATTTGATAGTTGATACCCATATTGCTGGGTTTGGAAACGAACTTTTATCCGTTTTATTTGAGCTCAGGCGCAACGCTGCTAAAGTGAGGTACAGAAGGGATCCGAATGAAACTAATCGCTATCGGTACAGGGAGCTGCGTAATCGATGTAACAGAATATGTCGCGATGCACAGCGGCGACATATACACGCATCCGTCTCTAACGGAGATCCCGCTAAGACATGGTCCTTTCTCAATTCTCTCGGTATTGGCAAGAACAAAGCAAATATTCCTCCAGGAATAGATCCCGACTCGTTAAATACACATTTCGCAACACCGTCCCCCATCCATCCCAGCACCAAACTTACAACCCTCCAATCCCTTTCCCAAAATATCAATCCCCAATATCCTGCATTTGCCTTTAGCGCTATTACTTATAAAGACGTTGAAGAGGGGATAAAGAGTATAAAATCTAACGCCGAGGGCACTGACGGAATAAGTCGCAGAATGATTCTTCTGGGTTCCAAAATTCTTATCCCAATCCTCTGTCATATCTTCAACTTTTCAACTGAAACTGGAAGCTACCCGCAGTGTTGGAGGCAAGCGGCAATCATACCCATCCCTAAGATTACTAATCCGTCCCAGCCTACTCATTTTAGACCTATTTCAATCCTTCCCTTTGTTTCTAAAGTCCTTGAGCGGCTGATCCACCGCCAAATCAGTGTTTTTTTGAACCGACATCAGCTTCTCAGTCCTTACCAATCTGGTTTCCGCCCTGGACATAGCACAGTGACCGCCCTGACAAAGGTGTCTGACGATATCCGGTTTGGTATGTCAAATCAGCAAGTTACAGCCTTAGTATTACTAGATTTTAGCAACGCGTTTACTACTGTTGATTTTGACATATTATTGGCTATGTTAAAACGTCTTTTGGTTACTGATACAGTGGTGCAGTGGTTTCGAAGCTATCTGGTGGGTCGGTACCAAAGTATCCGTATGGATGGCAAACTGTCACGTTTTTGCGGAGTTCCTGCTGGTGTGCCACAGGGTGGCGTCCTATCTCCTCTCCTTTTCTCAATCTTTATTAACTTCCTTACTCCTTTCCTTTCTTGCCAATATCACCTTTATGCGGATGATCTCCAAATATATTCTTAAGCCCCTGTTAGAGACATTGTTGATCTGATTGCGCAACTTAATAGGAATCTGATAATTGTTCACGAGTGGAGTCAAAACTATGGCCTCTTAGTTAACCCCAAAAAGTAGCAAGCAATTGTTATTGGTGGTTCTAGGCAAATAGCTGCACTCAATAACTTGCAAATACCAGCAATCGTATGCAATGGCATTCCTTTGCCGTACGAAAGGGTAGTCAGGAACTTGGGGGTCCTATTCGACTGCACTCTTTCATGGGCTCCTCATATTGCAGAGGTCAGTAGAAAGCTGTTTGCAGCGCTAGGATCTCTAAGAAGGTGGAAAAACTTGCTCCCAGTAAAGACTAAGATCGAACTTGCGCAGGCTCTCCTATTCCCAATCTTGGACTATGCAGACGTTTGCCTTACTGATCTTAACGAAGATTTACTTACAAAGCTCCAACGGCTGCAAAACGTCTGCATTCGATTCGTTTATGGCTTGCGTAAGTTTGATCATGTGTCTGAATTCAGAGAACAATTAAAATGGCTTCCTATTCGGTTGCGGCGGCAAGAACATATCCTTTCCTTCCTATATAACATCCTGTATGATCCACGTACCCCTCCTTATATGAAAGAGCGTTTCCATTTTCTTGGGACTGATCATGAACGAGTTTTGCGGTCCAAGTCGGATAATATCCTAGAAAGTAGTTACACAGATTCGGGCTATTTTAAAAAATCCTTCACAGTGAAATCTGCACAATTGTGGGATGGTTTGCCTCGAGATATCAGACAGTCAAAGACGCTTGCCATTTTTAAAAACAGGATCCATAACCATCTCATGGCACAGTCACATTTATAGCTTGTTTTATTTACTTACTTGTATTGTATTCTATAACATTTTATATATATATATATTTTTTTTAAGGTATAATATTTGAATTTTTTTTTTTCATGTATTTATTATACACGGTTATTTTTTTATCACCCTGGTTATTTTAAGGGTGGCTTCAGGACACGGTAGAAGAATTATTTAACCATTAATAATAAAATTTACTCACCTGTTTAATTAGATATTTATCATCTAAAATATCCAAAAAATACTGCACTGGTATGGACACTGAGTGAAGTTGTAGGCAAAACGTTGAATGAACGCGAACTGCCAACAACGTCGCCGATTCAAAGTCATCACTGAGTTGATCACAATTTCACCTTCCTACTTTAGGGGCTTAGGACCGGCAAAACAAAGTTTTTAAAGAAAACAAACAGTACTAGGTAGGTATTACGGTTATGGTAGGTTGTTTTAGCGTAGTTAAAAAATTGTAATCAACTTTAAATACTTACCTACCTAGGAAACAATTTAAATCAACTTTAGTTCTAATAACAAAAGAGTTCTAAATTTAAAGGAAGTCCTCTAACTCATACATAGTCGTGCACGTTTAAAACTATACATGACCACAACAACATATCAGTTTGGTTAGTGTTTAACGTCTCGAAATGCAGTTTTCGCTTCCAAGTCTTACGTTTGTGGGTTCACTTTCTTACACCAAACACCTAATTTCACTTCACAAGTAAAAGTCTACGGTCTACCGGAGTAAGGTCTGTGTATTCGCGAGATGTGTTAACTTGAAACTAAAATTCCGAATGCGCCCGATTGCCGCGCGTCAGGCGCGTAGCGCGACATCGCGATACGTTCACACGCGCTGGGGTCAAAGGCAAACTAAAGCCGGCCGGCTCGTGCCGACAAGCGACAGCAAACAACAAAACGCCGCCGCCGGCGCCGACTGTCTCTGTCTTTCACTATTGTAATGTCTAGTGCAATAATAACTCTTATTTCAAACGAGTTGTAGATTGATCTTGCTTGAATTAATAATGCGACGTTGCCGCATTTTCCTAAGCCCGTAGTAGTAAATGCTTTATTCATTCATAATCTTACCTTATCTTGTAGTAAACAAGAACAATGTCTATAATTTAATATTATTGGCGGATAAAATTTAAAAAATATAACCACATGTTTTTTTTATTGATATGAGTCGTCTAGCGTCTACCGAGCTGCCTCTAAAATTTTCCAGTATGATAAAAAAATAACCGTGTATAAATATGTATGTATTTGATTGTTAATTGTTCAATTATTCTGGTTTTTTTTATGACGGCACACTGCCTTATATAAATAATTATCCGTAGACAAAGGTTGTCTGGAAGAGATCGCTACCAGCGATAAGACCGCCTTTGCCCACATTAATTTTAAGAGTTTTGTGAGTGTTTCTGTTTTCTTTGTGTGCAATAAAGTATTAATCTATCTATCTATCTATCATAATAAAAGTACGACCAGAGAGGGTGTTTTGATTTTTCTAAATTATTGCGGAACCCTTATAGGGGTATTGTGGAGCCCTAGGGTTCCGCGGAACACACTTAGAGCATGGCTGCTCTAGGTACCCTTCAGGGCCTACTTTCATTTAATACCCCTATTGCTGGGTTTGAAAAGCAACTGTTATCCGTCTTTTTTGAGCGGCGGCCATGTTGAATTTACGTCAATGTTGCTACGTTCATAGTGCTCTACTGATCAAGGCCTTTCATTTGATACCCATATTGCTGGGCTTAGAAACGAACTTTTAACAGTTTTTTTTTGAGCAGCGGCCATATTGAATTTTGTGCTATTTTCCTAGGTTCATAGTGCTCTACTCTTCAAGGCCTTTCATTTGATACCTATATTGCTAGGTTTGGAAACGAACTTTTATCCACCTTTTTTGAGCGGCTGCCATGTTGAATTTATTTATGTGTTGCTAGGTTCATAGTGCTCTACTCATCAAGGCCTTTCATTTGAGACCCATATTGCTGGGTTTGGAAACGAACTATTATCCATTTTTGAGCGGCGGCCATGTTGAATTTATAGCAATTTTCCTAAGTTCATAATGCTTTACTCTTTTAGGCTTTTCATTTGATACCCATATTGCTAGGTTTGGAAACGAACTTTTATCCTTTTTTTTTGAGCGGCGGCCATGTTGAATTTAGGTCGATTTTGCTAGGTTCCTAATGCTCTATTCTTCAAGGCCTTTCATTTGATACCCATATTGCTAGGTTTCGAAACGAACTTTTATCTATCTTTTTTGAGCGGCGGCCA
This sequence comes from Schoenobius gigantellus, assembly GCA_963935595.1. Lineage (NCBI taxonomy): Eukaryota > Metazoa > Arthropoda > Insecta > Lepidoptera > Crambidae > Schoenobius > Schoenobius gigantellus. The sequence continues at coordinate 17,236,921 of OZ012562.1, read as the reverse complement.
TGTTGAATTTATGTCAATGTTGCTAGGTTCATAATGCACTTATCAAAGCCTTTTATTTGATACCCATATTGCTGGGTTTGAAAATGAAGTTTTATCCATTTTTTGAGCGGCGGCCATGTTAAATTTATGTCAATGTTGCTAGGTTCATAGTGCTCTACTCTTCAAGGCCTTTCATTTGATACCCATATTGCTAGGTTTGGAAACTAACTTTATTCCACCTTTTTTGAGCGGCGGCCATGTTGAATTTATGTCAATGTTGCTAGGTTCATAGTGCTCTACTCATCAATGCCTTTCATTTGATACCCATATTGCTAGGTTTGGAAACTAACTTTTATCCACCTTTTTTGAGCGGCGGCCATGTTGAATTTATGTCAATGTTGCTAGGTTCATAGTGCTCGACTCATCAATGCCTTTCATTTGATAGTTGATACCCATATTGCTGGGTTTGGAAACGAACTTTTATCCGTTTTATTTGAGCGGCGGCCATGTTGAATTTAGGGCGAGTTTCCTATGTTCATAGTGCTCTACTCATCAAGGCCTTTCATTTGATATGCATATCGCTGGGTTTGGAAACGAACTTTATCGGCAGTATCGGCACTCATGGCAAATTAAGTCAACGTGGCTAGGTTCAATGTGTTCTACTCTTTAGGTTCTTCGTTCGATATCCATGTTCCTTGGGTGGATCCAAAAAAATATGATCCGTCATTTTAAACATTAGGATCAAGAGTCCCGTCCCGTCCCTCTACGCGTAACCCAGAACATTGCAGTCAGATATTTTTTTTAATTATCAATATTAATCTATTACTTTTAATAGTTTTAAATGGATGAAAGAGTTTGATTCCTTAGTCCTAATGTAAAAACATATAACATCTTTCAAAATACCTTGAAAAGAGTATCTTCATTTTTCAACATTTCAAATATTTCAAAAATTGTACCGATTTTGTGAAAATTAGTCAAGAATTAAACCAATCTACAAATTTTATGGTCACTCGATAAATATTATCATAAAAAATTCTTTATACATTGGTTGTATGGCTTGATCTTTTTGCCTTACCACCACGATACGACATAAGAAAAAGACAATTTGGTTGGCGAAATCCAGTTGGGCACAACCATTAACAGAAAATATTAAATTTTATTTGTACTATGTGAAACACTTCATTCCTGCCTTTCAATTTTCGAAATCCAATTACTTAAGATCAGGCTGTATGGCGTAGTTCCATCGTCTTTCCTTCGTGGAAGAAAATACCTTCTCTCTGTACTGAGCTCTGTACTATGTGACAGACTTGTCAAAATAATTTCACGTGCGCCATGTTGTTTTTCTACCTAAAGCCAATTCGAAAATTTTATATGGTATTTTTTCACTAAAAATAAAAAGTGAATTTAAACAAACGAAATTATGCCTAAATGTTCTTCCGGAAAATTCTAAGCATTGTGGTGTAAGCCATATCAAATTCTGTCCAGTAGTTTCGGAGATCTTTCCGGACAAACAGACAAACAAACAAACAAACAAACAAACCAACAAACAAACAATTTTTAAAAAAACTATTCTATCGTGTTCTGCTAATGATTTTAAGGCGACCTGTGTATTTTTTTTCTTAATATTTCGCAATTACAGATTTTTGTACCCCTACGATTTTATTATACAGGGTGTCCCAAAAAATAGTGTCAAGCGTAAGTCCAGAGTTAGAGCACCTCTTGGAGTACCCGAATCACCCCCATGTATGTTCCGCGATTATTCGTAGTTTTCGAGTAATAATTTTTTTTCTGACTTTTTGAAAATTTTGATCCAAAGAACTTAAAAATTTTAAATAAAAAAAAGTAGAACATATTTTAATGTTTTTCTTTTTGCCACTGAATCACCTTTAGTGCTTCTTTTATGTCTAAAATAATCAGCTTCGTAACTTTAGTGGAAATTTAGAAAACAGTAGTGTAAAGTCAAAATTTGAATGTTAGTGAATAATTACTTAAAAATTCATCTTTAAATTAAAAATCTAAACAGGCGAATTCATGGTTTCTAAGTATGTGTAAAAACTTCTCTAGACTCTCTGATTTCATAATCATTTAAAAAAAGAAGTACTTAATCGGGCTACTTTGGCTTAAATCGGCCATCAAAGACAGCGAGGTGAAAATTTCATAAAATTTACCAAATTCCTATCAGATGATAAAAAAAAATATCTGGTCTTTTTATAATTTCTAAGGTTCAGATTAATTACAATTTAGCAAAAATTAACTACATGAAACCCATATTTAAATATTTTTCTCGCGGATCACATCGGTTGTAGTGTTGGATGTAACGCAGTACTTACCTGCTAAAAAATTGCCCGAGTGAGAGGATATGAAAGAGACCGCATTATTGCTATCTCTCTCACTCTCATTGGCGAAATGGATAACTGTAACTGAGGAATGCTATTCTTTGTGACAAGGGGATTAGGCGGGGGGTGTAGTCCGAGCGCCTATTGTGTTCTGGCGCCAGTCGTTTGCCTGCTTTTGTTTGCGCCTTACGTACGATACGCTCATTTGTGATTATTTGACGAACTTTGCTTTCTTTACGGACCTTGAGTGCGATTACGATTTGGTTTTGTGTGAATACGGGATTTTGAGAAATTTGGCATTCTTAACGGACTTTTCAAGCTCTTCATTTTGTGATGTCTTTTTCATCGCAAGAATATGCTCTTATGCATTACTTTTATGGATATGCAAGAGGAAATGCTTCTGAAGCAGCCAGGTTGTTCCGACAGCAAGTACAAAATGGAGGTGGACCTCAGCCTGAAACTTGGCCTGATCATCGCATGATTTTATGAGTACATAACTCTTACATGGAAGGACGCCTACCAGGTAGAAGATCGGGGCGCCCATCTGAAATGAGTGACCCAGATACTGTCCAATCAGTGGTCGAAGAAGTGGTGAGAGATCCATCAGTTAGTGTAAGAACAATAGAACGTCGAATCGGAATTCCGAAATCACAAGCACATCGAATACTTCATCAAGAGCGTTTTCACCCATATCACATCCAGAAAGTTCAGCAGCTCAAACCCGCAGACTACCCGAGAAGGGTGGCATTTTGTCAGGAAATGTTACGGAGACAAGCTGAAAACGAAAATTTCTTTAAAAATATTCTATGGACTAATGAATCACATTTTAAGCGATGTGGGGTGTTTAATGCGCATAACTACCATTCGTGGAGTATTGAAAATCCACACCTTACAAGGGAATCTAATTTCCAAGAACAATTTAGTATCAATTTGTGGTCAGGCATCCTAAACGGACAGCTGATTGGTCCGTTCGAACTACCGGACCGACTGAACAGCGAGGCCTACTTGCAATTTATACGACGTGATCTCAGCGTCTTATTAGAAGATGTAGACCTATTAACGCGGAGAAATATGATTTTTCAAAACGACGGCGCTCCATGCCATTTTGCTAGAAATGTTAGACAACATTTGTCTGAAACATTTCCAGGCAGATGGATCGGTCGTGGAGGGCCCATTGCGTGGCCGCCACGGTCCCCCGACTTGAACCCCATAGATTTTTTCGTCTGGGGATACTACAAGGAATTAGTATACGCCAAGGACATTACAAACGTCACAGTGTTAAGAACAAAATTAAGACAAGCGGAAGAAACAATAAAAAACAACAGAATTGCATTTATAAATTTAAAAGAAAACTTTTTTAGACGATGTAGAATATGTATTGAGCACGAAGGTCGTAATTTTGAAAACTTTCTTTAAGCGATCGAATAATAAATACTTTGAAAATAATGTTTTGTTTCATTTATTAAGTTACTAGCTGTGCCCGCGAACTACGTTTCGCCATCAAAATACTTAACACAGTGTTTAGTTTTTCCTCCATTTTATTCCATAATGATTCAACTTTATTCTGCCTTTCTTGAGCATCGGCCATTTCGAAATTAGGATAATTTTCGTAGGTTCGTAATGCTCTTTTTCTAACAGTTCACAAAATTAAATACATTACATATTACTATAAACACTAAGTATAATTATTGTTTTAGAGACATTATTGATTTTAATAAATTCTTCTTCAGTAGAAAGAACTACACAGTTGCAAGAATAATCTTTATCGTATTCATGTTTCGAATTAAAATAAACAATTTTTAATCAATTAGAACTGTATACGATTAAAGTTTAGATTTTTATAATGGGTGTTGGTAACACCAACAAAATATATTTTTTGGATATGACAACTTGGCCAATTTTGACTGGTCGTACAGTAAGCTCCTTGTCAAGCTATACTGTTTGACCTTTGAACCGTTCTTATGTCGCTCGTAATATTGGCGGTTTTCGTAGAGTTAATGTATAGCATGAATGGGGGCATTACTGTACAAATACGTTTTCCGTATTCGATATCCGATCACGGAATACAGACACGGAGTTTCGTGAACGTAGCGCAGACGTTCGTTTCTACTCATTCGGGATTTCTATAATTCTACCTAAACGTACGTACAGAACGTGTTCCGTTCGTAATAAAAACGAACGTGTGCGGCAGTCAATGAGTATAGATTTGATGCATTCGGATGCCCGCATTCAGGAAACGAATGCGAAAAAACGTATTTATGCGGTTAGCCTTAAAATGTATTGAGACTTCCGTTTTTGTAACGTGTACTGTGCGATATAGTGTTGCTGGCATAGTTCGGTTAGCAAACTCGCCGTGATGACTAACATCCATCACACAAACTTGGAGTTATCGTTAGTTAGTTCACGATCATTGCATTATCACGGTCTCGAAGGACACTAAACACAGGTAACATCTAAAATCGAACATCCAATAGGCCCCGAAGCGGTTCTCAAACTTTTTTGGTGACGGAACCCTTTGGGAAAGCGAAATACTTGACGGAACCCTAAAATAAAACAATAGTTTTTAAAAGTGTATTCTTTATTAATGAGCATAATAAAAGTACGACCAGAGAGGGTGTTTTGATTTTTCTAAATTATTGCGGAACCCTTATAGGGGTATTGTGGAGCCCTAGGGTTCCGCGGAACACACTTAGAGCATGGCTGCTCTAGGTACCCTTCAGGGCCTACTTTCATTTAATACCCCTATTGCTGGGTTTGAAAAGCAACTGTTATCCGTCTTTTTTGAGCGGCGGCCATGTTGAATTTACGTCAATCTTGCTACGTTCATAGTGCTCTACTGATCAAGGCCTTTCATTTGATACCCATATTGCTGGGCTTAGAAACGAACTTTTATCAGTTTTTTTTGAGCAGCGGCCATATTGAATTTTTTTGCTATTTTCCTAAGTTCATAGTGGTCTACTCTTCAAGGCCTTTCATTTGATACCTATATTGCTAGGTTTGGAAACGAACTTTTATCCACCTTTTTTGAGCGGTGGCCATGTTGAATTTACGTTAATATACCTAGGTCCATAGTGCTCTACTCTTGAATACCTTTTATTTGATACCTATATTGCTAGATTAGAAAACGAACTTTTATCCACCTTTATTGAGCGGCGGCCATGTTGAATTTATTTATGTGTTGCTAGGTTCATAGTGCTCTACTCATCAAGGCCTTTCATTTGAGACCCATATTGCTGGGTTTGGAAACGAACTTTTATCCTTTTTTTTGAGCGGCGGCCATGTTGAATATAGCTCGATTTTGCTAGGTTCCAAATGCTCTACTCTTCAAGGCTTTTCATTTGATACCCATATTGCTAGGTTTGGAAACTAACTTTTATCTATCTTTTTTGAGCGGCGGCCATGTTGAATTTATGTCAATGTTGCTAGGTTCATAGTGCTCTACTTATCAAAGCCTTTTATTTGATAACCATATTGCTGGGTTTGGAAACGAACTTTATCGGCAGTCATGTCAAATTAAGTCAACGTGGCTAGGTTCAATGTGTTCTACTCTTTAGGTTCTTCGTTCGATATCCATGTTCCTTGGGTGGATCCAAAAAAATGTGATCCGTCATTTTAGACATTAGGATCAAGAGTCCCGTCCCGTCCCTCTACGCGTAACCCAGAACATTGCAGTCAGATATTTTTTTTAATTATCAATATTAATCTATTACTTTTAATAGTTTTAAATAGAGGAAAGAGTTTGATTCCTTAGTCCTAATGTAAAAACATATAACACCTTTCAAAATACCTTGAAAAGAGTATCTTCATTTTTCAACATTTCAAATATTACAAAAATTGTACCGATTTTGTGAATATTAGTCAAGAATTAAACCAATCTACAAATTTTATGGTCACTCGATAAGTATTATCATAAAAAATGCTTTATACATTGGTTGTATGGCTTGATCTTTTTGCCTTACTACCACGGTACGACATAAGAAAAAGACAATTTGGATGGCGAAATCCAGTTGGGCACAACCATTAACAGAAAATATTAAATTTTATTTGTACTATGTGAAACACTTCATTCCTGCCTTTCAATTTTCGAAATCCAATTACTTAAGATCAGGCTGTATGGCGTAGTTCCATTGCCTTTCCTTCGTGGAAGAAAATACCTTCTCTCTGTACTATGTGACAGACTTGTCAAAATAATTTCACGTGCGCCATGTTGTTTTTCTACTTAAAGCATTGTTCGAAAATTTTATTATGGTATTTTTTCACTAAAAATAAAAAGTGAATTTAAACAAACGAAATTATGCCTAAATGTTCTTCCGGAAAATTCTAAACATTGTGGTGTTAGCCATATCAAATTCTGTCCAGTAGTTTCGGAGATCTTTCCGGACAAACAGACAAACAAACAAACAAACAGACAAACAAACAAACCAACAAACAAACAATTTTTTAAAAAACTATTCTATCGTGTTCTGCTAATGATTTTAAGGCGACCTGTGTATTTTTTTTCTCAATATTTCGCAATTACAGATTTTTGTACCCCTACGATTTTATTATATATAGAGATAATAAACCTTCAAAGGTTATTAAAGATGGCAGCAGGAACAGTTATTTTTGAAATTCAAATAATAAATTTTTAGCTTTTCTACAATCATTTTTGGTTTATTAATAAATAATTGGAGTTTAAAAAAAAAATTATTCAGAAGTCGAGTTTTATGAAATTTTCACCTTGCTGTCTTTGATGGCCGATTTAAGCCAAAGTAGCCCTATTAAGTACTTTTTTTTTAATTATTATGAAAGCAAAGAGTCTAGAAAAGTTTTTACACATACTTAGAAACCATGAATTCGCCTGTTTAGATTTTTAATTTAAAGATGAATTTTTAAGTAATTATTCACTAACATTCAAATTTTGACTTTACACTACTGTTTTCTAAATTTCCACTAAAGTTACGAAGCTGATTATTTTAGACATAAAAGAAGCACTAAAGATAATTCAGTGGCATAAAGAAAAACATTAAAATATGTTCAACTTTTTTTTATTAAAAATTTTTAAGTTCTTTAGATCGAAATTTTCAAAAAGTCAGAAAAAAAATTATTACTCTAAAACTACGAATAATCGCGGAACATACATGGGGGTGATTCGGGTACTCCAAGAGGTGCTCTAACTCTGGACTTTCGCTTGACACTATTTTTTGGGACACCCTGTATATAGAGACAAGATTTAATTAAATTCAACGGAGTTATTTAAATGGATTATTTATTAAATACAACGGAAGAGCAAAAAGGCAAGGGGACCCGTTTAAAAATTATCTCAAAACAAATTTAAAACTACTTAAAGTAAAACTAAGATAACTAACAAATAAATAAGGAGGAGTTTAAAAACACCTTCTGAAATTGTGTACTATAGTTTGGTCGAACAGGTTCTGACATAAATATATTGTTTATTGCAAGGAATAAAATCGACTAAAAGAACGTCGGTCGCGCTGCGGACTCGGCACTGAGCTTCCGATCGGGAGGTCCGGGACTCAGTCCTGTCATTTACCTACATGTTTTTCGTTTTTCGCATTTTATATGAGTACTTGTCTTATACACTCGAGTATAAAAAAATCGATACGGTCAAAGTTACAAAAATATGTTTACTCTACCCACTCTACAAAAAAATAATACTCTACCAACTCTACCTTAATGTTAGGTAATTTTTTTACATATGACTGGGAAGCTCTTGGCCTTCACCTCACCTGATGGTAAGTGACGATAAGGCCGAAGTGGAAGCGAGCTTCGCCTGGACTCCTCAACAACTGAGGAACTGTAAGTCAATAAAGTCTGTCAATCAATGTAAGACATACTTTTGTAAGACATACTTTTGTAAATTTGACCGTATCGATTATTTTGTATTCGAGTGTACATTAGTCCGACGCTCCTATGGTGAAGGAGAACATCCTAAGGCAACCTGTATACATCTGTGATTCTTTACAGATGAAATCTGTGATTCAAAGGTGTGAGGTCGACCAATCAGCACTGGGCCAGAGTGGCTGACTAAGGCCTAAGCACATTAACTCAGGGTAGGTTCGAGCCCCTCAGTGGGGACGTATATGAGCTGTGATGATGAACTACAATAAACAATATCGAGGATCACCAGAAGGGCAGTCTACTGCCATCTCTCTTACGAGAATCAGCTGAGGAATAGCTTTTTTATAAAACAAAGTTAGCAAACTAGCAGGCTGCCCACCTGGTGGTTAGTGACTTCAGTCGCCTATGGTACATGTGGCTCCTGTAACATTTGCAAATCTAACAACCCCACAAGGATGTTATTGAAAAAACTGAATATGTGGCCCCTGAAAAGATATGTTTCTTCGCCAAAAGATAAAAAAATTATTTTCATATAACATTTATCTGCAAATGCTATAAGTATAAGTTTATTCTAACAGAAGTCTCTATAGACAAGCTATGTACATTACAAATTATCTACTAAGACATTTTACATAGTCAAAATGGAACTTGTGAAAACAAAGGTCTTATTGATTTCTATATCAAAAAGCTGAATACGTTCGTTCACAACTTTAAAACATACGTATAAAGTAAATGCATCAAACCCATTTTAGAGGTTTATCAGAGCTCAGTGTCTAAGCCTCGAAGAAGCTGAAAACGAGACTCCTCAGCGAAATGGATTTCTCAAATACGAGAAATATATTATTTCTATTGAGAAACTACAAAAGTGCACCAGTGAGCTTAATGTGGCTATTTTATCACAACTGGAAAAATTCCAACAATAAATCATTACCACAATGGGTTCACCAACCCCACAATTCATAGAAAGTCCACTCACATTGGATTGAATTTAAGGCTGTGGGTATAATGTGAAGTCGACAGTGACACCAGATTTTAAGTGTGCCGTGTGAAGTGGTTATTGGGTATGAGTGCTCTCTGAAACAGACATACCTACTTCCATTCATATTTTAGAAAAATCATATTTAAATTTTAGCAGAGATTCCTATATACCTAGTCGTCTGCGTAGCTACTTTTCTATCTTACCTATTTCTGCCGCAAATCAGCAGTGCGTGCATTGCTTTGTTTGCGTTTTGAAGCGTAATACAGACAGTAATATTAATGGATACTGTGAGTAGACATATTATGTCACAAGTAAATGAAGTAAACAAAATATTTTGTGGTATTTTAGGAGTCATTGAAAATTGGCAATTGTAAAGTTAATTTTCTAATTATCCATACAATTTCTTCACAGACCAAACTATCTGTATGGGGGATTTCAAAATTAATGTTATAATTTGGATTTTTCAATGAAGCCATAACTTTTATATGACAATGTTAACATGGGTAGGTTTGGCTTGATAGGATGTGTACCAAACACGTTGTATGACAAAAAAATCCAGCGAAGCGCGTGTTTGCAGTTTAGAATAATAAAACATTAAAGTTTGCAGCTTGTTGCTTATAATCTGTAGTATCTTGACTTTTGCAACGATAAAACCATTTGAGTACTGATAGATGATAATTTCAGTCTGAACCCGTAATGATATTTCAACGAGATTATTAAAATTGCACGACCCAGTGACTTTGAGTAGTCTTCAAATTAATTGCTACGCTCTGTATTACGTTATCATTAATTCCAGCTCTTATTCATTATTTTAATTTACACTACGTATTTATTGAAAATGGGAGTCAATAGCTGCAAATCGCCCAGAATGGGGACGTGTCACAAGGAACAATATCGACGCTTTGGAACACTTGCGCAGGGACTAACTCGCCGAGAGAGACGAACTAAAGACTAGACCATCAACGGCTCTTACAAATATAGCAGCGGCGTCCTCACTTGCCCGAAGTGCTCGCGGACTTTCAAGACAAACAGTCATATGCGAGCACATGATCACTCGGGAATTAAGACGTTTGCTGACGACTCTGTCCAGCAGTCACTGTAGCCGAAATCGGCTGTTAACTTATTAGTTATTATTGGTATTGTATCATTGCTAGAATCTTTTTGTTGATTTTTAATATCACCCTACGTTTCGCAATAAAAATGATCAAAGTAGGGCAAAGGTTAGGTGAAAAGTCTCGAATGAAATAATTGCTCTGTTATTACGGAAATATAATCCTTTAGGTCATTTGAATGAAAACTTTCTCAGGAATCTGTCATCAGAAAAATATGCAGTATATATCACACACACACAAATTTGTATCTACATAATGTATATGTATATGAAGATACAGATTTGGGTGTATGTGTATGTGGAAATATAATATGTTTTTTTATATTTTCTTAAAAGATCGTTGTATATCATTTTCGTTTTATGTCAACAAATTAATCTATCACAGGACACTACCACTTGTGTTGGCGCGAAGAGACCTCTCTTAAAGATGAGTTCGCTCTTGTATGTTTTAAGTACGTACATAACTATTTGTGTGTACATAGTTATGTACCTACTTGAACAACTATAAAATAAAGAATTATATTTAACTGCAAGAGCTCGTGATATATATAACTGATTTTAATTCGAAAAACAAAAACTCACAAAGAAAATAAAAAACAAACTAAATCCAAAATAAATAGATTCAATTATCCCCACCCCTTTTAATCAGATAGGGATCCTCCAAATGGAAATCAGGAGACCTATTTTTGAATTACGTATGCGATTTAGAAATCACCGCTGACTAAATAGTCAGCGATGACTTTGAAGTCACGAATTCCTAAACATCCTATTTTTGAAAGTCGAATGCAGAGCTGCCAACATAGATAAAGTACACACATACGTAAGGGTTCGGTTCCACGCAGAATGTAGCCGTTTTCGGTATATACCGGTTATTATATGGCTAAAAATTCATTGCAACTAGGCCAAAATATAAGAAAATACTGGTCTAAGTTTGTTTGTGACACAAATTTAAAAGATTTTAAACTTATACACGGTTATTTTTTTATCACCCTGGAAAATGTTAGGGACGCTTCAGGACACATCCAATATTATATAAAAAATAAAATAATGTTATGTAATAAATATAGGTATAAAAAAAAAACTAAAAATATCTAAAAATGCTGCTCTCAACTAGTGCAGCATTTTTTGTATTAAAAAAAAAATAAAAAAATTAAGTGAGTTTTTTTTTTTTATATTTAAATCATTCTGATACCATGTCGTGAAGCGTCCCCTAAATCCAGGGTGATAAAAAATAACCGTGTATATTTACTTATTTGACAAATTTTAAAAATTTTAAATCCAACTCAAAATCAACACACATCAACTTCAAACTTGTCAATATGTTCTCTAAACAAAACACAGATAACGTTTCCACAGTTATGTATGACTTGTTTACGAGTGGGTGAGGGCACTCGTAATGAAATCACATCCGTGACTAAGGTAGTCACATAAGTGATATTCAAAAATAAGGATTATTGAAAATCGGTGATTATTACTCACATGGGTGATTTCGAAGTCGCATACGTAATTCAAAAATAGCTCTCCTGATTACCACTTTTTTTTTATTTCACAAGCAAAATAATTCCGCCTGTATTCTAAACACAAAATGACTTGTAGATGCTGCTTCAGACATTATCAAGTTTCCCTTAATCGCTTCGCCGCTGATAAATGGGCTATAAACGAAAAAGTCGTTAGGTTCTTCATTTTCAGCTCCAGCTACAATAGACGTTGACATCCGGCGCTATTGTGTGATTGATTGCGCGCAAAACTCGTATATTGGCTTTTCGGTGTCTACTCATCGCTAATACCTTACCTGATTGTGGCCAATGAGATTTGTAGGTGATGGATGGATAGATAAGTTTGTGACCTATTCGTCAACTGGCAAGTGCAAAATTCGCGACAGCGCGCGAGTTGGAACCATCTGATTTTACCTTTTATTTTGTCGTCAACTCGCTCGATCGTAAAAATTTTACGTATTTATTTTTACAGTCACGTACAAAAACATTTAACATATTTCTATGTGGCTACCTAAATTTAATGTATTAATAGACTTCATATGACTCAAATTAAAATAAAACAAAATATAGTTTTTTGGAGACTGACACGAATTTGTCGGTTCCAGGTATCAGCATAGCAGAATCGATAAAGTGGTTTTTTACTCTGGATTCACGAAGAGTGTGATGACGAGTCACGATCGCCTGGGGAAATCCTCTTCATGGTTTATGTCTTTGTGAACCCCAAACTCCCGTCGGTTCCTCTATTATAACTATTTTAGGTAATGACAACTAACTAAAAAAAAGAATTCAAGTAGTTCCACATACGTAAGACTGTTTAGATTTTATAAAAGACTTATTTGACTGTACTTAATATGAGCACGTGTGTTGTCGACAAAAAAAAAAAGTAAATTAGGAAGGTGCTAACTCGCGGGCAGTCGTGAGCTTAACACTCGCCAGTTGACGAATAAATCAAATTTGTTCGGAGCGCGAGTCCAAGTCTCTCTTGTGAGATACGCAACAAATTGGCCAACACTTCCACTTACCACCAGGTGGAATGGGATCATTTGCTTTGCCTTCTATAAAAAAATCCCACAAGAACCACAGTGCACGTTGCCAACTCGTGATATAAGATATAAAGTCACGGTACTCAGTAATTTCACTGCCATATCTGAACCTTCAAACTAGAACACAGCAATGCAAGCACTGCTGCTTTGCGGCAGAAATAGGTAGGACGGAAGTACCCAAGCAGGCGACCCTGGTACAGAGTCTCCCTCTCCATTTCTCACTGACAAAATATAGAAACCGGCCAACTCGCGCATCGAGGTTCTGTACAAACTGATCTAAGTATATAAGTTCCTAACCGCTTACATATTTACGGTTTTCAGATTTTTTCCTTAACATAACACCTATGTTATAAGAACTTGCTTCTTACCAAATTACATGTTTCAAGGTCGACGGGAAGTATATGTCGAAAGTGTCGATTTTTTTTTTATTACAGTAAGTTGGCAAACAAGCAAACTGCCCACCTGATGGTAAGTGGTAACAGTCACCTATAATACATGTGGCTCTTGTGAGATTCGCAGTAAAACTGCAACCCCCACAAGAACCACAGTGTACGTTGCCAACTTGTGACACAAGATGTAAAGTCACAGTACCCAGTAATTTCACTGCCATATCTTACCCTTCAAACCGGAACACAGCAACGCAAGCACTGCTGTTTTGCGGCAGAAATAGGTAAGACGGAGGTACCTAAGCAGACAACCCTGGTACAGAGTCTCCCTCCAGTTAAAATCCGCCACCCTCCGTACTGGCTTTCTTCATCGTATCACCTCTTTTTTATAGTTTATGGGTAGACACTTGTCCTCATCTTGCCTGATGGTAAGCAAAGGTGGGGACTAAGGTGGAGCGTGCCTACTCATTAGGTGCCGATTCACTCTAGTCCGGAAAAGACCCGGGTTGTAGTAAGGTGGGAACATAGAGGACGGCAAAGAATTCCATTCCTTTGCAGTACGCATTAAAAAAGTGGAAGCGAAACGCTTCGTGCGGAGCAGTAAAATTTCTACTACGTAGGGGTGGGTCTTTACAGTTCTCCGGGTGCCTCGGTAGTAAAAGGGAGATCATGGAATAAAATCAAACTTCGTCTGCCGCAATCAGAATGTGAGAGTGACCCTGTCTGTCCTATCAGTTGCTTTGATCATGTACTACCCACTTCTAACAATTAATATTTCTATTACCTACCTCAATACCTCAACCTCATTTGTGTTTCCATTTCAATTATTTCCTTTTTATGTTACTTTAAAAGTATTTATTTATTTTATTGGAACACCTCAGAATGATAATTGTTATATATTTAATTAAGCTGTAGTAGTAGTTTCGATTTAAATAATTTTAGAAAATCATTACAATAGCTTTTGGTTCCCTTAGAAAATCCCAAAACAAAGAAAATATGCGACATAAATTGTTATATCTTTTAATCGCATTGACTTAAAAGTTTGATTTTTTCACAGCTAAAAAAGACCGTAGACCCTAGTATTTGACATGAATTTAAATCTATACTTTTACTTATATTATAAAGCTAAAGTTTGTTTGTTTGGTTGTACGCGCTTATCTCAGGAACTTCTAATTCAAATTGAGAAATATTTTTTGTTGGATATATCCAACACAAAAAATGAAAAATAGTTCATTTATTGAGGAAGGCTATAGACTATACCTTATAGACTGTACCGTTAACATCACGCTACTACTAATAGGAACTGAGCATCATTAAAAAAGGTTGCAAAAACGGAAAAAAATTACGACATGTTGTTATTTTTCGACATCCACGCGAACGAAGTCGCGGGCACAGCTAATTTGATATCTCTACGCGAACCTGCGAAAAGGGGTCTCGACAGACAGACGGACAGAGGAACAAATAAGCCGAGAGACAACAAAGTGATCCGTGTTCCTTTATTTCCTTCTGAGGTACGGATCTCTAAAATTGATTCAACAGAAAATAATGAAATCAACACAACAACGTAATTGTTGTCGCGGTCCAAAAGTGAAGAGAATACACACAAGAATCAAAACGATTAAATTGAACCCGACCGACGTGCCGACAAGTGTGTGTTTAGTCAGGAGAACGCATTCAGTAATTGATTGACGGATTGTCTTGCTCGTGTAACATTGTAAAGCTAGCTCCACACTCTCGAGTCTCGACGAGGTAAGGCGAGGGAGGGAGTGCGAGTGCGCGAATGTGGTCGAGTCCCTCGCGTCACCTCGCCGAGCCTCGACTCGCCTCGCGTGCACTCGCGCTGGAGTCGATTTTTTGAGCGCGAGTCAAAGGATGCCAGGTGCGAGGTGAGATGCAGCATACACATTCCCGCGTAAAGGCAGAAACAAAGTATTGTGTCGTGCTGTGTTGTGACGCGGTAGAAACGTATCGGTTTCATACAATACGGCTAGAAACACATTATTACAGTATGTTGTGTTGTGGCGGCAATGTGTTTCTAGCCATATTAATTGTATGAAACCGATAGTACGCTTCTGGCGCGTCACAATGACTCACAACACAAGACGATCCACAATAGTTTGTTTCTGCCGTAGTCTTATGCCGGAGTAGTGACGAATGACGACGAACGAGTGGACCCAAGAAAATTTTATTAAGTTTGTGAACATAAATTTAAAGCGGAACCAATTTTATGGGATCCGACAAACTGAGCAAAGGCGAGAATGTGGACGGATACCCCTCGCGTCACCTCGCCTCGCACAACCTCTTTGAATTTCGTCTCGCCTGACTTCGACGAGAGTAAAGAGCTAGCATAACATTCCCTTGTACACAGTCATTCTCCAAAGGCATTTACTAGATTGAATATACATTATTATGATGTGTTTTTGTTTTTGTGCTCCACGTGTTCGAGTGGTAAGTCAGGGTGGTGATTATGTAACTCATCGATTGACCGGCAGTCGTTATCAAACTGGATGACCTGATGAAGAAAAGCGGAATTATGTTCATTAGCTAAAAGTATTGGTCGACTTATTCAACAAATATACCAAGATCACTAAGATGACGGCGTTACAGAATGTTAAACATATTAAAAATCAGTTTCAATCAAACAGAATAATTATCAATTCTATACAATAGCCGATTGCCGATGAGTTACAACAGATTCATTTAATGGTAATCAACCTTTATCATACAGACATATTGTAATTTAAGCAATAGAGTATGTATATGATATTACAGAATTTTTTATTTTCTTTTATTACAAGCTTTTATTTAATTTCACCTGTCACGGTGTCTTTGGTGAAATCTTTCGAGTTAAATTTGACTTCCCAGTTTTTGATTTAGCTGAAATTTTGCATGTATATCGCTTGACAATGCAATATATTATGATGACGTAGAGCTGATCTAATGCTCGAAATGGAAGGCCATAGGAACTCCGCAAAGCTTGTATTAAATGTTTTTTTGAATAATTTCTTTTTCTTTTGTATTATAAATTACCTTCTTTGATTTCAAATTCTTTTCAATGATTTATCTTATTTGACATAATTAGCTTAATTTGTATAACGTTTAACGTAATAATGTTTAATATAACAAATTGTGGTCTTAAAGTAATTTGCACACCACAAAATGGTGGAAACATGAGATGCCCAAAATCGGTCTTAGTCTTGAGTCTTGGCAAGACCGAGACCAAGATCGGCCTAATTGTAGCAAGGCCAAGACCAAGACTGACCCATTCAAGATTTGAGCAAGACTCTTGCTCAAATATTAATAATATCTGCTAATCGATGTAAACTAAATGCAAAATTTGATAAAAGGTTATGGCAGAATAACAGAGGTCGTGGACTCTCTGCAACCACTGAGCCATAAGCCATTTTGTCTTTTAGATTAAATGTCGATATGAACATGTAAATAAATTGTATTTTTTACTCAAGGACAAATAAAAACATAATTATTATTATTATTTCCTTTATTCATAACATTTCTTAAATATACATTTTTACAACGTAAATATAAAAAATAAATATTATAAAAAAAACCTGCATTTAACGGGTCCATCGGCAGCGAGACAGTGCAGGCTGCAGGGTGAGGAACCTCCTGACAATTTGTGCCGTGCCAAGAATTACCGCCTTCTGTACGTAGGCCCTAGATCCAACCGCCTAGCGAGAGTCTCTCAAGATCTTATTATTATTATTATTAACAGCTTGAGTCTCGCAAGACTACGAGACCAAGGGCACAACAAAGAGATCAAACATCGGTACATTGTAATATCACTAATACCATGCAATAGTTATTTGTTATACGTAAGTGCAAAGTTGCTTTTTAACCGCGTGCTCAACTTTGATGACCGAGCAAGCAAAGGATTCTAAAATAGAATCACGAGCGCAGCGCACAAGATACATTTATTTCAGTTTAGGTATATATTAACTACAACATTAAAATAAACTTGTCGTCGCAGGAATCGTCCATTTTCGTTTTTTTACTTGTTTTCATGTTTTTTTCTTATTTATAACAATACGACATCAAAACAAAATGGCGCGCGCAAAACAAATTAAATACAAAAGTACACCAAGGAGGTTCAGAGTCTTAGTTTTGAACAAATTTTAAAAAAGTTGTATGATAAATTCGGCACCATGGAGATGGAAGTAAATAGGTTTAATTATGTTTTGAGATCACATTCCTAGTGCACGCGATGTTCTAAATTCAAATTTACTTTGACCTCAAGCGGATAAAAACGGCTTTGGCGGTCAGATATCGAATAACAAAAATACTCTTTCCGAGATGGGGGGATGAAAAATATGTTATTATTACCGCAATTATACCTCCGGGAAGAAAACCCTACCGCCGCCCCATCTGGCCATCGTGATGTAGTTAGTCAATTTCTCCTCGTTTAAGGAGATACCTGTGTTCAGCAATAGGCGTACGTGAGATGAAGTGTATATAAAAAAATCAGCCAGGTGCCATCTGTACTCGCGCAACGAGAGTTCCGTACAAGCTTATCTAAAAAATTATGAAAATAAATCAAATAAAAGAAAAGAATCGTCTTTTAAAAACAGGAAGTGATCCCGTCATCTTGACGTTAATTGCACAACCGTCTCAAACACGAATCGAATACGGATAAGTGCGCAAACCTCTAGGACGTAAACCCGTTCGGACTTTCCACGTATTAAACACGAACCGAATAGGTATAATAAGTGCGCAAGCTCCCTAAAACTGATCTAATCATTGCTTGTGATAGTCCTCATAATATAAATAAAATTATTAGACAAACATCCTTAAACCTACCTAGCTGTAGTAGAAATTAATGTTTTTCAGAATAAACGCAATAGTTTTCCCAAAGCGATTAAACTGAAATATAGCTCTTGTCACCCTTTAAGCCGGTTTACCGAACTCAATGCAGAAATAACGAAGGAAATGTTTAAAGAAAGATAAACGGCGGGCTCCTTAATTGTTTGTTAACATTAATCACGGTTAAGTCTAAGAGTACCTAGAGGTCCTTCTCTAGAATAAAATTATTTCAACGACAAAGAGATAGATTTAATCTGCGGTTAAATTAGCATAGCACTGCATCTGATTAAAAATAGAAACAAAATAAAAATAGAACGCTTATGTATGGCTCAGTGGCAGAATAGAATAGAATAGACTTTTATTTCGCTTGAAACATGGTACATTAGCGGTGTAAGGTTGTTTTGTTTATACACTCAGGGACAAATTTAGAGGAACACTACACTTTTTACATAGATTCAAGCTACTTTTACAACATTGTTGTTAATGTATCGATGTGTGATTGACCTTTAATGCGTTTGTTTGATTGTTATCCAGGATTCATGACCAAGGTCATAAAGGATGATGACAAAATTTCCCTATTTGTCACCTGGAGAAGAACGGAAACTGTTAATGGTGGTCTGGTTTTTTTTGTAGCAAAACCGATGGCTAGAAAGCTGGTAAAACTAAATACACAGCGTTATCAAAACTAGAAGTGATTTTTTATCCTTCCTCTTAATTTGTACCTAAGTGTAGTTGAATGGATATGGAAAACTACGATTAAAGGTCATTTAAAAGTTAATGATTATTTGAATGATGATTGACGCTGATACGTAGACGTCACTCGTTGCAATATAATAGTTATTTGTTATACATGAGTGCAAAGTTACTTTTTAACCGCGTGCTCAACTTTGATGACCGAGCAAGCGAAGGATTCTAAAATTGAATCACGAGCGCAGCGAGTGATTCAAAATTTAGAATCCTGAGCGTTAGCGAGTTGAATCAAAAGAGCACAAGGTGAAAAATCTTTGCACTCGAGTGCAACACGTAACTTTTCATCCCCCAGCGAGGAAATGAATAAATGCAAAATAAAACATTAAAATTTACAATCACAAGATACTGGAACTATTTACTACAACATTATTAGGTAAGTATTACAGAAAAATATTTATACTATGTATAACAAATAATACGTTTTTTTTACTTATTTTCAAGTTTCTTATTTATAATAATACGACGTCAAAACAAAATGGCGCGCTCAAAGCAAATCAAAAACAAAAGTAGGTACACCAAGGAGGTTCAGAGCTGAGTTTTTAACAAATTTAAAAAAAAATTGTATGATAAATTCGGCAACATGAAGATGGAAGTAAATAGGTTTAAATGATGTTTTGAAATCACATACCTAGTTGCACGCGATGTTCTTAATTCAAATTTACTTTAACCTCGAGCGGATAAAAACGACTTTGGCGGTCAGATATCGAATAGCAAAAATACTCTTTCCGAGATGGGGGGATGAAAATAAATGTTCTTGTGTATAACTATCTATGTTTAAAAATATTATTGTGTATGGTCACAACATTGGGGAGCGGGGCGGTTCTTGAGTGGCGGCCGCGTACTGGGAGTCGCGTTGGTAGGCCCCCCACAAGGTGGACCGACGATCTGGTGAGGGTCGCGAGAAACCGCTGGATGCGGAGAGCGCAGGACCGATCATTCTGAAGAACCTTGGGGAGGCCTGTGTCCAACAGTGGGCGCCTTTAGGCTGAATGATGAAGATAATAATGGTAACGACATAATTTATTGTATGCAGATGTATCCAGGAACAGGTTGCTTCACGTTGTTTTCCTTCACCGTAGGAGAGTCGGAGAAATGTACATATGAAATTCGAAAAACAAAAAACACATAAGTACATAACGGCATTGGCGTAGGTAAGGGTGGGGGCTTGGGGGTCCGGACACCCCCATTGAAAATAAACTTTTACTACATAGAAGAAGTTTTCCTCCAAATAAAAGTTTTGTATCAGTATATACTAGGCAAATTGAAGTCTTAAACTGGACCCCCTCATCGAAAAGTTATACCTACGCCTATGCATGGCGGGATCGAACCCCGGACCTCCCGATTAGACTGGCGCGAAGAGCTTTCTATTAAGTCATTTGTGTAAGTTGATTTCGATTGACTTTTGTCAACGTCAAACATTCATATTAAGTCGATAGCTTAAGTCAATGTAAAAAATCGTAGAGCGTCACATCTTCAAGTTATAACCTATCGAATAGGTACCCTAAGGAATGTATTAAAATAGCAAAAATCGGTAAAGGTTTCAGCAGATTTTTTTTTCCTTTTTCGTGCATATTAAACATACAATTGATACAATATTCGTAATATACATCAAATCACAAGAAAAACAAAAATTACTTATCAAAAAAAAAGTTAAAATCTCAAACAGTTAACTCAAAAACTCAGTCAGACTTGCGGTTTTTTCAGCCTTTATTCCGAACGAGCTGGAATACAAAAGTATGAGTTTATCTCGGTTTCAAAATTTCACTAAGAGCGGCATGAATAGAACGCCTCCGTGCGTGATCCAATCTCTTTATATTGCTGAAGGAATATTGTGGGGACCGGCTGATTCTTACAAGACCGCCTTGCGCTGTTAAAGAAAAGTTCAAACGCTACGTCAAAAGTGGATGGACGTATTATTCAGCAATATGTAGATTTGGGATAGAGATGGCCGATCCCGCGTTTCTCGTGTACAATAAATAATATTAGAAAAAGCAAGATATTCGGCTTTATGCTGCTATTGACCGGGCTAAAATGGTGTTCGCGAAAAAGAAAAATTTTAAGTTATAAAAATGCTTACGTGAAGTGAAATTTACGCTCCGTTGTCATAGTCATAGCCAATGGTTGAAAAGAAATTGCTGTATTGAAGCACGAAACTGGCAGTGAAATTATTTAGCTACAATCTGAACAAATCGCTCCCGCTAATAATGACACACTCTCGGTCCTACAGGAAAAACATCCACCTCCACCAACAAATCTCCTGCTTCCCAACCAACCAGAAGCAAGCGATCGAAACCACGTCGCCGAAGTTTCTGCCAAGGACGTATCAGCTGCCATTTTGTCTTTTCAAAGCGGGTCTGCTTCTGGCCTAGACGGTCTTACCCCCCAACACTTAAAAGATTTAATATGTGGAAGCAATTTATGTGCCTTAAAAAAAAAAGACGGTGGTATCAGGCCAATAGCAGTCGGCATGACCTATAGGCGCCTCGCTTCCAAAATTTGCTGTAAAAAAATAGCGCCAATTTTGGGTAACCTTTTTCAGCCGGTTCAGTTAGGTTTTGGTTCACGAGGTGGCTGTGAGGCAGCGGTACACTCTACGCGCACTTTTTTGTCGCATAATACTGGAGATTTGTTGTTGAAGGTAGATGTTAAAAATGCCTTCAATTCAGTCGATAGGGGAGCATTACTGACACAAGTTAAGGACAAAATTCCAAATTTTTATAGCTATCTTTGGCAATGTTATGGGAAACCTACAAAATTAATATATCAGGGAAATGAAATCAGTTCCGCTGTAGGCTGCCAGCAAGGTGATCCTCTTGGACCCGCAGTTTTCAGCCTTGCCATACAACCGGTCATACAACGCCTGAAGTCAAAGCTCAACATATGGTATTTGGATGATGGAACTTTGGGTGGTGATCCCGATACACTATTAAGTGACTTAGACTCACTCATTGCAGATTTTCGGCAACTAGGTTTGGAACTAAATTTCACAAAATGTGAACTTTATGTTCCAAACATATACCCTGATAGAGATCTAGTATTTCAAAGATTTAATTCTGTAGCTCCAAATATAAAATTAGTAAGCAACAGTTCTCTTACCTTGCTGGGCTCACCTATTTTAGACGAATCATTTCCAAATTTTATCAATGACAAAATTCAAAATTTTATATCGTGTTCAGACCGCCTAACAAAAATAAACCCACATATAGCTTTTACAATAATTCGTTTTTGTTTATTTGTACCCAAATTTTCCTACCTATTACGATGCTCTCCATTATGGAAGCATACAAGTTTAATACAGCGCATTGACAATATCATTAAAGAAACTTTGGTTACTGTTTTAAACATCAACCTGGGGGAACGAGAGTGGCGCCAGGTCTCACTTCCGGTGCGTATGGGAGGCCTAGGAGTAAGAGCTGTCTCAGGTGTTGCTCTCCCCGCGTTCTTGTCCTCTGTGCATAGCAGTGAAAAATTAACCAAAAGAATCCTTCGATCAGATTGTGATGTCGCCTATATGAACGAGGCCAGGGACGCATGGAAAGCACTTTGCCTTAATAAAGATATCCCAAGAACGCCTTCGTCACAAAAGCTATGGGACGGGCCTATCTGCGAGCTGACACGGAACGAACTCCTACATACGTCCTCCAGTTCCGCCGATCGTGCCCGCCTCATGGCTGTTAGTACTTGGGAATCTGGTCTATGGCTGCAGGTTCTCCCATCGCCCAACACAGGAACGCTAATGGATTCTGCGACATTCCGCATAGCGACCGCTCTCCGCCAGTGTCGACAGGCTCGGCAACCACGGCCTTTCGTGCGTGAAAAGTGCAGGCAGGATTCCCCGCCATGTAAGTCTTAACGATATCATCCGCCGGGCTCTTACCACCGCCAACTGTGTGGCAATTCTGGAACCGAATGGTCTGGCGCGTAGCGACGGTAAGAGACCGGACGGTATGACCCTGATACCGTGGACGATGGGGCGACCTTTGGTGTGGGATGCTACCTGCGTCGACACTCTTGCGCCCTCCCATCTCCCGGTGTCACAAGTTAGGGCTGGCGGGGCTGCTGAAGTCGCAGAAGGTCTCAAAAGGCGCAAATACAATAGCCTCGACAGTGGTTTTGTATTTGTGCCTTTTGGGGTCGAAACTTTGGGGCCGTGGGGACCAGAATCCAAAAAATTCTACAGAGACCTGTCAAAGCGCTTGACTGATGCCACACGTGACCCAAACGCCGGCCTCTACTTCGCACAACGCATCAGCGTTGCGATACAAAGAGGCAATGCTGCCAGCGTTTTGGGCACGGTGCCAACTGGCAGCGGACTTATGGAGTAGGCTCTGTATATAATATGTACCTACGTATAGATGTATAATATGTATAGATTGTTTCATATTTGTTTTTCTTGCTTTTGTATATATTGTACAATTTAATTAGATCTGAACAAATAAATAAAATTGAAGTGTCTGTTTGTAATGTCAAAATAACAAGTTTTTACTAAATGGGTATGAATGTATATCGGGTACCAATAACAATAACACAATTTTTAAAAAAATTGTCTGTCTGTCTGTCTGTTTGTTCCCGCTAATATCCGGAACGGCTGGTCCGATTTTAACGGGACTTTAACTAATGGATAGCTAATTATATAAAGTATAACATAATATATATAGGCTACTTTTTATCAAGATGAAATAATTCCGGCTTCTCCTTTCCATCTCAGGGGAACCAGACGGCGGCTGGGGTTCCACCCTTTTGTCATTGATATTCCAATTAAACGCACGAAGCGATGCGCTTCCTCATTCATATGGCGAACGGCAAGGGAGTGGAACTCTTTGCCCGCGGATTTGTTCCCTGAGCAATATAACTTGGAGTTATTCAAGTTGAGAGTGAATAGGCACCTTCTGGCTAGGCGTGTCCCATCTTCGGCCTCATCATCACTTTCCATCAGGTGAGATGGAGGCCAAACGCTTATCCAGCATTCATAAAAAAAAAAAAAAAAAAAAAGATCTTTAAAAAATGTCTACAAAAATCAAAATGCTGCTAAAAGTTACTGTTCCACGCGGACGAAGTCGCGAGCACAGCTAGTACTCCATTCCATGTGATAACACATGGAATGGAATTCTTATACACAGGGTCTGTCAGGTGTATTTCGAGCTTTGATGGCTCTAATGAGATCTTTATTTAGACATTAAGCTGTTAGTATACTTAATGGGATTTAAAGCATATAAGAAGCGAAGGAAATTAAAACTTACTTTAGAAACACCAATAGTCATAAATAATATAAGAATACATTCATAATCACATTTTTATATTGAAGTTGGTGCCAAATTTTAACCAACTACATTAGCTGCTCTTATATTATATTTTATAAAACTCTTCAGGTAATCATTGCTTAGCACCGACTTCAATATAAAACTTTGATGATGCGCATGTAAACTCTTATAATATTTATGAGTTTTAAATGTTTTTAAATTTGGTTTTATTTTTGGTCAAAAAAAATATTTCAATCTTTTTAGTAAATTTAATACATGCGTATTAGAGTTTGAGTCAAAGCAAACACCAATAACTTATAATAAAACGCCTCTCGCTCTAAACAGTTTTGAAAAAATTATTCCCGATCACCTAATCTACCAGAAATCTTCCATTATCAGCTTAGTAATATGACATGATGACTACCAGACGCAAATACCTGAATATCGAAAAAACATGAAACACGTTGGATGTACCTTTGAAATTGAAGGGTTTTCCTCGATTTGCCTGGGATTCTATCATCAGATCATGACACGGTGACAATGAGACCACCTCTGGAGCGTACTTTGTCGATTACAAAAATAATTTTGAAAATCAGCCCACAAATGGCGGAGTGATCGGTGAACATACTTAAAAAAATAGATACAGTCGAACATAGAACCTCCTCCTTTTTTGAAGTCGGCTAAAAAACGAATGTCCGACATAATAATAATGAGAGGCACATATTATAAGTCGTTTTTTACATCGCCTTTTTATTTCTATGATGTGCCAAATCGGGACCACATCGGGACTAACACCTTCCTAGATATACTCGTATCTTCATTTCTATCTTTTCTTGGATATTTCACTCTACGTACAATTATAATATATACAAACTTTCAATTACTTTTCATCATTACTGTTACCTATTACCGTAGTTTATTGAATTTGAATTTAAGTAAGTGTATATTAAGTAACCTACATTTATTTTCAATAATGCACTTTCTACATACCCCGCTATTCCCGCCCATACAGTCTCATAGTCATAAAAATCGCTAGGGTTGTTTGGTAGAGATAAGTCGACTTTTCTTTTTTTTAATTTTTAAGTTTCGAACTTTAATGTACAATAAAGGATAACAATCAAGTTTGTTTGTTGAGCCAAAATTTTTATGTGACGATGCAAAGTAACCAGAGTATTTGTGCGTAAAAAACGCGCTGTTATTTTTTAAAATTAAAACCTGAGATATACGACCTCTCTGTTTAATATTTATTGGGCTGTTTACCGTTTTTAGTTTCAGCGTGTAGAAGATATTACACTAGTGGAGAATGTCATGTGATATATTTTCTTTGTTTGTGGTTTACCAACAGCTTGAAAGATTAGGCATTAGACGATACTAAATCATTACAGCCGCTTAGAAATGTTGCAAACTTTCTTATTTATTTCGGTAAGTAATAGGATTAAACAGGATCACAGTGAACCTTGTTACATCTAGCGAGACACAAAATAAAATATGGGTTTTAGTCAAAACATAATCTAATCGTAATTACTAAGTCGAGCAAAGATGTAATTATTATTTGCTGGCATGAGAACATAGCACTGGCAGGCAAAATAAGTTCTCACTTATAAAATAATCTTAAATGAAATTCAAATAATAGTAACCTCATTTAAACAAAAGAAGAAACATAGAGGAGGGAACTACTACTGTAAACATATTATATTACAATGTTATCTGTGAAAACGCTTAATATACTTAGATCTTTGTCAATTTGAGATATATAAAAATAAATCTAATATATAAAAATCTCGCGTCACAGTGTTTGTTATCGAACTCCTACGAAACGGCTTGATCGATTCTTATGAAATTTCTTTTATATATTTCTTGTTATTAAAACACAAATTTTACAAGTTCCACTTGAATCTTTATTATATTTCTTTTATATATTTGGTAGGTCTGAGAATATATCATAGGCTATTTTTATACTCTTACGGCCTTATTAATAAAAATTTTACTCCTTGGATCATCTTCGGATTAGTTACTCCGTGTTTTGTCTCGTTTTGCCATATGACAGCCGACATGTGCGGAAACAAGACAAAACACGGAGTAACTAATCCGAGGATGATCCAAGGAGTAAAATTTTTATTAATAACGCCGCTAGATAATAAAGGTGGCCCACTCCAGATTTTTTTAATGTTGAGCCTTATTAATGCGAAACGTAGTTTGAGGGCATTTTTTAGCATTTTTTTTAATTCAACCATCTCAATTGTCGTAATATCGCACTGTGAGAATCGTACCGTCACTATACAAAATTTTCCCTTTTTTTGTTTCAACGCCATCTATGATCCCGATTTTTTTCTACGTATAATCGGAGTACTATTATATTTTCTGTGGTATAGTGCAAAGATACTTGTACTGTTAGTCCTCATATTTATTGCTAGGTGGGGTAGTGTCAGTACGTAATTTATGAAAAATCGGCTATATTTTTACCGGAATTTTATCATTGGCATTCCGGTGAAGATCTAGCCGATAGTGACATAGTTTGTTTAAAAACGGTAGGACTTTACTTTAGTCCAGTAAGTAGAGTTTACATTTAATGGAGGAACAGATGTCTGGCAGTTGCTGTCTTCCTGGCAGGCACTTCTATATTTATGTCGTAAAGTAACGGTGCTTGCGTTACTGTGTTCCGGCTTAAATGTAAGACAAACAGGCAAATTTCTGGGTACTGTGACTTGACATATCATTCCACAGATCAGCAACGTACACTATGGTCCATTTATGAAATATAATGTTTTTTAGCGGCGGGTGAGTGACACCGACTGTTGGCGTGGCGACGCGTCGCCGTCGCCACGATAATACGTCGCCACGCCATATGATAGCCATATTTATTTTCTGGTGTAAACTATCCATTTATGTATATTACCTGTACAAAATAATTTTGATGTTTCACATCTGCCAGGCGTCCCGTGACGGCTCCCTTTTTTATTTGTTAATAAATACAGATTTTTTCTTTGATGTTGCTTTGGAGGAAAATTAACAAACAATGTTCCAAACTGTTTAATATAAAAACCCCTAAAAAATAAATTCTCACTTTAAATTTAAATATCTCAGTAACTATCAATTTTCCAGTTATGGTCTAGAAGACAAAAAGTTTTGTTCGGTTTTTTTACAACCGCTATAGTTGGGGTGATCCAGGGATTAGAAAAAGCCAATCCTGAAACCGGGACAATAGCATTCATTAAAACATTTTACAAAAAATAAAAACCGACTTCAAAAACACTGAAAAGTTAAAAATAATATAAGAATAGGTACAGACAACATCACACTTCTATATTGAAGTCGGTGCCAAACGATGATCTCCTAGAAAGTCTTAAAATTTGGCACCGACTTCAATATAGAAGTGTGATGTTGTCTGTACCTATTCTTATATTATTTTTAACTTTTCAGTGTTTTTGAAGTCGGTTTTTATTTTTTGAAAAATATTTTTTATTTAGCTGGTATTAAATTAGCGTTTCCCTCGATTTTCATGGGATCCCATGATCAGATCCTGACTTTGGTGACCATGGAACCACCCTTGGAGTTCACTCTATCGAATACAAAAACAATTTTGAAAATCGGTCCACAATTGGCGGCGTAATCGCGTAACATACACACAAAAAAACATACGCATCGAATTGAGAACCTCCTCCTTTTTTGAAGTCGGTTAATAAAATTACCTCAACTTCCAGCTATCAGGTGAGACAGTCAATCAACAGAATTAATGCCAAGTTGCGAGTGTCTACTTAATTTCTATCTTCAGTGTATATCAAAATATTATCTTAGACAATTAATTAGCCTACTCCACAGTTATTCCTTTCATCTCCATTAATTTACCGAACATAAATAGATATAAGCCAAGCTTATTGAACAATCAAATACATTGCCTTAAATAGAGTGAATTAATTTTGCGTGTGTAGGTAGTCATTATTTAACCTTTGTTTCTGAGTTTCAACTCCATTTATCACTTGGTGGTTATTATAGTTAATCTTCATGAGATTTTCCGGCAAGTAAAAGTTCATTAAGTGGGAATTGTTTTCTTATACAACAATATTTTTAATCATGTTTAGGTACCAATATATTTAATCACACTTCGGTACAATGCTAGTGCTAGTGCAAGTGTCGAAATTCAATGTCGCCATTGACATAGGTATGACGCCATTTAGTTTTTTTTGACAAAATTTTAATAATATTTTTACTACTACTACATCATCATACGGCGCCTACAGCCGGGCATAGGCCTCTCCCATGTATCTCCACAACGATCAGTGTGCGGAGTGCGAGTTTTATCGAGCTTTACTCGATCACACGCATCGAACGCGTAAACAAACGCGAATTTTTATGGAGTTAGAGCAGTGCCATCTAGTAGTCACTAGATGAAGCTGTCTCATTCCATAGCCGCTACTAGATGGCGCTGCTCTAATTCCATACAAATTCGCGTTAACGCGTTCGATGCGTACGATCGAGTAGAGCTCGATAAAACTCGCACTAGGCACTCAGTCCTGTGCTGCCCGCATCCAGCGGCTTCCCGCGACCTTTGCCAAATCATAGGAGACCTACACATTAAGCGTCGTCCGGTACGTGGTCACCATTCAAGGCCATCAGTTCTCCTCATTATGTGTCCCGCCTACTACCACTTCAGCTGAGCAATTCTGCGAGCAATGTCGGCTAATAGTTCTCCTGCGGATCTTCTCATTTCGGATCCGATCACGCAGGGAGACCCCAAGCATTGCTCTCTCCATTGCCCGCTGAGCGACCTTGAGCCTTCGGACGAGACCCATAGGGAATGGCTACGCTTCGCTTCCGTAAGTCATCACTGGCAACACACACTGGTCAAAGACGTTTGTCTTGAGACACTGAGGTAATTTAGACGCGAAGATTTTCCGTAGCGTCCCGAACGCTTCCCGAAATTTGCGATTTCACAAGGCAATCAAGGCCTCTAAAGCACCTCTATCTTCTCTCCTTATTATATACAATCCTCTTTAGCCCTGCCGCCCCTCCTTACCTTAAGAATTTTTTATTTTTCTTAGAAATACTCACTCACGAGCGCTTAGATCCGAAGAGAGCCTGATTCTGAGTATTCAGAAACACTGTACTAATTTCAAACATAAGTCTTTTGCAGTCCAAGCGGCGTGCTTATGGAATAATTTACCTATAGCTATCAGGCGTGCAGAGTCGCTAAACATTTTCAAGAGGTCACTTAATCACTACTATCTGTCACTGTAGATCTATTACAACGGTATATGTTTGTTATGTGTGTGTATGTATGTTTGCGTATATTGTATTTATGGAGGTATTTTATTGTATGTCTTATATTTAAGTTTGTTTAATGTTGTACATTGCCAACTTCCCCAATACTTTCGTTTCCGTAAATAGAGTCCATCCAAAGGTTGCCTGGAAGAGATCGCTCATCGCATCATCATCATCATACCATAATTATTTTGAATTTTGTTAACCCCAATTTTATAATGTACAATAAAGAATTTATCTATCTATCTATCTATCTTACCTATTTCTGTCGCCAAGCAGCAGTGCTTGCATTGCCGTGTTTCGCTTTAAAGAGTAAGATGGGCGATGAAATCACTGAATGTTGTGAATTAACATGTCACAAGTCGACCACATACATTGGGGTCATTCTGGGGGTTGTAGATTTGCAAAAATTGCAGGACCTATACCCACTTACATGAGCCTTTATTTGAAATATTTATTACAAGGCGATTTTTGTTTGCTTTTGTTATTGTTTAGTGTTTACTTTTGTGCGTGATTGCTTGTTGACTTTCATGATGGATGATTTAATTGGATTACTGGATTATTTAGAGGAAATTTGGGCGTTGAAATATTGTATGGCATTAATAATGCCTTGACAATACCATCATGAGATATACAACTACAATATGCAATTGCCAGTATTTTACAAGAGTAACAAGTAAATGAAATATCAAACTATGCTCTGTCATCTCTCTATTCTGCTCTGCCAATCAAACTTCTAAATTATTGGAGAAGTATTTCTTCACAATCAAAATCTTTTCTTGACCATCAATACAAATATTTACGTACTTGTTACTTATAAGGAAACATAAAAAAATTGGACAAGTGTGGAATAAACTCTACGCCCGCCGGGCGGGACTGCATCCATTACACTGTGGTGATTTTTTTTCAAAGAAAGTTGTGTGGTAAGAGTTGAGAGAGGAATGACTTGTAATACCGACTTTGCGGAAATATTTTTCTTAGGCCTAAAGTTAGATTAAAGTCGAGAAATTTTCTTGTAAAACGGGTGTTTCTCCGATGACGAAACGTATTCATTTCGACTTCTCTGACACGCGGCTATAACAAAGGCCCAAATTTTAATAAAGTTCGCCATGCTGCATTCTTAAATATTCAAATTTCCTTTTTTTATGGATATTGTTCGTTTTAAAACGACTGAAGCAACGAGACGAGACACCGCAGCGCATGCAGCTCTAACTCGCGATTCGAGGTGAAAATGAAACGTTTGGTTTGTTAGGGCTGTCACCGCATGCAATATCGAAAGAAACAAAAAATGTTATATTATTCTTTTATCAATATTAATAAGTACACTCGAGTACAAAATGATCCATACGGTCAAAGTTACAAAAATATGATTATACATTGATTGACAGACTTTATTGACTTAACGTTAAGGTGGAGTTGGTAGAATATTCATACTTTTATAACTTTCACCGTATCAATCTTTTTGTACTCGAGTGCAATCAAAGTGAATAAACTTTAAATAGGATAAAATAATTAAAATTTATATTTTTTTTTTGTATTTTTGCTTACTCCACAGACTCTTAATGCGTGCTCTTTTTTACATTTTATAATTGATACTTCTAAAATATTTTTTAAGCTTTATAAAATAATTAACTAATATGCAACTAAAACAGATAAATAAACGAGTAATATTTTATTAACATCATTAGAGCATTAATATTAGGTTAGATGATGGTAGTGAAATTGCAGATCTAGGAGTATTATATCACCAACCGAATATTATAATACATGGCATTTGTGAAACTGATCCTACTATTATAGTTTAAAAAATATTGTATTATATAGGTACCTATAACATTCAGCTCCCCAAAGTCATCAAGAATAATTAACCTCCTGACGACCACCGTACTACACAAAGAACGTAAGATTCAAAAAAAATTTGCAGGGATTCTTCTAATGGCAGCCCCTTGACTTTACATTGACACCATTAGAACCCCTTCCTTAACTTAACATCTTATACCCGGTCCCCGTAATCTACATTTTTTTTTATAAAAATTGTGTTTTTAGAAAGTGTGATGACCAAGCGTCTGCCGAAAAGTAAGTTGATCTTGTTTCATC
Source organism: Schoenobius gigantellus (assembly GCA_963935595.1). Lineage (NCBI taxonomy): Eukaryota > Metazoa > Arthropoda > Insecta > Lepidoptera > Crambidae > Schoenobius > Schoenobius gigantellus. The sequence continues at coordinate 17,205,586 of OZ012562.1, read as the reverse complement.
CTACATGTTATTGATATTTTTTGTCTAGATATTATGTTAAAAAAGTCAATAGCTATTAATTTGATATAATCAATGCGTGTTCCTTATTTGTTTCATAACTATTGATAAATATAATCTCCAAAACTTTTACGTCCTTTACATAGGACAAGGGTCGCCAATGACAACCGAGCTAGGTCAGGTACTCAACCCTTCATGGTAATACGCGCAAGGGGTTGTAAATGCTAGCGTAGCGCCGAGGCCACCCCGCCGACAGAAGCGCTACGTTACAAAAGTTTTACATGTTAAACTTCTCATGTACTATAATTATAAAGAACATTATAATTTTTTTATGAGATATGCACTCATTTTCAAATCTATCTAATCAGCAAATCACGGAGTAAGTAGAGGACTCCTCAAAATATATTTTTAGCAGTGATTCTGAAGATCCTACATATAATCTCCATAAAGGTACATACAACTGTACAAGCAATACTCCAAAACGCAATGAAGTATCGGACGAATCTGATGACGTAGTTACTGTAGTGTTATATCAGACCATCTGGTTCAAACTGTCCCTTCTTCGGCATTATGAAATGATTCTAGGGTCTTGAGAGTCTCAAGTCGTTCACGAGGTAGAAGAGTGAGACTTGGTCGCTTAGAACCGAGCAGAGGTCATGGGCGTGTATTGCAAACTAAACAGCGGACAAACCATAATATTTTGGATAACTGAATAGTAGATAGCTTTGAACCATAAGTTAAGAGTTTTATGCAACTTGCCTATATTTACAAAGATTCAAATAGTTGGGAGTGATATTTTTTCTTTAATCATCAGTATATTGATGATAATATCCTAGAAATAATAGTGGAATGGGTTAGAGCGTTTTACATTATATATGTACATACTTCAGATGTCAAAATCTCTTTAGGATGAACTTTGAAGAATTTGTAAGTATATATTGGTATCACTGTGGTTATCTTCTTGTAGTGGGCCTAACAAATGACCCCATTCCACCTGATGGTAAAAGGATGTGGAGACTTAATGTGGAGATAACTGGAGGTAACCACATCCGTGGTCTAGTGGCTGAGACCACCGGGTGCTGATCGGGAGCTCCGGGATTAGCATTTCCATGGGGGCAGAAGTTTTTCTGTTTGGTTTGTTTGGTGGTAGGACTTTTGAGCCCGCTTGGCTAGCTACCACCGTCTTACCTAAGTTTGTCGCCATAATATCAATGTTGATAGAATTGTTGTGTTCCGACAATTAGAGGTAAGATAACGAGCTCCTCAGTTATTGAGGACTCCAGATGAAGCTCGGTTCCACCTTTGACCTTATCGTTGCTTACCATCAGGTAAGGCGAGGCCAAGAGCATCCCTATCGTATGTAAAAAACTATAGCTAGTGCAGGAGAGGGAATACATTCTACATTTGCCACCCTCACCTTGCTGACCTGCAAAGTGCTTTTTCACGCCTCTTCTAAAGGATCCGGGAATGTATGAAGGTTATATCAGCACTCCATTATCCTCACATCAATATGTACTAGTCCGAAAAATGGCGAGTTCCATAATGCCTACTGTAGACACAAGTTTCAGAATTTACGCAATTAGGACATAAATGCGTATACGGCAATGGCGTTACTCCAGATCAAAAAAAGGAAAAATATGGAAAGATAAACCACTTTGGGATTGTATTGTTTAAGGAAGTCAGGAGAAGGATCGCCCATGCCCATAGACATATGTGCATTGACGATATGATTATCCTATTAAATGCCTTTATCTCGGTAGTAGTTCCAAACAAATTAAAATTTAAACGTAGGTGACATTTATTTATTTGTTTGAAAAACATTTTACTTTTGTTTGATTATTTATTATTTGTTAAAGCTAACACTATAAAAAATTAATATGTCATTTATGACTTATTTATTACCTTATGAGTCTTAATATTAACAATTTTTTTTTATGTTCTACATGAAGTACATAGTTGTTGACGACCAAAGTCCTCCGTATAGGACATAAGAAAAGTAGATTTTTCCGAATTGGGATTTTTATCAATAATTTTCCAGAGAATCTTAGGCCATATAGATCAACTTCTAAAGTTTCATAATGCTATTCAAATAAAAGTATCTCTGGTCGTCAGGAGGTTAAAGTAGACAGCGACATAACAAAGTCATAATACTAATAGTGACTTGATTTGTTCCACCCAATAACTTAATATTCAGTCTGGTGCTTACTAATGGAATTACAGAATCCGTCAGTCATTCGTTAGCGTGTACCGACAAAGCCACTTATTGAGTCGGCCCTTTTATTGTATACCACAAAATATATACCGATCGCTTACAAGTTTGACAGGCAATGAGCATCCATCACTGTTTAATAAAAGAGAGTCGGTACACAGTCCTGTGTTGTAGCTGCAATGACTACCGAATCTAAAACGATCATGGTAGATTGGTAGAGATATAATTTATACAATGAGAGAGTTACAAATTCTGGCTGACATGGCAATATCGTTTGTATTGGTTGGGTTCCTTGGAGGATTTATCAGCGTGTGGCATGTTGTGACACAATGCAATTGTACCACAACACCTTTGTATTTCTCTAGATTTATCGTCACCTAGTAGTACGCAATAGTTCATTGGGATCGTATTGAAGTCTAGTCCTGTCTTAGGTCGCATATTGTAATCAAGTTTATGGAACATGTCTACTTAAAAAACGGCAAAAGCAATTCAAAGATTACAAAACTCTTGTATGCGATATTGTTTCAGTGTTCCAAAACGTCACCATATAACACCCTATCTAGTTCATGAAAATATTTTAAATATGGAAAATACTAGTACCTTACACTATTGCACCTTGATCCCTACTTAAAACAAATGCCTGCAAGATCGAGGCCTTATGCTTGCTCGACCAGTATTCACAAAACACCAGTATCAACAATGGGTTGTTTTAAATTCGCCGCCGCGAAAATTTGGAATGACTTACCACCTCCTAAAACTTTTCGTAGAAAAGAATTGCACTGGCTGTTTTTAAGGCAATCCACTGATGCACTGTCAATGGGCTATGTTTTGTAACGCTAGCTGATTAAGTCTATTCTCTTTTATTTGTGGATGTTATGCCATATATATTTTTTTGTTGTACCGTATTTATTAATAAACATATAACTTTTAAACGACAGGCCAGGACATAATATCAGCAGCTGTTAGCGTAGGCGGCAGCATATGCTGAGTCTTGGATCTTTTTACCATTATTGTATATTCCGCTTATTCAATTTTGATTTGTGCATGGTAAATAAATGAAATTATTATTATTATTATCTCCATACAATTTTTTTGTGGAACAACGGATTGTTTCACACGTACCACAACCACACCACAACTACAACACGAGGTCGGGCGCATATTTTGTATTGAAAATGAATAGTCCAAACAATTTACACGTACCACATTTTGCCTTCATTAGCGACCTCGTGAATGATACCGACCGCATCGCAACCACAGCGCAATCACCAGCGACACCGCGAACTAGCGGCCGACCACATCGCAGACCCCTTGGGTATATGTGTTCTGTGTCGCACACAACGTTGCGCCGGAGTCAAAATGTGTCTGCCTGCACACGACGTCCCGGACGTAACCTAACCACATCGCAACTACTAGCGATAACGCAACCACATCGACATTTTGTTGGCACCACAACGCAATTGCAAAAAGCTGCAGCGACACTATTCACACGTAACCACTGCTTGACCGCATTTTGTCTCTGCGATGTGGCACGTGTGCATTAGCCCTGGGTCTGTAACGACAGACGTCGTTCTGTCAATAGCTCTTGTTTTAAATTGGCGTGTTTGAAGTCTATATTTATTTGGTACCGGAACATTTTTATACGTTTTTTTTTCAAACAATTTTTGTATTCATATAAACCTTATCCAGAATCCATTAACACTTGACTAAAAGAATTTACCGAATCGGTATCAGAGTTCTCGAATTTTTCGCCTAGCAACATACTTTGCTAACTCTTTTTAGGCTTCCTTAGTTAGTTAACAAAAGACTCTTAGTACTAGAGAGATGAAATTTAGCATAGATGTAATATATTTAACGTGTTAATAAATAAAATTCTAAAGAAACTATCACAGTTAAAGGGCTTACAAAAAAAGAGTTTTAGTCGACTGACTTATAAAATTTACTTGGTGAAGGAAAATTAATTAGACAGTCCATTGAAAATTAGTTAAATATAGTTGTTAGTTATGCAAATCAGTTTGTAAACATAGATTAACGAATCATGTGAAATTATAAAAAAATAAAAACCATAACAGCCTTAAAAATAATATACTCGTAGTAAGTACCCCGCATACCCGACGCGAACTTGGCTGATTTTTTTATCTACTTCATCGTATTTTTTTTACCGACTTCAAAAAAAGGTTCTCAATTCGATGCGTATGTTTTTTTTTGTGTGTATGTTACGTGATTACGCCGCCAGTTGTGGACCGATTTTCAAAATTATTTTTGTATTCGATAGAGTATACTTCAAGGGTGGTCCCATGGTTACCAAAGTTAGGATCTGATGATGGGATCCCATGAAAATCGAGGAAAACCCTTAAATTTTAAGGTGTTTCCAACGTGTTTTGTGTGTATGTTACGCGATTACTCCGCTAATCGTGGACCGATTTTCAAAATTCTTTTTGTATTCAATAGAGTATACTCCTAGGGTGGTCACAAGGTCACTGAAGTCAGGATCTGATGATGGGATCCCATGAAAATCGAGGAAAACCCTTAAATTTTAAGGTGTTTTTAACGTTTTTTGTGTGTATGTTACGCGGTTACTCCGCCAATTGTGGACCGATTTTCAAAATTCTTTTTGTATTCAATAGAGTATACTCCTAGGGTAGTCACAAGGTCACCGAAGTCAGGATCTGATGATGGGATCCCATGAAAATTGAGGGTAACACTGGGTTTCTTTCACTATAAAGATTTCATGCACTAAAAAGTTAAAAATAAAAAATATTTTACAAAAAATAAAAACCGACTTCAAAAACACTGAAAAGTTAAAAATAATATAAGAATACTGCCAAATTTTAAGTCTTTCTAGGAGATCATCGTTTGGCACCGACTTCAATATAGAAGTGTGATGTTGTCTGTACCTATTTTTATATTATTTTTTACACTTTTCAGTGTTTTTGAAGTCGGTTTTTATTTTTTGTAAAATATTTTTAGAAGGCTTTATGTATCACACAAAGAATTCATTAACAAAAATTGTCTCCAATCTCTTCGTGTAGGAATGGTTTATGGTCACAATCACTGCGAACATCTAAACGGCTTAATTCACACGGATCCGATAATGCGTGTTCCCAAAACCAATTATCCGCAACGCTCCACTTCATTACGTCCACGAAGATTTAGGGGATATTAAAGAAAGAGTGGCTCACTTGGCGATGGCCACCGACACCTCGCCGATAATGAACACGAAAGTTGCCGTCGATGAATCAATATTTTCCTCCCCGAACATCACAATATCTTCCAACGTTTCCAACAAAGAGTGCGTGACTGCGTTGTATTGTTGGGGCTATAACATCCAATGTTCGTTGTTTTAATGTAGTTTTTAAGGCATCATTTGGAATTAAACCCACTTGAAGTAATTGATAAGATCGGAGTTGGAAACGAACATCACCTGACCTCCTTAATAACTGAGGAACTGACTATCTTACCTCTAATTGTCGGAAAACAATAATGCTATTAACATTGTTTTTACGGCGATATATTTAGTTAAGACGATAGTACGGGTCGCCCGTCGGGAGGAAACGTCGCAGTGTCATCACTGCGTGCGACGCTCCCGACGGCACTGCCGAGCACACACTATTGGTGTGCCCGGCTTGGCGACGCTAGCGCAGTGAACTTAACGCTGCGCTAGGAGGCGCTCTTGCTGCCGCGCATGGTCGTAGCCATGCTCCGCGGCGAGGCGGAATGGGGGGCTATCGCCTCCTTCTGCGAGGATATCATCTCGAAGAAGGAGGCAGCGGAGAAGGAGCGAAAGGCAAATCCTCAAGCCACTCCCATCCGCCGCGGACGGATAGGCTTTTTTTTTTTATTTTTTATTGCTGAAAGTTGGCAAACAGCAAACTGCCCACCTGATGGTAAGTGGTAACCTCCTCCTCCTTGAGTCGTATTCCTCAGTGTTGAGGGTCGTGACCTCCCTTCTGCATCACTTTCTCACGTACGGTCTTTCTCCATCTGTTTCTGTCTCCGGCTGTGTTTAGGGCATTGTGGATTGTGGAGTCAAGAGCGGTGCGGATCTGGTCGGACCAACGCATTGGGCTGCGTCCCCGAGGCCTTTTCCCATCAACTTTGCCGGTCACGATGAGCTTCTCGAGGTTGTCACCGTCTTTCCTGGCAATGTGACCGAAGTATTCAAGGACTCTGCGTAGACACTCAGATGACAGCCGCGAGGAGATTTTGAGTTCTCGCAATATGGAGGCGTTATAACAGTCACCTATAATACATGTGGCTCTTGTGAGATTCACAGCAAAACTGCAACCCCCACAAGAACCACAGTGTACGTTGCCAACTTGTGACACAAGATGTAAAGTCACAGTACCCAGTAATTTCACTGCCATATCTTACCCTTCAAACCGGAACACAGCAATGCAAGCACTACTGCTTTGCGGCAGAAATAGGTAAGACGGAGGTACCTAAGCAGACGACCCTGGTACAGAGTCTCCCTCCAGTAAAGGCAAGCAGGCGAAGGCGGGCATTCGCACAAGCGATGCCAGTCCAATGACCCTGCCGTGCACGTTGCCGTAAGGCCCTCCGTCTGGGGATTGCCCTGGTGTTCTCGGGCAATCCCCCCTTGGCGATAGCCCGACCAGTTGGTCGGGCTTGTCCGGGCGCGTGGGTAGTGGAGTCACAGTGTGGATCTTACCTAGCGGGCCCATAAGGGCAGGGAGAATACCGGGGAGTTTTAGTGGGTAGGCCTGGCATTCTGCCGGGAGAGCCCCACACACGCTCGCCGTCTACCTCACGCACGTGTGGTTACGCATTTCCCCCCGAGAAAAAAAGGTAAGACGATAGTGGCTAACCAGGCGGGAACAGAAAGCTTTCCTACTAAAAAAATGTGTACACAACATTACATGTTGTTATACTCATCTCAATCATTAAATCACCAATCATCTCAATAATTAAGACCTATCTCAAGTCTAATGAACCAGACTTAATTATGAAACAAAAATATACGAGTACTATAAAATGATACTTTTCGGATATACCTACTCGCGTTTATTTTGTTTTCAGCACTCGTTGTCACGGGATGGCTGATGTAGGTGGGTTTCATAGTCAGTATTATTTTACTACCATGACGGTAGATAGTCATAATTATATTCTTGTGGTCCGTTCCACGCAAACAGAGCTCACGGTATCTATTGTTTTAGCAGTCTGAGGACGGGCTTGGGATTTGATTATTTTCACGATATTTTCCCAAGCAGTTGCAATACCTACTCCAATCATTATCTCTATCACTTTATCTAAAAGGGTACATCTTATTGTGATAGTTTTTTAAAAATCATTTTATATTAACAGATATACGAATTGAAGTAATCGGTGCGAACCCTGATATTTAATATTCACCTCGAAGCTCGCTTCACGCCAGATAGATGGCGGACGGGGAAGTTTTGTTTTAATGTTATTTTTCTCCTTTTCCCTTCTTATTTCCACTTTGCTCCCTGTGAAACTGTAGTTTTTTTCTTTGAATTTATCTAAGCTTAGGCCAAGAAAGAAAAAAGCGGTGTGTGCTTTGCAATGTGAAAAAAAAATTGATAAAGCCCTACCTATAAAATTTAAGGGTTACCTGTAAAGTTTTGACGCCATTTGGAAAGAAGGTTATTCTCCTGATAAGATTGACAAAATTACGTAAATAACTTTGGAAAAAACATGGAATACGTTGAATGTACCTATAAAATTTTAAGGGTTTCCCTCGATTTTCATGGGATCCCATCATCAGACCCTGACTTTGGTGACCTGGGAACCAAATAAATAACTTTGGAAAAAACATGGAATACGTTGAATGTACCTATAAAATTTTAAGGGTTTCCCTCGATTTTCATGGGATCCCATCATCAGACCCTGACTTTGGTGACCTGGGAACCACCCCAGGAGTATACTCTATCGAATACAAAAATAATTTTGAAAATCAGTCTACAATTGGCGGATTAATCGGGTAACATACACACAAAAAAACATACGCATCGAATTGAGAACCCCCTCCTTTTTTGAAGTCGGTTAAAAAGAAAAAAGATTTATTATCATCAGTCCAGCAGTTAAAGATTAGTTTGTTTTCTTTAATGTTATAATTTTTTCATCTTTTAATGGCACCGACTCAAATTCTTGCTCTGAATTGAAAATTGGTTTCTTATTATGAGATTACTTAATAAATTGAAGAAAATCCAGCACACCTTGATTTCTATGATACGTACCTACCTCAAAAGGAAATAACGGAACTCTTATAGTATTTCTTCGTTGTACGCCTGTCTATCTGTCATTCTGTCCGTCTGTTTAGTTTAGACCCTTTTCTCAGGAGCGTGTAGACTCTACACTGTAGAGAGTGAAGGGACTGAAATTTGTATCAAACACTCGGGGCAGTCAGACAGTCCCAGTCAGTCAGAGATTTAAATGTGATTATGTCTCACATTTTGTAATTACGCAAGAGTATTCAAACCGGGTAGGTACATCCAGCTTCAAAAGTAGATAAACATTAAACTACCCTATCACATCAACTATTAACAATGCAATATAGGTGTAACCATACTAAATAAAAGGAATAGTTGGTGTGACATGTAATGTGTCAATTAATTTTAATGCATCATTAAGTGACTTGTCATCTTATACTATTACTATGGAATAGACTAACTTTAATGAAGAATAAAAAATTCAACGACGTCTCTGAGTACGATAGTAAGTAAGTGCTATTGACCTCTGCGAACTGATTTTCAGAAATGGTTTAATGGAATTAACTTAATTAACCGAGTGACACAATTCAATTGTTCGAAAAAGGCTCGTAAAATTTTAGGTCATTTGCTAATGAGGTCATCGGGGGCAATTTCTTTTCTTTCTATTCTATTTGGGTTTATATTCGTTAAGGTGTTGATGAGTGTTGCGACGTTTTTAAAAAAATATATATTTCTTCACAAATGTGTAGTATTTTCGACTTCTCACATATTTTAGAAACCTGAGATTTTCTAATGCCAAATAGCTGCAGTATACCTACTGTATTGGTGAGGTGAGTAGGTACATCGTCTTATTAAAATACACTATAATTACTCATCAAATGCCGGAGACGAGTAGTATTTTAACTGAAAATCAATTAGTCTTCCTTTTGTATAAAAAACCCCAATCCTAATCAAAAGTGGCAAAGCAAAATAGTCATCTCAATGTTTTATTATTTTAGCAACAATTTGAGTTCGTGACGCATCGCTATTTATTTAAAAGTGGATCCATTTATGAACGTATATTTAATAATAACAAGAGCACATTGAACATACATATTACATCTTTTCTCTTTCTTTTAAAAAAACTTCTTTTTTGTACCCCATACTGCAGTATAATTAAGTGAAACACCAGTTTTTCAAATATGAAATTCACAAAATGAGGGCAGATAAATTGCCTTAATTTTAATTCAAAATATTCAAATTAATAAATCAAAATTCGGATTAAAATCTAATTAAAAAGACAGACTAAAATTAAATAAAACTATGAGAATACCGATGAACCCCTTGGCATAGTCCCCATGACACAGGCAGCTGAGTTGCCTGTAGAGCCCGTATGCGCCCAAACCCACAGACACAGGTTTTGACACTAAACGGAACAAAGTGATACTGTGTGCCGAGGCAAAGGTATTCGACTTTATTTGCTCGCGCGCATCGACCGAGGCACTGGCTCGCTTGCAGGTCACCGGGCATGTAGCGTCCCAGAGTAACGCACTACCCACCCATCCTTCAAGGCATTACTGACATTCTATCTGGGCGCTTGGCATCGTCCCTGACGATATTTGCCTCTAGAGCCACAGGGACGTTAACACTAACGAGCGCTCTACTGATGATATCATTCAATGTGGCGTGCCGCGAATGGCGGCCTACGTCGGAAGAGCACACAAGAGCATAATGTCCCAGGTGACAGACACTGGCTCCACAGGAAACACAGCTGTAGTCAATATAAATCTGAGCCCTTAGACTAAGACCTACGGCGATGCGGAGTGTGGTCGAATCAATAAATGCTCCAATATTTGGTGATGATAAGCATGAAGCCAGAATTCTTATAACCAACTCGAATAACGCCCGAAGAGCTATCGAGAAAACTGCTATAAGTGACTCTAGAGGCTATTATATCCCAGGCCATGAAATTTTGACATGGTTTGGTCAGGCAAGCATTGTGGCTTCGGCCAAACTTCGGCAATCTCGCAGTTTGTATTCGTAGGGATTTTAAAAAAGTTGCCTGTTAAATCACGTCGAGTGCTATTAATCGGAGCCAAAAAAAGCCGAAAGGGAGATGGAAATTAATACTAGCCTCAATTTGTGACTTGAAAATATTATCAACTAGCTTTTGCCCGCGACTTTGCTCGCTTTAAATTCGGGGTAACCCGGAAGGTTTCCAAAAAAAAAATAAGGCAGGTATTTTTCGTTGGTAAAAAATGTCATCCCCTCTTTTAAGGGGTTGGGGGCAGATTTCCAAAAAAAATGATACATTATTTTTTTTGTTAATAAAACGAAATGACTGCTAATTTTAACGGGAGGGTCTGAGTGCTCATTAAATTTTCATAGTGATATATCCAAAAAAAAGGTGGCAGGCTTCGTCATAAATGGGCGAACCGAAGAAACAGTCTATTCTTGGTTAGAACTTTACTTAATACTTGTTTATGGTAAGCCTAGCAAATGACTCCATGCCACCTGATGGTAAGTGGAAGTGAAGTCCAAATGCGAAGATAGCTAGTGCAGGGGAGAGAATACACGCTGCACTAGCTGTAGCCACCCTCACCTTACCAACGTTCTATAATGGTGAGATATTTTTAAAAAAATTCAGGATTTCAAAAGAGTTCAGAAATGTACAGTTCGCGTTTGTCAAAGTTCAATTCCAGGCCGATAACTTTAAACTGTTAGTTGATAAAACGATTTGTTCCTGATTCGTCATATTCCTGATTGGTCATATTCCTTATTCGACACTTTCCTAACTGGTCATATTCTTAATTCGTCAGATTCCTGATTCGTCATATTCCTCACACGTCATACCATGTACATTTGCCTACAAAAACTTATTATAGAAATCCTCTCCTTGTCTATCATGAAGCTAATGTCATTATCATTTTATTATTTATATCGAGTCAATAATATTGTGGTATAATTTTGAGAAGATGGCCTAGCAGACTTGTAATAATGGTGCAACGAAGAAATGCATTTTATCGAAAATAAAAGAAGAAAAGTTACTGTTGCATTCTGGGTACATTTCCAGTATTTGAGTTATAACGAATTTGACAAACAATTGCTTATGTGTCAAGTTAAAGAAATATATTTACATATGACTCCGCCTTAAGTAAATTATTGTCTAGTAACCGTAAAACAAAGTATAACTACTTCGCACGTGTTCGCGATTTCATTTGGCTGTACAATGACGAGATAGGAATATGGCGAATCAGGAATATGACGAATTAGGAATATGACCCATTAGGAAAGTGCCGAATAAGGAATATGACCAATCAGGAATATGACGAATCAGGAACAAATCGATAAAACTAACTGTTTGCCCTAACCAAGTGAAGTAGAACGTGCTTCTGACATTCGCCGCTCGCTCGACTCGTGCGATGTGGTCGCAGTTGACCTAACTAGACCTAGACATGTCGGTCGGTCTAAACTTATTTATGCTTTGCGTTGTTTTACCAATTAATTTGTATGATTAAAAAATCTGATGTGCGATCAGTATATGATACGAAAATCAACTTTATTATTGCGCATTTCAGGAAAAAATTATAATATACTCGTCAGTTGGTGTATATTTTCAAATTATTTCTACATATTACTCGTTTTGTTAAGCAATTTGTGTAATATTTGCAGTGAAATAATTTTTGGTGTGCATTTAAAAATAACTCAACTCTAATTACATTGTAATAATAAAGCTTGTAAATAAATATTGAGTGTGAAAATTCATAGCGCCTTAAAAATAAAAGTCCGTGTTTTCATCAAACTTACGGGACCAACTCAACCTGACTGGCATATAAATATAAGTATATGCCTCCGCGAAAGAGCAAATCCAACGTGGTATTTGTATATTGTAGTATACACTGTCTAAATATTTTTATAAACAAAAACGTCATACATAGTATGCAATTTTGTAAGAAGAATAAATAAACCAATGTGTAATTTGCCAAAAACCAATATTGCTCAGAATGTTTCAAGAAAATGTGGAAGCAACAAATGTTGCAGCTACTTATTAACAGAACATCGTTGACCAAAGGGTACAACTAATATCTCTCCGGGGTGCTCGTTTTATACGTAAAGCTGTAATATGTATGTACATGCTGTAATATATGGCGTAAGTTTTGTGTGTGTAGTACTGTTATAATCGAAAAGCTGAAAGCCTAATTGAAAAGAATTTAGTTTTGTAATTATTAATTTTATTTTCAATATGATTTGAATAAACTTGAGAAATAAAAATAATTATATATATCTATTTTTTTCGAGAAAAACGTTTTTCTCGAAGTTATCTGCCTCGCACAGTCAAACTTTGGAATGAATGATACGACTTTCAAACTTTCAAGAAAAGAGGGTATTGCTACCTTGAAGGCCGGCAACGTACATGTAACGTAACTCCTCTGGGGTTGCGGGTGTCCATGTGCGACGGTAATCACTTACCATCAGGCGATACGCTTGATCGTTTGCCCCCTATCCCATAAAAAATATATTTGTATTTCTCTATGTATACAGACTGGAATTTTGTAATGCCACCTGGAGGGAAAGCACTCGAAATACTATTGATAGCAAATTCTCAAAGGACACATTATTTTTAAATAGATAGAAACAAATCGGTATTCAAAGATTTATAAGGATCAAATCTCTCGAATAAACGTGGTAAATTAAATAAAAGGAATACCATGAAATCTAAACTTATGGATTCAATAGGACAAGTTAAAGCTTAAGTAATCTGATGGATCACTGAGTAAAAGTGCCTTATTTATTGTCCCATTGAATTTATAAGTCAAAGTATATTCATTATAATCATACTCATCTTCAAGTAAGTACCTATATGCCTAGATTCTTCTTCTCTTTTTCAGGTACCTAAGAGAAATGGATTCTTCCTTTATCTTCTTCTTCTCTTTTTTATGAACACAATATACTTCTTGTATAGATGATAAGGCTTTCTTCCTAATTTTTTTATTTACCTTTTGACTGGATATAGCATCGATTACCAGGATATCGCAGATTACAGTTTTGTTTATTTTAGTCACTTCGATACTTGAATTCGGTGGCGTCGGTGGTGCTGTGGACTCGACCCTTGCCTTCTAATCGAAAGGTCCGGGGTTCAATACCGCCATGAACCAATGTGTTTTTCCTTTTTCGAATTCATTACATTTGTCTGACGCTCCTACGGTGAAGGAAAACATCGTGAGGCAACCTGCATACATCTGCGAAGAAATTCAAAGGTCTATGTGAAGTTGCCCAATCCACCCTGGACCAGCGTGATTGACTAAGGTCTATAACACGCTTAGGGTAGGCCCGGGCCCCCCGAGGTGGGGACGCATACGAGCTATTATGGTGATACTTGAATTAACAGAATACATAGTCACTTGGAAACTTCGATTTTTTGACAAAAGAAATAGAGTCACATTGATACAGGAACTGAATTTAAGATGATATGGATGTAGTTTCATAGCAGCGCGATTTTAAAAATCCTCGGACTCCAGTGCCGTGAAGAAAAATCCAAAACAAAGTAAAAATCCAAAGTGGTCGTGAATAATAAAATTGAATGAATGAATAAATTCTATATTGTTAATAAAAAAACGCATATCCGTAATTATGTACTGACAAAAACAAGAATTAACAAAAGGCGGCCTTCTTACCTAGGCGGCAATCTCTGCCAGGCAACCTGTAGGTAATTGGGGTGACTCAAACAACATCCAAATCATAATTCAGTCTCTATAAATTTAAAACAAATTACCACAGCACTACGATAAATTATTCAAAGCACTGTTATATCCCGCTTCTATTCTGCTTTTTGCGAAAAATTCATCTGTTTCAGTTCCTTCTCCTTTCCTTTTTAGGACCACACGCTGATCTGTGCTATCACAGACTTACTATTGTTCTGTTGCGAACTGATGGGCAACTGATTTCTATATCGCACAATTAAAAATGGATCTGTTTCGGCTCATAGCCATAAGTATATAGATAGATTAATTTTCTTACAAGGGTTTTTTTTATTGCTACTAAGTTGGCAAACAAGCAAACTGCCCACCTGATGGTAAGTGGTAACAGTCACCTATAATACATGTGGCTTCTGTGAGATTCGCAGTAAAAACTGCAACCTGCACAAGAACCAACCACACGTGTACGTTGCCAACTTGTGACATCAGATGTAAAGTCACGGTACCCGGTAATTTCAATTTGCCATATCTTAACCCTTCAAACCGGAACACAGCAATGCAAGCACTGCTGCTTTGCAGCGGAAATAGGTAAGACGGACGCACCCATGTACACGACCCTGGTACAGAGTCTCCCTCCGGTAAAGGGTAGGGTATCGCTGTTACATTGCCGTTACATTCTACGTAGGAGTTAAACTTTAAAACGTCATTATTTTAACCTTCATGTCATCGCATCTACTTACCTGTTAGACGTCGATAAGGCAATATTGAAATGTACAACTTACTAGATGAGATTATAATAACTAAGTATTCTAAATTCAAGTTAATTGTTTTATTTGGCTCCATTGTGTCGAGACAAGACAGGATCACTCAGCCAGCACACGTTCTTCCTCCATTATAATCCTAGGCCTTTTGAAGAGGAGTAAAGAAGCATCGATATACTGGCGAGCGTAATCTTTG
The DNA here is from genome assembly GCA_963935595.1 of Schoenobius gigantellus. NCBI lineage: Eukaryota > Metazoa > Arthropoda > Insecta > Lepidoptera > Crambidae > Schoenobius > Schoenobius gigantellus. The sequence goes on along the minus strand of OZ012562.1, from coordinate 17,190,557 downwards.
CATTTCTTTAAAAATGCTAAACGATTTATTCGTCAACTGGCGAGCATATATTTTGCATTTTCTTTAAAATGCTTAATAAATTATTGAAAAACAAATAAAATAAATAAAGAAAAAAAATTTCGTCTCGGCTGGGATTTGAACGCGCGTTTCCAACATATCGTGTTGATACCTAGCCTCTCATCCGCCGAGCTCTTACCAGCCCTCTTTACATTTTTTTAAAGGAAATGCAAAGTGCTCTATTAAATTTATAAGTTTGCTTTATTCCTAACCAATTTTCAAAAAATCTGTGAAGATTTCTAGATTGGATGTTGATACGTAGTTATTAACAGAGAAAAAAGACCACTATGGTTTAATAAAGTTCAGAAAAAGATAAATAGGTTAAAGATTTCGTCAGGGCTGTTAAGAGCTCGGTGGGCGATGGGTAGGCGTCAACACGGTATGTTTTCTTCTTAATTCTCAATTTTTTTTTATTTATTTATTCATTTTTAAATATTTGGCTTATTACCTTTTATAATAAATTGTCTAAAACTATGCAAATGCAACAACAAAAATTAACAATATCATGATGTAAGCACTTCGCTTATTATCACCTAAATTATTTCTAACAACGACAAGTTTGGCATTTGGCTAATAATAACTTATTTATAAAAAAAAATTATCATAGTCAGGCTCGTATTAATAAACGCATCTCAAAGTTGAGATCGATCTTAAGATACAGTTTTGACATTATGTACGGACCATCTGTCAGAAACAACATCTCAACATCAATCTCAGTCTTGAGATGCAATTATTAATATGAGCCTTAGAAACTATGAACGTTACTATGTATTGCAGGTCAGCAAGGTGAAGGTGGCTAGTGCAGCTTGTATTCTCTCTCCTACACTCGTTATCTTCGCATTTGGAGTCCATTTTAACTTACCATCAAAGAGTTGGAGTCATTTTACTAACCTTAAATAAAAATTACCCTCTAAAAGAAAATTCTTGCTAAGCTGTGAGGGATATAAGCTCTTATAGCTTAGCTTAGCAACCTATAGACGATGAGCTTTAAGCCCTTAATAATACCTCACGTGTTCTATATTGCACGTGATCCCTGATACAATTTAAGAGACTTATCTGTAGTTAGAGACTAAACGGGGTCGTTCGTTACGTGGGTCGGAAATATGTCTTCTTCGAGACATTATTTAGGAATGATCACAAAAGCTCGGGCCATTGTGTTCGTCAAAGGGTTGTAGGCAGGATTGGAGATAGGGCGGATATACCTACATACTCATATAAGTACAAAACTTTCCATTATAGCGTACTCTCCGGACCTTTTAGATACCATGACTTGACTCCAATAGAATCCGCCTATAATGTTTTCGCCTTTTGACTCCCATGGGAAACGCATGATGTTTTTGCCTTCTCGACTCCTATAGACTAAACAATAGTGCCGTTGGCTTATGATTCTATTAGACAAATCTCGAAACTTTGACTCTTACATTCACAACTTAATTTATTTGAGAAACACAGCTTATAACCTATACATGGCGCTATATAACTAATCTTATTAATATTATTATATAACTAATCTTATTATATTTCGCTAATAACTTCCACTATTAATTTGTTAAATTATTGCTGCATGATATTAAAAAAACAACATTATGCTCTAATAAGTGTACGTAATTGCTTTAAACTTACACGGAACAGCAATGAAAATATTATTATTGTTGGGACTGGGCACTTGCCTTCCAATCGGGAGGCCCGTGGCTCGCGACCTGCCAAGTACCAACATGTTTTTCGTTTTTTGAATTTCAGATGTACATTTGCCGACGCTTCTACGTTGAAGGAAAAGATATATGTGAAGTCGACCAATCCGCACTGGGCCAACGTAGTTGACGTAAGGCATATTTAGGGTCATCACCACAGCTCATATACGTCCCCACCGAGGGGTTCGAGCCTACCCTATGTTAGGGTGATTAGGCCTTAGTCAACCACGCTGGCCCAGTGCGGATTGGTCGACTTCACATACATCATTGAATTTCTTCGCAGATGTATGCAGGTTGCCTCACGATGTTTTCCTTCACCGTAAGAGCGTCGGATAAATGTACATATGAAATTCGAAACGAAAAACACATTGGTACATGGCGGGTCTCGAACCCTGACCCCCCGATTGGAAGGCAAGTGCCGAGTCCACAGCGCCACCGACGATATATTATATTTAGGGTAACCCTAACTAAATGGTAGGCTCGAGCCCTTCGGTAGGGACGTATATGAGCTGTGACGACTGTCACTTGACATCTCATGTCAAAAGTTGGCAACGTCAATTGGTGTCCTTGTGGGAGTTGTTTTTTTTGTAAAATTTACAGGTGGCACATGCACATCAGGTAGGCAGCCTGCTTGTACGCAACTTTGTTGAATAAAAAGAAACATTAGTAAAACCATGCAAACACGAGAATAATCAAGAATTCTACCAAGTTTTTGTACCCTTTTCTTTATATAAATATGGTCTAATTTTATTTTATTTACTTATTTTAAAATTCGTTTATTAGTATACATATAGCCAACGGTAAATTTCTCATAGGGCACGGACACATCTGTAATCAATTGTTTAAATCTAAACTATTATTATAAACAGGAAAGATTTGTATGCATGTAAGTAACGAATAAACTCAAAAACTAAGGGACCGATTTCAAAAATTATTTCACTTTTAGAATGCGACATTATCCCTGATTAAGATAGGATACGAAATTATTTTTCCTATGGGAAAATATAAAATTTCCACGGGAAAACAAACAACGCCGGCGAAGCTGCGCAAAGTAAAGCTAGTTGAAAATAATGAAGAGGGATAAGCTCGTCTATTTTGTTTGTTTTCCGCGGTACCATTAGATAGTACCATCAATGGTACTACGGAAAATTTTATTTGCCTTGGTTCCTTTAATCAATGGTAAAAAATCAATGGTAGCACAGGTAATATTATTATTTTGTTAACCGTGGTACCGAGGTAGTGGTGGTTAACGTGATACCTCCTACCAACCGTAATGATAAGCGAAATACAATTACTTAATTAGAATCCTTTATTTTCTTTTTAAACTCATAGTTTAAAATGTCGCATTTCCAGGGTTTAAAAAAAAATATCAATAATTTTCTTCAAATAAACTAAAGAGACAAAATTTCATCTTCTTCAAAAATCAAGGATCCCAAAGACACCGTCCAACGTCTAATGACATAATTTGTGGTGGAACACGATACCTCCTGTCTCTCAGTCTGGTCGCCTATTAGTGTCTGTTCGAGATAACATGCCGTCGACGGCTCAATATAATGAAGAAATTTTAGCTAGAGTTGATAAAGAAAATAAAAACCGACTTCAAAAACACTGAAAAGTTAAAAATAATATAAGAATAGGTACTTACAGACAACATCACATTTCTATACTGAAGTCGTTGCCAAAGGAGATCAACCAAAATGGTACCGCATTGTACACTCATCGATTTTACATATTTATTGTGCGTTTTATTGTAAACATTTTGTGAGTAATTGGACATTGTAGCTAGTGGGATAAGTCTAAAAATACTTATTTAAAAAACGTGTAAATGAACGGCAACACTATAGAAACCGACTCGAGCAAACGATTTTTATTTTTTGAATTAATGAATGCTTTTTACTATTATCTGTGTTTTTTGTTTTTGTTGAGTAAGAGGCACTGCGCTGTTTTATTGAGATTTCTTTGACTTATTTTGAATAAGGACATCCCACAATAAATAAATACCTTACTATGGAATGGAATCAAGGGCTGAAAATTGTAGGATTTTTAGAAATATTTTTTTTTCGATATTTAGACCACAATATCTCGATAACGCCACTAGCTAGCAAGTTCAATTAAAAACTGTTATTTATCTAATATGACATATAATTTTATGATGTACAATGAACTTGATTTTGGTACCAAAGCTCCATACAAAGTGGTTGATCCTTTAAGAATTTCTAGAAGATCATCGTTTGGCACCGACTTCGTTACGATGTTGTCTGTACCTATTCTTATGTTATTTTTAACATTCAATAGTTTTGAAGTTGGTTTTTATTTTTAATGAATGAGATCTTTTAGTGCCAGTGAATTTAATATGTAATAATACGAGCCTATTAATATTTTAAAAAACGACCCTCAACTCCTAAAAGTTAAGGATCCTTCCATCAGCAGCTCAGTTTATGACCACCAGACGTAACTACGTGAATAGCTTCGGAAAAAACATAAAACACGTTGGAAAAGCCTATAAAATTTAAGGGTTTCCCTCGATTTTCATGGAATCCCATCATCAGATCCCAAGTTTGGTGACAATGGGACTACCCTAGGAGTATACTCTATCGAATACAAAAATCGGTCCACATAGGCGGGGTAATCGCGTAACATACATACAAAAAAAAACGAAAAAACATACGCATCGAATTGAGAACCTCCTCCTTTATTTCATTTATCATTTATGTACACGCAGAATATGACAAAACAAAATAAAATAAGGAAACATAGGTACAAAGGTGCTGCTTATTTCTTACGAAATCTCTGCCAGCAGCCTTGCGACAAGTAAATTAAGTAAAATAGCAAGTACACAGTGTACAACTTAACTAACAACAAGGAATTTAAGAGGATTGTGAAGTAATCGTGCGCGGCGCGATTAGGTATTTTCTAAAATGCTATCTGTTTCACACCGCTCCGCCTCCGGTCTGGCGTTTACACCACAAATACAACATGCGCAAATTTTCACATTATTAAAACAATTAAGGTGAACACCAACAAAAATAATCATATAATTATTAAAAAAATATTATTCATCATCTAAGCCTTTTCTTCTACCATGGCGGTATAGGCCGCCTTAAGGAAAAGGTGGCTAGATGACATTAAAAAAGAAGACTGGACTAACATATCCACAATTAAAAAACGCAGCATAGGATCTTACACGTCAGCGTAAGGGCAAGGGCGTTTTATTGAGTAAATAACTTTTTTCAGAAACATTGTACAAAGTTATTAACCAAAGAATTTGTAGTCAATCAGTGGATGAAAAGTCTATGCTGTCAGAAATACAGCAATAATACTGTATGAAAGTACCCCATGTGTGGGGTAGATTCGTAACAAATATAAAATACCTCTCATTTTTATACACTAATCTCGGGTACCTAGTTATACTAATAGTTTTAGAATTTAAATTTTTACCACCTCCGTGGTCTAGTGGTTGAGGCCACCGGGTATTGATCGGGAGGTCTCGGGTTCGATTCCCCACAGGGCTTTTCAGGGCAGGGCAGAAGCTTTTCTGCTCGGTTTGGTTGGTGGTAGGGCTTCTCAGCCCACCTGGCTAGCTACCACCGTCTTACCTAAGTTTGTCGCCATAATAACATGTTAATAACATTGCTGTGTTCCGATATAAGGCCAAGAGCTTCCTTGTCGTATGAAAAAAATACCTATTAGTAGGATTATATGTAATCAGCTGCTTTAAATTATATTGCTAAAATGAAAAAAAAACGTCAAAACCGTACGAAGGGTGCCTTCTCCACATATATGCCTACCCTGCCTACCCTACATATATTATTTACTTTGTCGTTTGTATTTTTTATACATTCGTAGATTCCATAACGCGAGTACAAATAAAATAATATTGAAAATAACGCTACTTGCATATAGTTTGTTACACGTTTTTTAGCAGCTCCAACTTGGTTATACGAAAAATAGTTTGTGAGCAACTTAGAATACGATAACGACCATACAATGCATAACAAATACCAATCACATCATTGATCAAGATGGTAAAGTGCGTTATCGGATTCGTTCTGAGGCCGATCTATCTCAGGTTTTCGGTGTTGATGCAGTTAGGGATGCGAATACATCCACATAGGTATAGTTGCATGTGTTTGTGTCTTGTGAAAGAATATTATTCAATAGTAGTTAAAAAAATATTAAAGTTGCCAGCATTTGTTATTCAATGCCCTGTCTTTATTATTTATTTTAAACACCTTATACATTGCATCTTAGTAAGTAGATATAATGAAGCAATAATAATACTGTTATTGATTTTAATTTTTTTTTAAACTGGAAGCACATTTAACAAATTCATGTTGATACATATTAATACAGAAAAGTTATCGATTAAGACACAATATCTGCGTTTTTTTTTGTATGGTTATTCTAATTACCAAAATTATATTAATGTCAATATTGAATGACATTGTTGGTTGTAATAGTGATATATGCTTTGGTTGTTCTGTTGTATTTCACACAATTTATTTGCACAGCCAAAAAATTAAGATCAGATCTGTTCTTAGCAATATATTTATCTACTCAGTATCGGAGACTGATTCGTTGTGCAGTTTTAAAATATTTTATTTACATTTAGGCATGATAGTGGTAATATTTTTTGTTCAACTCTTCACAGTTGAATATTACCGTAGTGAGTACACCAGGCTTATACTAATTAATTTATCTATGTTTTGTACATTGTTTACTCATCAATAATGAGCGTCACCGTGAAGTAATAAAGCTTTATGTTTGTAATTGTAAAATTACTTTTGTTTCCTTTTTTTTTGTTATTCAGTTCACTAAAAATAAGTATTTAACAATTGGTTTATTAAACCCAGGTTCACTTGGAACGCGGCATGACGAGTTCATGGTAGCTTTAGAAAGAGAATCCGTCGATATTAAACATGGAGGCCAGACGTACGCTTCACTTTGCTTGCTTGCTCTTTGATATAGTGAAGCGGAAGTCGCCAGAATACTTGTACCACAAACTGTCATTTTCGCAACGCCAAATCAGAAACGTATCTCGGTTGATTTGTCCAAAGCATAGCACAACGGCATTTCGTGGTAGCTTTCGCTACTCAGCCACGAAATGCTGGAACAATATACCACCACCTCTGAGGAATTGCAACACTTTACATTCTTTTAAAAATAAATATAAAAAATACTTGCTAAGTCCACAATAAGCAAAATATATTACTTTTGTATTACCTAAACAATTTTTAAATGCTTGTTATGTTTTGGACAAAGCCTTCGCAGACGATCTTATATACAAATATCATAGATGTTGGGCTATACATACTGGTGATGGTAGTCTATTTTTTAATTTTATTTATTGCTTAATGTAACTATAATGAGACTTGAATATAATGTGCCTTATGTTTGTAGGTAGCTATCTGCTTTATTATGCTTTATATTTATAGATGTAGTTATTTTAATATGTGATATAGGTGTGATGTGATATAGAGATGTGTATTTTGCAAAAAAAATATTAAATCAAGTAGAGATAAATATTACGAGTATAAGATTTACCATGCATTTAAAAAAAAAAAGCTCTTAGCGGTATAGCGCACAGTAGTAATTATTGAGATGTATTAGTAGTTACGTGAGCCCCACGGAAGATCAGCGTCATGGCATCTGATGCTGTGGCATTATGCTGAGTGGGAGCTTTTTAGTGATACATTGCTGTTTGCATGATGCTTTTATTGTGTATTTTATGTGTATCTTGTGTCACTAATAAACTTTTTTCATTTCATTTCATTTCAATCACAAGAAACAAAAAACGAATTTCTTTTGAGTTTGTGTCTCTGTGGCACATATCTATTATAACAAACAACTACATACTTACAATTTATTTTCTTATTTTGATTTTGGAAATTTACAGTTAATTAACAGGCTACAGGCTGCTTACCCTTAAATAAGGTTTGTATTGAAATAACACCCTTAAAATAAAACACTAAAATCAATAATCGTATTCGAAGAGACATTTACTTTTTCATGTAGAAGGTATTTGTGTAGATTAATAGTTCTGACTTGAGAAATACCTTTCAGTATTAATCGATATATCGATATTACTTTCTCCTCCCTAGGCAACAATAACTACGATAACATTATGTCACATCACTACATTATGCCCCATTATACCCCTGCCCCCGACCCGTATCGTGCGATAGAGAGAGTTGCAAGAACTGGTCGAAATTGCCTACAATTCCTGTTTGAAATATTGTTTCGGGCGATAACTGTTTTACCCCCCTAAACCTTTACGAAATTAGACACTTTTGGTCTCATTCGATTCAGTATACCTTAAGCTATGTTTGTACGTTTTGCTTTTTTTGTAATTGAGTAAAATTTAGTCAAAAAAATATAAAAATGCTCGAGGTAGTTTTTAAGTCTAAAATATAGATATTTAGATGCTAATAATTTATATTCTGAGCAATATTTCTTCAAAATCAAAACGTACAAACCTAGATCTTCATTATATCTACAACATTTCCAAAAATTATGAAAATTGGACTATGTTTAGTGGAGAAAAGCGTTATCGCTTTTTGTATGAAAATTTACAGCTTCACAATCCTCTTAAGTCAGTTCCTTTTTTTAAGTCGGTTACAAAAATGTTTAAGATTTTTTAATACATAATTGGGAAGAAACTTATCCAGAAACGATATCTATTTATGCCAAAAACTAACATACGCTACTTTTTATTTTGTAACTCAGGAAGACAAGAAAATTTTTATTACCTACATAATATCGTCGTTTATCTTTGTGATTGCAGCACACTTCCCAGTCGGTTAAAAGTTAAAAATAATCTAAGAATAGGTACAGACAACATCACACTTCTATATCGAATTCGGTGCCAAACGATGATCTAGAAAGTCTTAAAATTTGTCACCGACTTCATATAGAAGTGTGATGTTGTCTGTACCTATTCTTATATTATTTTTAACTTTTCAGTGTTTTTGAAGGCGGTTTGTATTTTTTGTAAAATATTTTAAACTTTTAGTGAAAGAAATCTTTCTAGTGAAAGAAACCCTAATTAAATTAGCGTTTCCCTCGATTTTCATGTGATCCCATCATCAGATCCTGACTTTGGTGACCTTGGAACCACCCTAGGAGTATACTCTATCGAATACAAAAAGAATTTTGAAAATCGGTCCACAATTGGCGGAGTAATCACGTAACATAAACACAAAACACGTTGGACACACCTTAAAATTTAAAGGTTTTTCTCGATTTTCATGGGATCTCATCATCAGATCCTGACTTTGGTAGCCATGAGACCACCCTTGAAGTATACTCTATCGAATACAAAAATAATTTTGAAAATCGGTCCACAATTGGTGGCGTAATCTCGTAACATACACACAAAAAACATACGCTTCGAATTGAGAACCTCCTCCGTTTTTGAAGTCGATTAAAAATTGGCAGCGACACATGTATTCTAGGTATTTAATGTTGCGTATACAAACATAAGTAATTTATTGTTAGTGCGCAGATATTGTACTCAGTTATCGCATTTTCGAGCACTTCTTTCATTGCAGATGAGCTGGAAACACTTTCTTATAGAAATGATCCACACTTGTTGTATTTTCCTTTTTCCTTTAGCAATATATTTGTGTTTCTACGTACAAAAAAGCGTTAACTGTATCTTTCTTAATATTTAAAAACCTATATATATATACTTAATATAGCACCAAGTATTAGTGTTGGCATTTTTTAGTAAATATGTAATAAAGGTGTATTCTTTCTTACCCACTTATCCGTATAAGTTCCTCAATTGTAGTAACCTGTTCATTCTTCTTCGTTCTGAAAGAGTAACAAATATCAATACAATCATACTTACAAACTTTCGCATTTACATTAGTAAGGATTCGCGAATCTTACAAAGACATTTACATCAAGTAGGAAGTCTGCACGCTTGCCAAGTTTGCTGTATGAAAAACTCATGTAACATAATACCGCAGTCATGGATGTATTATTATAAAGAAACATCGATAAATGTCCAGTGTTTAATAACGGCCGTCACCGTCCCCTATCGACACGGCACTTCGATTTAGCTAAAAAAGCAATTTCCAAAGTATTCCTGACGACATCGCTCCATTCAAACACCTTCGGACTCGCTAAATTAATTATCAGGAGTCCCCTTACGCAGAAAACTTTTTCCATTCGCTACAGATTTAAAACTTAGCTTAGTGTCGTGCTCGCTGTTATCGATAATATATTTTTTTATTAGTATCGTTAACGGTACGATAATGTTTTGAAAATTAATATTTTAGTCACGCATTAGTTTTAGTAACAACTCTTTCGACCTTATTAATAAAAATTTTACTCCTTGGATCATCCTGGGATTAGTTACTCCGTGTTTTGTCTTGTTTATGTATATTGTTATATGTCAAAACAAGACAAAAGACGGAGTATCTAATCCGAGGATGATCCAATGAGTAAAATTTTTATTAAAAAAGTCGTTAAAGACTTTACACTGTCGAGCATGTGCAAAGTGGAGAACAAATGACATTTCTTATGTTTGATGACGATTCCGTCTAATTACTGCGGTACGCTGCGCTCTGATTGGTCGACCAAAGATTACGAGGGATGCATACGCATAATGTACGTGTCACCGCAGTGACCAGTTTAACGTGATCCGTGATAAATAGGTTTTAAATTTTGAAAATTTATTATTATTGTAATTTTTATTTATCGATTAAATTTTAATGTGATTCCATCCGTTTTATAATTAGATGTTTTGCTGTTTGCCCCACACCATCGAATAGAACAACTTACGATTATGAAACTACATATTTGTATGAACATAGAATTTATCGCAGTTTAAATGGTTACGTACACACCGGCCACTTTTTGATGGTGTACTATTTAAGCGCAAGCGATAGGCGACTTATATTAGTGAAAAATCACTAATGAGGTTCCCAAGTGAATGGCCTGTATTACCGCTATTGGATACGTGCTCGAAGCTCCATACCTGTGGTGAATGCATTGAATTTTCCCTTTTTTTCAATGACTATCATTAATATTATTAATGGAAATAAAATGGCTATTGTAATATCTTATTATCAGTTCATATACTCACTTCGATTCTACGTCTTGGGCACGGTTCCTTAGATTGAAAAAAGATTGAAATTCCATAAAAAAAATTCAATTATCTAATAAACAACGCATATGTTTATAATTTTTTTTAAACAACAGATAAAAACTTAAAAAAAATATTTTTATGCAGCTTCTAATAACATAAAAACGTATCATTAATAATATTTGAAAAAAAATTTTTTTTTCGATGATTAATTTAAGTTTTTAATTTTATAACAACGAAAATTATTAATAAAAAACTGAAAAATATTTTTTTTTTATTTTTTCCAACGGGGATCTATTCTGAAGCCTTCCAAGAATTGCTCCAAGAGAGAAAAAAAATCTCAAATTTATAGTTTAACAATTATCACACTTGCAATGTTATGTTCAAGCACAAAAAAAATATTAGTTAACAATTGCATAACTAATTGAAAAATTGTGATAAAAAAAAATTGCAGGCGGATTATTGTTCATTTATCTATCCAGTAAGCCCCTGAATTTTTTCGTTTCTTAAATTTTATATTTAATAAAACACAAATTTTGCAAAAACACTTTGGTTTCACTGTAGTTTTAACACAAATTGCACAACTAAAATCATAATTACAACAACTTTGTCAATTAATTTCACAATATCAATGTCAAGTGTCAACGTCAACGTCGTTTCACGTCGCGTCAGTGACATTTGCAATTATCTTTGGTCATTATTCAATTTTTGCATAAACAAAATAAATCTCGCGTTTATCCTGGCCTTATTTACAAAGATAGTTTTTTTTCGCCCAAAATCCCGTGCTTCCATTTGGGTGGGATGATTTTCTCAAAATTCGGAATTTGACATTTAGACCGTTTGTTTTGATCATTTCTATAGACATATTATAATAAAATACACTTAAAGCTACAGATCATATAATTATGGTTTCGTCGAATAGAATTTGGAAAGCATTCACAGTTTGTTTATGGTTAATTTTACATTACGTTTTGTTTTTCAACCAAACTTATAACCTTGGCTGGAAATACTTATTGCAGATTGTAGAATTTCGAAAGATCCGTATGTTGACTCGACACATCTTGAATCAAGTTAAGAATCTTACGAGTGTTATGAACTGAATTTGGTTTCGTCGCCAATACGACGCTTAACATTCGGCAAACGGACCTCGGTTCTAGTAGCTGCATAAATGCAAATCTGTGCGTGAATGGAACGCGCCCTATCTCACCGTAGTCTGTGAACGCGTCTATGCTATGATCTCGGAACTGGATAACTAGTCTGTGAGACATCGACCGAAGTAATTTGTTATTGATTAGGTACCTACCTAGGATTTGCGAACAGCATTTTAAATCTTAATTTCTGCGAATAAAATCCATAGGTATTTCTCTCGTTTTCCGTGTGAATTTAATTTGAAAAGCTATTTCCAAAGTCAGTTCTTTTTGTTTTCAGCTCGAAGAGTAAAGCTAAGGATAAAATACTATATTTACTCGCCGGCACGCGATTAATTAAATTAAATGGATTTATTGTATCAATAAGTGCAAAAAATCAATAAGGTATCTAATTAACTTATTATATTTCATGATTTAAAACAGATTTTGTTAATTTTATTTTTATTTGTGGGTAAATTGATTATTAAATCAAACATATTACATTTCCAAAATTCGCCTTTTTCATCCCCTATTTCATTAAAAAAACCTGATAGTAAGCGGCATCTTAGTGGGATTAAGGCATATATTGAGTAACACTTGCGAATTTCCTGTTAAATTCTAAATTTTCACAATATTAAGTTTCACCTCCTTCTTTGGCAAATAACTCACAGATTAAGCTGTTTTCTTTTTATTAATAGCAGTAATTATACACAAAATAGGTGCTCTCCCCTCCATATGTCCTTTTTATTAACTACCCAATAAGAAACTTTGACAATTCATTGAAAATTATGTTTGGAATTAACTTGCAATGTTTATTACATGAAATTCAGATGTATTGACTGGGATTCCTTCAGAACTCAGTGTTAGACCCACTGACCTCAAGATCATAGGCATATTTAATTATATTTTTAACCTAACACTGTGCTATGAATCTCCAGGGCAGTTCCCGGAGGCCGTAGGGCTCCGCTGCTTGACTTTAAGAGCCAGATGAACTAACCTATTATCAAGGAGGAATTCTGTGGAGCTAAATATATTAATATAAAACAGGAATATTATATCTCTGACCCGTGATCGCAGAAACTTAGCATTGAAGGTATGATCCACTAACAACCGCTCCGGGGAAGGCCACTAATTTAAAAAAAAAAGAAACCTATAACTATTTGTTCGTGTACTTTATTGCCCCTCATTTTGTAGTTTTGTACCCAATTTGTACCTGATTTTTACCTGCCGAGATTGATCAAACAAACCTGAACCATCCTGCCCTTGGCTTGTATTAATTAAACATTTAGTTAAGTGCTTTGCATTGAGGGATTTTGTTAACTTCAGTAACATTATGCATAAGTGAATTACAACCATGTACCTACCAGAATAAAGCTTTTCATTTTGTATCGGACTAAAGGAATAAGTTTGTTTTTTTTCTTTCAACTTTAAGATTTCCCTATATTTCTACAATTTAGCAAGAAAAAGCAGTACAATATGTTAAAATATTTTTTATTAATAAAGTGTCCAAAGTAGGCGTAGCTTACGGAAGCCACAGCACCCATTTTCGGCCGTATTTTCATCCCTCTGGGAAAATTATAAATATTGGTCCCACAGTTTCGGGAGTCGAGGTTTTTTTAGGAAATTTCCTCTTTTTTCGAATCTTTTTTTTATTTTGAAAAATCTTTATTAGTTTTTGAGATAATTGCAAAAAGCTAAACCCCTCTTTTTTTTAGTTAATTGTTAATAACTTTTGCAATTTTTGTTTGCGGAACTTCTTTTTTTTTTCAAAAATCATCTAGATGCCATTCCGAATCGAATGACACCTCGCTCATAATTTTCGGAGACTGCTGAAAAAAGTTGTCCAAAAAGGCACTTGTTGACTAGACTAGTAAATAATATAAGAATACAAGCAACATCACACTTTATTTTGAAGTCGGTGCCAAGCTTAGAGCATAAGGTGCCAAGTAATGATCACCTGCGGAAAGTCTTAAAAATATAAGAACAATTAATGTAAGTACTTGTAGCTGATCATTTATATAATCAGGTCTGTCTTTACTTTTGTTTTGTTATTTATCCTAGATTAAAATTGTGTAATCACTATATACGAATCATACATTACTTTACCTAGTAACTAAGTAAAGTAATGTATGATTTGGCACCAACTTCAATATAAAACTGTGATGTTGCTTGTATTCTTTTATTATTTATGACTTTTAAGTGTTTTTTTAAAGTCGGTTTTATTTTTTGTAAAAAAAATGTTTTAAATCTTTTTAGTTAATTTAATTATCGACATTTTTTCTGTTGAAACATCACTAAACGAAACTTTTAGACGTCACGCTACCCAAATTAAAGCTTTTTTGAGTGTATTAGAGTCGTCACTGCCATTTAATAAGTATCCATAAATTATTAAAATACTGAAGGTAATCCTTATTCATGTTTTTTTTTCAACTAAAACTTCGTTCAACTAACTTTATCATTTAAATTTAGAGTGTTATATTAGAGAAGCTTGATTCCGACTTTCCGAGTTTACTTTCGCAAATTATTTAATAAGTAGCCATCATTGATGTCTGTGAACTGTTTTCTCTCTGAAGGATAGAAAACGAATATTTAGGTTTCAGCGTTGGTCAGCCCCCCGCAAGATGAACTGACGATCTGGTGATGGTTACAGAAAGCCGCTGGATGCAGGAGGAACAGGACCGATCGGTTTGGAGATCCCTGGGGGAGACCTATGTCCAACAGTGGGCGTTTCTTGGCTGAAATGATGATGATGATGATGAACATTACTAAGATTATACTACTAACCGACTTCACAAAAAGGAGGAGGTTCTTTATTCGACTGAATGTGTTTAGAGAGTATTTTTTTTACAAAAAGCATGAAAATTTATAAAGTATCACACAAGCTGAGATCAAGTCTTACAAGCTGAACACCGCGTAGTAGTTCTAACACTTCTTGATACCCCAGCGAGCTAAATTGAGCATACAACTTCAGTTAGACAATAATAATAATAATTTATCTTTTTTCACCACAAAGCAATATGTAAAGCTCCAGAGCGTCGGTGGCGCTTTGGACTTGGCATTGGTTTTCTAATCTGGAGGTCTGGAATTTGATCCCACCATGTACCAATATAATATTCAAAAGGTATAAACGAATTTAATCGAAAGTTAGTTGATTAACAAAAACGTTTAGTATAACAATCTATTAAAATAAAAATCATTCCATAAATCTTTTTTACAAGCTTTGTCGCGGGGTCTGTAATGAAATCTTACAAGTTAAATTTGACCCACTTCCCGGTGTCCGAATGAGGTGAAATTGAGTTGCATGCATATGTATATCGCGTGACAATGCCATATTATGATAATATAAAAGCGTGCATTTAAAAAAGTTTTTTTTATAATTTTATACTTGTTTAGGATAAAGTCCAGTTTGGTTTAGGCCGTTCATGCGAAAGTGGCGCCTAGGTGGATTTTACTTAATAATTGATTTTTACTAATAATTTTATTAAAGTGATGTAGCAATTTGTATGCAGCATGCAAGCAAACATGCAAACAAACCTGTACCAAGCAAGCAGGCATGCAACATGTCATGCAGTTGCAAGTGCAAGCTCCGCTCGCTCCGCTATGTGTGATCACAATATCTAACTTAACCTACAGTTTTCAGTTTTATTCTATACGTATGTTTTTCCTTGGATAAGAGAGCAAGAGGGCTGCGCCCCTGCACCCCCGCTCATACAGGCATGCGTGCACCACAATATAGAGAACGATACAGTAGCCCGACTCAGGCTTGTCTTTAAAATGTATACCTAAAGCTGAACTGGGCGCTAGGGTACCTACAAAAAAATCGGTGACCGTATACGTACTCGCCCCGCGTGAGCGGAGCGGCGTATACGTTGTCGCGGAGTTCCGCGAATACTCTGACTACTTCCGGTAAGAAACGAAATGAATAAATTGATACAATAATTATGGTTCTAATATTGTTATGGGTAATAAATAAATTATGAATCTAATTATGCGAATTATTGATGTTACCGATACTACCAGCAGCAATCCCAATTCCTTTATCAGTATAAATAGCGTTGTGTCGACTCAGTGGTAATAATGGTATGGTACTGTGTCGGTATTTTAATAATGTTATCCTGCTTTGCCTATAAGGCAGACATGTGGCTTTCTCTTGTGACTTGTTCAATTCGGTTCTGAACATCATAGTGATCGGGTGATAAAAGGCGAGACCTGGGAGCGAAGAAAGGTGCAGCAGGTGAGAGTGTGAACTGGCCAGGTGGCGTGGTTATAAATAATATAAGGATATATTATGGTAAGTGCCTGATGGCTTAGTTAAGAATTGTGCAAGTTCATGAAGTATGGTCCATCTGATATATTCAACCACAGAACACTGGAAGAGGTTTCTATGTTCTGTGTGTCCAACAGTGGCCGGAGAGCCGGGCCTCTCCTGATCTCTTGTCCTGGGGGCGTACGAGATGCGTCAAGGGTAGCCTGGGGGCGTACACTGTTGCGTCAAGGGCAGTCGTGGTTGGACCACGTGAGGCATCTGGTGATGCAGGCGATGAAACCGCCTAGTTGTGTGAGAGAGATCAGGAGCGTCAGTGATGACGCAGTTAAAGCGGTAGTAAGACCGTAAATAAGTTGCGAGGCATGGGCAGACTATAGGGGAGGTTGGAGGTCTGTGAGGGGGTGAGCCCCCGTGGTTGTGTTGATTATAGAAAGGCAGCTCTCACGGCCCCTAACGGAAGGGACAGGTGTAATGCCTCCTAGATGTGTCTAGGTTTCCTGTCGTTAGTACTGAGAATTTCTCGGCTTCCGTGCAGAGAGTAAAGCGGGCCGTATGACCCGTTCCATCGAGTATGGCTCTCAATGCGTATAGATAAGACGATACTTCGTGAACAACCTATGTTACTCCTTAAAGTTATTAATCCGTTTTGTTCTTATGTCGTGTAACCTATTGTATGCATTACGGTACATATACATCGCCACGACATAAAATGGTGGAGGTGCTGGGATGATTCGAGTATAAAAAGGCTTGAATTACGAGAATCCCGACAGGTTATGTTGGATTATTATTTTCCCGGTGATTGGAGTAACATTCGCCCACGTGTTATTTGTGAGGTTGGAGTAATATTACAAGAATTATTTCGTTAAGTTAACGTTTACTTACGAGGTTCTTTATAGCTTACCTACCTATTATTTGAATATGCAAATTTTGTAATGAGTCCAGTAATCATTGATTACTATGGTTCGGATATTAAACGGGCTACCCGAAGCAATCAAATAAAATTAATTATCAGTCTGCCTTACTCCTATGTGTATCTACCTTCCTTTATTTGTGTTAAATGTGTCTTTGTTTATTACAGTTACGGAATTACGTTCTTGTGTGCTTTATTCAAAGGTGTTCTTTGAATTCCTACGTTTAAAAAAAAAAAAATGCTGTGTGTTCTAAAACGCGTTTCAATATTTTTGTCGATAAAGTTGGTGCCGATGTGTTTTAATATTTCGGTAAATTTTATTAATGTTTATAACCTTTACACAAGTTTATTACCACCTTTTCAACGGGAACTTGTGTAGTAATAATTGTTTTTTATTTCGTTTGTATACATCCGCAATACACAAAGGTCTTTGCTTAATAATGATCAAATCGCTTATGCGTACCAGTCAGTGGTATCGACAAATTTTTATAATAGTAAATTTTTGGGATAATATATAGTGCGGTGTGTTGGTTGTAACTCACGCGGCGTAATATCGTGCGACGTTTTTCGGCACACTTGTAAGGAAAAATACCTAATAAACTAAATTTTTTGATTAAATAACACAAAAAATTGACAGATTTGTAGACAAACTAAATAGTCGTCTGAAGGGTTATATGGTTCGTTGATATCTATTATATTAAGCTAGCTTTAAAATGAGGTACCTATAGTACATTGCTGGTGCGGTCGGCGGGTGCAGCGTTGCCGGACTTTGTGATGCGTGCCTCGGCTGTAATACGCGTGTGTTTTATGAGCTGCTTTATGTATTTAAAAAAAACCGGTAAAATTAGACCCACTTTACGAGCAAGTGTGTTGAAAAAGCAAATAATCAAATTGTGTATTTCGATCTGAGGGCCTAAGGCTGTAAAATAATGGTCAAATTAATCGTATTCTTCAATTACCCTACAAAAAAAAAGAGAGAGGGAAGAGAGGAATTTGTTTAACTATGGAGTTTTACTGACACCTATTTGCCAAATGAAAATAGTCTTACCTTTTTGTTCTAATTAAGGTTGTTGGTGGTATAGGTTAATAGCCGAATTGTGGGCACATTGTGTAAACTCACCATGGGTTGCTAGTGAGTGACCTAGAGCAATTATTAGCCAAAATGTTGGCTCAAATTTGAAGACACTGTGTTTTGTTGGTAGTCCTAAACTAAAGCCCATGTGCGTATTAAAAAAAAAACTCTTTTGAATTCGTGGGGTTTACTTACTTATTGTATTATTATGCATTTTGTGTTCTTTACTAAAATGCGAAGCGACTGTTAATTGACCTATCCATGGTGGACTTAATCCAATGGTGATTAATTTTATAGTGCTTAGAAGTTAGTGGAACTATTGGCTGACTAATAATAACATTCTATTGATTTGGTTACTATACTTAATTGGAATGGAAGAATTGCTTGCATCGGTTTCATAAAGTATATGAGTATATTAAGATATATAAACTCATGTTAGTTTGTAGGAATTGTAGGTAAGTGATAACCTGCTGTATTTTGTGAAATACTTGTGAAAAAATTTTTACATACCTACAGGTTTGTAGATGAGAAAATTCAAATTTGTAACTAGTGAATTCACTCATTCATAGGTAAGTAACTGTTGTATTACCTACATGTTACAAGTTATTCCAAAGAATTTCTTCTTCCTTGTGTTATTTCGATACTAAGTGCCACTTACGGATTAAGTCTTGAAAATATTTCGACCTTGTGTGGTCATGTTACATTATTTTAGTTACATTTTAAAATATCACCAAGTGGCTAAGTAAATGGACACTGTTTAGTGGTGGTATAAATTTGCTTAACATTTGCAAGTTAATATCATGTTTTTGTGAAGATAAACTTTGAGCTTTTTATTTTAAACTACCATAATTAGTTGAGTTTCACAGGTAGGTAACACCATGGAAATAATGCTAGCACCAAAACATGCCAACCATTGTAACCTGTAATAACGAATTAATAAACTGATTTGATTTTGATTTAATTTGACCATTCTTGCTGTTTCTTAGTGCTTAAGGACATAGCTTGCCTCTAAATATCTGATGGTTTCTATAGTATATTTTTAGATAAATGATGAGGTGTACATATGAATGTATACAAAATATTAACAATATAATTAGGTACACTACTGATATTTTAGATACCCATGGGGCACCAACTGGTAAGAATACTTCATAAGTGAAATACTTTCGAATGGAGTCAAAAAGCTCTGTTTGTATTGTAACTCGCTTGTCATGGAATTAAGTACCAGACCACTTTGGTGCAAAAGATTTTTACAACGTGCATAGAAAGTATGCTTGATTCTAAACTAATAAAGCCAAAATTAAAGATACTTCCTCTGATCTGATGAAATAAAGTGAACAAGATCTCTAACAAACAGCTAGATGGAATGGCGGCTATTAAATAAACGGTTACATTGCTGAAGACAATCTCTATACCTATAGTTTATATGGGTCAATTGCATTGAAAATTGATTTGCATTGTAAAAGCAGAATTATAGCAATAGAGCAATTTCATCTGTAGGTGCCTGTAGACAGATACTGAAGAAAGGAAGAGTGCTAATTTACAATAAATTAGAATTAACAGGTATATAAAATATCAAACTGAAATTTTTAATGGTAATTAATCGTAGCATTGGCAATAGAGTCAAACGCTAGTCTTTTTTCTTAAAGTCTGAATTGTGTAGTCTGTAACAATTAATTGGCAAAGAAATGAATTTGTGAATTCAAAGGCTTTATAAATGATTTGTTACATATTTGAATACTAATGCAGTCAAATATTATTTCTTTATACCAGTGGTTCCCAGCCAGTAGTACGTGGAGAAAAGTGGTCCGCAAATGCAAACTTACCTACTCCTCTCGGAGCAGATCTTTGTGGGTCTTTCTGGAATCTCAGAACAAGGTCCGAATCGACTGAGAACATAATGATAATTTGCTGGTTGCTTCGAGTAATAATATTAGTCCTACAAATATGTGTAAAAGATGAATGGCACGACACTATTAAGTTATTTACAATAATATTCTTTAAAATTTATTGAGGTTTTTTGTAGGTACATAAAGGTAGGTACCCTGGAAATGAAAAGGATGGGAACCACTGCTTTACACAAAAAATCAAATCCACATGCCTTATAAAGTATGAATAAGCAATTGGCTTCACCATTCATCATTTCTTCATACATGCTTATTGTGAATTCAAATTTAGAATAACCATCGGAACATAGCATCTTTCACAGTGTACGAATGATGCTACAAGTAGGCATGTTTGATGGATTAAAAATAGTGTTATAGTTTGAATTTAAAATGATTTGAATGTTTGCTTCTAGTATTTTGTTGTTAATTTTCCTATGTGTAGTTGCTGCCTATGATTAAGGTTACACTCACAATGTTACCATTAATGTACGAGTATGTTAATTGGTAATATTTTTTGCTTCATGTAAACCTAATGGTCTAAATATGAAGTAATGAACTGCGAAGTAGACTTTTAAGCTGATGATGATCCAGCAGAAATGTTAATTGATAAGTTGATTAGTAGTAATGATAACTTTTATATTGCATTATCATATAATAAAAGATAAAGGCGAAATTTCATATTTTATTGATAATAATTATAATGCTGAAGATACTTGACATTGTTTTCAATATATTAGCAATGTCATAACTATATAATTAGTTCCCATTGTCATGGAACTTAATCCCCTTAATCAAAAACACGTAGTTCATGAGCTGCGTCTCTGTTTTAGTTTTGTTTTAGCGTAGCTATGAGCGATCACGGTAAGGCCTAGGTGCCTACCGTTCCGCGCACACTGAGAGTGCAAAGGCGGCGGTGCTGCCGCGCTCTTGGTATTGGCACAGAATAAATAATAGTACGGTCCATACTTACAGTGAGGGTGGCGTTTCGCGCGCCTAATTGTTAACCATCAGCAACAAGCCTGTCGCTCGAAGCTGGTAGCGACGTGAGGCTGTAAGAGTACGAATAACATACGCTAACGCGTGGTATTGGGGTGTGATTCGGCTTGATGCTCAAGGATAGTTATTTAAAGTATCGACTTTTTCCGAGATCAAAGAAGTGAAACTTCTGTATGTACTGTTATCTATTCTGGCATATACATGGTATACCGCCCGACGCAGGTCGGATTGATTCTTCTGTACCCAAAGATTTGGTAACACTAAGGCATAATAAATTGGCATCATAATGGATGTGAGTATGAAGGACGAGGGGTCACAGATGTTACTATATTTGTGACCATAGTAGGTATCCCACTGGTGGCTCCCCAAGTAGACACCACCACGTCGGCGTTTCACCGAGTAAGGAATTTTGGGTTGATTGCTGATGCCCTACTACCCGCTCATAGAAGGCATTGTGGCTTACCCCGATTCCCGTTGTCTCCTTCCGTCTCCTCCGTAGCCGGTGGACTTCCTGAGCTAGCTCGAAGGAAGTCGCGGCTCCTGAAGTTCTGCAGTGGATCCACCGGTGGAGACCGGAGCACTACAAATGCCTATTAGGCCATCACGACTCACACACGCGATTTTGACACAAAGCGGGCACTCTTTTGCACAACACAAAGCGGGCTTTCGCACCCCGATATTAGGTGCGCCGCGCAAAACACGATTTGTTATTTAACTTAAATTACATTTTATTCCGGCCCGCACCTAACCTCTAAGCATGTCATGACATTTCGACTCGACTCAACTGACATCTTACATGCGGCCGGCCGCCAAAAAGGCTGTCACTGCACAGACTAGAATGCAGTGCCGCCACTCGCTCTTCCTCGAGCGTGAACATCCCCCCGCTCCGGACAGTCCCGGACTGTCCGCCAAATCAGTCTAAGGGGAGGCGAGAAAGAGTAGCGACCGCGCGCTTCAAAACAGAATCCCCAACTAGGACCTCGGCAAGCCTGGGCACACCATCAGACCCTAGAGTAAGTTGGACAATGCGTCCGCGACGCCAACGTAAGGGTGGCAGGTTTGGGTCCTTCACTAACACGAGGTCTCCAACCCTCGGTGGGTTTGTCTTATCTGACCACTTAACGCGCTGTTGCAAAATGTGTAAATATTCAAGGTGCCAGCGGCGCCAGAAGCTCTGGGTAAGCTGCTGGAGCAACTCAAACCGCGAAAGGCGTCCGGGATTGATATCTCTATAAGGATACTCGGGCAGGGCGTTAAGTGGTCTGCCTATCAAGAAATGGCCCGGCGTGAGGGCCTGCAAATCGTTCGCGTCGGTAGACAACGGACATAACGGACGCGAGTTGAGAACCGCCTCAATCTTATGAAACACCGTCGCGAGTTCCTCGAACGTGAGAATAGTCTCCCCAATAACGCGGCGAAGGTGAGTCTTGGCGGCCTTTACAACAGATTCAAAAATCCCTCCCCAGTGAGGGCAAGACGGCGGGGAGTATCGCCATGTTACCCCCCTACGGGAGAGTGTGGATCCGATCTCAATATTATTTTTATCTAAAAATTCACAAACTTCTCTTATATGTCTATCAGTGCCCTTGAAGTTCGTCCCACAATCGGACCGAATTAGAGAAGGCAGTCCCCGGCGGGAGACAAATCTGCCTAACGCTGCTAAGAAAGCGTCCATGGTGAGCGCACTCACCACCTCCAAATGAACGGCTTTAGTGGCCAAACAAACAAACACACACAAGTAAGCCTTTTCAGTCTTAGCATTACGGAGTCGCGACGTTTTTATAGTGAATGGTCCCGCAAAATCAGTTCCAACTCCTAAGAAGGTCATCGATTCATTCACACGATCAGCAGGCAAATCACCCATTTGGGGCTGCATCGTCTCGGGGCGTAAACGATAGCAGGGCAGACATCGAAATATAACAGATCGGATTATTCTTCGCGCTGACAAAATCCAAAACTCCCGTTGGAGGAGCGCGGTCAATGCATTACATCCGGCATGAGCATTCTTCACATGGCGATCAATGATCAACAATCGCACCAATGGTCCGTCCTTGGGGAGCAACAGGGGATGACGTGATCTATAAGGCAAGTTAGCGTGCCTCAATCGGCCTCCTACACGCAACAATCCCTTATCATCCAGAAAGGGAGTCAAACGCACCAAGGGTCCCTTCAATTTGGACGTCCCGGTACGGAAAATCTTAAGTTCCGGTTCAAACGCTCTAGACTGGGTCATACGCACCCAATGCAGAAGAGCATCTTGGCGCTCCTGCGGTGAGAGGACCGGACACAAATCTTTGTCCTGAGGCCGGCGACAATTTCGTATAAATCTTCTTATCCAAGCGGTCACGCCGAGCAACTTGTCCAGAGAACTGTAGCGGTCTAATAAAAATTCCCGCTCTGGAGCCGCCATAGTCTCGACAGCGTGAACACGCAAGCCCGGATTTGGTACCTTCACCACAGCTGGTGTGGAAGGCCAAGACGGTTGTAACAACCAGTCGGGACCCCACCACAGAGTGTGGTCAATAAGCTGAGGGGCTTCGCTGCCACGTGATGCACAGTCAGCAGGGTTTATTTCACCTGGCACGTGGCGCCAAATCAACGTGGCCTTCGAGGCCTGTATTTGGGATACCCGATTGGCCACAAATACTTCCAGGGAGTGGACGGAGTTCTTAATCCAACACAGGACAACCTGACTGTCGGACCAAGCAAAGAGCGACTCAAAGTCCACACTACGTCCCAGGGTGTCAACAACGTGGTTCATCAACCGAACCAGAAGAGTAGCTCCAGATAATTCTAACTTCGGAATCGTTAATCGAGTCCGAAGTGGAGCAACCTTACTCTTAGCAATTAGCAAGTGAAGCTTAACAGCTCCTCTATCATCGACCGTCCGGATATATACGACGGCTGCGTATCCACTCTCAGACGCGTCACAAAAGCCATGAAGGCTGGCCGTAAACCGTCCCTTAGGCAGTATATGTCTAGGGATACTAACACGGTTAATGTCGGGGAGAGACAACATGAAGGACTCCCAATCTCGCAGCAAACGGCCCGAGAGGGGCTCATCCCACGACACTTCGGCTGACCAAAGTTCCTGTAGGAAGCACTTCATCCAAAACACTACGGGACTAATCCAGCCATTTGGGTCAAAGGTACGAGCTACTGTAGACAAAACCAACCGTTTCGTCCAGACCTTGGGGCTTGGCAGCTCCAATCGATAGGTGAACGTGTCCTGGACAGGTCTGTATTGCACTCCCAAAACAGACAGTAAATCTGGAGTGTTGGCATTCTCAAAAATATGAGGCTCCTGCTGGTGGTCGTCTGGCAAGTCACACAAAAGCTGAGGTGAGTTGGACATCCACTTCCTCAGTTCATAACCACCAGCCCCGAGAAGAGCAATTAGTTCATCTCGCAAAATCAAGGCTTCCTCGACACTAGAGGAGCCCGTACAAATATCATCAACAAATGCATCCTCCTTAAGAACCAAGGATGCGCGAGGGTATCGTAATCGTTCACGTTCAGCGAGTTCCACAAGTGAGCGAATTGCCACAAAGGGGCTCGAACGCAAACCGTATGTATTGGTGTTCAGCTCGTAGACCAGCATGGGATCCCTGGGATCCTCCCTCCATAATATGAGCTGATATCGTCTATCGTCCGGGTGAATCACAGTCTGCCGAAACATCATCCGGATATCGGTCACAAAGACGACGGCATGGCGACGGAAGTTGGTCAATACATCACCCACCTCGTGGTGCAACTTCGGTCCAGCATGCAGACATTGATTCAGCGAAACTCCGGTAGACGTAGGAGCTGACCCATCAAAAACAACGCGTATCTTCCCGGTGGAAGGTTTCAAAACCGCGTGGTGAGGAAGAAAATTATGTTCCTCGTTTCGCCAGTCCAGTCGCGAGACCGACATGTGCCCCAGTTGCTCATATTCTCGCATGAAGTCGACATACTTCTGTTTGAGGTCGGAGTTCCTACTCATACGACGCTCCATGGACAGCAGCCGCTTCTCGGCCAACGGCCGGGAGCTGCCAAGTGAGGGGCGAACTGACAAAAAGGGCAAACGAGTGATCAGCCGTCCCGAGTGAAGGCGACCTGTATTGTTCTGGTAGAACAACTCACACTCCTCGTCCAAGGGGTTCACTCGCTTCACGGTAGGTGGCTCTTCCACCTCCCAAAACCGTTGAAGGACATCCGATAAGGTGGAGCTAACAGTTATGTAACTGTCCACCGATGGAGATGGTGGGTTATGCCTAACTGGTCCCATCACTACAAACCCAAGCGATGTAGATAAGGCTACCAGCCCACCCTTCTGTAACTCTCTCCTCTTCCCACAATACACGCGGCCTAGAACATCGGCACCGAGCAATAAGTGAATCGGACCGGTTCGGTGGAAGGAAGGGTCAGCCAAGGTCAATCCTGATGTCGCATCAACGACAGCGCGCGAAACGTGCTGTTGCGGAAGCTGACCAACAACCTTCTCATAAACAATCGCGGTAGCGCCAATTTTGGGCGCTGAAGAGAAGTGGGGGGAGAAGGAGAACAAAACCTGACCGATCGGATCCGGGATCCGCAGGTCTCCGATTCCTCGTACCGATTCAAGGTATGGAGATGTGTTCAAACTCAACTGCCGGACCAGCCAGCTGGAGGCAATGCAACCCTGAGCTCCCGTATCCAAAAGGGCGCGAACTAAAACAAAGGTGCCCCTCGGGCCCCACACCTGTACGCAGGCTGTTGGTAACAGCACCTGCTCCTGTGGGGGGGTTGCAGCCGACAGTTGGTTTAATGAAAATCCTCCCGCATTCCCCGCAACGGGGGGGAAGGGGGGTTCAAAGAAAAATGCGTGCGCGGCGGCGGAGTAGGGCGCTCAAGGCGCTCGAGCGGGTCCCAATCCGGCACGTACTGGCCCCGATCAAAGCGGCATCGGGGGGCCGGGCGGTGCCCATGATGGGCGAAAGTTGGGGGAGCCCGCGATAAACGAGGTCTCTCCATCAGAGGGGGAGAGAAGCGTATCGGCTCCCGGCGTGGCTCCCTAATTACCGCGGCCCAATCTCGCGGTGGCGCCTCATAAGCGGCGCGTCGATCCCCCCCGCCCGTAGGGGGGGTGGGGCGCCCAATCCTCTCACTGGAGGGGGGGCGCCTGTCCAATCTCCGCGGAGGGGTGGCACGCCCCTCCGATCTCCTCGGAGAGGTGGGTGACCTAGGAGGGCCCCCGCCCGTGTGCGAGTCCCTCTCTCTCACCACCTCACGAGTGTTTCTATTGTTGAAGCACAAAAGGGGGTGATGGGCCCCTCCACAACAGTGGCAATCTCGTGGGTGGGGGCAAGCCGATGCCATATGGGCCCCCAGGCAGCGGTAGCACCAATTCCGCTGCTTGGCCATATTCCTACGCCCCTCGGTGCGTAGGCCAACAAATTTGGGACAGGCCGGCAAACGATGGCCATCCCGCTTGCAACACTTGCAAGGCATCGGCCTCTCCCTGTGTGGAGAGTTCTGCCGCACTGCAGTATACTGCTTGTACGGGCGGCGCTCTTTCCGTGGCGCTGCCCGGGTCGCCTCATAGCGACCTGTACTCGGTCCCGGTATAGGAGCCAGATCCAAGTGGTCGGTCATCCGACACTCATCCTCCAAAAATCTGAGGAGATCCGAGAAGGGGGGGAGGTACGAGGCACTATTGCCCCCGTACCTTTGTTCGAAGCGTCCCTTCATCTCCATGGGAAGCTTATCGAGGATGAGGTGGAGCAAAATAAAGGACCACTGGTCCACCGGTAGATCAAGTCGTTTGAGCGCGTTAATAGCGCTCAGCAGCGGGTTCAAAATCTCCTTCCTCAATGAGGAGACCCGTGATACTCGTGGCAGCCCTAAAATGGCAGCCACATGTGTGTCCGCTAGCAAGCGAACATTCTGATACCGGGCGGTCAACAACGCCCTTGCAATATCATAACTGTCATCATTGACAGGTAGATGCTGGACAAGTACACCAGCCTCTCCACGTAAGGCAGAGAGCAAATAGGCCAATTTCTGGCTAGGGAACAGGTCGTCCCTCGAGTGAACCAGGCTATCAAAGAGGTTAATGAACCCCATCCAAGAAGCCAGGTTCCCATCAAAGGTTGGGATGTCTAAAGTGGGCAGTCTGCCCAGCAAGCCGGCCGGGGTAGGCTTGACCTCCCCGGGCGTGCACGACTCACTCCTCCGGGCGGATAGGATTGCCTGAGCTTTGTTTATAATCACATCCGCCTGTTCAAAACACTGATCATAATCGGCATTAAATTGGTCGACTGCCCGCAACTCAGCGGCACCCTCGGCTGGGTGGTCGAGCAAATATTGTTGATGAAGAACGAAAAGCTGCTCCAATTCCTTCAAGCGAGCAGGTACTCCCTCATGCCGAATTAACAAGGCCTGTTCTCGGTCTGGTCGGTCTACCAAAGCGACGGCACTAGCAAACCATCTCAAGATCTTTTGTGCACCCGCGCGGGCACCACTAAGCGGGCTGACTGGCGGGACCATTTTGCACCAAAATTAATAAACACTATAATAATACACGGACAAACAGACCGACAACCGCAGACAATAAAACAGATCGGGAGGAACTTCAAAGGCAGAACAAAATATATTAAACAAACCAAAATCAAGTATAAATGCTAGAACTTAACTAGAACAACAAGGCATTTAACAACAGAATTTTTCAAACAAATTAAATTCAAGTATTAAGTCAATAACTTAACAAACATAATATTCAAAGGCAAACAAAACAAAATCAAATGTAAATGCTAAAACTTAACACAGCAAAATAGTGTATTACAACAACAGCAAAGTCATTTAGCAGCAAAATTTTTTCAACATATTAAATTCAAATATAAGTTTACAACTTAACAAACAAAATATTCAAGGGCAAAACAAAGATATGAAAAAACAAACCAAAATCAAATATAGGTAAATGCTAGAACTTAACTAGAACAACAAAAGACATTTAACCCCAATTTTTCATATACAATGACAATTAGTTAAGGAGATCGGTCCACAAATGAGCTGGTAGTCGGTTTAAAATCAGCAATCAAAACCAATTAATATGTATTGCCCGTTTGGACAACCAACAAGATTACAATATCAATTGTACAATACTAATCAAATACTCAAATCTAAGAACCACTCAAATCTAAAAACCACGCTCTGCTACCAAGAGATGGTGGCTCCCCAAGTAGACACCACCACGTCGGCGTTTCACCGAGTAAGGAATTTTGGGTTGATTGCTGATGCCCTACTACCCGCTCATAGAAGGCATTGTGGCTTACCCCGATTCCCGTTGTCTCCTTCCGTCTCCTCCGTAGCCGGTGGACTTCCTGAGCTAGCTCGAAGGAAGTCGCGGCTCCTGAAGTTCTGCAGTGGATCCACCGGTGGAGACCGGAGCACTACAAATGCCTATTAGGCCATCACGACTCACACACGCGATTTTGACACAAAGCGGGCACTCTTTTGCACAACACAAAGCGGGCTTTCGCACCCCGATATTAGGTGCGCCGCGCAAAACACGATTTGTTATTTAACTTAAATTACATTTTATTCCGGCCCGCACCTAACCTCTAAGCATGTCATGACATTTCGACTCGACTCAACTGACATCTTACATGCGGCCGGCCGCCAAAAAGGCTGTCACTGCACAGACTAGAATGCAGTGCCGCCACTCGCTCTTCCTCGAGCGTGAACACCCACTAAAATGTGACACAGTTTAACAATATACATTGTTAAACTGTGAATGTGCTGAGGATGACTTGTTGATTTTATGGACTGCCATTTCAATAATTTTAAGCGTTTTCTTACTGATACAATATGTGTTTTGTGTAAATCTTATGACAATAATAAGTAACAAATGCCACGTTCGTAATTTATAGTGGAATTGAATTGATGTGTTGGGCATTGGTGGCGCTGTGGACTCGGCGCTGGCCTTCTGGTCGGGGGATCCGGGGTTCGATCCTGCCATGTGACAGTGTTTTATTTTCTTCGCCTTTTCGATTTTCGTATGTGCATCCGACGCTCCTGCGGTAGGGAGCCTGCGTGCTTCTGCGAGGAGATTCGGGGTTGTATGTGGGGTCGACCGACCCGCGCTGGCCCGGCGTGGTTGAGTGAGACCTGGACGCCCTGTGTTGGGATGGACTCGAACCCCTCGTGGGGGTTTGTGTTGACTGTGCGAATTTGTAGCATACAATTCGTGGTTAGCAATGAATAAAATCTGTTTGGGCTTGACAAAGGTAAGTGTCTGGGTTTACAAAGTTAAAATGGCAAAAGTCGAGATTTCGCCCGGACTGGTGGGTCTTCGGTGACCACATTGATCAGGGCTTTGACACGGTATGCTGAGGAGGCGAGTTCCGAACCGTTTGGGTCAGGATTTCTTCTTGTTTTGATTGCTCGTTTCTCGACGTATTTAGATTTTTAAGGAAAGTGCAAACTCACAAAAAAAAAGTCTTATAGTTCTTTGGAATGAATATCTTTTTTAGGTTACATAAAATAATATGTGTTAAAATGATTTCTACACATGGTCCCTATAAGGAACTCCTAGAAAGATAGGTAACTCAGAATGATTTCTATTTTTGAACATCTAGAAATGCTTAACAGTGGTTAGATGTACCTATCCATGGTTATTATAAACAAAATGTACCTATACCTCAGCCTCAGATTATTGTTCTGAGACCTCAGCAACCTATACAGTGCACATTATGTCAAATATATTTTAAAAAAAAATCAAGATAAATATTTATAGATTATAGATAGATAGTTGGTACTGTTAAATTAGCAGTGGTGGCTGTTACCCTATTACCATTAAGACAAGTGAAAGATATTAAATTACATAACTAAAAGTTATGTTAATTATAGTTTTTTTTTATTAAAATATTTTTTTTTCGAATTAAATTTGAAACGAACCTCTTATATTGGGACAGAGATTTTGACCACATCAACTTTCTTTTGTTTGGGGAGGTCCTACTGGAGGAGATCTGGTTATCTAGTGAAGAATATAAAGTTGGTGAATTGCCCACAATGCATAGAGTACAAGAATGAGTTAGTAAGATAAGTATATAGTAGGAGGAGTTAAAGATGTTTCCAATTTAATTTTTCTTGGTGCAGGCCATGGAAAAGAAACTTGAAATGAATGTATAGGATTCAAAACTTGTCTTCATCTGACCAACTGGTGATATGTTGAAGGAAATACTTCCCACTCAGAGCTTGATTTCGTTAAGAAAATGAATGGGTATAAACGGAATACTGAGCTGGTGTCGCCTACACGTAAAGCATTAAAACAATTTTTGATCTCTTCAGTTATGTATCAATCATGGCGGAGGCTGTTTGAAGAGACCGGCAGAAGTTTGTCTACTACTATAACACGTGTGGATGACTCATCAGATATAGCAGAAGTTAATGATAGGAAGACCCATATTGTGAGGGCCAGAAGGAAGGCAGCCTCGAGCATGAAAAAAAAAATGCTCAATGGGCTCGTCATTTACTGTACTACAAACTTCTTCTTTTTTGCCGTCGGGAGTGTCGCGGAGTTCCGCGAATACTCTGACTACTTCCGGTAAGAAACGAAATTAATAAATTGATACAATAATTATGGTTCTAATATTGTTATGGGTAATAAATAAATTATGAATCTAATTATGCGAATTATTGATGTTACCGATACTACCAGCAGCAATCCCAATTCCTTTATCAGTATAAATAGCGTTGTGTCGACTCAGTGGTAATAATGGTATGGTACTGTGTCGGTATTTTAATAATGTTATCCTGCTTTGCCTATAAGGCAGACATGTGGCTTTCTCTTGTGACTTGTTCAATTCGGTTCTGAACATCATAGTGATCGGGTGATAAAAGGCGAGACCTGGGAGCGAAGAAAGGTGCAGCAGGTGAGAGTGTGAACTGGCCAGGTGGCGTGGTTATAAATAATATAAGGATATATTATGGTAAGTGCCTGATGGCTTAGTTAAGAATTGTGCAAGTTCATGAAGTATGGTCCATCTGATATGTTCAACCACAGAACACTGGAAGAGGTTTCTATGTTCTGTGTGTCCAACAGTGGCCGGAGAGCCGGGCCTCTCCTGATCTCTTGTCCTGGGGGCGTACGAGATGCGTCAAGGGTAGCCTGGGGCGTACACTGTTGCGTCAAGGGCAGCCTGGGGGCGTACGAGTTGCGTAAAGGGAGTCCTGGGGGCGTACGAGATGCGTCAAGGGTAGCCTGGGGGCGTACACTGTTGCGTCAAGGGCAGCCTGGGGGCGTACGAGTTGCGTCAAGGGAGCCTGGGGGCGTACACTGTTGCGTCAAGGGCAGTCGTGGTTGGACCACGTGAGGCATCTGGTGATGCAGGCGATGAAACCGCCTAGTTGTGTGAGAGAGATCAGGAGCGTCAGTGATGACGCAGTTAAAGCGGTAGTAAGACCGTAAATAAGTTGCGAGGCATGGGCAGACTATAGGGGAGGTTGGAGGTCTGTGAGGGGGTGAGCCCCCGTGGTTGTGTTGATTATAGAAAGGCAGCTCTCACGGCCCCTAACGGAAGGGTCAGGTGTAATGCATCCTAGATGTGTCTAGGTTTCCTGTCGTTAGTACTGAGAATTTCTCGGCTTCCGCGCAGAGAGTAAAGCGGGCCGTATGACCCGTTCCATCGAGTATGGCTCTCAATGCGTATAGATAAGACGATACTTCGTGAACAACCTATGTTACTCCTTAAAGTTATTAATCCGTTTTGTTCTTATGTCGTGTAACCTATTGTATGCATTACGGTACATATACATCGCCACGACATACGTAGAGCACAACAATCTCGCCCGGCGCGCGGCGTGACACTGCGTTGCTATGCCGTTCAGAGGCCTAATTCTGCTAATAAGTTACAGCCGAATCGAACGATCGACCAATTAAAACGCCACATTATCACGTCATTGAACAGTTGCATGGCAATATACGCACTCCCATTGGTCGATCGCAACGGTTTAGTTTCGATTCGGCTGTAACTTAGTAGCAGAATTGAGCCTCGAGCATGCTTGGCGGCCGTGTAATAGTACATTAATGCCGCGGTCTATAATGACTACTTTGCTGGTCGCGCTGATGATGGCCGACAGGGCAGCGTAGCGCAGCTCCAGGCTGACACAGCGCGGTCAGCGTGCAGTACTTGATGGACGAGCTGAGATAAAGTGAGGACAGCAAAGGCTGCAATGAGGGCCAAGCTGGAAGGCCTAGAGCGTAGCTAGGCTAGCTCGAGGCAATCATAGCGTGACCAGCGAAGCAGTAATTGTGGGCCAAGGCTTGTATAGTGCTTTACTCAAAAATGCAAGTACCTAATCTAAATAAAACCAGCAAGTAATTTAAATAAAAAATATATTAATTAACTAGAAGCAAAACTTTGCCGGCCGCTCCTTGAAACAAAACGGCAAGGTCGACTTTGCTTTTTTGACATCACAAATGACCAATATAATATTATATTAGTGCCCTGAACGAGGGTAGGGGTCAGCTGAAGACGAGAATGATCACGTAAAAGTCAGCGAGTTAAGTTTCGCCACAGCTTAGAATATATGGTACTTTTTGCAGCAGCGCCAATTTTTTAATTTCATACAGACCATTTCGTAACTGTCCCACAAACAATAAACAATATTAATGTATTCTTTCTTCTGAGAAATCGTTAACAATTCCTTAACGGTTAAATGAAAGAGTTGACACAAACTTCAATGTCTCCTGAGTTCCAATTTGCCAATACGCTGATGAATATTCAGTAGTTTCAGTCATAACAAAGTTAGAATTCATTGGATCTTAGTAAACAACAGTACACCATGAATATTGACGTTATAAAGAGGCAGACATCTTGGGCTGGAAACTTGTTTACCAAACTATAGGAATAATACTAGATTGAGCATCGTGACCTATGAGTATTGTACAAATACTACAGATAGAATTAATATAATATTACTGTATCACTACTATCTCATTATGACCAAATAAATTTACTAAAATAATAAACCCAAACTCAAAAATTCTTTTCAATACCTTTCCAGAAACTTATTGACGTCAAACATACAAAAATTTTGTTAAAAAAACACAGAAATTTAATTAAATCCAAGAACATAATTCGTTAACATAAGTTAGCAATTAATTGTTTAATTTATGAACTCCAATTACAATTAAGATGTATGCAAAAACAAGTAAACGGAAAAAATTAAATGCTATTACACCTGTTCGGAAACCTTTTTCTTTGTAAAGCCTTCTCGAGAAAAACAGGCAAGAAATTCGTCAGGTCTTCGGAATTCGGAATTTTTGTAATTTCAGGCAAGGTAGGCAATTTGAATAAATTAAAAGTGAAATAAAAAATTTAAAGCACCACTCCCTTCGGTCAGAAGTCTTCGAAGAAGAAGGAGTCATTCATGAAGGTGAATTTGCTAGCTAGCGTGGTCCGACTCTAGCTTTTGAAACCTGGAATAAAGTTGGCCTTCGTCTAGATGTACCTTTCGACGTCCTGCTCAGTGGTAGTGTAGTGCAGGTAGGACAGGTACACGGCCGTGGTCTAAAGATGAGCCTTATCAATGCGGTGCCGCAGCCGTTCTTGGTTTGATAATTTACCTTGTATCATATCTTTATATCATATCTTTATTGCATGTTACAGTATATGTTGTATGTAGTTTGTATCTAATATAATTTGAGCTTATTTGTATATACTACAAAGGTGGCAAATAAACATACGCCGACCCTGGAACTCGCGCGTTGCCGACCCTGCAAAAACTTCTACACGCCTTTTCGAAGAATCCCATGCTGTAGTCTTTATGCAAAACCCCAGAAGGGAGCTTGTTCCACAACCTTGGGATGATGACTGAATTCTAATTTTCACGTCTCGTCATAAAATATTAAAATACCGTATAAATAAAGTCTTCTCTCCAAGCTTCTGTCTTACGGTCTACCTGTTCAGCTCTGTACCTGGGTGGCTGATTTCCTACGTGAGCGTAAAATTCGTGTCCTTTTGGATGGATGCCGCTCGCAGCTTACGCCAGTGAATGCCGGAGTAACCCAGGGTTCCGTTTTATCCCCGACACTCTTTCTTCTGCACATCAATGATATGATTCCTCTTGGGAATATTCATTGCTATGCAGATGACAGTACAGTGCATGCGGGATATTTTGGACACGCGACGGCTGGACGGGTAGCCACCGGGGAGAGTCGGGATCATCTTGTCACTGAACTCAACGGGGTCTTGGGCCTCATATCTAAATGGGACACAGAGAACCTGGTTGATTTCAATGCCAAGAAAACATAGGTGTGTGCGTTTTCGGCAAAAAAGTCACCATTCCTTCTCTTCAGAGCACAAAACTGGAGCTGCAGAGCAGTATTAGCATGCTCGGTATAGACGTGCGCTGCGACCTAAATCCAAAGGACTATATTGAAGGCATATTAAAAACAGCTTCGCGAAAACTCGGAGTCTTGAACAAGGTGCGGATGTGGGAGAAAGTGTCTGAAAACCTTATGGTTTGTGTCCATTTTGGTTCCAAGGTATGTGGATGCATTCCCCTCCGATGGCGAGCGTTACGATAATTATTAGAATAGGGCTGTTGGCATCATGTCAAATATGTCCTGTAAACACATCCCATTCCACATAAGTATTACAAGATTATTTAATACTAGCTGTGCCCGCGAACTACGTTTCGCCATCAAAATACTTAACACAGTGTTTAGCTTTTTCCTCCATTTTATTCCATAATGATTTAACTTTATTCTGCCTTTCTTTGAGCATCGGCCATTTCGAAATTAGGACAATTTTCGTAGGTTCGTAATACAAAATTAAATACATTACATATTACTATAAACACTAAGTAATATTATTGTTTTAGAGACATTATTGATATTAATAAATTCTTCTTCAGTAGAAAGAACTACACAGTTGCAAGAATAATCTCTATAGTATTCATGTTTCGAATTAAAATAAACAATTGTTAATAAATTATAACTGTATACGAATAAAGTTTAGATTTTATAATGGGCGTTGGTAACACCAACAAAATATATTTTTTGGATATGACAACTTGGCCAATTTTGACTGGTCGTACAGTAAGCTCCTTGTCGAGCTATACTGTTTGGCCTTTGAACCGTTCTTATGTCGCTCGTAATACTGGCGGTTTTCGTAGAGTTCCGCGGAGCCCTAGGGTTCCACGGAACACACTTAGAGCATGGCTGCTCTAGGTACCCTTCAGGGCCTACTTTCATTTAATACCCCTATTGCTGGGTTTGAAAAGCAACTGTTATCCGTTTTTTTTGAGCGGCGGCCATGTTGAATTAACGTCAATGTTGCTACGTTCATAGTGCTCTACTGATCAAGGCCTTTCATATGATACCCATATTGCTGGGCTTAGAAACGAACTTTTATCAGTTTTTTTTTGAGCAGCGGCCAAATTGAATTTTGTGCTATTTTTCTAAGTTCATATTGCTCTACTCTTCAAGGCCTTTCATTTGATACCTATATTGCTAGGTTT
The DNA here is from genome assembly GCA_963935595.1 of Schoenobius gigantellus. NCBI lineage: Eukaryota > Metazoa > Arthropoda > Insecta > Lepidoptera > Crambidae > Schoenobius > Schoenobius gigantellus. The sequence goes on along the minus strand of OZ012562.1, from coordinate 17,154,967 downwards.
GGAAACGAACTTTTATCCACCTTTTTTGAGCGGTGGCCATGTCGAATTTACGTCAATATTGCTAGGTCCATAGTGCTCTACTCTTGAAGACCTTTCATTCGATACCTATATTGCTAGATTAGAAAACGAACTTTTATCCACCTTTATTGAGCGGCGGCCATGTTGAATTTATTTATGTGTTGCTAGGTTCATAGTGCTCTACTCATCAAGGCCTTTCATTTGGTACCCACATTGCTCGGTTTGAAAACGAACATTTATCCTTTTTTTGAGCGGCGGTCATGTTGAATTTAGGTAGATTTTCGTAGATACCTAATGCTCTACTCTTCAAGGCCTTTCATTTGATACCCATATTGCTAGGTTTGGAAACTAACTTTTATCCACCTTTTTTGAGTGGCGGCCATGTTGAATTTATGTAAATGTTGCTAGGTTCATAGTGCTCTACTCATCAAAGCCTTTCATTTGAGACCCATATTGCTGGGTTTGGAAACGAACTATTATCCATTTTTTGAGCCGCGGCCATGTTGAATTTATAGCAATTTTCCTAAGTTCATAATGCTCTACTCTTTTAGGCTTTTCAGTTGATACCCATATTGCTAGGTTTGGAAACGAACTATTATTCTTCTTTTTAGAGCGGCGGCTATGTTGAATTTATGTCAATGTTGCTAGGTCCATAGTGCTCTACTCTTCAAGGCCTTTCATTTAATACCCATATTGCTAGGCTTGGAAACTAACTTTTATCCATCTTTTTGAGCGGCGGCCATGTTAAATTTATGTCGATTTTGCTAGGTTCCTAATGCTCTACTCTTCAAGGACTTTCATTTGATACCCATATTGCTAGGTTTGGAAACGAACTTTTATCTATCTTTTTTGAGCGGCGGCCATGTTGAATTTATGTCAATGTTGCTAGGTTCATAGTGCTCTACTTATCAAAGCCTTTTATTTGATACCCATATTGCTGGGTTTGAAAACGAATTTTTATCCATTTTTTGAGCGGCGGCCATGTTTAATTTAGGGCAATTTTCCTTAGTTCATAATGCTCTACTCTTTTAGGCCTTTCAGTTGATACCCATATTGCTAGGTTTGGAAACGAACTATTATTCTTCTTTTTAGAGCGGCGGCTATGTTGAATTTATGTCAATGTTGCTAGGTCCATAGTGCTCTACTCTTCAAGGCCTTTCATTTAATACCCATATTGCTAGGCTTGGAAACTAACTTTTATCCATCTTTTTGAGCGGCGGCCATATTAAATTTATGTCAATGTTGCTAGGTTCATAGTGCTCTACTCTTCAAGGCCTTTCATTTGATACCCATATTGCTAGGTTTGGAAACTAACTTTTATCCACCTTTTTTGAGCGAAGAGAAGAGCACTATGAACCTAGCAACATTGACATAAATTCAACATGGCCGCCATGTTGAATTTATGTCAATGTTGCTAGGTTCATAGTGCTCTTCTCATAAATGCCTTTCATTTGATACCCATATTGCTGGGTTTGGAAACGAACTTTATCGGCAGTCATGTCAAATTAAGTCAACGTGGCTAGGTTCAATGTGTTCTACTCTTTGGGTTCTTCGTTCGATATCCATGTTCCTTGGGTGGATCCAAAAAATGTAATCCGTCATTTTAGACATTAGGATCAAGAGTCCCGTCCCGTCCCTCTACGCGTAACCCAGAACATTGCAGTCAGATATTTTTTTAAATTATCAATATTAATCTATTACTTTTAATAGTTTTAAATGGATGAAAGAGTGATTCCTAAGTCCTAATGTAAAAACATATAACACCTTTCAAAATACCTTGAAAAGAGTATCTTCATTTTTCAACATTTCAAATATTTCAAAAATTGTACCGATTTTGTGAAAATTAGTCAAGAATTACACCAATCTACAAATTTTATGGTCACTCGATAAGTATTATCATAAAAAATGCTTTATACATTGGTTGTATGGCTTGATCTTTTTGCCTTACCACCACGGTACGACATAAGAAAAAGACAATTTGGTTGGCGAAATCCAGTTGGGCACAGCCATTAACAGAAAACTATTAAATTTTATTTGCACTATGTGAAACACTTCATTCCTGCCTTAATTTTCGAAATCCAATTACTTAAGATCAGGCTGTATGGCGTAGTTCCATTGCCTTTCCTTCGTGGAAGAAAATACCTTCTCTCTGTACTATGCTCAGATTAACTAAACCAATGGATTCGCAATGTTATTATGTCTCAAATGCGTCCAGTTCAGTCCGCCATTACAAAGCACCGTGTTTGTTGTTGTGCTAAAATATTTGTCGGTGAGCATTATTTGTGAGTGCATTTTACAGTTATACGTTTTTTATTGATTTTTTTTATGAATTCTATAAAGAAAATCGTAAAAAGTATGGAATCTTGGATGCGGCGTCTCTAGTTTTTTCCCGCCATCTTAGAGCACCAACCCAAATGCTGGCACGCTTTTTTCGTAGGTATTTCATGTCTATTGGTTTCTATTGTCTAAGGTACTATGTGACAGACTTGTCAAAATAATTTCACGTGCGCCATGTTGTTTTTCTACATAAAGCCAATTCGAAAATTTTATATGGTATTTTTTCACTAAAAATAAAAAGTGAATTTAAACAAACGAAATTATGCCTAAATGTTCTTCCGGAAAATTCTAAGCATTGTGGTGTAAGCCATATCAAATTCTGTCCAGTAGTTTCGGAGATCTTTCCGGACAAACAGACAAACAAACAAACAAACAAACAAACCAACAAACAAACGATTTTTTTTAAAACTATTCTATCGTGTTCTGCTAATGATTTTAAGGCGACCTGTGTATTTTTTTTCTTAATATTTCGCAATTACAGATTTTTGTACCCCTACGATTTTATTATATATAGAGATAGAGATTATGTGATTGATAATTGGCTTTTTAACCGACATCAAAAAAGGCGGTTTGCAATTTGACCTGTATGTATGTTTGTCCACGATTATCTCGCGTTTGGCTGAATAATTTTGATGCGTTTCAGAAAAGTATTTGTTACATTTAGGAAAATGCTTTGATATTTAAAATTAACTAGAAAGATTGAAGAAAAATTGTTTAACAAAAAATAAAATCGACTTCAAAAACACTAAAAAGTCATAAATAATATAATAATACAAACAACATCACAGTTTTATATTGAAGTCGGTGCCAAGCAATAAATCAATGGAAAATCAATCGAAAGATTTTTAAAAAATATAATAATTAATGTAACTACTTAGTTAAAATTTGGCACCAACTTCAATATAAAACTGTGATTTTGTTTGTATTCTTATATTATTTACGACTTTCTGGTGTTTTTGAAGTCGGTACTATTTTTTGTAATTTTGTTTTTTTAAAAATAATCAATAAATATTTACAACTTAGTCAATAATAAAACTAACCAAATATTTATTACGTCATCATAACGCATCAGTACTCAGTGTACCTTTTTCCATTCGATTTCTCGCGCTTCCTCAGTGTGCTGAAGGCCTTAAATCAATCTAAGGTTAAGATTCCAAATCACTGGAGCGGTCCTTTGACGTTTTGCCGCCGCTCAAAGGACGTGGATTACTCGAATTAGGATTCTTTCGCGATTTCCACAGCTTTCCCACCCCCATTGTTCACATTTACGTTCGCACTGAATCAACAATACATCATTACGCTTCGCCAAACCGAAGGCTTAAACGTGGTGTGTTGCAGGTAGTTGGGGAATCGGGACATTTCCGACTAAGGCTGTTTTTAAATCTTGACCTCAACCACCATGAAGACGGATTTGTGACAAAAATAAACCCTTATTGATGTTTTCGTGTTTTTTTTTTTATTGGTTCACCAACAATTACTACACTCATTCAAACAAAATAAACTTAGGAATAGGTAATAATTCTAGTGCACAATTGATTATAGGTAAACACCACTAACAAAAACAGAGTAACTATCCACTTACAACCTTATGTGTGCTATATGTCACCTATGGAGTTTGAGGAGCTTGGTAGCACATGTGCGCGTGCGCTCAGCTAACGATTGCTAAGGTTAAGCAACGTTCGCTGTGGTCAGTCCTAGGATGGGTGACCAAAACAAGAAACATCTTAGGCTCCTCCGTGCTTCGGAAGGCACGTTAATAAGTGGGTCCTGCTGCTGATCTCGCCCCGGTCGTGTCGGCTAACCGTCCCATCGGACTAGGCGAGTGAAGGAACAGAGAGTGCACTTGCGTTTGCGCAGTCACTTGTGCACTATAATATCTCCTACGCAGATGGCTAGTCTCTGTGGAGATTGGCCGCCGTGACCGAATATCGGTTAGGAGGACATTATGGAGTCTTGTAAGTGTATTCGGAAGGTGTTCATATTTTGTCAGTGAATATCGCTGGATTTACCAAATTAAAAGTATTCAACAGCTTACTCAATCTCGGAACTGGAGAATTTGAATCAAAAACCGTTGTGCGCCTTGGGGAAATCAGAGGAACTGTTTGTGATCTTGGTACTCTAAATGGAATTCTAAAGTTAAACCTTTGCAGTAGCTGAGGACAGTCAATTTTATTATTAAAAAGTTTGTACAAAAATAGGAGATCGTTTATAAGTATTGCTTACATTTACAATTAGCTTTGTCTCACAATACACAATAACATAGTTGATATTATTATTTTTAAATGGTACGGATTAATTTTACAAAATCACATAATACAAGATTCTTTTTTTGTTGACACTTGACACTCATGTTCTTCTCCAAAGCGAATATGGCTGGTTGAAAATCATTTCCTATTTCGACCTATTCTTTAGACTTTCACCTAATACTGTCAATCTGATAATAATCACATGTACCTTATTATTAGTGTCTTCTAGTGTCTTAAAAATAAGTCCGTTAACATAATCGTCTAGTGATGTGATTCAGCGTAGTTCCCATACTGCCTACGACATAGTATGCACGTTCACAATGGGGCGCATAAGAAGAATACTTTAGCACCTTAGCATACAATACGTTACACGTGAACAAAGCTACAATGCAGTTAAACATTATACAGATTTTTCTGCTTTTGTATAGGCAGATGGCGTCTGAAAGAATATTTTATGTGTTCACTGGCTGGCAGAAATAAGTCACGACGAGCGACTGCGCGCATGATTAAGTTTAGCACGAAATCTTTAAAAAAATTACAAAAAATAAATAATCATCTTCATTACAGGCTCAAACCTATTAACACATACTAACATGGTACAATAAAACAAACAGTACATACTTTGCTTAAACTTTTAGAACTGACTTCAAATAAAGCTTCATAAGCAATGCGGCTAGCCGTGCGGCTAACCGCAAGATGCGGTTGAAGAACCGTTGCGATATGCGGCTATATCGAGTCATTTCAAAAATGGACGCGGAAGAAGTTGCAGCTATTTACTATATACAAGGTTAATTTTTAGTTACAAAAAAAATTGTGTGCTTGTTCAGACAAGCAAACCGAACAACTTTCATTATGGAACCAACTTTGAAATAGAAAAAAAAAATTAGCTGTTCTATACATCTAGGTTCAGTTAATGTTGAACATTTGTATGAAACAGCTGATTTTTTTTTGGGATTTCAAAGATGGTCCCATAGTGAAAGTTGTTCAGTTAACATTTGTAGACAAATCCTTCGGTTTCCCCAAAGAGGTCCCCAAAACGCAGCCAATGCGCGAAGGCCTTTGGGTCTACATGGCCCTAGGTGGCGCCACTGTAGCACCTTGAAGAACCTACTGTGTATATCTCCTTCTTATTTTTATTAAATTTCAAATTTTTATTATTATTACTTTCCGGACACATCCTAAACTCCAAGCTGTTTCTGAGAATTTCCTCAACAGATAGAACAACTCAATAAACTTTTCCCGACCCGGGTACTGAACCCGAGCTCTCTTAACAACCGCACTTGTGAGCAACTAGACTAACAGGGCGGTCCTAAATAGAAAAATAAAAATACCTAAACGGAAATGAAATTGAGAATAGTGATTGGCTAGGAGATGATGTGTCAACTTAAAATGCAGTTATGGAAAACACGAGAATTAGCAAGATTAGAAAACGAGCATATGCAAGATAAAAGGATAGAGAAAATCTTTTTTTGGGTTCATTCATATAAAAACCCTAAAATTAGTTCCTTTTTTTAAGGAGAGTTCTCTTTTTGAAGTCTGACAAATACTTTTTGAAGTCTACTTCAAAAAAGGAGGAAATTCTGTGTTTGAGTGTCTATTTTTTTGCACAAAAAATATTCCACTTTTCGAAAAAATAATCTTATTTCAGCTCGCCAGTGTATTACGTTGAATAAATTTACTGAGCCAGCGTATTTTACCTGAATGTAGAGTTCTTAAATATTATTTATTAAATCTCGCTTTTGTGTTTTTTTAAGTATGTACATACCTACATACATATTTTTGATGTTGCCTTAACGTATAAGGAAATTGCGGGTGCTGGAGTTTTGATTAAGCATTTTTCTTATAAATTAAATGTCTTACTACAATGTAAAGGGCGGTTTTAACAGACTTCAAAAATGGAGGAGGTTCGCTTATGTTTATTTTTGTGTGCATGTTAGCGATTACTCCGCCACTTGTGGATCAATTTTCAAAATTCTTTTTGTATTCCATAGAGTATGCTCCTGAAATAGTTCCATTGTCACCAACGTCAGAATTTGATGGTGGGATCCCGAGAAAATCGAGGGAATCCCTTAAATTTTATAGGCTCGTCCTCGACATGTTTCATGTTTTTTCCGAGGGTTTACCGGTATTTGCATCTGTAGGTCGCGAGTCGAGCTGGTCTAATATTAGAAGGATCCCTGACTTTTAGGAGTTAGAGTTTAGTTTTATAATACACAACAGGCACCATATTCATCCTTAGTTGTATTCTTTTATTTTACTTCGGTGAGCTGGAATTAAATTCACTAAAGAAATTGTAATATTATTTTTACTTTATTAAAGCCGCCTTCGAAAACTCTTAAAAGTAAAAAATAATATAACAATACACACAACATGACATTTGCATATTGAAGTTTGTGCCAATTGATGATCTCCTAGAAAGTCTTTAAATTTGAATGCAAGCAGCATTGCTGTGTTCCAGTTTAAAGGAAAGACAAGCCAAGCAGTGAAATAATGTACCTTGTACTTGCGAATCTTATAAGAATCCACTTAATATAAGTGACTGACACCACTTACCATAAGGTGAGACAATTGCTTATTTGCCAACTTTGTTTTATAAAAAAAACAAGTATTGGTTTTTAACCAACTTTCAAAACACTGAATAGGTACAGACAACATCACATTTCTATATTGAAGTCGATGCCAAATTTTAAGACTTTCTAGAAGATCATCGTTTGGCACCAACTTCAATACAGAAAAGAGATGTTGTCTGTTCCTATTCTTATATTATTTTTAACTTTCAGTGGTTTTGTATGTTTTATGAGCTGCTTTATGTATCTAAAATCGGTAAAATTAGATCCAATTTACGAGCAAGTGTGTTGAAAATATTTAGTGGGCTGATAACTAACAATACGGTTCACTTACCACACAGCTTAAGTAACCCATTATTGGAGTTGAACTATTTCAGGTTCCACCCAAACCAATGGAGGACCACCAGTGAATTCTATTCTTTTCACTACGGGACCGTAGTGGATTGAGAGGCTTGCATCACAACATTTGGTTGGCATAGTTTTGATGTGTTTCATTGAAAACCATAATCAAAGTCTATTGTGCGCGTAATGTGAGCTCGTCAGGACACAGCAGGGGACACGTGCGCATACATGAGAGGTTGCCTTAAATATTTTAAAAGCTTTCCATCAATTACTTGTTTTTCCAAACCTGGACACGACTAAGGCTGACTTGAAAAAAGCTATGCATGCCGAGAATGTCAGTGTTAAAGTTATTAATGGATAAAATTGTGTTGCGCTACCTTTTAACCGTGGTCTAACCCCAAAGCCATAATGGTGGGTCCATAGTAAATTTTCACGTGGCCCCACTGCCCTGAGGAAAAATGCAGTCTTATTCAATCTACCATGGGTAATTAACTGTTGAAAGTCAATGTTAACTAGCGTTAAGTGTAATAAAATATTATTTTTTAAATATTGCTAAGTGTTCACGTAATTTTGCCTGATTGTCTCCGTGCTCAGTGAACTGTCAATCTTGCTTACGGGTGACTCAGGGGATCGATTTAATCTAAATAATTTCTATGCCGTTAACTTTGGTCGAGATTATTCTCGTGTTACTATCTTGATATTTCTAAAGAATAATTATTATAGTATAGTAAAGTTATCACAATCAATTCTGTATTATCTTTATTATTTTAGTCTTTGTTGCCCACTTTTTTTTTCAATAATTCTTATTTATTTATTTTATTTATTGCTTACATGTACGTGTAAAGATGTAAATTACATTAAACAGTATCAGTACATGCACCCTTTATCAGTACTTTTGCAGAAAGGCCTTTTCTTTTTAACCGACTTCGATGACCGAAAAAGAGAAGGTTCTCAATTCGATGTGTATGTTTTTTGTGTGTGTATGTTACACGATTACTCCGCCAATTGTGGACCAATTTTCGAAATTCTTTTTGTATCCGATAGAGTTTACTACTGGGGTGGTTTCATTGTCACCAAAGTCAGGATCTGATGATGGAATCCCAAAAAATAGAGGATAACCCTTAAACGTTAAGACTTTCTAGGAGATCATCAACGTTTGGCACCAACTTCAATACAGAAATGAAATGTTGTCTGTACCTATTCTTATATTGGCTTTAGCTTTAGCTTCTTATTAGCAAAACAATGAAAGTCGACAAGAGATTATGTACGTGAGGTAATTAATTAACTTCTTTTACGGCTCATTACTTAATTCTTTTACGGAGATTTGACAGTACAATGTTTCTCTGTAATCTATTATCAGTGCACTAATGTTTTATGACCTAACCAACCTTAAGCAAGTCACCAGTCACTACTTAAGTAAGATTCGAAGATAAAATATGTAAAAATAATAAGCAATGAACATATTTCTAGATCTAATGACAAAAATCGATACTATATCTCGTAAGGGGCGCATCGCGCGCACCTTGTTGGTTTGGGAAAAATGTAGCGATTAGATGACTTATTCACATATAAAAATATCAAGTCAAAACACAAAGGGAATCTTAAGATATAGGATTTTTATGTCATTTTCTATACAAAGAAATCATGTTGGGTACCATATTTCTTCAAATAAGAATCCTATAAGATATTGCTACTAATGTTTTTTATAGGCAATAAGTAGGTAAATACTACGGTATAACTTGTTCTTCAAAATTCGTCACATGATTTTTTAAGTTCCCTATGTCCCAACGCTTGTATGGCGTCGATCCACTGTGCCGCGGGCCGAACATCGTAGGCCGAAACGACCAACGAGCCCCCCATACACCTTACAACAAAGTGTTAATACTTTTTTCTTTTTCATCATTTGCTATGTTTCTTTACTTTTAATGGTAGTAATTACTAGTGAGATTAAAAGCTTTGATAAAGCAAAATTTCATTTGCAATTGCAGATACTTGTCTGTTTGATATTTAGAGAAATACGTCAGTTTTACCTACAGAAATATTAATATTTTCCGAAGTCCAGTTTTCTTTAATGCTTTGCTAACCAAACCATTGTGTAAGAATACTTTTGTGTTGCTTAGGAATAAAATGTTTAGTAAATGTATTTGTATACCTACCTAAGTAACGGTTGTGCTAAATATGTAGTTAAATAATGTGTTGATTGGTAAAAATGTAAAATGTAAAGTTGTTGGGAAATTTTGATTGAGGGGGGGTGTTAAGTGTGCAATCAAAATGTGTTATCTGTTGTTGTATAGTCTATGAGAACGTAGTCTGTATACTTACCCCCCCTTCCAGTGTCATCCGTGCTCGAGGAACAATGTGCTCCGATAGATGTTAATTAGATAAGAGAAGTGTATGTGCCTAAGTTGTAATTGTGAAGAGTGAAAATAAAAGACGTTGATTATAGACGAGATTTTATTCATTTGACATCCATTTCAATACTGCCCAATATATAACCGCAATACCCGGGCCTACTTGCTTGGTCCATATGGTAAATCCGGCCTTGGCTACCACATGATTAAAACGACCGGAAAATTTATAATAATAATGTCCTCCTAACCGATATTGGGTCACGGCGGCCAATCTCAACAGAGAGTAGCCATCTGCGCAGGAAATATTATAGTGCACAAGTGCCAACACAACCGGGGCGAGTTCAGGTGCAGGACCCACTGTTTAACGTGCTTTCCGAAGCACGGAGGAGATGTTTCGTATTTTGGTCACCCATCGTAGGCCTGACCGCAGCCCCCCGTGCACGCCGCCGTAAGGCCCTCCGTCTGGGGATTGCCCTGGTGTTCTCGGGCAATCCCCCCTTGGCGATAGCCCGACCGGTGCGTCGGGCTTGCCCGGGCGCGTGGGTAGTGGAGTCGCAGTGTGGACCTTACCTAGCGCGCCCATAAGGGCAGGGAGAACACCGGGGGGTTTTAGTGGGTAGGCCTGGCACCCTGCCGGGAGAGCCCCACACACGCTCGCTGTCTAGCCAACGGCGGGTACGGTGCGGTTACGCATTTCCCCCCGAGAAAAAAAAAAAGGCCTGACCGTAGCCAACGTTGCCTAACTTTAGCAATCGTTCGCTGAGCGCACACACCAATTGGCCACCAAAAAATTACCACGCGGTTAAAGTAAATCGAACAGAGGCAGTGAGTCTATTGTCAATCGCACATATTTCTCGGAACGGATTCTCGCTTGCATAACAAAAACCTCGCACCAGAGGTGAGCTTGAAGCGGGGAATAGAAAATGATCCAATTGGTTAATGTTTTCCTTGTTCATCGCTCAGCTTCCTGGCACATTATCAGTGAATAAGCACCCTTATGCGAGCTACTTAACTACTCCATTAATCACAAGCTTGTACGCTGCCAGTGTACGCTTTGTTTTCTTGACAAACTGTTGTACCGAGTTGACTTATTTACTTTGCACAATTACGGAGGTTGGGCATGTGAGGAGCCCGAAACGTTCTAAGATACGTAATTGGACTAAAATGGAGACAAGGGTTTTTGTGAGAGACGCAAACTCTTTTTTATACAACAAAGTTGGCAAACAAACAGACGTGACCTGTTAGACAAAGACAAAAGGCACGCGCCAGTTTTTCCGCAATAGTTTCGCAGGAAAAAATGCATGGGGATGACATTAGCTGCAGAAAAATATAGCGTGAGGCTTTTACAGGCTAATGTCATTTCTGTACATTTTTTCTGCGGAACGACTGCAGAAAAATAAGCATGTGGCTTTTGTTTAAGGGGGCAGCCCCCTAACCATGACCGCCAAAATCATTATCAAACCCGAGAGCGAGATGGCGCGATACGCAGCCAGAGCAGTGTCTCTGTTTAAACCTTGCAATAAGCGATCATGGTAAAAGCCCTGTAGGCCAAACACGGCCCTTATGACGATAGAAGAGAAATTGACTAACCCCCGTTCCGTCTCGCTTCATTGTTACAGAGAGAACGGGAAGAAACATGTCATTTATCTCTGCCCCCTTAGCACGTCCACCAAAACGCGATATAATAAAGCGGTTTATCGCTGTGGAATGTCAAAATACAATAGGGTGTCGTCGTATTTTGACAGTTCACGGCGATAAATCGCTTTATCATATCGTGTTTTGGTGAACGTGCTACGGTGGCTGGTCCCGTTTTGTCCACGGGCCATGCTACGCCTGCTGGTGTTAGTGGCTACAGTCTCCAATTACTACATTATGGTTCTTGTATGTTTCGCAAGCCTGATTAAAGTGCTACAGTAAACGCATTACGTAGTAATATTATTATCTAATCTGTGACGCAGCCAACAAGTGACAAGTTACCCCTCCACAGTACCTAGTCGTTTCACTGCCTGTCTTAGCCTTCAAACAGTAATACAGCAATGCTAATACTACTGCTTTGCAGCATATATAGATAAGATATAAGTACCCGCGAAGACGTGTCATTACCGAATCTTTTTTGAAACAATAAAGCTCTTGACGTTCAACTCACCTGATGGTGAGTGACCATAAGGCCGAAGGTGGAAGCGAGCTTCACCTGGACTGCTCATCAGATGAGGAACTGGGTTATCTGACCTCTAATTGTCGGAAAACAACAATGCTATTAACATTCTTGTTATGACAGAAAACTTAGGTAGCAAACCAGGCGGGCTCAGAAGCCCTACCACCAACCTAACTGAGCAGAAAAACTTCTGCCCGTGCCCAGAAGCCCTACCACCAACCTAACTGAGCAGAAAAACTTCTGCCCCGACTACCCCCATGGAGAATCGATCCCAGACCTCCCGACCAATATCCAGTGATTTCATCACTACACCACGAAGGCGGCTGAAATCTTCTAATGCTCTTTACCAAAGTGGCGCGAGACTGTGCATTCCCATCTCCAGGTGGTAAAAAACTAAAACTATTATCTAACTAGCCCACATAAAAACCAACACACAGTTAAAGAGCCCTTACAACAATAAATCATCACGACAAAACAGAGACAACCTATTTCTCTGTTCTGTGACCATCAGCATAATTACTGCTGAGCATGCGAAGAAAAAACCTTAGATGACGGGGAATTGGTCAACTACACAACGCCGAGTTATGTGCGGAGTGCGAGTTTTATCAAGCTAAAGCTTGAAACAAACTGTTGCGTCGTGTTGTGTTGTGTTGTGACGCGTGAGAAGCGTATCGGTTTCATACATTTTATATGGCTAGAAACACATTAGCGCCACGACACAACACACTGTAATAATGTGTTTCTAGCCATACTAAATGTATGCAACCGTTACGCTTCTGACGCGTCACAACACAACACGACACAATAGTTTGTTTCTGCCTTTACTCGATCACACGCATAATCGAACGCGTAAACGCGAATTTGTATGGAATTAGAGCAGCGCCATCTAGTAGTCACTAGATGAAGCTGTCTCATTCCATAGCAGCTAAGTACTAAGTTGACTGGCCGCCTAGGTACTTATGTATGCCTAGGACTCGAATCCAGCAACGAAATAGCTGCTGATGGAGCTATACCCACCTAAAACACCCTCCAAAACCTCGAATGGTTGAGGAAAGAATATTAACTTTACTATGAAACGGAAACGCTTGAAGTCAAAATGAACTAGAGGTAAGTAAATAATCTAAATAATGTATTCCATAATATATATACATCTGCGTATAAAATTACCTCATTTTGAGAATAAAACTACTTGCAGAACAAAAATACTTCTTTCTCAGCCTCTGACTAATCTGTAGACGTGTGTATGTCCATCTTGAACGGACTCCTAATCGAATTCACTGCACGTCCTCACAACCTCTAAAAATCTCATTTCCACTTAGAAGACACCTCGTTTGACTATCCTTTAAACTTGACAGATTATTTCGAGACATCTATTACCCCATGTTACAAGTAATTTAAAGGAAACACGTTAATCCTATTTGAAGTATAGGAGGGATCGGACCTTGCGTGATCCTACAAACCAATTACCATGACCCGTCGACTTCAATGCGAGATAAGACGCTGCTTATTGTTTTAAAGCACCTTCGAGGTCTATCTTATCTGGTCAAGTGCAACTGGGGGCTAATAAAACTTTTGTTCCTACACTAAATTCTTCAAAAGCGTGACGTTTTTATTGAAGGGCATGGGTGCTTATCTAGGAGCGACGAAGAGGTTGAAAAGGCTTTACCTGATTCAATTTCAGATAATTGCCTGCTGTGAAAGAAATTGCTCAAACATGGAATCTTTTCAATTACATTGGTTCTTTTTATGATATACAATTTTGGAACCTGAAAACTCGCAATATCATTCGCATCGATTTATAGCATCTACGTAATTTAGTTTATTCACTATCATTACATTATATTGACTGCACAAAGGACTGCAAAAATATAAAACATCTCGTGCTTTTTCATGCTTTGCTTAGTCTTGACTTGTTTGCCGGTAAACCCTCACAACATAATAACATATGAATGAGAGAATAGAGCGCACCTGTCTTTGTGCATACGCTTGTGAATTATTCTCTCACGAACATGGTTATTCTCTTTTGAGGTTTGTTCACGATGAAAAATGGGATGGCGAAGTTGTTTTGAAGAATCTAGATGAATCTCATATTCAGTCACTGGTACATCTAAGGTCAATGAGCTTCCTGACTTTAAATAAAAACAACAAATCTTCTACTATCAAGGATCCTACTAGTGTAGTTGGATCTTTTCCAATATTAATAACTCAACGTGTGACATTCAAGAACACAATTACGTCAGGATCCCAATTTTGTAGCTTATTTCACAACTGTCAATTCAACTTGCTGTCTCCGTCACGTCTACACAAACACCTCATACGCCAATATATGAGTAGTCACCAGTACACAGAGTCTATTATCGAGCACACCATTACGAAAACAATTCAATCTGCTGGAATACATTCTAATATTTAGGTCAAACAGTGCCTTGCCTAGCAAAATGTTCCGTATTCGTTGCTCCAATTAAGGGGGAAGCCAGATTGGAACTCGATTGCGTCAGAAGCTCACGTAACTTAAATGTTATTAGCACAATAATAAGGCCTTTATTGTCATTTTAATGATTTTCTTTATATTGAAAAAAAAAACGACAACGATTGGAGATAACTTTGAGATTTAACTTAGTCGTTGTTAACTTTGAACGTATTTTATTAATTTGTTTTGATATTCTCTGAATATAAAAAGTATATTAATGATTGTGTTATATCTCATATATAAAAATCTCGTGTCACAGAGTGTTTGTTATCAAACTCCTCGGCTAACGGCTAGACCGATTTTTATAAATTTTTGTGTATATTTGGTAGGTCTGAAATTAGGTCATAGGCTTTTTTACAAACTTTTATTTACTTTTATCTGTCCCGGTGTCTGTCATGAAATTTTGCAATTTAAATTTGACGTCCTTTCCAGTTTCCGATTGAGATGAAATTTTTAATGCATATGTATATCGTGTGATAATGCAATATTATGATAACATGGAGCAGATCTACTGCTGGAGCTGAAAGGGAACTTCGCAATAAAACGACACAGCCCCATCGAGTTTTGGCTCGTTTAATTCGCATTGACGAGTACTAAAAGCTTGTATTTAAAAAAAAAAATTTTAATAATTTATCTTGTGATACCCCTATGTGATAAAGGTGGCCCTCTACAGATTTTTTTTACAGTTTTTATGGCGAAACGTAGTTCGCAGAACAACTAGTAATGTTATAATATTGTTTTATTGTTGATGGAGAGCACTTAAATTAAGATAATGAATCAATGAGTGTTCATTACCTGTTAGTGCCTATTTTTTCGTGTTTGACAGTTTTTAGATAGACAATTTTTTTTTGATCAATTAATTTAATAAGCAGGAGTAATGAGTTTATTCTTTCTATAATATGATTTTGCAAACAGTACCTACCTACATAATGTAAGTATATTAGATGTATAGATGATACACTTATTAATTATAAAGAACCCAATCATATTGTATTCCCAATAAAACAATCGTGTAACACATCCTTTTCATCTTGACATTGAACAAGCCGTGACGTAGTAAACTAATTGACTTGTGCTCCAACAATTATCAGCCACATCAACACACTAGTACGCCTCCGAACATCAAAGTGTGAAACAGTTTCATTCGAAGCTTTTGAGTACACGTTAGTAATTAACCAAACATAACAGGCGATGTGCTAATAAATAATTTAATATACGCCGAAACTTATCAACATGTGAAATTTCCCCAAACTATTATAATAAATGGCCGTGTAAAATACCTGCGCAGTGTCGGGAGAATTAATTTGCGTTTGGAGTTCCTTCGGGGAGCATATTAGAGCCTTCTTCGTCAAATAAATATAAAGTATCCAGTTCGCTTCATTATAATGATAATAATAAATTTTCTGATGTTAATATCGTCATTGTACTTACTTGAAAATGTGACTTGTAAGGAATTGAGTGAAACAGAAAGAGCAGCAAGAGCAGCATTTGTTCAAAGGTTAATAAATAAACGAAAGCATCTTGAAGGGAAAATAAGATTGGTGGGAGGTCCAAGTGAATATGAAGGTAAGTGAAGACTCATTAATGGCCTGTACCTACTGTATAAGCTTACCCTTACTTGTGCTCAAGTAAGATTCAGGGGGCCTAGACGAAGTAACAATTCAAAAACGATAACAAAGTTAGAAACGAACAATTGTATGAGATTGACACATGCCATCTCTAAGTCACGTGGCAAATCGATCAAAGTCATCGGTGTATAAATTTAATAGAATACTAATAATAACATATGGAGGCCGTTATTTTGTTTTGTCAGTGTTCGTTATCTCAGAGACGATGACGAAATAAGAGATCATTTCGCTATGACACGATTGCCACTTGTTTAGGCCCCAAGGTCAGCTTCCCTGTCGTAAGAAACATCTTGCATCTTTTTCATCTTGCACCTGGCCGCTTACAAAGAGCCTCATGAGTTCTCATGAGGCTCAATGACACTCATAAAAAGATCTATGCATGGGGTTTGAGATTTGCGGACAAAGTAAAGTCTGGGCTCGCTGGGACCATGGGTCCATCATCAACCTTGAGTGAAGGTAGTGGGGCACATTACTTGCAAAAAAACGTTTTCGACGATAGTACGAACAAGGTGGACCAAGGTGGTAAACAAAGGTAAGCCACTAAATACAATTCAAGCAAGACAGATAGGTTTGAATCTCCTTGAGGCAGGTCATGTACAACACTGGACGTCTCGAAGCCGATAATGATTTCTTGCTGAGCACGAATTCTATTTCTTACACGTTCCATTACTTTTGCGTGCTTTTGCAAAGAAATGTAATAATATATTTTTTCGATCTTATTGACGATTGTGACAGACACCACGCTTAACGCAATTATGGTTTGTCATTTCAATCTGCAGAAATTGGGCAATTGCCGTGATTTCTTCCGTATTTCGGAAATATTATTCCTGATTAATTTATTATTTTTCCTAATTCCTAATTCCTTTTGTGGCATTAATATTTTGCCTACTTTTCCTGTTTATTTTGGTGCTTACTGTGCTTTTTCCTTCTGATCGTAATAATCAGACAAAACTGCAAACGAAATATCACTGTCAATGTGCTATTGCAAGGGAAATCAGTTTTATAACCGCTAGTACCCAGTTGTACTACAGGTGTAACCAGTGAAAAATTTCGTTCTCTTTTAAGCTATCTAAAGCTTTCTCGTGCTCCATAAAATTTATGTCGTATAGCAGTCTCTTCAGATAAACCAGTGAGAGAACATTAGAGCCCAACTGTGTTTACTCACACGCTTGATTTTCTCTAGTTTCCGCGACATTAATTAATGCTTATTTAGGATATTACTAATTTGATTCGCTTACGTCGACAAGGTTTTGTATTTACACACAACAGGAAAACTCTGAGCCTTCGTCTTCAATGATAAGGCCGAAGATGGCAGCGAGCTTCACCTGGCTTCACCTGAGGAACTGTCTATCTTACCTTTGGCCGCCTTATATTTTTTTCGTCAATCGATTTTCTACATGGCCAAACCATCTAAGCATTGCTTCATTCCTTTCTCTATATTCGTCACTATCTTCTCTTCTTTTATCCATAACATCTTTTTTATTACATTATTTCCTCATTTATCGATCAGAGTTACTTAGTACACACACACCTAAATGAAACAGAGTGAAAATAAACTGCTCCTTACCAATTCAGTCATGGCGGCCAATCTCAGCATTATGTTAACCATCTGGGGGGCTCATATTATAGTGCTCTTTTAATTACTGGCGTTCACAAATTCCCTTATTTTTTTCAGGAAACGTCTATATTTACCATGCTGGAAGGTGGGGAGCAGTCTGTGACGACTCTTGGGATGACGCTGCAGCAACAATAGTCTGTGGTACCTTCAACAAAACCGGAGTAGCTACACACGGTGGACAGTATGGAGAAGCTACAAGTAATTAACTTTTCTTATGTGTGATGAAGGTGTGGCTGGACACACCTTTGTCTTTCCTGTGAGCATGCCTGCACAACCGTATGTACGCGTATGTGAAAAGCATTACAATGGCAAAATGTTCGTTCATGTACACTGCAGTGATGACAGTTTTTGACTGCGCAGGCAAAACCACGGCAAAACGGAGTGTGTAGCCGGGCCTTATTATTCCAACTAATATTAGGAGCACTATTGTCTGTTCTGTGTATAAGATATTAATTCGAAGTATTGTTAGAATATATTTATTTTATAACTCCTACGCAATGTCCTTCTCACACTATTGCACTCACTGCGATAAAGCTTTGCGTCTGGATAGCCTAATATCCAAATTAGCAAATAGACTACTTTTGATCCCGGAATACTCACGGGACCGGGTCAAAACCGCAAATGCGCTCGTATTCAAACAGATACTGCCTGACTCACATATGAGAACGTTTAGAACAGAGTTCCTACATGAATTCTTAAGCCTCCCTTTCAAAGGATTTTAACCGACTTCACGAAAGGAGAAGGTTTTCAATTCAACTATATGTTTTTTTTTATTTGTCACGTTTTTTTTATTTTATTCTATTACATTAGTTATATACATGTATCTCACACTGAGACCTTACCATAAACCTTATTGATTTATCTGGCCCGATCGAGTTGCTTCTAACTACTATAATAAATACAGGTACTATTTAATTTTAATCACAAAAAACAAGATTTTGCTCTATAAAATTACGCTTCATTAGGTATAAAAATTTTTCTCCAGAGGTAAATTGGCATAGTTTTTCGGGGAGGCCGTTGAGCATTTTGGGTAGCGTTGACAATACAATGCTACCCAAAATGCTCAACGGCCTCGCGGGTTCCGTGCACGTGTTTATTTATACCCCAGCAAATGTGACCGGTGATTAGGTACACTGCCAATTATGAACCAGTTTTTAAAATGCTTTTTTATTTATTCGGAAGAGAAGACTCCTGGGGTAGTTTCATTGTCACCAAGTTGGGACCTAGTGATGGGATCTCAGGTGAATTAAGGAAAATCCTTAAATTTCATAGGCACGCCCTACGTATTTCATGTTTTAACAATTTTTTTATGTTTGTTACCTCATAACTCTGTAATTTATTAACCGATTCAGAAAATTCTTTTTTTCGTTTGATAGGATATATTTCCGGATTGGTCCTTTTGTCACCAATGTCAGGATCTGGTGATGAGATCCCAGGAAATCGAGGGAATCCCTTGAATTTTATAGGCACGTCCGAATTGTTTCATGTTCTTTTTCTGAAACTATTCAGGTATTTGCATCTGGTAGTCATAAGTCGAGCCAATGTTGGAGGGATCCTTAACCTTTTAGGAGTTAGATGTTTATTTTTTAATACAAAAAGCACGTATTAGACCTCAGTTGTTTATTTCAAGTCACTTCAGTCAGCTGGTATTAAATTTAGTCAATTCAAAAAAATATAATATAACAAAAATAAAAACCCGACTTTAAAAACACAAAAAAGTCAAAAAGAATTTATCACTACAAACAACATTACATTTCTTATTTTGAAATCGGTGCCAAAATTGAACTCATGATCATCGATCATCCGCACCGAGTTTACACTAAAAATATAGAATGTTATTTGTATTGTTATATTATTTTTGACTATAATTATTCTAGACAGTAAAAATACACGTCTATTTGTTAAACTTTTATGTCATTTATTATTGTATTTTCTGATTTACAGCTGTTTTAAAATACTGAACAGAGTGATATTTGGATTTTTTTTCTATCGTGTGAAAAATAATAAATCATGTTTCGGTCTTTAAGAATGTTTAGATAAAATGTTCAACAATACCATATATGAATTTAAGAACTGTACATTTTATATTTGCAGCGGTACAGTAAATCGAAATTGTCCGAAAACGAGAAATTAGCGCCTTAAGAGGAAACACCAAGGTCAAGAGAATTAAAAAAAAGGGTATTTGTAAAAAGTATTGCTGTCGCGCTGTGTGCCCGAACGACTGAACCGAGCGCGATAGGGACAACTGCAGCTCGGACCGAAAATACCTATGAAAAGTACACAAAATATACCTACGTTTCGTAGTTTTCACCGCGAAAAATTACCGATTTAATTACATTTTGTGTTAAAAAATAAAGCAAGGCTTTTTCTGGGTTTCTAGGTTTTGCTTTTTTCATATTATCTTACATTTGAATACAGCAGAAAATTAAGTCGATTTATTAGGTATTTGAAGGTCTCTTCTGTTAATTAACTTACTAAAAAAAGGAAAACATAGGAACATACTTATAGTGGCAATTGATATTATTGGAATAATAGAGCAACTAGTGCCGTTATCCAGGAAGTAAACAGGGGACTACATTTGTATGGAAAAACGGTCTGTACGATTTCCTCTTAAATTGATCTACATTTGCTTTACTCTACTACACACTACAATCAAACACCAAAATAAACGCAATATCAACAAACTGCCCTTACTCATAGTAATCACTATATTTATAGCACAGGTTTCAATAAATCACGCCTACAAAACTGCTCTAACCGCTGCCTGATAACGGAAGTTAAATTAACCTGTCCTCCCGAACCGCCAAATAATAGGGAAACCGTTGTTGCCTGTCATCAGTACGCCCTTATATAATTCATGCTCGTAATCCTACCAACAATTAGCGTTGAATTTAGCAAAATCTACGAAGACGGCGGTCGGGCGTGAAGCGTGAATCAAATATTTATAATATCCTTTCCGCCGCAGTTTCGCCCGCAATATTTTCGGTTTATCCTTGGAAGGTCTATATTTTTCCGTAGCAAAAACAATTCCCACTTTAAAGCAAGAGCTTCAAAAAAGTCAAACAGTTGTAAGTGCCATACTCAAACAAGAAAACAATTTTATTTTACTTATTCTTTATTACATTGAGTTCAATGGCGGACTGTTACCTGAAGCATTTTGTAACAGTCAAACTTCAGGGGGTGTGGAGAACAAATTTGGTAGATGAACCCTATCTCACATTTCTAAAGGGGGGATTTTCAAAAACTCATGCTTCTGGCTTCAAAAATGACAGACTTTCATAAAAACTTTTAATCCTTTTTTCATCCTTTTTAGGGTTGAAATTCGTAAAATTTGCTGTACTTATTCATTCCCAAGATACGGAGATTTTTAAGTCTTAATCAAAGACACTCTATGGCTTCTTAAAACCAGGCTGATTCCCGAAATCTGAAAAAGGCTAATATTCAAGAACTCGCCCACTGTGAAGAAATGGTATAGAACCTAACTCCACAAAAACCAAAAAAATATTAGTGCTCGGAAAAAAAATTAAAAATAGTTTGGAACTCAATGAAAAATCTTAAAATATCATTTTTTACAAAAGGCTTTTTATAGTTCTAACACAATATCCTGGTACATTTTTATTAATGATCCAGTATTCCAAAAATCTATTAAAATGTCCTAATAGTAATGCTTAATAGTAAATCAATGATATTGCAGTGCAATAAGCAACCTATGTAAGGGTCTAATTTAACTAATAAGTTACAGCCAAAATGACTGTTGCGTTCGACCAATCAGAGCGCATGGATTGGCCATCAAATGCTCGATGACGTGATAATATGGCGTGCAGACCCCCTAGACAAGATGCCTTTCGATAATCGCAAACGGAATCGCTAAATGGATAATGTATGAGATTTGACAATTGCGCTCGAAAGCTAAACGAGGGCTTATGTCAAATCGCATACATTTTCCTTCTAGCGATTGCGTTAGCGATTATCGAAAGGCATCTTGTCTAGGGGGTCTGATTAGTCAAAAGCAGCGATTCAGTTTCGGTTCAGTAGTGGCTTATTAGCAGAATTGGTCCTGGCCTTAAGATATAATTATATCTATAGTTTTAAATATTAACAGTCAAGAAACTCTCTTTTGGGTAATAAAGGTTGTCGTCGGAACTATTGTTTGAATACAATGTATTTTTGTGGCTTTTCATGATTTTTACCAATTTTTATCTCAACATCTTATTTGTATTTGCAGTATCGAACCACACCCAACGAAAATTGGGTGCCAGCAAACCTCAGACGTCGGTCCTCAAACGAAAGAGCGTCGGTGGCGCAGTGGACTCGGCACTTGCCTTCCAATCGGGGGGTCGGGGTTCGAGACCCGCCATGTACCAATGTGTTTTTCGTTTCGAATTTCATATGTACATTTGTCTGACGCTCCTACGGTGAAGGAAAACATCGTGAGGCAACCTGCATACATCTGCGAAGAAATTCAATGATGTATGTGAAGTCGACCAATCCGCACTGGGCCAGCGTGGTTGACTAAGGCCTAATCACCCTAATATAGGGTAGGCTCGAGCCCCTCGGTGGAGACGTATATGGGCTGTCATGATGATGATGATGAAACCTCAGACCACCGGGTGTTGATCGGGAGGTCCCGCGTTCAATTCCCATTGGGGCATAAGTTTTTCTGCTCGGTTTGATTGGTGGTAGGGCTTCTGAGCCCGCCTCACTAGATACCACCATCTTACCTAAGTGTGTCGCCATAAATAATAAAGTTAATAGCATTATTGTGTCCCGACAATTATTAGAGGTAAGGTAGCCAGTTCCTCAGCTGTTGAAGAGACCAGGTGAAGCTCGCTTCCCTGTCGTATTTAAAAAAAACCGGCCAAGTACGTGTCGGGCTACGCGCAGTGTAGGGTTCCGTAGTTGCAAATGCCAACTTTGAGTTCACACTCGCACCTCACAACACGTTGCTATTAAATTAGGCATTATTATTATTATTATTATTGCTGCAATGATTTTATATTTCCTTAGCTTCACGTGGTTCGTAAATTTATATTCAGTACTAATTTTCAATGAACTTTTATTTTTCCGAGTAGGTACATTTTATAAGTTGGTCGTCTATAACTTTTTAGTTTGTACTTAGTACTCAACTCTGCACTGGGCCAGCGTGGTTGACTAAGGCCTAATCACCCTAATATAGGGTAGGCTCGAGCCCCTCAGTGGGGACGTATATGGGCTGTGATGATGATGACTCAACTCTGATTCCTATAAACTTAGTTATATATACTACTGTTGTATTTTTTTCACATGTTCATATATAACCAGTTAGCAGATAGGGGAGGGGGACACTTACCTCTAATAAAAATTTGCTTTAAAACCAAATATTTCAGAAACGAATCCCTAAATCGAATAATGGTGTTCTGAACCTTACATTATTTTTTAAAGAGCTATATTTTCTTAAAGAAATATTTTTCTACCACGTTTTTGGCACGATTAATATACATACCCATACCAAATTAATTTCAGCTTACTAGTACTAATAGTCTCTGAGTAAAACCGCGGACAGAAGACAGACATGGCGAAACTACAAGGGTTCCTTGTTTACTACGAAACTCTAAGGAGTTTGTCATTTGATTGTCTCACATTATCAAGTTTTTATTAACTTTAGGAAACTGTAATACGAAACTTTAAATAAGTAAAATGTACACAATAATCCACGAACCAACAAGACAGAAAATTAGCGCAAATAACTTTTTCTTGGTGCAAATGATATTAAGTTCCACCAAGCGCCATCAATCAATAGCATCACGTGTCTTAATGTTTTCCTTTCATTACTTCCTTCCCGTTATATGGCAACTTTTACACACAAATATTATGATTCGTTCAAGGAATATAGCTAATGAAATTGTGCTCTGAAAATCAATATTTGCCTGCGTAATCTTGTGGTTGAGGAAACCTTTTTAGACACTGACTTCCTGGATTCGATTCGTAGCAGAGACAGGAATTTTTCTGCTCGCTTTTGTAGATAGTAATACTTAACTGGCCTTATTGATGAAAAAATTACTCTACGGCTCATGGTTGGAGTAGCTATTCCGTGTTTTATCTTGTTTGAGCGCATGTAGACTATCACATATAATAATACCAGCTCACCAAAGCAACTTAAAGGATACAAGCGCGGGTCAATATAATAAAAAGAACTATCCCCTAAAAGTCCCCTTGTATGTCTTAAAGGAACGTTTTATCATCAGCTCAGCATCATGAGATGATGACTACCAGACGCATATATCTGAATAGCTTTAGATAGAATGTGAAAAAATTTGTTATACGCCTATAGAATTTGAGAGTTTCTTGATTTACCTTTCCTTGATTTACCTGGCATCCCATCATCACATCCTGTAATTATTGATTCCAATTAAATGTCGGAGACAGCAGTAAGCGTTTCGAACAAACATACTATCGAACTAATCAATTACCGAACCTATGAGCTATCGCTATAGAGTTTGTCGAAACAGAATTTTTCGCACTAACGTTACATCGCACCAATAAAGCATCGATGGAATGAAACATCGTACAACTGAATTATTGTCACAACGTGCTCGATATAATAAAAAATCGAATCAAAAACTTTCGAAAACAAAAAGTATTTTACAAAAATTTTATGGTTTTTAGAAGATGTGAATTAGAAAATGTGAGGTTGTATGTATTCTCATATTACTTTTTACTTTTAAGTGATTTGAAGTCAGTTTTAATTTTTTGTAATTTTTTTATCTTTTTAATAAATTCAATACAAGCTCACCGAAGTTATTTGAAAGAATACAACAAAGGGTCAATACTATACCTATTGTATTTAAAAAACTAGCTTAAGCTTAAGAGTTAGTCTTAAAAGTTAAGGCTCCTTCTATCATCAGCTCGGCTTTTAACTACCAGATTCAAATAAGTACCTGAATCGAAAAAAAAATAAAACACGTTGGACGTGCCAATAAAATTTAAGGGTTTTACTCAATTTTCCTGGTATCTTATCATCAGATCCTGACTTTGCTAACAATGGGACCACCTCAAGTGTATACTCTATCAAATATAAAATAATGATGAAAATACACACAAAAAAAAACATACCTGACGAATTGAAACCTCCTCCTTTTCTAAAATCAGTTAAAAATACAAAGTAGACTTCAAACTCCATTGAATTAATTTGATTAACAGTGGAATGATGAGGATGATGATAGTGATGATGTTAATATAAAATAAAAGGAACGTTTTCATCGTAATTTTAAAAATCAATGAATATCCAAGAGCCAGACATTACATGTCGTGCTTACTGGTATCAGATACGAGATATTTAGATATAGTACTTACTATAGAAATGTCAGTACGTACTATAGAAATGTCATTAATATTATGACTGTATATTTTATTACTTTTAAGAATACTTAAATGAA
The DNA here is from genome assembly GCA_963935595.1 of Schoenobius gigantellus. Taxonomy (NCBI): domain Eukaryota; kingdom Metazoa; phylum Arthropoda; class Insecta; order Lepidoptera; family Crambidae; genus Schoenobius; species Schoenobius gigantellus. The sequence continues at coordinate 17,129,820 of OZ012562.1, read as the reverse complement.
CTAATGAAGTAATGGACGGAGTAATTTACGAACTAGGGAATTAGAATATAGTCATTTTAGTAATAAATGAACTACGAAATATGGATCTCATGCCTTTATCTTTGATTACACCATGGAATCAAAAGAAATGCAATAAAAATTTTACTTCAGATTTTTACTTCCAAAGTAAAAGAGAATTTAATCAAACCACAATATTCTTTATTCAAAATGATTTTTTAAAAGGTTCTTTTGAATTGTTTAATTTTTTTACCTGCCACTCATTAGAAAGTATTTCATATTCTACTGTTTCTCAAAATTTCAGGAAAATTTTGGATGGACGACGTTGTATGCGAAGGGAATGAAAAGTCTATATCACAATGCATATTCACCGGTTGGGGTTCCTCTGACTGTCAACCTAGCGAAGCGGCTGGAGCTATTTGCAGTGATGAAAGCAAGAAAAATATAAAAGAAACAAATAAAATTGCTAAAATTAAACGAATACATGAGGTGTTAGATATAGAAAGTGCTAGCCTAAGAATTGTTGGAGGTAGAAGCAATAGCGAAGGTAGAGTTGAAGTAAGTATTAAATATAAAAAACATTTTAATACTACGAATATGTTTGTGGCAAACAAGCTTATGACTTACTCGATTTGTCATTTAGCGACGCTTTGATAACATCGCCAATTTGTAGCATTTTCTCGTTGTCATTGATTTACTGCCAAACGTAGATAGAGCGCTTCATACAAAAATCGACTATACATTTGTACTCGCTGATATATACTTGAATAGGCACGCCCGAATGAAAATTACCATAAAGAAAATACCGTATTTATCGAATTCAACCTTATTCTGCATTATTACGGCAACTATTTTAAGTACAACCGTGGGAAGTTACATCATTTCATACCTGGCCACAGATCAAACGACGCTTTAGTCATTGCTACAAGAAAATATCAACTTTATGCTCTCAAACATAATGCTTGCAATTGCTTATCGCGTTATCGCTCCGACGCATGAGATAACACATCGTGATACGACACCCGTGCGAGCGAGACGATTGTGATGTACTGACACTGACGCGAAGCGACATGTTAATGATTAAAATAATTGTTTTTGATTGGTTTACGTATAAATGGAATATTTGAATACATGATAAGATGTGTAATGAGTTTACTCACGCAAAATATTATATCCCGTCTTTTTTCTGCCGTTTCTGGCTATTGTTACCACAACTTTTGAATGCGCACTTCGGCATGTTTACGTGCCGACAGCTAATCACTCACTATGGAAAGGAACTGCACGAGTCGCGATTGAGCAGTTCTTCACCGGCCCACTTCTCGATCGTGAATGCGTTATCTACCTTTGGTAGTAAATCAATGATCGTTGTGTCTGGACCGATTCGGCAATAGGCAACAGCCGTGTACTGACATAACGGAGGCACCAGTAACTTATCGAATGCAAATCAGCCTTAATGGTGTTTCTTCCCTTCATATTTTTCTCTTATATCATAATTGCAAAAATAGTTTGTCTGTTACTCTTACGGCTAAACCACTGAACTGATTTTGACGAAATATGGAATGAAACTCTGAGGAACGTAGGTATAGGCTGCATTTATCGCGAATTTAAAAGAATTCCCTGGGGAATGGATGATACGACCGAATTACAGACAGATAAAGTCCCAGACAACAGCTAGTCATGTAATTTAAAACTTCAACCCTTAAATGCGCCGAGTTGCAATTCTGCAACAAAGTACTTGTCTTGTCAAATACTTTTTTCATTTAAGTGCGTGTAAAGGTCGGTGGCGCTGTGGACTCGGCACTTGCCTTCCAATCGGGAGGTCGGGGTTCGAGACCCGCCATGTACCAATGTGTTTTTCGTTTCGAGTTTCATATGTACATTTGTCTGATGCTCCTATGGCGAAGGAAAACATCGTGAGGCAACCTGCATACATCTGCGAAGAGATTCAATGGTGTATGTGAAGTCGACCAATCCGCACTGGGCCAGCGTGGTTTGACTAAGGCCTAATCACCCTAACATAGGGTAGGCTCGAGCCCCTCGGTGGGGAGGTATATGAGCTGTGATAATGAAAGGAACGGTCAATTACCGGAAACCATAGATAAAGATACGTGTTTGATGTTACCGCCTAAAACTAAAAAACGAATCTTTTTCTTGATTTTAAATGTCAATATCGGTTGGCGGCAAAAAGTTAACGTACCAATAGCGTTTTCAGATTAATATTGGTCAGGTCAACTAATAGAAAATTGGTAAATTCCAACGAATGGAACGAACAAATGGAATCATGAACCAGCCACTGGCGATCAATTATAAAATAATAATCCTCTTTCGCTCACACCTACGTTTTCTTGGCAACAAATAAATTGTGTCTAAATTTACGTCCACCCTCGCGTTATTGATACTGCAAAACTGCTCGTGAAGATATTTCCGAGTTGCTTGTAAATAGAACAGCTATGTGGAAGTCTTGCTTTGAACGATATTATACTTAAGGCCGGGTCAGTTCACGAAATCTGATAAAGAGATTCATATTTGTGCGTGCAGAAGAATTGTACTGCAAAAAATACTGCAAACTAAAAGTAGCACATAAACACAATGACCAATATAGTTTTTTGCCTCTTGCCTATATTGTCCCACTGCTGGGAATAAAGTTAGATAATGGAAAATGCCTTATAAGCTCCCCAAAATAGTAGTTTATGAAATAGTCACATAATAGGTTGTCTTAAAACACTAGTGTGTGTTTAAAATTCGAGGCTTGCCGAGAATTTTAATAGTACCACACGAGTGTTTTAAGACCTAATTATGTGCAATTACATACACTACTTTATCTACACTCATGCAATCAGTGGTTACCTAAATTAAATAAAAGACACAAAATTAAAACAAAATCAAACTCATTTATTCTAATAATTATTTGCATTTTGAACCTGTAAAGGTTCCACTTTTTGATTTGAGGTGCGGAACCCTCATAAACTGCTATGTTGATGATGTAGTAATTTCAAACGACAGTGATATATATATTTTTTCAAAAAAGTTATTTATTCCTCCGACACAATAACCAGTTAGTCTTCAATTAGCGGTTCAGTATTCCAAAAACCAATAAATGTTTTGGCTCGTGAATCCGGTGAAGCGACAATGAAAGCCATTGCATAGCTTTATTCAAATCAATTATATTTCAATGCAATAATCAACGGCCGCGAAAGGGAGGAATTCGTGAAATGCGGTGTTCATGATACGGGGGCTGGACTGGCCTTAAAGCAAATTTTCCCGGGAAATATTTTCGTGCATGGTGACTGCTATATTGCAAGGAAATAAACTTTTGATAGATAGGTAATTGCATAGCTGCTAACGTCGCTTACGCGCTGTGACTGAACTTAAGCGTTACTCAAATTCAAATTCAAATTCAAATTCAATATCTTTTATTCAATTGGGATTTTACAATCACTTTTGAACGTCAAAGAAGCTACGCCATTGGTTCACAAGTCTACGGCGGGAGACCTTGTACTGGAAAGAACCAGCAAGAAAACCAGCAAGGGCTATTTTTTTCTCCCTGTATTGTTACAGAGTCGTCAATTGGAAGCAGAACTCAAAAGTAAAGATTGTGTTCAACTTCCATTACAAGATTAGATGTGTCAGTGTACATTATACATTTAAATCTATAAATTAAGTCTACAATTAAAACCAAGCATTGACATCATTCAGATAATCATTGACTTTATAATATCCTTTACTCATTAGAGTCTTTTTTACATGCGCTTTAAACTTATGAAAAGGTAAGTCAGTAACTTAACTTAACTTTTACACTATTTAATCTTTTCGATTTTTGGAAAAGCGGAGTACAAAATAAAAAGTCGAGTGATCGCCTACTGCGCAACGGCTCGCGGGTTCGATTCCCGTACGGGACACATATTTTGTATCATCATCACAGCCCATATACGTCCCCACCGAGGGGCTCGAGCCTACCCCTATATTAGGGTGATTAGGCCTTAGTCAACCACGCTGGCCCAGTGCGGATTGGTCGACTTCACATACATCATTGAATTTCTTCGCAGATGTATGCAGGTTGCCTCACGATGTTTTCCTTCACCGTAGGAGCGTCAGACAAATGTACATATGAAATTCGAAACGAAAAACCATGAAGCAAATACAAAGAGGAGGTGCCCTATCGCGTTTTCCGTATGAAATCAAGTGAAGCCGGAAATCGGGGTGCGGGGGGAGGGTGCGCGACGCCACTGTCACCTTGTAGCGAGTAGAATTACTAAAATGCCAGCATTATTGACGTTAACATAAAAGTTCCGCTATACATTACTAGGTGGCAGCAGTGCTAGTACAGACTAAAATGCTAGGATTATTGACGTTAACATAAAAGTTCCGCTATACATTACTAGGTGGCAGTAAAAGATACATTCGTAGGAGAAAGATAATTTATTAGGTGCTGTGTCAATATAATCTAAAAATAAAAATCGTTAAAACTGCTTATATTAATTCACGTGTTTTGTTTTCGCCCTTAATACATCCTACGTTTTCGTTAGTATTTTTACTCGCCACTAGAGGGCCTTTTGTGCTTTATCGGGACATTGACAGAAGCGTCCATGTGGCGTCGAACATTCTAGAAGCAATACGTCAAGTAATAAATTAATAATACTTGTTTAATGTACTTACAAATGGAAAGAGATTTTTTTTTCGTTCACTTTGTTTCTGTTGTCTGTGTAACTTTTGCACAATAGAATACAACATTTCATTTTGTGTTTAGGTAATTTAAAACTAAAATAAAAGAAGAGCGTACGACGTACTAATCCGACAGATAAAAAGATCGACTGATGTCAGCGCCTCTGGCGTTAAGTAGCTAAAACTAAAAATGGGTGACGTCATGACTCTGGTGATAGGAGCCACCGACGCTCTTTGCGCCACCGACGCTCTTTGCGCCACCGACGCTCTTTTATATTTTGTATGTCCTACAGAAATTTGTTCCGGTCTGGGCGTATGTGCATGTGATATTCTATGTTTGTAACAGGTTCATTTTTAGGGTTCCGTACACAAAAGGTAAAAACGGGACCCTATTACTAAGACTTCGCTGTCGGTCCGTCCGTCCGTCCGTCCATCCGTCCGTCACCAGGCTGTATCTCAAGAACCGCGATAGCTAGACAGTTGAAATTTTCACAAATTATGTATTTCTGTTGCCTCTATAACAACAAATACTAAAAACAAAATAAATTAAATATTTAAGGGGGGCTCCCATACAACAAACAGCGATTTTTTGCCCTTTTTTGCTCGATATCAATAAATGGTAACAGGTAGGCACTTGAAATATTCACAAAATACTTATTTGTATATTTACTTTAGTAATAAATATGAAATTTATGTAGGACCTACTGTTGTTTACCTAGTCAATGGTACGGAACCCTTCGTGCGCGAGTCCGACTCGCACTTGGCCGGTTTTTTGCTTTCATTTTCGATGCTTCATCGATGAAAGACCGAAAATGAAATGTCATAATTGACGTTCATCAGAATGTGCCTTCGCGATGAAAGCTTCCGGCTATACAAACAACGCATTCACTGTTCATCATCACCGTTCATCGCAAAAATGAATCACTTTTGATGAACCGTCTAATTTCGGCCTAAGATAAATACTTTTAAACGACTTCAAAAATGCAGGAGCTTCTATGTTCGACTGCTGTAGTATATTATTATCTGTGGTTCCACTGTACCTTTTTTATGTTCACCTCTTAGGTACTCCGCAATTTATGGGCCGATTTTCAAAATTCTTTTTGTAATCGACAGAGTATACGAGTACTTCTGTGGTGGTCTCGTTGTCACCTAGTCATTACTGGTGATGGGATCCGACAAAAATCGAAGGAGGCCTATCGATATGAAATTTAATGGCCTCCTTCGATTTTTGTCGGATTCGGCACTTCCAACGTGTTTTATGATTTTCCTATAGATATTCGAGTATGTATTTGTAGCTGGTAGTCATCATATTATCATTTTACTGAGCTTACGATGTAAAGTATCTAGTGGGTTGGGACTTATGACTTAGGAGGAGCTATAAATATCAAAGAAAATAATTTTTTTAAGATACCTTTCTACATTTGCGTTCCTATAAACATACCTTAATATCACCTTGTGGTATGTGATGATTAGGTCGAAAATCGAATCGAGTACAATCCGGAACCGTTCAAGAAAGTGGAACTGACTTAAATACCTCTTATTATCGGAAATGCCAAAGAGCTTAGAATAATAACGCATAGAAACCCAACCGCGGCGCGCACAATTTGATGCAACTAAATGTGAGCCATATTTGGCTCACTACCACACCCCGGACACTCCATACAACGTTCGCAAATCAATTACCTATTACTACTATATAAAACCAAATGACGTTCGTACACGCGCAAATGTGTACGTGGAATCTAGTAGGGCTGAGTGCGCGGTTATCAATCGAAATGACGCGGGAAGTGCAGACCCGCATAGCGCTCTCTGTTATCGGCCGGCGCTCGCGTCTACTCGTCCGAGCGATCGCGCGCGCCCTTGTTTATGTGTCAGTGATTCTGTGCAGTGATGTCTACGACGAAGTGCTGGGTAGGACGAGGTATTTGAAATGAGTGCGGGGAGGTGAGTGGCCGTTCTGTACGTAGTGCTAATATCTATTCTGTGTCACTACGCCGGCAGCTCCGTACTGTTTTCATCGTAGTGTGCGTGTTTCGCGCGTAACCGACTTCACACAGCGGTGTCATTTTTGCTTCACTTTAATCATCGCGCTCTGTACCGGGCTATCCTTCTATGCGTTATTATTCTAAGGCCAACGAGAGTTGTACTAACATTATTTGGCATGATTATGATAGCTAGTGAGGCGTCCCCAGAGAACCTTACCAAAGTTGCAATCAAAGCGCGCAAAGGAATCGACCTCCGGACGTTTAGATCAGAATCAACAAACACACAATCGAGGAAGGAAATAATTCAATGTAATACAATTAATAAGGTTCCAATAAAACTATGGTAGCACTACAGCCTTCAAGAAAATGGTTGTCCGAATCTTGAACTTGCGTTTCTCATTCTTCAATCCTGACGGGTCTGAGCCACCTCTCCCATTAGTCGCCTGATAAATAACCATAGACAAAACAAGAGGCGTGTCTCATTTTCATTGTAAGTAATGTTGTACAGTCAAATGCATAAATTGTGCCTAGGTTACGAAAACAACACACAGATATTAATAATTTCATTCTAATATGAGCTGCAGCTAAACATGTTTTTCAAGGTTACGTACTTCAAAAGAAAAACACCGGCCAAGTGCGAGTCGGACTCACGCACGAAGGGTTCCGTGCGCCATTGACTAGGTAAACAACAGTAGGTACACAAATTTCATGTTTATTATTAAAGTAAATATACAATTAAGTATTTTGTGAATATTTCAAGTGCCTACCTGTTACCATTTATTTATATCGAGCAAAAAAGGGCAAAAAATCGCGTTTGTTATATGGGAGCCCCCCTTAAATATTGATTTTATTTTGTTTTTCGTATTTGTTGTTATGGCGGCAACTGAAATACCTACATAATTTGTGAAAATTTCAACTGTCTAGCTATCGCGGTTCTTGCGATACAGCCTGATGACAACGGACGGACAGACGGACGGAAGGACGGACAGACAACGAAGTCTTAGTAATAGGGTCCCGTTTTTACCCTTTGGGTACGGAACCCTAAAAGGAACTACGAACGAAATGATCCTATTCAAATTCAAATTCAAATTCAAAAATCTTTATTCAACATAGGCCTTTACAGGCACTTATTGACGTCACAACAAAGCAAAACAATCTAATTTAAAGAAATTATATTAACCTTGTATGTGCATACATCCTAAATATACTCAAGATGTCTGCAAATACAAGTAGGAATAAAAAAAAAAAAAAGTATATTCTACACCTGTTCGGAAATTGGGAGAGCCTTCTCGAGAAGAACAGGCAAGAAACTCGAAAGGTCTAAATTTTTTATCTCCTCTCTATCACTTCGTTTTCCGTGTGACGGTCTGTCTGTATTCTGTGTAAAACTATTTTCTTTGTATCATCTTGACAAATAACCGTCATTTTCCATAAAAATTACCACTATTTCTTTATATATTTTTTTATCTTTTCTATAGGATTTTCCAAATATTTTTCATTGTAACTATTAGATCAACAAAAAACAAAAATAAATATTTAAATCGGTCAAGCGATTTCTGAGTTTTAACTAAACTAAGTAACGACGATTAATTTTTTTTATATATAAGAGAAAACATTGGATCTGTGCTCGTAAGTCAAAGCGATCAAAAGACCGTTAACGTCGCATATTTTGCATTTCACAAGGAAATCAAAACCTATAGGCTACTTCACGTTGATCTGGAACCGTGAAATTTGGCAAGAAACAAGGTCTTTTACGAAAAAATCTTAAAACCCTAACCGTCTTATTAAAAACATGGACTAAAGATAGTCCTGGCTTAAACCAGGCCTAAGTTGATGCTGTCTCTATCTATGTATATTGACACAAGTGAAAGCGCACTACGTTTAAACCAAGACTAACTTTAGACCAGGATTAAACCAGGTTTTGTAATAAGACCTTAATTATACGGTACGTATTTCCAATAGGCGTGCGTATCGGACCGTAATTGCGGAGTACTATTGTATTTTCTGCGCCGTAATGTTGTGTGTGTAAATTTTTTTAACCCTTTTTAAACAATTATTGTATTAACCCTTTTTTAATAATTGTATTCAGATATATATGTACATACAAAAATTCTGCAATTTTTTGTTGTTAAGTAAGTCTAAAAAATAATGTACGGTGTACAAATGTACAATTGAATTCGGCGCGGAATCATTACATCAACATTGTCAAACTCTACGCGGTTAAAAAAGAAGTTGAAACTGTATGGAACTTCATTATAATATTTGAAGTTAAATACATGAAGCTTTGTAAATGTTTAGGCTAATAATGCCCAGCAGTGGGCGTCGTGCGGCTGAGATGATGATGATGATGATGAGGCTAATAAATAGAAATGTATCGCATGAAACGTGCTTCTTTAAGCAAACTGGCCTTAAAAGGGCATAGTACCTACTACTAGCGCCGCCATTCGTTTTTTATTCATTATGATGAATTAAAGCAGATGTTTCTACAAAAAATAGCACAGTCACGAACTCAATATAGATATTTTACATTTTTGGGAGCTATTCAGGCATTGATTAAAAGTATAGGAGTAATCATAATCCGAATTATTGCTAAAAGTGGCCACTTTCCAGTGGCCAGTTCGTGACTGTTCTATTTTTTGTAGAAACGTCTTTAATTCATCATAATTAATAAAAAACGAATGGCGGCGCTAGTAGTAGCTACAGTAAGCTCCCATTTCAAGCTATACATTTACACTACGAAAACCGCCCCTATTACGAGCGACATAAGAACGGTCCAAAGGTCAAACAGTATAGCTTGATAAGGAGCTTACTGTACTGTGGCCCCTTAACGCTGATAAGCACCTTATATAGCAAAAGGTAGTGCCGTCACAACTAACCTTACAATATGTCTATATTCATGGAAGAAACGAAAATAGCGCAGGTTAAGCTGGTTATTCATAAACTATGATGTTAACCAAATTGTATGTCAATTTCTGGACAATACCCAAGATATTTCAGGAAACCTAAGATAATTTATGACTGGGACTGTACTTACCGTTATTGTCTTCGCACGCCCCTGATGTACTCATAACGGTCATTAATAACAAGCGTTGTCCCAGATATACCACAACGGGAACTGGGGCAGCCTTTGTCCAGACGGCTGGACTCTCTTCGAAGCGTCCGTGGCCTGCCGTCACCTTGCCCTGGGATACGCTCAGCAAGCCCTGCAAACGGACTATTTTGGCAGCTCCAAGATCGTCCTAAGCGGGGTTGGATGCCAGGGGAACGAGAGTAGCCTCTTCTTCTGCAATCACCAAGAATATGGTGATGTGGTTTGTCCAGGAGAGAAAGGTGAGTTATTTGTGCTGTTCTTTAAGTTAGAAGTCATTGCGAAGGGTAATTGTCAGTACTCTTGTGCTGGAGACATAGTTTGCAGTTCGCAAGTGACTCTAGTCATATGCGTCTATAGGCCACAGCGATATTTAGGTAGGTCGAGGTCGTAACGTGGGTCGACTTCAGGTGGATCGTACGGTGGGGGCGTCCGTACCGGATGGTGAGGGGGAAATTCAAATCCTCCACTCCCCCTACCTCCGCTATGGACAGGGGGCTACTAGATCGGGTGTTGGGGACTCTGTTCCCCGATCCCGGTCCGTTCCAGCCCCCCAGAATGGTCCCCCCGGATACTCCTCCGGTGGAGGTGGCTACCGCCATCCCTCCCGTGTCGAACGTGGAATTCGACACGGTGAGGGACCGGTTACGGCGCAAAAAGAAGGCGCCGGGACCGGACGGTGTCCCAAGCAGGGTTCTGGCCCTCGCCCTGGGACACCTCGAGGAGCGGTTCCGAGCGGTGCTTGACCTATGCATCGCTTCGGGCCGCTTCCCCAGTCGGTGGAAAGTAGGCAGGCTCTGGCTAATTTGGCTTCCAGGCTAAAAAAAGTAGTCGCGAGCGAGCTGTCTTAGCGAGCGAGCGCGTCAATCGTCTGTAACTGTTGTGTGTTAGTTGTCGATAGCATTTTGTTATTAGATTGGTCGTATTGTTTTGTTTAGCTGTTAATATTTTTGTAGAATAGTTTTGTTTCTGTCTTCAATTATTACATAGGTTGTTTATCGTTACAAATGAATTGGTATTCAGATTAGGTTAAGTTTATAATATTGTTGTTGTTCAATACACGGGGCGCTGCCCCGGTATTATTTTATTTGTGGGTAGGTATTCTTGTTGTCGTTGCGTTGGTTTATTTCTCGGTTGTTTGTCGCTTGTAGTTTTTAACTTTTTATTTCTATGTTGTATAATATATTCGTAATTAATTATTTGTAGTAGTATTAAGGGTTTTTTTCAGTTACTTCTTTCTTTTTTTCCTCTTTTTAAGTTTAGTCTATGTTACTTTGGTGGATTTAAGACAGTTTCGTAGTTTTAGGTTGTATTATGTTTTGTATAATGGACGGATCCATGGACGGATCCGCGATGTCGGACGCAACAGAGGCGTCTGACTCGCAGCGTTTAAAAAAACGCAAATCTAAAAATTTACGAATTCCAAATGTAGGCACGAACGGTACATTTAAGGATGTAAAGGCATCTGGCACGGAGCACTTGAATGAAAGCTCGGTGTTCAACGAGCCCAAAGGACCGGTTTTGCGATCCAGAACCTGCAGGAAGCGGACGAGTCGCTTCTTTGCGGACTCTGAACTGGAGTCGGAACAAGACACCGAGGTGGAAAGCCAGCTGGAGGCACCAAAAGTGCCAAGGGCCAGCGGCAAATGTAGTAGGGGTCGCGGAGCTTTCCACCATAGCGCTGGTCATGCTCAGTCTCGCCGGGAGAACAGAGAGGTGGAGACCGACACAGAGTCGGAATACTCCGTAGTGGAGGTTGCTGCTAATGTAGCCGCACCTGTGGGGAAAGGCAAGGGGAAGGGCAAATCCGCTCCCTCCGAGCCAACTAATGATATTCTGTGCCAAAGGGCAGAAGATAGTGCTCGGGCCATTACTGAGATGGCCGAAAAAATGCGCAAACTTAAAAGCGCGAAAGAGTTGAAGGAGGCGTTGACAACGCTTCTCGGGGTGGTCAAAACGCTGGTGGAGCGAAACACAACTGACGAGGTGCGTCGGCTGCAGGCCGATAATAAACGGCTCCGCGGCCAACTCGACGTTAGTTCCTCCGAGGTGGCTGCATTACGCAGGGCCTTCTCCGAAAGGGGCTCTAATGTGGAAGTCCCTCCGGCAGAAACGGAGGACGATGAGGAGTTGACGATGTGCCCGGATCCGAGTCAATCACGTCGTGGTGCAACTGCTGTAGGCGATAGCATTTCACGGGCAGAGTTTTTGGAGGCAATGGAGAGTTTCCAAAGTGAAATGCTGTCTCACATGAGTGGCATCTGGTCCGCCAGAATAGAGGGGCTAGAAGTGGACGGTCGCCTACGTCCAGCCAAGTCACACCGTCCTTCTCTGGCGGCTGACAAAAAGGCGGCTATGTCAAAAGCCGCATCCGCAGTGCAGTCGACCCCGACCACCCTGGCTCCTCCGGCAAATTTGCCGAAAAAGGCCAGGGAAGTAAGGATAAAGGCGCCAAATCGCTCGAAACGGGTAGAGGGAGCGGAACCCGTTGCGGGCCCATCCGGACTGGGATCATCCCAGGAAACAGGGGTTCAGGATGGATGGTCCACTGTTTCTAAGAAGGGGCGTAAAAAACCTGAGCAAACTGCGTCTCGGGTTAGCCTTACTACTGCAGCTGCGCCGAAGGTCAAAGTGCCTAAGGCACCCAAAAATCTTGCTGTGGTTGTCGCGCTCAAGCCTGAAGCAGTAGCTAAGGGTGCGACATACAGGGACGCTATTGCTAAGGCAAAGGCGTCTGTTAAGCTGGGCGACTTGGGGATTGGCCCAGGTAAATTTAGAACGGGCATAACGGGAGCTCGTATAATTGAGCTTCCGAAAGAGACTTCCCCCGCGCAAGCGGACCAGCTTGCGCTTAAGATTGGGGAAGCTCTCAGTGAAGAGGCTAAAGTGACTCGGCCCATTAAAACGGTGGACATTAGAATCGTCGGTTTGGACGACTCAGTGTCTACCGATGAAGTGCGCGAGTCACTTGCTGCCACAGCGGGATGTCCTCCCACTCAGATTAGAGTGGGAACGATTCATCCCGGGGTAAGAGGTGTCGGGGCTGCATTCGCAGCGGTTCCTGTTGAGGCAGCCAAGCGCTTATCAGAAGCGGGAAACATAGCTGTTGGATGGAGTTCTGCCTCCATCCAATTAATTGAACAACGACCCATGCGGTGCTACCGCTGTATGGGAGTAGGGCACCCTGTACAGCGTTGCCCCTCTGCTAAGGACCGCAGTCGCCTCTGTTTCCGCTGTGGTTCCGAGGGGCACACGGCCGCTGCCTGCGTTGGAGCATTACGTTGCGCAGTTTGCTCCGACGCTGGCCGCCCATCTTATCACAGAATGGGGGGTCTCTGCTGCAATCCCCCAACTGTAAGGGGGCGATTGATGCCTACGAGAACTATAGGAGGTCAGGCACCGCAGACCGCCAGAGGAGTGGAACCAATGGACACTAATAATGCCCAGTAGACTCCACTCCAATATTGTGCAGATAAACCTAAACCACTGCGCTGCGGCACAGGACTTACTGTGCCAGTCAATGGCGCAGTGGAATGTGGACCTGGCGATCATATCGGAGCCCTATTACGTTCCCTCGTCCCCTCGCTGGGCCGGGGCGACCGACGGCTCCGCAGCGATTGTGGTGCCGGCGAATAGTACGGCCTTCCCTCTAGTGCTGAGAGAAAGAGGGCCTGGTTACGTAGCAGCAAAGTGGGGAGAAGTAGTAGTAATATCTACGTACTTTTCCCCAAACCGCAGCCGGGCAGAGTTTGCCTCGTATCTGGGGACAATACACCCTCCACCAACCCATGGCCCTACTCAACCAATCCTGGTTATACGGGCCGAAACGACGGGAGATGTGCGCGGAACCTGCGTAATCGCACTCTAGCCGCGCACACTTCTTGACTCCCTACAAGTTATTTAAATCTGTCTCCTGTATGTCCCTGTGTCCTTCTCCCCATCCGGGTCGGACAACACACGTTACGCCTTCGGTGTCCACCACCAGGTCGCCGTGTGCCCACTGTTGTGGTACCGCTGGCTTCGTCTGCCGTATGTCTTCTTCTTTCTTCGGGCGGATGCCCTCTTCGCTCTTCACCTCTCCAGCCCACTCCTGATCTTATGCCACCGATGCGCGAAGTCCCGTAGCCTCAGGAAATTCGCCTCCGTCCCCACGAGATCGCGATAGTAAATCGGACCAACCTCGAGCGCCTTCACCTTATCTAGTAAGTCCCTACGCGCATCCCTATACAAATTGCACTCCCACAGGGCGTGATGCAGGTCTTCGACCTCGCACTCGCCGCAATAGCACCCACTGCTGGCCACCAACTTCATGCTAAAAAGCCTACCATTGAAACAGCCATGCCCCGATAACAGCTGTGAGACTTCGTAGTCCGGTTCGACCCAGGTAAACCTGAGTCGATCCGCCACATCCGGGAAGAAGCCATATGTCTCCCTCCCCTTGTCTGATGCGTCCCAGCGTTCCTGCCATGTGCGTAGCACTGACTCGGATGTTGTGAGTTTCACCCTGCGCATCTCCTCCTTGGAACTCCCGGACTCGCGCGCCCTACCTAGTCTGCCCGCCCGGATTACCTCGAGGTCGGCCGGTAGAACACCGGCCAACACCGGTAAGGCGGCAGAGCTGGTCGAGCGATACGCCTTGGTCAGAAGGATCAAAGCGGGTCTCTGGGTGCGCTGAAGCGCAGATCGCACAACGTGGAGGGACCCACGTTCAAACCAACACGCAGCGGCGTAGGTGACTGTGGCAACATACGTCCCCCTGTACAGTACCTTAAGGGCACGGTACCTGATACCCCAGGATGTAGCCGACACCCTCGACATTTTGCCGAAGCAATTTGCCGCCCTCTCCCCAATCGAACTCGCATGTTGCGAGAACGATAGAGTCGTGTCGACCACCACTCCTAACACCGTAGTCGACGCGACGCTCCTGATTGAGGTCCCACCGAACCTGATGACGGGTGGCCTCTGGAATTTTCCCCTGATCGTCATAGTTGCAGACTTGGCAGGAGAAAATTCCAGTCGATTACGGGCCCCCCAGTCACCGACGAGCTGCAAAACCATAGAGGCCGAAGCCTCTATGCCCGCCCGGGAATTTGACTCAATCAGGAGCGTCACATCGTCGGCATAGCCTACGATGCTAACCCCCCCCGGGAGTGGTAGCCGAAACAAGTCGTCCATCAGTATGTTCCACAACGTGGGTCCCAGCACTGAACCTTGCGGGCAACCCATTGTTGCCGCCTTCGACACTCGCCGGCTGCCGACGAACATGCTCACGGAGCGTCCCGTGAAGTAGTCCACCAACATTCTAAAGATGTTTGGCGGACAACCCCCCCGTTTCGCCTTGAGCAAGATCATCGGCCACCATGCATTGTCGAAGGCTCCAGAGATATCCAAAAATATCGCCTGACAATACTTCGACGAGCTCTCTCGCGCTGCCCTAAAGATGGTGTCAAGGGCAGAGACCGTCGACCGGCCTCGAGTGAACCCGTGCTGGCAGTCCGACAGCGCTTGGGTGATTTGCGGGGCGCACCTTAGGATTAAGCGCTCCAAAATTTTGCCAAGGATAGAGAGCAAAGTGATTGGCCGGTAAGCTTTCGGATCGGTAAGAGGCTTGCCATTCCCTTTCGGGATGACAATCAACTTACCGACCTTCCAGACGTCCGGGAAGCAGCCCTCCAGAACGCATCGCCTATACATCTCAGAGAGCTCCGCGGACGCAGCCCTCCAAGTGTGCTTGATGATGTTAGCACTTAACCCATCGATTCCCGGTGCCGTGTTAGGCAGAGCCTTCACTATGTCTCCCACAACTGAATCACTTGGAGGAGGCGCATCCTCTCCTGGAGGTGACATGGAGGCCATTAGACGCACTTGCCTGTGGTGAACAGTGTCCCTGGAAAGATGGTCGTCCGGACAAAGAGCGTGCATTAGGCTGTGCATGGCCTCGTCCACGCTTCCAGCATAGCCTTGGGCAAAACTAGTGCCATTGATTACGTTAAGGGGAGGTCTATGCCTCCCACTCGCGACTCGGTAGGCCTGTCCCCAAGGGTCCAGGTTTCCGGAATTAGCGATCTTTTGAAAATGCAAAAGTTGCGCTTCTTCCATGGCCCCCCTATATTTTCGCCTATGCGCATAGAACCGGTCCCTGGCCTCGGCCTCGACGGGCCCCCCGGCTCGGCGAGTCGACTGCCAGGTCCGACGCAAAAGGTTGTTGCGCCTACGCAGCTCATCGAGAGATGGGGTCCACCACTCGTGCCCGAGCGACTTCGTACGCACGACACCCAGGGTCTGCTTCGCGGTGCTCCCTACCATATCGGTGAACTGAGCACAGACTTCCTGAGCGGACCGGTTCCACCTTATTTTGCCTACCCGTCCCTGGATCCGACGCTCAAAGAGGGTCCAATTAACCCCACGGTCACGAAGCTTCATCGGCTCCTGCCCCTGCGGCTCAGCGCGAGGAGTGGGTCGACTTGCCACCTCAAAGATGATGAGTCGGTGGTCGCTTTCTATTCTGTCTGGCAGCACTCGCCATCCCATCACTGGGATGCCTCTTGTCGTTAGTGTGAGGTCGATGTTGGACGCCCCATTCGCCGTAGCAAATGTAGGTGGTTCGCCTTCGGCATTAACCAACCTGAGTGATCGAGCCAGGATAAACGCTTCCATGCGCTCACGACGAAGCGTGACGTCTGGCCCACGCCCGACATACTGCCGCGGTTGGCAGTACCACATCGGCGAGTGCGCGTTGGAGTCAACCCCTATGATCACTCTCTTCCCACGAAGGGAATCGAGGACAACGCCGAGATGTTGAAGGTGAAAGTCTATGTCATCGCTGTACTGAAAGTACGCGGACACCATGTAAAAACCTTCTTCGTCGCAAAGTACATGACACACTGCACAGTGTGTGGTCGACAGATGTTCTAAGAAGGCACATGGGAGGTCCATGCGGCGAACATAGATACTTGCCTTGGCGTTCGTACCGCTGTGCAGAAATCTGCTAGCGATAGCGTCTCTCTGGGCACTAGGATAATGTTCTTGAGCGAGAACGACGTCTAGCCCCAGGTCGTCTGCTACCAGGGGAAGCTCATTCGTAGCAAGTCGCGCCCCCGCCAGATTTATTTGGCCGACTGTAATTTTGTAAGACGAAGCCATATTAATAGGATGTAGTCTCCACCATTCGCCGCTCTGCGTGTACACGCGCCGGACAGTCGCGTGCACCTGTCTCATGGGTTTCTGCGCCCTTCTGACCGAATCGATGACAGGTCGCGCATCTAGGCTGCTCCAGTTTACACTCCTCAGCCTTGTGCCCCAGCACACCACACTTATTACAAGTTGTCGATTCTTGGCGGCACCGCTTCTCGTTGTGTCCGTAGAGGTAGCATTTGCTGCACCATACAGCCGTGGTAAAGTCCTCGACCCTACACGACTCCCATCCAATGTACAGTCGGCCTTTGTTAACAAGGGCCCTCCGTAGCTCTGACGAACATGCGATAACAATCGCCGACTGAGATGAGCCGAGACGTCCCTTCCTAAAGGCTAGCCTACAGCTATTCAGTACCTTGTCGCTTGTCCAGGTGGTGTCGTCGGCGAAGTTTTGCTCGTAAATCTGCTGCATCGTTTCTTTAAATGGTGGCTCCTTGCCGTCTAGGTCGCGAATGACGACCAAAGGCTGCCTACCTTTGACTTCAGTGGCCTTGATAGTCGATGGGAGGGCCGCTTTTAGTTTGTTTAGATCTTCCGGTGTGCGGGTCTGAATGACCACGCCCGCATTCCCCACACGTCTAACCCTGTCTACCCTGATGTTCAACTTGGCGGGGGCGATAGAGGATGTTCACGCTCGAGGAAGAGCGAGTGGCGGCACTGCATTCTAGGGCCGTACTCTTAAAATCGAACTTACGATATATCGGCGCTTCATCGTGTCATTTGCTCCTCTAACTCGCATGTTTTGTTTCGCTTCTGTCGCTCGACGGAACGACCGAACGAACGATTGACATAAGCGAGCGTCATAACCCTACTCTTAAAATCGAAGGTTCGTCTATTTAGTGACAACGTTGATACATTTGACAGACGAACATTCGCAAAATTTTCGAACATTTCAACGACACCTATTGAGGTATCGTTGAAATTATCGTAAATCCAAAAGGGCAGCGTAATTTATTCAATGTTGAATTTCACTCCTATCATTAAAATATCTCTGTCTCTATTGGAATTTTTGCAATTATTGTTCATAATATTTAGGCTTTACGGTAATAATAAGTAAGTACTCAAATAGCACTAATTATTTAATAAATTAATAATTTCTAATTAATTATGGATTTTTTAATTTTATTGATTTAAATGCTTTAAAATAAGAAAATGAAGAGAATACTGCAAGTACAGTCCGAAGTTTTTTCTAATATTTTTAAATATAATGCGTAATTTCTCGAAAGTATCTTTAAATGTTATCTTTTATAAAGAAAAAAAGCTTTTATTTATTAAAAGCGTTGAAGCCATTTTAATGGTATGTATTTTGCTTTCAGACTTTCGTTATATAATTAAACTAGCTGTTGCCCGCGGCTTTGCTCGCGTGGAAGGTGATTATATTTACAGATTTAAAAACTGTATAAATATGTATGAATAATTTATTCATGTTTTTAAACGTATTTATTTATTATTAATAAATAGTCCATTAAATAAGGACTTTCATACAAACTTTCAACACTTATTTTACCCCCTTAGGAGAAAAATTTACATAAATGCTGATATACGCTGATATAAACGTTGTATATAAATACAACATTCACATCTTTTTTGTCATTAGACAATCTATATACTTATACCTATAAAAGGAGATGTTCCCATCTATAGACGCACGCACAGCCGTAACCGCTAATGGTAGAAACGTGAAATTTGGACAGTGGTTTTAATTCAAAATGCGGACGCACACTAAGAAAAATACCCTGAAGGGATGAAAAAGGGGTTGCATGTTTGTATGGAAAAATATTTAAATTAGCAACGATTTTGATAAAACTTGAGATTCATGCTCTTAAAAATATTTCATTGAACACGTGTTTCATGGTTTATTGGAATTACCCCTATTTTGCAAAATAGGGGTTGAAAGTTTCTATGAAAAATATTTAAAATCTGCTCCAATTTCCATGAAATTTATTATTCGGGCTTAAATAGGCTACAAAATTATTTTTCCTACGGGAAAATTTAAATTCCCACGGGAAAACAATAATAACGCGGGCGAAGCCGCGAGCGAAAGCTAGTACTTTATAGGCACGCGCCGCCCGCGGGACCCCGGCCGGTACCGCCGAAACCGCATTGTCCGCAACGTCCCTACATTTTAAATCTGTAATATCTTCGAAAATATTGATTTATATTACATGCTGTAAAGGGCCAAATTGATCTATATTAAATGCACATTGTATATAAGGTACTTAATTGGATAAGGATTAATACTGTATTGCTTAAAATCGCTTCGTAAATAAGCCATTATTTCTCGTAAAAAGTAAAGGATAAAAAAGGGTTATTGTGGGTTATCCCTAAGAGATAGATATATACCATCGCGGACTTTTTTGTAGACCTATTTAAGGTGTACAATACTGTAGTAAATTATTTTGATTTATCTCGTAGAGTTCAGCCAGCGTTTGCAATCTAAGCACAAAAAAAAGTGTTTATTTACGACATCATATTAGAAACCTCTAAAATTATCAGGGTTTCTCTACTATACTATGCATGTATTATACATATAAGCCTTCCTCTTGAATCACTCTATCTATTAAAACAAACTGTATCAAAATCCGTTGCGTAGTTTTAAAGATCTAAGCATTTATATTATGTAGTGATGGATCCGACGACGACAACGATAACGCCAACGATAGCGAGTTTAGAGTAGGGCTAATCCGATATTATCGTTGTCGATTTTAAGAGTACGGCCCCTAGTCTGTGCAGTGACAGCTTTTTTGGCGGCCGGCCGCATGTGATATGTCAGTTGAGTCGAGTCAAAATGTCATGACATTGAATTAGGTTAGGATGATGTCCGGGCATCCATAAAATATAATACACAATAATTAAGCATTATAGTGATTTGCGCGGCGCACCTAATATCGGGGTGCGAAAGCCCGCTTTGTGTTGTGCAAAAGAGTGCCCGCTTTGTGTTCTAATCGCGTGTGTGAGTCGTGGTGGCCTAATAGGCCTTTGTAGTGCTCCGGTCTCCACCGGTGGATCCACTGCAGAACTTCAGGAGCCGCGACTTCCTTCGAGCTAGCTCAGGAAGTCCACCGGCTACGGAGGAGACGGACGGAGACAATTGGAACCAAGGTAAGTAATACCAATTTTCCAAGAGCTGGTATTCGGAGAATAAAATTCAGCAATACAAGTCGGTGAAACGCCGACGTGGTGGAGTCTACTTGGGGCACCACCAGAGGACTTAACCGCAAGCTTCAGTTCATCCGAAGTCTTTAGCTCCGATCCTTCGCCAGGGTACAGCGCCAGCACCGGTCCGCCAGATGCCCTCGGCCTCAGCATGTCCGCGTAAGAGGTAGGGACACCCGTGGGGGCTACCTTCGCCGTCGACGTCGCCGCACTTGTGATCCTCGACGTCTCCTCCCGGGCAGTTAGGGCCTCAGCTTCCGCCTTGGCGGCACGATGTCGGTCGCGCTGCCAGGCGTCCTCCCTCTCCGAGACCGTTGTGCGTAAGGACACAATCTCCGCCCGTTGCTGCTGTGACTGGATGGCTAAGTGACTAACAACCTCCATTATTTGAGCCAAACTGGCGTTGACAGCCACCAGGTCCGCCTTGTTCATTTTGGACGAGGCCCCAGCGATGGTCGTAATGGTGCGGGTGGCGGCACTGGCCCTCGATAATAGCTGGCGGGCACTCGCTCGGTGTAGCTCATCGCTGGTCTCGTCTTCGTCGTCGTCGGTCGTGTACGGGGTTCCATATTCGGTTACCGGCGTGGCCACCTCAAGTCTAGTAACGGGTGGCGGGTTCTTAGTCGTAGTTGTCAGACGTGCGGGGCGCCGCTTGGCAGCGCCGACAACCGTCCATTCGTCCGGAGAGAGGACACGTTTGGCCTTCGACTGGGTCGCAGTTGCTGGTGGCGCGGGAGTAGGGGCGACAGCTGGAGCACGTGGAACGGCCGCGGACGGGGCGGGAAACAAATTCGACCGGGGGGTAACGGGGGTGTTGACGGGCGGTGGCGGCGAAGTACCTGGCGAGTGAGAGTGGATAACAGCCGCGTATGCGGCCTCCGCGGCATCCAGGACCTCCCTTGGAGGCGACAGCAGCTGAAATGGCGGCGTCGTCATCACCGGCTCGTCAGACGGCGCTACCATCATACGACGAGGTGGGGTCCTTTGCAACGACGAACGCGGTCGAAACAACTCCTCCTCGTGGCTTGATCCTGAGCGGGGGGGCGCCCCCCCTCGGGGTCGCTCATTTTACGGCCGCAAACAAGTCACACAATAAATAATAAATCACAGAAAAATATAAAATAAATTAAACAAAGTTTACTAGTCTGTACACAGGGGGATAGTCACAACAAAAGAAAAATCCAGGAGGCAAAATAAACAAATGCCAAAAGTTAAAATTGTCCAAGTGTACTCCCTGAATCGGAACGCGGGGCCGTTCCAATATGGCGCCGATCAAGTGACAGCTGTCAGCGTCAACGTCAAACGTCACGCGTCAGCCGTCCGCGCCAACCTCACACCGCTCGCAAAATGGCGGCGCGCACGCACAATGGCGGCGCAACCACGCGGGCGAAAAACGGTTTTTTCGCAATTACACTGCAATCCGTGTACACTTAGTAAAGATTTTTGCACCACCGTGTCACTATCACTCCACGTCAACTTTTAATAGCGGTCTAAGCTCCGACAAGCAAGTAATCACTTAATAATAACCGAAAAACACCGTGTCACTATCACCACACAAAGAACTAGCTTAAAAACTAGCTAAAACTATATTATGCGTCTATTTCGCGATAATCGCACACAATACAGGTATTGGCACAAGAAAAACAAAGGAAAAAGAGACAGAAAACACTGTCGCTAATAAAACAGCGGCGCGGGCACACGCGGAGCGCAGTAGGCACGTCCGTCGCGTTCGGCGGCTCGCACCGAAGTATCACCGTATCTGGGGACAGTGGAAGGAGTCGTAAGAAGGGCGGCCCCACTTAAGGTGTTGTTGGCGGGGGACTTGAACGGGAAATCGCGTTCATGGGGATCCCGCTCTACAGACGCTAAGGGTGGTGAACTCGAGTCTTGGGTTTTTAACCTTGGACTTGAAATCCTCAACAGAGGTACCACCTCAACGTGCGTGCGGTGGCAAGGCACGTCAGTAGTTGACGTTGCTTTTGCCACCCCTCACCTGGCCGCCCAGATAAGGGACTGGCAGGTGGAGACGGAAGTAGAATCGATGTCTGATCACAGATACATCAGATATTCGATTTCCACGGTGTATCCAGGGGTTAACCCGAATTTAACCAGTTTCCCGCCATTTCCACGCTGGGCGCTTACTCAACTGCGCCCGGAACTGGCAGTAGAGGCGGCGGAGGTCCGCGAGTGGGCGGATATACCTTCCCGACTAGCGGGAGACGTCGATGGCATGGCGGAGCATTTTGCTGAGGACCTACGAGTAATTTGTAATGCCGCCATGCCAAAAGCGCGGCCCTGCCCAAGGAGGGAGCAGGTGTACTGGTGGTCGCAAGAGATAGCAAACTTGCGTACCACCAGTATGCGCGCCAGGCGTGCTTATTTGCGTTGCAGAAGGCGCGCCAGTACCACGCCCGATGAGGAGAACACACTTCGTCGGGCGTACAGGGAGGCAAATGAAGCTCTGCGAAAGGAGATCCATAGAGCAAAAACAGAGGCCTGGGAGCGTTTCATAGCGCTCCTTGATGACGATCCATGGGGAAGACCATATACGGTTGTCTGGGGGAAATTCAAATCCGGCGTTCCCCGAATAGCTAGCATGGATCCGGGACTCGTGCAAAGAATACTGGGATCGCTTTTTCCAGATCCCGGTTCCTTCGAGCCCCCGAGAATGGTTCCCCAAAATGTCTCCCTGGAAGTCCAGCCCGACGGCCCTCCCGTGACTGATATCGAGTTCAGCGCGGTGATGGAGCGGTTCCGGCGCAAAAGCAAGAAAGCGCCGGGGCCGGATGGGGTCCCTGCCAAAGTACTATGCATGGCACTGGGACCCCTGGAAGAGCGGTTCCGAGCGGTGCTTGATACATGCATCACTACGGGCCGCTTCCCCAGAAGCTGGAAGTCAGGGCGGCTCTGCCTCCTACGAAAGGAGGGCCGTCCGCCTGATTCACCATCGGGCTACCGGCCAGTGGTGCTGCTCAACGAATCGGGAAAGTTTTTTTAAAGAATTCTCACTTCCCGGATCGTTGAGCATCTAGAGGATGGGGGACCGGACCTGGCAGATTGCCAGTACGGTTTCCGCACCGGCCGGTCTACTGTGGACGCAATAGCTCACCTCAAGAGGTGGACTGAGGGGGCTACAGCACAAGGAGAGGTCGTAGTTGCGGTGTCATTGGACATCCGCAACGCATTCAATAGCCTCCCCCATGAGTGCATAGAGGAGGCGCTAAAATTCCACCGAGTGTCCCTCTACCTCCGCACTATAGTACGGGACTACCTCCAGGAGAGGAAAATCCTGTACGAAGGCGCGGACGGAAGCGTCCACAGTTGGAGGTGGTGGCTCGCTCCACGGCTGTGCGCCACCGCAGCAGCACTAGGGCGGGTCCTTCCGAATTTGGGAGGACCAAATTCGGCATGCCGTCGACTGTACCACGGGGTGGTACGGTCGATGGCTCTTTATGGAGCCCCGATTTCGGCGGAGTGCCTCTCCCCCCGTACGGAGACCCTCTTATGGAGACCACAGAGGGTCATCGCGACCCGGGCCGTGCGAGCCTACCGCACGGTCAGTCACGGGGCGGCTTGCGTTTTGGCAGGCACGCTACCGTGGGGTGTCGACACACGCGTCCTTGCGGAGGTACACAGACATCGGGTCGCAGCTAGAAATCGGGGGGAACGACTCGTCAGAGAACAAGTGCGACGGCTTCGCACAGAGGCACAGAGGGAGGCTCTGTGTCGATGGAAGGAGGCACTCGCCTTCCCAGCTGCCGGCCACCGGACGATTGATGCGATTCGTCCGGTGTTGGAGGAGTGGGTTGGGCGCCGGCATGGCAGCCTCTCTTACCGCATGGTGCAGGTACTGACCGGACATGGATGCTTCGGCCACTACCTGCATAAGGTCGCTCGTCGGGAGGAAACGCCGCAGTGTCACCACTGCGACGCTCCCGATGATACGGTCGAGCACACGGTACTGGAATGCTCGGCCTGGCGATCCCAACGTAACGAGCTACGCGTGGCGTTGGGCGGCGGTGACCTCTCGCTGCCAGTCATTGTTAGTAAGATGCTGGCTAGTGAGAGGGAATGAAAGGCTGTCGCCTCCTTCTGCGAGAATGTTATGACGCAGAAGGAGGAAGCGGAGAGGGAGCGGGAATGTAACCCAAATGCTGCTCCTCTCCGACGTAGACGGTTGGGCGGTAGAAGGCGGGCTTTCGCAGCCCACCTCCCATGACCGCCCTTGGTGTGGCCTGCGCGCTAGGGTGGCTCCTGATGCGCGTGATTATAGGCCCCCCCCGTCTGGGTATTACCCCCATGTTCGGGGTAATAACCCCACAGGCGTAAAGACCCGGCCCGTAGCTGGCTGGGCTGTCCCGGGGTGGTTCGGAGAATTGGGGTTACCCAGACCCCGGATCACCCAACTATGGACAAGAAGAACATCGAGGTTGGTTTAGTGGGTATGCCCCGCAATGAGCTGGGCGAGTCCCACACACGCCTGTCGACTAGCCATCGGCAGGTACGGTGCGCAACAGCATTCATCCTACTTATCGACGAAGAAACATGTCCTCATCATACTTATCGATTTTAGTAAGGCATTCGACACATTACAACATGATACTCTGATACGTAAATTAGATGATACCGGGGTTAGGGGCCCGATTCTTGACTGCTGTAAAAGTTATTTGGCTAAAAGGTCTTATAAGGTACAAGTTGGTAAATCGTATAGTGATGTGGTGTTGGTGACGGAAGGGACAGCACAAGGGTCGGTTCTAGGGCCACTTCATTATTTGTCCTACGTTAATGATATGAACAACGGCATACATGATTGTAGTATCTATCAATTTGCTGATGATACCTGCCTGGTTTCTGCAGATAGGGATCCTAAAATAGCGGAAACTAAACTTCAGTGTGACTTTGACTTTGTGTGCCGGTGGTCTCATGATATGGGATTGGTTTCAAATGCTGAGAAAACCAAATTGATGCACGTGCATTCTAGTCAATCAAGACATCTATCCACGGTGACAATAATAGGTCATAGTCATAACTGCCTTCATTTAAATGCACCTATCAATTCATGTGCCTGTCCGGCAATACAAGAAGTGACAACACAAAAATACTTGGGGCTCATACTTGATAACCGTTTTAATTTTGATGAGCACATAAACTTAGTTTGTCAGAAGCTGCGAGCTATATTAGCCAAGTTTTATATTATTAAAAACAGGGTAACTTACAAAGTGAGACGAACAATGTATGTAGCCTTAGCGGAGAGTATCATTACGTATGGCCTAAGTACATATGGACGTACTTTTAAATCATACCTTGATAACATTTACAGGTTACAAGTACGACTTCTGAAAATTATTGTACCATATAATGTTAAAATTAATATTAAGAACGATCTCGAGTTATTCCAATATTGTGATATTTTACCAATTCATTTTAATTATAAATACCATATCTTAAAAGAGCAATTTTTTAGGACAGATATACAAAATTATATTACACATGATAATGTTTTAACGCGACAAATAATAAAAAGATTATTACAGAAACCTAGCACGAATAACTTTTATGGCAAGAGAACCTCGCAATATATTATTCCACATCTTATCAATCAAATGCCAATTGAGTTAAGGGATAATATTACTGAAAAAACAGTAGCTCCGTTAATTAAAAAACATATGTTTGAAAATTATAGGCGTACCTTCCTTGCGGAGCATCCTGTAGTGTGATGTCGTAACCGGATGTCTGGATGAAGTGAGCGATGCAGCGGGAATATTACTCGCAGACATTGACACCTTACTGTTGTACCGATAACAGGTTACTAAAGTAATGTATGCGTTCGATTTATAAGTACTTATATTTTAATACGACTTCCGATTTAAGTATTTATATCTCGTCCTTTCTACTGAAATCAATGGAGAAACTCATCGACAGGTACATTCGGGACAGACCGCTTAGAAAACGGCCATTACAGGGTATGCAATGTGCTTACCAAGCAGGAAAATCAACCGAGACTGCTTTACACTATGTGATCAGCAGGATTGAAAAGGCACTGGATTCAAAGGAGGTGTGCATAGGCGCCTTTCTTGATGTGGAAGGCGCCTTTGATAAGACTACATTTGATTCCATTAGCAGAGCGGCGAGACTACATGGCATCAATGACACCATAATAAGATGGATTAATTGCATGCTAGAGAGCAGAGTCATATCTGCAAGCGTATTAGGCGATACAATGAGCGTCACAACCACCAAGGGATGCCCACAGGGAGGAGTCCTGTCTCCTACACTTTGGTGTCTTGTGATAGATCCGTTGATCGAGGAACTGAACAAAGGACCACTGACCACAGTAGGTTATGCTGATGACATAGTCATCTTGGCTAACGGTAAGGTGCCAAATGTAGTAGCAAGCCTGATGCAGGGGGCACTACAAAGGGTTGAGCACTGGTGCAGAGAGACACATCTTAGCATCAATCCCAAAAATACAGTGATCATACCGTTCACAAAAAAGAGGAAGCTCAACAACATGAGAAATCTAAAACTATACGGCTCTGAGATACCATACTCCACAAAGGTAAAATATCTAGGAGTTACCCTGGATAAAGAACTAACGTGGAAGGAACATGTAGACCTCACTATTGAAAAATCCGGAAGGATACTCAATATGTGCCGGTCTACCTTCGGTAAAACCTGGGGTCTCAAACCTAAGATACTCTACTGGATTTACAAAATAATGATACTGCCAGTCATAACATATGGCAGTATTGTCTGGTGGCCAAGAACGAAACTAGTCACATGCAGGGAACTACTAGGTAGATTCCAAAGGCTGGCTTGTATGGCCATTACGGGGGCTTTCAAAACTACCCCTACAGCGGCCTTGGAGAGATTTTTAAATCTCGAACCACTCCACAATGCTGTACAAAGAGAAGCCATGAGGGCACTCTACAGGCTCAGAACTTTGTGAATGTGGAATGCGAACCAGCCACCCACAAAACACACGGCATTCGCGTTTGAAGGAGGCAATCTGCTGCTGAGCATGATCAGCGACAGAATGTTGCCTCAATATATTTTCAGACGACTTTTTGAGGTACACATTCCAACAAGGGAGGAATGGGATAAGGGGCTGGCACCCCCTCAGGGGAACAGCATGATCTGGTATACAGATGGATCAAAAATGAAATCTGGTACAGGGGCAGGAATACACTGCAACAAAACTGATATATCGATCAGCATGGGTAAGCTGGCAACTGTGTTTCAAGCTGAAACATGTGCTATCCTAGCCTGTGTACAGGAGAATCTAGACAAGGGTCGCAATGGCCTAAACATCTACATTCTCAGTGACAGCCAAGCGACTCTCAAAGCGCTCCTGTCATACAAAGTGGAATCCAAACTAGTGCTGAATACAATCGAAGCACTGAACAAATTGGGTAAAACCAATACAGTACGTCTAGTTTGGATACCAGGTCACAAGGGTTTCACCGGAAACGAGAAAGCTGACTACCTGGCAAGAAAGGGATCGGAAACACAATTGGTAGGACCGGAACCATTTGTCGGGATCACTCCAAAAATAGTCAGAACGGGTATAAGAACTCAACTGCAAATGAGGCACCAAAGAGAATGGGCCAATCAAAAAGGAATGAACCACGCCAAGCTCTTTATGGGTATGGACAATTGGCTCAAATTTACACTGAGCTCAAGCAGATCCCAGATTCGCCTACTGTTGGGTGCTCTAACCGGACACTTCGGCACTAGGATCATGCTAACCAGGATGGGACACGCCAGTTCCAAAATCTGTAGGGCCTGCAAGGAGGGAGAGGAGAGCATGGTGCACCTGCTGTGCCACTGTGACGCCCTAGCTTGCAGGAGACTAAGGCTGACGGGAATTGGATACCCAAAACCGGAGGACTACAGGGCCATACCACCGAAGGACATCGTTGAGCTCATGGGCACGATAGACTGGACCGTTGGTGGCGATGGCATTACGGACTAAGCTTTACGGCAAGGGGTAGCACAAAAGATCCATGGTGGGTCGAAGTGCGAAGGCTCAATAATTGGGCCACCCCCACCCGAAGATAAGATAAGATAAGTATTTATATTTTAATACGACTTCCAGAGTGGAAGTGTTAATATCGGGACAAACCCTTCCAGGGTTTTACGATATTATTATGCTTATAATGTAAACAATAAGAAATGGATACCAAATAAAAAAAATAAAAAAAGGAAGGAGAGCCGCCCCGCGGATTCCCCGACTGGGTATCGGCCGGTGGTGCTGCTCGATGAAGCCGGGAAGTTTTTCGAGAAGATTCTCGCTTCCCGCATCATCGAGCACCTAGAGGACCGGGGGCCGGACTTGGCTAACAACCAGTTCGGCTTCCGCACCGGCCGGTCCACGATGGACGCAGTGGCCCTCCTCAAGGGGTGGACTGAGGGGGCCACAGCTCGTGGGGAGACTGTCGTTGCGGTGTCTCTTGACATCCGCAACGCCTTCAACAGCCTTCCCCATGAGTGCATAAAGGAGGCACTCCGTTTCCACCGGGTACCTCCGTACCTCCGCGCCCTCGTGGAGAGCTACCTTGAAGGCAGGTCAGTTCTCTACGAGGGGCCGGACGGTCGCGTCCATACGTGGGCAATGGCGGCAGGTGTACCCCAGGGATCCGTACTAGGTCCTCTACTGTGGAACCTGGGGTACAATTGGGTCCTGCGAGGCGGCCTCCTGCCACGAACGGAGGTCATCTGCTTTGCCGACGATACGCTCGTCGCGGCAAGAGCCAAAACGGGGGAGGAGGCGGCCCACCTTGCGTCGGTCTGCACCTCTTTTGTAGTCCGACGCATCCGCCTCCTGGGCTTGGCCGTGGCCCTTGATAAAACGAGGGCCATGAGTTTCCACGCCCCCCGTCGCAGGATCCCACCGAGGCTCCGAGTCCGAGTGGAGGGGGTCCGTATACCGGTCGAGGCGCACCTCAAGTACCTCGGCCTTGTTCTGGACCCCCGATGGAGTTTCGAGGAGCACTTCAAGCTCCTCACTCCACGGCTGTGTGCCGCCGCAGCCGCACTCGGACGGGTCCTCCCTAATGTAGGAGGGCCAGGATCGGCGTGCCGTCGACTGTATCACGGGGTGATACGATCGATGGCACTCTACGGAGCCCCGGTGTGGGCGGAGTGCCTTTCCCCCCGAACGGTGGCCCTCTTGCGACGTCCGCAGAGGGTCATAGCAACCCGGGCCGTGCGAGCTTATCGCATGGTCAGCCACGGCGCGGCCTGCGTTCTTGCGGGCCAAACGCCGTGGGATGTCGATGCACGCGTCCATGCGGAGGTGTATCGACATCGGGTTTCTGTCAGAGAACGGGGGGGACGATCCGCTCCTGAAGAAGTGGAGCGGGTTCGTACCCAGGCGCAGAGGGAGGCTCTGCGTCGATGGGGTGAGGCGCTCGCCTTCCCAGCTGCCGGCCACCGGACGATAGAAGCGATACGTCCGGTGTTGGAGGAGTGGGTAGGGTGCCGGCAGGGCAGTCTCTCGTTCCGCATGGTGCAGGTACTGACCGGACATGGTTGTTTTGGCCACTACCTGCACCGGGTCGCGCGTCGGGAGGAAACGCCGCAGTGTCATCACTGCGACGCTCCCGACGACACTGCCGAGCACACCCTGTTGGTGTGCCCGGCCTGGCGACGCCAGCGCAGCGAACTCATCGCTGCGCTGGGTAACGGAAATCTCTCGCTGACGAGCATGGTCGTGGCCATGCTCCGCGGCGAGGCGGAATGGGGGGCTGTCACCTCCTTCTGCGAGGACGTCATCTTGCAGAAAGAGGCCGCGGAGAGGGAGCGGGAGAATGATCCTCAAGCCGCTCCCATCCGCCGCAGACGGACAGGCAGGCGAAGGCGGGCATTCGCACAAGCGATGCCCGCCTAATGACCCTGCCGTGGAGGCCTGCGTGCACGGTGGGCCCCGTGCACGTCGCCGCAAGGCCCTCCGTCTGGGGATTGCCCTAGTGTTCTCGGGCAATCCCCCCTTGGCGATAGCCCGGGCGCGTAGGTAGTGGTAGTCGCAATGTGGACCCTACCACGCGCGCCCATAAGGGCAGGGAGAACACCGGGGGGTTTAGTGGGTAGGTCCGGCTCTCTGCCGGGAGAGCCCCACACACGCTCGTCGTCTAGCCAACGGCGAGTACGGTGCGGTCACGCATTCCCCTCGAAAAAAAAAAAGGTGGGTCGCACGGTTGTGGCTAGGCAACACGCCATATAGAATGTACGGGGTTCTGAATTATGACCTTTCGCGACCAAGTCAACCTACATGTGAGGTGTCGGTCAGTCAGTCAGAGTTTCTTCCGCCAGGCTTGGGTACGGGTGTCATGCGTTAGTCGCCCCTTGCCCGGGCATCTTCTTGAGCGGCCGCTAACTGGTATTCGTACCTCTTCGCTACTCCCCTGTGCGACGACTCCGGGATCGAGGTACAGCCCTCCGCGGTTGAGCACACTGAGCGGTTGGGTCTTACCCCAGACTCAGTGGACACCGGAGCGCAGGCCGCGGCTTACACTGCGTCCAGAGAAGCGGTGGGGGGAGGAGGGTGCCGTTGGTCTTCGTTATGGTGGTGGTGTCTAGTCCGGTGGTAGTGTCGCTAAAGCGAGTCACGCCCGCAAGGAATGGGGTTCCGCGGCAGACCACAAGCCTGGTCTGGCGAGTGGCGAGATTCTGGCGCTCTCCACCAACCCGTTCTGGACCACCTTGGTGGGAGATTTAAACCCATCTTCATGTGGAAAAGTTATACCCACAGAACATATTACAACTAGGTTGATAATGAGTTTCCCATTAATGCAGGAGCATACACTGTAGTGACGCGAGGACGCACGAAACGTTACATATATTCGGTTCTGCTGGGTCAAAACTCACGCCAGCATCTGGGGAAACGAGCTTGCTGACAGGCAGCGAAATCCCATAAGAGTCCGAATTACTGCCATTTTCCCATCTCCTACGTCCGAAATCAGGCAAAAACGCACTTCAAGAAAAATGGCAAATGCGGTATGAATTTACAGAGCAGGGTCATCACACGCGCACACTGTTCGCTTCCCTCTCATCAATCAGCACCTTCCGCACTTACATTCCTACCTCATTCCATCTCACACAGTTCCTAACTGGTCACGGTTCCCATCTCTCATATCTACACCGCTTTCACATCGCACCATCCGATTGTTGTCCATGCGACCTATCATCTTCACAGATGCCCACTCACCTCCTCCAAGACTGTCCTATATTTTCTATGCAACGCCACAATCACACGTCCTTTTGCCATCTTCACAATGCCCCCCCCCCCCCCCTTCTCTATCTCTGACCTCCTTTTGAAGCCTCACTGTCTCCGCTCCCTCGCCAAATTCATCACTCATATTTATTCTCAACTCCACCACCACAACACCCTACTAATTATTCCTGTTACTCCACCTAATGAACCACAAGTATCCCACTGAATCTAGCCTTATCTATTATATCTTACTAGCCATATCTCCAATTCCACGTATTGCGCTACTCTAGGACAGAACCTATCTCTCTCTCCCAGTAAATCATGGTTGACAGCGTATACCGGTCGCGCTGTCACTATCTCTGGCACAATAGTCATATAACATTATAACAAAGTAGATACCATAATAATTTGATCACATGCTCCAATGTATTACACAAATAAAAAAAAATATGTTACATGTCAAAGCAACCCGTATAGAATCACTCGTACGTTCGTTTGTAATTTTTTTTTGTTTTGTCCATGAAATTCTCACATGTTGAGAATTTCATGGACAAAACAAAAAATTTGACAAGATGACGCAAAGGACGAATCATTCTAAAAAGCTTCCCTTAAAACTCCTATTCTGTGTGTACTCGTCACTCAGGATACGTCGCAGCAGTCACCTGTACGAATCAACTGGCAGACCTGGTATTAGACACGACTGCGATTGAAAGAACAGCTCATCTTCAAGACGTCCCTATGTATCAGCTTCAATGTGCTATGGAGGAGAACTGCCTAAGCAGGACAGCTTACGAGGTGAGTTCTTATAATCTTACGATTGTAAGGAGCTGCTATATCTTTCTTGATAAAGCAACACGTTGCATTTCCTTTCGGGAATGCAACGAGTTGCTATATCAAGAAATATAATTGTCATAATTTCAGGTTTGAATTTTTATAATTGTCATAATCTTATTCTATTCTCCCGTTACTCAGTTGCCGACCTCAAAGCGCTAAAAAAGTCGCTATACCACAATCAAATGTAATAACAATACCGTCAAATAATATTTTTTATAACAATACCGTCTAGGGCTAATCTTAAAATATAAATTTCTCGTGTCACAGTGTTTGTAACCAAAGTCCACCGAAACGGCTTGACCGATTTTTATGAAATTTTTGTGTATATTCCGTAGATCTGAAAAATGGTCGTAGGCTATTTTTTAAGCCCCTAGGTGATAATGGTGACCCTCTTGAGATTTTTTTGACAATTATTATGGCGAAATGTGGTTCGCGGGTACAGTTGTATGATATAGTTAGCTTTCCGCTCGCGGCTTCGCCCGCGTTAATACTGTTTTCTTGTGGAAATTTTATATTTTTCCTTAAAATAAGCTTGAAGCTAATTATATAGAAGACTTTTGTTTATATTTAGGAGCTCGAATAATAAATATCATAGAAATTGGAGCAGATTTTAAATATTTTCCATAGAAACTTTCAAACCCTATTTTGAACCCTATGGAAGTCCAATAAACCATGAAACACGTGTTCAATGAAATGTTTTTAAGAGCATGAACCTCAAGTTACAAAACCATACAAACATGCAACCCCTATTTCATCTCTAAGGATAATTTTTTTTAAAATCCCTTTTTAGTGTGCGTCCGCATTTTGATTTAAAACAACTGTCCAAATTTCACGTTTCTACCATTAGTGGTTACGGCTGTGCATGCGTCTATAGAGGGGAACTTCTCCTATTATATATACACGGTTATTTTTTTATCACCCTGGAAAATTTTAGGGACGCTTCAGGACACATCCAATACTATATAAAAAAAGTGAAATAAAAACTATATAGATAGAAAATTTTGTCGACATGTCCAAAATTATAGGCACCTAATAAGTGCCTTTTTTTATAATAATTGTAACAGTGGAAATAATATAAAATCAGTGACGAAACTGGGTGCTTTATTTACGGCTTACCTCTATAGCCACAGCACCACTACATCACCTCACCACGTTACACTGACGTCCAACGTGAGGCCTACTTGAATTACAACCTACCTCCCTAGCCACTGCACCACTACGTCACCTCACCACATTACATTGGCGCACAACGTGGGGCTTACTTTAATTACGACTTACCTCCCTAGCCACTGCACCACTACGCACCTCACCACGTTACACTGGCGCCCCACGTGGGCCTTCTTTAATTACGACCTACCTCCCTAGCCACTGCACTACTACGTCATCTTACCACGTTACACTGGCGCCCAACGTGGGCCTACTTTAATTGCAACCTACCTCCCTAGCCACTGCACCACTACATCACCACCAAATGCTTGTACAGACTTTGATATTTCCCATAATTGACTATGGTGATGTGTGCTATCTCGACCTGAATGCAGATCTACTCAATAAACTTGACCGACTTCTAAATAACTGCATTCGATTCGTTTATAATTTAAAAAAGTTTGATCATGTTTCTGAACATCGGCTGCGTTTGAAATGGTTGTCTATAAGGCAACGTCGGCACATGAGAACTTTGACTACACTCCATTCATTACGTAATAGTCCCAACAAGCCCAGTTATCTTAACAATAGTTTTGAGTTCCTATGTTCCTCACATGATAGATCCCTTCGTTCTACCTTTAATGGTCTCCTCAAATGCCCCGCCCACAAATCTGATATCATACACTCTTCTTTCTTAATCCAGTCAATCCTGTTATGGAATGTTCTCCCACTTGACGTCAGAAAGTCATCAAGCAAACTAAGTGTTAAAAAGAAATTACGAAAGCTGTACCATGAGAATCTTTTTACTCCTGTTGATTAAGGATATGCAGATTATCTTCGAAATATTATTTCGAATGTCATTTTCGTTTTATAGTTTTGTAAATTAATAGTAGGCACATATATATTAGTTTATTTTATTTATAATATTTATGTATTAGTATATTATGTATATAGCATTATATATATACCATTATCCAGTTTTTTTACCATTAAAGTACTACATCTACTTCCTTTTTTCTGCACCACCCAAAGGTTGACTGGCAGATAATGCCTTTGGCATTAAGTCCGCCAATGTACACAAATTGTACTGGAAGTTTAAATAAATAAAAAATAAATAAAATCACCTCACCACGTTACACTGACGTCCAACGTGGGGCCTACTTGAATTACAACCTACCTCCCTAGCCACTGCACCACTACGTCACCTCACCACATTACATTGGCGCACAACGTGGGGCTTACTTTAATTACGACCTACCTCCCTAGCCACTGCACCACTACGCGCCTCACCACGTTACACTGGCGCCCAACGTGGGCCTTCTTTATTTACGACCTACCTCCCTAACCACTGCACTACTACGTTACCTCACCACGTTACAGTTGTACTGCTTGTATTTTCTTTGTTGCAGATTGACTTTAGGCATCTTAAGCCAAAACATTCGTAATTGTAATGTGCTGTAAACAGTGGAAACTTAAAAATGCTAATAAGCGAGGTCTGTCCAAAAATACCGAACATTTTGAATAACACGCCAACGGAGATATTTGGTGTGGTGTCCATATAGGGTTGTCATCTTTTTAAGACCAATAAAGTATTTTTCATTTGGGTGAAATAAGAATAAAGTTTACGGCGTGAAAAAAGTACTTATTTAACTATTTTAGCAACATTTAATAACTACAGTATTTTTGCAATCAAAATTTAAATTAAAATATGCAATCAGCTTGTTTGTAATCATATTTAGAGAAGCTTTGTACCTTTTGTATATAGAGCACAATACTGGATTTTAAAGTTCAGGTGGCAACTCTCAGTGGCAAAACCATTTTGGCTTATAAATATGTATAAATTTTGATTGTAC
Organism: Schoenobius gigantellus; assembly: GCA_963935595.1. Taxonomy (NCBI): domain Eukaryota; kingdom Metazoa; phylum Arthropoda; class Insecta; order Lepidoptera; family Crambidae; genus Schoenobius; species Schoenobius gigantellus. The sequence goes on along the minus strand of OZ012562.1, from coordinate 17,094,690 downwards.
TTGCCAACTACCCATTACCTATCTGATAATCTGATACACCGAATATCATAACAATCACAAAAAGCTAAGTCAAACATTCTTGTCAATTTATCCAGTATTACCAAACTTTTCCTTTCCAAGTCAGATATCACTTAAATGAACCTAATATTAAAAGGTCCTCTATTTTTAAGGTCATACGTGCCTCGAATCCTATGCTAGCCACCTCACCGTCCTTTTATTAGTTTGTCTGGTGAATGTCGCATCTAAATTCCAAAAGCTAGAAATTGAAAAAGTTTTTGCTGAAGTAACTACGTACCTACTAGTGAGAATTAAATTTGCATTCGAGGAAATTTAATATATAAAAGAGGGAATGTAAGGTTCCTCTGCACGTGCATCTGAAATATATCTTAATTTTTAATGGTTTTTTTACAAGCGATAGGGAATCTTTAAGCCTTCATCGAACCTGATGGTGACGATAAGGCCGAAGGTGGAAGCGAGCTTTACCTGGAATCCCCCATAACTGCGGAACTGGCTGTCTTACCTCTGATTGTGGGAACAAAACAATTATATTAACATTGTTACTATCTCGACAAACTTAGGTAAAACGGTGGTAGCTAGCCAGGCGGGGTCAAAAGCCCTACCGCCAACCAAGACGAGTCAACAAAAAAACTGCCCCCATGAAATCGAATTACCATCTGCTTATGTAAAACCTTATATACCTATGTAGGATATTGGCGGTTGATTTTAGAGCACCACATTAGTTCAAGTGAAGGCGGGCTGCTCGAAACATCGGTGTTCCTGATTTGTTGGACTCTTTAGAGTCGCTGGAGTCACGAAGGGACTTCGGATCTCAATTATCTCATTCTCTCTCTCTCTCTCTTTCGTGTCTTCTACCAACTTCAACGACGAGTGCTCCGAGGAACTGACTTGGTACCAATGTCACCTTTTTATCATCGTACCACTTAGCACCGTAGTACTATTTAGAGCTCGTTTTTACTACTTACGGACCGGCTTTAATATATAACCTACTCACTGCTGTGTTTCCCAAGCGCTATAATATGCCCATTATCAAGAGTAGGCAGTGACTTAGCTATGTCATTCATATTGGCAAAGTCAAACCGAGCAGAAAAATCTTCTGCCCCATGGGGAATCAAATGATCTCCCGATCAACTCTCGGTGATCTCAACCACTAGACCACGGAGGTAGTTTAAATATGGCATTGGCATCTGTCTGTTATTGTAAGCAGACTATACCAGGGACCGGACCCGGTTACCGTTATAGCCGGTAACCTTAGGGTTTTGATGGGGTATTTTATAATGCTGGGTTTTAAACCCTTTGCCTTACGGTAAGCTTTCAAACGGCTTACCGGTTTACACATTAATCCCTTCGATTGAATTAATTCGGGTTACCGCTAACCGATATCAAAAACCCCCAAATGGGTTACCGTTCTAAACGCTGATTAATTTGTAAAAAATATTTTAGACCTTAGGTATATCGCGTGTAGATTGCTTTTGCACCGCATATTTGCCGAAGGTCGCAACCGAACTCTGGCGTTATTTCGCCCGCAGTGCTATTTCAATCGCTCGGTGTGCGTGAGGGAAAGGGTTACCCTAACCCGAACAGTAAGCGGTTAAGCGCATAAACACTAAAAACCTTTAAGATTGGGTAAGCGGTAAATTATTGTTGTGGGTGGTAACCCCTATTTTACGGGTTATCGTTATTGTTGGGAAACCTGTTGAACGGCTTACCGAGCCCACTGGGTTACCATACGAATGGGTTACCCTTTCGAACGGCTTAAGCTAATGAACGGGTTTTCCGGTCCCTGGACTATACAGAGAGTGAGAAAGAGGAAAAACGTAATAATAGGTGAATTATTTGATATGATTTTTTGCACTCAGATCAAAGAAAAGAATCCAGATTGGCAGTTTGAAACTCGTCGCCTCCTGCGTTTCACCGCTTCGTCGCTGAACATCGGCAATGACGACTTCAGGCCTTATCTTCCAAAGCATCTGTGGCAATGGCATCTGTGCCACATGTACGTATTCTAATGGTCCAAGTCCAGTGTCCAGTCCAGTCTATAAACAAAGCCACTTTATCTGACACGAGTTCCAATAGTTTAAGTCCAATGTCCAGTGTCCAGTCCAGTAGTTCAACAAAGTCAATTTATCTGGCACTTGTTCCATACTTACTAAAACACATGCCTCATTTATACCACTAATGTGGTAAAGAAGCGTACGGCTTACCTGATGGTAAGCGGTCACCGCAGCCTACGAACGTTTGCGCGTTGCCAAACCCTATACAGTAGTCTCTCGAGAAAACCCCAACAGGGAGTTCATTCCATATCTTGAGAGTTATCGGGAAGAAATTCTTTCAAAAGCGTACAGTTTTTTTATCCAACAAAGTTGGCAAACAAGCAAACTGCCCATCTGATGATAAGCTGTTACAGTTACTTAAAACAGTAGAAATATTTGGAAGAAATATGTCTAATATGCTCATCTGGTAGAACAGACAGTTGAACATATTGGAAAAGGCGGTTTCTGTAAGACCTCATTCATTCATTCATCAACAGCTCATATACGTCCCCACCAAGCGGCGCGAGCCTTTCCTAAATTAGGGCGATTAGGCATTAGTCAACCACGCTGGCTAAGTGCGGGTTGGTCGACTTCACACACACCAGAGGCCTTAGACAAATGCCACACGCTAACTTTTCCGCAGTCGTTCCGCAGAAAAAATGTATGGAAATGACATTAGCTTTAGCTTACGACAATCTCCATACATTTTTTCTGAAGAACGACTGCGGAAAAGTTAGCGTGTGGTATTTGTCTAGGGGGGCTGTAACGAAATTCTTTCTTCACAAATGTGTGCAAGTTTCCTCACAATGTTTTCCTTTACCGTAAAAGCGTCGAATAAACGTACGTATGAATTCAAAATTCGAAAACACATTGGTACGTGGCAAGGTTCGGACCGCTACCTCCCGATTGGAAGGCGACGGCGATTGGATATCTACAACCCCCACAAAGTTGCTAACTTGTGACGTAAGATATCAAGTCACAGGAAACACAATTATTTCACTGCCTATCTCACTTTTCTACCTGTAAGATAGCGATGCAACCACTGCTTGGGGGCAGACAGAAAGAAGGAAGACAGAAGAGGTACCCACTCAGACGACTCCAGGGGCCTTACCATGATCGCTTATAGCAAGGTTACAGCAATTCTGAAACAAAGACACCGCTCTTGTTGTGTATATCGCCATCTCACTCTCAGTGCGATTTTAATTTCGTTTTGGGAAATCATGGTTAGGGGGCAGTATGGAGTCTCCCTCTGGTAAGAATTAAATTGTGTGGTGTCATCATCATCATTTCAGCCAAGAGCCGCCCAATGTTGGACAAAGGCCTCCCCCAGGGATCTCCATACCGATCGGTCCTGCGCCTCCAGCATCCAGCGACTTCCTGCGACCTTCACCAGATCGTCGGTCCACTTTGTAGGGGGTCTACCAACGCTGCGTCTCCCGGTACGCGGTCACCACTCGAGGGGAAAGTGTGGTGTGGGAATTAATTAATACCACTCAACAGGCATTATCACAGCATGGAAGTGTTCGCCACCTTCGATGTCCTGAACAGCACCGGCCACAGAGTAGCAGAGGGGCACAAAGCGTCCTTCTGCTTAGAAGACAACACGTGCTTAAGCGGCATCGACAAGAAGTACTCTTGCAAGAACTATGGGGATCAAGGTATAATATCTCGAGCTCCTCCGTGTTTCGGAGGGTACCTAAACTGTGGGTCCTGCGCCTGATCTCGTCCCGATCGTGTCGGCTAATCGTCTCATCGGACTATGCGAGTGAGGGAACAGCGCACATGCGTTTGGCCAGTGACTTTGTGCACTGTAATATTTCCCGCGCAGATGGATAGCTAATCTCTGTTAAGCTTGGCTACCGTGATCAAATATCGGTTAGTTAGAAGGATAATATTATTATTGTTGTTGATTGATTTCAGGCGTGTCAGTAAATTGTTCGGATATCTACCAGTACAATATTGACTGTCAGTGGGTGGATGTCACCGACGTGGCTTCTGAAGAATACACCTTTAAGGTATGACTGTTTGGTCATCGTAAAATATTATGATAGATAGTGTTTTACAGCGTATATACGCTGTAAAACACTATCTATAAAAATACCTATTATTTAATAATTAAATTAATTTATTATTGTTAATAATACATAATTATATGTTAAAACTATTAAGCTCAAGTGAAGTCGTTGATGATGTTCGTTGTTTTCTCAAAATAGATCAAAACGTGAAGATTAGGTACATGAAAAGAGCACGGACCACGAGTCTGTGGAGTGTTAATATAGTAATAAAAAAAAGCCTAGCAATTTCGGAAACTATTTATAAATAATTGCAGATTATTAAAAAGGAATAAAGTCTCTTAAGAGGCTGAGTAACGCCAACGACCTTGAGACATGCATGAGTTTCTACTGGATTACGGATGCGGTGCGTTAATGAAATTGAGCGAAAAAAATATTTTTTTAAAGAAACTAGTAACTTATTTGAAGAAATGAGACACCAATATTATTATCAAATTATGTGTAACGAATTTATTCCCTGAAAATCAATAGGTAAATAACCTATATTGTTAAATAATTCGGATTTTCTTCTGGAAGCTGTTTTTGATGGGTGTCTTTGACTTTTTTTACCGAGAAATTTTGATTAAAATTTGTTCTGGGGACATGGATATTCTCAGAAATATGTTTTCAATAGTAAAATATATTTTTTACTACACGGTATATTAAACTGGTTTTGCTAAAAAAAGTTTTAAGTGGGGCTCGCTGAGCTCAGCTCAGAGTTGTCAGCCTCTTAACTAGGGCAAGAATTCAGCTTTGGACTTTCAAGTTTGATAACTATGGTAAAAAATAGGGACAGAAATTCCTTCAAAAATTCTCTAACAGATAAATACATCCCACAGGTCGCAATCAACCCGCACGCAAGAGTGGCAGAACAGCGGTACCACAACAACGCAGCGACATGCCAATTGCGTTTGAGCGACTCGTACGCATCTGTGTTTGGGTGCACGCTAGGCCGACCATGAGCAAGAGAACGAAAAAGATTCTATTACAATTCGTTGTAGATGTCAGCTTCTCTGTTTCAGTAGATGATTACTGTGTAGGTACTTATATTTGTAGATTTAAGGAACTTTTCGTTCTATTTTTTTTATGTTGTTAATTTTATTACCGCTGTATTGAGCACGCAGGGCGCAAACGCTAAGGTGACCATGATGAACAAAATTAATGGATTCAATTTTTTCAGAATTATTGTTTGTTACTAAATATTTATTTTCTCGTTTCCGTTGTTATTGTATTTTATTGTTGAATTAAAAATAAACAAAAGAAAATTGATATCTTTATTTTACATTTTTTCATAAGTTCTTTAGCTTTAAAGCTTTTATAGCTTTAAAGCTTTTATAGCTTTAATAAGCCTATTGCCAAAAAAACTAAATAAAAATTAAATATATTTATATAGAGACAATGAGCTCGTTTATTAAAATTTTGTTAGTTTTTTTATTTTACATTCTTTAATGTTTTATCGCTACCAGGGAATTTAACATCTTAAACCTCAATTCTTAGGTTCAGATAAAATAAATAGGTCATGGGTATCCAAAATGAAACAACTCCATAATTCATACTTATTTTTATTACTTCTTTGTCTCGAAACCTTATTATTATATCACAAAGTATGGTACTTGCCTAAATGTAACAAATATGTGAGCAAATTATTCGTGTGATTTTGTAGATAACCGTTTTGTACATACTTATAATTAATCGTTAAATAAACATTATAAATGTAACTCATAACATTATTTTTGAGCACGTAAGAAATCAATCAAATATTAATAATATCGTGACAATACCTTTTTCCTATTTATTAAACGAAACCCAACAAAACTGTATACAACCGTAGTATACATACAATTATAACTTTTAATTAAATGTATAAAATATACAGGTAGATATTTATACAATGTCACTTTGTCATGTAACAGCCACTTGTGTCAAATTAAAATTTCTTGACGATAACTGATCTTAACAATAGGATTTCAATGATGTTTACTGTAATAAATATGCACACCAAAGCCACAACACACACAGAAAATATAATCGATATTTTTTTTTTACTCATATAATTTACATGACTATTATAACGCTTAAACTCTGATTCGCAAAATTCGAAAAATAAACTTATTCGTACATGATATGTTGGAAAAGATCATTTGAAAAATCATTAGCGGAAATATAGAAAAGATTATATATACTTACATATAACAAGTCAACAATTTTATTTCAATTACTACAACCATTGTCCTAGGTTCCAAATTAATGCACACACAATTAATACCATTCTGTTTGTACAAATGTAACTAAAATAACACACCCGCTCAAAATAAGACGACGTCAACTAATAAATGATCTAACCTACACCGTTGGGAGATCCCAGTATCATCCTTTCTTGAATTTCAGGAGCAGTATACTCGTCGTCAGGTGGAGAACTATCCAGACCACTGTAACGATGTAACCCGAGTACACTGACGGGTAGTTAATGTCCCAACCTCTCTGTAGTATATCCCTGAGTGCTTCGGTAGACCTCGTGATTGGAAGCACTGTGCTCACGGCTCTGAGTAGGAACTGCATACCTGGATTAAATCAAAATAATATTAACATATTAACTTGAAGACTGAGTGGTAGATTATGCCTCAGGCATTAAGTCCGTTAACAAAATATATAAAAAATAAATAAATATTCACAAATTGTATAATGTGGTAACATTTTAAGAATACACATTCCAAACTTAAGTTTTCTGCGCTTAGTTTTCGGTAATGGATGTCCTAGAACTCCTATATAAAAGCCTACAATAGTTAACCCTCAGAAACAAAACTTTTAAACATTTTAATTCATGACAAATACTAAATAATTACTATGGAGCGTCGGTGATGCTGTGGACTCGGCACTTGCCTTCCAATCGGGAGGTCCGGGGTTCGAGAACGCCATATACCAACGTGTTTTTCGTTTTTCGAATTTCATATGTATGTACACTTTTCTGACGCTCCAACAGTGAAGGAAAATATTGTGAGGCAACATGCATTCATTTGCGAAGAAATTCAATGGTGTGTGTGAAGTCGACCAAACCGCACTGGGCCAGCATGGTTGACTAAGGCCTAATTATCCTAACAAAGGGTAGGCTCGAGCCCCTCGGTGGGGACGTATATAAGCTGTGATGATGACTAAATAACGAAACAAGTTCTTGAGATAAGCAAGTTCGTCAAACAAAACATAGGCTTGTTTACGAAATAAAATAATGTCACAAATAGAAATCTGAGAAATCCAAACAAACTTGTGCTTGAAACGGTTCCAAAAACCAAACGCTTCCTCAAAAACAGCCAAGCAATGTGTATTAATTTTTTTAATAAAATACCTGAAAACATGAAACAATTACCTTTAACTGTGTTTGCCAGACATTTACGTAAATGGCTCTTACAGAAAACCTTTTACTCGGTTGAGGAATTCCTAGCACACAAGTAGAACATGGATTAATCTAAATTAAATTAAGTAAAATTAAAATGATTTGAAATTTAAATTAAATTGAATTAATTAAATAAAATATTGAATTTAACTGAAATAAATGAAATGACAGCTAAATTAAAATGAATTACCTAATATGAAATAAATTATATTGAATTAAATTAGATTAAGTAGGATATTAATTTCATTCTAAATAGAGCGACTGGCTCGAGATTGAATCGAGCTCGAGCTTGTTTAAGCTAATTTAATAACTTTTAATAAATAAATATAGTTATGAACTTAATCAAATTAGATACATTAAATAAACAAGTTAAATTATATGAAACATAAATAATAAATAAAACATTTTATTCAGTTAAGGAATTTTCCTAGCACACAAGTAGAACATGGATTAATCTAAATTAAATTAGGTAAAATTAAAATGATTTCAAATTTAAATTAAATTAAATTGAATTAATTAAATAAAATATTGCAATTAACTTAAATGAATGAAATGACAGTTGAATTAAAATGAATTACCTAATATGAAATAAATTATATTGAATTAAATTAGATATAGGTAAGTAGTATATAAATTTCAATCTAATTAGAGCGACTTGGTTTGAGATTGAATAAAACAAGCTAAATTAACCACTTTAAATATATATAGTTATGGACTTAATCAAATTAGATAAATTAAATTAACAAGTTAAATTATATGAAACACAAATAATAAATAACGTTATTATAATGCTAATTGCGACTCTTTATAATCGATGGGTCACTGATTTTATAAAACCTCTTACATTTGCATGCTGATATTGTTATCTGCTAAATAGGTTAGAACTAATTATATGTTTAAGAACGCAATGTACCCTGTTTATATATGCAAATTAATGATTTGATTTGATTTGAAACTAAATATAACCTAAAGATAATAGATAAACTAAATATGAAGAATTCACAAAAATTATTGGAAATACTAATAAGTACTTACAAAAAATAAAATTTGTGTATATTTTATTTACCTTCGACGGGCCAAATAATGCCGCTCAACATGACCATGGGGAAGAACGAACCCAGAGCCATGAACGTCGCGGTCCTGTCTGTGTCGCAAAGTGTGGCCACCACAAAACCTGAAAGAATCATTAGATTTACCTATCTTAAGGCGTAACGTCAATCATAAAAAAATCACTGCAGAAAAAACCGGTTTTCTTCATAAATATTGAATAAAAAAATCTTTAAAAAAAATATGTTATTATTCAACGCATTCTTTAGAGGATGGTCTTTTTAATTTTTTGATAAATTAATTAAAACTTGATTAAAATGTGACCCAAACATGCCTCGATTTTAAAACTATAAACCTAATCGCTTCGTAAATATTAGGTTAAATCACATACTTTTGATTGCAATAAATAAAGCGAACAATATTCTAGGGGATGGTCTTTTTAGATTTTTTTATTCGCCTTTATTAATTTTTTATTGACATAATTCATTTTACGCGTAAAGGTTTGCTTAGGCCTCGGTCTCCTATTAAATGCTATATGCAGCGTCAGACTTCAGCGTAAACGTTTCGATCGACGTCTGTACGTCAGGCACAGCGTCAGCGGTCAATACGTCTCATACGCGAACGACACGACGACAAACAGCGCTCACGCGTAGTCGTGTGATATAAAATGGATATAAATTCGACACTTTTGGCTGCGCTTGTGTTACTTGAAGAGGAGGTATAAAACAACCGCATACAACGAAAACTCAGGGCAACAAGGCACCGATTATGTATAAAGAGAAAGAAAGAAGGATGTTTCCAGATGTTAATAATGAAACACTTAAAAGACAACAATATTTATGGAATATTTTCGTATCAATCAAGAACAATTCAAACATATCGTAGAACTTTTGCAATAAAACTGCCATCAAAATGGCATCTTAATCCCATATCACCTGACGAAAAAGCTGCTGTAAACATTTGTTTATAAATATTATTTTCATGTTCCTTGTCACTTTTATTGTATAACGTACTATAACATTGGACTGATTCAATCAATAATTCGTCTTTTTCTTTATCAAATTTCGACATTTTGTACTGACGCCAAATAAGACGTTTACGCTGCAATGGTTCGAAATAACTAGAGACGCGGCGCAAAGCGTTTCAATGTCGTCTATGGCGTCCACACGCCCGCGTCAGCGTATGAAAGAGACCACAATAGTACATTTCTATAGTAAGCATCGTAACGCAGCGTACGACGTGACGCTGTACGCGGCCGATGGCGTTTATAGGAGACCATAGCCTTAAATATTCCCCTCACTCTCACTCACTCACTCCTATGTAATCAGTGCGGGACGATCGATGCAAGGTCATTGGGAGCACTATGCGCCTTAAGTTGTTGTCAATTTTTTTTTTATCTTTTATTATCAAGCTATACGCCTAATGGTTAAGCCAGCTTATTCTTAATACGTATATTTACAATTAAACTTGGACAGACATCACTTGTTTTCTTAACTCTAGAGATTCAAATTTATTTCTTTGGATAAAATATCAGAGATGTCATAGTTCATAAGCGCAGAGATACAAGTCATACAGGGGCACGGCGCGGTAACGCATTTCCACCCGAGAAAAAAAAAGGGGGCCTATATCTTGAGACGCGTAGTCGCCTCTATCACATAAAAGTTTACTCACTATTTTCCTACAAACTCCCCTCACTGACTTTTAGCAATACTAAATGATTAGTGTAGGACGATGTCAAAAAGTACCACAAATTAAGGCGGTTCCACTAAAATATGACCTCCAGTGTTGAAAGGGCATGAGAAGGATACACAAAAACAAGAGTGGGTTGAAACTTAATCGAAATCTGTACTAATATTAAAAAGCTGAAAGTTCGTTTGATTGTTTGTTTGGTTAAATGCGCTAATCTTAGTAACTACTGATTCAAATTGAAAAATTTTTCTTTGTGTTGGATAATCCATTTATAGCGCAGAGGTCGAGTGATCGCCTACTGCGCAACGGGTCGCGGGTTCGATTCCCGTACGGGACAAATATTCTGTATGGCCTACAGAAATTTGTTCCGGTCTGGGCGTATGTGCAATTGAGCATGTGATATTCTATGTTCGTAACTGCACCCACGACACAGACGAAAATCCTAGTGTGGGGCGACATTTAAAAAAAAAGAAAAAAGGCTATAATTATAACGTCACGCTACGACTAATAGGAGCTGAACATTAATGAATGATGTTCCGAAAACGGAGAAAAAATATATGGCGAAACGTAGTTCGCGGGCACAGCTAGTTATAAAGAATTGTTAAAAAAATTATTCGAAAATTTTTATCAGCCAGACTACAGCTTTCAGCTTTCAGCATATTGACTATCGCTCGATTACAAGCTACTTAAACAACGATCATCTACGAAAAAGATGCACGGAATCAGCATGAAATACTTCTAAGTCGACTTAAGTTATTATTTAAACTGTAAAATCTGTAAACACACATTTTAAACAAAAAATTTGAAGATAAATTTAAAGAGATTATGGTATATTTTCTCTCATTATTAATATGTGCATTAAACAAGGAGAAAGACTAGCTCCGGTGGAGGTACGGCCTTAACGAAGTCGGGCGTGTTTGGCGAACATACCGAAAGTCATCCCACAGAAGCCGTTGAGCAGCGTCAGCAGAATGATCCAGCCGACGGGCCCGTTCTGGCTGAGCCCGAACAGCAAGAAGCCGATGGCGAGAACCGTCGCCGTCTGCAGCAGCATCACGAACAGCTGCACGACCAGCTGGGAGAACAGGATCTCAGTGCCTTGTGGAACGAGGAAACTATCATTATCATTATAGTCCCGGTACCATTTTACGGCGGAGACACGGTACTGAGTCATCTTGTTGCAAAAAAATCAACTGTGAAGTTTTCTAATGAGTGGTAAACTAGTATTTGGCCAACTATACTTGTAACAGATACCGGACTCCGAGGCTGAGCTATCTTTTTTTTTCTTCTTCGTGCAGATATCTCGACATCGGAGTTTTGTTTGTTTTGCATCGGAGGGTAAAAAGGTATAAGAAAAAAAATTACTTTCAACTGAAAACAAAAACGTTCAAGTGACAACCATAGTCCAGCTGACTATGGCATTAATACAAAAGAAAGGCAAAAATTTAATGAAGGATATGCTGATGTAGGGTTGTCGGTCGACACTAAATGTTTAGTCACTAAATAGGTAATTATTTAGTTTGTATGGGAACAAAGTAGCTTCTTTGGTCCCAATATTTTTCCTGCAGTATCTCCACTCCTCCTGATAGATATATGTATATCCTTAAATATTATTTCGGTGTAACGTCACATACTGTATATGGGTCAAAGTGGGTAAGTAATACTATAATGAATATGTACTACATTGAGTGATTGGTACTATAAAAGAGAGTATTATAATGATTACCTGTTATGCCGGACACCAAAGAGCGCTCGAGTATGCCTTCGTTCCGTTCAGCTAACATTGCACCAGATGTCAAAGCCACCGCCAAGAAATAAATAATTCTGTAGAGAAAAAATAATAACGCTATCATAACAATCCAAGAATTTCTTTCCTTGTTTACAAAGGCGATGGAGATGAAAAATTAGATTGGGATGGAATCTGAGGGACGTTTAAAATCTCGAATTTTTAAATTTGACATAAAAATTTATCGATGAATATCGTAGTGCGTGATATATTAAAATAATTGTAATAAACGACGTAATATTTTATAAAAATGTTATCAAGGATTTCTATTGATTCAGAACTACGATTACACGGTTTGTTTCAACGTGTTCGATGCGATATTCCAATTTCATTCCTTGCGACTACCATCAAAGAAAAACTGAGTAAAAGTCACGTCCACAGATTACACCAAATAAACGATGATCGAAAAAGAAACTACTCGTAAATAAAAAAGGTCATATTGTGGTTGTGAAACTTAACATTATCCAACTTATCTTGTGGCATTACGTAGGATGATAGTACGTGTTAAGATGATATCATACCGTAAGCGAGTTGACAGGTCATTGTTTACTGTGGCGGACTCAATAAGCTATAGTGACGGCGGTCTAGTCGATCATGGTTCTAATCCCGATACAAATTTTGCGTTTTTAGGCACTTCGTATTAAGTCGATATCGATATAATACGATAACTTTTATCGAATATCTACGGCAGAATCCTAAAATACTAAAATTACACAAACTCACGTTAGAATGACTCCGGGTCCAGCGAAGTCCGTTAAAACTGGCACTCTCAAGCCATATATTGGCTCATGGATCTGAAAAGATCAAAACATTTTTTTTTTCATTTCCCTGATACCGTGTCTTGCTTCCTGGAGAGTTTGGGTTAATTATGCTAATATAAACCCTTATTAAACGTACCTACTGAAAAAAAAAATCATATTGTCTCTACAAATGTTGCCTACTTTAAGTTGACTTATCTGAATGATATAATGCTTGTATTTATTATACAAAATTATTGCCATAAAAAAATATTATCCCATACTTGTATTTGCATACATCTTAATAATGGTTGGGGTACAAGGATTAAATAATTAGTTATTTAGATTCTTGGTTAAAGATTTTTATGTTTTTTTGTTTAGTTAACCAAAATTAGAACTGAGACGTGGCCGTTTACAATGGGTCTCATCAAAAGGCTCAATGTCACTCAAAGGGCAATGGAGAGGGCTATGCTCGGGGTTTCTCTAGGTGATCGCATCAGAAATGAAGAGATCCGTAGAAGAACTAGAGTGACCGACATAGCCCAAAGAATTGCAAACCTTAAGTGGCAGTGGGCAGGACACATAGCTCGTAGGACTGACGGCCGTTGGGGCGAAAAGGTCCTCGAGTAGCGGCCACGTACCGGGAGACGCAACATTGGTAGGCCCCCCACAAGGTTGACCGACGATCTGGTGAAGGTCGCGGGAACCCGCTGGATGCGGGAGGCGCAGGACGGATCGGTTTGGAGATCCCTGGGGGAGGCCTATGTCCAACAGTGGGCGTCTCTTGGCTGAAATGATGATGATGAACCAAAATTTAACACTTACGTTGACTGGTATGGAGAGCAACCTGATAGGCAGGCCGCAGCTGACAGACATGGTCTCCACGGAGTCCATGAAAGACTCACTAATGTCCCTCATCAGCATCCACTTGATCTGTTTGTCTGCGAACAATAATTGTGTTCTTATACAACAAAGTTAGAGTGTCGCTGGCGTTGTGGACTCGGCACTGGCCTTCTAATCGGGAGGTCCGGGGTTCGATCCCGCCATGTACCAATATGTTTTCCGTTTTTCGAATTTCATTTGTACATTTATCTGACGCTCCGACGGCGAAGGAAAACGTCGTGAGGCAACCTACATACATCTGCCAAGGAATTCAAAGGTGTAAAATCAACAGACGTATAAAGGGAAGCAGAGTTAATATAATTTTACTCACACATTTGTCATAAGTAATGTATATCGTTTTTACTTTTACTCCAAAGTGACATGCGGCCCGTTCCAGATGAGCATTTTTAGCCATAAATACCAACATTTTTAGCATCTCTGCGTTTCATTAGCCGGTGATGCTAGTTTTTCTTGCTGGTTGTCATGCGTTTCATTTAAGCATTTTTAACACGAAATGCTAGCATCAAATACCTATGCTAATATGGGTCCTCTGATACCACTTTTTGACAGCTTTCAAATTTGACATTTGGAATCTTTTTTTCATGAATCAAAAAGGATTTTCAGCGGATTTAAAAAATTTATTGATAGCTATTTATAGTATTAGCCAATTCTGATTTATATTATAAAAAATTTTAAGTGGCTGGACTAATTAAGTGAGGTGTCAAAATTCAGCACGAAAAATCAGTACCTTGCGTTTCATTTGTAACAATTAGCGCGGCTAAAAATGTCAACATTTCTTAAAAGAAACGCAAAACGAGGCTAACATCAGATGTTAGCCTCAGAAAGTAGCAGTGCTTTATCTGGAACGCAGGGATGATATATCGCTATTTCTGTTTTTCGTCTATGGCGATACTAACGCACACATAAACATTTCCGAAGCCGTGGCAGACGCCACGTGGACGCCATGTTTAGCTTTGTCAAAATAAGAGACAAATGGCGTCGTGACATGGTGTTATAATGTTTTGTTTTGTGATTATAAATAAAAATAACTGCTAATCGGACAAGAACAATGTTAAAGTGCTGTGCTGCGAAGTGTTCTAACGCATCATATAATAAAACGCCAGAAATTACAATAAAAATAAATTAATATTGTTTGTGTGTGAGTAATGTTTACATGTGGTAAAGTTGCCAGGCTTTTTGAACGATACGTTTCGTCTGCTTCCCTTTATACGTCTGTGGTGAAATCGACTAATCCGCACTGGGCCAGCGTGGTTGACTAAGGCCTAAACACCCTAACTTGGGGTAGGCTCGAGCCCCTCGGTGGGGACGTATATGAGCTGTGATAATGACAATAAAGCTAGCAGCACGCGGACTGCCGACCTGCGGGCCAATACTACTAATAAGGCACAGCTGAACCGTACCTAATTCTTGCGTTGAACCAATCAGATCGCGACATTATCACGTCGTCGAACACTTGAAAGACAATCTACGTACTGCGATTGGTCGCAGTAATCGCAAAAATATGTAAGGTCAGTACAGTATTTCTCTGATAAACAAGTATTTTTAGTGACTAGTGTGGTTCTGATATCAAGCGGTTACCGCGACATATTGACGTTTACGACTATTTTTAGACCATGTCTTGGCCTAAAGCAGGGGGGTTTCACTCCGCAGTTTAGGTATGTTTGGCCGGTGCCCCGGCGGGGCGGCCTATGACTAAAGGTTGCCGCTCGGCTCGCACACTGGCCGCGTCGCACGTTATAATTTAGATTTTACTCGTTAACGATAACTGCATATCGGTGAGTAGGAACCCTGCGCTCTTATCGCCAAATCGATATCGATTCAGCGACGCGAATATAACGGAATTGGAACACTCGTGCCATGCAATAAATGCAATGAATAGTAAAAACAAAAAAAAACTTGGCTTTTCTTCGAGAGTGACTTCTGTACTTTAGTACTATTATTTATTCTGTGTCTAAAGGCCTAACTACTATTAATTTGCCCCTACAAAGACCTACCACCAGCAAACATATGGTAAGGATGTGTAAAGAAACCTTAAGTAATATAAAGGTATAATATACATATATAACTGCTCATATTATCAGATAGTCATTTATAGGAGATCAGAGATACAAGGGTTCGTTTACGCTGATAATGTAAACCAGAATGATAACTACGTAGTAACTGTAAAGTAATCTGTGACGATACCACCTCAGTAATGCAATTTCTTTGTAATCATTTCATTATACGTATTTGTTGTATCAAAAACACTATTAAAGCCCTTTGAAGCTTACTTTTAGCCCTTTGAGTGCAACCTGAAATGCAGTCAACAACAAAACCTACATTGACAGATCTTATTGTTACGATACATTGGAGATGAGATGAAATCAATATTTTAAATTTCAATATATCTATAATTTGCCATTCTAATCACAGATATGATCAATCTCTCTCACACAATATTACAATCTCCCAACGCGAAGCCAATGTATACGCGCCTTTATCAGCCAATAGAGTCCACAGGTCCTGATTGGCCTACGGTCCCCCATCTTTCAAGTTGGGGCAGAACAATCCAGGAATCGGCGGCTGGCGACGGGAACAAATGGCGGGACTCTGTGCGTATGACGTCGGCCGTTCACGCGAAAAGGACACGATTAATTCTGCTGATACTTCCACAGGACTTATACAAACTTTGGGTTGACATTGGCCATGACAATACTGATTTATTAGTTGAGAGGTCATATTTTCAAACCTTGCATTGCTGTTGAGATAATACAAAACCTCCCTGAAGTCTCTTTTTCGTCTTATATTAAATGTAATGTAATGTTGCAGTATTTGATTCAATATGCTAAGGAAATGCAGACTTACAATGACTTACACATAAAGAAAGATGTGTTTTTTTTTATTTCCTAGTTGTCTTTTGCATTGTACCGCAATCAGACCTCAGCGAGATGATGTAAAACTCGAAACAGAACTTAAACCAGGGATGGCGAACCAATGGCACGCGTGCTTCTGGCGCGGGAGCAATTTAGCATTACAAGTAGTTTTCACGAAGTTCTGACCTACTTACCCGTCTGATCAGTGTGGCGTAGTCGATATTAGTAATTCGGTTCCTTCCCGTCTAACAAGAGACTCGTGCCCAGCAATGGGGACGTATCTAGATTAGAGTGGTGTTTCTTTTTCTATTTAACAGGAAACCTCTAAACGTTCATCTTCAAATTAGAAAAAACTACGTAAAATGCACCAAGTTCATGTTTAGAGTGAAAGATTATTTCATAAGATTTCATATTAATGAAAGATATTTTATAATGATCTTTTAGGGTTCCGTAGCCAAATGGCAAAAACGGAACCCTTATAGATTCGTCATGTCTGTCTGTCTGTCTGTCTGTCCGTCCGTATGTCACAGCCACTTTTCTCCGAAACTATAAGAACTACACTGTTGAAACTTGGTAAGTAGATGTATAATGTGAACCGCATTAAGATTTTCACACAAAAATAGAAAAAAGCAATAAATTTTGGGGGTTCCCCGTACATAGAACTGAAACTCAAAATGTTTTTCATCAAACCCATACGTGTGGGGTATCTATGGATAGGTCTTCAAAAATCATATTGGGGTTTCTAATATCATTTTTTTCTAAACTAAATAGTTTGCGCGAGAGACACGTCCAAAGTGGTAAAATGTGTGTGTGTCGTCCCCCCCCCCCCCCTGTAACTTCTAAAATAAGAGAATGATAAAACTAAAAAAATTAAATGATGTACATTACCATGCAAACTCCCACCGAAAATTGGTTTGAATTATATCTAGTAAGTAGTTTTTTAATACGTCATAAATCCTACGGAACCCTTCATGGGCGAGTCCGACTCGCGCTTGGCCGGTTTCTTTAAATACTTGTTTATTTTCAGTTTAGCGTCCTGTTTATTAACAACGACACTCACACTGTTCACGAATTAAATAATCATTTGCCAGCTAATCTGTAGCTTTATACACAAATCAACAAAACTATCTTATCGTACTGTGTCATTAGTGCAAAAATTAGCACCATAAAATTAGTTTCCATTCACGATGAAACACAAATACACACGGATCCACAAGAAGGTGGTTCATCTGAATTCCGCGCGTGACCGACATATCATCCTTCATTACAGATAACATATTGTATCTCCGCGCTAGCAACGAAGGTGAGTGTAATGTTCATTCTGTTATCGTGTGGAGCAGATGTCCCGTCCAATGCGACAGGTGTCTGGTTCCATCGTGCCTTGTTGACGTCCCGAAAATCTCTCGGAGAGGACGCACCTCGTATTTTGATATGCTGTTAGGTAATCGCGACTTCGGTATCCTTTGTAGGTTTCGAATGAAGGATGTTAGATGGTTTCCACGTGAAATATTGTCGCTTGTTAGCTTTTTTTATATTAGAGAGTATCGAAGATATAAAACATCAATAATACAACTCAATGTCAAATAATTGAACATTAGGAAAGAAGAGCAAGAAAGAAACGTTTATTAAACACACAAATAAAAAAACAATTATTGAAAAAAAAACTAACAGGAATAAACAAAACAGTAACAAAATAAATAGATTTATTTTAATGTGTGTTTAAAGGGCCGTGCCTCAGCATATACTTCTGGGTCATTCATAGATGGTCAGAATGACCCAGAAGCGCTGTTATTCTGACAGACCCCTAATGAAAAAATGATGGACGCCACTGCAATATAAACATAATAAATAGACACAAAAAAAAATAATAATATGGACGAATACAGTAATATGTATAATATTGTTGAAGAAAAAAAAACTAATAAATATATTAAATAAACCACAATCTGTGCTTAAGTGGAACGCGCCTTTCTGATCTGTGAGGGGCGTATTGTTTTTTTGTGCTGTAGTCGATCGGAGTCGAGTCTTCAGTCTGTGAGACGAGTCGGAGCTAGTCGGAGTCAAAGTTAAACTTATCTCTACTCTATGTAGTCTGTGGTTATGTCGGAGCCAATGTTATGTCAAAGTCACAATAAGAAACAAAATTATAATTAAAATACCTGCTCAATAGGGTATTTCACACCATGTAAGAAGAAGTATAAATATGCATGTTTATGACAGATTTCGTGAAAATTAACTTAAATTAAGCGAGAAACGCCGATATTTATTCATAAAAATGCAATATAAATCAAATAATTCAATTTTAAATATCTTATTTTTTAATCTATTCTTTAAATGTCAAAAACGCCATTTGACATATTGGGTTCCGACGTGACACACAAATTCAGAATACTGATTAAAATGGTGGCTAATATTTTGCACACATAACTAAAATAATATGACTTATTCAGAGGCATTTAATATAGTCCTTGAAAGTTTCGCCCTATAGTAATTCCTTTGTATTGGGAGCTTTGTGTCCTTACAAGAATGTGATCTACCCTACCTTTAATTCATAAGCGGCAACAGCCTGTAAATATAATTCCCCCGTCTCTCTTTAAGTAATTCTGTTGACACCACCAATATTGAGAATGAAACACGTGTATAAATTTGTGGATATTCATGATGTTTCCTGTACTGGTTTGGAGGTAACTTTGCTATCCGAAACCTTAAGAATAACACGCCATTAACCATTAACAATAATCTAATGAGGGTTGGAATTCGGCACCCTGCGTAGCGCACCAAGAGCAATCAATTTTTATTGTTATTAAATGAAATAACAAGGGGAAATAATACTGGAAACTGTACCGATGTTTTTCACAGTCAATTAAATTTGATGATTTTCGTCGAGGATAAAAGAAAATTAGGACAAGAAGTACTTAAATAATAATTATTGTGCAGATTTCATATTATAAAAATGTTTATAAAATTGTATCAGATATTTTATGTGTGTCAACCGATTTTATTATGTTAATATTCTTTAGACTCTTCGTTTAATTCTATACGGGTCTTCGTGGTGATCGTCGAAAGCCCTTATATTAGAAGTGCACTTATGAGAAATAGCACTCAACTGTTACAACCAGCAAATTCAAAGATGAACCTTAAAATAATAATTTTTTAACTGGTGTAATTTTTCATACGTGGCAAATGATGAACGAGTATCTTATCTATCTATATTATATAAAGCTGGATATTTTAAATCGCCTATAGACTGTAACAGAATGTTAGTTGAGATAGTGTGGTCAAACATTACCTAGAACTGTCCGAACTTACCACTAATTTGTGCGAAACGTAAGAGTTTGGTCCTTTTACCATTCTTTTGAATCGACGCTTCACTGCACATAGCACAAGGCTTAAAAAAAACTAATCAAAAGGAATTTTACGTAAAGGGTATAACGTTTATTCACTTTTTTGGCGCCATCATTTCTTGATGAATATTTTCTATAAAATATAGCATTTTTTATGCTGTAACAAACACAACGACAATATCTTGCAAAGCTTAAGTACTTTTTGGAATTCAATTCAACTACCTTTTTTAGGGTTCCGTAGCCAAATGGCAAAAAACGGAACCCTTATATAGATTCGTCATGTCTGTCTGTATGTAAGTATCTATGGATAGATCTTCAAAAATCATATTGAGGTTTCTAATATCATTTTTTTCTAAACTGAATAGTTTGCGCGAGAGACACGTCCAAAGTGGTAAAATGTGTGTCCCCCCTGTAACTTCTAAAATAAGAGAATGATAACACTAAAAAAATATATGATGTTTATTACCATGCAAACTTCCACCGAAAATTGGTTTGAACGAGATCTAGTAAGTAGTTTTTTTTATACGTCTTAAATCCTACAGAACCCTTCATGGGCAAGTCCGACTCGCGCTTGGCCGGTTTTTTTAATTATTTGTTTTAGAATATTTAAGTGACTTACCAGCATTATCCATGTACACTTGAATTCCCGACGCGTTAATGGTGTATTCATCTGTGTGCCTGCTATCCATCATACGACCTTGTAGGCTGTCGGAGTAGTTAGCTGCAAACACCAGAACCGCCCATGTTTTGCCCTTCTTCGCTTCATCTATTGCATTGTCTATCGACGGATAATGCACCTGCAATAGTTTGTATCATAAACACCAAAGTTCATATGGGTGTAAAAAAATCTCACACTTAAAGAGAGGTTAAACTGCTGAAAATAATTATACGTAAATTGTTTTTTTTATTACTGGTTTTACAACCTAAGAAACTTGGACGTCTGTTTTAAAATAGGTATAAACAACGCTATTATATATAATTTGAATAAAATAAACCCAAACTTCATTAAATCAGTCTTACCAGATTTTTTTGCCGTTTGTAAAAAGAGTCCAAATATCGACAGCTAAAGTTGGATATGTCCCACTCAAACGTCTCTTGGCTTTGCGGACAATTCCTGTTATAGTCACAGAAGACGTTCGTGCTGTTGATCTCATAGTTAACGATTCCTATGGGAAGTTCCTCTGGGTAGTGGCCAATTGCAATACAGAAGAGGATCATTTGCGATACAGGTAGAATAATGATGAAGGCTAACAAGCTAAAAAGAAAAACTTAGTTGAAGGCTAACAAGCTAAAAAGAAAAACTTAAATAATGATGAAGGCTAACAAGCTAAAAAGAAAAACTTAAATAATGATGAAGGCTAACAAGCTAAAAAGAAAAACTTAGTTGAAAGTCGAATTTAAGTGCATTCTTAACGCACACACATTATTATTTCTAAATCAATGAAAAGCGTAGTCATTGTATTTGCACTTTGCTTTGTACGTACCCGTAGTTTCTCAATAGGCTCATTGCATTTTTCCATATCAACGCTTTCATGTGATTTAATTTCATTGGCTTGTATTTCTCCAACAACCCATTCGGAGGAGACTCTTCCGGAGGCATATCTGGGTAGTCAGGAGTTACTGCCACCCTTCCTCTGCTGCTCATAGATACGTTGTCGCCAAATTCACCTGATATCTCGCCCATCTCCGATTCGTCCGCATCTGGAGCTGGATGCTACAATAATATTTACATATGTAATGGATTTCAATTTCACCATTCTTAACTGATTAATACGTAGCAACGTTTGAGAGCATTATTCTAAGTTATATTTATAGTAGAAGTGTTTGGAGACTTGGAAATATAAATACTTAATTCATTGTTCTCTACCAGTTGCAATAATTAAACAGTAAAAGTACCAAATAATCTTACCGAAGTAGCTGGAAGTTCGACCTTATCAACAACATCAGCAAGAATACTGGATCGTCGTCTTTTGCCTCTATTCTGTAATACTGCTAGCTTCAAGAAGACGTCCTCGAGACTTTCCGCCTGATACCTTCTGATGAGCTCCGACGGTGACTCTTCGGCAAGGAAGCGCCCGCCACGCATGAGACCAATCTGAATAGACATGTTTCAAGATCGAGTTATTTATACATCATTAGCATTTACAAACGTAATAGATGTAACAAGTCAATGTTTCTAATGCCCTGCTACAGAATTTTACATTATTACAAAATAACAAGTAACAGGCTATTATTTTTTTTTGTAAATAATGTGCATCTACGTAATTTTGTTTGCATGTTTATGTTTTTAACTCATCATATTGCTTAGACACTTGAAATGTTGCATAGTCTGGTCAACCAAGTGAAGCGAAACTTCCACACTTAACTTATAAACATTGTTACCGTTAATTGTGGAGTGACGTGTACGAAGACTGAACAAAAAAAACTATGAAAATTGTATATGGAGCTCCGCATAACTGATTCACTGAATCGAAGCGAATTCTATCTCAATGTATTAAGGTGTATATTCTTATACTCATATTTCATTAAGGCTAGTTTTTATTGCATTAAACATAAGATGATAAAAGAAATCAGACATAATGTTTTCTAGTGGTGAAGACTTCCACTATTTTTTTTTCTATTCCGTATGTATAAACAAACTCATGACTGCGCTCCCATAAAATAATCACTAACTCAATTTCCTCTAAAACTTTATTGTCATTGCCGAGTGAAACTTTAAAGACGCTCTTGAAAATTTCATCCAAATCGAAACTCGGTGCAATTTCATTTAGAAGTAATTTCGGGTCCATTTTCAGATTGAAGTTCCTACCGTTCATTGTGCCCGTGTTCAAGCGATCCCCTGAAACTTCTGTTCAAAGTTCACTGTTTTCGAAAATGCGACTCGTTCCCAACTTTTTAATTTAATCCGCAAAGTTTACTGTACAGATATGCAATTCATTTGCTAAGTGCCTGGTTAATTTAATTTTAAGGACTATAAAATCTGAACTATGTTAGACGCTGTGTGATGTACCTAGATATAAAGGTGCTTCCTACCTAGATATAAATATGGAGGATATTTAGCGGAGGTCATACTATTTTCGTCACAAAGTATACATTTTCGTTGGGCAACGGAAAAAGATTTCAATAACCGCAAACTTTAAATGAATACACTAAAACCTTTAACTTTACTCGAAAATAGCGTTAAGGTTTTATCATAAAAATCAGTTTCTTAAATAAAATATTATAATCATGATTAGATCAGTGCAGTATTATAAGCTATTCTAACAACAACCAGAAGGATTTATTACTAACTTATTAGTTAAAAGATAATACTTGAAGTTATGATTTAGAACTTACCACATTAGCTTGTTTCGTTTCGTCAATGTAATGGGTTGTTATTATAACGGTAGTGCGTCCACCTTTCGTTATTTCCACCAAATAATCCCAAATACTGAAATGAAATAAAAAATTTGAAATTAAGCTCATAATATCAGCCTCAAAGAGTTTGACTGTTACCGTTTTAAGTAGAGATTCGTAACATTCGAAAAGTTTGCAGCCATAAGTTTTTAAAGTTAGTTTATTTGTGGAATTGTTGTGAAATTGCCTGTCCTCTGATATTCGACAATCCAAGACACGTGTCATTTTTAAAAACAGGCTGCATATTTATCTTCTATCCCAGCCTTTCTAATTTTAAACATGGCGCAAAATGTGATTGTTCAGCAAGAGCATAAAACGAGCCATTTTACCCGAGACTATAGGATTTGTCACGTCAAGGATAAAATGGGTTTTATGGTCGATATTTACTCTCTGCTTTTCACTTTGATTGCAAGGAACAAGTATTAAGACTATTAAGCATATACATTTCTCGCATTTCTTTCCAATGCAGTCTCAGGCGTTTTTAAAAATGAAAACCTTAAATACGTACATAGGGAGGAACTTATACAGGATGTAAAAATACCCATAACGAAGCCCGCGTCAATGCATTCAGACCATGAAGCAAATACTTTGTATTTGCTTCATGATTCAGACCATTAAAATAAACTTACAAAAAAAAATTGATGGAAAACGAAATTTGTTTTTAGGTTTTAAAAAACAACTGCAAAAAGTAGCACGCAATGTAACGCGCGCTCGCGCTCTACGGATATCGTCTCTGCGTGTGTCAGCTGGCTCATGTCATGGCGACAAAAGGCAGCGTCCGTTGTAAATACATTACGCATTCTAAACATTGATTTACTACCAAACGTAGATAACGCATGAACTTACGAAAAGTGGGCCGGTGAAGAACTGCCCAATCGGGCCTCGTGCAGTTCTTTTCCATGCGTTGGAGCGACAACGCGATAAGCAATTTTGAGCATTATGTTTGAGAGCATAAAGTTGATATTTTCTTGTAGCAATTACTAATTTGCTAGGTATGAAATGATGTAACTGCACACGGTTGTACTTCAAATAGTTGCCGTCATAATAAAGAATAAGGTTGAATTCGATAAATACGGTACTTTCGTTGTGGTAATTTTAATTCGGGTGTGCATATTCAACTACCTATTTAACAGCGTACAAATGTATAGTCTATTAGGTGACAGATTTCAAGCGCGGTTTTGTATGAAGTGCTATATCTACGTTTGGTAGTAAATCAATGATTCTAAATTAAAAACTTGTTCTTCTTAATAAATATTATTTTTATATTCGATGTTTCTTTGGACGAAAATTAAGAAATAATGTTCCAAACAGTTTGGTATAAAAACCCCGAAAAAATAATTGTCACTTAAAACTTAAATAACTCGGTAACTATGAATTTCCCATGTATGGTTTAGAAGACAAAAATGATAGTGAACCCATGTTCAATACGTAGGTTTCGGCTTTGCATTCGGTCTTTTTACATCCTGTATACTTAGATAAGTTTGTAAGGAACCCTCGGTGCGAGTCCAACTCGCACTTGACCGGTTTTTATATAGCATGTATATGTGATGTGGAAGAAGTGAGTATTATATTTGTATAGAATCTTGCCAGGGGTGAAATTTTTTGTATTATTGATTTTATTGTATATTTTTCAATTTCTTTGACATTTTCGAAGAAAATGTAAATTTTAAATATAACATTATATGCATTCTAATGAACGACACCAGCCTTTATAGGGAACTGGAGATTCACAAGACTAATTTCAAAACTCCTTCAAGATCTTACTTCTGCCGAAGCACAGGATCAACACCGACAGTTGGCTCGTCCAGGATCAGCAGCTCAGGATTGTGGAGGAGGGCGGCTGCAAATGACACACGCCTCTGCTGACCGCCGGATAAATTTTTGACAGCCCTGGAACGAAACACTGTTGTTATCGAGCTAAATCTAAGCGTGGCCCTAACACTGTTTGGTAACTCTTATGTGCTCATCTCACCGTCTGTCTGTCCGTTACATGTTCGGGCTTATAAATTCAATATATTTATTAACATTTTTTATTTATACATTTACTCAAAATGTAACAAAACAAATACAAGCACAAAAGAAAACATCAACATCACAACTCATATACGTCCCCACTGAAGGGCTCGAGCCTACCCTATGTTAGGGTGATTAGGCCTTACTCAACCACGCTGGCCCAATCCGGATTGGTCACATACAGTCGCGGATGAAACACATTGGTACATGGCAGGATCGAACCCCGGACCTACCGATTAGAAGGCCAGTGCCGAGTCCACAGAGACACCGACGCTGCTTCTTTAAACTTATGAACATGCAAATCAGCAAAGCAACACTGTGAAACTTTGTTGTAGAAAGCATTATATTTAATAACACAAATTTTCCAGATTTAAGATGCAACTTAAATCTGGAATGTTTGAGCTTCTTATATTGTTCGTCAATGTTTCAAATATCATACAACATTCGTGTGCTTGAGATGACTGCATAATAAACTATACTAAAATACTATCAGTACAATAAGGAATAACATTTTCATTTTTATACTTATATAATATGAAAGTGTCATCATAAAATATGACAAACTTATCTATTCATAATACAATCAGAATGGTAGACTTAACGTGATTCCGTCAAATAGGATTAGTTCATAATAAGCGATGACCACCGAGAAAAAACGTCCCTTTTGTAGAACAATTGAGAATTTAGCCCCCATCCCTATACGACTCGCAAGAAACCAGGCCACAAAAACAAAGCTAATCGGTCAATAGGGCATCTCAGAAGATTCATATCATAACATAGATCCCGAATGCTATATACATCATGTCAAATGGGCGAACAATATTTTTTCCGGTACAGTCCGTCTCACAAACACTAGTACGAGTAATTTGACAGCACAATTTTCCCTCGTTCACTCTTTGACGGATCATGAAGCTAAAATCAACTCTACTTTACGATACGTGATGAAGAACTTAAATGAGTGGATCATTTAAATTCTTCATCACGTATCACTGACGCTATTATGCATAATCCTTATTAATTATTATGTCGTTATACTGAAACATTCTGATCAGGGCAAACTTAAATTCTTACATTGATTGTCTCATTGAATTTATCTCATTCATTCATTGAACTGTGTGTTTTAACTTCATTGAACTGTGTGTAAACAGTGAACAGTCTTGACAGACCGAATTATTGAATGACTTGGTCATTCTCCCATTACGATACGCAGAGGCGACTCTAGTATCCTGCGAGCCGCTGAAACTATTCGCCGCGTTGTATCACACATCTGGCCTATTGTACGATACAACATTTTATTAAATTTGATTAACTTCTACTACTCTGAGTTTTTTCTTCCGATACAATGAAATGATCCTTACATAAAACTGAGTCGATGCGCCTTTTTCTGCAGTTTTACTATTTTAGGTTTATATAATTTTTAATTTCTCATAAAAACACTAGGTTCATTTATAATGAGATATCCAAATTTCATAAACACAATGTTTTCTTCCGTTTCTGGAGCAGCGGCTTTTCGTTTCATTTTCAAATTTTCACGCACTAGTTTCGTTGCACAGAACTAATTTGAGCTTCCTTTTAAATTCATGTTTGTCACAGCTTCTAAGTTCACTAGGCAACTTATTGTACAGCTGCGCTCCCTCAAATAGTATAGTTTTTTTCCATAATTAGTTCGCACGCACGGAAGTTGCAACTTGTTGCAACGTGTATACTTTTTTTTGGAACAGTAAATTGGATTGGGTGAAATTTGAAGATATATTCTTAATAAGTATGCATGTATAATATTTATATAGTTGTTTTATATTAAGTAGTTTACTTTTTTCGTACAATTGTGTTGTTGGAGTTAGATAGTGGTAGTGTAGTAATATTTTAATAAGTTTATTTTGTAGTCTTTGTAACGGTTTCATGTGTATTGCTGCGGCAGATCCCCATTTTTATGGACAAATCACGCTTGACCAAAAAAATATTACGCAGAAGTTATGAAGAAGCTATGCATAATTTAACGGTTTCTTTGATAGTTTCCCTGTACCTTTTACCTTTTATAGCAGACAATTTTCTCATACTGTCCCAGTAAAATATGGAGACTTATAATAAAATGGAACACTTTAATACCTGCCTTTGACTGTACTCCAGTTATTTTGCGAGTTATCTGGTAGCATTTGCACCGTAATTAGGGTAAATTGTGTCACATAATGTGCGGTTTAGTCACGTTATAATGTCAGGCTGTGTTATCTACGTATCCTAGAACGACCAGAGTAATAACTTGTGAAAATACTTTGCTAGCGTGGTGGCAGGCCACTTTTAACAGAGAGGCGATAGATAGATAGGATATAATCGGACTACGGTTACCGGAGGGAGACTCTGTATCAGGGTCGACTGCTTGGGTACCTCCATCTTATATTTCTGCCGCAAAGCAGCAGTGCTTGCATTGCTGTGTTCCGGTTTGAAGGGTTAGATATGGCAGTGAAATTACTGGGTACCGTGACTTTACATCTTATGTCACAAGTTGACAACGTACACTGTGGTTCTTGTGGGGATTGCAGATTTGCTGCGATCCTCGCAAATACCACCTGTATTATAGGTGACTGTTACCACTTATTATCAGGTGGGCAGTTTACATGTTTACCAACTTAGTTTTATTTAAAAAAATCCAGCGATGGTCGTTCATTTCTTTGGGATGATAATCGTACCTGTTTCGATCAGGAAGCAGGAGGAACTTCTCAACGAACTCAGCTCTCTCTGTGACCTCCTCTGTGGTCATCCCGGATATCCAACCGAAGTACACCATCGTCTCCCGTATAGAAAATTCACCGAACAGCGCGATTTCCTGGAACAAAAATGGTATTTTGAAGAAAAATTTTAATATGCTTCCATACAGGGCGTTATTTTTTTTGATTTCATTTCGGAATTTCAAAACATATTTGGGTATTTGGCGAATTTATCGGAAAACGTATGTACATAAAAAATAGGCACAGTCGAACTTAGAGCCCCCTTTTAAAGTGAAACCTTTTTTACGTCGCGTCAAAATTTTTCGTCCATCTATCGCATGTCACATTACACAAAAATTTTTATTTTTTTATTCCTTTTTATTTATAAATTTATTTTTAGAAGAGAAAGATTTAGGATAAGATTTAATACGCGATTTAATACCGTAAATCGAATAATTTTCGAAAAAAAAATTGTTGAATGACTACGATCAGAAAAAAGTTACACTTGCGGTTTCAGAAATTCCACACAAGGATTTTTTAAAGTCGACTAAAAACGTAAAGTCACTCACTTTCTCATTTATTACTAATCAAGAAATCTCGAAAACCATTTGACCAATGCATGTGAAATTTGGCAGAAGGTAGCTTATGGACAGAGCATTTTCCCTTCAGACACATTCTTAACCAAAGTTTCATAACCAGTTGAAGAAGGGATTTCACGAAATTCAACACTCGAGGGGATGAAAAAGAGGTTGAAAGTTTGAATGGAAGTC
Organism: Schoenobius gigantellus; assembly: GCA_963935595.1. Taxonomy (NCBI): domain Eukaryota; kingdom Metazoa; phylum Arthropoda; class Insecta; order Lepidoptera; family Crambidae; genus Schoenobius; species Schoenobius gigantellus. Next base: position 17,065,961 of record OZ012562.1, on the reverse strand, counting down.
CGTCATTTTTGAAGTTAAGCTGATAAATACGAGTAATCCTACTTAATATTATAAATGTGAAAGCGTGGATGTTTGGATGTTTGTTACTCAATCACGCAAAAACGGCTGAACGGATTTGGATGAAATTTGGCATGCATGTAGCCTTTGACATGGAAAAGAACATAGGCTACCTTTTATCCCGATTCCTTAAGTAGTTCCCGAGGAAAAATTGGATATGAGCTAAGCCGCGGGTAGACAGCTTTGAAATTTGGTTTAGACCCAATTCTGAAGTCCACGCAGACGAAGTTGTGGGCAGAAGCTAGAGTTAGAAATAAGTAAAGACGTGTTTGAGCGTTTTTGAAAATTTTCCCTCTTACAAATATTTCAAGGGACTTTTTTAAAAGCTTTTCAGTTTGAATTGTTTTTACCACGGAAAAATATAGAAATCCCACAGGAAAAATCCCACGGAAGAAACAAAAATATAATTTAATATAATTAAACTTAATTTATTTTTGTTTCTTTTATTTAAGTTTAATTTAACTATTTCAACTAGAGATTAGATTAACAACAATATAGATTTGTCTGCACTTCGTGAACATACGTAGTTAATTCGTTAAACTTTGATCCTCGTAACAGCGTCAAAGTTTAACGAATTAACTACAATTTCGCATCTGTTCCCTCGGGAGTAGGTTTTCGTGTCCGCATTCGCTTCTTGATTACTTTTCAGTTATTTAACAGATAACAAAGTTTCAATGTAACATCAGTACATTAGCACTCATTATACGCACGCATATGTTGGTCGGTAATTGTAATTACATTGGTGATATACGAGGCTGGAGCTGGGTGGTGTAGTGACTTGTGTACCTACTCGGCGTACGGGTGCTAAAGTTAAGCAGCATTCGCCGTGGTCAGGTCCATGATGGGTGACCAAATACTTACGTTGAACAGCTCCATGTTCAAAACTGTCGTGCACCTGATCTCGTTCCGATCGTGTCGGGGCCCTATTCTTGAATTATTCGTATGGAGCTATGTGCTCATCGAGCGAAGTTTACACTACATTTCTATCGATTTGCTTTTTGTTATTGATGAAAATCGATTGGGTATTATATCGAAAATCAAACTTTTTTCGATTTTCATCGAAATCGAAACAGAAATCAGTAGAAATCGAGCGAGGACGACATTCGACGAGTGCTCTACACCAGACGAATGAGTCGTCTCAATGGTACATTAGTACTTTCATTCATACATACAATTCATTCTGTGCCAATGGCTATGCGACATGAGAATGAACAAGGCCAAATTTAGCCATGGGGCCATGTCACCCCGAGCCCATGGCGGCAAATTTTTAGGAGCAGCAAAACAGAAAAAAAATATAAAATAAAACTACACTTTTCCGATTTACCTGCGTATATTTAGTTTAATCTTTTTTGAACTCAACAATTGACTAGTAACTAGAGAAATATTATAACTGTTCTCTTATCTCTCTATAATATTTTTCTAAATATCAAACAGTTTGTAATACAAACTGCAAATTATATTTCGTTTTATTAACGCTTATAAAATAATAAAATGATTGGGGGGAGATTACATGGCATTTAGACCCTGAGGCGTAAAATATGTAAATCCGGAAGCGAGTGAAGGAATTTACAAGTATGGTGGCTATTCTTACATCAACGCTTGTCTATACTAATATTATAAAGAGGAAAGATTTGATTGTTTGTTTGTTTGTATTGAATAGGCTTCGAAACTACTGAACCGATTTTGATGAAAGTTGGTATAGGGATAGTTCGAGACCAGGGGAAGGACATAGGGTAATTTTCCTAAGAGAAAAAAATTCCCACTTGAAAACAAATAACGTGGGCGAAGTCGCGAGCGGAGGGCTAGTATAGTGCACTAGTTCTTTTATTTGTTATTATTATTTTTAAAAAAGACACAAAACAGAATACAATCGTAACAAAAAAAAACAGAATTTTAAAGGCTTAAAACTAGTCCGCATTCCAAAAATTAATTAAGTAGTAAACGGTAAACGTAATTCCAATATCTCCCACACAGATGGCTAATATCTGTTCAGATTGGCCGCCATTACCGAAAATTTGTTAGAAGGACGAAATACGAAATGAATAAAGTTTTCACATAACTTTACCGAGTGGAAAGAAAAGATTTTTTAAAGCTTGCGTCATGCATTTATCTTGACTATACAAACTTGTAAGAAAATTGGTATCGAAATATTTCACTGTATACAACTTTTGATATCTTTAGTTATTTCTACATAGAAGGGGGAAGCTCTTGTCCTCCTGGTGGTAAGTGACGATGAGACCCAAGGTGGAAGCGAACTTCACCTGGACTCCTCGACAAGTGAACTTGCTATCTTACTGTAATTGTTGGAACAACTATGTTTTTATAGCGGCAAACAGGCCCGTTTTACCGAATAGGCACGGTAGGCATGTGCCTAGGGCGCTAGGCAATTGGCAGTTTTGGGGGGGCGCAAAAAAATTTAAAAAAAATTGCCGTGGTTGTATCTGCATGCATCATTTATTGCGCCACACTGCCGAAAGCCGACATCTGACCCAAATCACAGCCGCGCCCGGCGGGTCCATAGGTTGTGGATAATGGGAAGGCTCTCGAAAAGAATTAGGATAATTTGTAAAGGAGAGTTAAGAGACATTAAGTCTAAAGTCCCTCCCGCACCAAAACTGGCATTTCAGACTAAATCAAAATTTACGGGGTATAGCATAGGTGTTATAGTTGGGCTCTAATCAGCTGGCAGGGGTATAAAAAGGGGCGCTACTCTTCGTTGTGCCTAGGGCGCTGGCAGAGTGTAAAACGGGCCTCAAACTTAGGTTAGATGGTGAGGGAGACTCTGTACCAGGGTCGTGTGCATGGGTACCTCCGTCTCACCTATTTCTGCCGCAAAGCAGCAGTGCTTGAATTGCTGTGTTCCGGTTTGAAGGGTAAGGTATGGCATTGAAATTACTGGGTACCGTGACTTTACATCTTAAGTCACAAGTTGGCAACGTACACTGTGGTTCTTGTGGGGGTTGCAGTTAGCTGCGAATCTCACAAGAGCCACATGTATTATAGGTGACTGTTACCACTTACCATCAGGTGGGCAGTTTGCTTGTTTGCCAACCTAATTGCAATAAAAAAAATGGAAGCTAGCCAGGCGGGCTCACAAACCCTACCACCAAGCCAAAAAGAAAATCTTCTGGCCCACGGGGAATCGTATCCCGGACCTCGAGATCTACACTGGGTGGTCTTAACCACTAAACCACTGAGGCGGTTAGCATTTAAGTTCAACATCAAATAAGATATGGCTTTATTTATGTAATATCTTTGTTTATACACCCATGTTATGACAAATAAATTATCATGATTCAAATATGACTTGATTGAAAGTTAATTATGAAGAAGATTTTTATATAGACCACAGAACATCAAATGGTGTATGGGAGATTCGCGTGTGCCACAGATGTGCGTAGTTTTGCATTATTGAATTTGTATTTTGTTCAGCAAATTAAAGTCAACTCTATATCAATGTATGCCGGTATAAGTTCTATGTTCACTTGTGTTTCATTTACGTTAGGTTTTGTGGTGTTTGTGGTAAAAAATGTGTTGTTATTTTATAGGCGAATTTAACGACAGCGGACCCCATGGTAATATTGGCGTATCGCAGTTTCCTGTTTTTTTTTTGTTCTGTTATCTTCACTGACGCCGACATTAGAGATGGGACGAAAGAGTTCCAATTTCAAATAAAAATTTAGATAAAATAAAATATAAATTGCTATTTATTTCAATTACTTACAACATAATATGACATGAAATTCTTACAAAATAATATAAGAATACTTCATTTTAACGTGAGCCTGAACTAGGAGCAACCTGTGTTACAAATTACATATAATTACAAAATACAGCTTTAAAGTGTGGACAATCAAAATATGCAAAATTTTACAATTTATGAAAATGTGCTACATAAAATTAGATTATACACACACACACGCATATCGATCAGGAATCAAGATTATTTAAGAACTATTTATATTAAGAAAAAAATATCTGAAACTTCAACATGAAATTTTGCGCTTCATTTTTTATAAAGTAAGCTGTGTCTGCGAACTACGTTTCGCACATAATAATTGTAAAAAAAAATCTCGAGAGGGCCACCCTTATTAGCTAGGGTTCTACAGAATAGCCTAAGACCTATTCTCAGACCTACCAAATATACACAAAAAAATTCATAAAAATCGGCCAAGCCGTTTCGAAGGAGCTCGATAACAAACATTGTGACACGAGATTTTATATACAGCGTGGCCCAAAAAAACGTTGACAAAGATTTTTTGAAATAATTTTTAATACCTTCAAGTTTATTACAAAATGAGATTTAAAATAAGAACGTCATTCATTAAACTATAAAAAACACTAACTATCTTCAAACTATCCTCCTTTGGCTTTGATACACAGACGCAAACGTTTGCTAAAATTATTCACAATATGCCGCAGCTCCTCCAACGTTATTTTTGCCCACTCTTTCGCAAGGGTTGCTTTTAGAGCGTCAACACTTGTATGTTTAGTGGCACAGGCCCCAATCCCTAAAATTGACCACAAACTATAATCCATTGGATTTAAATCAGGCGAATAGTGTGGCCACTCTCTTGAGCTTATGAATCGAGGAAAATTGTTTTTGCACCACTGCTGCACACTAAGGGCATTGTGAGATGGAGCAGAGTCCTGCCGGAATATCCAATATTGGTTACCAAAATGTTGCTGAATCCAGGGAAGAACTACGGCTTCAAGAATGTCTCTTTTATAGATTTCCTGATTCATTTTGACACCTTTTCCTATAAGTATAAGGGGAGTTTTACCAGTAGAGCAAATACCACCCCAAACCATCACTGAATCCGGTTTTTGGAGGTGAGGAATGACTGCGGCCTCTCCAGGACGTCTAGAAGAATATATTCTGTCATTTTGATGATTATGAGCCTGTTCGATGCAAAAAAGTTTTTCATCTGAAAAAAGGATGTTTTCCCATTTTTCAGTAGCGGCGCGCTTCCTAATCAAACGACATCTTTGAAGGCGAACTTTTTATCTTTATCTTCAAGAAGTTGTGCTTTACGCAGTTTGTACGCTTTTAATTTGAGGTCATCAACGACAATACGTTGCACCGTCGAACGACTCACACCCAATTCCCGTGCCAGTTTTCGCACTGTAGTCCATGAATTGCGACTAAGCCGTTTCTTAATAATGTTGCAGAGCCTGGGAGTCCTAATAGTCCTCTTTCTTCCTCTTCCTGGGCGGTCTGCATCATGCCCAAGCTCATTAGATCGCTTAAGAGTCTTTAACAGTAGTTGACGGCTCACTCTAAGGAATCAAACAATCTCACATTGTCGTTTTCCGTCTTCGTGTAAGGAAACTATTGACTCGCGTTGCGAAGACATGGCAAATAACAATAATAATTAAATATTTTTAAATTAACGATCCACTGCAAAACGTTACTAATATGTGAGAAAATATAAGAAAAAACAAAAGGACATCGTACCGTGTTAAATTTTTTAAATTTTTCCTTTTTTTTTGTCAACGTTATTTTGGGCCACGGGGTATTTGATGTTTCCAAGTTAACTTTAGTATCTATATTTTGAGTACATTGAATATCTTTTCGTGGTTTCTTATGAGTGCAGTGAGGTGAGTGTATCGAGTCTTTTTCAAGATAGAGTTTCGCTACATGCGTAAGAAGTGTCTGTGTTAATTATATTGAACGTTTAAATTAAACCGTATGGAGTGTACGTATATCAAACATTTCTTTACATCCGTTCGTTCCACAATAACAGAAAATTGCAGCCTCCATAGCATGTCAATGTCACTGATAATGGTAGCCGCGCGGGCAGCCAGCCGAGTTGGCCCATAACTTCGCCTTTACTAGGTAAATGACATAGACTTATGAAGTCCTAGACCATTATTGGCTCAGAAGAATAACTAAAGCATAGAAACCTAGCAAAAATAGCTACTGAACTTAATATATTTGACTCACTTTGACATTAGGCGCTGCTAATAGAAGTTAGACAGAGACACGTATATGCAAGATGTTTCGAAATTTTGTAGGTCGTCACTAATTCTCGCTTGTCAGTTCTTCTCCCAGTGATGTCGTGCTCATCACTTACCTAGTTTCAACGTCGATAATTATATTATGTAGGTATTTAATAGATCCCTAATACTAAAATGTCTTTATTACGAGAAATATAACATAAATAATTAAGGGTAGATTTTCTTATGTAACTTATCCAGCTAATAGCTGCTGTGTCTCTTTGGTATGGTCAGGCTGGCCGTTCATGAGACTAAAAGCGGGAAGTGCGAGTCGGACTCGCCCACCGAGGGTCCCGTATAAAATTGTAGGTTTAAATAGAGACTAAATTTTTTATGATTTAATTACAAATGTGGAGTTTGAGATTTTCCCTGACTTGTAGTGTAAGACTATATAGCTTCACAAATTTCATAGTTCTAGCTAGATCAACGAAAAGTACCCTATACATTTTGATGCCCGTGAGAATGTCGAAATATACTTTTTTGGCGACATAAACGGCCGTGCCTTTTTTTGTTAACTTAGAAGTTGGATTTTTTCACATCTTCAAGGGACTAGAACTTGTTAGTGTAGAACTGAGTAATTATATGGTTTTAATTTCAACTCGATACCTTCACGCGTTTCCAAGATAGTCTTGACAGACAAACGGACAATAAAGTGATCCTATAATGGTTCAGTGTTTCTTTTGAGGTACGGAACCCTAAAATTTGGACTAGTGACGGGTATTTCCCGTTATCTAAAATGTTGGAATTTTTCTATTGCAGAGATTCACAAATTCAATAGGAAGGAAATCGACTTTTATTTCATCGCTTAGATTTAATTCATTTTTTATCGCATCGCTTGGAGGTACTTGAGGTTAATCTCATATTTAATTTACTTACCCGAAAATTTAACCGTCATGGATTTTGAACCTTGGATAAATTCGTGAATGCTAAAACTACTATTTGTACATATGCTTGGAAATTAAACTAAAAACATTAACATTTGACCATACTTTATTGTTAAGACATTTTTCGATAGATTTATTACGCTTGATGTGCGGCCGGGCTTAGTTAGAATGTAAATTTTCCGAAGGCGGCGTTTTGATATTTTACCTTTTTGACTCTTTCTGTTCTTTTCTTGATCTAATATTTTAATTCTTAGAAAAAAATCATCTGAACTGGTTGTTCTTGGCATCAGTGTCAAGGATTCCTTAAAGAAATAGTTAAGAAATTAAATACGTTTTTATTTTCATAAATAATATTTTAGTTTAAAGATTTCCTTTCATTAAATAACTTGACTTACGTCATGACGTCTCTATTTCATAGTTTTACTACTAAGTACATACAAAATTAATCTGATGGAAAATATCTGGAGCAAATTTGACTATGCTTTCTTGGACTCCAATTTCGTCTGACAATACACTTTATCCATATTTTTTTATACATTGTCTTTAGGAAATCTGTAAAATAAAAATATCGACAAAATTTTACAACACTACGCATAATCAAGAAAACCTCAAAGTAATTTTCTAAAAATCGCTAAAACATAAAAGTGAAGTTAATATTACGTATTGTTTTTCTACAAAATGATTCAGCGATATTTCATATGTATATAAGTATACTTATTAGCTCACATTCAAGTAACAATATGAGAAAACATGCCAATTTAAGGTCAATATGATTGTTTTCCTTTCGCGACGAATGAGACTTGCAGCCCCAAACTACACAAGACATTGTGTTACGGAGTGCACAAACACACACTATTTGTAAATACCTAAAGAATTCTTGCTTTCTAATCACTTAAATATTAATAAAATATCATCAAAATATTACTAGCCACGGGACGCACAAACAAATATTATACGAACAATTCAAATAGTTCAAACTCGGATGGTCTATCTTCGATACAACGTACTATAGAATTTAGCCGTGTTATATATTTTTAACCAATTTTAATATTTTTAACCAAAATGACAATTCAATCAATTCATATACTGACCACCTTGTGATATGCCAAAAGACAAATATTACTCATCTCTTACATTTACACAGTTTTGTGCCGTATGTTAGAAAGAGACAAATAGCACACAATTAATTCTTATTTTAATCTTCCTTCTATGCTGTAGTGATTGTTCTGAGATTATTGGACAGTAGGTCGTGGGTTTTTAATCTATGTTCATATTTTTATCTAATAGGGATGTAAGTTTAGATTTCTTTATTATCCTGCAAGTGGAAAACATAAACATCTAATTTGCTGAAAGGATTGACGCCATTGAAAACAAAGCGAAATAATTAGCTACTGATTACATAAAATAGTTAATAATCAAAAAGGCTTTATAAGGCATCATGTTGCGAAATTATCAGCTATCTAGCTTCCACTATCAAAGAGAGATGGGGCTATCATCATCATCATCACAGCCCATATACGTCCCCACCGAGGGGCTCGAGCCTACCCTATATTAGGGTGATTAGGCCTTAGTCAACCACGCTGGCCCAGTGCGGATTGGTCGACTTCACGTACATCATTGAATTTCTTCGCAGATGTATGCAGGTTGCCTCACGATGTTTTCCTTCACCGTAGGAGCGTCAGACAAATGTTCAAATGACAAATTCGAAACGAAAAACACATTGGTACATGACGGGTCGCAAGTCGAAGGCAAGTGCCGAGTCCACTGCGCCACCGACGCTCCGATGGGGCTATACCTACGCATTATGTTTTGCTAGCAACGGTTGTTTGCTAATTTTTGAATCTCAGTACGACACCGGCATGAATGATTTCAAGTCGAATAAAATTGATGTGTCAGTCGTATACATGTTTATTGAAGAGAGGTTAGAAATCTTATTACCCACTATATCATTCGTGTGTGTACAACGGCACTCGTTTTAATGTTCATACTTAGAGCACATTCATACTCTTACGAAAGAATGAAAATTCGACACAAAGCTTTACTAAAAATAGTATTCACCGAATTTAACATTTTAAGCCAAAGCCTGGTGATATATAGAGCGTCGGTGGCGCTGTGGCTTCTAATCGGGAAGTCTGGGCCCGATGCACATTCGTCTGACGCTCCTACGGTGAAGGATCGGAAACCGACCAATTCGCACTGGGCCAGCGTAGTTGACTACGTTAAGTCCAACTTCAAAAGAGGCTTAAAAAGAGCACTTCTCTCCAGGTAGGCAGAAACTGAGCTATGCCCCTGGCATTGCAGATGTCCATGAGCGACGGTCACCGTTTACCATCAAGTGTGCCTCTGGTTCGCCTGCCCCCGATTGCAATAAAAAAGTAGGTCCCAATAATTTTAATAAGGCCAGTTCTACGAATACTATTAGCTCTATGGCAAATAACAGTCTCAGAGTCATTTCGTAACGTCTCACATTGACAAGTGAGATGTCATAAAACCACAATTGAATGATTGCATGTTAGCCGCACGTGCACAATTATATTGCGATGTCAACTTACTACTCGTATCATAGAATAGACGACAGGACTTCGGCAAAGGAAATAATAAAATATTATAGCGACAAGTCTAAAAGCAGTCATTCGTATTACAATCAACTTCCAATTATAGTTCCTTCAGACAAATGAAAAAACGGCCGTTTCTTATTACAATCAACATTGAATTATTTTTTTTCTAACCAACTTCTCACATCCAACAAGCGTTTCTAATCGCACTCATAGACATAGGCATGGACCTACAAAAAAATACAGACGTAGTGTGGCATTAAACAAATGTGAAGCATGCAAGGTAAGACAATTTCATGTGTTTGTACATGACCTACACTCACACAGATGTACTAGGTAAGACAAAAAGCTATAATTTTTCGACGAACAAGACACGCATACAAATGTGCTGTCATTTGTATGCTTCACTGTTGATTCAACAACGCTCCGTCCGTCTTTTTTCAGGTTCGTGGACATACTCGTAGGTATAACTTTGCGATGGGCGATGTCCAGATTGAAGACTTCAATTTGCCTAGTACACTGATACAGAACCTGCGCCTTTTTATTTGGAGCAAAACTTCATTCTATGTAATTGGTTTTTTAATGGGGGTGTCTGGACTCCGGACTTAAAAGTTTGATGTTTTCACAACTGAAAAAGACCATTAACCCGAATATTTGATATAAACTTCAGTTTGTTATCTCTACGCATTCCTATGAAAATGCGTCTTGACAGACAGACAGACGGACAACAAAATGATCCTATACGGGTTCCGTTTCCTTTTCAGGTATGGAACTCTTTTTTTTTCTCGGGGGGAAATGCGTAACCGCACCGTACCCGCCGTTGGCTACACGGCGAGCGTGTGTGGGGCTCTCCCGGCAGAGTGCCAGGCCTACCCACTAAAACACCCCGGTGTTCTCCCTGCCCTTATGGGCGCGCTAGGTAAGGTCCACACTGCGACTCCACTACCCACGCACCCGGGGTCATTAGACGGGCATCGAATGCCAATAAATGAAATGTTTTTGAAGATATTGAAGATTTGAAAGATATTGAGTGACTAATTTTCGTTAAGGCCCAGTGTATCCTTGAATTCTCAAATATGTCATTCACTTCCATGTCGTTATGTTAATTTGTTTACTATAAGCTTATTTGATGAAGATACCAGTTTCTGTATGAATATTTGTGGCATAAATCTTGTCGCGTTTGATGTAAAGGTCATAATGAGTTATGGTTATTTTCTCAATGATGAATTCGTGCGGAATTCATACAATGAACATTTTATTGTAGAAACTATCGACAAAGGTGACTACAATACTACAGATACTGTATTCTACTTTTACTTTGAAGTAGTTAATTGGAGAAGTTGTCATCATCCTTCGATTATCTGGGGTTAACGGTGGGTTGACGCTACATGTTTTCTTTTACCATTTATCTCTATCATAAGCTTTCTCACCACTGTATAGTACTCACTACCATATTCCTAGCATATCCTTCTTCAAGCAACCTATCTATATTTTCCCAGGACTTCCATTTATCTTATCCCCATCCACATTCATGCACATTGCTCTCGTCCCTTCCGATCAAATGCCCATGCCTCGCCAACCTGTTTCTTCTTTGTCACTAGTGCTAATTTCAAACTTCCTCCTATATTCCATTTCTAATAATATCTCTTCGAGTCACACCTAAGATAATATTGTAGATAGGTCACTAGTGCTTATTTCAAACTTCCTCCTATATTAAATTTCTAATCATATCAGGATCGCGGATACCATGATCGCTTATAGCAAGGTTAAAACAATATGGAAACAGAGACACCGCTCTTGCTGCGTATAGTGCCATCCCGCTCTCAGGGCGGTTTTAATATTGTTTTGGGCAATCATGGTTAGGGGGCTGTTCGAATCACACCAACTTTAGAATTGGACCTTGTAGATAGGACATTATAACTTTCTTGGTCACACCGCACACCCATCCTAATATTCTCATCTCCACCTCGTGGAATCTTCATAAATTCGTCTCTTTTGTTATCTAACATTCAATGACTCAAATCCATAAATAATGATCTGATGATCGATTTTAGATTTTTCCCTTCAACGTTGGGATCATTCATCATCAAAGCCTGAGACCTGTCGCTATTTCATCCAACGTGCTAACATTCGATTTCTTATGTCCTCATTTACTTAGACTAGTTATTGAATAAAATAATTAAAAAACAACCGGCCAAGTGCGTGTCGGGCCACACGTGTAGGATTCCGTAGTTGCGAATGCCAACTTTAAGTTCACACTCACAGCTCACAATACGTTGCTATTAAATTAGGCATTATTATTATTATTAAATCTACAATAATTTTATATTTCCTTAACTTCACGAGGTTCGTAAATTTATATTCAGTACTAATTTTCAATGAAATTTTACTTTTCCGAGTAATTTATACTACCGGTGGTAATTTTTTCATGTGTCTATATATAACCGTTTAGCAAATAGGGAGGGGAGGGGACACTTACCTCTAACTTCATCATTTATATAGGTATATTATTTCTAATGTGATTTATTTTTATTTCTGACATAGTTTTTCATTTAATTGTGTTTTAATTTTAATATTTGACATGTTTTTAATTTAATTTTTGATATATTTTCGATTTGGGTTGAGATTTTTCATATGTTTTACTAATACTTATTTAATTTTATATAATTTTTTGATGTTTTAATCTTATTTCTAATCACTCGGAGGAGATTGTTTTAAAAAATGTAAATCCGTAATTGGCTGTAAGATTTAGGCTTGATTTGTACACAATGTATTTACTCCAAGAGCTGTGGATTTTGTAATAAACAAATAAATAAAATAAAAAATAAACAGAAACCGATCTCTAAATCTAAAAATGGTGTTCTGAATCTTGCATTACTTTTTAAAGACCTATTCAACAATACGCCATATGATATACGGGTTAATCGAGAAAGAAAATTACTCTCAGTTTACTTGTATGGGAGCTACCCTAAAAAAATTCTCAATATTTTTTTTACCACTTTTTTGGCATGATTAATATACATACCCAAACCAAATTACAGCTTTCTAGTCCTAAAAGTCTCTGAGTAAAACCGCGGACAGACAGACAGACATGGCGAAACTATAAGGGTTCCTTGTTTACTACGGAACCCTAAAAAGAGCCTCTGCCGAGAACAGGTAACCAATTTGTTATAATCATACCTACACATTCTTAAAGGTTCTATAACGTATTAATTGTTGGTAAATTCTTCGTTATTGGGCCATCTGAGCAGCGTGCCAACGCGTGCAAATCACGCCATATCAGCCTATAAAATATCGAGAAATGTCATTGGTTCGAAGCCCGATCGTGCAATAAATGGGATTGGCGAGCCCCGAACTCACTTATATCGTCGCATCAGTGATTTATAGCAGGCTTTTGAAATGGAGCTGTGAATTTAATGTTTTTTTAAGTTGTATTTTTTGCATTGTAGTCACGGACCTGAAAAAAAGACGGACGGAGCGTTGTTGAATCAAGAGTGAAGCATGCAAATGACAGCACATTTGTATGTGTGCACATTTGTCTTATGTTCTTTGAAAAATGATAGCTTTTTGTCTTACCTGGTACATCTGCGTGAGTGTAGGTCGTGTACGAACACATGAAATTGTCTTACCTTGCATGCTTCACATTTGTTTAATGCCACGCTACGTCCGTATTTTTTTGTAGGTCCATGATGGTGGTCTAGTGTAATCTATATAATATAGGCATCAATTATTTCTTACCTCGACCTTTCCTTTCTTACTACCCTTTCTTACCTTTCTTTACTTTCTTATCCTTTCTTACATCGACTGTACACAATCTTTATGTCATTGTGTACAGTCGGGATAAGAAATGATTCGTCACATTAAAGTTGACATTTACTTTCACGAAGACATCAGCTTATTATCAGTCTTGCTAACGTTTTACTACAAACGAAACAGAATTCTTGCACAATTATTATGTACAATGTTCATTTTGTTGAAGTGAGAACTTCTTTAGCGGCGTTGTACACTTTTTTTGTAATGGGTAAAAAATGTTAAACTCGCGTCAGGACACGTGACCCTGATCGAAAATTCGTAAGACGGATGGAGAGTAGCCAATTAAAATTGAAATGGCCGCAGGAACTGTCGAGGTGCGGTGAGGGGTCCACGTAAGCCGGCCGAGAACAATAGCGGCTGGCAAAAGTACTGGAAGTCACACGTCACTTGAGACAGTTTTAATCAATTTATTTACTTTGTTAGGAAAAATCTAAATTGTGCTTTTATTTGATTTTGTTGTAAATATTAATTAGGTAAGTTAGTATAAATTAAATATTATTTATTTGTTATAAAATTACGTTTTTAAGTAGTATATTAATGTCTGTTTTGATCATATTTATAATTTAATTGTAAATATTTTGATTCATTATTACTAGTTATATAATTATGTACGCACAACGTTACAACAGGAAGTTGATTTTTCTGAGGGATAAACTTTTTAATGTAATATAAATTGTCATGTTTGTATACGATAGCGCAATAAATAAATATTGTATTCTACCACATAAAAGATAGTACTTTTATTCTGATAATTAAAGCAATTCGTGCAAAATTATTCCATAACCATTCCAAAATATCCAAAACGCACAACGTTAATACTTAAGTTTTCACTTCTGCCGGCACTCCCGGAGTGCAACCCGTCATTTTTTATTTTTACTGTAAGTTATAGGTTATTGTTTCATTTATTAAGTACTTATTGTTTTTGTAAGCGCATCATTTGAGTTGTGAGAATAAAATTACTTCTGTTCTATTCTAAATATCGCTTTGACGTTTACAATAACAGACTAATTGACTGATAGTTGACATTTTACAAGATAAAAAATATTGACACTGACAATTAAATAGAACATATTTAATTGGAACTCTTTAAATAGAACTTGTGTATTTGGAACTCTTACGAAGTTGTTTACTTGACTAGATCATTGAAAAGGTTTGATGTTAATATGAAACTATATGTAGATCAGAAGTGTATGTTATTTTTACCCTTATGTCCATATCAATTTAGTTTAATTTTATATGCACTTGTATACTTAGTACTTTGGTTTCAAAAGGTACTAAGAGTCTATGACTTTATAAAGAAACTAGCTGTGCCCGCGACTTCGTCCACGTGGAATAGTAACTTTTGGCAGCATTTTGATTTTTGTAGGCATTTTTTTAAAGATCTTGATAAAAAGTAGCCTATGTTATACCTTATATAATTAGCTATCTATTAGTGAAAGTCCCGTCAAAATGGGTCCAGCCGTTCCGGAGATTAGCGGGAACAAACAGACAGACAGACACAAATTTTTTAAATTGTGTTTTTGTTATTGGTACCCGATATACATTCATACCCATTTAGTAAAAACTTGTTATTTTGACAAACAAACAAACACTTCAATTTTATTTATTTGTATACATTAAAATTAATTTAATAACTGACGAAGGTTTTTGTACCATGACTGTGCATTTCACAAATATATAAATAAGTGTCTTTAAATGTTCTTAGCCATCATCTCAGTTATACGTCCATTGTTAGACATGGGCATTTTTAAGCACGCTGGCTTTTTTAACGTTGGAAGCTGGTTATGAGTCGGTGCGAGATCGATGCGTTATGCAAAACCTCGCATTTCCCCAAACGTTATGTCGGACTCTCTGCGTCCACTGGAGATAGAAAGATTTTCAACGACCGCTGCCTACTGACTTAAGCCCTACCTACTCCAATTCCCCCCTCACATACGCCAGTGTGTCTTATTCCTCACATAGAGAAATAGGACTCGCCGAGGTGGGCCGCGTTGATACCTGACAAGGTCATGAAACTCGTATGAACACTCCCCAAAATGGGAAAGTCAAAGATCTCTCAGGGCATCCGGGAGATCCCCGACTGGCAGCGACCGGTGCAATGCAAGGCCACAGAGTCCTGAGTCTGAGGTCCAGTAGTAGATCCAGGATCCAGTATTAAGTACTCACACTACTTAATATTTCCATGGCATTTTCTAACGCAAACGAATAGAATGAACGGGAATAACATAAGTCACATGATTTCGTTATGTCATTCACATAAATTGTGATCTGTTCGTTTAACACGAGGAACATGTTAAATGACACTTACTAGACTAAGTGCTATCGTTAACACATAAGGGTGTCCCGATAGCGCATTTATTTCACACAAAAACAAAGACGTTTGTCACATCAAGACCCCATTATTTCCACAGCTAGGAGTTCCTCAAACTTCTTATTGCTTTAATGCTGTTTGATAGTGGTTATTTTCTCAACTCCTTTCATCCCAGAGGTGCACGCTTACTTTTCTTTGGATAAACACCTTTTGATTAATTTTAAATCGGCGTTAAACAGTTTTGAAGCTCCTTGGCCTACCACCTTTGAGAGGAGGTGTTTAGAAGATCTGGATGGTTAGCGTCTCATCGAACCCATTCTGACTTAGTATCAGTTAAGCTTGCAGTGACCCATTATGTGAGTGAGTCCTGAGTGCTCTTAGCTTCTGCTCGGCTGAAGGTTTCGCTTACGGTGAGAAATCCCTAACAGTATTTTCGAGTGCGATAAACCTGATCACTGAGTCCACTTGAGTTGGACCTGACTAGGCACCATATATGGATGTCCTCCCTAACGTGGGAGGGCCAGGATCGGCGTGCCGTCGACTATATCACGGGGTGATACAGTCGATGGCACTCTATGGAGCCCCGGTATGGGCGGAGTGCCTCTCCCCCCGAACGGTGGCCCTCTTGCGACGTCCGCAGAGGGTCATAGCAGCCCGGGCCGTGCGAGCTTATCGTACGGTCAGCCACGGCGCGGCCTGCGTTCTTGCGGGTCAAACGCCGTGGGATGTCGATGCACGCGTCCATGCGGAGGTGTATCGACATCGGGTTGCCGTTAGAGTGCGGGGGGGACGATCCGCTCCTGATGAGGTGGAGCGGGTTCGTACCCAGGCGCAGAGGGAGGCTCTGCGTCGATGGGGCGAGGCACTCGCCTTCCCAGCTGCCGGCCACCGGACGATAGAAGCGATACATCCGGTGTTGGAGGAGTGGGTAGGGCGCCGGCAGGGCAGTCTCTCATTCCGCATGGTGCAGGTACTGACCGGACATGGTTGTTTTGGTCACTACTTGCACCGGGTCGCGCGTCGGGAGGAAACGCCGCAGTGTCATCACTGCGACGCTCCCGACGACACTGCCGAGCACACCCTGTTGGTGTGCCCGGCCTGGCTACGCCAGCGCAGCGAACTCAACGCTGCGCTGGGTGACGGAGACCTTTCGCTGCCGAGCATGGTCGTGGCCATGCTTCGTGGCGAGGCGGAATGGGGGGCTGTCGCCTCCTTTTGCGAGGACGTCATCTCGCAGAAGGAGGCCGCGGAGAGGGAGCGGGAGAATGATCCTCAAGCCGCTCCCATCCGCCGTAGACGGACAGGCAGGCGAAGACGGGCATTCGCACAAGCGATGCCCGTCTAATGACCCTGCCGTGGAGGTCTGCGTGCACGGTTGGCCCCGTGCACGCCGCCGTAAGGCCCTCCGTCTGGGGATTGCCCTGGTGTTCTCGGGCAATCCCCCCTTGGCGATAGCCCGACCAGTCGGTCGGGCTTGCCCGGGCGCGTGGGTAGTGGAGTCGCAGTGTGGACCTTACCTAGCGCGCCCTTATGGGCAGGGAGAACACCGGGGGGTTTTAGTGGGTAGGCCTGGCACTCTGCCGGGAGAGCCCCACACACGCTCACCGCCTAGCCAACGGCGGGTACGGTACGGTTACGCATTTCCCCCCGAGAAAAAAAAAAAAAAAAAGGCACCATATATGGATTGGCTACATATTGCATTCATAATTATGTTGAGATATAACTCACAGAGTACAACTGTCACAACTTTGAACTAATGCGAGTTTTTGTGTTAAGCAGGCAATTTTATATGTCCGTTCTTTAAACTTACTACTGCAATAGTAACAATAAATTAAATTACCTGTAGTAATACTAGTAGTAGGATTGGTAGTATAACACAAATAATAAAGGGAAATAACAGCCCTACAAAAATCTCTATGTATAGCAGCCTATTATAATATTATAAATGTGAAAGTGTGGATGTTTGGACGTTTGTTACTCAATTACGCAAAAACGGCTGAACGGATTTGGATAAAATTTGGCATGCATATAGCCTTTGACATGGAAAGGAACATAGGCTACCTTTCATTCCGATTCGTTAAGTAGTTCCCGAGAGAAAATTGAAAATTGTTTACGAGCTAAGCCGCGGGCAGCGAAGCTTTAGACCCAATTCTGAAGTCCACGAAGACGAAGTCGCGGGCAGAAGCTAGTATTTTAATATTTTCAGATTGAAATGGACTCTAAGTGTTTAGCGTCGCCGATCGTAGCGAGTTTAGATCTCTTCAGTTCGGTGTCACCATTTGTGAGGAAATGATCCCGCCGATGAAGGGCCAGTGACCTCACTCTGGAACAGGACGTAAAATCCCGCCAACACAAGCGAATAGTGGTTCAAAGGACTTACTGGAAGCAGCAGGCCGTTCCACTCCGTGTGGATGAGATGCTTTGGTTGCTCCTGAGATCTGGTTGATGGCGACTGTGGCAGCCACGCGGTCAGGCGCGCCGGGTACCCGGATGAAATAACTGGCAGTAATCTATTGAAATCCGTATATCCACAGAAGTATACACACACAGCGATGAGTTGTTTGATATTTTATGTAGTTTTTCGATATATTTAAAATAATATTTTTGGCAGTTCAACTTAGCGTGCCGCGCGCGATCCGAGCAGACAACACACACCGTGGGGGCCAATCAGAATCGACTGCACCAGTACACCTATAGCTAGGTAACTTCGAACCACACGCGCTGGCGGGAGTTTCGATTGAATTAAAATGAACAGTAAACATACCGCCCACCAAAATACAGCTGGTATTTTCCGGATACAAATATGATTTAATAAAATAAACTTAGAAATAGAATCAAATTTAATTAATTACTTCAGTTATGAGTGAAACGCATAAAACTACTAACTAACATGTTATTTAAAAATATTTAAGATTCCGATTCTGAGGGAAGGGGACACAACTTGACCAAAGGTCGTTTTACATAAGAATCTTTAGTTCTTACAGTGGCTACGCGGACAACACCGTCTATGCCTGGATGTAGATCAGTGACTCTTCCCAAAGACCATTGTAAGGGGCTACGATTATCATCTTTGATTACCACAATGGAATTCAACGAAAGCGGTTTAGACGCTTTCGTCCATTTTGCGCGTTGAACAAGCGAATTCAAATATTCGTTTTTCCATCGAATCCAAAAACTCTGAACGAAAGATTGTATCAATTGCCATCGGTTTAATCGAGACAATTTTACGTTGTAATAATCTTCGTCTGGAACACTATTCAGAGGTTCCAACGCTAAAAAGTGACCTGGAGTCAAAACATTTAAATTATTAGGATCAGCGCTCAAGGCACACAAAGGTCGCGAATTCAAAACTGACTCTATTTGTACGAATAGAGTGGTTAACTCTTCGAAGGTTAACACTTGATTGCCAACAATACGATATAAATGCGATTTTGCAGCCTTAATTTGTATTTCCCACACGCCTCCGAAGTGGGGGGCAGAAGGAGGGTTAAAT
This sequence comes from Schoenobius gigantellus, assembly GCA_963935595.1. NCBI lineage: Eukaryota > Metazoa > Arthropoda > Insecta > Lepidoptera > Crambidae > Schoenobius > Schoenobius gigantellus. The sequence goes on along the minus strand of OZ012562.1, from coordinate 17,046,848 downwards.
TCAAATTTGATCTGTTCGGTTTGTGAAGCTTGCTCAAGCGATGTCAAATAATTGCTGGCACCGATAAAATTCGTACCACAATCCGCGTGAATCACATTGCATCGTCCCTTACGACCTACAAACCTTCGCAATGCTGCTAGAAAACCATCTGCAGAAAGAGTCGACACCACCTCGAGGTGGACGGCTTTAGTTGCAAGGCAAACAAATAAGCAAAGGTAAGCCTTGTCAATCTTTGCTCCTCGATGAGAACCGAGCTTAATGCGGAAAGGCCCGCCGAAATCTACGCCTACTACTGAAAATGGTTTGACTTGATTTACTCGATATGATGGAAGATCACTCATGTAAGGCTCTAATGGTATCGGCCGAGTTCGAAAGCATCGAATACATTTTGAAAGGCAGCGACGTATAACTCGTTTTGCAGATAGGATCCAAAATTGTTGTAAAATAAGGTATAGAGTAGTATTCTGTCCTGTGTGACAATGTTGGCGATGAATGGATTCGACGAGTTTAAATGTAAAAGAATGATCACTAGGTAAGAGTGCAGGATATTTTTGTTCAAACTCTATACCAGCTCGAGATAGCCGACCGCCCACCCTGAGAATACCTAACTCATCAATAAACGGATTCAGTTTACGAAAGGGTTTTGATAGCGGTTGCTTTAGTTGAAGCCGTTGAATTTCATTTTTAAAAGCCGAATCTTGAACGGTTTTAACAATTATGAGTAATGATTGATGATTTTCAGACGTTGTCAAAAAAGACCCGGTAACGCGCTCAAGTCGATTCTTTTTACGAACGTTATAAACGAACCGACGAATATAGGAGACGATACAAATTATCTTTGCCAAAGAAGAAAATCTCTTTAATAGCAAATCAAAAATGTTTTCTGTATCGTTCGATGAAGCAACTAATACTACAGTATGTCGTTCTTCAGTGCGCACAGCTTCTTCCTCAGCGTCAATAAGTGTAGGAAACTTTATTGAGTTGGGCCAACATTCGAACGGTTGCGATAACCAAGGGGGCCCCGCCCACCATAGTGAATTATTCAAAAGTTCTTGTGGCAGTTGTCCACGTGAACACACATCAGCGGGGTTATCGCGTGATGCAACGTGATTCCACGACTCTGCAGGAATAATGTTCTGAATGTGGCTCACACGATTGGCTACAAAAGTACTCCAACGTGAAGAGTGCGAACGAAGCCAGGACAAAACTACGGTTGAGTCAGACCAAAGAAATATTTTATGTATTGTTATTTTAGCCTGATAAGTATCAAGAACGAATTTAGTTAAGTCTGCGAGCACAACAGCTCCACAGAGTTCGAGGCGCGGCAAAGAAACTTTCTTGAGCGGTGCAACGCGAGCCTTTGCGCACAACAACCGTGTTTGAACAGAACCATCAGCGCAAACAACGCGTAGATAAATTACCGCTCCATAAGCTAGTTCTGAACTATCACAGAACCCATGTAGTTCGTATGATTTAAAATTATTATGAGTGAGACGCCGTGGGATACGCAGTTCCGTCAGCTTAGACAGCTGGCTGCAAAAGATGTTCCAAATACAGGATATTGCTTCGGGGGCCTCTTCGTCCCACGAAACTCCAAGGATCCACAACCTTTGTATTAGGCACTTAACTTGAATAGTAAGTGGTGCTAAGAATCCTAATGGATCAAAGATTTTGGCGATTTCACTAAGAATAATCCGTTTAGTACATAAATGGTCGGATGACTTTACATCGAATAGAAATGAATCAGAGACTGGGTCCCATTTAAGACCGAGAACTTTAAGAGTAGATACCTGACCATCTGTGAATGCCTTACAATTTAGAAGACACTCTTCTGGCGACAGATCGGAAAGTAATTCTGGTGAATTACTGGCCCATTTCCTCAACTGGAAATGACCTAATTCAAACAGTTTAGTAATTTGTGATTTGGACTCTAACGCATCGATTAGAGTGTCACAACCGGTTATGACGTCATCCACGTATATATCAGACGCTAAAATTTGTTTAGCCAGAGGAAAATGAGAACCTTCGTCTTCAGCAAGCTGCTTGATTGTTTTACAAGCGAGGAATGGTGCTGATGATACACCATAAGTCACGGTGTTTAAACGATATTCCTGTAAAACTTGATTAGGGTTGGTTCTCCAAAATATTCTTTGGTAATCCCTATGATCATCTGAAACAAGAATTTGTCGATACATCTGACGTATGTCAGCCATAAAGACAACGGCGTGTAATCTAAATCGGAGAAGAACACCAACGATATTTGATTGGAGTTTGGGTCCTGTTAACAATGTATCATTCAATGAAACGCCTTTGGCATCCTTAGCAGACGCGTCAAAAACGACGCGTAACTTAGTTGTGGCGCTATCTGGTTTTATAACACAATGATGCGGGATATAAAATTTACCTTGACATAGCTCACTAGGGTCAATTAGCGACATGTGACCAGAATTTTCATAATCTACCATAAATTCTGTATATTGCTTGTACAAGTCAGGGTCACGTGACAGACGACGTTCGATAGCCCGAAATCGTCTCAACGCAATATCACGAGAATTTAGGAAGAATGGTTCCACGTTATCCTTAAATGGAAGTCGAACAACATACCTTCCCGACAAATCACGATAGTGATACTTTGCATAATCCTGCTCACATGCTATCTCATCTTGAGTGAGAGGTGACGCTTGTGGAACATTATCGAGTTCCCAAAACCGTTGTACAAGCGAAGTCAAATCGTCATTCGATTTAGAAGAAACTTGCACTAGCGATGACGTCACCAATGGCGTTCTACCCAGTAACAACCAACCGAAGAGCGAATTAATTGCAATGGGCTGATTAGCTTTACCTTTTAAGCGTTGGTTAAGCAACGACTCTGCAAAAACGTCTGCGCCTAATAAAACATCGATAGGTCCAGGAATATCAAAACCTGGATCTGCTAATGGTAGCGAATGAATATGCGACCAGCCTACGGTATTGAGCTTGGCAAGTGGTTGTTCACCACAGATGTTTGAGATAACATGCAAGTCAATATCGAATAAAGATTCATTGTTTGACCCAATAGAACAATGAATTACACCCGATATGTCTGCAGAAACGCCTCCCAAGCCATGAATATTTGTTTCGCATGAAATGGGTTTAAGATTTAAACTATGAATTGCCTTTCGAGTAATGAAATTATTTTGACTACCGGTATCAAATATACCGCGGAAAGAATGATACCGACCATTCGAATCTGGAATCTGAACAATAGCAGTGGCTAAAAGCACTGTTGTATTTGTCAAAGTCTTAGTAGAAACGTGATTTTCTCCCTTGGCAACAAGAGTAACAGTCTTCAATTCAGTACTGCTCTCCGCACTAACAGTTTTGTTAGTATCACGATCATTGTGTAGGAGCGAATGATGCTTATGTTTGCATTGTAAGCAACGAAACACAGACTTACAATCTTTCAATTGATGGGGCGATTTGAGTTAGTTACAGTTATAGCACAGTTTGTTTTGACTTGCGAACAACATACGTTCGTCTGTTGATTTAGATAAAAATATTTTACATTTTACTAAGGAATGACTATCAGAACATAACAAGCATTTAACGTTTAACGCATGAGCATTATTACTATTAGTTTGTTTATTATTATTATCTACCAACAATGTGTGAGATACGCGCTTAGGATAATTAACATTAGGTGTTTTACTAGCGAACATAGATTTATTATTATAAGAATCTTTTATTTGAATAATTTTAGGCGAGTCAGAAAAGTGACTATCCCGCATTAATGCCTCACACTTACAATTAAGAAACTCTTTTATTTGAGAATAAGTAGGAAGTTCTGATGTACTATATTTTTCTTCAAATTCACGACGCAATTTTGAATCCAATTTCGACATAATATGATAGACTAAAATAAAGTCCCATTTATCAACAGGAAGAGTCTGTTTTCGAAGAATCGTTAAATTTTCGTCAATACAATCAAGTGCCCTACGAAACTCAGTAGAATTTTGTAGTTTGAAAGATACGTTTGAAATGTCTTTCCAACATGTAAAGGCAAGTTCGCGCGTGTGTTGATAACGCTTAACTAAAGCCGTGAATGCATCGCAATAATGGTCACTAGTAACAGGAAAGGTTCGTATATGCGACAAAGGATCCCCACTCAACGCAGAAATTAAGTAATGAAATTTCTCAACATCTGTTAAAGTGGTACAGTCGTGAATGAGCGCTTTATACGTGTCATAAAATTCGGGCCATTGTTTAATGTTGCCCGAAAATGTCGGTAATTGAATTTTTGGCAATTTTATATGAGATAAAATAACGCGGGCGACTTTGACGTAATTTTAGTATTCAAATCAGTCGAAATCAACTTAGTCAAAGTCTTTTGTATTGAAATTACCCCAAAATACATATCATCAAAACGTATCCGCAAATCATCATCAGTGAGCGCTTCACTATCACCATCCTCTGACACAGCTATAAGTTCGAGTATCGACATATGCGCAAGTTCAAACTCATCTTTAATTTTCTCAGATTGGTCGCAATATGAAAAAAAAAGATCGTGTTGACTAGCATCGGTATGCGCCAAAGTACCTATTTCTAATGCCTTTGCGATACGATTCAAAGCCATAGTACGCCTTCGACGCAGTGACGGCAGATCATGAACAGTATATTCTACAGAATATTTCGATTTAGATTTACTCGTTAAACTAGCTTTACGATTTATTTTTTTCGGATTATACGCCATTGTAAAAACGTATTGAATATAAATTATAAACAAATAAATTTATAGGTAGTCAATATGGAGAATAATATAAATATATTATTATCAAACGTTATCAGTTCATGTAGCTCAAATTGCATAGAATGCTACGACACTGCATCTGATGCTACGAATCCTGCTACGAACCAGCCGCAACAATGACCTTGACCATAAACTGTTAGCTGTTTGCTACGGATTTATATCTATTTATACATAGTCATGTGTCGTGTTGTTATCGTGTAAATAATTAATTTCGCATATGCTGGAGTATGAATGAAGTTAGAAATATTGTGGCCGTATTACAAATTCAAATAAAGTTTTTTATTTGTGATCCACAAAACGTATAAAAAAGAACGTATAAAAACCGAATATAGAATCGTCACAGCCGAACTAAATTTACATAAAATATCCAAAGTAACCCTAGATTGTTTACATATGATTTGTAATAACTACTGACACATCACGTAACTATTACAGCCGATTAAATTAATTATTTATTTTAGGAAAAGGTAATAACGCGTATTCAAAATAATTTGAATAAATTCGGTTGCTTTGAATGAAATAAATCTTGGTAACATTTTACCGTTACGTTGTACACGATAACCGAGAAAATAGCTACCTTGCGATTTCATGCAAGCTCCCTGACAATCACTACAAACGAGCTCGAATCTTTTACTACAGCCGAATAAATTTTACATAGAAATGAGTTTATGTAAGATCTGTAATAGAATTTTGTAAATAGTAAGTTACCAACAGCCAACTAAATAAAGAACATCTAAACACCGAATAAATAACAAATGATTGTCTAGATATAATTATGATCGGTATTAATAATTTACTAATTTACGAATAATAAAATAGCAAACACGTAAATTAAAGCTGCCAAATCGAAATAAAATATCGCGTTAATGTCCTGTGAATGAATGGATTTTGTTATTAATGTACGAGATTCATATAGATTGAAACACGAACGAATGCATACCAATTAAAGTGATTCATTCATATCGATTGTTTGCGCTTATCAACTTTACGACGCAAAACGGTCGAATGCGATCTACCCGACTTTCCAAATATTTATTGAAAATAACAAATACTTTAGAAATTTAATAATTTAACACTTTAGAACGATTTAGTTATAACTTTTATGAATGATGAATGTTGCGAAAACCTACGAAAACCTTAACCTTTGGCTATTTTGGTTGGAGAAATACAAGAAAATACCAGCTATATATAATGTTTTCCTTTAAATCAGGACTCAGATTGAGTCACAAAGCAACTCGTCCCGGGTTTCGGCACCAAAAAGATGTGAGGAAATGATCCCGCCGATGAAGGGCCAGTGACCTCACTCTGGAACAGGACGTAAAATCCCGCCAACACAAGCGAATAGTGGTTCAAAGGACTTACTGGAAGCAGCAGGCCGTTCCACTCCGTGTGGATGAGATGCTTTGGTTGCTCCTGAGATCTGGTTGATGGCGACTGTGGCAGCCACGCGGTCAGGCGCGCCGGGTACCCGGATGAAATAACTGGCAGTAATCTATTGAAATCCGTATATCCACAGAAGTATACACACACAGCGATGAGTTGTTTGATATTTTATGTAGTTTTTCGATATATTTAAAATAATATTTTTGGCAGTTCAACTTAGCGTGCCGCGCGCGATCCGAGCAGACAACACACTCCCGTGGGGGCCAATCAGAATCGACTGCACCAGTACACCTATAGCTAGGTAACTTCGAACCACACGCGCTGGCGGGAGTTTCGATTGAATTAAAATGAACAGTAAACACCATTCAATGTGACTTGAGATCTCTTCTCCGCTCTAGAGTTGATATCCGTTTCGAATGACCAAGATGTTGAAAGTGGACTGTATGTAGGTACTTGCTAGGGATGTTACTTAAACACTGTTTTCTAGATGATCACTTAGGAGCTTTATTGACTTGTTCACAACACGACTTCAACTAACTGACTACAATTTTACATTTGGCCCTATATTTATAGACAATCCCTCGATCCGCGGGGGAACATCTCGCCCGCGGACCAATCAAAGGGTCCGAATTAAATTATGACGAGGTTCGTAGGGAATGGGACGCGCATAGGCTTCGCCTACGTCCGCTAGTTAGCTCCAGGTCCCCGGCAGATTGAACTGTCGTCAACACTACGCATATACGAGTAGTCTTTGAACTCGATACCGAATTTAGCCTTCGGGGATACTGGGCTGGGCGAACCCCTCTGCCAAAGTACGTTGACCATATGACCATGCGCGTTATATAATCACGCGGGGCCGCTGCCATTTGGTGTCGTTTCGTGTCGCAAATAAGAGTTCGTAAAAAAAGATTAGTTGTGCAGATTTCTCTTGCAAAAAGCGATCCAGTAACTGGAACTCGAAGATTTGCTTCGAGACCATCGCGTTTCCTATCACATGTAAGTATAAAATATGCATTAACTTTTTGAAGTAATTTTTATGCCGTTACGATAGAAAAATACAATAGTACGTTGGTAGCTTAAACACAGTACACGGGCATGATTTGCGGGCGATCGCGTAGATACACGTTAATTTATTTATCGATGTGTGTGTGTTTCTTCATTGCGATATTTTCATAGTGTGCGTTTCTGTAATTGAATTCTAGATTTTCGTGGTGTGTCATGCGAGTTAATCTCGCCTCCCGCAAAATGTGGCAGAAAAATGTATACTGCGATTTGTTGACCTAAAGTGTGAGGTGAATCGCAGGCGATAAGTCAGAAGAGCAAGAGTGCCTACGCGCTCCATGTTCTCAAATTATTATTGTGATAAAAAATTACAACTAGGAGTTTGTCGGGAGATTAATTATTGTCAGGAGTGTGGACATCACATAAAATGTCGGGAGAATGCAAACGATTCTCGACCTTCTGACAACCCTAGCTGCAGCGCAGAGAACGCGCATACTTTAATGACATTGGCGTTGGCGTATCTAGAATTTTTTATCAGATGGAGGCCTGGCCCATGATTTGTGTAAAGTTTTCAGTATTTTGGCGTCTATCATAGAATTTTGAATCGGTAGCTTAACATCATCACATACTGGGGTGGCTAAACAGATCATACTGGGGTGGGCACGGCCCACTTGGCCCCCCTCCTCAATATACGCCTATAGAGATTACTGATCTCGATTATGGCGTGACAGCACGCAGAAGTGAACGGCGATTTGACACTCAAAACTTTGATTACCGACAAAGAGTAATGCACCATCACCGCGAAAGGAGAGACACAACCACATGAGATGAGAACAGCAAAAATCATGAATAGATTACGCAAATAACACACGCAAACAAGGGTCCGTTGAATAAATCACGTGAAGCTCGTAAATATTCATAGGGAACCGTTTCCGCATAGTTTTCCGCGCGAAATAAACAAACATTTCGAATTGGGTTGCGGAAATAAGTGAGAACATGGGGTTTCATAAACAACACATTAAGCTTTGCGACGCCGGGACGAAATGCGATCAACTATTTGCGATTTCCGGCGAATGGCCATCGTGATGTGAGAACTATCTTGACCCGCGACTTTGGGGTTGCGCAGTCCTAACAAGGAGCCCCGATAGTTTCGTCGTATCCGTCGATAATCGTTGCCCAACTTTCAAAATGTACCCAACTACTTGGAAAATTTAACACGCACTTGGCCAGTATTTTTTTTTTCAATTTACCACGCGGTACGCGATTACGCCTCCAAATGTGGACCGATTTTCAAAATTCTTTTTGTATTCGATAGAGGATACTCCAAGGTCACCAAAGTTAGGATCTGATGATGGGATCCCATAAAAATCGAGGGAAGCCCTTAAATTTTTAGGTGTGTCCAACGTGTTTTGTGTGTATGTTACGCGATTAGTCCGCCAATTGTGGACCGATTTTCAAAATTCTTTTTGTAATAGAGTATACTCCTAGGGTGGTTCCAAGGTCACCAAAGTCAGAATCTGATGATGGGGTCCCATAAAAATCGAGGGAAAAGTTAAAATAATATAAAAATAGGTACAGAGAACATCACACTTCTATATTGAAGCTGGTGACAAACTTTAAGACTTTCTAGGAGATCATCGTTTGGCACCGACTTCAATATAAAAGTGTGATGTTGTCTGTACCTATTTTTATATTATTGTTGACTTTTCAGTGTTTTTGAAGTTTGTTTTTATTTTTTGTGAAATATTTTTTTCAATATCACTTTCATTAGTCAGACTTTTCGTAGCACAAACATAATTTTGAGTCAGAATTATGTTGTATTTTTTCCCTATTTATGTAGAATTATGTTGTATTGTTTTACAAACATGTTTTTACCTATGTACCTAAATCCACTTAAGTAACTGCCGCAGAAAAAGCTCATTAGAGCAGTAAAGGCAATGAGAAAGAAGCTCCTTAATTTTTTGCTGGCTTTTCTAGGATAAAATGCCACAAAAGATACGCTTTGTGCCGCGCATTCTGATACAAAACAGTACTAATTTATCCTGACTCGCTAGTCATGCTAGCCAATCAATTATACTTGGAGAACATACAGTGGTCAGGAGTCGCCTAATAGGAACACACCATTCTCGCGAAGCATAATGATTTAAAATCATGCGCGTTATAAAACCAAAATCAATCTAATCAAAATATTATTTATTCAAATATGTATGACTTAGCGCTGTGGACTCGGCACTGGCCTTCTAATCGAGAGGTCCGGGATTCGATCCTGCCATGTACCAATATAAATTCTTAACAACCTATTTGAATTGCCTGTGAAGTTTCGTAAAAAAACCTCCTTAGACGATTGCATGTAGACAATTAAAAAATATAAGTATGGTGTTATTTGATAGAGATTTGAATGAAATTGATTGGGATTCTGTTGGTGATAAACCATCAGTTGAATGTATGATAAATACTTTCAATTAGTTGATTTTAAGTCTATTTGATAAACATGCACCGGTCAAAACTTTAAAGCTGAAGTGCACCTCTCTTCCTTGGATCACGGACACAATAAGAAATATGATGGATTTTCGAAACAAAGCGCACGAAGCCTATCGTAAAGAGTCTAACTGTAATATCATGGAAAGGCGTAAACGAGCATACAAAGAGTTTAAAAAGTTAGTTGAGGTGGCTATTCATAGTGAGAAACAAGCATACTATAATTTTCATATTGATAAATTGCGTAAAGAACCAAAACAATTTTGGAATGACCTAAAAGTAAAATTATTAAACGGTCATAAAAATTAACTAAATTCCCCTTTTTTTCATTTCCCTGATCCCAACCTAATAAACAACCACTTCTTGAATTTAGCACAACATGCTGAGAATGTTTCACTTTCGGATATCACTCATTTTTAATTTTATTTACTCAGTGAGGCTCTTTTTAAGTTACAACCAGTAACTGAGACTGCTAAGTATTTTATTTATTACAAGTAATTCAGTTGGCAAGGATGGTATTAGCAGGAACATAATTTTGTTGACTCTACTATTGTCTATTGTAATTGGACGTGTCCCTGATGTTTGGAAAACAGCTGTAGTAACTCCACTACCTAAAATAGACAATCTGTAACATTAAGTGATCGCAGACCGATCAGAATATTGCCATTTTTGTCAAAGGTTTTGGAGAGGGCGATTTTCGTGCAGCTAAGTCGTTTCGTTGAGGAGAATAGCATATTGCCTCTGCACCAGTCTGGCTTCAGAAAGGGCATGGGTACGACGGCTGCCTTGCTTAACGTCGTAAATAATGCTCTTGCTGAGGAGGACACTGGGAATTGTACATGCTTGGTATTGCTAGATTTTTCCAGAGCCTTTGACAGTATTAGTATTCCACTTTTACTGTCAAAGTTAAGATATTATTTTCTAACATCGATCCCAGGCCGTTAAAATAACTGCACCAGACGGTACATCTGTCGTATCGGATTCTTTAATTGTTAACCGTGGTGTCCCACAGGGTTTTATTCTGAGACCTTTACTTTAAATTATCTAAAGCGCAGATATAGTTAATGTGATTAAGCACTGTCGATATAATCTATATGCTGATGATGTACAGCTATATTTTTCCGGCACTCCCGATTAGTTTGCAGATGCAATACGTAATATAAATCTTGATTTAGATAGTGTTACTGAGTGGTCAATTAAAATGCATTAAATTGAAATCCCACAAAATCGAAGTTTATGAATATAGGAGCAATAAAACAACTTTTGGGGGTTGACCCTCGTTCGGTTGATATTAAAATCGATAAAAAGACCGTAGAACGTGTAGAAAAGGCAAGAAATCTGGGTTATTGTGATTGATGCAGAGCTTAGATTTTAATATCTTTTTAACTCTGCTAAAGATCTTGATTAGTAGATCTTTTCATCACATACATTACTTATTATCCAGTTTATATAACACTGTCCTTTTTCTCTCATGCTGCCTCCGGCCGGTTTGCCTGGCGAAGGTAAAAATTGTAGATTTGGCTGAAAATCAGTGTTGCCTTGTTCTCATCAGGGCATCAACACTGGGTCAAGTCCCTTTTAAACAGCAGCACACACTTGAAATTCATTTCATGTAAAATGTGTATTTTTTTTGTCGAGAGTCAATGGTTTGTAAAGCTATTCTTGTTATGTGTTTGTGTGTTGTTTGTTTGAATTAATATATCTATCTATCAACGTTTTTCAGACTAAACTAATAAGAAACATTTTAACATTGCCTCTTACCCAATTTCATTCTAGGTTAATAGAAAGTTTCGATTCCCTTGTGAAATCGCAAAATATGCGACATAAACGGCCATATCTTTTGATCGCGTTAACTTACAAGTCTGATTTTTTCATAGCTATAAGAGACTATTTATTTATTTATTTAATCTTTTTTGCACAATTAAAAACAATGTACAAATGGCGAACTTAATGCCATATGGCATTTTCTGCCAGTCAACCATTGGGTTCAACAGAGACTACATGGCGGTGCAATCTTATTAGTTAATTTATCCCATGTTTAAATATAAGTACTATAATATATACATTACACTAATTTAAACAAATAGATAAAATAACATAGGTACCTACTATAGATATACTTTTACTAATTAATATAAATAAAAAAAACTATGCACGATGAAGAGCCTTTGTCTTAATATTTGGGATTTAAAAGTTCTGCGCGAACAGCTTTTTTAAAACTAAATAAACTTTTAGACTGTTGAATATTCAGAGGTAGTTTGTTCCACAGTCTTATTGCGGTGACCCTGAAGGAACTAGACAGAAACTTAGAGCTATGGAGAGGCATCCGGAGGTGAAGGTTTCCCTTGGATCGAAGCTTATTAATATAGGGCCTGTCGACACCACTATATATGAAGTAAGATTTTAGGTAAGAAGGCGCATTAGGTCCTTTGAGAATATTGAATAAAGTACAGAGAATACGTAATTCCCTGCGCTTCCGGATGGGTAGCCACTTAAGCTGAGAACGGTAGGAAGATACATGGTCGTATTTACGTAACCCGAAAATAAAACGTATGCAATTATTTAACAGACGGTCGAGTTTATCGAGAGAAGCTTGAGTTAAATTTGTGCAACACACATCAGCATAATCAATATGCGGAAGTACTAGGGACTGAACCAAAAGAACCTTGGTAGCCGATGGCAGAAAGAATTTAAAACGATACAGACTGCGCAAAATTGATGTCACTCGTCTGCTAACCTCAACAAGATGATTACTCCAGCTAAGTTTGTTATCTAGATAAAGACCCAAATTCTTTATCACAGTGGACAGTGGAATAACTGTATTATTATATTTAATGGCATCATTCCGATAGTTAGTTAGACCTTGCAGCTGATACGAGCTACCCACTACAATAGCCTAAACACTTATCAGTTAACACTTATCAGGGTTAACTGCAATTCCAAACTTACTGGCCCATACGAACACATGATCGAGATCGCGATTCAGGCAATGGATAGCTTGGTTGAAGTTCAGTATTTCCGCATGTCTATAAATCTGAAGATCGTCAGCATAAAGGTGGTAAGAGCTTTGAATATTATGAGTGATGAAGTTAATGAATAACGAGAAGAGAAGTGGAGAAAGAATTCCGCCTTGTGGAACGCCAGCGCTGAGTTCGCACCAATCAGAAAGCTCGTCTCCAATGCGTACAGCTTGCTGACGACCACGAAGATATGAAGTAAACCATTCCAATGCAGAAGACAAGATTCCAATGCTGAAGAGTTGATGATGTGGACTCATTCCTATGTAATTTATTCTTTTCGAACTTTGTCTTAGTTTTTGAATTGTTACTTTGTTAAGGCCTCCTAGCCAGAAAATCATGTCATCGTAAATATTATTCAGGCTAATACCTGCGATGCACCACATACCACTTTAAGCGTGGTAACAATGAAAGGGATGCTCATAATTCAGACTTAGATCCCAAGCAAGTCCTAAAGGCCGCCTTTGTTACGAGACTTAGAGCGAATGTCTGAGGATTTATGAGTCTCCTATCGCATTAGCATCACCCAAAAGGTCGGTTATTGTTTAGACTGCTTTATGGAATCATATTTCAAAGGTTCAATTTACAGTCAAAAAATCGAAATTTCCGAGCATTTTTATTAAGTTCTTTAATAGTCAACATAAAATAGCAACTCTAAATAGTCAACTCATTCAGCAAATACTATCCAAAAGAAGCATGTTGGCATGACTGGATACTAGGCTCAAAAATTAGTCATTCTACGAGTATTTGTGACCTTTATGTACTCGTACGTTACTACATCAAACTCAACATTTTTGTATTAATTTAAGCTTCACTTCGGGACTATCTGAATTGCAATTAAACCTACTATATCTAACCGAAGCAATAAATCATTATGGTGTATTCAACTTTATTGGACCAATAAACATTACACGTCTTTGACAACTTCAAACACGACAAACCTCAATCATACCGCTTGGGAATTCAAAAACAAAACTCTTTCTTTAAATATTTTTCGTTGGAGAAAAAAGTACATGCAAATCTTATCTGAAACTTACCTGAGGCATGTACCCGATCCTTGGCCCAGGCACCCCACTCCCGGGGCTGCCCGGCCTCCCACCGAGGACCCATATCTCTCCAGAGTTCAGCCTCCGCCTCCCCACAATGCAAGAGAGCAGCGTTGTCTTCCCACACCCTGATGCGCCTAGGAGGCCATATCTGGAACATCAACGATTGCATTAATTTTTCACCTTTGTGTCGTCACAGATTGGGCTTATTTTGTGAGGTATAATGCTGTTCTACACTGTACCTGCCGTTGACAAGACGACAGGCATTCTAACTAAGTGCATGACATACCCACTCAACTAAAATCGATATTCAACTTGATCATAGTCACGGCAAACCCGGCCAGCTTCGGGCTGGGTTTAACGCCTGTGGAAGTAATGCCCAGACAGGGTGCCTAATCGCGCACATCAGGATCCACCCTAGCGTGCAAGCTTCACCTAGTAGCGCCCGGTTGTGGAAGGCAGGATACAAAAGCCTGTGTTTAATCGCCCAGGCGTAGATTAGGCGCTCGTGAGGCGTCGTCTGTGCTCGTTTTCTATTGATTTTTGTAAAATCAACATCATTTCAATTTTTGTCGAAATCAGAACGAAAATCAATAAAAATTGAACGCAGACGCTCAATGAGCACTCAAAGCCTGACGAATGATTTTTTTTTACAAAAAAATTAAACAGACTTCAAAAACAATAAAAAGGCATAAATAAAACAAGAATACAACATCACAGTCTTTATATTGAAGTTGGTGTCAAATTTGAAGTAACTATATTAATATTGTTCTTTTAATTTTTAAGACTTCCCAGATGATCGTTGCTTGGCACCGACTTTAATATAAAACTGTGATGTTGTATATTAGTTTATATTAATTATGACTTTTTGGAGTCGAGAATAATCGGTTTTATTTTAGTAAAAAAAATTTTTGTCAATCTTTTTGATTTTTATTACATGCGTTTCAGAATTTGAGCCAAGACAAACACCAGAATAACTTAAAATAAAGCGTTACTTTTCAGATAACGCAATTGCGCGAATGATTCTGGAAACGGAGAGGACGACGACCGCCGACATCACCGACTATAACCTCAAGATGGCAATAAGAAGCCAGGACAGGAGATCTCGGGAAGAAATCCTCCGGCACCTGCGGGAGCCGGCGGTGGAATCTCCGTAAATCTCGCCACTCACATACGGGAAGGACATGGCGAACAACAAAATAATCCTCGTCTCCCTGGAGGCGGGGGTCGAATGGCTTGGCCACAGACCCCCGCTCCCAGGGAGACTAATGCTAATGCCAACATATGAGCTAAATTATTGTTAAATATTGTACATAGTAAAAATTTAAAACAAAACACACATGCATGTGGGCCCTGGAAGTGGAGGTCGAGTGGTTTTAGCCACAGACCTCCACTCCCACGGAAACAAACTAATATAACTGATAAGAGTAACCAACACATGTATGCATGAACTTGTTAAGTGCAATCATGTATAACTAGGATAAGGAAATAAATGTAAGCATGCAACACAATAATAATAATAATAGAAAAATAAAGATTTATATACAAAAAAAAAACAATCAAAAGAAGAACAGTATATTATAAAAAAAACATTAAACATATAATAATAAAAAAAACTGCATACTAGGATAAAAATAAAATTACTCACATAATATCAAAATAATAAAATGCATTCTAGACTAGGCCTAGTATTAAGAGAACATTAGAAAAATATATGTTAATCATAGTTAATTAGTTTAATATAAGTGGCGACTGTGAATGTGAATGACACAACACCTGTCATCACATGTAGAATATGAAGGAGCAACAAGTGTGTTGCTGATGTGGAAAATAAATAAATAGAAATCAAAATAACAAAGAATATACAATCTAAAAAAAAGTGCGGACCAAAGAGACTGCCGAAAGTAGTTTTATTTATAAAAAAAAATACCTGAATATCAACAGCAAAAGCATAAGACACGTTGGACGTACCTATGACGTTGACAGAAGGGAAATTCAAAGCTTTCCCTTGATTTTTTATCATCCGATCATGACATTGGGACCACCTCGGGAGTATGCTCTTTCGATTACAAAAAGAATTTTGAAAATCGCTCAACAAATGGTTAATAATAGAGCCTCAGACTGATGTATGTTGTTCGTTCGCATTCGTGCCGAATGATTGACAAATGAGGACTCTGCCCCCGTACCATGATCGCTTAAGGGGGCACAGTTAGTCCACTAGCGCCGCCATTCGTATGTATATCGCCATAGTAGCACGGTGGCGCGTATTTAGTGTAACTGACGTGATAAATTTTCTTGACGCTCGTCAAGGAACACGTGTGACTGAGTTTTATCACAAATTTCTTGGCGTGCCTGTGCGCCGACTGCTGTGGTTGTACCAAGGACTTTAATACTTTAGAAGATGTAGCAGCAGTCGGAGAGCAAAAAATTTGTAATAAAACACAGTCACACGTGTCCCTTGACAAGCGTCAAGAAATTTTTATCACGTCAGTCCCACTTAATACGCACCACCGTGCTACTCTTTAAAACATAGAGATTATGTCACTGAAATTGTGAGATAATGCGTGACTCGAGTCCAGTCTTGGCAGCCCGTGCTATGCCTGCTAAAGTGTTTAAAAAATACTCGTAGAAATATGCCTCTAAATGCTGCCACGGCATTCGAAACACTTGAGACATCATTGCCACAAAAGTACATAGATAAGTTTCTAGTAAGAAAACAGTTTCTTTGCCTTAACACTTTCCTCTAGAAATAATTGGACCTCTATTATCCCGATAGATTGAAATCTGGTTAACTCTCCCACGGAAAAAAAAATCGAGAGCAATCAAAGGCAGTATGAGAGATCTATCAAATGGAACCTAAGAAATATCTGATTAAACTCGACCTTTCACAGGTGTACGCTTTAGCGTTGCGTAGTCCTTGATATCATTATCTGGAGGAGGTGAATTCTGGTAGGCTATATTTTATTTATTTATTTATTCTTCATGTACTGTGTACAAAGGCGGACTTAATGCCATTGGCATTCTCTGCCAGTCGACCTTAGGGTGATTCAGAGAATCCAAGGTAGATGTTAAAAACAAACAACATTATTAAGAACAATAAACAACCAATATATTTGTGTGGCTCTAAGAAAAATGTGTTTTCAATGTGCAACAATTGTATCACAAATCTATTCCCTGAAACCGTGAAATATGGGAATCGGGAGCCAGTGTGAATCGGTAATATTGTCCCAGTTTGTATATATTGTCTCTATCTGTCCGCTATCATCACATATTCTATTTTGCACTGTCCAAACTTATTTCGGTGTTCTTGCTTTATATCCTTCAAATATGAAAGAGAATGCTGTGTAGTGATAAGGCCGCCTATTGCTAGTTATGGGTTGAAGTGATGAGTGATGACATTGCATTTTTTTACAAACGACAGGTAAGCTCTTAGCCTTCATCTCACCAGGGGCCTCACCATGATCGCTTATAGCAAGGTTAAAACATTATTGGAACAGAGATACCGCTCTTGCTGCGTATAGCGCCATCCCGCTCTCAGTGAGGTTTTAATATTGTTTTGAGCGATCATGGTTAGAGGGCTGATGGTAAGTGACGATAGGGCCGAAACGTGGAAGCGAGATTCACCTGGACCTAATTGTCGGGAGAAACAATATTATTATAATAACATTATAATTATGGCGACAAACTTAGGTAAGATGGTGGTAGCTAACCAGGCGGACCCAAAAGCCCCGTTACAGACGAAACCAAGCAGCAAAACTTCTGCGGAATCAAACCTCCGATCTCCCAATCAATACCCAGTGGTCTCTACCTCTAGTCCATGGACCACAGAGACCAAATGTTTGAAAATTTTTAAAAATCGACTAAGTACCTACTTGTTACACTTGCGCACCGAAGGTTCTGTACAAACTTTGACTTCCGATTCCCTACAAAGGTTTTAAATCCTTTGTGAAAACGTAAAATATCTTTTTGTCGCGTTGACTTACAAGTTCGATTTTTTTACGACTGAAAGAGATCGTAGACTCAGGTATTTAATATAAATGACAATACGCTAGATGACAAAAAAATTTTTTTTGCTTTAATAGAAGCTCATTCATATAATAAACAGAAAGAAAAAATCGGTTTTCGAATAACTAAAAAAACAACCAAGATATAAGGTATTACATATTTTTCTCCATCTCTTTCTAGCAAAACGGCAATTTACAAGGAGTTTATATGGCCGTACTCAACAATGACGTCACAGTTGATGTCGGATCTCTCTATCTAATCGCCTTCAAATTAACAACTTAAAATGCTTGTATCTAATGTATTTCTAAGCCGATTTTAATTCTAATTTCACAGGACTTCATCTTTTTCCACGGTATTTTAATATTTAATGACGAAACGTAAAAATTTGAATTCAGTCATCATCCCAATTCGGTATCTCTACACGTTCTAAAGGATCTTGACAAACAGATGGAGTAGTAAGTTATCCTATAAGAATTCCGTTTTCCCTTTGGAGATATGGAACCATAAAAATTACTTCGACAATTCGATAAAGAGATCAATGAAACATATATTATCGAATTTTAACGAATATGCCCCCTTAGAATTAACGCAATAGTTTGTAACACCGTTTTTTCTTAAAATTTCATAAAACACTAATTTTGCAAAAACACTTTGGTTTCACTGTAGTTTTAACACAAATTTCACAACTAAAATCATAATTACAATAACTTTGTCAATTAATTTCACAATATCAATGTCAAGTGTCAACGTCAACGTCGTTTCACGTCACGTCAGTGACATTTGCAATTATCTTTGGTCATTATTCACTTTTTGCATAAACAAAATAAATCTCGCGTTTATCCTGGCCTTATTTACAAAGATAGTTTTTTTTCGCCCAAAATCCCGTGCTCCCCTTTAGGTGGGTTGATTTTCTCAAAATACGGAATTTGACATTTAGACCGTTTGTTTTGATCATTTCTATAGACATATTATAATAAAATACACTTAGAGCTACAGATCATATAATTATGGTTTCGTCGGAACGCGCCCTATCTCACCGTAGTCTGTGAACGCGTCTATGCTATGATCTCGGAACTGGATACCTAGTCTGTGAGACATCGACCGAAGTAATTTGTTATTGATTTGCCAACAATATTTCAAATCTTAATTTCTGCGAATAAAATCCATTGGTATTTCTGCCGTTTTCCGTGTGAATTTAATTTGAAAAGCTACAGTGAATTTTCAAAAGTCAGTTATTTTTGTTTTCAGCTTGAAGAGTAAAAGCTCAATCATATTTTTAATCGCCGGCGCGCGATTCATTAAATTAATTGAATGAAATAAATTTTATCAATAGATAATACTCCGCCCACACTAAGGTATCTAATTAACTTATTATATTTCATGATTTAAAACAGGTTTTGTTAATTTTATTTTTATTAGTGGGTAAATTGATTATTACATCAAACATATTACATTTCCAAAATTCGCCTGTTTCATCCCCTATTTCATTAAAAAAAACCTGATAGTAAGCGGCATCTTAGTGGGATTAATGAATGTATTGAATAACAATTACACATTTCATGATAAATTCTAGATTTTCACTATATTGAGTTTCACATCATACTTTGGCAAATAACTCACAAATTAAGCGGTTTTCTTTCTATTAATAGCAATAATTATACATAAAATATGTGCTCTCCCCTCCATATGTCCTTTTTATTAACTAATCAATAAGAAACTTTAACAATTCATTGAAAATTATGTAACTTGCAATGTTTATTACATGAAATTCAAATGTATTGACTGGGATTCCTTCAGAACTCAGTGTTAGACCCACTGACCTCAAGATCATAGGCATATTTAATTATATTTTTAACCTTGTAGTGCTTTTTCTTGCTAAATTGTAGAAATATAGGGAAATCTTAAAGTTGAAAGAAAAAAACAAACTTATTCCTTTAGTCCGATACAAAATGAAAAGCTTTATTCTGGTAGGTACATGGTTGTAATTCACTTATGCATAATGTTACTGAAGTTAACAAAATCCCTCAATGCAAAGCACTTAACTAAATGTTTAATTAATACAAGCCAAGGGCAGGATGGTTCAGGTTTGTTTGATCAATCTCGGCAGGTAAAAATCAGGTACAAATTGGGTACAAAACTACAAAATGAGGGGCAATAAAGTACACGAACAAATAGTTATAGGTTTCATTTTTTTTTTTAAATTAGTAGCTTTCCCCGGAGCGGTTGTTAGTAGAGCGTACCTTCGATGCTAAGTTTCCGCGATCACGGGTCAGAGATATAAAATTCCAGTTCCTTAGATTATTCTCTCTATATATGTGCAATTCCACAGAATTCCTCCTTGTGTTAGGTTATTAGGTAGGTTAGTTGCAGCGGAGCCCTACGGCCTCCGGGAACTGCCCTGGAGATTCATAGCACAGTGTTATGTTAAAAATATAATTAAATATGCCTATAATCTTAGGGTGAGTGGGTCTAACACTGAGTTCTGAAGGAATCCCAGTCAATACATTTGAATTTCATGTAATAAACATTGCAAGTTAATTCCAAACATAATTTTCAATGAATTGTCAAAGTTTCTTATTGGTTAGTTAATAAAAAGGACATATGGAGGGGAGAGCACATATTTTGTGTATAATTACTGCTATTAAGAAAAAGAAAACAGCTTAATTTGTGAGTTATTTGCCAAAGTATGATGTGAAACTCAATATAGTGAAAATCTAGAATTTAACATGAAATTCACAAGTGTTACTCAATATATGCATTAATCCCACTAAAATGCCGCTTACTATCAGGTTTTTTTAATGAAATAGGGGATGAAAAAGGCGAATTTTGGAAATGTAATATGTTTGATTTAATAATCAATATACCCACTAATAAAAATAAAATTAACAAAATCTGTTTTAAATCATGAAATATAATAAGTTAATTAGATACCTTATTGTGGGCGGAGTATTATCTATCGATATAATTTATTTATTCAACTAATTCAATGAATCGCGCGCCGGCGATTATAAATATGATTGAGCTTTTACTCTTCAAGCTGAAAACAAAAATAACTGACTTTGGAAATAGCTTTTCGAATTAAATTCACACGGAAAACGGGAGAAATACCTATGGATTTTATTCGCAGAAATGAATTTAAATACTGTATGATCTTCGAATCAATAACAAATTTCTTCGGTCGATGTCTCACAGACTAACCAGTTCGGAGATCATAACATAGACGAAAGACGCGTTCAAAGACTAGGGTGAAAAATGGGCGCGTTCTATTTACGCACATACTAGAATCGAGGTCCGTTCACCGAATGTTAAGCGTCGTATTGGCGACGGAACCTTCCCTAAAACCAAATTCATTTCACAACATGTGTGTCATGATGTGTCAAGTCAACATACGGATCTTTCGAAATTCTACAATATACAATAAGTATTTCCAGCCAAAGTTATAAGTTTGGTTGGAAAACAAAACGTAATGTCAATTAACCATAAACAAACTGTGAATGCTTTCCGAATTCTATTCGACGAAACCATAATTATATGATCTGTAGCTTTAAGTGTACTTTATTATGATATGTCTCAAAAAATGATCAAAACAAACGGTCTAAATGTCAAATTCCGAATTTTGAGAAAATCAACCCACCTAAAGGGGAGCACGGGATTTTGGGCGAAAAAAAACTATCTTTGTAAATAAGGCCAGGATAAACGCGAGATTTATTTTGTTTATGCCAAAATCGAATAATGACCAAAGATAATTGCAAATGTCAATGACGTGACGTGAAACGACGTTGACGTTGACACTTGACATTGACATTGTGAAATTCATTGACAAAGTTATTGTAATTACGATTTTAGTTGTGAAATTTGTGTTAAAACTACAGTGAAAACAAAGTGTTTTTGCAAAATTAGTGTTTTATGAAATTTTAAGAAAAAACGGTGTTACAACCTAACACTGTGCTATGGATCTCCAGGGCAGTTCCCGGAGGCCGTAGGGCTCCGCTGCTTGGCTTATAAGCTAGGAGCACTAACCTAACATCAAGGAGGAATTCTGTGGAATTACACAAGTAATATTAGAAACAGAGAATAATCTAAGAAACTGGAATTTTAAATCTCTGACCCGTGATCGCGGAAACTTAGCATCGAAGGTACGCTCTACTAACAACCGCTCCAGGGAAAGCTACTAATTAAAAAAAAAAAAAAAGAAACCTATAACTATTTGTTGGTGTACTTTATTGCCCCTCATTTTATAGTTTTGTACCCAATTTGTACCTGATTTTTACCTGCCGAGATTGATCAAACAAACCTGAACCATCCTGCCCTTGGCTTGTATCAATTAAAGATTTAGTTAAGTGCTTTGCATTGATATTGCAGGGATTTTGTTTACTTCAGTAACATTATGCATAAGTGAATTATAATTATGTACCTACAAGAATAAAGCTTTTCATTTTGTATCGAACTAAAGGAATAAGTTTGTTTTTTTTTCTTTCAACTTTAAGATTTCCCTATATTTCTACAATTTAGCAAGAAAAAGCACTACAAGTTGAAGTAACACTAGTTGATATAATCGACATCACTACATCGGCACCAAGAGCTCCGCAGAATTGGAACACAGATTAACTTTCGGCCGGAATTCCCTTAAGACCTACTACGGGGCGAAAAGCTATTCCAACTGATATAAACTTGATTATTGTGATCGACTTCCACCTGTATTGATGTTAATGACCTTCAGCTCAATTTATAGAGTTTTATTTTTTTAAGTTAAAGCTACACACTATGAACTACGAGTTCGCGTGGATCCCCTAGGGTATCGGGCTAGAGGATGCTGGTGGCCTAACTCTACTTTAAGATTGCTTAAGAGTCTTTAAAATATTACTACGGGAGCGTTTAGAAATGCGTTTCTTACACTACGCCGTTCAGAAACTAGCCCGAGTGAGGTCGGAGACCCCTTTGCCAAATTTCGCGGTTTTGATTGATTGATTGAACACTTAATGTGCAAACGAAACATACATAAACAGGACACAGCAATACAAAAGACACAGAAACAATAGGCGGCCTTATTGCTAAGGTAGCAATTCCTATCAGGCCACCTTGGGGTTAAGGAAAGTTCTTGCTAAGGTAATTGACAGGAATAGTGCATACAATTCTTAGAAATAATATACGTTACCATTATAATTAAGATCTAACAACAAGTTTTCCTACCTTTTAAATATTTAATTAGAAACACTCCTATTTTGGGTAATTTTTATACGTTCATACTGATAGTTCCAAATCGCCAACTTTCCCAGTTAGCCAACTTTATGACTTTTTCTTATCATTTACTTTACTTTGCCAACAAATGCACTGTTCCCATTATTAGATTCCATATCGCCATAAATTTTTTACAATCGATAACAATAGTGGTTTATTTGAACCTAGGGTGGTCGAATGATTCACCCAGACTATTCAGACACAATCTGTCTAGGGAATATTCGTACTGACAAGTGCGGTTTTCAACCCTTTTTTTTTTTTTTTTTTTTTGGGAGGGGGGAAAATGCATTGACGCATTCCTCGTGGTCGAGCCAAACCACGAGGATATGTGGGACTCCCCAGACCGTACACGGCCCGGGCCTACCCACTAAAAACCCCCCCAGCAGCTCTCCGTCCGTCACAAGACAGGGGGAAGGGGACAACAGCCAGGCCTTATTCCCGCTGACCCCCTGCCTGTGACACGTCCGTTGCCGGACTCCCCATCTGGCTCTGCTACTTTGTGGAGCGGCACAGAATTGCGCCGCTCTACACCCCGAAATTGGTTTTTTATTGTGGTTGTCTTCCACGCGGTCCGACGCTCAGTGCGCCGGGCCCCCGGCCCGCTCAGTGCGGGTAACGGGTTGCCCGACGGCAGATCCCATTGGATCCACCGCCGCGCGGGTGAGCCGAAGCTCGGGGAAATCCCCAACGGGCGCGAAGCGCCACGGCGAGAAGCTCGCCCTCATCCTCCCTACCACCAGAGGTAGCCGCCGGAATCGGCTTCCAGCGAGAGCCACACCTCTTCTTAACATAAGAAGAGGGGACTTCGCCCTTCTCCGCATGAAGCGGGTGGCCACACGAAGTGGCCCGCCGGGCTAAGCCCGGCCATCCCACGCCCCCCCTCCGTGGGGGTCCTCTCGTCAGACTATTAGCCCGCGGCAGAGAATCTGCCGGGTTGCCCAGGGTGCACCACGTGGAGGTGTCTGACATCGCACCCCAATTGCGGTTTTCAACCCTCGCCGGAGAGCCGATAACCTCCGATTTACCTTTACTCCATGTCGTTCAGAAACATATTCTCTTTTTCTATCTGAATGAATAATTGAAGAGTTTATTTGAGACAAACACACAAATAATTGAATCACAGACGTATATAGGGAAGCAGACTTAACCACAGATAACATAATACTAGTACTTAACATAATTTTACTCACACATTTGTCATCATAAGTAATGTATATCGTTTTACAGTTTTACATTACTTATGACAAATATTTTACTTTCACTCCAAAGTAACATGATATATCGCTATATCTGTCTTTCGTCTATGGCGATACTAACGCACACATAAACATTTCCGAAGCGCCATGTTTAGCTTTGTCAAAATAAGAGACAAATGGCGTCGTGACATTGTGTTATAATGTTTTGTTGTGTGATTATAAATAGAAATAACTGCTAATCGGACAAGAACAATGGTAAAGTGCTGTGCCCCGAAGTGTTCTAACGCATCATATACGCCTGTGAATTGAATACATTAAATTACATAAATAAGGTCTGTGCGAGGCCCAATAAGGCTCTGCCTCAGCATGTGCTTTTGCGGAGATATTCGCAAAGGCACTGTTATAATGACAGGCCTCTGGAGACGCATTTTTGAATCATTAGAAATGAATCTTGAATTCGAACACGAATACAAATCACGTGCGAAATTATTTTCTACTGTTCCCAATTTTAAGGATTTTTGAATCACTCGAATTCAGTATTTGTCAATAAAAACAAATTCTATGTTAGAAACCGTTACACGCAGAAAAAATAAAATCCGGTACGCAATAACATTGTAATAGCTCATTTATTTAAAAAACCAGCGATAAATCGCATGTAAAACGGAACTTATATTACGTTGCGTATATTCTATTAGTAGAAATCAACAACGTGTGGGTAGGATCACTCGTTGCAGATTTCACTGAATGAAACTTCAAAAATAGTGAATTTGTTAATTCGAATGCGAATCTTATGATTTCGAATGCGAATTTGAATTTCATTGTTTCAAAAATGCGTCTCCTGGACCGCGCACGACACGCCAAATAACAAACAGTTAAAGAACATTGTATAATACAGTAACACCAAAATAGGTAAAACAAAAAGAAGAGAGAAAAAAAAACACATAGAACACAGAGCACTTAAACACTTATATTAAATATATTATAATAATATATTAAATATACCGGGTGTAACGGAATACCGAAATAATATTTAAGGTTGTTGATTAACGTTAAAAAAAATGTTTTATGACTATTCTTTGTATTTTTATTATATGCCTACTTTCGATTCAATACGCTTAACAGATAAAGATTGACTCTTAAGTATTTTTGAAGTAAATATTTTAAATATCTGAAAAGATATTTGAATTGGATGTTGATACTTTGTTATAAACAATTAAATTTAGAACTGGAGTAACCTAATGGCTTAGTAGTCACAACATTGGTCAGCAACCACATGCAATCAAAATTACACTCGATTTTTTAGAGACCTCGATGGCATTGTGCTCATAACGTCGGTTCAGAATACCGATATCGCGGATTTTATATGAGCCAATAAATAGCAATATTATTTTATGTAACAGCAATCGACATCATCTCAACAATAACCTCCCATTGTTCGGCTTAATCTTCCCAAGAAAGAGGGGAAACAGCGATGTACAACACGAAATAACAGTTCCTAATAAAAACTTTATTGGACATGCAACCGGAGTATTTCTTGTTTAACTAAAATCTCTACTTCGACCATGAAATGTAAACAACGCCATCATTCGAGTAGATATAGTAAGATATAATAATAAGATATAACTTTACACGAAATCCCGAAAACGGGGCTAGATTTCTCTCCTAAATTCAGAGACCGGAAAACCCGTTCATTCGCTGAAGCCGATCGAAAGGGTAATCCGTTCGCATGGTAACCCAGTGGACTCGGTAAGCCGTTCGACAAGTTTCCCAACAATAACGATAACCCGCAAAAAAGGGGTTACCCTCACCACAACAAAACTTTACCGCTTCCCTAATCGTAAAGGGATCCCTAATCCTAATCGCCGTTTTTATGTGAACGAGCGGCTGACACGCGCCAATCGCGCACTTTTTCGGCAGGCGCGCGAGTCAGGCAAGCGGCTGGGCTGGCGCTTCGTCTGGACCAGGGACGGCAGGATCTTCGCGCGACAGCACCCTGGGCAAGACGCTCCGCGACATCGTCTGCGGACGCAAGCCGACTTGGATCGAGTTTTTGGGCCGAGTGACGTTGGCTCGCCTGCAATCACTTCGGCCTTATAAAGAACAAATCAGTGAACATTTTTTTAGTTTTAAAATGGTACCTTTTCGTATACTTTTTATGTTGCTAACAAATGGATTATGTACATTTTTGCTTTTGCTTATTGGCTTTGTAAATTATTTTATACAACCAAAATCACTGTTATTGCCAGCTTGTACAAATTCTCCGCTTCTCCGCTTCGCTGTCGATGCTTTGCTTATTACATTTATTTGTTATGTATTCATGTCAACTACAGTAACTTGGTTCAGAGACTTTTTCGGTTTGATTGTAGTACTTAAGTCTTACAAAAATGTCCATTTTTTTTATGTTGAAATTCACGCGATTTGTATACCTACTTATTTGTCCATGTTCATTATCTTGTCTTATCTGGTTTTATTTGTTCGCGACATAAATGGCTTTAAGCAATAAGAATTTTACAATTGGACTTTATAATGCGGGGTCTCTTAATACTTGTGGTAATGAATTCGTTATGAGTATGGAGCGACACAAGCCCGATTTATTAGCAATTAATGAGACCTGGCTCAAGGAGGGATGTGAGAATTTAGCGCCGAGGGTTGCTGGGTACCGGTTCCGAATGCGGCCGCGCCCTGTTGAAATACGTGGCGGTAGAGGTGGAGGGGTAGGTTTTTATATCCGCCGTGGTCTTAGAGCGATTACTATATCTCATCCCCAAAATTTGACAGAATAAATGTGGTTGAAGGTTCTAGTTAATGGCGTGAAACTTGCCGTAGGAACGGCTTATCGACCGCCCTGGCAGTCTGTCTCAATGTTTTTTGACTGCATTGCAGACACTATGTCCACATTTTCAGATGTAGATAAAATAGTGCTTTTAGGAGATTTTAACATTGATCAGTTTGAAACTAATAATTCAAAATATGTGCAGTTCTCCGATTTCCTCCAGTGCTCAGGTTTGAATCAAGTAGTTACTGAGTATACTCATTTTACTGAAAATAGTGCGACCCTAATAGATGTTGTATGTACCGATGTTCTCGTTAGTAATGTTATTGTTAGCAACGTTACAGGCTTAAATGGACATGCCATGGTGCATGTTAGCTTTAAAATTAAAAAAGAAAAGCCAGTCCCACGACATATATCTTTTCGGCCCTTGAAAGATATTAATATGCAAGAATTTAATAGACACCTGAAGCTCATTGATCGTCTGTTTGTAATGGGCGATTCTGTAGATAGTATGGTCAGTAAGTTTAATTCCTTTTTATTACTAATATTCGACAATTTCGCACCTTTAAAGCATGTATACTTAAAAGAGAAGCCGACGCCTTGGATTACTGCCAATGTTAAATTAATGATAGACCTACGCGATAAAGCCCTCAAGCGCTATCGATCCACTAAGCTTGATTCTCATAAAGTATACTACAAATCACTTAAAAAATTAGTCACAAAAGCAATTTATTCTGAGCAACAAGTATATTTCAACAAAATCATAAATAGCCAAATGAGAGATGCTAAAAAATTGTGGAAACATTTAAAAACAACAGTTCTGCCTAACACGAAAATTGAGAGCCTTTCAGATACTTTTTCTGATCCTGACGAGGTAAATAAACATTTCCTTAATCTTCCATGTCGGGATAATGTAACAATTAGCACTCTTACCTATTACGAATTTAACTATAAAATATCAAAATCATCTTTTAGACTTAAATTTGTTGATGAGGTAGATGTGTCGAAGGCTATCCTATCCATTAAATCAAACTCCCGAGGAATCGATGATTTAAATATGGATATGATATTACTGACGCTACCCGAAACGCTGCCTATTATCACTGCGATTATTAACAAATCTATTGCCACGTCAACCTTTCCCTTGCTCTGAAAAACAGCCCTAGTTACTCCCGTGCCTAAAGTAACAAACGCAACACAATTCAAAGAACTGCGACCGATCAGTATCCTACCATATTTATCTAAAATCCTTGAACGAATTGTCTACTTACAACTATATGATTACTTGGAATCTAATAACTTATTACCAGCTATGCAGTCAGGTTTCCGGAAAAATATGGGTACTGCAACGGCCTTGTTAGATGTTATTGATAACATACTTGCAGCACAAGACTCTGGTTCATGCACAGTTCTTTCTTTGTTGGATTTCTCGCGGGCGTTTGATTGTATATCCATTCCACTGCTGCTTTCAAAAATGAACTACTATGGATTTGATCACAGTGCTATTCTGTGGTTTAGCAGTTATTTGAGTTATAGAAAGCAGATAGTAAAGATACAGAAAAATGATGGAACGTATGTCTATTCCGCAGCCAAAGATGTTATTAGAGGTGTCCCTCAGGGTTCCATTTTGGGTCCGTTGTTGTTTATATTATATATCTCTGATATTACAGAACAAATTCGTTTTTCTAAATATCATTTTTATGCCGATGATGTACAAATATATATACATATGAAACCTAATGAAGACGTTACGTCCGCTATCAGTGGAATCAATTCGGACCTAGCAAGAATAGCAATTTGGTCTGAACATAATGCACTATCTTTAAACCCCCAGAAGTCAAAATTTATGATTATAGGCTCTAAAAAGCAGATCGAAACTATTGCGTCATGTGCTATAACAATATCCATAAACGGTTATCCTATTGAGTATGTTACTGAAGCAAGAAACCTTGGCGTCCTCATGGACAATAGATTACGCTTCGAAAATCATGTAATAGATGTTATAAAAAACTGTTTATTTCGTTTAAAAATTTTATATAAAATAAGACATCTTTTAGACGAATCTGTTAGGTTAAAGTTATGTGAAGCTATTATATTATCCAGATTAAATTATGCGGACACCGTTATTGGTTCATGTATTCTTTCTCGAAGTAAACGTCTCATCCAGAGAGTACAAAATGCATGTGTTAGGTTTTGTTACAAGGTACCACCTCGATGTCATGTTACACCGTATTTGAATCGTGCTGGTCTTCTAAATATGGAGTTCAGAAGAAACCATCATTTTGCTGGTCTTGTATTTGACATCATAAGTAAACGGAAACCCACATATCTATATGAAAAACTTGAATGGCATCATTACCACAGCTCCAGGCTTACAGACTTGAAGACTCTGAAGACGCCTTTCCATTCTACTAGAGCCTTTGAAGGTAGTTTTCGCTATCAAGCCACTTTTTGTTGGAACAATATTCCACCTCCGCTTAAGAAGCTTGCTACAAAAACTACGTTTAAAAAACATTACAAGAAGTGGCTGATAGCAAAGCAAATGCAAACTTGATGTGGAATAATGGTTTTCTCTTCACGGTATTTCCTCGGGTTGTATTGTTATGTCTTCCTTTAAATTAATTGACCTCAATATTTTATTATTTGTAGAATTAAGTAGTTTGTAATTATTTGTAAGTTTAATTAATTCTGATAGATAACAGTACGATTTATTGCCACAACGTATGGTTAAATCTATGTTGGGAATCCATCCTGTGGATGGCGTTGTGTACTATGAACTGCAAGTACTGAGCCACGGCATCGCGTGGCTGTGTTAGCTAATAATCATGTGTAAAATAGATGATAGCATTGATAATCATGTGATAGTAATGCATGTATCTTGACCGGAACCAAGGTGTAATATCCTGAACGGGTACGACTGAAAATCAGCGCTGCATCGTTACGATGCAGCATCTTGGCTGAGTCGTAGCCTTTTCACTGCCGAAACACCACTATCTTAAGTTTATTTAAGCTATCTTAAGTTTGTTTTATGCTAGTTTTAATTAATTAATGAAGAACACTGATGTGTAAAGCAGTGAATAAATGTTTTTTCTTTTCTTTCTTTCTTTCTTTCTAAAGGTTTCCGATGTTTATGCGCTAACCGCTTACTGTTCGGGTTAGGGTAACCCTTTCCCCGTACACACCAAGCGATTGTTATAGCCAGGGACCGGACCCGGTTACCGTTATAGCCGGTAACCTTAGGGTTTTGATGGGGTATTTTATAATGCTGGGTTTTTAAACCCTTTGCCTTACGGTAAGCTTTCAAACGGCTTACCGGTTTACACATTAATCCCTTCGATTGAATTAATTCGGGTTACCGCTAATCGATATCAAAAACCCCCCGAATGGGTTACCGTTCTAAACGCTGATTAATTTGTAAAAAATATTTTAGACCTTAGGTATATCGCGTGTAGATTGCTTTTGCACCGCATATTTGCCGATGGTCGCCACCGAACTCTGGCGTTATTGCGCCCGCAGTACTATTTCAATCGCTCGGTGTGCGTGAGGTAAAGGGTTACCATAACCCGAACAGTAAGCGGTTAAGCGCATAAACACTAAAAACCTTTAAGATTTGGTAAGCGGTAAATTATTGTTGTGGGTGGTAACCCCTATTTTACGGGTTATCGTTATTGTTGGGAAACCTGTTGAACGGCTTACCGAGCCCACTGGGTTACCATACGAATGGGTTACCCTTTCGAACGGCTTAAGCAAATGAACGGGTTTTCCGGTCCCTGGTTATAGCATGCGGGCGCAAATAACGCCGAACTTTCGACATAAAACAAATGACAGTGGAGACGAGAACGAAACTCTTTCGTCGCCACAAGTGTGTTTAGACCACATGTGGTTTAGACATTAAAATGTTACTAACCTTTTATGCGGTGCGAAGGCAATCTACACGCGATATACGTAAGGTCTACAATAACTTGCATCAATTAATCAGCGCTTAAAAGGTTACTTAGGGGTACATTTGGGGGTTTTTGATATAGCTAAACAGTAACCCGAATTAATCGAATGGATTAATATGTAAACCGGTAAGCCGTTTAAAAGCTTACCGTAAGACAAAGGGTTTGAAAACCCAGCGTTATAAATACCCGATCAAAACCCTAAGGAAACTGACTATAACGGTAACCGGATCCGGTCCCTGCTCCTAATCTGAAAAACAGGATAAATCATCGGGTTGATAGAGGGCAATTGAATCACCGCTTAGTACCTATATGCGACTAAAACAATAAAGTATGCGTTTTTATATACCTCTGCAGAAAAAGCACGACGCGTGGACTATAGTAGAGAAGGTAACCAAACCTCGTCCCGTCTCGCTTCATTTGCTCTATGAGAGAGCGAGAAGAAACATATTATTTTTCTCTTGTCCCATTTCGTCCACGGTCCTACGCCTGCTGCTAACTTATCAAAAAGAAAATCATTCATACGTACATAGCCCCCTTAGGCACGGTCATGTTCAAGCCGTCCAATATGATGTTAGGATTCTTCC
The DNA here is from genome assembly GCA_963935595.1 of Schoenobius gigantellus. NCBI lineage: Eukaryota > Metazoa > Arthropoda > Insecta > Lepidoptera > Crambidae > Schoenobius > Schoenobius gigantellus. The sequence goes on along the minus strand of OZ012562.1, from coordinate 17,015,396 downwards.
GGCTGCCGTACTTCTTGAAGGCATGCCTCACGCACACAGCCTGCTCCCTCCTCTGGTTCACGGTGGACACCTGGGTCTTGAACTCTCTGCGGACCGGCATATCCTGGGAGGCGCCCGGCCGAACATCCTCCATCGATATGGTGGCTCCATGGTTGTCGTACGCTGGCATTGTGACTGCAACAAACGGGGATTAATTAGTAAGTAGTCCTTAAATGCATTATTTTTGTACCCAATAGGGGAGCTTTTGGGCGTCGTCATCAGTGGCGCTGTGGACTCAGAATTTGCCTCCCATCGGGAGGTCCGGGGGTCGAAACCGCCATGTACCAATCTGATTTTCGTTTTCGAATTTCATATGTTTATTTATCTGACGCTCCTTCGGTGAAGGAGAACATCGTGAGGCAACCTGCATACATCTGCGAAGAAATTCAAAGGTGTACCTATGTGAAGTCGACCAACCCGCACTGGGCCAGCGTGATTAACTAAGGCCTAAACACCCTAACTTAGAGTAGGCTCGAGCTCCTCGGTAGAGACGAATACGAGCGGTTACGATAATAAGGGAAGCTTTTGGCCGTCTGATGGTAAGTGACGATGAGGCCAAAGAAGAAAGCGAGCTTCACCTGGACTCATCAACAGCTAAGGAGCTGGCTATCTACCCCCAATTGTTGGAACACAATAATGTTATGTAAATTATTACTATAGCGACAAAATTAGATAAGAGGAAGATAGCTAGCTAGGCGGATTCAGAAGCCCCACCGCCAAGCAAACCAAGCAGAAAAATAATAATAATAATAATTTATTTCCAAAAGGGGGTTACACAACATACGGATTTACCAATAGTCCCCAAACTAGGTAGTCCTGTATCTTAGGGACTAGAGCATGAGATTTGCACAAAAAAAAAGAATTAGTGTTGTTGCACAAAAAAAATGGTTTAAAATGGTTTTTTTTAAAGTACATACAATCAAACATACAAAAACTTCTATTCCATGGGTAATCGCACTCCGGATCTCCAGCAAAAAAGGTACCCTTATATAGGATCACTTTATTGTTCGTCTGCCCGTCTGTCTGTCAAAACACTTTCTCTCAGGAAAGCGTAGAGGTATCTATATGACATTTCAGACTCAGACTCAAGACATTTATTTTCGCAAACACTACAAGATAACATAAAGGTAGAACAAAACAAGAAAAAAAGGATACATAAAACAGCAAGACACAGAGATATTTTTTTAATAAAAATAATAATAGGTAATAATTTATAGGTATTAATTTATCATTATGCTGTAGTGTAATGCGAAAATAAGACGCAGCTCAGCATATGCTGTGGCCTGCAGAGCCACAGAGCTGGTTTTCAGCTGAAAACTTAACAACAAAAGCGTGTACTTACGCTGACCGTGTAGTGAGTTGAAAATTGAAAAATAAATAAAATAAATAAAAATAATTAATAAAATAATTAGTAAAGCGATGGGATGAGTAATATAGTGTGTTAAGTGTGAATGTTTGTATATGTGAATTTGTAAAGATTGCACCTACTATAAATAAAATACATAATTAAAAGAAACTTATTATATTAAAATTGTAAGATGCAAGTGTGAGAATATACATGAATTATACTATGTACGCAAGTATGTTGGAACAACACGACCACCAAATGGTAAACATTTTTATTGGTCTTAAAGGTAATTTTTTAGTTTTAAAGATTAAACCTATTAAAATAGATAGATTTAAAGCTATTAAAAGATAAGAGGTCACGAATGGGTGGTGGCAAGTTGTTCCAACACTTGGTGGCTGAATATTTATATCAAATACTCGGGCTTAGGGTCTCTTTCAGCAGTAAAAAAACAAACTAAGTCAAGTTTGATTTATAAGCGCGAGTTCATGTCACATATTTTCGCATTCTTGCGATTTCACAAGGGAATCGACTAAAATTATGAAATATGTCAAGAAGCAATCTCTTACACCACTCGTAAAAGAAAAAATCTGAAAACTGTAATATGTAGTTAGGAACTTATAAGCTTAAAAACATTTCAGAAATGTTTCTATCTCTTCACAGAGGTGCAATTGCGGTTAAGCCCTTACTCAACCTCCACGACATCCACAGGAGGAAAAGGAGAGTTGACACATTTATTGTACCTACGTAAGTCAGTCACCGCGCGGACTATTATACACGTAGATACTGTATCATCATTATCATCATCACAGCTCATATACGTCCCCACCGAGGGGTTCGAGCCTACCCTATGTTAGGGTGATTAGGCCTTAGTCAACCACGCTGGCCCAGTGCGGATTGGTGGACTTATACGCCATTGAATTTCTTCGCAGATGTATGCAGGTTGCCTCACGATGTTTTCCTTCACCGTAGGAGCGTCAGACAAATGTGCATATGAAATTCGAAACGAAAAACACATTGGTACATGGCGGGTCTCGAGCCCCGACCTCCCGATTGGAAGGCAAGTACCGAGTCCACAGCGCCACCGACGCTCCACGCTCCACGTACTGTATAATGTAATAAAAAAGATGTTTCATATAAATTAATGAGAATCACAATAAATAATTTAATTACTGTGTGACTCATCTTGTTTGCATCTACTCCGAAACTAAAATGGCGGGATGTTTTCTATCAGTGCGCAGACTTTGTACCCGAAAAAGAATACGTCGTCTCAAGATCTTTATTTTCCTTAATTAGTAAGAACACTGCTGTTTTCATATTTATTTTAGTAGACCTTGGTTATTGTATTTCTAAAAATAGTATAAGCGTCAACATATAAAATACTGGCGACCCGCCCGTGGGTGCACAGCGTGGATTTTTATATAAAACTACTACCTGTGCGAAGCCGGAGCGGCGGCCATACCGTCTAATTCATAGCAATTAAAGATGACGATAGCGAATGGCTCGCTATCGTTTTAACTTCACAAGTTTGCTATGATAGGCGCTCCATACTAAACACGGTGAAATTTTTCTAAGTGCTGTACCCTCTTTGCTACACAAGGTGAAAACATGCGAAAAGTTAAAACTCCTTAGGAAAAAGTGTCGAAATTTTTCTAAGTCCTGCGTCCCCTTTGCTACACCCTAACATTTTTTCCTTTTTGGATCAATATGGCTTCCATTTAAAAATCTCAATTGATTCTCTAGAAACTTCTATTAAAATCATACGCCTCGTGTCTCGATCTCCGATGCGTTGTTTTCGTGTTATTTAATTAAAATGCGCTGTAACCTTTTTTTATAACGCTTTTTTGTAACGTACTGTTTTTGCCGGCTTGCCCCTGTGGATCTTCGTTTCAACAATATTATAGTTACAATTTCAAAGACTAATAAATCTATACTATTCCTCTTTATATGTAATATATATTAGTAATATTACAAAGAGGAAAGATTTGTTTGTTTGTTTGTTTGTATTGAATAGGCTTCGAAACTACTGGACCGATTTGAAAAATTCTTTCTCATTGAGAATCCTACGTTACCACTAATAAACATAGGCTATAAAATTATTTTTCCTACGGGAAAATATAAAATTTCCACGGGAAAACAAAATAACGCGGGCGAAGCTGCGAGCGGAAAGTTATTGAATATAATTTGATAATATTTACGAGCAATATGTATGTCACGCTTTTTTATATCTAATCTCGTGTGCTTGGCCGATTTTTATGAATTTTTTGTGTCTATTTGGTAGGTCTGAGTATAGGTCGTATGCTATTTTTTACAATTATTATGCCGAAACGTAGTTCGCGGGCACAGCTATATAGTGATTATCTAAATTCTAATCTATACAACTAAGTCGGCGAACATGCAGGCGGCCTGCCTGATGATTACTGGCTACAGTCAGTCACCACATGTACTATAACGTGGTTCCTGTAAGATTTGCAACCTACAACCCCAACAAGAACCCCAATATCCTTTGCCAACTTTTCAAATTCAAATTCAATATCCTTTATTCAAGTAGGATTTTACAATCACTTTTGTTTGAACGTCAGAGAAGCCACGCCATTGGTTCACAAGTCTACGGCGGGAGACCTCGCACGAAAGAACCAGCAAAGGCTATTTTTATTTTTGACATAAGATGTCAAGTCTTTCCCGAACATAGATAATATAGATATACAAGCACTGCTGCTTGGCATCAGAAATAGGTAAGATGGAGGTATCCGCACAGACGACTGTCAGAGGGTAGGGCGTTGTAAGCAAGTAGTTATTAAACAAAACGTCGCAATCTGCAACGTAAACGGAAATGATACACGCTACAAACTTGATCATGCAAAAACCCAAGTCACGGGTAATTCATTCTAAGAACTTGAAACAAAGACGGCAAACGCACACGACCGACATTTTGTCGGCCCGATTTTTCTTCCGACTCTTATGACCACAGACATATAATGGCCGGTACACACTTTGTTTAGTGTTTAGTGCGAGTGGCTTGTTTAGTGTTAAGTGTTTAGTAAAAAACACGTTCGGACAGCTTCTGTTTAGTGTTAAGTGTTTAGTGTTTAGTGTTAAGTGTTTAGTGTTTAGCGAATAGGAACGCGTTCTATTTTTTCTGCGAGTCGCCCCTCCCGCTCTCCCGCCTTCACCCCTCACTTAACACTCACTAAACACGTCTGGACAGATCTGTTTAGTGTTTAGTCCATATAATGAACAAATAAACTAAACACCGTTTACTAAACAGTGTATGGACAGCACCTACTAATCACTTAACACTAAACAGTCTACTAAACACTAAGCACTTAACTAAACAAAGTGTATACCGGCCATTAAGGGAAGCTTATGACTGACTTGCCCGCACACGCCTGTCTTTATCGGTGACTATCTCAGACCAAAGAAACCAATAGACTCGTAATATATTAACTATGGTACGAATAAATCTGCGACCAGTCCGCTATTACAAAGCATTGAGTGAGTGCATTTTACAGTTCTATGTTTTTCATTGATTTTTTTAATAAACTGTATAAAGGGAAACATCATTAGTGTATATTGGATGCGGCGTCCCTAGTTTTTTCCGCCATCTTAGAGCACAATTTTATTGGCATACTTTTTTCGTAGGTATTTCATATCCTTTAGTTTGATATCTGAGGTGGCTCTCGAGAGTTTGACAGGTGTTTTGTACATCCATCGCCAAGCAGTGACACGTCCTTTCTTATTAAGCAAATGCAAGCGGCCAACAGTTGGTCGGTGAGTAGGTGGTATGCGTTAACTTATATTTACGAACGTTCAATTTTTCACTGATAATCGCGAGCTAACGAAACGAACAAATGAACGAATGAATGAGCGGTAGCATTGAGCAAAGTGACTTGAAGTTACTACTACGATTATTCCACACTTTTCAAAACAGTGTCGAAACACTGGTCGAAATAACAACGTTATGCTACGGAACAATGTAACAAAAAGTTCCGTTACAAAACAATAAAATGTCGACTTATGTCGTTACCGCTACTTCTCTGTCGCTGTCGGCGGAATTCACCGATTTTTTTGGACGACTTTTTGTAGTTCGTGTGCATTGCAACCACACGAGTTCCGTTTCTCTACTCATGTGTTGCAACGTAGAATTTCCACCGTCAATCAAACTCAAACTCAAAAATTTTTTTCAATATAGACCTTTACAGGCACTTATTGAAGTCAAAAAAAAAACATAAAAATCTTCAACCAAGAATCTAAGTAATTAAATTATTTAATCCTTGTATGTACACACACCCCAACCATTATTAAGATGCGTGCAAATACAAGTCAAATAAAAAAAGTTGACTCTACACCTGTTCGGAAATCGGGAGAGCCTTCTCGAGAAGAACAGGCAAGAAACTCGGAAGGTCTTGTATTTTTTTTTGTCTCTTTTAAAATGCCAACATTACAATATTATATTTCACAAACATTTTAATAGGCAAAGTATACAAGTCTTGCTGTATCAACATCAGTCAGCTGACGTATTTTCTATACAGCGTAGGCTGCAGAACTATTGACAATTTATCAATATGTAGGCCCCACTGAAGCTTTAAATCTAAAAAAAATACTACGGTATCCACAAGGTCCACATTTTTATGCTTTATGTTAACAATAAATCGGTCACTGATAGTCGGTCGTATGCGTTCGCACACGAATGAACTGTTTACACAACATCAAGCGTTATACTTAAGCGCTGTTGCACGCCAAGGTCGCGAAGGGATCACATCTATACTCAATTTATACCACTTATTCTCTATAGCGTAACTCTGTACAGAGAAATCAATTTACGACAGGTTTGAATATTCTATCTACGAGAAACTGTGGATTTGGTTACCAGCGATAGGTATTTGACATTAGCTCCATACAAAATATGCCAAAATTCTGTCTAGAGCATGGATTTATCAAATAAATCCATGGTCCCGAGTAAATAAATCCAAACTTATATTATTTTGTGAAATTATCTGGGAGAGGGCACTGATTTTCTGCGATACAGGTTAACCAAGTTCAGACATCCGAAATCTAAATCTAATATATAAAAATGTCGTGTCACAGTCTTTAAGTATAACCGAACTCCTTCGAAAGGGCTTGACAGGTTTTTATGATTTTTTTTGTGTAAGTATATTTGCTAGGACTGAGAATTGGTCGTACGCTATTTTTCCCTCCATTTTAGCCCCAAGGTTTCGTTATAATAATTCCAAAAAATTTTTAGGCAATTATTATAACGAAACGTAATTGGCGGGCACAGCTAGTATGTTTAAAAGTTTATTATTATTATTTTAATCCTTTGCATCCCTCACGTTGTTCAGAAGTTTCGTCTTTACCAGTCGCTACGAGTATGAGGCAGACACAAAATTATATTTTTCACGAAATGCTTCTTTTATCTACGCCAATGATTAATATGCCACGCACAACTTCACAAAAGAGAAATATAAAGGAAGCTTTTCAAAGTAGGTACCTGCATAAATTTAATTTTTCACCCGCGTCAAATTTATGCGGAGGCTGCGTCCGCCATTTCCAGTCCAGGTTCATTGCCGCTAATAATTGGTTCTTCTTCGCTTAATTACAAGTGCTTGATGAAAAAAGCGTGCGACGTGACTTGGGGGCCGATCACCTTAAGAGAGTTATCAAAACGCTGAAGGTAGAGGGCCCATATAAACCACAGTTGAACTAAAACGCCACATTATCGCATCATCAAGTTACAGAAGGACAATCTATGCATTTCTATTGGTCGAAGTCACCGGAGATAAACTCGATACCAGGGTCGTCTGCATGGGTACCTCCGTCTTACCTATTTCTGCCTCAAAGCAGCAGTGCTTGCATTGCTGTGTTCTGGTTTGAAGGGAGATGATAAGATGTCAAGTCACAGTACCCAGTAATTTCACTGCCTGTCTTATCCTTTAAGTCGGAACACAGCAAAGCAAGCACTACTGTTTGGCGGTCGAAATAGGTAAGACGGAGGTACTCCTGCTGACGACTCTGGTACAGAGTTTCAGTTTCGAATCGGCTGTGTCTCAGTGGAACATACCCTTTGCCTTCAGTACTTTGAAGCTTTTAACGCAAGGTTGCATTGATGGTCCTTAGCCAGGGATGGGAACTTTTTCCTTCGCGTGCCAATATTTACTGACGAAATATATGGCGGGCCAATTTATTGCATTTCTGGCTATATTATTTACAGAAATAAAAATTGCACTTTTAAGTTAGCTGCGAAGTGGAAGGTTGAGGAGCGCTGATCTTTGTGGGGACCAGTCGATGCTACAATTTTCGGATTTCGCTTGCAAAACAATACGTGATTGTTTTATGCGAGCCGCACACTGCTAATGAGAATGAAATTTCTACCAAAACTTCGCTTGATTCTTGTTTGATTGTCGCGGGCCGGATTTAAACAGTTCCACATCCCTGTCCTAAACTAAAACGGCGTTCCGTTTCTCAACGTTTTGCGTTCAACGAGTAGACTGCATAGCTTACTTTTAAAAGTTCTATGAAGTGTGGAAACGATCCCTTGCCTATAAGTGGTATCAGCTATCGGAGCCTAGCAGTGTTATAGTATAGCCGCAGCTTACTATACCAGATTTAACGTGTTTGAAAGCAAGCGAATTTATGAAGGTCCGATTATCGGGCCTTTCATATAGGTCCGATCAGATAATTTAAGGATAAAAAGGTTCCACATAGAGATTTAAAAAATAAACGTATATCAAGCCGAACGGAAATCACTTGAAATTTAGCTTATAAAATGCTCTATTCTGATTAATATTCTCTACTGGCTTGGCCCTTAGACCAAAATGGTCTAAGGGCTTGGCCGCCTCTGCTGTAACTGAGAGACTGCTGACTGAGACATTAAACTAGGTTAGGATCGGGCAGCAATAAAATATAATACAAAATATATAAGCATCTAACAAATAGTATTGCGCGGCCCACCATCTTTTGGTAGCAGAGCGTGGTTCTTAGATTTGATTGATTGATTAGTATTTGATTAGTATTGTACAATTAATATTGTAATCTTGTTGGTTGTCCAAACGGGCAATACATATTAATTGGTTTTGATTGCTGATTTTAAACCGACTACAATCTCATTTGTGGACCGATCTCCCTAACTAGTTGTCATTGTCATTGTATATGAAAAATTGGGGTTAAATGCCTTTTGTTGTTCTAGTTAAGTTCTAGCATTTACCTATATTTGATTTTGGTTTGTTTTTTCATATCTTTGTTTTGCCCTTGAATATTTTGTTTGTTAAGTTGTAAACTTAGACTTGAATTTATTTTGTTTAAAAAATTTTGCTGCTAAATGACTTTGCTGTTGTTGTAATACACTATTTTGCTGTGTTAAGTTTTAGCATTTACATTTGATTTTGTTTTGTTTGCCTTTGAATATTATGTTTGTTAAGTTATTGACTTAATACTTGAATTTAATTTGTTTGAAAATTCTATTGTTAAATGCCTTTGTTGTTCTAGTTAAGTTCTAGCATTTACACTTGATTTTGGTTTGTTTATATATTTTGTTCTGCCTTTGAAGTTCCTCCCGATCTGTTTTATTGTCTGCGGTTGTCGGTCTGTTTGTCCGTGTATTATTATAGTGTTTATTAATTTTGGTGCAAAATGGTCTCGCCAGTCAGCCCGCTTAGTGGTGCCCGCGCGGGTGCACAAAAGATTTTGAGATGGTTTGCTAGTGCCGTCGCTTTGGTAGACCGACCAGACCGAGAACAGGCTTTGTTAATTCGGCATGAGGGAGTACCTGCTCGCTTGAAGGAATTGGAGCAGCTTTTCGTTGCTCATCAACAATATCTGCTCGACCACCCAGCCGAGGGTGCCGCTGAGTTGCGGGCAGTCGACCAATTTAATGCCGATTATGATCAGTGTTTTGAACAGGCGGATGTGATTATAAACAAGGCTCAGGCTATCCTATCCGCCCGGAGGGGTGAGTCGTGCACGCCCGGGGAGGTCAAGCCTACCCCGGCCGGCTTGCTGGGCAGACTGCCCACTTTAGACATCCCAACCTTTGATGGGAACCTGGCTTCTTGGATGGGGTTCATTAACCTCTTTGATAGCCTGGTTCACTCGAGGGACGACCTGTTCCCTAGCCAGAAATTGGCCTATTTGCTCTCTGCCTTACGTGGAGAGGCTGGTGTGCTTGTCCAGCATCTACCTGTCAACGATGACAGTTATGAGATTGCAAGGGCGTTGTTGACCGCCCGGTATCAGAATGTTCGCTTGCTAGCGGACACACATGTGGCTGCCATTTTAGGGCTGCCACGAGTATCGCGGGTCTCCTCATTGAGGAAGGAGATTTTGAACCTGCTGCTAAGCGCTATTAATGCGCTCAAACGACTTGACCTACCGGTGGACCAGTGGTCCTTCTTATTGCTCCACCTCATCCTCAATAAGCTTCCCATGGAGATGAAGGGGTGCTTTGAACAAAGATACGGGGGCAATAGTGCCTCGTACCTTCCCCCCCTTCTCGGATCTCCTCAGATTTTTGGAGGATGAGTGTCGGATGACCGACCACTTGGATCTGGCTCCTATACCGGGACCGAGTACAGGCCGCTATGAGGCATCCCGGGCAGCGCCACGGAGAGAGCGCCGCCCGCACAAGCAGTATACTGCAGTGCGGCAGAACTCTCCACACGGGGAGAGGCCGATGCCTTGCAAGTGTTGCAAGCGGGATGGCCATCGTTTGCCGGCCTGTCCCAAATTTGTTGGCCTACGCACCGAGGGGCGTAGGAATATGGTCAAGCAGCGGAATTGGTGCTACCGCTGTCTGGGGGCTCATATGGCATCGGCTTGCCCCCACCCACGAGATTGCCACTGTTGTGGAGGGGCCCATCACCCCCTCTTGTGCTTTAATAATAAAGACACTCGTGAGGTGGTGAGAGAGAGGGACTCGCACACGGGCGGGGGCCCTCGTAGGTCACCCACATCTCCGAGGAGATCGGAGGGGCGTGCCACCCCTCCGCGGAGATTGGACAGGCGCCCCCCCTCCCGTGAGAGGATTGGGCGCTCCACCCCCCCTACGGGCGGGGGGGATCGACGCGCCGCTTCTGAGGCGCCACCGCGGGATTGGGCCGCGGTTATTAGGGAGCCACGCCGGGAGCCGATACGCTTCTCTCCCCCTCTGATTGAGAGACCCCGTTTATCACGGGCTCCCCCAACTTTCGCCCATCATGGGCACCGCCCGGCCCCCCGATGCAGATTTGATCGGGGCCAGTACGTGCCGGATTGGGACCCGCTCGAGCGCCTTGAGCGCCCTATTCCTCCGCCGCGCACGCATTTTTCCTTGAACCCCCCTTCCCCCCCGTTGCGGGGAATGCGGGAGGATTTTCATTAAACCAACTGTCGGCTGCAACCCCCCCACAGGAGCAGGTGCTGTTACCAACAGCCTCCGTACAGGTGTGGGGCCCGAGGGGCACCTTTGTTTAGTTCGCGCCCTTTTGGATACGGGAGCTCAGGGTTGCATTGCCTCCAGCTGGCTAGTCCGGCAGTTGAGTTTGAACACATCTCCATACCTTGAATCGGTACGGGGAATCGGAGACCTGCGGATCCCGGATCCGATCGGTCAGATTTTGTTCTCCTTCTCCCCCCACTTCTCTTCAGCGCCCAAAATTGGCGCTACCGCGATTGTTTATGAGAAGGTTGTTGGTCAGCTTCCGCAACAGCACGTTTCGCGCGCTGTCGTTGATGCGACATCAGGATTGACCTTGGCTGACCCTTCCTTCCACCGAACCGGTCTGATTCACTTATTGCTCGGTGCCGATGTTCTAGGCCGCGTGTATTGTGGGAAGAGGAGAGAGTTACAGAAGGGTGGACTGGTAGCCTTATCTACATCGCTTGGGTTTGTACTGATGGGACCAGTTAGGCATAACCCACCATCTCCATCGGTGGACAGTTACATAACTGTTAGCTCCACCTTATTGGATGTTCTTCAACGGTTTTGGGAGGTGGAAGAGCCACCTACCGTGAAGCGAGTGAACCCCTTGGAAGAGAAGTGTGAGTTGTTCTACCAGAACAATACAGGTCGCCTTCACTCGGGACGGCTGATCACTCGTTTGCCCTTTTTGTCAGTTCGCCCCTCACTTGGCAGCTCCCGGCCGTTGGCCGAGAAGCGGCTGCTGTCCATGGAGCGTCGTATGAGTAGGAACTCCGACCTCAAACAGAAGTATGTCGACTTCATGCGAGAATATGAGCAACTGGGGCACATGTCGGTCTCGCGACTGGACTGGCGAAACGAGGAACATAATTTTCTTCCTCACCACGCGGTTTTGAAACCTTCCACCGGGAAGATACGCGTTGTTTTTGATGGGTCAGCTCCCACGTCTACCGGAGTTTCGCTGAATCAATGTCTGCATGCTGGACCGAAGTTGCACCACGAGGTGGGTGATGTATTGACCAACTTCCGTCGCCATGCCGTCGTCTTTGTGACCGATATCCGGATGATATTTCGGCAGACTGTGATTCACCCGGACGATAGACGATATCAGCTCATATTATAGAGGGAGGATCCCAGAGATCCCATGCTGGTCTACGAGCTGAACACCAATACATACGGTTTGCGTTCGAGCCCCTTTGTGGCAATTCGCTCACTTGTGGAACTCGCTGAACGTGAGCGGTTACGATACCCTCGCGCATCCTTGGTTCTCAAGGAGGATGCATTTGTGGATGATATTTGTACGGGCTCCTCTAGTGTCGAGGAAGCCTTGATTTTGCGAGATGAACTAATTGCTCGTCTCGGGGCTGGTGGTTATGAACTGAGGAAGTGGATGTCCAACTCACCTCAGCTTTTGTGTGACTTGCCAGACGACCACCAGCAGGAGCCTCATATTTTTGAGAATGCCAACACTCCAGATTTACTGTCTGTTTTGGGAGTGCAATACAGACCTGTCCAGGACACGTTCACCTATCGATTGAAGCTGCCAAGCCCGAAGGTCTGGACGAAACGGTTGGTTTTGTCTACAGTAGCTCGTAGCTTTGACCCAAATGGCTGGATTACTCCCGTAGTGTTTTGGATGAAGTGCTTCCTACAGGAACTTTGGTCAGCCGAAATGTCGTGGGATGAGCCCCTCTCGGGCCGTTTGCTGCGAGATTGGGAGTCGTTCATGTCGTCTCTCCCCGACATTAACCGGGTCAGTATCCCTAGACATATACTGCCTAAGGGACGGTTTACGGCCAGCCTTCATGGCTTTTGTGACGCGTCTGAGAGTGGATACGCAGCCGTCGTATATATCCGGACGGTCGATGATAGAGGAACTGTTAAGCTCCACTTGTTAATTGCTAAGAGTAAGGTTGCTCCACTTCGGACTCGATTAACGATTCCGAAGTTAGAATTGTCTGGAGCTACTCTTCTGGTTCGGTTGATGAACCACGTTGTTGACACCCTGGGACGTAGTGTGGACTTTGAGTCGCTCTTTGCTTGGTCCGACAGTCAGGTTGTCCTGTGTTGGATTAAGAACTCCGTCCACTCCCTGGAAGTATTTGTGGCCAATCGGGTATCCCAAATACAGGCCTCGAAGGCCACGTTGATTTGGCGCCACGTGCCAGGTGAAATAAACCCTGCTGACTGTGCATCACGTGGCAGCGAAGCCCCTCAGCTTATTGACCACACTCTGTGGTGGGGTCCCGAATGGTTGTTACAGCCGTCTTGGCCTTCCACACCAGCTGTGGTGAAGGCACCAAATCCGGGCTTGCGTGTTCACGCTGTCGAGACTATGGCGGCTCCAGAGCGGGAATTTTTATTAGACCGCTACAGTTCTCTGGACAAGTTGCTCGGCGTGACCGCTTGGATAAGAAGATTTATACGAAATTGTCGCCGGCCTCAGGACAAAGATTTGTGTCCGGTCCTCTCACCGCAGGAGCGCCAAGATGCTCTCTTGCATTGGGTGCGTATGACCCAGTCTAGAGCGTTTGAACCGGAACTTAAGATTTTCCGTACCGGGACGTCCAAATTGAAGGGACCCTTGGTGCGTTTGACTCCCTTTCTGGATGATAAGGGATTGTTGCGTGTAGGAGGCCGATTGAGGCACGGAAACTTGCCTTATAGATCACGTCATCCCCTGTTGCTCCCCAAGGACGGACCATTGGTGCGATTGTTGATCATTGATCGCCATGTGAAGAATGCTCATGCCGGATGTAATACATTGACCGCGCTCCTCCAATGGGAGTTTTGGATTTTGTCAGCGCGAAGAATAATCCGATCTGTTATCTTTCGATGTCTGCCCTGCTATCGTTTACGCCCCGAGACGATGCAGCCCCAAATGGGTGATTTGCCTGCTGATCGTGTGAATGAATCGATGACCTTCTTAGGAGTTGGAACTGATTTTGCGGGACCATTCACTATAAAAACGTCGCGACTCCGTAATGCTAAGACTGAAAAGGCTTACTTGTGTGTGTTTGTTTGTTTGGCCACTAAAGCCGTTCATTTGGAGGTGGTGAGTGCACTCACCATGGACGCTTTCTTAGCAGCGTTAGGCAGATTTGTCTCCCGCCGGGGACTGCCTTCTCTAATTCGGTCCGATTGTGGGACGAACTTCAAGGGCACTGATAGACATATAAGAGAAGTTTGTGAATTTTTAGATAAAAATAATATTGAAATCGGATCCACACTCTCCCGTAGGGGGGTAACATGGCGATACTCCCCGCCGTCTTGCACTCACTGGGGAGGGATTTTTGAATCTGTTGTAAAGGCCGCCAAGACTCACCTTCGCCGCGTTATTGGGGAGACTATTCTCACGTTTGAGGAACTCGCGACGGTGTTTCATAAGATTGAGGCGGTTCTCAACTCGCGTCCGTTATGTCCGTTGTCTACCGACGCGAACGATTTGCAGGCCCTCACGCCGGGCCATTTCTTGATAGGCAGACCACTTAACGCCCTGCCCGAGTATCCTTATAGAGATATCAATCCAGGACGCCTTTCGCGGTTTGAGTTGCTCCAGCAGCTTACCCAGAGCTTCTGGCGCCGCTGGCACCTTGAATACTTACACATTTTGCAACAGCGCGTTAAGTGGTCAGATAAGACAAACCCACCGAGGGTTGGAGACCTCGTGTTAGTGAAGGACCCAAACCTGCCACCCCTACGTTGGCGTCGCGGACGCATTGTCCAACTTACTCTAGGGTCTGATGGTGTGCCCAGGTTTGCCGAGGTCCTAGTTGGGGATTCTGTTTTGAAGCGCGCGGTCGCTACTCTTTCTCGCCTCCCCTTAGACTGATTTGGCGGACAGTCCGGGACTGTCCGGAGCGGGGGGATGTTTACGCTCGAGGATGAGCGAGTGGCAACACTGCATTATAGTCTGTGCAGTGAGATATAGCCTGTGGCGGCCGGCCGCATGTAACATGTCAGTCGAGTCGAATACGGAATGACATTGAACTAGATTAGGATCGGGCAGCAATAAAATATAATACAAAATATATAAGCATCTAACAAATAGTATTGCGCGGCCCACCAAGTGATTGTTGGTGCGAGGGTCCGCCAAAGTTTTAGTGTCGGTGAAAGTGTAAATTCACCAAATCTGTTATCGTCGCGTGTGTGAGCCGTGGTGGCCTAATAGGCCTATGTAGTGCTCCGATCTCCATCGGTTAACAGCAACCCTTCAGGAGCCGCGACTTCCTTCGAGCTAGCTCAGGAAGTCCACCTGCTACAGACGGAGACCAATCGGATCCAAGGTAAGTAATACCAATTTTCTAAGAGCTGGTAGTCGGTGAATAAAATTCAGCAACATAAGTCGGTGAAACGCCGACGTGGTGGAGTCTACTTTGGGCACCACCACACATTATAACAGAAAATATACCCCGTTACATTTGAAATTGCAAAATTCAAAAAACTAAAAAAAGGTTCAACTCTTAACAGCCTCCATGGTCTAATGGTTAAGACCACCCAGTCTTGCTATGGAGGTCGGGAATTCGATTCTCCATTACTATGGGCACCGCTGTTCTCAATTTCTCATAGAAAAACCTAATACAATATTTCAACACATAATGATTGAGTTCTCAAACTCACACATATTTTTCTCCAGCACGAAATAGATTACTTTGCTGGCTAAAAGTTTACGGCAAACTCGCAGCGTTTGAATGGATTTCGAACTTTGAACACCAGCTTTCGAAATTACTCGACGTTGATAAAAAAATGTTTCTTGCTGTTTTCTTAAGAGGAAGCCCTAAAGGCGAGAGAATTCGTAAAAAATAAGTATTTGTAAAATGTACCTATTGTATGAGCGTCGTCAGTGGTGCTGTGGACACGGCACTGGTCTTCTAATCGGGAGATCTGTGATTCGATCCTGCCATGTACCGATGTGTTTTTCGAAAAAGGTGTATGTGAAGTCGACCAATCCGCACTCTACCAGCGTGGTGGACTAAGACCTAATCATCTTACATAAGATAGGCTTGAGTCCCTCGGTGGGGACGTATATGATCTGTGGTGATGATGAAATGAGTGTATGGCTGTCGCGCTGTACCCGAACAACCGAGCTCAGCGCGATAGAGACAACTACAGCATGGACCGAAAATACCTATAAAAGGTACACAAAATAGATTTTGCATAGTTCCTTGTTTCCTTACCATGATCTCGTGGGGACGGAGGTGAATTTTATGAGGCTACGGGACTTCGCGAATCGGTGGCATAAGATCAGGAGTAGGCTAGAGAGGTTAAGAAGGAAGAGGGCAACCGCCCGAAGAAAGTAGAGAAGACATTAGGCGGACGAAGCCGGCGGTACCACAACAGTGGGCACACGGCGACCTTGCGGCGGACACCGAAGGCATACCGTGTGTTTGTCCGACCCTAACAGGGGAGAGGGACACAGGGACGACGGAAGTAGAATCATAAATGATTTGTAGAGAGTCAAGAAGTGCGGCAGAGAGCGATTCGCAGGTTCCGCGCACATCTCCCGATGATTCGGCCCATATAACCAGGAAGGGTTGAGTAGGGCCATGGGTAGTGGAGGGTTAGTTCCTTGTTTCCCCCTCTAAAACTAGATCGATTAACTTACTTTTTTCTATTAAAATTAAAGGATTCAGGGTTGGACCTTGGTTTATTTTAATTAGTTTTATTTTTTTAGGATTAATTTATACTATTTTCTTAGAGTTAAGGGGTTCTTTGTATAATGTTTTTGTATTAAGTTGGTATATTAGTTTACATAAGTTTTGTATAGGTATATTATAGTTTAGTTTAGAACAGCTTTTTTGAATTAATTAATCCTCAATAAATGTCAATGTGCAAGAAAGGGTGGGCTATGTTTCTTTAATTTGCTTGTTTGGGTTTTTGAATATAGCGTAAAATGTGGCCAATTTTTTAAGTTTTTGCAGGTTTTCAAAATCCATCTAACTTAAAAGAAGAGGAAAACATAGGAACATAGCTTTGAAATATTTTTTGAAAAAGAAAAGTTGATCTATTGCAAGTATCCAAGAAAGAAACAGGAAACTACGTTGGTATGGAAAAACCTAAAAACAATAATCTTTCTTACTTTCTTTAATTGCAGAGGACACAATTCACAATTTCACATTTCACGAAGCGATTATTTTTATAATTATGTCTCGTACCTTTAAATCAAACACTGCCGATATAGTAGTCTAAATATAATAATTGCTCTCTACGCACGTGACTGAATTCTGGACTACTTCGCTAGTTCGCGATATGATATCGACAAAACGGGAAATGGGCGAACTCGCAGAAAAAAAAACTTTACTCTCTGGTTGAGCTATAGTAACTAATGTTAATAATTTATGTTTTTCGCAGTACAAAACTTTCGCGGTCTACTAAATAAATTTACGAATATCTGGGTCTAATATTTAGTAACCCTGGGCCCGACTGCGGAACCGGAAGTGCCAGTTTCAAATCGGTTGATCCAATTTTTTTTTTGTAAAATGAACACAAATTGTTGTCGTTTTTAAATAAAATAAATTAATGACATTCATTAAGTATGCCATTACAACTTTAAAAAAATATAAAAATTGCTAATTATAGGGTACAGTCGAACAAAAACCTCTAGGTCGGTCGGTATTACATTGTAATAAACCTGTGGGGACTAAATCATGTTATCCGTCATTCGCAACTCGTTTCGTTTAATATCACTATAAACAGCCTTTAAAGTGTAAACCATGCTATTCAACTACATTAAGTAACAGACCTTGACGGTTAAGTGTCAATGAGTCAAATTGCGGTGAACCGGCTCCTTAACATATTTGCAACATACCTACTTTGAGGTAGATCTAGCAATTACACGTTTTTAGAGTTCCGTGCCTCAAAAATAAAGAAACGGAACCCCTATAGGGTGACTTCGTTGTCCGTCTGTTCGTCAGTCTGTCTGTCGAGGCGCTTTTTCTCAGGAACGCGTAGAGATATCAGACTGAAAATATCAAATAATCGGGTATTCAGTCTCTTTTAGCTCTGAAAAAATCTAACTTGTAAATACTCGGGTCTTTAGTCTCTTTTAGCTGGGAAAAATCTAACTTGTAAATACTCGGGTCTACAGTCTCTTTTAGCTGCGAAAAAATCAAACTTGTAAATACTCGGGTCTTCAGTCTCTTTTAGCTGTGAAAAAATCTAACTTGTAAATGCTTGGGTCTTCAGTCTCTTTTAGCTGTGAAAAATCTTACTTGCAAATACTCGGGTCTTTAGCCGTTAAAAAATTTAACTTGTAAATACTCGGGTGTTCAGTCTCTTTTAACTGTGAAAATCTAACTTGTAAATACTCGGGTGTTCAGTCTCATTTAGCTGTGAAAAAATCTTACTTGTAAATCGACGCTATCAAAAGATAAATGAATGTTTATGTCGCATATTAACGCATTCGATTTCACATAGGTAGGTACTTTCCGTTGAACTCATCATCATCATAACAACTCATGTACGTCCCCACCGAGGGGCTCGAACCTACCCTAAGTTCGGGTGTTTAGGCCTTAGTCAATACGCTGGCCCAGTGCGGATTGTTCGACTGCACGTGCGTTAAAGAGAAATCTGGATCAAGATTTTTCGTTTCTCGAATTTCATATGTACATTTATCTGACGCTCCTACGCTGAAGGAAAACATCGTGAGGAAACCTGCATACACCTGCGAAGTAATTCAAAGGTGTATGTGAAGTCAACCAATCCGCACTGGGCCATCGCCTTAACATTACTAGTTAGGGTAGGCTCGTGCCCCTCGGTGGGGACGTATATGAACTGTGATGATGATGATGATGAAGGTCTTGTAGCAGATGTTAAGGAAAATTCTGAAAATCGTAAATATGTACACAGTTAGGAAGATTACTTAAGACCTTAGTTGGTAGAAAGCTTCAGGGACCTAGAATTATAAAATTTGACACGTCTTACCACTCATGTACTCGTAATGTTAAAAAATGTAAAAACCGAAAATATGTAGAAAGAAACTTATATCAGGCTAGCTTTCCGCTCGCGACTTCGCCCGCGTTACTTTTTTTTCCCCGTGGGATTTTTTTTCCCCTAGGAAAATTACCCTATGTCCTTCCCCTGGTGTCGAGCTATCCCTATACCAACTTTCATCAAAATCTGTTTAGTAGTTTCGAAGCCTATTCAATACAAACAAGCAAACAATCAAATATTTCCTCTTTATAATAATAGACGAGTAAGTATAGAATATAGATAATATAGTATAGACAAATTCTCCTTAATGTATGTGTAGATAAATATAGATAAGTTTTTCGGTGTGCAAGTCCAATTCAAACTTGTATTCGTTGTATGGTGAAGGTAAATCCCAATCAAGCTCCACCTAGGTAGAGCAAAAAGGTTCATTACATCAGAAAAAAGTAATTAAATTACAAGCACTGTTCTAACCACTACGGTACACAATCTCATTTTAGTAGATAAATATTAATAGGATAATGAAAATTGCCGACGAATGCATGAATTACCAATGCAAAGCTTATAAATATGCACACATACTCATGTATACAGCTAGCCACACGATCAAATACAACAGTAAATTCAAATCCTCGTTTATTTTATTTATTATTCAAATCCTCTTATGTAAAACCTTTGCGATCTAGTTGACACCACGTGCCCCTTTACCACGAATGCTTAAAACAGTATTAAAACCGCAGTGAGAGCGAGATGGGCGCTACACGATGCAATAGAGGTGTCTCTTTTTAACCGATTTCAAAAATAGAGGAAGCGTCTTAATTCGATGTGTATGTTTTTTTTACGCGATTACGCCGCCAGTTGCAGACCGATTTTCAAAATTATTTTTGTATTCAATAGAGTATACTTCTGGGGTAGTCCCAAGGTCACCAACGTCAGGATCTGATGATGGGGTCCCATAAAAATCGAGAGAAACCCTTAAATTTTTAGGTGTGTTCAAAGTGTTTTGTGGGTATGTTACGCGATTAATCCGCCAATTGTGGAACGATTTTCAAAATTCTGTTTGTATTTGATAGAGTTTTCTCTTGGAGTGGTCTCAAGGTTACAAAAGTTAGGATCCGATGATGGGATCTCATGAAGATCGAGGGAAACCCTTAATTTTTATAGGTATGTCCTACGTGTTACTTAACTTCCAGGTTTTAGGGGATAGTTTTCTTAATACAATAGACACAAATCATAACTAAAAAAATAAAATTTTTAAAAAATACAAAAAATTTAAAACCGACTTCAAAAATACTGAAAAGTTAAAAATAATATAAAGACTTGACACCGACTTCAATATAGAAACGTGAAGTTGTTTGTTTGATTATTTTTAACTTTTCAGTATTTTTGAAGTCAGTTTTTACTTTTAGTAAAAATATTTAAAAAGTATAGGTAATTTACATTATATTAATAAATGACGCAATAAAAATTATTTTGAATTTAATGCAAGCACGACTACTTTGCAGCAGAAATAGGTAAGACGGTGGTAACCATGCAGACGACCCCAGTACAGTCTCCCTCCTTCTCTTCTCCTTGAGACATCTATCTTGATATAGGTATAAACACATATACACAGATAATTAACAGACTGGAACCAGATTACGTAATATCGGATTCACACTGGCTTATTAGATACAATTAAACACAGCGTATGTTGCGGTAGTCCTTATCTCAATAACAGATTATTGTTTATTTGTTTAACCATTCTCGTCTCTATCCTCATTGGCAGAGGAATCGTTTTCGATAACACCTAAAAACTAAGTAGCCTCTGACGTCTATGTATCTAAGATCTTCGAGGTATAGTAATACAGTTTTTGAAGTACATCAGTTAAATTATTTTTGTCCGTTAAAGTTAACATCTATTCGTGTTATCCTAGTGAAGTAATCCCGGGATTACTAGCTGACCCGATTAACTTTGTACGGCCATATTGCATTGTCACGCGAAAAACATATGTATGCAAAATTTCAGCTCAATTAGAAACCGGAAAGTTGATCAATTTTAACTTACAAGATTATTACAGACACTAGACAGGTGAAAGCAAAAACAAGTAAAATTAGTTTTTTTTAATACAAGCTTTTATATCATAATAATATTGCATTGTCAACATGCAAACAAAATTTCAGCTCAATCGGAGTTCGGGAAGTGAGTCAAATTTAACTTGCAGAATTTCATTACAGACACCGGACAGATGAAAGTAAATAAAGGCTTGTAATAATAACAAGTAAATTATTTATGTATTTTTTTAAATACAAGCTTTTAAATCATCATGATATTGCATTGTCACGCGATATACATATGCATGCAAAATTTCAGCTCTAACGGAGACAGTTTTAGAAGAAGGTAAATATTTTAGACTTTAACATAAAGGGTACATTAATTTAAGAATCTTGTTGTAAATCATAAAAATCCCTAGGTTACTGTTAGTTTTTTGTGTGGAATCGGAATTTGATTGTTTGTTTGTAAGAACTATTTAACTTCCATTTATTTTGTCGTCTTGTTGTTTCTATCCCTTAAGCGCGGAGCAGACCAATTGCGTGCACGTGACGTGCGCGTGCGTAACATTTGCTGCCACGCGCACGCAGAGCTGCATCTCGTTGACAAACTGATTGCGTGCACGCGCGGAGCGGAGCGGCAACGTCGCTCACGTGAGAGCTCCGATGACGTTGTATTATATGATGTTTCCTGTGGGATGTCACACCGGGAACTCACGCGCACGCAAGCGTCAGTGCTGCGTGTATGCACGCGCGTGTTTAGTTGTATTTATTTACAAATAATGCCATTGAAATTAGTTTTCCTCGCCATGGATATCGAAATAAAAGAAAAATTAATTGAAATTTTTAGAAAATATGAGTGCCTATTCACAATCCTAAACACAAGGAAAATAAAAAGAAAAACGAGCTCAAACAAGTTTCTTGACATATGAAAATACCGATAAAAACGATCTTCATAAGTCTCAAGCTCCATAAACATAGTGCATGATATTCACTGCCTTCCTCTCTTCTTCTGTTTATATCATGGACCCAGTCTCTGCACTAGGTGACGATTCTTGGCAAAGAAGCAACAATAACGCTTCTTCATCAGATGAACTGCCGTTTTCAGACATTTTTTTATCGTTCTGCTCCACAAATAATAATATGGAAAACGTTAATATGGCTCCTCTCGAGAGCACATGCCACGTCGCCTATTAACTAATTTATGACGTCGCGCACGCAGCCGATACCTACTCTGCGTGACGTGTGCGGCACCGCTTCAACCGGTGTGACAGTGCTGGTACGCACACGTCATGCGCACGCGCACGCAGTTGGTTTGAGCCAGCCTTAAACCCTGCTCGGAATCGTATGTGCTAGTTGTCTGTAACACTTCGTTGGTTTGTGTATTGTAATAATTTTAATATATCTATATTTGTTATATCAACTGTTTATGCTCCTAATAAAGATAAATAAATTAATATAAAACACTAGTGATCTAACCAATAACAATACCAAATACATATAATCACTGAAGGACATGTCATACTTTTCGCTGATGACACCACTGCATTGATTCAAGCACGTACGTTTGAAGAACTGCATATCAAGGTAAATACATTGTATGAGCAGTTGCAACATTGGTTTAGTGTAAATGGTTTGGTTTTGAATAGTTCTAAATCAAATGTCCTTATATTCTCGGGTAGGAGTATTTCGCGTCCTTTGAATTTTTCCATAAACGTTCCGATTTGTGCTTTGTGTAAATTTCTGGGATTTACTATTGATGGTAATTTGAATTGGAAGCAACATATTGACTCACTATGCGCTAGGTTGAGCAGTGCCGCATATGCTTTACGCAAACTTGGACCACTTGTAAACAAAGACGTTTTACGGCAAACATATTTTGCGTATTTCCATAGTTTGAAGTCGTACGGTTTGATATTGTGGGGAGATTCAACAGATTCGGACCGGGTATTTATACTGCAAAAACGAGCACTGCGCATACTCGCAAGCTTAAAACAGAGACATTCTTGCAGGGGAGTATTTAAGGAACATGGAATCATGACTATGTACTCCCTGTACATTTTTCACATGATTATGTACGTACGAGAAAATATAAATTTGTTCGAACGCCGTGGAAATCATATTTATAAATTGCGAAACGCAGGTAGGTTATCGAGCGTCCCTAGAAATTCCTACCTGGCTACAAAAAACCCCCGTGTCATTGGTCCAAAATACTACGAACATTTGCCGGAGGATTTGCGTAATGATAAGAACGACAAAACATTTACGCACCGACTGAGAAACCTTTTGTTGGATAAAGAATTATATTCAACGAAGGACTTCTTTTCATTGACATTTTTATAATTAACATTTTGATGATATTCTATATGACATTTTAAATTTGATTTTATTACATTGTGTAATATAACTATACAGTTTGACATATTTGTTTTTACTTATACTTACTATTCTTCTTGACATTTTATTTTATACTATTGTATTAGACATTTTAAAAATATTTGACATGATTTATGAATCGAATTCCTTTATTGAAATATGTATACTTATATTATTATTATTACAATTTTTTTTTGTAACTTTTTATTTTTATATACCTATTAGCATATATTTTTTTTAATTTTCGTTACAACTGTTTTTGACGATCATTTTTACATACTTTTTGTAAACTTTGTAAAAAAATTTATAGAAAATATGTGTAAAAATGAAATAAATAAACCTAAACCTAAACCTAAACCATATATGTATAATAGACTAGCTGTGCCCGCGAACTACGTTTGGCTATATATTTTTTCACGCTTTTGCAACATTTTTCATTTATGCTCAGCTCCTATTAGTCGTAGCGTGATGTTATATAGCCTAAAGCCTTCCTTGCTAAATGGCCTATCCAAAACAAAAAGATTTTTTCAATTCGAATCAGTAGTTCCTCAGATAAGCGCGTTCAATCAAACAAACAAACAAACAAACAAACTCTTCAGCATTATAATATTAAGTATAGATAATAGATTAATATAAAACACTAGTGATCTAACCAATAAGCGTAGAAGCCTAAGAATATTCTAGTTTCAAGTCACGCGTGGTAGGGGAAGGAGTTTTGATGTAACTCTGATATTTACCGGGGTTAACGAAAACGTGACCGGGCAGTCGCCGGGGCCGAATTACGTTTTGTTATCTCATATTTCTCTGGGTTTTTCTTATTTTAACGCTGCCGTAAAGCCGGTACGCCAGTGCGCGGAGACGGATATATTTCAAGACTAGCTTTCCGCTCGCGGCTTCGCCCGCGTCCTTTTAGTTTTCCCGTGGCAATTTTATATTTTCCCACAGGAAAAATAGCCTACCGCTCGCGGCTTCGCCCGCGTTGCTGTTTTCCCGTGAAAATTGTATATTTTCCCGTAGGAAATTTATATTTCCCGTAGGAAATATAAAATATAATAATAATTTTTGTAGCCTATATTAATCAGGGATAATGTAGCATTCTAATGATGAAAGAATTTTAGAAATCGGTCCAGTAGTTTTGGAGCCTATTCAAAACAAACATACAAAAATACAAATCTTTCCTCTTTATAATATTAGTATAGATATTTAGGCTACATCTTTGTCGATCTCCAGTTTCGAGATAAAAATTATATTTGATAACTTGAGGGCAACCGTGAGAAATTAAGGATATATGTATCGACAGTTCTTTTTTCTGAGGATGATAGAGCCCAGTGTGTATAACCAATATACGCACGTATATCGTACAACCTTTTTCAACACACATACTTAATAAACTAAATTTTTGGAAGAAATAACACACATCATTTTCAATATGTAGACAAAACTAAATAATGGTATTAAAATAATCGTTTGAAAAATCATGTAGTTCGTTGATGTCTTTTATATTACCTCTAGCTTTAAAAAAAATATAGTATATACATTACTGGCGCGGCCGGCAAGTGTATTGCCGGACTCTATGATGCATGCCTCGGCTATAATACACGCGTGCTTTATGAGCTGCTTTATTTATCTAAAACCGGTAAAATTAGATCCACTTTACGTGCAAGTGTGTTGAAAACAAATTTCAAAATGATAACTCTGAGTTGCTAACCTTAGTTATAGGGAATAGTGGTGTTGGGACAGCATGAAGGCAAGGACCTACAACTTATTGTGCTTTCGTGCTGCGAAAGGGAAACTATAAAATTTTTCACTTAAATCACGCATCCGAGTACTGACCATACTAAAATGTTGCTTAAGTCTAACAAACGTAAGATCGTCACATACTCTCACTGCGCTGCCGAATTCTTTTTTATTTCCGTTTCTTCTAGTACATTTTAACGTCTATAGCCTACAAATATCAGTGGAACCTCGGCTTTATCTACATAGCGAAAATTATTGGCAGCTTTATCAATTTCGTATAATACGAGATCATTTCGCTGTCACACATTCTATATTCCGAGTGACGTTATTTCTGTGTCACTTTATTATCGGGCTGTGATTAATTTTCTACAAGGAACTCTTCAAAATCTCATCACTTTCTCTTCTAAATATTTTTTGTTTTTATTGTTTTTATATAAACATATTAATTTTATACTTTTGCAAATAACAAATTTGAAAAATTCTATAGTATAGGATATTAAAATTTGTTTAAACATTAACAACCGGTTGCACCTAGTTTTACGTTTTACGATTTCGTAAAAAGTAACAACTTAATATCTAAAAATGGGTCGTTTCACTATTAAATATTTGATTTGCGCCGTTCATTCAACCTTTTTAAACGTAAAGGATAAAATAAAACTACAATAGGCTAGATGAATTAAAAAAAAATATTGCTTAAAAGAAGCTCCATTTAGGTTGGGGAAAAAGTCTTTTCGCATTGTAGTATGTATAAACTTGTAATAAAATCTCTTTGGCTATACTATTTGTATCTGGCTGGTTTTGGTATCATTGAAAGTTTAAATTTTAAAGAACATAATTCCAAATTCAAATTAGGAAAATGTGTGATTTTCATTTGTTTTTCGTACCGCCAAGATGAGTGAATCTATATAAAGAAATTCGATACATTTTAAAATTTTACTACAAAAAAGGTAAAAATGCAACGCAAGCCGCGAAAAAAATTTGCGATGTTTATGGACCTAGTGCAGTGTCTGTGAGAGTAGCACAAATTTGGTTTAAGCGTTTTCAATCCGGAAATTTTGATGTGAAAGATGCACGTCGCTCTGGTCGCCCTATTACAGATAAAATGGATGCCATTTTTGAAAAAGTGGAGCAAGATCGGCATGTCAGTAGTTACGACGTAGCTGAAGAACTGGGAATTGACCACAAAACAGTTTTGGCGCATTTGAAAAAAACTGGGTACACAAAAAAGCTCGACATTTGGGTACCTCACGAGCTCACTGAAAGAAACCTAATGAACCGTGTACTCATTTGTGATTCTTTATTACGACGTAATGAAACCGAACCATTTTTGAAGAAGCTGATAACTGGTGATGAAAAGTGGATCACGTACGACAAGAACGTGCGAAAAAGGTCGTGGTCAAAGGCCGGTCAGGCTTCACAGACTGTGGCGAAACCCGGGTTAACTCGCAACAAGGTGATGCTGTGTGTGTGGTGGGATTGGAAGGGCATTATTCATTATGAGCTGTTACCATCAGGCAGGACCATCGATTCTGAACTCTACTGCGAACAACTGATGAGATTAAAGCAAGAAGTTGAGAGAAAGCGGCCGGAATTAATCAACAGAAGGGGTGTGGTTTTTCATCATGATAACGCTAGACCTCACACATCTTTAGCCACTCAGCAAAAATTAAGAGAGTTTGGCTGGGAGGTGTTAATGCATCCGCCGTATAGTCCTGACCTTGCACCTTCAGATTTCCACCTGTTTCGGTCTCTTCAGAATTCTTTAGGCAGTGTCAGGTTAACATCACGAGAGGACTGCCAAAACCACTTGTCGCGGTATTTTGACCAGAAGTCCCAAAATTTCTATAGCAATGGGATCATGTCCCTACCTACAAGATGGCAAAAAGTTATCGAACAAAATGGTACCTACATACTTTAGTTAAATGTAAATAAACTATATTAAAAAATGTTTTGAATTTTCTTAAAAAATGCGAAGATACTTTTTCCCCAACCTATTATAATAAACAGAAAGAAAATATCGCTTTTCGAATAACTATAAAAACAACCAAGATATAAGGTATTAAATATTTTTCTCCATCTCTATCCAGCAAAATGAGATTTTTTTTTAATTATTCGTAAGGAAACAAACGGTTACATACAAAAACATTGTACAAGCTAAGAAAGTACTTAAAAACTTATAGTTCCATAAAAGTTACTTGTTCGAATTGACATGGAGTTTATATGGCCGTACTAAACAATGACGTCACGGTTGATGTCGGATCCTCTGTCTAATCGCTTCCAAATTAACAGCTTAAAATGCTTGTATCTAATGTATTTCTAAGCCTATTTTAATTCTAATTTCACAGGACTGCATCTTTTTCCACGGTATTTTAACATTTAATGACGAGACGTAAAAATTAGAATTCAGCCATCATAGTTAGGTACGCCTGTAGGAGTTATTGGAACAGAGATTTAAATTTAAATCAAATCAATCATGATCGTTAAATTTTTAGATATAAAATGTTTTACATATAAAAAAACAGGTAACAAATAAAATGTTAATGCGCCACTTGCCATCGCATCGTACAGGCTATACACAAAAAAAAGCCGATTTTAATTCTAAGTTCACATTATTGCATCTTTTTCTATGGTATTTTAATATTTTATGACGAGGCGTGAAAATTAGAATTCAGTCATTGCATCATCCCAATTCAAACTAGATTATAGGACAATTCTTACATATTAATATTGTTACTTTTACGAAATCGTAAGTCGTAAATTTGCTGCAACCGGTCTTAAAACTTTTGAAAATTATAATGTTCCCAAAAATGTTTTGTGCTTACACAGCTAGCTCGGGGAATTTATAAGCAAATACCTACTTGCGTTTGAGCCGAAACATCTAAAATATATAAAAGAAATAAAAGCATTTGTTTTCAAGATTAAAAAGTGAGTTATAAAACAAACACCCCACCATCCGACTACTTAATATAAGCACACTCTAAGAATTATAAAAGAAGAAAATGTCATTATATATTTAGCCGTGACTTTGCTCTTAAGCTTAGCTTTATCTAAATCTATTAGGCTTTTAGATTAAGCTTCATATCTTTTTAAACATTTTTCCTCTAATGTTTCGGGGAAAAACGGTTTCCTTCGAGTATTTTTTGTGAATGATATGACTTGGTTTAATGACTCAAAAGCAGAAATAAGTCACGCACACAGAAACACAATAACATAGTTTAGCCGCGTTCTTTTCTCTTTTATACCTCATAAATAACTATCTTCAACGTGAATCGGGTAAATAAAGATACAAGTTCAAGCAACAAAGCCACTAGACGGGTTTACCAATCGCTGACTCACGCACTTGTAAATAAACCAAGGTTTAGTGTCATAACCGCGAAACATCAAAACGGTTATATCACGCATGTAACTTGTTTTACAATAGTCCATTCGGTTGAGCTTGAAACATTCTCAGGGGGCCTAGACAAGTGGCAATCTTTTCATAGCGAAACGATATCTAAATTCGTCTTCGTCTCTGAGATAACGAAAACTAGTTCCAAGCCAACGTAACAGGATTGTAGCGATCGCTGTGGCGAATAAGCTGGCTATAAGAAAACAAACACCATCGTATCCCGCGGTCCGAACATCGCATGATAATATGCAAAAACAACCAAAGAGCCAGCGAGAGTACCTCGTCAGGGATTAGTGTTGGGCCCTCTGTACCTGTGGTAAGTTGTACCCCATGCTGTGAAGCACCCGTCAACTGGGCTTGACGGTCTTATTCTGCACCGACGATACATTAGTCAAAATAACTACACTCAGGGACAAATTTAATGGAACGCTAAAATCACTTCTAGTTTTGATAACGCTGTGTATCTTAGCATACGAAACCATATTTAGTTTTACCAGCTTTCTAGCCATCGGATTTGCAACAAAAAAAGGACCACCATTGAAAGTTTCCTTTCTTCTCCAAGTCACAAAGTGGGAAATTTTGTCATTATCCGCTATGACCTTGGTCATGAGTCCTGGATAACAATCAAACAAATGCATTATAGGTTCATCAAACAATCGATATGATTTTGTAAAAATACTCGTAGCTTGAATCTATGTAAAAAGTGTAGTGTTCCTCTAAATTTGTCCCTGAGTGTATTATACGTTAATCAAAATATTCTTCATAAAAGACTCAAAACGTGATACGAGTATGTTTGTAAAATGAATATCTCAATTCAAAATTGCTTCCGATACATTTTAAATATTACAAGTAACTTTCACTAAAATACTTACATAAATAGCTGCAGATAGACTAATTAATATTATGTAAAATGTTACCATTAAAATCAGTAAATTAATGAATCAAAATATTTAAAACACAGTAAGAACTTTTTTAAGTATTATTAAAATCCGAATTATTTCGAAAAGTTCGGCGAAATCAAAAGTTCTGGCCTTGCCACAACAAAACATTGATATTTCGTAATTGATAATGTAAAATAAAACAGTACCTAAATTTTCCGTCCAAAATGCGAGCTAATGTCACAGTACTTACATTATTTCTCTTATCTATATATTTTTTTTCATATCTATTAAAAAATTTAAAGTCAAAAGGATACATAATCTCAAAGGTTTATATTTTGGTTGGGTATCATAGAAACGATTTTTAACGTATTTTTACTGAGGGGAATTAATCCACGGGCAGGACGAAAAAACACGAACGCAGCTGCGACAGGAGGGCGGAAAGCTAGTGCGAAAATAAGACACCAGCAGTAAATAACGTGTATTGACAGCGCCTTCGACATTAAATAACGTGACGTCATATCCTGTGGCTCGATAAAATATCGTACGATCGATCACTTGCATTAAACACTATACTTCTCAAGGCCAGCGCTGGATTTTTCCAAAACATACATTTATGGCGGCGAATTAATTATCTGTGAAAGTTGTCACTCTGCCTGTCTGGGATCAAAAATGTCAATGTCACACGTGGCATCGGATTACATAATTCGGCGGCAGCTCGCCAATTTTCTAGGTCAATTGACAGTAAGTTGCATGAGCGTTGACCTAGCTCAGCAAAATCACCTAACAGCCCCAGAATCTATATTTGATTTGTCTACGCGGCCACGCGGGTACATCTACAATTTTGCCGCAAAAAAGCGGTGTTTGTATTGATATTATGCTTTGGTTTGAATGTTATTGATGCGGTTCGTCCGTGTTGGGGGAGTTTTTTTTCTTTTATTGCAGAAAGTTGGCAAACAAGCAAACTGCCCACCTGATGGTAAGTGATAACAGTCGCCTATAATACATGTAGCTCATGTGAGATTCGCAGCAAAACTGCAACCCCCACAAGAACCACAGTGTACGTTGCCAACTTGTGACACCAGATGTAAAGTCACAGTACCCAGTAATTTCACTGCCATATCTTACCCTTCAAACCGGAACACAGCAATGCAAGCACTGCTGCTTTGCGGCAGAAATAGGTGAGACGGAGGTACCTAAGAGAATTTGGACGCCGGCATGGCAGCCTCTCATACAGCATTGTGCAGGTACTGACCGGACACGAGTATTTCTGCTTTTCTGCTACTACCTGCATGAAGTCGCTCGTTGGGAGGAAACAGCGCAGTGTTAGTTGCGCTGCGACGCCCCCGACGATTCTGTCGACTCTATCGATACAAATTATCCATGGACATGGTTCAGGGTAATTTCCCAAGGACGTTAAAACCCGATCCATAGCTGACCGGGCTATCTCGGGTTGGTCTGGAGAGTTGGGGTTTTCGAGACCGACTGCCTACTAGCCATCGGTAGATACGGCGTGTAGCAGCATTCCACTTCGTAAAAAAGGGGACCGCATATTTCAAGTATCAATTACTACTGTATTTAGGTAATTTTCGAGAGAATTTTATGGTGTTTCATAATAGTGTATAGATAAGACTTATGTTTAATATCGTGTTGACTTGAGGTATGAGGTGTAATAATGTTCTATGGTCGGAGTGACGTCGGTGGCGCTGTGGCCTCGGCACGGGACTATGCTCCGAGTAGAATCGGGAGGCCCGCGATCGATCCTGCCATGTACCAATGTGTTTTTCGTTTCACGAATTTCATATGTACATTTATCGAACGCTCCTACGGTGAAGGATAACATCGTGAGGAAACCTGCATTTACCTGCGAAGTAATTCAAAGGTGTATGTGAAGTCAACCAATCCGCACTGGGCCAGCGTGGTTTGACTAAGGCCTAATTGCCCTAACTAAGGGTAGGCTCGTGCACCTCGGTGGGGACGTATATGAGCTGTGATGATGAATGTTCCACGGTATGTGACAGTAAGGGCGAAGATGGAAGCAATCTCATCTGGATTCCTCAACAACTGAGAAAATAGCCAGATCTTACTCCTAACCTTCGTAACTCAATAATGTTCAACATTGTTATTAAGTATGGCGACAAACGTAGGTAAGACAAAATGACACAAGTGTGACGTCACACGACATTTCAAATCAATGATTGTGTCGTCGCAAGTATTTGATTAGTTCAATAAAGAAGAATACGTTTTCAATAATTTTGGATGGTTATTTAACAAAATGAGTCATCGATAACAGTCAAATAATACAGAAGGCGTCTAAAACGAAGTACTATTAGTACGTAGTATTATTCCGTAACCTCAAGTCGAACTTTGGCGAGCCAAAAACAATAATAAAATACAAAAACCGGTCGCCATTTTCTGCCCGCACATCGCATTCCGAAGGAAAGTAAACGGAATTTTTAGTTATCCTGTGTCCGAACTTGTTATTATAGAAGGGCTTTGCCTTCGATGCTTGTGTGTCGCCAGAAACAGGTAGTTATTACTACAGTGTAGGTTTGATAACAGAAATTAGCCGTCAACAGTGGAAAAATCTCGTTGATACAAAACAAGTCTTAGCGATTATCTAGAATAAAATTGATGCGTTATTAATTAAGCATTATCTAATGCGGATGCGGTAAAGATTACGTTATGTGGTTTTAATTTTTTCTTTATTTTTTTTTGTGTATAGCCTGTACGATGCGATGGCAAGTGACGCATTAACAATTTATTTGTTACCAATTTATGTGTAAAAATTTGACGATCATGATGTATTGATTTAGATTTAAATCTCTGTTCCAATAACTCCTACAGGCGTAACTATAGAAACATAATTATAATCGCCATAATGACAATGTTAATGTATTGTTGTGTTCCAATAATTAGAGGTAAGATAGCCAGATCCTCAGTTGTTGAGGAGTCCAGGTGAAGCTCGCTTCCACCTTTGGCCTTATCGTCACTTACCATCAGGTGAGATGAAAGCCAAGAGCTTCTCTGCTGTATGTAAAAAGGCATTATCTACAAATCAACATTTGGGTGGTGTAGAGAAAAGGAAGTAGATGTAGTATTATACTCGTAAGAGACTGGTAATATGTATATAAATACATATTACCAGTCTTATTTAAGTCTACATAAATATTGTGAATAAAATAAACATAATATATTCTTGCCTACTATTAATATTCAAAACAAAATTTTAAATTTATGATTTACCAATTCTCTCAGACAGAGAGCTCGCGGCATGGAGAGTCTTGAACATCGCCGCGCAGTGGCCCGTTTATCGGTTTTTTACAGGCTACATTTCGGAGAGTGTTCCCAAGAGCTGTTTGATCCTATTCCACCATCTCCCTTTTACTACCGAGGCACTCGGAGAACGGCAAAGACCCACCCTAACGTAGTAGAAATTCCACTGCTCCGCACGAAGCGTTTCGCCTACACTTTTTTAATGCGTACTGCAAAGGAATGGAATTCTTTGCCGTCCTCTGTGTTCCCACCTCATTACAACCCGGGTCTTTTCAGGACTAGGATGAGTCGGCACCTAATGAGTAGGCATGCTCCACCTTAGTCCCCACCTTTGCTTACCATCAGGCAAGATGAGGACAAGTGTCTGCCCATATACTATAAAAAAAATAGAAACTTGAGTCAATGTTTTTTTTTTTTTTATTGCAGAAAGATGGCAAACAAGCAAACTGCCCACCTGATGGTAAGTGGTAACAGTCACCTATAATACATGTGGCTCTTGTGAGATTCGCAGCAAAACTGCAACCCCCACAAGAACCACAGTGTACGTTGCCAACTTGTGACACAAGATGTATGTATTGAGGTAACCTTGTAGTGAGGGTATGTATATGGAAGGATTTGTATGCAAGTCCCATTTGACCGCAACCCCCGGCCAAATATGGATTATTCAATTTAGGATGCCCTACGATCAAATGGCTATGGCACCTTCCGATATTCTGATTTTACCCGACAAAACGAATAGTTTGACGTTATTTTCATCTCAAATATCGCTATAATGTATAGGAGACTGCGACCGGAAATGGTAATGTACTCCATTTCCGCATGTAAAAACCTTTTCGGAAGAGCCCGAAAATTAATGAGATATCTGGGTTACATAAACTGATACACTTATTCCCAATATTTGACACATTTAATCGATTTTTTGAAGACTGTGGTACTACAAAGTGTATTTTTACAATTTTTTATTTCTCTTTATACAATAAAAATGCACGTCTATTGGTAAAACTTTTATGTCATTAATTATTGTATTAACTTATTCACAGCTGTTTTAAAATATTGAACAGGAGTGATCTTTGGATTTTTTTCTATCGAGTGAAATATTTTTAATCATAATTTCTGTCTCTAAGAACGTTTAGATGAAATGTTTACTAATATCATATATGAGTTTTAGCACTATAAGTTTTATGTTTGCGGCGGTACAGTTTTTTACACAAATTACGTGCGAAACTATTTTCTACTGTTCCCGATTGAATCAGTCTTATTCAGTGTTGTTGTAAAAAACAAATTATATATTAAATACCGTTTCAAGCAGAAAAAAATAAAAACCAGTACGCAGTGACAAGGCAATAACTCATTAATTTGAAAAAACCAGCAATGAATCGCACGTAAGACGCAACGTATACGAGTATAATACGTTGCGTATATTCTACTATACAAGGTTATTTTTTAGTTACTAAAAAAATTTGTATGCTTGTTCAGACAAGCAAACTGAACAACTTTCACTATTGGACCAACCCTAAAATTTAAAAAAAAATCAGCTGTTCCATACATCTAGGTTCAGTGAATGTTGAACATTTGTATGGAACAGCTGTTTTTTTTGCGATTTCAAAGTTGGTCCCATAGTGAAAGTTGTTCAGTTTGCTTGTCTGAAGAAAGCACACTAATTTTTTTAGTAACTAAAAAATAAAATTGTATAGTAGAAATCAAAAACGAGTGGGTGGGACCTACTCGTAGTAGAATTCGTGGAATGAATGTTCAAAAATAGTGAATTTCAACATTCGATTTCGAATGCGAATTTGAATGCTATTGTTTCAAAAATACGTCTACTGGCTTCAAATTGGCTGTAGCAGACCAGAGGCCCTATTTTTGAATCGTTCTTCCGGCATCAAATGCTCGTCAGTGTTCGATTTCTACTTATTTTCGTTTTGTTTTCGATGAAAATCAAAACAATGTTGATCTTCGTCGTAATGTTCTATTAATTTTCATCGCAAGAGAAATGAAAATCAATAGAAATCGAGCACAGGTGACGCTTGAAAAGCGCTCGATGCCGGACGAAAGATTCAAAAATAGAGCCCCAATTAGTAGACGAATCAATGAATAGGTTCAAATTCACCGTAACAGACGAATGAGTGAAAATTAAAATGACTTAAAAATGATATATATACTTAGTTTATCTCCTCTTAGCCAATGCGTCTATGTATTGGCTATTAAAGTATTTGAAACCTCCTAATGAGCAAATAAATATACCCGTGTTAGAACGTCTTGTCCATAACTCAGCTATGCAGAATTTATTGGTAATGAATGAATGCATGAATGAGTTCTTATTGGCCGTTACAAACGATAGAGCGAAAATTAAATGAAAATAGTTTATTTTCTCTAAACCAATGCATACTATTACCACAGTTAACAATGCATACAATTTTTAACCGACTTCGAAAAAGGAGGAGGTTCTATGTTCGACTGTATCTATTTTTTTTATGTATGTTCACCGATTACTCCGCCATTTGTAGACCGAATTTAAAAATTCTTTTTTTTAATCGAAAGAATATACTCCCGAGGTAGTCCCATTGTCACCATATCAGATCTGATGATGGAATCCCATGAAAATCAAGGGAAACCCTTGAATTTCATAGGCATGTCACCGTATGTTCACCGATTACTCCGCCATTTGTGGACCGATTTTCAAAGTTCTTTTTTGTAATCGAAAGAGTATACTCCCGAGGTGGTCCCATTGTCACCATGTCATGATCTGATGATGGGATCCCATAAAAATCGAGGGAAACCCTTGAATTTCATAGGCATGTCCAACGTGTTTCATGTTTTTGCTGAAGATGTTTAGGTATTTGCATCTGATAGTCATCAATCATGTTACTGAGCTGATGATGGAAGGTTTCTGGTAGGTTAGGAGTTCGGGAATAATTCTTTCAGTACTGTTTAGAGCGAAAGACGTTTTATTTCAAGTTGTTCTGGTGTTTGCCTTGGCTCAAATTCTAAAACGCATGTAGTCGGTGCCAAGCAATGATCACCTGGAAAGTCTTAAAAAATGAAAAGAACAATTAATATACCTACTTAGTTACTTTGGCACCGACTTCAATATAAAACTGTGATGTTGTATTCTAAAATTATTTATGACTTTTTGGTGTTTTTGAAGTCGGTTTTATTTTTTTGTAAAAAAAATTTGAGACCTAAAGACAAATTAATACACGTATACCTGTGTCAAGAGGTCCCTTTCGTCCGTAACTCAGTTTTACAGAATTTATTGTTTAAGAAGGAATGAATTCTAATTGGCTGTGAAGTTGAAAATAGGTTATTTCTCTAAACCAATGTATTCAGGGTTATTTTTGGAGCAGGAGCTAAATATAATGTGCTTCTACAAAGAAGCAAACTGAACATCTATCTTATACTATGGAGTCAATCTTGAAATCCCGGAAATAAATCGGCTGTTGATTCAATTGATGTAAATTCATCTAGATTCATTTGATGCAAAGCATTTGTATGCTGATTGTTTTCGCGATTTCAATATTGGCCCCATAGTAGAAGCTTCAACTGACGACTTTTAGTTTCCAGTTATCCACAGCGAATACATTTTGACCAGCGATAATATGTGTCGAGAAGATGCAATGAACACAAACAGTGTCTGCGTCTGCGCAAGGAGTAACTAATTTCGCCCTTTTGATTATTTGAAAAACAAATATTCACTGGTAGCTTGTATCCCAAAGACACACGTTAGCGCAGCGTATAAACGTACGAGCTTCTGTTCCTATTTTTGATACAAGAACTACACTGCGGCTCTGTTTGCAAAGCAATTAGCCGCATAGAGTGCAATCAGATGTAGTGCGCCATAATAATTATCATCCAACTATACTTACGTGTGCCTCGGCTATAACCACGCTCATTGTTTGACAATACATCACGTCCATAAAAACTTGGGTGTTTATATTGTATGCAAACTTATTCTCGGCGCTCTGAGGTCACGTGTGAAGTGTTTAAGTTTTTGCCGAGTACGTCAATACAAGCCTTCAATAGTTTCTGCTGCGTTCGAATCTGACGAGTTTTCTTAAGCGATTAATGTTTGACAAAAAAATTCGATTCAATGTTTTGCAATCAATGATTTATGAATAGGTAATTTGCGTAACTCCTTTAGTCGCTCTGGCTATCTAAAACCATTTTGCGCTATTGAATTTCATTAATAATATAATCAATAGAGCAATAATTTATTGATTACATAAAATAACTACAAAATCATAATGAAATACAATTAGGTGCCTACTGGAATTATTTTCAGTAGTATAATGGTACAATTGCGTTTACAAAAACAATTGTATCGTAATAAAATATCGAATTAATGAGTGCAATTTTATTTTTGTTATCACCTCATACTCTTATATTGGCGCTATATCTGAAAAATGACGTATAAAACTTATTGAGTTATAAAAAAATCAGAATTGTAAAATTAATTTTGTAATCTCTCATAAAAATAGTTGACTATGTGAAAAAAATTATAGAGAATTAGAAAATAAATTTTACAATTTCGAACACAATAGGACCACGGGTAACGGCAAGCCATAACTATAATACGATTATATTAACATGGGTGGGTTTGGGTTTGATAGACCTTATAAAATTCGGTACGGTAAACAAAATATCAAAGTTCCCATCGATCCCGCATTGGAAATTTGATTTTAGGTCAAAGGTCACAAAAATGCATTTTTGCATTTTCCAGGCAAAAGGTCTTTTTCAGTTTCCAAATATAGTAAACAACAAATTGTAGAACATTGAATTACCTATACAAAATCTTCATACGTACTCCTAAGAGAGACCGTTTCTGAGAATTTCAAGCGATTCAAAAAGTTAATAAACTCGTTTTTTTTCATACTTTGGACGTCGCGGCAGTAAGTTCGCCGATTAATGGATGTCTGGGCATGACTTAGCGATAACTTACGGGCATCTAATATACATATTTTTGTAGACGAAACACCCTTATTTTGTCAACCCCTTCTCTTTTTGGACTGGCCGCTATCATAAATTTGCTTTAGGACTCTGACAAAAAAATAGATTTCTCTGGTCCTATATAGAGAAATTAAAACTTGTTTTTTTTCTAAAGGTAATTATACCAACTTGTAAGTTAAACAATTAAAAGTGAAAGTAGCACGATAACTGAACCGAAAATTGAAAATTTTAATACAAAGGGAAAGTTTTTAATTCGCAAGTAATGCCTTATTAAAAAAGTTTATATCAGCATCCTAGTAATTTTCCGAAGCCATTAAGCAAGCTGATAATAAACGCTGTTATTACAGACCATTCTTAAGTTACTCATCAGCCTAAGTTGGGTCAAGTTCATACATAATGACTGTTTCTTAATAATCTATGTGAATGACAACTCTTGACCTTCGATCCTAAAGAGGTTCGTCATGAGACTTAATATGGAATACATTAATGAGTACGCGTTCTACTGTATGTGTTTTACAACAAAATCGTTGTAATTGTCGTAATTGTTGTAAACTTTAATGTTTTATTTTATTAAATACAAGCTGTGCCAGCGAACTACGTTTCGCCGTATATTTTTTACCCGTTTTTGCAACATTTGTAATTGATGCTCAGCTCCTGTTAGTCGTAGCGTGATGTAATATAGCCTAAAGCCTTCCTCGATAAATGGACTATCCAACACAAAAATAATTTTTCAATTTGAATCAGTAGTTCCTGAGATTAGCGCGTTCAAGCAAACAAACAAAAAACAAACTCTTCAGCTTTATAATATTAGTATAGATTCTCGAGAACTCTCTTTCGCGTTTAAAGGAATATTGAACACTCTTTTGGTCTATATTGGTGAAATAAAAAATTTTGAATTTATATTTACGTCAACAAGCATCTTTAAAATTGTCTGTTGTAAAGATTTTGAAATTGAATTTAAAATAATATATCAAGAATATACCTAGGTTCTGAAATATCACATTGGATACATTTTATCTGGTACAAGGCTCATTTTTAAGGCATTTTTTATCTGTGGGTTAGCCAAATAGAAAATATATCCTATAAAATACTATGCATAATATGTCAAGGCCAATTTTTTGGATTATTCCACTTTGTGCTCCTGGATGATATCACCCAGGTGATCAAATTCCACACTTTTGTGTACTAAAATCACCCGGCACCAAATCACCTGGGTGATCAAATTCCACATGATTTTAATTTCCTTAGGTCTGGAGTTCGATCCTGCCAAGTACCAATGTGTTTTTCATTATTCGAATTTTGTATGTACACATTTGTCCGACGCTCCTGCGGTGAAGAAAAACATAATCAGGTAACCTGCATACAAAGAAGTTCAATGGTGTATGTGACGTCGACCAATCCGCATTGGGCCAGTGTGGTTAACTAAGGCATAAAAATCCTAACTTAGGGTAGGCTCGAAACATTCGGTGGGGACGTATATGAGATGTGGCGAGTGATATCCGTTTCGAGTTATAAAATCGATCAGTTACCTATTGATACTCCAGTAAGTGATAAGGCTACGTTGTGCTGGTTCTCTTCTGATTAACCAGCCATTTCGACAACAAGGCAGTAAGGATATGTTTTTGATAAAAGATATACATATACTATACTAGGTGATTTTAGGAGACATAATAAAACTAATGTTGAATTAAATCACCAAGGTGATTTAAGGGAACAAAATAAGGAAATTAAAATCATGTGGAATTTGATCACCCAGGTGATTTGGTGCCGAGTGATTTTAGTACACAAAGTGTGGAATTTGATCACCTGGGTGATATCACCCAGGAGCTCAAAGTGGAATAATCCAATTTTTTTACTCCACAGAAACAAAGCTACGTGCATAGTTATTATGCGATAAGTTATAAAGTCATGCGAATCCGAATTATACATTGATGCTGAACAAAGCGATTTCACGAGACTCTCATCAAAGTTGTTTAAACTCCATTAACCGGGTTCATGGCTCGTACAGAGATAACGCAAGGAATAACTTATTTGGCGGCTGAATTCTTTGATTCAATTTCTAGCAGATAAAATAATATTTTCATATAATAAATTGAGTTCAAATTGACTTTTTATGCCACTGGTGTGGCAAACAATACGGCTCACCTAAAATAATAATAATACGGCTCACCTAAAGTTCA
The DNA here is from genome assembly GCA_963935595.1 of Schoenobius gigantellus. Lineage (NCBI taxonomy): Eukaryota > Metazoa > Arthropoda > Insecta > Lepidoptera > Crambidae > Schoenobius > Schoenobius gigantellus. The sequence goes on along the minus strand of OZ012562.1, from coordinate 16,975,876 downwards.
CCATTACCGCAAAGGTGCGTTCAGAACCTACGCTCTAGTGCACATCGGAGTAAAAAACGCACTAACACTGACACACGGTTAACATGCATTATGACCGTTCAGAAGCTCCGTATGTAAGGGTGATTAGGCCTTAGTCAACCACACTGGCCCAGTGCGTATTGGTCGACTTGTCATACACCTTTGCATTTCTTGGCAGTTGTGTGCAGGTTGCCTCACGATGTTTTCCTTCACCGTAGGAGCGCCGGCAAATATACATATGAAATTCTAGAAACGAAAAATACCTTGGTACCTTGCAGGATCGAACTCCGGACCAACTGATTAGAAGGCCAGTGCCGAGTCCACAGCGCCACCGTCGGTAGCTCATTTAAGCTCCGAGTAATGTAACCAAACAACCACCTTGAGCGTAGGATACGAGATAACAATAATGATGCGCAGTGGCGATAGCGAGTGCCTCGCACTATAGCTAAAACGATAGCTACAGAGGCGGATCTACCTAACGGCTTTTTGGGCTTCGGTCCAGGGCCCCATGGATACAAAGGGCCACTATAGCCTCCATTAAAAAAATAGACGTTACTTGTTTTTAAGTAAAGAAAACTTCGTGAAATTAATAAAAAATAATCATGACTTTGGGAACCCAAATCGATCAACCCGTGTGCGTGACTATTAAACAAAACAGGGAATTTCCCTGTCGCTTGTCTATTTGAAAGGTTGATTTATAATATGTGTCGGGCTATACAAAACTGTGAAATTCCTCCAATTGATTTTAAAGTTCAAATTTAATAGAAAAACGGGTTATTTTATGTTAGTCTGATGTACACTGATATAGTGTTATGACTGTACATGAACACGAACTGTTATCAAATAAATATATTTTTTAATTTTTTTCCTATACCGTATATCTTCATCACTATAGAAAACAGTTTCTTAACAAAATGATCATTAGTTGAATAAATCATAGGCCCCCGAGTGGTATTAGCCCAGGGCCCCACAAAGTCACGATTCGCCCGTGCCCCCCTAGCACGTCCACCAAAACACGATATGATAAAGCGGTTTATCGTGGTGAACTGTCAAAATACAAAAGGGTTTCGTCGTATTTTGACAGTTCACCGTGATAAATCGCTTTATCATTTCGTGTTTTGGTGGACGTGTTACGGGGGCTGGATAGCTAGCATACCAACGATAAGCGTGAGCTAAAACGGTAGCTACGAGTAGCGTGCCAACGTAATGTTTGCGCATCTCGGACCACGAGGAGAGCAGCCGACCCGCGGCCGCACCGCCTAACTCAAAGCGATCACTTGTTATCGTTATCGTGACATTAGAAAAATAGTTCATATGTCACCTAGGTGGTGTGCGTTCCCCCAGCAGGAAATTGTGTCCTAGACTAAATTGAGTTCTATGAATAATTAGAGCGTAATTTGCTGTAAATGTGCGCGAAATAAAAAATTTGTGCGCGTTTCCGTTTTGGGAAAAAATGAGAAAAACGTATCCTGCTGGGGTAACGTTTTTCCAGCAGGAAGATTCTAAACGAATAATCCGAGAGATAAATAATTTATATGGGCGGCTAGCTTATATTTGTGCATAAATGTGCGCCAAAAATGAAATTTGTGCGTGTTCGGGTTTCACAGATATTTCGTTTCCTGCTGGGGTAACGTTTTGCTGAAACTTGTTTCTGCAAAACCATCGAATGTGCGGCCATTGAATAAAGATACATGAGTAGCTTTTAATTTGTGCCTATTTGTGACATAATTTGATTTTCACAAATATTTACAGTTTAGGAGTAATCGCGTATTGAAGAAAACCCGAAAAAAAATTATAGTGCTTAAATGACGGTTGAACTATTGTTCTAATGTCAGTAGTTTGACTACTGATTGAACAAAATTATTCCAAATCGTTATACTGGCTATTCAAACTTTTTGACCACGACAGTTTTTAATACAAATGCTTAAAAGTGAAACCAAAGAAATTCATCCAGACTATTCCAGACCAATATGTTGTAATAAATATTTGGTGGCATGTAAAAATAAACAATCAATGCAGAAGAAAGAAAGCATAATTACTGAAAATGTTAAAAGTGTTCTCAGATGATGCTGCATTATATTTAGAAGTAGGGTATCACCACTACAACCGACTTAGTTCAAATTATTCTTCGCTATTCTAACTATGGTTAATAAGCAAGAAAACACGAGGAAATATTGAAATTACTGCAGTCAAGTGTTGATTGTTCATCGTTAGGTCAATGTTAATTGCTGTTATTTCATTGAGCCGTGATCTTACGCAAACAATTTATTTGCGCACGCGCAGGCACACGGCTTTTCTGTGAAAACTAAGAAAACTTCTCAAGTATGTCTGATGTCAGGCTCCACCTGCATCGTAACGCGTTAGTTTACGCGATAATTTCGACATTACACATATATAGCTAAAAGCCTATTAAATTAGAATGTGGCATTATTAGTGGCGATAAACATTAATAATTTGTGTAGCCATCTCCGCAGTTTATTTTAATGCGTATGATAGCACGTAACTATTCAAGGCGCTACTTTCCCGTTTTCAAGGAATTTAGATTTACTATACCGCCATAAATATAAAAAATACAGTTCTTACATTCATATAAGGTTGCTTGACGACACGTTTAGCGCAGAGGTCGAGTGATCACCTACTGCGCAACGGGTCGCGGGTTCGATTCCCGTACGGGACAAATGTTTTGTATGGCCTACACAAATTTGTTCCGGTCTGGGCGTATGTGCATGTGATATTCTATGTTTGTAACTGCACCCACGACACAGGAGAAAATCCTAGTGTGGGGCAACGTTTTATAAAAATAAAAAAAATATATGATATTTTTGAACATTTTTAAAGACAAAAACATGATTAATAATATTTCATTCCATAGAAAAAAAATCCAAAGATCACTCTGTTCAATGTTTTAAAACAACTGTGAATAAGCAAATACAATAATAAATCACATAAAAGTTTTACTAACAGATGTGCATTTCTAGTGTCTAGAAAATTGCAAAAATAGTTTTTATTTCGGAGTCCAGTTTGCCAAAAATCGATTAAAACTTGTAAAAAGTAACGTTTTCGTTCGGTCACAGCGCGTAAGCAACATTAGAAGCTATGCAATTATCAAATATATTTCCTTGCAATAAGGCAGTCACCGAGCACGTATAGATTTCCTGGGAAAGGTTGCCCAGGAAATGGCAGGAAATGCCTGCCTATTGTCGTCTCTACGCCAAAACGGGCCTGTGTCTACTCTATATTGCACGGATCGTTAGTATAACATGATTGGCTAATGCACCATTCTTTCTTTATTCAAAAAATGATCCGTTGTTGCTACAGACAGTTCTATTTTGACATATTTTTCATAGAATAAATGTCAGTTTAAGGCGCATAACACATTGCACCGGACACCGCTCCGGTGTGCGGTACTGCGGTTTTTAATTTTAACTGGAGAATCTTAATTTGTATACAAAAACCGCAGGGTATAACACACTCGCACCGCATCACCGTGCGGTTGTGCGGCGCGCGCGACGGCACCGCACTCCCGGACGGTGATGCGGTGCGGTCCGCGGAGTATGCCACACTGTGCCGCAGTATCGTACGGATTTTTGCGTAGAAAGGACGTGCATACGCGTAATAGATCTCAACATAGATAATGCGGTGATGCGGGGCGTCGTCGTGCACCGCAGCTCCGGACGGTGATACGGAGCAAACCGTACGGTGGCACGGTTTCGTGCCGCCGCAGCCGCATGCGGTTTTCGTCCCTCCGCACCGCAGCGGTGTCCGGTGCAATGTGTTATGCGCCTAACTGTCCGTAGCAAAAACGAATCTTTTTTGAATATTGAAACCGGGCATAAGACAATAGGCCTTGGGGGAGGCCTATGTCCAACAGTGGGCGTCTCTTGGCTGATATGATGATGATGATGATAAGACAATATCCGCGCAGTACGAATCTAATTTGGCAGTAATGTTTCAAGTCAACAACAATGTCGATTATTCGGAATTAATCTCCAAGCTTGAAGTTTACCATGATTAACTATAAACAACTGTTAGACAACGTTTTGTATTGCCACTATTTAGCTTCACGAACTACAGGCGACGCAGCAGTTTATCATAAATCCTTGTGTCAATGAATTATGTAGATAAGTGGAGTTAATTCAAGTTTGCAAGAACTTAGTCACTGTACAACTTGTACAAACAAGGGAACAAGTGTAGACGCGGAAACGTGAACATCCAAGTTATTATGAGTGATATTCGTATTGCGGTTGGTGCGAACAAACGTTTTCCGTTGAACGGATTAAACTTTAGCTCTACAATTTATTTTGAGTAATATATTTTTCGTTTCTCATGCTCCGAAAGTACGCTTGAACTTATCTGAACAGAGGGGGCGAAAACAGTGTTTCCCTCCCCGGGAAATGATTTGCCCTGCTGTCAAATTATAAAAAATCTAGTTTGGCGTTTCTTTTGAAATTTTCTCCACAGTTTATACTTGACCTTTAATGAAAATTACTGTGAATAAATAATATCCCAAAGATCACACAGACTTAAAAAAAATAATAATGAAATAACGAAAAATTTCTGTTTGGTTCATTTATATGCGGTAGGTGTAGGCGCAATTGGGAGAATAACTAGGCTTATCGAGAACTTCTGTAAGTTCACTATTAAAGCTCGCAACAAAAAAAGCCTACTTTTTACTTATGTTCACCCATTTCTAGTAACTCTACATGTTCAATATTCTTTTCCTTCTGCCTAGCGACCTATCTACACCTTTTTATTGTAATATCCTTATTCAACTGACCAAATCTTGTTAGCATAAGTTACTCAGGAGTACTGGCATAATAATTATAATGATGCAAAAATTGTGAAATAGTCCATAGATAAAGAAAAATGTATAATATTATTAAGATATATATTAAAATTTTTAAATTGATTGAATTGCGCAACTCGCCTTAGATTAGGAGTAAAAAGTAGTCGTAAGTCTTAATATAAATAATTAATAACTTAAAATAGATCAAAACGAGAAGATTACACGAAAAGAGCACGGACCACGAGTCTGTGGAGTGTTAAATTAGTAAATAAAATAAAAATATCCTTATTCGCATTGGCGTTGGTATGGGGGTAGGCTTGGGGTCCGGACACCCCCCATTGAAAAATCAACGTACACTAGCTAGAATGACGTTTTCCTCAAGAGGCGTAGGTTTTGTATCAATATAGACAAGGTAATGTATGTATGTATGTACTAGGCAAATTGAAGTCTTAATCTGGACCCCCCATTGAAAAGTTATACCTACGCCTATGTTTATTCGTATTTACATGTTCCTACTTTTAACGTCATGAAAATGAGTAGAAATACGAAAAGTAAATGACGGTGTAATTAAGTGATTTACAGCGAAGTTGTGTTAGTATTATCATGAAAATGGAATCATACTAATACGGTAAAATAATAATATTAGCTAAGTGATGTGTCCTTTGGCTCAAAGGTAGACATGCGTACTTTTCATTGGTCGACCTTCGCGAACATGCCAGTGATTTGTACCTGCGCCGGCGCCGTACAAGGGTCGAGGAGACACATACATAGAACAAGTCACGCAAGATTGTTTGAGTACATGTAGATTTACACACAGTACATGGATATTTGTATTTCTAAAGTTTTTCTTGTGTTGCGAAGCAGAGGTAAGAAAACCAGTTCCTCAGTTGTTGAGGAATCCAAGTGAAGCTTGCTCTTACCTTTGGTCTTATCACCACTTACTATCAGGTGAGATGACGGCCAAGAGCTCATATGTAAAAAAAACCGGCCGAGCGCGAGTCGGACTCGCCCATGAAGGGTTCCGTAGGATTTATGACGTATTAAAAAAACTACTTACTAGATCTCGTTCAAACCAATTTTCGGTGGAAGTTTGCATGGTAATGCATATCATATATTTTTTTTAGTTTTATCATTCTCTTATTTTAGAAGTTACAGGAGGGTGACACACATTTCACCACTTTGGACGTGTCTCTCGCGCAAACTATTCAGTTTAAAAAAAATGATATTAGAAACCTCAATATGATTTTTGAAGACCTATCCCCCACACGTATGGGTTTGATGAAAACAAAAATTTTAGTTTTAGTTCTATGTATGGGGAACCCCCAAAATTTATTGCTTTTTTCTATTTTTAACCGACTTCAAAAAAGGAGGAGGTTCTCAATTCGATGCGTATGTTTTTTTTGTGTGTATTTTACGCGATTACGCCGCCAGTTGTGAACCGATTTTCAAAATTATTTTTGTATTCGATAGAGTATACTCCAAGGGTCCCATGGTCACCAAAGTCAGGATCTGATGATGGGATCCCATGAAAATCGAGGAAAACCCTTAAATTTTAAGGTGTTTCCAACGTGTTTTGTGTGTATGTTACGCGATTACTCCGCCAATTGTGGTCTGATTTTCAAAATTCTTTTTGTATTCGATAGAGTATACTCCTAGGGTGGTCACAAGGTCACCGAAGTCAGGATCTGATGATGGGATCCCACGAAAATTGTCTGATCCCATGAAAATCATTCACTAAAAAGTTAAAAATAAAAAATATTTTACAAAAAATAAAAACCGACTTCAAAAACACTGAAAAGTTAAAAATAATATAAGAATAGGTACAGACAACATCACACTTCTATATTGAAGTCGGTGCCAAATTTTAAGACTTTCTAGGAGATCATCGTTTGGCACCGACTTCAATATAAAAGTGTGATGTTGTCTGTACCTATTCTTATATTATTTTTAACTTTTCAGTGTTTTTAAAGTCGGTTTTTATTTTTTGTAAAATATTTTTGTGAGAAAATCCTAATGCGGGTCACAGAATACATCTACTTACCAAGTTTCGACAGTGTAGTTCTTATAGTTTCGGAAAAAAGTGGCTGTGACATACGGACGGACAGACAGACAGACAATACATGACGAATCTATAAGGGTTCCGTTTTTTGCCATTTGGCTACGGAACCCTAAAAATGCTCCGCCGCGTAGCCCCGTGCGAAAACGCAGTTTCGTGATGGCTGACGCCCAGACAACTGGCAATCGTTTCGAAACGATATCTAAATTCGTCATCGTCTCTGAGACAATGAAAACTAATTCCTCCTAGCCAACGTAACAGGATGTAGCGATCGCTGTGTCGAATTGTGAAAACGTGATTTACCGATGGCATGTGTCAATCCCATTCTTTTTTTCCCATACATTCCCCCGATCTGCTAAAAAAGAAGTAACGATATAGTTCCGGCTTAGTCGCTGCTTGCCTATTCCTGTTCACAATTGCCAACCACAACGGGCGACTTGAGTTAAATAACTCGGGCAACTCGGGTTCGTCATCCAGCCCGTTGACCCGAGTCGATTTTCTCATCTACCGAGTTGTCTCGGTCATTCATTACGGACTCGGACTACTACGGCGCATGGTGCCGCTACGCGTAGCAGTGGGCGAGTCGAGTTGAATAGCCCGGGCCCGGGCATATTCATATCGGTATTTTTGGATAAATAACGTAGTTTCGTTTTATTATAAAACACACAAAAATAAATTCGACTTTGAATCGTCTGTCGGTCGAATCAACTCGACCCGAGACAGCCCGAGTTGCAACCCGAGTTAGAATTTATTTCAACTCGAGTTGCCCGAGTTGAAAAAATTGCGACTCGACCCATCACTATAACCAATTACGTCAATCTGCTAGGCGCGCGTCTCACCCTTAAGAAGACATCATTGGGACGACATAAATCACTGCGATTCTAAAAGATTTCACTTTCGAATTCATTTCTGAAAATGTAGTGTAAACTCTTATTGGTATTCTGCAACTAGGTTACTCAGGTAAAGCGCCTAGCGCCTCAAAGTGAGATCGTTGTGAAAACGAACTAATATTGAGTGAAATTTTCGGTTTTCGACATTAAATTGAATTCTGTAGCGGGATTTCGGTAGTCACGTCAGATTATATCTGTCATATATGTCGATTTTTTATGTCAAATAATCAGGATTTGAAAAAGTTATTTTATTTTTTGAATTATATTTTTAGGGTTTTTATTAAGCTAAAAAATCTTAGTTAAATACTTCTAATTTATATATCTAATGTCGTAAAAGATTCATTAAATATATTTTTTTTAAATAGTGAAAAAACTGTTATTCGATTTTTTGCGAAATGAGCTTGAATCAGATAACCGAACAGATAACCGAACAGTTTTCACTGGATGACATAAAAAATGAAATCGGAAATGAAATCTGTATCGAAATCGCGTTCGTGTTTTTACACGGACTAGCACTCCAGAAGTGCGATTCCTAATTTTAAACTATGCGATTTGTTTCCTAATCTAAAACTAAACCGTTTTTAACCGACTTCAAAAAAGGAGGAGGTTATCAATTCGGTTGTGTTTTTTTTTATGTTTCTTACCTCATAACTCCGTCATTTTTAAACCGATTTCCAAAATTCTTTTTGTATTTGATAGAGTATACTGCAAGGGTAGTCCCATGGTCACCAAAGTCAGGATCGGATGATGGGATCCCATAGAAAATCGAGGAAAACACTAATTTAAATTAGGGTTTCTTTCACTAAAAAGATTTCATTCACTAAAAAGTAAAAAATAATTTTTTTTTACAAAAAATAGAACCGACTTCAAAAACACTGAAAACTTAAAAATAATCTTCTTCTATATTGAAGTCGGTGACAAATTTTAACACTTTCTAGGAGATCATCGTTTGGCGCCGACTTCAATATAGAAGAAGATTATTTTTATGTTTTCAGTGTTTTTATTCACTTTATTCGTTGAAAATTAAAGAAAGGCTGTGTTTCTATGTTTTGCTTTTTTCATATAATGTCGAATTTGTTTGCTGGATGTTTGGATACAGCGGAAAATCTGGCCAAATATGTTTTCAAATGTTTAAAGGACATTGTTCCGTCTCCATACATTGTATGCCCCAGTAACGGACAGCAAAGGAAAAATGCTAATTTTGTTGGAAATCCTTTATACATACACTCCAGTCATTAGTTGAAGCACGGACAAGCGTAGGCATCGTAATATCACACAAAATGTATTACCTTTTAAGGTTATAATCGTAAAGTAAACTATGTTACATTTGCTCTAAATAACTATATCATTTGAGACTATATTATTTGAATACGTTGCTTTGATCATGAGTTTGAAGCTTCATGAAGAATAAAAAATATTTAGGAAATGCACATTAATCAAAAGATTTGGAAAAAAGCTAAATAGGCTTACCAGACGGGGTGCCGTCTATTGTTGTATACAGCGAAGAATCTGCTCATTTTCCAATACCATGGAACCACCAGCAGAATCACAATTAACACAAACACCTTCCATTTCGTATTGAGGTTATCAAGATCCGTTGTTTAATGCCAAGTTATCGTTCGAGCAGATCACAAAGTCCATAAATCAAAGCCGGGGTACGTATGTTATTAAAAGAAATCAGAGTCCGTAAGAATAGCCAAGTATTTATAAGCAATCCAAAAATAGAAAAATTAAAAACGCACTACACAAACACGAGAGCAAGTAAGCGAGTGAGTAAAAAAACAATTAGAGATGTCACTCACTTCCGATTCTGTAAAATCGATACGGTTAATTGAACTACAAAATCGAAAATCGATTTTGGTCAAAATTGAAACACCAACTATTATTATGCTTTATTATACATGTATATTGTGATATATCCAACATGTATTTTAATAACAAATTATGTCATATTTATGTTATAATGTGTATGTACACATTATAACATAAATATGACATAATTTGACGAAATAAGAACGAAATTATATTACAATTGAAAAATCGATTGATTTAAATACGAGTACTTAGAACATCTCTAGCTGTTTTCATGGCGGCCAGTGTAGATGTCAGTCGAAGTATACAGTAGTTAAAAGCTTTTAATTTATCGTTTCAAACTACAGCTTGTCCGTTTAATAAGGATAATTGCTAACGACGTCAAAAAATTTATTAAAAATTATGACGTGACATATTTGTTTGTCCGTGTCTGGGGCCATTTTCGCCAATGTCCTTTCAGTAATATAATGGAAACCACAGAAACATGGTAATAGGGCATAGCTTTTTAAGGAAAAAAATTGCTTGATTGCCATTATCCAGAAAGAAAAGACTACCTACGTTTGTATTGAAAAACGGCCCTTATGATTTCCTCATAACGAGGAGTTATCTACCTACTACAACATGATAACAAAGGTACTTAGTGTGGAATTTGATGATAGCTGTCTGTCTCTACGCAGAGGCAAATCTATCGGTTTCCTATAAACAGCTTTATAATATTATCTGTCCTAAAGACATCGTATACAAAACTGACGACGCAATCTATCCTAATGTTAATCTCAATTAATACAAGCTCAGAACTAATTAGTTTATACAAGTACATAACAGATCGAATCAAATGATTATTAATCGCTTACCAGTTACAAATTAACGACATAAACTCTCGCCTCAGTTATCAATTCGTGTCAACAGGATTTGACTATTTAAATATCATACTATACCTACATACCGTAATATACTGTAGCATGGATTAGTTAAGAGTTACCACTGTGGCAATATCAGCCAATATCTAAAGTCGAAACTGGGACAATATGGAGAAAAACCTGTTTCAAAATCGAAAATCTTTACACATTTTAATCCTTCACGTGCACGTCTTATTGACGTCCAAAACAATTAAAAAAATTCTAATTAGAAGTTAATTATTTAGCCTTGTATATACATACATCCATACATTAATATACACCTTTTTTTTTTTCGGGGGGAAATGCGTGACCGCACCGTACCCGCCGTTAGCTAGACGGCGAGCGTGTGTGGGGCTCTCCCGGCAGAGTGCCAGGCCTACCCACTAAAACCCCCCGGTGTTCTCCCTGCCCTTGTGGGCGCGCGTGGTAGGGTCCACAATGCGAGACCACTACCCACGCGCCCGGGCAAGCTCGACCAGTGGTCGAGCTATCGCCAAGGGGGGGATTGGCCGAGGACACTAGGACAATCCCCCAGACGGAGGAGCCTTACGGCGACGTGCACGGGGCCAACCGTGCACGCAGGCCTCCACGGCAGGGTCATTAGACGGGCATCGTTTGCGCGAACGCCCGCCTTCTCCTGCCTAACCGTCTGCGGCGAAGGGGAGCGGCTTGAGGATCATCCTCCCGCTCCCTCTCCGCGGCCTCCTTCTGCGAGATTACGTCCTCGCAGAAAGAGGCGACAGCCCCCCATTCCGCCTCGCCGCGGAGCATGGCCACGACCATGCTCGGTAGCGAGAGGTCTCCGCCTCCCAGCGCAGCGTTGAGTTCACTGCGCTGGCGTCGCCAGGCCGGGCACACCAACAGGGTGTGTTCGGCAGTATCATCGGGAGCGTCACAGTGATGACACTGCGGCGTTTCCTCCCGACGGGCGACACGGTGCAGGTAGTGACCAAAACAACCATGTCCGGTCAGTACCTGCACCATGCGGAACGAGAGGCTGCCCTGCCGGCGCTCTACCCACTCCTCATTTATATACACCCTAAGATATCTGCAAATGCAAGTATAGAAGAAAAAATTTTGAAACTACGAGTACATTGGTTACAGGTACCTAATTTGACAATATAGCACTCAAAAAAATCAAAATTATAATAAGACTATCTGTGCCCGCGAGCTACGTTTTGCATAAATAAGCTCAACACTCAAAAATTTCTGGAGAGGGCTACCCTTATCACCTAGGGGTATAAAAAATTGTCTGCGACCTATTTTCAGACCTTTGGTAGGTACACAAAAAAATTATAAAAATAGGTCAAGCCGTTTCGGAGGAGTTCGATAACAAACATAGTGACCCGAGATTTGTATATATTAGATTGATTGAAATTAGTAGAAGCTTTTTTGAATAGTCTCAAATAAGAATAAATTAATTATTGATAATAAGAAGAATGGAATGAAAAGGTATATGCTTTATCATAAGTATCAATATTTACAATAAATTATGTCGTTACCACATACACAATAACATTTCTTTACATATTGTGACCAGTGATGTTTACAAATTAACACCAAGCATTGGTATTAATGTGTGTTATTTTGTTTTATCTGACGCTCCTCTCCTGCGGTGAAGGAAAACACCGTGGGGGAACCTGCATACATCTGTGAAGAAATTCAAAGGTGTATGTGAAGTCAAACAATCCGCACTGGTTCAGCGCGGTTGACTAAGGCCTAACACACTAACTTAGGGTAGACTCGAGCCCTTCGGTGGGGACGTATATGCGCTGTTATGATAATTATGATAATGATGATATTGATATTATTCAAATCATTGACTTTATAATACCTTTACTCATAATATAAGATTAGGCTTATACTCGTATTTTGTAAAATGGTTGAGTTTGTGCGAAATGAAAACCATAATGGGGCGAATGTAGGGGAAAAATTAATGAAAATGACATTTGCTTCGGAAAAATAGGGTGAGGTATGAGTGAGGTCGTGACAGGCTAATGATAATCCCATTTTTCTTTCAAAATTGCAAAAATTTTCGTCTAGCGTCTGGCTTCTGTCAAGTTGCGCGAATTGTCTTTTAAATGTTCGATGGCGTGACAATAGAACATTGTGATTAGTTGATTAAATAATATTATATTAGATAAATCATATACCTACAATTCCACTAAAAAAGATAAAAGATATTCCAAACACAGCAATAGCACATAAATCCCGCAGACTACTTGATACTGTGGCATCAGCACACCCCGGACACTCCATACAACGTTCGCAAATCAATTACCTATTACTACTACATAAGCAAATGACGTTTCTACACGCGCAAATGTGTGCGTGGAATCTAGTAGGGCTGAGTGCGCGGTTATCAATCGAAATGACGCGAGGAGTGCAGCGACTGCCTTCTCTTTTTCGCGTCTACTCGTTCGAGCGATCGAGCGCGCCCTTGTTTATGTGTCAGTGATGTCTCCAAGGAAGTGCGGCGTGGGATAAGGTATTTGAAATGAGTGCGGGGAGGTGAGTGGCCGTTCTGTACGTAGTACTATTATCTATTCTGTGGCATCAGGTCCATGTCGAATATGTACTAACAAAGAAACAGTATACCAAATTTAAAATCATTCGAACCTGTGAAAATTGGTAAGATCTATTCGTCAACTATTAAATAAGCTGATGATCTTTGAAATCCTTAACAAATGTTCATAACGTGTAGCTAAGAACCATCTCGATTTCGTCAGCTTTCAAATAAAAAAACGCATCAAAATCGGTCTATTCGTTTGGGAGCTTTGATGCCACAGACAGACAAACAAATACACGTGTTAAACTAATAAAACCTTTCTTTTTTAAGTAGCAAGCAATTTTGTTTGAGTCGTTTAAATTGACAGACTAGCGAGAACGTCCTGGTATAAAATCTCATAGAAAATTGAACGAATGATGTCAAGTTCACGATTCAACTCTCAAGTGAATCGCTGTCATCGTAGAGATGACAAATTAACGATTTTATTCAATTTAGATCGTAAACTGAATCGCAATACTGACGTTAGTTAATGTATATTTACGTCAGATTGCAGTCTTTTTTGTTGATTTGTTTTAATTACCCTATCCTTTTAAATTTTTTGACAAGTATTAGTGGTATGTAAAACAAATAAGAGCTTTGTGTATATGTGACATCACTGTGTCCGTATATACTAAATTTCATTTGTAGTAAAAATACCGACGCCAACATCCACGTCAAAAACATTTTTTTTTTCTTTTTCAAGGCCACGAAACCTTGTCTTTTTAGCTGGTTACGCATGGAACAGGTTTATATACACTTTTTCTTAAAACGATAATCGTACTTACTATTGATGAATACGCCAATGATTTTATTTTATATTTAAAGAATAGAAACAAAACATTTCTTTAAAACTCACAAAGTTTACAACTTTAAAACAAAAGAACAGTACATCAGCCTTATACTGATCACTACACGAATTACACTGAAGAGTTTTATTACAACACAAGAACATTGAAACACTGTTCTTAAAGACATTCTATAAAGTCAAATAAATTGAGGGTATTGTAATCATAATAATCTAAACATAAATAAAATTCACACTATAGTTTATCATAAATATGACATCATCGTAACTATGAACAGAAATTACAGTACTTAACGACAGAGCCGGAATTCGACTTATCTATCGATTATGAAAAAAAGCATCGAGCCCTATCGATATCGATACTGTTAAAAAGTTGGATTTTCAGCTATCTTGGTGTTATGAGTATGTTTTGGATATTAGTATTCTTATTTTGGATATGATTAATACATTAATGTCGTTAAAATTTCAAGGAAGCCATTATATGCAACATATTTTGACAGTTCATATCGATTTATCGTTTTATCATATCGTGTTTTGGTGTTCATGCTACGGAGGCAGTATTTAAAAACCAAACATCATGGCGTGACATTCACAGTAACGTTCAAAGTGCACCTTACGCTGTTGTATCATCTAGACCAAAAGACTGTTGGCATCGTTAGTTAGACAATTGCGAAAACAGTCTAATGCTGAGTATTATGTGTGCCTATACTTTGACCACCAAACCGAGATCTCCGTTTGGATTGATTGTATTATTATTTTTTTACTCTCTTAGGTTATAAGCTTCAGTCATTCGGGTTACAACGATGTGTCAATAAACAGGTTTTCGATACCTGGACAGAGATAAACAATTTTTGTCGTTATTTGTATTTTAAAACAAAAATTCCCGAAGAACAATTTTTTGGTCTTGAAATAAATAGGTAAATTTTGTTTCTCAATGTTTACAAATCCCAATCTTTACAAAATAATTACATTTACAGGTACACTGTTTACATGTAACTAGGCATCACCTGACGTATCTAATGGTATTTTCGTCCTTAATGCATTGTCAGTGTCACAGGTCAGTGTCTAACAATATGTCAACGAAACGGGTCGGGAATTAATTAGACCGTACATTTTTCGCTTGCACAAATTAAGTAAACATTATTATACAATCAAAATTTCGCCATTACTCTGAGCATTGCTTGCTCTTAAAACCGCTGAGTCACGGTTGCCACGGTTGTGAGTTGTGACATACAATACACAAAAGAAGAATTTCGCGAATCGGTTCTAAAAACATTGCCAAATGATTACAATGTCCGCGCGAGATTTATATCCGCGTGTGCAATGCTTTATTAAAGTTTATAATTATTTTGATTTCGCATAATTACCTATGCTACAAACAATGAAATTGATGGTAAGAATCTAGCAGATGTTACATGTTTTTTTTCCTTTGATCGCATAAGGACGATTCTCAAAAAGTCAGAAATGGTACAGTTGCACACACCCTCACATAATAGAATTTAGGTATATAGATAGGTATATTCTGTGGGTATCCAATAATTCTTTCAATATTGAATTTATCATATTTTTTTTTCAATATTTGAGCCCATTTTCATACGACAGTTTAAACGACAAGCTGTGAATAAACAATTGTACCTTATATAGAACTAAAACACTACTTCCGGAAGCTATTCTGATATGACTTATATAGGTATAGCTCGATATCGATGGAGCTGTGGATTCGGCACTGGCTTTCTGATCAAGAGGTCCGGGATTCGATCCTGCCATATACCAATGTGTTTTTTCGTTTTTCGAACTATACATATATGTTCATTTATCCGATTGTCCTACGGTGAAGAAAAACATGGTGAGGTAACCTGCATACATCTGCGAAGAAACTCAAAGGTGTATGTGAAGTTGACCAATCCGCACTGAACCAGCGTGGTTGACTAAGGCCTAAGCACCCTAACATAGGATAGGCTTGAGCCCCTCGGTGGGGACGTAATGCGCCGTAATGATGATAATGATTAAAGCTTTTTTTTATGGGATAGGGGGCAAGCGAGCAGACGTATCACCTGATGGTAAGTAATTCCGTCGCCCATGGACACCCGCAACCCCAGAGGAGTTACAAGTGCGTTGCCGGCCTTTGAGGTGGGAATACGCTCTTTTTTTGAGGTGGGAAATCTTTAAATATATTGAAAAAATATTAATAGTTCCATAAGTATTTGTATTAGTTTTATATTTGTGACTATTATAGAGATATTGCATTATTAAAAAATACTAAATATATTTTTTATATACAACTTTGCATTTTGAATAAAATCAATTAAGGAAAAGTTTCGTCTCAGGCAGGATTTGAACCCGCGTCTCAAACATACCGTGCTGACATACGAGTACCGTGTTAACATCTCTAACATACCGTCAAATCCCACCCGATCTTCATTGATTCTTTATTGATTCTGTTCACTTTTTCAATACTAAATAAATACATGTGATCATTGCTAGGCAACGACTTTAATATAAACTTTACTACCTTTGAAATTTAAGGGTTTCCCTCGATTTTCATGGGATCCCATCATCTGATCAAAATATGGTGACAATGAAACTACTTCGGGAGTATACTCTTTCGATTACAAAAAGAATTTTGAAAATCGGGACGCAAACGGCGGAGTAATCGGTGAACATACATAAAAAATAGATACAGTCGAACATAGAACCTCCTCCTTAAAATTCATATCATATTCTGTTCTATTGTCCACGAAATCCCATTTCCTTGTATGATATGCTACCCCCATATATTCCTCGTCCTATAAATGTCAAGTCTCTTTTAACCATGCTAAATTACGAGTACCCCATTTTAAAAATCCTTTGTGATTTCCACTTCTGCCCCCCTAGCACGTCCACCAAAACACGATATGATAAAGCGGTTTATCACGGCGAACAGTCAAAATACAATAGGGTTTCGACGTATTTTGACAGTTCACCGCGATAAATCGCTTTATCATATCGTGTTTTGGTGGACGTGCTACGGGGGCAGATGTTAAACTTTAACCGTACTGTACTATACGTATATTATGCTCTGAGTCTATGTGTGACGTTTTGTTTTGTCCTTTTGCAGGTAACTCAAACCAAATTCATTAATATATTTTGGCCATATCGAAAACAGTAAACTCTAATAGCTGTGTTTTATCCCCAAAACTTGAGTTTGGCAGTAATGGTTGTGATCGCGACCGATTGCTATAGTCTAAAAAAGTGAAGTGAAGTGAACCTCCTCCTTTTTCGAAGTCGGTTAAAAAAGATAGAAATTAATTTTATTTGCTAGACTATCGAGATGTCGTTTCCACTCAATGCCATCTGATATACTAAAATGATACAAGTTCAACTTATATGCCGGCGACTAAAGTCATTTTGTGGTATCAAGTCAGCATTGCATCATTGCAAGGTCGGTCTCGGCTTGCCACAGCGTGGCACTGAACAGAAACCTGATGGAGTGTGCGCGTGGCCTTTCTCGATCTTGTATACTCGTGCGCATACGTCACTGAAATGTTATCTATGTAGTTTGCAGAAATTTACTTTTTGATGTGAAACATCTATAGCGGCGGGTCAGACCGACTGTTGGCGTGGCCGTGGCGACGCGTCACCACGCTTACCTTTTATGCATATTACATGTACAGTATAATTTCGAAGTTTCACACCTGCCAGACGTCCCGTGATGGTTCACATTTTTTTTGTCATTTGAAGAGCATAAATAGAAAAATATGCCGAGGTTTTTAAAAACCGGGAAAGTGCGAGTTAGACTCGCGCACCCAGAGTTCCGTTCTGTCTATGTTTATAAGTTCCTAACGACATATTTACGGTTTTCTGATTTTTTTTCTTTATACGTGCTGTAAGATATTGCTTCTTGCAAAAGGGAATTGTTCAGTTTATATGGTTGCTTTGACCAACATACAGCTATTAAAAAGTTAGTAAGTTGTCAGTTTTAATTCTTTGTATCTAAAAATATGTAATGAAAGAAATTTAAACGCAGGAAAATCATGTGATATCCCTAAATAGGCAAACGTAACATTCCAGTAAGAAGTTGCTTATGTTTGTGACTTTAATCGTATATATATTAGTCTAAATGATTTATTAGTAATGAAAAATATTATTATAGATAAATTGAAATTACATTACCAACCTGTACCAACCATTGTTTTCATCAAATTATATATTTTTACATATGCTTGGGGTACTGATACTGAGGTAACAGGATCAGCATAAGAAGCAGGTTCAGTATCCAAAGTAGAACTAGGGTCAGCAAAAGAAGCAGGTTCCGTGTCCAAGGGCTATAACCTGCGGCCGTACCGCCTAACTCATAGCGATCACTCGCTATCGCTTACGTGATATTAGAACAATAGTTTTAATGTCACAGGTGACATTTGAGCTATTGTTCTAATATCACGAAAGCGATAGCGAGTGATCGCTATGAGTTAGGCGGTAACTCTCCAGGTCCACATTTCGAGCGGTATCGGAGTCCATTATAAAAGCAAATCGGGATCACAGTAAAAAAAGTGTCGAAAAAATAACATTCACTGTACTATTATACTACACTGTATACAAAGGCAAAACTAATAATTCATTTTTTAATGCATCTGTGTAGAACGAATGGTGCTGTCATAGTAATAAAATCGATTTGAGATCGATCGATTTAATACATAATATCGATTTCGATTTTCATAATTGCTAAACAAGCTAAACAATTACAGTAAAAACAATGTTTAATGTGTTTAAGTTTGACCAAAGGTAAATAAATAAACGACTTTACAAAAGATTTCTTTATTGTACCTACACGTCTTACGGGAATTACTTTTTAAAATCAGATAATAGGTATCGATTTTTTGTTGCCAATTAATGATTTCTTGTTGTATATTTATCGTCAGAGCAAAACAGCAATTGATGATTTCACTTTTATCAATAGTACTACTTAATTAAAATAGATTATTTTAATGTTTACTTTCCGGCGATGAGGATTTAAGAAATATTTTTAATACATTTAATTACACTTAACTATAAAGTATTTTTCTCAAACATGATCGGAAATGTAGGCATTATTGTTGTAAAACGAAGATTCATCTATAACTTGAATTATGTAACTTGTCATACAGCCAATTGCCACATTATAAAAAATGCCCCATAAAAATTATAATATTTAATTTTATTTAAACTATCAAAAGTGCCAACCTTAAACTGTTCTAAAATTGAATTTTCATAAATTTGACAATTAAATTTGATTGATATGACAAATTATTAAGGCTGACACTTTCTTTTGGGTAAAATAAATATTATAGTTTGTTTGATTGTTTGTTTGTTTGGTTGAACGCGCTAATCTCTAGAACTACTGGTCCGAATTGAAGAATTATTTTTGTGTTGGATAGTCCATTTATCGAGGAAGGCTATAGGCTATATGTGATATCACGCTACGACCAATAGTAGAGGAGAATCAATGAAATATGTTGCTTAAAAGGGAAAAATATAGAAGATATAACTAAGAACGCGTTGAAGTCTTTTATGAGGCGAAACGTAGTTCCCGGGCATAGCTAGTTTGATATAAGTTTCAGTTTGACATCTCCGCGTTGAGAAAGATTGTCTTGACAAACAGATGGGCAATGAAGTTATCCTATATGAGGCTTCCGTTCTTATGGTTCCGAACCCAAAGAGTTTTTCTGTTGCCGCTATAACAACAAATAGTGTCTAATGTTGTATAGACAATGGTACGGTACCCTTCGTGCAAATCCCACTCGCACTTGGCCGGTTTTTTTCCTTTGGATGTACAGAACCCTAGGAAAAAATTTGGTTTTAGTGAAAACTTGTACCCCTAAGTATATTATAATACACGTTTGTGCGGTGACATTTAGAATTCATGTAGCGAACTCCCTTTCTTCCCGTGGATATCGTAAGAGTCTACTGAGGGAGTTTACTGCAAAGAGTTTACTGCAAATGAGACGCTTTTCTCCCTCTTTACGTAGTCCAATTTAAAAAAAATTTGGAAACGTTGTAGATATAATGACGATCTAGGTTTGTACGTTTTGATTTTAAAATAATATTGCTCAGAATAAAAATTATTAGCATCTAAATATCCATATTTTAGACTTAAAAACTAGCTCAAGCATTTTTTTCTTTTTTGACTAAATTATACTGAATTACAAAAAAAGCAAAACGTATAAACATAGATCAAGGTATACTGAATCTAATAAGACTAAATGTCTAATTTCGTAAAGGTTTAGGGAGGTAAAACAGTTATCGCCCGAAACAATATTTCAATATGAAATGTAGGCACTTGCCTCGGACTTTCAACTCTAATCAGTTTGCAACAAACTGCATGTTTGAAGGTGCATACTTAAGCCATGAATTGGCACTTCACAGTCCTCTTAAGGCCGGGCTATATCGAGATGGTCCGAAGAGTTGAGGCCCGGCCAGAACACAAGCGCTGCATCAGACTAGTCTGTTGCAGCTTATGCTGAGGTCGGGTTCTAATTGGCCGCTATGTATAAATATTTTTTTTTGTCTTATATATGTGTGCTTGTGGTCAATAAATGTTTTCTTTCTTTTCTTTCCTACCCGGACCCTGGATTGTCCTGCCTTTGGACAAGGATATCAAGGTCCGTAAGTGGCTATGCCTAATCACTCTAACATAGGGTATAGGCTCGAGCCCCTTGGTGGGGACGTTTATGAGCTGTGATGATGATGATGATGAAGTGGCTATGCTCCACACTAAGAGGATGTGGCACACACGCCTGTTGACAAGCAATCGATATCGGTAGGCACGGTGCACCATAACATTACACTTCACAAAAAATGGTCAATTCTTCTTCGTTTAAACACCCGTGATCATGAGAGGCACGTATATGGATTGTAGGACGTATAAGGGGTAATACCTAATCTAGAGAAATTATCAACTTACATATTAAAAGGAAAATGTTTAATGTCACATAAAAAATACGTACGCTAGTCCTTTTCAACCAACTACGAAAAAGGAGGAGGTTCTATGTTCAACTGTATCTATTTACTTTATTTTTATCTACTCGTATGTTCACCGATTACGTCGCCATTTGTGTGCCGGTTTTCAAAATTCTTTTTGAAATCGAAAGGGTACACTACCGAAGTGGTCCCATTGTCGCCATGTCCTGGTTTGATGGTGGAATCCCAGGCAAATCGAGGGAAACCCTTAAATTTCATAAGCACGTCCAACGTGTTTCATGTCTGGTAGTCATCGTGTCATGTTGCTGAGCTGATGATGGAAGGTTTCTGGTAGATTAGGAGTTCGCGAATAATTCTTTCGAAACTGTTTAGAGCGAAAGACGTTTTATTTTTCGTTATTGCGGTGTTTGCTTTGGCTCAAATTCCAATACGCATGTATTACTTAACTAAAAAGATCGAAAAAAAGATAAGATATAGAGGCTTAGGTAGGCCATTCGCACATCACCCCGCATCGCGCTACAGCAGGCGTAGCACGGGCGGCCAAGACTAGACTCAAGTCACGCATTATCTCACAATTTCAGTGACATAATCTCTATGTCTTAAAGAGTAGCACGGTGGCGCGTATTTAGTGTGACTGGCGTGATAAATTTTCTTGACGCTCGTCAAGGAACATGTGTGACTGAGTTTTAGCACAAATTCTCGGCGTGCTTATGCGCCTACTACTGTAGTTGTAGCAGGGGCTTTAATCGTTTAAAAGATGTAGCAGCAGTCGGAGAGCAAAAAATTTGTGATAAAACTCAGTCACACGTGTCCTTTGACGAGCGTCAAGAAATTTTTATCACGTCAGTCCCACTTAATACGCGCCACCGTGCTACTCTTTAAGACATAGAGATTATGTCACTGAAATTGTGAGACAATGCGTGACTCGAATCCAGTCTTGGCAGCCCGTGCTACGCCTGCAGGACGTGCAAAAAAACGCAGCCACGCACGTGGCTGCAGCGACCCAGATCTGCATCACATACCAGAAAAAAAGGCAAAAGAACAATAAAAGGCAATAAAATTATTGGAACCAAAAATTCAAAATCACGCACGGTGCTGTAGAGCAAAAAACTATTGGAACTAATTTCTTCAATTTCTTTACTGTACGTTTCGCGCTCCGTGCTAACGGGCGGGAACGCGTTTATTTTGTCTGTGGTGTTTATCCGCATGTAGTCGCGGGATCTGCATGACCGAGTAGACACGTTTTCAGTGTGTAGCTCTACGCGTGTTTTCAATATAAACTGAGATACTTACAAGCAACGTTACATCACGCACTCCCGCGCTTCGTGGTGCGGGGCTGTGTGCGAGTAGCGTTATGGTTTACGGACTCTTTATTGTGCTTTGAATAAAAATACAGAATTTATAAGCTTTGATTAATTCTTGCGTCGCTGTAATTTATTAACGCAATGCGGAAGTTAAAAGTTGTTTGCGGTAAAATAGCCAATTCCTCATTTGTAGAATCCTGACAAAGCTCTCTTCTATCCATAGCCTTATCCTCACCATCAACAGAAATGAAAACCTAAAACTAATGCCGGAAACAGAAAAAAATCAACAAAAACCTGCAGACGCATTTTTGAAGCACTAGAATTCAAAATCGTATGATTAAACGCAATGGTTGACTGGTAGATAATGCCATAATTATGGCATTAAGTCCGCCATTAGTGTATGTACTTTACTTTTTTTACGTGCAATAAAGATTTAAATAAAGAAATAAATTAATTTGAAATCCAAATTTCCAAATTCACTATTTTTGAATATTCATTACGTGAATTCTACAACCCCTCGGTGGGGACGTATACGAGCTGTGATGATGATGATGATGAATTCTACAAAGAGTAATCCTTCCCACTCGTGTTTTATTTCTACTAGTAGAACGTATTATAGGTTCCGTTTTACGTGCGACTGCGATTCAAAGCTGGTTTTTTTTATTAATGAGTTATTTATTGCGTACCGGTTTTAATTTTTTCTGCAAGAATCGGTATCCAATATAAAATTTGTTTTTATGACAACACTGATTTCGAGTGTTTTAAAAATCTTTAATTGGGATGAGTAGAAAATTATTTCGCACAAGATTTTTATTCGTATTCGAATCCAAGATACACTTCTAATGATTTACAAATGCGTCTCCTGTATATTGATAGATTTATAGGCATTTTGAAACGGATGCCTTAGTTCTAAGTGTCTAAAGCTAAGGCGCCTTAGCGGTTTTCGGATCCAGTTTTACTGGAAATATTGCATTATTTTTACTAAATCTTAAAGCGACGGTACAGTTCTGATGGGGAAGTGTTTTTTCCTCGATAAAAACTAAAACATATTTTTGATACATTTATTAACATTTTTTGCCTTGGCTCAATACATATCTTTTTACGAAATAGACTATTACGTCTACTTATTGACGTCAAAAACGAATATAAAATTCTTATTTAAATATTAAATTTTATACCTACGTGTATATTGTATACCTTCCAACTGTTATCAACATGCAAAAAAATGACTCTACAATTATTTTTCGCAAATTGAGAGAACCTTTACAAGAGGAACAAGCGAGAAACTCAGAAAGTCTTTTTTTATCCTCTGCTTTTGATCCTTTTACTTGAGGCTACATAAAATGAGATAAATTGGTACACAATCCAGTTTCTCAGCAACCAACACTCCCATCACATAGACATGGTTGTAGGATGGCCCTAAAACCTTTTTGGGTCGATGCCTAGCAGTGGGTCTGTTGTCACCGTCAAGATAATAATGAAGTGATATGATAATACCAACCGTGCAATCACGGACAAGATGTAAATTCGACAAAGTTAAGATCTGAAACATATAGGTATTTACAGTGCGTAATCAAAATAATCAATTCCCATAAAAGGCGGGATTGCCAATGCGAAATATCGTAATAATTTCTCTGTTTACTAAAATCTTTCTGAATTGCTTATTTTTATTTTATGTAGTTATATCTTTATTGCATATTACTTAAAATTATATTATAAAAATGCCAGACTTAATGCCATATGGCATTTTTAGCAGTGAACCATTGGGGTTAACAAAGAATTAGTGGCGGTGCTTTCCGTGATCATGTAAAAATGTGATTACAAGTAACTAATGAGATGACATTGATTAAATAATAAATATATGCATATTAAATGAACTAGTAAATATATTATATATGATGCTATTAAAATAGATAAATAATCTTAAATATATACGAAAACATACATGGAGTTCAAAAGATAATGATGAATTACAAATGTTTTTGGTGGAAAAACAGGAATTCAGTTTCATTTAAATACTTTTGCAATAATGACTCATAAACATTATCGATTATAGTGTCTCTCATCTATGCATCATGAGACGATGCACGTATCTACATCGATAATCGTAGAGACATTCCAAAATAAGTCACGTTCATCGCCCAATCTGTCACGTGTGGGTCTCGATAAAAATATTTTAATTGTTTGTCGCGTTAATTTGTAGGGAAATCTACTGCATGGCCGAAAAGTAGATTTTCAAGACGTAAGACTTAATATATAGATATTATGATACATATGACTGCGATTTAAATCAATATCCGAGTTGTGATAGCGCGTAGATCTGAATTACTATTAGTTTTGTTATTGAAAACTATAATAACATTTAGTTTCTACGAATCCAACGAAGTAATTCAATTGTGCGAACTGAATTTTTTTTCCTGCTAATTTTAAGTAAATTTTTTATCAAAATGTCAAACGTAACGGAAAATAATAATTGAATCTCAATAGAACTATGTTATTAATATGACAATAACCTAACGACTTAATTGGGTCATATTTTTTACGAATATAAAAATTTAATAATTTGATTATATCACTTACCTACTTTGTTTTGTATGTACATGGCTTATCTTTTTGTTTAAATATCTTTAATATTATAATAGTAATATTTTAGACAAGTAGAAACGACTGTTAGGAATATGAAACAATTATCAAAAATTGGCAAAATGTATTCCTAATTTATTTTAGATTTTATTTGATAGAGATACAATTTTGGTTCATAATTTAAATGAATATATAATTGATTTTTTTTTAAAACCATAAAGAAACCTTTTGAAATACATTCCTCTTTACAAAAATTACACCTAAAATACAGTTTTAAAAAATTAAAAAGAAAACCAAAAATACTTACAAACTCTACACTCCTGAGTTAACAATGGAAAAACATTCGCCCGCAAAATAAATCACCAACACACAGCACAAATAACAAAACCACAATTCGTCAAACACAATATTTGAAATAGGATTTTTCGCGTTCGAAATTTTTAAATTTGGAATTTTCCGCGTTTTAAATTTCGCGCGTCCAAACCACCGACGCGCTAAGGTAACACTGAACTTGTGCGCAGGCGCAGCGTTCGCCTTCGGTGGCGGCCTTACGAAACTCAACTCTGGAGCCTTTACAAAAAGCATGATTTAGCTTGAAGGTCGAGTTAACAATTTATGATGCTAATGATTAGATTGTCTAATAATTTTCTTATATTCCATCGTTAGCACCTTGGGTCCAAAGACGTATAATTTACAAAATTTTTAACAGTGATAAATATGTATAATTTGTGTTGGAATATTGTTTTCAAAGGATGTAGTTGGCGCAATGCTAAGTTAAGCAACATTTTTGCGGTTAGATTGTAAGATACCTATTGCAATTGTTGAACAATATTTTGATACCTTTCATTGATTTATTTTTATGTTGTTAATGTTTCTTTTTTTGTTAATGGTTATGTGTGTTTTTTCCTAATAAACGTTTTATAGTCACCGCAGTATTTCCTGGTATTGCTTTAGATTCTTAGCGTCAGTGGGGCCTACATATTGAAAAATTGTCGAAGAAACATATAACTCTGCAGCCTACGCCATTTTGGATTTTATTGTTTTTCATAATATACTTGTATTCTACAATTCAAGTACTTTCATTTGATACCCTGATCATTTGATATTGGGGAGAGTCATTTGCTTTATGACGGTGGCCATCTTGGATTTATTTTTTATAGAGTACTGCATTCTACAAGTCAAGCTCTCATTTTGTACCTATATTGGGGTGGTTGTAAAAAATATGTACTTACTTAATTTTTTGCGGAGGCCATTTGAATTTGAGGTTTTTTCATCCAGATCTGTATTCTGCAAGTCTAGCGCGTTCATTTGATACCCATATTGCGTAGGTTATTGTACAAAAATATATATATATATATCCCTCCACTTGGTTGCAGCGGCCATTTTAGTTAGAATTAATTGTGCTTTGCATTAATTTATTATCATAACTAAAGGTGTATTCCAAATTTCAGCTGAATCGGACACTGACAAGTGGGTCAAATTTAAAAAAAAAATATTTAACAAAATATGGGACCATTGTCAGTACCATAAAACTGCACATATTGCCCAATGACCTTTAACAATGAATTAATCCTTGTATGAAGAAGTATAAAAGGTTCCAGAAAACACCTCACCTCTTGCTGAGCTGCTGATCAACAGAAGAGGCGCCGACTTTCCTCACCACCTGCACTTGACCATTGTGCTGGAAAATGGCAAAAATTTTTGAAGCGCCCAAAAATTAACTCTAATACAGACTCTATTTACAACTCTACATAAGAGTAGTACATACAAATAAATTGAAATATCTCCAATCCAATCACTGTGATTATAAGGGTGCCTTTCTTAAAATATCCTTCGGAATTATTACGTTCAATAGTGATCAACCATCACATAATACTCGTATTAACTTGGTGTTGATGAATCAGAATGACGTACGCAACCCGCCTGTGTTGAACTTTGCCCGATAAACTACGTCAGGAGAGTAACGGATTAGCGATTTTATAATTTAAAAAATAAAAGTTTCCATAAGTTCGGACTACATAAAAAACCACATTCTTTTCGCAAAAATAACCTTTGGGCTCTAAAAAATAACCGTTGTTCTATTTGTAGGATAGTAGAAAAATGTCATTCTACGTCTACAGTCAAGAATTAGAATTAAGTCTAGAACAATGTTCATCAAAAAGTCATCTTCGTAAAATGTTATTAAAGTCAATATCTTTGTAATATATAATAATCTCATGTCACAGTGTTTGATATCGAACTCCTCCGAAACGGTTTGACCGATTTTTATGATTTTTTTTTGTATATTTGGTAGGTTTGAGGAGAATAGGTCGTAAGCCTTTTTTTATACCCCTAGTCATTACGTGATCAGGGTGGCCCTGTCCAGATTTTTGTAATAATTTTTTTTCTGATTTGACATCAAAAAAAACTTACCTATAATCGTTGTTTGTATGTTTGTTTGTATTGAATAGGCTTCGAAACTACTGAACCGATTTTGATGAAAGTTGGTATAGGGATAGTTCGAGACCAGGGAAAGGACATTGGGTAATTTTCCTACAGAAAAAAAAAACCACGGGAAAACAAAAATAACGCGGGCGAAGTCGCTAGCGGAAAGCTAGTGTGTCATAAGAAGCTCATTTGAAAATATTTTTTTTTAACCTAGCATCTGTATAAAGGGCCTATCTCTCACTACGGTTGGTAACTAGAACTGTCATTTTTGAAAGAAACTTTATATCCATTACTAGTTCAGTGATATAATGTGCTACGGGTGTGTTCATGATAGCAGTAATGGATATTAAGTTTCTTCAAAAATGACAGCTCTAGTTAGCAACCAAAGTTAGAGAACCGTAGTTAGAGGCTTGCAGGACGTCTTTTAGTTTATAACAAGAATGAGCACAAGAATCTGGTCAAACTGACCTGTAGACTTACTTTTCAACTATATTCGATCGATTAAAATTGAGATTTTTCATACGTTTGCATAACAAGCAACCAAATATAATCATTAGGAAAATTTAATAATACTTACTTTTTTATTTTTTAATCTACATCTCACCTGATGGTAAGTGACGATAAGGCTGAAGGCGGAGACGAGCTTCAACTACTGAGGAACTGGCTATCATACCTCTAATTGTCGCAACACAACAATGCTATTAACATTGTTATCATGGCGACAAACTTAGGTAAGTAGTGGTAGCTAGCCAGGCGGGCTAAGAAGCCCTACCACCATCCAAACCGAGCAGAAAAACCTCTGTCCCCATGGGGAATCGAAAGCAGGCGACCCTGGTACAGAGTCTCCCTTAGATGAAGTATCAAACTTTACGTATTTGTTGCTTTCGCAAGTGGAACAACTTTCTGCTGGTCCCCCCCCCCCTACTTTGGGGTATGGGACAGCCGAACTGACCCTACAATTATGTCGTCGGAACGGTACCCCTTTGTTTATATCTTAAGTGGTTCTGCTTAAATTACCAAAACGCTCCATCATATTTGAATAAAAAAATATTTCGTTTTTTACATTAAAAAAAACATTCATTTAAAGTAAAAACTTTTAATGAGATACTAATAAATTTTCCTGGCACCAAATTGCTGTCTTTGGAGGGGTGCCAAAAGAATGCCCCGCTATCCAACTTTCTCGCTATCAAAAGTTTGTACCACGAAGCAAAAACAATAAGCAACAAAAACACGAAGTAGGTACTATCAAGTTATATTTTTTCATCACACTTGCTCGTAAAGGGTTTTATTATGCGTATAGAGCAGTTATAGTCGATTTAGCTCCCGCGGGAATTATGAATTATAATAACCCCCGAGGGAGTTATAGGTTTAGTTTTAAAATAAAGATAGAACTCACTGTGCGTCATTTCAGACTAAGGAGGTTTAAAATCAGCCCAGGGGTTTTTCCTATCTTCAAAACATGGCTGCAAACTATTTTACTGTATATAAAACTTATACGGCACATTAAACTGCATTATATCTATATTTGACTATTACTTATTTCAGAAACATTTTCTATTGTTTTAGTAAATTTCATTTTGAAAATCGTTACAATCTGGCAATATGGCCTGTCAAGTTTGAAATCTAAACGCAATTCTAGCATTATCTGGCGCGCGAGTGGGTGCCATTCATTTATTAAATTGTTGTTTTCGAAGCGTACTTAGTTTAGTTTAGACAAAACAAACCCAAATGTGACGTCATCATCGGAAGAATCTAAGTTAGAAGAACCTGTGATGATATCAACACCAACGGAGTTGTTAAATGCGGCTCAATCACTCAACAACGATTTGCTGCCGCCGAAGTCAAAAGAAAAATAATTTAATTTTTATGTAAATTTTTTTATTTCCCCGCAAATGTGATGAAAACATTATGTGTATCACGGAGAGTAAGAGACTCTAGTTAGTAAACCTCTCATTACGGCCTTTGGTGCACAATGTATTATTTTTATGGTCCCACAAATTTTGTAAAAATTCTGTTTAAGCTTCCTCTTCGATTACAAGACTAATTTCCAAGGCACAGTATTTGCAATATCTAGCGTAGTACTGATAGCCCCACTAGGTACTTACGAATGGGCAATTCACCCGTGCTTTTAGGGTTCCGTAGTCAAAGTAGTAAATAAAATTTTGAAAAAAAATTAAAGGTTCATCCAAAGTGGGGATGAAGAGATAGTCGACCAACTTATAAATGTAATTGGCTTGATAAAGTAAAATTTGATACAAATACCATTGAAAATTAGTTATAATTAAATTGTTCGTTTCGTTAAACAGGTATTTTATGTATTTTTTTTATTTTATAGGAAGGTTTGCAGCCACAATTAACAATACAATGTATTCACTTGTTCTACTTTAAGGTAAAAAACAAACCTCCACATATAAACAAAAATTTAGATCCTGACCAGACAATATAATCATCATCATCGCAGCTCATAACGTCCCTACCGAGAGACTCTACCGAGCCACTCGAGCCTCCCTATGTTAGGGTGATTGCTGGCCCGACCACGCTGGCCCAGTGCGGATTGGTCGACTTCACATCTTAGAGCATTCACATCATAGAAATGATCTAAGCTTCACATGCATCATTGAATTTCTTTGCAGATGTATGCAGGTTGCCTCACGATGTTTTCCTTCACCGTAGAAACATCAGCCAAATGTACATATGAAATTCGAAAACGAAAAACACATTGGTACACGGCGCTCTCGAACCCGGACCTCCCGATTGGAAGGCAAGTGCCAAGTCCACAGCGCCACCGACGCTCTTAAGACAATATAAACTACAAACTAAATGTCAACAACACCAATTTATTAAATTCGAAATGCTACATATCTGCATCGCTATGCTACTCTGTTGGTTGATTTGCAACCAATTGTCTCGCCAATGCTCGCTTCAGTGAAACAGTACTGCTACAGAACAAATCAATCTCTGTGCTATCACTTATTGAATTGAACAAACGACACGATCGTATTAAGTAGCTATTTTGTCGATAGTTGGTTACCCCAACTTCTTCCGAGAGGTGAAACCGCGAGGCACATTGACGTTGGCTTCGTTTAAGAGTTCGATGGAATCTATATCACTTTTTAATATTTTCGACAAGTACGATAAATCTGCGATGTCTCTTCGGATATTGAGATCTTCCTGTTTTAAATTCTAAGTATTTTAAAAATCGTCTTTGAATGGACTCCAAGCGATTAATGTACAACCAATAACGAGGATTCCAGACTTGTGCACAATATTCCAAGATACTTCGCATAAGAGTACAATAGAGCACTTTTATGGTTTTAATCTTTTTGAATTATGAACATGATCCTATTACCTAGCGCTTTGGAAGCTTTTTTTTACAAATGTGTCTTGGAATCTAGATTAGATTTTGTCTAAACTGAAATTGCTATAGCACCCAAAGTGTACCTATTATTTGATTTTAGAAGATCGGCTTCGCTGATGATGGTAAAGATGCAAACAGGGATTTTCGTGCATGAATCTTGCCATTTTTCACCCATATAAACTGAAAATCTGTCTGTTTTTTAACCCCCGATGCAAAAAGAGGGGTGTTATAGTTTCACTTGTCTGTCTGTGTGTCTGTCTATGGCACCGTAGCTCCTGAATTAATGAACCGATTTGAGTGCGGTTGTTTTTAATCGAAAGCCTTGTTCATCGCGGTGGTTCTTAGGTATGTTTTATACAAATCGGATTAGGCATGTCGGTGGTTTTTTAAATTTTTTAGGTTTTTTGTTTTGAGTAAAAGGTTTTTATAAAACGCCGTAAGGTGATCATTTATAAAGACTCTGCCAATTCCGTCGAAACCAAAACTGCTAACAGTTGGGTCCTTGTGATTACGTGCAGCTACTATTAGATCTTCTTTCTGCTAGTTGTATAAAAACGATATGATGATAGGCTTCTCAGAATCCTTTCGACGAGTTGGGGGAATATTGTGATGATATTAATGTCGCATTTTCGTATAGGGTATCCTAAGACTCTGCCAATGTTTTCAGCTATGTTATACAAATTCTCACCTTTAATCTCGACATTATTTGTACGGAGCCAATGCTCCTGCTGATGAAATCCTATCTATATCCTGTCGAAATCTGCGCGCAAACTAGGTAGCTCAGCAACTTGCGAATCAATTTTTTTAACGTTCACTTCCAACTTATTTTATCGGTAAATCCTTTGATTCAGTCGTGGGTCAATTCGAGAGAGCTTTTCAAATGCTGTATTTCCGACTTGATCAATTTAATATCGTCAGATTGTGTACCGAGCACTAGTACTAGCAGACTTGTCGATATCCTTTGAAGTTCTTCCTGTACTGAGTCTTTGTTTGAATTTGCGGGAGATGTATTTGTTGAGCGTGGCGATGGGAGATTGTTCTTGCATTCAGGGCAGTGCCATGACGACTTGTTCTTGCCTTGTTTCCGATAGTTGGATTCGGAGATGCCGGGCACAGGCAAAATCAAAATGCTTCTGACAGGCACAGCATGGTGCTCTTTTTGTCAGATTTGAATCACATCTTCCGCACTTAAACAAGAATATAGATTAACAAAAACAAATCATGTGAAACAAGATAAATTATTTAAAAAAAACTTCTTTTAAATACAAGCTTTTAGTACTCGTCAGTACGAATCAAACGAGCCCGAACTCGATGGATGTGTCGTTTTATTGCGGTGTTCCTATCGTCACCTTCCAGCTCTAGCATTAGATCAACTCCATGTCACCATAATATTGCATTGTCACGCGAAATACATATGCATGCAAAATTTCAGCTCAATCGAAAACCGGCAAGTGGGTCAAATTTAACTTGCAAGTTTTCATTACAGACACCGGGACAGGTGAAAGTAAATAAAAGCTTGTAATAATTATGGATAATAGTACGGATCCCTTCATTGCGCGTATCAAATAATTGTTTCCTAAATGACTATTGAAATAATTTATCAAAATCTTGTATAAATTAGATTTGAAAGAAAAATTTTGTCGCTTTCACCCTCATTCGTTTTTATCTAACCCGCATTCTACATCTCATGCCTTTCCTCTTCCGCATCTTTTCTTATAAATACATCCTAGCCCACATTCTCATTCTCTAATTTTGTGTTTGACAATCTCTCTCATCCTTATAACCATTCCGTTTTAGATTGATTTTGATTAAATTAAGGCGCATAAATCATAAAAAAATCACTGCAGAAAAAACCGGTTCTCTTCATAAATATTGAATAAAAAAATCTTTAAAAAAGATATGTTATTATTCAACGCATTCTTTAGAGGATGGTATTTTTAATTTTTCGATAAATTAATTAAAACTTGGTAAAAATGTGACCCAAACATGCCTCGATTTTAAAACTTTAAACCTAATCGCGTCGTAAATATTAGGTTAAGTCATATACTTTCGATTTCAATAAATAAGTTGAACAATATTCTAGCGGATGGTCTTTTTAGATTTTTCTTATTCGCCTTTATTAATTTTTACAATTCATCTTACGCGTAAAGGTTTGCTACTATATTCCCCTCACTCTCACTCACTCACTCCTATGTAATCAGTGCGGGATGACCGACGCAAGTTCATTGGGACTACTAGTCTTTAGACGGTGAACGCATGCCTCTGATACAATCAAAGACAGCACAATATGTCACCAACATTTGAACCGTTTAGAATTTAGATGAATCATCGAAATTGGGCATGTCCAATGTCCCACCAAACTGTGATTTTATCGCAAGTCAATTAGCGAATAGTCACGTACAAGCACCTGATTCACAAGTTAAAGAGGCACTTTGTTACCTCATTTCGGTCTGGTTAGGAATAATTTGAAATCTAATTAAAAATTCCTTATTTAATGTTTTAAGACAAATTGCCTTACTATTTGATATCACATATGCACTTACTTTTTGGCTCTATGGTCTGTTGTATTGTACGTAGTGATAATAGGTATCTTAGCATTACATACAATACAATAGGTATCTATTAGCACTACGTGCAATTAAAAACAATATACTTATCCTTTATTGATAACAATAAAAATCCTTAAAAAGATTTGGAACCCTCGATTTATGTTTAAAACCTATGTTTGGAGAGACCCGCTCCTTCTGATGTACCTAAATAAAAACAATATATGTAGTTGTTTATTAACTAAATCTGAATAATATATAAAACAATAGGCCATTTTTATATTTTTCGGTAAAAATTGTTTATTTGTTCTCACTAGCTATAATGTAACAGTAATATAGGAAGGTAATATTGTGCTGTGCATATACCTAATACTAGCGAGGTTTTAAATTAAGATTCTTTTTCAGTCATAACTTTTAATAAGTGTAAGTTAGTTTGTGTAAAAAGTAATTTACATGGATTATCTTAGATTGTCAAATAGATTCATTTGTTAACGTTAATCAAGGAATTAAATCTTGGCTAAAGATCCATCTAACTTTGACAGCACGCAACATATTCTCGGTGTATCTTATGCACGAAACATGCACGAAGCCACCGCTACCAGAGAGCACGATCGCAAGTGCTTATGGAAAACTCCGGTAGATGGCACTATAGGTACCTAATTCATAAATTTGAAATCATCATGAATGGTAAGAATGATTTTTTTTTTTGAAATAATATTTTTTGGGGTTAATTTAAAAATAGTTAACAAAGTTTCCGTTCAGTTTAAGTTGACTCTAGGTATAGGTTCAGTCCGCCTTTTGTATAATTTTTCTGCTTTAAATGTGTGTTATAGACTCTACATATTTTGTATAACAGTCTCTGAGATGCAAAACGATTACTTACCTACTCACCAAACTGGACTGGGTCAGCATCCATCGTGGGAGACAATACAAATTCACCCCAGAGGCCAATACTCATTGGACGACTTGTTGTGCTCGAGATTGGTTATGATGAATTCTTTATAGACTCATTATCATATTCGATAAAATTTCAATTCGACTCAAAAATATTTTAGCAGTGTCGATTGCTCTTGTCCATCTACCAGCACCCTGCCCCATTAGCATTGACCATCGAAACACGATATGATAAAACGATATATCGATATGAACTGTCAAAATATATTGGATATGACCGCAACCTTGATATTTTATCGTAATTAATATATTGGGTATTGTTACAGAGAATACATAAAAAATAAAATTCGAAAACAAACTCAACATTTCAAGATAGCCGATAAATCCAGCGTACATAAAAAGGTATAGATACAGTCCAACATAGCATAGAACCTCCTCCTTTTCAAAATACGTACGAGTAGTCATCTCTTGAATGCATACAGACTACATTCAGACATTCTTAAGTCAGGAGGAAGAGCGTTCCAAGAGATAATCGACTGCACAAAGAAAGAAGAATGAAAGAGTGATCATAGTGATCAGAGTGATGAGAAGGACACTTCAGCATCAATCGACTAAAAGAAGAGCGAAGATTCCTATCATGAGAAGTGCATAATTACTGGAAATAGGATTTTAAATGTGAGTCTCCTTCTGCCCCACCTAGAATAACCACCAAAACGCAATATTAAAAAAAAACAAATTCACATGTTTATTTGCGTAAAAAGGTACTTACTTATTACTTAGATACAACTAAGGTATTTAAAAATATCAGGACAGCAATTTTACAGTTACACATTTCTAAGTACATTTGCTACAGTGTGCCTAAGAATGAAAAAAATCTTTTTCCAGATATTCAGATTTCGGAATCCCGCTAGCGTCCGTAAGCGTAAGCTGGGGACCTAAACAAAGAGACAATTATTATTCAAAAACGATCACGAAGCTCGATAAGAACAAGATGTATGGGATTGACATATTATGCCATCACTGAATTAGGCCGGCCACATATTGTAAGAAATTTCTGACAGAAAAGTTCCGATGCCCGCCGACCACCACACCGCACACCTATCAGAAACTTCCTTCCGGCGAGTCTGAGTTTAGTTCGCGGCTGGCCGGCAGCATAGTTGGAATAGTCTTGGGTTTACAAAGAGAGAAAAAGAAACAAAATGGACAATGGACAACGATCAGTTACTTTTATTAGTGTTATTGTTCTACTTGTAAAAAAAGAAAATAAAACGTCGATACTGGGTTCATCCACTTAATTGCAGAAGATTGCAAGACAGCCAATTTTATATGAAAACACGTGAAAATGAGAAACCACCCGGATAATTTTTTTAAATTCTATCGAATGTCGGTCAGATCGTTTGATGAGCTTCTTGAAAGAACACGCGAAAAAATCATAAAAAAGGGCACTAAGTTTAGATTAGCACTTTCATGTGAAGAAAAATTATTCATGTCCGCCATGGTCTTGCCGTATCAAAGTGCAGACGTGCGTCCGCGTCGGACTCGACTCGACATCTGATGAGAATCTCTGATAGGTGTGCGGGGTCTAGTACAAAATGTATAGAGCAGGGTTTCTTAAAGTGGGGTCCACGGACCCCTTAGGGGTCCGTAGCATGTGTATGAGTGGTCCGCAGTAGGTCAGTCTGTAAACATTGTGTAGTAAACTCGACGTAAACATGGCATGCGTCTTGCCTTGTCGAAGACAATCCCACAATTTAACGTTCTCATTGAGGCCAAACAGCTGCACCCTTCTCATTAGCTTAGTAGTAAGTGTAATGCAAGGATCAATAAAAGTATTTTTTATCAATATAAATAAGGTGTTCTTCATTTCCAAAAATATTGTTAAACAGGGTCCGTGGAATTGTTTAAATTGTGAAAGGGGTCCGTGACTGCAAAAAGTTTAAGAAACCCTGGTATAGAGAGTGCGCCCTTCAAATTTCTGATCAGAAAAATTTCTGCCATCCGATCGATGGCATCCGAGACTCATCAGAAGCGGACGTCAGACACGTCAGAATTCTGATAGTATGCGGGGTCTACGACAAAATGTATGCACCGAGTGCCTTTCGACGGACTTCCGGCAAGCGTCAGAATTTTTCTGTCAGAAAGGGGAATGCCCATTTTTCATAGTAACCGCGGCCCATAGTGCCCACCTTCAAATTAGTATGCAAATAATAGTATATAATCGTATTAATAAGTAGGATAAATACTGATTCATAAAAAAGTTGCACTTTTTAAATAAAACAAGAATTTCATACTTATGTAGGTATTTATTGATATTTCTCATCAATTCCAGTCAATCAAGCTTATCATATTCTATTAAAACTTCATCCAGGAACTGTGCCGGTGGATAGATATTATCCTGATGACGTGCCCACCCCAAATACCATATATCCGACATGGCGTGGGCACAACAACCTACCGTCCGACGACCAACAATGCGGTTGCAGCAATATTATTAGATTCCCGCTCGACCAGACTCATGTTCATTTATTAATATATATACGAATTAAATCTTACGACTTACATGCCTACTTGCAATTCTCACCGCTGCTGCTACCAATATGCTCCTACTGCGATCACGGCATACTTCTACCCTATAAGAGCCATTAAAAAGTATGTGCTCCCCATAATATGACCGCGCTTGTTTTATTTGGTAGGCCACAAGCTATTAACATTAAATCGCTGTAACTTAGTATTGGGAATTGTCTTACATTTTCATTCACGTGCAATCATTCAATGTAACCACTATTTTTTTTAATTATGTCTTATAATTTTTAACTAGTGATAATCAATCACTATATAATGTATATCGTATAATGTAGGTATATAAGGAAGGCCTTTAAAATCGTAATAATAGACACGAATACTATCCCTAAATTATCAATTAAGATTAAACGCATATTATGATATTTTTTGTTATGGCAAGTCCGTGTCTTTATTACCGTCTGTCACTGTTTGGTGAGTTTAGCGATAATTTCCGTGTTTTTTAAATATTTATACTAAGCTTTCTCCAACTTGAAGGCAATCACTAATAGTACAAATAATTATGAATAAATGTTATATGATTTTTAGACAGTACGGATATGTTGGGCGCTCTTGGGCCGAAATTGGGCATTCCCCTTTTTTCTAACAGAAAAATTCTGATGCTCGCCGGAAGGCACTCTGTTTAGACATTTTGTATTAGATCCTGCACACAATTCCAACCGATCATCCGTTTCTGATGCACATCGGATGGCACTTCAAACGGACGTAAGAATTTTTCTGTTATAAATGGCGAAAGGCGTGTTTGCCATATATTTTGTACTAGTCTCCGCACACTATGAGATATTCGCGTCAGTTCAGGCACGCAGCGCAGGCGCAAACTGTACACGTGATTTCCTATTGTTTCCGGAGGTATCTTCTTGATGAAAATGAGCGAAATTCAAGACTTAATTGCAGAGATGGAAAAATCTATCTTGTGGTATCTTGAGGATGAAAATAATCAGATTAAATCTGTAGAAAGGAAAAAATACTCGGCTAGACTCTCAATCTGGCAGGTTTTAAGTAAAATTGGCTGTCTGGCTGGCAGTAAATCTTGTCGTATTAACAAAGGGAGAACCGAATATCGAGGTTTTTATTTTTGTTTGTTTTTAATTAAACAAAACAATAGTGGTAAGAGCGTATCTCCATTCGTGTTGATTGATGTGCGTTTACATATGTATACAGATGAAACACGACTAGGCTTAAAAGTTACCGGATCAAAATGTCTGATAGTAATGCGTGGTGCGTCCGGCAAGCGTCCGATTTTTTTCTGTTAGAAACTTATAAAGTGCGACCGCACTTAAGTGGCAAATCGATCAGTCATCGAAATGTAACTTGGCAGACAAATTGATTCGCAACGGATCGATGAAGTAGCGAATTGTTTTTTCGTAACTTTCATATAGGTAGGTACTGCTCAAAACATCTCATTTTTCGTTAAAATGAGATGAAAATATGAATTTTACTGATTTATACTTTACCATTTTATCCCACTTCTCAGTTTTGAGTATTAAGATAACCAATATGGTGTTTTCTTACAGAAAGAATAATTCGACACGGAGTTTCGCTATGAAACGATTGTCTTGTCTAAGCCCCCTGCAGAATCCACTTAACATCAAATGGGACTTAAGATTGTTTTTCATTTTTGTAGCGGAAACGAATAATAACTAAATAGGCCCGTACATTGACCATTGACGCATAAATGTATGCCAAGGTCATCGAAAGACATACTTGCCTTAACACACGCTTTCTACGTGTCGAAGACTCGAGGCTTTTAATGAACTGTGATAAATAATGTCATGAGATCGTTGGCCGTCGCGTGGGTTGCGACAATGATGTTATATAACCTGACCCGACTACGGTCATCGCCGTTTGCGAAATTGAACCCAAATTAAATGAATTCCCTCGCAACCAGTGTAGCTTAGATGTCCAAGTGGTTTGTCCGCGTGCATATCTCGTATAATTAAAAATGTTGCCAAACGTCAAATTTGGCGCCTCGTATCGGGCAAAGGAAACCGTTAACCTGCAGCCAGAAAGTTTAATTAGCTAAGTATTGTCTGGTATCGAATTCACAACTGACACGTTTTGACAGCCAGTGTCGTCAACACAAGACTTTGTGGCATGTCTTTTATAAATCATTGATGAATGATGTACATTGACTGTGAAAATTTAAAGCAATCGTCATTAATGTGAGATATACAAGAAGCCCCCTGGTGATAAGTAACACAGGGGCGACCAAACACCATTAAAGCAACATATAAATTTGCTTAATAGCAAGACAATTCAATGTTCATGAATATAAAATGATTGCAGTTCGTTAGTCTCGCTCGCCAAACTCAAGAACGGCTAGACCAATTTGTATATTTTTTCTTTTGTTAAATAATATGGAAAATTAAAATTAAAATAAAGGCTATAAAATTATATAAAACTTTGGAAAACGGAAAACGACGATATTTAGATCTGTCATCTGTCAAAGTGATATGAAACTCACCCGATCAACTAGTAGTTAATAAAAACAATTCAATAAATAATTTATATATATATATATTTGCCCCATGTGTATTCCTTCTTTTCACTTTAACCCCTAATTTGGATCCCTTATAGTGTCAATAGATATTGACTATTATATTGAATCCCCTTCAGGACCCACGAAAGTCAGTTACTATTGGACTTCATAACTATTACCAGCGTAGATGTCGATCCCGTGGGAATTTCTGAAAAAAATAGCATAAAAGTTAATCTGGGTATTTTGGTATCTATATACAGAGTTACATCAAAATCCAATAGCTGGTGTGTGAAGGAAAAGCCCCCAGCACACAAATATAGTACAGTCGAGAACACGTCGAACTCTACACTTGCAATACAAAAACCATTATTTACAAGTGATATAAGGGCGGTGAAAGGTTAAACTATGAAATCTGATCCGTCTTTAGGTGTACTTACATACTATAGGATTGTTGGTCATTTACCTCCCTTCAAACCATACACACGCATCACCATAGGGACTCAGCAGGGGCTGAGCACGATTCTCTCCTTAGGCGAAGAGAAATTGCTCCATTACAGTACGCTGCTAAAAAGGCTGGTGTAGAGTTTTAAAGGAGCGTTCGATTGGAATTTCTGCCCCACCAATCACAGCTGTCGGATCGTCAATTCAATTCGGAAAGTCACGTCAAGTCTTACTTTGATGTGCAACAATAAAAAGTGACAGATAAAGGTGTTCCGTTATTCGATTGTTTTCTGACAGTTGTCAATAGGGGGGTTGACTTCTCCGTAGGAGAAGAGAGGTTTCAGAGGGAGATTTAGCCGGGTAATATACTGAATCTAATGGAAAAGCCGCTGGTGAAGCACGAAGCAGACTCCTACAGCATTCCCAAGTGGGCAGCCCTGTCAGCTTAGCTCCTTGGAATCGTTATAGACTTCCTCTCTTTAAATTCCGGGTTTTGTTTCGCATGTTCAATTTTTTCGCAGAGGTGTAATTACTATAAACTCCCTAAGTCGACTCTTATGATCTAAATCCGACGTGATCCGACACAGCAAGGATTTATATGTGGGTTGTCATTTGAAAATATTTGCGTTTTTCTCCATGCATGTTATATTTTCAATGAGCCTTTGAAATAGGAAAAAGCAAGTGTTCAATTAACAATAATTTAGTTAATTAACAATTAACGAAAAAATTCACCTCGGATAGAATTCTAACCTACATTTCAACCTGATCGACACTTAATTTTCCGCTTTGTTTCTATTGATAGGTATCTTTCCTAAGCCAAAGTAATCCTCACTCGCTGTTCACAACTATGTATCGACATTTTATTGATTAATTTAGCAATTTGAAAATGCAATACTTCACTGATATTTACAAATAAGTCAAATCATAGGCAACTTCTCTTCCATGTCCCATTAGCCAGTAATAATGTAACACAAAATAGTCACTCTTACGTTTGTGTAGAAAGTATTACAATATGTACAATCTTCTCTGTAGAGACCTTGACATAGTCCACCATAATTAGATCCTTTATGAAAAGTACTAGCTTCTGCCCGCGACTTCGTCTGCGTGGACTTCAGAATTGGGTCTAAAGCTTCGCTCGTTAACAATTTTTAACCTTCCCACGGGAACTATTTGAGAGATTATTAAGGAATATAAAGTACTCGTACATGTCCTTTTCCATAGCATAGGTGACATGCATACTTCAAAGCTGTCTGCCCGCGGCTTAGCTCGTAAATAATTTTCAATTTTCCCTCGGGAACTACTTAAGGAATCGGGATAAAAGGTAGCCTATGTTCTTTTCCATATCAAAGGCTACATGCATGCCAAATTTCATCCAAATCCGTTCAGCCGTTTTTGCGTGATTGAGTAACAAACTCCAAATCCAAACATCTAAACATCCAAACATCCACACTTTCACATTTATAATATTAGTAGGATACGGTTGTCGGAAAGCGTAGTTATGGAATCTCTGTAAGACCTAGTGACACTTTAATTGTTTTAAATTTCTTAACTAGCTGGACATATTATTTAGGTCGAAAGTTGTGCTCGGTAGTTATAGAAATACAAATTTAACAAAATTTTCTATGTACAATGTTATTGTAAGGATGTAATTTGTATTTTGTTATCGTGCCAAAGAATAAATAAATAAAGAAAAACCAAAAACTTTACATTTATTTGTTACGATTTTATCATTAAATCAATCCGATTTTTTAATAATGTAATTTATTATTACCATGATCTTAGAACATCATTTCAACGTATAAACTTCCATAATTATGTATTTAAACGAAATAAGATTAAATAAGTAGTATGAATCTTGACCCGGCATTACAATAATTGAATTAATTAATAGTAAGTAATAACTTTAGTAATGACTCAAGCTAGTCTTGACCCGTTTAATTAATTTCTATAACCAGTAGTACTAGATAGTAAGTTACCGATAACTTTGACTCATAATATCATTATTATGCAATAATTGAGTGTCGGAGACATTTTGGCGCTATGTTAGGCTGCTTGTACACGGCACAAGAAACTTGCGCAAGAAAAAGAGCAGGTACTTACGCAGGCGCAGGCACGGAAAAGTTTCACACTATTAACAGGAAACACACTAAGTAAAGAGAATTCAAAAATAGGTTTTTGGAAAATGTATTGTTGTCGCGCTGTGTGTCCGAAGAACTGAACTGAGCGCGATAGGGACAACTGCAGCTCGGACCGAAGATACCTCTGAAAAGAACACAATATAGACGATCCGTACTTAGTTACTCCCCTGTTTCCTCTTCTAAAACAAGCCCGTTTTAGTTACATTTTCCATTAAAAATTAAGGAAAAAACATTAGCTGTGTTTCTATGTTTTGCTTTGTCATTCATCACATTATAATATCGTCTGTTTGTTGGACGTTTAAATCCGGCAGAAAATCTGACCAAATGTTTTTAGGTTCTTGGAGGTAAATCTCTTTTAACTATCAACTTAAAAAGGAGAACATAGGAACACGCTAATAATGGTCTATATTTGAAAACAATAGAGCAACATTATCCAGGAAGGAAACAGGGGAACTACGATTGTATGGAAAAACGGTCTGTATGATTTAACAGTTAGGCCCGTATTACAAAACGATTCTCAGTAATGAATCTAGTTTTAAAACTAGTTTTAAGATGAGATTTAATTTTTGAATGTTTCTTGAAACGAGTTTCATTGATCGTTGTTCATCTGAGTAATTGCTTATTATAGAAGTGCGTTATACGCTCAAGTAAAGATTTGATCTTTGATTACGTAAGTATGGTCGAAACCACTCTTGAGAAAAGAAATTCATATTATGTTATCAAATAAAGTTGATATTTAGGCCACAATCTGATGCTGGGCGAGTGTCCGGCTGTAGGCTGGTGCTGGATGAGTGTGTCCATCAATGGGGCTGGTGCTGGGAAAGATTTCCAGCAGTGGGATGGTGCTGGACAAGATCGTCCAGCAGTGGGATGGTGGACAAGATTCCCAGCAGTGGACTTGTGCTGGGCAAAATTGTTGAGCTGTGGGCTGGTGCTCGCCATGATACCCAGCAGTAGGATGGTACTGGACAAGTTTGTCCAGCGGTGGGCTGGACAAACTTGTCCAGCAGTGGGCTGGTGCTGGGCATGATTCCCAACAGTGGGATTGTGCTGGACAAGATTGTCGAGCAGTGGACTGATGCTGGGCAAAATTGTTCAGCAGTGGGTTGGTACTGGACAAGATTGTCCAGCAGTGGGCTGGTGCTGGGCAAAATGGTTCAGCAGTGGGCTGGTCCTGGGCAAACTTGTCCAGCTGTGGGGTGGTGCTGGGCATGATTCCCAACACCAGGATGGTGCTTGGACAAGATTGTCCAGCAGTGGGCTGGTGCTGGGCATGATTCCCAACAGTAGGATTGTGCTGGACAAGATTGTCTAGCAGTGGGCTGGTGCTGGGCAAGATGGTTCAGCAGTGGGCTGGTGCTGGGCAAGATGGTTCAGCAGTGGGCTGGTGCTGGGCATGATTCCCAACAGTGGGATTGTGCTGGACAGGATTGTCCAGCAGTGGACTGATGCTCGGCAAGATTGTTCAGCAGTGGGATTGTGCTGGACAGGATTGTCCAGCAGTGGACTGATGCTCGGCAAGATTGTTCAGCAGTGGGTTGGTGCTGGACAAGATTGTCCAGCAGTGGGCTGGTGCTGGACAAGATTGTCCAGCAGTGGGCTGGTGCTGGGCAAGATTGTTCAGCAGTGGGCTAGTGCTGGGAAAAATTGATCAGCAGTGGGCTGTTGCTGGGCATTATTCCCAGCAGTGGGCTTGAGCTGGAAAAGATTGTCCAGCAGTGGACTAGTGCTGGGCAAGATTGTTCAGCAATGGGCTGGTGTTGGGCATTGGATTGTGCTGGACAAGATTGTCCAGCAGTGACCTGGTGCTGGGCAAATTCCCAGCAGTGGGCTGGCGCTAGTTGGCAAGATGGTGCAGCAGTATGTTGGTGCTGGGAAAGATTGTCCAGCAGTGGCCTGGTGCTAAGTAAAAGTGCTAGCTAGCAGCTATGTTAGCCGACGAATATGCCGAGGCCGCACAAACGACGTTATAAAATAAAATACCAAACGTAATCGAAATCTTGAATCTAGTTTCAGTTGATCGTTACCTAAAACGCTACTTATAATCAGATGAACACTCAAGTAGTGATCTCCACTCAAAACTAGCTTTGCGTGATTGGAGTTCAAACGCTGCTT
The DNA here is from genome assembly GCA_963935595.1 of Schoenobius gigantellus. Taxonomy (NCBI): domain Eukaryota; kingdom Metazoa; phylum Arthropoda; class Insecta; order Lepidoptera; family Crambidae; genus Schoenobius; species Schoenobius gigantellus. Next base: position 16,932,261 of record OZ012562.1, on the reverse strand, counting down.
GAGTTGCGTTCTGTAATACGGGCCTTAGAGTGCTATTGATTTAGCATTTTTTCAAGAGGTCTGCCGTCCTATCCCGATAAGTTGTTTCGACCTTATTCGTCACCCATTGCCTCAGCATTTGAGAAGCTTGGTGGGACAATTTAATGTTCGCCATAACCAAGAACATGAGCATGATGGGTTTAAGTGACTCGAGTTTCGTGTTTCGAAAACATGTGAAACAGGTAGCCTTGCACCAAGAGTTGCCATCTGTCCGGATTTAGCCAGATATGTCTGGCTTTTTTCAGTCATGTCCGGCCAAATATTTACATGTCAAGCCTGTCCGGCTTTTGGTAGGCTTTTTGGTCTACGATCCAACGCGGTAGACGCATAACAGCGATGCGTCTGCTAAGCAAAGGGGTAATCGACCGTTTGCATGTAGAAAGGATGGTCTTATGGAATTCGCATTTTATCTTTAAACAAATTACAAAAATACATATACGTCAATGGTAATAAGTAGTTCATATTATTATACCAGTGCACAGTGCACCGGAATTAATGTATGATGTTAACATTATTAACATACCATTGAGAACGATCGCTCCAAAACTGTACTAGAGAAAGGGGACTCGCGCGTGACGTCGTTTTGTTATCCACAGACCTAAGCGATGTGTTAGAGCTTTAACGTTTAAGAAAATTAGTCATTAAAAAAATTAAATTATCTACTTACACTGTAAAAAAATATATAAATGAACGTTTGAAGATCGCTTACGGCAGAAAGTGATAAAAGTTTAAAAACTTAAAGTGTTAACAGAAAATTATGTTTTAAAAAACAATAACTTTTAAATCATTTGTTTGTTGTTTGATTATTTTGTGCAAATGCTATTATTTTCATAAACGTAAATAAATAGAAATTATAAAGAAACGACTTAGATTATTGATGTCTCCGCGCGCTTCAATTATATACCGCCGGCGGCGTACATGAAAAATGCGGCAACTAATATTACGCCGAAGTCAGCGTACCCGAGCCGTAAAATGCCAGTTTCTGTAGTGACACTGTTTAAAAATTATACTGCAAGAAATAAGAAAGACACTAGGATCACATATCACTAGTAATTATCGTATAATTTCAAAATTTTATCATAAATAACACGAACTCTAAAAATCGCCACCAGCTCTAAAAACTGAAAAAGTTGCCACGAAGCCATAATGAACTAAAAATGAAACACCTAGTAAGCTTATACTTATTCTAGAATTTTTTAAATTGAGTTTTCATTGTTATATCCAATTCTTATATTCATATCCAATACAGAAATAAAAAACAAATTATTAACGATTTTCCTATGTTTATAGAATAAAATTGTTTGCATATCTAATGCAAAGTCATTATTTGATTTAAAAAGTAGAGATGGGATGTTAGATCTATGTCTACATAAATCTAGCCGCTATCTTGGTGTTATTTCCCTGACTTATTTCAAGGTTCTTAACACTGCATTTTAGCAGTGAGAGCGTTTCGTTTGTGTGATGATCGCCAGTGAAGTGTTGCCCGCGAAGCGAACGCACCGTTCGGACTGGACAACAAAACCGTTCTATTTTCAAAGTTCTGTCAAATCGCGCGCCAAATTTCAAAACAAAACGCTATCAGTTTTCTTATTTTTATTTGATATTAACAAAACTCGTCTGTGACTGTTTGTGCAATAAACCTCTTTGTTATTGTGAGTGATATAAAAGTAAAAGGAGGTTAAAACGTTTGCAAATTGGTAAGTGTTTGTCATACGATCTCGTTTTTTTTGTATTGAGAAATTTCATTAAGAAAATTGTCAGCCTAATTACAAATTATAAATGTAATTGCACTCCTAATTGTTGCTATTTTTCACATATACACATGTCATAATTACTGATTCGCAGTGTGTACACTTTCTTATCTTTTTAACTTTCACATTGATAACAATCCGACTTAAATTCAAAGGCTTTACCAATCACAATAATTTGCATATGATTTTTTTATGTTTGTTTCTTATAGTAGAAACTTTAGTACCTATTTTATTTTAATTAGTTGTCAGTCTATTGTATACTTACACTAATCAAAATAATAATTACCATAGCTTAAAGAACCTTTTCATATAATATATAAGGTACAAAATATAAGGTGTATATAAAAAATAAGAATGTGCCTGATACAACATTAAAAAATATAGGTATTTTATGGTAGCCGTAAATTCCTGAAAAGCGAGACAACTTTCTTGTTTTTGTAATTTAAGCACAATATTTAGCTATTAAAAAAGTTGAAAACTTTTGACTTTCAAATTTTAAATTACTAGATTTTGTCTTCGTTGGTTTTACTGTCCCGTGGGATTTTTTACATACTAGCATAATTATGTCCGAATTTCATTAAAATTCGTACATCAGATTTAACGTGAAATAGGAACAAATATTATATGTCCGCCCATTTTCAAAAGGTGCAAGGCGCATCTATCTAAGTGTAAATAAGTAAATCTTAAATTAGGACACGTATTCAAATTTCATCTCAAGAATGAGATCGATTTTGGATGATGTTTTTGACAGATGTTCCAACATCAAAACTGCATTTTAAGATCGAGCTCGACTTTTAGATGCATTCATTAATACGAGCCTTCGTACTCAGGAGTATTCCACTCACGCGATGAGCGTTCCACTAACGCTTGTCGATTAGCTTTTTATACTCTTTATTATATTCTAAAACCAAAAAAAAACAATTATAAATCACACCAATAATTACCATTGATTACTTGATAAGTTATATATTTTACTCAATTTTGAGATGCATTTATTAAGGCGCATAGTGGTCCCAATGACCTTGCGTCGATCGTCCCGCACTAATTGCATAGGAGTGAGTGAGTGAGAGTGAGGGGAATATTTAAGCAAACCTTTACGCGTAAGATGAATTATTTCAATAAAAAATTAATTAAGGCGAATAAGAAAAATCTAAAAAGACCATCCCCTAGAATATTGTTCACTTTATTTATTGAAATCGAAAGTATATGATTTAACCTAATATTTACGACGCGATTAGGTTTAAAGTTTTAAAATCGAGGCATGTTTGGGTCACATTTTAACCAAGTTTTAATTAATTTATCAAAAAATTAAAAAGACCATCCTCTAAAGAATACGTTGAATAATAACATATCTTTTTTAAAGATTTTTTTATTCAATATTTATGAAGAATACCGGTTTTTTCTGCAGTGATTTTTATGTTTGACCTTACTATGCGCCTTAATACGAGCCTTCGTACTCAGGAGTATGCCTCGTACCCAACGTAAAGCGTTACACTCACGCCTGTCGATTGGCTTCTTATATTAAAGATTCTCAAGCAAAAAAAAAAAACAATAATATTAATTACAATTGATACTAAGTTATACTTATAACTGCTTTTACATAGAAATTAAAATAATCTTTATTAAAATATGACTTGATAAAAAGTTGTTTTGATTCATCCATTTTTAACCTTCATTTAATATTGAGTCCATTAAAGATTTTGTCAGCAAACTTATTAAAGTTTTTAATATAGGTAAGGTTATGTATACCAACCTACAGCCAATTGCTAGGCAACTATCAAGCTAATACACACTTATTATTAGTAACTGCACTATTTCCAAAGTTATGCTATCGCAAAATCCCAAAACAATAAATGATGAGTTTGGTGTCTTCACTCAACTTGTTATTTCGAAAAGTAATTATATCTTTCGCGAAGTGAGTCAGTAATAGTAGTTTTAATACATCGATGATGAAATGTGCCATTTATTTGTATGAACGATTGCTCAATTTTGTTGCTTTATTATTTGCCACCATGAAGTTATCTCATTTATTCATTACGGAAATGTCATCAAATGTCAATATGAGTGTCAAGAGAGAAACATGCACTGAGGACTAGTTACACACTACTCAGTATAACCACAGTATTGGTATGAAACAGACATGGCACATTAATTTCTAATTCATCTGTTTCTTAATTCATTTGTTCTCATCTGTTTCTCAGTTAAAAAATTCGATTACATTAAAATTTGTAATATTGCTTAGTAATATGATTTGAATTTAGAATATACGTACGTGGCTAATTTTCAATTGCCCATTCTAGTCCAAACACAGAAGTGTCAACATGCAACGATGCTAAGTTTCCTAATTGTCTGTCTGTGACCTAGATAGAGTCAATACTACCCAACGGTCAATATCGGCCTGTGTATTTATTTTTCAAGTGTCTATTTTGATTAGTTCATAACGTTCAGAGGACTTGGACAATTTTTTTATCTTTAATTTCTTTTTTTGTTTAAATATATAATTGTAGTTATTTAGTGAGTTAAATGTGTCTTTAATACTGTGTTATTGTTCATTAAGTTTATTTTATAGTTCGCTTGAAAGTGCATAATTATGTTCTTTGTTTCCCTAAACATTATGAACAAATAAAACTTCACCCCATTATAATGTTCATAACTCTACGAAGATTTTTTGTCAAGAGCCTAATTTACAGCATTTCGATATTATGCCTAATCTGGCCTAATCTAATTGATAAAAAATACTCTGAAATGCGAAAAATTTAATGCACAGTACATTAGAGTAATACTTGTTTAGCAAAAGAAAACATGTTTAATTAATTGTAATTAACTATAAACAATTTTTAAAATATGCTTGTTTATACAAAGAATAAAATTTATTTCTCGAATAGAATTAAGTATTTTAACATTTACCAAGTCGTGGAGACGCTTCATTGAAATTGGGTTTCCCAAAAATTATCCTGTATACAGCTTTATTCATAAAATCATTGATGTCGTCTGGTTATAATTAGTAAGTTAAGTACCTTGTCCAGGAAAAATGTACCTAGGCTTGAATCCATTTGATGCAAATACGTGTGACATTGTTGTTAATTGTTAGGTCGTAGACCTGCGAAGAGAATACGAAATATCTTAGTCTGTGACTCTCTGTGGAAGTATTAGAGACTTACTTTTCAATCGACTTCAAAAAGGACGAGGTTCTAAATTCGATGCATGTTTTTTGTGTGTATATCACGCAATTACTCCGCCAATTGTGAACCGATTTTCAAAATTCTTTTTGTATTCGAAAGAGCATACTCTTGTGGTGGTCCAATTTGATTTGTTACCAAATTGTTACCAAAGTCAGGTTCTGACGATGGAATCTTAGGAAAATTCGAGGGCAAGCGTTCAATTTTATATGTACGTCCAACGTGTTTAATGGTTTTTCCAAGGCCAATAGTGGTTCAGTGAACTTAATGCGCTATTCCACTAGAATCTACCATCTCGATCCACTGGTGGATCCGAGTGGACTCACTAAGATAATGAATTTTTATTATAAAAATCGACTTCAAAAACGATGATCTCCTAGAAAGTCTTAAAATTTGACACTGACTTCAAAATAGATATATAATTTGTATATGAATAGAGACACCATTATAACGTTTTTGAAGTCGGTTTTTACTTTTTGTAAAAAAAATAACATTTTTTTGTCGAATCCGTAAAGCTTAAGCATTTTATTTTTAATGTAATATAAAATACACATTTTATCCAAAATGTATAATTAATGAATCATTGGCATATTCTACAAAAAAGTATGGGAATGCCTTTACAGGCATTTATTGACGTCAAACACGATTGAAAAAAATACATTACCTGGAAAAGCCTTCTGCTGATGTACCTACTTATTGTAACACGCATTCTTATAACGGTTATAATTCTGTTAAATATCAATGTTTAATTTTTGTTAGTCTAAACAAATGTAATAGGTTAATTTCTCTTCGTCTAGGGAGACCCGGCCCAGCAGTGTGACGTTTATGGGTTAATGTTTTTTTTATTATTGCAATTAAGCTGGCAAACAAGCAAACTGCCCACCTGATGGTAAGTGGTAACAGTCACCTATAAATACATGTGGTTCGCAGCAAAACAGCAACCCCCATAAGAACCACATTGTACGTTGCCAACTTGTGACATCAGATGTAAAGTCACGGTACCCAGTAATTTCACTGCCATATCTTACCCTTCAAACCGGAACACAGCAATGCAAGCACTGCTGCTTTGCGGCAGAAATATTTAAGACGGAGGTACCCAAGCAGACGACCCTGGTACAGTCTCCCTCCGGATGTGACAACATAAATCTATTAAAATTTATTATTTGATTCTCAACGACTTAAAATCTGGGTGGCAGTGGTTCGATCGTTGTGTAAAGCGTCTTTTTTTTGTCATTTTGTTTTAATTGCTTTTTTGTTAATTAGTTTATTTAATTTATAATTTTCTTTTCAGAAGAAAAAGATTCAATTTAAGATAAAAAACGCGATTTTAATACCCTAAATCGAATAATTTTTCGAAAATTTTCAGTTCCTTGCCTTCAATCCAAAAAAGTTTCAATTGCATCGTGCTTTCATAACACCACACAATGATTTTTATTATTTTTTATTGATATTCAAATCATTATACTACCGTGACCTGACACGTCCCTTAAATTATCCGGGGTGATAAAAAAGTAATCCGTATACAGTAGTGTGCAACAAAAACCCTGTTAACACTTTTAGGGGCATGTCCAGAATCGATATTCGATCATTTCTATGTTTGTCATTTTAAAATTTTTGAATAAAAAAAAATGTTGAGAAACATTTTTCAACTATATCAATTTTAAAAACAATCTAATAGTGGACATGTTTTGATAAATATTTTCTTTTTTAATTGTAACTTCTTTTTTTGGTTTGTATACAGGATTAATTGTAAAACACCTGCAACCTTGCAGGATTAGATAGCTAACATCATTAACTACATCATTTGTTTTACGAGTTTTAAGATAATACAATAAATTGAACAAAAATCAATTTTCAAGTGTTTATTGCACTATCGTCACATCGATAAGTCTATATTTCATTTATAAACGACGACGGAAGACGACGTTACGGTCGCGCGCTGTGCGCGTAGAGTTACAAACATTCTAGAGAGGTATATTAAATTAATATTTATTTTTGTATGAAAGTAAACTAAAACAAATTTACAAAAGTCGTAGAACAAACGATGTTGTTTATGATGTTAGCTATCTAATCCTGCGAGGTTGCAGGTGTTTTACAGTTAAGCCTGTATAAGTGAACATACACCTTTAAGGGTTCACAGGGTTTTTGTTACACACTGTATAGATGACTAAGAATTCACTCGCAACACGAAATAGAACGACAAGAAAAAATTTTTTTGATCATGTTTTATTCGAAATATACCCTAAATATTGTAAATACAATACATAATAAAGAATAAACAAATGAGCATGTAAAGAGGAAAATGTCAGAAAAATCGTCTCTATTCACCTTTACTCTATTCCTCTATTCACATGTTACATCTATTTACATCTGATAACGTTACATCCATCGTTACAGAGTTAATTTTATTGCCAAACTGCACGCAGCCTGCAGAGACACCCAGCCGAACCGGCGACGCGCAACTGCCGAAAATTATGTAAATCGTTGCGAGTGACTTGTGATTCGCAACTCTTGCAGCCGACCGCTGATAACTTCGTTAGTGTTGCCAAATGATTTAATTCATTTGATTTCGTCTTCGTGGGCTATTGGTTGTAACCATCCTGTATTTATCTAAGTCCATCCAGTTAGGTAAGTCCAACTTCGAGAAAGAGATCTCTCGTCGAATCCAGCTCGGATGGGCAGCTTTCGGGAAGTTACGAAAAATCTTCGCGTCCAAATTGCCTCAGTGTCTCAAGACCAAAGTCTTTGACCAGTGTGTGTTGCCAGTGATGACCTACGGAAGCGAAACGTGGCCATTCACTATGGGTCTCGTCCGAAGGCTCAAGGTCACTCAGCGGACAATGGAGAGAGCAATGCTTGGGGTCTCCCTGCGCGATCGGATCCGAAATGAGGAGATCCGCAGGAGAACTAAAGTTACCGACATCGCTCGAAGGATTGCTCAGCTGAAGTGGCAGTGGGCGGAACACATAGCTAGAAGAACCGATGGCCGTTGGGGCCGAACGGTTCTTGAGTGGCGACCACGATCCGGGCGATGCTCAGTGGGTAGGCCCCCGACCAGGTGGACCGACGATTTGGCGAAGGTCGCGGGAAGCCGCTAGATGCGGGCAGCACAGGACCGATCGTTGTGGAGATCTGTGGGGGAGGCCTATGCCCAGCAGTGGGCGTCGTGCGGCTGAGATGATGATGATGATGTATTTATCTAGAGGTTCTATTACCCATGGTAGCAGATTTTTTTCTGATATGTTTGGTTAGTGTTAGGAGTCCTAACTTAGGTTAGTGTTAGGAGTAGTGTTAGGGCTCAGGAGTCCTAACTTAGGACTCCTGAGCCCTAACACTACTAACCACTCCTGAACCGTCTTAACTTTTTTAATACAACTTAATTGGCATACAAACTTACTACCCACCTGATAGTAAGTGGTAACAGTCACCTACAGCCTACAGTACATGTCGCTCTTGTGAGATTCGCAGCAAATATACAACCCCCACAAGAACCAGAGTGTGCGTTGCCAACTTGTGACATCAGATGTAAAGTCACGGTGCCCAGTAGTTTCACTGCCATATCTTACCCTTCAAACCGGAACACAGCAATGCAAGCGCTGCTGCCTTGCAGCAGAAATAGGTAAGACGGAGGTACCCAAGCAAGCGATCCTGGTACAGTCTCCCTCCAAGACTAAGTTAATCACCATAATAGACTAGGTAAAATAGACGGGTTACCTACTCAATGTCAACAAGCAAAATGTCAACAGTAAAAATGTAAAAAATTTTAATCAACAGTTTAATATTGCACATACAAAATACCTAAAAGACGACACGGTTAGCGCAGAGGTCGAGTGATCGCCTACTGCGCAACGGGTTGCGGGTTCGATTCCCGTACGGGACAAATATTTTGTATGGCCTACAGAAATTTGTTCTGGTCTGGGCGTATGTGCATGTGATATTCTGTTTGTAACTGCACCCACGACACAGGAGAAAATCCTAGAGTGAGGCGACGTTTTTTTTTAATAAAAGAATATACCTTTGGTATACAACATAAAAGATTCAAAATAACAACAACTTAAATTATCAACGAATCACATAAATAAAGGTTCATATGTTCAACAACCAACAATTTTTGAATATATGAACATCCAAACGTCCAACAATCAATAAATACATTATTATTATTATTATTTTCAATGAAACTACCTATGGTTTTTTTTTTGGGTGGATCCTGCAACTTAATTTTGAAGTTGATATCTTTAACCGATTGAGCTGAAATTTTGTAGGTATATACACGTTTAGCTGAGATGACGTCAGCTGTCTAAATCCAATTGTTGACATTGAGTAGGTAACCCAAAATAGACGGCTCCTTAATTGTCGAGGAGTTCAGGTAAACGTCGATTCCATCTTCAGTCTTAACGTCACTTACCATCAGGTGAGATGAAGGCCAAGAGCTTCCACGTTATTAAAAAAAACTTGGTGCCATAACTGCTTATTTTGGGTTAGGTTTAGGTGTCCCAGAATCCGATAGCAAATGTAGAGCGGAACTTTCTTAAATAAAATTCATTAGGATAGTTATTAAAGAATAGTTATTTGTTATACATGAGTGCAAAGTTGCTTTTTAACCGCATGCTCAACTTTGATGACCGAGCAAGCGAAGGATTATAAAATTGTGATTGTGTGATTCAAAAATTAGAATCCTGAGCGTTAGCGAGGGAATCAAAAGAGCACAAGGTGAAAAATCTTTGCACTCGAGTGCAACACGTAACTTTTCATCCCCCCTCAGCGAGGAAATTACTAAATGCAAAATAAAACATTTACAATCACAAGATACTATTATTTCAGTTTAGGTACATATTTACTACAGCATTATGATAGGTAAGTATTACAGAAAAATATTTATATTATGTATAACAAATAATACGTTTCTTTTTACTTGTTTTCAAATTTCTTATTTATAACAATTCGACGTCAAAACAAAATGGCACGCGCAAAGCAATTTAAAAACAAAACTACACCAAGGAGGTTCAGAGTTTGAGGTTTTTAATAAATTTCAAAAGTTGTATGATAAATTCGGTACCATGGAGATGGAAGTAAATAGGTTTAATGATGTTTTGAAATCACATACCTAGTGCACGCGATGTTCTTAATGCAAATTTACTTTAACCTCAAGCGGATAAAAACGGCTTTGGAGGTCAGATATGAAATAGCAATAATACTCTTTCTGAGATGGGGGGATGAAAAAATCTTTAAACCTCTATTGGTTATCTATAAAATAGTTATCTGATGTGGTTATTTATGTATATTTCTAGCTGTGTACGCAAACTACGTTTTGCCAGTAAAATAACTAATATCGCTATTAAAAAATGGGGGTTAGTGGTGGAAAGGTGAAAATTTAGGTTTATAAGTATTTTTTGATGCCAAAAAAATGTTGCCCAAAAAAATCTGAAGAGGGCTGGCCACCCTTATCACCTAGGAGCATAAAAAATAGTCTACGACCTATTCTCAGACCTACCAAATATGCACAAAATGTTTCATAAATATCGGTCAACCGTTTTAGAGGAGTTCGTTAATAACAAATTCTGACACGAGATTTTTATATACTTATTAGAAGATTTAAACAAATAAATTTGTTTAAATTACAGTAAATTTAGCCTACATTTGCCATCAGATTCTGGCACATACACCTATAGTAAACGTATTGTTTACTAATATAAATCAATCGGCTGTCAAAATCTGACCACGCACAAACTTTGCATATTCACACTTTTCCTCTTCCCGGGTGAATGGTCTACTCAAAGTGAACTCTAAAAGTTGGCCATTGTCATTTCATTTCCCTTTTCCTGTCTGTCAAACACTGTTCATTTCGAGTATTTTCTCTTTAATGCATAGGTGTAGAGTCAACTTTTTTTTTTCATTTTACTTGTATTTGCATATATCTTAATTATGGTTGAGATGTATGTACATACAAGGTTTAAATAATACATAGCTTATCTTGACTTGTTGCATTTTAAAATTAATTTATTGATTAAATAGAGTTTTGTAATTTGTTGACGTCAATAAGTGCCTGTAAAGGTCTATGTTGAATAAAGATTTTTGAGTTTGAGATACAGATACCCGCACAGATGACTCTTGTACAGTCTCCCTGTTCTACGAGTGCTTTGATTTTCCCATAACAATAATCCCGGGGCGATAATGCCGCAATTTCTTTCGACGTCTCAAAGGAAACTCTACCTCGATAAAAATTGCAAATGTAGCAACAGTTAACCCATCCAAGCTGTTGCGACAAACAAATTAAATCAAAACAACGACCAGGAAAAGGTAAATAAAATCAATGTAGCGATTGTTTCACCGCAAATTAAAAACGCTTATGACATTACTCGCCATTGTCCATTGTCTGCACTTGTTGTCGGTCGACATTGCAAAAACACCAAGGATGCAAAGACGTTGCAGATTGACGCTATCTATTATACCAGATTCCATACCAGACTCTGGCGACTGGTATATACTACGTGTTTGGTACATATCCTATCAAGCCGAAACATGCCCATGTTTACATAGTAATATAAAAGTTATGGCGTCATTGAAAATTTGACATTTTAAAGTTAATTTTGAAACCCCCCATACAAATAGACAAATAGTTGGATCTGTGAAAAAAATGTAGGTGGGAGTTAGAAAATTCATTTTACAATTTCGAATTTTCATTGGCGCCATATATAATATATATAATTTTTATATGACTACTAGCTGTGCTCGCGAACCACGCAATAATTATTATTGAGGTCAATAAGCGAGTTAAAAACTATCCAATCTTTTAAGTTGGACCAAATTACATACAGTAAACCAAATTTCATCAAAATCGATTAAGTAGTTTCGGAGTTTATCCCGGACAAACACTGTGACACGAGATTTTTATGTATATAGATGTCAACGGGTAGGTTTCGGCTTGACATGTACCAAACATAATTGTATAAAGCAGAGATGGTTAAAAGGTAAGTCGACTGTCAAATTGAAATCTGTCGTTACGTGATAAATTTCGAGTCACACAGAGGCCTAGTTGCCAGCGTCGACATATTCACGGTAGCCCTACTTTAACTGGGGCCTTACCATAATGATTTGTGTTGTATAATTGTGTGATTGATTATGAAGTCCGAGATCGGTACAATTACGAACGTAAAAAGTTACTTCATAATGTATATTCAAAGAAATAGGTATGTACACAACCGAGGAACCGCTTTATGGAAGGGCGCTCTTTCACGAAGCATATATTTAAATCTCTGATTTAAAATCGTGCGCGTTATACACATATTTGTTGCAGGTGAATTAAATTGTCATTCTTCTGTCAATTATTCTAGGTATATGTATTTGTAGTAACAAGACCTCGTCCTCTCGTGGTTAAAATTCAAGCCAAGCCAACAGAGCACCATAAGAGCAAAAATGTAATTATTGGTAACACGAGCAGAAATAGCTGCGGCTCTGAAACAAAAGTATCTAAGATGGCATTACTGTTGCATGTTTGCATGCAACTAACGCACATTGGCACGCGAAAGCAACCTTGATGCCTGATGACACCGACGGAGAGTTTTTGTTACTTATTGTAAGATGCATCTTTGCCACTGGACTCAAAATGTGTTTATATCGACTTTTTTAACAAAGTATGTAGGTGAAGTCATTAATTTATTTTTCGTGCCTTTATATGGAGTTTATTAAAGGTAGTTTAATATTATGGTGTTTAAATATGTATAAATGAATAAGGGCATTTACGCTGCAATAAGCAACCTGACGAGGAAGCTGAAGGCACCATCATTCAGTTATAAAAGCACGCAGCCAAATAACGACATATTGAGTTCCTACTCATAAGGTTCACAGTGCTTAATAGAATACTGCAGCCAAAGATGTTAGTCGGCCCAAATATTGTTGCTGACGCGCCAAATAGGATCAATCACAATAAATCGCTCCAAAGAGGAAACCGTACTTCTTTAAAAATATTACACAAAAAAAAAATATTTCTTTTACGCACTTGCTTGGCCTTCATTTTACCTGACGATAGTAACAATAACGCTAAAGATGGGAGTTTCATGGTCAATTTCACCAACCTCTTCTTAGCTTAGGGTATTCTTAGGTGGCACGCTGTCACGTTATTTTCATTCAAGACAAAAAGTGACAGCATACGTCTACGGAGTTTCCTAAGCTAAGATAAGGTTGGTGCAATCGGCAATCAGTGTTTTGTTCAGTCTTCTATAATGTGTTTGTAGTAACAAAACCACGTCCCCATGTTCGTGGCAGAAATTCTAGCCAAGTAACATCACCCCAAGAGGTACTTACTCCAAAAGGTGTTTGACCACGGTCTTCTGTGAGGAACTTCCTCGATCGGGTCGGTTGTTAGAGCCCATTGATTTACTACCAAAGGTTTGGTAGTAAATCAATGTTAGAGCCCTAAACTCTGTACCGTTTGTTTATGGGACCGGGACCGGACCAGACTACCGCCGTCACCATAAAAGTGTAGAGCAGAAGTCGAAACAATAGGTATTCAATTCGATTCTAACGCCAGCGGATGTAACACGCCGCTTAGGATTCCGATCGCGAATAATCTATCTGTGTGTGTGGAAACCCATTATAGTGTTCATGTTGATCACGTACTCGCTGCGCATAAAAGATGCGCAAGAGTCTGCCTGACATTTGGACGCGTTGCGCGTTTTCGACGATAAGCCTCTTTCTTTCAATAGTTGAGATTCGTAGAGCCCCCGCAGACGGACTGTTAGCGGCATAAAGCGAGACACCATCGGCCTTATTAATAAAAATGTTACTCCTTGGATCATCCTCAGATTAGTTACTCCATGTTTTGTCTTATTTTGACATATGGCAGCCGACATGTGCGGAAACAAGACAAACACGGAGTAACTAATCCGAGGACATGGACTTAATAATTTTGATTATTAAATCCATGTCCGAGGATGATGCAAGGAGTAACATTTTTATTAATAAGGCTGCATAAGTATAGTGTAAGCGTGAGTTTTAAGCTGGCAACTGACGAGATACTGCAAGTATTTCAGCGTTTCTATGTTGCGATAATAAATCGCTTAAACATGATAGTCATAATGTTTATTTCTATCTATCTATCTATCTGGAGTTCGAGGGGATACTGGGGGCGACGGAGGGGCGTCCCCCAGCGGGCCACTGCGACCTGTACAGATCTATTGTGGCCGACCCCTCTATTTTAAAGGTCTCCAAATAGGCCCGCGGCGTTGAAAAAGCCAATAACCTTCTTTGGAGACAGAGCCTTCGCATCATGTGGTGGCAGACTAGGTCCACCCAGAGCTCGGCTCCTTGTGTGGATGAGAGCATGACATTCACAAAGAATGTGAAATGGTGTCTCTTCATCCTCACCACAAAATCTGCACGTGGGAACATTAGTCAGGCCCATTCTATGCAGATGTTTGTTGAGTTTGCAGTGACCAGTTAGGGCTCTAGTGAGCGCCCTTAATTGGCTCCTGCTTAGTTGGAGGTTTTGTATTGCAACTCCGGGTGAAAATTCCCTAATGAGCAATTTCGAGTGCAGTAGTCCAGGGGAATGGGCCCACTGGAGTCGGGCTTGTGTTTGTACCCAATCTCTGAGGACTCTCTTTTTAATCCCCCTCGAAATGCCACAAGCTGGTTCTGGTCCTATGAGAGCGCTCTCGGAACCAGCCCTCGCCAGTTCGTCGGCAATTTCATTGCCTCGGATATTGGAGTGGCCTGGAACCCAGCCAATCATTACCGAGTTCCTGGTCCCCAATTCATTCAAGGCTTTCTTGCACTCTAAGGTGATTTTGGACTTGAATTCTACAGCATCAAGCGCTTTTAGAGCAGCTTGGCTGATAGGATGAGGATGTTCTTACCCTCATTCGACATGTTTGCGTGAACGCAGTCGATAATGGCATACATTTCTGCCTGGAATACGGTGGCATATGCGCCCAGGCACGTGGTTCTCCTGGATTTCGCACTACCTCCGAAGACACCTGCACCTGACTGGCCCTCTTTCCTAGAGCCATCAGTGTACCATGTCTGGTTAGCTTTCCTAAAGGGCTCAGGGACTTGCTTGTCCCATTCATCCCTATTAGGAATCATGACCTTGTAGTTCTTCTTGAACTCCAAAGTTTCAATCATGGCATCGGCTGGCATTGCCATGACAGGATTAACCATTAGGCTGCCCTGTAGCTTCCTCATGGTTTGGGATTTTCCATCTCGATCTGCCCCCCTCCACAGCTCGGAGCATTGCCATCCTAGCCTCCCCCTGTATGAACAGGTGGAGTGGTGGGAGGTTCAGGATAGCCTCCATTGCAAGGATGGGAGAAGATGAGATAGCCCCCGTAATCATCAAGCAGGCACATCTTTGCAGGCTTTCCAGGGCCTTTATGGTGGTCCCTACTGCAGTCTGCTTAAACCAAGCTATACACCCGTAGCTAACCATAGGTCTTACCACAGCGGTGTAAAGCCAGAGAAGGTGACTGGGTTTCAGTCCCCACCTGGAGCTGGTTAGCCTACGGCAGATACCTAGCGCTGCTTTGGCCTTCTTGATAATGTTGCCTATATGTATACCCCAGTTAAGTCTTTGATCCAGGTGGATCCCAAGGTATTTGGCATTCTGAGAGAATTCAATAGTTCTTCCAAACAGTTTAGGAGGCTTGAGGCCGTCTAAATTCCTCCTCCTAGTGAAAGGAACTATTATGGTTTTGCTGGCGTTCACAGACAGCCCCACCTGGCAGCACCATTGTTCGATCTTATTAAGAGCGAGTTGCATGAGACCTGATATAGTTGAAGGACATTTTCCAACTATGTGGACCACCAGGTCATCTGCGTATCCTTGAGTGGGAAGGTACGCATTGTTCAACTCCTGGATAAGGCAGTCAACGACCAGACACCACAACAGTGGAGAGAGCACCCCACCCTGGGGACACCCTCTAGTCACCCTGGCGGTTAATGTGCAGTCCAACAGCGTGGTTTTCACTGTTCGCGTTGTGAGCATTGCCTCTATCCAAGAGATTATTAATTGATCGATGCCGCGGTTTTGCAGACATCGTACAATAACTCTTGTTGGGGTGTTATCGAAGGCACCCTCAACATCCAGAAAGGCACACAAGGCTATTTCTTTATCTTCGAGCGCTTGTTCAAGTCTATCGGTCAGATCGATTAAGGCAGTTTCCGTTGACTTTCCTTTCTGGTAGGCATGTTGCCTTAAATGTAGGGGGTCGCCTGCCAGATGCGTTTCCCTTACATATAGGTTGATTACCTTTTCCATGGTTTTCAAGAGAAAAGAGGATAGGCTGATCGGTCTGTAGGACTTCGGTTGGGCCCTATCTTTATCCCCTCCTTTGGGAATAAATATAACCCTGACCTTAGTCCATAGACTTGGGAGGTACCCCCATGCTAAACTAGCTCTGAGGATCCTCACTAGGACTGGGAGGAGGATATTCTTACCCTGTTGTAGTAGGGCCGGGAAAATGCCATCCTCACCTGCAGTCTTATATGGCTTGAAGCTGTTAATAGCCCAAGCCACCCGTTGAGGGCCGATAATCAAGGAGGCTTTTCTCCAATCATCCACTTTCGGCCTAGGCCTGGAGAATGACCGCAGCTCCTCGGATGATTCAACTACCCTCGAGTCCGGGAAGTGCACTTGGGCTAGGAGTTCTAAGGTCTCCTTTGCGTCGCACGTGAAAGTCCCATTTGGCTTCCTAAGCAAGCCAATATGGGAAGGAGGCGCCTTGGATATCAATTTGTGAATCCTTGCGGCATGGGCTGTGCTGTTGATCATGTCACAGAACCTACCCCAAGATCTCCTTTTCGCCCTCCTTAACTCTTTATTGAACCCCGTTAGGGTCCGAGAATAGGCTTCCCAATTCCCATCCCTTTTTGCTTTATTGAAGCGAGAGCGGGCTTTTTGCCTAAGGGATTGCAATTTGCTGTTCCACCAGGGCACTTTACGATTACTTTCCCTGGTGGTGTAGGGGCAGTTATTCTCATAGGCTGTTAAGATGCCTGTGGATACTGCCCCTGCCGCATATTCTAGTTGTTCTACAGTTTTCACGGCTGGTATCGTCCCCAGGCTCTGTTTCAGGCTCTCCCGATAGCCCTCCCAGTTTGTATGCCTAGGATTACGATAGGATTCGATTTGTTTGTCAAGCTTAGCTGCTATGTCGAATCTAATGTACCTGTGGTCGGATAGTGAAGCCTCCTCTGAGACGTGCCATCCCTGAATGCGGTTCACTAAGCGCGACGTACAGAGGGTAATGTCTAGGACTTCACTTCGGGCTGCCGTGATGAATGTGGGACTGTGTCCCTCATTAAGCACCGTCAAATTCCTAGAAAGCATGAAATCATGCAAAAACTCACCTCTTGGGTTCGTATTGCTACTACCCCATGATGTGTGATGCGAGTTGCAGTCGCAGCCAAGGAGCAGGTCCACATTTTGCTCCTCGCAGTAATCCACCAGGCCGGCCAGTTGCAACGACGGGTCCGTCTCCTCTCCGGGCATGTAGGCAGAGCAGGCCACTAATTTCCTGTCCTGCGACCCAGGGAGTACAACATAGGCAGCAACCAAGTCATCTGTACACAGATAGGGTATAGGTAAAAATTTTATATTATTATTAAACGCTATACATACTCTAGGCCTCACCCCACCGGCATTGTAGAGAAGATTGCCTAGAGGGTTCAGCCCAAGAACCGCGCTTCCACTTATCCACGGCTCTTGTATGAATGCTATACAATACCTTTCATCGCTCCACTTCTTAGCCAAGGCAGCTGTTGCCGCCTTCGAGTGGTGGAGGTTGATTTGTATAGCCTTCTGCATTATAGGATGGGGAAAGGGAAAGGTTATAAGGTTAATGGGGAGTGGAGTTTTGGTTGTGTAGGAAGGGGTACTGATAGGCGGGAGTTGGGTTTAGGTTAGGTCTACTTGGGCGGGAGGAAACGGAAGGAGTTGAGGGGATTACTGGCGGCTTTTTTAGAGGAGTGCTCGCGGGCCAAGGACGGCAGTTGAACTGGCCGTCCTCGGCAGCGTGCTCCACCTCTATTGCCACCTCTCCCATTAGGGTTTGTCGACCTTGGGGCACCACCACGTCCACCCCTTGATCGCCCATTGGGAGACCCACCACGTCCTGGTAAGCAGGTTTGGGCTACGGGTGCCCACTTTCCTTTGCCCTTGGACGTGGAAGGTAGCGGGCCAGCCGTCCCGCTAGTTGTAGAGGGGGCCGTGGTAGGAGGGCTCCGAGACCCTCCCGCCGATTGGGGTTGAGGTTTGGCGGTGGTTCTGGGCCCGGTTGACGGCCTGGAAACCGATGGGCTCGCAACTGCGTTCCCCTCGGCAACCCGACCGGCTTCCCCACCCTGATTCTCGCCTCCTCTCGCCCCCGATCTGTCCCCCTTGACCCTAACTTGGATAATTTCAAAATCCAGGCATAGTCTGTGGTTTGTTTTGCGGAGGGCATCCTGCGCCTCTGCATCCAAGGAGAAGCACAAAGTCTGCCCCTCCTTTTCCGCTTTGGAGCTCAGCACCCTCCAGGAACCACATCCTATGTCTGGATTTTGCTTATCCAGCCTTCTTAGTAGGGACTTCGTGCTTCCCGCAGTATCCCTGACGTAAGCCGTGGCAATGATTGGTTTAATGTTTATTTACCAAAATGTGAACAGTGTGACGACGTACAAAATTTAATGGCATAATTATTTTTATTTGTTAGATATGTGTACCTTTGAATGTGAATGTGAACCTTTGAACTATCTTCATCTACATCAACTCTTTTACATGCCAATGTTGGACAATACAGTTTATAAAATCCTTTATAAAAAGGAAATTCTGCTGTTTTATATAAAATAGCATTATTATTACTTACTTATTCAGCTTCCGTTTTGTTTAATAAGACATTGAAAATCGAACAAGTGACAGATCCGGACTCTATCTATTTTTGTTCGTCTTGCTTGTCATGTCGTTCCGGAAGGCGTTTCTAGCGGCGATGTAAGGGTGATTATCTGCCCTCTCACCTCAGAGGTGTAGCTACCCAGACAGTAACTAACCGGACGAATCCACTCAGACTCTGAGCTACTCTGGGCTACGCGGTTGGAGGACACTGTCGGGTTTTTAGTGGGTGCAAGTCCCAGAGCGTCGGTGGCGCTGTGGACTCGGCACTTGCCTTCCAATCGGGAGGTCCGGGTTCGAGACCGCCATGTACCAATGTGTTTTTCGTTTTTCGAATTTCATATGTACATTTGTATGACGCTCCTGCGGTGAAGGAAAACATCGTGAGGCAACCTGCATACATCTGCGAAGAAATTCAATGGTGTATGTGAAGTCAACCAATCCGCACTGGGCCAGCGTGGTTGACTAAGGCCTTTTTTTTTTTTTTTTTACGAGGGGAATGCGTTTGCGCACCGTCCAAGCCCCCGCAGGGGCAAGGGTGTGTGGGACTCCGCAGCGAGCGACTACCCACTAAACCCCTCGATATGCCCTCTTTGGCGCCTAGCGCAGCCACGTCCAAAGGACGCGCCGCTGCCGAACGAGGTCGTGGGAACCCTTACAGACCGACCATAACCCCGTCCGCGGCACCTGCCCACCAATGGCGGGCCCCTCACGCCCTCTCCAAGATGGAGATGGAGAGGAGTTCCCGGGGCATACTCCGGGTGGTAATTTTTTACTGTGGTTTTCTTCCACGCGGCCCGACGCTCAGTGCGCCAGGCCCCCGGCCCCGCTCAGTGCGGGGTAACGGGCTTGCCCGACGGCAGACCCCACTGGATCCACCGCCGCGCACACGAGCCGAAGCTCAGCGGCGCCAAAGCGCCGACCCACCGCAAAAAGCGGCCACGGTGGCCACACGAGGTGGCCCGCCGAGTAGCACTCGGCCATCCCACGCCCCCCTCATGGGAGCCGCACAAGTGTGCCGAAGCCACACGTTGATCGGGTCAGCCTCAGTCCTTGGAACAACGACACGCCGAAGCTCAACGAGCTTGCACCGACTCGGAACAACGACATGCCGAAGCTCAACAAGGACCCGCACCAACCCGATCAAAGGGGCAACGGCACAAGGCGCAACGCGCCATGACTCGCGAGCGGGTCCCCAGGCGACACACAACCCCATCTTCAAAAAGAAGGGGAGGTGACGCCCCACATGGCCACGTGAAGTGGCCCGCCGGGTTAAACCCGGCCACACCACGCCCCCTCCACGGGGCAGCTGTCAGACTCTTAGCCCGCGGCAGAAAATCTGCCGGGTTGCCCAGGGTGCACCACGAGGAGGTGTTCTGACATCGCACCCCGTGGTTGACTAAGGCCTAATATAATCACCCTAACAATAAGTAGGCTCGAATCATCTTAATATTGTAGCATCATTATTTCGAGGAAAAATAGTCAAATCCTACTATTTTTTCTCGAAATAAACACATATTAATTAAAAAAAACTTAATTTTTTGTAAACTTTTTAACAATAAAAAGGTGGTGATGGTTGGCTATTGGGATGGTGGAGGCCAATAATTGTAAAAGTATTTTTTCAATTCCACATGAATCTTTTATTTTAAGAGGATTGTGAAGCTGTAAATTTTCATACAAAAAGCGATAACGCTTTTCTCCCTCTTTAAATAGTCCAATTTTGATATTTTTTGGAAATGTTGTAGATATAATGAAGATCTAGGTTTCTACGTTTCGATTTTGAAAATATGTTGCTCAGAATATAAATTGTTAGCATCTAAATATCCATATTTTAGACTTAAAAACTACCTCGAGCATTTTTATCTTTTTTGACTAAATTACACTGAATTACAAAAACAGCAATACGTACAAACATAGATTAAGGTATACTGAATCTAATGAGATCAAAAGTGTCTAATTTCGTAAAGGTTTAGGGGGGTAAAACTGTTATCGCCCTAAACAATATTTCAATAAGAAATGTAGGCACTTGCCTCGGACTTTCAACTCTAAGCGGTGTGCAACAAACTGCATTTTTGCAAGTGCATACTCGAGCCATGAATTGGTCACATCTTCACAGTCCTCTTAAGTTAGTTCAGATGGTCAGTAAAAGTCAGTTTTTTGAGATTTCTGGTCAGTAAAATCAGTATTTTTGAACACTGAACCTGTTTCGACCCCTGATCATGCATTTTGCCTAAAAAAAAAAGTTCTAGCCGGCTAAAACTAGGTGTAGCCATAACATATTACAAAAAACAACTAAGAAAATAAAACTCTTTGAGTTAAACTGAGGATACTCAGACACAACAACACTATTGCGCCGCAAGGCCGTTGACAGTGATCGCGGTCAGAATTTCCACCTCAAGGTTAATTTCACCGGCGCCACGGGGCATGCAAAGCCAGTGGCTGCATTTCACCGGCGCCACGGGGCATGCAAAGCCAGTGGCTGCATTTCACCGGCGCCACGGGGCATGCAAAGCCAGTGGCTGCATTTCACCGGCGCCACGGGGCATGCAAAGCCAGTGGCTGCATTTCACCGGCGCCACGGGGCATGCAAAGCCAGTGGCTGCATTTCACCGGCGCCACGGGGCATGCAAAGCCAGTGGCTACATTTGGCTTTGTTTTCGACGCAAGCAGTGAGGCTAGCTGTCTGTGGTAAGAGCCATTAACGCTGCCTTGATGCCAGCCTTAATGCTGTGTTATCATAAGAGTACGCGAAGTTGTTACGTGTAGGTCGATCGATGGTTTGAAATACTCGCGTATTTAGTATGTTTAATACTTATGTATATTAGCGTTATGCCATAAGTTAATTTAACATAAAAACAAAATATAAAACACATTTCCTGTGGATTTGGCGACAAGGTCCTATTGGGTGGCCTGCGCGATAGACAGATACGACGCCTCTCGACTATTTCCTATGGGATACAATGAAGCAACGTGTTTATAGCACTACTATATAAATACAGAAAAAAATTGAGTTGCGCTGCTGGAGACCTGCGGAATGACCCTGACACGATTCGATGCATAACACAGCACCTAGTTTTCCGCACAGCAATGTGCCTACAACATCAAGGGATTCATTTTGAAAATTTAATACAATAATAATTTCTAATGGTACTTTATGATGTAAACACTTCGTTATTTCTTGATAAAAAATTAAGATTACGAGTTGTTTCATGTTTCATAATAATACCAACACAGTCTATTCGAGAATAATCTACATCTAACTGTGGTATTATTATTCTAAGGCTTCAATTACGTCGAAACTAATAATAGTAAAAGTGTCCAATCACATAACTCAGGTAGAAAAATTTGCGAAGTTATCGGTACTGCGGTCTTCCCAATCCCAATACCCTGTTTCGAATAATCATAGCTATTGTTACAATTAACCTAGAGACACGATTTATGTAGTATTTAAAAGCTGAAATGATACAGTTTTGTATAAGTACTAGAAAATAATAACATACAGGGTTTTTTTTTGTATAAAATTTGGATTCAATTAAAAAAATTACTCTTTTTTCCCCTGTAATCCTCTGTCATTAATTTGTGTGTGATATTTTGACAGCACTTTTGATCTTTAAGGATCACGTTGGCGTTTATGTTTTTTTTTTTTTTTTTTTTATGAATGCTGGATAAGCGTTTGGCCTCCATCTC
Source organism: Schoenobius gigantellus (assembly GCA_963935595.1). NCBI lineage: Eukaryota > Metazoa > Arthropoda > Insecta > Lepidoptera > Crambidae > Schoenobius > Schoenobius gigantellus. The sequence continues at coordinate 16,909,738 of OZ012562.1, read as the reverse complement.
ACCTGATGGAAAGTGATGATGAGGCCGAAGATGGGACACGCCTAGCCAGAAGGTGCCTATTCACTCTCATCTTGAATAACTCCCAGTTATATTGAGATTTAGAAAGTGGAGTGAACAGGCACTAGGATGGAAGTTGGACAAGGCTCCTCACTGTGTCGAGCCCAACTAGGTACTCAGACTGCCACACAAAAAAGTCACTCGACTCGGAGACTGCGGGGACGCCCGAACCCCCCCGGGAGTGGCCACCTGGTCCTCCCTTCCGGTCGCCAACCGGCAAGGTGGAGCACCCCGGGATGTCATTAATATTTGTCTATTCATTCAAGAGTTATAACGGTTTATGCAGGTCAGGCTCGCAACGGAGGGTACAAAAATTAAATGGCCCTTAACAAATACAAAAAAATGAGGGATTTTTTTCTATTTTTTATCACTAAAATGACCCCCTTGTGCCCCCTGCCTTGTATGTGCACTTTATGCAGAAACACTGTAGAATAGAACCATAAGGTTGTAGTAAAATGCACTCAAAGACGTAAACAATACTAATTAAGTACTTATCAGAAAACTTAACCAGGTCTTACCATGATGGCTTATAACAAGTTTAAATAAAACAATATTGAGACAGAGACACCGCTTTTGCTGCGTATAGCGCCATTTCTCTCAATCAGTTTTTAATATTGTTTTCATGGTTAAGGGGCAGATTCATGTGAGATCAGTGCCAAAGGGTTGCCAACTCTAGAAAGCGAAATTTCGATTCAGAATCTTGTAAAAAGTAGTAAATAAAACGTTGTAAAGTTTCCATGTTCGTCAGTTAGTTTTCCATGCACATACGTTCACGTAACATGAACCTGACGAAAACACCGTGATATCTTTAAAAAAATACTACTAACGAAATAAATAATACTTAAAAAATCGTTCCCTAACTATCAAGGAGTTTAACTTTCCATAGCTCACCAAAGCTACTTGAAGGAATACTACTAAGAGACAAGATAGGTAAATGCTTTTTATATTAAAAGAACAAATCCTAACACCTTAATGTCAAGGATCCTTCCATCATCAGCTCATCATGACGGAAGCGTTCTGACTAGCGTTCTGACAAGATGCTGACTACCAGACGTAAATACCTAAATAGCTTCAGTTCAAACATAAAACACGTTGGACATGCCGATGAAAAAGGGTTTCCATCGATTTTCCTGACACCATCAACGAATACAAAAAGAATTTTGAAAATCGGTTTACAATTTGCGGAATAATCGGTGAATTAACACACATTACAAACATAGATAAAGTCGAACATAGAACCTCCTCCTTTTCGATATCTGTAAAAAATGTATACATAACGCAAAATACTTGACATAAAAAAGTTACTAATTAACATCATCTAAATTTCCGGTTTTCAACATGCTAAATAATATATTTAACACTTGTTCTACCTATCAAATTGTTGCACTATGTAGTTTCCACGTCCCTTGCACAACAGGAAAAATGGGTGTTTTACGAAAAAAAATAACATAACAGTTTTTTTAGCGACATGACTAGTTTTAAACAAAGCAAACAATCGCAAGATTACATATGCAAATTTTTATGTTTGTATTTGAAATTTGCTGATAATAATGCAGGATTTAATTTCCAATGAAATAATCCTATGATCTCGAGACGGAACAAAAACTAATTAAGCATAATACAGATAGCAATAACGGATTTAGGATTATTAATTATAAACGACCATAAAAAATAAGCTGTATTTTGACTAATTTCCTACAGCCTACCTAAACCACATAATTTTAAGAATTAATATTCAATTATCCACGCAGCATTATATCATTCAGATAGTGACGTTTGCGCAGTGCTTTAAAGCACATTTCAAATCACCGCCAACTGAAAGTATATTGTTATTCTTACCAATGATTACGTCTGCACAGATTTAATTGTATCCCGAAATCCGCTTTATCACGCGTTTTTTAGGGAACTCATTCAAATACGGGATAAAAATCCTGTGTCCATCCTCAGGAGTTAAGCTTTCCCTATACCAAATGTTTAGGCGTGAAATCTTAACAGACTGACAGAGTCACTTTCGCAATATGAATATTATAAGTAGGATTGTTTTATTCTTCTCGCAGAAACAAGAGCACTGCTGGGCATTGGTCTCAGTTTAGAAACACGAATTTAGACATTTTAGACCCAGCGCGCTGACCCAACGCGCGACTTTTGTTCCACATGTTAGGATTCAAAACCTCTGTTAATAATAACTAGAGTTACTTTTTATTTAATAATGAAAACGTCGACCCACACTAGGATTTTCTCCTGTGTCGTGGGTGCAGTTACAAACATAGAATATCACATGCACATACGCCCAGACCGGAACAAATTTCTGTAGGCCATACAAAACATTCGTCCCTACGGGAATCGAAGCCGCGACCCGTTGCGCAGTAGGTGATCACTCGACGTGTCGTCGAAGTTCAGTAACTCTAGTTACGAGTTCAGTAACTAGAGTTACTGAACTCGTACTGCAAGTTTAGTCATAGGATATCTCTTACAGGCACGGTTTATCCGCAGAAATTAAAAATTTCAATATGATAATTAAATTTGATACCTACGTATAATCCAAAGACATTATAAGAGATCTCTTATAATGTCTTTGGTATAATCATTTCAAATATGATATGTGCAAATTTGATACTCATGTGATGATGCTGAAAAGTTTGTTTGTTTGAATGAACGCGCTAATCTCAGGAACTACTGGTTCAAATCCAAATATTCTTTCAGTGTTGGATATCCCATTTTTTGAGGAAGGCTCAAGGCTATATAACATTGCGCTACGATCCAGCTGAATTTCACGCAAGCAAAGTAGCGGACGCAGCTAGTGCGTAATATTTTTGTCATCCAGCACGAACTCCTACTTTAATTAAGTCTGCCTACCTTGTCCGATTCATCATCATCATCATCATCACAGCTCATATACGTCCCCACCGAGGGGTTCGAGCCTACCCTATGTTAGGGTGATTAGGCCTTAGTCAACCACGGTGGCCCAGTGCGGATTGGTCGACTTCACATACATCATTGAATTTCTTCGCAGATGTATGCAGGTTGCCTCACGATGTTTTCCTTCGCCGTAGGAGCGTCAGACAAATGTACATATTATGAAATTTGAAACGAAAAACACATTGGTACATGGCGGGTCTCGAACCCCGACCCCCCGATTGGAAAGCAAGTGCCGAAACCACAGCGCCACCGACGCCTTCGATTCTTCAATTCTTGTCCGATTAAGAACTACGAATAATGTGAAATACGGTATAGGTTTTTTAATCAGTCCTTATCAAAACGAGTTTTTTTTCAGATCTTTATCAGGAGCTGTCATAGCAGATGGTCTTCCGCGAGTAAGTTTTGTAGGCCAATCTAGGGCTAGTCTCACCGTACTCGCCTCGCCCCTCCATCACGAATTTTAGCGTAATAACCCATGTGCACGCACTACTGCTTAATTATCTTGAAATATACCCAATAAAAATTTGATATCATATTAATAACCAATTACATTACTTATCTGATATTTCGTTATTTACCTACCGTATTAAAATTTCCGGCGATTAAGACTAAACTTCCCTCATTAAGCTTTAGGTTTTTCGGGCGCTAGTCGTCGAAATCAGTCTATTGCCGTACATCGAATAACGTAGACTCTTCAAGTGACTATTGCAATTCTCTTAGCATCCGCAGCCAGACTAGCTTTATCATCGGTCCATCACTAAGCTTCCTACTCTGCACTTGTTATATCTCTACTAACTCTCCCTATTTCATCTACCATAATATTCATCTTTATTTTAGTTTCTTTTCGTTCTGAGTTTTACTACTAGTGAATATTTAAAGTTGGAGCTTAATTGCCTCTGTGCGTGAACTTGAATTCGTGGATTATATTAACGGTAAGTGTTTAACTAATATAGAAACAATAGCCATAAAATGAATTTGGTTGTTGTTTTTAAAATGTTATAATGATTATGTATTGTAGCGGCACAACGTTTACATACTAAACTTTGGACTTCAAAATACAAGTAGCTTTTTCTTTTCCCTAGATAAAGTGAAATCTCGGAGGCCAATCATAAGTTGTCATATATTTGTAGCCGATCTCTAGTACCTAATAGATCCTATGACGTAACCAAAGACTTTGTATAATAATAAAATTTCAACTTGTATTTTCCACGTATCATAATTATAGTTAGGAGTATATCATGCTCAGAACAACTGTACATTATATTTCAATAATATTTTGTTATGTTTGACTTGAATAAGTGCCTGTAAAGGTGTTTAATGAAGGTTTTAAATTTGAATTTAGTAACTCATTAATTTATCAATAATTAATATCAGGATCGCAGCTTAAAATAATAAACAATAGCTATTGACATAAGTAATTACTGATCACGTAGGTAAATACATTAAGCATAACTTTACATATGATATTATTGTGTAGAAACTGTGTGCTAATTTACTTACCTGTGCAAATATTGCGTTGTTTTCTGAAGTTGTGTTAGATTTGTAGTTCCTAGAGTGATGTTTGCACATTCGCAAGGATTTATTATACTATTGACCTGTTTGTTTTATAATATGTGACTTAAATTAAACATTTCGTTTTTTGTCTCGTCAATCAAACCTATTTTGGTGGGTTAAAAAAATCTATAAAATAAACTGAGTTGCCAAAAAATGGCGGCCCTACCGCCTATAATATCGTTCTAATGTCACCTGTTACATTAAAAAGATAGCGAGTGCATCGCTATGAGTTAGGCAGTAGCGCTAAGGATTTTTATTCCGACCTGATCTTTGCAGCCCTGTCTGTCTGTCTGGAGTAGAATATCTATCTATATATATAAAAAAAAGAAGGTTCCCATCTATAGATGTGCGTGCGGCACAGCCGTAACCGCTAATGGTAGAAACGTGAAATTTGGACAGTTGATATTAACAAATTTTTACCCTGAAGGGATGAAGTAGGAGTTGCAAGTTTGTATGGTTTGTTTATTAAAATTAGCAACGATTTTGATAAAACTTGAGATTCATGCTCTTAAAAACATTTCATTCAACACGTGTTTCATGGTTTATTGGAATTCACCCCCTTAGGCTGCAAAATAGGAGTTGAAAGTTTCTATGGAAAATATTTAAAATCTGCTCCAATTTCTATGAAATTTATTATTCGAGCTCCTAAATATAAATAACAGTCTTCTATATAATAGGCTACAAAATTGTTTTACGGGAAAAATTAAAATTCCCACGGGAAAACAATAATAACGCGGGCGAAGCCGCGAGCGGAAAGCTAGTTCATAGTACGACAGAACATAGCGTAAACATTATGATTTTATATGATAGCTATACAGAAATAGCTTAAACACTATTTAACCAAAACGAGAAATAACGCTTACTCACTCATACTTCGATAGATTAAATAGAAAACAGTTACATCAATATTGCGGGCAAATACAGAAATTTTTAAAGATGAATAATATTTTTACATTCCGAAAATGCCCACATGAGCACCGTTAAGATTACAAGGATAAAGTTACCTTGTTAGTATGTAGCTGAATCTACAGAAAATTATGAATAATAATATTTGAAAAGACAAAATAGTAGATTAGTAGCTAAGGGCTGTAAGGCATCAATTGCAGGCCGAGATAATTATTATATTTCGAGGGTGCAATTGGTGCTTACACCCGAGCTAACTACTGTGCTTTACATCTCGATTGTGAGGTAAGTGGGTCCTTATTACTCCCAAATGGGACTTGTAAGTGACCAATAAGCGCTCTAGGGTAATAATGTAGCTTAGAAAGCCCTAGGGCGGTAAGTACTAAAAAAATACTTCACTATTTCAAAAAGTTCGCGTACATTTAACCATCATACTGACAATAAATTACTTACAGCCTCGGGGCTTTTCTAGCTACATTATTACCCTAGAGCGCTAATTGGTCACCTACAAGCCCCATTTGGGGGTAATAAGGACCTACTTACCGAACATGAGAGATGTAAAATAATTTTATACGTAGGTAACATAATGACCCGGGTGCATGAGTAGTGGCATCGCGTTGAGGACCCTACTACATACGCTTTAATAGGCAGGGAGAACAACGGGAGGTTTTAGTGGGTAGGCCTGGCACTCTGCCCGGAGAGCCCCACACACGCTCGCCGTCTAGCCAACGGCGGCTACAGTGCGGTCACGCATTTCCCCCCGAGAAAAAAAAAAGCTACATTATAATGACCATAAATCTTATAGTGTAGCTGTTTATTCATATACTTACAATTTTACGAGTACACTACTTACAAATACACAAACTGACACTGATAGAAATTATGTAACCAGCACGAATGTTGCTCGATCATGATTATAGTAATCATTTTCTCCAATAACAATTATGGCACACTTGATATCACTAAATTCCAAACTGTAAGCTTTCACCGATCGATTTTCAACTCTAGCGCACATATAGTAAAGTTTAAATTTGAACCATTTCCCTCCATTAAAAAAATACTTCTCGTCATTGAGAAAGGAGATATTCGCGTATATTCGGAGTTGGTGTCTGTGTCTTCATTACATAGGCGTATATAGAGAGGGGGTGGGTGGGCCGTGCCCACTCCAGTAAAGTCTAGTGCTCAACCCAGGACATTAAGCTACCGATTCAAAATTCTAATTCAAATTCAAAATTGATAGACTTCAGAATACTGATAACTTCACACAAAAATTATGGGCCAGGCCCACCCTGAAAAACCCCTAGACACACCAAAACGCCAATGCTTCATTGAATTAGACTGATAAACGCTTAGCTAAACCACGTATCATCTCGGCTCCCATACGCTGACTGCCCCGTAGCATGACCACTGAAACACGATATGATAAAGTGATTAATCGCGGTGAACTATCCAGATACGATAAAAACGCATTGTATTTTACCTAGGGAGACTCCGTACCAGGGTCGCCTGCTTGGGTACCTCCGTCTTACCTAATTCTGCCGCAAAGTAGCAGTGCTTGCATTGCTGTGGTCCGGTTTGAAGGGTAAGATATGCCAGTGAAATTCCTGGGTACCGTAACTCTACATTTTATGTCATAAATTGGCAACGAACACTGATTCTTGTGGGGGTTGCAGATTTGCTGCAAATCTCACAGGAAGCACATGTACTTATAGATGACTGTTACTACTTATGTGTATATTTGCCAATTTAGTTGTATAAAAAATACGCTCGGAATTACGCACTGGTGATTAATCTATTGTATTATTTTTAGGGTTCCGTACCCAAAGGGTAAAAACGGGACCCTATTACTAAGACTTCGCTGTCTGTCCGTCAGTCTGTCTGTCACCAGGCTGTATCTCAAGAACCGCGATAGCTAGACAGTTGAAATTTTCACAAGTTATATATTTCTGTTGCCGCTATAACAACAAATACTAAAAGCAAAATAGAATAAATATTTAATCCCATACAACAAACGCGCTTTTTTTGCCCATTTTTGCTCGATATCAATAAATGGCAACAGGTAGGCACTTGAAATATTCATAAAATACTTAATTGTATATTTACTCTAATAATAAATATGAAATTTGTGTACCTACTGTTGTTTACCTAGTCAATGGTATGGAACCCTTCGTGCGCGAGTCCGACTCGCACTTGGACGGTTTTTTTTTATTTTACCTATAATGTTAAAATATCAGATAAAATGAAATTATTATTATTAAATAATCACATATTATTCAAGTTCCGCAATATTCAGTTCACCAGGCTTCACTAATATTTTTGCGATAGTGCGTGGCTTCTTTACCCTCAAGTGCTAACTGCTTCTAAGGACCCCTCGCATAAACAGTCCAAAGACCCCACTTTGGGCAACCTCTCTTAGACAAAAATATGGTTGAAAAGTAGCAGGGAAAAGCGATTTAAAAGAGTAGACAGAATATAGACTTCCAAGTTTCTTGTCTGTTATCATATGATTCGTATGGCCTCTGAACAGTTGCAGAAATCCACATTTTCTTTATTGTATTTATTTACGTACATCGTAACTATCGAACACAGAATAGAGATGTGTATTCAAGAGGCCTATAAACAAAGACAAAGTGACAATTCAAAAACGATAACGATGTTCGATAAAAACAAACTGATTGATATGCCATCGCTAAATCACAAGTCATCGCTATGTAAATTGGTAGACAATGCATTGATTTTCATTAAGAATAAAATGAAAATATTAAATTTAATCTTTTAATTTACCATTTATTGGAATACTAAAAACATATAGTGGCCCTTATTTTGTTTTATAACCAATATTTATTATTTCTCTTATAGAAAGAACAATTCGACACAACGATCGCTACAATCCTGTTATGAGCGCTCCATATGCGAGAACAACACGAGAAGCGTGAATGTGGATCCGATTCGCATGTTCTCGCGTAGTTCTCCGACTTTTGTCGGTTTTTTGGCGCGAGACAAAGGCGCGAAAACTATATTGAGAACCTTGTACCGCAGGGTTGGCAGGCAAAATCATAATTTTATAATAAAATTCAATTAATCATGATTTATTGAATAAATCCTAATTTATCATGATTTTTTTGATTTTTTCGTTTTTATCGTTACTAATTTTAATAAGTAAGCAACTATTTTGCGGAAACGAAAGAGGAAAAGGAAAAATTTAATATTTACCCAGTCCTGAGGCAACTATTTGGAGCGATAGCCTCCTCAGCATCAGTGGAAAGTATTTTTTTACATTTGGCATTGTTCACTCGAAATTACGTAACAGACTGGAAATTTGGGACCAAAAAGCTGGAATTTTTTTTAAATCAAGAATTACAATAATGACACTGAAATATGAAATATCTGATTTACTCGGAAAATAGATATTCATAAAAATACATTTTTCTTCACAAAAATAAAGACATTTGATTTAATCACTGATTTTGTGCCAACCCTGCCTTGTACCTTCTCGCGAGAATCTCGCGAGAAGTGTGTACCCAAGAAATTCTCGCCGAGGTTCTCGCGTAGATTCTTGCGGAGACTCTCGCCGAGAATCTCGCGTGCTCATTACGCTGGCTAGGAATTAGAGACGATGACAAATTTAGTTATCGTTTCGCTATGAAACGGTTGCCACTTGTCTAAGCACTCTGTTAGGCCTACTATCGTAGGTATCCAAAACGTAAAATATTTCGAGCTCCTTTCGGAAGATAAATTAAACTGAGGGACCTGTGAATTATGACTTTTAATCAACATTAAAAAAGGAAGAGGTTTATTACACCTGTCCGGTGTCTGTAATGAAATCTTGCAAGTTGAATTTGACCCATTTTCCGGTTTCCGAATGTGCTGAAATTTTGCATGCACATGTATATCGCGTGACAATGCAATAATATGATGACATGGATCTGATCGAATGCTGGAGCTGGAAGGTGGCCATAGGAACTCCGCAATAAAATGACACAGCACCATCGAGTTTGGGCTCGTTTGATTCGTATTGACGAGTACTAAAAGTTTGTTTTTAAAAAGTTTTTTTTAATAATTATTATTGACTGTTATGTGACATAAGAGTGGTTGACAGAAGTATAAGAGATTGCAGCAATGAATGAAAAGGATGCTTACCGCGTTTTGTGCAGGTGTTCACTATAGGTATGCCCTGCGTGAAAGGGATTAGCGTTACCAGACGTCCCGTATTTCCCGGGACGTCCCGTATTTTGAGCATAGTTTGAAGTGTCCCGGCGAGACTGACTCTGTCCCGTATTTGAACTGTGCTCTGTTTTTATTATGAAATCGATCGATATTGTTTGAGACAGGCGACTGAGTATAAAATAAATGTACCCCTAATTGAATAAAAAGCGAGATGACCGTTTTTAATTACGATTATAATTGTATTGATTTTTACAAGTATGGTAAAACAAATAAAAATATGTCGATCTTTGGAAAAATATCAACAATAGAAGTTATTAAAAAATGTCACTAAATAGAGCTCCTGTTTGTCTCGGGTAAAAAACTAAAATCCCGTATTTTTGACCCATTTGAGGATTTGTCCCTTATAGACCGAAAAAAAATCTGGCAACTCTAGATGGGGTACGCCGCAATAAGCTATTTACTGCAAGGAACTGGCAAGCTTGTGACCAGTTACAGTCGATCTGAGGAATAATTTACTGGAAATAGAATTTTGACGTTTTTTGTATGGAGCTAATGTCAAATACCTATATCTGGTAACCAAGTCCACAGACAGATAGAATACTTAAGTCGGCCGTTAAAACTAGAGGCGAACTACTCAGGGGTACGGGAGATCGCGCACCAGTGGCTCAAGAGACGGAGCAAGTTGAGAAGAAGGAGAATCAGATGAGGATTTACCAGAGGGGGACTCTGTACCAGGGTCGCCTGCCTGGGTACCTCCGTCTTACCTATATCTGCCGCGAAGCAACAGTGCTTACATTGTTGTGTTCCGGTTTAGTAAGATATGGCACTGAAATTACTGGGTACCGTGACTATACATCTTATGTCACAAGTTGGCAACGTACACTGTGGTTCTTGTGGGGGTTGCAGATTTGCTGGGAATCTCACAGGAACCACACATGTTCTATAGGTGACTGTTACCACTTACCATCAGGTGGGTAGTATGCCTGTTTGCCAACTTATGTTTATAAAAAAAGGTGGACTCATACCGGAGCTGTAGCTGTGACAGTTGCCCCTATATAGAGCAGAGGACTCATTAAGACTGGAAATGGGACAAATAGAATTTGTTGAGCCCAGACCCCTGACAAAAAGGAATTAATGGAATCACTTTGTTGTCTGTCTGTCCGTCAAGAACCTTTTTCTAGGGAACGCGTAGAGATATCACACTGAAATATTCAAATACTCGGGTTTATGGTCTCTTTCTGCTGTGAAAAAATCATACTTGTAAGTCAACAAGATCAAAGATATGACCGTTTATGAGGCATATTCTTTAGTTCGTAGTAAGGCATCATTTATACGTCTAGTACGGACACATTTTCTAGAATCTGTCTAAATAGGTATGACAACAAGATGATATGTATATCAGTTTGTTATATATTTATATATCTATATTTATATATTTATGTATATAATATTTATATATTTGTGTACTTAGTATTTATCTTTATTTAGTATGTTGTTACTTGTTGTGTCAAGTTTTTTTAGTTATAATTTTTTTCCAATTCGTACACCGTCAACAAAAATTTTCTCACATTTTACGGGTTGATTGGTAGAGAATGCCTCAGGCATTAAGTCCGCCCCTGTACACTTTATTTATGCTGTACGAAAGTTTAAATAAATAAATAAATAAAAAAATTCTTGCAAGTTTTGCGATTTCACAATATGTTCAGCAATATCATATACATACAAGGTTATTATTTAGTTACAAAAATAAATTGTTGGCTCTTGCTGGAAAAATAACGCGGTATATAATAATAATAATAATATTTATTGACAAAAGCCATAAAAATTAATTACATACATTTCTACAAGACTAGCATAAAAACAAAAATTAAAAAGAAGGCTCATCATTAGTTGTTACAATTGATTACTACTGACTTCCATGCTAGGTCAATCCTGTATTACGGAAGTCAATATTTTTATATTGACAACAACAATATTTTTATTTTTATATTGGTATACAAGGTTATTTTTTAGTTACAAAAAATTTTGTGTGCTTGTTCAGACAAGCAAACTGAACAACTTTCACTATGGGACCAAATTTGAAATCGCAAAAAAAATCAGCTGTTCCATACATCTAGGTTCAGTGATTGTTAAACATTTGTATGGAACAGCTGGTTCAAAGTTGGTCCCATAATGAAAGCTGTTCAGTTTGCTTGTCTGAACAAGCACACATTTTTTTAACTAAAAATAAACTTGTATATAAATTTTAGAATTGTATGTTTTCTATTTGTACAGTAACACCGAATTTTTTTCAAAAACGGGAAAGTAGCCGCTAATGGACTTTTAAGCAAAAATTTGCCTCTTCATAGAGCTCAAAAGAGGAGGAAAAAAATTAGTTTGTTGCATGTTCTTCTCGTATAGATTACGCCTTGTGTAGTCTAGTGCTAGTTGAATAAGGGCAATGTCTGGAGAAAACAGGCTTGACTGACTGAACCAGGAATAACAAGGTCTAAAAATAAGCCGAACCGCGGTATGAGTCTGTTGGCATTTTAAAACATGTTCTTCATTGGGAGATAGGACAGTAACCTACACTATGCAAGCTTTTATGTGCTAGTATTTTATAAAGACAAGGCGTAGGTATTGTATTCGTAGTCCTTCGAGCCGGCAAGATTTCATTATTATTGTCATATAAGTTTATTTGATATTTTGAAATAAGATATAAGAATAATCAACACGTATTTTTTTATATTTTTATATATTTTTTGAGTCCTCTTAAAACTTATATCAAAAGTTTGTCATTCTAAAAGAGCTTATGTGCCATTTGCGGCGGTTATTAAACAAGGATACAGTAAAAAATGAGTACAGAAGGCGGTCTTTTTACTAAGAGCAATCTCTTTCATACAAAATTAGAGAGGTGTACAACGTGTATGAGGATACATTTTATTAACCCTGCAGTACTCGCTAGGTGTTTACAGGCCTTAGAAAAATAGACAGGTCTTAGAAAAATCAACATAATTTTTTTTTCTTTAGGAGTATTCAAAGTCGAGAAAAATATTAAAATAAAACCTAATGCACCACCAAAATAATGCAAAATAATAATACCTTTATAATATAATATTATGAGAAAACGGACACGTCGTTACGTTTCAGAAACATGCCATTGAGTTCTTCTGTCTTTTCTAGTAAAATGTCCTTTTCCTATGTACTTCAATGTCACAACTTCTAAACATTTGAAAGAAAGATACAACCACTATATTAAGTGTTCTATGGTATTTTTCACCCAGTAGCGAGTGTCGGCGACACTCGCTACTGGGTGAAAAATACCAAACAATTACGTTAGACAATTACGACAAACCTCATTTAAAATTCATTTGATTCATATCATACAAAATAATTGTATCAACCATTCAATAAGCGTACGGGCTAGTTAAAAAGGAAAAACCATATTAGTGATGGATAAAAAAAATTCTGAGATAAAATGAATTAAAGTTATTGAATGGGAGCTCACTAAGTCGCAAATTAGTAGAAAATTTACCTGCGTGCGACGTCATATGACATTTCAATGGAGCGTAGCAATTTGTTAATTACGTAAAAAAGAAAAATTCTTGTGCAATATTTTTTAGTAATCAGCCAGACGGACACTTGAAAAAATTGTCCGCTTCCCTTATTATTAGTTAAGCTGTCAAACTTATAAGTGTCATCTAATAATGGTGTATAATTTTTTAGCTCTATGACTTTTTTACACGACTGTAGTTAAACACGAAATTGTCTATTCATTTGTTGAACGGGCCGAAACGACCAATAGAAAATAAAAAAAAATAATCGAACTGTCGTTTCGTCCCGCGGGCCGAACATCGCGTAGGCCGAAACGACCAACGAGCCTATACAACGAGTCTATACATATTTACGTAACTTTTTTTTTTTCAATACAACATAACACAGAAAGATCAGCAATATAATAGCAGACAAGTTACTATTATTGCGTGTACAACTAATTAGCAATTAAACCAAAATGGAGTGAGTCAACTGTTTTAATGGTAAGTGTACATAAAACATTTTGCTAACCTTTATATGGAATGTATACGTTTCTTTGTCTTTGCGGTACACAGTGGGTGGCCATTTTATTGCCTGAAATCACAATATAGAGAACGATTCTCTATATTGTGCTGAAATACTCACACATAGGGCTGCCACCCCTTCGAGTTTGACCCGGAGACTACGGGCTAGCAGCGTGCATATCCTGGCTACTGGTTGAACAATTGAACATCGATATCTCCGGGTCAAACAGGGAGGTGACAGGGAAACAACATTTTTGGAGGAATGTTTAAGGGGTTTTTAATGATAAAAGTTTTATCATCAAAAACCTAACCAAAATTGAAAAATTAAACACCTTTTTAGTCTTTATAAAATGTGATTATTTTGTAATTTTGAGTCTGCGCTAACTGACAATTAAATTAGACAGTGTAGGTTTCAACGCAGGTAATCAATATATGCTTAATTCTTGAAACTAAAAAGGTGTTTTATATTTTGCCTTTGAGTTTTCTTTGCGTCGGTCGGTTGCATTTTGTTGTAAAGAAAAGCAACGGTCTCTGTCCCGTAGAGGTGCATACTTTAGGCCAGTTTAGGCTGCTCACTACCTACATATAAGCTCTAAAATCTACGTATAATAGGTAGGTTCTAAGACAATAATAATACCAGGGTATAGTATACTATACCGTGATAATACTATGGGTAGGTTACTAAAATATAATCACTCAATGGAGGTCGATGCCGTGTTTTGCACACAATCGCCGTAATTTCAATACCTGTTTCAAATTCGTGACCATACTGTGCATCGCCTCCTAATTATCCTAAGTACTATACTTAATACTAACTATTTAAGCCACAGGTACAGAAGAAGGTACTTGGTTTTTGCGTACCTTGAAGACAACGAACAGGTTTGTTTATGTCACGCTAACTTACAGGACCGCCGTGCTAACGAAAAACGCATTAACTTACCTTTTATACTCTTCACTAACTGTAGATGATATGATGCGTTTTTGCTAGATAAAATATTAATAGACATCTATGCGTTTATAAAAACTGAAAAAGCGGGTTTAAATAAAAATATTGAAATGGTCTCTATGGGAAAGTTAAATAGAGCTCGTTCTCCTGATTTCAAATGCATATAACTCTATTCCGCCAGAATCGTAGTTCTTCTTTCTTCTTCAGGGTTCTTCTATAAGGGCGGCAGCATAGACGAAGAATAATATTATCTTTATATCATCCTTGGCGGCAGGCAGTGGAGCTGATCAGTAGACCTACTATGTCTGCTTATGTCCGTTTTTATATACAACAAAGTAGTTATATAATAAACAGCATTCGCAATAATAATTATTTGCTAAAGCTCATCTAGATAAGCTCAAATAAATCCAATAATGGTTCCCAACTTAAACTACTGAGTTTTAATAATAATAATGTCGCAAGATTTACCTAATAGTTATATGTAGATTTAAACAATAATAATATACCTATTTAAATTGATCCAGTTATTGGCAATTCTTATATGTTTTTTTAAATAAGTAGGTAAATCTCGACGCGACTAGCTTTTATAATAAGTATAAAAAACTGGCATGTAATAAATTAAAGTATATTTTCCTCTTCTTAGAGCGCTAAAATAAAAGCTTGTTTTAAAAAAAAAAATCTACTATTTTTTTAACTTATTTGGATTCCTCCCTAATCTTTTAGTACCTACTATTTCATCCCCACAGAATTTTTCAATATTCCTCTTTTAATTTAGAAGGAAATCGATAAACTAGAATTAAATCTGAAACCAACGCGACTGTACTATAAACAAAAACTTAAGATATACTTAGAGGTTTTATACCTAAAATAGGTATAAAACCACTAAGTATATCTTAATATATAAAATTCTCATGTCACAGTGTTTATAACCAAACTCCTTCGAAACGGGTTGACCGATTTTTATGAAATTTTTTGTGTAACGGCTTTATTAAAATAAAAAAAGTATATTCGGTAGGTCTGAGAATAGGTCGTAAATTACCTATTTTTTTTAGGTGATATGGATTTTTTTGACAATTAAGTATTAGGTATGGCGAAACGTAGCTCGCGGGCACTGCTAATTACTTATGTATAAAATATGATTCAATTGCATACCTTGGCATAACGCATCAATCACAGGCTTCCAAGTTCCAACCTACTTGCATAATTACGCGTTCGATTTCAAAAAGCCAAGGTCACTCGAATTCCAAATTCAAATGACGAAGGTCGTCACCCAGTTGCCGACATTCGGTTATATCACCGCGAGCGTACGGCATTCTCTGTGTTCCGTCCTCCGGCCGATCCGAGGTACTTGAAGAGGTACCTAAAAACCACGTAACAGGTTACGTCAAAGAGGGGTTCCAATGACACCGACACATTTTTCACTAGGAGTAAGGTCTTCTCACTCTTTTGAGGGAAAATAAAGATTTTTTACTAATTGAGATATTAAGTATAATTTTAAAACAATTAGGTTATTATAAGTTCGTGAGTATTAACGATATCCTTAATATAATGTTATAAATGTGAAAATAACTCTTTCTGTCTGTTTACCGTTACGCTTACACGCCCAAACCGCTAAAGCAATTTTAATCAAATTTAGCTAGCTTACTAAGAACTCAGGCTTTTCTATCCCGAGTTTTCCCTAGGGAACGCGTGACGAGTTCCCGAGAAATCTCGTGAAGTAACCTTACTCGGGATATAACTGAATTCCACACAGGCGATGTCGCGGACAACAGCTAGTATATATTTCATAAAAGAAAAAAATGTAGCTTTTGCAGATGATTATTTAGCAAAAAATTAAGTCTTGATAGTTAATTTAATACTATTACTTACTGACTAGTAACTACTATTACTAGTCAGTAAGTAATAGTTAAATACATACTTATCATGCATCATAATTTCCCCTGTCTGTATTTATTATTGCTCATAAAAAATACCCTTCTACCTCGATACTCTAAGAATAATCATGGTCATGGATTATGGGTCTTTGATCAAAAATGTCGATTTCGCCTATACACTATTATGACGCGACGAGATGGCGGCGTAGGATTTCGTTTCGGATTTCCCATTCTTCGACCGAATACTCGGGGTGAGATTCCGCGAAAATTTGATGGTAGTCTTTTTACTTTTGAATTTTTTGGGGTTCCACACCGCAAAAAGAAAAAACGGAATCCTTATAGGATCACTTTCTTGTCTGTCTGTCTGTCTGTCAAGACCTTTTTTCTCGGGAACGTTATCAAACTGAAATTTTTATCGAAAACTCGGGTCTACGGTCTGATTCAGCTATAATAAAAAATATATGTACTTGTAGGTCAACACGATCAAACGATATGATCGTTTATGTCGTATATTTTTGCAAAGGACATTGTTCTGCGTCCATACATTGTTCGCCCTAATACCAACAGCAGTGAAAAAATTATTTTCGTATAATTAGACATTAGTAAGTACGTCCACATCAATTACTACGGACAAGCTTCGAAATCCAATTAAATATCAAAATGTATCAGATTTTGAGATTAGCTGAAGTAACACTTTAATTTGTTAGAGCAATACACATAGTCCATACCTATACAATTATTATAATATTAATTATTGCAATCAACCAAAGAACGTTATTATAGCCACGTAGTTAAAAACAAGAAATCTCGAAATTATAAAGCAAGTCAAAAACACGACGAACTAACAAGCAATAGTGCGTGAGTAGTCAATTGACGTATGTTTTAATTTAATTTACGTTGTAAGTTATGAAAAACTTAATTTATAGAAATAAATAAATGGCCATACCTACATAAAATCGACTCAATTCTATTCATTCGAGCAATGGTAACAATAACAATTCCTATATTTTACTTCATTTGGTTTTCTTTCTAAAAGTACTTTTATATATTTTTGATTTGTCCGTCGAATACATATATTTGTTATGAGTGTTATAAAATATGCATTTAGTTATGACGTAAATCAAATCTTTGTTAGTCATGGGGCGATTTTCGACATTGTCCTTTGCGAGAATCAAAATCTACAGGTGTCCCGTTGACATAGAATCATGATTTGAAATTCGGCAAGAAGCAAGGTCTTTTAGCAGATGCTAACATTGACTTACTACCAAACGTTTGGTAGTAAATCAATGGATGCTAAGAAAATAATCTGCAACCGTAAATATGTACAGCCGGCTTCAAAAGTAGATGCTTAAGCATTTTAGCAGATTTAGTACCATGTCACACCAACTATTCCTTTTATTTAGTACCTATGGTTACACCTATATTGCATTGTTAATAGTCGGTGTGACATGGTACTAAAATATTTATCAAAATTTTGAAGCCTGCTGTACATAGTCAGGAACTCATATACTTACTTACATAAGTTTGTACGGAACCGTCGGTCCAAGTCCAAGTCGCACTTGACCGGTTTCTTTTATTTATGACAGGGATGCTCTTGGCCTTCATATCACATGATGAGGCCTCCAAGTGGATGGTCGCCTTGGACATGACGTCAGCGCGGTATGCTGAAGAGGTGAAATTTTTACTATGGGTATTATGAAAACCAAAAAAAATCATAAATAAATGGTCTTCCTACAATTTTATTCTAATGTCAGGTTAAGAGTAATTTTACAAATACAATGTTACTTTTCTATTCAAACTTAAATTAAGTATATAATTAAAATTATAATGATCTAAGTGCTGCGCGCACGCAATCGAAACTTGCGGCGCAAGGCCTATTTACTTTGTGCTCGTAGGAAAATTAAATAACCACTTTGTTACCAATTTAGTGGAATGCAATTTGGCATAGGATATTTGTCATTTACTCTATTTGACGCAGCCCTAAATCGCCAATGATAATTAGTATTAATTAAGGTATTTAAATGATTTGAAACCTGGGGTCTAGAACCATACAAAGTGCCCGTGCAAAATTTGCGTGCAGATCTGTTGCGCCAATTCAGTGCAAGGCGACTGCGCCGACCGCAATAGAGATCTAAAAGATCTCTTAACGCACCTAACGTATCACAATTCATTGCGTTAGAGACCTAGTCGATCACCATTATTTTCAAGTATGTATATTTGTCTCTTTAAGCACATCGAGACAAAGATGCTTCATCTCCCGCACCGGAAGATTACGATCTTTGATGCAGCACTAGCTGAAGGTCTCCTACCTTCAGCTAATGCTGCATCAAAGATCTCCTAACGCAAAACGTGCTGAGCCATTAGTAGTTATCACACTAGAAAGATATATAAAGAGCATTCCGGAGCAAGTGGAGAAGCGCATTGTCGCAGCCACGAGACAAACAGCGTCAGTGGGCCACGAAGTCGCCCAAACCTGTTCCGTGACCCCCTTCTTTCACTTTCCACAAAGAATCCTTACGGCGGCCTCAGCGCGTTGGATAATCACAATGAAGTCATAATGATCGAGCGTAAAAACTATTTTTTTATTTCAAATGTATAGCATCAGCTGTTTAAATCTTTTAAAATTTACTAGACATACTTTTTTCGGATGCATGAGGTTCAGGCTTATGATATCAAAATAGTGTAGATAGGTTATACAGAGTGGAAAAAATCTATGGGCTCTCGAGGGAAACTACATTATATCCTTAAGATAGATCATTTTAACTAAAGGAAACATTCTTTTATTTTACAAAAAATCAAAACTGCATTCAAAGATTCTCTAAATTTCGCTTACCACAACAATTGAAACCAGCTAAAAATAAAAAAAAATCTCTCATAAACACTAACATTAATTTTATTTTTTCATCAATTCTTATTCGAAAGACATGTAAACATGAAAGAAAATGATTGCCTAGCAAGATATTGACGCTTAAACTTTTCAACATTAAAATTGTTTTACACTCTTTAATTAAACTAGTGTTTTTCGAAATGACAGACCCGTCGTTCCGGATACACAAATTTATTCTTCGTTGAAATTCATTTCGTGTAGCCGTCTGCAAAATGTTATTGGTGGTGTATGCCCCTGATAACTTTTTCTAGCACAACCCTTAGCTATTGTTGTTGTAAGGTATTTTAGAAGTTTTGTTTCTTTTCAAAAATAGAAGAATGTTTCCTTTAAGTAAACAGAGCTATCTTAAGGATTTGAGGTAGTTTCCCTTCCGGGCCCATAGATTTTTTCCATCCTGTATATGGCCTTCGAGATTCTGTATATGGCCTTCGAGATTCCAAAGCGGTTATGCACATTGTCGGACCGATAAAAAGACAGCAAAAAAAGCCCAACTGAAACCACGAAAGAGAATGCTTTTGGCGAGACTATGGTGAGAGTAGGAGACAGACGACAGTGACTCGATGCGAGACTGTGGTGGGTCTATTGACTTAGTTTTGCCTTGCTACTAGGGTTGTCACGTCTAGAAAGCTAAATTTAGGAGCAGAAGCTTGTAAAAATCGGGATTATCACTTTCAAGTCGGAACAGCAAAAAAAAATATTTTAACTTAAGAAAGTAGATTTTAAGGGTTGCCCCACTGGTGGGATCATGAGGAAATGTGGTTCTTCGTGGTCCCACTGGTGGTATAAAATGGTATGGTAATAAACCTTTGCACAAATCATCTGTATAATTTCACATAATAATATCTCATTTTTATTGTTAAGGGTAAAACTCAAACAAAGTAAATGTGTGCTACGCTCTAAATGATCTAAGGCTACGCTAGATACATTTTTAAGTAATTTATTTATCTAGCATCTCACAAACAGCTTTGTAACTTTTGGAAGTAGATATCTAACACAAAAACAATAACACAAGGAGAGTTTTGACACATAAATTATTGTAACATTCAATAATTTTACCATAAACTAAGTGTGACAATAGCGACTACTTTACGAGTGTAACCGAAATTTTTAACAATTTATGAGCGTAATGAATACGGTCATAGGATACTGAAGTTGTCATCATTGAGACATAGTTCCCACTGCTGGCCAAAATCTCCCAGAATAAGGAGTGATTCGGCCCGTCTCCACCACATTGACCTACTCGTGTTGCTGGGAACGATGGAGTAAATGTTATCGAGTAATTATGATATATAACTCTGTACCAGCATATTATATATTCTGTGGTACCAGGGTCACCTGCTCAGGTACTTCCGTCTTACCTATTTCTGCCGCAAAGCAGCAGTGCCTGCATTGCTGTGTTCCGGTTTGAAGGGTAAGATATAAGGTAGTGAAATTACTGGGTACCGTGACTTTATAGGGGATTGCAGATTTGCTGCGAATCTCACAAGAGCCACATGATGGACTCTAGGTGACTGTTACCACTTACCATCAGGTCTAGGTGACTGTTACCACTTACCATCAGGTCTAGGTGACTGTTACCACTTACCATCAGGTCTAGGTGACTGTTACCACTTACCATCAGGTCTAGGTGACTGTTACCACTTACCATCAGGTCTAGGTGACTGTTACCACTTACCATCAGGTCTAGGTGACTGTTACCACTTACCATCAGGTCTAGGTGACTGTTACCACTTACCATCAGGTCTAGGTGACTGTTACCACTTACCATCAGGTCTAGGTGACTGTTACCACTTACCATCAGGTCTAGGTGACTGTTACCACTTACCATCAGGTCTAGGTGACTGTTACCACTTACCATCAGGTCTAGGTGACTGTTACCACTTACCATCAGGTCTAGGTGACTGTTACCACTTACCATCAGGTCTAGGTGATTGTTACCACTTACCATCAGGTCTAGGTGACTGTTACCACTTACCATCAGGTCTAGGTGACTGTTACCACTTACCATCAGGTCTAGGTGACTGTTACCACTTACCATCAGGTGGGCAGTAGGTATGCTTGTTTACCAACTTAGTTGTATAAAAAAATTTCATGGTTTCGATTGAGAAGTAAAGAAAGTAAAGTTGTAGTTAAGTAAAGGTACATACCCACTTATAACGGTTAATTTTTATATGGAATAATTAGGTAAATGCTTGTGCCTATGAGAAATATTTATTTTTAATAAACTTCAATAATAATACAAGCCTAAAATATAACTAAAAATAAATTAAAAAACTATTTATAATTGCTGGTTTCTTAATTTTTATAACACATTTTTGTAATATTTTTATTATTAATAATAATAATAATAATAGATAAAAACTGAAACTGTGACCGGCTATGAGTTAAGTCAAAAGAGGTTTTGGTCAATTTTGTAGTTATTTTAACGATAACGTTATTTTCGATTTAAAATGAACTGACTCATCTAACGGCTTAGAGCATTTAGGGTAAATGCTCTAAGTCTAACGGTAATTAAAAAATACCCGACGTGAAATCAAACGCTGAACAAGTTATTTTATCGTTAACGTTAATTTCTTAGACAATTTTATACCAACAACATGACATTACAATCACATTATTTCTAATACGAGCTAATGGATTTCCTGTGGTCAACAAAGACCCAAAACAACCCAAAGAAAAACGAGAACGTTAGATAAATTGAGTTAACAGTTTTTGCTCATCGAGTTAGTATGTACTGTGCTATGACGTCATTTCAATCCCATTATCTTTTAATGAATGGATTTATCATTCATTAAACGATACGTAATTAAGTCGTTTACCTATTACAGTGAATACACGCAGACGCAGACCCTTCTACGTATAGTCATTGCGTACAATTAAAAGCTCTTCATAGCTTTTTCTTAGCGAATAAACCCTGGGTCATATAAAAAACCGGCCAAGTCGAACTCGCGCACGAAAGGTTCCGTACCATTATCTATACAACATTAGACACTATATTATGACCTTTTTTATATTTCAAGCGCCTACATGTTACCGTTATTAATATCGAGCAAAAAACGGCGAAAAATCACGTTTGCTGTATGGGAATTGGGACTGGGAGCCCCCCTTAAATATTTATTTTATTCTGTTTTTAGTATTTGTTGTTATAGCGAGAACAGAAATAAATCATCTGTGAAAATTTCACTGTATAGCTATCACGGCTCATAAGATACAGCCTGGTGACAGGCAGACGTTCGGACGGACAGCGGAATCTTAGTAATAGTAATACCACCACCATCAGGTGGGCAGTTTGCTTGTTTGCCAACTTAGCTGAACAAAAAATAATAATTCTTTAAGTCATGTGTTTGTTGGATTCTGGAGAAGGTTCTTATAAAAAATTATGTTTGGGATACACATATTTTATAGAAAAATTGTGTTTTTTAATAGATAATTTAACTGATTTCTACCTGTGCCCGTCTTCGTTATTTGATTGTTAATTCTGAAATATTATTTAAAAATAACAATCAATTGATAAGGTATTGTGTATTATTTAGAGAGTTGATTACGCTTAAAAATAAATACTAAACAAAAACAGTTTTTAGTTAACGTGATAATCTATTTATTAATCGTTTTAATAACCGGAACTGTCATATTAGTTGACACAAGGTCTTTATCTGACTCGTCACAAATCTTCATGAATAATTGTCAATTAACTTCTGATGAAGAGCTGCGAACACAATTACATGGCGTGGTATCCGGTAGCGGTTTTGTCAATCATTATTTGAATGAGCTTTGCAATCAAGCGGCCATTGAAGATTTTAGGGTTATGCGTCTTAATAGCAGGAAATTCCTTTGTCTGTCAATTCTATTGTCAAAGGATAAAATTACACTATACTTTTGCCCAGAACGCATTTCAGAGTGCCTAGTCCGAGTTTTATCGAGCTCTACTGTGGCTCTACTCTATCGCACCGCACGCATTTGTATGGAATTAGAGCAGCGCCATCTAGTAGCGGCTATGGAATGAGACAGCTTCATCTAGTGACTACTAGATGGCACTGCTCTAATTTCATACAAATTCGAGTTTACGCGTTCGATGCGTGTGATCGAGTAAAGCTCGATAAAATTCGCACTCCGCAGAGCAGAGCACAGAGCTCCGCATCCGAAAGATGTAAAAAAGAGCTATCTCTGCTGTCCATCCATTTAACGTCTTTCGCGAATAGAACACAAAATCTCCTAATGACAGGTTGACTGGAAGAAACCTCTATTAGAAACAAGTCCAACTTTGTTATAATTTGTTCATTTTGTGTTTCCCAATTTGTTATACAAAAAAGATTATAATAATTATCATATACCCAGCAGTGGAAGTATTAATGCTGACATGTTATAAAGTACGAAACCCTCGTGTGGGTGTCCGACTCGCGCTTGGCGGTTTTTCTAAGAACACTTTTTTTTATGAAACTCGGTAGAGCTTGTCTAATACCCGATTTCTATATTCAAAAACGGTTTGTTTTCGCTACGGACAGTTAAATTCTGACTTTTTTTCCATGGAAAATATGTCACAATATAACAGTCCGAAGCAAAAACAAATGGTGTTGGAATATAGAAACCGGACATAGGCTGAAATGACGCGCCTTACTACCGTACTTACGCACTCGAGCTTTAAAATGTAGAACGCACTACACATAAAAACCACGGTTTAAATCTCTGATAAAAACTTAGTTGCAAATGTTGCAATCGGTCATTCAGTTGCCGGCTAGATTTAAACGGATTTGTTGTGCAAACTAGTCAACAACTTATTTTGATAATTTATTTTTTACTCGGTGAATAAATCATTCATTTTTATTCAATAAATAAAGTGAACAATATTTAAGGTGATGGTTGTTTTAGATTTTTCATATTGGTTTTATTTCGTTTTTATTATAATACTAGCTTTCGGTTCGCGGCTTCGCCCGCATTATTATTGATTTCCCGTGGGAAATTTATATTTTCCCGTAGAAAAAATAATTTTGTAACCTATTTAACCCCGGATAATAAATTTCATAGAAATTGGAGCAGATTGTAAATATTTTCCATAGAAACTTTCAAACCCTATTTTTCACCCTAAGGGGGTGAATTCAATAAACCACGAAATACGTGTCAAATGAAATATTTTTAAGAGCATGAATCTCAAGTTTTATCAAAATCGTTGCTAATTTAAATATTTTTCCATACAACTTGCAACCCCTATCTCATCCCTTTAGGGTTAACATTTTTTAAAATCCCTTCTTAATGTGCGTCCGCATTTTCAATTAAAACATTTATCCAAATTTCACGTTTCTACCATTAGCGGTTACGGCTGTGCGTGCATCTATAGATGGGAACATCTCCTTTTATATATATATAGATTTTGTTTACGAGTATTTATTAAGGTAGCGCATTTATACCTACTCTCCTTGGTTATGGCTCATATGTATGTATGAGTGTCTATTGTACAAATTTATTTCCATTTATGAGGTAGTATGTTGGTTATAACTCACGAGGCGGAATTTCAGTCCGAGCCGAAGGCGAGGGCGAAATGGAGCCGAGTGTGTATAGTCAATATACGCACGTATATCGTACGACGCTTTTCAACACACTGTGAGCAAAAATACTCAATAAACTGAATTTTTTAAATCATTGTCAATTTGTAGACAAAACTAAATAATGGTATGAAAATAATCGTGTAGTTCGTTGATGTCTTTTATATTACCTCTAGCTTTTAAAAAATATAGTATATTACTGGCGCGGCCGGTAAGTGCAGCATTGCCGGACTCTGTGATTCGTGCCTCGGCTATAATACACGCGTGTTTTATGAACTGCTTTATGTATCTAAAACCGGGAAAATTAGATCCACTTTACGAGCTGTTGAAAAAATAATTAAATGCTTTTTATTTCGCAGAATACAAGATGGCTGCCAACTAACAAGGGAGACGCTTCAACAAGATGGCGGCGCGTCCGGCGGCTGTGATCGTGGAGCAGGCCTACAAGTACTACGGCCGCCCCGACAAGCCGGACTACAAGCCGGTCCTCACGCAATTGAACCTCACTGTAGATAGGGGCATTATGTAAGAATTCACTAGAATTTTCCTACTGAAGAAACTTGAGGACGGCGAGAGCCACTCCTACTTTGTAGAAGTTCCACCTCTCCGCATGTAGGTAGCGGAAAAAATCGAATTCAGCCACCCTCTTCGTTTCCGACCTTAAATAACTCAAACCGTCAGCATTTTTGTAGCTCGATTTTTTACGTATCTAGTGACCCATCACGATTCTGACTGTGGCAAAAGTTGCTTAACCTTAGATGCATACAAAAAGTGGGGTCCGGATAATTGGGTTGTCCCAGTCCCTGGTTCACCTTGACTTGGGATAAGTTAGACATCGCGGTTGGTTTAGTTAGTAGGTATTTTCTGCAAACTTTGGGATGAGTCTCACGCATGTCTGTGGATTAGCCATCGTTAGTTACGGGCTACTAAGCATCACACCTCGTAAAAAGATGCATATTCATCATTAACTTAGCCTCCTCCAAGAATTATTGTTGTGGGCCGTCTGCCCTACAGCACGCGTTACCCTTGGACTACCATGAAGTAACTGCCTTGAATATAGTTCGAACACACCATATATTAACATAAGAATGTTTATTATCATTATTATTCACAGATATGGTCTTTTAGGCCCGTCTGGATGCGGCAAGACGACCCTACTCTCATGCATCGTGGGAAGACGCAGCTTGGACAGCGGGAACGTTTGGGTGCTGGGAGGCCGACCCGGGGAGAAAGGCAGTGGTGTGCCGGGACCAAGAGTCGGGTACATGCCTCAGGTAAGGACGATCAGACATCTACATACACTTCTTTTTGGGGAGAAGTTAGCCTAGTCATACTGGAATCTGATTGGGAGATATTATAGCTTATGATCTGGTCGCCTGTTACACGGGTCACAAACAAATAGATAGAATATATTGCTTTGTTTTGACGTTAATAAGTGCCTGTAAAGGCCTATGTTGAATAAAGATTTTTGAATTTGAAATAAACCTGGTGAACCCTCCCTAGGAGAAATCCCAGCTTGTTTATACTGCTAGGTCTTTCTCAAATGGGTGCGTTTGCTGAATTAGCCTTCCCGATCCCGAACGTACCTTCATCGGGGTTGGAGAGGTTTCGGAGAGTGGTTTGTCCGGGTATGGGGACACCAGCGGATTAGCCGCAAGCGCGGATCCACCGTTGTGGGCACCATGGGCATGCCCACAACCCTAATAGACTTGTGACGTCAAACATTCACGGTTAGGGTGAGATCTATTAGGCTGATGATATTATATCTAATGCCTTAATAAAAAAAATGACTTTTGGTCAAGGCATCATATGTTTTGTAGTGGTTTTGTAAACATCTGGAATGCACTATATCGATCAAAAACAAGTCTAGACTCCGGCTCGCACTTGACCGATTTTCGGGTGGATGTGACCACAACCTTTTTTTGAGGGCTGGATCCGTGCCTAATTAGCCGCAAGTGGACCAGAGTCCTACGGCATACGTAACCCAAGTGAGCGATCTAGTCAACTTAGCCCCTTGGCATCGTTAGAGGTTCCCTCGCCTCAAAAAAGGGTGTTCCATGAAATCGCACTTGCAACTCCCAGAGTCACTGGCAGCACAGCAAGATACGACAAGATGACCACGATGATAACGATAGCATCATAACACCACTTGTTTGATGACGAGAATAGTCTTGTGTTTATCACCCAGATCTGGTGGGTGATTTTGTAAGTCATCGGCAATTGGCAATCGTATAGATTTGATAATTCTGTTTGATTGAAATTGATTTTTAATATGTTTAGCATTTTGTAACGTCGTTATCTGAGTGAGTGGTCTTGATATATTTGTTGAATAAATCAACCAATACTTACTTACAGCTAATGAACATAATCCCGCTTTTGTTCATTAAGTCATTTAGTCTCATAACGATTGCTGATCAATCGATAAGATGAGTAATGAGAAGATCACTTGCGTCTTTCGATCACAGAACGTCTTTGCCACATGTTTGACGTTGCACGATTTTGAAACTGGATATACAGACTACACACTTTTACTCCTACCCTTATTTACCGGAGGGAGACTCTGTACCAGGGTCGTGTGCATGGGTAGCTCCGTCTTACCTATTTCGGCCGCAAAGCAGCAGTGCTTGCATTGCTGTGTTCCGGTTTGAAGGGTAAGATATAGCACTGAAATTACTGGGTACCCGTGACTTTACATCTGATGTCACAAGTTGGCAACGTACACTGCGGTTCTTGTGGGGGTTGCAGTTTTACTGCGAACCTCACAGGAGCCACATGTATTATAGTTACCACTGTTACCACTTACCATCAGGTGGGCAGTTTGCTTGTTTGCCAACTTAGTAGCAATAAAAAAAAGAAGGATTGCGACGACGAAGGTCGGTTCATGATGTAGGTTCCGTTTTACGTTGCTACGAATGCGCGCGGTATATGTGCAGCATTATCTCTATAGTGTTAGTAGGAATAAAACTGTCAAGTCTGAACAACACTACTAAAAACAATATTTCATTCCAGGACATAGCACTCGTAGGCGAGTTCACAGTGAGAGACGCAATTTACTACTTCGGAAGGATATACGGCATGAAACCGGCTAAACTAAAGGAGAAATTCGCATTCCTATCGTCTCTCCTGGATCTGCCGGGCGAGGGGAGACTGATCAAGTCCCTATCCGGCGGGCAGCAACGGCGGGTATCACTAGCTGCCGCCCTGGTGCATGACCCTGAGCTGCTGATCTTGGATGAGCCGACAGTTGGGCTTGACCCTGTGCTGAGGGAGAAGTAAGTCATACCTACTTTGCTAATCGTCTATAACAAGTTGTTGTCCGCGACTACATCTGAATGGAACTTAGTTATATGACACTATAGTTTTCTTATATTTTGGATGAAGATTACTCAGATTTCTGTAGGATTTTGTAAAATCCTTCCTTAGTTGGCTCTTACATAAGCCAATGAACCCCTATACCGAATTTTATGCTTCTAGCACAAAAGTTTCACCTCTACGTTGATTCCTTAATCAGTCACTCACCAAAACTTTTTATAAATACAGAAGTAGGGATTCCATAATCTTAGTGACACTTAGTTTCATCTGCCTTTCTTGTCTAGATATTTAATATTTGATCTTCATTCATGTGAACCATATGAAAATGTAGCAGACAGTTTGCAATAGACAAAATACAAAATAAGATCATAAAAGTCAAATCTAAACCAGATAACTTCATCTGGTGCTTAAAAAAAATAATATTTTGTCATCATATGGTAAGTAGAAGCGAGTTTCACACTGATAACTCGTAAATCTTCTGCAACATATAATGCTCCATACAATTTCACCTGAATTCTGTATAACGTCATCCACCTTGATTCGAGACCTTATCCTCCCCATAACAAATACAACTGACCCTTTTTATGTCAACAGCTCCGCAAACATTAATACATATTTGCACACTAACCTTGACGTTTTCGTAAAAATTTATAAATTTCATTTAACACGTCTTCATAGCGTTGTATAAAATGGGCGCTAATATTTAGCATCACAAATTGTTTTCTTTAGTTGCACCTACTTGTAGGTCACAACTCACAATGTTACATCGATATCATAATCATTTTCCAATATTTCTAAAAACGATTAATTATTAATTTTTTTTAGAATATTTCCACTTTAGCTCCATTTTAAATGTATATAGCCTCTCCTTGATGGACTCAGTTTATTATTCCCTCTACTGTTACTCGTATTATAGATCCGTCCAAATAAGTGCTGAGTGCAAATAAGTAATCCATAGAGCAGAGATTAAATTCTAATCATCCACGTTTGAAAAATACCTACAACAAATCTATGTTTACTCATCCATCACACAAAAATTACGAGTTCAAGACATCCAAGAAACTTGTAGATATTTTGAATACTTACGAAGCTTTCGTAACTAACAGTATTACTCCTTAGTGCAATGATGTAATAGTTAAACATCTATACAGAAGCTAAGGTAATTAACATTATCTTATGGATGATTATATAATCGAAATTAGCGTTATCGCTTTGTGTTTGAGCTTCACTTGTCAGTCTGTCCCATTCACAATGGAGAGTTATCCATCTCAATCGTTTATTGAGTCCCAATAAAAAGTGAAACAATTGACATTTGAAACTGTTTGTTGGGTGTGAAATTAGAGCGTTTTTTATTGCATTGATTAGCACAGTATTAATATACTTAAGGGTGCATATGCCTATAAATGTTAAAGTGAATACGATTTCACAATTGAATCTGTACTATCAAAGAAGGAAATACATTTATTTTACTTAAGTTTATAAATCAACAACAAAATTAAATGATCGGTCTAGGAAACGTACCTCGATAAACACCTAACTACATACAGTGAGCTAATGATATTAAAGGCTCGATAATAAAATAAAATCTCTTTGAGACGAGACATCAAATAAATATAATAAGTATTCCATTACCTTGAAAAAAAGATACAAAAACTGTATTTTAAATTAACTCATTGATTTATTTTGAATAAGTTAATTTAAAATTACTATTTGGTCAGAATAGTGAATCGGAAAAATACTTCAATTGCAAAAGCGTAAGTTTTAAAAGTCCATAATTGAACTAGTCATGATTAATTCGAGAAGACACCTGACAATTATGTAGCTCATCAGGACGGAACTGCAGGCGATATCATGCATTTGCCCACCGCAGATTCGTGCGCTTCGTACAGAATTAATGATTCATTTTAATTCTAATGGATGGTGTAAAAAGATGAATTTGATAGGGATAGGACAGACGAAAAACTAAGAGGGTCCCAAATATATATCTATAAAATGTAACCGTTACAAACATTTTAAAGGTATTTAAGAAAATAAATAAATTTTCTGGATCGTATTAAAAAATGACTTATTGCGTATAAATTGTACTTGTACTTATTTTGTGATTTTAGAACTACTGAAAATGAAACTTCTTATATACTAGTAGGTCGTGGGAAATGCCTACAGATTTGATTTGAAGTTGATTTAATACTAATTCGGAGAGAGCTATATCATGATTTTATAAATTGTTCTCATAGAAATAACACCCAGCTGATCCGTTACCTGGAAGGTCACTCGTTGCTTAATGACCGTCAGTATGGGTTTCGTCCTAAACGGTCAACAGGTGACCTTCTAGCGTTCCTTTTGCACAAATGGGGTGAATCTATCGATAAGCGCGGCGAGTCTGTGGCTATTAGTCTCGACATCGCCAAAGCTTTTGATAGAGTCTGGCACAAGGCTCTCCTTTCCAAGCTTCCGGCATACGGATTGCCCGCTCAGTTCTGTACGTGGATTGCCAGCTTCCTCCACGAGCGTAGAATTCACGTTGTCGTTGACGGCTGCGCTTCGCGGTTCGTGGCAGTGAATGCTGGTGTTCCACAAGGCTCCGTTCTATCCCCAACATTGTTTCTTCTGCATATCAATGACATGCTTTCCTTGGGAAGTATACATTGCTATGCAGACGACAGTACAGTGCATGGGGGATATCACGGAAGCTCAGGGGCTGCTCGTGGCAATATTGATAGGGAGAGGCAGAATCTTATCATTGAGCTCAACAGGACGCTGGACCTCATCTCCGAATGGGGTTCCAACAATCTTGTCGAGTTCAATGCTAAGAAAACACAGGTGTGCGCGTTCTCGGCGAAAAGGTCACCTTTCCTCCCCCCTCCTTCTCTTCAGGGCACAACCCTTCACACACAGAGTAACATCACCTTGCTGGGAATGAACATTCGCTGCGATCTGAACCCCAGAGACTACATCGAATCCGTTATAACTGCTGCCTCACGGAAACTCGGTGTCCTAAACAAGGTGCGTAGGTATTTTGCGCCGGACCAACTATGCCTGTTGTATAAAACTCAGGTTAGGTCTTGCGTGGAATATTGCTCGCACCTTTGGGACGGCTCCGCTCAGTACCTCCTCGATGCTCTGGACAGATTGCAGCGTCGCGCTATTCGAATAATTGGCGATGTAGAGGCAACTAACACCCTCGAGCCTCTACAACTTCGTCGTGACATCGCCTCTCTTAGCGCCTTTTACCGAATGTTCCATGGGGAATGCTCTGAGGAGCTCTTTAACCTTATCCCTCCCTCTCCATTCCTTAACAGAAACACGCGTAAGGGCCTTCGGAGTCATCCGTACACTGTGTCCTCCTTTTCACACCGTACCAAGAAATTCCAAGATTCCTTCTTCTGTCGTTCATCCCATACTTGGAATTCTCTACCTGCGCACGTGTTTCCTCCATCCTACAACATGGGTTCCTTCAAAAGAGGTGTGAAAAAGCATCTTTTAGGCCGGCAAGGGGCGGGCAGGTAGGATAGTGGATGTCGTCCCTACTCTATCTGTCAACTCATTTGGGCCTCTTTCACCGCTTAACATCAGGCGGGAGGAGGTCATTTGCCGGGCCTTACATAAAAAAAAAAAAATATTCTTATTGTTTTTAAAGCATTTCCATGCAAGCGGTGCCACAGTTAAAGCGAGTGTTTAATAAAAGGTTATTGAATTTGTTGTGTTAGTAAAAAATACCTAAAAGCAAATCAATTCCTTATATGTATACTCTACGAGAAATCGAAGTAATTCCAAGTGACCCGGAATTTTTGCTCGTCAGTGTATATAAATATCCTTGAGACATATATTAAAAGGTTTCTACGTATAATTTCAACCTCTATTAATTGATTCATAAACATGCCATGGTATCATTAAAGATGCTTGTAATTACACTAACGGAGCTATTCTATAGATAATTTCCCTAGTTGCTTGCTACTAACAATATAGAGTAATTCGATTATAAATGTCAGTTGATGTAACTCGAGATTATTATCATTGCCTGTAATACAGCCTCGCTGGTCCAATTAGATAATCACAAGTGCGACTGACTAATCCGAGGTCCTTCTCCGAGGCTTCGATCCCCGGGCTGACCAAGTTTTTTTTTCTGTTTAGGGAAATCTCATATCTCAATGTTAGGGAAATAGTCATAGGCTTTACCAGACTATGCAAGGAAGAAGGTTATATGTTGTACTATACCTATCTTTTTGTTTTTGCATGATCACCGATTTCCTTGTCAATTGTGGATTATTTTAATTTTGGAAAGAATGTTTTCTTGAGGTGGTCTCAAGGAATTCAAGGGAAAATCTTAAATTATATAGACACTCGTACAAATTGTTTCATATTTTCCCAAAACCTTTCAAGCATTTGCGCCCGGTTATTATCTTTGCTAAGATGAAAGGTTCCTTAGATATTAGGGGTTACGCGATAATTTCGATGCAATGAACTCTGGTATCTCTAAGACGAGTAATACATATTTTTTAGAATCTGGGAGTTCCTGTCGGATGTGGCCCGAGGCGGCACCACGGTTATCATAACAACTCACTACATTGACGAAACCAAACAGGCGCATAAGGTAGGTACCTCAGTCAACTTTCAGTATTTCTTTCAATATTTACTGCTGCTATGTAAATAATTTTAAACTGTGGAGCAGCCTAATCCATTCCTTCCTACTTAATTATTTTGTGTGAGCCCCATTCCTTGGCTTGTGACACTACTGATTAGCTTAGCTTGCTTGTGCGCCACCATGCGTAACGTTATTTGTGGAAGTCCCTGTGTGATTGTGTCTAAAGATTATTGTAGAAGAAATACCTAAGTGCATCGAACCAGAAAACTGATAACAACCTACCTATCACAAGCATTGCCACGACAATCTTATATTACATATTTTAATATCGAGCCCAGCACCTAACCAAACATATGATTTGTCATTTAACTACATTAATAGTTAAAATCATTTAAGTGCATCTTCTCCCCTTTCCAGATTGGGCTGCTGCGTGATGGCCAGCTACTGGCAGAAGACTCCCCTGAGGAGTTGCTACGCAAATTTGACTGTGACACTCTCGAAGATGCCTTTTTGAAACTAGCTCTAAGACAGCACGAAATACCTAGGCGACGGCCCAGTAAGTTGACCTTGTCATCCTGACCTCGACCCTTTGTGTCGCTAACGTTGCGTGACCTTGACGAGACAGACAGACAGCATATGGGACTTCTGTAAGAGTTTGTGATTAACGGCAAAGATCCAATAAGTTGACAAATTGAGTCATCCTGACCTTGAGTGGAATTGACTATGGGTGACACTGGGCTTAGATTACCTTAACCTTGGGAAGGTAAAACATTTTCCTGTCTAGAAAAAAAAATAAAAACCAGAAGACGCGTCTTGGGACTGACTGACTCGCCTCTAAAATTGCCATACATTCTCAAAATATGGTTATTTTGACGACTTCCGTGACAAATTTTATATTCACACTAGCTGTGTCCGCGACTTCGTCCGCGTGAAATAGTAACTTTTGTTGAGGTTGATAAAAAGTAGCCTATGTTATACCTTATATAATTAGCTATCTATTAGTGAAAATCCAGTCAAAATCAGTTCAGCCGTTCCGGATATTAGCGGGAACAAACAGACACATAGACAAAAACATTTCAAATTGTGTTTTTGTTATTGGTACCCGATATACATTCATACCCATTTAGTAAAAACTTGTTAGTTTGACATTACAAACAGACACTTCAATTTTAGTTATTTGTATAGATATCACACAGTTTTCATAATTACGAGTAGGTAGTTAATGAAAGCTGACGTTTCGCTTTTAGAACAAACATTTTATACACATCAGTGTACCTTGTTAGAGCCACTTGAATTAAGTACTCGGATCTTGTTTAATCCAGGTCGCTTGATTTGGAAATGTCTTTTGCAGCGCTGACAGCATCCCCTGATGTCATTCCGGAAAGCGCGGCCGTCCGGTACCAGTCTAGGGAAGACTTCAACATTGTAACCAGCAGTACTGACGTAAGAAATATCTTATTTATTTAGTATCCAAATATACAATAGCATTTGACAATAAAGAAGAAGAAGATCTTCTTCTTCTTCTTTTATTTAGTATCCAAATATACAATAGCATTTCACAATAAACTCTAGTACTCTTATTGATTTTCCAATACCTTGACCTTCATCTCATCCTCGTATGATTGGAACTGGCTAATCTATTTCCCAAATCCTGTGAATTCTCGTGAATTTTAGAAATGTTTTCAATTTCTAAAATTCACAAGGATTCAAATTCATTTCGATAGTAGATCTGAAGAATGTGAAAAGTAAGAATAACTTTTTACTTTTTTTTGCCGATCAAGGCCCTGACCACAGCACCGAACCATCGAACTATCACTTTAATGAATCGGAGATAATTTATCCCTATTTATAATTTCAGGTACTCACAACAAAGGACACACCAAAGGATTGCAGCGGTAAAGCTAAGTCTAGGTACAAGGCAGTATTTATTAAAAGCATACAACAGTTCTCGAGGCATCCTGGGTGAGTTTTACAATAATTACTATAACATTACATCCCAATGCTGAGAGCGGGTCTCGACTTTGGCGAAGAGAAATCGGCCTACCCCGTATCACGCTGGCCAACCAGCCCCTTGATTGTGTAATCAAAATCTATCGCAATCGCTTTCGATTTTGACAGACAAACTGCATCCATTACCTACTATTTTTATAGCGACGAGAGCGGTGTGAGCGCTAACAACTGTTCCGAATGGGATATCGCGTTAACATCGACAAATAAGACAACATTCGGAACGATAGTTTGCGCGCTTAAGATGCTCACTTTTTTGAGAAATTGTTATGAATTTTGAATATATTGGACCTTTTGAATATATTGGATTCTAATATTATAGATACTCAATTACTATCCTCATAGCGCATGCTTCTCCAACAGGGGTCTGATATTCTCCGCTCTGTTTCCCATCATACAAATCGTGGCGTTCTTCTCCGCGGTGGGCCACGACCCGCGCCACTTGCAGCTCGCCGTCGTAAACGACGAAACTGCTTCTTCTCCATGTAAGTGCATAGCTGTGTTTTGTTTTAATTAGGTATATTGATTATTCATTTTTTTGTGTTTCTTCTTATAAACTCATTAGTGCTCAAACTCCGACTTATTACCTATCTGAAAGAGATTTCTAAATGTAGTAATCAGATAAATCTATTGTTCTTTTGCTCAACGCAGACCAAATAAGCAATAGATTGATCTGTGGGCTCTTGGTAGTTTAAAAAAGATTTTTACTAGTATAATTCTGATAGACATTTAATCGTAGATATTGACAATTTTAATGATTCTTACATCGTGAAATAAAAATATTTATTTTCAGTTGGCTTAGATATATGCAGAAACAGCAGTTTGGTACCGATAACGAGGATAGAGGAGGACGACATATGCCAACAGTATATGTTAAGTTGCTGGTTCCTAGAGGAGCTTGAGAAAAATGACATATTCCAGGCAAGTAACATTTGTTAATCACAAAAAAGATTAATGAAAACTAGCAATCAAGCGTTTTATTTCACGGAACACTTAACAAATGTTACAAAAGAAGCTAACGTTGATAAATGCACATTTTATACATATCTGCATAAATTAATTTAAATAAAAAAAACGTTCCTACTCGTAATTTAGAATTTTACTTTATTGCCTGAACTCCCTGAAGAATTGGTATAGAAATTTCTCTGTGGCATTCAGAAATATACTTTTTGAACTAGCTCTAAGGCTATGGCCCAGTAACTGAACCCTGTCATTCTGTACTTTACCTTGACCTTCTGTGACCTTACCCCTGGGTAACTCTGGCCTGGCATAATCCAAACCTTTTCAATACTTAATGATGATATGTAGGTCAGAGTCCAACAGGGTCAAAGATATAACCTTGACCTTCGGTGACTCTGCCCCTTGGTCATCCTGACCTGAGATAACTCGGACCTTCCGTGTCTTATCTATTCTCATAGAGAAGACTCTCTCGATTTACGAACAGGTGGTAGTCTTTTTTTTACTGTGTTTGACCTCAATTAAACTTTGACCGATAAAGGTTTAAATGAATAAAGGCTTTTTATATGGATTTGTAGATCCCTTACAATAACACAGAGGACGCCAAGCGCGCTGTTTCCACGGGACAGTTGTACGGCGCTCTGCACTTCCGGCAAAACTTCAGCGAAGCTTTGGCGGCGCGAGTGCGAGAAGGCGACGTGCCGGATGATGTCGTCGACGACAGCACCATTAGCGTGTGGATCGACGTCAGCAGTGAGTAGACATCTTTATACGTCAGCAGTGAGTTGTCGATTTTATACGTCAGCAGTGAATTGTCGCCTTTATACGTCAGCAGTCAATTGTCAACTTTATGCGTCAGCAGTTAGTTATCAACTTTTATACATCTCTAGTGAGTTATCGACTTACGTCAGCAGTAAGTTATCGATTTTATACCTCAGCAGTGAATTATCAACTTGATACGTCAGCAGTCGGGTTATCAACGGGGGCAGTCCCCATGCCATAGGGGCTATCGTTATAATACTCACTATAGTTGGCGGCACTGGCGAGTAAGGTTCAACTTGATTCTGATCTATTTATCAACTACAGTACTTCACTATTTGCAAAATAAACACAAGCTTACCTTTAATAATTATAAAAAGTAAACTTGGTGTTTATTTTGGTGCAGGCAGGACTGCAGGTCATATATGTCCCCACCGAGTCTGACACGCTCGAATTATCCTTTAATTAAACCGGAATACAGCAATGCAAGCACCGCTGCTTTGCGTCAGAATAGGGGGGATAGAAGTACGAGCATACAACTTAGTACAGAGTCCCTCTCTGGCAATCTCTATCCCAGAATTCAAATCGAATGCGTTCGTAATCGTTCAAGTTTGTGTGCATAGTTGAAGTTACATCACACCGCCATGGTGCATTCATAAACTTACCTTTTTCTTATTGCAACTAAGTTGGCAAACCAACAAACTGCCCACCTGATGGTCAGTGCTAACAGTCACCTATAACACATGTGGCTCCTGTGAGATTCGCAGCAAAACTGCAACCCCCACAAGAACCACAGTGTACGTTGCCAACTTGTGACATAAGCTGTAAAGTCACGGTACCCAGTAATTTCACTGCCATATCTTACCCTTTGAACGGGAACACAGCAATGCAAGCACTGCTGCTTTGCGGTAGAAATAGATAAGACGGGGGTGCCCAAGCGGACGATCCTGGTACAAAGTCTG
Organism: Schoenobius gigantellus; assembly: GCA_963935595.1. Lineage (NCBI taxonomy): Eukaryota > Metazoa > Arthropoda > Insecta > Lepidoptera > Crambidae > Schoenobius > Schoenobius gigantellus. The sequence goes on along the minus strand of OZ012562.1, from coordinate 16,872,278 downwards.
CCTGCGGTAAAAAAAATCCTAGAAATATTAAGCGCAAATTGCTTTTCCAGATCATCAGATAAATAATTTCCTGAAAAGGCAGCTGCACAGAACGTACAGCAGCTTTACAAAGCGAAGTATGAGGGCGTGTGGGCGACACGAAGACCTTGTGCAAGTAAGCCATAGTGAACACAGAGATATTGACGCTTCAAAATACTATATCATGCACTTACTGCCTTTGAACATTGATGCACCTTCTTTAAAAATATGTAGTCATGTACACATTTTAACTTCTTACTAAAATATCGTCGTTGTCATACAAAACAATCTCAAAAATTTTCGTAAATTTTATGGGTGTACCATAATCTGGTGGCAAATGCAGAACTGAATTAAGTGTAATTAAAACAAAGGTATTTTCGTCCTAATAATATATAACTACTACAGATCACTAATAATTTATAGATTAACAATAGATTTAAATAACTACCCTAATATTATTTATTAAAGAAAATTCAGCTCTACATTTGCCATCAGATTCTGGTACAGTACTTCAAGATATACAGGGTAAATTTTGAGGTACCGGCAACCTCGCAGGATTAGATAGCAAGCATCATTAACTACAACGTTTGTTTTACGAGTTTTAAGATAACTCAATACATTAAACAAAAATCAATTTTCAACTTTTTATTGCACTGTCGTGACATTGATAAGTCTATGTTTCATTTATAAACGACGACGGAAGACGACGCTATGCTCGCGCGCTGTGCGCGTAGAGCTACAAACATTCTAGAGGTATATTAAATGAATATTTATTTTTGTATGAAAGTAAAATCTAACGAATTATCAAAAGTCGTAGAACAAACGTTGTAGTTATGCTTTATTGTGATTAAATAAAAGAAAGACTTGTATGATTAGTTTTATTTGGAGACACAACCCGGTTTCTAAATTATTAAAACACAAACATGACACACCGAACCTTGAAAACGCAGTGAGCTTCACAGAACAATATATGACATGTTACAGATTAAAAAGGCGCCAAACCAAAAATGACATTTACAGTTTTATGTATATGAATATTGCTACTCAACACCACCCCTCAATATACAAATACATAACTACTTATGGGTGCTTATTGTATGTTTAACAATTCACGGAGCCTTACAAAAGTAGTTGCTGGTAATGGCTTTGTTAGTATGTCTGCTACTTGCTTATTTGTCTCAATATAATTTAATAGTACAGTACCATCAACTACCTTTTCACGAACAAAATGATGTTTTATATCTATATGCTTCATTCTTTTATGCATAACTGGATTTTTAGCAAACTTTATGGTACTTTGATTGTCTTCAAAAATATTAATACAATCAATATTAATCAAAAAATCACTCAATAATTGCTTAAGCCAGCATGCTTCTGTAACAGACATACTTAGAGCCATATACTCGGCCTCGGTAGACGATAAAGCTACAGTTGGTTGCTTTCTAGTACACCAAGATATAGGACTATCAGAAATTTTAAATAAGTAACCAGCTGTAGACCTCCTGTCTGACAAGTCTCCTCCCCAATCTGAGTCCACAAATCCTATTAAGTCACAATTTGCATCATGCTTAAAATGTAATTTTAAATAAAGTGTACCCTTAATGTATCTAAGTATACGTTTCAGCATATTCCATAGATGAATACTAGCACATTTTTGAAAATGACTCAGAATCGAAACACTCGCACATAAATCAGGTCTAGTACCTAACACAACATACAATAAACAACCAATTAATTTTCTACAACGCAGTTCTAATTCTGGACTTTCTGACATTTCTCTCTTCAATTCAACACTCTTAAATTTAGGATCCATGGGTGTAACTAGGCTTTTACAGTCTGACATATTAAATTTAGATAAAATCTGGGTCAAAAACATAGTTTGATTTATTTTAAGAATTCCTGTTTCAATATTTTGTTCAATTGATATACCTAAAAAATGCTTAGCCTCACCCAAGTCTTTCATACAAAAATTTTGTTTAAGATAATCCTTTGTGTCATTAACACAGCTCACATCAGTGCCTGCAATCAGTAAGTCATCGACATATAGTAGTAAGTAAATTATATTTTCCTTATCTTGTTTTACATACAAACCATAATCTGACTTAGACTGAACATAACCTAGATTTAATATTACTGAATTAAATTTCTTGTTCCAATTTTAAGGTGAATTCTTAAGACCATATAAAGATTTTTGTAATTTACATACCATATTCTTATTATCATTACAATTATAACCTTCTGGCAATGACATAAATACTTCATCTTCAATGTCCCCATGAAGAAAGGCATTCTTCACATCCATTTGATGCACCAGTAGACGTTTTTGGTTACAAACTGCTAAAAATGTACGTACTGTAGGCAGCTTAGCAACAGGTGCATACATGTCCTCATCCATAAATTCACATTGCTGGAAGCCTCTAGCAACGAGTCTAGCTTTGTAAGTATTTATGCCATTCTCATCCAGCTTTTTCTTATAAACCCACTTACTATCAATAACTTTACAATTCTCTGGTTTCTTAATTAATTTCCATGTATTATTTCTTATCAAACTATCCATCTCCTCTTCCATTGCTCTTTTCCATTCCTTACAGTTATTACTCTCTAATGCCTCTTTATAAGTGGTAGGATCATTTTCCACAAAGCTTAAATATGAGAAATAATCGTAATGCCATTCAGGTGGTTTTATTTTATTTTTAGGTCTTAATTTCCTATTTTCATTTTGTACTATGGTATTTTCATTATTATTGGAATCATCAGATAGGTTTTCATTATTATAATGTAATTCTGACGATATAGAATCTACCTGCAAATCATCATTTGGCACAGGGTTATCAGATTGACAGTCATCATTACTAATATTACTATGAACTTCAATATTATCAAATGAATTATCCGTATCTAGAACATTTATTTTATTAATTATACTATTTTGATTTTCTACATTCTGATCAAATTTTTCAATATTTATATCTAAGTAATGATTAGCATTTTGAGAATTACTTCTATTATTTTCTTTCCTTACATTCCTATCTGAAATTAAAAATACTAAATCTCTCTTAATTTCTATCTTATTTTCTTTTTCAAAATAAATTCTTAGACCTTTTGTTCCTTCTCCATAACCTACAAAATATCCCTTTCTACCTTTACTTTCCAGTTTAGAACGCTTTTCCTTAGGTATGTGACAAACAACCGCACATCCAAATTTATAAAGTTCTACAATATTAAATGTTTTCTGAGACCAACATTCATATGGAGTTTTATTTGTATTTTTATTTTTTATATAAGTCCTATTTAATATATATACTACTGTATTAACAGCTTCTGCCCATAAGTTTTTGTTCAAATTAGACTGTATTAACAAAGTACGAGCAGCTTCCATTATAGTACGCATCTCCCTTTCAATTTTCCCATTTTGTTCGGGAGTGTAGGCAACTGTTTTTTGATGTAAAATACCCTTGTCACTCAAAAATAATTCTAAAGATTTATTTACAAATTCAGTGCCATTATCTGACTGTAAAATTTTAACTTTGTTGCCAGTTTCAGTTTCAGCATGAGTTATAAAATGTTTAATATTACTAGGTACTGCTGACTTATGCTCCATAAAATAGACTTTTCTATATTTAGAATAATCATCTTTTAACACTAAAATGTATTTTGAGCCTGCAATAGAAGGGACCTCTAAGGGACCACACACATCTGCATGTATAATTTCGCAACAAGCAACAGTTTTTGATAAACTAATAGGAAATGGCAGCCTATGACATTTTCCCTCTATGCATGCAATACATGATTCAGTAGACTCAATATATTCAATATTGTTTCTTTTTAATATTTGTCGACAGTAATCAAAATTTTGGTGAGCTAACTTTTCATGCCAGTTGAGTAATGTATCCTTAGCACATATAGTATGTATTAGCAGTATTGACTGTACATATAAAATCCATTACATAAAAACTATGAACTCTGTGACCTATAGCACAAACAGTTTTATATTTATAAAATTCACACTTATCACCTGTTATTTTCATAGTGTAACCATTATTTACAGCACTAATGACAGAAAATAAATTCATTTTTAGTTCAGGCACATATAAAACATTGTTCAATGAAGTTTCTATATAATTATATCCATCAAAAGATTCTAATAAAATTTGACCCATACCTTTAACCTGAAGTCTCCTGCCATCACCGACAGTTACAAATTTTTCACTAGTTAAGTATGTTAAATTTACAAAACATTCCTTTTCAAAGGTCATATGGTCGCTGGCTCCACTGTCAACTAGCCATTTATTGTTGTTTAATGAGTTCTGTCCAACATAAGCACTTGAAATAAATGCATTTCCATATTTCACACTATGCATTTTATCATCCTTTTTGACTTGCTTATTTTTCTTAAAGAAGCACTGCTCTGCAAGGTGACCATTTTTCTTACAATAAGAACACTTTTTAATTTTGCACTTATACTGAGTATGACCTGATCTGCCACACTTAAAACATATCATCGACTTTGCTGCTAAGGCTACTGGTTCCTCACACTCCTGAATGCGCTCTTCCTCAATGAGTAAACGCGCTTGAAGCTCACTTAATGTCTGCCGATCTTTGTCCACACTTTCCCAAGCTGAGATAAAGTGTTTATATTGTGCAGGCAAAGTCATTAATATTTTAGTTATAACCATCTTTTCTGATACTGGTTCTCCCAACTGTTTCAATTGGTTTGTCATTTGTTCTATTTTGCTGAAAAAGTTGGCCATGCCTCCTCCTTCGTATTTATATTTCATGAACTTTTCATTTATAAGGTGCACACTACTTACTTGACTCGGAAACTCGAGATACTATATGTGTCTGTGCCTTTGCATCCATTACATCCCAATCTTCTGGTTTTATGGCTTCTTTTGTGGACGTCTTGTCCACCACTCCGAACAAGCCCATACCATTTAGAACTACACGGGTTTGAAATTTCCAAAGCCCCCAGTTCTCGGCACCCGTCAATTTAACGACGGTGATTCCTTGATCCATCATAATGATGTTTTTATTTCCCTTTCTTTTCCCGTCTGTGTCCACACAAAAAAAAAAAACTATCTTCTGTTCAAACCAACACGTGGTTTTACTTTCTTCACCACACCGAAGATTTCTTCGTATTTTATCAATAGATAGGCGTTTCTGGGCCCATAACCTATTGTGATTAAATAAAAGAAAGACTTGTATGATTAGTTTTATTTGGAGACACAACCCGGTTTCTAAATTATTAAAACACAAACATGACACACCGAACCTTGAAAACGCAGTGAGCTTCACAGAACAATATATGACATGTTACAGATTAAAAAGGCGCCAAACCCAAAATGACATTTACAGTTTTATGTATATGAATATTGCTACTCAACATGCTTGCTATCTAATCCTGCGAGGTTGCCAGTACCTCAAAATTTACCCTGTATAATGGGAATCAGATTTCGAAGTGGACCGACACATTTTTTAACGATGACAGGGAAGCTCTTGGCCTTCATCTCACCTGATGGTAAGTGACGATAAGGCCGAAGGTGGAAGCGAGCTTCACCTGGACTCCTCAACAACTGAGGAACTGGCTATCTTACCTCTAATTGTCGGAGCACAACAATGCTATAAACATTGTTATTATGGCGACAAACTTAGGTAAGACAGTGGTAGCTGGCCAGGCGGGCTAAGAAGCCCTACCACCAAGCAAACCAGACAGAAACACTTCTACCCCCACTAGGAATCGAACCACGGACCTCCCGATCGAAACTACTGGACCACGAAGGCGGTTAAAACACATCAACGCTGTATAGTGACATGACATAGAACTGCTTATGTGATTGTAAATAATTTTTAGGGCCAAACTACTTTTCGTCAATTGGTAAGTTACGCGATTCTTTCCGATGTTTTCCGATGTCCATTATTTATTTTGATGTAGGTACTGTATGTACCATACTTTACACATACCATTCTTTCATTGTATAAAAACGTATAACATTTTTTAGTTGCACCAATTTATTTATTTTCATGCTATATTTGTATCTGAACGCTATATGCATAAATAAAAATTGTTAATCGCTAATGCTTCAGGAAATTATATGCAAATTAATAATCGTCACAGGCATAATTAACTTGCAATATGTTTGTTTTCAAATAATTCCCAAGTTTTTAGAATAATAAATCATCACCTGCAGTTTTCTAATCGATTAAAAATAGACTTACAGCATTTTCCATGCTCTTCCTTCTGTTACCAAAAGCATCCAGAAATTGTAAGGAAATGTTTTAAAAGTTGTATTTACGCCTACTCTGCACATATTAATATGTACAGTGACGGAATTTGACGGTCTTACTACAAAAAGTTTTTAAGTTAGATACTGTTTAAACATGATGCTGTCTGATTGGCAGATACATTTATTAATTTAGCTTAACATTTTCAACATTTTTGTTATGAAAATATTTGCTCGATTTTTTATGAGTACCTACTATTTCCGAGTATTGAATTTTCTTATTAAATTATAATAGTGATGACAAAGAACTTAAGTCGGTTTCGCTTAATTAATTGTAAATATATTTATTTATTGTATTTTATTTCTTATAATAAGCCATTCCTACCATCATTATGTATGTATAGTTTCAGAATGACCTGATTGAACAATATAGCCATCAAGGTAACGACAGATAATTATATGAAATATTTATTATACTATAACTACTAATAAAATATTAACTCATTAAACTGTGAACTTGCTACTGATTTTTTCTTAACCATTAACTAAATAACTCTAATACTGAATGCCTAGCGCAGACCGTGGACAAATCAAGAGACAATTAACATCTTTCTTCTCTCTCTTTCATATAACTATGAAACGAGATGCGACATCTGTGTCACTTTCTTATTTTATTTGTGCACGGCCCATGCTAGGTCTACTAAGGTTTTGCTTCTTCATTGATATTATTATTATATATTATTTATCATTATAATATATTCTTCTTATATACTTACTGATATGTAAGATATTTTAAGAAGATTATCAATAACTGCATGTTATTGTTGCACTGCGCCATAAAACATGTCATACAAAAAATAAAAATTATTTTTCGATTTTATCCATCCAGCACATATCAAAATATTTTATTTATGGCAATAGAGCCGATGATTTATTTTAATGTATAACAGAGAATTGTTTAATTAATGATGAAAGCTTTATGACAATGTATCTTTGAAAGTTTTGTTTTGGGGGCGGAGAATTAATTGTTTTAATTTAGTTGCAGAATGAACAATAAACAGTTGTTTCCTGATATTAACAAAAAGAACTAGACAACAAAATTATAGTTAAGTCTTTCTTAAACTAAACTGGGGACAGGTTATTAAAACTTCACATTAGATTATGTTCTAAAAAGCTGCCTTAACTGTTTTCAGACACCGGTCCGCTTCCAAGACCCCGTATACGGGAAGATGGACACCCAAATGGTGTGGTTCATGGCGCCGGGTATTATGATAACGTAAGTGCTCTTCTCACGAGTTTTATCGAATGCTATTTTAACCTTTTCACATGTAATATCACTGCTTTTACCCCACTCAACCGTGAGCGCTTGAGAGGTCCAATTGTAAGACGAGCGTACCATTGCGGATGCGGATAGGGGTGTTACGGATATAGGCATCCGCATCCGCAACTGCGGAATAATCGCATTAATTCAGACATCTGCACCCACATTCGCATCCGCATCAATTAATGCGGAGCTTTAACGGATGTGGATTCATATCTGCAGCAAGTAACGACATGTAAAGAAAGTGGGCGGGACCAGAGTGGCACGTACCTTGCGCGTGTTTGCTGTTGTAAAATTGTTCTCAAAATATATTTAGGTACTTAAATATTAAAATGAAATCGATTTTCATTTATTAGTGTAGGTACTTAAAATCGATATTTCTTAAAAATACTAAAATCTGCATCCACATCTGCATCCGCTTCTGCATCCGCAGATGTCAAAATTTTTGCATCCGTAACAACTCTGGTACCATTTAATAAAGTTCTTAAGATCCACTCAATATTGTTTGCAAAATTATTGTTTCCGTCGGATAACATGTGCATGAAGACGATAAAACTGTGCCTATTATACCGCAGAAAAAGCTTGTGCAAAACGCTCATACGCTCAATGTATAAAATTGATGTGTACATTTAAGCACGTTACGTACTACAACACGAAAACAGCCGGTGGCAACAAGTTTTACGATTTCGTAAAAAGTAACAATACCTTAAAATGGGTCCTTTCACTATTAATTAATATATGATTTGCGCCATACATTTGACATTTTTAAACGTAAAGAATTAAATAAAACTACAATTGAAACTAGATTATGGTGCAATTCTTACATATTTTTATTGTTAAAATCGTAAAACGTAAATTTGGTGCAACCGGCCGGCCGTACGAGTTTTGCCCAGACTTTTTGCCAGTCTCTATCGTGTGGACGCTATACACTTTTTGCGCCAACTTTTGAACAAACTGCATGCAAGATTGAGCGTGTAGCGGAACCCTAGCGGTTCGGCTTTACAGACTGCCTCGTCGGTCTAACTAAATAGTTACACACATTAAGTGTCACTGATAATCGTATATAAGTTGTGTAATGTTTATACAGAATGTAACGGTACACGAAAATAATGTTTAAGGGTATTCAGAAGTGGAGATTCTGTAGGAAAAGCAATTGAGCTGATTAAGCTACTTTTTTCTATACAAATAATCAAATTATTTTTTGATCCTGAGTGTCGACAACCCTACATCAGCGTACCTTTTCTTCGTCTTTCATCGTGTTTTACATTTCTTTTGTTTTAATTCCATAGTCAGATGGACTATGGTTGTCACTTGAAAGTTTTGCCTTCAGTTTAAAGTCGATTAACTCGGAAAATAGATTTCCAGATCTAAATCAAGCACCTAGGGTTCGTCTAATATCTGACCTATTGGCCCATAAAATATGATTTCAGCGTTCAATTACACCCAGTATTATTTCATCATCACAGCTCATATACGTCCTCACCGAGGGGTTAGGTGATTAGGCCTTGGTCAACCACGCTGGCCCAGTGCGGATTGGTCGACTTCACATACATCATTGAATTTCTTCGCAGATGTATGCAGGTTGCCTCACGATGTTTTCCCTCACCTTAGGAGCGTCGGACTAATATACATATGAAATTCGAGAAACGAAAAACATATTGATCCATGGCAGGATCTAACCTGGGACCTTCAGGTTGGAAGGCCAGTGCAGAGTCCACAGAGCCACCGAAGCGACCATATTGTTATACAAACATACTATTTTTCCATACAAACTAAATAATGTTTTTCCCTAAGCGTCGACAAATAACATCGGCGTACCTTTTCTTTGTCTTTACATGTTTTTGTGCTATTTCCATAGTCAGCTGGACTATGGTTGTTACTTTTTTTTTATTATTATTAGAAACATACAGTTTTAAACAATAAAGATAAACAACATTGTGCACAAGTAGACCTGGAGTTTCCTTAAGTAACATACAAACATTTATAATTAAGCCAAATAATAATCAAGACAGCGCAATCTTATATAATTTTGAAACAATGTTGCATTAAATATTTAAAGCTAGATTGAAATTTTAACTGATACCAAACAATTTATCTGCCAGCCTTTTTTGAAACTGTTTAAACTTTCATTGAATACATCAATTTCACTCAAGTTTGTATTATAATAGTGAGTACAGCGCCTTATAAATGAATTTTTTGTGTAATTGGTTTTACAAAAATCTATATGAAATGTATTTTTCGAACGTGAGGAGGTACGCCCTACCTTAAGATTAATTTTTTCTAGCAGGCAAGAGGAGTCAATTATGTTATTAATTATTTTATATAAAAATATGGTGTCCATGTAATACCTTCTATCTTTTAGACAGGCAAGTTTGTGTCGCTGAGCAGAACCATGACTATTCTGATAATGATTAGCAGTACGATAGTCTAATAGCTTTAAGAATTTATTTTGAATTTTTTCTATGCGAGACATATGTACTACATATTGTGGATTCCACACTACGCTCGCAAATTCTAAATGACTACGCACTAATAATACAAAATCTTTAATGTTTTGACTCGTTTAAAAGGCTTAGAAAGTCTTGATATGAGACCCAATTGTTTAAATGCCTTATCAACTATATGATCTATGTGCACATTAAAGTGCAGCTTATGATCCAGCATGACTCCGAGATCTCGAACTTGGTAGACTCTCTTGATGCTTTCATTAAAGAAAGAATAGTCATAATTAATAGGGTTATGCTTACGAGTGAATGTGATTACGTGGCATTTGTCGGGGTTAAGAAGCAAGTTATTTAAGGTACAGTAATCAGCGAAACGATCCAAATCTATCTGAAGTGCACTACAATCAGCCATTGACCCGACCACTTTGAAGATCTTAGTGTCGTCAGCATAAAGTAAGTGGCATGAGTTGTCAAAGCAGTTACCTACATCCATTATGTAAAGGCTAAAGAGAAACGGCCCCAAATGGGAGCCCTGAGGCACACCAGATGGTACAGGAAGAAACTTCGACATTGCACCCTTCAAAGACACCGCTTGACTTCTATTTCTTAGGTAAGACTCTAGCCATCGAAGTAAATCGCCGTGTATACCAACTTCGACCAATTTGGATAAGAGTATACTGTGAATAATTTTATCGAACCTGACTGACTTTATACTAGATGCAATGGATGCTGGCTGTCCACCTGACAGCCAGCATCCATTGCATCTAGTATAAAGTCAGTGTATGTCACGAGATTGGTGTCAACACTTCGCCCGCGGAAGAACCCATGTTGTTCCTGTGGGACATGATGGCGTAACAACATAGTCAAATCTGACGTTACTAGCTTTTCGAAAAGTTTTCCAAAAAAACAAAGTTTAGATATTGGTCTATACATCTTTACATCATTCTTATTTCCCCCGCCTTTGAAAATTGGGGTTATCATAGCCTTCTTCAAAATCTCCGGAAAACAGCCCTCAGTCATGGAGGTAATGAATAAAATAGTAATAGGTCGTACTAACTCATTGGCACACGTTTTAACTAATATTGGATGAATTCCATCATGTCCCGGTCCCTTATTAATATTTACATTTTTTAGCAATTTCAGTACTTTTTCCTCGGTTATATGCACAGACGAGATATCAACAGGTGAATCAGTTACCATGAAATTGTTACTATTCTTACTATTGGTTGAGGAAATATCGACAAAAACAGAATTGAAATATTCATTAAAATAGTTGCATATTGATTCATTATCTGAGGAGGAATTACTTTCATAATATATTTGATCAGGGATAGAATTCGCAGAAAATTTTGATTTAATAAAACTCCAAAAGTATTTAGGGGCATTGGAAATCCTGTCTTCGGAGAGGGATATATAAGTATTATAACATTCTAATTAATAATCTAAATTGTTTCTATAGGTTTTCCATAGCTTGTGCACTTTACGTTTCTCCTTTACCACTTTTATTAGTGCTCGCGAGTACCAAGGCGGGTAACCGTTGGAACTGTTTACTATACGTATTGGTACATGTTCAGCTATAATTCTGTTCAAATTAGAATAGAAGAAGGCAGATGCTTGTTCAGTGTTCATGCTTGACATAGGGTTCCAGTCGATCTCAGATAGTGATTGACGTATAACGTCATATTTAGCAGCGTGAAAACTGAGTTTTTTACAAGTTTTCTCCGCAGCAGTTCGAAATTCAGGAAGTCGCAGGTCAATATCTAGGGATTTGTGATGCGGGTCCTCGGGTGTCAGTGGGTGAGAACATTCAGATACAGTACAGATTCCATTAGATATCACCAGATCTAATATTCTAGAGTTGCTGTTTTTACATAAATTATATTGATTAAAATCCGTGTAACTAAAAAAATCGCGTATGATGGTGACTTTATGATCAATACTATCACCCAAAGAAACTCTATTCCCATCGACATACCAAGCCGCATTCGAGATATTAAAATCGCCTACCAGGAGAAAAATGTCATCAGGCCGGTCTATGATAATTTGTGCGCTATTGTCGAAGAAAGATTGTAAACGCGATAAATGATTATCATTGTGCGGAAAGTATGCACACGCTATATAAAGATGGGGGGTTAGTGTACGTGGAGGGCAGGCGGCGCGGGGCGGGTGGCGGGCTCGGGGAAGGGTAGTAGACTGACTGACCAGCTCAACAGCCAGCCATAGCTCCTCGGCATCACGGCTGGACGTCCACTCGGGCAGCGCGCGCGCGCGCACCCCGCGCCGCACCGCCACTAGAACGCCGCCGCCGCGGCTCGACACGCTGTCAGACCGATCCCGACGAAATACCACATAATCATTAAAGAAAAATTCTGCATCACTAAAATTAGGCATCAGCCAGGTCTCTGTAAGGCATATAATGTCATAATTAGATTTAATGACATTGGACAAAAAGTTATGTGATTTAGTACGCAGCCCCCTCACGTTCTGATAGTAAATACTTACATATCCAAAGTTAGCCATTGATAATTAAATAGATAAAATAATAATGAGTAAGTATTACTGATACAGAGAGTGTCAGTATATGTTTTATAAGGCGACGTCGCATCACAACGGTAAAGAAAGAAATTAATATAGATAATAAGAAAATTTGTGAGGAAAATAATGAATGAAATTAGGACGACATACAAAGGGCTGAGCAGATTGATGGCTCGAGATAAATAATTTAAAATTATTATTAGCGTAACAACATGCACTTTATTATTTAAAAATGTACTAAATAATAGTAGTCACTTTAGCTTTAACAGGTCATTTTCATTCGTAATGCGTATGAACTTTGACGTATCATTTTTTCTCATCATAATCTTACAGTCCCTTACCCAGAGATAAGAATAATGCAGTTCAGTTTTTAATTCACGGGCGCGTTTAAGTAACATCTTATTGGCCGGGGTTAAGTGGTCACTGAGGTAAAGGGGCTGGGGCGCACCCGGCAGGCCGACGTCGGTGGTGCTGAGGCCGCGGCGCGCGCGCACGGCGGCCAGCAGCTCGTCCTTGCGCCGCCGCTGAGTGAACCGGACAATGATCGCCGGGGGACGACTATCACCCTGCTGCACCTTTTCGTTTCCACTAGAAAAACGGCGGACTCGGTGGACCGTGTCGATGTCGGTCTCCTTAAGCGAAAAACCGACTTTATTACAAACATCCTGAAGAATGGTCTGGAGGTTTTCACTTTTTGCAATAGGGATACCGGATATCTCCAGATTATTCAATCTGGAAAACTGGTCACGTAGATTGTTTTCATCCGATAGCTCAACATTCCTTTTATTACAATTTTGTAACTGATGTTGTATCTCAGTGAAACAGGCAAGCTTACCCTCCATCTGTATTATTCGATCGTCAATCGAGCTAAAACGCTGCTCCATCAGACTCCATTTAGATGTCAGATCTTTCACTTCCTGCGAAGTATTGTGTACATCCAGTTTAACCGTATCGAAGTCACTCTTCAACAGGCAGAAGTCGTTTCTCATTGCTTTTATTTCCAGTAGGACTTCGCTCAAAATGGCATCATGATTGCCTGAGGGGGCAGTATTACGACAAGATAAACAACGCCAATTTGCTTTTTTCTCAGGGCCGAATTTTCGATACGTGGTTTCTGCAATACCAGCGCATTTGAAGTGAAGTATATTTCCACACTGTCCACACTTCACGTGATCAGTAACTGGAGTTACGCACATATCACAATTCATTTTAAATCCGAATATAGAATGTTACTTAATTGTTACGGAAAAACTGCAACTTTAGCAGCGTCCTTGGGCGTAACTATATGCAGTGTATTGCAGGGTGTAAGCATAGGTACTTGAAAGTGTTTGCTTTCAGTTTAATTTAAAGTCGATTAACTCGAAAAAAGATGTCCAGATCTAGCACCTAGGGTCCATCTGCCCTTAAAATATTATTTCAGCGTTCAATTACACGCACTATAATTTGCTCTTCGTAATTAAATATTGTTTCACCTAAGAAAAAAATAAAAGCAACACTAACGTTGCAGGATAATCTTCTTCCTGCCGGCGGTCGTGACGTCGACGCTGATGATCGGCGACCGGCTGGAGGGCGTGTGGGAGCGCAGCTGCGTGGCCGGCGTGCGCGCGAGGGAGATGCTCACCGTGCACGTCGCGCTGCAGGCGGCCGTCATCGTGCTGCAGGTACGCGACGTGTGTTTTTTTTTTTTATTCAATGACTTCCTCTGATATTTTTATTCAGAGACCTTATTTTACCGTATTCCTTTCATACCAGTTCCCGCTTTTTTGCCTCTCGTACTTCCATGCCTCATCCGTTTCTTTCTTTTATCCATTCTCATTCATGCCAATTAGGTACTATCTATAACAAAAAGGGGGGGGGGGGTATATTTATTGTTATTTTTATACATTCTAATATCTCTTAATTCTAATACATTTGGTTTTTTTTTTTACTTTTTTGTATTATTACATTGTGTTACTGGTTTTACAAATTATTACATTATCGAATTATTTTCCTATGCTATGGTTGCGACATTGCTTGTAACTTATATACACTATTATAATTTAAGCAATAGGTTATTTATCCTTATTTCTTAATAGTGCAAGGTTACCTATATCTATACAGTACTTAATAAAATCGTTTCTATATTTCTTATTTTCTAACAATGTGCTTAACCTATTTATGCTAACTGTTATACCTATTTTTTGTTCAAAATTATACCTAATTCTGTGGTTAGCTGGACACTCGACCAGGAGGTGAGGCACCGTCTCCTCCACATTAGGATCACAGATGCATGCCGGACTCTCCCTACACTTGAACCGATGCAAATATTGAGAGAATCCACCATGCCCCGTGAGGATCTGGGTGATCATTCCTGCTGGCTGCATTAAACGTATGGTACGGTATGCCATTGCCGCGTCGGGAAAAAATAATTTTGTGACCGATCCTGTGCTACCCTCTCGGTATCGCTTTCTCCATTTCTCCAAAGTTACTTTACGAAGGTTTGACTTCGTAAACGACTCCGGGCAGCTGTCATAGTCTGGTTCCTGTCTCGGGTACAGCGCCGCTTCTTTGGCTAGGTCGTCGGCTCTTTCGTTCTCCCTAAGTCCAGCATGAGCTTTGACCCAGTACAAAGACACATCTTTGCCCTGGGCCAGGGCCGTTCTCAGGTTCTTTCTAGTGTCCACTGCAAGGGGGTGTAGCGAGGTGCTATTTACAATGGTTGCCAGCGAAGATCTTGAGTCGCTGTAAATGCCTATAGATTTTTCCTGCCCCTGAACAGCCTCATCCGTGGCCTTACATATGGCTAGTAGTTCTGCCTGGTAGACTGTGCAATACGTGGACAAGCTAAGTTTGAGGTTCCGAATTTCGGATTCGCTATTCCAAATGGATAACGCCGATCCGACCTTTCCCTCAATCTTGCTGCCATCAGTGAAGATCCGCACCGTCTGCACGTTTTGCCCATCCACGAGGCTTTGGTCCGTCAGGCAAATGAACTCGAGGTCCATATGATCCGCGGGATGTGGCATCTGGGTGTAGTTCGTCACCTTCTCCATCTTTCCTATCCCCAACACTTCCGACGATGACCCTCTCCTAATCTCGTACAGTGCTGCTGCTTCTTGTATTCTCAAGTCAAGAGGCAGTATCCCCGAGAGCACAAGTGCTGAGTGAAGAGAGACAGTCCGGTACGCCCTGCACACCTTTTGCGCGAAACCCCTCTGTACCGTGTCCAGCCGCTTCCTAATGCCGATCTTGCTCGCCGCTGGTGCCCATGCTGCCGCGGCGTACATTATGATGGGCTCCACTGCCGCCACGTAAATCGCCTTTATCACTTCGGGATCCAGGCCCCAAGTGACCTTGGCCGCTCTTGACAGCTGCTTGTAGATGCCAATTGCCTTTTTACATTGGTTGGTCACGTGGGTGTTAAAAGTCAGCTTATCATCTACTGTGAGCCCCAGTATCCTGACCTCTCTAGCCATCTTAATGCCGGTCCCTCCCATATTCAGCCGTGGGGTGTCGTATTTCAACTTTTTAGTAATTACCATTGCGCAGGTCTTATGCGGTGCAAACTTTAATTTGTGTTTCGACCCCCACTGCTGAACGTAGGCAAGAGCGGCATTTGCCTGCCACTGCACTTCAGCGGCTGTGTCTCCATCAAACACTAGGACAATGTCGTCCGCAAATGCCTGGCAGTAGTCCCCTCTCCTGTCCAGCTCCCACAGCAGCGGATCCAACAGCAAGTTCCACAGAATTGGACCACCGATTGACCCTTGCACGCATCCCTTGTTCGTGCTTCGCGTGCTTTCTTCCCCAGCGTACCGTACTTTGACGCGTCTGCAGCTCAGATAGCTGTCAAGTAGCCTGCGGGTGTTCACCGGACAGTGTTCCTCAGCCAGTCGGACTCTGATCTGCGGCCACCATGCGCTGTCGAAGGCCCCCTCTATATCCAACGACACCAGGGTCACGAGCTTTTTCAGCCTCAATTTACCCTTAATGTGTTGTATTAACTGATAGAGGGCATCCTCAGTGCTCCTCTGGGGCATGAATCCATACTGGCGAGTACTGAGTCTCGGTACAAGGTGGTATTTGATCCGCGCTACTACCATCTTTTCAAGGATCTTACCTAGTACAGGCAACAGCCCGATCGGTCTGTATGCCTTGGGTGTTGTGTAGTCATCCTTGCCCGGTTTTCTTAATGCCACGACTGTGGCCTCCTTCCAGATGTCCGGGAAGTGCCCTATCTCGAGGCACTTGTTGTATAGGGCAAGCGACTCATATAGGTTATGTTTTAAGGCATTGCTGCAGATGTCCCCGTGAAGCCATCCGCTCCTGGGGCCTTCTTTGGATTAAAACTCCCTATCGCGGCCTTTAGCTCCAGCAGTGTAAACGGTGGATCATGGCGTTCGCCATGTCTCCATTCGTTTACCTGCTTTGCCGCTTCTCTGGTCCGGCGATGGTCGTTGTTATCAGTGCTTTCTAGATCTTCTGGGTAGAACGTCTCGGCGAGTAGGTCCGCTGATTCTCTTGGGTTTAGTTGTTTCCCATCTTTCATAAGGGTCAAGTCTTCTTGTCTCCTGGTAGTCCTGCTGATGATCCTGTATATTCCCTCCCATACCCCCTCCCCATTTTTCTTTTTCGCAAAATTTTTTCCAACTCGTCGTACGGGCATTCTTGGCGTAGCACTCATATTCCAATTTTTTCTGCAGGTATTCTGTGACAACTCTTTCTCTTCGATCTGGTGCTGCATTTCGAATTCTTCTTCTAGAAGTAACCATAGCCTTTTTTAGTCTAGTGAGCTCCTCATTCCACCAAGGTATTGTGAGGGTTTCTGTGTTCTTTTTTAGGGGCATGGTTTCCTTGCAAGCTGCTGTTAGGGCTTCTGTAAGTTTTTTTACGGTTTCCTCCAGGTCTCTTTTGTTCGCGATGTTGTTAATAGTCTCAGCGTTGATATTATTAGCTATTTTTTGTTGTTGCAGCTTTTCTAGAAAGTGGTGCCACTTTACCTTCTTGGTGTTGCATTGCCTAGTAGTTCTCTGGACTCTCATTCCTTTAGACTTTTGTACTTGCAGATCGAAGAGGATTGCATTGTGATCGGAGTTTATCATTTCCTGGTCTACCCTCCAGTTGTACGCGACGTGTGTTGCAGGTTGCAGGTATGCAGGGTGTGTTGCAGGTATGCAGGGTGTGTTGCAGGTATGCAGGGTTTGTTGCAGGTATTCATAGTGTTGCAGATATGCAGGGTGTTGCAGGTATGTAGGGTGTAATGCAGGTATGCAGGGTGTGTTGCAATTATCCAGGTTGCACGTATGCTTGTTATATTGCAAATGCAGGGTGTATTTCAAATGTGCGGGGTGTATTACAGGTATACAGGATATATTACAGGTATGCAGAATTGCAGAGTGTATTGCAGGGTGTAGGCATAGGTATATTGAAGGTATGCAGTTATTTCAGGGTAAACAAGTTATAATGACGGTATGTATAATAGAAAAACTGGTGCTGTGTACGCGCGGTACGAAGAAACAGAAAGTTTGAAACAAAATCCTACACAGATCAATCTGGTGATGTAGTTATCGCATCGCGATCTCGTAGAGCAATTTCTCCTCATACAGCACAACAGCGGAACATATTGGTTGAAATGATGCATTATTCATAACCCATGAAGGAACTTTCAAATGTCATTAGTATGTTGATAAGAAAGGATTTATATAGATCCAGCTTTGTATATTATATATTGTCCAGCTAGTATGCAAGGTCGGTGGCAAATCTTAACTCATGATCACCGATCATCCGCACCGACTTCAAAATAAAAAAATGTGATTTAGCACGAACGCACAAGACCGACTATACTGACGACTGAATTTTTTAACAGTGGAAATCTTCTGGAATTCTGTGTTGCATATTAGTGGATCCAGGGGGACTGCCATGGGGGCCAAGCCCCCCGGTTACATTATTTTGTAAAGTAACCGGTGGGGCTAATAGGTAATAAAAACGGTATTTTCGTTTACCTGTGATTTTAAGCCTAGCTCTGAGTAGGCACCTTGTTAGAATGTCTTAAGAGGATTGTGAAGTAATCGTGCGCGGCGCGAGTAGGTATTTTCTAAAATGCTATCTGTTTCACACTGCTCGGCCTCCCGTCTGGCGTTTACACCACAAATACAACACGCGCAAATTCTCACGCACACTACAACAGCCTGCAGCGCGCGACTTGGCGGCGGGCGGCCGGCGCGAGAGCTCGAGATTATTATTCTATTGCTCTTAAAGTTTTGCGTTGCTTATATTTCTGACTCCCTTTCCGCTCGCAATTTCGCCATCGTTACTTTCGTTTTTCGTGTGGGAATTTTATGTTTTCACATAGGAAAAACTATTTTATAGCCTATATTACTCAGTGATAATGTAGTATTCTATTAGCCAAAGAATTTTTAAAATCAGTCTGGTAGTTTTTGAGTTTATCCATTACAAACAAAAATACAAACGTTAAGTACGTTCTTTCTTCATAATATTTAGTAGATAAATTTCGGAATACAGAAATTATTTACATTTCGTAAATTATTTCTGTATTGAAATTTATTGTGAAGGCACTTACTTGGTATCCTACCTTATAGGATTGAGGGTGAGGAATATTTGTTATGAAAGTATGTATCCTACATTTACCTCTCTAAAGAAAATACCATTTTTTAAGATGAGTGTTATACTGAATCTAATGATTTGCATTTGAGATGTGAAACTTTTCTGAAAAAACCACTAAACATATAATAATACTTTTACATACAAACTAAATAGGAACAGGGATACAAAAATAAAAAGTAATAATAAATAATTAATTGATTGCGCTGGGCAGCTTTTGCAAAACTTGGCTTTGCTTTTAATATGAGCATTAGCATAAAACAGAAAGCGCGGATCTTCAACCAGTGTGTCCTACCAGTGCTTACTTATGGAGCCGAGACATGGGTAACAACTAAGGCCATCGTCCAAAAACTAGAGGTGGCACAAAGAGCAATGGTAAGAAAATTGTAACACTCCGGGATAGGAAAACGAATAGTTGGCTCCGAAAACGGAGTCAGGTCTCGGACATTACACACCGCGTAGCAAAGCTCAAGTGGCTATGGGCTGGACATATAGCCAAAAAGCCGGTCTCGTGGTGCAGAACTGGCTTAGAGTGGAGGCCATGAAAGCGTAAAAGACCCAACGGGAGACCACAAATGCGGTAGAAGGACGACATCGTAAAGATGGTGGGCACGAACTGGATTAGAGTAGCCCAAAATAGAACGGAATGGAGAAAGTTGAAGGGGGCCTATAACGCCATGGTAGAAGAAAAGGCTTAGATGATGAATAATATTTTTTTATAATATGATTATTTTTGTTGGTGTTCACCTTCTTTAATAATAAGCCAAACGTAACATCATCTGCAACTAGCTCCATCTCCATCCATCTTTGAATTAGTCAGCAGCAAAACAGAAGCTACGTTTGGCTTATTATTAAAGAAATTGAGGTGAACACCAACAAAAATAGTCATATAATTTTTTTAAAATATTATTCATCATCTAAGCCTTTTCTTTTACCATGGCGGTATAGGCCTCCTTAAGGAAAAGGTGGCTAGATGACATTAAAAAAGAAGACTGGACTGACATATCCGCAATTAAAAAACGCAGCAAAGGATCTTACACGTCGGCGTAAGGGCAAGGGCGTTTTATTGAGTAAATAACTTTTTTCAGAAACATTGTACAAAGTTATTAACCAAAGAATACTTGTAGTCAAGCAGTCGATGAAAAGTATATGCTGTCAGAAATACAGGAATAATACTGTATGAAAGTACCCCATGTGTGGGGTAGATTCGGACGAATTTCAATTTAGAGTTAAGTCATAATTATGCAACAAATATAAAATACCTCTCATTTTTATACACTAATCTCGGGTACCTAGTTATACTAATAGTTTTAGAATTTTAATTTTTACCACTTCCGTGGTCTAGTGGTTGAGGCCACCGGGTATTGATCGGGAGGTCCGAGGTTCGATTCCCATCGGGGACAGAAGCTCTTCTGCTCGGTTTGGTTGGTGGTAGGGCTTCTAAGCCCACCTGGCTAGCTACCACCGTCTTACCTAAGTTTGTCGCCATAATAACATGTTTAATAGCATTGCTGTTGCCGATATAAGGCCAAGAGCTTCCCTGTCGTATGAAAAAAATACCTATTAGTAGGATTATATGTAATCAGCTGCTTTAAATTATATTGTTAAAATGAAAAAAAACCTCAAAACCGTACGAAGGGTGCCTTCTCCACATATTATTATATGCCTACCCTGCCTACCTACATATATTATTTACATTGTCGTTTGTATTTTTTATACATTCGTAGATTCCATATCGCGAGTACACATAAAATAATATTGAAAATAACGCTACTTGCATATAGTTTGTTACACGTTTTTAGCTGCTCCAACTTGGTTATACGAAAAATAGTTTGTGAGCAACTTAGAATACGATAACGAACATACAATGCATAACAAATACATATCACAAGAAACAAAAAACGAGGAAACGGCTTTTCTTTTGAGTGTGTGTCTTTGTGGCACATATCTATTATAACAAGCGCGCACCGGCTCAGGTGCCCGCAGCGATGACTCATTTGCCGCGCGACTCTGCAGGCACAACGACACTGACACAGCAGACTGAACACCTCAGAGAAACAGAGTGGTGACGACGGATTTACTGTTGTGTCAAAAAAGAAGCCGTCTAGGTATAGGAACGTTCGCGGAACAAGCCAAAATAACAGTAAATTGCAAGTCGCGGAATCATTCGCTTATATTTATTTATCCCGAATCCAAAAATGTATGACGGTTAACGATATAAAAGATTATATAAAAGATATGGGAGAAAACTGCAATAATGTAGAATTGTTAACGCAAACTAGGGAGACGAATTTTAATTCATATAAAATTACAATTTTTTTGCATAAGTTAGATTTGTTTCTCCAAAAAGACTTTTGGCCCGAAGGGGTAGTATTCCGGCGCTTTCGTCAACAACGTACCTTTTTAGGTAATACTGTAAAGTCCACAAAACAATTATGAGAAGTATTAATAATTTGAAATTAGTTTCTTTTAATTGCAAATCGTTTAAAAGATCTATAGATCATGTCAGAGAACTATGTAATGACCATCATATTGTAGCACTTCAGGAAACATGGTTATTTTCCCACGATTTAGATCTACTAAGTAGTACTAAGCACTGTTAACCCCGAGTATGGCGCCTTTGGTACATCTCCTATGGACACAAGCTCAGGTATTATTAGAGGTAGACCGTATGGAGGAGTTGCTCTGCTATGGCATAAATCCCTGTTCCCACGCGCGGAATTAATACCAACTGACAACGACCGCGTCCTTGCCGTGAGGCTCACAAGCGGATCGCGATCCTTATTAGTGTTCAGTGTTTACATGCCTGTTAATGACAACGAAAATATGCCGGAGTTCACACAATGTTTAGCCACTGTAAGCGCAATAATTGAGAGCTATGATACAGAGTGTGCTTTTGCCTTGGGTGATTTTAACGCTCACCCAGGTGAGTTATTCGGAACGGAACTGCTAGATTATTGCAGGGAGAATGGATTGTCATGTGCAGACATAGATTTGTTAGGTATTAACTCTGACACGCATACGTTTGTGAGCGACGCGCATGGCACGTGTAGATGGCTCGACCACTGCCTTGTTACTGACTGAGGCGGCTGCGGGGACACTGAATGGCATCATGGTAAAGAGCGATGTATACTGGTCGGACCACTTTCCGCTCGTTATAAATTGTAATTTTAACCTAATACAAAGCAAAATAATAGATAACAGTGGTTCCAATTTACGTTTAAAACATGTGTGGGGAAATCGCAATAAGAAACAAATTAAACTATATTCGCAATTATGTAATGACAAGATAAATATTTTAATGGATCAATATTATTATTTATTAAATTGTAATGACATAAAATGTAATGACGCTAATCATAAGTTATGTATAGATGAATTTTATTTTGATTTTATATTTATTTTGCAGTATTGTGCGCAACGTACCTTTTGTACCAAGGATCCTCATGATAAGGTCATTGGATGGAACCTTCATGTCAGACAGAAGTATCTGCTTGCTAGGCAGTACTTTAAACAATGGTGTTCTTCAGGCAGGCCGCGCTCGGGATATCGGTATGACGAAATGGCTAATGCTCGCAGAAATTTCAAAACAGCCTTGAAATTTGTACAAAAAAATGAAGAACAATTAAAAATTGATGTTTTGTCCAAACATAAATGTAATGGAAATTTTGTGAAATTTTGGAAAGCAACTAAAAGTTTAAGCAGTAAAAGTTGTTTGCCTAATACTGTGGAAGGTGAAATGGACTTAAAAAATATTGCAAATATTTTTTGCAAGTTTTTTAAGATGGACCAGCACCTCAACAGTAGTTGTATTGAAGCATGTGAAGACGAGATTGAATGCCGGGAGCGTGGTGGCCAGGAAACTATCGTTACTTCTGAAGATATTTTGAAAATATTGCGAAGCATGAAACGGGGGAAGTCACCTGGCCACGATGGTCTCAGCGTCGAACACTTGCAGTACGCAGGCCAGTACATAACAGACGTATTAGCCCAACTGTATACACTTTGTATACGGCACTCATACCTGCCCAAAGACATGACCCGTACTCTTGTTGTGCCCATAGCCAAGAATAGGACTGGGGATATCGCGAGTGCGGCCAACTATAGACCCATTTCGTTGGCCACAATAGTGGCGAAGGTATTTGAAAAGGTTTTACAAAACAAAATTACGCCTCTTTTAAAAATTGACGATGCCCAGTTCGGGTTTAGATCGGGATTATCAACCGATTTGGCTGTTTTTTCACTAAAACAAATCGTCAGCTATTATGTAAATAATAAAACCACAGTTTACGCCTGTTATCTTGATTTAAGTCGTGCCTTCGATACCTTGCGACATGATTTGCTGTGGAAAAAGTTACATCGGGCTGGTATCGATGACGGAATTATCAATATCTTTGAATATTGGTATCGCACTCAGCAGAATATCGTAAGATGGGGTACTGCTCTGTCTGATGCCTACTACCAGCCGTGTGGGGTACGGCAGGGTACATCTCCGGACTTCTTCAACGTGTATGTCAATGACTTGATTGAGGAGCTAAGCAGCACACCAGTGGGGCTGAAGTTAGGTGATAGATATATCAATAACTTGAGCTATGCTGACGATATGGTGCTGATTAGCCCCTTAATCAAAGGATTACAGAGACTTATATCAATTTGTGAGAAATACGCATCTTCACACAACTTGATATATAATGTGAAGAAGACTGAGATGATGATATTTAAATACGGCAAAGGGCCGGACCATGTACCTGTGGTATACTTGAATGGACAGCCTGTTAAAACTGTCAACAGTTTCAAATACCTTGGCCACATTATAACGTCTGACATGAGGGATGACGCTGATATCGAGCGACAGAGAAGAGCTCTATCGGTCATTGGGAATATGATCGCTAGAAGGTTCTTCAAGGCGGACATAGAAGTTAAGAAACTTCTGTTTAAAACATATTGCCAGTCTTTTTACACCTGTCAGCTCTGGACGAGATACACAGGCAAGTCACATGATCGCATTAGAGTGCAATATAATAACACCTTTAGGCAACTGATGGGGTTAAGGCGGTGCTGCAGTGCCTCAGGAATGTTTTTGTCGGCCGAAGTGAACACATTTAATGCGATCATGAGACATAGAATTGCCTCGTTTCTGGATAGAGTTGCCAGGTGTCAAAACGGCATTATTTCAGAATTGCATGATAGACTGGTGCAAACAGAAATGTACAGTTGCTGGTTAAAAACAGCTGCCTAATTTTGTTTCTATTTTTGTCGTTGTGTCTACTACATTTCCGTACAAAGTTAATGACCACGTATTTTTTTTGTGTACATTTTTTGTGTGATTTGTCTAATTATGTAGTACGTATTTTTATTTTTATTTTTTATGGATCCTTGAGTCTGCAATAAAGATTTATTATTATTATTATTATTATTATAACAAACAACTACATACTTACAATTTATTTTCTTATTTTGATTTTGGAAATTTACAGTTAGTAAACAGGCTACAGGCTGCTTACCCTTAAATAAGGTTTGTATTGAAATAAGATCCTTAAAGTAAAACACTAAAATCGATAAACGTATTCGAAAAGACATTTACTTTTTCATGTAGAAGGTATTTGTGTAGATTAATAATTCTGACTTGAGTAATACCTTTCAGTATTTATCGATATATCGATATTATTTTCTCCTCCCTAGGCAACAATAACTACAATAACATCATGTCACATCACTACATTATGCCCCATTATACCCCTGCCCCCGACCCGTATCGTGCGATAGAGAGAGTTGCAAGAACTGGTCGAAATTGCCTACAATTCCTGTTTGAAATATTGTTTCGGGCGATAACTGTTTTACCCCCCTAAACCTTTACGAAATTAGACACTTTTGGTCTCATTCGATTCAGTATACCATAAACTATGTTTGTACGTTTTGCTTTTTTTGTAATTCAGTAAAATTTAGTCAAATAAAGATAAAAATGCTCGAGGTAGTTTTTAAGTCTAAAATATAGATATTTAGATGCTAATAATTTATATTCTGAGCAATATTTCTTCAAAATCAAAACGTACAAACCTAGATCTTCATTATATCTACAACATTTCCAAAAATTATGAAAATTGGACTATGTTTAGTGGGAGAAAAGCGTTATCGCTTTTTGTATGAAAATTTACAGCTTCACAATCCTCTTAAACGGATTTGTAATTTTAGCCCTAGCTCTCGAGTTCTGAGTGGGAACCTTATCAGAATGACCCCCTCAAATGACATCCTGGATGACGCACCTGTTTGTAAAGCACAAGAACTACAAAAAGTCGACGAAAAAATCGATGAATTCTGGCCGAACCCATTATCGCTGAAAAAATGAACGTTCGTCACCCAATGTCGGCCGTGTGCGTTCGCACCACGATCGCGAGGCAGGGCTCTTTAAGTTGTGCCTTGGCACAGAATAGATAATAGTACTACGTACAGAACGGCCACTCACCTCCCCGCACTCATTTCAAATACCTCGTCCTGCCCGGCATTTCGTTGTACACATCACTGACACATAAACAAGGGCGCGCGCGATCGCTCGGGGCTACGTTCCAAAACATCACCCGAGTGCACTCGGTCACCCGAAGTATGTCCTAAAACATTTCGGGTGCACTCGAGAGTGTTGGAGTGGCGTGTCCTAAAACGCTACGGAGTGCACTCGATCGAGTAGAATCTTACCCGCACAATATAGCAAGGTGTAATTTCACTCGATTGGATTTGGCGGGAAATTGTGTGGATTTTAAAGTTGTGTGTGATTGCGATTACAAAGATTTCATATTCACACACAATTTGTGCATCTCGGAGAGCGAGGATGCGCTTTGTAACGTCGACAATAAGTTAATTTTAAATTCCAAAGGCTATAGGTATCGTAAGTGACACGATTGTAAAATTGGCCTTCATTTCCGCTGAAGCTAGGTTAGGCCGCGATTTAACAGAACTCATATTCTGTTGGTTTTAGCATTTTCGTAGATGAAACAGAGGAATGTAATCCATACATTAAAGCGAACGGACGCGCCGATGAATTATATATTTTCTTATTTTTGTATATTTGGTTATGTAAACAAAGCAGACAACACTCTTGCCGTTCTAAAACAACCAACACTCCGACCACCCTAACCGGCCACTCTCCCCCCACCACCTACTCACTCCGGGTGATGTTTTGGAACGTAGCCCGGACGAGTAGACGCGAGCGCCGGCCGATAACAGAGACAGCGCTATGCGGGTGAAAGAGAAGGCAGTCGCTGCACTTCCCGCGTCATTTCGATTGATAACCGAGGCGCGTTCAGGGCCTTCGCGCGAAGTACAACTTTTCGCTCTAACCCCGTTCAATGCCTTCGAGCGTGACAACCGGGTGAAAAAACCGGCCCGTTCAAGACCTTTGAGCGTCGGCGCGAGTTACAACCGAACAACCATCGAATTTGATGGTTGTAAAACGCTCTGACGTTTATGACTGAAATACTCTTACGCGATTGGATGATATTGGCGGCCATATTCTATAATGTCATCTACTAGAAAGAGAGAGAAATAAAAAATCATGTGAAAGAGGGAGATAAAAGATTTGGTTGCTGCAATCCGTTCAACGCCTTTGAGCGAGTTAAAAAACAACCGGACAACTACACCCAGAGGCGCTGAACGCGCCTCCGCGCACTCAGCCCTACTAGATTCCACGCACACATTTGCGCGTGTACGAACGTCATTTGTTTATGTAGTAGTAATAGGTAATTGATTTGCGAACGTTGTATGGAGTGTCCGGGGTGTGGCCTTGGTCCCAGTGGCGTAACTATACCATCTGAGGGCCGTGGCAAATTCTTTTGATGGGGCCCTCCCAGTAAAATTGATCGCCGTCTTTTTGTTTTGAATGTGTTGAAATCTTAATGATTACTTTGAATTTGTATTGATTTTAAGTAGGTCTTAAGAAAATATAATTTTTATGTACTGAGGTACATTTTGTTAAAAATGTTAGGTTGATTCTGAGCTCGCGGCTTCTTGGGCTGGGGCCCTCTCGGATCTGGGGCCCGTGGCATTTTGCCAGTCCTGTCACCCTATAGTTACGCTACTGTATAAGGGTAAATTTTGAGGTACCGGCAACCGCGCAGGATTAGATAGCAAGCATCATTAACTACAACGTTTGTTCTACGACTTTTGATAATTCGTTAGATTTTACTTTCATACAAAAATATATATTCATTTAATATACCTCTAGAATGTTTGTAACTCTACGCGCACAGCGCGCGAGCGAGCGTAGCGTTGTCTTCCGTCGTCGCCGTCGCGTCGTTTATAAATGAAACATAGACTTATCAATGTCACGACAGTGCAATAAAAAGTTGAAAATTTATTTTTGTTCAATGTATTAAGTTATCTTAAAACTCGTAAAACAAACGTAGTTAATGATGTTAGCTATCTAATCCTGGGAGGTTGCCGGTACCTCAAAATTTTCCCTGTATATGTAAAACTCCTTTTCCTCGCTTACTCGCTGGCGAATCTTTCTACACTTTTGTCAAAATTAACATTATGTAAAAAATCATTCACAATAAATAATACCTAGAGCAAGTGCCTCAAGTGTCTGGTGGTGAATAGTTTAGCGTGAGTACAGCTTGGCAAAAAAGAGTTGGATGCGGTGACAGATAGAACTAAAAAGCGATTTCCATACGAAAACTTGTCTCACAACTAGATAGGGTATTAATGAGGCGGTCGTTACTTAATTTTCCAAATGTTATTTAAAAATTACTTAACTCTTTTGAAATTTTGTTTCTTTATTTTCGTGTTTTTTATGCGAAACTGTACTAGTGGCGCCCTCGTTTTTTCCCCAACTCTTTTTTGCCAAGCTGTTATTTTGTAAAATGACATCTATTAAAAATTTAAACTGAGTTGACATTTATAGCGAACACTTAAATTGAAAATTTTGACTTGTATTAATTATTGTACCTACCTAAATTATAAAAGTATTAAATTCAATCGTAGGTAGGTAGGTACTAATCATAATATTTAATTTTCACATCAGAATGAGTATTTGCACGTCGAAAAATGACAAAATATGTTGGATTACTGACTTCTTAGATCACCTCTGTAACCGTATTTTTGCAAATAAAATTATTTATTATTATTATTTACTAGTGGGCTTGGCAGACGTTGTCCTGCCCGATTCCAGCGCCACCTACCGGGTCCAACATTACGTTTAAACCTTCCTTGGGCCGATTCAAACACACACAGAAAATTTCGTAAGAATCGGTTGAGCCGTTTAAAGTTTTTGCGAGACTAACACACAGCGTTTCATCTATAGGTACATAATATATTACATACAAATAAATAAAATTGAAGTGTCTGTTTGTAATGTCAAAATAACAAGTTTTTACTAAATGGGTATGAATGTATAACGGGTACCAATAACAAAAACACAATTTAAAAAAATTGTCTGGCTGTCTGTTCGTTCCCACTAATCTCCGGAACGGCTGGACCGATTTTGGCGGGACTTTCACTAATAGATAGATAATTATATAAGGTATAACATATTCCAATGGGACGAAGTCGCGGGCACAGCTAGTTTTCATATATAATAAGAAGATGAAGATTATTATTGTACTCGGCCGTCCCCAGACCGGGGAGCTGATGGCTCTCGCGTTCGCGGGCTACGGTCTGCCGTCGGAGGGCCCGCTGGCCGCGTGCGGCGCGCTGCTGCTGCTGCAGGGGCTCTGCGGCATGTGCTACGGCTTCCTGCTCTCCGTCTACTGCTCCAGCTACACCATGTCCTTCTTCGTGGCCACCGGCAGCTTCTACCCGATGATCCTGCTCTGCGGTGAGTTATTTGTTATTTAAAAAAAAAACGTCGCCCCACACTAGTATTTTCTCCTGTGTCGTGGGTGCAGTTACAAACATAGAATATCACATGTACCTACATACGCCCAGACCGGAACAAATTTCTGTAGGCCATACAAAATATTTGTCTCGTACGGAAATCGAACCCACGACCCGTTGCGCAGTAGGCGATCACTCGACCTCTGCGCTAACCGTGTCGTCAGAGTGTCGCATTGCTCCTTCTAATTTGTAACATTTGTATATTTAAGTGTTAAACTTAAGGCACAATCACGCACCCTGCGTTCGGCCAATTCCGAAAATCGAGGAAATTCAACAATTACACGTTTCTACAAATCGTGGCGATTTAAATTAGGTACTCGTGTAACGCCATGATTATCCACTCTCCCCGCTCAGTTTTTACAGGCTGCTATGAGCGAGTAAGCGTATCCTGAGCCAACGTTTTGTGTAAAGGAGTGCTATTTCCCGCATTTTTTTGAATATCGATGAGTTAAGTTAGACTCGTACCAGGGTCATCTACTTAGGTACCTCTGTCTGTGTCTTAACTATTTCTGCCGCAAAGCAGCAGTGCTTGCATTGTTGTGTTCCGGTTTGTAGGGTAAGATATGGCAGTGAAGTTACTGGGTACCGTGACTTTACATCTGATGTCACTAATTGGCAACGTACTTACACTGTGGTTCTTGTGGGGGTTACAGTTTTGCTGCGAATCTCACAGGAGCCACATGCATTATAGGTGACTGTTACCACTTACCATCAGGTGGGCAGTTTGCTTGTTTCTCAACTCAATTGTATAAAGAAACCCTCTTTTTCTGTCGGGAGTTAAAAAGAACTAATTTGATTACTGCCCCCTTCTTATAAGAAAGTCCAGCTATAATACGTCCGCAATTGGGCAACTTCGAGCGTATTATAGCTGGAATTTCTATTTTAATTACCTACTCTATCAGCAGTTTTGAGTTTCACCATACATTGCAGGCATCCTCTGGCCGCTAGAGGGCATGTCTACGGGGCTGCGCTACATCGCGCTGACTCTGCCCTTCACGCTCCCCTCGCAATCCCTCCGCGACATCATGGAAAAGGGGTACACGCTGGCCGACCCTTCGGTCTACTATGGGTTCCTCGTCACCCTAGCCTGGACTGTGATCACGCTGGCGCTGTGCTTTTTGCGGCTTAAGTTTATGAAGACGTAACTTTGTGGAACGGAACGTGAAACGGAAAGTGATCCATTTTTGTAATCTGTGCGGACAATGAAAAGTCCCACTGTCTCTTTTCTTTATAATCTTAAACTTTAAAAAGCTGTGATTCTTATTTCAAAAGGGACAGTCAAAAGAATTATTAATTAAATGCACTGTTATACATCGTGTTAAAATTAAAAAAATATCTTAAAAGAAAATAATTGAAAAAGCCAAATACGACATTCAACACCAGTTGTCATCTGAGTCAATCTGAATTGGCATATACTATTTTACAGAACATTATAAAGTAGGGTTGCACTTCAATAATATTTTCTTTTCTTCTTCTTTCTAAGGATGTAAAAAGTTTTTGACAAAACCTAATTAAACTTAAGGCACAATCAATTCCCACTACCTCTTATAGCACAGAGAAAAAAGATATATAAATAACATAAATAAATTCAAATATACGATGGCTTTGGGTGGCAACTCAATGGCGAGAACAAAACTGAACTTCAAGACTGCTTTTTTCTGTCCATCTACAGAAGCAATTAGTTTGGGTAAAATTGAATGATTGAATATAAATTCATTTCTGAAGTCAATAAGTACAGATTGATTATAAAAAGGACAGTCTCTCTTGATATTTCGCACGAAACTTTGTCGTAGTCGTGCTATATTATATAATTTGCAAACAAATTATAGTTATTAAGCATTTTAGTTTAATTTACATATATGATAAATTCTATACAGCATTTAGAAATCAACATTTCTATACATTTAGTTATACATAAGCATACCACCTAAAATGTTAGTATTATCGGTTGAATAGTTTTACTGTTGTGTAAATTTGTATTGGCAGTATATTACGGCCAGTCAGTGAATTGTTTTTGTAATAGGTGCAATGTTACAAAAAAAACGGGACGGGCCAATGATCAATTTCTTGATACTGTAAAATAAAATATTTTGTAAGTATAGATTGATTTCCTTGGCCTGCCTCTTGTGAGTCTGTATTCGTTTAATGTTGGCAACAGATGCAAAAAAAATGGAAAAGACAAAAAATAATACAAATTGGAGGCTTAAAATTTTGATTTTTTACTGTTTAGGTTAGGCAGATCTCACTGGTATATCAGTAGCTAAAACATGTACAGTGCTACACAAGAATAAAAGTTTTCTGTAGGCGATACTAATATTTTACAATCTTTTACATAAGGACAGAAATTATCAATACTACAAATATGACGATAATTATTAAAACTATTGATAAGTATTGAGAACCTCAAAAACCAAAAAAAAAGCAGAAAAAAGCAGACAAATTATTTAAACGTCCAAAGACATATAACAGTTTGAAGTGTTGCCAAGGATAAAAATGTTAGTTCTACTCTATAGTCGATCTTTTTGCCTACAGAAATCAATAATATATTCTTTGAAATATTGCCGTAATCTTAAGGGTCTTGTGATACAAATTATGTGATTTGTGTGGGTATTTATGAATACATTTCTATAAGAAATTATTTGGTTTTATTTCAAAAGTTATCACAACCACTGTTCCTGTGTTATTTAGGGCCTTCGCTGCGTTAGCGGGCGCACGGCGCGTGCGTCCGCTCCACGTGCTTGTTTCATGTCATTTCATGGAGCAGCGCTGCGTGAGGCGGATAGCCGTCGCACGGTGTGCATTACCGCAGCAAAATGTTGTGCTTTAAGCCGGCTTTTGACTATAGGATGTAATATATATTACATGTTCAGCTATATATTACATCCCGGGTTTGCTGTTCTCACTATCAGATATATTTTTTAGAATAGTTCAGCTTCTATGATCCTTACATCATAACGTCTTTTATTGAAACGGCTGACCTCTCGTTATTAAATGGATAATATGGAAATTGTTTTGCTAGATACTTTCGATAGTTCATCAGACGAAGATGATGCAGTATTCGATTTACATTTCTCATTATTTAGAAAAAAATACAATAAACGTCGATTCTGGATATCGAATCTTAATAGACTAAAGGCCTTACTAATAACCATTGTATAAACCTTGTATAGTTAAGTAGTGTTTTGTCTCTTTTGTTCGAATTTGAAATGTCATTCGAGTGAACGTGACAAGACACTGTTTACCTAAATTAGGCGTATACAATGGTTATTAGTAAGGCCTTAAGAAAAGATTATAGTGAATTTCTTATTACGTTTCTCCATGCAGCATCCTTAATTTCATTCATTTTATACTCTTCAAGATTAGTCGTAAACAAGGATATTTCCTAACACTTTCTATAAAATGTTCCATTATAGGGATAAATACGTAAATAGGTAAATACGTGGTAAATACGAAAAGAAAAGATTGCGAACCAAAATACCCAAAAATCATAACACGCGGACAGCTATGTAAGTACGTGCGCATGACCGTCACGATTCGAAATGAAGGCGAGGCAGGGGCAGAGGTGCGGTGTGCGGGAACGTGAGGTAAAATATATACCGCATAATCGCCTTCAAATATAGCTCGGTCGGGCGAAAAAATATTTACAGTTTGGGGTGTAATATATATTATAGCACAGTGAGAACGGTCTCGTAAAAAAGTATGGCAAGCGATAAAATATTATATCTCAAAATGTAATATATATTACATTATATCCCATAGTCAAAAGCCGGCTTTAGAGAAGTGAGAGTATATCAAATAATTAGTTCATCATGAGGAGAAATTAGTTCATGAATAGCAAAATTTGTTCGCATTGTAGTTTTAAAGTTATTCGAGAAAAACAGATTTTGCTGGAGTAATGTTCGAAACGTTACCCTGGCAAAATCTTTTTTTATAAAATCGTTTCCATCCAGAACCAAATACATGAATAGATAGCTTTTGTTGCGTATTAAATGTTTGTGAATAGCAAAATTTGTGCATGTTGTATTTCTTAAGTTATTTAAGATTTTGCTGCGGTAACGTTTTAGGATATCCCAGATCTCGAAATCGGTTGAACATAGAAGTTTGAAAAAAATACCAATAATAGACCTTAATTTGTTCAAATTTGTTCAAGCATTAGTTTTTGATTTGCTTGATGAATACCAATGTAATTAAATGTTTTCAAAAATCAGAAAAAACGAATTTCTCAGTAAACCAGTACACTTACAATAAAATAAAAGGCTGTAACATGTACCCTTGGTACACCTTTAAAACGACAGTAAACTTAGATTATGTAACTTTACGCAATATGAACATATAGAGAATTTTAAAAAGGTTTTTTTAAGTCATCGAATACGCAGCTTCTATTAAACAAGGAAACATGGCATACTATGAACAAATTAAAATGTTCCATCAATAAACAATCCTGTTAATTCCAGCTTTGAATTACGGCTATTATGAAAGTTATATCAAAAATAAGATATATCAGTAATTTGTCAATAAGCCGACCGAATTATAAAGGTTACGTAAAAGCGACCGCACCATACATACGGGTATACTTCGCAAATTAGCAGCGTAGTATGTGACGTAGTGTACAGTCGGGTAGAATAGTAATTCGGACAACCGATTTTTAAATATTTCTACCAGTTTTCTTTTTTGTAAATTGCAATCATGATAATCAACAGTATTATTATACAATTTAATGACTTAAGTATACAGTGTGGAAACTTTCAGCGGGGCAGTAAGGAGAAGTACCTTATCCGTTGCAGCTACACGAAAATGGTTTTAGGAGACTATCCATAATTTTTTATGGAATTTTGATCCCCATTCACAGATTTTCAAAAAAATGTACAGTTAGCAAGAAAATAGCAATTTTACATAAAAACATTTTTTGATGCCAATCGATCCTGTTTCTAATACTGATCAAAAACTTCTATGGGATCAACCATCGTTGGAGTACTCAAAAAGTCACAAATTGCAAAAAACTTTTCCCGCACATTTTGTATGAAAATTTTACGCAAAAGTTTTTTTTGTGACTTTGTTTTGTAATCTTTTTGTTGCCTGAATAAAAAGATAAGTTTAAAAAAAATTCAAATTTCGAACTCGTTATTATTAAATAAAAAACAATCTTGACAATTTGGTGATCAATGGATAGGAACACATGGTCCTATTTCTTGGCAAGCGCGTAGTCCAGATCGAACGCCTCTAGATTTATTTTTGTGGGGCTACCTGAAAACTGCGAGGTTTACAAAAAGCAATACGATAGTGTTCCAGAACTTAAAGACTCACTAACCACAATTTTGTATGGAATTCATCCAAATAAATTGTCAGCAGCCACTAGGTCGGTACAGAAACGAATCAATTTATGTATTCGTCAAAATGGCGGTCACTTCGAGCACTTGATATCGTAGGGCAAGAAACAGCAAGAATTTAAATACGAATAACATCATCAAGTTATGTTAGTTAATAAAAAAAGAAAATTAATACGCCTTCTCTTTGATATGTGTAAAATTCTACGTGATTATTTTATTTTTTGTATTTCAGTTACACAAATTCTTTACAAAATGTAGGGGAAAAGTTTTTTGCAATTTGTGACTTTTTGTGTACTCCAACGAATGTCCGATACTTAAAACCTAAACACAAATTGCCTAATAACGTTTGGCCTAAAACACATATCACCTAAAAACGAAATGCCTAATAACGTCAAAAATAGGTAGCGAGGAGCGAAGCGACGAGCGTAGGTTTGAACATGAACCAAGCGCGCGAGCCGAGCGAGCGAAGCGAGCGTGCCGCGGCAGCGGCCGGCGAAGCACCAGAAACGACTTTATGTGTATTCTCGACTTTATGCATACTTATTTAGGCTAAACGTTATTAGGCATTTGGTTTTAAGTATCGGACTCCTCCAACGATGGTTGGTCCCATAGAAGTTTTTGATCAGTATTAGAAACAGGATCGATTGGCATCAAAAAATGTTTTTATGTAAAATGGCTATTTTCTTGCTAACTGTATTTTTTTTTGAAAATCTGTGAATGAGGATCAAAATTCCATAAAAAATTATGGATAGTCTCCTAAGACCATTTTCGTGTAGCTGGAACAGATTAGGTACTTCTCCTTACTGCCCCGCTGAAAGTTTCCACCCTGTATATTTAAAACCAAATTAACATTAAAAATGGAAATGTTGCCCCGTTGCCCCAATCATCGCGATAAACAAGACGATAAGTCACCACGCTAACAGGAATTGCCGTAAATGGCTATGTTCTTGCCGAATGAAATGATTGTTGGATTTATGCCCGTAGCACACCTCCGCCGCGAAACTAACAAGGCGAAACCGCGTCGCATAGTCAGGAACAAAAAAAAACGGCGAAGCGAACGCGGAGGTGTAGATGGCGTCTGAGCAGATTGGGCAGAACCGCGCGCGACAGAGACAGCGCCATAGTTAAATATCCGCGTTAGAGCAGGCCAGCTCGCTAGAGCTCGCGCGCCGTACAAACGACAACGTGGCAGAATCGTTTAGCGGTTTCGCTACTACAGTTCCGCGGCGGAGGTGTGCTACCGGCGTTAAAGCTAGCTAGTAGGCCTCCTTTTTTAAATTTCATCTAATATTTTGTTACATGGTAATTAATCTAAGATTCTTCGCCAAGTATCAATTTGCGTTGCATGATTTTTTTTATACACGGTGTTTCATAATAACCAATAAATAATCAATGCGTTATCTAAAACTAATTATTGTGTTTACCCGTAATGTCATTCAACCCAAAATTTTCATGTAAATCATAGACATGATGATGATACTATGATATACATGAAAATATTGGGTTAAATGACATTACGTGTAAACACATTTTTAATAATTATTTTTAGATAACGCATTAATTATTTATTGGTTATTATGAAACACCGTGTATAGTTTGTTTCTCAGATCGCACAAACATGGCTCTGTATGAAGAATATTTTCATTGTCTTATTGTTCCCAGGAGTATTACGCGGCTCAACAGATTAATGTCACTACCAATCCGATGATTTTATATTCACGTATAATGTGCATGTGTGCCTTATAAAAATTATCTGTGATTTTTAATAAGTAAAAAATATCATTTGTATAAGACTGATTTTTAAATAAAAAAATGTCGTTCTCGTTTCATTATTTTATTATACCCTTTTTTTCGCAACTGTACTAACGAAACATCAATATTATACCGTTCATTTAAAATGGTTAGCCTTATGTATGATGCGGTCGCTTTTACGCAACCTTTATAATTCGGTCGGCTTATTGACAAATTACTGATATATCTTATTTTTGATATAACTTTCATAATAGCCGTAATTCAAAGCTGGAATTAACAGGATTGTTTATTGATGGAACATTTTAATTTGTTCATAGTATGCCATGTTTCCTTGTTTAATGGAAGCTGCGTATTCGATGACTTAAAAAAAACTTTTCAAAATTCTCTATATGTTCATATTGCGTAAAGTTACATAATCTAAGTTTACTGTCGTTATAAAGGTGTACCAAGGGTACATGTTACAGCCTTTTATTTTATTGTAAGTGTACTGGTTTACTGAGAAATTCATTTTTTCTGATTTTTGAAAACATTTAATTACATTGGTATTCATCAAGCAAATCAAAAACTAATGCTTGAACAAATTTGAACAAATTAAGGTCTATTATTGGTATTTTTTTCAAACTTCTATGTTCAACCGATTTCGAGATCTGGGATATCCTAAAACGTTACCGCAGCAAAATCTTAAATAACTTAAGAAATACAACATGCACAAATTTTGCTATTCACAAACATTTAATACGCAACAAAAGCTATCTATTCATGTATTTGGTTCTGGGTGGAAAAGATTTTATAAAAAAAGATTTTGCCAGGGTAACGTTTCGAACATTACTCCAGCAAAATCTGTTTTTTTCGAATAACTTTAAAACTACAATGCGAACAAATTTTGCTATTCATGAACTAATTTCTCCACATGATGAACTAATTATTTGATATACTCTCACTTCTCTAAAGCACAACATTTTGCTGCGGTAATGCACACCGTCGCACGCGTCGTGTGTACGCGCGACGGAGCACGCGAGCAGAGCTGTTTCTACAAAATCATTGAGCGCCGCTACATTATAGCCGGTCCACACGACACCAACTTATGCTTGCGCAGCGTGTTTGCACAAACAAATTTTGTGCAAAACGGAACGTTTAGACGATAAGTTTGCAGTTGGCGCGAAAGTTTGTGCTTATTTGTATTTTGTAACAAAAAATCGGCGCAAACATATGTGTTTACGCTTACTATTGCAGCGTATAGACGCATGCTCAAACTTGTTTGAGTGTTATTAAGGTAATTACAATTATTGAAAATCAATGACTTGAGAAAATATTCCTGAGAATTTGTTATCGAATTTATAGATTTATACAAGTCTTTTCCTGCCGTTTGGAAAATTAAATCAAAAGAATATAGCAACCGTGATAGGAAATCTCAGGCCTATGAAGTCTTGGTGGAGAAATGGAAGGAAGTTGAACCAACAGCACAGAGATTTTGTTGTGAAAAAAAATCAATAATATAAGAAACCGTATACAGGTGAGAATTCAAAAAAATTAGGAATGAATTCGGGTATGGGTACTGATAAGGTACCATCTTCCAGTTTGTGGTATTGCCATTATATGGACTTTTTAAGGGACCAAGAAATTGCCAGATCCTCGTTATCAAATTTGGAACAAGTAACTACCTCTGCTACCAACTGCTGTCAACGATCAACTGAATTGTTTGTGCTGTGTGGACGGTGAGACTCGTACAGACTTTTTTTTGTGCAACAGTTTGCACAACATAAGTTGGTGTCGTGTGGATCGTCTATTATTCGTGTCGCACGCGCCGTGCTTGTACAGTCTTTGCAATAAGTCGATAACTATAGTTTAGGGCCTTCGCTGCGTTAAGCGGGTGCCCGTCGCGGACGCCCGCGACGGACTCCCGTCTATCGCAGCGCCACCACCAGTATAATTTCGATCGCGTTGGGGTACAGTCGATAACTATGGATTTAATTCCGGTTAAACCACTGAAAAGCACGGATTTGACAATTAATTTGCGATGACCGCAAACACACACCAACTTATGCTTAAGAATATTGTCCAAAATAAAAATATTAAGTTTTTTGTCAGTCTGTACCAAGGGAATTAATGAGAAATAAAACATCAGAATCAGATATAAAAATTTATATTATAGGAAATATTTTGGATTCAACAACAACTCATTTCCATGGAGCATGCGCTCGCTCCACCCTGATGCGTCATGGCACATCAACAATTTACCGCGAAAAGCATTCAACTAACCAATCGAATCACTGCTTTAAAACAGGCATCCTCTAATGTGAGTACAGCGTACAATTTAATTTGACATTGGCGATTGCAACAACCAATCGGTGGCAGAGAACTGTTGAAAACAACACATCGTATTGGCTGAATTACCTACTAGAATTGGGGCCCGAAACATGCATAGCTAGACCGAAGAGGTTAAACCCCAAGTTATTCAAATATTTCTTTCAGGCACATATCTCCAATCTGTGCTAGCACTACTATTTAAAATTAACATAGTATAAATTTACAACCATCACATCATCGAAGAGCACAAACAAAAAAATTGTGCTGTTAAGTAAATGGAAACGCTTAAAAGTTTTATTCGCACTGAACGGATAATATAGAGATTACTATTTATCTCTTTAAGACTTATCTGTATTTATCTCTTTAAAACTTATCTGTAAAAAAACGTTTGTGTGGTAAGGCGATTTTACATTATGATTGTAAATTTAAATATAATCAACAACTCTAGCAGTTTTTTTTTAAGTATACCCTCAAATCTAGGCACTTAATTATGTTATCTATTTACCATCCGCTCAGTGTGAATAAACAAAGCCTACACATAAAACATAAAACCATCATAACTTAAACTTAATTCATTATTAGTTACATAAACAAATGGAAATTAAATATAATATACAAAGTCTTGATCATTGCTACATTTATATCGACAAAAACAACATCTAAAAAAACTCAACGCCTACGGTACGGAAATTTTCCAAGTTAAAAAAGTTAGTTATCGCGTGTAGATATATATACACATTTAATATAAACTTTTTCTGTAAAACATTTGAGCCCCAAGTTGAAAAATTTGAGCTAAACTCCGAAGAGATTGTTCTAGAAGACCAGCGTCGAAACAGTCCACCTAGCACAGTCTGAGCAATCCATAACGTAACTGTCAACGTTCGAACAGTTCTAGAGCAGTCTCTTCGCTAACAAAGCATCGGGATAGAGCTGCGCGCGCGCTCGCTTGGTTCGTTGTCACAATCAACCGCTAGAGGTCGCACCGAAGGTAACCACGGGCCAACCCCAATAGACTAATGGCCATTTTCACCAACCTCTTCTTAGCTTTTCTTTTCATTAAAGACAAAAAGTGACAGCATACGTCTTAGGGGCTTCCTAAGCTAAGTTA
This sequence comes from Schoenobius gigantellus, assembly GCA_963935595.1. Taxonomy (NCBI): domain Eukaryota; kingdom Metazoa; phylum Arthropoda; class Insecta; order Lepidoptera; family Crambidae; genus Schoenobius; species Schoenobius gigantellus. The sequence continues at coordinate 16,832,781 of OZ012562.1, read as the reverse complement.
TGGTTGGTGAAATCGGCCATAAGCTCAATGAGCAAGCAATAGTGAACAATAGTGAACTGATAAAGTTTGACACTTGTTAAAGATATTATAAAAAACACTAGGAGACGTATCTATTCATTGTCAGTGTTATGTAATATTTAAACTATTTACGTACATGACATTTTAACAATTAAAAGTTGTTCTGAGGCCTAATTCTACTAATAAGTTACAGCCGAATCGAAACGGAACCGTTGCGATCGACCTATCAGAACACCATATTATCACGTCATCGAACGGTTGAATGTTAATTTACGCGCGCTCTCATTGGTCGATCGCAATGGTTTAGTTTCGATTCGGCTGTAACTTAATAGCAGAATTGGGCCCCCAGACATTTGACATTGTATAGATTTTGTAAAAAAAAACAACATCGTTTTAAAGTAAATTAAAGCTTTTTTTTAGTTTATAGATTTTTTTACCACCACGCCATACCAACGTTTCAAATATGGCAACATCAATAGGAATTCGATCAAACTGAAATTTACCGAATTAACTATAATAAAACACTTGATTGAACTACAATCGTTTCAGGTTAATAGCTTACACCTATATCTAACCAGCCCAAGAATGATGGTGCCACAATTTGGCTATTATCTAGTGCCACAAATAAATGCACCAGCACTCTCCTTTGCCTTTAGTGCATCTTTTGGGGGTGGCCCGCGTACGCCGATCGGATAACACCATCCTCACACACAATCTTGCCCGTACGCACACACTGCTTATTGCGACATATCACATATAACAAGCAAACCTCTGTTGATCCCTCGTAAAGAAAAAAAATCGGAACCTCCTCGCACGGCACTCGAGTTCACAGTTTTCGCCTAACTATAAACTAGACTTATAAAAGTAGGACGCGCACGCATCGCCTGTCTCGCTCGCACTCGCACACTCACTCGCCGCACTCGCCTTAACACTACATTCCTATGTTTATACATTGATATATCTCGAGGGGACGTAGTCAATTCCAATGTTAACATACGTTTTATTGCTTGACAAGCAAATTTCTCATTTACAAAACATAGCTGCAAAGGCAATTTCTACTATCACACAATGTTCACATCACTTACATCATAAAATCCACAGCTAAAACGCGATAAAGTATCGGTCACTAAATGAAGGAATTGACTGGACCCCTTTACAAAAAAAAAACAACATCTACACAAAATCAATCAACATTAAAACAAATTATGAAGATTAAGTTTTCAACGAATTTTACGGAAGTGCCTTGATAGACAGTTCAGACAGTTGGTTAGGCAAAACGGAAGTGATATACATAAAAAAAAATGACGGAAATCTAAAGGAGCCTCCATCGGAGGCAGCGAACGTAAACACGATACAAAAAGGACAAATTCATCGCCTACACGTTGTGTACAACATAATTTTTCATCGTTAGCAAAGCTTTACACAAAAATACAATATATATATATAGTTCTGTACATTCAAACATTGTGACAAAATATTCTATACATATTATTATAATATTGTTCAGGCCTTCATTCGTTTGCTAATAATATTTACATTTTTTTTTACTTTATTTATAATTTAACTTTTGATACTGGTATATTATTTTCAATATTCCTTATATTAAGTTAGTTACTTATCAATGACGAACTAAAAATCACATTGAATTCATTCCGTAAGTATATCATGCCCTAAACAGCCACTTTCTTATCTTTTTTTTAAATTACCGACAGATTTGTAAAATATCGTCTCGAATCGATATCATAATAGCTTGAATTCGATATTCGATTCTATGTTGGCATTTGAAGACGAAAAGCGTGTAAAAGCAGCAATCGATATCGCAAACGAGACATGAAATGCGACATCGCATCGCAACGTCGAAATACCATTTTTAAATCATCCTATCCGCCATATCAGTCACTAAAGGTGTAAAGATGTACTATTTCAGAATAATCCATTCATAATGTATCCATAGTTTTGACCAATCGCTACTTAGGTTCGTTTAACGTTATGAGATCTACGTTAATGCGTCAGATATTGTGGGTAATTACTTTTCTCTTTATTTTGCTTGCGTTTGAATGCGGGACGCAATTTTGTTTTTCGCAAAAGGCTCCCTGGGTCTTAGTTTGTCTTTCAATATATGTATATCAATGTAGCAGTTTTATTGAACATTCAACTTTTTGGCTAACATCTTACTCACTCTTCAGTTTGTTACATTTACAAAAAAATATTGTTAAGGGCCTATTCTATACCGGATAAATTAAAGTGAGTCGTTATCTAGTATAGTTGGCGAAATTGGCGGGTGAATAAGCCGACAAGGAATTTCATTTGTCTATTTGTACCCAATCAGGGAGATAAATAGATAAATATAAGGCTATTATAAACCCTCACACTTTTCAAAGGCAAAGTATTGTACAATACCGTGAACGGCAATTTCCAGTAATTTACCGTCACTTCTTCCGTCACTACGGTCTTAGTTACTAGGCGACTGCTTTAATATCTCCAAAGTTCGCTCCTATTTCGAATATTCGCGTTAAGTTACCGAATTTTGTGTAGCGACAAAACATTAAGAATGCAGTTTATATTGCTTCGGCCATAATATGTGCGCCATGACGAATTGGCTGGCCACACGTGTGAGGACAACGCGAATATTTGACGCGATAATGTGAATGCAGCATTACATAAATATTTAAGCAAAAAACTGTATTAACGAAATCAGTAAGTTTTCTTTACCACTGAATGACAATATCTTTTTGGAATATTCGTCTCATGCTGCTACACACACGCTTCACGAATTCGCTCTGACGCAACACCACAAAAATAGCCCAATACGTAATTTCTTATATCGGCAGCGTTCAGTAACGATTTTAGCGTTCACAAGCACTAGAATGACAAAAAATAAAACGACAATAAATAAAAAATTACCATCACTACGTACATATATAGTTACATACAATTAAGGCACGGACTAATTAAATGGAGCCGGCTTTGGATCGACCGAGTGGATCTACTCTCTCATAAAGCATAAATCTAAATCTCTTGCAAAAGACTCAAGCACATTTTTATATCTTCTAATGATCCTAACCTTGTGTTTTTATTTTTATTTTGTTTTTCTTTATAAATAAGAATAAAATGTAAAATGTCATTACACCTAGAACGTGTTCCGATAGATTACAAAAGCTTCACTTCACTTCACTTCTCGGTTAAGTGGCAATCGGTCGTTATCGACAACCATTACTGCCAAACTCGAGTTTATGGATAAGACACTTTAATCTGAGTTTACTTTTTGTTAATAGAGGCCAAAGGTGTGGTTTAAAATTTTGCTTTGGGTTACCTGAAAATGGACAAAACATATGACATCACAAATACAGCGACATAGACAGAGCACATTAATTATTCTAAATACACTTAAAGTTTTATATTATTAGTGGATATATATTTACAGAGGAGTTTTAGGATAGGATAATTTGTTTCAAAAAGCAATGATTTAATATTTATAGGGCGGGGGATGGAGGAAGGTAATATGTCATAAAGAGATATAGGGTAACAAGGGCAGTTGAATAAAATATGATCAGTTGAACCTTCTTCAGTGCCACAGTCACAGATTGGAGTATTCCTAACGTGAATTTTAAAAAGATAGAGTGGTGTACACTTGTGTCCTAGCCTCAGTCTTGCTTTTGTTGATATTGTTATTTTGTCAGCAGAATGAAATCGAGAAAACCATGGTTTGATTAGGATATTGAGTTGAATGTCACTATAATATTTCCCCTTAATTCTTTTTGATCTAATAGTCTCAATTTTCTCTATGTCCTTTTTTATCTACAGGTGTCACCGTAGTTTCCGCTAGAGGCGCTATGTGCATTGCATTGACAAAAACAATCTTAGTCTTTCTTGTTTAATCTGTACGAAAATAGAACAGCCGCAGAAACAATCCATAGACATATAGGTATTCAACAAGATGCCTCGATTATGTGTACTTCCCGTGCCCAAAGGAACAGAAAACCTCCTCATCTAACCAGCCATTGAGCAAAACTGAAAAAAACTGCCTAAAGAGGATCAGTACAACTATCACAAACTTGTTTGAATTATAGTGTTCACATTATTCTCTATAGCGTACGAACCGTATATTATATTTTCGAACTTTCGGGACCATTAATTACGGAGATAACGTGTTATAAACCTAGACCACAGAAGATATAATAGTACTCCGTACAGAACGGCCACTCACCTCCCCGCACTCATTTCAAATACCTCACCCCACCCCGCACTTCGTCGTAGACATCACATAAACAAGGGCGCGCGCTTTCGTTTCGTTATCATATTATGCTTATACAAGTTTATTTTTTAGTTATGACAAAAATTTTGTGTGCTTGTTCAGACAAGCAAATTGAACAACTTTCACTATAGGACCAACTTCGAAATCGCAAAAAAAAATCAGCTGTTCCATACAAATGTTCAACATTCACTGAACCTAAATGTATGAAACAGCTGACTTTTTTTGCGATTTCGAAGTTGGTCCCATAGTGAAAGTTGTTCAGTTTGCTTGTCTGAACAAGCACACAAAATTTTTGTCATAACTTAAAAATAGCGGTGTATATATCACTTTCTTATGGCGACACCTCACGCTCACGTTCGTGAAGCGAGCGCCGGCCGATAATGGAGGAGCGCTATGCGGGTAAAAGACACGAACGTCGTCGTACTACCCGCGCAATTTCGATTGATAACCACGCACTCAGCCCTACTAAATTCCACACACACATTTGCGCGTGCACAAACAAGATTAGCTTAAGTAGTAGTAATAGGTAATTGATTTTCAAACAGTATGGAGTGTCCGGAGTGTGCCTAGATCCTGATCTAGCGCAGGCGGTTAAAGCCGTGCGCCGCGAATACGCAATATTGTAGAAATGTTAAAGAAATGTGGTATAAAGATAGCTGCATCCTCAGGGTTTACCTGAGGAATGACAGGCTACTTTTAGACACCGATTAACAAAAAAGAAGGAGGTTCTATGTTCGGCTATATCTATTTTTCTATGTATGTTCACCGATTAGGTACTCCGCTATTTGTGGGCCGATTTTCAAAATTCTTTTTGTAATCGAAAGACATTGATTTACTACCAAACGTAGATAGAGCGCTTCATACAAAAACGCGCTTGAAATCTGTCACCTAATCGACTATACATTTGTACTCGCTGATATACTTATACTTGAATATGCACGCCCGAATGAAAATTACCATAAAGAAAGTACCGTATTTATCGAATTCAACCTTATTCTGCATTATTACGGCAACTATTTTAATTACAACCGTGGGAAGTTACATCATTTCATACCTGGCCACAGATTAAACGACGGTTTAGTAATTGCTACAAGAAAATATCAACTTTATACTCTCGAACATAATGCTTGAAATTGCTTATCGCGTTGTCGCTCTAACGCATGAATGAGATAACACATCGTGATACGACGCCCGTGCGAGCGAGACGATTGTGATGTACTGACATTGACGCGAAGCGACATGTTTATGATTATAATAATTGTTTTTGATTGGTTTTTACGTATAAATCGAATATTTGTATACATGATAAGATGTGTAATGAGTTGACTCACGCAAAATATGAAATCCCGTTTTTTTTCTGCCGTTTCTGGCTATTGTTACCACAACTTTTGAATGCGCACTTCGGCATGTTTACGTGCCGACAGCTAATCACTCACTATGGAAAGGAACTGCACGAGTCGCGATTGAGCAGTTCTTCACCGGCCCACTTTTCGATCGTTCATGCGTTATCTACGTTTGGTAGTAAATCAATGTCGACAGAGTATACTCCCGAGGTGGTCCCATTGTCACCATGTCATGATCTGATGATGGGATCCAAGAAAATCGAGGTAAATCCTTGAATTTCATAGGCACGTCCAACGTGTTTCATGTTTTTGCTGAAGATATTCAGGTATTAACATCTGGTAGTCACCATATCATGTTACTGAGCTGATGATGGAAGGTTTCTGGTAGGTTAGGAGTTCGGGAATAATTCTTTCAGTACTGTTTAGAGCGATAGACGTATAATTTTAAGTTATTATTCTGGTGTTTGCCTTGGCTCAAATTCTAAAAGGCATGTATTATAAACTAAAAAGATTGAAAAAAAAAACAATTGTTTTGCAAAAAAATAAAACCGACTTCAAAAACACCATTTCATTTTTTGTATTTTTTTTTTATGTGTGTACTCACTGAACCAATTATTTCTTATCTCAATTAAAATATATAATAAGTTCCTTGGAAACACGTGATAAAACCCAACTCGCGATTTACCTGAATTCCAGGCGGACGAAGTCGCGGGAAACAGTAGAGTAATTTTCCAATACTAACTAATAAACATGATTGATATTTTTCACAAGATTGCATCAGAGAGTATCTCCACGTGTACCGTAATCTAAACTGACGGTTGTCCTTCCATCGCCGACTCGAATCGAACGTGAGATCAATAATCTATTCGTACAGTGAATGTTGAAACTTTAAGACGTTTGAAAACAATGCAATATTTCTCAAAACACAAAAAAAAATATGTGGGTTAAACCAGCATACATTATTTTTAAAAGATAATTTAAAAAATACAACAATAAAGGTACATAGACCTTATGAATTTGAAGTAATTGTAGTATGTTGACGCACACAAACCAATTTTTGTTTCCTAAATTGTAAACTGCAGTTTGAAGAAAAAAAATGAAAAGACAAAGGCATTTACGATAAATACATTATTCTAAAAAATATATGTGCTAAAATACTTTGTTTATTCAAAGCACCGGCATTTTGTTAATCATGCTAGAATGAACGAAAAGTATTTATACTAGAAAATGGGTTAACCATTTATATAATCTGATTCATTACAAAGACAATCGTACCGACTCAAGAACAAACTTGTTCAATACATAAATACTTAACCTAATGTTTAGAAAAAAAATAATAAAACAATAAATTAAACTGAACAGCTAAACGGTACACTTATTTAGAGCGACCCATCCACTATACGAATAAATTCATAACACGGTGGAGTTGAAACAAAAAACGCTTAAAAACAACCTCAATGTGTACAAATTTCGATATACTCGCAAGTCTGATACATTGTAATACCAACAACAATGAACTTTGCATTTGAAACTTTTAATTTTAATCGATGTTTTGTCTATTGAGATAAAATGACATTTGGGAAACCTCGACAAATGAAGAATTTACAAAACAAAAATTTACGCAATTCCAACTAGATACCATAAAGATAAATTACTCTTGTTTTTATTTTTCCTAATTTAATAAAATGGATACACACGTCATTTGAACATATGAATTAAACTAAAAACTCATTGTAATAGCGCGATTCACAAACACAATCACACAAACACTTTTACTTATTTACTCGGACACAAATAAAAAATTTCAAACACAAAGTTGGAATACACCATTAGATAACCCTAACTAATCTCATTTCACATGATTCGAGGCGTCCATCGGCCCAGAGTCCTCGTTCAATGAATAAATACTAAAATACCGCTTAGAACCTTACTTGTGAAAAGCGTATAAATTATGTCAGTTAGATATTTATAATAACGGGCTTACAACTAGCTAAATGAGCCGCGTCGCATTGTACGGGAGACTCTGAAAGCATCTAGTGTTGTTGGAAAACTCTGATGACAATACTGTCAATACCAATTGGAAATATCACAGTATGGAGACTTCAATAGAACAGTCGATATAATAACTTGAGTGACCGGGAATTCAGAATTAATACACTTTCATATACAGGGACGACAATCAATGTCAATACCATGTGGAAATATTAAACTTTGTATAATATTAATACTATACATAATTACCATTTGGATAATACTACTCCTATAAACTCTTAAGTTGGCTCTCCACCGAATAAAAGTTGTCAACCTGTGTTCGGTGGTCAGACAACCTAAGAGTTTATAAGGGTAGTATGATAAGTAGTGAAGACCCAACTTTATATCGGTGACGGAAACACGACAATCAATTGTCAGAAATATGATATATAATTTTAATAATGTAATATTTCCAAATGGTATTGACAACAATGAGACAGTAAATACAATATATACGTTTATTGATGTAATAATAAAAAAAAACACCAACACAAACTGAATTACTAAAATGCATTGGTTATTATTTTGTGGAATTGTTAGTCACTAAGCATACAAAACGATGAAAACACAAGTGTGTTTTGTTTATCTCTTATCTAGTATTGTAGCACATCTCAATATTATAAATCTGGATAAGATAAAATGAGCTTTATAAAGTTCGTCTCCGGAACATACAATGTGACGCAGCTTTGTAACAACAATTCGCAGCCGAGCCATCGGTAGAGTCTCCGGTCGAATCACAGTGTGATGCAAATGTTATTATAAAAATTAGACTAGTCTCGAGAGTTCGACTAGCGTCACTGGTTAAAAACTAGCTCAATTACGCTCTGTATAGGAATGCTTTGATTGTTATCATTTGCGAGTGTCGAGACATGTAGGTATTTCTATAATCAAATTAATAAGCAAGGACACGTAGACCTAAACAATAATTTTGCTTTTGAGTATTGGAGCTTAGAGTAATGTTTTACACATACTTGATCGATATGAGTACTCACCACAGCTGAATTGCAACATTGTTTCTTGTTGTTAAAATATGATAGAAATTATGAAATAGAAATACGTCGACATACACTGCGGTCCGAAACAGATAACAGCACTTACATTGCTAAAAATCATTATCACCCGGTCCGAATTAAAAAGCGCACTAAACATGCTTACAGCGCTATCAGCATTCTTACAATTTCGAACCGGGGTTTTAGCGTGGCGATCTGTCAAACCAAAAGTCGAAATGACCTATGGTTAATGCAGGACGTTTTGTTTTCGATTGCGTCTAAGTACCTTTGTTTTGTGAATTATTATGAATATTCAACGTTGTTACCCTGTCCATTTTGTTCATTTCGAGTCGAAAACACAGTAATCAAACGTCAGTTTGATGAGGTAAGCGGTGACCTCACTCGACTCTCCATGCTGGCAGGCGTGCGTGCAGTAATTCGGGACGCGTTTGAGCGCGCTAATAGTGCTGATAGTAAGATTTAGCGGTTTTCGGACCGCAGCCATAGGCAATATAAAAACAACCTAACATTCACTAACATCGCGGTCACTGGTAACATTAAGTATATAATATGATATATATCAGGCTTAGGATAGGATATATGACAACATAACGTCTATCAAAATAAATACGGGCAAGATTTCAACACATACTACATTGAAACGAATAAATATTATTTTCTTCATTTAATAAATTCGGGTAAATTTGCAATGTAATTAATTTATGAGTAAAAAAATTATGCAAAATCACACTTAGCCATATACCTTTCTTTATCGTTTAAAAACCTGGTACCGTACTATTGAGCAGGTTCTGTAAACAACCCCACACACTACCGACAAACGTCTGGCTGCACATAACATCACATCATCACGACTTATAACAAGGAGAACTTAGCTCTTTCTATATACAAAACGATCATATTCTTGAAATGCGCACTCCATCAAACAACTTTGAAGACTTCAGGGAAATTGTTTGCAAATATTTCATTAACCTGTCCTATCGTATTGGATATTCCTAAATAAAATCCCTGTTAACTAGACTTTTAACATTGAGTTTGAGACCATCTTGTACAAAAGAGACCAAGGCAGAGTTAAAACGAACACCACCTTTTCTCTAAGGCCCTATTTTGTACATAGACATTTTTCCTTGTAATATCAAAATATCTTTTTCATATAGCCCATTTAACAATGAATACATAATAAAACATTCTTTTCTAATGCACATTTTCACACGATAGTCGTTGTAATGCAGAAGTTGTATAAAAATAGACATCATAATATATTAGTTGATGTCATAACGTGACTGTATCCTATGTGGCAACAGCTAAATTTAAGCAACTATCATTAAAAACATTCAAGTGTTTTCAACCTGAGTAACTAAAACGGCCAGCAAATTATACAATTTTAACTATCATGTTATAATTGTTTGATATTTTAACTAGAGTAGCAGTTATGCAGAATTAAGTAAAATAATAACCACTTACATTAGCAACTGACCGTGCCAACAAGTTACAGTACTTACTTACATATCTCGAGCTTGGAAGCCAATTCTTATGCAATCGACTATGAACTGTCGATTTATATCGATTTATCGACGATCACTATTACCGTTCAATACTACAATCGAATTGCAATTATCACATTTTCATCTTATCAATAACTGTTCAACTATTAAAAAAAATAATACGATTTCTACATACGACAAGTCTACTGTGAGAAACGACATACGAAGTTCGAAACCAACCATCATTAAATTAAAATTTTTGACACTTGTTCTGTTCTTATCAAACATGTTATACACTGACCCGTCATTTACAATTAATCAAGCTTGAAAACTATTGAAACTCATAACAAGAGCCATCGCAGACTGCAGATTTTCTCTCCGACAATTTGATCATGTCTAAAATAAGAATTAAAAGTGCATCTTCATTCACAGCAATCAGAATTTTCTTCAATAAAATGTGGAATGACATTGTATGCACACGTTCCTGTATACGTAACCTCGAGCTCTGCTAAATCACTGACCGATAGAAAATCTGCACTCTCCGGGCAACTGAGACTACGGGCCGAATCGAGACAAGAGCCCTTCATCCAAGTCACTATCGATCAACGTTGCTTTACTTCACTTAACGGTACACACACTAGTTTCACGTATCACACACCCGCGCACGTTACAATCGACTCCGTATCGACACTCTAACGTCGATCGCCCGAGAATCCACCGTCCTATTGGCTACCGATGCCCCCCACCGAGTGGTCGGCGCTACGAATCGTTGTGTTAGATAACAGTGCCGAGTCTCACGTGTCGCCGAGTCGCCGGGAACATATGTCGGCCGCTAGAACTTGTCCTGGAATATGAACAGGTTGTTTGTGGCCGCCACGGCTATGATGCTCTCGTGCGGGTGCCACGCGGTGTGCAATATCTTCTTGTTGAAGTCGAGGCAGTCGACGCTTATTTCGTCCTGACGGTGAACAATAACTGTTATTAATTAAAATATAAAAATTCCAAATAGCAAAACTGCGACAACAGGCCATCTTTTATCAGTGCATTTACCCTAAGGAGATGGCAATACTTACTGGGCGAACCCCTCTGCCGAAGTACGTTGACCGTATGACCATGCGACCATGCGCGTTATATGAAACCTCAGCTTCAACTTACATTCAAATACCTTGGTCACTGGGTTCGCGTGGATGTCCGAAAATAACAATATCGTGATGTTGTATAGCCTAAAGCCTTGCTCGATAAATGCACTATCCAACACGAAAAGAATTTTTCAATTCGAACCACTAGCTCCTGAGATTAGTGCGTTCAAACAAACAAACAAACTCTTCAGCTTTATAATATTATAGTAAGTGTGTATAGATTTTCTTTGATGTTGTTTGCATTTACTACTAGCATAGGTTAAGAGAATTGTTACTAACAAAGATATGGACTCCGTCTGAAATAAACGCATTTATTATTATTATTATTATCTAGGGCCTCTGTTCCCTGCCCCGTTCCCCCCCCCCCCCATCCCCACTCCCCCCCCTCGCCAGCTCACCTTCTTCCTCTTGGCGGTGGCGGCGACTCTCCTCGCCCGCAGCGGCTGCCTGGGGCGAGCGGCCGCGTCGCGCGAAGCCTCCAGAGTCAACTCGCCGCGACGACCGCCCCCACCGCCCGCGCCACCCCGCTCGAACACCCTGACGCGGCGCAGATAAATAGTAATGCATTAGATGAGCATTTTCAGCCATAAACATCAACATTTTTAGCATCTCTGCGTTTCATTGGCGGTGATGCTAGTTTTAAGGGGTTCCGTAGCCAAATGGCAAAAAACGGAACCCTCATAGATTCGTCATGTCTGTCTGTCTGTCCGTCCGTATGTCACAGCCACTTTTCTCCGAAACTATAAGAACTACACTGTTGAAACTTGGTAAGTAGATGTATTCTGTAAACCGCATTAAGATTTTCACACAAAAATAGAAAAAAGCAATAAATGTTGGGGGTTCCCCATACATAGAACTGAAACTCAAAATTTTTTTCATCAAACCCATACGGTCTTCAAAAATCATATTGAGGTTTCTAATATCATTTTTTTCTAAACTGAATAGTTTGCGCGAGAGACACGTCCAAAGTGGTAAAATGTGTATCCCCCCCTGTAACTTCAAAAATAAGAGAATGATAAAACTAAAAAAAAATATATGATGTACATTACCATGCAAACTTCCACCGAAAATTGGTTTGAACGAGATCTAGTAAGTAGTTTTTTTAATACGTCATAAATCCTACGGAACCCTTCATGGGCGAGTCCGACTCGCGCTTGGCCGGTTTTTTTTTCTTGCTGGTTGTCATGCGTTTCAATTAAGCATTTTTAACACGAAATGCTAGCATCAAATACCTATGCTAATAAATGGGTCCTCTGGTATTACCACTTTTTGACAGCTTTCAAATTTCACATTTGGAATCTTTTTTTCATGAATCAAAGAGGATTTTCAGCTGATTTAAAAAATCCATTGAAAGATATTTATAGTATTAGCCAATTCTGATTTTACAGGGGGCACCGGATTACAGCGGGTCCACTGAATATCGAATTAAGTTGATACTAATATATCGGTCTAGTACGCCGATATATTAATATTTTATTGATATTTCTCCTTTTTTAAAAACTTATTAAAGCTGTACATTACTCTGGTAGTTTTAGAGAGAAATACGGAAGTTTCCTTAGTAAAGTCAATATGATGGATCCATTCTAGTGTTGTTGAATATATTTATCAACCGAAAAATATTCAGATATTGTATTCGAATGAAAATATTAACTGATATTTTCAAGCATTAAAATTATCTGATATTTTTATTCAACTATTAACTTTTAACTAATATTGTTTTTCAACCATTAACGCCACCTCTAGACCATTCGCTGTACACTGTTGTGTTGACGCAACAGTGGATCTCTTTGACACACACACTCCACGCACCACAGATTACAACAATAGATTATAGTCGAGAACAGAATATTTATTTAGACTTTAGTGTTGAGCATTTTTCACGGAATTGCGAGTAGGTATTTTACAGATCACAATTTAAGGAGCCAGAGAAGGCGTTTGTTCGAATTCGGGCAAACTGAGACTAAATGAGACACACAAATAAATAAAAACGAAAGCTCCATAATCGACTCACCTGAAGAAGCCGTTGTACGAGCCGGTCATAAGCCGTTGGTCGTCTCCGCTCCAACAGCACTCGAACTTGTCGAAGATGCAGTCGTTCTCATACAGCGAGCACAGCTTTGAGCGTAGGTACTCGTGCACCTGGACGCAAAAACACCACCACAATTCAGATATCTCGTTAATTTTATATCCAAACAATGTGATCAATCAGGATATATATACACGGTGTTTCAAAATAACCTATAAATAATCAATTCTTTATCGAAAACGCATTATTAAAATGTCCCATCTCTACCTGATTATACGTAATGTCATTCAACCCAAAATTGACATGTAAATCATAGTCAATTTTGGGTTCAATGACATTAAGTATAATTAGCTAGAGACGGGACATTTTAATAATGAGTTTTCAATAAAAAATTGATTATTTATAGGTTATTTTGAAACTCCGTGTATAGACAATTAGACATGCATTGCAGTTTCTCAACAAGTGGAAATATTTGGTTGGGTAAGAAAATACTTCCTTTTTTAGAAAGAAAGAAAGCATATTTTATATCGCCACTCGTTTTCTTCCCACGGATTTTTTAAGAGCTGACTTATGCCCGGTTTCTATATTCAAAAACAATTCTGCTACGACAGTTATATTTTGACATATTTTCCATAGAATAAATGTCAAAATTTTACTGTCCGTAGCAAAAACGAATCGTTTTTGAATATTGAAACCGGACATTAGTAAGTTTATCGCGAAAACACCTGTGCCAAGAGACAGAAAACTCAAAACAAAACCTATCCCAGCAATCTAGACTGTGTAATGTAGTTGATCAATTTCTCTTTGTCTGTAGAGAGAGAGCCCCATGCTTAGAAGCGAGATGTATACGAGCTAAAATAAAATTCAATAGAGATAATTAAAATGTCGCTAGACATGACTCTAATTGTACTTACTGGATATGTTTCTACTGGTTTTGTTTCCATTCTTAGATCCCATACTTTTAAACCTAAATAATCTCTTGACATCATATATCTGGAAAAGAAGAGAGAATGCTGAATGAGCAGTTATGGAATAAAATTTTCGTAACATAATGAGATGCAGTTAGATGCTTCATATGCAACATAAGACACTCATTACATAACATGGTCTAAACTAAGTCTTGGTTTAAAGTTGATGCTCTTTCACTCGTGTTAATAAGAGCTAGAGACAATAAAATAATAATAGAGACAGCGTTAGGTTTAAACCAAAACTAAGCTTAAGACCATGTTTTATAATAAGATGCCGGGCCCTACAAATCTTTGATGTTTTTGCGGACTCACGCGCGTAAGTAAAGCATAGTTATTTCTATCGCTCTCATAAGCAATGTGTAAGACCCTTATTAAACGGCAGTTCTCCCAACGCACTAATACGCTCCTGAGCTAAGCGGCATTTTGTCCCGCCACAATAATACGCTCCTGAAGTGCACAATATATAATTTAATATGAAAGTTACTAGACACCGCATGCCTATAAGGTGTAAATATAATGTACAATACTCTGAGCTTGGCACGACAAAACCAAGTCAATTAGCTCACCTCGACCAAAGTATTGCGTTGAGTCGTTGTGCCATAACGACATCTCAAATGTTGTGGATATAACCTATCTACACTTGATAAGCTCGGTAGCATTTTTTATTTATTTTATTTATTAAATATAGAGCTACAATAGCAGCGATCATTGGTTAAACTATGTTGAGCAATGAACAAAACACTGCGATAAACCGCATTCCGAGCAGTTTACGAGCCTTTGGCAGATTTCTTGAGCGGATTATTATTATTATTTGGAATTATGCTTTGATATTGAAGTCAGTCCACCCGACAGCTCCAGTATATAGTACATCCTTCAGTCTCACACGCACCTCTCTCACAAGCACCAGCGAGGTGAACCAATGTGACCAACCTGCCAGAGTCTCTCCTACGAGCACCAGAAAAGTGTCCAATGTGACCAACCTGCCAGAGTTGCTCAGCTTAACGTCGCTGATGGACGAGATGATCTCGGAGAAGAAGGACCTCGCGTGCGGGTCCTCTGGCTCCTCGAACAGCTTCGCGTGCCGATCGCAAAGCGCCGCCGCCCGCATGTCGCATAACCTAATCGTACCTGCCGAACGTACATACAGGTTTATTATTTTTTTTAATCTCACCCTGATGATGGCTATAGTGTCGATAAGGGGGAAGATGAATTATTATTATAGAGATTGGCTTGAATAAATTTAAAGTCACTATCAATGGTACACTTATGAAAAGAGCATACTATAAAGTGTCTGATTAAACAAGGTAATTTTTTAATTATCACAAAAAATTTGTGTGCAAAAATCTTTTGTCAATATAGACCTTTACAGGCACTTATTTAAGTTAAAAAATAATCATAAAAATCTTCAAACAAGAAACTAATTAACTAAATTATTTAATCTTTGTATCAACACCCCAACCATTATTAAGATGTGTGCAAAGACAAATCAAATGAAAAAAGAAAAAAAATTTACTCAACACCTGTTCGCAAATTGCGAGAGCCTTCTCGAGAAGAACAGGCAAGAAACTCGGAAGGTCTTGTATTTTTTTTTTTGTCTCCTCTTTTAAAATGCCCAACATTACAATATTATATTTCACAAACATTTTTATTTTTTTTAAATAATATAGAAATGCCTGTCGGAGTGAGTGGAACAGTTACTTACTTAAGTTACAATAATAATTACAGTTACAGTTACTCGAATAAAATTTGCTTGTCAGCACATACAATGTTATTTATAGATCCATTCATAAAAAACAATTCAGAAAAAAAAGTAAAACGAAATAGAAATATTATTATTTTTTTTATATTTTATCAATCGTAGTATGTAGCATCATTATCTATGCCGAAGGTAGTTCATCGATTCTTATTGACGCCGAGTGTACATTCCAAAACATTAAAAATTACACAATTTACAAA
Source organism: Schoenobius gigantellus (assembly GCA_963935595.1). Classification (NCBI taxonomy): domain Eukaryota; kingdom Metazoa; phylum Arthropoda; class Insecta; order Lepidoptera; family Crambidae; genus Schoenobius; species Schoenobius gigantellus. The sequence goes on along the minus strand of OZ012562.1, from coordinate 16,816,554 downwards.
CGATAGATACTTACCCTTACTACTAGAATATACAAAGAGATTGCATTCAGTCGGATGGAACTCTGCCGCGGTTATCACCTGCAACAACAATTATTATTTATTACTGTTTTATTATCCACTTGATGTTTCTAAATAAAAAATAATATCGATTCATACAAATTATTTTAAAAATACCTCTGGGTAAATTCCATAAATTAGTGAGTTTAAATATGTACCTATATTGCTTTGTCTTGTGACTATAAATTAATAGATTTTTTTCTGTAGGGTAATATTGTTTATTGTAAAAATAGACTTTGTCCTTTTTATTTTAAACTACAAAATTAATTAGTGTAGTTTAAAATCAGGTAGGTAAGTAACACCATTCTTAACAACAAGTCTAAAAATATGATGGTTTCTATTGTATAGTTTCCTCATGAATGATGAAATACACATACAAATATTTTTTTGTTATTATTTCTAATATGCTATCTGTTCTTCTGAGAACATTCAGCAAATAGTTTGCAAATAGAATAAGAAAGCAAATATCAACAGACTATGCAAACTATTAGGTGAAGTGGTTAGACTTGCAAGGAACACAAGATGGATCGGTCAAGATCCTCGGGGAGAGCTGATATCCAACCTTGGGAGCTTTCGGCTGCAATAATGATTGTGATGACCATTAAGTGAGCAGTGTGCTAGTTTGCCCCTCAGTCGATTATGTAAAAAAAAACTGTATTATGAACATTTAAGGCCGATTCACGCCGCCTGCGTATGCGTGCACGTAACACGACGTTGTAATGTATGAAAATGTGTGACACGTGACGTGCGCGTGCACGTGTACACGTATACGAATTGCATACGCATTCGGTGTGAATTCAATCAGGCTTTAATTTAAACCATCTCTACTAAGAAATTAGACTTTAATTAAACTTTAATATACGTGTCCTCGCAAATATAACACAAAGAGAGAGTTGCAAACCTCATTTTCAAAATCTCAATATTTTAACGTTACCATGCTTATACATATTGGAAATATGTAAGTTTGTAAGAAAACACCCATATTTTTATGTAAAAATTACAGATGTACCCCGACACAACATTTCACGTTATAAAAATAATCTTTTGCAAAACAACATCCAAATTAACTTTACACAGTTCAGGTCCCTATCCGATGTCAATCAAAATTTATAATAAATTACTGGAACATCTCAAAGCCGAAACAAACTTAAATAAATTTATAAAATGCTTAAAATTAGTCTTAATTAAAAAATGTTACTATTCTATCAATGAATACCTTTGCGATAAAAAAATTATAATATAAATGTCTGCCCCTCTTTCTTATTTACCTTTTATTGCTATGCCTTTCAGGTGCATGTGATATTTAGTACTTGTACATTTCTATGTTTTAGTCACTATGTCGCATGTAACGCAATTATAATTAAATAACTGAATACTATACCTCCGTGAGTTCCTCCATATTGGCGGGTTTAATATCGACAATGTTGAAGCTCTGGTCCGTGATCTCCAGGTGCCACAGGTTGATGCGCAGGTCGTCCGCCGACAGATACGTCTCCTGGTCGGAGTTGAGCGAGATCGAGTTGATGTGATAGGTGTGCGCGTTGGCGAATATCCGCCTGCAACCAAGCGCGAAAAAAACGCGTGATAACTAAAAAAAAAACACTTTTTTTGCACACAACAGACAGGCCAGCATCTCTCCTGGTGGTAGGTGACGATAAGGCCGAAGGTGGAAGCAAGCTTCACTTGGACTCCCCAACAAATGAGGAACTGACTATCATACCCACAGAACACAGAAAGAGGTTAGAAGGGCTATGTGGGCGGGGCACGCGTAGCCACAACTATGACTAAATGCTCATACTTGTGGCCCCGCAACGCGAACGCGTTGTTTAATCACTGACGGACAACTACAGTGAGTGTATCGTGAAGCGCGGCGCTATAAATATAAAAAAATGCTTTCTAGTGCTATAATTACTTGTAAAACAAGAAGTCAGGTGTCAAGTGTAGCTAAAGAAGGAATTTCTTTTCATAGGTAAGTAGTAAATTAATCATAATGACCATATTCCATAGATCATAATGTCAAAATCCACCAAAACTGATCATAACGATAAGTTACATAATATTTTTCTAAAAAATATACATTACCGGCAATTTTTGCCATATTACTTAGAGCGCGTAATGTAGTACACTGCTTTCGGTAGTGACGCATTTGGCTTAATGAGCATTAACGCAGTAGTCGCAGTACAAGGGATAGTGCAGTGCTAATCAAAAAACGCACGCATTACATTTTATCGATAAATGTATATTTTAAAATATTTGTATAAAGTAAAAATAACATATTATTTGTCACTTAAAATGCCATAATAATAATAATTACTTATCGATAATACAGAATGTTTGGCGAAGCTAACACCTACCCTTTCTAACATCCTATTCATATAAGTACGGCGATGTAATCAAAGATTAAAATTGTAAAATTAATTTCAATTTTCACGATACAATTAGTTCGATTAGTAAAAAAATTATGGGCAAATTCTAAACTAACTTTACAACTTAGAATTTTTAATATCACCATAATATTTATATGACTATTTTAGCATAGGTAGGTGGCCATGCAAGACATGAAGATTTGAGTACTTTAAAAAACACAAATTTACAGGTAAATTCTCCATCCAACTAAAATATCCTAACAACTAAACTACCGCACGTCCGTTTGTCAGATTATCCATTCTAGTTTATGCTTTCAGACCGGTGCATTATAGTATTATAGTTTTTCTTTTATTTTACGTCTAACCTACAACATTTTTGAGCTAAAAAGCTTTAATTTTGTTACATAGAAACAAAATATTACTTGAATATTATTAATTATAAACGTATAATGAAAGTAATAATTATTTTTCTAAATATTTCAAATGGTTAAATTGCTGGCAATATTTAATATCGATAGCTATTAATCGATGTCAATCCCTAAAATAATGTTATTTGTACACGCGGCTCTGGACGTCAGTGAATTTCTGTGAATGGGGAGCCCAGTCAGCGTTGTGATTGGTTCAGCACGATTTCGCGCGACTTTGCATGGGCGGTGCAAGGAAAAGAAGTTGGAGCAAAACTGGCGACAGCGGTTTCCGTACAAACGGTGCATGATTGCCTTTCTAACCTCTTTCTGTGTTCTGTGATCATACCTCCAACTTTGTTGGTAACGTTGATACTATGGTGACAATCTTAAGGGTGTTACCAGACCTATCGATCGATCGTCGATCGATGGTAGAATCGATTAGTCGACGTCGATCGATAATTTCCACCACACCGATCGGTCGACCATCGACCAGTCGAGCGGCGATCGATGGTACAATGGACTAGTTGACATCGATCGAGCAAATGGACTAGTTGACATCGATCGAGCCACTTCATTACCCGAGAACCCGTCGCATTCCCCCGCGCGCCAACCGCTCCTGGCCGACAATAACGCGTCCTCTTCTGAATACATTTTGAAAACAACTGATGGAATATAGTCGGACGATATGGCCAATCGATCAACGTCGATCGACTGGTTAGTCGACGTTTTATGGGACGACATCCGTCGATAAATCAAAGCTACCAGACCAATCGATCGACGTCGATCGACGCCATCGATCGCCGAACGATCGATAGGTCTGGCAACACTCTAAGTAATATGGCGGCAGCTAGAAGACGGGCTCACGCCCTACCACCAACCCATGAAGAAAAACTTCTCTAGAACAATACCGGTAGTTCTTTTACCACTAGATCACGGGGCGGTTGAGTACTATCCGAAATTGGCAGCCTTGTTGGTCTCATTAAAAAATCATACTAGGCATGCTTTTAGATTTGGCAAGGTAAAATGGAATGCTAATGGAATAGCAAATGTAACTATGCTTATTTATTATTTTTTTTTTTTACATACACCCTTGGCCTTCATCTAACTAAGGCTGAAGGTGGAAGCGAGCTTCACCTGGACTAAAGGCCGGATTTCCCAGAGGGGCCAAGTGGGCACGGGCCCATAGCGGCAAATATTTAGCGGCGGCGATGGGTTTTAATATGTAGTCCAAAAACTCCAAAGAATTATAATTAAAAAATAATATTTATTAATACAGATAGACCACAGCAATCTAATCGTAGATATAATTTCATATACATAATTCATTAAATTAATATTGGCTCAATTTTCTATGATAACCAAACTGATAACTTGCAAATCTAATATATGGCTATTCACATTCATTCAGCGGTATACACTCGATAGCTAAGATAAAACTTTTATTAATTATTAATATTGGTATGATGACGTTTTTAATAACGCATTCATATTATCTCTATAACTTTCGCAGCGTTGTCTGCGCTATATGTTTGACGTAAACGGAGATGTGCTTAAATTGTCACAACAAGTTAGTAACGCACTAACTTGTACCTAATTTATGAAGTCCCCTTGATCTGCTGTCTCTTAAATTAAATCCCACAAAGCATGATCGATTCATTTATTGATATTTTAAATTTTAATAATGTGAAGTTTTAAGGAAATGTACAAATTATTGTTCCTTACAAAGCTCATTATTTCAAATGATACTAACGTTAACGCCTGGAATTAGGGCATTCGCGTTTGAACTATCTGCCAGATTCACCAGCGTGAATTCTTAATGTAAAAAAACATTTAGTGTTTTATGGTTGTCACAATGTGACTTGTATAGGAGATTTATTTATATATAATTTATTATATTTTGGATTATTTGTAAACAAAGTATATAAATAGATAAATCTAATTTTTGACAGTTTGTCGTCACTCGTCAATGGTGACAGTGACGAGTATAAAATTGATTAAAAACTAATAAAATAATTGAAAAGAATATTCCTTGGGAATAAGTAACAAAACGTAGTCCTATTGCAAAACTCGTATTACTGATAAAGCTGATAAATTCCTTAAATCTATTTTTTATCAGCTATAAGGTACGTAGGCAGTTCTTTTTCATACATTTTTGCTTTTGACGATGAGGTTCCAGAGGTTAGAGAACGCTTTCACTGACGCTGGTGGGATGCAACAATTCATGTTTAGTGGATCAGTCCTGAACGATGCGGTCGACGGGCCGCCCTCTGTGTGACGAGTCACTGGCCTGAACGATGCTTCCACCGTGAGATCGTCAGGCCGCAGTGTGTGGTGAGTCTCTGACCTGAACGATGCTTCCATCGTGAGATCATCAGGCCGCAGTGTGTGGTGAGTCTCTGACCTGAACAATGCTTCCACCGTGGGATCATCAGGCCGCAGTGTGTGGTGAGTCACTGACCTGGGCGACGCGACCACCATGAGGTCGGCGAGTGACTATATGACTGTGGTGGGTCACTAACCTGGGCGACGCCTCCACCTTGAGGTCGGCAGTCCGCACTGTGTGTCCTGAGTCACTGACCTGAACAATGCTTCCACCGTGAGATCACAATATAAAGAACGATACAGTAGCTTGACTCCACATAAAGGGACGAATCGGCGCATGCAGATACCAACCCTAGCGCCCAGTTCAGCTTTAGGTATAAATTTCAAAGACACGCCTGAGTCGGGCTACTATATCGTTCTCTATATTGTGGTGAGATCGTCAGGCCGCAGTGTGTGGTGAGTCTCTGACCTGAACAATGCTTCCACCGTGAAATCGTCAGGCCGCAGTGTGTGGTGAGTCACTAACCTGGGCGACTCGACCACCATGAGGTCGGCGGTTCGCTATATGTCTCTGGTGGGTCACTAACCTGGGCGACGCCTCCACCATGAGGTCGGCAGGCCGCACTGTGCATGGTGGGTTACTGACATGGGCAACGCTTCCACCGAAAGGTCGGCGGGTAGCTGCGTGTGTTATAGGTCACTGACCTGGGCGACGCCTCCACCATGAGGTCGGCGCGTCGCTGCGTATATGATAGGTCACTAAAATGGGCGACGCTTCCACCGTGAGGTCGGCGGGTCGCTGTGTGTGATGGGTCACTGACCTGGGCGACGCCTCCACCATGAGGTCGGCGCGTCGCTGCGTATATAAGGGCTTTCGCTGCGTTAAGCGGGTGCCCGTCGCGAACGCCCGCGACGGACTCCCGTCTATCGCAGCGCCGCCACCAGTATAATTTCGATCGCGTAGGGGTACAGTCCACAAATATGGATTATATATTATATTACTTCGCCAAAAGACGATGACGTGAACAAAGGCGTCAGCCAATCAGCCCATATGTCACGTGCCCCGTCGCCCGCGACGCGGGCCCCGCTGCCCGCGTCGCGTGCGACGGCTATCCGCCTCACGCAGCGCTGCTCTATGAAATGACATAAAACAAGCACGCGGAGCGGACGCACGCGCCGTGCGCCCGCTTAACGCAGCGAAAGCCCTGATAGGTCACTAACATCGGCGGGTCGCAGTGTGTGGTGAGTCACTGACCTGGGCGACGCCTCCACCATGAGGTCGGCAGGCCGCACTGTGCATGGTGGGTCACTGACATGGGCGACGCTTCCATCGTGAAGTCGCCAGATCGCTATGTGTGATAGGTCACTAACATGAGCGACACCTCCACCATGAGGTCGGCGAGTCGCTGAGTATGTGACAATTCACTAACATGGGCGACGCTTCCACCGTGAGGTCGGCGGGTCGCCGCGTGTGTGATAGGTCACTGACCTGGGCGACGCCTCCACCATGAGGTCGGCGGGTCGCACGGTGGGCACGCGCAGTTGCGTGATCCGCGCCGGGTCTCGCGGCCGCCCGCCCTCTTCGCGTGTGTTGTACCCCGTCACTCTCTTGTCCCGCTCTGACACCTAAATATGTTGATACTGTTTGTCAGTGTGTAATACAGATATAAATAAAATAATGGATTACTACTCATTTATTGCCTTAAACTTAAGATACACATTTTCACAGATTCCATTTTCATATCCAATGATTCAAACAGGGGCCCTACCGCCTATCTCATATAGCGATCATTCTCTATCGTTATCGTGACATTAGAATAATAGTTCTAATGTCAACTGTGACAATAGAACTTGATTGGATCGTTTTCGTGACATTAGAACTATTGTTCTAATGTCACGATAACGATAGCGAGTGATCGCTATGAGATAGGCGGTAGGGCCACAGTTACAAGTAGCAACAGTCAATTTTGATTTTAATGAATAACATCGCATCAAATATTTTAAAGAAATAAAGTGAATTATTAGTAAAATAAAATAAAGTAACTAGAAGTATTGACTACAGTAAAGTGCAAACCCAACAAAAACAAAACTGAAAACACTTACGCATATCTGTTAAAGTAAAAAGACAAAATACTAACTTTCCATAGTTTGATGGTCTTGTCGTTGGTGGAGAGGAGGAAGTGCGCCTGGTTCTTGCGCTTGAGCCACCGGATCTTGTTGATTTTCTCCTCAATCTCCAGCGACTTGAGGTAGTCGAACTCCGGCTCGTGCGATTGGAACGTGGAGTAGACGTTGTACTCGCCCTTCTTGGGCACACATTGTTTCGATGCTGGGTCTCTCTGTAACACGAAGGCGACTATCAGGAAAAGAGGTCGGATAAGTTGGGTTTAGTAAGGTCAGGCTTATACAAGAAATTATGTCGACCTCCTTGCAGGCCACCCGAACAATTTAGCTACAATTTTACCGGATAAGACACAAGCTGTGAAAATGATTATAAGGAATATTACACCTAAAACGCTCATTGTGTATGGTTGTATTATGATGGCTTAGCAAGGCAATGGCGCCCTAAGCTGAAACCACTAAATGACACTTCAAAACTGATTATAGTCATTAGACAGATGGCAGTTATCTAAATTAAAATGAAAGTAATGTAAGGGAGCCCTTTAGTTAATTATGCAACTGATGCTGTATCTGGTGACAGGAAAAGTGGGTTTTGATAAATTCCGAACACATCTAGATGTCACCAATGACTGGATAAAAAAGTGAAAAATACAGGCTGGTAGTGCCTCAAAAAGAATTCCTAAAAAGAGTTTCATAATGAAATCGCTTGTGAGCCCACTAGATGCAGAGAAATCAAGTCATTAAAAAAATATAATATACAATGCAATCCCCTTCAAAAAAGAATTTCCTTTTCACAACAAGTGTTCCTTGTTAAGACTGTATTAACTGCATAGTGAAAGATGAAATAACCCTTAAAACAGTGATCATTCAATCTGACTTCTGAATGCTTTATATAATATAGATAAACTATAATTTTAAATTCATCGATCTAACACACTTTTGATAAGATATTATGGCGCATAACACATTGCACCGGATACCGCTCCGGTGTGCGGCGCTGCGGTTTTTAATTTTGACTGAAGAATCCTAATTTGTATACAAAAACCGCAGGGTATAACACACTCACACCGCATGCCCGTGCGCTTGTGCGGCGCGCGCGACGGCACCGCACTCCCGGACGATGATGCGGTGCGGTCCGCGGGGTATGCCACACTGTGCCGCAGTATCGTACGGATTTTTGCGTAGAAAGGACGTGCATACGCGTAATAGATCTCGACATAGATAATGCGGTGATGCGGCGCGTCGTGCACCGCAGCTCCAGACGGTGATACGGAGCAAACCGTATGGTGGCACGGTTCCGTGCCGCCGCAGCCGCATGCGGTTTTTGTCCCTCCGTACACCGCAGTGGGATGCGTCGGCAATGTGTTAAGCGCCTATAGTGTAAAATTTCAACATATCTATTAATGAAATCTTGTTTTCAACAAAGCTCTGAATTAGGTACATATACTATACTAGCTGTGCCCGTGACTTCGTTCGCGTGGATGTCCGAAAATAACAATATCGTGATGTTATATAGCCTAAAGCCTTCCTCGATAAATGGACTATCCAACACAAAATTATATTAAATGCTGAGAATAAGACAAAATGTTATCTAAGTGTGTGAATCAAAGCAGTGTCTCATAGCATTAGAGACATGATTTAGTCAATCTTGAGCACTAGTACATACTTTAGTAAAAATAAAGATCAAACAATTTCATGCTGGCTAGGGAAAACTGGTAGTATAATGATCATGCTATGTGCATTGCGTGGTATGTAAGAAACAGGTTCCAATCCCAACTGAAGCTGCTGTATTATCTATTGTGTTTAGCATTTTAAAGTGAATGATTTTAAATTCACATATAATTTTTAGCTGTTAATGTAATTACTTTTAAAATATGGGTGTGCAATGTTACGTCTTTGCTTGCAGTTTGCCATAAAAAGAATGTTAAATTGTAAAACATCTTCCGCTGCTATTTTTATAGATTCTGTGAATCGCCGGTTTTTCACTGTTTATTTGTGATAATTTTTAATTTTAAGAGAAAATGTCGAGAATAAATAATATGGTCAATATGGTCAAAAAGATTTTTTCAATTCGAACCAGTAGTTCCTGAGATTAGCGCGTTCAAACAAACATACTCTTCAGCTTTATAATATTAGTAAGTAAGTATAGATACTTACTTACTAATATTATAAATCCTAAGCTTATTTTATGTGCGCAACACTGATCGTTTCATTACGTCCGTATACCTGTATCTAATAGCTCAAATCAACAATCCAAACATGGAAGACACGCTTCCTAATTCAGAATCAACTTCTCTCTAATCGCGACTAGTTTGGTTTCGTCAGAAGATCGAATTCGAGACACGCAACTATGTAAAATACACAAGACGATGATATTTCAGTAGTCGATTTTGAACGGATGGAACGGATTGGAGGAAAATTTCAATTTCGTGGCGAAATTTCCACTACATATATATACATATACTTATTGCTGTTTCACAAAATTACATTAACTCTATATGTACACACGACAACATACACTCATTACTTATGAACTTTGAGCCCGTCCTTATGTCGCTCGTAATAACAGTTTTTCAAAGTGTAAGTCCCATACAGCTTGCCGTGTTATGACTGTGTAAGTGTGAAACTTGATTGAACAAAAAACGAACAAACAAATAATTAACTCGACATTGTTACTAGACTCAATCAATAGACCAATTTAAAAGTGCAAAAGCATTGTTATTGTTCATTGCAAACAGAGCGGAGACAGTTCTTTACAAAATCGACGTATTCATCAAAACGGAATAAACATTAAACACAGAATAGTTAGGATCAAGGAATATCATGGGCTAACTTTATTTAGGTAATAACTTCCCTTAAGAGACAGCGCGAGCAAAATCGCAGGAAATACAAAATAAAGACTCAACAAAGAAGTTTCCAAGTAAAAAATAGTGGTCCAGGTCACAAACATAAATATCAAGAGCAAAATAAAACAACCGCGCATAGGAACACGTTTGTTTAATTTTCACAAAACACCTGTTTCACGACGCGTCTGGCTGACCGCGAAGTGTCATTCTGCCTTATACGGCACTAGCTGTGCCCGCGAACTACGTTTCGCCATACAATTATTACCCGTTTTTGCAACATTTTTCATTGACGCTCAGCTCCTATTAATTGTGGCGTGATGTTATATAGTCTACCTATAGCCTTCCTCGATAAATGGACTATCCAACACAAAAATAATTTTTAAATTTGAATCAGTAGTTACTGAGATTAGCGCGTTCAACCAACCAAACAAACAAACTCTTCAGCTTTATAATATTAGTAAGTATATATTTTAACTAAGACTACGATTCGCAGTTCTTTCTTGTACCAGAATGTTCTATACATATAGAAAGCTCAGCTAATAACCTCTTGCACTACTCGCTCATTTTACCTGTGAGCATGCCTAAACAAACATTGGACGGATGGCAAGACGGTAGACAAAAAATGTAGGTACAAAATAACTATCCCCCATAGGAGACAGAATAAAAATGACACTAGCCAAAAATGACAATGACATTAAAAATAGCGTGAGGTATTAATGAGAAATCCATAGGTCACAGTCATTGCTAATGTCATTTACATACAATGTTTTTTCACGGAACGCCTGCGGTGTCGTAAGCGTGGCGCAATACAGTCGATAATAACAGCGCTCTTGTGGAACTTTCCGCAAGGGCCTCGCATAGGTGAAATATTTTTTGTTTTAATATTTGAATGTACAACAGCTATCTGTGACTGGTCCAAATAAACGTTCATTCATTCATTCGTAACCACACGGGCGTTTGCATCGATTCAGCCCCCGTAGCGTAGGAACCGTGACTTTACATCTTATGTCACAAGTTGGCAACGTACACTGGGGTTCTTGTTGGGTTTGCAGATTTGCTGCGATTCTCTCAAGAGCCATGTGCTATAGGTGACTGTTTCCACTTACCATCAGGTGGGCAGTGTGCTTGTTTGCCAGCTTAGTTGTATAAAAAAATACCGTGATAAACCACTTTATTATATCGTGTATTGGTGTACATACTACGTGGGCTGTATCGCGTTTACATCGCGATTGTGTCGGTGCTATATCGCGAAACAAGGCACAGAATTCGTTAATTTAAAGCGGCTCTCTATATTTAGCTAAATTCAGTGCACTAAATGAGAAAGACTGAATTCAGACAAGTGTAAAGGCACTTAGACTGTCATGAAGAGGATGCTTTAAAGAAGCTCATTTAATTTAGGACTACGGCGAGATTATAATCTGGCGATGTTTCTAATCTCGCTGGATTTTTTGCTAAGTGAATGTGAAAATGTCTAGGACTCCGACGAGTTTAGAATCTGGCGAAGTGGGAACAATTCCTTTTTGTGAACAAGGAACCATTCCTTGTTCACAAAATGGAATAGCAATAGCAAAAAAATCCTGAATCATAGATTAAAGTGGACATAAAGAATTCTAAAAATCCTGGACACTGCCGAAATTTCGAAGGAAGATTCAATATTCTTTATTAGAATTACACTTTTGAAATTAATGATTCCAAAACAGGATTATTCTTGTTCACCGTACATCGTGAGGCAACCTGCATACATCTGCGAAGAGATTCAATGGTGTATGTGAAGTCGAGCAATCCGCACTGGGCCAGCGTGGTTAACTAAGGCCTATTCACCCTAACATAGGGTAGGCTCGAGCCCCTCGGTGGGGACGTATATAAGCTGTGATGATTATTCTTCTTTATCGGAAAACGGGTTTTGTGAAAAGAAAAAAAAATCTAGTTTTTGAATCATTAATTTCAAAAGTGACCAAAGGGAATCTTTCTGTATTTAGCCAATTGTAAAGCCGCTTTTAATGAACATGCCAACTGGGAGAATACCTCCACCTCTCCGAAAACCGCAATCAAATGACGTCTCTGGTACTGGCGTCGTTGGATTCTGACTCAGGGTGATATGCGCACAGTCCACAGGCTATGGTAATTAACATCAGATCCAATTCTACTAAAAAAAGTGACAGCTGAATCGAAACAAAACCTTGCGATCGGCCAATCGGAGTGCATATATTAGGTGTGTTCCAGTTAAGCATCACCACTTTGCTGGTGCTAACATCTGATGTTAACATCATTATGCATTTCATTTAAGAAATGTTAATATTTTAGCCGTGCTAATTGTTACAAATGAAAAATCTGAAATCAGAATCGGCTAAAACTATACATTTCTTTCAATTTACATAAAAAATGCTCTGAAAACCCTTTTTGATTCAACATGAAAAAAGATTACAAATGTCAAAAAGTGGTATTGGAGGATCCATTAGTAACCTTGGCTAACTTTTCGTGGCAAAAATGTTCAAATGGAACATACGAAACTAGCACGAAAAGTTTATACCAAAAGCTATTAAGCGCGTTGATGCTGAAAATCCTGCAAATCGGTGCTTATCCGGAACGCCCCCATTGACTTACGATTGTTCGATAACGTCATAATGTGGCGCTTTGATTGGTAGTGAACACAATGGCTTAGCTTCGGTACAGCGGTGGCTCATTAGCAGAATTGGCCCTCAGGTGTGCTGTATACTTGATTGACGCTAAGGTTGTTTTGAAGACATTAAGAAAAGCCGGCCAAAACCCCATCATACGACTTCTTCATCAACTGGCGAGTGGAAAACTCGCGACAGCACGCGACTTGAGTAAAAATAAAACAAAATATAGTTTTGGACAGACTTAAATGAATTGTCGGTTCCAGACACCAGGAAAGCAGAATCGATAAAGAGCTTTTTGACTCTAGATTCACAAAAAGTGTGATGACGGGTCAACCTTTCAGAAGAGGAAAACCTCTTCATCGCTTATGTCATCTTGGTCCCCAAACTCCCGTGGGTTCTTCTGTTCTTCTGTTATTACAACTACGAAAAAGAATTCAAGTAATTCTACATACGTAAGACTATTTATATTTAATAAAAGTTTCTTGTCCCTTTTTTATTTGACTGTATATACGTGCACGTGAGCTGACGACAAAAAAAATAGTCAAAATCGGAAAGTGCTAACCCGCGCGCGGTCGCGAGTTTAATACTGGCCAGTCGACGAACAAGTCCATCATACCTGAAATATAACGACTCGGCCGCCCTTGTCTCCGGTGGCGAGCAGCTCCCCATCGTGGTTGAACTCAACGCAGGATATGAGATCGGCTTCGGTCACATCGTCCTCTAAGGTGCCCTTCACCTGACTGAAACACCACGTTGTTTCACCACCATTGCCTGGAAAGAGGGACGGTCGACTGTTAGGTGGTATTATAGTGTAAAACAATATCATTCATCTGGGCTTGAAAAAAACCAATTAAGCATGAGTGAGAATGTGAATTTTTTAACACATTTAACATTAAAGCATCAAATACTAAGTTAATGCCATCTTTTGTTTGACTTGATTATTATATAAATTGTAACTTGCATCTCACTATAGATGTAAAAAATTTGGAAATCACCTTTTGAGTATCGCAATACTTGTAGGACTCATTTTCATGTATGTTGAGAATTACAATACATACATAGATTAATGCATATAATTATGTTTGTACCTTAAGTGTGTCTCAAATATTTAAAAATAAATATTGCAAATAGACTTAATATTAAGAAAGGTAGTGAGAAACTTATTATACTCAGATCATCTGAGTCAATACCAACTGAAGCATATCTCTATGATATCAATAAGACTTATAGCAATCACTTCAAGATATTTTTTTGTAAATTATCCATATCTATCCATAGCCCTTATGTGTCCCGCTACTAGGCACAGCGGCCCTATCGCCTATCTCAAAGCGATCACTCGCTATCATTATCTGAAAGCGAGTGATCGCTATGAGATAGACGGTAGGGCCGCCGGTCTTTCCTTAGACAAGGCGGAATAAACCTTTTTTTTAACCATGCTGGCCAGATGGGTTTGGGGTAGTTTTTTTTTTGCCAGATGTACAACTCCAATGGTTGGCTCTTAGACATTCATTGGAAGAGGAGTTGCTGCTCCTTGACAATAACAATAATATTTACTAGCATATTTTGTTATTGACTAGCATATAATAAACCTTTTTTAACCACCCCAATACCAACTTCTCCCACTGGACCGCATTCAATGGAGAGCGACTCGAATCGTCGACTGCCAGGAAATTTCAAATCGGCTTGATACCTTGGCGCTGCGTAGAGATGTCGCTTCGCTATGCATCTTCTATCGTATTTATTACGGGGAATGCTCCGAGGAATTGTTCGGACTTATACCTGCCGCCTCTTTCCGCCATCGTTCCACGTGGCAAAAAATCCATGCCCATTACTCAGATGATTGGCAGTCCACAGCTGTGCGTTTCTCTCGAAGTTTCCTGCCTCGCACAGTCAAACTTTGGAACGAATTATCGCCTGCGGTATTTCCGGACCGATACGACCTTCAAACTTTCAAAAAAAGAGCGTATTCCCACCTCAAAGGCCGGCAACGCACTTGTAACTCCTCTGGGGTTGCGGGTGTCCATGGGCGACGGTAATTACTTACCATCAGGTGATACGTCTGCTCGCTTGCCCCCTATCCCATAAAAAAAAAATATAAATATTGACTAGTAAGAGTTCTCTAGCGTATGTTCTACTGGGATGATAGCAGGACAGTGCAAGATACATTAGGATAGCATTTAGCATTAGATAGCATTAGGAAACAACTAGAATCAGAATCCAGTACCTCTCACTTTATGACAAAAACAAAACTTCTTTGGCACCTTCTTAACTCAAAACAACTCAAAAATCTTTTTGCAATATAGACCTTTAACAGGCACTGTTTTATTGATGTCAAACAAATTACAAAAATCTAATTAACCAAGAATCTAATTAAAAATTATATAATTTTATAAATAAAACTAAAAGGATGTCTAAGATATTTGTGAAATTATGAAACGTAGGGATGTACTTTATTGGCATTTAAAAAAAATTGCAGTGAGGACAAGTGGAATGCTTATAAGTTTGCAAGGAATCGGTGTAATCAGATGATACGTAACGCAAAATGTCTCTTCTTCGTCTTCTGCTGCTGTCTGGAAGTTTCTTGGAACTCTTGGTATCGGCAAAGGTCATCTTTCTGATCCTCCCGCTACACTAACCTTGGAAGATCTTAATAATCACTTTTGAGCAAGCAGCAATCTTGCCTCTCTCAACACAACAAGTGCAATTGCCAGCTTAGCTAACTTACCTCCACCTAACATTACACCTTTTAACTTTTCACCCATGACTGCTGATGAGGTTAAAAAGATCATCCTTGCTATTAAATCGAATGCGATTTTGGATGTGATAACATCTCGCGTCAGATGATTATGACGATCTTAGATAATATCCTGCCTGCTATCACACACATAATAAAATTTTCACTTAGTTCTGGTGTCTTTCTGTCTCTCTGGCGTAAGGCCTTTGTGCGCCCATTGCCTAAGATTTCTTATCCCACCCGTTCCAATAAATTTCGCCCAATCTCCATTCTCCCTTACCTTTCCAAAGCGCTTGATTATCTTCCTTCGTCCATAATAACTCCCTCCTCAGGCCCTTTAAATCAGGATTTAGACCGGGCTATAGTACTATTTCCGCTCTCCTGAAGGTGACTGGAGACATTAAGAGGCAGAATAGACTATACTAAATTAACCATTAACTAGTTGATTTTTCTAATGCTTTTAATGCTGTCAATCACCAAATTTTGTAAGCTTTTGTAACCATCTTGGTGTCTCTTAAAGTAATAGAATGGTTCTCATGTTATCTTCAGGAGTGCCAGCAATTGGTTGTCTGGGGAGATATGACCTCCGCTTGGTGCGATCTTGGTGCTGGAGTTCCTCAAGGCGGCATATGATCTCCTCTTCTATTTCAAATTTTCATTAATTTTATTACTCTCCACCTTCGCTGTTCATATTATCTTTATGCCGACGACTTGCAACTTTACGCTCAAGTTGATTTTGATCACATAAATAGTGCCATAGACCAAGTCAATCAAGACTTATAAGCTATCAAATCTTAGTCTGAACAATTTAGCATTTTAGTTAATCCTGAGAAATGCCAGGCTATTATCATTGGTGGACCCAGGATGGTGGCTAGAACGGTTTCAGCCAATCTGATTATTCCTTTGAGTAATAATGTTGAAGATCTGGGACTGTATATTGATATGTTTAGTTGGCAATTCCACTAGCTACTTCAAAAACAGAGTTCGTAAATTTATTCACCTTCAAATTGAATAGCCACTTGGTTGATTTGATAGGCATTGGAATATCTGGTATCCATATTTTAATTGTTGATATAATATACATATATTAGTTTATTTAATTTTTGTATTTATGTATTAGGATATTATTGTAAGTTTTGTATTTTAATAATCATAAAATTGATGATGCTAAATTGGTCTGCTACTATTTTGGTACATCTACCACACCTGCTTTCTTCACCACCCAACCAACCTAAGGTTGGCTGGTAGAGAATGGCCTAGGCATTAAGCCTGCCTTTGTACACACTGTACATGAAGAATTAATAAATAAATATTGTGATGCAACTGTAAAAATACCAATTTCTTTAAATGTTTCTGTCAAAGAGTCACTAACAATTTGATTAAAACCACTACATACACTAGATGAAGTTTAACAAGATATAGTTGCTTCTCTAAACAGCAATATACACTTAATTTATGTGTCAGATTGACGCGCAAATACCTCCTTATAGTGGCTTTTCTTTATAGTTTAAAATGTCAGTGATAAATTCAATAAATGCATTCGCAAGTCAGCAATGAAAATGAGAGATTAGTAAAACACCCAGGTATTTTGTACATAATGACAAGATTGTACATAAATAGTTGATACATCGACCAACATCTACTAGCTTAAAAATCAAACATAGCTATTCTCTTTTCTGAGACAAGGGTAAATTAAAGTTTGCTTGCTTACATAACTACTTTTTGAAGACATTCTTAAAAAAAAATATTTATCTATTTGTCTAATTGTCAGTTTCAAACTGTGCCAATTTTACACATTAGAATAATAATATCATTAGCCTAATACATTTCTTTCAGTGGTTTGAACAATATGCCAGTACAGTTACATCATTTCAATGAAAGCCCTACATTTCTTAGCTTTCAACATGAATAGTTGTACAGCTCAATTTCATGTTTTGTTACAATCTAAAATTGTTTCTCCAACATTTCAAAAAAGCGAATGTACAATTTTCTGTGATCTTTTAAACTGCCATCAGTTCATTCCGAACTATTGTCAGTTTGTCTGGTAATGGCAGTGTGGATACAGTGACTGTTACTTCTGCACTCTCCAATTAGTTCTGACTTCTTTTGAGTCATTCAACTGTTTTATTTAAATGAAACAGTTAAAAGAAAATAATGAATTCAATACTAAGTCACCATCTACGTAAAAAAGTATTAAGATGTCTCTTAATAATATAAATTGGTGTATTTTCTATTTTATCACAATACACACCAATTAAGGGAATAATAACAGAATGAAATTGCATTTTACTAACAGATAACTTCCTAAATATGTAGATATTGGCATTGAACAAAAGCTAGATGTCTATGTACCTATATCAGAAATATTTCATTCCTTTGCTGTCATTAAGAGCGGTAATATTTACTCTCGAATTTATTAGTTAGAATGAATTGAAATCAGCAATGTAATCGAAACATATGCTTCAACATGATATAAAGAGTATAAAAATTCATGCATTAGAAAAATAGGAAGTAAAAGTGAACTGATAATTACACTCATTTCCCTGAGAGAAAAGAAAGTAAATGCAAAATGCAATGTTAGATAATCAGTGAAACCAATCCCAAAACTCCTCTCGCCGTCGGGCTCTTGTTGAAGGTAGACGTGTGTTACGCGAGTGCAAATAAATTCACATTAATAAATTTGCTATTGGTCAATTCTGAAAATTTCGATTCCTACTTACTCCTGTGGACATCAAGTTACCTAACTCCTCCTCTTGGGCGTGTTTTGAGTGAGACAACTATAAGGTACTCAAAAATACTGTTTACGAAGATTGTGGTGTTATGCTGATTGGCGGTGGAATTGAACCCCGATCGCTTGCGTGATACGTGACAGCGGAGACCAATCGACCATCAATACATTGCGACAAGGTGCTAATATATCGGTAAGACTGATCCGCTACAGACGCTACGGCTACGTACCCCTCTCCCCGCATCACCGGCTACGCTATCCCCGCCATCTGGGTACAGTACAAAGCGAGCGCTACGACATTGCCTGGATTTACTAGATGCTACGACCCACTGCTACGTCACTTTCTTGAGATCAACTGATACAATCGCTTCGTACCTACTGCACGCATATTATTTATTCTGTGTACCTGTGTTCCTGCTACTTATTTTGTATATTTGCTTATTTTACTGGAAATATTTATAAAATAAAGCTCATTTGATTTGAAATCAAATAACATAATAAAAAACCGATACAATATAGTATAATGATGCCTCTAAAACGAACACCACCCAAAACTTCACATATTTCGCTGTCCGATCCTGACATTGCTAGTCACACTGCGCCTGCGAGCGATGTTTCCGAAGTGACGCACGTCACGACTCGCTGTAAGCGCCTACGTGAGGAATCTATTTCTCCGCGGACAGAAAAAAATGCATCTGATGATTTTAGAGCGGAGTTAAGAGAAATGATGCTCTCGTTTCAGAAGAATCAGGCACATTTACTCAGTAAAATGTCAGGTGATATCGCTGAAATTAAAGAGCAAAACCAAATCATCCGAAAATCTAATCTGGAAATTGAAAAAGTCTTACAGACCATAAAAGCGGGACAAGAAGAACTGGCTCGTCGAATTGAAAAATTAGAAACAGAGCGTCATTCATTAATTAACCACATTCAAAAGCTTGAATCCAGAATTAATAACTTTGAGTTATCTATACGTTCCTCTACTATTGAGTTAAGAAACATTCCAAATCAAGAACATGAGACGGAAGATGATCTTCATAATTATGTTATAAAAATTGGGAGTATAGTTGGTCTTAATATTCAGCACACGGATGTTCGTGATGCATACCGCCTACCTGGAAAACCTGACAAACCCAGGATTATTGTAACTGAATTTACTAAGGTGGCACTAAAGAGTAATTTTCTCGCTGCAGTACGTAAATATAACGGTAATCGCACGAAGGAGGACAAACTAAAGTGTACGTCAATTGGCATCGAGAAACAAAATAATCCAATTTATGTGTCCGAATATATTCCTGGGAACAGTCGTAAATTGTTTTTCCAGTGTCGGGAGTTTACAAAAGCTAACAATTTCAAGTTCTGTTGGGTCCTAAACAAAAAGATTTACGTTCGGAAAAATGAACACTCGAGAGCTATTCGGATTGATTCTGAAGCAGCTCTTGATGAGTTAACTAAATGACTATTAAACCTTTGTTGGAAGTGCTTTATAATTGGTTTATTCTCTTATTTGTATTGTTATAGTATAGTAATGTTATTTTTAATTGTTCGTGTAAGCTATATTAATGTTTCAGTCTTTACAGTTGACTATTGTTATGTCATCAATTGCCGCCAGTTAAATATATTACAAAACACACTGAAAATTTACACATCTCTACATTTATACAATAGACACTCACCATATACACAATACAGAATATACTACAGAAATACACACACATTTGGTAAATATATACCTCACTCGTGCACACACATACTCGTTTTTATAAGCAATTGTAAAATTGAAAACTATATTGGTACTTCTTATTATAGTAATGTTTCCTATTCTTTTGTGCCTACCCCTGATTGCCAAGACAACGTAGGGTCCCTCTGGTTCATATTCGATTCTTTTTTTACTATGTTATTTTTATACTATGGTGTTAGATAATTTAAGTTACATTTCTACAGAATTGGAGGATCTCTGCGTGTCACAGGCGATTAGGTGTCGGCCGGAACATTGCATAAATTATTTGGAAACTGAGTGCCAAACCTTGGCTGTCTTTCAATTAAACATTCGCAGCATAAATAAAAATTTTGATGACTTTGTTACCTTAATCGAAAATACTCGCGTAGTATTCGACATTATTATACTTACAGAATGTTGGATATCGAAATCACCATATTTGCCTGCATTAAATGGATACAATGTTTATAGTACCAACAAAAATTTTAACCAAAATAGTGGAATTGTTATTTACATCAAGGACAACTTACCGTGTAAGGTATATGAGCCTAAGCAAATTAGGGATGCTGACTGTTTGGTCTGCGAGGTGGCCTCTACTGCTGTCGTGGCTATCTATCGATCACCTTCTATGTATTGCATTGACAATTTCTTGAATGGACTCGACCAACTATTAACAATTCTTTCAAAGTTTCAAGTTTTAAGTGTCATGGGTGACCTAAACATCGACATCAAAATAGGTCACACTGATACCCGCGCGAACGAATATTTAAACCTACAAGCAGTGCATGGCCTTCTTCCCGCGCATACACTCACCACTAGAGGCGATAATTGCTTAGACCATGTATTTCTTAAGACTAAAATGCGATCTACAACGCTAGTGTTGGAGTCCTATATCACTGACCATTTTCCTACTGTTATGTTGGCAAATATCAGCCAAAAGCCACAAAAACCGTCAAAGTTTAAAACTAAAGTAGATTACTCTTCAGTTCACACTTCTATTTCAAATACTGACTTTTCACCTATTCTTCTATCAGGAGACGCTAATTTTGCTGCTGACTATTTAGTCTCAAATATCGCCAACACAATAAAAAAACACACTAAAAGTTATGTCACTCCACGCACAAAAGTGAACATTAAGCCCTGGATAACACCCGGGTTACTTAGATGCATCAAATGGCGTGATCGTATGCATGGACAGCTAAAGCGTAATCCTGATAATATTATTCTTAAAGTGACGTACACACGATATAGAAATTTTACTAACAAACTTTTAAAAACAACAAAAATAAATTATCATAAACAAATGTTACACAATGCTAAAAATAATTCTAAAACTACTTGGAAAGCCATCAAATCTATAACAAATCTGTGTCCATCGTTTAACGGTGCTGAGAATCTGCTTAATTTACACACTAATCATAATGTGGCTGTGAATTTGGTTAACAAACATTTTATTGATGTGGGCAGGAAGCTTGCTAACAAGATTTTGGATCGGGAGTCGCCTCCTTGCGTCGGGGCTGCCCTACGCGAACCCACCTCTCTGGCACTTTTTGACGTAGATGAGCAGGAAATAGAAAAATTACTCATGAGCTTGCGAGAGGACTGCTCCATCGGTTGGGACGGTATATCTACGCGCATCCTGCAAACATCAAAGAGTGTAATCGTACCTTTACTAACGCATATTTGTAGACTTTCTTTTGCCAACGGTGTATTCCCTGTAGCTTTTAAGAGGGCTTTAGTCCATCCGATCTATAAGTCTGGAGACAAGGATGAGATTTCCAACTATCGACCCATATCTGTGTTGACTTCAATGTCCAAAGTCTTAGAGAAAGCTCTAAATAATAGACTTATTAGTTTCCTAGAAAGTAGAGATATTATCGCCAAAAATCAATTTGGTTTCAGAAGGGGTGTCAGCACAGAGGATGCAGTCGTTTCATTGCTGAATTCAGTGGTAGGACATATGGACACTAAGCAAAAGTGTATAGGCATGTTTTTAGATTTATCTAAGGCATTTGATACGGTTTCCGTTCCCGCGCTTTTGAATAAACTTGAACAGATTGGTGTACGTGGACTTCCTTACTTACTACTTAAAGATTATCTTGTAAACCGTACACAGTCAGTAAAGATAGGCGAGTTTATCAGTGATCCTGAGGTGTTGGAATTCGGGGTACCACAAGGCTCAATATTGGGACCCACTCTTTTTATCATCTATATCAACGACCTATGCAGGCTTGCAGTGCCCCATTGCAGAATTTTCACGTATGCGGATGATACTGCCCTTGTGATTGATGGATCGACTTGGACGGAGACCTATCTGAATGCTGAATGTGCTATTACCACAGTTCTATCATGGCTAGACAATAATCTTCTTACTCTAAATTTTGCTAAAACAAATTTTATAACTTTCGCCTCTAACACTAGAGCACTACCAACTAATGAAGCTGCCAATATTACTGTCCATCAGTGTTCTAAAGCTACAGATCAATGTAACTGTTTAAAGATGACAAGAACAGCCACTATTAAATACCTAGGCATTTACATTGACCAATTTTTAAAATGGGATTATCAAATAAAGTCTCTTATATCAAGAGTAAGAAAACTAATATATGTGTTCAAAAATATTAATAAAATAGCTGACGATAACATCCTCAAGTTAATTTATTTGAGTTTGTGTCAGTCTGTTTTGTCTTATTGTGTCACTGTTTGGGGTTGTGCTGCTAAAACGATAATGCTACCTCTAGAAAGAGCCCAGAGAGCAGTACTTAAAGTCATGACAAGAAAACCTTTCCGTTACCCCACATTCCAACTTTATACCGATACCTCAGTTCTGACTGTGAGACAACTTTTTCTCATGTATCTTATACTCCGCAAACACTCACAATTAACTTTTGACCCTAAACTTTTGACAGACAAACGAAGATCTGATATTGTCTGCCAAACACCACAATATAGGACTGCTCTGGCTAGACGGCACTTCAACATCATCAGTTGTATTATCTATAATAAGATTAATAAAATTATAAATATCTACCCATGTCAAAAAAGAGAGGTAAAAAGAAAAATTCAAAATTTATTAATAAAATTAACATATTTCGAGACCGAAGAACTTTTGGCTAAAACTTTATAAAATTATGGTTATTTACCTATATATCGCTTTATACTGGTTTTCAATATTACAAAATACATTCACACACGCTCACTCACACACACCCTCATACACACACACACACACACCCTCATACACACACACAAACACACACCACACCACACACACAAACACATGCACACACATATACACACATGTACAGATGTTATTATATACCATTAACTTTTACTACCTTGCGGTTGAGAGGACAACGATAGTAATAGAATATTATATCACAATTTTGAAAACGTTATAATTTAAATTTCTTCTATTACTATTACACGAATTCTCAAAAAACAGACTATGTCTCGTTTGAGAATTACTGCTTCCACTCTGAGTCTCCTTACTATTATCGTTTCGTTTATTTGTTTCGGAGTTCTGTGTGTAGTACTCTGAACCT
Organism: Schoenobius gigantellus; assembly: GCA_963935595.1. Lineage (NCBI taxonomy): Eukaryota > Metazoa > Arthropoda > Insecta > Lepidoptera > Crambidae > Schoenobius > Schoenobius gigantellus. The sequence goes on along the minus strand of OZ012562.1, from coordinate 16,793,087 downwards.
TTTTGTATCCAGTCACTTGCCTGTACACTTCGAGATACAGGTTAGTTCCTAGTTCGATGGTGGGTGGCTGGTGGCGGGCTACTAACAATTTAATTATAGTGATCTGTCATTAATAGATTTAATCCTAGATTGAAACGAATCAATAAAGAATTTTTATTTTTTTATTTTTTATTATTATTTTTATTAAAACAATGTGATTATATTTGTAACATAAATATATCAAGGAAACGTAAAAATAAAATAAACTGCACAAATACATACAAAAATATTAATAACATTATATTCTTCTTCATTTTTATTTAGTATTAGTTCTTTCCAAGTCAACTGTAGTAGGCATAACAAGTGATTCTCGCAACAATGTAATTTAAAAACATCAACATACAGTCACAAACCGTATTCCAATGGAGACGGCAACTGTTATGTCTCCAATGTGTGAAATTATCCTGGATTCTAATGCGATGATTTGAATACCATGGAGTCTCTTTCTTCTTGAGCATTTCTGATCACATAACCTATACTCTAACCACGGTTCAATTGAAAGTTACTAATGAGCATTTTTAAATAATTACAATATAACAACAACAGGCACAACATCACTGGAACAAGTCCAAATTAGGAGTGTTAAGCTAAATCATATCCTGAAACCTGTTTCTTTAGATTCCTGAGTAATTCAATACTTGTGAATAGGAAATCCTGGACTGTAACGCAACTCCTTGTATTGTAAATGTGAATCCTTTTGTGACTCGATTTAAAACAATGGCAGTGCACAAAAGGGTAACAATACACTATAATAATATGTATAAAATTATAATACATGGGTAGGACAATATGTTAGCATGAAAGCTTGTTGAGTTGTAATTTCAACAGTGTAAATAGGTTTATAAATGGCAGCATGTTAATTGTGATATGACTTAGCATCATGGCATCGAAGGAAGAATAACTTTTAAAATTACTATTTCCTTCTTCTAAAACAAAAATACTGCAAGTTCTTTATTTATTTTTTCTGTGTAAATAAGGCAGTTTTTAATCTGAATCATGTTTAAATGAGTATTATGTAGTTATTTTCCATATTACCTCTTATGAATTTCACGTTTGAGATAATATTAAGACTTGTTTGTTGGAGTAAACAATCAAAAACAGTTTTCTGTACAACAGAGTCATTAACTTCAATGTACAGGTATTGTTTACTTCTTCATCTGTTAATGTTACTGTAATTTAACCGTCTTTGGTTTAAAATAGTTATAGAAAGTTGTTATTGAAATATTTCGTATCATATTTATTAGTGTCTGAATATAATGATGAATCTGGGTATATTTTTCATCACTAGGAAATATTTGGAAGGGATTTGGCAAAGTACCAAGTATACCCTTATACTGAGCCAGTTTCATTCCAATACCTTGAGAAATTAGACATATCAATGCCATTGTCATGGTAATGCAAGATAAACCTTTCATATAAATATTGTTTTAGAATTTTGTTTGCAATCACCAATTCTAATATAATATAAACTGTTTTATTCATCTGTTAATTATATTTGTACTTACATCATGGTTGTTTGAAATCATGTAATAGCTGTATGCATCATATAATTTCAGTAAAAATAGCTGTATGCATCATATGATAATTTCAGTAAAATTATATTGGGATCTGATTTATGCTAAGGTAGTTCATAAAAACCATATAGTTGGTGAAATCAGTCAAATGACATTTGTGATTAATTCTTTGTTTTATCTTTTTTGAAGATTTGTGTGAAAAAAATGTACTGTTTGGGTTGGAATTATAACAGGGAATGACTGGTTAGTTGATGTAGTTTTACAACGTCAATCGTCAAATACGTTACTGACTGACCTTCGAGAAGTCAACAACTCTATCATATGCTCAAACAAACAATCGTCGCATCATTTGCGAAAGTTATGGCATTCACGAAAGTATTACGCCGTATGAACGTTGCGAGAATCTCTTTATAACTCTTTACTGAGCGTAACAGTAAACGAGTAAAGAGAAAAAGGTTAAAATCAATCGGCGTAAGTGATAACCAAACACTTAAAAATTACAAGCCATCATCACAGTATGTAAACACTAAATACTGGTAACCACACTAATGACAATAACATTGCAATTACCGTCAGAATTCGAACGATAAAACATCTTCCAACTATTGCGATTCCCAAATCCAATTTCGCCCTTGATTAGCGGGCGATAAAAGTCACCACTTACCGGCCATGACAAAGCCCAGCACAAAACTTTAAGAAGTTCAATAGTTTTTGTACACAATCACTTCAATTTTATGCTAAAACATCACATAGGTTTGCCGATGAAAATAGATTAGAATCATTTCAACATTACATCGGTAAAAAGCAATGGCGTACAGAAATACATACAAATAATTACTGCAGAATCATGTGTTGCCATACCAACGTTGACAAATTCTACCCAATTTAGCAAATTATACTATGTAAAAGTCAATAATATTTTGGTTCTCAGAAAAAGAAACCGTTTGTGATATTGAAAATCCTTTGTCTTTGTTTATCTATGTGACATCACATTATGCTATCAAATAGGATATTCATTATTATTTAAATAGATAATGATACAATAATAATTTTGGACTTTGTCTTCACAGTACCTATCTGTCTTTTGCAATAAAATATTTGTATTAAAATAAAAATATTAAAACACCGACAATCTTATATATTACCACCATAAAATTGTAGAAGATAATGTAAACTTGATGTATGGTTCACATGTGTGACAGCCTTTATTATGTGGCCAATAGTACGTGTGCGAAGTCGCTTACAGTCTGACGTTCCTTTTTTTTTTTTTGACTTTGACAATCTATCTATCGAAATGTGCTTACCGAAGAAGCTGAAATATAATTTATTGTAATTATTGTAATCAATGTTCATTGTGATTATTCTGGACAATTTATACGTGCTGCTTTATTGGGAATAATAAACGAGACGTATACAGCAGTGCTACATTTTTATTTCGCTGCCCATGCCAGTATCTGACCCCACTGCCTTAACAGGTTATGGGCCCAGGGACAAAGAGAATCCCCGAAAAGGAAAAGTAGATTACCTATCAGAAAGATTTGTAAAACGAATAACTGGTGGCAGGCAGCGGAATATTTGTGGCGGAGCGAAGGCGCCGGCTACATAGCACATTGCTTTGCGTTTTGGTGTGCTGATTCGACAAGATGTCGACAGCACGTGCTAGCGATAACTATGAAGAAAGGGTTACCCAGCAGCCTGTTATCAATGGAGGCCATGGCATGATTGTTGAGAAGCTTGGCGGCGTCGGCAACTACGCATCATGGAAATTTGTCATGAAAAATCTGCTGTTACTTGAAGGTTTGTGGGGCTGCGTTGAGGGCACTGACCCCGATATATCTAAAAATCAAAGAGCATTGGCACGAATATGTTTATCGCTAACTCCAATGATGTTTCAATACGTGCGGAGTGCGGCGACAGCAAAATGTGCTTGGGATAACCTCCAAAATACATTAGAGGACAAAGGGCTGTTCAGGCGAGTTGTTCTTCTTCGCAGACTTCATAGTACTCAGTTTGATAAGTTTTATTCCATGGCGGATTATGTAAATGAAATTATGTCCATAGTACATCAACTATCAGACATTGGACGCATTGTCGACGACAGTGAAATCGCCGAGGTCTTACTTATGGGTCTGCCTCAGGAGTATGATACAGTTGTGACGAATCTCGAGACTGCAAGTTTGGCTGGCACACTTACGAGTGAAGCGGTTCGCGCCCGACTTCTTCAGGAAGAATACCGCAAATCAAATATGAATACCACCACAGTAAATGGTGAGAATGGCTGTGCTTTTTATTCTAGCCGTAAACATGCTGATCATGCTGATCTAAAGAAGAAGCCACAGACAAAATGCCATTATTGTGGAAAACTTGGACATATGAAAGCTCGATGCTTTAAGCTGAAGCGAGACAAAAAGAAGGAGATTGACAAAATGGGGACTGCGACTGCGTTTTTGGCACGGAGTGTTGCTGCTGATTTTTATATTGATTCGGGAAGTTCATGTCACATGTGCAATCAGATGGACTTGATTACGAAATCAAAAGACTGCAACTACACGGTGTACACTGCAAATAATGAACAATTGAAATCAAACTGTGTTGGTGACATAACTTTGGAATGTGATAACATGGTAAATAGCCTTAAAAATGTTATGTATGTGCCTAAATTGTCTGCCAATTTGATTTCAGTCAGTAAGCTTGTTGATGATGGTCATAGTGTGCATTTTGATAGGAACGGTTGCTATATTTATGTAGATTGTAAAATCTCTGGAAACTGTATAGCCAAAGCATCTTGTGTTAATGGTATTTATAAATTAAAAGGTAGTGTGTGTGGGTCAGTCGGTAACTCGCAAAATAAGATGCACTCTTTGATCCTGCGTGATAGGCAGAATGCACCGAGTGCTACAGAGGCTGTTTCAGCATTGGAGTTGTGGCATTATCGACTTGGGCATCTCAGTTTGACAGGTATGTCTAGATTACAAAACCAAACAACTAACAAATTGTTTCAGACTGAAGATGGTGCACTGAAAAACTGCACTGCTTGCCTAGAGGGGAAGTTATCGGCCGTACCTTACCCGAAAGGTGAAGCCAAGCGTGCAAGTTCTCCACTTGAGCTCATACACTCAGATGTATGTGGTCCAATGCAAGAAACTAGCTGGGGAGGTGCGAGATACCTTGTAACATTTACAGACGACTTCACACGCAAAAGTTTTGGATACCTAATGAAATGTAAGTCACAAGTACTATTTTACTTTATTGAATTTAAGGCTATGGTTGAAAAACAATTAGGTGTGCCTATTAAATGCTTACGATCAGACAATGGGGGTGAATATTGTAGTATAAAGTTTGTTAACTACTTAAAGCAGGAAGGAATCATTCACCAGACCACAGTCCCTTATTCGCCTGCTCAAAATGGTGTTGCAGAACGTCTTAATAGGACGCTACTTGAAAAAGTAAGATGCATGTTGCAGCATTCTGGTCTCTGCAAGCGCTTTTGGGGGGAAGCTGTAATGACAGCGATTCACTTAAAAAATAGATGCCCCACAGCGGCTTTGGCAGGAAGTATACCGGAGGAAGTTTGGTCTGGGTCAAAAGTTGACCTCAGTCACCTTCGGGTTTTTGGCTGCAGTGCTTATGCGTTACTGCCTGAGCATTCGCGTCGCAAATTGGACGCTAAGGCGAAAGAATATATTTTTGTTGGATATAGTGGGAGTTCAAAGGGATATAGGTTGTCAGATCCTATGAATCCCAGAAAGGTGGTTGTCTGTAGGAATGTAGCATTTATTGAGGAGAGGTTTTGCAATCGTATTCATAATGTTAGTCATAATAATTATAATGAATTTATTCCTTATTTATTGAATAATGAAAAAGTCTGTGATAAAAGGAATAGTGATTTAATTTTAAATAATGATATTGATAGTAATAATTTTTATAGCAATGATATTTGTAATAATTCCAATGATGGTGATAAGTGTGAGTCAGATAATAATATTACTTCATTTTCAGAAGGAGAGTATTGTACGGGTTCGAGCAGTGAAGATGATGTCATGTCTTCTGCTGGCGAGGCCGTTGGAGGGGAAGCTGCGACTCGTCCTGTGACCGTTGCTGTTCCACCTGGCCGCCCTACCCGATCCACTCGTAATGTACCACCACCAAGGTTTGCAGATTTTGATATGTCATCTCTTTTGGTACAACACAACAATTTCTCCTTGGATGAGCCATCAACCTATGAGGAGGCTATAAAAAGCCCGAACCATAAGCAATGGGAGGACGCGATGTTAAGTGAGTACAAGTCTCTTTTAGAGAATAATGTTTGGGAGTTAGTCGACAGACCCAGTAATGTAAATATTGTTGAATGTAAATGGGTATATAAAATTAAGCATGATGCATCTGGCAAATTTGATCGATTTAAGGCTAGATTAGTTGCCAGGGGATATTCACAGTGTGAGGGTCTCGATTATAATGACACATTTTCTCCTGTAGTACGTCACTCCACTATGCGTATTTTGTTCTCAATTGCTAATAATTTAGATTTAGATATTGACCATTTGGATGTAGCGACAGCATTCCTCCATGGTGATTTGAATGAGACTATCTATATGGAACAGCCAGTTGGTTTTTGTGAAAATAATAATAAGGTTTGCTTATTGCGAAAATGTATTTATGGTCTTAAGCAAGCGAGTAGAATGTGGAATTGTAAAATACATGGCTTATTATGTGATCATGGTTTTGTACAAAGTAAATGTGAACCTTGCGTTTATATTCGCAAATCTGGGACTGATTTAGTCATCATCGCATTGTATGTAGATGACTTCTATTTATTTTATGGCCCCAATAGCTCAATTAAGAAAGATATAATTACTGTTTTACAGAATAAATTTAATATTAAGAATTTGGGTCCCCTTAAGAGTTGTTTAGGGATAAATGTATTAAGAGATAAGTCAAAGGGTTTACTAAAACTTGATCAAAGTCAGTACATAAGAAAACTGTTGACTAGGTTTGGCATGAGTAATTGTAAAGCTGTATCAACACCTATGGAAGTTAATTGTAAGCTTCTAAAGTCTAGTAATGGTGAAAATTTACAAGACGAGATGTATAATTATAGGCAATTATTGGGATGCTTGATGTATCTGTCTGTATGCACGAGACCCGATATATCTTATGCTTGCAGTGTCTTAAGCCAGTTTAACAACTGCTTCGATAGAACTCATTGGTTAGCAGCGAAACGTATACTGCGTTATTTGGCTGGTACAATTCACTATAGTTTATGTTTTCATAAAAGTAGGGATTGGTCGTTGTTTGGCTATACTGACGCAGACTGGGCCAATGATTTAAATGATAGGAAGTCCTATACTGGTTATGTGGTTAAGTTAGGAAGTGATACTGTAAATTGGGAGTCTCGTAAGCAGAAGTGTGTAGCTCTTTCGAGCACTGAAGCCGAATATCTGGCGATCGGTGATGTTTGCAAAGATATTTCTTTTATCAAAAACTTGTTGTCTGAGCTCATACCTTATAGTTTGAATTGTATTATCTATAATGATAATCAGAGTGCTCAGAAACTATTACAATGTAAAGAACTCAGTCATAAAAGAACAAAACATATCGACTTGCGATATCACTATGTAAAAGACCTGATTAAGGAAAATGTTATTTGTGTTAGATACTTACCTACAGATAAAATGCTCGCAGATGTACTTACAAAACCACTGGGTAAATTAAAACATAATTGTTTTGTGGAGGCAATGAATATAAATTAATAATAGTTTTAACTACTGTCCTGTATTTATGTTTGTGTATGTTATAATTGACTTTGTGTACATTTATTGACATGTTTGTAGACTTATTTGTTTGTACACTATTTTAACACTGTGAACCATAAGGGGAAGTGTAGAAGATAATGTAAACTTGATGTATGGTTCACATGTGTGACAGCCTTTATTATGTGGCCAATAGTACGTGTGCGAAGTCGCTTACAGTCTGACGTTCCTTTTTTTTTTTTTGACTTTGACAATCTATCTATCGAAATGTGCTTACCGAAGAAGCTGAAATATAATTTATTGTAATTATTGTAATCAATGTTCATTGTGATTATTCTGGACAATTTATACGTGCTGCTTTATTGGGAATAATAAACGAGACGTATACAGCAGTGCTACATTTTTATTTCGCTGCCCATGCCAGTATCTGACCCCACTGCCTTAACAAAAATGATGATATAAACTTGAAAATGTTAATATACATTATTTTACAAAAATACCCGTAAAGAGGAAAGGGAATTAAGAGGAAACACCAAGGTCGAGATTTTTGTGAAATGTATTGTTGTCGCGCTGTGTGCCCGAACAACTGAACGAGCGCGATTGGGACAACTGCAGCTCGGACCGAAAATACCTATGAAAAGTACACAAAATATACGTTTCGTAGTCCCCTGTTTTCTTTGTGAAAATTTTACCGATTTATTTCTATTTGCATTAAAAATTAAAGCAAGGCTTATATTGTGTTCCTGTATTTTGCTTTTTTCATATAATCTTGTTCAATTTGTTTGCTGGTCGTTTGAATACAGCAGAAAATAAGTTAGATTTTTGAGGTATTTGAAGTCTTAAGTCTTAAAATCTCTTTTAATAATTAACTTAATAAAAAAGGGGGAAAAATAGAAATATGCTCAATAGTGGCCATTGATTTTACTGGAAAAAATAGAGCAACTAGTACCATTATCCAGGAAGGAAACAAGGGACTATGTTTGTATGGAAAAACGGCCTGTACGATTTCCTCATAAATGGTCCCTTATAAAGAGTCCATTTACAATACATTTTTCGTTCATGTTTCGTGGTGCAAGGGGCGCAGCCCCTTTACTCGGGTGGATTGGGGGCGGAAGTCTCCCGCAAGGATAAAACTAGAAATAGAATAAAACTCAAATCTCTAGGTTAGGTTAAGAAAGACATTAAGCAGGGTTGAGTTCGGGGAATCGGGGAAGCTAGTCCGATCCTGAACGTGCCTTCATGGGGGAGGAAGTTACTGGAGGGTGGTTTTGCCAGGTATGGGGTTTTAACCCGAGTCCAATGGCATATCCAAGGGGCGGCCTTGTCAGCTTTTCAGTCCCTTGTCGAATCGTAAAGAGATTCCCCCGCCGCACAAAAAAAGGTTAGACATTGTGACCACACACAGTCATCGTCAGTCAAATAACTGCATGTTGCATACTTACTTCGAACTTTATATACAGTGTGTCCCCGGATAAGGTGCACAAACGAAAATGGGTGAAACTAGACTACAAATTATCGATAAAAAAAGAGAAAAAAATTATTAAAATTAAATTAATAATTTAATAAACGGCGCGTTAGCAGGCCCCTAAATTAAAGCCTCGTAGCTAAGCATGTATGAGAGACAGAATGTTGATTTCTTTTTGTTGAAAAGGTTATAAGATCTGGATTATTAGAGGTAATAAAAAGAAATTGTTATAGGGAGCATTATTTGGTAAAAATAAACATTTACTCAAAATGTAACACTTTTATGTTCAAAGTGAAAAAAAAATGTTTTTCTCCCTATTGACTGCTTTTATGTACTTATTTTTATTAACCTTACAGTGATAAACTTTTGTCATCATTATTGTTTTTATTTGAACAAAATCCACGCAGTGGTTACAATGTTACAATTTTACAAACACAAAAGGTCTTAAAAACAGAATAAAAAAATAAAAAATCAATATAAATGTGGGGTGTGGTATGCGTGTAAAGGAATGACTGAGTGAGAGAGAGAGGAATGAAAGTATAGTGTGAAAGGGATGGACGATGGGCATCCATTACGAATTCAGATCAACGGCGTTACGATGTCAAGGTGTATAATGTTAAATTAGAAATAAAACGAAGTTCAAGTTTAATATATTTTATTATTAAAAGTGCCACCCGCCCCCATATACGTGGGGTCTCGCCCGGATAAGTGTCGACGAGCCATAATTACAACAATTTCCGGTGGAATTCAACATCGCGAACATAACCTAAAACCGGCGGCGGCGTGGTCAATGACTAAGAAGACGAATAATTAAATTACGGCGAACACAATACGATGACTGAAAAGCAATCGATGAACCTCCTGCTGCTAGATGATGCAATCCCAAAATTTTCGGGCACAGATAAAACCTATTCTGCCTCGAAATGGTTACAGGATGTGGACGACAATGCGGAGATTTTTGACCTAACATCACAACAAAAACTGAAACTGAATAGTACATTTCATAGAAGTGTAAACACTACGCCTTTTGAGTTATTGACAGGAGTAAAAATGAAAAATACATCTGCTGTTTTTAATAATGAAATCTATGAGTTGCTACGTCAAGAAGAAAGAGATAACTTTAATGAACAGCGAGAAGAACTCCGGCGTAAAGCCAAAGAAAATATTTAGAAAATACAAGATGAAAACATAAAAAATTATAACAGAAATAGAAAAGAAAGTTCAAAGTATGCAATTGGAGATTTAGTTGCGATCAAGCGCACTCAATTTGGCAGCGGAATGAAATTGAAAGCAAAATTTTTAGGACCTTACAAAGTGGTGAAGATTAAAAGGAATGATAGATATGATGTTGAAAAGGAAGACCCTGATACTGAAGGCCCTAACAAGACTTCAACTTCAGCAGACTTCATGAAAAGATGGCCAGAGGATGAGTCACTGGTATGAACCCTATTATATACATTTTTTTTATTATTTTTCTTTTAATATTTAGTTTTTTTTATAATATACAGGTATGAAATAAGACGAATGCATGGATATAGTTTTAAGAAAATGCACTTTAGTAATACTTAAACCGATATGTCATTGTTCAGTAATGTCTATCTTAATTACTTAGGTTATGATTTATTGTACTTTTTACTCTGTTTGCATGTCTGAGGACAGCCATGATTGCAGGACGGCCGAGTGTGGGGTGTGGTATGCGTAAAGGAATGACTGAGTGAGAGAGAGAGGAATGAAAGTATAGTGTGAAAGGGATGGACGATGGGCATCCATTACGAATTCAGATCAACGGCGTTACGATGTCAAGGTGTATAATGTTAAATTAGAAATAAAACGAAGTTCAAGTTTAATATATTTTATTATTAAAAGTGCCACCCGCCCCCATATAAATACAATTTAATTTTAAAAAATCTCTTTTTTTATCGATAAATTGTAGTCTAATTTCACCCATTTTCGTTTGTGCACCTTATCCGGGGACACACTGTATTTATGCTTTTTTTGTTTGATTTATTACTTTTACTACTGACAGTGTGTAATTATTAATAATAACCAGTAAATGTTATAATTTTTACAGTTTCAATCACATTACCAAATTATGATGTGGTAAATATTAAAACTTACCGGCTATTATTAATAATTACCGCATTAATTACATTTACCGTAACATTTAAACAGCATGGCAACACTGTCACAGGAAATGTCAATTGTGACATCATTTGCAAAATACTCACACCGTGGTCCGAGATGCACAAACGTTATTAGTTTTACGATGTATAATCGTGGTCCGAATTAAATACGGAGATATTTGTACTGTTTGCACATTCGTGTGCACTCCTGCCAATATTTTAATTAAATAGCCTTGTTCTACTTAGCATCAGATATTCTAACAACTACAATAACAGTTAACGTCCTTAGAGCATTCATACGGGAGACGGCAAGGCTGGGTGAACCCCTCTGCCAATTAACGCTGAGCATATGACCATACACGTTATATAAAACTAGTTGACGCGCGGCCGCTGCCATTTGGTGTCGTTTTCGTGTCGCACTAAGAGCTCCAAAAAAATGGTTAATTGTGCAGTTTCCTCTTGCAAAAGGCGCTCCAGCTAGTCAAATCTTCGAGATCATGGCGTTTCCTATTACATGTAAGTATAAAATATACATCAACGTATTTTATTTGTTTACAATTTGGAAGTAATTTTTATACCGTTACGATAGAAAAATACAATGGTACGATGGTAGCTCAACACAATACACGGGCGTTATATTATCTGTGACACGGGCATTTGCTTAGTGCTGGGACAACGTGAGTGAATGATGCTTCTTCATACTTTTATTTATCATTCACTCCGAAGTTTGTTTATTGTTTCACCAGATAATGTTAATATCGGTGCATGGATTAGGTAGTATAAGATTAAAATAGAAATTCAAGTGGAATTTAATTGAACAAAAAAATATCAAGAAAATATTACTTATTATTTTGCTTCAACTTTGCGTTGTAGTTTTAAAAAACTTTTCCTATACAATTACTTACTCTAACCAATTTTTCGACTGCGTCTCACTTGATTTTAAGCCTATTAAATAATAATCTATATTGGTATTTTACAAAATGCAGTGTAAGTTAATACTCCAGTTAGAAAAATGTCATGTAATGTCCTCTAAATTTTATGTTGTAGTTAAGGTCATAAGTATAAAAAATGAGCTATTTTTTGTACTTTTAGTTATTATTTTACATTAGTAAAGAGCACAAAGCAAGTGATTGTCGTGCAATATACATAGAAAATTTTAATAATGCCACATCATTATTAAAATCACACAATCACTTTGTCGTAAAAGTATTCACACAGAAATATATACACATATTTACACATTTACAGCTTATACTTAATTAAATAAAATCAATAAAACTTAATATTAACTTAAATCTATTAAATAACAATTAATTATATTTACATTTATATATTAATAATAATATTTTATTAACACATGTATTTACATATTAAAATCAATATTAATATTTCATATAACAGTACGATGTGTATCGGTTTGTCGATGTCGATATCGATAACGCCGTATCGATACGACCCTCGCACTACCGTCACTGCTTGTACATAAGCCTATGTAATGCATCAGCGCAGCGGCGCCGGCGCGTCTCCCAAACCAGTCGAGACCTTATCACGACGCGGAGCGCACGCTGCTTTGTAATCGCTTATATACACTTGGGAGCAAATAAATCGAGCCACTTCCTTTTTCACGCATTATGGTAATTATTTTTGGTATTATGGAACGCATCGATTCGAAACATATATCGCCTAAAAGGGTATTTAATAACCTTTACAATGAGGGTAGTTAGTTGTCAAAATTTCATTTTTATTAAAGTTTAAAGGGTAGAATAAAATTATCGCATTTAATTTGCTTATGACATTTTTATTGTACTCTGTTAAGAAAAGATTAAATTTGAGGTTTTTGTTAATCATACCCATATTACTTGTTATTGTTGTCTTTATCTGTGTCTGTGTAATCAAAATAACCTGATAAAATGGATACTACACCGACGGAAGCTGCCCAAGTTGTAGCTTTACTTGAGGTTGGACACGGACAACGTGAAGTGGCACGCAGACTTCATTTGAGTCGTTCAAAGGTACAGCGGGTATACCGCAGGTATCTGGAGACTGGTGCTTTTGTTCGGCGACCTGGAACTGGCCGACCACGGGCAACAACAGAACGTGACGACCGCTTTATTGCAACCAATTCGTTGCGCGACCGTGGACTTAATGCTGTTCAGCTACAGCAAGCGTTACGTGACGTTCGAGGAGTCTCAATCAGTAGGTGGACAGTGAGACGAAGACTAAAAGAACGAAATTTAACATCACACAAACCAGCAACTGGCCCAAAATTGACTGTAGCTCATCGCCGATCTCGCTTGGAGTTTGCTCGAGAACACATTAATTGGACGTTAGAAGACTGGAGGTCAGTTTTGTTTTCTGACGAGTCAAGAATCTGTCTTTTTAGCAATGACGGGAGAAACCGAGTGTATAGACGTCCTGGTGAAAGATTTGCCCAATGTTGCATTCGAGAAACTGTGAGTTTTGGTGGTGGTTCTTGTATGGTGTGGGGAGGAATTTCTCTAGACGGAAAAACGGAACTTGTCTTCGTCGACCCCGCCAACGATGGCAGTGGTAGACGTGGATTAACAGCTGACCGATACATAACTGACATTCTTGAAAACCACGTAATGCCGTATGCTGGTTTTGTCGGAGAAAATTTCTTGTTTATGCATGACAATGCGAGACCTCATACCGCGCAGATCGTTACGGAATACTTGTCTGCGATCGGGATTCAACAAATGGTATGGCCAGCACGAAGTCCCGATTTGAACCCGATCGAACACCTATGGGACGAACTAAAACGGAGAGTCCGAGCCAGGGTTCCCGCTGTTTCATCCATTCCCGAGCTTAAAGTCGCTGTGCTTGAAGAGTGGGAGAACATACCACAATATGTCATCGTAACGCTGATCAGATCGATGACTAATAGGCTACAAGAATGTATCAGGGCACGGGGGGGTAATACCAGTTATTAAGAATATTTTTTTTGCAATAATTTTGTTTTTTATTGTTTTTATGGACTGTTTTAGCCCTACTAAATTTTCTATCAAAATTACCATTTTTCTTGCAGAGCCAATAATTTATCATTCAATAAGGTTATTATTCAATAATTTACCCTCATTGTAAAGGTTATTAACTAAACTTTTAGGCGATATATAGTTCGAATTGATACGTTCCATATTACCAAAAATATTTACCATTTTACGTGAAAAAAGGTAGTGGCTCGATTTATTTGCTCCCAAGTGTACTTTCCGTACTGATACATACGCATCCTTACTTGCACAACGCTTGTTACCATAGTTTAAGGAACTATATATTTCTTGCCTCACGCCTGTCTGTAGTGTACCATATAGTGCTATCTATCTAAGTGCATAAATTCCTATCGCGCCTTCTATATGTGAAGTAGTTTATGGATTGGTTCGAGTAAACATATATAACGTGAGTTGAACTGTTTATTTACCAAACCCTCCGTTATTACCATCGAACACACCATAGTGGTGACCCCAGTTTGAACGATGGATAAGGAATTTCAAGATGCACGTGGCGGATTACCGCCAACTGGTACTGCGAACGATAGTGATGGGCACATATCGACAAGAGATATCGACATTTTTAAAGTCGGTACCAGACTTCCACCATTCTGGCCTGAGGAACCTGAGTTGTGGTTTGCGCAAGTAGAGGGACAGTTTGCGATATCAGGAGTTACCAGCGACTCCACCAAATTATTACGTGGTCGGACAGCTAGACAACCAAGATTGAATACAACCTGTGTGCTGCGAACGGATCCTCCATAGCTACTTACGGTTATGTTCACTTTAATTTAGATTTTGGTCTACGTAGATTGTTTAGTTGGCGCTTTGTAGTGGCTGATATAACAAAGCCTATAATAGGTGTAGATTTCTTGAATCATTATAGCCTTACCGTAGACTGCCGTAACAAACGATTATTAGATTCCACTACTTCTATTTCATCTGTAGCAAAATTAGTTAAGTGTAGTAATGTAGCTTCTGTTAAAGTCTTGACTGGTGAATCTCGGTATCATAAAATCCTGCAGGAATTTCCGGAGATCACCCGACCAACTGGTACACATCGCAACACCACACATAATACAGTCCATCATATCCGCACGACTCCAGGCCCTCCAGTCTCTTGTACTCCACGTCGGCTAGCTCCCGATAAATTAAAAATCGCACAACAGGAGTTCCAGTCCATGATTGCCAATGGGACAGCACGACCTTCACACAGTCCTTGGGCGTCTCCTCTTCACCTGGCGCCTAAAAAGGACAATGGCTGGCGTCCCTGCGGCGACTACCGCATGCTCAATGCCCGAACTGTACCTGACAGGTATCCGATTAAACACATTCATGACTTTGCTCATAATCTGGTTGGATGCAAAGTTTTTAACACCTTGGATTTACTGAAGGCGTATAATCAGATACCTGTCAGCCCAGCAGACATTCCGAAGACCGCGATCACTACACCTTTCGGTCTATATGAACTTCCTTTTATGACCTTCGGACTTCGGAATGCGGGTCAAACCTTTCAAAGGTTTATGGATGAAGTCACTCGTGGTCTTGATTTCGTCTACGTGTACCTGGATGACATTTTAGTCTTCTCCCTCAACGAGCGGCAGCACGAGCAGCACTTACGCCAACTTTTCACCAAGCTCAAAGAGTACGGCATGCTGGTGAACACGGCAAAGTGCATCTTCGGTGTACCAGAGGTAACTTTTTTAGGTTACTCCATCTTTGAGGGCGGCTCCAAGCCTTTGGACTCCAAGGTACAGGTAATAAAGGATTTCCCAACACCTACTACTGTGCGACAACTCAAGGCGTTCCTGGGCATGCTGAATTTCTACCGGAGATTTCTTCCACAAGCTGCTCAAGCCCAGGCTCCACTACATGCGCTACTTACAGGTTCTGTAAAAGGGTCACAGCCGATTAATCTTTCAGGTGATGACCTCCAAGCCTTTAACGCATGCAAGGAAAGCCTTGCTAATGCTGCCTTACTAGCTCACCCCGACTGTGCCGCTAAACTTGCCTTGGTGACAGATGCTTCCGATAAGGCAATCGGCGCAGTCCTCCAACAATATAAGGACGGAGCGGGGCAGCCATTAGCCTTCTTTTCGCGAAAACTTAGCCCATCCCAGGTGAAGTATTCACCCTACGATAGGGAACTGCTCGCCATATATGAAGGCATCAAATACTTCAGGCATATGCTCGAGGCTCGGCACTTCGTTGTCTATACTGACCATAAACCGATCAGTTTCGCATTCCACGAAAGGAAGAAAAACTGTTCGCCCAGGCAGTATAGACACCTCGATTTCATTGCCCAGTTCACATCCGATATCCGACACATATCTGGCAAGGATAATGTGGTTGCCGATACCTTGTCGAGGATTGAGGAACTGGGAGTGCCGGTGAGCCTCGAGACTATAGCGCATAGCCAACCGTCTGATCCCGAACTTCAGCAGCTTCTAACCGAAGGTACGTCTCTGCGTTTGGAGAAGCTGACAGTACCTGGAAGTCGAATTCCCTTGTACTGCGACGTCAGTACACCGACTTCCAGGCCTTTCATACCGAAGTTTTATCGTCGACAAGTCTTCGAAAGCCTCCACTCACTGAGCCATCCCGGAGCTAGTTCATCTGCAAAACTAGTTGCAGAGCGATTCGTCTGGCCCGGTATACGCAAAGACTGTCGAGAATGGGCTCGCACTTGTCTAGCTTGCCAAAAGGCAAAAGTCAACCGCCATGTCACCGCACCTCTTGGCACGTATTCTTTACCCCGCATGCGATTCAAGCAGATCCATATAGATCTCGTGGGTCCCTTACCACTGTCGGAAGGTTATCGGTATTGCCTGACGGCTGTAGACCGGTTCACCCGGTGGCCGGAAGCAGTACCGATAACAGACATTACCGCGGAAACAGTGGCTAAGGCCTTACTGTCAACATGGATCGCTCGATTCGGTTGTCCGACACAAATTACCACCGACCGAGGGCGACAATTTGAGTCGGCGCTATTTCAGTGCCTCTCAAAAACTGGCGGTTTTGAGCACAAACGGACAACCGCTTACCATCCCGCATGCAATGGCATGGTGGAAAGATTCCACCGGCAACTTAAATCTGCCATAGTTTGCCACGCAAATGACAAGTGGACAGAGTCATTGCCGTGGGTTCTCCTAGGCATACGTAGCGCCTTTAAAGAAGATCTTCAATGCTCATCTGCCGAGTTGGTATACGGAGAGCCATTAAGATTGCCGGGTGAGTTCTTCCAACCTGCTGACAGTGGTACAACGGATCTGACCGAATTTACCGCTCGCCTTAAGCAAATAGCTACGAGGTTACAACCCACACCGGCTTCTCGTCATGCCAGCCCGAAGGTATTTATTTACAAGGAACTAGCAACCACCGATCACGTGTTCCTCCGTGAAGACACTTCGCGTGGTTCTCTTCAACCAGCATATTCGGGCCCCCACAAAGTATTGTCGAGGGACGTCAAAGTATTTAAGATACTGCTTAAGGGTAAAGAGGTCACAGTATCGATAGACCGCGTTAAGCCGGCCTTCATACTGACTGACCATAAAGAAACCGAACCTGTACCATTACCGGATGTTCAGAAAAATTACATCACCCGTTCTGGACGCCGAGTAAAATTTACAGATTTTTATCGCCCTTGACGGTCTCTGGAGGGGGGTGGTGTAGGCTACTTTGTCGTAAAAGTATTCACACAGAAATATATACACATATTTACACATTTACAGCTTATACTTAATTAAATAAAATCAATAAAACTTAATATTAACTTAAATCTATTAAATAACAATTAATTATATTTACATTTATATATTAATAATAATATTTTATTAACACATGTATTTACATATTAAAATCAATATTAATATTTCATATAACAGTACGATGTGCATCGGTTTGTCGATGTCGATATCGATAACGCCGTATCGATACGACCCTCGCACTACCGTCACTGCTTGTACATAAGCCTATGTAATGCATCAGCGCAGCGGCGCCGGCGCGTCTCCCAAACCAGTCGAGACCTTATCACGACGCGGAGCGCACGCTGCTTTGTAATCGCTTATATACTTTCCGTACTGATACATACGCATCCTTACTTGCACAACGCTTGTTACCATAGTTTAAGGAACTATATATTTCTTGCCTCACGCCTGTCTGTAGTGTACCATATAGTGCTATCTATCTAAGTGCATAAATTCCTATCGCGCCTTCTATATGTGAAGTAGTTTATGGATTGGTTCGAGTAAACATATATAACGTGAGTTGAACTGTTTATTTGCCAAACCCTCCGTTATTACCATCGAACACACCATACTTGGTATAGTAACAATACTCACGTAAAACATCTAATACATTCCCGGTATCCCCCCACCCTCCTACTGCACCCCGCGCTGGCTTGTTTCAACGTGTTCAGGCAGGTAGAAGTGTAGAATAGTATTGGACACAATAAATGTCTGACTGATTATATGTGTACCTATTTATTATTTACCTTACTTTATTACATTACCCTTAAGAGATACCCCTTTTTTCATTATCCTTCAGGGATTGTCGGATAAAATTTTCAAAATCATTGGAAAATTGAAAACTTAGCGGGCAAAACCGCTGGTGGGTCGGAATCTAGTCTCTATACTACATCACTACATATTATAAAAAATAAAACCGACTTCAAAAACACCAAAAAGCTATAAATAATAATAAAACAAGACTACATTATGACATCACAGTTTTATATTGAAGTGCCAAATTTTAAGTAACTGTTGTTCTTATATTTTTGAAGAGTTTCAAGGTGATCATTGCTTAGTATCGACTTCAATAGAAAACTGTGACGTCGTAAGTAGTCTTATATTATTATTATTATTATTTATGACTTTTGTCAACATCTAGGATAAAATGTATGCTGAAAAAGTATAAGGATCCTGTGGGATACCAACAACTAATAAAAATCAGAAATCAAATCAATAGTCTGTTCCCCGAGAGCTGATAAAAATTATGATTACGCGCGATTATGGGAGCGCTTACTGTGTTTCATTAACTGAAAATATAAATTTGTCCCCCCCCCATCGAAACATTATACCTATAGCATTACCTTGCATGCCTATACCATTAAACATTATACTTATAGCCTATGACTGAAAATATATATTTATTTCAGTCGATCAGCTAAACAGCAAGTAAAATTGCTGTATTTGACACAAAAAAATTATTAAAGCATTTTAATAATAATTAGTGGGCCTCGCTTTGCACTAATTTAAGAAACCCTGTCTTCATTGTATTTTTATCAACTCTAGCCGAACAGGGTATAGTTATAAAAATACAATTTATTGTAACCGTGCTTTTGCACTGACGAAACATCTACATAAAGACATGTTTTTTAAACATGTTTCTGTCAATGTTTATGAATGCGTTTCCATTGTCAACACTTCAACATGTTGCAAAACATGTATGAAGTCTTTAACAGCCGAAAGTGCGAACGCAATCGTTGACAAATTCATAAAAAAATGACGGGTTGCACTCCGGGAGTGCCGGCAGAAGTGAAAACTTAAGTATTAACGTTGTGCGTTTTGGATATTTTGGAATGGTTATGGAATAATTTTGCACGAATTGCTTTAATTATCAGAATAAAAGTACTATCTTTTATATGGTAGAATACAATATTTATTTATTGCGCTATCGTACACAAACATGACAATTTATATTACATTAAAAAGTTTATCCCTCAGAAAAATCAACTTCCTGTTGTAACGTTGTGCGTACATAATTATATAACTAGTAATAATGAATCAAAATATTTACAATTAAATTAAAAATATGATCAAAACAGACATTAATATACTACTTAAAAACGTAATTTTATAACAAATAAATAATATTAAATTTATACTAACTTACCTAATTAATATTTACAACAAAATCAAATAAAAGCACAATTTAGATTTTTCCTAACAAAGTAAATAAATTGATTAAAACTGTCTCAAGTGACGTGTACTTTTGCCAGCCGCTATTGTTCTCGGCCGGCTTACGTGGACCCCTCACCGCACCTCGACAGTTCCTGCGGCCATTTCAATTTTAATTGGCTACTCTCCATCCGTCTTACGAATTTTCGATCAGGGTCACGTGTCCTGACGCGAGTTTAACATTTTTTACCCATTACAAAAAAAAGTGTACAACGCCGCTAAAGAAGTTCTCACTTCAAAAACGTTGACAGACAACAAGTTTTGAGGCGATCCTAACGCAATCTGCAACAAATCTTATTATTTGTTCCGAATCCAACACGATTTTCGGCAGTGCGAACGCAAAACATTAAATATAAGCTAAATGTAAATAAATTAATGTAAATTATAAACCCTCTAAACATTTCATTATATCCAACTCAAACTGTGCTTACATGTTAAGAGTTATAGTCTAGACCTTCGTTTTGTACAAAGTATATACATATTTTGTGACTATAATTTGTTTTGTAAGCCTTAAATACATAAATAAAATAAAAAATAAAAGCATACACAACAAATTTTGAGATTTGTATCATACAACAAGTTGTAAAACATTGCATGTTTTATGTTTCTCAGTGCAAACGCACGGTTACATTTTAATCATTCACTCACGACGACCCAAATAGTTACTCATTCTTTGTATCACATCACTAGGGACATTCATTCTTTGTGGTGGGGCGATTGCGTAGATATGGCTAAGAAGGATATAAAAAAAAATATCGTCGTTCGGCATTCATTTCCGCGAATGTGAATCAGAAAGAGTTATTACTAATTGTTTTTAACAATAATCTGACAATTATTATGTTTTATACTGTTAAACGGTTTTTTGGTTCTAAAAAGTTGCCATATTTGACATTCTCGGTTGGCCGAGCGAGCAACGATACTCCAATTGATCGAAATGGTTTTGATTCGGCGGTGACTCAATAGCAGAATTGGCTTTAGGAATGCGCCCCAATGTGTGCACACATGTCAAATACAAATTTAGACGTTTCGACGGCTTGGGATGAAAAATGTAAGTTGAGTTTGAGTAATTTATATTAGTAGATATTGGACCTCATAGCCTTCGCACTAGCTAGGTACAACTTTTCCCTCTAACCCCGTTTAATACTTTTTAAAGCGTGACATTTGGGTGAAACTGGGTGAAACGACCGGCCCCTTAAAGACCTTAGACTGTCATAGCAACTTACAGCCGATCAACCATCAAATTTCATGGTTGAAAGAAAATCCTAACGTTTATTACTGTCAAACTCTTATTGCCGTACTCAAAGTCGTAGTCTATCTCTTTCTGTTCTATATTAATAGTATTAAACGACAAGTCACTTAAATTAATTGACGTCTCTGAGCACGGCAGTTAGATAATTGGATAATTTAGGGCCATAATCTATTACGTCATCTGCTAGAAAGAGAAAGAAATAAAATTTCATGGGAAATTTGGAGATATTATTGCTGCAATGCGTTCAATACCTCAAAGCAAGACACTCTTTTTCATGAGCACTGATAGCATCGCTTCATGATGTCAATCATGACATCACATTGCTTCCGTTGGCAGCCGGGTTGTTTGCACGCTATCGGTTCTAATTAGTGCTGAACTCATTCAGAGCCTTCGCGCTAACTACAACTTTGCACTCTAACCCCGTTCAATGCCTTCTAGCGTGATGCACGGGTGAAATAATCAGACCGTTCAAGAGTAAGAACCGAAAAACCATGGAATTTGATGGTTGTAAAACGCTCTGACGTTTATTACTGAAATACTTTTACATGATTGGATGATATTGGGAGCCATAATCTATAACGTCATTTGCTAGAAAGAGAGAGAAATAAAAATTCATGTGAAAGAGGGAGATAAAAGATTTTATTGCTGCAGTGCGTTCAACACCTCTGCTTCCGTAGCATGAACACCGAAACACGATATATCGATATAAACTGTGGAAAAAAGTTAGATTTTCTAGTTATGTTGAAGTTTTGAGTATGTTTTGGGTATTGATATTGTTCTTTTTTGGGCATTGTTAACAATGTCGATAAAATTTCAAGGTAGCCATTATATCTAAAATATTTTGATAGTTCATATCGATTTTTCGCTTAATCATATTGTGTTTCGGTGCTCATGCTATGGGGGCTGAGTGGGTTAAAAAGCAACCGAACATTTTACACACCGAGGTTCTGTCTGAACGAGCTCCATAATAGCTCAATTTGGACCATAGTGCCCAAGTGATCGTGATCGCTAGTCTTGTGCTGCCATCTATCGCCTGACAATATTAGCCGTAACAGACGATCCGATTTGGTTGGAGCCAACCGCCCGACGCCGACCAAATTGGAACGTGTGTACGGCTGTCGGCCCGACATAATTATTATTAGCTTATCGGGTGCTCGGCGGCCCGATCCCTCATCCGACAAGTAGGGACGCGACAAAAGACAAAAGTATCGATACTTTGTGGTTTATTTTAATTATGTGTACTTAAAGTAATAATTTAGTAAACTAAAATGTCTCGACTGCTGTCCTGCCAAACCACAAAGTAGAAAAATAAATGTATTGCATTTTTATTAAGTTTTTAGTTGAAATCGCTTCATTCGTTCGGGAGCTATGATGCCACAGACAAACAGACACGTCAAACTTATAACACCCCTCTTTTTGCGTCGGGGGTTAAAAACAAATCCAAACGCATTCAAAGACTGCTAAGTAATCAC
Organism: Schoenobius gigantellus; assembly: GCA_963935595.1. Taxonomy (NCBI): domain Eukaryota; kingdom Metazoa; phylum Arthropoda; class Insecta; order Lepidoptera; family Crambidae; genus Schoenobius; species Schoenobius gigantellus. Next base: position 16,770,513 of record OZ012562.1, on the reverse strand, counting down.
CTGTCTGGATCGGGAATCGAACCCGCCAGGTTAAGAAAATTAATATCCTGTATTTTTATGATACCGATCGATAGAGTCGGATTACATTAAAGAAATATCTCTAACAAAAATTACCTCAAAAAATTAAGGACAACCATGAAATACCCACTTATTTATTCTTTATAAACTAATTTTATAAACTTTAACAAACGGTGTTAATTTATTTGAGTTTCGCAAACACAAATTGTGTTTTTGTATTGGCCAAAATAGTATTTTGTATCGATATCGATATAGAACATAATACTTTTTAGGGAATCCCTACTGTTGGATCGCCAACCGCGTCGGACCGTCTGTAGGCGCGTTGGCTCCTCATTCGGTTGGATCACGTTGGATCCAACCAAATCGGATCGTCTGTTAGCACTTTATCTTTACAATTTCCCGCCAGAATCATATACCATTTTAGAAAATACCTATTCGCGCCGCGCACGGTTACTTCCCCTTGGGTATAATATGTGTTCTGTGGTTACTTCACAATCCTCTTATGTTAAAGTATTAAAGCAGAATAAATGGCGTTTTTTCAATGAAACAATCATACATTAATGCACTTTTATTTGAAAATCACAGAATCATGATAACTGACTGTTTCAGTCGGGTTTTATAAAATAAAAAAAAAAACAATTTTCATCCTATCAATGGGATACAAATTAACCAAACTTAAAAAGTATCAAAAACCATAAAATACTATCAAAAATATATCCTTCCTTTTAGTTTTTAATTACCTAATATAAATTCTTTACATCAACGATTACACGTTTTCTGTAAAGCAACATAACACTTATTTTATAATCCAATCACGAAATAATATGGTTATGATGAATAAATTTACGTTTCTAGGCAAATAAATTACTCGACAAAACTGTTCAATTTTGAGATTTTATATAGTCTTTTAGAGAAGAATTTGTTAAGTGTTAGGTCATCCTTTTGTCAAAAACCATATAAAGACAATATTACAGAGAAACTGAACTTACCTTTAGGTCGTAATTTCGTTTTTGTACACTTTTCAAGAGAAACACTAACGGCCTTACAAATAAAAAACTTATTCCTAGGAATAACCTCGGAATAGTTATTCCGTGTTTTGTCTTATTTTGACATATTACATCTGACATGTGCTAAAACAAGACAAAACACAGAATAAATTATTCCGAGGATTATCCTCGGTATAAGTTTTTATTTGTAAGGCCGTAAGTGTATCCTGCGGAATCTTTGACACAAGTAAAGCCGGCTTTTGACTGTGGGATATAATGTAATATATATTACATTTTGAGATATAATATTTTATCGCTTGCCATACTTTTTTACGAGACCGTTCTCACTGTGCTATAATATATATTACACCCCAAACTGTAAATATTTTTTCGCCCGACCGAGCTATATTTGAAGGCGATTATGCGGTATATATTTTACCTCACGTTCCCGCACACCGCACCTCTGCCCCTGCCTCGCCTTCATTTCGAATCGTGACGGTCATGCGCACGTACTTACATAGCTGTCCGCGTGTTATGATTTTTGGGTATTTTGGTTCGCAATCTTTTCTTTACGTATTTACCACGTATTTACCTATTTACGTATTTATCCCTATAATGGAACATTTTATAGAAAGTGTTAGGAAATATCCTTGTTTACGACTAATCTTGAAGAGTATAAAATGAATGAAATTAAGGATGCTGCATGGAGAAACGTAATAAGAAATTCACTATAATCTTTTCTTAAGGCCTTACTAATAACCATTTCATAGGCCTGATTTAGTTAAACAGTGTTTTGTCACGTTCACTCGAATGACATTTCAAATTCGAACAAAAGAGACAAAACACTACTTAACTATACAAGGTTTATACAATGGTTATTAGTAAGGCCTTTAGTCTATTAAGATTCGATATCCAGAATCGACGTTTATTGTATTTTTTCTAAATAATGAGACATGTAAATCGAATACTGCATCATCTTCGTCTGATGAACTATCGAAAGTATCTAGCAAAACAATTTCCATATTATCCATTTAATAACGAGAGGTCAACCGTTTCAATAAAAGACGTTATGATGTAAGGATCATAGAAGCTGAACTATTCTAAAAAATATATCTGATAGTGAGAACAGCAAACCCGGGATGTAATATATAGCTGAACATGTAATATATATTACATCCTATAGTCAAAAGCCGGCTTAAAGATTGTAACGTTTTTGCGCGAAAGGGACGCAAAAAGAAAGAGCAGGTGATTCTTAGTATTTCTGTATATTTAACTTGATTTTGCAAAATTTTTGACTTTGTACACTTTTCATGAGAAGCGGCGATATTAGATTTTAAAATTATGATTTTGCCGCTACCGTGTTGTCTTGTCTGTCTGTATGAGCCATTTTGATTTGTACAATAGACACCATCGCATTATAGCAGATACAATAATAAATCAATATCAAACTTCGAACAAACCTTGAAATTTAAAGATACAGATATACTTACTTAGATTATGCTCAACAATCAGTGGAGTCAAGGGTGTCATTGGCATAAAGGCATAGTGCATACCAACAGAACGGGGAGGAGGGGCTCCAGGGGTTAATAGAATGAAACCAAAACTTTTTCTTTTCTTCGATATACATAATCTGCAGCTGCATAATGGTTTAGGAAAAAATAATATGGTGGTACAATGCCTAGACACGGTAAATAGTAACCGTGGCCTAAACAAAAGCCGCACTATCTGTACCTGCCTTTCGATTATTATAATCTCCTTGCATTTGACTGACACATTTTAAAAAGTTTGACTGACGTAGAGATGCCAATCACTACTAAGTCTGTGGGTGGATGATGTAGAGTGATAACTTTGGAATCTAGACGTCTGTAGTGTTCACCTTTTATTGGTTTGGTTTAATTCATGACACATTTCCTATAAATAGTACCTACAACAAAAATCTGCATAGGCACATACTATACATATATCCGGCTAATCGGAATGAGTCAGAACATGTACGATCCAGTAAGAGCATTTTATTTTTTCTTACTTACTTTTATTGCCGTGATCGAAAATAATGCTTAACTTCTGAAGGCTGTTCTGTCTGGCTTCTGCGAAGAGTTTCCTTTTGGTCTTTGGAGACGATTGCGTGGCCAGCGGAGACACTATCATGGTTGAGGTGGCCATATCACCTCGGGATTTATACTGTAACAGAAAAAGTTGGCTTTGCATACTTACTTAATACATTAAGCCTTGGCTGCATTCTATCAACGCTGCACTTGTTCAATTAATCATCTGTAGGCCTCCTACTCTTCATATTCATATTCATTTATTGACTCATAAACAAAGGTACATTGATGCTTAAATTAAGCTAATAAGTTCAGCTATGTTTTACCTTTCTGGCATACGAGTTGTCTGAAAAGTAGTACTAATTCGATAACCAGAAATTAAACTTCAACATTACACTACTGTTTACAGATGAGATAACAATGAAATTCGCAATTACTTATACAAAATTAATGTCAAGAATTATTAATAATAGAATATAACGAAAGATTAAAATAATGTCAAGTTAACAAATTAAACCAATAAATTAAACCAATTAGATTCATTAATACTACCTAAGTCGAGAAGATTAAAAGAATGTCAAGTAACAGATTAAATTAATACTAAACTAGATTCAATAATAATACTTAAGTCGAATGTCAAATTAATAAAAAAAAAATTATGTCAATTTCATGTGAATCGTTAGTCATTACATTACATACTTATATGTCTATAATAAAGTTAAAATTTATCTTTTAAAAAATCGTCAATAGAGTAATATACTTTGTCAACTAAGAAATTATTTAAAACCAAATTTATTCGTACTATTTATATATCTTATGTAAGACGGTAGCTTGTTATAGATCGTGGGTGCCATACAGAAGACACTAGCCCGAAGATGATGCGTTCGACTCATAATGTGCACTGTATCAATCCCTGTCTTCTATGTCCTTCTGGATATAATTCATAAAGATGAATATATTCCTTAACAAAAGCTACTTCATATATATAAATGCACGGGAAAGTCCAAACTCGTAAAAGTTTAAAATGAGGTCTGCATGACTCTATTTGTTTAATTCGACATATCGCTCTTATGCACTTTTTTTGCGCTATCAACACATCTTTTTTACCTGTTGAATTTCCCCAGAAAATAACTCCATATCGAAGTGTAGACGACACATGGCCATGATATGCCATCAATAACGTAGACATATTGGCTACATTACTTAACTTTGAGAGCGCATAAGAAAAACTACGAATTTTTTTTATTATAATGTCAGTATAAATTTTCCATGTCAAATTATTGTCAATTGTTAAGTCTAAAAATCGTGTCGAGTCAACTTTTTTGATATTATGTCCTAAATAATTAATACCCATATCATATCGTACAGTAGTGTGCCTATGTCTAAAATTCATTAATAGTGTTTTGTCGAGATTAATTTTTAAATTATTATTTTTAAGCCATTGAATCAACTTGACAAGAGATGAATTAACTTCTTCTTCAATTTCCTGAAGTCGATTACTTGTATATAATACTGTGCTGTCATCGGCAAATAGCGTCATGTGTTGTGTTATAGATTCAGGAAAGTCATTAATATATAGTACGAAAAGCAGTGGACCTAACACGCTTCCTTGTGGAACACCATTGGTTACGGTTTTTGAATTAGACGTGTAAGTTTGCTCTGTACATGACGGCACTTTTATTCTATACTTGTGGTTTGCGTTCTATTACTTAGGTATGACTTAATAAAGTCTTGGGCCTTGCCTCTGAAACCGTAGTTATGTAGCTTTCTAAGAAGGATTTCATGATTAACACAATCAAAAGCTTTCGCCATGTCCATATACAAAGCTATTACTTTTTTTTGCCTATCCATATTGAGATAAACTTGAAATAAAAAAAAAAAATATATATAGCCTTATTAATAGACCTATACTTTCTGAATCCATATTGATCGTCTACAAATAGATGGTTTGCTTCACAAAAGTCATAGAATTTACAATAAAATATTTTTTCAAAAACCTTTGTGAATATTTTGTGAATCTTGATTGAATGGAGACCCAACGACATTGAGAACAAGATTTTTCGAACGCTTGAATTGCCACGTTGGCACCTTATTTTAGTGAACCAAACTCAATGTCATGTAATTTTCTCAAGATACGTTTCGATACTTACTTTGGTAATACATTAAGCCCTACCTGCATTTTACTAAAGCTGCACTTGTTCAACTAATCATCTGTAGGTCTACTCTTGCTTGATTTAATTCTTCAGTTGCCATGTTATTGGCACCAAATTTTAGTGAACCAAACTCTACTTATAAGATGTCTTCTATTTTACGGATCGATACTTACTTAGGTAATACATAGGCCCAGCTTGAATTTTACTAGCTGCACTTGTTGAACTAATCAGTGTGTGTAGTAGTAAGAGTGAAAATCAAGTGTATAAGTACCTATTCAACTTATCCCTGCTCAAATCTACAAGCACCCCATTAAATTAGTCAAAGAATATTAGTCAACTTTGGTCCTAAATAATTTGTATTTGACAATAATTATATCAACCGTTGATCTAGTTTAGAAATTATGTTTTTAATAGAGAAACAACAAGTATTCTGTCTAAATATGCGTTGAAACGAATTAAGAAAGTAATTAATAATGTTAAGCTCAAAACATGTTTTCCTAAATATAAACATCATTAAAATAAAATAACATGGACGTGACGAAGAGATGGCGTAAAACATTCTGACGTCTTTTAATTATGTTGATATTGAATATTGTGCGGGACATTGGAAACAAATAATTTATGTTTGACAACGTATATCTACACAAAACTGGTTTAAGCTCTTACTTTGATTCTCACTTAAGAGGCTGACAACGCTGAGCTGCGCTCATCGAGCTCCACTTAAAACTTTTTTTAGCAAAACCTGTTTAATACACCGCAGTAAAAAAAATACATGTTACTCTTGAAAATATTTTTGAGAATATCCATGTCCCCAAAATAAATTTGATCAAAATTTCTCGTTAAAAAAAATGCCAAAGACACCCATCAAAAACAGCTTCCAGAAGAAAATCCGAGTTATTTAACAAAGGTTTTTTAATGATTTTCAGGAAATTAACTTGTTACACTTAATTTTATAATATTGATGTTTCATATCTTCAAATAAGTTACTAGTTTTTTTTTAAATATATATATTTTAATTTTTTCGCTCAATTTCAATAACGCACCGCGCCCGTTTTCCAGTACAAATCATGTCTCAAGGTCGTTGGCGTTACTGAGCCTCTTAAGGATATTGTTACGATATTTTGTACATAATATATGCGCCGCGTCAAGCTATACTGATTGACCTTTGGACCACTCTTATGTCGCTGTAAATAGCGGCGGTTTTCATAGTGCAAATGTTAAGCTTGACGTGGCGTTCACTGTACTTAGCAATGCCTAAATTTGAGTGGCTTCAGTCACGGTACTAGTAAACTAGTATAATGTCGTGGCCATATCGTAGTAAAATTGTCAATTTCATGATGTGGCCGGCCGGCCATTTCATGAAATGGCCAACTAAAACTAACCATATCGTTTAAACGTCAACGTTTAATGATATGTTCATCTACGTTTGGCCATATCGTTAATGTAGTGTTTATGATATCCAAGGCTTAATAAGCATTAAACAAGCCTACAGCGTGAAAGCAAGTATGCAACACGCAGTTTGATGCCTTCGCTCGCATTGTTCGCTCCGCTGTGTGGTCACAATAAGGCGCTATATCGAAAATATTGGTTATTTTTAATGTAATGTCATAGGTAACTGAGAGATCTTACAGATCTGAAAGTCAAATATGTGTTTCTTCATATCTTTAGCTAGTCACGTACAGAACCGAAAACGCGATTTAAAGATTTTGCCTCGATACTTTTTATTTTTGAAATTACCTCTTAAAAATATGAATATTCAGGATTACTAGTAAACGGTGTTAGGTATTAATTAAAAAGTTCCTTAAATAGGTAGCCATCATCAGTATCTAGAATCGTACAGAAGCATTTTTTTCTAATCATTATAGTTATTTTTTAATAAAACAATTTGTATTTTGTCGCTTACGTCGATAATTTCTAAACGATCTGATTGCATGCGGGCGCAACGCATTCACGACTTTGTTGACATAGATATAAAGACTAGCTGCTTGAGCACGGGGGGCGCCCCGCGTTTACGTATAGACCACGCCTCCCATTGTTTGATTCATTTTCGATATAGCGCCGAGGAATCTCTACGATTCGACAAGGGACTGAAAGCTGACAAGGCCGCCCCAAGGATATATGCCACTGGACTCGGGTATAAACCCCATACCTGGCTAAACCACCCTCCAGCAACTTCTACCCCCATAGAGGCACAATCGGGATCGGCGTTAGCCATTCCCCGAGCACAATATCTAACCTAACCTACAGATTTCATAATCGAAACAATTGTCCGTCGCTATGACGCATCACCGAAACAAAACAAAATGATATCAGCGCCTGTGAATAATGTAATTATTTTACGATATGATCACCAAATTTTTGACCATATCATGAAGTAGCCAAACGTAGCTGTCCATATTGTTAAACGTTTGATTATTCAACCGGCCACACCACATCATGATGTGGCCAGACGATATTGGCCATTTCATGAAATACAACCATTTCATGAAATGGTTTTACTTATTTCATCGTGAAGTGGTCAATTATACGACCTGGCCACGACAAATATATGATAAATTACCGTGCTTTGTAATCTACTTACTTTTTAAACCGTCTTCGACACGTACAACAATGTTATTTATGGGCTTATTACACTATCCTAGTTAGGATCCGATTTAAGCATACATTGCTTTCTTTGAGCTCATTGTTAGCAAGTGATGCAATCAAAATAAGATATGCTTAAATCGGATCCTAACTAGTGTAATAAGCCCATTACCTACTCGTAATTACTAAGCCATTTCTTTTGATGCATGACATAATGCTGTTAAGAAGATTCTAGATAGTGCAAAGGATCTTCAAAGCTAGTTAACCCAAGATAAAACTCGATCACTGCCAATTAGGCTTGGTAAACAGTTTAGCGACATTCATTATTATAGCAGCAATGGATTTATTACATGAGTTGTTGTAAACCGAAGTTGAGAAATAGATCTACTGATCGTTAATCGATTTGTCTCACTTGACTTGTAAGCATAAGTGACTCATGTATTTAGAATGATTAATTACGACTTATTTGGATGCCACATTATGCTACTAACTAAATATTTACCATATTGTGGACTTTACAATGCTGTTTTATTCAAAACTAGCTGTGCCCGCGAACTACGTTTCGCCATCAAAATACTTAACACAGTGTTTAGTTTTTTCCTCCATTTTATTCCATAATGATTCAACTTTATTCTGCCTTTCTTGAGCATCAGCCATTTCGAAATTAGGACAATTTTCGTAGGTTCGTAATGCTCTTTTTCTAACAGTCCACAAAATTAAATACATTACATATTGCTATAAACACTAAGTATTATTATTGTTTTAGAGACATTGATATTAATAAATTCTTCTTCAGTAGAAAGAACTACACAGTTGCAAGAATAATCTTTATCGTATTCATGTTTCGAATTAAAATAAACAATTGTTAATAAATTAGAACTGTATACGAATAAAGTTTAGATTTTATAATGGGTGTTGGTAACACCAACAAAATATATTTTTTGGATATAACAACTTGGCCAATTTTGACTGGTCGTACAGTAAGCTCCTTGTCAAGCTATACTGTTTGACCTTTGAACCGTTCTTAGGTCGCTCGTAATACTGGCGGTTTTCGTAGAGTTAATGTATAGCATGAATGGGGGGGTTACTGTACAAATACGTTTTCCGTATTCGATATCCGATCACGGAATACAGACACAGAGTTTCGTGAACGTACCGCAGACGTTCGTTTCTTCTCATTTGGGATTTCTACCATTCTACCTAAACGTACGTACGGAACGTGATCCGTTCGTAATAAAAACGAACGTGTGCGGCAGTCAATGAGTATTTTGTATAGATTTAATGCATTCGGATGGCCGCATTCAGAAAACGAATGCGAAAAAACGTATTTATGTGGTTAGCCTTAAAATGTATTGAGACTTCCGTTTTTGTAACGTGTACTGTGCGATATAGTGTTGCTGGCATAGTTCGGTTAGCAAACTCGCCGTGATGACTATCATCCAACACACAAACTTGGAGTTATCGTTAGTTAGTTCACGATCGTTGTATTATCACGGTCTCGAAGGACACTCAACACAGGTAACATCTAACATCGAACATCCAATAGGCCCCGAAGCGGTTCTCAAACTTTTTTGGTGACGGAACCTTTTTGGAAAGCGAAATACTTGACGGAACCCTAAAATAAAACAATAGTTTTTAAAAGTGTATTCTTTATTAATAAGCATAATGAAAGTACGACCAGAGAGGGTGTTTTGATTTTTCTAAATTATAGCGGAACCCCTTATAGGGGTAGTGTGGAGCCCTAGGGTTCCGCGGAACACACTTAGAGCATGGCTGCTCTAGGTACCCTTCAGGGCCTACTTTCATTTAATACCTGGGTTTGAAAAGCAACTGTTATCCGTCTTTTTTGAGCGGCGGCCATGTTGAATTTACGTCAATGTTGCTACGTTCATAGTGCTCTACTGATCAAGGCCTTTCATATGATGCCCATATTGCTGGGCTTAGAAACGAACTTTTATCAGTTTTTTTTTGAGCGGCGGCCATTTTGAATTTATCTCGATTTTCCTAGGTAACTAATGCTCTACTCTTCAAGGTCTTTCATTTAAATTTTGTGCTATTTTCCTAAGTTCGTAATGCTCTACTCTTCAAGGCCTTTCATTTGATACCCATATTGCTAGGTTTGGAAACGAACTTTTATCTATCTTTTTTGAGCGGCGGCCATGTTGAATTTATGTCAATGTTGCTAGGTTCATAGTGCTCTACTCATCAATGCCTTTCATTTGATACCCATATTGCTAGGTTTGGAAACTAACTTTTATCCACCTTTTTTGAGCGGCGGCCATGTTGAATTTATGTCAATGTTGCTAGGTTCATAGTGCTCTACTCATCAATGCCTTTCATTTGATACCCATATTGCTGGGTTTGGAAACGAACTTTTTTCCCGTTTTATTTGAGCGGCGGCCATGTTGAATTTAGGGCGATTTTCCTATGTTTATAGAGCTCTACTCATCAAGGCCTTTCATTTGATATGCATATCGCAGGGTTTGGAAACGAACTTTATCGGCAGTCATGTCAAATTAAGTCAACGTGGCTAGGTTCAATGTGTTCTACTCTTTAGGTTCTTCGTTCGATATCCATGTTCCTTGGGTGGATCCAAAAAAATGTGATCCGTCATTTTAGACATTAGGATCAAGAGTCCCGTCCCGTCCCTCTACGCGTAACCCAGAACATTGCAGTCAGATAGTTTTTTTAATTATCAATATTAGTCTATTACTTTTAATAATTTTAAATGGATGAAAGAGTTTGATTCCTTAGTCCTAATGTAAAAACATATAACACCTTTCAAAATACCTTGAAAAGAGTATCTTAATTTTTCAACGTTTCAAATATTTCAAAAATTGTACCGATTTTGTGAAAATTAGTCAAGAATTAAATCAATCTACAAATTTTATGGTCACTCGATAAGTATTATCATAAAAAATGCTTTATACATTGGTTGTATGGCTTGATCTTTTTGCCTTACCACCACGGTACGACATAAGAAAAAGACAATTTGGTTGGCGAAATCCAGTTAGGCACAGCCATTAACAGAAAATATTAAATTTTATTTGTACTATGTGAAACACTTCATTCCTGCCTTAATTTTCGAAATCCAATTACTTAAGATCAGGCTGTATGGCGTAGTTCCATTGCCTTTCCTTCGTAGAAGAAAATACCTTCTCTCTGTACTATGTGACAGACTTGTCAAAATAATTTCACGTGCGCCATGTTCTTTTTCTACCTAAAGCCGAATCGAAAATTTTATATGGTATTTTTTCACTAAAAATAAAAAATGAATTTAAACAAACGAAATTATGCCTAAATGTTCTTCCGGAAAATTCTAAGCATTGTGGTGTAAGCCATATTAAATTCTGTCCAGTAGTTTCGGAGATCTTTCCGGACAAACAGACAAACAAACAAACAAACAAACAAACAAACAAACCAACAAACAAACAATTTTTTTAAAAACTATTCTATCGTGTTCTGCTAATGATTTTAAGGCGACCTGTGTATTTTTTTTCTTAATATTTCGCAATTACAGATTTTTGTACCCCTACGATTTTATTATATATAGAGATTAGGGCATTTTTTTAAGTGGCATAATAATGTTGATTAGAGCCAGCAAAAGACGAACTTAAAGACTAGTAGCATATCGTTATAAATTTTATACAAATTGGGGAGGAGAGTGTTGTAATTCGCCATATTTTAGTAACCAGGCAAAATAATTAGAAAAACTTTTATGCACTTATTGATGTCACAAACCTATAAAACTCTAATTAATCTTTAGCTGTACAATGCTCCTAAAGCGCGCTGTCAGTAGTGACAAAAAAAGTAGTTAACTAGTTACCTACTACTTAGACAGTAATAAGTTTTATCAACTACAAGTCTACAACTACATATTCGGTAACTTTTAGCACAGTTTAATTTTAGTCAGGGATTTAGCTCCGATCGTGCTGTCAAAACGGCTTATTAAAGTTGCCCAAAATAAAATATTTTATACCGCGGTCTTTAATAATGTTTCTTTTATGAATTTCAGGCATACCTATTTACTGAAAGAAAAACGTATTCTGACAATAAAGGACTCAGTACAGTTATCTTGATATATTACGTATGTGTTCACAATATTGCGCTCATATTAATTTTATATTATCATTATATATATTAGAATTACTGGAGGGGTCCAACCTTATTAAGATAAAGCTATCTATCAATAGGTTATATTAGCCCTCGAAATTATGTGATTGCGTTTTTATCATTATGATGAGGTAAAGCGTGAACTATCATTATATCCATGGCCTACCCCACTCTTATTATACGGTCAGTGCAACATGTTTCCATGTTAAGTTCTATATACAAGTTCTATATAAAAACGATGATTGTCCGGGATAAATTTTGATAAAATTTAGCATAATATACTTATGTTATTTGATCCAACTTTAAAGATAAGATAGTTTTTATCTCGATTTCTGACCTCAATATTGGGAATTAAAAGTAAATTACGATATAAGTGCGATATGTTGGTTATAACTGACAAGGCGGATTTCAGCCCGAGCCGAAGACGAGGGCGTAATAGAGCCGAGTGTGTATAACCAATATACGCACGTATATCGCACGACCATTTCAACACACTTGTAAGGAAAAATACTTAATAAACTGAATTTTTGGAATAAATAATATACTTACAAATCATTGTCAGTTTGTAGACAAAACTAATTAATGGTAATAGTTTGAAGAATAATGTAGTTCGTTGATGTCAATTTATATAGTACCTTAAGCTTTAAAAAAAAATAGTACACAAAACTGACGTGGCCGGCAAGTGCAGCACTTTACGAGCATAGGCATGGGTAATATCGGATTTTCGCTGTATTGTATCGTATCTATATATCGGTTTTGAATATCAGATATTGAAACTATATATTTCAATATCTATATATTGGTCGGAATCTACGGTACTCTGAAACCTAGATATACCACACAATGTCACATCGTACACATATTTTTAAATATTTCGGTTTTGTGAATAAATTTTGAATGATATCTATTAAATTCGACCGTCGACACTGACAATTTACGTTGCAAAACATAAGGTCTAAAACTAATTTGACATTCATTGAAAGATTATAGGTAATAAATAAATAGTTTCAGAACACTTGAGTCAAAGTAATACCATACTTTTTAACTTTAGATTAAACCTTATTTTGTTGCTAATAACGTTCAAACTAAAAAGATACGCTCATTCGTTCTGCCAACATAACAATATTTCTCGCTCGCTCATGTATATATTGTTAAACTGTGGCTCAGTCGTATCTATGTTTTTAGTCAGATTTCCGAGTATCATAGATTTTTTGGGTATATGCGTATTGTTTATTACTTGGTTATGGCCGGTCGGTGAAGTCGTGCGATATCCAATATATAGTTTGTTCGCCGAGCGATATATAGATATTGGATATTGTGCCGGTACATAGATATTGTATCTGTATACGATTTGTATCGCCCACTCCTACGAGCAAGTGTGTTGAAAATGTTCGTTATATTCGTGCGTGAGTTAATTTATCGTCACAACACTTCTTTATCTAGGTTGAGTAACCATTCAGTAGATGGCGTTGTGTTTTAATTTCTTAATGGTAAAGTTTATTCTACTAGGATGTGAGTATACACCTGACATTTATTTAATTTAAAACAAAGAACATACTAAACTTACTACTAAGCTACTGAGCCACAGTAACGCGTTGCCGAGTCAAATTGTTATGACCAGAGCGGCCTGCCTGACGTGAACCTTCTCGAGTATCCTTGTTATTTTTAGCCGACGATAACTAGACTAGATGGTCCCCTTATCGCCGCCTTTGAGGCCGGCACTGCAACCCTGCTACCGCGCTACCGGAGGTAGTTTTCCCACGCTCTTCTGTAGCATTTTCCTTTAGTCGCCTTTGACGACACCCCTAAGAACAATAGGGAGTGGTGCTACTTTTAAGCGGACACCCAGAGGCGGTGCAAGGCGTAGACGATGACATGGTCCATCGCACGGCCTGGAAGTCTAAGGGGCCTCGCATGGAGAACTGAACGCGTTTTTTTTTATATAAAAATACAGGCCAGGTACCTACAGGCAGGGGGCTGCGGCTCCCGCAAAAGGGTGGTCGCCATCAGTAGACTGGCATGCCCATGTAGTAAGTAAGCCATAAAAGTTTAAAACCACAAAAACAATTGTAAATCCCCCCCCCCCCCCGTCACGTTTCACGTCAATTCATTAAAGTGAAATATTATGTTGACACAATGATATAACTCAACGGACATTCGAACGTGCGTGACTTGGACGTTACTTGAGGCCTTTACGTTACTGTAGTCATTGATTTACTACCAAATAAATAGTAATAGTAGTAAATCAATCGTTTGAAGAATCATGTAGTTCGTTGATGTCAATTTATATAGTACCTTTAGCTTTTAAAAAAAATAGTACACAAAACTAAAAATTTATTCAATATTTTGGTAGTAAATCAATGTAGTCATTGATTTACTACCAAATAAATAGTAATAGTAGTAAATCAATGACTGTAGTCTTAACCTCCTTAACGTAATCAATTGCACCTATTCATCTTGATACTAAAGTGAGGAATATACTTGAAGATGATTGGTTTGCTAAAATAGGCACAAAAAAAATCGGTGCCAAACAATGATCTATACTGAAAAGTCATATAAATCTCAGCATTTAGCTTGTTTTCGTGAACTAAAATACTTATACTGATCCAGTAGGAAGTTGACAAAGTGAATGTAATGACTAGTGATTATTGCGATTTGTAACACTGTTTTTCTGTTTATTTTTCTCAGATTTCCATTTCCTGCCAAGGACGCTGTAGATACTGAGACGTAATCTACATAAAAACATTATTTCTTAGTATATTTGGACAAATTTTTAAAGTTATGTTGCCCACGCCACCTGATGCTTACTAGTTTAAGCGATTACCTTAGCACAGTGGTGGCCAACCGCGGTGGTGAGTGGCCGATGGATGATGGCTAAGCGTAGGGCAATTCAAAAGTAAAATATAATGAAATGTATGTTATTGTTAGAACGAACCCTGTCGCTTAGTAAACAGTGCAAAGATCTTGAATGAAATCGAGTAGACCGCTCCTGCTTAGCATTTGAACGCTTGCGACTAAAGGGAATTACGATGCCAAAACCCAAAACTTTACGCCGCGGCGCCGGCGCTAGCAAAAAGACAAACCACTGACTCGACAATGTTTCCTGCTTACCTCTTGCCATCGCTTTCATGAACGTATATACATACATATGCACGACATGAATTTATTTGACTGATGCGGTCTTCTCCAACGGCAACGGACTACTGGCGCCTTCTCACTACATAATATTATGTATTATGCCCGACCACCCTTAAACTGATTGGGGGTTGAATTTATTTTGCGTCCATTTTCCGGGTCCTCTCTCTGAACCGCATTTACATAATTGCATCACGTGTTTGACACTAATTAAAAAAACGTGCTCCCCATCATAAATTAATGGAAGCGGTAATGAAAACCAATCCGAACCGATTAGCGGCAATTTAGTGGAGACGTATTACTATGTTGCGTTTGTTTCAGAACTCGAGTGACCATCTAATCAAGCAGCGTGGGATATGTATGTCAAGTAAGTTGTAAAAATATTGTTAAATACATTTGTTAATTTATCAAAAAAGTTATTGATGCCAGTAAATAGGGGTTCCACCTCCAAATCAACCTGATATGTAAGTGTACTGTTATAGTATTTAGCAAATATTCCTTTAACCTTTTTTTTGGCTCTCGTCTAAAAATCATCAGCGAAACTTTATTTTCATAATTAAAGTATATGATACTTTTAAGATAAAAATAAGTTGGGGTCAGTGGCGTAGCTGGGGGGTTCCATCCCAGGTGTCACCCGACAGTTGAAAAAAATAAAAACTGTAAAATCATGACAATGTTTATCAATAATAAATCACTGACTTAAAGTGACGGAAGTGTATTCATTTTACGCTATCGGTAAACTTTTCGTAACTCTATGATTTGATCGCACTTGAATAGCAGCTCGAGTGCTGCTATTCAGTATAAAACAGCCAAACAATCTTGTCCAAGATGGGTGACGAAAAATGTGGGTCATGTCAGTGAGTGGCATCAGCATTGGCGTAGGTAAGGGGGAGGGGGGTCCGGACACCCCCATTGAAAATGAATATACACCAGATAGAATGAACTTTTCTCCCAAGTAGATAAAAGGAGCAGGTTTTATATACACGGTTATTTTTTTATCACCCTGGAAAATTTAAGGGATGCTTCACGACATGATATTAGAATGATTTAAATAGGAATTAAAAAATAACTCTTACTTAATTTTATATTAATTTTCTAAAAAATCTAAAAAATGCTGCACTAGTTGAGAACAGCATTTTTATATAGATTTTTTTTTATATAATAATGGAAGTGTCCTGAAGCATCCCTAAAATTTTCCAGGGTGATTAAAAAATAACTGTGTATAATCTGGACCCCCCCCCCCCCCCCCCCCTCCCATCGCAAAGTTATACCTACGCCTATTGACATCGGATTATGCAAGTGAAAGAGTTGATAAATTTCTTGGTTCGCGTTGGAATGGTAGTCACAGTAAGATGTTGATAAGGAAAAGAGAAGATGGGATTAGTGAAATAAAAAGCTCTTCAAAACACTCGCCATGGTATCGGCGATAAAGCGCGCTTAGTGACGCAACATCGCGACGCAATTGCAGAGGTTCAAGGTTGTTAGTCACCTCTACATCGCCAATGTGTATTGTGCGCCTATGCAACCTATCCAAAGCATCGAGTAAGTTCTTGGCGGAGCTATCCCAGAGGTGCGAGTAATATTGTACACAGGACCGTACTTGCGTTTTGTATTGCAAGAACAGTTTATCAGCATTCAGCCGTGAAGAGTCGCCGCATCTTGTTCAAGACACCGAGTTTTCGTGAAGCTGTTTCTAACACGCTTTCGATATAGTCCTTTGGGTTTTGGTCGCAGCGTACGTCAATACCGAACATGGTAATACTGCTTTGTAATATTTAGTCTTGTGCCCTAAAGAGAGGGAAGGGGAAGAAATGGTGACGTTTTTGCCAAGAGCACGCAGATGTGCGTTTTCTTGGCATTTGTATTTGAGGTTCAAGAGCAGATTGAGTTCAATGACAAGGTTGTCCCGTCTCTCCCCGGTGTCCGCTCGTCCAGCAGCCGCATGTCCGAAATATCATGCATGCACTGTACTGTCATCATAAACGTTCTCAAGAGGAATCATTGATAATGTAGAACAAACAGTTTCGGGGATAGGACGGAACCCTGGGGCACTCCGGCATTCCCTGGCATAAGCCGCGAACTACTTCCATCCATAAGGACACGAATTCTGTTTTATTTATACACTATACTGTGCCTGTGTATAAATAAAACATTAACGAAAATTGTTGCTTCACAGATGATTGCAAAGTGAAGAAGTGTTTAGATGAGTTGAAGGAGTGCGAACGCCGCATCGCGAACAAACCGTACACAGCGGAGACCTGCCACCAGGAGACTGTGGACCTGGTGGAAGCCGTTGACAGGTGTGTGGCTGATAAGGCATTCGTGAAATTAGCCTGAGGGCGTAACGGATGGCCGCAAGTGGAGTAAGCCTGCGCGTTGATGATTTGAGTTTAATTTTTATAAAGGAAAATGTTAACAATCTTGTCTTGCACTTGTTAGGTGTTTATTTAAATTGAATAAACAAATAAATACTGTTATTTTTTCACTTTCTAATCAACGTTTACGCTTTGTTACTTTGCTTCGTGATTTAAACTCAGCACTCTCAGCAAAAAATAACATTGCTCACGTGTTGTGTTGAACAAATAACCCAAATAACCTTTAGTTACTCGTAGGCACTACTGTTTGGCACTACCTACCAGGGGCCTTACCATGATCGCTTATAGCAAGGTTAAAACAATATTGAAACAGAGACACCGCTCTTGATGCGTATAGCGCCATCCCGCTCTCAGCGCGGTTTTAATATTGTTTTGGGCGATCATGGTTAGGGGGCTGTAGAGTGAAAGAAAATTTTACTTTCCCGTGATGAACATACTATATCCTCTACAGTACATGATCGGTAATTACGAGTAGGTAACAATAAACATATGTGCAAAGGCGAGCTTCTCTTTTTAAGAGATCTCTACCAGCCAACCCTAGCATAAGTTGAAATTAAAAGAAGTAGTTAGCGGGATCATTGTGAACAGTACTACGAGTATATTAGATGCTGGTCCCAAAAATTTATTTTTGCTTATCTACCAAAATATAAACTATTAAATATAAAGTCATATAATAACGTAAAAAATATACTACCTATTACCTACATAAAAATAGAGCAAATTATACATACATATATGTAAATACATTCATGCTACAAAATATAAAATTAAGATAAACCTTGAAAGTAAGTGATAAGTATGAGCTTTCAGCTTGCGCTTGAACGATATGATATATGGAGGTGTGCTTTCCCGAATAGTAGGCAGGCAGACCATTCCAGAGCTGAGCAGCTCGGATTTTATTATACACACGATCAATCCTTACTAATATTATAAATGCGAAAGTACCTCTGTCTGTCTGTGTGTTACGCAATCACGCCTAAACTACTGAACCGATTTAGATGAAATTCGGTATAGACATAGCTTGAGTTCCAGGAAAGGACATAGGATATCTTTTATAGCTGAAATCATCCCATAAAGGGAAGAAAAGGGGGGTGGAAGTTTGTATGGGGAATCAATAACCACTGAACCGATTGAGATAAAATTCGATATAGATATTTTGAGTTGTGGGGAAGGATAAAGAATTGTTTTTATCCACGAAATCATTCCTTAAAGGTGTAAGGGGGGGGGGGGGGGGGGTTGTTAAGGTAATCAATAAAAAGGACTTCCACGCGGACAAAGTCGCTGGCAAAAGATAGTCCTAAGATAAATAAGACAGCTCGACATGTGCAGGCGGTATTCTTTCGGCCTCGTTAAATGTCTCGTATTCGTGTCGCCCGAGGCTCTGGGTCAAGGTGGGGCAGGCAGGTACTGTTCGAGTGTTACTCAACACAATTAGGAAGTAAATTGGTTTTATAACCTGTGATAAATAGTGCTGTTTAATTGTCCGACAGTAATTTGTAATGTAAGTGAAACATGAGGTTCTTTTTTGTTTAATACTCCCAATCGATTTTTGGTCCTGAGTGCCAATCTCGACAGAACTCGGTACGGAGGGAGAGAGACTCTGTACCAGGGTCGTCTGCTTGGGTACCTCCGTCTTACCTATTTCAATTTCTGCCGCAAAGCAGCAGTGCTTGCATTGCTGTGTTCCGGTTTGAATATGGCAGTGAAATTACTGGGTACCGTGACTTTACATCTGATGACACAAGTTGCACTGTGCTTCTTGATGGGTTCCAGTTTTGCTGCGAATCTCACAAGAGCCACATGTATTATAGGGTTACGGCATCAGGTGGGCAATTTGCTTGATTGCCAACTTAGTTGCAATAAAAAAAAACTACTAGATCCTTACCTACTTCTATCACTGTGTTCCGGTTTGAAGGGTAAGACAGGAGGTGACATTACTGGGTACTGTGACTTGACACCTTATTTCCCAAGTTGCCGACGTACACATTCGGTCCTTGTATTAGGGATCCCATAATTCAGCAATGCGAAAGTGGGACACTTAAAAAAAAAACATTATCACAGGGTATGGCAAAACTCCATAGACGCCAAAGTACGAACCATGGCCAAAGGAGGCTATGGAGACATTCCAATGATGTCAAAAGATGTGAACTGAGTATGTGATAGATAAAGGGGGTCTAAATCTAAATACGACGGCCGCGGACGAAAAAATGGGCGCTCTTTGAATAAGGAAGGGCACACAATAAGAAATTTGTTGGTAAGTAAGTAAAACATTATTTTTTTTTAAGTGGGACATTTTCGGGTACCGGGGGCAGCCGGAAATGATTGCTAAAAACGGGACTGTCCCGCCTGAATCGGGACGAATGGAATGCCTATTGTCGGTGTTATAGGGGTTGTGTTGAAACAGGAGTTTAGACCCTTATTCTTTGAACTTAAGTTTAACAGAAAACAACATAATTTAAACAATTAATTAACCATCGAAAGTCTTAAAAGGGTAACCGATATCTGCCCTGCTTCTGAAATAATGTATCATTTATAGATCATAATAATTATAATACAGATAAGTAATGTAGTTTTGCAGACCGTTGTTTAACTGTAATCATTTACTACCTACGCAACTGAAGATGTGCAGCGTAAAATACGTTGTGTAGATGAATGCCGGCCCTAGCTGCATATTTTAAATATTGCGTCCACTTCGCAATGTCGTAGACTCGTAGTAGTGCAGACAAGTTCCGCGTCTCACCTCCCAGGAAATAATACCTATTTAATGTAGGGCTGTCTGTCACCAAATGTAATTAGAAAATAAATACGACGTACGGAACTGATAGTAAGGCACTCCACGTGCGGTGCCCCTGGATGGCCAGGGGCATCGAACATGGAGTGCGAACAATATAAGAGTACTGCGCTCTAACCATGATCGCTTAAAAAAAATTAAAACCGCGCTGAGAGCGGGATGGCGCTATATGCAGCAAGAGCGGTGTCTCTGTTTTAATATTGCATTAACCTTGCTATAAGCGGTCATGGTGGGGCCCCAGATCAATGCGAAGAAGGTTGTGTACTTTTACAAAACTCGGTTTTTGATCGACAACGCTTTTTAGGGAGCAAACTTCACTAAGAAAAGAGAAAAAGAGGGTAAGGCACTTTTGACAGGAAACGGAAACCCCGTGGTTGGTCCTCCAACTTAGTCCACTGCTGACGCCCCTGATGGTGGCACCTGTGTTCTGTCGGTGGCACAGTAAAATCAAACTGTGTATTTAGTTATAGTGCCAAAACAAGTTCATATTGCAATAATCTGATACATATCCTTTCTGTGCAGTTGCACCACAAAAAAAAAACTTATTTTTATTTATTCTTGTGAACACAATTTTTGTTAGGGGTCCGCTCGTTAATGCCCTTTAAATCTTTCTTACTAAATATTAAAAAACTTTATTTATTCGTCCTTGATTCATTTGGGATCAATTTTTCCATTTTATGTGCCAGCCCTAAACGCCTGAAAGTGCTACGTTGCACAATGACGGTAACTCGAGGTCACGGTTGCTGACACGTTTGTAGTAAGACGCGATAATCGACCATACTCCTGGAGACTGGGTACTTGAATTCGAGAATTGATAAAATGACAAATAGGTAGCCTTTAATCAAAGTTCACAATTTTTACAACCTTAGTACATCCTTAGTATTTAATAGTGGTATACATAAACGCTGTCCAAGTAAATTGTAAAAACAATAGTTGTTCTTAGTTCTTTAATGTAGATGTAATTATTCACCTGCGTTCATTGGCCCTGCTCTGTGAATATACTGTAAAAACGACTGCTTAATAGTAATATGGGCAATAGGCTCTTGAACCATATTAAGAACTTGAAATTAGATTGAATATGCATCTTAGAATCTTAGTTCGTAACACTTTTATTGATGACTGTCTCTTAGTCTATATAGAATAGAAACATCACGATGACTTTTGCGGACGACCTAACTTACTAAGATACGGAAATACCTAAATCAAGGACAATCTTATAAGGAAAGATTTAATGAGCATACGGACAGAAAACATTACATTTTGCGTGACAAAAGGTAAATGACGGTGTAAACATGAAGCTTAGTGATTGCATGGAAACACCATGACTGTTGCAATACCTGCTTTCTGGTCATGATTAATAGAGAATAAATGGCGCGTTGGTATAATATTCATTCATTTAACTCTTCGAACGAGTAATGTTTTATAGAGTTCGAGTGGCTCGTTGTGGAAGTTTCACCAAGCTACATCACATAAAGCGTTTTGCTTCCACTTCTATAATACGAACTGCAAAGGAATGATTCCTTCCGCCATGAAGACATAGAGCAAAGTGGAGAGCGCGCTCCCTTTCTATCTGAAGCAAATACCTACGTCACTTAAATGATTATGTAATAATCCAATTTGAATAAACTAATTTGAATTGGTTCAGTGAGCATTGGTGGATGGTGGCGCCACAGAATATGTGGATGGCGCTGTGGCCTCGGCACTGGACTGTGCTCAGAGTAAAATCGGGAGGCCCGCGATCGAACCTGATATACCAATGTGTTTGTCGTTTTACGAATTTCATATGTACATTTATCTGACGCTCCTACGGTGAAGGAAAACATCGTGAGGAAACCTGCACACACCTGCGAAGTAATTCAATCAAAGGTGTATGTGAAGTCACCAATCCGCACTGGGCCAGCATGGTTTGACTAAGGCCTAATCGCTCTAACTAGTTAGGGTAGGCTCGTGCGTCGTGCCCCTCGGTGGGGTCGTATATGAGCTGTGATGATGAATTTGAATTGGTTACTCATCACGACCGACCTGTTTCTAACAGATTGTAGGGTATTCTGTAAGAGGAAAAGGTCGTACCACCAATTCTGTAAGATTATAAATGGGTAAAACAAAAAAATACATGTCAATATTTTTTAATAATCTACATAACACAAAATTTTGTCATCATCCTAAATTTAAAAAAAATGCATTTTACAGAGGTAACGGCACAACAAACTAATATTAAAGGGTATGAATCCATCCATCCATCCGAAGTGGGAATTTTGTAGAAAAAATATTGGGGCTAATCAAGGAAGCTACTTTTTTGCCTTATTCGCAGAATACCAGATTCTCAAAACACCAGATTCTTTTGATCATAATATGTTGACAGCCCTACATTGTTTCTTGATTCAGTGTTTGTTAATTCCATAGTCGACTGGACTATGGCTGTCACTCGTATGTTTTTGCTTTCAGGCTTAAATCGATTAATTCGGAAAGTATTGGCCTTGCAGCAGATCTAAAACAAGCACCTAGGTTCATCTTATATCTAACCTAAGGCGCGGGAGGGGGTGGGAACGCCTGGGCATGCGACGCTGGGCTAGAAGTCCCCCTTCTCTAAGTCCGTCATACACGTCCAGGTACTGCCGACGCACAGACCTGGGGTAGACCCACTGGTGTGGGTCGTGCGCCCTGGAAATGACTCAGATTGACAACGGGCGTCGCTTCTGACACACAGGATCTGAGTCAGCCAAGTATGGCGGGCGTGCCTGGAACAGCTCTCCCACTGACCAGGTGTAACCCCTAACCCAATTCCCTACCACATTTATCCCTACTCACATCCCATCCCTCTTTCCTTAGCCTAATCACGCATAGCCGAACAGTGGCGGCGCAAAACCACACCCAGGCCAACCTAGCCTAGGCATTAAATACCCCCTGAAAGTCGGTACCACACCAACCATGGGCAAACCGATGTGAGTAATACGTCGGCTTCTTGCCAACAGCCCAAACAAACCATGGACATGCAAAAAATACACGTAAAACGACCCCAGGAGGGTCCCACCGAAGGTGGGGAGTCCCTCACCGGGTCTAGCCCGGTCCGTCCCGCGTATTCTGGGGGGACAACGTATGCCCAAGTTCAGGCGAAAGCCTTAGCCTATCCGGCCTAGCAGAGGCCATAAAGACGGTTGACAACACCGAAACCGTCAACCCCTGGAAAGTTGTGGCTCATAAGCGCCCTTGCAAAAGGAGCGCTAATGCAGCCACCCACACAATGACACACACACAAGGGCCAAAGGGTCTACCGGAACGCAGTCGCCCCAACAGGCGCGCGAGAAGGGAACTCTCCTAAATCAGTTCCGCCCTACTTCTGTCCTTCCCTACCTATCCAAGTTGCTCGAGGCCTGCGTCCATAAGCAGTTTTCCCATTTTATCCACCTTCACTCTATTTTGAGTCCTTTTCAGTCTGGCTTTAGACCTGGTCACAGCACAACTTCTGCTCTGCTTAAGGTAACTAGTGATATTAGAGCTGGAATTGAAGACAGGAAGGTTACTATTCTGGTTCTTGTTGATTTTTCAAATGCATTTAATACCGTTAATCATGAAATTCTGTTATCTATTCTTTCACATTTTTCGGTCTCCAGGGAGGTTCTGGAGTGGTTCTCTTCATATCTCCAGGGACGCTAGCAATCGGTTATCTCGAATGAGTCATCGTCCTCATGAAGTAACCTTGTAGCTGGAGTTCCGCAAGGCGGCATTTTATCCCCTCTTCTGTTTTCTATCTTCATAAACTTTCTTACTTACCATCTTCGCTGCTCGTACCATTTATATGCCGATGACTTGCAGCTTTATACCCAGGCGGATATTGATATTGTAAATGATGGTATTGATACAATCAATGAGGATCTTAAATCTATCAAGAGCTGGTCTGAGCAGTTTGGGATCCTTATCAATCCAACCAAATGCCAAGCAATAATTATGGGTGGTTCAAGAATTATGTCAAGGATGGATCCCGATAGCCTTAGCGCTGTTGTTTTCGATGACAAGACCATCCCTTTCAGTAATAACGTGAAGGATTTAGGTTTATACCTGGATTCCAGTTTTAGTTGGCGACCCCAAACTGCCAACATTTGCCAAAAAATTACTACCTTCAGAGACTAAGAAAATGCTTGTACAGACTTTAATATTTCCCATAATTGACTATGGTGATGTGTGTTATCTCGACCTGAATGCAGATCTACTCAATAAACTTGACCGACTTCTAAATAACTGCATTCGATTCGTTTATAATTTAAAAAAGTTTGATCATGTTTCTGAACATCGGCTGCGTTTGAAATGGTTCTCATGTGCCGACGTTGTCTATACGACAACGTCGGCACATGAGAACTTTGACTACACTCCATTCATTACTTAATAGTCCCAACAAGCCCAGTTATCTTAACAATAGTTTTGAGTTCCTATGTTCCTCACATGATAGATCCCTTCGTTCTACCTTTAATGGTCTCCTCAAATGCCCTGCCCACAAATCTGATATCATACACTCTTCTTTCTTAGTCCAGTCAATCCTGTTATGGAATGTTCTCCCACTTGACGTCAGAAAGTCATCAAGCAAACTAAGTTTTAAAATGAAATTACGAAAGCTGTACCATGAGAATCTTTTTACACCTGTTGATTATGCATATATGCAGACTATCTTCGAAATATTGTTTAGAATTTCATTTTCGTTTTATAGTTTTGTAAATTAATAGTAAGCACATATATATTAGTTTATTTTATTTATAATATTTATGTATTAGTATATTATGTATATACCATTATCCAGATTTTTTATAACCATTAAAGTACTACATCTACTTCCTTTTCTCTGCACCACCCAAAGGTTGACTGGCAGATAATGCCTTTGGCATTAAGTCCGCCTCTGTACACAATTTGTACCGGTAGTTAAAATAAAATAAATAAAATAAGGCTGCTGGCATTTTGGGAGGACCTGGGATGGATGGAGTAGGATAGAGGTTGACGTAAAGTCAGAACGCACAATGGCCCAATCATGACGCTAAGTGCGACAGAGCCCAGCCAAACTAACTAACTAACTATATCTAACCTAAGTGTAAGCTCTTTACATATTATTTCGGCTATAGCGATTATGGTAAGGCCCCTGATTACAGAACACAGAAATTGTCTAGACTGTGGATCAGATAGGGCTATCTACAAAACCAGTCTAGAGTTCAAATGCCTACAAGCAAAAATATAATTTTACTTGCCCGGCATATAAAATACACCTATGTGTAGTCTCTAATTGTGTTGCTCTATAGGCTTTTTAACAAAAAAGAAAACACCGGCCAAGTGCGAGTCGGACTCGCGCACAGTCGAGGGTTCCGTACTATCTAAGGTCATAAGGAGAGTTCAAATGCCTACAAGCAAAAATATAATTTTACTTGCCCGGCATATAAAATACACCTATGTGTAGTCTCTAATTGTGTTGCTCTATAGGCTTTTTAACAAAAAAGAAAACACCGGCCAAGTGCGAGTCGGACTCGCGCACAGTCGAGGGTTCCGTACTATCTAAGGTCATAAGGTCCATAACTACATTTTAGGGTTTTTAGAGTTTTTCCTTTACATGTGCTGTAAGATATTAGTTTTTGCCAAATTGATTTTCCACAGCTGAAAGAGACTGTAGACCCCGGTATTGATATAAAGTTCAGTTTGCTATCTACGCGTTCCTGACAAAAAGGGTATTGCCAGACATACGGACAACGAAGTGATCCTACAAGGCAGTGGTTCTTACTTAACCGGTGGTTCACGAACCAATGGTGGTCCCTGGAAACAACCGAAGTGATGCGCGAAGCCATCCGAAAAATAATATTATAGATTATAGATATAACAAACAATCCTTTATTCATTCACTGTTATTTATTTATTTATCTATTTAGGTACATACACAGCTTACATCCGAAATAAAACTAAATATTATTGAAAGGGTGCTGGTCAAGGATGCAACCCAAACAATGTACACATAATGTTCCTTAAAAACGACTTTTAAATTACAAAAAAAAGGACAAAAAAAAAGATTAAGCAATGGAATGTTATTGGTCTAGAGTTAGTGATCCATTGCTAGAGAGATATTTGTAAAGTGGTCCCTCGTCACTAAAAGGTTAAGAACCACTGCTATAAGGTTTCTGTTTTCGTTTGGAGGTACGAAACCCTAAAAATAAGGTGACATTTGAAGCTCACACCTGCCTCGCGCCAAATACCGATGTAATTGCCATGCAATTTATTAACAATGCCTACCTACCAGATGTTTACAATTAAACATGACTGCCCTGTCCTTGTCTCGGGTTTTCTGAGCACCTACTACCTACCAACGGCAGCGACACTCCCCTCATTGTAAATGTGCACAGTGCTGTTACAGCAAATAATTGTTTCGTTCCAATGAGTTTTGTATATCCTCTAAGCAAAAATGGTAATCATTTCCTAATTTTTTTTTCGTTCTAGTATAATACATATAACAGTCTTATCGTTATTACTAGTCTTGAAATTGTGTAAGTGTAGTAACACTGATAATAACTTGATTTCCTGTGCCCGCGAACTACGTTTCGCCTTATAAAAGACTTCAATGCGTTCTTAGTTATATCTTCTATATTTTTCCCGTTTTAGCAACATTTTTCATTGATTGATTCTCCTCTCCTATTAGTCGTAGCTCGTAGCGTGATATTTTTTTTTTTTTTATGGATGGCCCGGCAGATGACCTCCTCCCGCCTGATGTTAAGCGGTGAAAGAGGCCCAAATGAGTTGACAGATAAGAGTAGGGACGACATCCACTCTCCTACCTGCCCGCCCCTTGCCGGCCCAAAAGATGCTTTTTCACGCCTCTTTTGAAGGAACCCATGTTGTAGGATGGAGGAAACACGTGCGCAGGTAGAGAATTCCAAGTGTGGGATGAACGACAGAAGAAGGAATCTTGGAATTTCTTGGAACGGTGAGAAAAGGAGGACACAGTGTACGGATGACTCCGAAGGCCCTTACGCGTGTTTCTGTTAAGGAATGGAGAGGGAGGGATAAGGCTAAAGAGCTCCTCAGAGCATTCCGCATGGAACATTCGGTAAAAGGCGCTAAGAGAGGCGATGTCACGACGAAGTTGTAGAGGCTCGAGGGTGTTAGTTGCCTCTACATCGCCAATTATGCGAATAGCGCGACGCTGCAATCTGTCCAGAGCATCGAGGAGGTACTGACCGGAGCCGTCCCAAAGGTGCGAGCAATATTCCACGCAAGACCTAACCTGAGTTTTATACAACAAGCATAGTTGGTCCGGCGCAAAATACCTACGCACCTTGTTTAGGACACCGAGTTTCCGTGAGGCAGTAGTTATGACGGATTCGATGTAGTCTCTGGGATTCAGATCGCAGCGAATGATCATTCCGAGCAAGGTGATGTTGCTCTGTGTGTGAAGGGTTGTGCCCTGGAGAGAAGGAAGGGGGAGGAAAGGTGACCTTTTCGCCGAGAACGCGCACACCTGTGTTTTCTTAGCGTTGAACTCAACAAGATTGTTGGAGCCCCATTCGGAGACGAGGTCCAGCGTCCTCTTGAGCTCAATGATAAGATTCTGCCTTTCCCTACCAATATCACTGCGAGCAGCCCCTGAGCTTCCGTGATATCCCCCATGCACTGTACTGTCGTCTGCATAGCAATGTATAGCTCCCAAGGAAAGCATATCATTGATATGCAGAAGAAACAATGTGGGGGATAGAACGGAGCCTTGCGGAACTCCAGCGTTCACTGCCATGAACCGCGAAGCGCAGCCGTCAACGACAACGCGAATTCTACGCTCGTGGAGGAAGCTGGCAATCCACGTACAGAACTGCGCGGGTAATGCCGGAAGCTTGGAAAGAAGAGCCTTGTGCCAGACTCTATCAAAAGCTTTGGCGATGTCGAGACTAATAGCCACCGATTCGCCGCGCTTATCGATAGATTCACCCTATTTGTGCAAAAGGAACGCTAGAAGGTCACCTGTTGACCGTTTAGGACGAAACCCATACTGTCGGTCATTAAGTAACGAGTGACCTTCCAGGTAACGGATCAGCTGGGTATTAAGGATCCTCTCCATGATTTTACACAAAATGGAAGTGACGGCTATAGGACGATAGTTAGCCGGATCAGAACGATCTCCCTTTTTGGGAACCGGCTGGACATTGGCCTCTTTCCAAGATTTCGGCACACAACCAGCAGAGAACGACAGACGGTATAGACACGTAAGGACCGGAGTCAACTCCGCTGCACACTTCTTAAGAACAATCGCAGGAATGCCGTCTGGTCCACTTACTTGCTTTTCGAGTATCGATCGACTGGAGCTCCGCCCGCACATCACGCTGTCTGATACGGATATCGGGCATGGTGCTGCCACAATGGGACAGTTTCGGAGGTTGTGTACCACAGTCATCGACACGGGAATGAGCCGCGAAGAGTTTTGCCAGGAGGTCGGCTTTCTCCTTCGGCTGATGAGCAAGTGAGCCATCGGCATGTCTCAGCGGTGGCAGCGAGGGTTGGCAGAAGTTTGATTGCACAGCTTTGGCCAGGCGCCAAAAAGAACGGCTACCCGTAGGGTGCGATAGCAGTTCCTGGCCCACTTGTGCAATGCGCTGAGCATCCGCTCTAATGTAAGCCCTCTTACACAGCTTGGTGGCATTATTGAAGGCTGTTTTCAGTAGGCTTGTATTGGGATCCTTAGATGCTCGGCCTCTGATCCAAGCGCGGTAAGCCAGCTGTTTGTTTTCAACAGCAGCGGCGCACTCGCGATTGAACCAGAGGTTACGTCTGCCTCTATTGACGAGATTGGAATGCGGAATATAATATTCCATTCCTAGTATGATCCCGTCAGCAACAGAGGTAGCGCAGGAGTCCGGATCCATCCTATTGAAACAGCGCTGCCACCAAGGAACAGATGCGTAATAATCCCGCATACCGTCCCAATCTGCTGACGCATAGTGCCACAGACGGCGTGCTGCAACCACAGGTGACGGTCGCGACGCCT
Organism: Schoenobius gigantellus; assembly: GCA_963935595.1. NCBI lineage: Eukaryota > Metazoa > Arthropoda > Insecta > Lepidoptera > Crambidae > Schoenobius > Schoenobius gigantellus. The sequence continues at coordinate 16,741,322 of OZ012562.1, read as the reverse complement.
GAGGTACCAGGCAGTGATCCGAAGATCCTAGTGGAGCTCGAATCACCACCTGATATCCGTCAGGGCGATTTGTCAGCAGAAGGTCCAATAAAGAGGGCGCTTGACCGATAATATCTGGTACCCTGGTGTGCTGGGTGACCAATTGTGTCAGGTCGTGCGTGAGAGCGAATGCGTGGGCAGTCCTACCAGCGCGTTCAACCAAACAAATAAACAAACAATGAAACAAACTCTTCAGCTTTATAATATTAGTAAGTATAAGTAAGTATAGATAGAAAATGGGGCATAATGTTTAGTAATAATAAGTTAATTTTTGTAAAAAATAATCAAAATTTGATAAACGTACTTTTTCCCAAAATTTTATGAACCCTTTCTTTTTTGCTTGAAAGTTTTTGTCCTGTTTTTTTTTATTGACCTATGCTGCTGGCAGCTGATAGCCTTTACAGCGTCACCTTAGTTTGATAAAGGAGAGAACTTTGGTGGGTCCTCAAGCCTTAGGTGAACTGATCCTGGACCCTGGTGTGGTGGGTTTAACTTACAAACAAAATTATAAACAAACAAGAAGGCGAGTTTATATAAGCATGCGAAAAAAAGGAACGCTTAAATAGGTACGTACTTAGTTCGTTATAAAAATTTAACAACGCAGCTAAGTTGGCTGGAAATAAAGAGATAATAGGTATACCTACACCAGCTAATGTAATTTGCAAGTATTAGTTACCTAAATTACCTATAAGCAATACTATTTTCAGTCTGTTCCTTTGAGTATAAGTGACACGTGTTTGAACACACCACACGATAACTGTGGCAATTTTCAACAACATGTTGTTGAAAATTGCGATAATTACGCGATTAGTCGACTGTGTGAGTTCAAAACAGACCAATTTGTACAACGAATGTAGTGGTCGATCAACTGGTCATTTTAGGGACAATTGTTGTGGTAATAGTTTATTGTTTACACGTAATTTTCATTTACTACTGCTAGAAATACAGGGAGGCGTATTGGGGAGGTATGTAATGCGCTGTACTAATGCGAACATGGCATAGTTAGTTGCTTAGTATTCCTAGATGTGTATGGATCATAGGCGCACACTAACTACCTACTCTAAGCAGCCAGGAAGGAATCTGACCCGGCCGATCGACAATCGGCTGGGAGATATTACGTTTTCCTATCTGATCGCCCGTCTGAGGGGTCTCAACCTGGTAACCTGTCTCTCCCTTGGCGAGTCTAGTCTCAGCTCTTTGTGTTACTAACATCACTAACACACCGCTGGCTGGGTTTATCCCAGGGGGTGCGTTCGCGGAATGGCTAGTCCGATCCCGAGCGTGCCTCTAACGGGAGCGGAGAGGTACCGGAGGGTGTGGGTTTAGCCAGGTATGGGTTTTAACCCGAGTCCTACAGGATATCTAAGAGACAGTCTTGTCAGCTTCAGTTCCTTGGAATCGTAAAAGATCCCCCCGCCCTAAAAAAGGTGTGTAATGGATCGGGGCATGCTAGTAGGCGTTCAAGTCAAAGTTCCTGTGGCACCCGCAGGTGTCCTCCACCTCCAGGGGTGCAATTCATCCAGAATGTCGACTACGGGGCGAAAGCTATCACGATCGCTTATAATTTGACAGTCATTGCGCCGTGAACTTGTGACTCTGCGCCGACTTCCTTTAATAAAGGAGTAATGGATGGACTGCGACTATCAAATAGTAAGCGCATCGCGATAGATTTTTTCCTAGACAATAACCCCCCTGGGTGGTGATTTTGTAACTCATCGACCGATCGGCATTAGTGTGCAACAAAAACGTCATTCCGTGCATTGACTATCAACAACAGATGACCACAATATGCTAAAGTTAAAAAATAATCCGCGCCGTAATGATGACCTCGAAGCTATTTCCTTTCTTTAAGGCGAGGAATTTCCACGTGCAAGCCCATATGTTCCGCACTTCACACCGTTCATTTGTACATGACGTTAGCGCGGACGCGGCCACTGAACAGGCGCCAACATCATGTGCCGCACAGTAAAAATATAACAGTACAACAAGGACGTTTTATATCGTATGCAATATACTTTTTGCTAGGTTACAAATAAGTATTGATTTATAAACTGAGGTAAGTACCTACAGTAATACAACCAATAAAGATACAGCTTTATGACTTCATTGCTATTTTTTATTGTATCTTTACTTGTATGTAAATATGGACACTTTTTAATTGTTACATTACATAGTATTTTTATTTGACAAACAACCACGTGATTTTTTTAATAACTTAAAAAATAACAAAGTTTAAAAAGCTTTTATTTGCTAGTGACGTCATTGTACTCGTCCACCATTATAATACCGATACAAACATATATTTTATAAGAAAGAGACGTAAAGCAATTATCAATAATTAGACTTTTCAAGATTCATCATAATTAGACCGTTTCTTCACAATTTCAAAGGTTTTAAATGTTTCTATGATGTGTTATTAATAAAATGTAAATTATTTTATGCATATTTCTTTTGTGCAGTATAGAATGCATCACTAGAATACAAGAAATGCTCGATTAGCTAGAACTGGCTAGAAGTAGTATTTCAAACAAAAGCTAAGAATATGACTGACGCGGCGGCATATACTTATAAAGCACTGTTAAATTTTTTTGTTTGACTTCGACGGCTATTCGGTTTGATTTAGAAATAGTAGATTGTTACACCGAGCGCTAAGTGACTTATTAATGCCCGCGGATGTTTGGTGCACGAGCACTTGCTCGAGGGCACTAATAACCCGAGGGCATTAATAGCTCACTTACGAGGTGTGTAATCTGCTTTTCCTTTAACTTATTAAAAAATAATAAAAAACTGAAGTTGACTGTAGAAAAACTTATTTATTTATGACAAAAAAAATGCAAATTGTTCTTATTAAGAAACCAAACCTTATCTTGACGGTGGTGACGGAAGTGGAAAATCCACAAAAAAAAACTCACTGTCATGTACACCACAAAACCCTTATTTCTTGCCGTCAACATGAATGTGCACCAAAAACACCACTTTCACTGCACAATATTCATTCGAATACAATTTTTAATTTATTAAAATAAAAGCTAATCTTCGCCATTAAAGCCAATTGCCTCTCTTTTTTAAATAAAATTGGCTTTGTGGGGTCCTATCTAACTTGTTTTGCGCATGTGTATTTTTTGTGACATGTTATACAACCACTCAAATCTCTTTGGAAAAATGCCTACATTTTGTATGAATTATATGAATATGAATTGTAATTTCTTTTTAAATTAGAAAAACAAACAACAGGGCAATTATGTTGAACGGGTTTTGCTGCCGTTTTCCAGGGTAGTAATGTATTACTTAGTGTTGCCTTTTCCGATGATTAGAGCAAAATTAATGAGTAGTTTGAAGAAAAATATTTTAATAGATATATGTAGGTATTTTAATACATTACTGAATGAATAAGTACTATAACTTATTTCGATTTGATTTGTTAACCGACTTCACTGACATCACGAAGTTATGAGGTAACACATACCTCATAGCTTCGTCATTTATTAACTGATTTTCAAAATTCTTTTTGTATTCAGAAAAGTATACCCCCGAAGTGGTTCCATACCATCAAGTCAGGATCTAGTATTAGAATCCCAAGAAAATCGAGAGAATAGGCACGTCCAACGTCTTTCCTGTTTTTTTTTCTGAAGCTATTCAGGTATTTGCGTCTGAAAGACATCATCTCAAGGATTCTTCCACTATGCTGAGCTTACGATGGATCCTTAACTTTAAGGAGTTAGGGAGTTAGTCTTTAGATATAAAAGGTACGTATTGACTCTCAGTTAGGTATATTCTTGTTAGTTGACTTACGGCCGGTTTCAATATTCTATCTATCTGTGGATTTGGTTACTAGCGATAGGCATTTGACATTAGCTCCATAAAAAATACGTCAAAATTCTATCTCCAGTAAGTAAATCTACAGATAGATAAGATATTGAAACCGGTCGTTAGAGAGCTATTATTAATTTCACGAAAAAAAAAAAATATTTTTTTTACAAAAATACCGACACCACTTCAAAACAAAAACTACTTCAAAATAAAAATGTAATGTTGTGTGTTTTATTTTATTGCTACTAAGTTGGCAAACAAGCAAACTGCCCACCTGATGGTAAGTGGTAACAGTCACCTATAATACATGTGGTTCCTGTGCGATTCGCAGTAAAACTGCAAGCCCCACAAGAACCACAGTGTACGTTGCCAACATGTGACATCAGATGTAAAGTCACGGTACCCAGTAATTTCAGTGCCATATCTTACCCTTCACACCGGAACACAGCAATGCAAGCACTGCTGATTTGCGGCAGAAATAGGTAAGACGGAGGTATTTTTATCCTTGCCTTAGCAAGCATCAAAAACGATAGTATTTTTGTTTTTAATTATATCCCAATTTTTGTGACAGGTATCTCTGGCAGGTATGTCATCCATCATATTATTATTGGATGAATTCGAAACAAGCTCAAACCTGTTTTTGATGTGCTACCATCATCAACGCTGGCCAAGTGCGGGTTGGTCGACTTCACACACAACCTAAGAATTTCTTTACACGTGTGTGCAGCGGTCGGCGCGCCGGCGCGCTACTTAGTGGTAGGTATTTATAACGCTGCATTGCGTGAGTGACAGGGGCGTGCATGTACTAAACAAGATTATCAAGAAGAAAGCCACAAATCGCTATGAATATCAGGCAACCGTATTAGTCTCCAAGCAAACTGGTTTTAAAATATTAATTAATATTCTACCACCTTAGGCCTGTAAGAAAACTCGGGAAGTACTACACAGCTAGCGTTCTTTACCATGATGACTTTACATTTGACGACACGGTTAGCGCACAGAGTTCGAGTGATCGCCTACTACGCAACTGGTCGCGGGTTCGATTCCCAAATATTTTTAACCGACTTCAAAAAAGGAGGAGGTTATCAATTCGGTTGTATTTTTTATGTTTGTTACCTCATAACTCCGTCATTTTTAAACCGATGTCCAAAACTATTTTTGTATTCGATAGAGTATAGAGCAAGGGTGGTCTCATGGTCACCAAAGTCAGGATTTGATGATGGGATCCCATAGAAAATCGAGGAAAGCACTAAAACACACTTCTTTCACTAAAAGGTTTCATTCACTGAAAAGTCAAAAATAAAAAATATTTTACAAAAAATAAAAAACGACTTCAAAAACACTGAAAGCTTAAAAATAATATAAGAATAGGTACAGACAACATCACACTTCTATATTGAAGTCGGTGACAAATTTTAACACTTTCTAGGAGATTATCGTTTGGCGCCGACTTCAATACAGAAGTGTGATGTTGTCTGTACCTATTCTTATATTATTTTTAAGTTTTCAGTGTTTTTGAAGTCGGTTTTTATTTTTTGTAAAATATTTTTTTGTAGTTACGGGACAAATATTATGTATGGAATACAGAAATATGTTCCGGTCTGGGCGTATGTGCATCTGATATGTAATATATTCTATGTTTGTAACTTTGATGACACGGTTAGCGCAGAGGTCGAATGATCGCCTACTGCGCAACGGGTCGCGGGTTCGATTCCCGTACGGGACAAATATTTTGTATGGCCTACAGAATTTTTTTCCGGTCTGGGCGTATGTACATGTGATATTCTATGTTCGTAACTGCACCCACAACACAGGAGAAAATCTTATTGTGGGGCGACGTTTTCAAAAAGAAAAAAACTGCACCTACGACACAGTTGAAAATCCTAGTGTGGGCCGACGTATTTATATAAAAACACTTTCATTACTTAGTGACTGACAGATTACGCACAGCCGTAATTAAAAGGCACAAAAAGCGGAAATTTGACATGTATGTTGGAAATTCGCCATTTAAGGGGGTAAAACTAAAAAATAATAGTTTGTATGGAACCTCTATGACATTTATGCGGGCGAAGCAGCGGGCAAAAGCAAATATTTTATAAAGTTTCACAAAATTCCGCTGATCAGATATTTTCTTTTAATACAATGAAGTGATCTTTACATAAATCGAACGGTTTATGTTAATTATTTTTTACTTTTTTATAATCAACTCACGCTTGACCATAAATGTTACGAAATTTAAAAGATTCCTAAAATACTATTTTAGTGTTCATAATCATATATTTAATACATAGGCTCGAATAAAACTCTATTATTTAGCTACATGTATAATGTGCTGTTGATTCTACCTTCTAAAGCTTTGATGCAAGGCATTGTGAATAAAGGAGGTAACATTAAGTATTTAAAGGAATTCAGCAATAAAGTTTTATAGGAAACATTATTTTGAACCTATAAATCGTTGCATATTTACTTGAAGAAATTATCATACTGGTTTATTAACACTGCACTGTGCTATATGGCCGCGGCAATAAAATATAAACATTTGGGAAATAAATATTTACCACTTTTCTTTCAGCATTTTTTGTATGCATTTGATTTAACATTTCGTCTTTGACTTCTTTTATTAGCGATTTTTACACATAAAATAACTTATAGAATAAAAGAACGAAAAACATATTTTTTCACACATAAAATAATTTAGGAAGAAGGATTAAAATAGTTTTCTCCTTTATAATACCTAATCCATTATTTACACTATTCACCATATTACTACACTAATCTATAATAATAATGAAAGTTAACAAAATAAACGCAAACTGCAAAATTAAAATTCGATCGTAAAGAAACACGTAATATATTTTTTTGCGCCCGCGACACGAAGCGACATGACCATACCCTGAGACGACTTGGCGAGTACTGTCTTATATGGAGCGCGATTGCAACCAAGCGAAATTATAGAATTTTCGTCATTTTCCTAAATATTTTATATGACATCAAAAAATCTGTCTTCACAGTTCACTAGATAATAACGAACTACATGTTTTGGTATAACTTTTATACTGTTTTATGTATATTTCGATTTCAAATCGTAGTTTTAGTTTTTCATTTAGACCTATGTTTGGATTTTTTTTCTATCGAGTGAAATGGAGTAAATCGTGTTTCTGCTTTCACAGTTCACTAGATTATATCTTCAAGTTTAAGGTGTGTGAATTTCAGAATTGTGGGTTCTAATATTATCCAGATCTAGACGTTCTAAGATCGGCAAATTTGGGAAATCCTCGCCTTAAGCTATTTTTTTTTCTTACAAATTGGGGCAAAAGGCACGCTGCCCACCTGGAGACGTATTTTGAATCATTAGAAATGAATCTTGAATTCGAACACGAATACAAATCACGTGCAAAATTATTTTCTACTGTTTCCAATTTTAAAGATTTTTGAATCACTCGAATTCCGTATTGTCATTTAAAAGAAATTCCATATTAGAAACCGTTAACGCAGAAAAAATAAAATCCGGTACGCAACAATATGGCAAAAACTTATTAATTTAAAAAAAACATCAACGAATCGCACGTAAAACGGAACGTATATAGGTAGCGTATATTCTACTAGTAGAAATCAAAAACGGATGATTAGGACCACTCGCTGCAGAATTCACGGAGTGAATATTCAAAAATAGTGAATTTGGAAATTCGTATGCGAATCTTACGATTTCGAATGCGAATTTGAATTCCATTGTTTCAACAATGCGTCCCCTGTTACACGTTGCCAACTTGTAACATGTCCAGTCACAGTAGATACCCAGTAATTTCACTGCCGGTATTTTTAGTCTAACCTATCAAGCCGTTCATCGCAATATCGGAGTTCGATTTCCCATGGGGGCAGAAATTATTTTTCTGCTCGGTTTGGTTGGTAGTAGGGCTTCTGAGGCCGGCCGCCTGGCTAGCTACCGCCGTCTTACCTAAGTTTGTCGCCATAATAACAATGTTAATAGCATTGTTGTGTTCCGACAATTAGAGGTAAGATAGCCAGTTCCTCAGTTGTTGAATCCAGGTGAAGCTCACTTCCACCTTCGGCCTTCTCGTCACTTACCATCAGGTGAGATGATGGCCAGGAGCTTCCCTGTCGTATGTAATAAAATCAAACCGGAACACAGCAACCCAACGGCAGAAATAGGTAATAGAGGTACCCATGCTGACGACTCCGGTACCTACTGAGACTCAACTGACTCTCTCTGCAGGCGTAGCACCGGCTGCAAGGCTGGACTCGAGTCACGTATAATCTCACAATATCAGTGACAAAATCTCTATGTCTAAAAGAGTAGCACGGTGGCGCGTATTAAGTGGGACTGACGTGATAAAAATTTCTTTGGCAGCCCGTGCTACGCCTGCTTAAGTATATAAGTTTCTATCTTTCTATCGCGTTGACCTAGAAGTATGATTTTTTCATAGCTGAAAGAGATCGTAGACCCGAGAATTTTCACAGCTAGAGACCGTAGACCCGAGAATTTTCACAACTGAAAGAGACCATAGACCCGAGAATTTTAATATTTTCAGTTTGATATCTCTCTACGCGTTCCCGAGCAAAGGGTCTTGACAGAGAGATCCTATAGGGTTCTGTTTTCCCGTTTTGAGGTACGGTACCCGGTACCATGGTGAAGATCTTCCTTTCAAAATTTACATCGGAGCAATTAAGTGCTAACCGTCGTCGGTCTGATTGTTATGTTTTGAGGTATTTCATCCCAAGTAGCATTTTGACGTCTGTGAGTCGACATATTAAGGTCGCCACAGAAGTAAAAGACGTCGGTGAAGACGTCCTAGGGTGCTCTGTGATGACAGTCGCAATGTCACAGCCTCACGACGTCATATTTAGTCGTATGACGTTTTTAAGACGTGCCGTCTGGGACGTCCTTACGAAGTCAAACAATGACGTGACATGAATGAAAGGGGGTGACTTGTAAGCATCCATCACTATTTTTTATCAAACAGTCGACGCAGAGGCGTTTATTGACGCCGCAATGAATGGTATAAATTCAAAGCGGTCATGATCGTGATAATTTTCCTTTGACAATAAGCTCCCTGTTAACAGTTACAGTTGCGGTATCCCCAATTTCTTTTTCTGCACGTATGTACTCTTTAAAGTGGTTCCCTAGGAGGTTGTCTTCGACCCCGCCCCTTCTTATCTTATAATTGGGCGGACCATTGCGGGCCCTCCGCTTTGTCAGGTAGGTATTTCAAAAGTATCTGGTAACCAGGGGCGGTCGACTTTTCTATTGGCGCAATGAGACATACCTACTAGGGATACATCGAGTGTTACCTCAAAAAACATGTGTCTAAAAATCCTAAAATGGTAGTAAATAATAACAAAAGATTCATAGATGTTAACCATATTTTCTGATGATAAACATCTTTTAAAACATAAATTTGCGTTATTTAACTAAAGTTAATATTTTAAAGTATATTTTGTTTAAAATTATCCAGAAAGACTTGAGTTTGAAGATTATTTATTAAATGGATAATGGATGTAAAGTCAATGTTAGAACTGGCAACATATATTCACAAAAAATATGGCCGAATTTATATTTCTGGCGCATGAATTATTTTCCTTTTGTTTCTCCATTGCGAATTTACGCAATAATATCGAAGTGTGCTTGCTTAGAGATAACGACTTTTCTTGATAGTGTCTTTTTGTGTTTTTACGTGAGAAATAGACTCGTTTGGAGACAGTGACTTGTTTTGATTTTTGTGTTAAACTTGAGTTCTTTTTCGTGTTGTTACTTAGATTTAATTGCTTTTCCTGAGGCAGTGACTCTAAAACGTGTCAATTTGAACAATAGTTTGTCAGGGAACATGCCTGATAACCTGAAGAGAAAATGTCTCGAGTGTGGAATCTCACCACAACATGATGCAAACATTATACTAGTTATATCGCTTTCCAAAGCCAGGAACAACAAATATTCGACGGTAAGTGTTGAAATTGACCAGTTTAAATAGTTCTGACATTGCCACGTCCTTTTTTTGTTATTCAACAAGCCTTCCTCGCAGTTGTCAAACAACGATGTTGAAAATTTCTCTCAAATATCCGAGAAATTATTTTATGAAACTGTCTATCCTGGCACTTGACACTAGCAGTAATGGTTGTTATCCTCTCTAACGACCAAATGCTACAATAAAAAAAAAAAGACAAAAAACCCCGGTTAAAGCGGTAGCGGTTATGTTCACAATAAAAGAGATAACACTTCTTTGAGTTCTATTAGCGTTACTGCAAGAACATAAAATTATAATAGTCTCTAAATTCCGTAGATTAAATATCATAATGATAAATGAACTTTAGCTCATAATATTTTCTTTTTCAGATGTGAAATGTGGGCCAAGTATTGTTTTCCAAATGACAGTTGGTCATCTGTGGACTTCCAACGTAAATTATATGCTGAGCAAAGGATTATAAGATTATATATACTATTGACTTTATTAATGTTGAAGAGAAGAGATTATCCAAACATGCTGTTCCAGATATGATTGGTTTTGACAAGGTGAATAAAAATAGCTTTTGTATATATCCTACCTGTTTATATCTGTGTTAAAATAAATATTTCTAGCATTTTATGCATTCAATGTGTGGATGCTGAGTCCTGAGAGTGGACTCCATCCTAAGACTTGTGATAGTTATATGCCGCCTGTAGAGTGCTCTTGTTGCATATTAATAATGATTATTTAGACAGTTCAGTGGTGTGACTATGGTTCATTTATTGATTGATAATGCCAAATTTTTAACATTTCAAATTGAGACAGCATACTTTATCAATAGTGCTTGCACTCCATCCAAATGTCCGAGTCTGAGCACTATGGATAAAGTCTGTATTATCAATTTCAATAGCTATACAAGCTGTACTATAAACTACAACTTCTTACAATCATCATCATAGCTCATAATATATGTCCCCACTGAGGGGCTCGAGGCTACCCAAGGGTTAGGGTAGTAAGGCCTAAGTCAGCCATGCCGGCCTCGTGCGGATTGGTTGACTTCACATACACCTTTGAATTTATTTATAGATGAATGCAGGTTGCCTCATGATGTTTTCCTTCACCATAGGAGCATCGACAAATGTACATATGAAATTCGAAAAGCGAAAGACACATTGGTACATGGCGGATCGAACTACGGACGTCCCGATAAGAAGGACAGTGCCGAGTCCACAGCACCACCAATGCATCCATACTCTACTCCTTACTGTACTATAAATTAAAAATTGGGAACTCCAGTTAGATATGAATAAGCCAGTTAGATATTATTTAAACAATATACAATAAAAACTTGTCTAGAAGATATCAATTAATAGAAAATTGCGGGTCTGCTGGAAGAAATTTCATTTATGAAATAAGCAGATCCTTTGTACATTGTGTCTTATGTGTTGTTTGTGCTGTCTAGTTTTATGTGTACAAAAATTGTTAAATAAATAAATAATATAGGAAAAAATCCTTGGTTTCTAAAAATAGTTATATTTCTTTACAGGCATTGCCAAGTGGAGTCACATTCAAGACTTTTATGACTGAGATAATGTAAATCCAAATTTCGTGTTTGCTCCATCACTGAGGAAGGATCACCTTAACCCTAATTGCAAAGAAAAGATGAAAGTTAGTCAGCTCAGGCAGCTCAGGTTTTGAGTCATTCGGTGGCTGCAGGCATGTTTGCAAAAATATCCCAAGGTAAACTTACCTACGTAATAATTTATATTTTTATATCAATTAATCTGAACCCGAAAATTTATAAAGATTTGATATGAATACCTAAAAATGTCTAAACTGAAATTTATAGCTCAGAGCAGAGTTCTGATTAAGAAAAGCCGTGGGTTCGATTCCCACCCCAGCCCCCAAAGCATTAACACTTAATCACAATAATTATGATAAAACAATAAATCAATATGAATGATAAAGCACTAAACTGTTTGATCATAGTGTGTTTTGTTGATCATGCTATGGGGCAGGCCTGATTAATTTTTTCTAGTTAAGTTTAATACCTTGACATACTTAAACATTTCCTACAGTGTTCATAAAAAATTAACAAACAGCAGCTGATTTTAACTGAAAGTATTATTTATAAAAATATTTCATCCAGTTGGAATGTAAGATTTGTCATTGTGAGGGTGAATAACAATGCAAAATAAGGAAAACAGCTAGAAGAAATAAGTCGATTGAGTTGTAGTGTTGGACTGTCGGATAGCTCCTAGGAAAAATATTGCCTGAATTCCTAGTTTATATATTTCTAAAGTTTTTACCATTTTCATTATTTCGTTTTTATTACATTTTCAGGGGAACTGCCTGCAGGTACAATTACAACGGCAGAAATTGTCGCCGTAAATAGCGACTCTGCTGTTTTGAGGAGAGGCAAACCACACTCAACAAACATAACCATGAACTCGCCGCATTTCAAACATTTTGAACTAATGAAAAATTTTTTGAGGAAGTAGTTTGTTGGATGCCGGAGCCCACCACCCACCACCTTCGAAAGATGGGTGGGTCTGGACTTTAAGAGGTATTTTGCAAATATTTAAAAATCTTAAAGAAAAACAGGATTAAATATCTGTCAACCCGTCGGGTACAGCAGGATGCAGTGGAAAATTTATTTGGCTCAATCCAGGCAAATTGTGCAAATTGCAATCCTACTGCCTCACAATTTTATAGGTGGATTGAAAACATCTATAATTTCTAAACCACATAGAGTCAGGAAACTGTGAAACAGACATTTATTATACAATAATAAATAATTTCAAGGACATGTTTTCTACACCACACACAAGCCAACAAGTAAAACCCCTAGAAGCCCCTGATATTGTGATCAATATGCTAGCTTCAGTGGACCACACTTTTGAAGCAAGCATGACTGACTCAGCTGAAATGCAAGCTTGTGCTTATTATGTGGGTTTATTATAAAAAAAACTGAATGTGACTTGTGGTGTGTTTGAGAAGATATTAAAGTTGACAGAAAATGTACATTCATTCATAGAATGTAAAGAGTATGTCGACATTAAGAAGAAATAAATTTATGCATCAAGAAATTTAATTAAATGTGTTGAAGATTGTGCTACTCTATGCGATAATTTCTCTTTAATGTCATCATCAATATTGGATTTAAAAACATTGTTATTAAAAAACCTCTGTGAGGATATAAATTTCACCTTTTAGAAACAGTGTGAGAAATATGTCTCAATAAATGTAAAAATTATTATAAATAGTGTTTTTCACATAACTATTAAAAGGTATTGTACATTAAACAACCGAGAATATGTAGAATCTGCTTCAAAACTAGCAATAAAAAAGATGAACACAATAAAACATAAATAAAACTATCATACTTTTATTTAATTTTTACCTTTACAATTCTGCGACTTCTGACGTGATTTATGGAAACTAGAAAATAATATGCAATGATTTATAATTAAAATCATTGCATATTATCTAGTTTCCATAAATTACGATTACAATAAAAAAATAATATTACAGTGCTTTTGAATTTTACCGCGTAGCGTAGATAGTGCGTGGGGCCACAGTAAGATGGCAGCACAGTAAAAATTTGTCCAACGTGTTTTTCTATGTAGTTGTCATTCTTCCCTTGGGTATGTGTTCTGTGCTTCTGAGCTTGCGGCCTCTCGGTACGGGGCCCCAGCCCCCGTGGGCTACGCATTTTGCTAGACCTCCCACATTAAAGTTACGCCACTGGGCAGTTTCCTCTTCTCGGGGTGACATGCTCGCTTTCATGTGCCATTTCTGATCCAGTCGTCTATCTTCCAGAGGCTAGTCCGTAGGATGCTGGAAGTACTATGATGGGGTTTTGTATTGATTGCAAGTATTGCGGCAATTTTGCAGACAAAAATTGCAGTTGTAACACTACGTTTCCGGAAGATCAGCAGTGTATATTGTATAAAACCGTATCAACGATATCTCTGCATGAATCGAACCTCGAATATGTGCCCAGTAAGGTAAAGCCATCAATAAGTGGTAGCCTAATTATCAATAGTTAAATAAGTCTAATTTTATATTATAATTTGTTTATTTTATATTTTCACACTCCTTACTGTACTATAAATTAAAAATTGGGAACTCCAGTTAGATATGAATAAGCCAGTTAGATATTATTTAAACAATATACAATAAAAACTTGTCTAGAAGATATCAATTAATAGAAAATTGCGGGTCTGCTGGAAGAAATTTCATTTATGAAATAAGCAGATCCTTTGTACATTGTGTCTTATGTGTTGTTTGTGCTGTCTAGTTTTATGTGTACAAAAATTGTTAAATAAATAAATAATATAGGAAAAAATCCTTGGTTTCTAAAAATAGTTATATTTCTTTACAGGCATTGCCAAGTGGAGTCACATTCAAGACTTTTATGACTGAGATAATGTAAATCCAAATTTCGTGTTTGCTCCATCACTGAGGAAGGATCACCTTAACCCTAATTGCAAAGAAAAGATGAAAGTTAGTCAGCTCAGGCAGCTCAGGTTTTGAGTCATTCGGTGGCTGCAGGCATGTTTGCAAAAATATCCCAAGGTAAACTTACCTACGTAATAATTTATATTTTTATATCAATTAATCTGAACCCGAAAATTTATAAAGATTTGATATGAATACCTAAAAATGTCTAAACTGAAATTTATAGCTCAGAGCAGAGTTCTGATTAAGAAAAGCCGTGGGTTCGATTCCCACCCCAGCCCCCAAAGCATTAACACTGAATCACAATAATTATGATAAAACAATAAATCAATATGAATGATAAAGCACTAAACTGTTTGATCATAGTGTGTTTTGTTGATCATGCTATGGGGCAGGCCTGATTAATTTTTTCTAGTTAAGTTTAATACCTTGACATACTTAAACATTTCCTACAGTGTTCATAAAAAATTAACAAACAGCAGCTGATTTTAACTGAAAGTATTATTTATAAAAATATTTCATCCAGTTGGAATGTAAGATTTGTCATTGTGAGGGTGAATAACAATGCAAAATAAGGAAAACAGCTAGAAGAAATAAGTCGATTGAGTTGTAGTGTTGGACTGTCGGATAGCTCCTAGGAAAAATATTGCCTGAATTCCTAGTTTATATATTTCTAAAGTTTTTACCATTTTCATTATTTCGTTTTTATTACATTTTCAGGGGAACTGCCTGCAGGTACAATTACAACGGCAGAAATTGTCGCCGTAAATAGCGACTCTGCTGTTTTGAGGAGAGGCAAACCACACTCAACAAACATAACCATGAACTCGCCGCATTTCAAACATTTTGAACTAATGAAAAATTTTTTGAGGAAGTAGTTTGTTGGATGCCGGAGCCCACCACCCACCACCTTCGAAAGATGGGTGGGTCTGGACTTTAAGAGGTATTTTGCAAATATTTAAAAATCTTAAAGAAAAACAGGATTAAATATCTGTCAACCCGTCGGGTACAGCAGGATGCAGTGGAAAATTTATTTGGCTCAATCCAGGCAAATTGTGCAAATTGCAATCCTACTGCCTCACAATTTTATAGGTGGA
Source organism: Schoenobius gigantellus (assembly GCA_963935595.1). Taxonomy (NCBI): domain Eukaryota; kingdom Metazoa; phylum Arthropoda; class Insecta; order Lepidoptera; family Crambidae; genus Schoenobius; species Schoenobius gigantellus. Next base: position 16,725,952 of record OZ012562.1, on the reverse strand, counting down.
TTGAAAACATCTATAATTTCTAAACCACATAGAGTCAGGAAACTGTGAAACAGACATTTATTATACAATAATAAATAATTTCAAGGACATGTTTTCTACACCACACACAAGCCAACAAGTAAAACCCCTAGAAGCCCCTGATATTGTGATCAATATGCTAGCTTCAGTGGACCACACTTTTGAAGCAAGCATGACTGACTCAGCTGAAATGCAAGCTTGTGCTTATTATGTGGGTTTATTATAAAAAAAACTGAATGTGACTTGTGGTGTGTTTGAGAAGATATTAAAGTTGACAGAAAATGTACATTCATTCATAGAATGTAAAGAGTATGTCGACATTAAGAAGAAATAAATTTATGCATCAAGAAATTTAATTAAATGTGTTGAAGATTGTGCTACTCTATGCGATAATTTCTCTTTAATGTCATCATCAATATTGGATTTAAAAACATTGTTATTAAAAAACCTCTGTGAGGATATAAATTTCACCTTTTAGAAACAGTGTGAGAAATATGTCTCAATAAATGTAAAAATTATTATAAATAGTGTTTTTCACATAACTATTAAAAGGTATTGTACATTAAACAACCGAGAATATGTAGAATCTGCTTCAAAACTAGCAATAAAAAAGATGAACACAATAAAACATAAATAAAACTATCATACTTTTATTTAATTTTTACCTTTACAATTCTGCGACTTCTGACGTGATTTATGGAAACTAGAAAATAATATGCAATGATTTATAATTAAAATCATTGCATATTATCTAGTTTCCATAAATTACGATTACAATAAAAAAATAATATTACAGTGCTTTTGAATTTTACCGCGTAGCGTAGATAGTGCGTGGGGCCACAGTAAGATGGCAGCACAGTAAAAATTTGTCCAACGTGTTTTTCTATGTAGTTGTCATTCTTCCCTTGGGTATGTGTTCTGTGCTGGTAACCCTAGCCACGGCAAAGCCGGAACCTGAGGCATAATAAGGTCTGGGAAACGCTTTTTATGTGTAACATACAATACAATCTAGGCATTCATGTGTGATTATGATACTATCTTATCACTCAAGAAAACACATTAATCCTAGTGGTTCATTTTATACTTACACAAAATTAATTATTTGTTATGAATACGATTGTTTCTTTTCAATACTTGTTTAATCTAAGTTATGTAGATACTTATACCTACTATAACCTACCCGGAAAATTTATTTATTGATATCATTATTGCCGTACTAGGTATTAGACCTACTTAAAGTACAGCTCTCAAACTCCATCAGAATATAGGTAGGTAGGTACATCATTAATTCACGCGCGTAAAATTAATGATCTTCTTCTACCTATCAATCCATCCATTAATCATTTTGTGCATTAATAAAACTTTAAATCACGAGAAATCATCGCATGTTCAGTTGTGAGATAAATACGGTCGTTTAACTATTATTTAAGTACCTTTGTTAATACTGTTACCCTTTATTACGTCCGAGCATGAAAAAAATAATAACTTACATGGCATAGCGTTACACTCTTGGAATATACACACAAAATGTCCCACAACCTTACAATTTCATTGTCAACAAAACTTCACTTCTGAAACAGCTGATAGGTACACAATGTCCGTGATCAGTAAACACTTTCGAAGCACTGCGAGCGAGCGCAAAATGATAGGCGTGAGACCACGGCCGATAGCACATCAAGAGTGACGGAGCGCGTCGAACGGTAAATTAATTGCCCGGCACGACTACGCGGTAAACAAACTATTGAAGGCTGGATTTACATTGGGCAAGAACTGGCGCGAACACAGTGTTGCCCCCGTATAGGGTCACCATCTGTCCGAATTTAGCCGATTTAGATATTAAAGTGCACAAGTGACTGCGCAAACGCAATATTTTTATTTTATTTATATTCATCTTAGCATAATTCTATCCTTACAGTTAAACACCAATACGATAGAAAAGCATTATATACTAAATATTAATAACATAGAATTAATAATGTTGTCGTTGTAAATTCGTTCAATGAACAAGAAAAAACATCAATTCTTTCAGCTATTCGGTTGAAAGTACGCAGCGCTTGCGTCATTGGAGCGTTTTGTTGTAGTTTGGTGCGAGCGCCAGGTATACATAGCAACGGCGGCCGCCGGCGGCGCCCGACATATCCGTCAGGAACATTTAACCTCATCAAACTAAGTATCTCGGGGTTGTGAGTTTTTCCACGAATGAGCTTTATTAATTATTAAAATGTATAAAACTAGAGTCAATTGTCTTCGCACACTCAGTTGATTGTATCCCACCATGCCGAGAACAAATAAGGTAGGATACATTAAAGGGTAGTAAGGATAGACACCATAGAGCCTCATATATAAATATCTTATGAATTTATTCTGAATACGCTCTAGCATGAGACTATATTTAATTTCATGTGGAGCCCAAATGACAGAGTTATATTCTAGGTGGCTTCTGACTAAAGCGTTATATAAGGATGTTATAGCCTTAATATTTTTAAAACCATTGCCCTACGGAGAATAAACCCCAAGTTTCTAAAAGCCTTTTTAACGATGTTAATGATGTGGTTCCTAAATGACAGCTCAGCTGTAAAGTTAATAGCCGTAACAGACGATCCGATTTGGTTGGAGCCAACCGCCCGACCCCAACCAAATTGGAACGTGTGTACGGCTGTCGGCCCGACATAATTATTATTAGCTTGTTGGATGCTCGACGGCCCGATCGCTCATCCGACAAGTAGGGAGACGACAAAAGACAAAAGTATCGATACTTTGTGGTTTAATTTAATTATGTGTGCTTAAAGTAATAAATTAATAATTTAGTAAACTAAAATGACTCGACTGCTGTCCTGCCAAACCACAAAGTAGAGAAAAAAATATGTTGCAAAAATGTTGTTTTACTTTTGTTTGTGTTTTAACAGACATTACCCTATTTATGAGTACCTACCTAATATAATAAACTTTAATTTGTGAATTTACGGATGCTTTTTTTTTATTGTTTATACACACCTACTTAATTTGTTGCTGTTTTCAAGTCACTGACTGACGTTGAAGTACTCTACACTTTGAATTTGAAGTATTGATACTTTTCTTTCAATATTTTACGAGTACGATAATTTTTTGAATCTTTTGGATTTTATGTTCGGGATTTTTATGATACCGATCGATAGAGTAGGATCACAGGAAATAAATATTTCTAACAAACATTACCTCAAAAAATTTACCATGAAATCTATCTGTACCTATTTATTTATTCCTTATAAACAAATTTTATAAACTTTATAAAATATTAACAAAAGGTGTTAATTTATTTGAGTTTCGCAAAGACAAATTATGTTTTTGTATTGGCCAAAATAGTATTTTGTATCGATATCGATATAGGTACATAATACTTTTTAGGGCATCCCTAATGTTGGATTGCCAACCGCGTCGGACCGTCTGTAGGCGCGTCGGCTCCTCATTTGGTTGGATCACGTTGGATCCAACCAAATCGGATCGTCTGTTAGCACTTTAACACCTAAATCTTTCACCTCCGTCACTTTCTGCATACTTACGTCTCCTATCCTATAGTTAAATTCAATAGGCTTGCGAGTTTTTGTAAAGGTTATCGTGGCACATTTGGACGTGTTAAATCTAAGTCCATTATTTTGGGCCCAGGAAACTACACGGTCAATATCCTCCTGCATTCGCTCACAATCTACTGTCGTCCTGATACTAAGGGACAACTTTAGGTCATCCGCAAACAATAGGCAATCGCTGTGTTGGATGACATTGGGTAGATCATTAATCATTATAAGGAATTGAAGTGGACCGACGTTACTTCCCTGACTCACCCCAGATCTTACAAAGTATGGCAAAGACCGATATCCTGCATACTCCACATACTGCTGTCTGTCCCGCATGTAGCTGGCTAAAAATTTCAACAAGTGGGGTACACATCCGACCCCAGCCAATTTCCTCAAAAGCACATCATTGTCCACGAAATCGAAGGCTTTGCGGAAGTCAAAATACGCTACGTCCACCTGTCCTCCCTCGTCCACGGTTGGTACAACACGAGCCATGTGATTCAGCAAGTTACTTGTTGTGCTGCGACCCGGCCTGAACCCGTGCTGTTCGTCACAAAGTTGAGAGCTTATTGTTCGAAAATACTCTTTTGTATAGCCGAATCGAATACTTTGGAAGGAGTAGATAATACTGCCACCGGTCTAAACTGATCTACACAGTGACAAGAACTTACTTTTGGGACTGGGACAACCCGTGTCAGTTTCCATACCTCCGGAAACGTTGCGGATTTCAAACAGCTATTGAAAACGTGTAATAAGGGCTGCGAAAGAACATGACGGCAGTCTCTATACAAGAAAGCGGGAATTCCATCAGGTCCAGCAGACCATTTCGGTCTGAGTCTAGCTAACGCCTGAGTAACGTCGGCCAGCTGTAACTCACCCAAAAGTATTCGCGCCGATTCATTTATTCCCCCCGCCTCCACGATCGCAGTGCTAACGTTTAGCTGCGGCTGGTCTGTACTGTACACAGAATGAAAGTAATTTGCGAATTCCGTACAACATTGCTCATCCGTTAATTCTTAACCATCTTTAAAAATCTTATGTGATGACCTTTGACCTTTCTTCGAATTAACATATTTCCAAAAGGATCTCGGGTCTTCAATTAAATGGTTTTGAACCTGATCTCGGTGGCGTTCTTCCGCGATAGTAATCATACACTTCACGCGAGACCTGCACCTAGCAAAATTAATGTAATCTTCTTGTGACTTACTTTGCTTATACCGTTTATGAAGCAAAGCCTTCAATTGAATGTCGCGAATTAACTCCGAGGTGTACCACTCGGGATATGCATACTTCGAGTTTCCATGCCTTCGCTTTTTAATCGGAACGCATTCATTAAAAATACCATTAATAATATCATAAAATAAATTTAAAATAGATTCAATATTATTTGATTCATATATGAGACTCCAGTCGGTGGCAGCTATCCGTGAGTACAATAATGGAAAATTAGCAAATTCAAATTCAAATTCAAATTCAAAAATATTCAACATAGGCCTTTACAGGCACTTATTGACGTCAAAACAAAGCAAAACATTCTAATTTAAAGGAAACATAAATTTAACCTTGTATGTGCATACATCCTGAATATACCTACTCAAGATGTCTGCAAATACAAGTAGTAATGAAAAAAAAAAAAAGTTGAATCTACACCTGTTCGGAAATTGGGAGAGCCTTCTCGAGAAGAACAGGCAAGAAACTCGAAAGGTCAAATTTTTTATCTCCTCTTTTAAATCGCCATTTACAATTTTGGTTTTGTTACATAGTCATTGAAACTTTTAAAAAAAAAATACAATCGGTATGCTTACATACACTTAAAATGTCAAAAAATAAGTTATAGACGTATACATTAATCATAATACAATAAATAATGTTGTTACCAAACATTTGATAACTTAGTCTAATTCAAAAACCGTGTCAGTTCTTTTCTGCCAACAACATTTGTTAACATCAATAGCTATACACAACAACACGATTATTGACATTATAACGAATAATAACTTCATATTAACACCAGGCATTGGCATCATTTAAATAATCGTTGACTTTATAATATCCTTTACTCATTAGAGTCTTTTTTACATGCGCTTTAAACTTATGAAAAGGCAAGTCAGTTACACTATGTGGAACTTTATTGTAAAACGTTATACATTTCCCCATAAATGAGCCTCTAGTTTTTTGGAGTCTGTACGTTGGAACGGCAAGTTTATTTTTATTTCTTGTGTTTAACTGGTGAACGTGGAAATTGGTTTCAAATGTATTATAATTCTTATAGACATAAATCAAATTTTCATAAATGTATTGTCCTGCTAAGGTCAATATATTAATTTCTCTAAATAAATCTCTTAGAGAATCCCTTGTTCGTAAATTATAAATAGCGCGAACTGCTCTTTTTTGAAGTACGAAAATACTTTCTATACTAGCAGCCGATCCCCACAGTAGTAGTCCATACGACATAACACTGTGAAAATAACTAAAGTAAATCAATCTTGCCGTTTCAACATTAGTAAGTTGTCTTATTTTTTTAACTGCATATGCCGCAGAACTAAGTCTGTTTGCCAAGGACTCAATATGTGGATCCCACTGCAAACGTGAATCTAATGTAATGCCCAAAAATTTGGTACAATCAATGAATTCAATAATTTGATTATTCATTTCCACAATAGTATCCACTTTCCTTACATTTGGCAATGAAAATTTTATACATTTAGTTTTATTTGAATTTAATGATAAGTTATTAATTGTGAACCAATGCAATACATTAGAAAGAGTACTATTTACAACGTCAGTATTTTCATTACCTCTGTCAACCTTAAATATTAAAGAAGTATCATCTGCAAATAGTACTGTATCGCACAGATTGTTAGTGAAATGTGGGAGATCATTAATGTAAATTAAAAAAAGCAAAGGTCCCAATATCGATCCCTGAGGTACACCCATAGTTATAGATGCACCAACAGACTCAGTTTTGCTAATAACAACTTTCTGGACCCTATTGGACAAATAAGACTCCATAAGGCTAATTGCTTTTTCGGTGACACCATAATGTTTGAGTTTATTTAAAAGAGTCTGGTGACTAACGCAGTCGAAAGCCTTCGACAGGTCACAAAATATACCAATCACATCTTGTTTACACTCCCAAGCGGCAAAAATGTGTTTGAGAAGTGCAACTCCAGCATCTGTCGTGGAACGACCTTTGGTAAAACCAAATTGGTTCATATGAAAAATGTTATTACATGTAAAATGATCTATTAACTGCTGAGATACAATTTTTTCGAATATTTTACTAAGTGCTGGTAGAATCGAAATTGGTCTGTAATTTGAAGGATCGTTTTTATTCCCAGATTTAAATAATGGTATTAACTTGCTATTCTTCATGAGGTCGGGGAAGACACCTTCATCAATACATTTATTGAATATCAACGCGAGTTGCGGGGCAAGTTCTATTATAACCGATTTGATTATGTGGGTCGAAATACCCCAAAGATCTTCAGTTTTTTTCGTACTAATCATACGAAATGTTTTTAGCACAGTGTCAGCGTCAATGTGACAAAATTTGAAAACCTTGTTGCACCTCTCTACACTCTGCCTTAGGAGAGCTACAGCTTCATCAGAACACGAGTTGAGACTACTTGTAGTTTCTATGGGTATGCGAGAGCAGAAGTCTTCGAATGCATTGGCAACTGCCTTGTCTGATTTGATTGTTTCATTATTGATTTCTAATGAGAAAGAATTTGCAGTACTTTTAAGTTTACCTGTTTCCTGATTAATGATATTCCAGGTGGTTTTTACTTTATTTTTAGATAAACTGATTTTGTTACTTATGTACATAGCTTTTGCGGACATGCACACTTTCTTAAATGTTTGAGAATAATTTCTAACATAATTTATGAAAGAGGGGTCACTAGAGGTTACTTTTAAAGCGTAAAGGTCAAACAGTTTCCTTCGACTTTTGTATATACCTGGAGTAGCCCAGTCACTGAATTTCTTACTCCCGTTTTTGACTTTAATGACCTTTTCCTTGAATATATCATTACATTCATTTTTAACTACATGGAATAAATTATTATAGAGATTATTGGCGTTCGTCCCCTCGATCGACAAATTTGCAGTTTGATTAACAAGATTTTTTTTAAATTTCTCTATCCCGCGTTTGGTTATAGGTCTACAGGTAATCTCACGTATAGAACAAACATGATGGTGCTCGAACGAAGCTAGTTGACCGCTGTGGTCAGAATTAATGCAGTTAATAATTAACTTATCTTGTACATTACAGTTACAAAAGATGTTGTCTAAGCAAGTAGCAGACGTAGCTGTAATTCGGGTTGGTTCTTGAAAAACATAATTCAAGTTAAATGACTTAAATAAATTAATAAATCTACTAGATAATTGTGATTCCTCTAAAATATTTATATTAAAATCACCGCATACAATAATTTTTTTAGTTTTGCTAGATACTATTCTTAATACATCTTCCATACTGGATTTTGGAGGACTTAGAGGAGGATTACTGGAGCTTTAGTGAAGTTCCACTGAGTACTAACCTGATGAGGAATGGTTGTCTTGGTATGGGTGGTCCGCCTCGTCACCGTCATAGAAATGTCAAGAGGGGGATGCTGCGCGTCAATCGGCACTAACGGTTCACTCGCTACGCACACGCTAACTCTCTCCAATGACGATAAAACTAAATCTAGATGACGACCGTTGCAGTTAGGTATCCTGTTTCTTTGAACGAACCCACAATACGTTTCAAAATACTCATAATAATTAATAATATAATCCGAACATGAATATAAATTAAAATCTCCAATTACAATTACATCATTAAACTTAACACACATTTGTTCTATTATTTTAAATAATAACATGTATTCACTCTCGTTGCCGTGCGGCGGAATGTAAGCATAAATATCTACCGCGTAAGTATACCTGCGCGCAAGCGACCTCGAATGTATGCTCATTGATATTTACGTTGTCCGGTATCGGAACGCTCCGCAACTCGTAGCGCGGTGTGGCCACGAGAAGTGCGCCGCCCTGTTTTCGGCCATCCGTTCTATCACAACGTACTATTTTGTATCCCGGTGGAACCAATTCTGCATCGTGGATAGAATTATTACACCCGGTTTCGGTTATTGCAATTAAATCAGCATTTGAAGACGCTATCCCTGCATAGAATTTATCTAACTTGGTTCGAAGCCCCCTGACGTTTTGGTAATAGATGTCAATAATCTTACGTGAATTTTGGTGTGGTGTTGTTTGGTCTCCGAAAAAATATCCACTCGCTATATTCTACGTTTATTGGCCAAACGTCCGGATGACAAAGTAGTTCATAAAATTGCTCTGGGACTCCAATCTTAAACGAAGCGTAATCTCTCTCCGTTTTAGGGGTAATTTTTTCAACGTGGACAGATGTTTCCAGATCACATAACATCTTTTTCACATATCTTTCCACGCTTTCTTTCGTTGTTTCCTTTTTTAGACGCCATACGTGCAAATATTTCTTCTTTTCTGTTCCTTGTATATCCAACACTATCGAACTTCCTCCTCTTTTAACGTCAGTATTAGGATATCTGCGCTTTCTTTTTGTCACTTGCTTCCAGTCATCTTCTTTTTGTCGTGTAATACTTTCCTCGTCCTGTTTTTCTGGCTCCTTATTTCTAATCTCCAAACTGACCGTGGGTGCTTGCTTCACTTGAATATTTAACTCCGTTGATCGCATTTCATTCGGTGGTTTTGTGGCCACACTCGAACTTTTATGAGCGTCAACTACCCTCTCCTCAGCTTGTAATGTTGACTTCTTAGATGATATTGCCTGTTTTTTCTTACTCAAAGAAATTTCTTCTTGTCTCTGTTTCTCGGCTAAACAGCTTTCTAGGTAGTTATTTCTATCCTGTAGAGATTTAACAAGATTTTCAAGTAATTCAACTTTGCAACTTTTTTCTTCTACTACCTTCAGATGTTTTCGCATTTCTTGCAATTCTGTCTCGGACTGGAGGAACCGATCTTGGAGCTGTGTGTAAAAATTTAACTGAATATCAAATCGCGAGTTCATCTCAATTTTAAGTTCGCGTAATTCGTTCAGTACCTGATTCTCACTGTATTCCATAGACTTATCCACTGACCTAAGACGATTCCCACGTTCGATGCTTACATAATTCGGAGTAAAAGTTTTATTCAACACATTCACGTTGCTTCTAATGGGAGTATCCGAGTTGTTGCGCTTCGGGATGCTACGCACACACTCAGGACAAATCCAGTTATTCTTATGTTCCTGGGTAAGTAACTTAAACGCCTCCATTGTTATTCCCAAACACTTAAGATGGTAAAGCTTCATGCATTTTTCGTTACTGCACTCCATGTAGGATATATCTTGTAATATTGTGTCACAGCCACTACATTTAGTTTCCATTTCAATAATTATAAGAAATAACTCCGGATCACAATAACACGTCCTACACTCACGGCGCTCGGTTGGTTTTAATAAGTGCACTCTCTGTTCCTTCACTCGCCTAGTCCGATGGGACGGTTAACCGACACGACCGGGGAGAGATCAGGCGCAGGACCCACTGTTTAAAGTGCCTTCTGAAGCACAGAGGAGCTAGAGATGTTTTTATTTTGGTCACCCCTCCTAGGACTGACTACAGCGAACGTTGCTTAATCGCAATCGTTCGCTGAGCGCACGCGCCAATACGCCACCAAGCTCCTTATTTTATACAAGTTTGCAAACAGCAGGCTGGCCACCCGAGTGTATGTAGCTGAGTCGCCTATAGTTCACATGGTTCATATGCCCTTGGGTATATGTGTTCTGTGTTTATATGATACTTGCAAATCTACACCCCTTTAGGGGCGCCAATCTACGTTGCTAACTTCTGACATAAGAAATCCAGTCGGGCTATTCCACTAGTCCCTACCAACGTATCCCCCTAGGTGGGTAATCACACAGTAATTTCACTGCCTGATGCCCTACCCTTCAAACGGGAACACAGCAAAGTGGAGTGGTCGGGTAAAAATTGTTTATTGCTAAATCCGTTCAAAACTAAACATTTGCTTTTCGGGCCAATAAATAAAATAAACAGTTTGCCAATAACACTAAGGCTTACGAACTCAGGGAACCAAATCGAAAAAGTAAATTATTGCCGTAAGGGACTCAGTATGGACACATAACTGAGATACGAGGATCATGTCGCACAGCTGGTGCGAAACTGCTTAAAAAGACTAGAAATGTTGTACAAAATTAGGCTATGTAGTAGGTATACAGCTTGTCGAGACATTAGTCATGTGGTTTGTTTATGCGGATAGAGTACACGGACCGAGACTTCTCGCCAGAACCGACAGACAGACTCATTCAAAGAGTACAAAATGCTTGCGCACGCTTTTGTTTCGCCATACCACCAAGGAAAAATGTAACACCATTTCTTAGTGATAAAGGTATTATGAGAATGAAGTCACGTAGGAAGTTACATTTGGCATGCTTGCTCTTCCGAGTTATTAAATATAAAGAGCCATCATATTTATATAATAAACTCAAGTGTTTCGGAAATGACAGGCGGGAGAGAAGAGTTGGCCACCTATTCACGCGTATCCGCATGTCTTAGAGGCAGTTTCCGATATGCCGCTTCAAAGATATGGAATAACATTCCACCACCAATAAGAGAAGCTAAATCCATACATACATTTAGGAATAAATTAAAGCTTTATCTGATGAGCACCCAGAAGCATTTGGGCGGTATAAATATGAATATGTCACACATATATTTAACCTAATGAGCATGTGAACCAACCCTTATAAAAGCATAGTTATCTAGTTGTATATATGCATCTGTATGCATGTGTCTGTGTGTGTTATTGTGTGTATTTATGGATGTGTGTATATGTATGTATGCATGTGTATATTTGATATCCAAGCGTAAGATTGCAAACGGGTTTATTAGTTTGCCATGTGTAATGCCATGTCTGGGTCAAGCCTAATGAGTATTTTTTTTTACCCTCCTTTTGACTTTTTATTTTTGTAATGGTGCACACTTTAATAATGTTCGCTTTGTGTCTAGATTTGAATTTTATGTTTGTTAACTATCTTGTAGACTCCGACCGAAACTAATTTTCCGGCCGAAACCGAAACCGAATATTCGGCCATGGCTTCAGTTTCGGCCGAAACCGAAACTCACGTGGTCAAGTATAAAATTCCCTAAAATACTGAAATTTGGTGTATTTACCCATTATTCTGCATTAATTAGGACATGAAATGGAAACACAGTATATTAATTTTGTTGTAATCATTTATTTAATATAATATAAAAAATATTAATAATATTTTTATTATTTTTTCGAATTAAGTTCTCATAGCAAAATGTTTATCAGTTATCAATAATTAAATCACTAATTGTTACTGTTTCATTAATGAGTATTTGTATTTTTAATGATTGTTTTATAGAATGTTTGCGTCGGGCGATAACGCACTAAAGGTCTCTGCATACGTAACGTGCTTAGAACGTGGACGGTACGGAGACGGGACGTGGTTTAAAAAACCCTGACGTGGAGTTTAATGAATACGCAACGTGACAGTGTCTCGTAACTAACGTGCTAGTGTTGTGAATAGGAAAGATGGATTTTTCATTTGAAGAATTGGCTATAATTGTTATTGCTTTAGATGACGAAAAAGTTATGGCTGCCAAGAGGAAAAGGAGATTTTCTGTACATCTTACATGGCAAACAAGAGAACAAGAAGAATTTCACAAATTTTTGAGCATACTCGTATGTTGTCGAATCTGAATCATTATTTTTTTCGCTTAACAAAATAAGATGGGTTTCTATCAAAATTTAATTATTTTTTGTGTTTCAAATAGAAATTAATTTAATTACTAGGGAAATAATGAAATTCAGTATAATATTATATCCCTGTTTTTAGAGGCTCGAAATGAGTTACTTCACATTGAGTTTACATGACCTAGAATTTATCAATCTTGAGTAGGTGATGCGAAAATAATATTATAAATAAAGTTATGAATGCAGTAAAAAAATTAAATGAAACTTATCGTTTTCAGTGAGTGATAATTCGACTGCAATTTTACGCCACAGAAATTTTTTATGCTGCCTGTCTAAATACTTTGCGTCTGCAAAATTATACAAAGCTGGATATGAACGTACACCCTCGATTAGTTTTTCGTCGTCCATTTTCAATTCTTGTGGCATCACTATTTAGGTATCTGAAGCGAGCGGAGTGAGTGTGCATACGCAGCGAAACCACGGACGGGACGGGGCACGTGCGGAGCGGGACGTGCTAAACATCGTCGGCGACGATATTTTTCCCGTCACGTGGGCGCCACGTTCCCGTCCCGTCCGTGCGCTCGTGACGTATACACTATCGGCTACATTTTGTATAAAACGATATTTCCAAAATTTCCCGTCCCGTTCCGTCCGAGTAAAAACACGTTACGTATGCAGAAGCCTTAAGTCGTGTTGTGTAACGTTGCACGTTCATAAGATTAATTTACTTACAAAATATTTTTTATTTAAAAAGGAAAATAAACATTAAACTATAATTTACAACACAAATTTCATTAAATTGACATAAAAATTAAAAACTACTACTATTTACAAACTATAATTATAAAATGTTCTGAACTTATTCTTAATATAATATAACTTATTCTAAAACGAGTAAAATCAGATTTCTTTAAGATGCATATAAATAATAAATATTAACTCATTATAGTTAACCTACGAATAACACGAAATGTTCTTACGTGTTGTGTGTACGCTGGTACCATAAACCGCTTCCATTGTTTCGATGCGAGACACTATTTTATGTTGAGCGCCCGCGTCATTCGCTTTGCATACGGTGGACAGTCGAGATTCCAATAGCCGACAGCAAAGACATATCGTTCCGGCAACGACTTTTAAATTTGTCTTTTGGCCTCTTTTCAATTTCGACATTATTTAATTAGAAGTATAATAACGCACATTTTGCGTCGTTAAATAAATGTTTTCTTCCCCAAATTGGGTAAGTGATGAACAGACAGTTATTATGTACTTAGTGTTTCGCTTAAAGCTATTTGTTGTATTCATTTCTGATAATTATATTTGAATGTATTTATTTCAGATTTAATGTAGATTCTCATATTTTTTCATGTTTAATGATTTGCATAAATACGAGGCTTCATTGTTCTATAGTAACATTATTAAAATTTCTACCTTCGATTAATTAAAAATATCACTTTGTAACTTATAATTCAGTTTAATCATTTATAACATTTAAATAATATTAGTTTAACAGCCTCATTAAATTAATCAATATAAATATTGTAAATTCCACTCTGCTTTCTTTAAAATAAAGCCACTTCACCAGCCTCTGGTCACTCCCTTTTGTGTTCTTCGTGTGATGGTCAGAAGGAACTTAATGGTGGACGTGTTCTAATGCTGGACTTTACTAATTCCAGGGAACAAGTTTCGGAATAAAAAAGAACAAGTTTTGGACTAAAACGATTGAAGATCGACGGAAGACTGACGTCTTCGGTGTTCCCGTCCAGTAGCACCTGAGCAGCTGCATTTCGGCACGTTCTACCATCTCCATCCGTCTGCACCTTCGAGGAACTTCACAGACAGGGAAGTGCCGACCAGCGAAGCACAAATTAAGGGCTTAACTCACGACCCTAACGGGTATTAATTTTTTAAATACATATCTTTTTGTGGACTTGGGGGTTTCATTTACCCAAACCTGCCCCGTCACAGTTGCTACAGAGCTATCCGAACGGCGCCGGCGCACGACAATTTCCGAGCAGGGCCGCCAGCGTCCGCCAAAGCGTTGCCGCGAGAAACGAAGTTAGGCGAGCGTACACGACAACTTCCGAAATCAGTTTCGGTAAAAGTTCAAACTTTCGGTCGGACACTAGTATCTTGTTTTAATATGATGACTAGTGTTATATGTATAGACGTTTTGACTAATGAGTACGGATTACTAACATTATGTAAATATTTATATGATATCTGTGGCACGGAAGGTGGTCGATGAAAACCAGCGCCAGGTTCTAACTTGGCATAGTGCTGATCGGCTTCCTTGTTGCGTACTGCAGTGTTTGTTATAAAAAGGACTACTTTTTTTTATCTGTATCATGCTGTACGCAATAATGAATTCTCTTTCTTTCTTCTTTCAATCACCTACTCAGCGGCAGAAATAGATAGGATAAAGGTACCCATGCAGATGACGGTAGTGTTCCTTTTGGTGTCGCTCGGCTCGTAACAGCGGCGGTCTTCGTACTGCAAATGTAAAACTTGATGTTGTCGACGATAATGAGATACGAACGGATGGGGGAACGAGAGGCAACGGAGAGAACGGGAAATGATACTCCCCTTGGACCAGCTATACTCAACCTGCGGCCCGCCAGACCTTTTGCGATTGGCCCATCTTGAGTTGCAAAATTGTAATCCATTAGAGAATCTGTAGACGCACCTATGAAATAAAATTGTAGGTAATTATGCCGGGGCGCATACATCGTTCCTATTTAATTAGTACGTTTTTTATTAACACCGAAATAATTTTTGCATGCGGCCCGCACAACTATGAATGAAACCCGTTTGTGGCCCCTATACAAAAAAGTTGAGTATCGCTGCCTTAAACGGTTGGTCGGTAGGTGGGCCTATGCAACCCATCTTCCATAATCGTCATAGGCGTGGCCTTAGCGCTAGGGTGACTGAGGCGCACGATTATAGGCCCCCACGTCTGGGGATTATACTACTTCGTTTAAACTTTAAACATAGTAATACCCCACGTTAAATCCTAGCCCGTAGTTGGCCGGGCTGTCCCGGGATGCTCCGGAGAATAGGGGCTCCCTCGACCCTGAATCATCCTGACTATGGACACGATGAACGTTGAGGTTGGATTTGCACTCTGCGAGGAGTGTCCCACACACACGCCTATTGATTAGCAATGCAGGTATAAAGGTGCACAACAGCATTTCACTTCGGTTAATATAACAAGCCAAGTGGAGTTGACGGTTCCGTACACTCCGGAGTTTTTCAGCGGGGAAAAGAAAAAAAAAGGACTAATTAATCATAAAATCAAGTTTAATGACGCGTAAAGAGATTAAAGAAGTTTTTTTTAAGTTTAACATTGAATTCTTAACAACTTAAAATCTCAAAAATAACAAAAAACAAACACACTCAAGAAAAAAAATAACGCAGTGATTCTTACGCGTGTTCGTGTCCTACACGTTGTGTATTTGCCAACTTCACCATAAGCAGCATAATACTTTGGACAATTGAGATGTCTTTCGAGGTTTTATCCCTTGTGCTTAGAACTAAGAAGTTTTTTTTTATTGTGTTTGCAGTCTTATCACAAAATACAAAAATGTGGTGAACTAGGTACCTACCTATAGTATTTTTAATAATTTCGTATCATGAATAATTTAGTCAGTACTTAAATCAACACTTAAGGGCTTATTACACTATCCTAGTTAGGATTCTAATTAAGCATACATTGCTTATTTTGATTGCATCACTTGCTAAAAATTAGCAAGAAAGCAATGTATGCTTAATTAGCATCCTAACTAGGATACGTGTAATAAGCCCTTTACCCTGATAATCGACAGGCGATACAACGAAACTATGGCAAATTATTCGTGTCCACATCGACTGATGTTATTTTATCGACTACGATTAACCGAAAAATCAGGAACAATTTTTTTATCACAACAAAAGTTTTGACTTATTTCTAACCAGCATACTTTTACAAAATCTAACAGTCTTAGACATTCAACGAGATTTTTAGAATCTTTAGATTTTACCTTTAAAATACTGAAAGTGAAAGCGATCGCTACGGTTTACCATATGAAACAATCGTCTGTTCACATTTGAAATTATGTGTAGTATAGAAATTGTAGTAGTAGTATAAAAATTATGTATAGCATTTTGAATGTTTGGGTATTATTAACTATTTATGATTGTTACGAACTACATATTTATGTTATGCGAGTGTTAAAATAAATATGTAGGTAGAGGGTTTTTACAAAACCCTTATTTTTGACGAATGACATTTGATGACTATTCTGAGAGCATTCTGCTAAAACACTTTTGTTACTGTGGTAACTAACGTATAGATAAAAAGTGTTATTAATAAATTTTTAAACAAATAATTGCGTAAAATATCTTCTTTACGACTGTCGATTGGTTTTATCGATTGCCACTCGATTACCAACCAAGAGCATTGATCGACAATCTATGAATGGTGTTTGGTACATATACATACCCTATCAAGCCAAAACCTGCCCATGTTAACATAGGCATATAAATGTTATAGCGCCATTGAAAATAGGAAATTGTAAAATTTATTTTGAAATACAAATAGTAGTGTCTGTAAAAAAATGTACGGGGAATTACAATTTTGAATTTGCAATGACGCCATAACTTTTATAACCAAACACGTTGTATAATAGTGTGGTAATACACCAAAGAATTTATCGATAAAAATATCGACACACAATCATAGATCGGGATCAGGAATCGTTATCTCTGGGAAAAATCGTACTGAACCTCGTATTGAAATGGTTACATTTCAATACCTTAACAATACACACTTACGTTAACAACAATTGTCATATAAAAATACTTATCCTTAAATTGTAATTGATAAATGAAGCCATTCTGACCACTTATCACTAAAAGTTTTTTTAAGTTGGCTCTTACAAACAAAAACAAAACAATCTTATAAAAACTTACTTATTAAGACCCAATGGAACTGGAATGTAACTTGAATCAAATTCAAAAAATCTGTAATTTCAATAATACCCTGAAAAATAACATAAGCGTATTCATAAAAGTCAACAAAAAAATAATGAAATTTGGACAACAAAAAAAAAACATAAGTACACCTAAAATCTTAATAAACAGAAACTTTTCATAATCTGCGAGTTTTGAAATATCTTTTTGGCACCATAAAAAGATAACCTAAAAAGTCACAACATAACACAGAAATATTAATGATACAATGGTAGGGTGTTATTGATATAATATGTACCTACATTAATTATCAATTAAATCACAGTTTCGGTATTTTTGATAACCTTTTGTGAAAATTGTATTCGTTTTTTATATCCTAAGCAAAGTTCCACTTATTGATTACTATTAGTATTACGCCATCGAAATATTTGACAAAATAACATGTAACTTAAGAGATCCAATCTTAACTATCTGGTTTAAAGTAAATGCGAGACAGGCTAATGGAAAATGTTCCTGAATATTCTGGCCAACGCATGATTGATTCGAACCTCTTCAAATGCCTGAACTCTCTGTCGGAAATTCTGGACTCTGTGCAGGCCATTAGATTTGTTCTCCTTATGCAGAGCTCCCTTGAGATGATTCTCCATGGCATTCCAGTCAGACTGGGTGGTGTTGCAATAGCCACAATGGTAAACATCATGTTGGAGCTGGAAAAATATTATGTTATGTTTAAATTAACTTATATCTATCTATACATTATTAAAATCATTATGAAAATCTCGCGTCACGACGTTCGTCTGGGATAAACACCCAACTTTACCTAGCCATTTTTGTTGAAATTTAACTGTATGTAATTTTGTCCAACTTAAAAGATAGGATAGTTTTTTTTTCGATTATTGACCTCAACATTCATTATTGGGAATTGCTTGAAATAATTTGATAGTTGCAAAAGTTTCGAACAGATGGCGGTGTGAGTTAATTTATCGACACAGCACCAGGGGGGTTTCACTCCGCAGTTTAGGTACGTTTGGCAGGCGGACCGACCGGGCGGTATGTGGCAAAAGCTTGCCGCTCGGCTCGCATGCTGGCCGCGTCGCACGTAATAATTGAGGTCATTTTTGTAACGATAACTGCAAATCGG
The DNA here is from genome assembly GCA_963935595.1 of Schoenobius gigantellus. Classification (NCBI taxonomy): domain Eukaryota; kingdom Metazoa; phylum Arthropoda; class Insecta; order Lepidoptera; family Crambidae; genus Schoenobius; species Schoenobius gigantellus. Next base: position 16,707,535 of record OZ012562.1, on the reverse strand, counting down.
TGAGTGGGAACCCTGCGCTCTTATCGCCAAATCGGTATCGGGTCAGCGACGCATAACGGAATAGGAACACTCGTGTCATGCAATAAATTTCAATTTCCCGTGCAGTCAGATGAAGGTCGTAAGGGTAGGTAAATTTTCATACATAAACATGGCTTTTCTTCGAGAGTGATCCTTCTGTGCTTTAGTACTATTATTTATTCTGTGACAACACTTGGTTATCTAGGTTGAGTAACCCGCCAGTAGATGGCGTTGTGTTTCGTTTTCTTTAAACTACAGTCTATTCCACGTTATATTACCTATGGCTTTGTTTACGATTACGACATTATGTATTATGGTATAATTATAAAACATTGTTGTGTATCGTTTTGTATAAAAACATTTTTATCTTTACTAGTGTATTATTAATTTATATATAGTATATTATTAGTTTCTTTAATAGTGTAATAATAAAGGAGCGGAGCGTCAGACAAATGTAAGTATGACATTCGAAAAACGTAAAACACATTGCCACATGGCAGGATCGTAGCTCGGACCTCCCGATTAGAAGGGCCGTGCCGAATCCACAGCGCCACCGTCGTCATTCGTCACCGAAAGCACGCATGATGCACCGCGCTGCATCATGCGTGTCGACGCAGCTACGCGCGTACTTGCGGGAGTGCAGATCCGCATCATCATGCGGGTTTTTTACGCATTCACGCGCGTAGTTGCGTTTCCAAAATCAACGTCAAGCCCTTCCAAAATCACGCACGGCACTGCGAGACTCGGTGTGCCATACCTTGCGTCTCGCGCGCACCTACGCGCGTGGGTGCGTCTTTCACCGCTTGTAGGCGCGTGATCTGCATGAGCGCGCGTGGATGCGTTTTCTGTGTGTTGGACTGTGCGTGTTTTCTATACAAACGGAGATACTTACAAGCAACGTAAGAACACGCATTCACGCGCTACGCTGCGTGGTGTGGCAGTGTGTGAATCGCCTAAAACTATAACACGCACATCCCTAAGAATTAGGTTAGTTAGGCCGCCGGTCCTCTTATAAGTGATCCTCGCTTATGCATTCTCTTCGTTTACCATCAGGTGAGATGTCGACCAGGGAGTCACATTGTTAGTAGATCAAAATCTTACAATGAAAACTCACCTCTCTGACAAATTCATTATCCAGTGACGTAATAACATTAACAGATTCAAATTTAGACATATGTTTGTGTGAATACAAGTGACGTCTTAAATCGGCTGCGTTGAAATTTTCCATACATACATAACAATAATTTATTGGGTCGTTCTCAGTTGCAAACATCAAAAAACTTGAGTGAGTCAAGCAATAAGCATCATTAAAAAGTACATAGTCTCCAGAGTGGTTGCCAACAAACATAATCGATTCTATGAAATTGCGTACACAAACTCTTCGAAGTGTATTCCTATTTGCATTAGCCGATTGCTGCGATTGCTTTGTTCGTAATCTGTGTTGAAGACCATTTACATGTTCCTTCCAATTTTTAAGTGTCACTGGCAATTGTACATTGCAGACAGTGCAATATACTCTGTCATTTCTCTGCTGCAAATTGTTATCTTTCATATAGGTCTGCATTTCTTCAGTATAAGAAGATTTCTCCTTGAAAGCAGCAGGTGAGTTAGTGGATGCTTTAGAAGACTGTGGCTTAGATCCACCATCAGCCTCCTTTGTTTCCTCTGATAAAACTTTACTTTGATTTCCATCACTTTGTTCTTGTTTAGCTTCCGTGTTTTGTTTAGTCTTGTGCTCTTCAATATGACTAACAATACTGTTGAATTCAAACTTCAGAGAACTTGAACATTTCTTACAGACTGCAGTGCAACTAACAAAATCTATGTTGATCTTATTCTTTTGAAACTCTACGGTAGAGTTGAGTATTTTAGCCCTGTTGTCACCATCTTCAGTATTAGTGGCATCTTTGTGATCATTCACAAGGTTACTGTTGTCCATACTCATTCTTATCAGTCTTGCCTTATGTATCTTTAATAATTCATGATGATGACGATGATTTAAATGCATTGGCACAAATTCTTTGAGCATTGTATAATCGCATAATATGCAACGTGCACATTTAGGGTCAACATCATCAATAATGTAGTTCTTGGCACCCAACTTATCACACATTTCTTTTTCCAACTCTATATAATTATCATTTACACATTTAATGTTGTCTGACAGAGTATTACTTTTATTTTGTCCCTTCTTAACAGAATTGCTTGGACCTGCTTTGTTTGTGTCATCATCAGCGTTTTTATTATGGTTTTCAGTTTTATTTACACTTGCTTGTTTGCCCTCATTTAGAATATCAGTACCTTTTTTGCAACATTCATCGTATTTTGTTTTGTGATCAGATGTTTCAAAATGGTTCATTCCTTCTTCCAAGGAAAATATTGTATTACAAGTCAAACAATGAAAGGCATCAGAACACTGAAAGAAAATAAAGCATGTATTAGTTGATACTAATATACCTACGCCGTGAATATTAAATTACCCGAGAAAATTAGCTAGCGCATTCAGGCAATAATTTAGGTTATGTTTGAAAAAAAAAGTGCAATTCCTTAGAGGTCATATGTATGAATGAAACCGGATTACTTTCTTTAGACAGATAGCTATTGGTATCTTTGTCGGCAGCAACACTTGGCAACGCTTTGATCCGTCCGTACTTCTCCCCTTTCGCTAGACCGTGACCTCAGTATTTTGCGAACAGCCGTAATGATAGTGAGCACGCGCAAGCGCGCAACGTAAATTAACTTGCAGACAGCGCGGCGCGAAGTATGCGATTGATTTTGCACAGAGAATATGCGCTCATGGTGCGAGTATGTTTAATTGATTGCAATATGGAAATTTTACCGGTCCCAAGCCTGGAAAAAGTATAAGGGAAAAATTGGTAATCATTCGCCGGGCAATCGCAGCCGCCATATTGCGCTGTTACCGTTTTTCAGAGTGTGTGATTGAGATTGCTCTAATCTAACATGCTATTAATAGATCATCAATCATCATCAACAGCTCATATACGTCCCACCGAGGGTCTCGAGCCTACCCTAAACTAGGGCGATAAGGCCTAAGTCAACCACGCTGGCCAAGTGCGGGTTGGTCGACTTCACACACAACCTGTGAAGAAATTCTTTCTTTACAGGTGTATGCAGGTTTCCTCACGATGTTTTCCTTCACCGTAAAAGCGTCGAATAAACGTACATATGAATTCAAAATTTAAAAACACATTGGTACGTGGCGGGGTGCGAACCACTACCTCCCGATTGGAAGGCGACAGCCTTACGCAATACGCCATCGACGCTTTTTTATTAGTAGTTAGTATTAATAGATAAACAAATGGAACTACAAACGGAACTACGAGAAGATGTATACAAATGTGCGTGGTTTATAGGATATATTGTAAAAGAATAAATCAAAACTTTTGTATGAGGGTGAAATGTTTTTAACTGTTCTATTTTTATTTGCACGATATTTAGGTTTTTTGGGTAATTCAAAATTCACTGTGTATATTTTTACCTATACAGGGTGTAAAAAGACCCATAACGTAGTACGTCTGCGCATTCAGACCATTAACTTTTATAAAAAAAAAATATTGATGGGCAACAAAATTTATTTTTAGTTTTAAAAAACATTTTACAGTATAATTTTTACAGGCCACCAATACACTATTACTACCTTTATAGGTATTTCTATCAAATTCATGTTTCAGATGAAACTTGAGATATATTTAGAGTACAGAGACATTTTGAAAATAAAAACTGGCCTAGTGCGATGTGCACTCGCGCATCGAGGGTTCCATAAAAACATTAACTCAGGCCACAACCACACCGCAGGTGGCACGCTTAGCGGCAAAAGGTTAGTTGGTCCCTTAGATGTCGCATCGCAGTGAACCAACACACTGCATGCTATGCGCGCGACCCCCACAGCTCGCTCAGTGGGACGCTTTTCGCCTCGGCGTCGGTTATTTGCTTGGATTACTAGGATGCATTGTGCAGGAATTGATTGAGAATGGCCTCTGTTTATAAAAACAAACCATTGTGGACTCCTTCCCATACGTTACATAAAAATGTAGGTGTGTTAAATAATTGTGGTAAGTAACCGATATTTTACTATTGTTTTACAGAGATGTTATTATATATTTTACTTTTTTTTTGTATAGAATTTCAAATTCTCCTGTAGTAGACCTCAACATATTAATATCACGTACTCAAGATGTTCGATTATTTCGAAATTAAGAAGCAATTTTCTAGAAAAATTTAAAAGACAGACAATTTATTATAACAAAATATAATGTCTATACACTTTAGATCACCAGGCGCACGCTGCCAGTGTGGCCACTATCTATCGAAGCATTTTGACCACTAAGCCTGCCTCCTAGCTAACCTCTATGCCTGTCACCTCCGGTGTGGTCTTTGCCAGTATACAAGTTCCTACCTATGTACATATTTGGAGATCGGGGGGCTACCGCCTAACTCCTAGCAATCACTCGCTATCGCTTTCGTGTCATTAGAACAATAGCTTTAATGTCACAGGTGACATTTGAGCTATTGTTCTAATGTCACGAAAGCGATAGCGAGTGATCGCTATGAGTTAGGCGGTACGGCCGCTCTTTTGAGTAACCGGGCTAGCCACGTATCAGACTCACATCAAGAGTACCATCACCATACATATTTTACTTTTAGGAGTGTAGTGACTGACATCAGTGCTATCAATGAATGACAGATTTCTCAGCATTTCTAGCAACTTGCTCTTTCCAGAAATGCTGAGAGAACTGTCATTCATTGATAGAAATCACATACATTTACAAAAGCTAACTAGTATCTAATATTATTATAAGAGTATAGCGAAAATTGAACATCTCTACAGAGTGCAGACTATTTTTAAAAAAACTTACTTTTCGGTACAAAGATTCACCATAAAACTCAATTTTGCTCTTTATCAGATTTACTGCATGTATATGCTCTATTTTGTGGTTGTGCACATCGAAGTATAGGTCCCGCAACTCTACATTGCATGTAGAGCAGCTTTTATCTTTGATTCCATTCCATGCATTCTCAGAGATAAATACATTCTTGAATGCGACAACACCATTTTTAACTCTCCTCAATGTTTCTATGTTTCTATTGTAAACATGCTCTGTTTTAATTATGTGGATGCCTACAAGTGCTGAAGTTGACAGTAGTATGTTACAAAACTCACAGTAGTAGCCGGCCATCACCTGTGAAAGAAATGCACTAGAAAAAAGTACTACTGGAGCTACATAGCTAGTCCGAAATGAAAAATGTTCATTGCAGTGAGCTTAGATTCCAGTCTTGTATTAATGCAACAATGACTGTCAAATAAAAAAGACATGACATTTGCATTTCACAATAAGAGAGCAGATCCATTAGACACAGCACTTAGGCTGCCTCAGACTGATATTAAAAAAAACATCTTCAAAGATTTTGAATTGAACTCAACACACAGTGTAGTGTAATGTTGAATAAGATAAATAGATTACATCAAGGTATCCTGGTGTTTACAGAGGAAAAGGAAGACTGGTGTGCCTAAATTTGAAAACCTACTATCCTTGAATGGAAAAAAATAGAGTAAGCTCGTAGTAACTCATTATTTAATCCTACAAAATATTTATTTATTTGGAACACATACAGTTAATATTAATACATACAGATTTGTATATAATTATGTTACAGAAAACAGTGAAGTGTTCACTTATATGTAGAATTTTGGTCTGAGCTGTCTAAGGTCTGAGCTGTCTGATCATCATCATCACAGCTCATATACGTCCCCCACCGAGGGGTTCGAGCCTACCCTATGTTAGGGTGATTAGGCCTTAGTCAACCATGCTGGCCCAGTGCGGATTGGTCGACTTCACATTCATCATTGAATTTCTTCGCAGATGTATGCCAGGTTGCCTCACGATGTTTTCCTTCACCGTAGGAGCGTCAAACAAATGTACATGAAATTCGAAACGAAAAACACATTGGTACATGGCGGGTCTCGAACCCCGACCCCCCCATTGGAAGGCAAGTGCCGAGTCCACAGTGCCACCGACGCTAAGGTACATCATATTAATTTAATCAAGTTCAAAGTTTTAAGAAAGTTCAATTAATAAAATATGTAACATAATCTGTAACATAATTATACAGGAGACACGAGAACTGGGTAAGTTCCAAATTAATTTCCTTTTGCCACATAAAGTGTAATAATTTAAGAATATATCATTGTATTACATATTTAAATAGTAACTATTAGTTTAAATGAAATACCTTACCTTTCTTATAGATTGATCTTTATATTGGTCATGGTATGGTGTTGACTCCAAGTTTTTCTTATGTGTGGGCTTCTCAATATGTGCGATTAGCTCTGACTCCGATTTCAGATAGCTGATGCATACTAGGCAATATGCTTCTAAAGGCCCAGATATTATTCCAATAGACTTAGATTTAAACAGCATTTTTGTGCTAAAAATATTGTACATAAAATTTTAGTACAGTGCACCATCTAAGCAGAAATTGCTTTATAAACAATAAAACTGCTTTTTGTGCTTAATATTTATTTTTATATTTTGACTTGTTTATATGTATAAGGCATTCAACTTTTGAATACCAATCGCTCAAAATACTGTGATTCCACTTCATTTCCTAACCCATAAAGGATTAAATATCAAGGATTAAATAATTTAGTTAATTAGATTCTTGCTTGAAGATTTTTATGTTTTTTTTTTTGACGTCAATAAGTGCCTGTAAAGGTCTATATTGAATAAAGATTTTTGAGTTTGAGTTCATAGGGAGCAAGATTATGTGAGTGGCATTTGTAGGACTGCCAAGCAGCATAAAGAAAGATTCATTTATAGATGTTGAAGCACAAGTGAGTGGCATTGATACATGCACCTAGTCATTAAGTCAGCTAGCATATTTGTTGTTTGAAAGTGAAACATATGTTTATTAGTTATATGTTTCTTTAGCGGTGATACTAGTTTTTCTTGCTGATTGTCATGCGTTTCATTTAAGCATTTTTAACACGAAATACTAGCATCAAATAACCATGCTAATAGATGGGTCTTCTGGTATTACCATTTTTTGACAGCTTTCAAATTTGACATTTGGAATCATTTTTTCATGAATCAAAAAGGATTTTCAGCGGATTTAAAAAAATTATTGAAAGATACTTTAGTATTAGCCAATTCTGATTTATATTATTAGAAATTTTAAGTGGCTGGACTAAGTAGGTGAGGTGTCAAAATTCGGCACAAAAAATCAGTACCTTCCTTCCGTTTCATTTGTAACAATTAGCATGACTAAAAATGACAACATTTCTTATAAGAAACGCAAAACAAGGTTAACATCAAATGTTAGCCCGCAGAAAGTAGCAGTGCTTATCTGGAATGCAGGGATAAATAGCTACTAATGCTACTAATGTAATTTTAACTAGTTTTCTCAAAATTTTTACTTTTTCTTGAGATACAAGGCAAAGTTTTAGCAAGGCAAGGCAAATATAACTTAGATTTTTAGCCTTGTTATTAAAACACTAATTTCACTAGTCCTAATTAATTTTTTATTATATTCAACTTATTGCGATCGGTTTCGAAACATCATCATTAGATATATACATATATATATTGCCTGATGATGATGTTTCGAAACCGGTCGCAATAAGTTGAATACAATAAAAAATTAAGTGGCACTAGTGAAATTAATGTTTTAATAACAAGATACCATGGAGTTCCATCAAGAAATTACAACACAAAGCTTACACTAATTAGATTTTTAAGTAGGTATGTACCTTCACTGCAGTACAAAAATGCAATTTAAATTTTCATTTTCATGGAGGATCACGCAAATGCAGAGATCAAATGAGAGAAAGAAATGAGATCTGAGTTATAGCAAACGAATAACAATAATATTTACATGTATAATCAAAGAATATTTAAAACAATGAGAATATATCACAAAGATATTTTTGTTGTGTACTTGGAAGAAAAATATATTAGACAATGAATAAATTTAACAAATGACAACTGTGATTTGTAATTTACCTGGGTTCCGCAATACTAAAATTACCAAATTATCGATTACGATAGGAAAAACGATAGAAATTGATGACACATACCATTCAAATTCAAAAGATTTCTTTCAGTTGCTTTCAGTTCAGTCCAAAAAGTACCTACTCTGAGCTGCGTTCAGAGCTGCGTTCAGAACCTACACTCGAGTGCACTCCGAGTGCACTCTGACAGCAACCGACCCGTTCAGAGCCTCGGGGTAAAAAACGCTCTGACAGGCGGTTAGTACACTCTGTGCCCGTTCAGAAGCTTCGAGTGATGCAACCAAACAACCAACTTGAGCGTAGGGTGAAAAACACTCTGACAGCTTTTATGTCAAAGTCGATGTCAAAAATACGCTAATTACTTATTATTTTATTAAATAACACTACTTTGAACTCTTTTAAGCCTAATACAAGGGAAATATTGAGATTTTTATGTGTTGTAATTATTTTTAAGCAGAAAAATGGATATTGACTGTTAATTTCCTAGTAAGGATTAGTATATTTTGCCCTTTGCTTGATTTTGATCGGCAAGCTACAAACTAAAAAAAAGATAGCAACCGAGCCGTTCTGAACCTCGGAGCGAGTGTGAAAAACACTCTCGGTTGCATTACTCTGACCCTCGGAACGCAACTCTGTGGCCCCCTTGGGGTATTGTGTTCTGTGTCTGTGGCACAGATTAAGATAATATGTCTATCTATCACTAAGGGTGCGTTTGAAAACGAGTAATATTTACTCGGGTCGGGGTAGAGTGAATTTCACCCGATAGCGTTCGAGAACCACCCGAGTGAAACCGAGGTTAACCGACGAATTACTCCGCTCGTATTTCTGAACGCATTAGTGCAGAGTAATTTTCGCCTGACAGGAGTGAATTTCTCACGGCTCCTAGGGCTACGTTCCAAAACATCACCCGGAGTGAGTAGGTGGTGGGGGGAGAGTGGCCGGTTAGGGTGGTCGGAGTGTTGGTTGTTTTAGAACGGCAAGAGTGTTGTCTGCTTTGTTTACATAACCAAATATACAAAAATAAGAAAATATATAATTCATCGGCGTGTCCGTTCGCTTTAATGCATGGATTACATTCCTCTGTTTCATCTACGAAAATGCTAAAACCAACAGAATATGAATTCTGTTAAATCACGGCCTAACCTAGCTTCAGCGGAAATGAAGGCCAATTTTACAATCGTGTCACTTACGATACCTATAGTCTTTGGAATTTAAAATTAACTTATTGTCGACGTTACGAAGCGCATCCTCGCTCTTCGAGATGCACAAATTGTGTGTGAATATGAAATCTTTGTAATAACGATCACACACAACTTTAAAATCCACACAATTTCCCGCCAAATCCAATCGAGTGAAATTACACCTTGCTATATTATGCGGGTGAGATTCTACTCGATCGAGTGCACTCTTAGTGCACTCCGTAGCGTTTTAGGACACCCCACTCCAACACTCTCGAGTGCACCCGAAATGTTTTAGGACATACTTCGGGTGACCGAGTGCACTCGGGTGATGTTTTGGAACGTAGCCCTGTCAGCGTTAAATTTTACCTGACATTGACAGTTGACTGTTCTGTGATCTGTGGCTACTGATTTCGTTTATAAGTTGAAGTTAAAGTTTACAAATGTTAAGTAAAGCTTTGTGCAGTTGTAAAATAAAGCTAGTTTGCGTTGCAAAACACAAGAACTCTTCTTTTCGTTTTTAACTGACAGAACCCGTTTGAAAACTCGTGAAGTGCGAAAATCACTCGCTAGCGTTTGAAAACCAGTTAAACTTCTCTTTCTCGCAATATATCTATCCTTTTCTTTTTTACCGAGTGAAAACTTCACGGGTTTTCGAACGGCCCCTAGGTGTCTAAGTGGGTGCACGCACGGGTGACTTTTGTCGCCGTGACTGTTTTGTCCAGCGGGCCTACCATGATCGCTTACAGCAAGATTAAAACAATATTGAAACAGGGACACCGTTCTTGCTGCGTATAGCGCCATCCCGCTCTCAGCGCGGTTTTAATATTGTTTTGGGCGATCATGGTCAGGGGGCTGGGCTCAGAAGAATAACTAAGTAGTGATTGTTGTGAGGTCCAGGGGCGGTCGACTTTTCTATTGGCGCAATGAGACATACCTACTAGGGACACATCGAGTGTTACCTCAAAAAACATGTTTCTAAAAATCCTAAAATGGTAGTAAATAATAACAAAAGATTCATAGATGTTAACCATATTTTCTGATGATAAACATCTTTTAAAACATAAATTTGCGTTATTTAACTAAAGTTAATATTTTTAAGTATATTTTGTTTAAAATTATCCAGAAAGACTTGAGTTTGAAGATTATTTATTAAATGGATAATGGATGTAAAGTCAATGTTAGAACTGGCAACATACATTCACAAAAAATATGGCCGAATTTATGTTTCTGGCGCATGAATTATTTTCCTTTTGTTTCTCCTTTCTCCATTGCGAATTTACGCAATAATATCGTGATAATATCGAAGTGTGCTTGCTTTTGAGATAACGACTTTTCTTGATAGTGTCTTTTTGTGTTTTTACGTGAGAAATAGACTCGTTTGGAGACTGACTCGTTTTGATTTTTGTGTTAAACTTGAGTTCTTTTTCGTGTTGTTACTTAGATTTAATTGCTTTTCCTGAGACAGTGACTCTAAAACGTGTCAATTTGAACAATAGTTTGTCAGGGAACATGCCTGATAACCTGAAGAGAAAATGTCTCAAGTGTGGAATCTCACCACAAGATGATGCAATTGCAAACATTATACTACTTATATAGCTTTCCAAAGCCAGGAACAACAAATATTCGACGGTAAGTGTTGTTGAAATTGACCAGTTTAAATACTTCTGACATTGCCACGTCCTTTTTTTTGTTATTCAACAAGCCTTCATCGCAGTTGTCAAACAACGACGTTGAAAACTTCTCTTAAATATTCGCGAAATTATTTTATGAAACTGTCTATCCTGGCACTTGACACTAGCAGTAATGGTTGTTATCCTCTCTAACAACTAAATGCTACAATAAAAAAAAAGACAGAAAAGACCCCTGTTAAAGCGGTAGCGGTTATGTTCTCAATAAAAAAGATAACACTTCTTTGAGTTCTATTAGCGTTACTGCAAGAACATAAAATTATAATAGTCTCTAAATTCCGTAGATTAAATATCATAATGATAAATGAACTTTCGCTCATAATATTTTCTTTTTCAGATGTGAAATGTGAGCCAAGTATTGTTTTCCAAATGACAGTTGGTCATCTGTGGACTTCCAACGTAAATTATATGCTGAGCAAAGGATTATAAGATTATATATACTATTGACTTTATTAATGTTGAAGAGAAGAGATTATCCAAACATGCTGTTCCAGGTATGATTGGTTTTGACAAGGTGAATAAAAATAGCTTTTGTATATATCCTACCTGTTTATATCTGTGTTAAAATAAATATTTCTAGCATTTTATGCATTCAATGTGTGGATGCTGAGTCCTGAGAGTGGGGTAGTAAGGCCTAAGTCAGCCATGCAAGCCTCGTGCGGATTGGTTGACTTCACATACACCTTTGAATTTCTTTATAGATGAATGCAGGTTGCCTCATGATGTTTTCCTTCACCATAGGAGCATCGACAAATGTACATATGAAATTCGAAAAACGAAAGACACATTGGTACATGGCAGGATCGAACTACGGACCTCCCGATAAGAAGGACAGTGCCGAGTCCACAGCACCACCAAACTCCTTACTGTACTATAAATAAAAAATTTGGAACTCCAGTTAGATATGAATAAGCCAGTTATATATTATTATTTAAACAATATACAATAAAAACTTGTCTAGAAGATATCAATTAATAGAAAATTGCGGGTCTGCTGGAAGAAATTTAATTTATGAAATAAGCAGATCCTTTGTACATTATGTCTTGTGTTGTTTGTGCTGTCTAGTTTTATGTGTACAAAAATTGTTAAATAAATAAATAATATAGGAAAAAATCCTTGGTTTCTAAAAATAGTTCTATTTCTTTACAGGCATTGCAAAGTGGAGTCACATTCAAGACTTTTATGACTGAGATAATGTAAATCCAAATTTCGTGTTTGCTCCATTACTGAGGAAGAATCACCTTAACCCTAATTGCAAAGAAAAGATGAAAGTTAGTCTGCTCAGGCAGCTGAGGTTTTGAGTCATTCGGTGGCTGCAGGCATGTTTGCAAAAATATCCCAAGGTAAACTTACCTACGTAATAATTTATATTGTTATATCAATTAATCTGACATTCATTTGATATGAATACCTAAAAATGTCTAAACAAAAATTTATAGCTCAGAGCAAAGAGTTCTGATTAAGAAAAGCCGTGGGTTCGATTCCCACCCCAGCCCCCATAGCATGAACACTGAATCACAATAATTATAATAAAACAATAAATCAATATGAATTATAAAGCACTAAACTGTTTGATCATAGTGTGTTTTGTTGATCATGCTATGGGGCAGACCAGTACGTCTAGTACGAGTTTTTAAATCGAGTAAACTACAATAGTTTTCGTTAGCCAAACTGTCAGTTTACGATGTAAACGGTAGTATGAGTTGCTCGTTTCGAATTCACGTTTAAACGACAGCGAGTTAGTTTTACTCGATTAGACGAACTTCACATTATATATTTATATCTCTCTTACACACATGTGAATGGAAAGAGACACGCGATTCTGTCACTGTGACGTTTTCTTAGCCGTTTTTATTATTTTTAAAGCGAGTTGAATGAAAGAAAAACATTAAAGTTTTTATTTGTTGTAAATTATATTATTTTATAATGTCGCGGACAAGTCAGTCGCAATTTATTTTAATGATAATAAATTGTGTTAAACACTTTAGGAATGAAAATAGATTTAAAAATTTTGGTTAAATTATGTGTATTTATTAACACTTTTTTAAGGAATGGTGATTTAAAGCGGTACCTAGCGCTGAGTAAAGTGTGTATCGGAGATACGGCTTAAAAATGATTGTCACAGCTCTCTTCGTGCGCTATTTCGTCTTGCATGGCCCTCCATGCAAAGTACCACCGTGCAGACATAATTTTAGTGTTTAGAAACACAAAAAAACATATTTATGTACCAAACTCACATAAAAATGTAAGGTGAGAACCTAAACTACAATAGTTTTCGAGTAAACTTTCAAACAAATGTCAAACATGTAACTCATACTGCCACACTATTCGAACACGTACTTATTGATCGAGTAGTTTATTACTTTGTAACTCATACTGTCAATTCTAGTTCATTATAGTTTCCGATAGAGGCGCTGGTGTGAAATGTATGGAAACAAAACTATTCGATCGTTCGAATCCAAAACTATCAAAACTCATACTAGACGTACTGATTAATTTTTTCTAGTTAAGTTTAATACCTTGACATACTTAAACATTTCCTACAAAGTTCATAAAAAATTAACAAACAGCAGCTGATTTTAACTGAAAGTATTATTTATAAAAATATTTCATCCAGTTGGAATGTAAGATTTGTCATTGTGAGGGTGAATAACAATGCAAAATAAGGAAAACATCTAGAAGAAATAAGTCGATTGAGTTGTAGTGTTGGACTGTCGGATAGCTCCTAGGAAAAATATTGCCTGAATTCCTAGTTTATATATTTCTATAGTTTTGTCAATTTTCATTATTTAGTTTTTATTACATTTTCAGGGGAACTGCCTGCAGGTGCAATTACAACGGCGGAAATTGTCGCCGTAAATAGCGACTCTGCTGTTTTGAGGAGAGGCAAACCACACTCAACAAACATAACCATGAACTCGCCGCATTTCAAACATTTTGAACTAATGAAAAATTTTTTGAGGAAGAAGAGTTTGTTGGATGCCGGAGCCCACCACCCACCACCTTCGAAAGATTCTGAGGGTCTGGACTTTAAGAGGTATTTTGCAAATATTTAAAAATCTTAGAGAAAAACAGGATTAAATATCTGTCAACCCGTCGGGTACAGCAGGATGCAGTGGAAAATTAATTTGGCTCAATCCAGGCAAATTGTGCAAATTGCAATCCTACTGCCTCACAATTTTATAGGTGGATTGAAAACATCTATAATTTCTAACCCACATAGAGTCAGGAAACTGTGAAACAGACATTTATTATACAATAATAAATAATTTCAAGGACATGTTTTCTACACCACACACAAGCCAACAAGTAAAACCCCTAGAAGCCCCTGATATTGTGATCAATATGCTAGCTTCAGTGGACCACACTTTTGAAGCAAGCATGACTGACTCAGCTGAAATGCAAGCTTGTGCTTATTATGTGGGTTTATTATAAAAAAAACTGAATGTGACTTGTGGTGTGTTTGAGAAGATATTAAAGTTGACAGAAAATGTACATTCATTCATAGAATGTAAAGAGTATGTCGACATTAAGAAGAAATTAATTTATGCATCAAGAAATTTAATTAAATGTGTTGAAGATTGTGCTACTCTATGCATTAATTTCTCTTTAATGTCATCATCAATATTGGATTTAAAAACATTGTTATTAAAAAACCTCTGTGAGGATATAAATTTCACCTTTTAGAAACAGTGTGAGAAATATGTCTCAATAAATGTAAAAATTATAAGTAAATAAATGTGAATGTCAAGACAAACCCGGTAGGGTTTATTGATACTTAAAAGTGTAAATATTTATGTAATTTTTAATGTGAAATAAATAAATAAAAAAAAAGTAAAAGTTTTATTTTTTCTTTTTAGCGCATTTAAATAAAAGCTTGTTTTTAAAAAGGTTTTTTTACATTTAATTTATTTTTTACTTTTTAGATATCACTGAACACGTTTCGACATCTAATTCAACGCATCATTGTTGCAAGGTCGTTTGCCGGAACGTTTATACTTACAGAATTTCAGCTCAATCGGTTAAAGATATCTACTTCAAATTTGATTTTTTGGCTTTGGAAGTACGCCATATTGGATTAATAGTGACGTCACATTATTTTTCGAGTTACTCTTAGCAAGACCTTTTATTTGATACCCATATTGTAGGGGTGCATTAAAAATAATTGGTCCGCCATCTTGGGTATACCGCCATCTTGGATTTAGAATGACGTCACACAGTTAAACATGCATTGTCATCTAAACTAAACGTATATACATAATTTCAGCTCAATCGGTTAAAGATATCTACTTCAAAATTGAGTTGCAAGATTCCACCCGAACATACTTACATACTTACTTACATTGCAAGTTAAATAAAAGCTTGTAAAAATAAACATTTACTCAAAATTTAACACTTTTATGTTCAAAATTAGTGAAAAAAAATGTTTTTCTCCCTATTGACTGCTTTTATGTCCTTTTTTTTATTTACCATACAGTGTTAATCTTTTGGCATCATTTTATTTGAACAAAATCCACGCAGTGGTTACAATGTTACAATTTTACAAACACAAAAAAAATAAAAAGTCAATATTAAATACAATTTAATTAAAAATAAAATCTCTTTTTTTTATCGATAAATTGTAGTCTAGTTTTACCCATTTTTGTTTGTGCACCTTATCCGGGGACACACTGTATACCAAGGAAGTTCCTTGATCTATACCGAAAACTTCCTTGATCTAAGTATACCAAAAACTTCCTTGATCTATAGAGTCTGGCTAATGAAAGTTGAACCCAGCAAAACGCGGGAAATTGAAAAAATTGGGTACGGCAATACTAACTATAGTAGGAAAAAACGGAGTTGATACTTTTTTATTAAATATTAATGTTTAGTTTCAATGAACTTCCAGCATTGAAAAATATTATTTGGATTTAATGAAAATTAAAAATTACTTAATTTCTGTCATATTTGGACAGAAATTAAGAATAAATATTATGAAATGTTGAAAACTAAGACTTAAGTCAGTTACATAAAGTTGTTAAGAATCAAAGTATTTTTTTTTTATTAGACACCATCAACAATATTACATAGCATTTAACAATTGTGGAGCTTCTGTTCAAAAGGAGATAAATCCACCATAACAGAATTTTCAGAAAACATAAATTACTAATATTTTGTTAAAATTAGCTCATAGTTTATTATTTTTAACGGTGATGGGTAAGTATAGGTACAATAGGTTCAGAATCATGATAATTTTTTTTTGTACATTGTATTCTTTTTTTTAAATAAAAATGTTTGGAAATATCGCTTTTTGGTTAGAATTTTAAAATATAACTCCTTTTGTTCCAAATACTTGGTAAATATCTCTTTTTGATTCAGATGACTTGATCAAATCTAATAAACAGTGCTATCTTTTATTTTTGTGAAAATATTGAATTAAAACATTAATGATTGTTCAATTTCTTGTATTATTATTATAATAAAAAAAAACACTTAAAATTACACTCTCACATCTCACATGCCCCACATCAGGCTCTAGACAAATACAGCAGCGGTCGCTGTGATCATCACAGTCTGGATGTTGATCTGTTTCATCAATAGCATCAGTTGTATTAACATTGTTGGTTAAAATACTTTTATACCAAGACAATTCACTCAATTCAGACCAATCGTCTCCAAATTGCTTTTTTAGGAGATTATCAACATCTTTTTTTTTATTAGCACTTAAAACATTTTGAACTGCCTCCATACTATCCATACTCAAGGCGTGTCTCTTTCCTCTTTTTAGAACAGACTCTGCTTCACCACCATCGTCAAATCTGTAAAATTCTGAGGATTTTACTTTGCAGTCTGCCACGTTTCCTCTTTTTGGTTTAATTTTTTTTATAATGATACTCTTCTGTTTTTGTAGACCTGTTATATTTTTGTAGTGGCTTTGTAACGATTTTATCTCATTTTGTACAGATAATTTTGGCATGGTGAACATTTTGTATGAAATTTAACTCTTTTTGTTTTAGACATTTTATTTTGTAGTTTTTCTAATAATATTCTTCGGAAATATCTCTCTTTGTTTGAAACTGTAAGGTTGAACATCGGTTTTTAATTGGAATTATCGCGTTTTGAAGCAAAATACAAGCGCATACTTGTGTATTCTTACACAGAGAAAAATAATAAAAAAAAATAAAAATGGAAAGTGGAAATATCTCCTTTTGAACAGAAGCTCCTCAATTGATTTATAATCTTAGACAATGTAACTTGCTTTTGCAGGCATGTACCAAAGGCATGTACAGAGGCGCGTTCAGAGCCTTCGCGCGAAGTACAACTTTTCGCTCTAACCCCGTTCAATGCCTTTGAGCGTGACAACCGGGTGAAACAACCGCCCGTTCAAGACCTTAGAGTGTCGGCGCGAGTTACAACCGAACAACCATCGAATTTGATGGTTGTAAAACGCTCTGACGTTTATGACTGAAATACTCTTACGTGATTGGATGATATTGGCGGCCATATTCTATAATGTCCTCTACTAGAAAGAGAGAGAAATAAAAAATCATGTGAAAGAGGGAGATACAAGATTTGTTTGCTGCAATCCGTTCAACGCCTTTGAGCGAGTTAAAAAACAACCGGACAACTACACCCAGAGGCGCTGAACGCGCCTCTGCACTCCCAATTAGAGGTGAGCGTTTAAACGAAAAGCACTTAAAAAAGTTTGCTTTTGAACAAAAGTACAAAAGCAGACTTTCTCTAATCAAAACATTACGCTTTTACTTACGCTTTGCTTTTTACCGACATACATCCCGCCATCTATACTCCCGCAATAAAATTACCTACTTTGAAAGCATGCTCTGTATACATGCATCGGAAATAGAACGTTCGCCGCTAGATGGCATTATACTGCATGCTGGAGTTATAAAGCGACCAAAACGCATCCCAAAATTGGATGGCTTACCACGCTTTTCGTTTAAAAAAGTAGTAAGCTTTTCACTGTCGAGAGATAAGTACGCGTTTGTTGTGTTGTGGCTGGCTGCTTTTACGTACACTTTCGTTTTATTTTTTTAAATACGTGTATAAATAAGCATTGTATTTACGTTTGTTGTTATGCGTGTGTGTATAAAGTGCGATTAAATAAAGTTTATAAATATATAATTTGATAGTTTTAGTGTCGAGAGGTGGTAATAATGTAATGTGGGACTTTTTTGAAAGGAACTTGGTCAATTAAGTTGCGTGATGCAATATTTATAGAAACATTGTTTATTAAATAATAAAATAAGAATATTAATATTTCCATCAATAAAAATATTTAATTTGATTGAGAGCAGTTTTTTCGTTTTAATAGTATAAAGCTATCCCTATTTGTGTTTTTGTCATTAGCAATAGAACGGTGCATACGTTGTACTTAAACGTTTTTGCAAACATAATTATACGCAATAAACAATAAGCGTTTAAACGAAAAGCTTTTTTACAAGCGCGCTTATTGAAATAAGTACAACGTTTAAACGTTTTAAAATTTTAAGCCGTTTTTTCCACCTCTACTCCCAATCACACTCCCAAGTCCCAATGAAATGGTACAGACCATGGATTTAAATATCTACTACAATACAGAAATTATTAACAGATTAACACTAATTACTAAAAAAAAAAGAATGACTGTAGTATTATATTATCTGTGTGTATAACTATATTTTGTAATAATATTTAAATAATAATATTTAAAAAATATTTTATTTTACTCACATTAATAAAAATCAATTTCCAAAAACTCAACACCTTCATCTAAGCTTTTTTGTGCTTCTGTACCAAAAACCTAAAGTTAAATTACAAAGAAACAAGTCTTCACAAAGTATTAAAATCGCCGTGTTCAACTAAACTACAAAGGGGCATTGAATCAGTGTTGTAACTTGAAAAAATGTCAGGTTCAGCTTTCATTAGCCAGACTCTACCAAGAGCATCAAGGTAGCAAGTTAGTTCAGCCCACAAACCAAAATTATTGTATATGGAAATGAAAAAAAAGCTAGTATATTATATCGGGTATAAGTGACGGGACACCACACCTGAATACCGGGTGTAACCGCCCACCTAGACAAATTGCATTTTTTTACGAGGGGATTATGTTTTCGCACCGTTCAAGCCCCCGCAGGGGCAAGGGTGTGTGGGACTCCGAAGCGAGCGACTACCCACTAAGCCCCTCGCAATGCCCTCTTTGGCGCCTGGCGCAGCCACGTCCAAAGGACGCGCCGCTGCCGAACGAGGTCATGGGAACCCTTACGGACCGACCATAGCCCCGTCCGCGGCACCTGCCCACCAATGGCGGGCCCCTCACGCCCTCTCCAAGATGGAGATGGAGAGGAGTTCCCGGGGCATACTCCGTTTACTGTGGTTTTCTTCCACGCGGCCCGACGCTCAGTGCGCCAGGCCCCCGGCCCCTCGCAGTGTGGGATAACGGGTTTGCCCGACGGCAGACCCCACTGGATCCACCGCCGCGCACACGAGCCGAAGCTCAGCGGCGCCAAAGCGCCGACCCACCGCAAAAAGCGGCCACGGTGGCCACACGAGGTGGTCCGCCGAGTAGCACTCGGCCATCCCACATGGGGGCCGCACAAGTGTGCTGAAGCCACACGGTGATCAGATCAGCCAGTCCTCGGAACAATGACACGCCGAAGCTCAACGAGCTTACACCGATTCGGAACAACGACATGCCGAAGCTCAACAAGGACCCGCACCAACCCAACCAAAGGGGCAACGGCACAATGCGCAACGCGCCATGACCCGCAAGCGGATTCCCAGGCGACACACAACCCTATCTTCAAAAAGAAGGGGAGGTGACGCCCCACATGGCCACGTGAAGTGGCCCGCCGTGTTGAACCCGGTCACACCACGCCCCCTCCACGGGGCAGCTGTCAGACTCTTAGCCCGCGGCAGAAAATCTGCCGGGGTGCACCCTGGGCAACCAGGGTGCACCACGAGGTGTTCTGACTTCGCACCCCACCTAGACAAATGCCATACGCTAACTTTTCCGCAGTCGTTCCTCAGAAAAAATGTATGGAGATGACATTGGTGTCGATTCAGACACAACATAATTAAACTAAACTAATTTGACAGGTCTAAAAATAAAGCCGTCACTTTTAATCCTTTAGAGAAAAAGAAAGATGGCCATAGTTTTAATCCTGTCAAATTAGTTTAGTTAAATTAAGTTGTGTCTCTGAATCGATACCACTAGCTGCGGAAAAAATAGCGTGAGGTTGTCATATTTTCATATTCATATTCATTTATTTCATAATACATGGGTATATTATACATTGGCTGGTGTTCTAAATAATGGGTAGTGTACAGCCATGATTCGCCTTGTAGGCATATGAAAATTACAAAAAAGAAATACAGACATAGAAATATAAACAAATTCAAAGAGGGCAGTTTTATTTTTTTTTTGTTATCAGTTATTGACCTTATAGACAGTGGGATTTTATTATATATTGTAGGTACCATATAATTACAAAGTTGTATGAAGATGTGATTGCTAAAATTTGTAATTATAAGTTTAACAACGAAGATAATCTTATAATACTTATGGGTAATAGGGGTAACTTAAGCTTTGAATTAAAAACTTTTTATTCAAAGTTGGAATATTTGGATGTAAATAAAATAATTATGTACACATTTCCTTACCACCATAAATTGTCTGAATATGAGAATGGCATGAGATATAAATTTAATTTGACTCTAGACATATTGACATGTTATTCTAATAAATTTCATATTATTGACATAAACAAGTTGACATGCATTTCTAATAAGTCATAGGTACTTGACAAAAGATAGATTAAATCTATCAACATATTCAAAAAAACAATTAGCTGTATCGCTAAGCTTTTATTTTTCTAATTTAGCCAAAAACTTGGCTATTAATTCTCACATTGACAATGCTTCTATTGAGCAACATACTCAATGTAATGTTTTGGAACAAGTTCCAAGTAATTTAAATTAAATAATAAGACCATAGAGGTAGCCTCTTGCCGGGTATTGACCAAAGGAAAGCCTAAGTATTTGCGGATTGTTCATCAAAATATTCAAGGCTTTTCTGGGAAAGATTTAGAAATTAGCCTATATTTAGATTATGAAAAGATTGATGTATTTTGTGTCACTGAGCATTGGCTCAAAAATTATGAATTGTCAACAAGTTTAGATAACTATAAAATTGCGAGTTCATTCACTAGGAAAAGTGCTATTAGAGGCGGATCCCTTATAATTTTACATAATGACATACAGTTTAAGGAACGAAAAGACATAGTTTCTCTTTCAGTCGAACGAATAATTGAGTTATCATGCGTGGAACTTGATAATTTCATTGTAATATGTGTATACAGGCCCCCCTCTGGAAACTATTCAGAGTTTGAGTCTGCTATGGAAGACGCACTAAGAATAGTATCTAGGAAAACTAAAAAAATTGTTGTCTGTGGTGATTTTAATATAAATATTTTAGTGGAATCACAATTATGTAGTAGATTTATTAACTTATTTAAATCATTTAATCTGAATCATGTTTTTCAAGAGCCAACCCGAATTACAGCTACATCCGCTACTTGTTTAGACAACATTTTCTGTAACTGTGATGTACAAGATAAATTTATTATTAATTGTATAAACTCTGACCATAGTGGGCAATTAGCTTCGTTTGAACACCATCATGTTTGTTCTGAACGTGAGATTACTTGTAGACCCATAACAAAACGCGGTATAGAAAAATTTAAAAGAAATGTTGTTAATCAAATTGCAGATTCACCAACCGAGAGGAGCAACGCGAATAATCTTTATAATAATTTATTTAATGTAGTTAAAGATGAATGTAACAATATATTTAAAAAAAAAGTAATTAAAATCAAACATGAGAGAAAGAAATTTAGTGATTGGGTGACGCCAGGCATATACAAAAGCCGTAGGAAATTATTTGAACTTTATGCTTTAAAAGTAAACTCCAGTGATCCCGCTTTCATAGATTATGTAAGAAATTATTCTAAAACATTTAAGAAAGTGTGCATGTCTGCAAAAGCGATGTACATAAGTAATAAAATTAGCTTATCTAAAAACAAAGTAAAGACCACCTGGAACATCATTAACCAGGAAACAGGGAAACCCAAAAGCCGTGTAAATTCTTTCTCACTAGAAGTTAATAATAAAGCAATAAAATCGGATATTGCAGTTGCAAATGCGTTTGAAGATTTCTTCTACCACATACCTATAGAAACTACAAGTAGTCTCAACTCGTGCCCCAATGCGGCTGTAGCCCTCTTAGAACAAAGTGTAGAGAAGTGCAGCATATGCTTCAACTTTGGTCACATTGACGCCGACACTATTCTAAAAACATTCCGCATGATCAGTACCAAAAAAACTGAAGACCTTTGGGGTATTTCGACCCACTTAATCAAATCTATAACAAAAGAACTTGCTCCGCAACTAGCGTTCATTTTCAACAAATGTATTGATGAAGGTATCATTCCTGATCTAATGAAATATAGCAAGTTAATACCTTTATTTAAATCTGGAAATAAAAATGATCCTGCAAATTATAGACCAATTTCGATTCTACCAGCACTTAGCAAAATATTTGAAAAAATTATTTCTAATCAGCTGTCAGATTATTTCACAATCAATAAAATCCTACATATGAACCAATTTGGCTTTACTAAGGGTCGTTGCACTACAGAGGCTGGAGTTGCACTTCTCAAACACATTTTTGCCGCCTGGGAGTGTAAACAGGATGTGATTGGTATATTTTGTGACCTGTCAAAGGCTTTTGACTGCGTTGATCATCAGACTCTTCTAAATGAGATCAAGCATTATGGTGTGTCTGAAGAGGCAATTAAGCTTATTGAGTCTTATTTGTCCAATAGGGTCCAAAAAGTTGTAATTAACAGAACTGAGTCTTCTGGTGCACCTATCATTATGGGTGTGCCTCAAGGATCAATACTGGGACCTCTGCTCTTCTTAATTTATATTAATGACCTCCCACACTTCACCAATAATCTGTGCGATACAGTACTATTTGCAGATGACACTTCTTTAATATTTAAGATTGACAGAGGAAACGGAAATACTGACGTTGTAAATAGTACTCTTTCTAAAGTATTGCATTGGTTCACTGTGAATAATTTATCATTAAACTCGAGTAAAACTAAATGTATTAAGTTTTCATTGCCAAATGATAGGAAAGTGGACAATATTGTGGAAATGAATAATCATACTGTTGAATTCGTCGATTTTACTAAATTTTTGGGTATAACACTAGATTCGACTTTGCAGTGGGATCCACATATTGCGTCTTTAGCAAACAGACTCAGTTCTGCGGCATATGCTGTAAAAAAAATGAGACAACTTACTGATGTTGAAACGGCAAGACTGATTTACTTTAGTTATTTTCACAGTGTCATGTCATATGGGCTATTACTGTGGGGATCAGCCGCTAGTATAGAAAGTATTTTTGTACTTCAAAAAAGAGCAGTGCGGGCTATTTATAATTTACGAACAAGGGATTCTCTACGTGATTTATTTAAAGAAATTAATATATTGACTTTAGCAGGACAGTATATTTATGAAAATTTGATTTATGTTTATAAAAATTATAACACATTCGATACCAATTTTAAATTTCATAACTTAAATACAAGAAATAAAAATAAACTTGCCGTTCCAACGTACAGGCTCCAAAAAACTAGAGGCTCATTTATGGGGAAATGTATATCTTTTTACAATAAAGTTCCACAGAGTGTTACTGACTTACCTTTTCATAAGTTTAAAGCGCATGTAAAAAAGACTCTAATGAGTAAAGGATATTATAAAGTCAATGATTATCTGAATGATGTCAATGCTTGGTCTTAATTGTAGACTTAATTTATAGATTTAAATGTATAATGTACACTGACACATCTAATCTTGTAATGGAAGTTGAACACAATCTTTACTTTTGAGTTCTGCTTCCAATTGACGACTCTGTAACAATACAGGGAGAAAAAAATAGCCCTTGCTGGTTTTCTTGCTGGTTCTTTCCAGAACAAGGTCTCCCGCCGTAGACTTGTGAACCAATGGCGTAGCTTCTTTGACGTTCAAAAGTGATTGTAAAATCCCAATTGAATAAAGGATATTGAATTTGAATTTAACACTAATTTTTCGAAGTGAAGTCTTATAACTATGAGCTTGTTTCAGTTTGCCCGCTAGACGGCTTCCGCTGGGATATGCTTCAAAATAGTGCAAATTGTTTCTCGCAAAGTTTGCAATCTCGCTAATATATAAAGATGTAACCGTCAAAATTTTATGTTTGCGAAAATAGTTTTCACATGAGTCTTCTTGATTTAAGCCGAACATTGATCTTAGACACCTCTTTTCAGCCTTGAACACACTTTGTCAGTACTAATGTCATTTCCATATATTTTTTCTGAGGAACGACTGCGGAAATGTTAGCGTGTGGCATTTGCTGGCATTTGTCTAGGGCTATGTTCTTTTCATACATAATTACTCGTCTGTACTGTGTTTTTCATTTTTCATCAAAGACATTATAGTATAATGTCCTTGTTTTTCATTTTCACGAAGTATCTCTATGTAGTCTATGTTTTCATTCATCTCATGGAACTAATAAGTACTACGTTAGTTCCATGATTCATCTATATTATACATAGATATAGAATGGAATAGATGGGCTATAAAAGCCGTCAAACATGAGGAACAGAGATAAACTTATACACATTGCCAAAGGAAAGAAGAAGACGGCATCATTTTTTTTTTCCTTGTTACAGTATATAGGTGAAACTGGTAGTGGGGATTGTTTATCACCAGCGTCTGGTGATAAACATATACGTGGAAGAAATTTGTTGTGTGAAGCTCACTGTGCAATTATTTAACAGTTTAATTAGTGTAATTGTAAACTATTTGACAATTTAAATCATGGTGCACTGCTCCGCTTTAGGTTGTAATAGTGATAGTGCTAGAAAACAGGAAAATATAACCTTTCACAGTTATGACCTAAATTGTGTCAATATTACGCGCCAAAACTATTTTTTAAATTATAAATACAAGTTATATTGCAATATTTTATCCTTCTACTATAGTTCTCAATCATATTATGGGATTAAACATGAAATTTCAAACTAATTATTAAGGTTACTGTTAACCTAATAAGTTAAGAATGTCGCCATGCAATATGGTCACATATACAGCCAACGCGTATAACATTTTTCCGGGTTATAATGATACCAGTTACGCTACGACTATTTTTCCTTGATTCGTAGGTAATTTGTTACGTGAAAGGGAACTCACATATTAGTTTCTGTGTTACATTAATATTGACATATTTAAGTATACAATTTTGAGCATTTAGATAACAAAGGTAATTCTTTTGAAGTTAAACCTTCTATTTGCTTGTTTGTCTGCATTTAACAGATTTCCTTCGGAGATAACTACTCGAAACAGTTGGGTTAAAGCTATTGGTCGTTTGAATTGGCAGCCAACCAAGCATACCCGAATGTGTTTTAAGCATTTTGAACAACAGTGGATTCAGAAAAACAAAAAAGGCACTTTTCTTAGGAGTGGTGCTATTCCTAACTTTTTACAGGTCAGTAACTTATACATATTATATCTACAAAGTAAATACCCTATCAAGCCGAAACCTATATTTATTTTTCACAAACCCAACTATTTGTATGGGGAATAACAAAATTAATTTTACAGCTTTGGATTAATGACACCAAAATTTTTATAAGACTATGTTAACATGGGTAGGTACCAAATTATTTTCTACTATTTTGAAATGGCCAAAAATATTATTAATGGTTTGATTTTGGACATTTTCTATTTATATAACAAGTCTGACTATTATTACAGATACAGATAAAATTTCTTAATTATTATTTCTAATGTTGTAAAATTAACACCTGCTTTTATTTTTGACCTGTATACATATTGTTTCTGGACGCATCGGTGTTGGATTTCGGTTCAAATTTGAATACGCCCCGAAAGAGAAAAATGCGGCTTCAAATGCTGCGTTTGAAACAATAAGCGAGGTCATTAAATAAAAAACTACGGGCAGTGCGTCAATCGCTTAGATGATTGGGAAAAAAAGTAGCCACACTGAAAATGTGTTAAGTGATTTGGAGTGTAAGTTAATGATGCAAAATGAGCAGTTGGACATTTTAGATACTGTAGGAGGAACCAATAGAGATTTTCTGAAAATATTATTAAGTACATAAAATGCAGCGAGAAATAAAATGTCACAAATGTGTGGAATCACTGATTGCCTCTGAACCATATAATAGTCTGCAATTGAAAAAAGACAATGACGGATTATATTATCCGTCCAAAGAGGTAACTAGTTACCACGTGCGAAGTTACTGAAAAAACATATCGTAGAAATAAACCTTTTGGAAATAAAATTACTACGCATCCTCTTTTGCACCAATGCTTAGAAAAATTGTTAAATCAATTAATTTTCTAATGAACATTTTACTGAAGAGTTTACACATAATCACTACCCGCTTTTAATAAAATGTATTTGTAAAAAATATTTAAATACGCGAATTCATTACTAATACGCTTTATTTGATAACAATAACGGTGTTATTGAAATCTAATTTTAGAAAATGTTTATTTAAAATATAATTTTTATACATTTTCTAAATCTTCACAAATATTTAGTAAATGTATAAATATTGGATTTTAAATAAATTGCAGAGATAAAGAAAAAACAATGATATTGCCCGCTGTATTCTTAATCGAGCGACGATCTTCGCAAGGTACCTAGCTGGCAAAAGCTGGAAGCGAGTGGTCGCGGATCGTGCTCAGTGGCGAGCACTTGGAGAGGCCTATGTGCAGTGGACGCGTGTGGGCTGATGATGATGATTCCTAATATTTTTTCTTATATTTGTAAAGATGTTTACATAATAGCTTAAATAATTAAGTAAAATGTTTTAAAACTAAATATACTCGAGTAAATCCGAAAAGTGTAGTTTTATTTCGAAGTGTAAATAACTTTATAAATAAATACTGCGAAGGTTGAATGAAGAATACAATAAAAAATTTCGCAACTTCCACTTTTTTTTTGAGACAGATTGTTGAGTGAAGGGCGCTCATTAAAATGTCTCAAAAAAAATACGTAGATCAACCAACCCTTTTACCACTATAAACATAAAGTAGGGTAAAAATTAAAGCAACACTGGTATACTCATCTACTTTAGGCAGATATGACGTCATCTATGTCTGTCCCTTACGGGTATACGGTCACGTCCATGGAACTAATAAGTACTACGTACAACTGGAAGGTTCACCGGTTTCGGAAAGCGAGCCGAAAGAGAGTTAAAAAAACTTTTTCTGTCCTTGTCTCATCACTACTCATCAGGGTAACCATGTTTACTAATATGCTAAGGATTTTTTTCGCTGCAGTTGAACTAACTATTTTATCTAACATTATTTTTACATATAGGTCTTATTGGGGGTACCAATATGTGGGATCCATGAATATCCAAACACAAAACTCTTCTAAAACGTTATAAGTATATTTCTCATTATCAAAACTCACATATCTATTGCACAATATCAAAAACATCTTCACTAATTTATCATCATAATATTTCTAATCTCTATATATATTTTTTTTTTGCAATAATATAGTCGAAATATGGTCGATTTTTTTCAATAAAGAGTAGAGGTATATATATTTAAAAAAACCAACGCTTAAAACAATTCTTCATTGTCGTATTATTTTTATCTTACACTTCTAGAGAATTATTCCACTCCTTTCATTTCAAATTTCAAATTCGATACCTTTATTTTTAACCTACCATAAATTACAAACATAGACAAAATTCCAACCTCTAACAATAGGTGACATTAAAAAGCGCTTTCAATTTAAAGGATTTGCACGAACACTACCTACATATTTAAATAAAACACACACATTCGATCAAAACTTCGGGCTAAATAATTAAAATGTATTTAAAACGAAACATCCGCAAGTTAATCCGAAAAGTGTGTTTAATTTAAAAGTAAGTGAAACCAAAAAAATGAACAAATTCTTTTCGACTCTCGAATTTAGACTGATTTAAAACTATAGAAAACCGACCAAAATACGCAGTTGCTTCGTTCCAAAACAAACAAACATGACGCCAAATTGTTTACAAGCGAATAATTTCTCCTAGTGTTAACATAATATTTGGTAACAATCTTATACTTTTTAAAAAAATATTTAAGCCTGACTTAGTTAAGCTATGTTTTGTTGTTTTGTACCATATTTTGTAACATAGAAAGAGATAACTAGAAAGATTTACCAATCCATGCTTAAATATTTTTTTATTAATAACAACTTTAAAATATAACAAAACCTGTACGAATTATTTTGTATTTGCTGTATGTCTTGTTCGGTACTTTCTCTTCATTTATAATATACTGTAAACATGTAATTTCGATTTAAATTAGGTTTAGGTTAGTCTATGTAAAATTTATCAATTAGCACATTTTTTTCTACTCGCTTGAACGAATATTTATGATGGCAATTGTGTGAGAGGGACACACCAAGATAAAGTGAGTCTCTTTCGAGCCCGTTTTTATGCGGGTATTAAGTCATTCAATAAAGAACCATAATCCGTAAGTAATACGGTTTTCTTTAGTTTGACAACATAATTCTAGTGAGCATTCCAGTTGTATTATTAGTTCCATGGTCACGTCCTATCTATTCCATTCTTTATCTAAGATATTCTAATTTATATCTATTAGTCTGTGTCTATAATACTCGTCTGCACGGTATATGTGTTCTGTGCATGAAGTTATAGATAAAGATGGAGACCACATTTCACACAACAGCTTGAATCAAATATAACTGTTTTGCATTACAACAAAACAGATATTATGTGTGTGAGAAAACACACAGCGTTGGTTGAAGAAGCATCCATAGATTTTACCGTCTTAAGTATTAAATTAAGGAACTTACCAGAATTATTCCTATGTATCAAGAATTTTTCTTTCACTCACCAAGGCTGCATGTACTCCATTCCCTTTTACATGTAGCTCAGTAGTGACATATACCAGCTGTCACTGTCATAGTCTTCAATAAACACCTGCAAGCCCTTGCTCAACGCTGTGTGTTTTCTCACACACATAATATCTGTTTTGTTGTAATGCAAAACAGTTATATTATATGTGTATCTAAAACACACAGCGTTGGTTGAAGATCTGTTTGATATCTGCTGGTGAAAGAAATTCTACAAATGCTATGTGAAATCTCAATAATAAATAATATAGACATCATAACTTGAAATCAAATCAATTATATTCCTTTACAAATCAACAAAAATAATTAAATTAGGAAATATATAAAAAGTATAGGGTCAACAAATTTTGGTTATATACACTATTGTCTTTCCTTTTTACTTCCTTATAATAAATTTATAAAAGGTCTAGGCATTCTTCTAGATAGATCTGTTCATAATATCCTCAATAATAGCTCTATTTTCTATCCAACCTTTAGATACTACTACAGAACAGTTACTGGCCATTCAAATCAGATTCTTATTTGATCCAGCCACCAATTATTGTTCTAATGACTGGTTTAACTACTCCAGCAATAGATATAAGTATCCAAGATCTGTTCACATTCCCTGTACTCTCAGTTAATGCATTATTTTTCTCACATGATGAAATGGACAATTGGACATATTTGATGGATCAGGTACTGTTTCATTAGCCACCCTGATTGTCTATTAGTAGCAATATCAGCCCTTGAGCCAAACTTGGACCAAAAACATATTTCTTCTTAGGTTATCTATTCAGGTAGTTCTAAAAGAGTGAATACCCTTCTGCCAGGGGCCAAAAGTAATATTATCGCTGTTCTGATTCCACAATTCTACTTCTATCTGAGTTTACAATTGGTGTCTCAATTTATTAATAATTAATTCTCAATTAACCAATCAAAAAGTATCTTGGTATCCTAAATTGAGCTTTTATTGTCTGTAGTCTAGCTAGCGGACCAATTTATTTATTTTTTATCTTGTCAATGTTAGTTGCACAGTAATATTATATGTATATAGCTGACTTGTGTAAAAGTCTGATATGATATGACAGCTTGTCCTCTAAATAAAATTTTGCTAAAAATCTAGCTACATCTTGACCCTGAGGTGATTTATGGTCAATATCTGTATGTTGCACCAATCAGTCCACCTCCTGCTTGGGGCCTTGTAAGTTGGCACTGTTGAGTCACGGCAACTATTTGTAAGCAGTTTCCTTTCCTGCATTGACCTGTGAGCTATCTATACTAAATAGCCTCAATTTTCTAAGCAAACAAAACTTCTGTGTCTGTGGTGTTCGTTCTTGTTCATTGTGAAATCTATTTCAGCAGATTTTTTTTTTTTTTTTTTTATCAGTTCCTCTAGAGCTCTTGTCTCCAGTTCTGCCAGCCAAAAAACACTGAAACCACTGAGGTGCTATCAGACTGAAGGTTACCTGAGCTGTGTTGTGGTGCCTCAGTACTTTAGGATTTAAGTTGGGCATTGAAACCTCCAGGCCAAGCTGAACCGCTAAAGACGACTTAATGGGTCGCAAAATAGCGCGGAGTCTCTGCAATCCCAGGTTATGCAGGCTCAGGTTACGTGGCACAACTGCGCGACGTGATACGAACAAGTCAACATCTGGCTTGCCCCACTTTTTAAATATAGGCTCCAAGGCCTGGGGCAACAAATGCCATTCCTGCACCGCTGGTCAGGCTGCGCTTTTTCGAGACGCGAACAATTCGACATGTGGCACACCCCATCTTTCGAATAAAGCCTCCGAGGCCTGGGGCAACAAGTACCATTCCCACACTGGTTGGACTGCGCTTCTTCGAGACGCAAACAAGTCGACATCTGCCATGCCCCACTTTTTGAATATAGCCTCCGAGGCCTGGGGCAACAAGTACCATTCCGGCACTGGTTGGACTGCGCTTCTTCAAGACGCAAATAAGTCGACATCTGCCCTACCCCATATTTTGAATATAGCCTCCGAGGCTTGGGGCAACAAGTGCTATTCCAGCACTGGTTAGTTTCTGGACAAGCGGCCGGCAATGCCTGTACCTCCCCGAGAGATACGCCGCTAAGTGTGGTGTTAAATTTGTTTGATCATCCCTAACAATTTCATTGCTAATTCAAGCAAGGTGAGCAATAGCTTGGAATGTGTGCTACAAACGTTCTGTTGTACAACTGTACAAGTTTTGGCAGCTGACTGCTTATAACATGTGTGCACAGCAAATATCCCTTTTAGGTTTGGGTGCCAACACTTTGTCTTTGAAACCATGTTTCTGATAAATCCGACTCGCCGTTGAGTTTTGTGACTCAGACCGCGACTAACTTTTTTTTTTTTTTTTTTAACATAAGTTACAACTCCCCTGTACAGTGGGGTGGGATAATACTGTGATCAACTGACTGATCTTAGCCACCAGCTCAGAACCTGATACCTACCTCCCTAGGTAAGATTTATTTCATTCTGAGGTGGTGCTGCCTGAAACGTCTGAGAAACATCTATGTATGACGACAATAGGCGCCCTTTCAGAGTTGTTAAGCTTGAAAAATTAAGTAAACTTAATTTGCTTTATATCTGTTGTAAGATAGCTTGTCTTTTGTTGAGAAGCTAGGTTATTGCTAGCTTTATTCTTGTGGCTTTGTTTAAATAGCAAGGCCATTGTTCTTTCCTGAGTATTTCAGAGGAGACTCAGGTACTCTATTGATTGGTAAGGTTCTTATACTGGCTTTTTGTAACTTATATGTCAACCTAGCATCTCCAGTATATTTAATGTCGCAGATATTCTGCTATCCAATCTGATACCGCAACAAAAATCCGGCAGCTGAAGCTGGCCAAATGGAAAGGATGTTCATTCCTGTAAATCTATTTTAACCAACCAGTGACTGTCCTGCAGAAAGTCTACAATATCTCTCTGAGAAATTAGTTGAAAAGGTATTGTTGTAACATTCCTGTTCAATACCCCTAAATCAAAAATTGGCCATATTCCTCCATCTGGCTTTTTTTTTTTATATAGGTATATATTTTATATATAATTTTTTAAAGATATCCCATTCTTACTTTTGTCAGTACTTCTGAAATGCCCTTCTCCTTTAGACTGTAAATTACCAGATTCATCTGCGAAGAAGTTTTTATACAATATTTGTGAAAACTGAATCTGCTTAGATGACAAGAAGTAGTTTCTGTTTGCCTGGAATTTGGCTGTTGGTTATTATTTTCATGTTAAAAGAATTTGCATCTAACTGCTTCCAAGCATTAGCTAAAAATTATTTTTGTCTGATGTTAGATTAGAAATGTCTTGTGCTTGGTTGCTAAATGGGCTAAAATTACTGGTTCTCAGGAGAATATCTACCCTTCTTGACAACTCTTTATCTTTCTTTGTTCAGTCGTATTTTCTGATTCATGAGCATGACATAGCTGAAAGCTCTTGGAACCTGCCCGAGTCTTGTTTCTCAATTATGTGGGAGTGTATAACCACATGTGGAAACCATCTAATGATTGGATAATAGGCTGTAAAGCCGCCCAACTAAACAAGTGTTCATGCCTTAATGAAATAGAATAGAAAACATTTATGTTGAATAAACATGTTTTGAGGGATGACTTTAAATTCATCTCTCTTTTAAAATTCTTTCTCTTCTTATTTCAATACATTCACTACAACTCCCACCTATTATCTGAAACTTTATGCAAAGGAGAGCCTGGACCAAGCAAGGTCCATTTGATCAAATAAGGATTTAACTCACATGGATTAACTGCTGCCCAGTTTACTAGAACTTGTAAAAACTGTCTTAGTGATTTACATTGCTCTAAATCAGCATTTGTTAGGCCGGTTTACATATTTTCTGCAGAAGCTAAATAGTCCCTAATTTATTAAAATAACATCTCATTAACTTTAAACAGTAGACACCTGAGGTGTTTTCAGAATAACCTCTTAATGAACATTATCAACAAATGCCTTTCAATGACTGTTATTCAAAATGCTGTAACTTATTAACCTTTAAATCTCGCTTCTCTCTGGCAGAACGGATAACCTTTTTATCATCCTACTCATTGTATATCTCGCCTGTTTTTTTTTATGGTGTACCCTGATCTCACTTTGAGTTTACATTAATACCTAATGGTATTAATGAAGAACTGGGCAGTAGGCAAGATATTGATGGTATGTTGGGGATAGAACTAACGTACTGCGGTAATCTTTTTAGATACTTATTTCGAAATGTAAGTAGGTACCTAATTCGATTTACCAAGGCCGAGATTCGTGGATCTTCTTGTCTGTGAGTCCGCTTTCTCCTATTATTTGGAGATAGTGAAACGAAACTCTGTTCGTCTTCCGAAGAGGAAGAAATTTTGTCAATACTAGCACTACAAGAAACAAGCACTTCGTCCGAAGCAGCGGCATTCGAGTTCCGAACATTAAGATCCACAATCTCTTTTCACAATTTATTTTGTTAAATAACAACTTACCCCGATACTGCTCATCACTATTTTTACTGTTTTATATAGTAAAATAGAGCAATTGAAAAATTTTGTGCGTAATCGCGGCAAAATCTACAAACGCTATGACAGTGACAGCTGGTATATGTCACTACTGAGCTACATGTAAAAGGGAATGGAGTACATGCAGCCTTGGTGAGTGAAAGAAAAATTCTTGATACATAGGAATAATTCTGGTAAGTTCCTTAATTTAATACTTAAGACGGTAAAATCTATGGATGCTTCTTCAACCAACGCTGTGTGTTTTAGATACACATATAATACCTACATATCTCGATCTCGTTCTCTGTGGTCTGACCTCTCTTTTTAGTGTGTGGTCGGTATTGCTACTTCTTTATTTAAATCTCCCAGTAAAAACATTAAAAAAGGTAACACTAGCCCACAATCATTAGATTGTGGGCTAGTTAGGCTAATCAAATAGTTTATATTTATTAAAATTTTTCAACTACAATTACCGATTTCAAATACAAAGTTACATTAGATGATGAATTTATAAATGAGTCAATGAATTATTATTACATATCCTGCAGACTTGGTAATATCGTCGGTCGGAAACAGTAGGTGCCTAATGGAACATTTCAAAATCACATGTTCTGAGTAATTGAGGTTTTAAGTTTTTGACAATATTCAAATCTTATTTTACTTTATCTTGAGACTTGTATTCTCTTATCTGTGCTTGAGATCATTTTGTGTTTTTTTTATTTACTAAATAATATGAAGATTATAGTCTAGTTTAAGTTTATTGTGTGTAACTAAGATTTAGGATGTCATGTGTAGTTTTTGAGTTATCAGCAATTTTGTGAAATATTCTAATTATTAAATTAAATAATTTCTGAAAATCTAAGATGTAGTTAATTGGAATATTTCTAAATAAACCAGTAATGAAATAAAAATACAATCAATTCAGAAATATTTTAGGTATAGAATTTCAGAGTCATACTGGAACTTTGAGAAATATTTCATTATTAAAGCCCGGATGCACTTTAGAATTTAGTGTCGCAGCGCGGAACATTTCAAAATAAATTGATACTGAAAACGAAAAGAATACAAAATTTTTGTTTTCTTTATTGGAATTAATAGTTTTCTGTCAATTAGAACTAAAATTTAAGTTGTACCGTTGATGATTTGGAAAAAAATATTTAATTCCTTACCATTCTACATAGTTATCTCAAAACGTGCTCAAAACACGTAATTTGGAAATATTCTGGTAATGAATCCGACCGACGATATGGCAACATTGGCGCTGTTAGGCGCTGTTATGTCAATATAAATCGGCTCAATATGGCGGTTGTTTAATTTGCAGTTCACGACTTTGTTCAAGATTTTTCGCTATCGTTACGCTAATCATCGTTGATTGATATTGAAAAATGGTGCAATCTTATGTAGTGATAGTGCGTGGTGTCCAGGAGGTGATATAAAATTTCACGCATAGATTTTTAAACCGTGATTTTTTAAATTGAATCATTGTAATTAAGAATCATAGTTTTGTTCGATCTTCCAAAAATAGTCGTTGGTGCTTCCAACAAAATATTAGTAAATGATTGATAAGTCAAGATCATATAGATATACGTTGAATTTCATTGAATTTGTGTAACGTGATTTTGTTTGTTTACAAACAGTCGTTTTGATGTAGAACGACCAAAATGTAAATGTATCTGAGACTTTCTTTGATACAAGATTTTGTACGAGATGTGCAATGCATACATTTCATGATTATGATTCTTACTCGTTATGTACACATACTCTTAATATAATCTCTTATTCTTTGTTATCTATACATTTTAGTTTTTTTATACAGTTATGTAATTGTTAACAATATTTTTCCTTTTTAGATTTCCTAAAGACAGTACCCGGAGAAAATTGTGGCTATCAATTATAACACTGAAGACAAAATTAGATGGACAAAAATGGAAGTGAGGATTTGCAATTTACATTTTAATGAATCTAATTATGACACTACAACAGGGCGCTTAAAACAAACAGCAGTTCCTTCTTTAAGGCATACAATATCTCCATTTAAGGTAAAGATTTTTAATTAACAATAAGTATATTTGTGAATGATTGGTTAGTAATACATTTAGTATCAAATTTCTGGCCTATATATTTTTTATGTATGCATACATTTTAAATACTTAGTATAGAAAATAATACTTTATTGTGAATTTTTATCATGTGCCACTCCCATCTGGATATATAATTCAGTTTGTAATTAGAATTGCATATCATCCCATTGATGAATGATTTATATTACATGTTTAGAATTTAAGTATTTTAAATATATGACAAAAATGCAACATTATAATATGTTTTCATCATAATGTTAACATTATTATTAATTTTCAGACAACAAGTGCCTTACATAAAGAGTAAATGTTCCAAATAACTGATGTTGCTGTTCCAAGCACCAGTTCTGGCATTTACAAAAGTGAATGTCCGTTTAAGGATACAAGACTGAAACGTGCTAGTTGCGATTTGGAAGGTCCAGCAAGTAAAATACAATGTCGTAATATCCTGGAAGACATAAGCAACCTTAACAAGTTAATTAATGTGGTATCACAACATTTTACGCCTATGCTTCAGTAAATGTTTAAGCACTCGGTCACGGACTCAATATTTTGTACTGATTTGCATGAAACTACGATAGTTAAGCGATTAACTAAATCTTTCTTTTAATATGCGTATACGAGCTCACTTAAAGAGGAAGACAGAAAATATATTCATAAATTACGTGGAAATAGACAGAAATTACACAGAGCTGTGTAATATAATATCAACATTATAATAAATGATATTGATTTTAAAATGTTTTTTTTTGCACATCATCATTGCCCGAATTTTGTCCCATATAGTCGTAATATACTTTCTTAAACAGATGTTTTTAAAGTGATCCAAATTTTTTATGTATTTTTATTTGAAGTCTTTTTAATCTTATTAATAGTTAAATTAAATACTTATATTAATAGTTTAATTTAAACTACTTAATAGTTTAATAATCAATTCCGATGTTGATTGGAAATTTCCCTGATTCATTTTGGGAGGCTTAAATCTATCAGTGGTGACTGCTGAGACGACAATTAACCTATACATTATACGTCGACGTGACGACGTGGGCCGCGGTCCGTAAATCGCTAAAAGCGATAATATCGCGAATCCGACCAAATTAAATAGTCACAAAATATAAGGGCTATTGAATCAGTAGGTTATGTTGTGACTTTGGTCGGATTCGCGATATTATCACTTTATCGTTTTACGGATGTTGAAATTATATATTTGCATAAGATAAATAAAAAACATATTTTAAATAAAGCAACTGAACGTGTATTCTCTTATTGATGACATACAAAGTTAAATAAATGACATCGTAATATTTTTCTCTCCATATCAGCTTAACCAAAAAGTTTACGGTACAAAATTGCGACCTCAACACCCCGCCTCAATTTTATTCCGTTAACGCTTGTAAAATTCTTGACTACTATTAAAATATTATATTACATATACAAAATAAAATGTTTTGCATAAATCATGCTACACCATAAAATTAATTAAAATTCTCAATAACTTTTCTTTAGATAACGTTTTGGTCATACAATCAGCATAATTTTTGTCAGTACTTACATACACAATATTCAAAACTTTCTGTTCAATTAAATCCTTTAAGAAGTGATATTTTACATCTATATGTCTGGTACGCTTAGAGTTTTCATGACTTTTAGAAATTGATATTGCACTTATGTTATCTACTAGCAACGTTGCTTTGTTAGTAATCCCTAAGTTATTTGCAATACCTCTAAGGTTGACCAGCCATTGTGCTGTACACCCTGCAGCTACATATTCCGATTCTGCTGATGATAAGGCGACACATTTTTGTTTGGTGGAGAACCACACTATTGGGTTTTCACCATGTAATATTATTCCTCCACTTACACTTTTTCTGTCATTTTTATCTCCTGCCCAGTCAGCATCTGAATAACCGTAAATAATGGGCTTACTTTCACGTTTTTTAAATAGTAGACCCATGTTTTTAGTTTCTTTGAGATACCGCAATATCCTTTTACCAGCTGTCCATAAATTTTCATTGACTTTGTCCAAATATCGGCTTAAATACGAAACTGGAAAGGTTATATCTGGCCTTGATGTACAAGACAGGTATAAAAGACTTCCCACCAACTGGCGAAATGGTACTTCAATTTTATTACTATCTTCATCAAAGTTCACACTAAAGTTACTTTCCATTGGTGTCTTTGCGCCTCTACAATCTGTCATCTTAAATTTTTCTAAAATTTTGTCTATCATGCCTGTCTGTTTAATTTCAATCGTATCTTCATTTCTTGTTACTTCCATACCTAAATACACTCTAAGTTCACCCATATCTTTGGCTTTAAATTCTTTACATAGCATTTCTAATATATGTTTATCATTTCCCATTGTCAGAATATCGTCCACATATATAATTACCCAACAATCCATTTGATAATACAAGCATGTATCATAGCCTGAACGCATGAATCCATTTTCTTTCATGAATGTATCGATTCTTTCATTCCAACATAGTGGTGATTCGTTCAAGCCATACAACGACCTTTTCAATTTTAAAACTTTATTTTCATTAACTTTTAATCCTTCAGGTATTTTAAGATACACCTCTGACTTTATTTTCCCATTTAAAAAAGCTGTTGGTATGTCTAGTTGGCGTATTTTTAAGTTTTCTTGCAAAGCTTTTGATATAAACATTTTAACAGTAGATTGTCTTGCTACTGGCGAGTAAATCGTATCAAAGTAATCATCTCGTTTTTGCTGAAATCCTCTCACAACTAACCTTGCCTTTTTTGTTCCATCATCTTTAAGTTTGAAAATCCATTTTGTGTCTATTGTTTTTTTTCCGTTTGGAAGATCTGTTTCTTCCCATGTTTCTAAATTTACCAGTGCATTCAATTCTTTATCTATTGCATTTTTCCAATCTTGACTCCTTACGGCTTCTTCAAATGTTGCTGGAGTCTCTGTTAATAAACAATACCCCTCTTGTGCTAATGTACAATATACAACGTTTGTTTCATATTCTGTAAGATAATTAGGTCGTTTTACTGTTCTTCTTGGTCTTGTATTTTCTGACGTTTCCTCATCTATAGCTTCTCTTTGTTTTATCTCGTTATCTTCTACAATTTCTTCTTGTTCTTGTTCAAAATATTTATTGCTTTCATCTAATACATTTTCTTCTTTATATTTTGTATTATTTTCATCAAATGTCACATCACGGGATACTATAATGGTATCAGTCTCAGGATCCCAAAGTCTGTAGCCAACCTTATTGTATGCAATAAATCTTGTGGCTCTTGCTCTTTTACTCAGCTTATCATTTCTGGGTATTATTGTTGCCCATGCTTTTGATCCAAAAATTCTTAACCGTGACAAATCATTATTTCCAAATCTCATTTCACATGGTGTTCTAAAATTTATTGCCCACGAAGGAGACCTATTAAGCTGATATGCGGCACATTGTATTGCTTCACTCCATAGGTGCTTGGGTAAATCTGTATCTGCTAGCAGTGTTCTGACTTTGTCACATAGTGTTCTGTTCATACGCTCTGCAACGCCATTCTGTTGAGGCGTGTAGGGCAAGGTATATTCCAGGTCGATGCCATTTCTTCTGCAATAAATTTTAACTAGGTTAGCTGTATATTCTGCACCATTGTCACATCTTATTCTTTTAACTCTTTTCCCTGTCTCATTTTCAATTCTGATTATATAGTCTAGTAACCGTTGTGTTGCTTCAGATTTATTCTTTAAAGGAAAAACTACGCAAAAATGGGAATAGTCATCTATGATTGTCATAAAATATTTCTCACCGTTAATCCCTGTAGTCTTTGTTGGTCCTGCTATGTCTGTATGTAGCATTTCTGCAACGGCTATTGATCTTGGTTTAGGTGTTTGCTTGAATGGGCTCCTTGTTGCTTTACCCTCTATGCATGCTTCACAAATCCTGTGAGAAATAGGCAAATTCATAATTCCTAGACCTTTTTTATTTAAATGTCCAAGTCTTCTATGCCATAAGTCACTGACATCCGCCACAGAAGTATTGCAATTAACATTTTTGTAAATTTCAGCATTTAATCTAAACAGTTTACTATGACATGTTGCAGTTAAAAAAGTTTTGTTGTTGTAAATTTTTACATTTTGCCTATTAAAGTTAACATTATAACCTAGTTCTACCATCTTTCGTACCGACAATAAATTAAATTTAAAATCGTCAACTATCAAGGCTTCAATAACAATTTTTACATTCTGATATATAATTTTCAATTTTCCTTTCTTGTATGTATTTACATATTGACCATTCGCAACTAATATTTTTATACCTTTATCTAAAATTTGAATGTCATACATAAATTGTTCATAAATTTTATTTACTATATGTTCTGTGCATCCAGAATCAATAACAAACTCGATGCTTTCGTCATCGTTTTTTACATTATATACTTCTACAGTAGAATCACTTACTATAAAAGCAGCGTCATTGTCTTGAATCTTGGCTATTGATGTCTCTTCTTGCTGTTGGTAATGATGGCCTCTTGGATAATATCTACCTCGTGGTCGGCCTCCTCTATATCCACATGCACGATAACAACTTCGAACCGGGTTATTTCCAAGATTTGATATCTGATTATTCGTCTGAAATATATATTTATTTCGCCTGCACTCGTAAGACCTATGTCCAGCTTTGCCACAGGTATAACATGAGATAAAAGCGTTTTCATTTAATAGCTCATTTTCGGTTTCATCTTCATTACATTTTAATTTTATTTCAGCATCCAGTAGCCTTGTTTTTACAAATTCTATACTTAATTGTTTTTCGGTTGCCATGGTTTCAATCGAAGTGATTACATGTTCATAGTTTTTAGGTAAAGACGATAATAAATAACAAATTTGGTCATCTTCCTCCACCTTTACATCAATTGCAGCTAAATTTTGTAAAATACTGTTAAATTTTATGAAATATTGTTGAAGGCATTCGTTATTTTGACATTTCATTGTGATTAATTTTCTCTTTAAATATAATTTATTATAAATGCTCTTTCTCTCAAATACATCTCCGAGTAAAGTTAGCATATGTTTAGCTGTAGTGCCCTTTTTTACGATATCCAAATATTTGTCATTTAAAAATTGTACAATAATAAGTTTGGCCTTTGCATCATCTCTATCGAAATTTATCAATTCATCACTTTTTGTTTTTTCCATGACGTAATTTATTCCCCTTTCTTCCATCACCAATTTAATTCTAAATTTCCAGTTATTAAAATTTGTGTCTTCCGTTAATATTGGGATTTGTAACGCCGTTGTCGTCGCCATATTTTAAATTATTTTTAAATATATATTATAAATATTTACCTATTTTTCCGGATCGCAACCCAATTTTCACTTAATATTTTTTTTTATTTTTAGGAACCACGCTCTGCTACCATGTTGAAATTATATATTTGCATAAGATAAATAAAAAACATATTTTAAATAAAGCAACTGAACGTGTATTCTCTTATTGATGACATACAAAGTTAAATAAATGACATCGTAATATTTTTCTCTCCATATCAGCTTAACCAAAAAGTTTACGGTACAAAATTGCGACCTCAACAACGGACCGCAGGGGTGGTCATGATAATCAAAATTTCATCATACAGAATCTGTACGGTTAAATCGTAATTACGAATAGCGTAAACGGATACAAGGATTTATTTTATTTATTTATCTGTTGTATGTAGCGTTAACGGATACAAGGATTTATTTTAATTAATAAAATGTTAAAAAAAGTAAAAAAAAATATATTTCGATCCGGTGGATGTGTGGGATGTGTATTATTTAGTGTGAGTGTGTGTTGAGTGTGATGCTCTGTTTACTGGGATGATTCACAAAATTGAGGCAATCTCCGCACTACATGTGAGATAGGTATATTGGTTTCGTTTTAAAAAGAAAATATAGACGTCGCTGAATCTCTCTTCAAGTGTGCACGATTCTGTGCAGGACAGTGTGAGCAGCAAAGTTTGACCTAACGGTTTCAGTGTAGAAATTAAAGAATATTGATATGCAACATTTATACAGCTATAAATAATTCCCGATTAAAGTATAGCGATGTCCTGAAAAAATAAAACAAAGGTTACCCTATTTGAAAGAGAAGGTTAGCCCACAGAGAGTGAGATAGCGATACTGAGGTATTGCCTCAAATAGGTATTCAAGGTGTGGTCTCCATCTTTATCTATAACTTCATGGTTCTGTGGTCTGCACAGAACACTATCGTCATTTGCGTAGAAAGAGTATACAATAGAATGCTGGATGTTTGTCTATTCACTCGCACATAAAAGAGACGAAAATATTGAATTACATGCGTAAAAACGAGATAGACTTCGGCATTTTTTGTCCCTCATCGCGTGCTGGTTTTTTTCAAGGTCAGCATATCATGATCTAAACAAAGTTTGACGTTTGTGACGCGTTCGATTTTGTGCTCTCGGAATTTACTATTTTTTCCTAAAATACAGTGTTTCTTTTTGTGCACAACTACGTGAATTAACGATACCAGACTGAAGAATGGTGTGGTGTAGTGTTTATGGTGCAAAAGCAACAGTAGGACGAAAATTGAGGGATTGTCTTTTCAGTTGTAAGTAATTGAAATATTTACTTTATTTGAGTTATCATACCGAGGTTTCACTTGCTAAATTGTCTAACCAATTCACATAGTATACCCTGACGTGTTCCTAAGATAAAATAAGTGTTTATTTCATATTTCATAGAAAAATGTCTACATAACCTGAAACCTCAGGTTGGCCATCATTTTCCATAAATATTACCCCTAATAAGGGGTATATAGTACGTAGAAATAAATGCATTTAACATGACTATATTATTATATAATTTATTACCTGAAAACATAAATTAAATTGAAGGGAATCCTTTTAAAATAACATTATCAAAATATTTGTACGAAAAATATTGTAATAGCATAAAATAATATTTATGTAGGTACACTGAATATATGTAATTTATTATTATTATTATATGTTTTTCTATTGTCAAGTAGGTAGGTATGTGTCAAAGAGTATAATAATATTGGTATGTGTTAAACTTACCTCGGGACTAGATGGAGCTGTCTATATTAATATTTATTATTATTAAGGTTGATCTTAAATATAACTTACAGGTTTCCTGAAAGCCCACAGTCATGCAATTTATGGATTGCGGCTACAAGGAGAATTAATTGGGAGCCAAACGCTAGATGCAGAATGTGTTGTCAACACTTTGACAGAAAACTTTTAATGAAAAAAGGCAATAAAACATACCTTCATCCCGAGGCTGTTCCAGTTGAGGTAAAATTAACATTTTAAGGATTTTTTTTATTAAAAGTATTTCAGCAACACCAATAGAAAATATTTTTTAATTTAATTTGAAAAAAAAAACTCCTGTGATATACAAATCAAATTGTAAATTAAATAATTTTTTACTCAACTGTGCCAGATGGTTTTTGAATGTATCTATGTGAACATGTATATTTCTTTGGCACGTTTAGTATGATTACTAGCATAAGGTGCATAGTGCTCTCAACACAATGATTTACATGTCATTAAACCCAAAATTGACTATGATTTACATGTCAACT
The DNA here is from genome assembly GCA_963935595.1 of Schoenobius gigantellus. NCBI lineage: Eukaryota > Metazoa > Arthropoda > Insecta > Lepidoptera > Crambidae > Schoenobius > Schoenobius gigantellus. The sequence continues at coordinate 16,664,491 of OZ012562.1, read as the reverse complement.
TTGAGTTGAATGACATTACGTATAAACAGCTAGCGATGGGACATTTTAATAATGAGTTTTCGATAAAGAATTGATTATTTTTTGGATATTTTGAAACATAACATTTTTGGTTATTTTGAAACATAACATTTGTGTATATATATACTTTTATCACCCCGAATAATTTAAGGGACACGTCAGCACATGGTAGTAGAATGATTTAAACATTAATAAAAAAATTGCATGTTAATTTACTAAAATATCCAAAAATACTGCACTAGTGTTGTGCAATATTTAAAAAAAATAATGGATGTGTTCTGAAGCGTCCCTTAAATTATCCGGGGTGATAAAAAGTAGCTGCATATTTGATGTTATAGACTACTTTTCTTGAAAATAAATGAACAGTATTTTCCTGTGTTTGTGGTGCATTCCCTAGCATATTGTAAAAGATAATATTGGTTTTATTTCATGAGCTGGTCACCTATCACTATATTCTACAATTTCAAATACAATCAATGTACAACTAAACGTCTCTAGAAAATTATTCGACATTATAAGGCATATGGATGTATGTACAGTCGGCACCACGTCAAGCTATACACTTTGACGTTTGAACCGACCACTTGTTCTCGTAGTGCAAACGTAAAGTTTGACGCACCGTCCACTGTATGTATTTTAGTACCTTTACATAATTTATTTAATAATTTTTCAGGTTAAAAAATTCATGGTTTTTGATTCGTCCAGTTCTGCAACAGCAATGGAGATACAGGAAACTGAATCCTTGAATGTAAGTGTTTTTTGAATTTGTTTTAAACATTTTTCTATATTATGAAACTTTAGTGTGTTAGGTAGCTCAAACTCGTAGTCATATCATGCTAATACAGCGTCCTCTGGTGGCAACAATTTATTTACATTATTTGTTTATATATACAAGTTTATTTTTTAGTTATGACAAAAATTTTGTGTGCTTGTTCAGACAAGCAAACTGAACAACTTTCACTATGGCACCAACTTTGAAATCGCAAAAAAATCAGCTGTTCCATACATTTAGGTTCAGTGAATGTTGAACATTTGTATGGAACAGCTGATTTTTTTTGCGATTTCAAAGTTGGTCCCATTGTGAAAGTTATTCAGTTTGCTTGTCTGAACAAGCACACAAAATTTTTGTCATAACTAAAAAATAAACTTGTATACTTAATATAATACATATTATATTAGTATATATAGTCAGTGGTCTAGTGGAGACCATACCGCCCAGAGGTCATGGGTTCGATTCCTAATCATGGCGATTTATGGAACGATCTGTCTTAAATTGCCGTGGAAGTGTTTTCATATGTATACTAGTAGGTATTATACACATGAAAGTTTGTGAGTATGGATGGTTGGATGTTTGTTTGTTATTATTTCACTCCAAAGCTACAAAACGCAATTTAATGAAATTTGGTACACAGATAGCATATAACCTTGAATTAAGTATTTATGAGTGAGAATAAGTTTATCCATTGACTAAAAACTGTCCAACAAGCAACAACAAGTTAGTTTATTATGGGACTAGATAGACTATAAATAACTAAAGGTGGATGGCATGTTCTTGAAATTTTTGTTACTACAGTTCAGCCTCTGTAATATTTAAATTATGTTTATATTTTAGGTGGTGTCGCCGAACCACACACCACGAACTCTAAAGAAGAATTGGATGAAAAAAAATGAGTTGTCTGAGCAGCGTTTGAAAAAGCTAAGAGCCCTTAGAGAAAAATCAAGAAGATTATTAAAAAAAGTTGCTTTGGAAAACATTTTGGTGGACTTACAATCGAAATTATATGTTAAATTCAAAGATTGCGAATTGTTATCTACAATAGACACTACTAACAAATACGTTAATGTACATGTGTTATTATAACCATTAACTTTTACTACCTTGCGGTTGAGAGGACAACTATAGTAATAGAATATTGTCATTATTTTCAAAACGTTATAATTTAAAATTCTCATTATTTCTATCACACGAATTCTCAAAAAACCGACTATGTCTCGTTTGAGAATTACTGATTTCACTCTTAAGTCTCCTTACTATTATCGTTTCTTTCAATTGTTTCGGAGTTCTGTTTGTAGTATTCTGAACCTTTTTGTATCCAGTCACTCGCCTTTACACTTCGAGATACAGGTTAGTTCCTAGTTCGATGGTGGGTGGCTAATGGCGGGGTACTAACGAATTAATTATACCGTTCTGTAATTAATAGATTTAATCCTTGATTGAAACGAATCAATAAATAATTTTGAATTATTTTGAATTTTTGAGTCTTTCGCCCATCGCGGAAAGTAAGAGTGAACACCTCACGGGGTGTTACCCCCATAATATTAGATTTCTCTCAAAATATTGATTCTTGTTGGATAAAAAGTAGCCTATGTCCTTTCTCATAGTTCTATCTGTGACTACATATTAAAAATAAATAAAAAACTGAAGTTGACTTTAGAAAAACTTATTTATACTTATATGACAAAAAATGAAATTGTTCTTACTAAATTCCTCAAAAATTACGTATTACCCGTGGTTCCACCAACATGTCCCACTGGTAGGTCCACGGGTATTTTTTTCCCCGTACACCTTTTAACCGTGTTCCCACTGCTATGACCCACAGCGGACCCACGGGTAATTCCTCAGATAATTTCTTACCCCGTAGACCCACTGCGCTAGATATGACAATGACGGTGAGTCATAGTGACAAACAAAAGTTTGTGGATTTTCTACCTCGTCAACTACTTTCAAGATTATCTTGAAGGTGGCGACTGATGAGGTGGAAAATCCGTAAAAAAAACTCGCCGTCATGTAGGTACACCACAAACCGTACCGTACCGTTAGCGTCAATATGAATGTTTGTGTACCAAAATAACAACTTTCACTGCACAATGTTCACTTGAATACAATTTTTGAATTAAAAGTAAAAGCTAACCGTCGCTAGCTTCATCAACAGCCACTTAAACCTCTTTGGAAAAATCACTACTTTTTGTATGAATCTTATTGCGACTTCTTGTTCTATTAGAAAAAAAACCGGTTTTGAACAGGTCATTAATAACATTTCATACAACATTATTACCCTCGAGTTTTCCAGGGTAGTAATGTATTGGCGCGCTGGTAGCGGTAGTCGCAGTGTGGAAATTACCATGCGTGCCCACAATGGCACGGAGAACACCGGAGGTTTTAGTGGGTCGGCCTAGAACTTTACCGGGCCAGACGGTACACACACGCACGCCTGCCGTCTAGCCAACGGTGGGTACGGAGCGGTTGAGCATTTCCCCCCCGAAAAAAAAGGGTAGTAATGTATTACTTAGTGGCCTTTTCTGTTTGGTGCGTAAATATGCGCGGAACGGACCGCAATCAACATTATAGATTTGAGCGTTAAATTAATGAGTGTAGTTGAAAAAAAAACTTTTTATACTCTTCTTTAAGAACCCAATGCTGTAGTCTCTTGAAAAAATCTCGACGTTCATTCTAAATCCTGAGCGTGCGCTGAAGGTAATTCATTTTAAAGCATACAGTACGAGACCATTTTAGTTCTAGGGTGTGAGGGTTAATTTCTTGCCAATGGCGAGCTGTGCCATGGTAGAAAGTGGCCGTGGGCATAATGTTTAACAGCTCCTCAGCAGGCAGAGGTATTTTTTTTAAACTTGGGTGTTTAATACCGTTTGTGAGTAGGGGATCGTTAACAAGTCTCATGGCCCGTTTGTGTACCGCGTTAAAAGGTACAAGTTGATTTTAAATATAAGAAGATAGAAAAAAATGGGCACGCTAATTAAATAAAATGATATTTAACAACTTTTTCTCTCTTTTTTGTAGACATTAGGTGAACGTATTAAAAACTTGCGATTCGGGGTAATTTTTATAAAGAGGGTAACCCTAATCATCCATGTACTTGTATTTGCTGTCCCTTACTGCGGCACGCTCATCCGCAGTCTATAGTATTATTCGTCTAAGGTCATTTGTGTTCTTCTGTGATCGTCTGTCTGTGGTCTGTCTGTTTTTGGTTTTGTGCTTTTGTACAATTTCTTTTCCTTGCGTTTCTGAATACAACCCATTTATTTAGCGTTTTTTGTAGTTTACTCTCTAACTAAATAAAACAAAGAAGACATGTAAGTGTTTTATTTTCATATTATGAAATTAGGTTTTGTAAAGAAGAATAATACATCAAAAATTTCATTTTAGGGCTTCGACAACAAAGCCGCGTTCTGAGATGACTTTGGAAGAATTGGCAAAAATTGAGGAAGAAGAATTTAGCACAGGGCCTCTTTCTGTACTCACACAGTCCGTTAAAAATAATACACAGGTGTTGATAAATTGCCGTAATAACAAAAAACTGTTAGGTCGAGTCAAGGCTTTCGACCGGCATTGCAACATGGTTCTTGAAAATGTCAAAGAAATGTGGACCGAAGTGCCTCGAACGGGGAAAGGGAAAAAGGTATATAACATTATTACAAACTTAGATCACATTCTGTTATAGATATTTATGTTGCATTATCAATATTTTAGACATTCAAGGTTATGTTTTTAAATGTGATTTTTCACTCTCACATTGATGCTTTTGTTGTTTGAACGGAAATCATTAATATGTTTTATATATTTTTGAGCTTAAAGCCCATGCTTAAATCCAGGAAAAAAGTGATAGGCCACTTCATTTACTTGTCTAACTACTATTAAAATAAGTACCTTTGTTTATCTTTCGGAAGGGAGTTGGAATGGTGGAAAAGTTAAAATAAACAAGTAGTGTGGTATGGTGTAAAAATAAAAGAAATAAAATTGTGTTACTTATTTATTAGAAATACATTACAGAAAAATTAATCCCTTACAAAATTTAATTTTAGCTTTATTTGCAGTGAATAAATCTATTACCTCCTCAGTGTCAGTATCAAACTGTTTATATCAAATACTTGTGTCTACACAATCAAAAGATACAATTATTTATAATTTACGAGCATGGGGTCTCGTAAGAGTTATTCAGAGAAATTACAGTAGAACCTCTATAAGGGGAATGTCAAGGGGGGGAAAAATTTCCAGTTATAGAGTTTACAGAGTTTTCAGGAACTTAGACGGATTTTGATTCAACTTGTAAAGGTTAAGATTCATTCTAACTTATATTGAATTAGAAAGGTGAAAGTAATAAACATTCAAGTTACAGAGATCACAAACTTAACTCAACTTTACTTCAAAACATCCAAAAAAAATTTAGTCAGTATAATTTTTTGCTTTAGATAATTTAGTTGTTCTTTATCTATTATAATTGTTAATTTGGGGCTATTTGCGTCACTGTGACCTACGAAGATCTATTGTGAGTAGCCTCCATGAAGCAAAAACAAAGAGGAGGTGCCCTATCGCGTTTTCCGTATGAAATCAAGTGAAGCCGGAAATCGGGGTGCGGGGGGAGGGTGCGCGACGCCACTGTCACCTTGTAGCGAGTAGAATTACTCAAATGCCAGCATTATTGACGTTAACATAAAAGTTCCGCTATACATTACTAGGTGGCAGCAGTGCTAGTACAGACTAAAATGCCAGCATTATTGACGTTAACATAAAAGTTCCGCTATACATTACTAGGTGGCAGCAGTGCTAGTACAGGGCCTCACTAAGGGATTTAATAAAATAAATCATTCTAAAAATAGATAATCTAGTTATAAAAATTTCTATCATTTACAATGCATTCATTATTTGTGAAAACTTATAAATGGACTTCAGTTTATTTAGCTGCAATAGTAGTAGTTTTGTAGTTTCTTGTGACTTTTTGTTTTCTTTGTGTAATATAATGTGAAAGTAACATTTGGAGAAGAAATAATACAAAAATATTTTTCTTAAATAATATTTTTTACCTTTTTTACAATTTGTAAAACAACAAAACTAATCTTTATAATAATTTTCTTCTTAAAACGAATATTAAGTCTTAATTATTAATTCGAAATCTTAGGAAACACGCATATATAGGTTCTGCATAATGTGATAGGTCTCATTTTATCTATATCTATACATCTATATATCTATACAAATAAATAAAATTGAAGTGTCTGTTTGTAATGTCAAAATAACAAGTTTTTACCTAGAGATGCCGCGAATACTCGCTATTATTCGGTATTCGGCATTACTCGGCATTTTTTTTTGTTATTCGTTGAATACCGAATACTAGTTCATTATTCGATAATCGGCGAAGTTAATATCGTTGTCTAAGTAAAATAAACTTATATTAAATGGACAGAAAAACTAGAGATAAAATCAGTCATGTTGAAGTTAATACTTTAAACGCTTATCGACGTCACATCAAGTACGCTCAGCACGAATGACAAACGAAACAAATGCAGTGCGCACCGCGCAGCGCAAGTGAAACCGATAGAAAAGGGTTGCCATTATAATAGTCATAATCTTGGATTTTTTTAGGTTACAGTAACATATAAATGATAGGTAAGTTCAAGAGACTATTACAAGTGTAATATTATTATTTGATAACAAATTAATTATTCTGTATATTCCTTTTTTTATATCGAATAATAATGACGAATATTCGACTATTCGCCATGAGGAATGGCAAGTAATCGGTATTCGACTATTCGCCATAACAACTATTCGCGGCATCTCTATTTTTACCAAATGGGTATGAATGTATATCGGGTACCAATAACAAAAACATAATTTAAAAAAATTTTGTCTGTCTGTTTGTTCCCACTAATCTCCGAAATGGCTGGACCGATTTTGATGGGACTTTAACTAATAGTTAGCTAATTATATAAGGTATAACATAGGCTACTTTTTATTTTAAGCCATGTATTTCTTAAATTAATTTCTGATGGAAATCTATAAAACACCAAAAGATTTTTGTTATGTTTGCATATAAACAATAAATCTATGTTAAAAGATACATTCGTAGGAGAAAGATAATTTATTAGGTGCTGTGTCAATATAATCTAAAAATAAAAATCGTTAAAACTGCTTATATTAATTCACGTGTTTTGTTTTCGCCCTTAATACATCCTACGTTTCTGTTAGTATTTTTACTCGCCACTAGAGGGCCTTTTGTGCTTTATCGGGACATTGACAGAAGCGTCCATGTGGCGTCGAACATTCTAGAAGCAATACGTCAAGTAATAAATTAATAATGCTTGTTTAATGTACTTACAAATGGAAAGAGATTTTTTTTTTCGTTCACTTTGTTTCTGTCGTCTGTGTAATTTATGCACGATAGAATACAAAATTTCATTTTGTATTTAGGTAATTTAAAACTAAAATAAAGGAAGAGCGTAGACGTACTAATCCGACAGATAAAAAGATCGACTGATGTCAGCGCCTCTGGCGTTAAGTAGCTAAAACTAAAAATGCGTGATGTCAGGACTCTGGTGATAGGAGCTGGACCTAGTTGCTTATAACATCTCCTCTTTGTTTTTGCTTCATGGTAGCCTCCAAGTAAGACTTATTAGTAGAGGTATGGAATTTTCGCAAATAAAAAACAAAACTTTTGCATTAATGATAAGGAAATTTTTCAACAATTTCGCATTTAAGTTCCTACCATAAATAACAAACAAAATGTATATTTGCGAAAAAAAAACACTATATTAACATTAATTAAAAGCTAACATAGTTGCAATTTCAACATTTGACTCCGTAAGGTAAGAACTGTTCTTCGGTCTGTTACAACAACATTGCTTGCGATCGGCTTTACAAGCCCTTAGCAGATTTGTTGTGGGTTATTGTAAGGTAAGAACTGTTCCTCCTGTGAGGAAGCTGTCTTTCATTTTAATTCTGGCTTTGTTTAGCTAATAAAGCGGTTGTTAACAAAGCGATGTGCATTCCCATGCAGCTGTTTGTATAAGGTTTGTTTTCTTTTTTTTTCTTTTATTTTAAAAAACGTCGCCCCACACTAGGATTTTCTCCTGTGTCGTGGGTGCAGTTACAAACATAGAATATCACATGCACATAACCGGAACAAATTTCTGTAGGCCATACAAAACATTTGTCCCGTACGGGAATCGAACCCGCGACCCGTTGCGCAGTAGGTGATCACTCGACCTCTGCGCTAAACGTGTCGTGTTAAAGTTAGGGCATATTTTTCGATGTCATCTTTCGTTTTAAGTGACACTTTAAGGTTCAGATTTTCATCAATGTATTGGAATGCATTCAGAGAATACATCGATATTAGTGTAAAGTCGCACTTTAACTGGCCTTTCAATTAAGGTGGTACTTATTTCGCTATCACTGGTGTGTGGTCTGAACTGCTGTCTAGACAAGTCTCCACTCTTAAATAATGGTTTGACAATCCTTTATACACAAGAAATCTAGAAGATCGGGTGTCTTATTTGTGTCTTTAGGCCAGTATGAAGGTTCTCCATAATTCTCTTTGTTTTTCGGCTCATCTTCCGTCAGATCTATCTGTAGGCCACTGTACCTATTGGTGGTTTTGATTGTTTCAGGAGATGGTAACTGCGATAACTTCTTTCGCTTGTTGCTTCTAGCTGTTGGGACTCTTTGCCATTCAGGAGGACAAGGTGTGTTATCCATGTTATTTGTTGGAGTCTGACTTTTCTGTCCTTTTGTTGAGGGTATTGTGTTGGTAGCTTCAAGCTGTGGTTCATTTTCAAGGGATTGACTTCTTGGTCTACTCATAAACAAACTAGGGTGGAAAGCTTGTTGAACAAATCGTTTTCCAGAAACATTCACTGACGCAGACGCATGGTTACCCGCCACATCCATGTAGTCTTCGGTAGCAAATTTCCCACTCTCTGGCCCGGGCACCAGAAAGCGCCGGGGGTTAGCCGGATCGCATGACATATCACATTCCTCATTATTAGACTTTTCTAAGATTAATAAAAGGGGGTTGGGAGATTTTTACAGCAGCACTTTCCCACGGCACTACCTTTGCTCTTTTTGGGGTTATTTAGTCCTCAAAGGTCTACAAAGGCCTGATGACAGGTATGTTGCTTGGCGTTGGGCATCGCTGGTTGAGCCCTGTTACTCGTTTGACACCACCCAGGGGGCACGTGTAGGGTGGGTCTAGGAAAAGATGGTAAGTCCTACGGACGCGAGTAACTTTACCCCCCTTACCTGTTTTTGCAGTGTGTCTTTTTTGACACCGTCCAAACGAGTATTACAATACTTGCACATCACAATATTTGTTTCTGACAAATACAGGCCATCCTCTGCTAATTATTTACTCGATCAGTCAAATCTTTCTTATGGCGTCCCATTTTGAAAAGTAGGTAAAAACTAACTAAAATGTTATTAAACGACTAGCACACTCAAAACAATACAGATGAACACGGATTGATTTGTTTGGCACCTGAGCGTCGTTCACCCACGAAGAGAGAACAGGCGCAAAAGAAACGCGAAAAAGAACACGCGAACTCTTTTTATATCGGACGCGCGCGCCGGGAAAGATCTACGTTAGTTTTATTAGGTGGCGCCAAAAACGAATTAACCAAAAGTCATGCACAGTTATTGTTTATTTCGCGAGAAATACTCAATTTTTTTTATTTTCGCATTTATATTAAAAAATTTCGCACAAATTTGCATCTATTTCGTAAATACGAAATTTCCGTACCTCTACTTATTTTTTTTTTTTTTACTTAGACCTTATATGTGCTCCTTTAGCTGGGCACTGTCTGAGAATGATAGGATATTCCCAGCTTGGATTGTTTTTATATTGTCTGGGCCGAGAATGTGTCTCCCCAGTTGTCGATTTCTTTGTGAATAAGGGGGGTAAGGGTTGGTGTGCATTGGTGTTTTACGCTTCTGTTCACAGAATCTGCAAGCATCAGTTTTACTCTCTTCTATAGCATTATCTAATGGAAAACCATGGAATGCATGCTGTATTATTCGAGTCAATTAATATAAAATAAAATTAATAATAATAATAAGTACCCAAAATGAAATGGATAACAACAAGCAAGATACCACATGTTGTCTGTCATAAATTCCTTTGTCGTTTCTTAGAATTGGTAATCTTATTTATTGTATACACCTAAATTGTTTTTGAAGAAACAATGATTTTGAAGTTGGTAACTTATTTTTCCTCCAGCTATCGAGGTATTCGAGGTCAAAAACCGAGTTGTTAAAGTTATGAAAAATACAGAGGTCCAATTTATTTTACTGCTATAATCGATATACAGATGTCCAATTAATTTTTTCGAGTTGTAGAGGGAAAATACGTATCAAAATGACTTGTTAAGGACTCACTGATTATTTCGGCTATCTATTAGAGGTTTGAAATTCGAGTAATCAAGGTTTTGGTGCTTGAAGGGAATGGAACAAAACTTTTTTCAAGTTTGGGGGGTGGTTTTCCACTTCGAGGTTCTACTGTAGAATATTTACTTCAGCAGAACAGTATGTTTATGACAATTTGATTTATGTCTATAAGAATTATAATACTTTTGATACCAATTTCCAAATTTACTATTTAACATACAGACTCCAAAAAAACTAGAGGCTCCACGAACTGTTACTAATTTGCCCTTTCCGTTTAAAGTGCATGTAAAAAAGACTGATGAGTAAAGGATGACTTTGAATGATGTCAATGCCTGGTTTTAATTTGAAAATATTACTCGTTATAATTATAATGTAATGAATAGTTTTGCTGTACTTGCACTTGGCCGATTCAGACAACAATTTAATAAGTTTAAGGAGGCCAGATTTTTAACATATTTTGGATTCATATTTTTTTATCACAAAATCTATAACTTCTCTGTTCTCAGGGCAAAGCTGTCAATAAGGACAAGTTTATCTCCAAAATGTTTCTACGTGGCGACTCCGTGATCCTAGTTCTTAGAAATCCCCTTGCTACTGCTGCTGGCAAATAAATAAGTTTACAGTTTTAAGTACTCTGTGTGGTGAAAACCTTAAGAAACTTACTGAAGGGTGTTCAACAAAGTTAGCGTAATGAAATCGGCCACAGTTACTGCCATATTCAAGTTTGATTCCATACTTACTAAATAAGTATGTATTGAAAAATATTTCGCTTCTTCATTTTGCAGAATTGTATATGCTGAAATATTTACAGATTTAACAATTCTTAACTATTTAACACCAAAACAGGTAACAAACTACTACAGTTAAATTTGTAAGTTAATTGTATGTGAATGGTTTTGAATAAGTGTCCTAAATTTAAAAAATAAACATTTCTTACCAAAAAGTGTTTCAATTATCCTCAATATTAGCATTACATTGATATCTTCAAATTCAATTCTATACTGCATGTAAGTGTAACATTATATTTTGGCGGTTTATAGAATAAATACCAATTTATTCTGCGTGCTATTTATTAACAACAATGCATTGATTTTTGATATGCAATGAAATAAAAAAAAAATATTTCTTAGGTATGCAGCATTACAATAAGGGTTGGTGTGGCTCCCTAGCGCAGAGGGAGGCTCTGCGCCAGTGGTGTGGCTGTGTGGCTGACCCCAGCCGGGCCACAAAAAAAAACTGAAAAAAAGATTGTTTGAGTATGTCGCTATAATGTCTAGACTAGAGTTTGTCGGCAAGTTTCAGAGTTTGTCGCTTGCGCGTTTCAGAGATCTGTGTGGCGCGGCTGGGGATACGTTACCCCAGCCGGGCCACACAGATCTCGAAAACGAAACAACCTAGTGAAAATCTGTTTGCTGATATAGATAGGCGGCAGTTTGTCGGATAAGTTTCAGTTTTCATCGGGCTCGCGTTTAAGGGGGCTGTGTGGCCCGGCTGGGGTAACGTTACTCCAGCCGGGCCACACAGATCTCCAAAACCAAACGACATAGCGAAAATCCGTTTGCTGATATAGATAGGCGGTAGTTTGTCGGACAAGTTTCAGAGTTTGTCGATCCACCATTTCGAAGATCACCTGTAGCAAAGTTGCTGCAACTGAGCTAGCTGGATCTCGAAAACAAAGCGACGTAGAGAAAAACTGTTTGCTGGAATAGTGAAGCGGTAGTTTGTCGAACAAATTCCACAGTTTGAGACATGCGCATTTCCGAGATATGTGTGGCCCGGCTGGAAAAACGTTACCCCAGCCGGGCCACCTGGATCTCGAAAACGAAACGACCTAGCAAATATCTGCTTACTGACAAAGATAGGTGGTAGTTTGTCGATACACATTCTTCAAAGATTCAGAGTTTGTCGACGCCTCAATCCAAAGAACGAAAGAATTCTTTATTTGGGTAAATAGTCTAGGAGCCTAGGTTGTTTTTTATGTTTTATGTACTTACAATGAGAAGTTAATGTAAAATAGTTGATTGAATTCAGTGATGAAACAGTAACCGTTAATATTTAAATTAATGCAGGGTTTCTTAAAGTGGGGTCCACGGACCCCTTAGGGGTCCGTAGCATGTGTATCAGTGGCCCGCAGTAGGTCAGTCTGTAAACATTGTGTAGTAAACTCGACGTAAACATGACATGCGTCTTGCCTTGTCGAAGACAATCCCACAATTTAACGTTCTCATTGACGCCAACCAGCTGCAACCCTTCTCATTAGCTTAGTAGTAAGTGTATTGCAAGGATCAATAAAAGTATTTTTAATCAATATAAATAAGATGGTCTTCATTTCCAAAAAATATTGTTAAAAAGGGTCCGTGGAGTTGTTTAAATTGTGAAAGGGGTCCGTGACTGCAAAAAGTTTAAGAAACCCTGAATTAATGTAAATCCTCGATGAGTGATTGATATATTTTAAATGTATTATTTAAGCAACATTTGGCATCTGGTCTCCTTGTCTATCTTTATGAAGTAATCTTGTTCGACAAACTCCGACAAACCACCGCTTCACTATTCCAGCAAACAGTTTTTCTCTACGTCGCTTTGTTTTCGAGATCCAGCTAGCTCAGTTGCAGCAACTTTGCTGCAGGTGAGCTCTGAAATGGTGGATCGACAAACTCTCAAACTTGTCCGACAAACTCTTGACAAACTGCCGTCTATCTATATCAGCAAACGGAATTTCGCTATGTCGTTTGGTGTTGGAGATCTGTGTGGCCCGGCTGGGGTAAACGTTACCCCAGCTGAGCCACACATATCTCTGAACTGAATCGCGCAAACGACAAACTAGACATTACAGCGGCATACTCAAACAATCTATTTTCCAGTTTTTTTTTGTGGCTCGGGTGGGTGGGGTCAGCCACACGATACCTCAGTAGTGATATTCTGCTTACGAAGCTGGCAATAGTTGGCTGCAAAACACTTGATAGTGTTTTGCAGCTTTGCACACACTTTCAACTTGTGCCCCAAGGCAGCTGTAGCCCTCAGAACAAAAGTGTAGAGTAGTGCAACATGGGTTTCTTTGGTCACATTAACGCCAACACTATTCTAAAAACATTCCGCATGATCAGTACCAACAAAACTGAAGATCTTTGGAGTATTTCGACCTACCTAATAAAATCTGGACTCCCTAGACTAGACAAATGCCACACGCTAACTTTTCCGCAGTCGTTCCTCAGAAAAAATGTATGGAGAAGACATTAGCTGCGGAAAAAATAGCGTGAGGTTGTCGTAAGCTAATGTCATTTCCATACATTTTTTCTGTGTGTGTGTGGCATTTGCCTCTGGTAATAAAAGAACTTGCTCCGCAACGCAACTAGCGTTCATTTTCAATAAATGTATTGATGAAGGTATCTTCGTTAATCTCGTGAAGAATAGCAAGTTAATACCTTTATATCTTATCGCCCTATAGGTATAGCTTTATCCTCCGCCCTCTGTAAAATCATGGAGCACTTACATTGGTGTGGTACGTTGAAAATAAAAACCTCTTGGTAACACCCAATTCGGCTTTAGGAGAGGAATGAGCACCATTGGACAACTTAGCTATTTTAACCACAGACATAAGGACTGCCTTGTCTAAAAATCAATTTGCAGTTGTAGTATTTATAGATATCTCCTCGGCTTTTGACAATGTGATTCTTCCGGTCCTCGGGCAGAAATTGCATCAGCTGAGCATTCCAGAGATGCTTACACCTTTTCTTTGTAATATGCTGATGGAGAGATCGATTCAAGTAGGCACCCATGGTGCTCTTTCATCTCCAAGGCAAGGCCTTCCGCAAGGGTCAGTTTTGAGTCATTCCCTGTACAATGTTGAACTACAGAGACTGGAGTTGCTTAGAGTTCTCAAACACATTTTTGCCGCCTGGGAGTGTAAACAGGATGTGATCGGTATATTTTGTGACGGGTTCCGCACTGATGGGCTTTGCCGGACCCCACGCCAATCGTTGCAGATAGCTTCTGCTTACCACCGCAGATTCGGCTTGTTGCAGCCTCAGCCGCGGCGGCTCGCTCAAAGGCAACTGCTCTTCAGCCCGCGAGCCGCCTCGCCCCTATGTGGAGTCGGTTTTAAAGCGTTTCTGTCACCAACTTCTGATTACAACAACTTTTTATTAATATTTCAAATCAAATTCTTTTTGGGGGCTGGATCCGCGCCTGTCGTGCCGTTTTGCTTGTTAGGTATAGAAATAAATAAATCACAGAATGAATGGTATATAATCACTTCTTTATTTAAATAATCCAAAGTCACATCAGTGAACCAAACCTTACCTAAGCATATCATTCCAATATTCTCTCGTATTGACATCTCACAGTTGCAAAAGCATCGTAAATTACTTAAATTAGCTGCCATTTTAACTGTCTAAAACGCGTGGAACTTATACAAATTTCTTTGGTTATATTAAGCACTTCGCAGCTCTCACATTATATATTTATTGTGTATGGAAATCTATCAATTTCAACACAGAACATTTTCACCAGTATTTTCTCTTTCGATTACGAGGGAATTTACCAATTAAACTTAACAAATAGGAAGACTAATTGTTAATGAGTAGATGACTTGTGGATTGGCGAAGTAGTCAGGACATCCTGAAGATGCCACGTGGAGTGACGAAACGCGTCGAATCTAAGTATTTGCATGTTGGTGTGATACTTAATAGTGATATTCCTTTGCCGCATACGATTGAGAGAGGCTAATAGTGCACCATTGGCCTGAGTAGTTAGTACCAATTACTGACATTTTTGTCGGAAGTTTTGCTATATATATACCTACTCATTAACAATTAGTAATGGACTTCCGAAAAATAACGCCCGCACGACACCATTAATAAAAAGACTGCCAATTGTGGATTAAACAATCCAGACAGAATAGTTTTTCAAGAACAAATCAAATTTTATTTTGAATTTTTTCCAATATCGTATCATTGTTCCAGAACTATAATTCACTAGCGATTTCCAATGCAACATGTCAAGTAAAATAAACACTGAAAAATCACAAAAAATAATGCTAATCAAATCTCCCGAGAATCAGTCTTTATAAAAAAATATTCACTTAAAATTCTATGAAACTTCAAATTTCATTAGGACAGCCGCGGCAGCGTCAAATAATGCTTATTTATTTATACACGTAATCTATGTTGTGAAAACAATGCGCATGAGTTATGAGTTTGTTGAAATACGTTTAGGAGCGTTTAGGCTTATAAGAAATATAAAAACTCACTATTTAAAAAATGTTATATGTGTAAAGTCCTAAGTTAGTCAAATAACGTTATTCTTGTATGCCGTTGAGAAAAATATTAACATTTTAAGTTAATTAGTCCCTGATATTAAGTTCAATGTATCGCTTAACTTAATTTTTAATTGTAATTCTAACTTTATTAATTTTCATTTGAATTGATTTAATTTAAAATTCATTTGTAATGTATTAATATGGGTGAACTAGTGCCAATAAAACTTGATTACTTATAATTTTATTAAAAATAAAATATACTTATTCACTTCCAAAACTGTGATTTACTCCCTAAAGTTCTGGTTTAAAGGAAAACGCTATTTGCACGCCTAAACACTCCTAATGAATCGTATTTGAAAAATTTACTTATATGTATATTAAACATGTAATTATCACAATACCATTATGCTGAACGAATGATCCATGTAAGAAAAACTTTACAGCACCATTAAGTTTGTACCAAACTGGCAGTGGGATATAAATATTCCTGGACGAATGCGATATTTAAGTATAAGTCAATTTTTTAATCTGTGCTTATTGACCTGTCAAAAAAATTAACTGTATACCATGGGCATGGGCGCCGCTAGGATTATTTTAATATTAACCAATATCAATTATACATACATACACTGGAAAAACATTACCCTCCCTCCCGCTGGTCTAGTCGGGTAAAAGATATGTAATTTTTTCTATGTTGGTATTTTCTTTCCTGACAGAGGGGTGCATGTGTGTACCCCCCTCCCGACGTCCATGACCATGGGATACGTATACGTACAACGCGGGTACAACGACTTAATTTTCCAGAACTCCGGTATTTGTCGTTGTCGTGGACAGGGGCACAAATAAAAAGTGAGGTAATTCACTATAGATAATATCAATTTAAACAGTATCGTACATTTTCTTCAGGTAAATCTGTGAAAACTTTTTATAAAAATACGAATGTCACATATTATGTGTCACACATGTGTGACAGCGATAAATTAAGCACGCATCGTGTTTAGCATAGCACCCATAATATAACAAGTTAGCTAGAGTACAATCGACTTATGTGGTAAAATAAATCTAATACGCTAAGTAACTTTGAGTAAATAACATTGCACCCGCCCTGTAGGAGCACACACCTCTGTCGAAGTTATGGCATTCAACATCGGAAGAGGCAAAAATACTATGTTCTATGCCTGTGTGAGTGTCCTCTACTTAATTGTATATAGATCGTTAAATTCATTTTTAAGAGGTATGATGCTTCCAATGGTATGTACTCAGAGTTAAATAACATATTAAGGTATTTGCTTCCAAAATATTTATATTATTATGTATGATGCATACAATAAACGCATCAGACATTATATACGTACGAACCTCTGAATAAGAAATAACTAGCTGATGGTTTTATACCTTTATTTTTAAGTTTGCCCATTTTCTATACTACGAGAAGCAGAGTTGATTACCGAATATTCTTGTTTGCGATGAGACAATACGAATATGCAAATATTTTATCAGAAGTGAAAGTACGTATATAATATTAATATGTAAATATGTATATGTCAATAATATCTATATGTTTTGCATAATAGATTATGTTTACCGTTTCAGTGCAATTCATACAAAAATATGTACGACAAGAAATAAAATAAGTATGTAACATTAGTGAGAAATACAAAAATACTATGCATCCTTCATTATTACTATATAATATTTTAACCTAATAGCAACCACATCGCATAATTACAAAAATGAACACTTCATTTAATTTAATGTACAATTTACGAAATATTAAGGAAGATCTGTTGCATTAACACATTAATATAACTATAGTGCACCTAGTGTAATTACAACAAAAATAATAACGTCACAGTTTACAAGATTATGTAAATCTGTGATGAGTTGTACGACTTCTAAACATCATATTATTGTAAACTAGCTGTGCCCGCGAACTACGTTTCGCCATCAAAATACTTAACACAGTGTTTAGTTTTTTCCTCCATTTTATTCCATAATGATTCAACTTTATTCTGCCTTTCTTGAGCATCAGCCATTTCGAAATTAGGACAATTTTCGTAGGTTCGTAATGCTCTTTTTCTAACAGTCCACAAAATTAAATACATTACATATTGCTATAAACACTAAGTATTATTATTGTTTTAGAGACATTGATATTAATAAATTCTTCTTCAGTAGAAAGAACTACACAGTTGCAAGAATAATCTTTATCGTATTCATGTTTCGAATTAAAATAAACAATTGTTAATAAATTAGAACTGTATACGAATAAAGTTTAGATTTTATAATGGGTGTTGGTAACACCAACAAAATATATTTTTTGGATATAACAACTTGGCCAATTTTGACTGGTCGTACAGTAAGCTCCTTGTCAAGCTATACTGTTTGACCTTTGAACCGTTCTTAGGTCGCTCGTAATACTGGCGGTTTTCGTAGAGTTAATGTATAGCATGAATGGGGGGGTTACTGTACAAATACGTTTTCCGTATTCGATATCCGATCACGGAATACAGACACAGAGTTTCGTGAACGTACCGCAGACGTTCGTTTCTTCTCATTTGGGATTTCTACCATTCTACCTAAACGTACGTACGGAACGTGATCCGTTCGTAATAAAAACGAACGTGTGCGGCAGTCAATGAGTATTTTGTATAGATTTAATGCATTCGGATGGCCGCATTCAGAAAACGAATGCGAAAAAACGTATTTATGTGGTTAGCCTTAAAATGTATTGAGACTTCCGTTTTTGTAACGTGTACTGTGCGATATAGTGTTGCTGGCATAGTTCGGTTAGCAAACTCGCCGTGATGACTATCATCCAACACACAAACTTGGAGTTATCGTTAGTTAGTTCACGATCGTTGTATTATCACGGTCTCGAAGGACACTCAACACAGGTAACATCTAACATCGAACATCCAATAGGCCCCGAAGCGGTTCTCAAACTTTTTTGGTGACGGAACCTTTTTGGAAAGCGAAATACTTGACGGAACCCTAAAATAAAACAATAGTTTTTAAAAGTGTATTCTTTATTAATAAGCATAATGAAAGTACGACCAGAGAGGGTGTTTTGATTTTTCTAAATTATAGCGGAACCCCTTATAGGGGTAGTGTGGAGCCCTAGGGTTCCGCGGAACACACTTAGAGCATGGCTGCTCTAGGTACCCTTCAGGGCCTACTTTCATTTAATACCTGGGTTTGAAAAGCAACTGTTATCCGTCTTTTTTGAGCGGCGGCCATGTTGAATTTACGTCAATGTTGCTACGTTCATAGTGCTCTACTGATCAAGGCCTTTCATATGATGCCCATATTGCTGGGCTTAGAAACGAACTTTTATCAGTTTTTTTTTGAGCGGCGGCCATTTTGAATTTATCTCGATTTTCCTAGGTAACTAATGCTCTACTCTTCAAGGTCTTTCATTTAAATTTTGTGCTATTTTCCTAAGTTCGTAATGCTCTACTCTTCAAGGCCTTTCATTTGATACCCATATTGCTAGGTTTGGAAACGAACTTTTATCTATCTTTTTTGAGCGGCGGCCATGTTGAATTTATGTCAATGTTGCTAGGTTCATAGTGCTCTACTCATCAATGCCTTTCATTTGATACCCATATTGCTAGGTTTGGAAACTAACTTTTATCCACCTTTTTTGAGCGGCGGCCATGTTGAATTTATGTCAATGTTGCTAGGTTCATAGTGCTCTACTCATCAATGCCTTTCATTTGATACCCATATTGCTGGGTTTGGAAACGAACTTTTTTCCCGTTTTATTTGAGCGGCGGCCATGTTGAATTTAGGGCGATTTTCCTATGTTTATAGAGCTCTACTCATCAAGGCCTTTCATTTGATATGCATATCGCAGGGTTTGGAAACGAACTTTATCGGCAGTCATGTCAAATTAAGTCAACGTGGCTAGGTTCAATGTGTTCTACTCTTTAGGTTCTTCGTTCGATATCCATGTTCCTTGGGTGGATCCAAAAAAATGTGATCCGTCATTTTAGACATTAGGATCAAGAGTCCCGTCCCGTCCCTCTACGCGTAACCCAGAACATTGCAGTCAGATAGTTTTTTTAATTATCAATATTAGTCTATTACTTTTAATAATTTTAAATGGATGAAAGAGTTTGATTCCTTAGTCCTAATGTAAAAACATATAACACCTTTCAAAATACCTTGAAAAGAGTATCTTAATTTTTCAACGTTTCAAATATTTCAAAAATTGTACCGATTTTGTGAAAATTAGTCAAGAATTAAATCAATCTACAAATTTTATGGTCACTCGATAAGTATTATCATAAAAAATGCTTTATACATTGGTTGTATGGCTTGATCTTTTTGCCTTACCACCACGGTACGACATAAGAAAAAGACAATTTGGTTGGCGAAATCCAGTTAGGCACAGCCATTAACAGAAAATATTAAATTTTATTTGTACTATGTGAAACACTTCATTCCTGCCTTAATTTTCGAAATCCAATTACTTAAGATCAGGCTGTATGGCGTAGTTCCATTGCCTTTCCTTCGTAGAAGAAAATACCTTCTCTCTGTACTATGTGACAGACTTGTCAAAATAATTTCACGTGCGCCATGTTCTTTTTCTACCTAAAGCCGAATCGAAAATTTTATATGGTATTTTTTCACTAAAAATAAAAAATGAATTTAAACAAACGAAATTATGCCTAAATGTTCTTCCGGAAAATTCTAAGCATTGTGGTGTAAGCCATATTAAATTCTGTCCAGTAGTTTCGGAGATCTTTCCGGACAAACAGACAAACAAACAAACAAACAAACAAACAAACAAACCAACAAACAAACAATTTTTTTAAAAACTATTCTATCGTGTTCTGCTAATGATTTTAAGGCGACCTGTGTATTTTTTTTCTTAATATTTCGCAATTACAGATTTTTGTACCCCTACGATTTTATTATATATAGAGATAAAGGTTACTTTAACATTTGAAAACAAACTAAAGATTACAGTTGTAAATAACAATTAGGTGGTTTTTCACTACGATTTTATCATTTCATAAAAAAAACCTTGTTGAATAAAAGATGTTGAACTTATCAATGGTATCAAACAATCAACTATTTATTTGCATATACTCTTCTTGGTTGGTCTTTAAACTGTATTTATAATATGTGGTAAAAGTATGGCCATTTAATTGACATTTATTTGAAATAAATAACGTATGTAATCAAAATGTTATTTATTTTTTAATAAATGTATAAAGTAATCCAAAACTTATTATGAAAAAGCTTAAACAATAAAAATCACTAAAACATACAAATATCGACTAGAGAATTGTATCTACGCGACAGACACAATTTCAATCAAACAGACAAAAAAAATATTCGATACAAATACACTAAGCTTTGAACATCGCTCAATTTGTAAACTAATTAAATTACTCACATATAAAAAAGTCTAAATATGAAATCCATATATACTGCAATTTTCGAGCTTCACCTCCATTCTTATTTAATTAACTAAACATATCTTGTACTAGCTATATTTACATTATACTATTATGTCAAAATTAAATATACTTCACTGGAAATTATCACCAGAATAAACGTACTAACTTCATATAAGTCTGGAATTAGGAGGCCGCCAAAATCGCAACCATTGCGTTTGACCAATCAGAAAGCGACTATAACGTCATCAAACGATTGTAAGACGGTCTTTGCGTTTTGATTGGTCGAACATAATTTTCCGCTTTGGGTAAAAAACTTTTAGCATAGACAATCACGCTTTGGATAGGTGTCGATTAACTTATCGGGTCGGCCCTTGGTTCCTTTATACGCATAATTACTGTTCATATTGTAATTTTTATTAAATCATCGTCATAAAATTAACTCGACCATAGATTTTGTCATTACACATTACAAGAATTTTTGTTGCTTCAACACAGCATAGATCCGAGACAAGTAATGTTTTTTTTTAACTCAAATCGATTAGAGTAAGCGACCGGGTATCGATTATATCGAACACAAATAGTATTGTTATTAAAGCAATCATTTTCTTTAGCTACACACTCGGACGCCTATTTCGTCGCTGGAATCATGTTTCATTTTCACCTAACTCGATTTTACAGTAAGCTCCCGATGTCGATTACCTCGAACACAATAGTGCTCCATTTGTACTAATCCTTGCATTAGCTATTCGGACGCTATTTCTTCGCTGTAATATCTTTACCTATGGACTTCCTATTCTCGAACTTTTGCTGCAAGCTGGCTACGTTGGACGGTTTGGCAGTCAGCTTTGTTTTCGCGCTCGAATCGGCCCGCTGTAACGCGGTCGGCTTCGGCACCACTTTCGGCTTGTTCTTGTTCAGACTGTCCGCAATCGATTTCACGTTCGAGTCGATTTTGGCATTGACCCGATTCGATTGCGTCTTATCCGTCTGACCGGTCGGTTTGGGAGTGGGCGGGGGATTGTTCGATTGCTTGACCGCGGGCGTGGTTTTCGGCGTGACCTTTTTATCTATAGAGGGCGCCGGTCGCAACGGAGGTCGGTTGTCGACTGGTTTTGTGCCGAGCGTCGGCTTCGTTGCTTTGGGCGTTTCGTTCGTCACTTTGTTGTTGTTTATGACGTCGGGCGCTTTCACGCTCTTCGTGTCGGCGACTGCGCAGCTAGAGACCACGTCCGGACTATTCGCTAAGCCTCTCGTGTTATTGGACAGATTCTTCGCGGTGTTCTTCGGCGACTGCGGCACGCTTCTAAAGGTGCTCGTGTTCCTTAGGCCGGGAGGGGTGACTTGTCTCGAGAAGGTCGGTATTTTGGAGTTGGCTTTGAGCGTCGGCGAAGGCGGCGCCCGCTCGGCCTCGGTCTTTTCCTCCGTACCCTTGTTCAGATAGTTCGGCACGTTCACCGCCGAGGGGTGCAGGTAGCCGCTGCTGGTCGTCGAAGCGGTCGACTTGGCCCCAGAGTTGCTGTAAACGCTCTCCGAGTTCCTATAATTCTCCGTGTTCATATACGTGCTGTCTCTGTTCTCCTCTCGGTCCTCCCTCTTCCGCTTCTTCCTCGACAGCGTGGACGCCGAGTATATCGACTCGAAGTTCCGGTTCTGTATTTCGTCGACGATCTCCCCTAACAGCCCCATGCTCTCCGTGCTGCCGGAGGCGGTCGCGATCGGTTTAGGGGTGTTGTAGCCCTCGGGGGGCGACTGCGGCATCGTCTTGATAGGGGGGGGCGGCACCCCGGGTAGGGGATTTGAATGTTTCACCGGACTCTCCTCGATGATCGCGTAGATGTTGTCGTTGGACTCCTCGTCGATGTGAGCGAGCGGCGCCTGTTTCTCCTCGATGCAGTCCACGTAATCGACGGATCTGATGTCCGCTTGTGGTTTGGGGTTTTGGTATATCGACGCCTGGTCGATTTCGTTGCTGGGTAAAGGGGGTGGGGGTGCGGTGGGTCGCCCCACTATCGATACGGGCCTCGGAGTCCCCGCCGCTTGCCGCATCGATCCAAAACTCTGTATACACGGCTTCTGGGAAGATGGCGCTCGCATACTTTGCGCTCTATTCACGAACGATTTAGGATCATCCCCGTCCTCGGAGTCGGATACGACCGGCACCGTATTCACCGGCAGCTCGATCTCCTTCTGCAGTATCGGATTCGAGATCTGCAGGTTCCTCAGCGCGACCTTGTCCTTGGCGACTCTCACTTGATGGTTGGGATTTTTGGGCAGCGAGTGGCTCCTTTCGACCGGATTGCGTTCCTTCTCCTTCGGTTTCTCCTGTTTCAGGAAGGACGTTATCCGGTGGAGCGATATGCCCTCCTTGACCTTTTTCGGTTCTTCGGGCAGCGGTTTCTGGGGTACGCTGCTCGCCGAGTGCATGCTAAGTGGCCTTTTAGGTAGGGCCGGCGATGCGGGCGGTATGGAAGGCGCGGCGCGGATAGGACCGAGCGTTTTGGACCCTTGCAGGGGTGAAATGAGTTCCTTGGCCGTGCACGTGGAGGCTTCGAGTATCGGGCTGGAGATGACTGGTCGCGACGATGAATTCGCGTGGACCGGATGTAGATCCTCAGTTCTCTCCGCGCTCATGAACGCTTTAATCTTATTCTGGACGGTGCTGTTCGTTCTTTTGACGGACGGGCTAGTCGTGGCCGGCGCGTTAGGCACTACGGGTAACGGGGGAGCGCTTCTCAGTGCCGGCTTGTTCGCTTGGTTCAAACTCTGGCTGGTGCTTCCGCTTCTGTGCACTGGGATTATCTTCGCACTTTTGCCGACGACATCCGCCCTCTTGGCTTTCTCCGCGGCGGCGGCCTCTTGTTGTTTCTCGATCGGCGCCAGGGAGAAGCCCTTGAAGTTGCCGAAGAAGTTGACCGTGGGGTTAAGGTTTCCCGGTGGGCTGCGGTCGTCTGGACGAAGGAGGCTGGAGCTCATGTCGTCTGGACCGCTCACGGTCCTCACGCCCTGAGGCTGCGCGGCGTTCCCCCCTTGGAAGTTGGACGCGAATTTGCTCGCGCTGCGAGATATACGCTGATGCAAGCTGCCTTTCTTCGGTGATTGGACGCTGTGCGGGGAAAAAAACAACGATTATTACATCCTGCGATCAACTCATAATAAAAACAGACAACAAATTGCAGCATACACAGCGAATACTTATGTAATAATATTAAGTCGTTTGAAAATACAATGATCAATATAGAACAAATAATTAGTGTTACATTAACATCGACAACGAGATTTTACGCTTTTTCGTTGAAATAATGAAAGCGTTAGTAGAGACGATAGATAATACCACAATTTGTTAATTATTTATTATTACAATAACATGCAATAACCGTGCATTTTAGGCCATGCATAGAACAGGCAGAAGCGAAAGAAGAGACAGTTCCCACTCACCAGAATGAAATGCAATGAACTACAAACACCATCTACTGTGTTGCCAGTTCACATAATATGTACGTTGCCATTAAAATAGGAATACCACAAAGTCAAAGTAGATGTTTTTCATCTATTACTTACTGAAATGAAATTATATCATTATATCAACTGGCAACATAAAAGATATATTTATACCGTAATAATATTGCATTCTAGTCGAGAAAGTAACTGTATGTAGGTGGACCATGAAGGCAATACAATGAGATGAGAGACAAATACATACTTTACGTCTTCCTCCCTCATACCTCAAAAAAGCGAGATGTACCGATTGTATATCTTTCACCTAGAGACAGAAATAACTCGCGCTACTGGAGTTAGCAAAATAAAATTTTAAGTCACGGTATAAACTTATCTTGAAGAGGAAGTATTAATAGAGGAAGAAAGAAGAAAAGAAATATTAGCTTAAAAATTTTAATAACACATTCATCTGACAAAATTCATTTAACAAACAGCCCATATTAGACAATTTTTAATTTCGATATATAATCGCTTGTTTTGATCATAATAATTATACATTAATTATTATATACATTTATATGACTTTCTTTTTAAATAAATCTATGGTTTTGTAAATTTCCAACTCGTCTCGCAACTCGCAACTAGATATTTTTTCGATCTCTACTTTTAGATCCTTTTTAAGCTCGCCTTTCTAAATTTTTATTTTAAATTGTCTTTTGCTGTGAATTGTGAAAGGTAAAGAATACTTTAAACGTACGTTGACTCTTACAAAAACATAGTTTTCACCTCTATGGCGGCCATTTTGATTTAGATCTATGATAGAAATCATAGACAGTTATTCAATTTAAGGCTTAAATAGGCGTACTTATTTAAGATTTTTTATAACTTTTTTATTGTTGACACGCAATTTTTAATCACTTTCTCAGCCACATATTTACAGAAAAAAGGCATTTAGTATCAATTTGAGCTATAATAAAACAATCTATATTTAAAACATAAATATTTGATTCATCAATGAAATCAAGTAATTCATATTTCAGCCATGTTTTTTTTGTGATTTTTATAAGCTATAATGTAGTCAATTCAAAGAATAAAACTTTTAAATTTATCATATTTCAATCATCTTGAACTGATGCTTCTTAATTAATGATATTTTATGTTACACCACTTGTCAGTTAAAACTTATTCTAATGATATGGCACACAGAAACACCTTTTCTACAAAACTGTACATGATTAAAATACTATTTTAGAGATAAATATTATCAGGAAGTTGCGAAATAGCCCCGTGACGGTTAAAAAACCAGCCTATAAGCATTTAAAAAACTCTACAGGCAGCTTAATGCGACAAACCAAACTACGATGTGCAAAGTAAATTATACGCAAATAAAATCAGTCATACAATTAACACTATTAAGGTAAAACATATATTAGATGTACACAAAAAAGTGACAAATGTTAAAGGTATCATTGTATAGTTCATTTCAATCAAAATGTGCTCAAAATTAAAACAAAAATGTTGTGTTAAACTACTAAAAGTTGAATTAGATTTTCAATATTTTCTCAACCACAGAAAATCTTCAAAATGAGGACTATCATAATTATCTTTGTCATATTGCTGTGTGAAATGTGAAATGGACTATACAAATCGATGGGTGCAAAACAATTACAAACAAACCATTACAACCAACACCACTGCAAAAAAAAGGATCTACAGGCATTTTAATAATCATAATTGTGAGATGAGATTCGTGAATTTTTCGAGGTGGGAAGACCATGACTAGTGTGACCAGATCTATTTTTCGCAATATCGGGACTTGAGTACAAAAATGCGGTGCTGGGACGAAAAAAAAATCGGGGCGAAGTAAAAATGCAAGGCATGACTTATATTTATATACACGGTGTTTCAAAATAAACAATTAATAATCAATTCTTTATCGAAAACTCATTATTAAAATGTCCCATCTCTAGCTGTTTATACGTAATGCCATTCAACCCAAAATTGACATGTAAATCAAAGTCAATGTTGACATAAAGTAAATGCAAATCCATTCTTAGCAGGATACAATGAGATCAACAATGAGAAATCAAACTTGAATAGGTGAAGTGATGTGTCCCGCCCCGCTCGCGTCGTCACCAACCACTCACCCCTCAAACCTCCCACCTCGTGCGTCGCTACGCTCAGGTTTTAATATCATCATCATCACAGCTCATATACGTCCCCATCGAGGGGCACGAGCCTACCCTAACTAGTTATGTTAGGGCGATTAGGCCTTAGTCAAACCACGCTGGCCCAGTGCGGATTGGTTCAAATTCAAAAATCTTTATTTAACATAGGCCTTTACAGGCACTTATTGACGTCAAAACAAAGCAAAACATTCTAATTAACTTCACATACACCTTTGAATTACTTCGCAGGTGTATGCTGGTTTCCTCGCGATGTTTTCCTTCACCGTAGGAGCGTCAGATAAATGTACATATGAAATTCGTGAAACGAGAAACACATTGGTACATGGCAGGATCACGTCCCAAATTTTAATATGCGTGCCTGCAAAAAGCGCCATTTTGGGCGGAAAAACGGGATGTACTGCCAAAAGCGGGACGTCTTGCAACACTAGTCATGATCTATCCCTTCCCATCCAATCGTCTGTATGTTATGTATGACTTCCTAAATAGTGACATGGATTCCGAACTCCGACCAACTATAGGTAGCCGATTTGACGGTTGATATGAAACTTACAGAGTTCTATATTACAAGGCATACGAACTACAAAAGGTCGGCCAAAAAAAATAGATGAATATCGAAAAAAATCTCTCGAAAAATCGGCCTCCGATAGTCGGTCGTGTGCGTTCGCACTTAATGTAAAGACACAAGGCCCGATTTCACCAAAGTCAGATAAGTTTTAAACCAGAGACAATACCACGACTTACTCTCAGATAAGACAATTTAAATTTCACCAAATAGGTACTTTGAAAAAAGCCGTTATTCGAGAATAGCTAGGTTTTATACCGTTGAATTTGACGGTATAACATAGGAAAGATGACGTCTTTTTAACAGCTGACTGGCATGCTAGGTGACAGTTGTAACTGACGTAAAATCTTACATTAAAAAAAAACAGCCAATAGGCTATGTGATTTACGGAGAGAATGGACTATTTCATTTCGCAGCATTATCATATTCGTTCATTTTAAATTTGCCACAGATATATAAAACGTAAAATGGGTTATCCGTGAATTTATACATGATATTATTATAGTTATTCCTGTTTTGCGTTTGAGTTAGTAAAATCGGGCCTAAGTGGAACGTCGTTGGGTCTATGCAGGACTTCCTGGACACTAGTATCCAAATATTTGCAATATTGTTAACGCACTCGACAGCTGCTACGAGATGTTTTGATACAATCTAGACTCTCGCGAACTTTCGGCCTTGTCTCGCTTCACGCTATTCAACCTGGCCCTACTTTTCGCGTCCGAAATCATTTGGTTAGTGGTCGAGGTCAAGCCCGCCTTAACTATCACCACGGAAGGTTTAGTTTCCATAGACGTCGCTTTAACGTCTTGTTGCTTAACATCGACGACCGCTTTATTGCTTTCATCTAACTTAGGTTTAGGTTTAATCTCAGGTTTATCTACTCTACCGGTGGCGATTTTAATGTCGTCTTTACAAATTTTCCTCTCGGGTTTCCTAAACGATTTCTTGCGCGCGTTCTTGCTGGAGAAACGCAACACAGTGAACATACGCTTGTTTCGGAACACCTGCGTTAAGTTCGCGTCGTGAGTTTTCGGTTCGAGTTCAATGTGAGATTGCGGCGAGTTGCGTGCGAGTAGGTCGCGGGTGAAGCTGGTGATGTGAGCGGCCGGTTTGGTTATGCCGCAGACTAGCGTGTTTACGTACGATTTTTTCGGCTTCTTCCACCAGAATAGCACGTTGTGCCGCGAGTAGTACACCAGGAACAAGACGAGCAGGATCGACGGGATGATGCCGAGGAAGATGATGTACATGGCCACCATGAAGTTCCTTTGCACTGTGAAAGAATACATTATTTAGTCGTTTGATATTGGAATGTTTATATAACAGTATAATAACTTAGAGATGGGCCGAATATTCCTTTTACCGAATATTCGTTTTCGATCGAATATTCTGTTAGTTTACCTAATAAATACCGAATATTTAAATTAAATGTAATTTTATCTACATTAATACTGGTAAAGTTTTTGTGAGCTTGTTTGGAATAAGTAATCTATGGAACTATTGAACCGATATTGAAAACTCTTTTACCAGCAGAAAGCTATATTATGCCTGAGTGACACTATTTATGTGACGCTATTTGATTGTGATTAATAATATATTTAGTATATATTAAATTACAATAAACAAGTAAAAATTACAAACATTTTTACTTGTTTATTCCAGTAAATTATGTTATGTTAAAAAGATTCATTCTGAGATTCGTTACCGAGGTATCCAGAGGCGAGAATAAGAAAATGTTGGCTAAAGTAGTCATATTCTCATACTTTTCTACCTATTTTGCCCATCCACCGTGTAAAATGACTCAAATGGCGTTGTAATAAATTTTCATTTTAAATATTTTTACTACAATAAACAATATAACGTGCGAAGGCTGGGCGTATACTTATACTCACAGAGCACATCGCAATACCTGTATGAATTTTATTGCGCAAAAAGGAATCGAATCATTATGCTGAATATTCGGGTCGGTTCAATTTGGACCGAATATTCGTATTCGGCAAATTCAAATTCGGCGCATATCTAAATAACAATAACCACACAATTTTAACATCATTGCTGTGTTTCAACATTTAACTGACCTGCGAGTTGTCAGTCAATGTTGTTTATAGAAAAAAAACATGTCCTCATTTAACAAACTTACTGCTGGGATCAGTGGCTGGGCCGGAGTCTATGGAGCCACCAGGACCGGGCAGATCACATAGGGGCGGGGCGAATCCTTCGTCGCAGTGGCAGTGACCTGGAAATATTGACCAAAGGCTTATGTTCAAATTCAATGTCGTTTATTCTAATTGCATTATTACATAATCACATACATGTTTGCACGTCAAAAAATGTGTGTTGATATGCCTATATATAAGATATGTACGTACTTGAATATCAACACATTCACAATGCCTACAAAATTATCGTAATATAACTATTATATGTGTATCTAAAACACACAGCGTTGGTTGAAGAAGCATCCATAGATTTTACCGTCTTAAGTATTAAATTAAGGAACTTACCAGAATTATTCCTATGTATCAAGAATTTTTCTTTCACTCACCAAGGCTGCATGTACTCCATTCCCTTTTACATGTAGCTCAGTAGTGACATATACCAGCTGTCACTGTCATAGCGTTTGTAGATTTTGCCGCGATTACGCACAAAATTTTTCAATTGCTCTATTTTACTATTTAAAACAGTAAAAATAGTGATGAGCAGTATCGGGGTAAGTTGTTATTTAACAAAATAAATTGTGAAAAGAGATTGTGGATCTTAATGTTCGGAACTCGAATGCCGCTGCTTC
The DNA here is from genome assembly GCA_963935595.1 of Schoenobius gigantellus. Lineage (NCBI taxonomy): Eukaryota > Metazoa > Arthropoda > Insecta > Lepidoptera > Crambidae > Schoenobius > Schoenobius gigantellus. The sequence continues at coordinate 16,634,657 of OZ012562.1, read as the reverse complement.
GGAGGAAGTGCTTGTTTCTTGTAGTGCTAGTATTGACAAAATTTCTTCCTCTTCGGAAGACGAACAGAGTTTCGTTTCACTATCTCCAAATAATAGGAGAAAGCGGACTCACAGACAAGAAGATCCACGAATCTCGGCCTTGGTAAATCGAATTAGGAACCTACTTACATTTCGAAATAAGTATCTAAAAAGATTACCGCAGTACGTTAGTTCTATCCCCAACATACCATCAATATCTTGCCTACTGCCCAGTTCTACATTAATACCTAATACTCAAAGTGAGATCAGGGTACACCATAAAAAAAAACAGGCGAGATATACAATGAGTAGGATGATAAAAAGGTTATCCGTTCTGCCAGAGAGAAGCGAGATTTAAAGGTTAATAAGTTACAGCATTTTGAATAACAGTCATTGAAAGGCATTTGTTGATAATGTTCATTAAGAGGTTATTCTGAAAACACCTCAGGTGTCTACTGTTTAAAGTTAATGAGATGTTATTTTAATAAATTAGGGACTATTTAGCTTCTGCAGAAAATATGTAAACCGGCCTAACAAATGCTGATTTAGAGCAATGTAAATCACTAAGACAGTTTTTACAAGTTCTAGTAAACTGGGCAGCAGTTAATCCGTGTGAGTTAAATCCTTATTTGATCAAATGGACCTTGCTTGGTCCAGGCTCTCCTTTGCATAAAGTTTCAGATAATAGGTGGGAGTTGTAGTGAATGTATTGAAATAAGAAGAGAAAGAATTTTAAAAGAGAGATGAATTTAAAGTCATCCCTCAAAACATGTTTATTCAACATAAATGTTTTCTATTCTATTTCATTAAGGCATGAACACTTGTTTAGTTGGGTGGCTTTACAGCCTATTATCCAATCATTAGATGGTTTCCACATGTGGTTATACACCCCCACATAATTGAGAAACAAGACTCAGGCAGGTTCCAAGAGCTTTCAGCTATGTCATGCTCATGCTTCAGAAAATACGACTGAACAAAGAAAGATAAAGAGTTGTCAAGGAGGGTAGATATTCTCCTGAGAACCAGTAATTTTAGCCCATTTAGCAACCAAGCACAAGACATTTCTAATCTAACATCAGACAAAAATAATTTTTAGCTAATGCTTGGAAGCAGTTAGGTGCAAATTCTTTTAACATGAAAATAATAATCAACAGCCAAATTCCAGGCAAACAGAAACTACTTCTTGTCATCTAAGCAGATTCAGTTTTCACAAATATTGTATAAAAACTTCTTCGCAGATGAATCTGGTAATTTACAGTCTAAAGGAGAAGGGCATTTCAGAAGTACTGACAAAAGTAAGAATGGGATATCTTTAAAAAAAATATATAATATATATATATATATATATTTAAAAAAAAAGCCAGATGGAGGAATAGGGCCAATTTTTGATTTAGGGGTATTGAACAGGAATGTTACAACAATACCTTTTCAACTAATTTCTCAGAGAGATATTGTAGACTTTCTGCAGGACAATCACTGGTTGGTTAAAATAGATTTACAGGAATGAACATCCTTTCCATTTGGCCAGCTTCAGCTGCCGGATTTTTGTTGCGGTATCAGATTGGATAGCAGAATATCTGCGACATTAAATATACTGGAGATGCTAGGTTGACATATAAGTTACAAAAAGTCAGTATTAGAACCTTACCAATCAATAGAGTACCTGAGTCTCCGCTGACATACTCAGGAAAGAACCTTGCTATATAAACAAAGCCACAAGAATAAAGCTAGCAATAACCTAGATTCTCAACAAAAGACAAGCTATCTTACAACAGATATAAAGCAAATTAAGTTTACTGAATTTTTCAAGCTTAACAACAACAACACTTAATTGTTGTCATACATAGATGTTTCTCAGACGTTTCAGGCAGCACCACCTCAGAATGAAATAAATCTTACCTAGGGAGGTAGGTACCAGGTTCTGAGCTGGTGGCTAAGATCAGTCAGTTGATCACAGTATAATCCCACGGTACAGGGGTAACTTATGTTAAAAAAAAAAAAAAAAAAAGTTGCGGTCTGAGTCACAAAACTCAACGGCGAGTCGGATTTATCAGAAACATGGTTTCAAAGACAAAGTGTTGGCACCCAAACCTAAAAGGGATATTTGCTGTGTACACATGTTATAAGCAGTCAGCTGCCAAAACTTGTACAGTTGTACAACAGAACGTTTGTAGCACACATTCCAAGCTATTGCTCACCTTGCTTGAATTAGCAATGAAATTGTTAGGGATGATCGAACAAATTTAACACCACACTTAGCGGCGTATCTCTCGGGGAGGTACAGGCATTGCCGGCCGCTTGTCCAGAAACTAACCAGTGCTGGAATAGCACTTGTTGCCCCAAGCCTCGGAGGCTATATTCAAAATGTGGGGTAGGGCAGATGTCGACTTATTTGCGTCTTGAAGAAGCGCGGTCCAACCAGTGCCGGAATGGTACTTGTTGCCCCAGGCCTCGGAGGCTTTATTCGAAAGATGGGGTGTGCCACATGTCGAATTGTTGGCGTCTCGAAAAAGCGCAGCCTGACCAGCGGCGCAGGAATGGCATTTGTTGCCCCAGGCCTTGGAGCCTATATTAAAAAAGTGGGGCGCGCCAGATATTGACTTGTTCGCATCACGTCGCGCAGTTGTGCCACGTAACCTGAGTCTGCACAACCTGGGATTGCAGAGACTCCGCGCTATTTTGCGACCCATTAAGTCGTCTTTAGCGGTTCAGCTTGGCCTGGAGGTTTTAATGCCCAACTTAAATCCCAGAGTATTGAGGCACCACAACACAGCTCAGGTAACCTTCAGTCTGATAGCACCTCAGTGGTTTCAGTGTTTTTTGGCTGGCAGAACTGGAGACAAGAGCTCTAGAGGAACTGATTAAAAAAAAAATCTGCTGAAATTGATTTCACAACGAACAAGAACGAACACCACAGACACAGAAGTTATGTTTGCTTAGAAAATTGAGGCTATTTAGTATAGATAGCTCACAGGTCAACGCAGGAAAGGAAACTGCTTACAAATAGTTGCCGTGACTCAACAGTGGCAACTTACAAGGCCCCAAGCAGGAGGTGGACTGATTGGTGCAACATACAGATATTGACCATAAATCACCTCAGGGTCAAGATGTAGCTAGATTTTTAGCAAAATTTTATTTAGAGGACAAGCTGTCATATCATATCAGACTTTTACACAAGTCAGCTATATACATATAATATTACTGTGCAACTAACATTGACAAGATAAAAAATAAATAAATTGGTCCGCTAGCTAGACTACAGACAATAAAAGCTCAATTTAGGATACCAAGATACTTTTTGATTGGTTAATTGAGAATTAATTATTAATAAATTGAGACACCAATTGTAAACTCAGCTAGAAGTAGAATTGTGGAATCAGAACAGCGATAATATTACTTTTGGCCCCCGGCAGAAGGGTATTCACTCTTTTAGAACTACCTGAATAGATAACCTAAGAAGAAATATGTTTTTGGTCCAAGTTTGTCTCAAGGGCTGATATTGCTACTAATAGACAATCAGGGTGGCTAATGAAACAGTACCTGATATGTCCAATTGTCCATTTCATCATGTGAGAAAAATAATGCATTAACTGAGAGTACAGGGAATGTGAACAGATCTTGGATACTTATATCTATTGCTGGAGTAGTTAAACCAGTCATTAGAACAATAATTGGTGGCTGGATCAAATAAGAATCTGATTTGAATGGCCAGTAACTGTTCTGTAGTAGTATCTAAAGGTTGGATAGAAAATAGAGCTATTATTGAGGATATTATGAACAGATCTATCTAGAAGAATGCCTAGACCTTTTATAAATTTATTATAAGGAAGTAAAAAGGAAAGACAATAGTGTATATAACCAAAATTTGTTGACCCTATACTTTTTATATATTTCCTAATTTAATTATTTTTGTTGATTTGTAAAGGAATATAATTGATTTGATTTCAAGTTATGATGTCTATATTATTTATTATTGAGATTTCACATAGCATTTGTAGAATTTCTTTCACCAGCAGATATCAAACAGATCTTCAACCAACGCTGTGTGTTTTAGATACACATATAATATAACTGTTTTGCATTACAACAAAACAGATATTATGTGTGTGAGAAAACACACAGCGTTGAGCAAGGGCTTGCAGGTGTTTATTGAAGATTATGACAGTGACAGCTGGTATATGTCACTACTGAGCTACATGTAAAAGGGAATGGAGTACATGCAGCCTTGGTGAGTGAAAGAAAAATTCTTGATACATAGGAATAATTCTGGTAAGTTCCTTAATTTAATACTTAAGACGGTAAAATCTATGGATGCTTCTTCAACCAACGCTGTGTGTTTTCTCACACACATAATATCTGTTTTGTTGTAATGCAAAACAGTTATATTTTTTTTCTATAGGTACTAATATTATAAAGAGGAAAGATTTGATTGTTTGTTTGTTTGTATTGAATAGACTTCGAAACTACTGAACCGATTTTGTTGAAAGTTGGTATAGGGATAGTTCGAGACCAGGGGAAGGACATAGCGTTATTTCCCTACGGAAAAAATCTGACGGGAAAAGTTTTCCTACGGAAAGTTTTATTTTCGTAAAAATATATTCACAATTCAATTTGTGGATACTAAGGTAATACTTGCAAAAATTGAAGACCTAAATGGAAGAGAACCAAAATATTTCGTTTTCCGCTATGACTGTTTCATTGCTTTACGGCGTAGGTGTTAAATATATTTATAAATTTAAAGGTGTAACATAAACACCCCAAAAGCATATTACGTAACTGTCTTCATAAACACACAGTTATAGTTTCCTTATCTGGCCGTGTGTGGCGCTGTGTTCTCTCTGGTCTGAACTATTGCAAGGTAATGAAGTGTGATTGTAAGTTTTTTGATTAAATAGCTTAATTTACAAAGAAATCTTACTCAGTTTTATTAAAATACTGCCTAAACCCAATAGGTTATGGGCCCAGGTTTACGGTGATTAATAATAATTGTATAAAGTTGAGTAAAGAGCAAGATTCTTACCGATTGAAAAATAAGATGGAGGTTACAAATTCCATGAAAATTGAAAAATTTGATGGTAGAAACTTTAAACAATGGAAATTTCAAGTGAAATGTGCATTAAGAGCAAAAGGGCTAAACATTTATTCAGTAAGACCTAATGAAGCCAGTTCGCAAGTGCAATGGGACAAAGATGACGGCATGGCCATGTTCATCTTGACGTCGTCAATGGACCTGAATCAGATATCACTGATAGAAAACTGCGAGACTGCAAGAGAGGTACTGGCAAAGTTAGAAGCCATTTATGAGCAAAAATCGGAATATAACAAAATGCTAATTCATGAAAAATTCTATCAGTATTCATATTGTGCAAGTGATACAATGGCACAACATGTGTCTAAAGTGGAAGGCTTAGCAAAACAATTACGAGAAACTGGTGAAAAAAATCAGTGACACAGCAATTATCACAAAAATTCTAAGCACACTACCACCAACATACCGCTCGCTTAGACAAGCATGGTTGTCACTTGATGAAAATAACCAAACAATTCAGAATCTTACATCACGTTTAGTCGATGAAGAAGCAAGCCTTGCCAACGATGCAACTAGTAGTGAGACTGCATTAGTAATAACAAAAGGAAAGTACAACCCTAAAGTAGAAAATAATCAGAATAAGAATAACCAACGAAATGTAATTCATAGATTTGTATGTTATAATTGCAATAAGAGAGGTCACTTTGCGAGAGACTGTAGAATACCGAAGAAAGACCATAGACATATGAAGCCTCACAATATGTTAGCATTCAGTGCAGAAAGATATTCTGTATATGAACGTGGCGAAGAAGCTTGGATATTAGATAGTGGAGCATCAATGCATATGACATTCAGACGTGACTATTTTTCTGAATTTAATGAGTATGAGAACTATGACATGAACAAAGCAGTTAAATTGGGAAATAAGCAAAGTATTAAAGTATGTGGTGAAGGAACCATTTTAATAAACAAACAAGTGAATGATAAATAGGAACAATGTAAACTAGAGAACGTCCTGTATGTACCTGATTTACGGAGAAATTTGTTTTCTGAAGGAGCTGCCACTAGAAAAGGCTATGTCATAGTAAAAGACAATAGAAAAGCAATGATTATGAAGAAAAACACAATTGTGATGTGTGGAAAATTAACAGGAAATAATTTATATGAATTGGATATCAAGACAATAAAACAAGAAAATTGTAACATTGTGCAAACAGATATCAAAGTATGGCACGAAAGATTGGGACACGTAAATATTAAAGAACTTCAAAATATGAGTAAAAATGGCTCGATTCCAGTTACACTGAGTGGGAATGAGAATTTTAGTTGTGAAGCATGTCAATATGGCAAACATGCAAGACGCCCGTTCGAGAAATCTACAAGAGGCCTGACACAACCTGGTAAAATTGTGTACAGTGATGTATGTGGTCCTATTGAGGAACCTTCTGTGTCAGGTATGAGATATTTTGTTTTATTCAAAGATGGATCAACAAGTTACTGTCATGTTTACTTTTTGAAACATAAGAGTGAAGTATTTAGCCATTTTTTAAAATACAATGCAATTGTTAAAAATAAATTTCAATATGGTGTGCATATCTTACATACAGACAATGGTAGTGAATATGTGAATCAAGAATTTAAGTCTTTTCTGGAATGTAATGGAATAACACATGAGCGTACGGCCCCATATACCCCACAACAAAATGGGAGGGCAGAAAGAGAACTGCGTTCTATTATGGAAAGTGCTAGAACAATGATATATGCGAAAGACCTCCCTTTAAACTTGTGGGCAGAAGCAGTAAATTGTGCAGTGTATTTGATAAATAGAAAAACATCAAGTCAGACCGGAATTGCCACACCATTTGAACTCTGGCATGGAGTAAAACCTAACTTACAACATATTAGAATATTTGGTTCTACTGGATATGTACATGTACCAAAAGAAAGAAGAAAAAAATTGGACAAGAAAAGCATAAAAATGCTGTTAGTTGGATATGAACATGATAACTACCGAATGTATAATCAGAATAATAAGAAAATTACAGTGTCACGGGATGTGAAATTTGAAGAACATTGTATACCTAACAAAACGGAAGAAAAACAAAATTATTCAGAAATGACATTTGAAGAAGAAAAAGAACAATCGCTATTGTTATCACCGCAGAGCAATGTCCAAGACAAACATAATGTATGTCAGGAAATTTCTTCCGATGATGATAGCATGAAGAGTATTGAAGATGCAGATGAAACATTTAATCCTCCAAAGGGTTTGCAAATAGAGCAAGAAGAACGGAGTAATATCACATTACGTCCTCGACGGAATAAGAATGTAGAATTAAATCTGACAGAATTAGAAATACCCAACTCTTATGAAGAGGCAATGAATAGTGCCAATTGTTATCAATGGAAGAAGGCTATAAATGAAGAGCTTCAGGCACATGAAAATAACAATACTTGGACATTAACTGATAAAACAGAGAAGAGGCCTATTACCTGTAAATGGGTTTTTAACATAAAGAAGAATTCAGATGGAAGAATTGATAGATACAAAGCAAGACTCTGTGCTCGAGGTTTTACCCAAGTGAAAGGCTTGGACTATAATGAGACTTTTTCCCCCACCAGCAGGTACGACTCTATCAGGTTAATGCTTAGCATTGCTGCGAGAGAAGATCTACAAATAGAGCAATTCGATGTAAAAACAGCCTTCTTGTATGGGGAGCTATCTGAGGAGATATACATGGAAGTGCCAGAGGGAGTGGAAGCGCAGCCTTCAAAAGTATGTAAGTTAATTAAATCCATATATGGACTTAAACAGTCTTCTAGATGTTGGAATAAAAAATTTTGCTTATTTTTAACTACTTATGGGTTTAAGCCATGTTCATCTGATAATTGTGTATTTGTTGGATATTTCAATGATATAAAAGTTATATTAATTTTGTATGTTGATGACGGATTATTATTTTCTAAAAGTAAATCTGTTTTGTGTACCATATTAAATGATCTTAAACAGAACTTTGATATAAAAATTTTAGAATTTAACTCATTTATTGGTATGGAAATAAATAAAATAGAAGGATGTGTAAGCATAAGTCAAAAACGATACATTGAAACAATAATAGATAAATTTAATTTGGCGGATGCTAAAAGTTGCAGTACACCTGCTGATATAAATGTACAATTATCGAAAAATACAACAAATGTGCCTGTAAATTTCCCATATAGAGAAGCAGTGGGAGCGTTGTTATTTTTGGCATCTGTGACTAGACCCGATATAGCCTATGCAGTAAATGTTGTAAGTAGTTATGTCAATGATCCAGGACCTTTACATGTTACTGCAGTAAAAAGAATTTTACGTTATTTAAATGAGACAAAAGAAATATCTATTGTTTATAAAGGAAATATGGAATTAGTTGGCTACTCTGATTCTGATTTTGCAGGGGACTTGGATACTAGGAAATCTAATACAGGTTACATATTTTTAATGAATGGAGGCCCTGTCACTTGGTCTAGCCGCAAACAAAACACTGTGGCATTATCCACAACTGAGTCTGAGTACATGGCTGCTAGTGAAGCCACAAAAGAAATATTATGGCTCAGACAATTTATGTATGATATTGGCGAGCCACAAAACTCTGTTATTTTAAATATTGATTTTAAGTATCCAAAGAAAGAAGAAATTGTAAGTACCAGAAAAATAAATAAATTAACTATTTTATATATGTATCTATATGAATTTTACCTTCGGAGTTGCAAACGCCGCGTCCGGAACAGTTCGACGGACAGACAGCCGACTGCTTTTTCGCTATAGCGGCCCGCACAGAGTCGACCGTCACGCACTTATGGTTCAAGCACATCTGCGAACACACATTAGTTTCATTGCGTTTTAATAAAAAAAATCAAAATATTCTTTATTCAAATATGACTTGATAGAAATCCCTTCGGAATCATTCAAATTTTTAACTGCCAACCATTCAGGACATCTATTATCTGATAAGAAGAATGGGGCGCAAGAAACTTATCAGCTTTATCAGAAGTAACAATATTTACAATAAATTTTGTCGTTCGTTATACCATACACGGCAATATTTTACATAATTAGTTACACACAACAAGAATTATTAAAAGGCCCTACTCACGATACAATTTCGCTAGTAATCTGTTGCTGCGATCTCAAAACAGCTCATATATGTCCCCACCGAGGGGCTTGAGCCTACCCTAAAGCACATCCCTCAACACAATATTCGCAAATCAATTACTACTACTACATAAGCAAATGACGTTTGTACACGCGCAAATGTGTGCGTGGAATCTAGTAGGGCTGAGTGCGCGGTTATCAACGGAAATGACGCGGGAAGTGCAGCGACTGCCTTCTCTTTTACCCGCATAGCGCTGTCTCTGTTATCGGCCGGCGCTCGCGTCCACTCGCTCGAGTGATCGCGCGCGCCCCTGTTTGTGTGTCAGTGATGTGTACAACGAAGTGCGGGGTGGGGTGAGGTATTTGAAATGAGTGCGGGGAGGTGAGTGGCCGTTCTGTATGAAATACTATTATATCTTCTGTGGCCAAATTTAAGGTGTTTAGGCCTTAGTCAACCACGCTGGCCCAGTGCGGATAGGTCGACTTCACATACGAATACGAAGACTTCACATACGAATTCATTTTACGAATACGAAGCTGTCAAATTGAATAATTGCAAAAGATGAAGTGCGTTCTATTCATAGTACGAATTACCAACATGTTGGACATTCTGTGACTACCCACAAATGAATCATATTATTACATTATGATCTGCCATTTTGTTATGAGAGGATTTTGTTCGTTATGACACTAGTGCCGTCTGGTTCCTTCTTAGAGCATTCAGACCGGAGATGGCAAGGCTCTGCCAATTTACGTTGACCATATGACCATACACGTTATATAAAACTAGTTGACGCCTAATGGCAGCGCATTAGGTGTCGTTTCGTATCGCAAGTAAGAGCTCGTAAAGAATGGTTAATTGTGCAGTTTCCTCTTGCAAAAGGCTATCCAGTAACTCAAATCTTCGAGGCTATGGCGTTTCCTATCATATGTAAGTATAAAATATACACTAACGTGTTTTATTTAAGTACAATTTTGAAGTAATTTTTATGCCGATACGATAGAAAAATACAATGGTACGTTGGTAGCTCAACACAGTACACGGCCATGATTTGCGGGCGATTGCGTAGATACACGTTAATTTGTCGATGTGTGTGTGTTTCTTTATTGTGAGGTAATATTTTCATAGTGTGCGTGTTTACCTCGCCTCCCGTAAAATGTGGCAGAAAAATGTAGGTATACTGCGATTTGTTGTGTACCACATATCCATAGTCTTACAATGATCTAAGGGTTCCTTGCAAATTTTGACGTTATATCACACTGTACCCGGAGTGCGATGCGACCTTTTTAGGTCCGCTGGTCATCATCACAGCTCATATACGTCCCCACCGAGGGGTTCGAGCCTACCCTATGTTAGGGTGATTAGGCCTTAGTCAACCACGCTGGCCCAGTGCGGATTGGTCGACTTCACATACATCATTGAATTTCTTCGCAGATGTATGCAGGTTGCCTCACAATGTTTTCCTTCACCGTAGGAGCATCAGACAAAATGTACATATGAAATTAACTAACTTAAGCCTATTTAAACGGTCACTCACCCTGTCCTCGCCGCATTTGGCACCATCAGGCACCATGCCGGGGTCCACGTCGCTCAGGCCCAGGTCGATGATAGCGGTGCGGCACGGAATTATGGTGCCTGCTGGAAACAACACACCCTACAACACTCCACGAAATAAGTGCAACCTTATAGTCTATTCAAGATAAGAAGGTTCCCGAGTCCCTGGATAGGTTTCCGTTTCATGCATACTATAGTTCCCATGATCGAAAATATGATGTTTTAAAAATATAACAGCTGTGTGTAGGTTATTTTTGTCAAAAATACAATAATTAATTACACATTTTGTAGGGAATTATAGTGGACTGTGGCTGGATAATATGATATCAATAAAAATCAAAGAATATGGTTTTAACTAGGACTATGTATTCATGTCAAACTCGTAACTAAGGTAATAACAAAAAATTGAGTATCAAAAGCACCAGAGACATATAAAAATATAAACTAGAGAAGGTAATTCTCAACAGATTAAATAGAAACAAGAGTATCAGACCAGTTAAATATAAATATTTATAAGTCTGCAAAAATATTTGTTTAAATTTTACAAATAAAATATTTGTGTAAAATGTATGTACTTGAATCGTTCCGATTGACGATTCAAATACATGCTTAATTAAACAAATCCTAAAATCAACAATCTCAAGTGGCATGCTGTCCGTCACACTCTATTCATTAAAGACAAGAAGTGACAGCATTCTACTTTAAGACTGTCCTAAGCTGACACAACGTTGGTGAAACTGGCAAAGATTATTGTCGGTTAACCGACTACTACGTACCATTGTTATTGATGAAGACCGCCGATAGCGTAGCGACAGACTCCATTCCGAATTCCAGCCTCTCGTTGAGATGGCGACAGTGCAGCAGACCGCACATCGTATCTTCGGGAGCACACGCCGAATAAGACTGGTTCAGCTTCGAATACCCACAGTTGCCGTTCCTAGCGAAATACATTTACAGTGTTATTTTATCAGATTCGATAGCTACAGATTGTGCCTCTGTAGCAATCGATTCTGATCCAAAATAAACCTAAATGTCAACTTAATCTATGTCAATGCAGTGAGTGCCAAAATAAAGTTATAATATAAGTATAATTAAATTATATTGTCTGTCTACATAATAAAGTCTAAGTAAAAGATAAGTTTTAACACGATAAGAATAAACTTAGTATATTATAAGTGCGTGAAAAAGAGGCGTGAGACAATTTCAGAGCGGACTAGGAAATTGGCGGGCACTCTAATAGAGGTGCGTTCCGAATGGCGATGATATCGATGTCAGTCAGCGCACTAAAAGTCGTTCCGAATCACCGCGAGCGTGCTCACAGCATCCAACCTGACGTCATCGATGACGTCATTATGTTCGCCATCTTGCGTTTACGGCGACCATGCCTCGGATCGTAATCATTGTGAGAACAATGACAGAACACTGTCATACGACTGTCAAGTGGCAGTGTCAGCAATTGAAAACTACAACATTTATTGTTAGGGATGAGGAAAATAATACAGTAGTGGACAAATTTTTCTGCTGTCTACCTAAGTGCCTATTCAAAAATGGTAAGATGCAAAATTTGCGTGCTATTGCTGAAAATAATTTGTCAAGCTAATGGACGTTAACGTGTAAGGAAACGTCGGTATCGTAGGCGCGCAAACTATCATCCCGAATGGCCAACTTTGGTTTGTCAATATTAGCGTGATATCTCATTCGGAACAGTTATGAGCGCTCACACGAATTTCATCGCTATAAGCTCATTCGGAACGCACCTTAGAACTGACAACACGGAATTCGCACGCTGCTCACTTCACTTTGGTATGGATAACAAAAAAATCATAACTGACAAATAATTTTATTCATTAAGTTAAATTTGAATAAACAAGGACACTGTTCCTATGATACGTGTTTACTCGTGTAAACTTCGTGGCTTTGAGCAGTTGGCGTGTTGTGATCCAAATAGCAATTTAATTGGATAATATTACAAAACGTTGCCTAAAGTTACAATATATCTTCCAATGCAATAGTGAAATATGTGGAACTTTGGAAGATGTCCGACACTTGCTAGTGGAATGTGTCCGGCATCAGGACTCTTTTATTTAATAGGTGAAAAATGTATGCTATCAATGTGAAGGTATGTTTCACTGAATTTTTGCTCAACCAACTTCGGAAGAAGTTAAAATGTTGTACTGTACTGTACCCGCCGCGACAATCTTCTGCCTGATTATGTGGAGATCGTATCTTTCACTGTGTGTAAAATTGTAAATGTTTCAACGGGACTGACATATCCAGTAGGATACTTTTATATTAAAAAAAATTGTTGGTTATGGTTATAAAGCAGCGATCCAAATATTGATCTCTGAGGTACACCCCTCGTTATGGGATACTCAGTTTTGTTAATGAGATGCTTCTGAAACATATTATGCAAAAAAGATTTAAGAAGACTGATCACTTTTCTAGAGTCAACATAATGTTTAAGTTACGACGTATAGTATATGATGACTGACTCAATCAAAAGCCTTTGTCAGATGAAAATAACATAAAATTATATATTTTTACTATTCCTAGAGCTCATCTGTACGTGTGTGAGAAGTGCAATTACATATTAATATGACATACTTGTTCCCCTTTCTGTTATTTGTGGTGTAGCATTTGTCGTGAGAGGTCTCCCCAGTGGAGCCCCACAGGAGGCGACACTGGTCCGTGTGAGTCCGGCAGGAACCGCGTGCGCAGAACGCCTGTTTCAAGGAGATTAAACTAATGACACTCTGTGAATTTTGATGCAACATGCGGTATATGGATAACGTATAAAACAGAGACGGCCAAGGAAGTAAACTGCCCCTTGAATTACTAACGTTACAAACATTACCACCGTTACGATCAGTTCAAACGTTGTGGACCTAATTGAACACGGTGATACTTGCGTGCAACCAATTTGGACCACATTTTAGCACATTCTTATTTCAAAATAAGTTGGTCTAAAAAATTGAAGATCGATACCAATATTTCAGTATTTGTGAGTCGGGCTACAGTCTGATTTTTAATTCGACGGAATTCTGACGTTTTAGAAGTGTTGCCAACAATGAAAATCTCTTCCTAAAAAGGGAGAGCATTTAAGCAAATTAAAAAATAAACCTTTATGGAATTTAAAGTTTCAATTAGAAAAACTAAGACTTAAAAAATTACTGATAATTTTCAAATGTTAATTACTTTGTTTAATATCATATTATTGAAGTTATAATAATTGTCAAGGAAATTATTTTTTTATTACTGGGATCCCTGTTCAATAATCCATCGGTTGCCAACCTTTTTCAGAAAAACCTCTTCGTTTGTAAAATTTTTTGCTTCTTTTATGAGCTAATATAACAAGATTTCAAATCTAAAATTAAAAAACTATTTACGCCGCGACATACACCGCGGTCCGAGCTGCGCAAAGTGAAACAATTAATATTAGAGGGCATATTATATCACAGCTGAAAAATGGCAAGAATTCATAAACCATATTATGAAAGAAGAGGATAAAATGTGCCCTTTTAATGATCTGCTAGATAGTGAGTGTGATCCTTAATAATCCGAGTTGATGATGATGACGACAATGATGATATAAGTGATGATAATTAATAAATATTTTTATTTGAGAATTATATGTTGTTTTCTCTGTTTTTCCATTTAGCAGCAAAAAATTTACATTAGGGCATTGAGTACACAAAACAAACACTATTTACAATATTATTACTTGATTTAATTATGTTTCATGTTTTTTGTTACTAAATATTTAAAAAATTCTAAGCAGAAAAGGTTATTTATATCTGATTTGTCTATGGATGACATCTGTCAGAATTCCGTCGAATTAAAAATCAGACTGTAAGTGCGTGGTGTGCTATGTTATATCTTAGTTATAACTTATTATGAAGTTAAGTATGATGTCACATCGTATGGTTCCCATCTGAGAAGTTTGTGCGAGCCTAAGTTAAGTATCGTTCATCGTGGTCAGGTGCAAGGTAAGTGGCGCAAGTTGTAAAACATGGATTATTCGTGTGAAGGAGGAAGGATCAAGTATCTGGGCAAAAATAGGTGCACTCTCTGCACCCATGTTTGCCCAGATACTTGTATACAATAATATCTCCTGAGCGGATGACTAGTTTCTTTTAAGATTCACCACCGTGACTGATAATCGGCTAGAAGGACCGTTTTCTCACCTGTCCGTTCCCGCACGGTGTGGAGTCCATCTTGAACACGTCGTCGGGACAGAACTCGGAATGGCCTGTGCAATATTCGGGAAGGTCACATTCCCTGTCCGCACTCCGGCACAAGGTACCGGCGGACATCGGACGGCATGTCTGCGGGTAGGAGAGCGAAAGACGAACAATTAGCCCATTATAAACAAGAAATCGAACAACAAAAAGACTCCCAATAAGATAATAAAATGATGTATGTATAGTGTTTAATTGCTTAGTGTTGTTTGTGATATTTCTCGGGTCGACCATCTGCTGGACTCGCAGGTAAGCCATAGTCGTGGCTTCCATCGCGCGGCACCAGTTGTGGCGGGGTCACTGACCTGCGCGTGGCATCAGCAGTCCGGGGTCACTGACCAGCGCGTGGCAGCAGCGGATCGGCGTCACTGACCTGCGCGTGGCAGCAGCGGCCCGGGGTCACTGACCTGCGCGTGGCAGCAGCGGATCGGCGTCACTGACCTGCGCGTGGCAGCAACGGATCGGCGTCACTGACCTGCGCGTGGCAGCAGCGGCCCGGGGTCACTGACCTGCGCGTGGCAGCAGCGGATCGGCGTCACTGACCTGCGCGTGGCAGCAGCGGATCGGCGTCACTGACCTGCGCGTGGCAGCAGCGGCCCGGGGTCACTGACCTGCGCGTGGCAGCAGCGGATCGGCGTCACTGACCTGCGCGTGGCAGCAGCGGATCGGCGTCACTGACCTGCGCGTGGCAGCAGCGGCCCGGGGTCACTGACCTGCGCGTGGCAGCAGCGGATCGGCGTCACTGACCTGCGCGTGGCAGCAGCGGATCGGCGTCACTGACCTGCGCGTGGCAGCAGCGGCCCGGGGTCACTGACCTGCGCGTGGCAGCAGCGGATCGGCGTCACTGACCTGCGCGTGGCAGCAGCGGCCCGGGGTCACTGACCTGCGCGTGGCAGCAGCGGATCGGCGTCACTGACCTGCGCGTGGCAGCAGCGGATCGGCGTCACTGACCTGCGCGTGGCAGCAGCGGCCCGGGGTCACTGACCTGCGCGTGGCAGCAGCGGATCGGCGTCACTGACCTGCGCGTGGCAGCAGCGGCCCGGGGTTACTGACCTGCGCGTGGCAGCAGCGGATCGGCGTCACTGACCTGCGCGTGGCAGCAGCGGCCCGGGGTCACTGACCCGCGCGTGGCAGCAGCGGATCGGCGTCACTGACCTGCGCGTGGCGGCAGCGGCCCGGGGTCACTGACCTGCGCGTGGCAGCAGCGGATCGGCGTCACTGACCTGCGCGTGGCAGCAGCGGATCGGCGTCACTGACCTGCGCGTGGCAGCAGCGGCCCGGGGTCACTGACCTGCGCGTGGCAGCAGCGGATCGGCGTCACTGACCTGCGCGTGGCAGCAGCGGCCCGGGGTCACTGACCTGCGCGTGGCAGCAGCGGATCGGCGTCACTGACCTGCGCGTGGCAGCAGCGGATCGGCGTCACTGACCTGCGCGTGGCAGCAGCGGCCCGGGGTCACTGACCTGCGCGTGGCAGCAGCGGATCGGCGTCACTGACCTGCGCGTGGCAGCAGCGGATCGGCGTCACTGACCTGCGCGTGGCAGCAGCGGCCCGGGGTCACTGACCTGCGCGTGGCAGCAGCGGATCGGCGTCACTGACCTGCGCGTGGCAGCAGCGGATCGGCGTCACTGACCTGCGCGTGGCAGCAGCGGCCCGGGGTCACTGACCTGCGCGTGGCAGCAGCGGATCGGCGTCACTGACCTGCGTGTGGCAGCAGCGGCCCGGGGTTACTGACCTGCGCGTGGCAGCAGCGGATCGGCGTCACTGACCTGCGCGTGGCAGCAGCGGCCCGGGGTCACTGACCCGCGCGTGGCAGCAGCGGATCGGCGTCACTGACCTGCGCGTGGCGGCAGCGGCCCGGGGTCACTGACCTGCGCGTGGCAGCAGCGGATCGGCGTCACTGACCTGCGCGTGGCAGCAGCGGCCCGGGGTCACTGACCTGCGCGTGGCAGCAGCGGATCGGCGTCACTGACCTGCGCGTGGCAGCAGCGGCCCGGGGTCACTGACCTGCGCGTGGCAGCAGCGGATCGGCGTCACTGACCTGCGCGTGGCAGCAGCGGATCGGCGTCACTGACCTGCGCGTGGCAGCAGCGGCCCGGGGTCACTGACCTGCGCGTGGCAGCAGCGGATCGGCGTCACTGACCTGCGCGTGGCAGCAGCGGATCGGCGTCACTGACCTGCGCGTGGCAGCAGCGGCCCGGGGTCACTGACCTGCGCGTGGCAGCAGCGGCTCGGGGTCACTGACCTGAGCGTGGCCGCAGCGGCCCGGGGTCACTGACCTGCGCGTGGCAGCAGCGGCCCGCGGCGCACGTGGCGTTGCCGCGCAGCATGCAGCGGCGCGGGTCGCAGCAGGCGCGGCACAGCGCGGCGTCGTCGCCGGCGCCGAGGCCGCAGTCGCACTGCTCGCCGGCCTCCACGAACCCGTTGCCGCACGTCGGCGAGTCGAACAGACGCTTGGGCTTGTTGCTGTTAGGGACGACATTGTTTCGATGTACAGAACTACCTGGTAAACGACGTTTTGATTCATTCGACGTTTTGCTTTAGAGCGTAAACAGGATATCATTGGTATATTTTGTGACCTATCGAAGGCTTTTGACTTTGACTGCGTTGGTCACCAGACCCTTTTAAATAAACTCAAATATTATGGTGTCTCTGAAGAAGCAATTAGACTTTTTGAGTCTTATTTGTCCAGTAGAGACCTAGTCTGCTGGTGCACCCATAATTATGGGTGTGCCTCAAGGCTCGATATTGGGACCTTTGCTTTTCTTAATTTACATTAATGATCTCCCACACTTCACTAATAGTTTGTGCGATACGGTGCTATTTGCAGACGATACTTCTTTCTTTTATACTGATACGATAAGTAACACCATGACTGTAACCATATCTGACGCAAATAAAGTTTATTATTATAATATTTAAGGTTGACAGAGGAAACGGACATACTGAGGTTGTCAATAGTACTCTCTCTAAAGTATTGCATTGGTTTACCATAAATAATTTATCATTAAATTCAAGTAAAACTAAATGTGAACATTTGGCAATGAGAATTTAATCTCATTGCCAAATGTAAGAAAAGTTGATACTATTGTGCAAATGAACAGCCAAATTGTTGAATTTGTCGATTCTACAAAATTTTTGGGTATTAGTCTAGATTCTAGATTGCAGTGGGATCCACATATTGAGTCCTTGGCAAACAGACTTAGTTCTGCAGCATACGCAGTAAAAAAATAAGACAACTTAATAATGTTGAAACGGCAAGATTGATTTTCATTAGTTATTTTCATAGTGTTATTTCATATGGAATACTTCTGTGGGGATTGGCTGCTAGTATAGAAAGTATTTTTGTACTTCAAAAAAGAGCGGTTCGCACTATTTATAATTTACGTGCAAAAGACTCTCTTAGAGATTTATTTAGAGAAATTAACATATTGACTTTAGCAGGACAGTACATTTATGAAAATTTGATTTATGCATATAAAAATTATTTATGGGGAAATGTAACACTTTTTACAACAAAGTCCCACAAAGTGTAACTGACAAGCCTTTTAATAACTTTAAAGCGCATGTAAGAAAGACTGATGAGTAAAGGATATTATAAAGTCAACGATTATTTACATGATGCCAATGCCTGGTTTAAATTTGAAAAAATTATTAGTTATAATAATGTAAATAATCTTGTTGTTTATAACTATTCATTAAGTAGTATTCGAAACGACGTAGTAAGAAAAGAACTGACAAATCTAAATTTGTTATGGAAGTTGAGCTCAAATTTTTGCTTTGAGGTCAGCTTCCAATCAACGACTCTGTAACAATACAGGAAGAAAAAAATAGCCCTTGTAGGTTTTCTTGCTGGTTCTTTCCAGTACAAGGTCTCCCGCCGTAGACTTGTAAAACATTGGCGTAGCTTCCTTGACTATTAAAAGAGATTGTAAAATCTAAGTTGAATAAAATATGTTGATTTTGATTCTTTTGATTTTGATTCCAGAGCTTTCAGCATTATTACGTTACATTTGAATAAACTAGAAATAGAACAATTTACCAATGCACTATTCTTCCCACCACCACCACCACCATCAACAAATCTTCTAGGATAAGTTTTATTAGCGGTAGAATTTTAAACCTGTCTCACTAGGACACCACCATGGCGGTGATTCAGTATGATTAGCGAGAAGTGTCCCAGTAATATATAGAACTTAAACCAGGCTCACAAAATCATTAAAATTGCCGCTTTAATATAGATATTAAAGAGCATTTTTGTGTCACAGTACCTCTGTGATTATTGAGGATTCCAGCAGGTCTTGCACGAGCCGTGGCCAAAACCGGACAACAGACAAATAAGATTTTTATACAATAAAACAAGATGCACCGTCCGTAATACTTCGTTTTCTATTATGTCCTCGACCAGACTTTTGTCTTAATCTCATCATCACTTGCCATCAGGCAGAAGCAAAGTAAAAGGTACAGCTGTGGTAATAACAAAAAACAAGCATTTTTGTCAGTATAGTAGTACAAGTGATACAACTTTGTATCCAACTGCCCTACTGAAAAAAAAATTCTGACTCTCTGCAATAATATATTCTTTGCTCAATAGTCAACATAAACAATTTAAAACTACACGAGGACCGTAGTAGACTAGGGTGAAGTGAATGAAGTGGATGACGTGTTCATAAAACACCGTCTTAGACGAACGCTCATCATAACAGCACAATTTTCAACTCACCGCAGACAATAATCCATTCCTCGCTCGAAGGCCAACGCTAGCGACTTGAGACTGCACGAGGACCAGTGGACGGGGGTGAACGATGTACTCGATGGATTCATAATACACTTTCCATCGGGACACTCGCAGTCTTGTTCCGAATCGTGCTGCATGCCGAAGTTGTGGCCCATCTCGTGGGCTATGGTGGTCGCCACGAGCCCTATGACTTCAGAGTGGTTGGTCGCCACACCACCGGAGTATTCGTAGGTGCAGATGGGGCCTTTCAACGCTTTGCCCACGACACCATCGTTGAATTTTTGGCTCCTGGAATAAAAATTAATGGTGATTAAAATAGTCGGAACTGTATTTTTGTTATGCAGAATAATAAACGTTCTATTTATTCAGTAACAGAGTTTAATTTAGCACAAAAAATATTTTGATTCGCCTTTTGCTTTTGCTCTATCGATTTCCTTTCTTACGATTAAGTAGCTCTTGGGCCTTTATCTCACTCGATGACAAATGACATAAATGATGATGGAAGTGAGCTTTACCGGCTTTCCTCAATAACAGAGACAAACTGGACATTCTTCTGATGGTAGAAAGGAACCAAATCACAACAATGCTATAAACATTATAGTTGAATGATAACTTATCGTCACTGCCTTTAGATGACTTAAAGCCAATGTTCTGTACAACATAATCTTAAATTATTGGGTCTAGTAACTGCCTGACTTAGTTGACTATTATTGAATTAGCTAGACCCGATCCAAGATTTATAATAGATGGTAGCAATTACAGGTCAGTCGAACATATAAAACCACACTCACGTAATCAAATGAGCATTGTCATTGGGTATGTCTGGCAGTAGCTTCTGCCGCCTGTACAGAAGGAAGTTGCCCAGCGTCTCGTCCCCATTTTCCAGCAGTTGGATCTCATCTCTCTCGTTCCAAACCACCACACCGACCAGCGCTATGAAGATATTCAGCGGCGAGTATACCTGGGGATTGAGAGATAAAGTCACTAAAATATATGGAAATAAAAAGAGTTTTAATGGTATATTTCCAGTTATTATGGTTGGGGTGTATGTTTGTATATACAGAGATTTAATAATGATGAAAAATAAATTGAATAAATGGAAAGGAATGAAATATTTTGAGAATCGATGTCCGAATTTCCCCATTCTCGGACCACCACCATAGACCACCAGGTCTACGGTGGGTGAATTATGAATGAACTGAACCCACCGAGTTGATAATATTTGCGACGTCCTTCAGCTGATGGTATACCGTCTGCATGCTCTCCCCGTTGGCCAGATACTCCCTGTAGTCAGCAACGAGAACCAACTCCACGTATCTAGAGAGCTTGTTGCTGTTGTACGGCCCGCGCACTTGAGTCTCGTCCGTTGCTCTCTTGTGCTGTAGAGAGAGACCATTAATATATTGAATAAATTTAGCTGTATGTATTTAAATACATTGCAAAATTTTGATAGAATTAATCCCGTGAACCGACATTTCACCTACTCATCATTAGGTATTTAAAATGTTTAAAATAGCAAGTGATATTTAAGAGGAAACATTAAGGTCGAGAGAATTCAGAAATAGGTAGGTATTTGTAAAATGTATTGCTGTCGCGCTGCTGTGTGCCCGAACAATCGTTCTGACCGTGATAGAGACAAATGCAGTTCGGACCGAAAATACCTACCTACAAAAAGTAAGTACACAAAATATACGTTTCGTAGTCCCATGTTTTCTGCGCTAAAACTAAACCGATTTAATTATTTTTTGCGTTAAAAAATAAAGGAAGGCTTTGGCTGTGTTTCTATGTTTTACTTTTTTTCATATAATCTCGTCAAATTTGTTTGCTGGATGTTTGAATATAGCAGAAAATCAGGCCAATTTTTCAGGTTTTTGAAGAGTATATCTCATTTAATAATAACCTTATTTAAAAAAGGAATACATTGGAACATGCTAATAGTGACCATTGATTTTTTTGGAAAAAATAGAACAGCAATAACCATTATCCAGGAAGGACACAGGGGACTACGCTTGTATGGGAAAACGACCCGTACGACTTCCTCTTAACGTTATTGTAAAGTAAATAAAACCAGTAGTACGGATATCGTACGAAGGAGCGCCGTGCCCGCCTTTCGAATTGTCGATCAAATGGAGTTTGAGTGTAATAAAAATTATCAATGGTTCTCATCGTTTACCGCAAATGATTTGAATTTATTCGGAATTTTTTTTAATTTATGTAAACACCTATTGTAGGAGGCTTGGTTATACCACTATTTTTGCTGTAGGAATAGGTAAGATAAAGGTATATGCGCAGGCCTACGAATCACCTGAAAAGATTTCCTTTGGTATAGTTTCATGACGCCAACATTTCGGCCAACGTACAGAGATCTAAGTTAATATGGACTCAATTCAACCTCAAACTCACCCTGCTAGCTCTGCTCCGCTCTATGCTCTTCTGTTCTTGGTACTTCTTGAGCAGCAGCGGATCGTAGCTCGTGTTGGTGGTGATGTCTTCATAGCCGCACCTGTGGTGCGTCATCAGGTCCGCGTGGTCGTACACGAAGTGGTCCGATTGTATGCTGTTGTCTGAATGGAGATTTTTTTTCGTTGACATACAAGAACCCAGCTGACGGTTAGTGAATAGTCATCTATAATGCAGTTGGTTCCTAATAAGATTCGCAAGTATGCAAGCCCCAAGCGGACCACAGTGTAGTTTACCAGCTTCTGACAACGATGTTATCACAGTACCCAGTAATTTCACTGCCTGTCTTAATCTTCAAACTGCAACACAACGACGCAAGCAGCGCTACTATAAATGTGGTTGAAATAGGTGGGATGAGGTAGCGATGCAAGCAGCGCTGCTATGTGTTTTAAATGGGTGGGATGAGGTATCCGCGCAGACAATTCAAATGCAGCCTAGTTTAATTGTTATAGGATTATAGAATAATTGCAACCTCATCTATCATAACCCTATAGTTGTGGCGATCTAGAGACCTGGGAAACCCTGATTCTCCGGGCTACCCTGAGACAGCTTGACAAGCTATTGGCCGGATGAAAACCAGTGGGCGAGTACTCTGGAAAAAGAGGAACTAGGTTTTCGTCTTCCTTCTAACTTTGATGACGTTTTGCCAGCTTTTTGTCTTGTGCGGTCAAATGTACAATTTGCACGGTCAAATGCACAGCCCTCCTGGACAAAACCCACACGCTCTTTTTTCAACAGAGGCTCCGTAAGAAATATATGGAAATGACATTAGGTTGTGACCTTTTCCCCGCAGATATACGAGTATATTATGAGCATGTGACTAGGAATGAGTGTCATATTACCAGAGTTATATGGGCACGAACGTGGACATTTTAAGGGTAGAGGAAGACCAAAGTATGGATGGATTGCGTGAAGAAGGATATGCATGCGAAGAATGCCAATGCCAAGATGACGTATGATGATAGAGTTGAATAGATGAAGAAAACATGTTGCCACACATTTTCCTGCGGAATACCTGCGGAAAGGCAATTGACGCTGGTCGACCGCGTACATACCTCGCACTGGTTGTATGTAGCGTGTGGTCCTTCCGTCGTAGATGACGCCGCGGAGCCCCCGGCACGTGGACACGGCGACCCACGAGCCCGGCTTGCCGCGGACGGTGCCCGAGTACTGGCACAGGTCTAGTTCCTGTGAGGATACGGATATACTTGAGGCATGAATATTATGTGATTAAGTACGTGGATTAGGTATTTTTCGTTACCAGAACGTACCTATTTCACGTAAGTAATCCTTTTTTTAAAAAAAAACGTCGCCCCACACTAGGATTTTCTCCTGTGTCGTGAGTGCAGTTACAAACATAGAATATCACATGCACATACGCCCAGACCGGAACAAATTTCTGTAGGCCATACAAAATATTTGTCCCGTACGGGAATCGAACCCGCGACCCGTTGCGCAGTAAGCGATCACTCGACCTCTGCGCTAACCGTGTCGTCATCAATCAATCTAGGATTGAAGTATTCCATGATCGTTTATCGTGAAATATCAATCTGTTTAACTATACTTACTGTAAAGAAAACTATACTATACGTCCCATTATTAAGTTTCGAATGTCTTAACTATTTCCAACCAACTATGTTAAACTATGCCTCACCGCAATTGTAAGTTTTTTTTTTTCTCGCTTTGGATGGATTCGAATTTAATTAGTTTAAGTTTTAGTAAAATCGTATTACATCTTTGAAAAATATTAAACTAGAATCATAAAATTGCGCCCTCTATTTCTACACCAATGTATTGCCTATTCTGAATATTTATGCTAGTACTGAATAATTATCAGGACCTATATTAGAACTATTATTTATTCTGTGTTATTACTTACTATACCAATACACTGCCTATTCTGAATATATACCAGTACTGAATTAATATTAGAAATAGGTATTAGGATATGGTATTTTTAAATATTACATACAATACAGGTAGATTACGCACGGAAAGTACCTAATCCAGCCTATGTCTAGATACTGATGTGTATTTTTGTTAACAGCCATTTGGAAGGTGAAACATTTCGACGATTCAAAACAGCTTTCTATCAAGTCACATTTGATTTGAATAAAGAATATATTGATTTTTTATAGAGGCCGTAAGCCTTAACGCTCCCGAGCAGCCATACTGGGAAATTGCCTCTACCTGATCGATGTCTGCAGCAAAGTATCGTTATGTCGCGTAATACTAAATATACTATCTACTGCCTTTTATAACAGCAGTTGTTATTTTAAAATGTGGATTTGTTCCTAAATGCAAGTTCGACTTTTGCCGGGTGTTGATTGGTGGTAGGGTTTTGCCGGGTGTTGATTGGTGGTAGGGTTTTGCCGGGTGTTGATTGGTGGTAGGGTTTCTAAGCAAACTTACTCAAGTTCGTCGCCAAAATAACAATGTTAATAGCATTGTTGTGTTCGACAATCAAAGGTAAGATAGCCAGTTCCTCGGCTGTTGAGGAGTCTACGTGAAGCTCATTTCCACCTTAGGCCCACTTCTGGTCACATACCATCACCTGAGAGCCGAGAGCTTTCCTGTTGTATATGAAATAATAATGAGTTATGGCAAAAGAGAGAATGTCAACAAACATTACGTAGTACGTACTTCAACTAGTTTCCAAAAATGGCAATTTTGCAAACAAGTATGCGACGTGGAATGTGACGTCATATTACAGTGCTACAGGAAATAGTTATTTTTACTACAAGTGCGGGAAGCCTGTCATTGCAACGAGTTCCGACAAATGTCGTCCCGAGCCGAAGGCGAGGGTTGACAGTCGGAACGAGTGGAAATGACAGTCCCGCACGTGTATTGAACAACTATTTTTAATACAGTTGCGAAAAAATGAAACAATAAATACATACGTAGCAACCATATGTAGCAATGTACCTGCTTTTGGACTTTACAGGTAAAATACTCACACTCGCATTTTCAGCAATTAAACATAATTCCGGTGGTGTTCAATCAATTAATATGTTATCAAAGTCACTCATTTTATAGAATTATTAAGCTTTTAAGCAAATAACAACAATTAATAATCACGCAGAGAAAATTTTAGAAAAATGGCGCCAAATATGTCGTCGTACATACACAGCAGTGACAAAGCAAATGCGTGCTATGCTTTGCTTCCCGTGTTTTTAAAAGCAAGGTCCAGCCGTGCTTTTTGTTATGCTTTGCTTTTAGGCATGCTTTTACAATACAAAATCTGGTAGACCAGTCAGATTATATAGCGCAATCTTAACTTAGCATGCTAGAAAAAAGCAGGAAAAAAGCAAAATGTGTGTCAGATTCGAGACATTTGACATTTGGTAAAGAAAAAGCACTAGTGCGTAATGGTGGTCATCCCGCACGCTAAACAGCCCTGCAATATACTACTTTTTGAGCAACTGTATTAAAATAGTTATTTTTACTACAAGTGCGGGAAGCCTGTCATAGCAACGAGTTCTGTCCGACAAAATATGTCGTCCCGAGCCGAAGGCGAGGGTTGACAGTCGGAACGAGTGGAAATGACAGTCCCGCACGTGTATTGAACAACTATTTTTAATACAGTTGCGAAAAAATGAAACAATAAATACGTAGCAACCATATGTAGCAATGTACCTGCTTTTGGACTTTACAGGTAAAATACTCACACTCGCATTTTCAGCAATTAAACATAATTCCGGTGGTGTTAAATCAATTAATATGTTATCAGAGTCACTCATTTTATAGAATTATTAAACTTTTAAGCAAATAACAACAATCAATAATCACGCAGAGAAAATTTTTGAAAAATGGCGCCAAATATGTCGTCGTACGTACACAGCAGTGACAAAGCAAATACGTGCTATGCTTTGCTTGCCGTGTTTTTAAAAGCAAGGTCCGGCTGTGCTTTTGTTATGCTTTGCTTTTAGGCACGCTTTTACAATACAAAATCTGGTAAACCAGTCAGATTATTTAGCCCAATCTTAACTTAGCATGCTAGAAAAAGGCAGGAAAAAAGCAAAATTTGTGTCAGATTCTAGACATTTGACATTTGGTAAAGAAAAAGCACTAGTGCGTAATGGTGGTCATCCCTGCAATATACTACTTTTTGAGCAACTGTATTAAAAAATATATTGTGCCAATGAATTCACTCTTTTTCGAAACATTCGATTTTTTTATTGTCTAATTAGATAATTAACTTAATACAATATCCTTTATTCCAATTAGATTATATTATTTGTTCTTGTTGGAAATAAATAGAAAGGTAGATTTATGTTTACTGATCTTGTGTGTGCTAGCAAAATTCAGTTATTTGGTAAGTATCATTGAATGAATACAGTACAATTCAATGTACACATTATTTGGTATCGTTGAATGAAGTACCAGTGTGATTATCAAAGAGATTTAATACACCATGCTGTGACAAAGATTACAATGGTTTCGGATATGATATCCGTGCCCATAAAATAATCCAGGCACTTTAATATTTCTTAAGGACGCCGGCCGCCGCTTTCTGTTCGGGTTCATTTCCCCGCAATATGTATAAGCTGCTAATGGGATTTGTCGGGGTGATATTGCACTTTTAGTGTTTCTTCTTATATTTCATATGTAGTTTCAAGACAAAGTATGAAATTACCACATAACTGATGGGTAGGTAGTGGCTACAGTCACATACACAGTACATGTAAGACTTGTATAGTCTGTAACGCATTTACGAAGTCTACGCTGCCAACTTATGACATAAGATGTCAAGTCACAGTACCCCTTAATTTCACTGCGTACCTTACCTTTAAACTGGAACACGGCAAAGTATAAAACATAGGCAGAAATAGTTATGACAGCGTGGTCTCCTTATGGTAGAAGTGAAGTCTGCCTCTATATCACTCCAGCGTCATATGAGTACAGTTATTTGTTTACTCTTCAGTTCATTCGAGTACAAGGCGGACTTATTGCCATAGGCTTTTTCTGCCAGTTGACCTAAGGGTGTCGCCTACCCACTAAAACCCCCGTGGACCTTAACTAGCGCGCCCAAAAGGGCAGGGAGAACACCGGGGGGTTTTAGTGAGTAGGCCTGGCACTCTGCCGGGAGAGCCCCACACACGCTCGCCGTCTAGCCAACGGCGGGTACGGTGCGGTTACGCATTTCCCCCCCGAGAAAAAAAAGGGAAGCTCGCAGTGTTCATCTTACCCGATGGTCAGTGACGATTAGGGCGTATAAGGAAGCGAGATTCACATCAAAGCCTCAACCATAGAGAAACAAGCTAGGTATTAGAAAGAAAAAAACTTTTATTTTAGTGGTATCTATTTTATCTTCTAATTATCGCACAACGACAATGCTAATTAGCATTGTATATCATTCCGAAGCCGAACAAGAACCTACCTCTTTCTTCGGCCGGTGCGCCACTCTCTCCCCGTTCTTCTGGTAATGCAGCACGTGGCCGCCGGGCAACAGTTCCTCGTTCAGTCGCAAATCGAGTATGTACTGCTCGCCGTCTAACTGGACCCGGACAGTCACGTCTGAATGGTGCATGCCGCCCTGAAAAAACAACATTTCAACTGTTTACTCTCTTGAAATCATAGTCCGTATCGACAATAACACCATCATCCCAGCCATAACACAGATAACACAAATACGCGCACGCACGCTCACTCTCGCATGCACGTACGCTCGCTCTTACGTACGCACGTTCACTCTCACCAGTGTTGCCAGATTTTTTCCACCTTCCCCCCCAAATACATTTAAAAAACCCCTAGTTTCTCCAGTTTGGTTGATAAAAAACCTCTGACTATTTTGGCCATGTCATATACATAAGCTTTCTAATATTGACAATAAAAAACTTAGAAGTTTTCTTCAAATTATTGACAATAAAAAACTTAGAAGTTTTCTTCAAATTACCTATTTTAATTTATTTCACATACATAGCCGTGTGTCTGTCGATTCGGATTTATCGTTATAAATGTCTGTGTGAGGCTGTGGAAAACAGTCTTTTAGCCGGAATTATGATAAACAAGACAGTTTAATGGTAACATAATGTGTTGCCAGCTAATACTCGTAAGTTTTAGTGTCCCATTCATTCTATTTGATGAATAAATTGTCGGTCTTGTCTGATATAAAAAGGAATTTGCCATTTGGTTAGAATAGTAGAAAACCTTCAGAAAATCCCCTAGATAAATTTCGTGATATCAAAACCTCCAAAAAACCTCAAAGACCTGCAAAAACCCCTAGGATTTAGGGAAATCCTCTGAATTTGGCAACACTGCGCACCACACACGCAGGCACGCAACAGGGTTCGAGATGCCTCTCTCCACGCTGACCTAGTGTAAATTAGTGTTAGGGGCGCTTCTTCACCACTGGTCAGTTATAGAAAATTCAGGATAAGAAGATTCATTCAGATTAAAAATATTATGTAATAAAATATAACTTATTTAAGTATATAACTTAGTTAATTTTATTAAAAATGCAATATTTATTCCACATTAAATAGAAACAAGAATATCAGTCCAGTTAAATATAATAATTTATAATTTGTATAAATAAGTGTTTAATCAAGTATGTATTTGAAACGTGAATCGGAGCGATACAAACGCTTTACACAAATACTTTACTTGTAAAATTTTAACAAATATTTTTTTCAGAATTACAATTATATTTAACTGAATATCAGATTCTTGTTTCTATTTAATGTGGAATTAATTATTACATTTTTGATAAAAATTAACAGAAGAAATAAGTTATATTTTTATACATATAATAGGGAAATAATAATGGTTCCGACAAACAAATAAATCTCCAGCGATCTGTGGCCGACTACTATTCTATTTGACCAGTGTTATAATGAAATACCGACAAAAAAACCCAAAACATACCGAAAAAAAATGACCAGTTTAACAAACAAATAAGAGCATGCTCAAATTATATTTCTCCTAAAAAAATTAATCTTCGAATAACAAAACTAAACTTCCGAATAAAATACTGAAGCTCCGACAAGATTACTAAGTTACCGAAAACAGAAGTTATGTCAAAATAATCATATTTGTACGACTTGCATGAACTATTTTAATTTATCTTGTTGGTTTCAAATATATTTTTTAACTCTCAATAATGATGAAAATACTTCAAATGTTCGGTCCGCGAGATCGGGTTCCGGTCACGTTCGGCTGTTTTCGAGCGGGAACTCGGAAGGGGGACCTATTACTTGTCCGAAATTGTCTTGTCCGATTTTCATTTGACCGAAAACGTTTGACCGTTGTCTTTTTTACTTATGTAGTGTTTGCCATATTTTTAGACCATTTGACATAAGTATAATTTTAGCGAACTACGTTTCACCAATTTTCGAAATAGTTTTTTTTTACTATTGATCGAAGTTTCTTTTGAACTTTTTTCAATTGCCAGGTGATTTATTTGTCATATTTTGGTTTCACCAAAATACATTTTACCGAAAATCATTAGGTTAATACTTGGCTGGTATGGTTACAGAGGTTTGTAACCATACCAGCCATTGTAATTACACATCAAACGACATGTTTCTTGCATGCTTCCCCGCAAGGAGAAAAACTTATGGGATATCACTGTAGGTTAGGTTAAGTTAGATATTGTGACCACACATAGCGGAGCGAGCGAACTGCATGCTGCATGCTTGCATGCTGCATGCTTGCATGCTAGCAATCTTACATATATGCTTGATTGTTTGCTTGCTTCCATGAGCGTGGGTGTAAGGCGCTGACCACACACAAAAGACGTAGGGGGCAAGGACGCGTCGCGGACAGGGCGCAGACGCCGCGCCCGTTTAGTTTACTTTCATACAAAATGTATAGAAGCGTTGCGATACAACGCAGACAGAAAAGATGGAGCGCAGACACGACGCTTACTCGTTAGAAAGGACGCCGCCCTGTCCGCGACGCGTCCGCGTCTTACGTCTTTTCCGCGTCTTACGTCTTTTCTGTGTGGCCAGCGCCTAAGGGGTGCAGCCGCTTTGCAGGGGGGTCGGTCGATTGGGGGGTCTAAGTAAAAAAAGACGAAACGAAAATAGTCGAAAAGATTTCTGTTAAACGAAATTCGGTCAAAAAATTTTCTATCTTATGATAGGTAAAGCATACCAGTGGTAAGTAAAATTTGTGATAGGACGATGCAAAAAAGGTTTTATTACAAGTACATTTTTATATATTTTATAATTTTCTGTATAAGCACTCACAATTGTAATTTCAGTATAACGTTGTAGTAAAAATAGCATCACAGTCTAAGAAAAATGAAAGGTAATTTATGAATTAATAGTTGGCAAGTAAAGATAACAATTACAAAGCATAGTTTTCAGTAGAACCTAATTTAAGCTGGTAGGAAAGTATTATAGTAATAAACAATCATGTTTATTTTTTGAAGATTTCAGTATCTCATTCGGTCGTTTCGTCATTTTTATTCAGACAAAAGTAGTCGGCAAGTTAGTATTTTAGGCAGTAGATTTAATATTTTGAGTAAGGACAATTCTTATTTATTTGTCGGAGCTTTTATTACTACCCCATATAATATCACTAGCTGTGGCCGCGAACTAGGTACGTTTCGCCATTTATTTTTTCCCGTTTTTGCAACACTTTTCATTGATGCTCAGCTCCTATTAGTCGTAGCGTGATGTTATATAGCCTATATCCTCGATAAATTGACTATTCAATACACAAATAATTTTTCAATTTGAATCAGTAGTTGCTGAGATTAGCGCGTTCAACGAAACAAACAAACAAACAAACAAACTCTTCAGCTTTATAATATTAGTAATATAGATTAATCATGGAAACTAGTATGCGTGAAACGAAAAACTTCGAACTGTCACGGGAATTTTCTTATCCCGAATAGTCTATAGATTGGGGCGTTATCACAAAAAATAAACTATATTCTTTTGCGGCCTTTGTAATAAAAGTGTCTATATATATATGTATGTGTATGTGGCTTACTCCTTCAATCATGAAAGCAATTCATTTTGAGAAAAAAAAAAAAAAAAAAAAAACTTCATAGTTAGCCCCCTGCGGAGGAAACCCATGCGATTTTTTTGTGTTATTTATCAAGTGGATTGTAGGAGTTCGCGGATCAGAGGGAAATGGTGCTCGAATGAGAATTGCTTCATTTTTCAACCCATACATACGACTTGGTCACTATTGTCTAAGGCGCATAACACATTGCACCGGACACCGCTGCGGTGTACGGAGGGACGAAAACCGCATGCGGCTGCGGCGGCACGGAACCGTGCCACCGTACGGTTTGCTCCGTATCACCGTCCGGAGCTGCGGTGCACGACGACGCCCCGCATCACCGTATTATAAGGCGCTTAACACATTGCCGCCGCATCCCGCTGCGGTGTACGGAGGGACGAAAACCGCATGCGGCTGCGGCGGCACGGAACCGTGCCACCGTACGGTTTGCTCCGTATCACCGTCCGGAGCTGCGATGCACGACACACCGCATCACCGCATTAACTATGTATGCGTATGCACGTCTTTTCTACGCAAAAATCCGTACGATACTGCGGCGCAGTGTGGCATACCCCGCGGACCGCACCGCATCACCGTCCGGGAGTGCGGTGCCGTCGCGCGCGCCGCACAACCGCACGGTGATGCGGTGCGAGTGTGTTATACCCTGCGGTTTTTGTATACAAATTAAAATTCTCCAGTCAAAATTAAGAACCGCAGCACCGCACACCGTAGCGGTGTCCGGTGCAATGTGTTATGCGCCTAACGTTATTGCTGTTTCGCTCGAGTGAATACGATATACCATGATCGCTTAAAACATTATTAAGTTCGCACCGAGAGCAAGATGGGGCGATACGCTGCAATAATGATGTCTCAGTTTCAATATCGAGTTAGCCTTGCTGTTTACCATCATAATAAGGCACCAGTCAGTCGGTATACACTAAATTGATGTGTGAGAAACTAACTTCATCCCTGGTCGTTGAAATTTCTCTTTTCGTTCTTCCGTGATGGAACCTCGGCTGCACTACTGTGTGTCGGCTGAACGCTGCTGAAGCTCTACCTGAAGCAATTGAAAATCCATATTCAACAAAACGTTATATATGAGGTATATAAAAGTTTGGCTTAACAAAGAATAAAGGACATCAATCATCATCATCATCACAGCTCATATACGTCCCCACCGAGGGGCTCGAGCCTACCCTATGTTAGGGTGATTAGGCCTTAGTCAACCAACGCTGGCCCAGTGCGGATTGGTAAGGACATCAATAAGGCTAAGAATTTCGTCAGGAATGGTAAGAGCTCGGTGGCCTAGTTGATCAAGGAGTCAACAGGGTATGTTGGAGACGCGGATTCAAATCCCGTCCGAGACGAAATTTTTTCTTTATTGATTTCATTCATTTTTCAATATACACGGTTATTTTTTTATCACCCTGGAAAATTTAAGGATCGATCGGAATTGGTTCGAGAGTGGTAAGCCTACAGTATGTAATTATGGCGATACTCGTGAAAGGTATCCCTGGATGGTATTTTAGCTCTTAAATGACGGCATATTGTTCTTAAATTTATGACAAGAACAAAATACCTAACAGGAAATAATTTTGCAGCAGCCTCTGTCTTAACTGCATTCTGCCTACGACTGCGAGCGATATGAGTCAAGCTAACGAAGTCAACAGACAATGACGCCGTAAAGCCTAATTCAGAGAAAAACATTATTCAGGAAATGCATTCGAGTGCCAAGTAAACACCCACTCGCTTACCTATTATGATATGAATCATCTCGGCTCGGGTAATACAAAATAATATAATTAACTTTAAGGACAATAAAAGGCTGTTGTTTACTCCTCCGGTAAGTTTGTGGACTTTATTGTCTTTATTGTGCAACATGGCAAAATTGAAACGTTTGTTAAATTAATCTTAATCTTACTTGACGGAGATCACAGAAACAATAAAGGAATTGTGTTGCAATAACTGGAAAAAGAATTATCTGTATGATAAAGCAACAATCAGCTAAAAGGAAATCGCAACGCAACTTATGCATCCCCTATTATTTGAGTCTGAGGAATAAGCCATCAGGAATAGAAACGACGGCTTTTTTAAAGCTGTCGGTGGCAGACGAGCCAGTGGCCCACCTGATGACAAGTGGTAACCACCGCTCATGGACATCTGCAATGCCAGGGGCATACCTCAGTACTGTATACCTGGAGATAAGTGAACTTTTAAACATCGTTTAGAGTTGGACATATCGCAGCGCTTAGGATACACCACAGCTGGGAGTTCGTTCCAGAGTCTGCACGTATGTGGAAGAAATGAACGCTGAAACCGAACTGTGCTAGGCCAGATCGGTTCCAGTTGGTACGGATGAACTCTGCTGCGGTGGCGGATGGTGCGATAAAAAGGTGACGAAGCCACCACTTCAAATAGTTTCTCAGAGCACTCTCCGTTAAAGAGCCGATAGAGCACGCAATGAGAACCCAAAGTCTCTCCTTGGCTACTTGGAAGAAAAATTTACAGGTCATACGGGATGCTTGAAGGCGGCTTATTTTTGATAACATGTCGCTTTCGGGTTCCTGCCTCCTTTAATTTTGAAAATCGTATACACCAATTTGAATGAGGCGTCACTATTCTTGCCTATTTGAAGCGACGGTCTCTAGATGGCGTGGCACATTTTTACATCTCTTCAGATGCCGTTTTTGGACATCCTTCAAACGCGAAAATTGAGCACCATGGTTTCACTTGCCATGTTGGAGTTTGCTATAAAACTGCATTGTTGAAAATTAGGAGTAAGATATCTAGTTCGCAAATTTAAGATTCTGGGTGGTTCTCGCTTCCGTTTTGGCGCTAACTTCAATTATGTTAAGGTGAAGACTGCGCATTGTCATTTTGAATAAAAAAATTACATCGATTTGGATTGAATTAATCCCCTTTAGAGTGAGTTGGGTATGATTAGATCCCGGACAACCAGTTGCCGAAACACGAAGTTTAGCTGTAGGTATCCAACCTTTATCCCACACTAGCTTTACGCTCCTTCGCCCGCGTTGTGTTTAATTTCCGTGGGAATTTTATATTTTCCCGTAGGAAAAATAATTTTGTAGCCTATGTTAATCGGAAATAATGTAGCATTCTAATTGTGAAAGAATTTTTGAAATCGGTCCGGAAGTTTTTGAGTTTATTCGTTACATACATACCTACATACAAATCGTTCCTCTTTTTAATAATAGTGTACATAATACGTCCCTTCGTTTAGCATCCCTTTATACGTCTATGGTTTAGCAACATGCGTCACTCGCAGCGACGTGAGAGAGCATTCCATCTCTAATAAAAATATATTCACTCAAATTCCAAGCCACCAAGGCTGAGCTTCAAGCGAGTTATATTGACACTTGATTGTCCAGAAATAGCACGACAGTAATGTTTGATGAATAAATTGCAACCTATTCGTTCCATTATTGGACACTGCGACAGTCTCCATCAACTCGTGCGATAATAGGCAATTGTTGGCGCGACGTTCGCGAGCCGTAGTAGTAAGGATGTGCAAGAGCATCTTGAAAACTGTGTTATCGAAACTTACCCGACACGCACACAACAAGTTGAAGAAATTATCAGTAGAATTTATTTATTTAAATAATCACCACGAGTCTTGATACACAGAATTGCATTCAGTAATCCATAAATTCAAAAGCAAATACATACCATATGCCAAACCAAAACTATCTGCTAATTACCACCTTACACATCCCCACCCCTGGGTTCGAGCCTACCCTAAAGTTAGAGTGTTTAGGGGTTAGTCAACCACGCTGGTCCAGTGCAGATTGGCCGACTTCTTTATACACCTTTGAACATCTTCGCAGATGAATGCAGGTTGCCTCACGATGGTTTCCTTCACCGTAGGAGCGTCATACAAATGGTAATATGAAATTCGAAAAACACATTGGCGCATGACAGGATCGAACTTCGGACTTCCCGGTTAGAAGGCTAATGCCAGAGCCGACGCTCAAGGTGCTCACCTGACTGCTACCACTAGTTTACTTTAGTTTGTCGCCATATTAACATTGTCGGAACACATCAGTTTCTCGGTTGTCGAGGAGTCCAGGTGAAGCTCGCTTCCACCTACGGCCTTATCGTCACTTACCATCAGGTGAAGCGAAAGGCTAATGTTAAAATAAATGCTGAGTGTAGGGAAATGTAAAAATTCCATGAAACACCTGCGTCGACAGACCAGGCACATCACTATAGGCAGTTTAATCCATCCGTCTAGAACTAGATGTAGAACGATGACCCGACGCATTTACGACGCTATGAAATAGGTGATAAAACGTAACGCACGCTGTACACTGAAAGCGTACGTTTATTGACTGCGCCAACACTACTCTGCCCACTGGAGAGTCGATTCTTGTAAAATATATTCGTCGGAATATAATTAAAGTTCAAAAACTGTAACACCGTCCGGAATACTATCTTTGGTATTCACGCGTTGCTTGGACGCACTTCGATAAATGAACTTTAACTCAACTACAATTGAACAGTTAAGAAGATAGATAATTTGTCAAACAAAAAAAGAAAGAAATACCACAATTTTTACATCCAACGTAGGCAGCGACTTAGCTGTCTCTCTGTTATCGGCAAAGTTCATGGGCGACGGTTACCACTTTTCATCGGGTGGACCGTCTACTCAACTGCCACTTTCAGCAATAAAAAAGCGTACAAAATCAGCGTGCGCTATTTCATTCGTGGACTAATAAAAAAAAATTGACCATGTTTCACAATCCGCAATGATCTTAAATGGCTCCTAATTCATCTTCGTAGGAATACTCATATCCTTTGTCTTCTTTTTAAAATCCTGCATAATTCTTCCTGTTTCCTGTCTATTTGCGTGAACGGTCCTCCTTTATCCATCCCCTGACTCTATTCGTAGATCCTAAGTTAAAACTCTCCCTAATGTCCCTTCCAACCAAATCAACTCGAAGGACAAGTATCGAAATGGCCTCTCCAGTCCAGCAGAGTACATGTACGAGTAGTAAATGTACGGCGAAACTATACGATGAATGGTATTAATCAAAGCTGGCGCACACGTGTGTTACGCTAGCTAAAGTTAAGCGACGTTCACCGTATGGTTCGGGTTCGGATGGGTGACTGAAAAATTTACGAGCTTCCAGATTCTCCGTGTTGCGTAGAGACTGCGCGAGCAGCGCATATCTGCGCTTTGTCACTATTACAGCGAACAAAGGACCATTATATGTATATTCACAAAAGAGCTTACATAATTCGAAGTAATAAAAGCGCATGAGGGTAATCGTATGCAGGATTCGAAGTGGGGAATTTTTGGGAAGTTAAGCCACACAACTATAATTAACCTAATATAATTTAGGGTTAATATACATATTAGGTTGGGGAAAAAGTCTTTTCGCATTATAGTATGTATAAACTTGTAATAAAATCTCTTTGGCTATACTATTTGTATCTGGCTGGTTTTGGTATCATTGAAAGTTTAAATTTTAAAGAACATAATTCCAAATTCAAATTAGGAAAATGTGTGATTTTCATTTGTTTTTCGTACCGCCAAGATGAGTGAATCTAATGAAGAAATTCGATACATTTTAAAATTTTACTACAAAAAAAAAATGCAACGCAAGCCGCGAAAAAAATTTGCGATGTTTATGGACCTAGTGCAGTGTCTGTGAGAGTAGCACAAATTTGGTTTAAGCGTTTTCAATCCGGAAATTTTGATGTCAAAGATGCACGTCGCTCTGGTCGCCCTATTACAGATAAAATGGATGCCATTTTTGAAAAAGTGGAGCGAGATCGGCATGTCAGTAGTTACGACGTAGCTGAAGAACTGGGAATTGACCACAAAACAGTTCTGGCGCATTTGAAAAAAACTGGGTACACAAAAAAGCTCGACATTTGGGTACCTCACGAGCTCACTGAAAGAAACCTAATGAACCGTGTAGTCATTTGTGATTCTTTATTACGACGTAATGAAACCGAACCATTTTTGAATGAAACTGAACTCTACTGCGAACAACTGATGAGATTAAAGCAAGAAGTTGAGAGAAAGCGGCCGGAATTAATCAACAGAAGGGGTGTGGTTTTTCATCATGATAACGCTAGACCTCACACATCTTTAGCCACTCAGCAAAAATTAAGAGAGTTTGGCTGGGAGGTGTTAATGCATCCGTCGTATAGTCCTGACCTTGCACCTTCAGATTTCCACCTGTTTCGGTCTCTTCAAAATTCTTTAGGCAGTGTCAGGTTAACATCACGAGAGGACTGCCAAAACCACTTGTCGCAGTATTTTGACCAGAAGTCCCAAAATTTCTATAGCAATGGGATCATGTCCCTACCTACAAGATGGCAAAAAGTTATCGAACAAAATGGTACCTACATACTTTAGTTAAATGTAAATAAAGTATATTAAAAAATGTTTTGAATTTTCTTAAAAAATGCGAAGAAACTTTTTCCCCAACCTATTATATTAAGGCGCATAGTGGTCCTAATGACCTTGCTCGATCGTCCCATACTGATTACATAGGCGAGTGAGGGAGGTGATTTAAGCAAACCTTTACGCGTAAGATGAATTATTTCAATTAAAAATTAATAAAGGCGAATAAGAAAAATCTAAAAAAAACGTTAAAAAAAACTTTTTAAAAAACACGCTTTTACCAAAAAGACTAAAAACCAAAAAGTTGAAAATAAAATAAGATCACACTTTTAGCAAATCAGGATTTTAAAAATTTTCTTGAGACAACTAGAAATGTAACACAAAAATTTTCTCAAAATTTTAGCGATGTAGTACAAGAACACAATGACTAAAAGCGTGGGGCGTAATTTAAAGGATGTATTCCTTAGTTCAACTAAGTTTGTAAGCAAGAGAAGTGTAAAATCTAAAAGCCCCACGCTTTTAGAGTCATTGTGTTCTTGTACTACATCGCTAAAATTTTGAGAAAATTTTTGTGTTACATTTCTAGTTGTCTCAAGAAAATTTTTAAAATCCTGATTTGCTAAAAGTGTGATCTTATTTTATTTTCAACTTTTTCGTTTTTAGTCTTTTTGGTAAAAGCGTGTTTTTTAAAAAGTTTTTTTAACGTTTTTTTATTTACTACTTTTTAGATCGCTTGGTTTTTAGTCTTGACAATAAATTCATATTTTCTATGAAAATGATTTTAATCGTTTTTTAGTCTTTTTGGTAAAAGCGTGTTTTTTAAAAAGTTTTTTTATTTAATTGTACTATAACTAAGCATTTTGTGATTCCAATATGCCAAAATATTGTATTGTCACCGGGAATACATATGTAGAAAAAATTTGAGCTCAATTGGAGCAATAGAAGTGGTCGAAAAATCGATTGTAAGATTTGATCGTGACAAAGAAACCAACAGACAGAGCAACTCAATAAAAAGCGTGTAATAAAAAAAGCGTGTAAAAAGACCATCCGCTAGAATATTGTTCAGTTTATTTATTGAAAACGAAAGTATATGATTTAACCTAATATTTACGACGCGATTAGGTTTAAAGTTTTAAAATCGAGGCATGTTTAATTTACATTTTAACCAAGTTTTAATTAATTTATCAAAAAATTAAAAAGACCATCCTCTAAAAAATGCATTGAATAATAACATACATATCTTTTTTAAAGATTTTTTTATCCAATATTTTTGAAGAGAACCGGTTTTTTCTGCAGTGTTTTTTTTATGATTGACCCTACTATGCGCCTTAACACTTAATTATATCATACGAAGAAAAACAAAAAATTCCTAGTAATCCCACCCATCGCAGTTTCAACATATTAAACGACCATGACTCGGTCGGTACAGTTTTGGCCCACCTTACCACCCGCTTGGAAGTTAGTTTTGGCGCAACCCAATTATGTACGGGTTATTTGTGTGAGACACACGCGTACATGGCAGTGACGACATCCTAAACGCCATTCATGATCTGGCACTCACAATATATAGGTATTCATTTATTGACCTATTTATCGGTGGTCAAGCATGTTTTAACCGCACATGAAGTATGCGGTTTTCAGATATTTTCCTAAGCACGTGCTAAAACCACCTTGCTTCTTGCTAAATTTCATGATTCTAGGTCAACGGGAAGCAAGCAAAGTCGCAAAATTTCTGAAAATTTTGTATTTACCGTTGATGTAGCATACATCACCGGTATCCTGACAGACAGAGGGGCAGACGGACTACAAAGTGATCCTTTAAGGGTTCTCTTTCTCCTTTTGAGGTACGACTACGAAACCCTAAAATAAAACTAGATCTAAAAGATAACATTAAAAATAGGTTGACTCAAAAAGGCGACGTCCTGTCCTGTTGTCAGCGGTCGACCGAACTGAAGACGTTCGGTGTCGTGGTGATCGTGACGTTGATGCTTAGATGCATTGATTTACTACCAAACGTAGATAGAGCACTTCATACAAAAACGCGCTTGAAATCTGTCACCTAATCGACTATACATTTGTACGCTGTTAAATAGGTAGTTGAATATGCACACCCGAATTAAAATTACCATAAAGAAAGTACCGTATTTATCGAATTCAACCTTATTCTTTATTATTACGGCAACTATTTGAAGTACAACCGTGTGCAGTTACATCATTTCATACCTAGCCACATTAAACTTGACGTTTTAGTAATTGCTACAAGAAAATATCAACTTTATACTCTCAAAAAACATAATGCTCAAAATTGCTTATCGCGTTGTCGCTCGAACGCATGGAAAAGAACTGCACGAGGCCCGATTGAGCAGTTCTTCACCGGCCCACTTTTCGAACGGTTATGCGTTATCTACGTTTGGTAGTAAATCAATGCTTAGATGTTATCATCGTAACTGTTCCACGTCGGGTCCAACAAGTCGACGACGGCAACGGTACTCGAGCCTTTCCCGTCCGCCGGCGCCGGATAGCTGCAGTGCAGCCAATCACCGGATTTATTGGAGTCAAGGCGCTGCAACTTGTTCACTGTCATTATGAACAGTTATCGACACGCCCCGATACTATTGAACCAGCAGCGGGACAGTGTAACTAGGCAAATTTAAATCTATGAGTAGGTTATAATTTAACGCGTTTATAATTATTTTATTTATTAGACAAAACGATTGTTCACTTTTTTACTTAGGTCCATTATTCAACCCCGAAAATTGAGCTTCCTATTTAAATTGATACTCGTAGCTATCTTCCGCCCGAATAATTTTATTAAAAATTAGAGATAGGTGAGTTCATTCTTGATTATGCTAACTTGAACATTTCGTCTGCGTACACAGAGTGATAGCAGGTGCTGACTTTTACACCTGCCCTCATAGCTCTCATCGAAGCTTTTACACTTAAATTGTAAAGGGTGCCATGTTGTACCTCTACGGAACTCTAAAAGGGCGATAATCGGCGGATATTACACGTCATACGATCACTGTCTACCAATCACAAGTGTCAACAATGGTTCCAAAACACGTTGCGGTCGTCGCTGTAAAGCAAACACCAGAAATGTGTCTGAAAAATTTAATAGCACTAGCCATATTTGTAATGTTTATTTAGGCCGTCCGTGTGACGTCTGTTTAAATTATATTTGACGCAAAAAACGTATCTGTTGCAGCGCCATAAATATTTCTTCTTGTACTAAATTCACCGAGTGCAACGATATCTCTTTGTGCCTAAATTAATTTATGAAAACTTGTCGGCAGATTAGTTTTTGCTGATCTATGATCAGAGCAGTGATTTAAAAGTCTACATCTATAAAATAATTCTTGCTAAATAAAGAAACTAATATGTTGAGATTCGAAGAAATATTGTTTAAGTAGAGATAAATCCATCACTTTCTGATAATTTACTGACTTATTGCAGAGTCTGCAAAAAGGAAGAAGAGAGCAAGGAACACTTATTGTTCGGGACTGGATATCCGAAACCTGAGGACTTCAGGACTATCCCACTCGGACCAGTTGTGAGAGTTTTTGGTGTGAGAATTTGTGGTTAACTAAATGATTACGAAAAGTCTATTCGCTGTTGAATATTCTATATATTTCAACAGCTGTATTCCACTTGATCTTGACGTGGTAGATTTATTATATTTTCTTATTAGTATAAAACGCGAATAAATAATTTTTATTATTCATAATTTACATTATACTTTATAAAGATTATATCAACATAATTGTTATTGGGAACTATTACAACGCTTGTAGATACACATTACATTAGATACATTAAATAACATCTTTTCCCATAAGTTAATTATTAATATTGCAATTGCAAAAATTCAGGTGTACTCTTGCTTTTGGGATTGAGGAAGCCCTCTGCGACCTAAATGGAACAGTTCGATTCATCCTTTTTTTTGGTAATCCGGTCAGAAAAGATATTTAGTGTACCCAAGAGTCTCTTGATGGTTATGTGGGAATCCTCCACTAGTCGAGGTATACCCACTAAAAACTTTTCCGCGGTATTCCGACATTCCAGTCGTGGGGTGTCTTAGGATCCGGGTGACCCGAAAGCCACCAGGTCACCTTCTACGTTACAATTGACCTGGCCAAACTCAATCTGTCACCTGTTTCTGCTGCATTGCTGTGTTCAGGTTTGAAGGTTAAGAGACAGACAGAGAAATTTCTACTGTGACCTGACATCTTATGTCACAAGATGACGACATACATTGGCTTCCTTGTAAGGGTTATAGATTTCAAGTCTCACAGACACCACATGTACTATAGGCGACTGTAGTCACTTACCACCAGGTGGGTAGCCTGCATGTTTGCCAACTTAGTTGTGTATAAAAAAACTGAATTCAAAAGGCATCGACACTAGTCTATACCCTTCAACACGTTATCAAGTCAAAAACCGTAAACCGATTGCATACTTAACTACATGTACTGTACATGACAAACCCCTGTCTGCCAAAGCCCCATTGTCCCGCACTTCTGTTTGAAACGCAGCGAACCTTGACCAGCGCAACCATTATTATCCTTAATTTTGTCGCGGACAAAACGAACTCTGTCGCACGTGAAATAAGTTCAAATTTGCTTTGCATCCAGTGAAGGCACTGCGGGGTCAGCTCACGGGTCGTTGACGTTTTTGTACCGCTGAGTGATTACGAAAAAGTCGGATCGAAAAAAAAATTGTCATTGTCAACCGAACATTTTCTCCGATCGAAACTTATCTCTTACTAGCTGCGCCCGCGAACTACGTTCATCGTTTTAATACAGCTCAACGCAGTAGTTTGCTTATTTTTTGGATAGGAATTCCTCAACTTCCTGTGGGAATTTTGTTAAATCCTTCCATAATGGTCGCCCACATAAGCCAACGACTCCCTGGTCCGAATTTCATGCTTCTGGCTCCAGTAACTCGCCAAAGCTTTTTATAAAATCTCTAAAACAATGAGGATGAAATCGAATTCATTGATTTGGGAAACTTGGAATTGCAGCAGAACATAATATGACCAAGATAAAACATGTAACCTTTGAAACTAATATCGCGGGCTAATATGATGTACTTATGGCTTACCATGTACACTGTCAATTGTTATAAGGTCAAATAAATAAATACAAGTGTGTGACAATGTCTGTGGTCTGCGATCATGAGTCTAGCCCATCAACGGAAATGACGAGCAATAATCTAAATTGTTATATATTATTGAAAATATGGCAGTATAACTCACTATTTAATGTAAAACAAAACGTCAATTTCCTTAACTGTTATCTTCATTCTTCCTAATCCAAGAATATTTCCTGTTTTAGGTTACTAACATCAGTCCAACTCTATTGATATTCCGAAAAAACTTTTACTATCTGGCTGTTCGTAGATACTCGTAGTTCGAAGTATAATA
This sequence comes from Schoenobius gigantellus, assembly GCA_963935595.1. NCBI lineage: Eukaryota > Metazoa > Arthropoda > Insecta > Lepidoptera > Crambidae > Schoenobius > Schoenobius gigantellus. Next base: position 16,591,730 of record OZ012562.1, on the reverse strand, counting down.
ATATTTTCGGTAGTATAACTCGGAACACACGTTTAATGAAACAACAAATGTTGCACCCATTAAACAGCTGTTTCCGCAACGACGCCCCAGTTATCTTAATTTCCGTTTTGCAATTTTATGGTTTAAGAAGGTCACATGTTAGAGCAGAAAGGATATATTATTAACTTGGTCAACAAATTACAGATTAGAACAAGGTCAAACACAATAATATTGTGTCAGAAATAATATTAACAAATTAAACGATTTAAGAAAAGTGTGCGTAGGCGCATTTAGCGACAAGCATCACTATCTATCTGTCAACAATGTTTTCATAAAATACAAAAAACTTAAAACGAACAAATCAATATTTTTTATATCTCCAAAGGTTCGTGAAACAATCCAAGCTTTGATCATACTGGTGTAAAACTATGTGTACCACGGACATTTGGCAATGTGTTTAAAGTTGGAGCACACAATGCTAATGTTTGACTATTTTGCCATCGTGGTGTCGGCTTTTGCCGCACACTAAAGCGTTCAAAATTCAAACAATGGATTTTGCACAGGTGTTTAAATTGCCTATATGGAAAGTCTTACTCTTAAGTGTGCAAAGGTTGGAAGCTGTGTCTGGCGCTGGCTTTATTAGATTATTACGATTTTGGGAGTTAGACAATACTGACAAGCTTTGGTGTTCGTTTGTATACAAGGTTATTTTTTAGTTATGACAAAAATGTTGTGTGCTTGTTCAGACAAGCAAACTATGACACCGACTTTGAAATCGCAAAAAAATCAGCTGTTTCATACATTTAGCAGGTTCAGAGAATGTTGAACATTTGTATGGAACAGCTGACTTTTTTGCGATTTCGAAGTTGGTCCCATAGTGAAAGTTGTTCAGTTTGCTTGTCTGAACAAGCACACAAAATTTTTGTCATAACTAAAAAATAAACTTGTATATGCATGGAGGTAATATCCAAAGGCGATAACGAGCAAACTCGTCAAGTAAGAAATGAAACGGTAAGCATCTGAGTCAGATTCGATAATTTAATTACTGCCTGTATACGTGTATAAACATCGATGACGCAACTATGGATTTTATACAACTGTTATTGGCCATAACTTAAACGAATTACGAAAAACAGCGACAAACAGCTCAGTGGGAACTGAACCACCAATTGTTTAGGTAGCACTTAGCGGCATGAATAGAAGTCATTACAGATTCAAGAGTAAACTACGTAAATATTCAAGAGCAAGGCGACGAATACTAAGTAAAATGCCACAAAAACGAACACAAACCGTGTCAAGTGTAGAGATGTGCCGATCACGTTGAAGCGGCGAAGCGTTGTGCAATTTCTAAAATTTCTCGAAACAACTGAAAGTGAGGTAGCACAAGTTAGTGCAACGGAGTTAATGGGCCAACAACGGTTAAATTGAGAATTCCGAGCGCGGGCGCGGTGGCGGACGCTTTTTTTGAAACCGACCCCGCGGTCGAGGTAAAAAATGAAGTATCAAACGCGTCTCTGGTCTGTGTTGTTTCGTGTACCTTTTTTATTTCACCGAGCGATGACGCACGGTCTGTGAACTTCCTTCCATTGTGAGAATCGTGTCTCAAGTCGCATGCGTACACTGGGTCGACGCACGTAATGCGTTAGATACAGAGCTGCATCATGGGACGTGATTAAGTAACACTGGCCTTAATTAAAATTTAAAACAGTCACGAAACGAAACCAACCGTGCAGCCGGTTCAAGGTCTTCGAACGAAATGTTCGGAACTGAGAAAGCTGACCAGATTCAGATTAAGTGCGCCAAAGAAGATAATAATATATTGATTATTGAGTATTGATTTGCTTAGATAGAACAGAAAGAAAATCATATTTCTATTTAGATTTGTCGGGCTTGTAATTTTTTTGCGTACCTACTTAATCATTAAGGACGTATGCACAAAAATAATACTCTATTGGATACAGAAAATACAATGACACGAGTTCGCATTGTAACAATAACGACATAATTTATTGTAAATGTTGTTACTTCCGATAATGCTAATAAGTTCCTTGCGCCCATTCTTCTGATGAGTTAGAAGTTGTCCTGAATGGGTGGTAGGAAAAAAATTTGGACGATTCAAAAGGGCTTTCTATAAAGTCATATTTGAATAAATAAGATCTTGATTTTGACAATAACAACATGTCTGCATCTGGCGGACTTATCTCTATTCCAGTCAACCTATCGTGTGTTTGTATGGGTGTAGGTATTGTACAGTGTCTATCTCTGTTATAGTAGATGATAAACATTTACCAAACACATCACTTAGTGTTTTTAATGGATCTAAACTGAATGGAGACGTTCAATTTTAAACTTGCCTTTTCTAATGCTCTGTAATGTAACTGTTTGTGGCTTTTAAATCTATTCATCACGTTCTATCCATCAACGTGGATATTGCTACTACGAATGCGGCTGGGTCATTCAATGCTAATAAATGGTCAATAGCCCCTATTCAACAGACTTGTTGTCGTGGTCCATGGTTTACGCTTCAAACTAAACGAAAACAAAATGATGCCAGTTTTGGGGATACCTTGCGATTTGCTAAATTGTCATGTAGTCACACACTCGTATAATTATAATACAAATTCAAATCTCACACTTAATCTTGATCTTCAGCGTGAAAATCTCAACCTCGCACATCTTCCGGTACATTTCGATCGTACGAATTCAAACCTCGCAATTCATCTTGATAATGAGCGTACAAATTCAAATATCGCACTTTTATTTTTAATAGGTACCTAACTTTGTTTTGTGATGAAGTTTTGAGTAATGAAGAGGTTTATTAAAATTTAAATGTAGAACATAACACATGTTGAATAGGCGGTAAAGTTTGTTCAGAAAAGTAAATTCCAGAACTTCCTGCACCAAAAATACTCGTGCAGCTTATGGATGCGTCATAAATTACTTCTGAACGGGTTCATTTGCAGTGTATAAAAAAGACAAAATAAAAAGAACCCAAGAGTCTATTTCATAATGGCCCAAGTAACCAACTGATCAAAGTGTTTTTTTAATCGTTTCCTTCTTGACAAATTTCATTAGTCTAGGTCAACTGAAAGTACTCTTAAGTTTTGATTCCCTTGTCAAATAGCAAAATTTGCGAAAATATTTGACATAAATGGTCATATCTTTTGATCGTGTTAAACATACAAGTATGATTTTCTCGCAGCTCAAAGAGTCCGTAGACCCAAGTATTTGATAAAAATTACAACTTGATATCTCCACGCTTTCCCGAGAAAAAGGGTCTTGACAGAAAAACGGAAAACAAAGTGATCCTATAAGGGTTTCTATTTTCCTTTTGTGGTACGGATCCCTAAAGAACATTTAAAAAACGGTACTTTAAATTAATGGATAGCTTACTTGTACATTGTGGAAAGACCTTCAGAATTTTTGACCACCAACTCGCCTGATGGTAAGCGACTGTGTGGTCGAGGATGAAGCACGTAGATCTAGATAATATCTATTCACTCTAGCCTTGAAAACCCTTGTTTTGTTAGGTACTGTCACCATATTCAAATTCGACCTTATTAAAGTGTTTGCACGTAGTGAGATTAGTTTAATCGCTTATCGAATCACCTGTGATGACGTATAGTCGATCTATAAGAACCTCAACCATAGCTCGCGTAAACATAGTTATGATGAGTCACGAATGTGTGAATGAGTGATTCAAGATTTTCCCGTGATTATCCGACGCATCTCGCTCGTGTCAGATACTATGATACAACAATAACCTAGTAAGTTGCTTTGATAGCATGTTCGATTTCGAAGTGGTGGTGATGTCACGTAATTGGTAGATAATAATATTGTCAAAAAGAAATTCAGTATAGTTCTAAAAAATGTATAGTGACGCACGAACATGCAAAATCGAAAGAACAGCGAACGCAGAAGGACGGCCGTTGAAATGGAAAGTTCCATGGATAGTTCCTTAAGTGGCAGCCGGGAGACGCAGGGTTTAGATAGCCTGATAAAGGGAAGGAAGCCGCTGGATATGTAGTCTGTTTCATACCTGTGATGATTGGAGTTGTAACATCGTAATAAGAATTTATTATCTATACTATAGTTTAAAAAAGTGTCGAATTTGACTAAAACCCCAGACTCTGACTAAAATGAAGCAAAGACAGAATTTATTAGACACATATATCACAAAGGAAAATGCTTTTCTGTGTTTGAGAAACACTCAACAATGAGAAAATCCCTATTGCCTTGACCTTACCGATATCGTGTCACTTACTTCTTTATTTACTGTTATGTTGGTTGACGGTAACGATGAATCACAGTGGTTCGATGACATTTTTATCAGAGGGACATAAACATATATTTACAAGCTGTGCCCTCGAACTACGTTTCACTTCGATAGAGCTCAATACTCAAAAATGTATGGCGATGCCCACCCTTATCACCTGGGGAATATAAAATAGCCAACGACGATTCTCAGACCTAAGAAATATACCCAAGAATTTTTTTTCGGAGGAGTTCTATAGCAAACACTGTGACACGAGATTTTTATAATATATTAGATGTACATAATGTGTATCAATAACAAAGGTTTTTAAATAAGTAGGTCTCAGAACTCAGAACCCATGCTTTTGCCTTCATTGTAGTCAGATAAAAACATTTATCGATAACAGAAACCGTTATCCACGTGGCTACAGAATAACACTGTGTGCACACAATCAACAAAATATATTTTAAAACATATCTTTACTACGTTTAAACTAAGCTATCTGATACCACATTCAAATTCAAATTCTTCGTAGCTTCGTACGTTGTTCTGTTGTTCAGTCCCCTTTTCCTGGTCGCTTAAATCAGTTTTCCAATCCAAAACCGCAGATGTTCCAATATTGTTTCGACATTGCTCTAAAATTTCTAGCTGCTTACTAAAATCGTTTAGAGCCTAAACGATTTAAGTAAGCAGAGAGCACTGCGTCCAGGAGAGGTTGACATTTACTACGCAGAATTGGTAAGTTCGGAGGCGAACTTCGGACAGCTGCGGGAGTTCTGGCACCAAAAGCGCAAGATGCGTAGCAGGTCGGGAAGGAGGTGCATGGGATGGGATGAGCGCGCACTGAATCCAAAGCTGTGAGTGTTACCCCTATTAAGGGGAGAGGACGCGATCAAGACTGGTCTAAGCAAAAAGAATTTTTAAGGGAGAAACTCGAACCTCTGCAATTGCTCGGAAGAGCTTTTTTCTCAAATCCCTTCCTCTCCTTTCCTTTTAAGGACTAAACGTGTTGACCTGCGCTGTCACCGTCTACTGTGACAACTATTCCAACGCGTGCAAAGAAATTTGGTAAGTCATTACTTTGGCGCACAATCAAAAAATGGAATTCCCTGCCAGCCAGCACCAATGTTCCCTACTCCCTCTTACAATCCCGGGTCCTTTATAAAAGGCGTGAAGAAGCACCTTGCAGGTCGACAAGTTGAGGGTGACTAAAGCAGTGTGTATTTCTCTCCCCTGCACTAGCTATCTTCGTATTTGGACTCCACTTCCACTTATCATCAGATAGAATGGAGTCATTTGCTAGGCCCACTGTAAAAAAAGAAGTGTGCGCGGCAGTGCAGTTCCGCGCTTATCTCCAATGATTCAGCCATAATAACCACGAGGTTGGAATGGGGAATTAGGTGAGGTTCTCAATTGCATCTCGTCTGATATTATTCGACTTCTTTGAAGCCTCTTTTCTCTTACCTAAATGTGCATTTCAGACAAAGAGACGTGGAATCCGGGAACATTTTTGTTTCCCATAGTTGTTTTCATGGAATCCTCGAGTGTGCATTCGCGTGAATCAGCCAGGGGTCGGCAGGACGTCGTGGGCGTATCGGCACGTTTCGAAAGCAACGAACGGTATCGCGCGCGCGCTATTTCTCGCGCGCTCGAAAACGAGGAAGCGTAGATAACACGTGTCGAAAAAATAAAACAGTTAACATTTTCTATCTTCTAATATATAAAAATCTCGTGACACAATGTTTGTTATCGAGCTCCTCCGAAACGGCTTGATCGATTTTTATGATTGTTTTTGTGTAGGTCGTAGGCTATTTATCCTCTAGGCGGATAAGGTGTGCTCTCTCCAGAATTTTTTTTTGACAATTATTATGATGAAACGTAGTTCGCGGGCACAGCTAGTTGATTTAAAACATTTACTTTTCTCTTCTAAATTATGTAAGCAGTAGGTGTAACAAAATTAGGGGATGCCTAAAATTACTAAAATACAAATGAATAAAATTCGACCAATGTCGTGGTTGAAGACGCAAAATGATTCTTTGTGGATTATATTTTTTATTTCAATTACAAAGCAAAAAGTAAAACAGGTTAGTATTCACCACACACTTTCATTCACATTTGTGCACAGGCATTATGTATAGAGGGGTAGGGCCGGGTGGGCCGTGCCCACTCCGGGATGTTAGGCTACCGTTACAAAATTCTATGATGTACGCTCAAAATACCGATAGCTTCACACAAAAATAATGGACCTTAATAAATAATAACCTTGTGAAAAAACTCTAGATACGTCAATGCATTTGTGTAAAATGCTATTCCATCGTGTCGATTGCATTAGATTTAGAATCGCCACCCTGTCTTAGAATAGTTTGCGAAACAACTCAGCTGTTAATTCTCTCACTCACTAGCACTCGAAACAGTGTACTTAGCATTGTGCAAGTTCTGGACTAGAATAAATTGCTAGTAACGAGCTGTAACGAATGCAGTACAAAGATACGATAAAAACAAAAGATAGGAATAGGAATCATAAGCCGTTTAGGGTTCTGCACATTCGCAAACTTATAATCAGTTTTCTGTACCTCAAAATGGGGAGCGGAACCCTTACGATATCACTTCGCTTCACAACTGTCTGTCACGGGAATCGAAGCCGAAAAGTGTTTCCCATTGATGTAGACTAGAATCACAAAATTTGGCAAGAAGAAATTTTAATGCATTTAACTTTAGTATCACAATTGCATTAGCATCAGACTTCTGATTATAATTTTCCAGAGAAAGATAATGGTGGTGTTACAAAGTGGATCAAGATGTGCAAGCATAAGAATGATGTGAATGATATTGATAATAAAATTTTAATGCATTGTGTGAAAAACAAATGGGTCATTAATCTACAACAGAGAAGCTCTGGGTCTTTGTCTCACCAGGCTCCGTAGCATGACCACCAAGACACGTATTCGACAAGACAAGTAGTTTATCGCGGTGAATTCTTTGTCCCACCATATCCATCTCATATCCATATCCACCTATCGCGGTGGGTGTGAACTGTGAATCGCACTCACGTCAAAATACAATCGTATCGTATTTTGACAGTTCACCGCGATAAACCGCGCCTTATCATATCGTATTTTGGTAGTCATATTACGCGGGCTGATAACAAGTGACAAGGAAGCAAGGTTCATCCGGACTACTCAATAACAAAGGAACTGGCTTTCTGACCTCTAATTTTTGGAACACAGCAAAGTTAACAGTGAGTATAAACTTATACGGCACACTCCACACGCGAGACCGACTCGAACTTGGCCGGTATTTGCTACAATCCCAGACTCATTGGAAACTATAAAAAAATAATTAATTAAATCATGAATGCGACAGTTTAATGAATAGCCGCGCTAACAAATTAAGCACCGACAGGAGGAGGAAGCGTCCTAGCACTATAACATCCCACTTATTTCATTTATCAGCCAACGGACCATAAAGACATGTGAGAGCAGTTTGCCGGAGCCGAAAGTTCACATCGGACTGCATGGCTGTAAACAACATGTGTATCGAGATGTGATGGAACTAATCAGTGAAGTAATGGGCTGTGTGTGGGGTGCTATTCTCATAAATCGCATTTGCGTTCGTTCGAAGTGCCAAGAGGATTATAATGGACGTGAGTGCCAGTTGCCACTCAAGGGAGGGCTCTGTTGAATTCTCGGTACCTATTTAAAATAAACATTTCTAACCTCTGATGTTTTTGGGAAACTCTTTGTAAGTGGAAATTGTCTGTATTTATAAAATTGCTTTGGTGAGTCACTGACTGAGATATCAATGCAGAACCCAAACTAGTTGAGCTATTGAAGCATGAAATTGACTTGTGTAGGCGACCCCCCTAAGGAATGACTTTTCAAAAATTTCCACAGGAAGCTGAGAAATCACCGCCCAAAAACTATAAGAAATACGTAGTTTGCGGGTACAGCTAGTTAAAAATATAAAATAACATGATTCTCGTGGTTTGGCTTATACATTCGAACACGTTTCCGTTCTATGCAATCTACGCAATCGCCTTAGCGAATGCGTTTTGTTTTAACTAGGCCTTCGGTGCCTTTGTGCAATCGGGGAATGGATAACGCCGATCCCGATTGTGTCTCTACGGAGGTTAGAAGTATCTGGAGGGGTTTTAGCCGAGTATGGGGTCTTCTACCCGAGTCCGGCATATCCTTGGGGTGGCCTCGTCAGTCGGCTCTTGTCGAATCCGTAAGAAGGATCTCCCCTCTTAAAAAAAAGGCCTTCGGTGCCTATACCTCTCCATCCATCTCACCTTGCCAGGAACAACTATCGACGAAATCGGCGTCGAGATTGTTTTAGTAGAGGGTAAACCCCATTACACTAGGCGTTGCACTAAAATCCCACACACATCTGTCTGGAATCGCTAGCCGGCAGAAAGGTGTGTAAGATTACATTACTTATGATCAAAAAACCCCTTGTATTACGTTCGATAAATTAGTGGTTGATCGTCTAGTTCCGTTCTATACATTGACGACAAGTCACCTCGTGTCCTAAAACGTTAATGATAACAAGTCGATAGTATTAAACGTCGATCGATTATTATCAGAATACGCCCTAAGATGTTATCTCTGTGATGTCCACAAGCGGTGTACACTTGTTGAGTCAGTGAGGTCGGACGTATACTTAGGCTGCTACATACGACCGTTTTTTCATTCAGTTCTCCAGCTGTGGCTGACCGGATGCAAATCCTTATTGTGTGTGTCCAATTTGATCTTAAGATTAGGGCAAGGTATTATCAAGGATAAACGTAAAAAAGCGATTTGGTAGATCAAATAGTTTAGACATTTACAAATAAACAACAGTTATACAAAAAATATTTTTTATGATACTAGCTGTGCCCGCGAATTCGTTCGCGTGGATGTCCGAAAATAACAATATCGTGATGTTATATAGCCTAAAGCCTTCCTCGATAAATGGACTATCCAACACAAAAAGAATTGTTGAATTCGAACCAGTAGTTTCTGAGGTTAGCGCGTTCAAACAAACAAACTCTTCAGCTTTATAATATTAGTACATATATAGATTAATCTAAAAATATTGTTTAAAGAATATTTTCGCTACATGAATGGAAGGGATAAACGGATCACGTGTGTTAACAGGTTGATTTTTGGTCTCTGTGTTCTTTTATACCAAGCAAATAGGTACGTTCTATACAGTCAGCACCTGATGACGTGACGATCAGGTAGAACATGGAAACGAGCATTATACATGGAAAGGAGCTTTACTTGGATTTCCAACACAGAGGAACTGGCTGTTTCACCTCTGTCTGATTGAACCTAACTTAACTACTTACTTAAATTGACTTTCCCGTGTATGTGGTCGACTTTGCACCACTTTCTGATTCCGGGCCGGCGTTATTGCAACTAATTGTAGTAGTGCTAGCGAATTGTGTTCAATCCATAAAAACAATTGCCGACGCGTTCCAACCTCAAACGCGTTGCTCTAAGACTCAAATTGCAAATGGAGTGACGACACTTGGGACATTTCGCGGAGCGCGGCCGCCGAGTGAGTCAGCTGAACGTTCAATACGGCTAGACAAGAGTTCTTGACCTCGTAATATGGTGGTGTCGCTTACCGCAGCAGCTGGTGGCACGGTTTAATTGGTACCCGCAATTAACGATACGACAGACTCCTGGTTTTTGCTTTACACAACTATATGCACTCAATATTTGCATATTTTGATGTCATTTTTCTGGCTATATTCTCAATACAAACATTGTTCTCCCTCCGTTCTACTTCTACCCACATAGGTTCCGATCTCGTGGAAAATTTGGGAAAGGGAACGATGAAAGAATGATTGAAATCGGTTCAGTTAGTATTTCAAACAAAAAATTATTTTATAATATGAGTACCATATCGGTTAGGCTAACGCGTAGTGGAGTCGCAGTGTGGACCTTACCTAGCGCGCCCAAAAGGGCAGGGAGAACACCGGAGGGTTTAGTGGGTAGGCCTGGCATTCTGCCGGGAGAGAGCACACACGCTCGCCGTCTAGCCAACGGCGAGTACGGTGCGGCCACGCATTTCCCCCCGAGAAAAAAAAGGCTAACCACCTCCCGTTATAGAGTGGTGAAGACCAGCTGTTTCAGACCTGGAGACTGTAGATCTGGAGACTGGATATCAATTCCCCGCATGGGCGCTGGAATTTTTCTGATCCGTTTTGTTAGTGATAGGTATTCTAAGCCCGTCTGAGTAACTGCCACCATTGTACTTATAAGCTTACTATGTTAGCTCATAGCATTCTTGTGTTCAAATAATTTGAGCTAATATAATAGGTTGGGGAAAAAGTTTCTTCGCATTTTTTAAGAAAATTCAAAACATTTTTTAATATAGTTTATTTACATTTAACTAAAGTATGTAGGTACCATTTTGTTCGATAACTTTTTGCCATCTTGTAGGTAGGGACATGATCCCATTGCTATAGAAATTTTGGGACTTCTGGTCAAAATACCGCGACAAGTGGTTTTGGCAGTCCTCTCGTGATGTTAACCTGACACTGCCTAAAGAATTCTGAAGAGACCGAAACAGGTGGAAATCTGAAGGTGCAAGGTCAGGACTATACGGCGGATGCATTAACACCTCCCAGCCAAACTCTCTTAATTTTTGCTGAGTGGCTAAAGATGTGTGAGGTCTAGCGTTATCATGATGAAAAACCACACCCCTTCTGTTGATTAATTCCGGCCGCTTTCTCTCAACTTCTTGCTTTAATCTCATCAGTTGTTCGCAGTAGAGTTCAGAATCGATGGTCCTGCCTGGTGGTAACAGCTCATAATGAATAATGCCCTTCCAATCCCACCACACACACAGCATCACCTTGTTGCGAGTTAACCCGGGTTTCGCCACAGTCTGTGAAGCCTGACCGGCCTTTGACCACGACCTTTTTCGCACGTTCTTGTCGTACGTGATCCACTTTTCATCACCAGTTATCAGCTTCTTCAAAAATGGTTCGGTTTCATTACGTCGTAATAAAGAATCACAAATGAGTACACGGTTCATTAGGTTTCTTTCAGTGAGCTCGTGAGGTACCCAAATGTCGAGCTTTTTTGTGTACCCAGTTTTTTTCAAATGCGCCAAAACTGTTTTGTGGTCAATTCCCAGTTCTTCAGCTACGTCGTAACTACTGACATGCCGATCTTGCTCCACTTTTTCAAAAATGGCATCCATTTTATCTGTAATAGGGCGACCAGAGCGACGTGCATCTTTGACATCAAAATTTCCGGATTGAAAACGCTTAAACCAAATTTGTGCTACTCTCACAGACACTGCACTAGGTCCATAAACATCGCAAATTTTTTTCGCGGCTTGCGTTGCATTTTTACCTTTTTTGTAGTAAAATTTTAAAATGTATCGAATTTCTTCATTAGATTCACTCATCTTGGCGGTACGAAAAACAAATGAAAATCACACATTTTCCTAATTTGAATTTGGAATTATGTTCTTTAAAATTTAAACTTTCAATGATACCAAAACCAGCCAGATACAAATAGTATAGCCAAAGAGATTTTATTACAAGTTTATACATACTATAATGCGAAAAGACTTTTTCCCCAACCTAATATTACCGGCTCCTCGGTCGTCGAAGAATACAGATGAAGCTCGCTTCCACCATCGAAATTATCGTTACTTACCATCAGGTGAGATAAAGCCCATGAGCTACTCAGTCGTAAATAAAAAAAAAACACGATAACAATTTATCTCCAATCTGACCAACACAACATTCCAAATAAACCAAAATTACCTTTACGCTTAAGAATTATTCAGGGCAAACGGAACCTTTCCCTTCGCTGTGAAAGGTTACACTTTTTGTGGTAGTCGCGCAATTTTCCATTAAAACACGATTCGGAGCCCTACCATGATCACTTAGGGTCGGTTTCTCGATCGTTAGTAATAGGAAAGTTAAACCGACCCTAGTCTATGAGCTATACATGTATTTTATGAGGTATACCTGGTCTACTAATACTTTGCTACTACTAACGATCGAGAAACCAACCCTTAGAGCTAGGCACATAAGATATTTAGTGTCAGCATCGCAGAAGCGGTAAATCTGAACGATACTGGCATAAAATATGCCTAAATCTGCCAAACGTGACACAAAAATATATGCCGTCTTCTTATTGCCTCAATTCAGATGGGATTTCGGGAATGTAGAAATTTGTAAGTTACATACCGATGATTGGAGGCTTATATCCATCCAAACATATGCTATATGTTTTTGGCAGGTTATTTTAATAAAGATATTCTTTAAACTAATTGAAAACTGCATATTTTTTAATATGCAACATCAATATCGCAAATTGTATACAAATCAGGATCCTCGATGGATCTGGTAAGTGGTAATCCAAGAAGAAAGCAAAAATTACCGAATGAGTTATGAAAATAAAGTGTGAATATTTTTTGTTTCAACAATAACTTATCATGTAATTCTGCCCCTTGTTCTAATCGTCCGCTTATTCTGCCAGAACCAAATCTGCACAAAATGGCGGAAATCTGCCACAAATGATCTCACTGGAAGATATAATTGTACTCAATATTGACATGGGGTGCGTTCGGGTCAATTGGCCTGCCGGTTTTGGTTAGTTCCGAAACCTCTCGAAGTCTGCAAGAAATACTTTTCTGTAATTGAAGTGCATTATATACAGGTACACTTGAAAGTACCTAATAAATTGATAAAAGTGGTAAAAGTGAAAGTACGTCGTGCGGTGTCTGTCCAAAATGAACAAAATGAAATGTATCTAGCTATGTATTACATATATTACAATACCACATAATAACTAATAGCACTAAAGTAATAATACTTCAACAACTGTAATGCCGAATTGCAATTGCAATTCGAATTGGAAACGAACCATCGAAAAATTATATAATTTCAAAGTTATCGTGTACTTAAGTACACATTATTTTTACTGTGTGGGAAAAAATGTAATATACTGTAATACTGACATGAATGAATGGGACGAGCGGGCTAAAAAAAATAGTAATTCATAAACGAAGCTCATTCTTCGAATCTAGCAATATTATGTTGTAAAAAAAAATGAAGATTGCAAACATGCAAGATCAGAAGTTTTACTGGAGTCTAATTTATTTTGTGCGTCATATGTGAAGATATATATCGTTCTCGTTCATCTATACAAATAAATAAAATTGATGTGTCTGTTTGTAATGTCAAAATAACAAGTTTTTACTAAATGGGTATGAATGTATAACGGGTACCAATAACAAAAACACAATTTAAGAAAAAATTGTCTGTCTGTTCCCGCTAATCTCCGGAACGGCTGGACCGATTTTGACGGGACTTTCACTAATAGATAGCTAATTATATAAGGTATAACATAGGACACATAACTTTTTATCAACTTCAACAAAAGTTACTATTCCACGCGGACGAAGTCGCGGGCATAGCTAGTCTACACTATTATTAAAAAGAGGAAAGATTTATATGTATGTATGTAACGAAGAAAGTCAAAAACTACTGGACCGATTTTAAAAATTCTTTCACCATTAGATTGCTACATTAACCCTGATTAACATCTATAGGCTACAAATTTATTTTTCCTAGGGAAAAATAGAAAATTCCCAAGGGAAAACAAAACCATCGCGGGCGAAGCTGCGTAAAGTAAAGCTTGTTCATTATAAAACAAATCTGAGTAAGCTCAAATCTAAGAAAGTAAGAACGGCTTGGCAGTTGCGTTGTGAATGATCAGTGGGCACCTCATCCATATTCAACTACAGACGACAAAAACAATCTAACGAAATGCGGAAGCTAACAGCTGTGTCTATGTTAGTTTAGTCTCCACTTATAGTCTGTATATCGTAGTCGATCGCCAAGAAAATAATTAGCTATTTCATCAAACACAAACATATAAATAAGGTTTACGATAATCGCCAATAGACTTAGTCTAACTAAATGCTCTAAGGCAGTCCCTTTACCTATGTATAAAGTAAAGATAAATTAGTGTAATTTAGAAGATTATTAACGGTCTTCTTACAAAACCTGGACTAAGCCAGTAGGGTTACTCTTGAACCGAATCCGATCGATCGGCATTGAGATTGTGATTTTTCGTACGCTTATTTTTGCGCATTGGCTCCAAATTGACCCCGTATTGTGCGGATTTTGGGTGAACCGAACTCAGTATCATTGAATTTTCTCAAAATACGGCTCCAATTTGGCGCTAGTGTTGTTACTCAAGCGTATGAAAAATCACAATCCCAATGACGATCCATTGGAAATGGTTCACGAGTAACCCTACTGGTGTAAAGTTAGACTTGATTTAAACCTCGTGCTTTCACTTGTGTTCACATATAGATGGAGATAGCGTCAATTTAGTCCTGGTTTATTAAACCAGAACTAAGTTTAGACCGTGCGTGCTGTGTAATAAAACGGAAGTGTTGTACGAGTATGTATTGTTATGTGTAAACCATAAATATAAAAAATATCACTTTGAATAAAAGAAAAAAATAGAGAATAGCTAGTAATATCCTCGTATATTTTTTCGCAAATCGTACGCAATCTCTAAATAGTACGGTTTTTTAAGCGATTAGTTCACGAGTCAGATAATAAGCCACTGCAGTCTCGATAATTACCTCGCATTTAACAGTTGTTCTCAACATTTTCGATTCCATGTAACCAATAGGAAGGGCCTTGTTACGCGATATTACACTAAAAGCTAATCACGGCCACGGTAAGTGCTTACTGTCCATAATTGATAGTTGTAACTTGAAAATCTGTGCGTCCCCCATTCGACATTGTAGCCTCGCGGATTAATTACTGGCCTTACTAGCCGCCCTTAAACTATGTTCACAACAATGTGCGATAGGGATAGCGCCATCCCAGGATATAGTACCATCCCTATCGGGCACTGTTTCAACACCGTTTTAGGTAAGCGACGATGGTACGCCGAGTGGTACGTTTAATGGGACGCCTGTTGAGCGATGGTATTCACGAGTGTTTTATAGGACTGATTAAATTAATTGCGTTGAATGAAACAATGGTCAATGTACTACTCTAATACTGTTCTGTAATACTGTTTGGACACAGGGCACGTTTCACGCGGACAAACAAATAAATACACATTATTATTTCTCGATCGAAGCACGCATCAAGTTTCATAATAACTTATTACCATATTAATAGCAACCTTATGATATCATGATCATCATCATCCGGTTCCTATCCCGCTCTTTTGTGGGGTCGTCACAACTCGTTTTGCCGCTCCATTCATCTTTATCATACGTCATCTCAGCACTGGCGATCTTCGCATGCACCACAGACATATAACTTCCATGTCTGTGGCATGCACGTCCTTCTTCGCGCAATCCATCCTTAGGCGTATGCTAGACGTTCAATATTTATCACGATATTGTTACGTATTATTGATCAGTATGTATTGATGGATCTCGGACGACCCTACACGTTCAATACGGATCGCGTCAGTATCACACAGAGTACATAATCACTGTCAGTATCTCTCTAATCTGTGGATGTGTATTGTGTAGATACGGAAAATATACGTAAGGCGTGTTCCATTTAAACGCAGATTTGCAGCATTTTAAAAATGTTTAGCATCATCGCGTTTCATAAGATTTTGACGCTAACAGGGCTAGTATGTTAACGTAATGCGTTCCATTTTGAGGTTAGGTTCTCTTTGTGAAAAATAGCGCGACTAAAAATGTTAACATTTCTTAGAAGAAAAGCAAAACATGGTTAACATTTGATGTAAAAAAAAACGGTGACGACTATATTGATGACAGGGCTACACGATCAATAAATATCGCGATACATATAAAGAAGTTTAATTTCAAAATATCAAAAAATTCTGTGATCCGTATTGCGATCCATCAATATCATAGACTACACGATCAATAATTATGGCGATCCTGGTTTATGATCCAAATATCGTGATAAATATTGAACTAACATGAAAAAAGGAATAGAATACTGCTGAACTGAATGCCGTAGGTTAGATAAGGCTAGCATCAATCCGTCACGCGCCTGCCTTGCATGCTTGCCTCCATAGCATCGTGTCTGGGGAACTTCTTTCGTGAAACGGATCCTATTTTCTAAGATCTTCCGCCACCCTTCTGTCCGTCCACATTCATGTCCTAACTCTTCTGTGAATATCGCTCTCATTCCTCCTCATCACATACCTTACCACGCCGACCTGTTACTTCTTTTTTTTCAGTTACTGGTACTATTATCCAACTTTCTCTTATACTGGGTTAGTCAAAATGGGTGTATCAAGAGGTGGGGGTCTTCACGTCATATGCGTAGCGAGTAATATTATGCATACATTAAGCAAAACGAATATTTACCTTTTCATACAGTAATAAAATAATATGAAATTTAAAAAATGTCGGCGGAACAACCCTGATAGTTGGCGGAGCTTAGCGCGGCACCTAACCCTTCGTAAAATATTTGGAGTGACAGGTGTCTATCCTTCTCTAAACGTACCGCGTCAATTTAGACGAGATAAATTATTAAGCCATTTTGTTGACCCTGGAATAACAGTAATGTAAACAAACATCAGCTGACGACTTGGGGTGCCATAGCGTAGTTTGTTTTGAAATCTTAAAAATCCTTTACTGCAATTAATATATTATTTTCATTAAATGTCCTAGAACAAAAGTTGTTCACTATTATGTGTACTTTTTCATCCTTTCGGCTTAATACACCTTTTGAGACTAGCCCTGTACCTATATTCCTTGCTAATCTTATCTATTTTAGTCAAGAGTTGTGTGATAATTTTAGTCACAGACTGTTTTGTGATAATCCCTACTAATATTATAAATACGAAAACAACATTGTATTTCTGTCGGTTAAGCTTTCACGTATACAGCACATTTGGTATAGAGACAGCTTATGCACTGCGGGAGGACACAGGCTTCTTTTTATCACGACATTTAATGAGTTCCCCAGGGAACGAGCGATGTAACCGAACTCAGGATGTAACTGAATTACAGGCAGACGGAATCACGGGCGGGCAGCAGCTAGTTTTTATAACATCACGATACCAACACAATAATATTAATTAAGGCAACAACGTAATGTACACTCAGCAACACGCCACACTTTACATGTTGACCTTGAGACCGCTCTTAATTATGTCGATCGTAATGGCGAGACAAATGTTAAGCTTGACGTTTTGCTGACTGACTGTACTTCAAAGAGAAGCAGATCGTGGATCGGAGATTCGGAGCTAATAAAACAGCAATTTGCTTTTAAAGGAATGCGCCATTATACTTTGTTCAGTTGATTAAAAAATCCTGACTCGCGCTCAACAACTATTGCTTGCTACAGCATGTTCATAAAAAGTAACAGAAACGATAAAGATTGCTTTTTTTTCCTCTACTTTTAGCGTTTCACGGTCTAGTAGGCGGTCCGTACCTACTGGCGACTTTATATTTTTAGGCCTGTAAACATATTTGTTGAGAGTGGACTGTATGTAGGTACTTGAGTTAAACGCTGGTTTCTTTGTGATAATTTTGGAGCTTTATTTACTTCTTGCAAGACGACTTCCACTGACCGACTACAACTGACTACAATTGTACATTATTTGTCACTATATTTATAAACTATCCCTTGGTCCACGGGGGGACGTCTCGCCCGCGGACCAATCAAAGGGCCCGAATTATTTTATGACGCGGTTCGTGGGGAATGGGGCGCGCATAGGCTTCGCCGACGTCCGCTGCTTAGTTCTGGCACTTCGAACTGTCGTCAACAATATTCAAGTAACTAAGAATAGACGCCCTTTTACGCCTAGTTAATTTTAATACCGCTTATTGAAAATGTAACTTGGAAGGAGGAAATCTCCTTCAATCTTTAAGAAATAACAAGTCCTGTTTGTTTATGACAGCGAAGTAAATGCACAACCATAAGACATGCGATTTGCTCTGTCCCTTCCGGGTCTTAGCTGTTAATATATGACTTTCTGCGAATGAGACATTTTAAAACACTGTGACATTATGCGAATGGAACGTTCTGCGCGTACGTGCAAATGGTTTTATTGGCAATGTGCTAAATAATAAGAGAGTCAAAATGCTTAAAAGACATATAACACGATTCTTAGAAAAAACGATTGTTAAATACGTTACTCGAATCTTTAATTAATGCAAACACCATAAGTACCCACAATCCAGCTCAACCCAAGGCCCCACTTGAACAAAACGAGCTGCCGCCGGCCGCCTGCGCAGGCGCAATCTTACGCCGTCGCGTCGCGCAATTAGTCTGACACCCAAAAACCATAGCAACGAGGCAGTTTTGGCATTGGCAATTTTAATGTCACAGATAAACATTCACATAACACTTGTGTTTATGACTGCACCTGCGCAGGCGACAGCCGTTTCAAGCTATGCAGCTAGCTGTAACCGCCCACATCGGGTGGAGTGGATCGAACACTTGTTTGCCATTCAATCCACTCATGCTGAATAAAAACAATAGTCCACGTGAAGTAACGTGGGTATCTTTGAGAGTTTCAATAAAAGCAAGAAGCATTGCTTCATCATCGTCATCAAAATTTCAGCCAAGAGACGCTTTCGGACATAGATATCAACCAAACATTTTAACACGTATTAAGGCGTAAAAAAACACGAAAGACAGAAAACACAGAGATCTATATACAATGCCCAAATTCTTGTTTTCATAATAATGCATTGATAAGAATGTTAGGTAAACAAATAATTATAGCGAATGAAAGAGGATTACCTACGCGAGATAAGTAGGTGAGTTGAGTACATGATGTATGCGTGATAAGAACGGATAAATACAGAATGAACAAACAGACAGACAGCTTTAAAAATAGCACCGCTATCGGGTTAGCAAAGTTATTCCTCACCCCAGAGAGACTCATTCACCATAATCATTTCAGCCAAGAGACGTCATATAAGACGGAGATCTCCCCCAAACATCTCAAAATATATGTTACCACAACTAGTTTTTTATTCTATAATTTCACTATAAAAATCAACAAGGAATATAGAATTTTTAGTCTATTTCTTTCACCACCTATGTAACCCCATTTTCGCTACACGTCTTACCAGCAAGCCAGAAACCGGCACCCGGAGATGTGTGAGTGATTCACATTATAATATTAATAATAAATAATGTTATTTTCACACAAATATGATTACAAAGTTGGCATTCATACATGACTAATTTTAGACTTGCAATCCAACTAATATATAAAATTCTCGTGTCACAGTGTTTGTTATCGAGCCTCCTCCGAAACGGCTTGACCGATTTTTATGAAATTTTTTGTGTAGATATATTTGGTAGGTCTGAGAAATGGTCGTAAACTATTTTTTTACCTCTAAGTGGTAAGGGTGTTTTTTTTTAAATTATTATGGCGAAGCGTACTTCGCGGGCACAGCTAGTATTTTATTAAAATTAGTACCTAACTGAAGTCAAACAATATTATTATTCGTTCATTGACAATTTAAATACATTGATAGCAATTCTGAATGTCAAATTTATATAAAGTATTCGAAACGAACGCTAATTAAATATAAATTATTAATTAATAGCTAATTATTAAGCTATTATTCATTAATTCGTTTCTGATTGATAATCATTACACCAGAGTGGTGATTTTGCAACCGTCGTCGATTGATTGGTAATTGTACCTAATCGAATTGGATAACTTGATGAAGAAAAAAGGGAATTACGTTTATCGACTATAAGTATTTATCGATTTATTTCACTATATGCCAACGCCGCTCGAACGACGACAATACAAAATACTAAATATTGTAAAGTTGCGATTGCCGATAAGTTATAAAATCGCCTCTGTGCGTGTATTCATCATCATCATCATCATCATCAACCTACACTCGTCCACTGCTGGACATAGGTCTCCCCTAATGCACGCCACTGCTCCCGATCTTCGGCTACTCTCATCCAGCCCACTCCAGCCAATTCCACACTACGTTTTCCGAGTCGCGATCTCCACTCAAGCACCTTACGACTCCAACGTCCGTCAGTTCTGCGACTCATGTAGCCAGCCCACTGCCACTTCAGTTTGCTGATTCGGTGGGCTATGTCGGTGACTTTTGTTCTCTGTCGGATCACATCATTTCTGATATGGTCTTTCACAGATACTTCGAGCATAGCCCTTTCCATATCACGCTGAGCGACTTTAAACTGTGTGTCTGGGCGTGTATTATGACATCTTAATTCCAGCCAGTTTTCTGAATTGCTATCAGTGCCTTTCTTTTACTCATTATACAAAGAGAAAGAAATGGCATTATAACAATTCAGAAAATCGCTTGGAATTAAGACGTCATAATATACCCCTAGGTCGGGCAAAAAACCGGAGACTCGAAAAAAAAATGCCGAGCTCTGCATTTTCGCCGATTCCGGCCGAGTTGTAGCCGAATCGAATATGAACCGTTGCGGTCGACCAATCGGAGCGCTTATATTGCCTTTCAACTGCTCTGATTGGTCGATCGCAACTGTTCAGTTTCGATTCGGCTGTAACTTATTAATAGAATTAGGCCTCTGATGTGAATAGCTTCATTGATATTGGCGTAGGTAAATTACACACTCGCCAATCCGGCAGTTTCACCGGCCTGGCAAATTCACCTGTCCGTCGTAGTCAGAACAGAATCTTAAACCTCCGTACTGTGTCAGATTTTTTTAACAACTAAGTTGGCAAACAAGCATGCTGCCCACCCAATGGTTAGTGGCTGCAGTCGCCATACATGTGGTTGGTTCCTGTTAAACTTGTAAAACAACTCCCACAAGGACGCCAATGTACGTTGCAAATTGTGACATAAGGTGCCAAGTAATTTCACTGCCTGTCTTACCCCTCAAACCGGAACACAGCAGTGCAAGCACTGCTGCGGTAGAAATTGGTAATGCAGACGACTCTGGTACCGAGTGTCTTTCCCTGCAGACGAAGCACAGGCTGTATCAGAATTTCAGTGACTTAATCTTTATGTCCTAAAAAGTGGCACGGCAGCGCGTATTTAGTGTGACCGACGACGTGATAAAAATTACTTGACGCACGTCAAACGTGTGGCCGAGTTTTATCACAAATTTCTTACTCTCCGATTGCTGCTACATCTTCCAAAGTATTAAAGCCCTTGCTACAACTACAGCAGTCGGAGCACAGGTACGCCAAGAAATTTGTGATTCAACTCAGTCACACGTGTTCCTTGACGAGCGTCAAGAAATTTTTATCACATCAGTCACACTAAATACGCGCCACCGTGCTACTCTTTAAGACATAGAGATTATGTCACTGAAATTGTGAGATAATGCGTGACTCGAGTTCAGTCTTGGCAGCCCGTGCTACGCCTGCTGGTAATACCCGGCCAGATTAACCATAAACGAAGTGTTTTGTATTAATTACACCGTATCAGAGTTTAAACCTGGAAGATAGTCACCACGTTAAAGCCAAACGTTACGTTGCGTATGATGAACGAGAAACAGCACCAGCAATTACACAATTACCGCCGACAGCGATCGAAGCGACCGACCCTTGCTTTCTCCCCAACTACAAAATGCAGTCGACCTCACCTCACTAGTAGCATTTATGCAACATCGACAGTAAACTATATTCGAGATATTGCGCTGAACAGGTTAAGGAACTTGTCGAGTCATCGAGCGATGAAAAGATGGTATGTTGGCTTTGTACACAAGATTGTGTTTCGTTTCTAGAAATTGTGAATCTTTCGACATTTATTCGTAGAGTTTTTTTAAACTCATTAATTACAGGGGTTCGATTGAACTTTATCTCAAATGACAATAACTAATGATAAAAGATAGAAGCGAGAAGCACTCGGAATTCGCAAACGGAAGAACTAATCATCTTACCTCTAATTATGGAGCCAATGGTGTAACCAATGGTGTTATAATTTGTTCATTAGATGAAGGCTTCGAATTCAGTTCGGAAGACAAGAAATTAAAGAATAAGTTCTTCAGTTCACTATGAATATTGCCCATATTAGTACACTTAAGATCAATAATTATAAATACTAATATAGAGAACTATGAACCTAGCAAAGGCAGTGGTTCTGTGGAAGACTGGCGCGGGAAATCGCTTTCTGAATCGGTCGGGCTTGGTTCATGGTTGCTGTGCTGACTCAGCATGCAACAATGTATGTACGCTAAATTTCTTATAGTTAAATAAGTAATTATAAAAATTCATTAACCAATTTACAAACAAAAGCAGAAACCTATACGAATGTGTATTTTATCCAAATCAACTACCTCCTCATCTCACCTAAATGAAAGCCTTCAATAGATATATGTTCAGCTACTGCGCAAGGGCACATTGAAGATATTACGAGGACACCAAATATTTCGGTGATTTTCCACTACTATTCAGAACAAAAGATTTGATAGAAAGCACAAATAGGAAGTCGAAATTCGTCCCACGGAGCCCTAGTTCGTAAGTCGACCAACGCCACCAATTAACCACGGGACGCTACAATTGGAAACAATAGATACACCGTAAAATTATCGTTCGACGACAATTAGACGTAACGACCTCAAACTAGCTATAGACGAACCAAAGCGCACGTTCGGAGCTATAATAATAACAAAGCAACTGAAACTGTGTTTTTTGTAAATCGCCAAACAGAAGGCAATTGGTGTGAAAGACTTTGGTACGAAACAAGAGAACCGCGCATGTCATTCATGGCATGTTGACGGATACGAACAAGATGTTAAATTACTATATATTTCATACATGTTTAAACACAACTGAGATGCCTGTGACAAGTGAGACAGACAGACATGTGTTATATACCTTTATAGATTCTCTATTATACACTACACAATATAAAGGCAGATTTACATTGTCTTAGTGTGCTAGGAGTTTACTGTCTGAGAAAACCCCACACAATCGCTTTCAAATTGAGTCATTTCGGCGTCAACCGAGGCTCTGTACTGACTGCCCTTTAAAAAGAAGCGATGGATGCAGTTTGTCTGTCAAAATTGAATGTTATCGAGCTAGAATTTGAGTTTCACAATCAAGGGGCTGTCCCGAGAAAATTGAATAACAACTCAAGCGTACGAAAAATCACAATCAAAATCACAAAAATCGATCAGAATCGGTTCAAGAGTGAACCTTCGTCACTATGGCGTCGAAATCTACTGGCATCAGTCACTTACCCAGTGTAGGTGATAACGAATACTGTAAATAAATAATGGCTGATCCAGGAGAGAGGGCAAGGTAATGGTATACCGTGGCAATGGGCTCAAAGCTGACCTCCTAACTGAAGCATCTAGTGCACGTATCAATAGTTGCATCCCAATAATGAGATCGATCTTATAGAATGTGTTTTTGTTTTTGATACATTAAACGTCAAAGCTGCATCTTAGAATCGATCTTAACTTTACGATGCATTTGTCAATACGTGCATAAGATCACCGAGATCTCTGGTGCTCCACAAGTGAACCAAAGTCATTGTGAAACGTCAGCCCAAGAGGCTTATTGCGTGAAGCTAAATAAATGTTGTACGAGTGAATATATACGTGCGATTACTTCTCCAAATTCTACCCTCAGTAATGTAAAGCCCCACCAAAACGATAATCCTGAATCCGCCACTGAATATAAATGAACACAACGACACCTATAACCGTAGTCAGTAATTAAGAGTTAAGATTCTTAGTACTTATTTCACATATTAGGAAGAGAAAATACTTCCTGACTCGTGTAGTTAGTTACGAGTCTGTTCACGTCCTTAAAGCGTCAACAGTAAAGCGAGACTTTCTTACTTAAAACGAGTACTCTTAAGAGCAATTTTGATTAGTGTATCCGGTATGCGTCTTGTTATTGAGACTAATACCTTCCTCCCAGGTTTTCAACATGAGTAGTAACGTAAGCCGCATTGAATATTTATGAGTCATTTATTAAATAAACTTATAAGGCGACGGGGGTTTATATGTTGTTTAGTTACGTTGTCTTTTTACATAGTTTATGCAATAGAAATATGTATCTTTACTGTTCATTTGTATATTTGTTTCAAGATCTTTATCAGTTTCAATTCAGTTTTACGGCTCATTCAACAGACTGTCAAGTAACAGAAATAATATAAAAATAAATTTTGTATCCTATTACTATTAAACATTTATCTGAACGTAATAATAACAAAGAGCGGTTTTTTAATGTAAATAAGTTGAAAAATTATTAATGGTATGCAGAAGACGCGAGTTCAAATCCCGCCCGAGTTGAATTTTCTTATTGTATTGAGTAATTTATTTTTCAAAAGAGAAAGCCGATCTTTTAGGGAAACTCTTTGCATCCAACTCGACCTTGGATGACGGGGGACAGGAACCACCGACCATACCACGGTGCACGAGCTTTATGCCGGATATTCGGTTCCACCAAAGCTCAGTGCGTCAAGCACTAATCACCCTAGATATCCACAAGTCGAGTGGGCCTGATGGTATTCCTCCTATCGTGCTAAAGACGTGTGCTCCAGAGTTGGCACCTATTCATCTGGCGTAGTCCCATCCTCATGGAAGACAGCTTTAGTGCATCCGATCCCTAAGAAAGGTGACCGCTCGAATCCGTCCAACTACAGGCCGATAGCTATAACCCCTTTGTTTTCAAAGATAATGGAATCACTAATCAACCGCCAGCTTCTCCGGTACCTAGAGGATCACCAGCTGCTCAGTGACCAACAATACGGCTTTCGTAGGGGTCGCTCTGCTGGTGATCTTCTAGTTTACTTGACACATCATTGGGCAGAGGCAATTGAAGCGAAGGGGGAGGCACTGGCAGTTAGTTTGGACATCGCGAAGGCCTTCGATCGGGTATGGCACAAAGCGCTCCTCTCAAAACTTCCTTCATATGGGCTTCCCGAGAAATTATGTGGATGGGTCACTAGCTTTCTAGCAGACAGAAGCATTAAGGTCTTGATTGACGGTGAATGCTCAGACCCAATGTCTGTAAATGCTGGTGTCCCCCAAGGATGTGTGCTTTCACCTACACTATTCCTTCTGCATATCAATGATATGCTGCAAATCAGCAGCATTCATTGCTATGCAGACGACAGCACGAAAGACACCTTCTATAACGGCCGTGCGAACTCTTCTCGGGAAAACGTCATTGAGTGCCGGAATAAACTTGTGTCTGAAATCAAAACTTCATTAGAGAAAGTCTCTAACTGGGGTCGACTTAATTTAGTCCATTTCAACCCCTCAAAGACACAGGTTTGCGCGTTCACCGCAAAGAAAATGCCATTTGTCGTATCTCCTCGCTTTCAGGGCATTCCCCTAACTGCATCAGCCAATATTGGGATCCTTGGTGTCGACATATCGAGCGAGGTCCAGTTCCGTGACCACTTAGAGGGTAAAGCTAAATTAGCTTCTAAGAAGCTTGGTGTGCTCAATAGATCGAGACAGTATTTCACTCCGGCGCACCGCCTCCAGCTTTACAAGGCGCAGGTTCGGCCTCATATGGAATACTGTTCTCATTCTTTTTGGGCTGGGGCACCCCAATACCAACTTCTCCCACTGGACCGCATTCAACGGAGAGCGACTCGAATCGTCGACTGCCAGGAAATTTCAAATCGGCTTGATACCTTGGCGCTGCGTAGAGATGTCGCTTCGCTATGCATCTTCTATCGTATTTATTACGGGGAATGCTCCGAGGAATTGTTCGGACTTATACCTGCAGCCTCTTTCCGCCATCGTTCCACGCGGCAAAAAATCCATGCCCATCACTTAGATGGTTGGCAGTCCACAACTGTGCGTTTCGCCTGCGGTATTTCCGGACCGATACGACCTTCAAACTTTCAAAAAAAGAGCGTATTCCCACCTCAAAGGCCGGCAACGCACTTGTAACTCCTCTGGTGTTGCGGGTGTCCATGGGCGATGGTAATTACTTACCATCAGGTGATACGTCTGCTCGCTTGCCCCCTATCCCATTAAAAAAAAAAAATTTTCAAAGTGTATTTAATCGAAAGATTTATCCAAAGTAAAAACTTGTTGTGATGATAACTGCATAGAGTGTAGTTAACAAATTGCTAGACTATAGAGTTCAAACTGATATTATAAAATCAAAAAATATATACATATATAAAAATTACAGATGGATAAGGAGGAATAAATAGTCTGGGATTTGATGCTTTTCATCAAAAATGAATACAATATCTACGGTGTGTTGTGACAGTACGTTGAATATGCGAAGAAACTCTACAAATGACCACGTTTTTAATCTAATTAACCGTTAAGAGCGTTATTCAATTCAATTTCTCATTGCTGCACACTTCAAAGAAGCACGCTAGTCGCTACTTGAAACCACTTAAGAGAAATGACTAGACTAGGTGTATGAGGAACGAAACGATTTAACTATTAATCAGAATTTAAAACTATTAATTTCAATTTTGTGAATTATCGAGTTTAGAATTTTAAACATCTTTATGTGAGTATCGTAACTTCCACGCTGTCGCTTGTGTCGAATTTTAATCTTTTTTTTTATGGAGGGCCCGGCAAGTGACCTCCTCCCGCCTGATTTTAAGCGGTGAAAGAGGCCCAAATGAGTTGACAGATAGAGTAGGGACGACATCCACTATCCTACCTGCCCGCCCCTTGCCGGCCCAAAAGATACTTTTTCACGCCTCTTTTGAAGGAACCCATGTTGTAGGATGGAGGAAACTCTTGCGCAGGTAAAGAATTCCAAGTGTGGGATGAACGACAGCAGAAGGAATCTTGGAATCTTGTCCTCAGTCAAAACATAGGTAGCCAAAATAAAACTAGACTAGACACATCTATCAGAAGTCGTTTAACGAATGCTTAATACAAATTGATCGCAAAATTCTCTCATCACTGTCTGCATTTTTACATAATACAAGCACATTGTGCTCTACTTCTGTATATTTGCTAGCTGTTTTTATGACTTATATATGTTTAATACACGGTTTATTTATCCGCCGTGTGTTCATATGCAGTCATGTTAACACACGCTAAAATGTAAACAGAACATGCGAGTATTGAAGGCAGTTTACTCCTAAAATAGACTGGTAAGTCTATATTCGCTGGACAGGAAGAAAAAAACGAGCCGAACGACATACACGGCAATTGCAGCTTCGCATAGAACGCGTCAGAGACACTAGCGTGCATAAACTACGGATTTTTTTACACTCATCATGGAAGCTCTTGGCTTTTATCTCGCCTAATGGTAAGTGATGATAAGGGCGAAGATGGTAGCGAACCTGGTGGATTATTGTCTAAGAAAAAATCTATCACGATCGCTTATAATTTGACAGCCATTGCGTCGTGAACATGAGACTCTGTGCCGACTTCCTTTTATAAAGAAGTAATGGATGGATTGCAACTGTCAAATTGTAAGCGATCGCGATAGATTTTTTCTTAGACAATAACCCCCTGGGGCCCTACCATGATAGTTTATAGCAAGGTTAAAACAATATTGAAACAGGGACGCTCTTGCTGCATGTAGCGCCGTCCCGCTCTCAGTGGAGGTTTTAATATTGATTTGGGCGATCATCATGGTTAGCGGGCTGGAGTCTCAACAGCTGCGGACCTAAAAAAGCCGCGTCGGCACAATCATAATATGATTCATTTTGTTATGTAAGTCATAAAATGGCCAACATATTGGTAATTCGTATTATGAATTCTTCATTCATTATTCAAATTATGATTCTGCGCCGATGCGACTTTTTAAAGTTCGCTGAGCAACTGGCTATATAAACCTCGAACTGTCGGAACACAACAATGTTATTAAAACATCGTTATTATGGTGAGAAACTTAAATATTTCGACAATTATAGCACCTGTCAGATATGGTGAAGAGGGCCACTCCCGCTCTCTCAGTTCTCAGTTCAGCCGTTGCTTTTGACCAATCAGAACTACAGAACGCGTCATTATCACGTCATTGAAGGGTCTGTGTTTACAGTTGAATCTACCAGTGAAGTAACATGATTCTGAAATGTGAATATATTTAAAAAATTTAGAGGCACCCCAATAATTAATTAATGTAAATGATAATCATGCTTAGCACATAACATTTAGCAACTCGTCTGCAAGCTAGTACACATTGGTAGTCGGTACTAGCTATTGGTATTGGTAGGTACCCGATAGTGACCGGTACGCCGCCGTACGACTCGAGTGAGCTTCAAGTGTGCGGGCGCGCAAGGTAAAGAGGAAACGGCTGAACTATTATTGTGGCGCTTTAAATTGAGACTTCCCCCGCCCTACTTCAGTAGGAACAAATTCACGACAACAGATATCTCTAGACTCTAGAGCTCAAGACGTACACGTCTTCGTATAAACGAAGACAATAACATTTGTCTACATTGCGTGTAATAGAAATCAAGTGTGGAAATTAATTTTGTTTTGCGCTAAGTATTACGAGGTGCGGTCCAAATATTTCTAGCTGGAGAAATATGGCGATTTAAAAATAAAATTAAAACATGTCATTTTAATTGTCATTTATTCTGCTTATTCGTGTATAGTTTTGAGGTTTCTGTTGGCTGTGGTTTTGATTTGACGGCGTTTAGAATAATAGGAAGTCTGAAAGTTTTCGAAATGTGAAAGTTTTCGGAATATCGTTCCGTGATCAAGTTCCTGACAAAGGAAGGCGTCAGCCCGACCGATATAAGAAAAAAGTTAGACGCTGTGTACGGGGATACCTCTCCGTCATTTTCCACCATTAAAGAATGGAGTAAGCAGTTTCGTTTAGGGCGGGAGTTGTTTGACGACGAACCTCGCTCCGGCCGGTCTGTGGAGGCACTCACCGTGGACTGCGTCAAATTAGTGGAAGAGGAAGTTCTGAGTGGTCGAAGATTGAAGACTAAGGAAATAGCGGCAAGCACAGGGCTTTCGAAAACTTCAGTTCTTAGAATTCTCCATGAACAACATCTTCACATGAATGAAGTTAGTGCGAGGTGGGTGCCCAAACTTCTTTTGAGCTTGCAGCGAAGTAGGCGAAAAGCGTGCTCCCGAGAAGAGAGTAGACGCGTATAAAAGACACGGAGAGAGTTTTTTGGAGTCAATTGTTACGGGGGACGAAACCATGGTTTTGTACTATGATCCTCTGTCCAAAAGGGAATCGATGGAGTGGCGTCGTCCTGGTGAAAAGCCGCCTAGGAAGGCGAAGGTAACACAATCCACCAAAAAGATAATGGCTACGGTATTCTGGAATTGTCACGGAATACTATTGATTGACATAAAAGAAAGGAATACCACGGTAAATGGTAGCTACTACGCTACCCTTATTGAGCAGTTACGAGAGGCGATCAAGCAGAAGCGTCGTGGAAAACTTAGCAGAGGTGTAAGGCTTCTCCACGACAATGCACCCGTTCACACTGCTTCAATTGCCAAGGCTACTGTTGCAAAATGTGGTTTCGAGGAAATTCGCCACCCACCTTATACCCGACCTGCCCCAAGTGACTATTATTTGTTCTCGAAACTTAAGGCAGACTTAAGGGGAAGAAGAATTTCTTCAGACGATGAAGGGACCCGTGCGGTTTACGCCCATTGTGAAGACAAAACTTCTGAGTATTTTTATAAGGGGATAGAAATGCTTATTAAGAGACCTGAAAAGTGCATTGAAACAGAGGAACTGACTATATCGAAAAAAAAAGTAAATATATGTACTTGTTTTCTTTGTTAGGCCGGAAACTTTTGGACCGCACCTCGTACATGATAACGGTTTGAAAATTGAAGTGGTATCCGATCCTTGCGTTCTTATGTCGCTCGTGATAGGGATGGTTTTCCTAGTGCAAATGTAGAGCGTAAATTCGACGTGGCGCCTATTAGACCTTTCTCATGAGCATAATTATTGGATCTACATTATGTAGCGATGATATTCGTTAATGTAATAAACTGGTTCTGATTATGACATAACAAGAATGTACACATTACCATACCCACACCTGCCAGTTGCGTTGTGAAATGTAGGACTCGCTTTATCTGAGGAATGATAGAATTTGGAGCATTCAAACACCAGATAACAGGAAAGAAATGTAGAACAACAAATGATTAATTTAGACGACTGCCTGGTTTGTTTATTTATTTATGACTGGGTACTGTGTACAAATGGGAGGCTATAATGCCATGGGCATTCTCTGCCAGACGACCCTTCTGGCTTGCATTAGAATGGCTTCTATTTGTATGTATTCCTCATCAAGGCGTAAGCTATATCTAAGTGCACAAAGTTTCATCAAAATGGCTGAGTATCAATCAAATGTACCGTATGCCTGTTTACCTTTTACAAAACGAACGCTAAGAATTTGACTATATATATATATATATAGGCCGTCTGCTGAAGTGTTAACAAACCACACTCTATCCGCAGTCCCATTTCTATTTCCGTAACACGGGTCAACACTAACTTCTTAACGCAAAAAGCCAACCGGGAAACATGTGTCAGAGCCACATCACAAACAACGCCCTCGTGTGATGCACCACCGGTAGGTGCATGTTGTTTTTGCGGCGTTCAGCGATCCGGGTGTTTAAAAAAAACATCTGTTTCCCAAATTTCGTTTGGAGTTATTGACTTAACTCTTATTTATTAGCGATACTCATCGACCAAGATGTTGTAAAGTTTGTAGAATTTTCATAGTGCAAGTGCAACGCCTGGCGTGTTGTTGACTGTACCTACTTACCTATTACACGGTAATAGTATATATTATTAGCCATAGTATAGTACCAAGCGGAAATTTTTCCACTAGAACCATTCAAATATGAACAAATCTGATTCTCGTGCAAAGTATTGTTTGTTACGCGACAACTACAATACTGGTTGCATTGTAAAAAAAATAAATTAAAACTCGTCTGCATAAAAGTAATTATTTAATAAAAACTGAAAAGAAAACAAGCCAGTAGTATAAAATTCTAGCAGTCGTGCGTGGCCCTAAAATCTACAGATATGCCCAAATATTTCCAATAATGGTATGGTCCCTATTTAATGATACCACTCATGATGTAGTTAAACGAATTAGATTTTTCTTTTTTCCAATATGGCGCCTGGTGGCCGCCATATTAGATTTCGATAGCCTTTAGTGGCACTCGCAAGTTGAAAATGAATCTAATGCCATGAGAATCATCAAAATCGATCCAAGCGTTTGGCCAATATAGTACCACAAAGGAACAAACATAAATACATACATTATAGACTGATGAGCACTTAAACTCTTCTTTGCGTTGCGCAGCCAAAGCTATGCTCCTAGCCCTATTTAGACGCGTAAGGCTATGTGCACACTGCGACTTTTTGCGAACGTAACAGATTACGTCGCACTCCCCTAAACAAAAACAAGGTTTAAAATATGGTATACATGTAATGTTAAATTTTAATTATGAAAGTACTTGACAACCGATTAACATTAACTCCATGTCAATAACTTGTGTTATAATAACAATTAACCTAAAATAACAATTAAGCGTCGCTGTCGCCGAAACGGTATCGCTTTAACGGACGCGTTATTTCAATTAACCTAAAAACGTCCGCGCTGACGAAAAAGCAGGTGTGCCATATCATAAATAAAATAGTTGCAACATAAAAAACCCGTCCAGCGCGGACCCATCATGTGACATGTTGCACTTTTTACGTTGTAGTTGGCAGCACTGCTTGTGCAGGCGCAGTACGCGGTTTTAAATTTGGAACCGGCGCGCTGTCGTTCCCTTTTAACAGTTTGACGACTTTGGAGTATAAATATAGAAACGCAATTAGAATAGAAGCCGATACGTTTCCTTGCTATGGATATAAACAAAATAATCATACCTATATCTGAACAGGAAAAGTTTGTTATACATATAAACAAAACTATTCCTTCGCGACCATGACTCTGCATTCACTGATTTGTATTTTAATCGCTTCTTTCCCGTTTTCGAACAATTTCGATTTACTGTACCGCCACAAATATAAAACATATAGTTCTAAAATTAAAAGTATGATATTGTTGAATGTTGATTTTATCTAAACGTTATTAAAGACATGAACATGATGAATAATATTTCACTCGATGGAAAGAATCCAAAGATCACTCTGTTCAGCATTTTAAAACAGCTGTGAATCAGAAATTACAATAATAAATAGCATAAAACTTTTACCAAAAGATGTGCAATTTAAGTGTCTAAAAACTTGCAAAAATATATTTTTTGTTTTGCACCCCAGTTTTCCAAAAATCGGAAAAAACGTGTAAAAAGTAACGTTTTAGTTCGGCCACATCGCGTAAGCAACATTAGAAGCCATGCAGTTATCAACTATGTATTGTATATTGCCTTGCAATAAAGCAGTCGCCGCGCACCAGTACATTTCCTGGGAAACCTCGCCATAAACATCCTCATTGTGATCATTTGGGTTTTTCTCATAATTCCTTTTTAGGGTTAGCCGTACCTCAAAAGTGGTTTTTTTTTTTCAGGGTTAGCCGTACCTCAAAGAGCAAAAACGTGACCCTAATAGGATCACTTTGTTCTCCGTCTGTCCCTCAAGAATTCAAGACCTTTTTTTCTCGGAAACGCGTAGAGAGATCAAACATAATTATTAAATCAAATACTCAGGTCTAGTACGGTCCCTTTCAGCTATGAAAAAAAACCGTACTTTGAAGTAAACACGATCAAAAGATACCACCGTTTACGTCGCATATTTTCGCAAATTTTGCGAATTCACAAGGGAATCAAAAGCTATAGGATACTTCCTGTTGACCTACAATCATGAAATTTGGAATGAAGCAAGCTTATAGAACATGTTAAGGTAAAAACTGAAAACCTGTACATAGTTGGTAACTTATACATACTTAGATAAGTTTACGTACGAAGCCCCTTAGTTATCATTCGACAAATCCATTTGTCAATATTATTTTTATCCATTGTCATTCGAACTCTTATAAGGTTTTACTACGTTTTAAAGTAAATTTCAAAACAAAATACCTACATCATTTTGGAGTGAAGCATTCGTATTGAATTTCTTTACTTTTTGCCTTATACGACTCCTGTCATCACCAAGGGTTAAGCTGTTGCGCGATAACATCGCAGGTTATGTCATATCTCCCTCCTATATGTGTCTCGCCTCGCAGATTTACGACATATTATTATGTGGTTATTAGAGGTCTTTAATGTCGATGGAGCGTCGGTGGCGCAGTGGACTCGGCACTTGCCTTCCAATCGGGGGGTCGGGGTTCGAGACCCGCCATGTACCAATGTGTTTTTCGTTTCGAATTTCATATGTACATTTGTCTGACGCTCCTTTTTTTTTTTTACAAGAGAGAAAATACAGTCTTTACGGTATTCGACAAGGGCATTCAGCTGACTAGGCCACCCCTTGGATATGCAGGACTCGGGTAGAAGACCCACTACCGGCTAAAAACTCTCTAGATACTTAGACCTCCGTGGGGACACAATCGGGATCGGCGTTGGCCATTCCCCGATTGTGCCCCCTGGAGGGTTGCCTGGTGCCAGGGCTTACCTCTACGGAGGGGGTCGACAAGTATCTTGAGAAATTCGACCCCCCCAGACGGCCAAGCTAGGGGTGAAAAGTATCTCTCGGCCGGTGGTCATCCGGCCGAGCCATTTCAACCGCCAGCTTGCTAGGGGAGCTGGCGCGCGTTGAGAAACGCACGCCTCCTCCTCCCCAACCGCCTGCGCCGGAGCGGTGCGGCGAGAGGGTCATCCTCTCGCGCCCGCTCCGCAGCCTCCTTCTGCGAGATAACGTCCTCGCAGAAGGAGGCGACAGCCTCCCACGCCGCCGCGCTGGTCAGCATCTCCCGTGCGATGCTGGCCAGCGCGACGGGCGTACCCCTACCTAGGCCCAGCGCGAGGGCTAATGCATCGCGCTGGGGTCGCCAGGCCGGGCACTCCGAGAGGGTGTGCCCGGCCGTGTCGTCGGGAGCGCCGCAATGGTGACACTGCGGCGTCTGCTCCCTCCGTGCGACATGATGCAGATAATGTCCGAAGCACCCGTGCCCGGTCATCATCTGCACCATCCGGTAGGTGAGGCTGCCTCGCCGGCGCCCAACCCACTCCTCCAACACTGGACGAACGGCCTCGATCGTCCAGTGGCCGGCAGCTGGGTGGGCGAGCGTCTCGGCCCACTGGCGGAGAGCCTCCCTCTGCGCCAGGTGCCTCGCGCGCGCCACCTCCTGCGGGAGGGGCCGCTCCCCCCGACTCCTCGCTGCCACCCGATGTCGGTGCACGGCCGCAAGGACGCGTGCCTCGACATCCCACGGAGGCGAGCCCGCTAGAACGCAGGCCGCCCCGTGAGAGACCGTGCGGTAGGCCCGCACGGCCCGGGTGGCAATGACCCTCTGCGGCCTGCGCAGGAGGGCCATCGTTCGGGGGGCGAGACGCTCCGCCCAAATCGGGGCTCCGTACAGCGCCATCGACTTTATCACCGTCTGATAAAGTCGACGGCACGCTGCGCCCGGTCCCCCCACGTTGGGGAGGACCCGTCCGAGGGCTGCCGCGGCGGCAGACAGCCTTGGGGCGAGGAGCTTGAAATGCTCCTCGAAATCCCATCGGGGGTCCAGCACCAGACCGAGATACTTCATGGAGCTCTCGACCTGGACTTGGACCCCCTCCACTCGGACACGGAGCCCCGCCTGGGGTCTGCGTCGACGCGGCGGCCTGAACGTCATGGCCGTCGTCTTCTCGACGGCCACGTCCAGCCCGAGGAGGCGGATGCGCCGGACGACCATCGTCGTGCCGACCGACGCCAGGTGGACCGCCTCCTCGTACGTGCGCCCCTTCGCCGCGACAAGGGTGTCGTCGGCGAAGCAGACAACCTCCATATTCGGCAGGAGGTTGCCCCGCAGAACCCAGTTGTACCCCAGGTTCCAGAGCAGAGGGCCCAGCACGGAACCCTGGGGTACTCCCGCCGCCATCGGCCACCTGTGGACGCGACCGTCCGCCCCCTCATACACGATTTCCCTCCCGCGGAGGTAATCGGTGATGAGGGAGCGGAGGTAGAGGGGCACTCCGTGGAAACGCAGTGCCTCCTCTATGCATTCGTGGGGGAGGCTGTTGAATGCG
Organism: Schoenobius gigantellus; assembly: GCA_963935595.1. Classification (NCBI taxonomy): domain Eukaryota; kingdom Metazoa; phylum Arthropoda; class Insecta; order Lepidoptera; family Crambidae; genus Schoenobius; species Schoenobius gigantellus. The sequence goes on along the minus strand of OZ012562.1, from coordinate 16,556,526 downwards.
TTGCGGATGTCTAACGACACCGCAACGACAACCTCCCCCGCCGACGTGGCCCCCTCAGTCCGCCTCTTGAGGTGGGCCACCGCGTCCACGGTGGACCGGCCGGTGCGGAAACCGTACTGGCGCTCGGCCAAGTCCGGTCCCGGGCCCTCCAGATGCTCGACGATCCGGGAAGCGAGAATTTTCTCAAAAAACTTCCCGGCCTCGTCGAGCAGCACCACCGGCCTGTACCCCGACGGGGCATCGGCGGGGCGATTCGGCTTCCGCAGAAGGCAGAGTCGCCCCACCTTCCAGCCCTGAGGGAACCGGCCCGAGGCGATGCTCGTATTGAGCACCGCCCGGAACCGCTCCTCCAGGGGGCCCAGTGCCAGGCACAGGACCCTCGCTGGCACCCCGTCCGGTCCCGGCGCCTTCCCCTTCCCCTTGCGCCGGAACCGCTCCCTCACCGCGTCGAACTCGAGGTCCGACACGGGAGGGCCCGCTTCCTCCACTTCGAGGGAGGCGCTGGGGGCGACCATCCTCGGGGGCTCGAAGGGTCCAGGGTTTTTCGTTTCGAATTTCATATGTACATTTGTCTGACGCTCCTACGGTGAAGGAAAACATCGTGAGGCAACCTGCATACATCTGCGAAGAAATTCAATGATGTATGTGAAGTCGACCAATCCGCACTGGGCCAGCGTGGTTGACTAAGGCCTAATCACCCTAACATAGGGTAGGCTCGAGCCCCTCGGTGGAGACGTATATGGGCTGTGATGATGAATGTCGATGGCACCTATAAAGATACTTCAATGATGGATGACACTGATAAATCCCTTAATATCACACTCAACGTGATTACAAACGAGGCAGCCATATACTTTTCTTATTGCTTTCCTTATAATGATAGTGAAGCTGAGAGTTCACTTTTTCCTTGTGTGAATGTATTGGTGATGGACGAATAAAAGTGAAGGTCGCTTCCAGCTTCGGTCATATCGTCCCTTAGCATCAGCGAGATGAAGGTTCACAAAATTCTTAAGGGGGCTTAGTAGTGCCAGCAAAGTTGCGACCGTTAATTAAAATTTTATTAAATGGAAATAATCAGAATCAATCTGATTGTTATTATTATGAATCTTTGAGTTCTAATATAATAAGAACACTCGTAGGCTTCTATATGTTAAGCCTATTAGGGCTATTAGCATACAGAATACTGGCGATGCCACAAAGTTTAAGTGTACTGTCGGCCAAGAAAGTGGTGTACCTACCGGTTTTGACAAAACTTCGCGTATAAATAAACAAGGTTACCTCGGTAGCTGTCAGTATGTTATTGCACAGAAAAGTCAACTGTGTTATTTCATGACATGAAACTGAATTTCGACCTTAGGGTGGTAAACCACTTTTTGGCCCACTGTACTAACAATAGCAGTAAAATAAACAAGCAGTTTTCAGAAAGACACAAAAAAAACTTTCTACATAAAAAAGATTTCGACGAATTTACCAGATTAAGATGAAATATATTAATATAAATTTTTCACTCATTTGCACACATAAATAATTACAGAACAGATTTTGACTAAGTACCTACGTGTTAGTGAAATTAACAACAGTAAGATCCGAAAGCGTAAAATATGGGCCATTCATAAAAATGACTGTTGAATCGCTATCGAGCTCAAATCCCTACTAATATTATAAATGCAAATGAAATTCTGTCTGTCTGCCAGTTACGCTTTTACGCCAAACAAGCTGAACCATTTTAAATGTTGAAGAAGAAAAGCAAAGGCCCGAGCAAGTGCATATGCTACGTTTTATACCGAATTTTAATGAGTTAGTTTTGATAACGCTGTGTATTTCAGCATACGAAACCATATTTAGTTTTACCAGCTGGCAATTTTGTCATTATCCGTTATGGCCTTGGTCATGAATCCTGGATAACAATCAAACAAACGCATTAAAGGTCAATCACACATCGATATGATGTTGTAAAAGTAGCTTGAATCTATTTAAAAAGTGTAGTGTTCCTCTAAATTTGTCCCTGAGTGTATTTACATTTTTTATTGAAGCAAGTAGGTACAGCAGAAGTCTACCTGCACATTGACAGGAAAAAGAATTAATCCAATTAAGCGTAAACGCACACGACCGACTTTAGGTTTTTTGACGGTGGAGAATGAAACGTGGATTTAGCTACGTTGCAACATGGAAAAACTACAAAAAGTCGGCCAAAAAAATCGATGAATCCCAGCCGACCCGATTATCGATGAAAAATGGAAAGTTCGTAAATGTGTTGATACAGAAAAAATCGATCACCGACAGTCGGTCGTGTGCGTTCGCGGTAATACACAACACAGTAAGCAAGGGCGCGTTCAGTCAGTCAGAGCCTTTGCGCGAAGTACAACTTTTCACTTTAACCCCGTTCAATGCCTTCGAACGTGACGCCCGGGTGAATGAAACAACAACCGGCCCGTTCAAGACCTTAGAGTGTCAGAGCGAGTTACAATCGAACAACCGTCGAATTTGATGGTTGTAAAACGCTCTGACGTATATTACTGAAATACTCTTACGTGATTGGATGATACTGGGTGCCATAATATAAAATGCCATCTTTTAGAAAGAGAGAGAGAGAAATAAAAATTCCTGTAAAAGAGGGATAAAAGATTTGGTTGCTGCAATCCGTCCGTTCAACGCCTCTGAGCTGGTTAAAAAACAACGGGTCAACTACACTCAGAGGCTCTGAACGCGCTCCAGTTCATCGGAAAGCGAAAACAGGGCGTCAGTCAGTAGCGCAGACACGTAAGGTGTATGTAGGAGGTGTGGTATCTATTAGACTAAAAACCAGTTCGGACATCATCCGCGCTCTATGTCAATGTCACAACAACTACAAAAATAATAAATGCTACCTCTATCGTAAACATACCGAATACTGTATCGCCAGACGATTCCACAGCAAACGTATGGGCGTATTTTACGAGTAGTAATGTTTATTTTGACTGATTCGTGTTAACCTACATCATTGTGTTCCGTTTTGCCGCTTGTTATTGTAAAAATGGTGAAACCACTTACACAACAATGATTTTGTTCATTGTCCTTTAACAGTTTTGCTATATTATAAAATTGACGACTGATTCGTTCATATGTCGAATCATTGACGTTACGTATATATCAATGTGTCGAAAGTGTCGAAACACTATCAAGTCAACACACGAGTTGTGAGTAATTTGTCGTTTCTTATAATGTGTAGATGATGATGATGGGATAATGGTGGGACTAGTAGCTTCTACTAGTCCCACCATCAGCCATCCGCCTACGAATTATATAAAAAAACTTGTATCTAGAGGAATGTACCAACTGTACAGATAGACCAAAGGAGTACTTAGTACTTCATATCGCATTTCTATCACTTATAAATACACATATAACCAACTCATATTAATTTTACGTAGAGGAATTTTAGCTCCATAAACATTGCTTTATACAGGTGATTCAACAAGTAGGTAAAATACAAGGAAAAATCTCAGAATCGTTTGCCAAAATATGAACAAATACTACGTACAATACAAAGTGTTAATTTGCATCTTATTAACACGTCCGTCGCATTGAAGGAAACAACCGAAACCAATACATACGCAACTTTCAACATATGTATGTTATTAAATCGCCATTAAAACACGTATCAATCTGTAAGTTGAACGAACTCCGATATTTCGGTAACAATGCACATAGCCGTTCACACATAAACTACAAGAGCTGGCATTAAGCCAGTAGTAGGCCTGAAATTTTTGCACACTAACGCATCGAACGCGAATCGCGATTTGTATCGAACACTTGTTGTAGATCACTCGTCAACGATGAGACGACGAAAGAAACAGAGCAGGAAATCGCCTCACAAGAAATAATCTAAAAACCAACAGCCTTAATATTAATCTATACGGGATTGAGCCCAGAAATATGATGAAGGCGTAGGGATGTATGAAGAAAGAAAATTTGTGTTTCATGCCAAATTTAAAAGCATATGTTCAGATTAGATAAAAATATACTAAATTCTAAAAGTGCAAGAATCCACTGTACCAATGCATCTATTTAACTCGTCTATATGTCCAAGCCACCACATCTCTACTTAATATTATAAAGCTGAAAAGTTTGTTTATTTGGTTGATTGAACGCGCTTATCTCGGGATTTCAGGAACCACTGATTCAAATTGAAAAATTCTTTTTGTGTTCGATAGTCCATTTATCGAGGAAGGCTATAGGAACATCACGCTACGATCGATAGCTAAGCATTCATTAAAAATTTTGCAAAAATGGAAAAAAAATCCATTTCAGAGCTTTCGTTGCGTGCGCTGCGAAAACGGTTGGTTACGTAAAAAAACATGTTATTTTCCGACATCCACGCGAACGAAGTCGCAGGCACAGCTAATCGAGAAATAAAGAACTGACATAATATCACATCTTGGTATTAAATCACGAAGAAAATTTAATATTTCCCGAAATTTATTTGACGCGGGACAGACTAATAGACACTTACCACCAACTATCAGCAACGATATCGCGTGCACGAGCCAGTCCGTAGTAAATTCACCTTTTCCTGCGCTAAATCCTCGTTTCCAGTAATTTACTGGACAGTCCGGCAATAACGCCTCGGTCAGTGGCATTTAGCATCAATTACCTAATGGCTAGCAGCGTTCTGCCATCCGTGGGTCTCTACGCGCCTTTCGTGCTAATTAAGTATGCCTAAATTAGTCGGAAAGCGAAAATTGATAATTGACAATGAGCTCGCCCGCAAACAATAAAACCCAACCCAACAAAAAGTTATTCCTCATTACTTCGAAAAATGCGATTTTTCTAGGTAAAAAGAGTGCCGAGATAGGCAGTATTTTTTAAAGGCAAATAATGCTTGATGTTGTTGAGGTAATGCGATTCATTTTTACTACTTCGGGGGCTTAATTCTGCTGGCGTTGATGCATGGTTTGTCAATAACGCTTCGATAGTTGTTGAGCGTCGCCGATCGTGGCGAGTTGAGATCCCTTCAGTTCGATGTCACCGTTCATTCAATGTGACTTGAGATCTCTTCTCCGCTCAAGAGTTGGTATCCGTGTTTCGAATGACCAAGATGTTGAGAGTGGACTGTATGTCTAGATACTTGCTAACTTAAACACTGGTTTCTTGATGATAACTTAGGAGCTTTATTGATTTGTTCACAAGACGACTTCAACTGACTACAATTTTACAATATTTCGCCCTATATTTATAGACTATCCCTTGGTCCGCGGTGGGACATCCCGCCCGCGGACCAATCAAAGTGCCCGAACTAAATTATGACGCGGTTCGTGGGAAATCGCGCATAGGTTAGTTCCGGGTCCCCGGCACATCGAACTGTCGTCAACAATAGTATTGAAAGAAAGAAAGAAAATAGAAACTTTTTCATTGGCCAATAGGTACACTCGAGTATGAAAAGATCGATATCGATCGTACTGCTTTCTGCGACAGTTATTGTTGATTAACCGATAACTAACTAACTAACATTTGCTACTATAGACTTATCAAGATATTGTAGTACGAATAAATTACACCACAAAAAGCGCCAAGTATATACATGGACCAACTTAATAGCACAGCAGGTGAGTTATTGTCTAAGAAAAAATCTATCACGATCGCTTATAATTTGACAACCATTGCGCCGTGAACACAAGACTCCGCGCCGACTTCCTTTTGTAAAGGAGCGATGGATGGACGGCGACTGTCAAATTGTAAGCGATCGCGCTAGATTTTTTCTTAGACAATAACCCCCCTGGTTGTGCTATCGGGACATGCTTAGATGGATTTGTCCCCGTGACACGTCTTAATAGTTGGTTAATAACTAAACATTTTTCTATACTTTTAAGTATCTGTAACACAATTCCACCTTTCCTATCTAATAACTTTACCGATTATCATTACGGAATTCAACTATACAAGTGATTCCTACTCTCAGATATAAAAAACCGCTTTGTAATTATTGCTGGCCATTAAAAAATGTATAACACATTTTTGTGAGTTTGAAACTAAAACTTTGACATTAAATATTTTTTCGGCACTTTGGTTTTCGTTGTTGGGTGCTTGAGTTCAAATTTGGTTTTTACATACATTTTAAAACGTTATAAAATGAAAAATCAAAGCGATTGATTTGGTATTTCTTTATAACGTTAGTAAATGTCTTCAAACAACGAACTTTTCTACATGGTCAATAAAGAAGAAAAAATATAACAAGTTACGCAAGTATTGTCTAGTAATTAGTGTCATTAATCAGTTTATATTTAGAGCACTTCATGCTCTACCTACACGCACGGTTTATCTCTCAAGTTTAAAATGAAAACAATTTCGCACAAAACCCAGATATTCAACACGTAAACATTGTTTTGTTCCGACAATTACAGGTAAGATAGCCATTGGCTATCTAATTAGCCAGTGCCTCGGTCGTTGAGGAGTCCAGAGGGACTATTACCGATCTCATGGTTTTGCAAATGATATCATATGATATCATAGTGCAAAACGAATAATATGATTTCCGGTCAGATTTTTGAACATTTTTCATTATTTAATGATGAAATCATTGAAATTATGCCATAGTGATGATATCATTGGAGATCGGTAATACAAAATGCAGCATTTCACGACTTCTTTTTCTCAAATTTATACCATGTCCTACGATGAAAGATCCATAATTGGGCTGCAGGTGAAGCTCTCTTTCATCTTCGGCTTATCGTCACTTACCATCAGGTGAGATGAAGGCCAAGAGCTTCCCTATCATATAAGCAAAAGCTTATTTCAAATTTATGACTACAAAGATGTAGGCACTTTTATCACAAACAAGAAATAATAATCATTACTTATAATATCATGTCTGATAAGTGAACGATGTCTGATAAGTGCCTACATCTTTGTAGTTATAAATATGGAATAAGCTTTTGCTTATTATAGGGAAGCTCTTTTTATTATGTACCAGCTGTGCCCGCGAACTACGTTTTGCCATATATTTTTACCCCGTTTTTGCTACATTTTTCATTGAGGCTCAGCTCTTATAAGTCATAGCGTGATGTTATATAGCCTAAAGCCTTCCTCGACAAATGGACTATCCAACACAAAAATAATTTTTCAATTTGAATCAGTATTTCCTAAGATTAGCGCGTTCAAGCAAACAAACAAACAATCTTCAGCTTTATAATATTAGTAAGTAAGTATAGAAGTATAGATTTTAAACCAGATTTTATTAAAGCTGAGTGATAAATTATCACTGGGCATTAAAAAAATCTGTCACGAAATTTATATAATAAATTTCATTGCTAACTTGTGTGTGCGCTCATCCGAAGAAGATTATTGAGGGATATTTACAGATTCTAGAATTCCTTACACCTCCACACACCAAGGCAGTTGACGCAAAGGTGCTTCTAACTTTAAATAATGCATTAACAGAAATCAATCGCAAATCGCAGCGTACCTAATCTTATCAGCGTTCGTTGTGGTTACAATCGCCTTGCAGCATTAATTGTTGAGCAACTCGACCGAGGGCCTCACGTGTGCCTTGCTCCGTTGACTGTGATTCAGCATTCAACTATGCTAGTCCATTCCGTGCACGAGAAAATATCACTTCATGGTTCCAAACAAAGGGATAAAGCAATTAGTTTAATCTCGTATCAGCTCCTTCTAGAGCAGATATCGTCCAATGGACAGAATCGACAAAAACCAATGACATGAAAATAAATATTTTTTAACAGACTTAAAAAAAAAGGAGGAGGTTCTATATTTATTAGTGGATATTCAACTCTATCAATTTTTTTTATGTATGTTCTGTTCACCGACTACTCCGCCATTTGTGAGTCGATTTTCAAAATTATTTTGTAATCGAAAGAGTATACTCCCGTTGTGGTCCTAATGTCACCATGTCATGATCTGATAATGGGATCCCAGTCAAATCGAGGGAAACCCTTAAATTTCATAGGCACGTCCGTTCATGCTTTTTTTTGAAGACATTCAGGTATTTGCATCGCGTAGTTATCATATTATGATACTGAGCTGATGATGGAAGGTTTCTGGTAGGTTAGGAGCCAGAGGATAGTTCTTTCAATATACTTAATGGAAACTTATTGACGCGTACCTAGTTCTTTTCATTGAAGTGATTCAGATGCGTGATAGTTGAAAGTGTAACTCCTAAGCAATTAGGTTTCAAGGAGTTCGAGAACAATTTTTTAAATACTGTTTAGAGCGAAAAACATTTTATTTTGAGTTATTCTGATGTTTGTCTAGGGTCGAATTCCATTACGCATGTATTAAATTTACTAAAAAGATTGCAATATTTTTTTTAGCTAGCTTTACATAAAAATAAAACCGACTTAAAAAACACAAAAAGTCATATGAATACATTATACAACTTAACATTTTTAAATTGAAGTCGGTTCCAAGCAACGATCACCTGGAAAATCATAAAAAAATAGGGACATTTAATGTAATTAGTTAAAATTTGGCACTGGTCTGGGGTATTATCTCATTTTTGTTGTGAAAAAATCGAGCTTTAAAATCAACGCGACCAAAAGATATGAGAATCTTATCTTTTTACATAGATTGATTATGTTGCTGATACAGGGCCGTACTCTTAAAATCGAACTTACGATATATCGGCGCTTCATCGTGTCGTTTGCTCCTCTAACTCGCATGTTTTGTTTCGCTTCTGTCGCTCGACGGAACGACCGAACGAACGATTGACATAAGCGAGCGTCATAACCCTACTCTTAAAATCGAAGGTTTGTCTATCTAGTGACAACGTTGATACATTTGACAGACGAACATTCGCAAAATTTACGAACATTTCAACGACACCTATTGAGGTATCGTTGAAATTATCGTAAAGCCAAAAGGGCAGCGTAATTTATTCAATGTTGAATTTCACTCCTATCATTAAAATATCTGTCTCTATTGGAATTTTTGCAATTATTGTTCATAATATTTAGGCTTTACGGTAATAATAAGTAAGTACTCAAATAGCACTAATTATTTAATAAATTAATAATTTCAAATTAATTAGAAATATCTTTAAATGTTATCTTTTATAAAGAAAATAAACTTTTATTTATTAAAAGCGTTGAAGCCATTTTAATGGTATGTATTTTGCTTTCAGACATCCGTTATATAATTAAACTAGCTGTTGCCCGCGGCTTTGCTCGCGTGGAAGGTGATTATATTTACAGATTTAAAAACTGTATAAATATGTATGAATAATTTATTCATGTTTTTAAACGTATTTATTTATTATTAATCAATAGTCCATTAAATAAGGACTTTCATACAAACTTTCAATTCAACACTTATTTTACCCCCTTAGGAGTAAAATTTACATAAATGCTGATATATGCTGATATAAACGTTGTATATAAATAAAACATTCACAGCTTTTTTGTCATTAGACAATCTATATACTTATAAAAAGGAGATGTTCCCATCTATAGACGCACGCACAGCTGTAACCGCTAATGGTAGAAACGTGAAATTTGGACAGTGGTTGTTTAATTCAAAATGCGGACGCACACTAATAAGGGATTTAAAAAAATTAACCCTGAAGGGATGAAAAAGGGGTTGCATGTTTGTTTGGAAAAATATTTAAATTAGCAACGATTTTGATAAAACTTGAGATTCATGCTCTTAAAAATATTTCATTAAACACGTGTTTCATGGTTTATTGGAATTACCCCTATTTTGCAAAATAGGGGTTGAAAGTTTCTATGAAAAATATTTAAAATCTGCTCAAATTTCTATGAAATTTATTATTCGGGCTTAAATAGGCTACAAAATTATTTTTCCTACGGGAAAATTTAAATTCCCACGGGAAAACAATAATAACGCAGGCGAAGCCGCGAGCGGAAAGCTAGTACTTTATAGGCACGCGCCGCCCGCCGGACCCCGGCCGGTACCGCCGAAACCGCATTGTCCGCAACGTCCCTACATTTTAAATCTGTAATATCTTCGAAAATATTGATTTATATTACATGCTGTAAAGAGCCAAATTGATCTATATTAAATGCACATTGTATTTAAGGTACTTAATTGGATAAGGATTAATACCGTATTGCTTAAAATCGCTTGGTAAATAAGCCATTATTTCTCGTAAAAAGTAAAGGATAAAAAAGGGTTATTGTGGGTTATCCCTAAGAGATAGATATATACCATCGCGGACTTTTTTGTAGACCTTTTTAAGGTGTACAATACTGTAGTAAATTATTTTGATTTATCTCGTAGAGTTCAGCCAGCGTTCGCAATCTAAGCACAAAAAAAAGTGTTTATTTACGACATCATATTAGAAACCTCTAAAATTATCAGGGTTTCTCTACTATACTATGCATGTATTATACATATAAGCCTTCCTCTTGAATCACTCTATCTACTAAAACAAACCGTATCAAAATCCGTTGCGTAGTTTTAAAGATATAAGCATTTATATTATGTAGTGATGGATCCGACGACGACAACGATAACGCCAACGATAGCGAGTTTAGAGTAGGGCTAATCTGATATTATCGTTGTCGATTTTAAGAGTACGGCCCCTGGCTCTCCTATAATTTTGTCTGCTTAATGCCATTTTACCCGGTGTACAAGGTCAAAAATAGGCATCTTCGAGTATGCTGTCACTGGTTTAATCCTCTTATCTATATCCCTGCAGTAGTGCTCTGCAGGGATATAGATAAGAAGATTAAACCAGCAACCTAACAACCTAATACTATAAATGCGTAAGTAACTCTCTCTGTTACGTTTTCACACCTAAACCACTGAACCAATTTTATTGACATTTCTCAGCCTCTATGGGCACTTAGGCTACTTTTCATCCCGAATTTAATGAATTCCACAGAAGACGCGTTATATCACGGCTGAACTCTCGATATATCTGCTGAATTCCACGCAGACGAAGTAATTATTGGAGGGCATGATATAGGTTACATATTAGATGGACCCCAGATGCTTGTCTTAAGGCGAGCATAGCGAGCCGCTCGGCCGCGAGGGCCGCGGGGCTCGGCCTCACGAGCTTTTTGTGTTCTTTTGCAACGCGTGCTCACTTACGAGGCTTGTCGTCGCGGTCCTAGTGGGGACGCGCCTTTAGAGCTGGAAACCTAGTACTATCAGAGTTAATCGACTTTAAAATGAAAGAAAATACTTTCATGTGCTATGGAATTATTAACACAAAAAAAAATGTTAACACTGAATGTGGATGGAAACACGGTACACTGATATAGGGCTGTCAAAAAATATTTTAATTAGTTCGTGTGGAAAAAATGAAGCTTGAATATTTTTCCTACAGTATCTCCGCTGCTGATGCTTAAATATTATTTTGGTGTTCCGTTACACCCTGTATATGCGCACACGTCATAAAGGAGCGAGTCTGATCTCGAGGTTAATACAGAAAATTAAACGCATTGTCCCACTAATTACCGTTGCATAGTGATTCATGTGAGCAATCAAAACTAATTTAGGTGAAACGTACGTAACTGATGAACAGTAATCATATTACAACGTGAGAGAGAGACAAAGATGCCAGTCTTGTTTGGTGGTTTTTGGCAGCGGTTGTGTCGTTGTATCTACAAATCAAAAACGCTTCAAGTTTTTAATTTCAAATATATCACGAAGGTTTTTTAATGAGCAAAACCTCTTTCTGTTTTCTGTGAGCAAAATTTTTGCGAAAGAATTTGATTCTTTTATGCATTTTGTATTAGAATTTTATGTTTAAATTCTATATTAACTAATTTGCTTATCAGTACATCCTGTACATCCTGTACATCTACCACTTCCCTTACCTGCACTACCCCAGGGTTGACCGAAACAAAATGCCTCGGATTTTAAGGTACAAAGAGAATAAATAATAATAATAATAATAATGATGATGATGAATATTCACAAAACTGCAGTTTGCGTTTAGGCTTTATCGAACAATTTCCTAACTTTGCAAAAGTTAGCCTTAAGCCCTTGTCTATCTGGATGTGCAGGAGTACCAAAGAACCAGCTTGGCCCTATTGACGTCCAGAGACATGCGATGCTGCGGCGCATTGTTGGCGATCCCCGTGCGGCAGTCGTTGACGTATCGTCAATGGTTACAGACGGCATCGAAAAGTCGGAAGAAAGACAGCTTCATTGTGCGTGTTATCATCGACTATACAAGTATACAGCGGGATGTGTAGAATTGTTCGCTATGATGCCAGCGACCACATTTTGCTATCGTATCGCTCGTGCGCTCAGGGGGCCTATTACCGATCTCATGGTTTTGCAAATGATATCATATGATATCATAGTGTAAAACACGATTACCGGTCTGATTTTTGATCATTTGATCATTTGTTCATTATTTAATGATGACATCATTGAAATTATGCCATAGTGATGATATCATTGGAGATCGGTAATACGAAATGCAGCATTTCATGACTTCCTTTTCTCAAATTTATACCATGTCATACGATAAAGATCCATAATTGGCCTGCAGATTATGGAATGAGCTCCTTTCTGAGGTTTTCAAGAAGGACTACAGCATGGAGGTCTTCAAAAAAGGCGAAAAGAGGTACTTATACAAGGTCGACAATGTGCTCGCTTGCCATCAGGCGACGCACATAGTTGTTTGTCACGTTTGTAGTAAAAAAAATAATATTAGTGGCCGAACCACCAGGAAAATGTATACAGCTGTATGGAGGACGTCTAACCTGGTGTCCCCTAAGTCGCACATTTATGATGACTGGCTACTGAATCACGCGAAGATAGCATCTAAGGTACTACTGTTAAAAGTGGCATAACCATCACGTTCTTAGCAGCGAGTGGCATGTGTCATTTTTTAACAACCACGCTTTACCGCAGTAATGCGCTAAAACGCACTAAACCGGTTCAGATCCTGTCATTTTAATGTCGACTGACAACTCAAGGTCTTAAAGGAACGGATTTAAAAAGTTAGTACCGAGAAATCGCGTACGCACTGTTGATATGATAATAAGCGAGAAGGTAATATTTACCTGTACCGTGCGTGACGTTTAAAGCTTATTTCTACTGTAGCCCAATTCTGCTAATAAGTTACAGCCGAATTGAAACTAAACCGTTTGTGATCGACCAATCGGAGCGCGTATATTGCCTTTCAACTGTTCGATGACGTGATAATGTGGCGCTCTGATTGGTCGAATGCAACGGTTTAGTTTCGATTTGGCTATAAATTATTAGCAGAATTAGCCTGCTGGACTTGTAGGCAAAGGTAACTGGCGTGTTCTTTTTGTTCCTGTCGAACATAGCATAATTATTATAGGTAGTCAGTCCATAACACGGCGCACCGTGTCATGGACGGGCGGGCGCAAAATGTCCCAGAAAGAGTTCGCCATTTATAGCCATTTTGTAAAAGTAAAATCTAAGGTAACTATTTACTCAAATCTTTAAAAGAAAAATATTGTTTTATGAGCTAAATTCGATGACTTTTTAAAATAAAATAATGAATTTCGAAATCGAGTCTGCTGCAAATACACAACAAGCGCTAATGAATTTGACAATTTATTGGATTAATGAACAAATATCGTACAGTAACAATTAATAAAGTACCTAAATATTCTAGACTTAATTACCATACAATATACCACAGAATAGATAATAGTACTACGTACAGAACGGCCACTCACCTCCCCGCACTCATTTCAAATACCTCATCCCACGCCGCACTTCGTTGTAGACATCACTGACACATAACCAAGGGCGCGCGCGATCGCTCGGGCGAGTAGACGCGAGCGCCGGCCGATAACAGAGACAGCGCTATGCGGGTGAAAGAGAAGGCAGTCGCTGTACTCCTCGTCATTTCGATTGATAACCGCGCATTCAGCCCTACTAGATTCCACGCACACATTTGCGCGTGTAGAAACGTCATTTGCTTATGTAGTAGTAATAGGTAATTGATTTGCGAACGTTGTATGGAATGTCAGGGGTGTGAATATACACCAAGTCAAGTAAGAAAGAATACAAATCAATCTATACTAATATTATAAAGCTGAAGAGTTTGTTTGTTTGTTTGCTTGAACGCGCTAATCTCAGGAACTACTGATTCAAATTGAAAAATTGTTTTTGTGTTGGATAGTCCATTTATCGAGGAAGGCTTTAGGCTATATAACATCACGCTACGACTAATAGGAGCTGAGCATCAATGACAAATGTTGCAAAAACGGGTAAAAAATATACGGCGAAACGTAGTTCGCTGGCACAGCTAGTCTATTATATTATACCTACTCCATTAGTAATATAGTAAGTATATGCTTTAAATTTTTTGTACAATCGCATTTTATTTTCTCATTTTCGGATCGAAACATTGCTCTTACCACATTAGCAGCATTGAGTGTCGCTACCCGTGGGGAAACTATGGAAATACTTAAAATAGTTACCGGAAATATTATTTTTTAGTATGGGTTTGGGCATCTGTACCAGTATATTATCTGTGGCACAGTGTCACGTGCGCTCGGCAATACGATTGCTTATGTCAAGCAACGTTTACTATCTTTAGGACGCCGATACAGGCCACGGTGCACGGCTATCATCGCTTAACTTGGGCAACTGCATGATAGCCGTGTGCACTTGATACTGCGCCAACATCCTTCTCAATAATGATTACTGAACAAAATGGCTTATGATCACGCTGCACATCTATACAAATAAATAAAATTTAAGTGCCTGTTTGTAATGTCAAAATAACAAGTTTTTACTAGATGGGTATGAATGTATATTATCGGGTACCAATAACAAAAATACAATTTAAAAAAAAATTGTCCGTCTGTCTGTCTGTTTGTTCCCGCTAATCTCCGGAACGGCTGCTGGACCGATTTTGACGGGACTTTCACTAATAGATAGCTAATTATATAAGGTATAATATAGGCAACTTTTAATCAAGATCGGTCCAGCCGTTACTATTTCACGCGGACGAAATCGCGGGCACAGCTAATCCATAATATACACAGCAAAATCGCCTATATTTTCACACTTCGTGTTCAGTACTGAACGGACGTTGTTTTTAATTGGACAATACTTAAGCTATCACACGAATCGATTTTATTTACCCGATTTGATTGAACGTGATCGAAGCGGGTGGACTTGAATTGGACAATTTGATTCAACTGATGCATACGACACAGTTTGATTTATACTCTAGTCAAATTGTACACAATATTATATGGGTGTTGACTTTTCACTGGGAGTAGGTATCCATTTAAATAATCAAATGGGACTTTCCGTTATTGAGCGAGAAAAACAGCGCAAATAAATAAGGTAAATTATGATACTTCAATAATACAAGGAAACTGTTATTTCATAGCTATTTAGTTTAACTTTTAAATTTTAACAAAACAGTTTATACCAAAAGCTTGTAAACATGTCGCCAGGGGCCTAATTCCGCTAACGTAAACGCTTTGTGGCGCGTCAATAGCGCTCCGATAGCATTGCTTTTTAAGACAATTATTGTTGGTTTGTCACTGTTATTGATTTATCAAGAAATTGTAGTAGGTACGCAAAAATTGCACCACAAAAAGCGTGTAAAGATAACAAAGCAGTTTGATTGCAACGCTATCAAGACACGATAGCAACGCTAGGATTAGCAGAATTAGTCCCATGGTTAGCTACCACCATCTAACCTAAGTACATTTTCAGCCTTATCCTGACCTGACTCACCATCAGGGAAGATGAAAGCCAAGAGTGTTGTGTGTGAAAAAATATCGGTATACGATACCGATAGAATTATGTACAGTGTTATAAAAAAAACAAGCGAGGAACAAGCGGTAGTATGCAGACCTGTAGGTAGTGCTGCCATCCGTCCGGATAAAGCCGGACAGTGTTAGGCTTTTTGACCTCTTGTCCGGCCAAATTTGACTGCGTCCGGCCCGTCCGGTTTTTGTTAGGCTTTTTATACTATCGTTCAATCAATTCAATCAATCACTTCAGTCAGTAGCGAACGAGAGAGCGAGACGAGATTGGCTGACTCGCTCGCAAAGTTGTGTTTTATTAAATTTTTTATCAATAATCCCTTTTTTAGCGTCCGGTTTTGGCATTCAAAAATCCGGATTTAAAATATGACAATGTGATTTATTCGATATTTATGTTATTTTTTTTAAATTTTTCTTAATGTCCTTTGGGATCCAAAAGTCCGGCTTTTTTAACGGGTAAGTCCGGCTTTATGATTTTTAGAGATGGCAACGCTACCTGTAGGGTTACTCTTGAACCAAATCCAATCGATCGGCATTGAGATTGTGATTTTTCGAGCGCTTATTTAGCAACACTAGCGACAAAGTGGATCCGTATTTTGAGAAAATTAGAGACATTACGGTTCTAATTTTGTGCCAATGTGGAAAATCAAGCGTACAAAAAGTCACAATCTCAATGTCGATCGATTGGAAGTGGTTCGAGAGTAGGCCTCCTGATGGCGAACCTCCAACAGTGAAGAGGCACCAGAAGAAGTAGAAATAGTAGCCAAGTTTATTGTCTCTTGATTACGAGGACGCAGTCGTCGCAGTATTGTATTGACTACGTATTGGAAATTATTTTTGTATTTATCCCTGTTCCAGTGAAATATCAGTTACCATAAACTGTTCCACAATACCGCGAGATCTATACACGGTTATTTTTTTAACACCCTGGAAAATTTTAGGAACGCTTCAGGACACATCCATTGTTATATAAAAAAAATGTACAATTTAAAAAAAAAAAAATCTCTAAAAATGCTGCTCTCAACTAGTGCAGCATGTTTTGGATTTTTTAGAAAATTAATATAAAATTAAGTGTGTTATTTTTTTATTCATTTAATCATTTTTAATTTTTTTAATCATTCAAATACCATGTCGTGAAGCGTACCTTAAATTTTCCAGGGTGATAAAAAAATAACCGTGTATAACAGTCTGTTTTATAAAAAAAAAAGTTGGTTCCAAATACAACCAAAAGTCTTTAATAGCACAGCCAACACCGAAACACGATAAGATGAAACGATAAATCGATATGAACTGTCAAAATATGTTACACATAAATGGCTTCCTTTTATTATCGACAATCGGGAAATTTTATCGACATTAATATTTTAATTGGTAATACCCAAAATAACAATATTGAAACTGAAATACAATAATACCTCAATTAACCGTCTGTTGGGCAACACTGAAAAGATAACTGTTATTTCGGAAACAATGAAAAAAATCTAAGGCGAAAGAAAGGGGTTGACTGTGCGAACGCACAAAGCCACAGACAGTGAACAAATAAAAATTCTACAGCGGCAGATCGGACGTGACGTCACGAAGGAAGCGTATCGCGCCGCGTCCTTCTAGGGAAGTCATCATTCCCATACCGCTCTCGCAGTATGTAGCGCCAGAAATAACGCCGCCAACAAATGTAGACCTCCCAGAATCCCAATTGTCGAAGACACTCCTCGTGCGAGCCACCGACAAGGGTGTCACGCTATGTTTGTTTCTATAAACAGCTGTTGACGAAGAGAGAGCG
Organism: Schoenobius gigantellus; assembly: GCA_963935595.1. Lineage (NCBI taxonomy): Eukaryota > Metazoa > Arthropoda > Insecta > Lepidoptera > Crambidae > Schoenobius > Schoenobius gigantellus. Next base: position 16,539,063 of record OZ012562.1, on the reverse strand, counting down.
TACGGTGGCTTCAAACGACGGTTTTACACTTTCATTGCGAGGACAGGGGGATGGTGGACCAACTACTTCTAAGCAATTGCACTTTGTTTATCTGTATCTAGTGTATAGCAAAGATGTAACTACCAGATATAAAATAATATTATTATTATACAAAAATGTACTTTCGCAACTTACTTGAACAATAACACTAAGTACGCAAATGGGTCGATTGAGTTTCATTTTTATAGTGACTCCATACCACTTGGTGTTAAGTGGAGTTGAAATGGGAAGACACAAGGTGCTTCTTCATGCGTCTTTTAAAGGACCAGCACGCGTAGCACAATGATCGCAAGAATATTTTCTCGACCTGTTTGTCTATGCCGAAATGTCACTTTTGACAGTGGCGAATGATAGCTATTGTTGGGTGTCGAGAAAATGACATTTCATGAAAGACATATTTATCTCGCGGTCCTTGTGCTACGCGTGCTGGGATTGTAATAAGGAGGGGAAAACATTTTTAATTGTGCGACAAGGAAATATTAACACGCTGGCAAGGCCGCGGGCGAGTCGCTAGTAATTAATATTGGTAATAACCTATACAAATTTCGATGTCACCTTATCATAAATTAACAGACCATCTCCAAATCAATGATAGATTAATACTACAACCGTAAAATCGTCAAAACACGCGAGACGTTTCTAAAATCGTCGACGTCACTCATCGCGTCACGATCATAAGGTCTTCACCCAGTCATTGTAATAACACTGAACTGAAACTATTTCAGTGAAATGTCGAGGAGCGCGCACACGTGTTGTTAGTAAGTACAAAGTATATTTATACTATGGTAAGTACCTACCTACCACGAAAACGATACACAAACGGCATCGATATACATATATATATAGCTTTAAAAAATATATCTGACTTTAAAAAAACAAAGCGAATACTAAAAGGCACAAAAAGGCGAAAAAAACATAATTACTTAGAGAAGAGCATCTCGGTGGCGCTGTGAACTCGGCGCTCGCCTTCCAATCGGGAGATCTGGGGTTCGAGACCGCCATGTAACAATGTGTTTTAAGTTTTACGAATTTCATATGTACATTTATCCGACGCTCCTACGGTAAAGGAAAACATCGTTAGGCAACCTAATGTCCGATACTTAAAACCTAAACACAAATTGCCTAATAACGTTTCGCCTAAAACACATATTACCTAAAAACGAAATGCCTAATAACGTCAAAAATAGGTAGCGAGGAGCGAAGCGACGAGCGTCGGCTTGAACATGAACCAAGCGCGCGAGCCGAGCGAGCGAAGCGAGCGTGCCACGGCAGCGGCCGGCGAAGCGCCAGAAACGACTTTATGTGTATTCTCGACTTTATGCATACTTATTTAGGCTAAACGTTATTAGGCATTTCGTTTTTAGGTGAAATGTGTTTTAGGCCATAGCGTTATTAGGCAATTTGTGTTTAGGTTTTAAGTATCGGACTCGGCAACCTGCATACATCTGCAAAGAAATTAAAAGGTGTATGTGAAGTCGACCAATCCGCACTGGGCCAGCGTGGTTGACTAAGGCCTAATCACCCTAACATAGGGTAGGCTCGAGCCCCTCGGTGGGGATGTATAGAAGCTGTGATGATAAAACCATAAGCACTAAAATAATAACTATACTTTCACAGAAACCAACCAATCTATACTAATATTATAAAGAGGAGAGATTTGATTGTTTGTTTGTATTGAATAGGCTTCGTAACTACTGAACCGATTTTGATGAAAGTTGGTATAGGGATAGTTCGAGACCAGGGGAAGGACATAGGGTAATTTTCATACGGGAAAAAAATTCCCACGGGGAAACAAAAATATCGCGGGCGAATTCGTGAACGGAAGCTCGTATAATATACACGGTGTTTCATAATAACCAATAAATAAAATCAATGCGTTATCTAAAACTAATTATTAAAATGTGTTTACACGTAATGTCATTTAAAAAAAAAAAAAAAAACGGCGACCCACACTAGGATTTTCTCCTGTGTCGTGGGTGCAGTTACAAACATAGAATATCACATGCACATACGCCCAGACCGGAACAAATTTCTGTAGGCCATACAAAACATTTGTTCCGTACGGGAATCGAACCCGCGACCCGTTGCGCAGTAGGTGATCACTCGACCTCTGCGCTAAACGTGTCGTCATTCAACCCAAAATTTCCATGTATATCATAGTATCTATGATTTACATGAAAATTTTGGGTTGAATGACATTACGGGTAAACACAAAATATCCGACTTCAGAAAAAAGCGTGAAATAAACTTAAATTACTTAGAGGTTTAATTTCAAAGGAACAGAAAACTAGCAAACAGTCAGTTCAGATTCAGATCTGAAGGTTTTTTGCTTATGATTTTTGTCTCTTGCAATATCTTGACTTTACGTTGCTCTGCACTTTATAAAGAGGGAGGTACGGGGCGCCACAGTGTTCCACCTCGTTAAACGGTTTAATTTCGATTCGGCTGTAACTTATTAGCAGAATTAGGCCTCAAGTGGGCCGGGCGGTCTGCTTGTGTGCACATTTACAGCCTTTAATTTGACTTTTTGACTTGCGATGTTTGTATGTAAGTAGGTATGTTTGTTCGGGTCAAATCTTGCAACTGAATTTTAAGCAGTCATCATCAGCCGACTATGCTGAAATTTAGCATACACGTTTAGTTTGGATGATAAATTGATAAATGCATTGTTTGCTATGTGACATCATTGTTTAATCTAATATGGCGGAGCATCCAATATGGCGAACTTGTTACTTTTTGTACATTTTCATGATAAGTGTATCAAATGAATAGATTTACTAGGAGGAACACTAAAAAATAACAACTGTATCATATAAATTGTGTTATGTATGTTTAATTGATGCATTTAAATTAATCGAAGTTTATTTTCTTCTTTTTAGAGTATTTCAACAAAACTTTGTCTTTAACATTTTTATTTTATATCTATTATATCGATTTTTTAATTTCAAAAACAATGCTACTCACATTTGCCGGCACAAGATTAGGGAGAACAGAGAAAATGGAATTTTGTGTGGTTAATTGATTTTTTTTGGTTCTTTTGGTTTTCGCACATACTATACCTACCTATCGTTGTCTAACTAAACTGAATCTGGTGTCAATAAGTTCAGACACTCGAATGATTGCAGTCCATGTCGTCGAGTGAATCACGCCCGCCGACCACAGCAGGCTCCGATCGGAAATCGATCGCGGATAGTGATTCACGCGGAAACAACAGTTTACTGCGGAATAATTAAACAGTTGTCCATATAGAAGTGGCCCTCCGTCCGTTGTTGAAGTACCCGAGGATATTGCCAAGGCCATAGCGATAGTGTATAACAATAAATAAGTATTTTAATATTATTGAATTACTTTGGTACTACACAGGTGCCTCAAATATGCACCTGTTGAACAGATGAATAACAACGAAAAAAATCACCTAGAGCAGAACTTGAATTGAACCAGCCCCCCTAGCATGACCACCGAAACACGAGATGATAAACCTAATATATCGATATGAACTCTTAAAGAAAGTTGGATTTTTCAACTATCTTGAAGTTTTGAGTTTATTTTGGATATTGGTATTGTTATTTTGGGTCCTATTAATACATTAATGTCGACAAAATTTCAAGGAAGCAACATATTTTGACAGTTCATATCTAGATTTATCGTTTTATCATATCGTGTTTCGGTGTTCATGGTACGGGGGCTGCGTCTTCGACATACCGCGTTATGTTGACACGTACGTAAGTGACTACAGTCTTGTCTTTTACGTACACTCAACAACATTTGCATTACAAAAGCCGTCGCTATATCGAGCGACATAAGAGCAGTCTTGAGGTCAACATGTAATATTTGGAGTGTTGCTGTGTGTACAGTACAATAGTGTAGCAGCTGAAAGAGTATTTTGTGCTGCCGGATATTTAGCTTTCCAAATTCGCAGCGGTCTTGCAGATAATACTCTAGCTAGCTACTCGTAGTATATTGCACCTAGATACTGCACCTTGCGCTTTCCTACGTTCCATGTGTCGCATATACCAATTTTTTATGAGGTCTTGCTTGACCTTATTTAGTAAACCACAGATTACTTAATAACGTTTGCACAGTTTTTACTCCAGCTTTTCACCCGAACAAATATCCTTCTAAAATGACTAATCTGTCCGGCTATTCGACTTAAGGAAGAAGTGTCAAGTCAACGGTGCGCGATGCGAAGGAGACTATGCTCAAAATAGATAATTATTAATTATCGAAATCGATTATTAAAAATTTAATTATCGATTACAGTGGAACTTTGGTGTCCGTTGTATGTCGTGGTATTGTTTGGTGGTCACGCCTTTGGAGCAGGTCGCGTCGCGTTAAAAAACGTTAAGCCTCTCTGCTTATTATTCGAATCACAATTCGTAATGCTTTAGGTAAGACTAGAATGACTCAAGCTGACATGGACGCGTCCAACGGCGTTCTTTCCTGACGTTTCCGTTAAACGCTCCTTTGGTCACGACAGGATATCTTCGCATATAATTATACACGACTTCGCATATGCGGACACCGCCTCCGATTCAGGCAGCAGATTGCTGACAAGCTGTCTCGCCATTTAGAGTTACCATTCGAATGATGAATTGCACCGCACATTTTGATTCGCCTGCCACAAGTGCGACTGATTGGAACCCTTGGGTCAAATAAATATTCTATTCTATGAAATATACAAATATATCACACTAATGGGCCTGCAAACGATGTTCTGCCCAATTACTGCCTTGTAATAAAATCAGTCAAGCCATTCTTGAGTTTTAGCGCGACTAACGAACGGCGATTAATTTTTTTTATACACAAGAAGAAGATTCGCGTTAACAATTGTTAGATTTCGTACAAGCCATTACTTAAAACCATAAAACACCAAAGTCTATCTCGATTGTTAACCATATGATGTTAGCACAAACAAATCATTGCCGGAGGATGGCTTTTGAACCCGACAAGTTGTTTACATAATTAATAAAAAGGAACAATCCTTTTCTGAGCTCCGTGTTCACATACACACACTGTAGAGTTTGCAGATGTTAATCCGGCTGATAGTTACTTTAAAATTTTATTTTTAACCTCAGTGTTTGTATGAAACTTGTTCCTCGGGGTGTGAGAAAGGCAAGCCCTTGTTAGTCCGTACACTCGAAAAGCTCATACAAAAAATATACGATGTATCTAATTAAGAATGACATGTTAAGTATAATTTTTAAGAGGATATAAATGACTCTTTGATTAGTCATCAGCAAATTTAGCAAACTAAACATACTTTATTTATGAAAATAAAATGTGTCAAGAAGACTACTAACTAGACAATCAACAGGGAGTCATCGACAAAGAATTTAATTTATTTATTTATATATGCACAATTGCACATACATCAAAATTGAACAAAACAAACACAGGCGTAAGAGAAAATATGACGTACAAAAGAACTGCTTTTTCTTCCGAAATTTCTTCCAGCAGTCCTACGTCAGGAAAACCCGAAACAAACAAAAGAGTAACATGACTAAATGAAGAATGAACAATGCTAAGAATATTACAGTCCTGCCTTCCTGCAATGGTTGAATGGAAAGGGGGGACTTTAAATATAGAAAACTCGTCAATTTTGAAGTTGTAACTGTCAAAAACAAATCAATGAACATGCTATTAAAACGCATTTATTGCAGCTGGTCATGAAGTTGTATTATCTCATCTCCTAAAGCTTCTTATGTATTTTATGTAGTATATGTAACAAGTTTACTTAAAATCATGTATTTTATCGTCATTCTACTTAGGTAATTATTTTAAATGTTCATCACATCCCGCCCGTCATTATCACGCATTTCGAAAAACTTTCCTCTACCAATAGGTAGAGATTATCGTCTAGGCAATAATGTCGCCTTTAGTTTTTTTTTCTCTTGTACTAAATTATGAACAAGTGTCTTTTGTTAACAATAAAGTATTTATTCATTCAATAATATAGAGAAACAAGGTCACAGACATAGCTCCTTGAATTGCAAGCCTTTAGTTAAGACCAGGGCACATTGCTTGCAGGTTCTGAGGCGGTAAGGTCCTCGAGTGGTGGTCACGTTAATACTGTTGGACGTTACCGGAAGACAATGTAACATTGCTTGGTTCATTTTGTAAGGACGATCTAACGAACCGATCGATTTGAAGATCCTTGCAAGAGGCCTTTGTCAAGTAGTGAATGTCTCTTGGTTGATATGATGATGATGATTATATCTTTGGTCCACGACAAAATACAGTGGCGGCCAGGCATTATTTTTCATCCATAATAAAAATGGATAATGCAGTGTTGTTTGCAGCTAGTTAGTACAATATATATTTTTTTTTGTAATATTTATCATTGTTCCTGGAATGTTTGTGGCCGGCGCCGGGCGCCACGATACGGATGGCAGATACCGTGCGCCCGGTTCGACGACGGACTTCCGGCGATACTATCAGACTGTGCCATGACATCTAATTAATAAATATTTAACACAGGAAGCATGCATTAATAAGTAAATATCAAATCATTTTTACACCTGCCCTTCATCCACTAACTGCAGTTTTAATCAAGTCAGAGATATCATTTTGAGATACACTGTACATGCATCGCTGTTACATATAATTAAGGCTGGCCAAAAAAAACTATATATTTAACTAATTTTAAAGCTATAAAAGTGTTGAAAATTATAATATTGAATTGGCAACCGAGCTAGTGAATATAGGGTTGATGGTGAGATAAATGGCAATGATAGGAGAAAGCATTATCTGCAAGATTATTATGTATCATGTTGCAGATAATGCTTACTTTGTACTGATCTTGACTTTACAAAAAATATATGAAAATGAGTGTTTGTCTCCATAACTTAGTCATCTTGACCACAGGCTCTTACTGTTTTGCTTTCTTTATATGATTCAATGAAATTATCTGAAATATTTGTGGTAAAATAATAAAATTACCCATAAAATACATAATGGTCATTGTAGTGATGTATTAAAAATATACATGTCGCTGCTCACTATGTTCAAGTGGAGTTTAATGTAATAATACTACTGTGAAGAGATGGAAAAAACGAAACAAAACGTTATAGCAACCTGTCCGAGCAGCGTGAGCATAGGCAATAAGTAATGATTATTCCACTTTGAGCTCATGGATGATATCACCCAGGTGATCAAATTCAACAATGAAACATATATGGGTTGAGAGAGAGACGATAACTTAGCATTCCATGGATTCACCGTGCGGGTGCCGGGTCCATCGCGTTGCAGAGAAAAGAGTCAAGAGCAGTGCCTGGGGCTTACGACCGAAGTAGCTACTTTACAATGCATCAACATTCACCTTCACCACTCCAGCTCCTCTCTCTGCCTAACCATATTTGATACGATTCCGTCAGTGCCGCCTTTGTTACGCAGTTTAATATTGAGCTCATGGACATTCTCAATAAGTTGGTCTACTATCTTACAATTTTACCATTTAGACTGTATGCTGCGAACTTATTATTGTATTAATAAATTAAAATAAATAAAATAAAAGATCAAGCCAGTTCGTGGAATATACTCTTTCATGAGAGTGCTTATTGCATTGGAACAATATGGTTCATTACTGCATAGCTTTAATTGTCATTTACAAGATTTATGGGTTTGGACAAAAGAATATTATTAAAAATCACAATCCTATTACTGTCACTGAAAATTAGTCATCGGAAGTTTAGGACTTTTTGACAGTATTTACTACCAAGCCATTTTTTTAAATATTCTATTCAGTACCTATTTCTTTGATTGTGTTACAGCCTACAGTAATGTTGGGTGCAGCATTATTTTTTTACACTGGAAGCCTGGCTTGAGGCCAGCCAAACCTCCTTTGGAACCTCATCACAATTTTATTGTTAAAGCTAACAATCTATGCAACATGACTAAAAGAATGTACTTAGATTATGATAAGGATGTATATGGTACTTACTTATTTGGTTCCCTTCGACGATGTTCCTTGATGAAGTTGATAATATATTGAAGCACACACTAAACAAACACCACACAAAAACATTGCACAGCTTAAAACTATATGATTGTGACATCGTAACTGCACACAAAGTTAAACCAAAATAAACTAAAACACAAGTAGAATAATGTAAACGACAAATATTCACTTCACATCGTATAAACTGCTGTTCGGCCCCTAATTTTATTCGTAAGTTCCAAGCAACAAAGACGGCTATGTGACCATAAATGCTATGGGGTATTGAAAAAATGAAGAGCCCGTCTGTAATGTCGGAATTGAAAGAATACACCAAGGAAATACATATAATTAGGAAGTAATGTATTACATTATTTCTTTTTTCAAAAAGTCAAGATAGATTCAAAATTAAAAGAAATTAACAGCGAGCAAAAGCAAACACAACCGAATGCGACTGTAATACGTCCTACACACAGTCACAGACTTATTAGAGATACTACGTATCAGACTGCCGACTGCCATAGAAAGATTATTTACCGTAGTACCAGGAATTATTAGTGTTGTATGACGTTTGTTCTTTTTTAATTCATCTCTAGCTAAGCGGCAAAGGAAGTGGGAGGATATACAGCCAAAAATTTTCTAATGCGTACCTTGTAAGCTTATAAGCCAGTTATTTTTTATTTCATATTATTTCAAACTTACTAAGGAAATTAAATAAAAACCAAGATAATGTATAATAATAATACAACTTTATTTCAGACCATACAAGAGTTCATACATTTTATATGTTAGTAACAATTTAAGTACTTATAAACTAATTGTTAGTAAGACCTATCAACAAACCTACCCAATGTTTTTGTATAGGGCAGTCCAACCTATCAGCAATGACCTTTAGAATGCTATTCGAACTACTACGTAGCCTTTGTAGTAATGATGCCACCTTTTTGCGAATGATAGCTGGGAAGCCATCCGTACGAGCTTCGGCGAACATCCCTGAAGAACTACATCGCCATGGCAGCCGCAACAGCATCCTAAAGCCATTGTTGTACTGTACACGTAAAGCGTTATAGGCCCGCCGCGTATATTCTACCCACAGGCCACTCGAGTAAAAGGACTGACAAAAACTTATTTATTTTTTTATCATATTTTTGTAGTCATTTGTGCATTAATGGTAAATTCCAATTTCTCAAACTAAATACAGATTTTATTTCTTGTGTTTACAGTGCTCAGATTTTATTTCTTGTACCAATTCACAATCGTAAATTTTGTAACCAGAGAAAATGATCTAGGATAATGTTTTTGTGTGTTTGGCACAGTCAATAAAATCAACTAAATACTTGGACTTTATTAGCTCTTTTATATTTTGGCATATGTTTTTTTTTCATGAGCTTTTCTTTCCAGGTGTTCATTTGATTCAGTAATTACTGTGCCGAAACACTTCACTGCACCTTCGAGTGGGTAGTGCAAGCAATTTTTTCCTTGTAAAAAACTTCTGTTGGTCATGTTTATTTCCTCGTTTGTAGTGAGGCAATTTTTGGAGGAGCTGCAATTATTTTTCAATTTCATTAATACTTTTCGCACTACCCACCCAAATGTGTGGGCCTGTGAGTGCACACATACTCGTTCTCGATGGGCCTGTTGCAAGATATATTCTGTATTGAGATAACCAAGCATGACATCATCAGTGTTATTGAATAATGTCTGTAGCTTTATGCAAAATGTTGTTACAGTCTGTAAAGTAATTACTTTCATCTTCACAATTAAATTTCTTAAAGAAATTTTATAATTCTAGTTGTTAATAATGACTTAAAGGTGCAGTTGAGACTGTGGCAATTTGGGTTATTATTTCTATAATTGTATACCCGCAACTGACTTAAATTCTCAATTGGATCTGAATTTAAATCTCTTAGCTGCATTATTTTTATTCCTTCTTTTTTTTTAAAAACTGCTACAGCCTCTAGTAACTTTTTAATGTTGTAATAGAATTTTTCAAAATGGGCACTGACTTTTCGTTTTCTGCGGAATGCACATACATATTTTTTTGTAATTATTTTATGGCTTCATCCCAGAAAACATGATGAGATGAGGTTATGGTGTAGTAACAGCTGTCCGTAGAGGCTTCCCTTAGCTTCTTTGCAATAAATTACTATCCCACTCAAACTGTCAAATAGTTGATCAAAAAGTAAAACTGTTTTTGCAGTTTTTTTAGGGTTACTTACTGCATCCATCAGTTTTCCATCAGCATAGTTAGAGCTGAAAAAATAAGACATTAAGCGTCAAAAAAAACCTTTTTCTTTTTGTAAATCGTTCTCCTATTGTTATGGGGTAGTCTACACATTGTAAGATTATACAATTAGCTAATGTCTGTGATCTGGGTGATTGTGTAATCATTATACTAAGATGAAATCAGCGAAAGGGAAATACATCAAATACTTTGGTTCACATCCATGCTTGAACTACAATTCTTGTGTTTCTTTAATCTATATACACGGCGTTTCAAAATAACCAATAAATAATCAATTCTTTATCGAAAAGTCATTATTACACGTTTTACACGTTTGTAATTTAACCTAAAATTTTCATGAAAATCATAGTATCATCATCATCATCATGTCTATGATTTACATGAAAATTTTGGGTTGAATGACATTACGCGAAACACATTTTAATAATGAGTTTTCGATAAAGAATTGATTATTTTGAAACACCGTGTATTAAATTATACTATGATTAAATGTATGGTTATTTTTTTATCATCCTGGAAAATTTTAGGAACGCTTCAGGACACATCCAATATTATATAAAAAAAAAATTAAAAAAATATTTTAAAAAATAAAAAATCTCTAAAAATGCTGCTCTCAACAAGTGCAGCATTTTTTGTATATTTAAAAAAAAATATATAAAATTAAGTAAGTAAGTTATTTTTTTATTCATATTTAAATCATTCTAATACCATGTCGTGAAGCGTCCCTTAAATTTTCCAGGGTGATAAAAAAATAACCGTGTATAAAAGGAGGTGTTCCCATCTATAGACGCACGCACAGCCGTAACCGCTAATGGTAGAAACGGGTATTTTGGACAGTTGTTTTAATTCAAAATGTGGACGCACACTAAGAAAGAATTTAAAAAAAAAATACCATAAAGGGATGAAATAGGGGTTGCAAGTTTGTATGGAAAAATCTTAAAATTAGCAACGATTTTGATAAAACTTGAGATTCATGTTCTTAAAAATATTTCATTGAACACGTGTTTCGTGGTTTATGGGAATTCACCCCCTCAGGGTGCAAAATAGGGGTTGAAAGTTTCTATGGAAAATTTTTAAAATCTGCTCCAATTTCTATGAAATTTATTCATCATCATCATCATCATCATCACAGCTCATATACGTCCCCACCGAGGGGTTCGAGCCTACCCTATGTTAGGGTGATTATTCCTTCACCGTAGTAGCGTCGGACAAATGTACAGATGAAATTCGAAATGAAAAACAGTGGTACATGGCGGGTCTCGAACCCCGACCTCCCGATTGGAAGGCAAGTGCTGAGTACACAGCGCCACCGACGCTGAAATTTATTATCCCGGCTTAAATAGGCTACAAAATTATTTTTCCTATGGGAAAATATAAAATTCCAACGGGAAAACAATAATAACGCGGGCGACGCCGCGAGCGGAAAGCTACTAATATAATACTTACAAAATTTTGGACTGCATGATAATGCTGCCAGGTACTGCTATACTTTCACACAATTCTTCACCTAAAAACAAAATATTAATGTTAATCGAATTCAAATATATGTAATATTGAAGTGAAACCATACTAGGATAGCAAAATTTAAATAAATAGAAAGAAAGAGGAACATACCTTCATTTTCTTTATCTTTTCAGGAACAACATGTTGTTTGTTTGTGTAGTTATCTAAACTCTGTGTGACTGCAGTCTGTTTGATACACAACAATATCATTCCATTTTGATATTTTTCCATCCATTTTCATATTTTTATTGAGGAAGTTATTTCTTAACCCTTTAATTAGGTGATATGGGTTATAAACAATATTTAAATATGCACTTACTGTAACAGTGTCATCTGAAATTGTAAATTAATATTATACATATTATAATATGTGTAGAGTTAACATCAATAAAATCAGGCATTTAGAAAAATTACATCACAATTTAATAATTTGATAATCCACAACAGCAGCAATTACCTCCTTAAAAATAAATATTTTTTTTATTCTATGCCTGTGGTAGTGTCTTCATAGTAATAGAAAGCAATTGGTTGCTGCCATCTATATATGGCCCCTCTCAACATAAGAACGACAGAGTGTTCGACAAATTGCTGTTTCTTTTCATTGACATCCAAACAATGGAGTCCCTCTTTTTATCATAAGTCAGTTTCATCTGCATTCTGCAACCTGAAAATAAGTTCAATTGTAATTGTTTCTTTTCTTTTAATAAATCAACCTAGATAATGTGGCATATTTAAAGCTTTAAAGAATTAGCTTTTTTCTTTTATTCTACAGTAAGCTCACTATTGATAAATACATATCAAAATGAATAAAGTTTACCTTGGCATAGCAAGATAAAGGTTGAAAAGTTGTTATAATTAGCATTTTCAAAGAAAATGCCAAGTGACAAATATAATAAGATAAATAAAAGTTGTTCAATATACATAGTTGAAATTTTGGTTGGATCAGATAAGTAGGTACTAGGTAGCATAATGGAAATGGAGTCAACACACGAACTCAGTTTGTTGAAGCCAAAGCCAAATTTTTCTTGTGTTGATTTCTTGGTTTATTTTACATTTTTAAATTTTTATTGTATTATTACTTATTTATAATTTGTCACAGAATTTTATTTGGCATTTTTTAACAGTGAAAAGTTCAAAAATATAGGATTTACCTCTTTTGTCAGCACTTCAAAAACTTGAGGACAGCTTCCAGTTTGGATGTTGAGTTTTGACACCATTTTATTTAATGTTATCCTGGACGGTAGAAAAATATTATCTGCAGAAATTTAAAGCCTTATGGCCACATACCTGAAAAAAAGACGGACAGAGCGTTGTTGAATCACGAGTGAAGCATGCAAATGACAGCACATTTGTATGTGTGTGTGTCTTGTTCATTGAAAAATGACAGCTTTTTGTCTTACCTGGTACATCTGTGTGAGTGTAGGTTGTGTACTAACACAAAAGCAATCAAGTTTTCTTGCAAAGAAAATTGATAGCCTTTTTTGCTTTTGGTGCTAAGGTAAATTTGCATTTCGTACAAAAAAACAGCATTTTTCTGCATGAAAAGTAATGACTAATACTATACATTTTCGGAGTGCTGATCTTTAGATCCGAATGCAGTTTTTTTGGAGACTCTATGCAGCATATAGGAAGTTTGTTTTGTTCTATACTGTTGTCAAAAATTACCTAACTGAAAAAAATATTCAGCAACTAACAAACTAAAGAGCCATAGTGAATCTTTGGAGATTCAACACACCTTATCGCGACAATGTTTAGAGGTTAATTTAAGTTAAAATGAAAGAGGTATGTAGTAATTTTAACGTTAATACTAGGGCAAACTACGGTTGCTTCTACTTTTCTAATAAATGTAGACTTACCGCTATTATGTCGAGAAAGTACTCCACTTATAATCTCGTCCTCAGTAAACAAAGAAGGGTAAGCAACGCCCGTAAGACATGATTTTGCGAAGAATCGTCTTTCAAAGTGCTTTTGGCAAACGAAAGTTATCAAAGTTGTTCTTGGAGCAATTCCTTCAAATCATTCCGGGTTCAGACACTAACCACTCATTGCGTCGCTTCTCAAAGCCCAGTAATAGCGTCCTGTCGCGACCTTTTGTACACACAGTACTCGTAGTATCACCATAAATTACGTAAAATTACGAGAAACAATTGTAAACTCAATTCATTAAAAAGTGAAGTTAAGCACAACAAACATAAAAACAAATATGGTCGACCGGAAGGAAATCCGGAATCGATCCTGTCATGTAAATTAAAAAAAAAGAAACGTCACATAACACTAAAACAAAATGGCGCTACGGATAGAATTTCGTTGTATGAAGATTGTCTGCCATGCACACAGTCATGAACTGGTGTTTTTTTTTGAGTCAAAACAAAACCTTTCATTCATCCAAGCAAGCAATTGTCCAATTTGTGTCAGTCAACTACAGTGACAGTTAGACTTGAGGCATAAATATGTGATTAGGTACGTGGATTAGGTATTTTTCGTTACCAGTACGTACCTAATCCATGCCACCTAGGATTAGGTATTCGTATACCATGTTTGTTAATCGTGAAGTATCAATCTGTCAAACTATAGGTCCTTTAAACAAAACTACACTTTACGTCTAATTATTAAGTTTCAAACGTCATCTAGGATAAAATACCATAACTATTTTTTGCTTAGAAAATACAGCGAATCTCTTGTTGAACTGTTTAACAAAATCATTAAATCTTTTTTCAAAATACAAAAAAATAACATCCGACTTCAAAAACACTTAAAAGTCAAAAATTATATAAGAATGCACACCATCACCTTTTTATTATGAAGTCGCTGCCAAATTGAAGTCTTTTTGAAGTCGGTTTTATTTTTTTGTAACAAATTTTTATAAAATGTTTTTTGTAAATTTAATACCAGCTCACCGAAGTAACTTGAAAGAATGCAATTAAGCATCAAAACGTGCCTATTGTATTTAAAAAACTAACCTCTAACTCCTAAAAGTCAAGGATCCTTCCATCATCAGCTCATTTCATGACTACCAGACGCAAATACCTGAATAGCTTCGAAAAAAACATGAAACACGTTGGACGTACCTATGAAATTTAAGGGTTTTCCTCGATTTTCCTGGGATCCCATCATCAGATCCTGACTTTGGTGACAATGGAACCACCCCAGGACTATACTCTATCGAACACAAAAAGAATTTTGAAAATCGGTCCACAATGGGCGGAGTAATCACGTAATATACTCACAAAAAAAAACGGTAAAAATATTAAACTTGAATCAAGAATGAAATTAAATATTAGGACCTATTACTATTCCAATACATTCCCTAATCCGAATATTTATGCCAATACTGAATAAATATTAAGACCTATTACGATACTAATACATTCCCTATTCCAAATATTTATGTCGGTACCTAATAAATATTAGGACCTATTACGAGTACTAAACTAATACATTCCCTATTCCGAATATTTTTGGTGGAACTGAATAAATATTAGGAACAGGTATTTGGATTAGGTGTTTAAAAATATTAGGAACAGGTGGATTAGGTACGGAAATTAGCTAATCCAGCCCATGTCTAGTGACAGTGATACATGACAGTTGGAAAACAGCAAACGTCAGGTTGACAAGGGCTGCGGTCCGAAAATCGTGTTACTATCAGCGCCATTAGCGCGCTCAAACGTGTCCCGAATTACTAAAGAGGTTCCGAGACGGTCAAGCGGCTTGAATCAAGCACGTAGAATTTTGCTTGAGGCAAGCATACTTGAACGTTTACAAAGCTTGCTTGATGCTTGAGTCAAGCATTTACGTGCTTGCCCGTGCTTGATGCGATTTTATATTTTTTGCTTGACGCGACGGCTTGACACTACGTGTTGATAGTGTTCGCGACCGGCTTGATCAAGCATAGGCCAGTCGCGCGTTAGCAACCAATCATGGCGGACGACTCTTTGCCAGGCAACAGCAAAAAAATAGTAATAACGAGCAACAGAACGAAAAAGAGTTTCTATTATTATTGATATCATTGTATCGAGACGCGCCAGAACTATGGAAAGTAAAATTACCATTTTACTATAATAAAAGTAATTGACACCAAATACGTTTCTTTTTCTTCATTTGGGTCAAGCGGCTTGACGCGCAACACGTTGCTTGATCAAGCAAATACGTTCTTGTTTCAAGCCGCTTGACCGTCTCGGAACCTCTAAGCGTGCCAAATAGATACATACTCCGTTTTCCATTTAAGCGTCACCATTTTGTCACGCTTACATCGAATGTTAACTATGTTTTGCGTTTCTTTTAAGAAATACCATTTTTAACCGCGATATTTTTCACAAAGTGAACCTAACCTAAAAATCAATATATTGTTTAAATAGAACGCATTACGTTAAGATAGGATGCTATCTCAGCTAGCGTCAAAAGCTAATGAAACGCGATGATGCTAAAAATGTTGAAAATGCTGCGAATCTGCGTTCAAATGGAACGAGCCAATAATCTTTCGTCGTGCTAACGTTAGCCGGCTTGGGGATCTCATCCACCTTACCAGCTCTAATGAATAATAACGCTAATCTAACTAACTTTTCAATATGTTAAAAATCCACAAAAAAAAGTATTGAGAAACAATCGAAAACAAATTGACCCATAAATGACCTTTAACTTACATTTCGTTTGAAAGTTTATAAATACCCTAATGCTACGGCCGCACCTGCGCCTATCGTCCCGAATCAATGCGTGACGAAGCTTCTTACGTTTTGTACACAAAAGTTATCGATGTTATGCCCGGTTTTAAGCATCACCATTTTTTCCACGCTAACATCAAATGTTAATCATGTTTTGCGTTTCTTTTAACAAATGTTTACATTTTTAGCCGCGCCATTTTTCACAAAAGAAACCTAGTTAAAAAATGAAGATATTATTTAAATGGAACGCATTAAGTTAATATACGATGCTAGCCCCGCTAAAATGAAATCAAATGAAAAAGTTTATTAGTGACACAAGATACACCTAAAATATACAATAAAAGCAACATGCAAATAACAATGTATCACTAAAAAGCTCCCACTAAGCATATACCACAGTATCAGATGCCATGACTGTTAAGAACTTTTTGGTTGTAGACTTATTTGTCATGTTTATTACTTTTCGAAGTTGTGACCGTCAATTTTGACAAGGATTGTGTAAAATATATTCTTTGATAATTACGGTAATCCGAGTTTTTCTTACATAAATAATTATAATATATTTGTTAAATGTGGCGACCGTGACCATTTTTTAAGTAAATATTAGAACCTGGAATTAGTAAGTAACTGAATTATGGAGCCGTTAAAAAGAAAAAGGACAACTAAGACGCGAATTTACAAAGCAGGCGGACGAATTTGAACGTATGTATAAGGCATGTATATATGATAATAATTTCTATGGAATATTTTCAATGCTTTCTAATATTTCGGAAGAATTGTTCAAAGTTGAAAATAATATTCGCGACTTGTGGTGCGCTGATGATAAGTTTGACGAGGAGGCGTTTCAAATTGACCAAGACAAAGCTATGTCTTATCGTCAAAGATGGTATAGCATCGAAAGTATGCACACAAGTATAGTACCCGTAAAAAAATATGAGGCTAATTCACAGCGAAATTTTAAGCTGCCGCCGATCGAACTAAAAAAATTTGATGGCAATATTAAAAATTGGATTGCTTTTTGGGGCCAATTTAAGAAAATCGACGACGACACCAATATTGATAATATTGATAAATTTCAATATTTAATTCAGTCAATGACAGCAAATACCGAGGTCCGTATATTTGTTGAAAGCTTTCCGCCGTCAGAGTAATGTTATATTCAGTGTATTGCGGAACTTAAGTCAAGATATACGAGAGAGGAATTGCTTATACAAGTATATGTTCGCGAGTTACTTGCTCTCATTATGCACAAAGATAAAGAAGTAAATTTTACCGCGCTTTATGATAAGTTGAACACGCATTTACGATCATTGGAGACGTTGGGCGTTACACGGAATAAATATTCAGCCTTTTTACTACCGATGGTAGAATCGACGTTACCATTAGATATTTTGAAGTCGTGGGAGAGAGCTAAGCCTACCAAAATGGATGATGAGTTAAGCTCTTTGCTATCTTTTTTGAAGCGAGAGGTAGAAAGCGACCAAAGAATTAGTATAGCTAAGCAGACTTTCGAAAATGAATGTGGATCTTCTTCGCCTTTGAGGGAAAGAAAGATGATTTTACCACTAGAGCCTACTGCTGGTTGTTTGATGACTAATGTAAAAGAGAAGATGAAATGTATATGGTGTGACAAGGAGTCTCATAATAGCTTTGAGTGTTTCAAAGTACAAAAATTGACGATAGACGAGCGACGCGAACACCTTAAGAAGATCAAGGCGTGTACCATATGTTTGAAGAAGGGTCATCACGCCAAGGCTTGTAGAACGTTTGTTAAGTGTTTGGTATGCGGGCGACGCCATACTATTATTCTCTGTACATGGAAAGAAGAAAACACTCGGAAGAAATCGGAGACGTCTCTGCCTAGTGCAAATTTATCTATATTACCTTTATCACGTGGTACTACTACTCTTTTGCAGACAGTGTCAGTTATTGTTATTTATGGTAGTAAGCAGCTTAGAGTTAGGGCCCTAGTTGATAGTGGATCGCAAAGATCTTATATTAGAGAAGATATTGCAAAATATTTGAATATTCCAATTGTAGGTAAAGAAACGTTAGCTCATACACTCTTTGGTGGCGTTGAGGTCATTCGAAGCAATACAATATATATATAATGTAAATATACTTAGTATCGATAAATCGTTTTCATTCGAAATATTAGCGTTAGGGCAGACGTGTATTTGTAAAAATATCCCACGCTATGATAATGTTAATTTGTCGCAATTATTAACTAAACACGATATTGTTCTTTCAGACAATAATCCTAACAGTAACGCTGAGATCGGGTTGCTTCTGGGAGCGGACTTTTCAGGTTTGGTTTTTACTGACAAGATAGTGCATTTACAAGATAGTTTGGTTGCTATGCAGACAAAGTTGGGTTGGACATTGCAAGGGAGGACTTTGGGACGCTCGGTATCGAGCGTTACAGCGCCCTGCGTGTCTATGTTATGTGAGTCAGATATTTCATTGTTTTGGTCTTTAGAAACTATAGGAATAAAAGATCCGATTGAGATTAAGTCACAATCTCAGACAGCAGAGGAAACTATGTCTGATTTTAAGCAAAAAGTTAGAATAAATGAACAGGGTCGTTATGAGATATACTTACCTTTTAAGCCTGGTCATGATGAACTTTTAAATAATTTCGATGTGGCTTTGCGTCGACTCAAATCATGTACGAAAAAATTAATTTCATCCGATTTGTATAGCGACTACAACAATGTTTTTAAAGAGTGGTTAAATTTAGGAATAATTGAAGAAGTGATAGAGTCGAATGAAGGTCACCGGGTTTCTCATTATTTGCCACACCGACCGGTCATAAGAGATTCAAGTTCAACAACTCGTATTCGCCCTGTCTTTGACGCGTCAGCTAAGGATTTAAATGGGAAGTCCTTGAATTTGTGCTTAGACAAAGGGTTGAATTTATTAGAAGAAATTCCAAAGTTATTAATAAATTTCCGGAAAAGAGCTATTGGTATAACTGCCGATATATGTAAAACTTTTTTGCAGATAGCAATTGCTCTGAAACATAAAAATATGTTAAGATTCTTATGGTGGGATAGTGATGGGAAATTAATCACATTTCGACATTGCCGACTCGTCTTTGGGTTGACTTCAAGTCCGTTTATACTTTCTGCCACTATTGCACATCATTTAAGTAGCATAACTGGTAATTTACGTAATACTGCAGATTTGTTGTCTACGACTTTTTACGTGGATAATTGCATCACAAGTTTAGATACCGAGGAAGAGGCTGTTAAGTTCGAAAAGGACTCTAAACAAATTATGGCTTTGGCACAATTCGATTTAAGGCAGTGGATTTTATCACCTCTATCTGCCCAAACATGTGACTCTACTGTGCCGGTATTAGGTTTGCTGTGGTATACATTTACTGATGAGTTAGGCTGTAATTTAAGTTCTATTCCGACACTATCTGAATTAGGAAAACTAACCAAGAGAAGCTTATTAATAAATCAGGGACCAATGCCTCATTTGACACTATCAACTCGATTCAATCCTTACACTGATTGTTATTATAATGAGGATCAACGCGGTTTTTTATTTTGAATGTAGAATTATAGTCCGTAAAAAATCCTGAACATTGGTATAATAAGTTTTTTTATACGACCAAAAATGAGTGAGTAGTGATTAAATGAATGCGCCACCCGGTTAGAAGTCGCGCTAAGAGAGCGTGACGTCACAAGCCCCGTGACGGCCAACAGGCCGTTTTGTCGCGATACTGTGCGCCCGTTCCGACGCTTGGTTTTTGTTGTTTTAAACATTTTCGGCGTCCGATTGGTGTTTGGTTTGATAGTCAACTATGTCGAAATATTGTATTGTGCATCAATGTAGAAAAACATCCATGAAAAAACCAGAGAAACTTCGTAAAAAGTGGTGTTACCTGGTAATGAGAGATGATAAACAACTTATAAGGTCTAGTGAGTTGTCCATGTGTAGGTACCTTCCTACGCTCTAAACTAGATTCTTAGGTACCACCGAACACAGAAAAGGCTAGAAAGGTCATACAACATGTAAATGTAAACGTCCGAAATAGTTAATTAATATATCTTATAATAACATACATTCCACATAATGATTAAAAATGCACGAGTTTTTCATTCAATACTTAGTATTCCGGATTTATATTAATACTTCAACAGAGTTTTACTAAAATATTATTCCTATTTTTACAAAAAGTATAATATTAGTAATAATATCACCGATAACACTAATATACGAAATAACTACTAAGTTGTAGTCAAAGGATTCGCACACAACAAGGCGTTTCTAACTTCTGTGTTCTGTGATACGTACCTATATTTATTTTACGCATTGTGGCGACATTGATTATAAGTTATAACAGCCTTGGATGTAAAACCGATGTAAAAACGATAGCTCAATCCATCAACTGGAGATACACAATAGAGGGGCAAATCGATCTACAGTTCAACCACAGAAGGCCTACTCAAGCTGTTGATATCGACGAGTACTTTGCCTATGTTTCGAAGTAACGCTAAGGTGTTCGCAACACCCGAGGTTTACCGCTTATTATTGTCGTCGTGGGTTCGTGAACGAATATAGCACTTGTAGACCAACAGTTTCATACGCACCAGTAGTCAGGATGCCAGAACGGGCGCAAAATGCCACGGGCCATCTTGGCCTGGTTGCGAGGCTTACCTTCCGCGATGAGGCGAAGAAGGCGCTTTTGTCGGCGAGCAAGGCCAACAACACAGCCCGCTGCCCTTCCTGGAGCTGGTCCTGGACGTTGGGGATGTCTTCGGTGTAGGCCGTGTAAAGCCACAGCGACAGGCAGCTGTCCTAGGGTACTCTTGTGAGCATTAGGCGTGGCTGGGAGGTGGCCTCCTTGACCAAGACCACGAAGCTCCAACCTTTGAGGAATGATGCCAGCAGACTAACGTGAGCGAGCGGCATGCTGGTGGTGGCTAGCTTGTAGAGGAGTTCGGGATGCCACAAGAAGACCCCTAGGGTGGGGTTAGCCTGGTCCATTGCGGCCGCGAAGTGGTGAAGTACGTGTGCCAGCTCGAGCGTGGCCGCTGTGGAATCCGGTTTGCTCGTCCATGCGGCGAATGGACAGATCCTTTGCAGTTGCAGTCGCTCGAATAGCTTGGCAATGTGAGACAGCAGCATTTTGTTTTATATATGAATCGCGCGCAGTCACAAACAGGCTTGAATCCCTCATTCCTAAATGCACCGAGATCGGAGGGGTTATTGTCTAAAAAAAATCTATCGCGATCGCTTACAATTTGACAGTCGCAGCCCATCCATTACTCCTTTATAAAAGGAAGTCGGTACAAAGTCTTATATTCACGGCGCAATGGCTGTTAAATTATAAGCTATCTTGATAGATTTTCTCTTAGATAATAATCCACCTGTGTACACGCGTCTGTTCGTGAGCAAACCTGGTAGGTTATTCATCATCATCATCATCATTTCAGCCAAGAGACGCCCACTGTTGGACATAGGCCTCCCCCAAGGATCTCCATACCGATCGGTCCTGCGCCTCCCGCATCCAGCGGCTTCCCGCGACCTTCACCAGATCGTCAGTCCACCTTGTGGGGGGCCTACCAACACTGCGTCTCCCGGTACGCGGCCGCCACTTGAGGACCTTTCCGCTCCAACGGCCGTCAGTCCTGCGAGCGACGTGTCCTGCCCACTGCCACTTAAGGTTTGCAATTCTTTGGGCTATGTCGGTAACTCTAGTTCTTCTACGGATCTCATCGTTTCTGATGTGATCACGTAGAGAAACCCCGAGCATAGCCCTCTCCATTGCCCTTTAAGTGACTTTGAGCCTTCTTATGAGACCCATTGTAAGCGGCCACGTCTCAGTTCCGTATGTCATCACTGGCAACACGCACGAATTGAAGACTTTCATCTTGAGACACTGCGGTAGATGGGCCGAGAATATGCTGCGTAACTTCCCGAGCGCTGCCCAGCTGAGTTGGATTCGTCGATTTACCTCTTTCTGGAAGTTGGACTTACCGAGCTGGACTAGTTGCCCCAGGTAAACATATTCGTCAACAACTTCCAGCGTAGAGCCTCCAACATTCACAGAAGTGGGTACTACACGGCCATTGCGCAGTGAACATAAGACTCTGTACTGACTTCCTTTTATAAAGGAGTAATGGATGGTCTGCAAGCGTCAAATTGTAAGCGATCATGATAGATTTTTTCTTAGACAATAACCCCCCTGCCTCGCCCGATTTACGCAGCCTGTCCTCTTTATATATAATATTAATAATTATTTATAATATTGATTTTGATTTATGAAAAAAAAAACCGTTTCAAAAAGAATCGATATTTTAATTATACTTCACATGTAAAATAGGAAATATTAAAAAATAGACCGCGACTACCAAAACGCTGGAAAGTCTGTAAATACTATTATGAGTTTATAACTATTCATAACTATTATATTGAAGAGACCTGGGATCAGCAGATGATTCAGGAACTGATGATGTAAATAAGGTAGTTCATTTATTTATGGAAAAGGTACATTAACAGTATAAATTATATTATTTAAGATGTATTATATAATAACATATTTTTATATACTATTAGTATGCCCATATTTAACACACATCAACATGAATAGAATAGCTTAAAATAAACCGTCTTTCGCTCTAAACACAATTTAAAAAAAGTATTACCGAACTCCTAACCTACTAGAAACCTTTCATCATCAGCTTAGTAACATGATATGATAACTACCAGATGCAAATACCTGAAGATCTTCAGCAAAAACATGAAACACATTGGACGTGCCTATGAAATTCAAGGGTTTCCCTCGATTTTCATGGGATTCTATCATCATGATATGGTGACAATGGGACCACCATCAGGAGTATATTTTTTCGATTACAAAAAAATTTTTGAAAATTGGTCCACAAACGGCGAAGTAGAGGGCTCCTCCTTTTTCGAAGTCGGTTAAAAACGAGCACGACATGGAGCAAGTGACGTCACACGTATTTTTGGCACACGGCTTTAACCGCCTGCACGAGTCTAGGTTCAAAACTCAATATCTCAGTAACTAATGGTCTGATTTCGATAATTCAAAAACATATACCATTTGTATGTCATAAAGAATAATGTGAATACTAAAACAAACAAGTTTGTGATAGTAGTACTGCAGGCCAATTAAGGGTCTTTTATCGTATGACATGGTATAAATTTGAGAAAACGAAGTCATGAAATGCTGCATTTCGTATTACCGATCTCCAATGATATCATCACTATAGCATAATTTCAATGATGTCATCATTAAACAATGAAAAAATGTTCAAAAATCTGACCGGAAATAGTATTTTTCGTTTTGCACTATGATATCATAAGATATCATTTGCAAAACCATGAGATCGGTAATAGGCCCTCTGATCCTCATTATCGTTTGTCAGTAGTTGCGAGAGTGCGACTGATTGTAATTGCATGTGTCGCAAGTTTCTGATTTTCTTATTTGGTTACAATTTTTCTTACCATATTATGATGTCAGAATTATTGATTTACTACTAAATAATAAATACATACTTGATGTCACTATTCTGGAACTGATTTATTTTATTTTACTGACACTGTGTTTGATTCCTAACTCTATGGACACAGAACCATGGAATTATTACTCAAACAGGAATGAGCTCTTCAAAATATTGTTGTTCAAATTTGGACTTTATTTCTATGTGAATAAAGACTAAACACTTGAAAGCGTAAAAACGTGCCGAGAGAGATCGCAATAACTGTACCTTTTATCCCTTTCCCACAGTGTCGCTACTGTTGTATATTTTATAATTTAGTAGTTATGAAACAACAATTGGTAGATGAAGATTTTTTATTATTATTTTAATTACTTTTAACGCCCAAAATATCTAAATTGTTTTTTATTGTAATAATTATAACATAAAATAAATTAAATTACCATGTTAGCCTACTATTAATAATTATAACACTATGATTTTACGTCCAAGAAATATTCTAGTGGTAGTATTCAAAAAATGTTATATTGCAACATCGATTTTTTGTCAATGTCAGTAATTTTAGTTGTTATTGTAGTAGGGTGACCACATGGTATGTACCTAACCTAAATATTATCGCAATTTTTAACATTTTATAATAAAAGTAATTTATATTAGTTATTTATTGTTTAGCTTACACGATGCGATGTTAAGTTATTAGAAAAAAGGAATTGGCATTAACATTCTGTTCAAGATATTGGCGAAACCACAAAAGTTTTAAATGTTGTTGAAACAGTTCGACTCACACTGATGTGTTTTTAATTCTTTTCTTTTCTTAAAATATTACTCATTCTTTTACTAGGTATGTATTTAAATATCACAGAGAAATTTTAGTGTTGACTAATGTTTGACAAGTTGACATATTTGATTATTTGTTATGTGGCAGTGGGTTCAACATAATATACCGATTGGAAAGACCCATCTATTGAAAGACAATTATTGACATTCATTATTTTTAAAATAATTATTATGTTAATAAAACCTATCTTGTATTGAAAAAAAAATATAAAGTTCTTTTGCGCAACTCATTTTGAAATAATAGAATATAATATTTAGTTTAAAGTCAACGTATAAATAATACACATACGGCCTTACAAATAAAAACTTATACCGAGGATAATCCTCGGAATAATTTATTCTGTGTTTTGTCTTGTTTTAGCACATGTCAGATGTAATATGTCAAAATAAGACAAAACACGGAATAACTATTCCGAGGTTATTCCTAGGAATAAGTTTTTTATTTGTAAGGCCGTAAATGTACAAAGGGGGCGACCTTGTCGCTAAAAGCGATCTCGAACAATCGTGATTATTAGGCATATTATAATTTTCAAAAGCATCTTTCAGATTGAATGTTATTGTTTTTAAGAAAAAAACCCTATTTTGTAGAATTTGTGGTCACAAAACTTACGAAAGAGACAAACGGAACAGTTATTTATCTCTCGCTCGGCACACTTTTTTAAGCAAGAGCTCATTCCTGTTTGAGTAATAATTCCATGCACAGAACGATCTACTGTAAGACGGACCAATCAGGGACAGCCTTCCGACAGTTGACAATTTAACGCACGACATATTGTGATTTAACAGTTTGACTTCGATAGATTATAATCTACCGAAACATAATGCGTTAAGTTGTAAGCAGTATGTTGCGATTCACAATATTTAGATACTTTACAATCTCGCGAGATAGACTTAAATCCTAACGATATTTACAATAGGCTAGATGACAAAAAATTTTTTTTTGCTCTAATAGAAGCTCATTCATATAATAAACTAAAAGAAAAAATCGGTTTTCGAATAACTAAAAAAACAACCAAGATATAAGGTATTAAATATTTTTCTCTAGCAAAACGGCAATTTACATGGAGTTTATATGGCCGTACTAAACAGTGACGTCACTGTTCATGTCGGATCTCTCTGTCTAATCGCTTCCAAATTAACAACTTAAAATGCTTGTATCTAATGTATTTCTAAGCCGATTTTAATTCTAATTTCACAGGACTTCATCTTTTTTCACGGTATTTTAATATTTAATGACGAAACGTAAAAATTAGAATTCAGTCATCATCCCAATTGATATACTCAAAAAAATATTTTAATTATATTTAGCATCCACAAAAGCAATTTAGTTAAAAAACATATTTATTGCCAACTAAAGAGGTACCTTGCCCCAGTGTGCGGTGCACAGTGGGCGAGAAAACGGGGCTTTCATTTTCATAGTATTTTTGAAAAAAAAAATTGCTTGGTTTGCTAGTTTTGACTTTTGAGTATTCAGTTCGATTAATTACATCAATTTATTGATAAAAAATATGATTTTGGGATTAACAATTTAAAACACTGACTTTGAAACTGCAAAGGCATCTAAACGAGCAAATTAAAAAAAATCATATTTTGGGATTAACAATTTAAAACACTGACTTTGAAACTGCAAAGGCATCTAAACGAGCAAATTAAAAAAAATCATATTTATCGAACGGGGTCACCGGGGGTCAAGATCAAAGACCACATGGCTTCGTAACAGTCTTAGTAACAATCCCTATAAGTTTCAGCCTTACAATGCAAGACTGAGATAAGATATGGTCAAAACAAATTGCGTTTCCATACATTTGGATGATTTGCGGGCAGGTTTAGCGGTGTAAAATTGTTAATCCCAAAAACATATTTTTTTTATAAACTGATGTAACTAATCGAACTTAATACCAACAAACCAAAACTAACAAACCAAGCAATTTTTTTTTTATCCTATGAAAGGGAGCCCCGTTTTCTCGCCCACTGTGCGGCGGCCGTACCGCCTAACTCATAGCGATCACTCGCTATCGCTTTCGTGACATTAGACCAATAGTTAATGTCACACACAGGTGACATTAGAACTATTGTTCTAATGTCACGAAGGCGATACCTAGCGAGTGATCGCCATTGGTGCGGTTCATAATCAGATATCAGTGCAAACGTTTGCATGCATGCAAACAACCCGTTCAAATCGTTAGCACTGCTCACGGACGTAAGTACTCAGATTAATTTTGAACCGAGCTTTCGATCTGTGAGTCTGTCAAGTTGACAGTTAATGTAATTTGAAAAGAAAAATTGGCGGAAGACGTATTGTGCCTCCAGTATCTTTACAGAGCACTTCTCTATTAATTGTAGATAATGTAATGAAAAAATAAATTCGAACAAACTAAAATAAAAATAAAACTGATGTTGACTTTGACATTGACAGTTCTGGAGACAGTGCACTATTTCTTTTCTGTTAGCACTGTCAGCATCAATCGGTGACGTCATCAATTACGTCATACCGCATACAAAATGCGCACTTGAGGAATTTTGGACCGATTGTTTGCGTGCAAATAGCGCACAAGAACGCTGATATGAAATTATAAACCGCACTCCATGAGTGAGGCATTAGCCCCCGCGATGATTACAATCGTTTCATCAATGAATGCAGTTATCTTTGTTTCGGAACGCAGCCAAGGGGCGGTATGACTTAAGGCGTGTTCGGGTAGCCTGTGGTGGCGTTTTTAGCATTATCAAAATTGGCGTTGATGTAAAGCGTTCGGTTAGGTTATGAAATTTTTGCCATTTTTGCTCCACACCCTAACCGAACGCTACATTATCAATATGTCAAAGTCATATGCTATTATAACCTAAATTTATTTTCAGTTTCCAGATTCTGGATGTATTATGATGTAATAAGCTCGCTTCATGATTAACGATCATTAATTTCCATAAATAATGAAAATAAAATTTATTTCGTTAAAACTTATTCAATCGTGTCAAAAATTTTACGTATAGTAAATGTCAAAAATCTTAAATGTCAAAAACTGCCACTTTTGACCCTCTTCAGGCGCGTTCGGATAGCATCGAGGTGGCAAAAATAACTGTTAAAAATGACAAAATTGACACAAGGAGCGTTCGGTTAGAAGAAATGTGAACAAAAGTTGCATTTTTATCTGTTTACGTCAACTGTTCGGATAGCTGAAAAAATGTCAAAAATGGCATTGTAAACTGCCAATTTCGCCCCAGCTATCGAAGAGGGTCAAAAGTGGCAGTTTTTGACATTTAAGATTTTTGACGTTTACTAAACGTAAAATTTTTGACACGATTGAATAAGTTTTAACGAAATAAATTTAATTTTCATTATTATGGAAATTAATGATCGTTAATCATGAAGCGAGCTTATTACATCATAATACATCCAGAATCTGGAAACTGAAAATAAATTTAGGTTATAATAGCTTATGACTTTGACATATTGATAATGTAGCGTTCGGTTAGGGTGTGGAGCAAAAATGGCAAAAATTTCATAACCTTCTAACCGAACGCTTTACATCAACGCCAATTTTGATAATGCTAAAAACGCCACCACAGGCTACCCGAACACGCCTTTCGATAGCTGGGACGAAATTGGCAGTTCACAATGCCATTTTTGACATTTTTTCAGCTATCCGAACGGTTGACGTAAACAGATAAAAATGCAACTTTTGTTCACATTTCTTCTAACCGAACGCTCATTGTGTCAATTTTATCATTTTTAACCTTAGATAAAGAATGAATAGATAGGACGTGACCGTATACCCGTAAGGGACAGACATAGATGACGTCATACCTGCCTAAAGTAGATGGGTATACCAGTGTTGCTTTAAGTTTTACCCTACTTTATGTTTATAGTGGTAAAAAGGTTGGTTGATCTACGTATTTTTATTGAGACATTTTAATGAGCGCCCTTCGCTCAACAATAAGTATGTCTCAAAAAATAAAAGTGGGAGGAAATTGCGAATTTTTTTATTGTATTCTTCATTCAACCTTCGCAGTCTAAAGTTATTTACACTTTTAAATAAAATTACACTTTTCGGATTTACTCGAGTATATTTAGTTTTAAAACATTTTACTTAATTATTTAATCCTCGATGATTGTTTCAAACGCAGCATTTGAAGCCGCATTTTTCTCTTTCGGGGCGTATTCAAATTTGAACCGAAACCCAACAACGATACGTCCTGAAACAATATGTATACAGGTTAAAAATAAAAGCAGGTGCTAATTTTACAACATTAAAAATAATAATTAAGAAATTTGTAAACTGTATCTGTACTAATGGTCAGACTTGTTATATAAATAGGAAATGTCCAAAATCAAACCATTAATAATATTTTTGGCCATTTCAAAATAGTAGAAAAGAATTTGGTACCTACCCATGTTAACATACTCTTATAAAAAATTTGGTGTCATTAATCCAAAACTGTAAAATTAATTTTGAAATCCCTTATACAAATAGTTGGGTCTGTGAAAAATAAACATAGGTTTCGGCTTGATAGGGTATTTACTTTGTAGATATAATATGTATAAGTTACTGACCTGTAAAAAAAGTTAGGAATAGCACCACTCCCAAGAAAAGTGCCTTTTTTGTTTTTCTGAATCCACTGTTGTTCAAAATGCTTAGAACACATTCGGGTATGCTTGGTTGGCTGCCAATTCAATCGACCAGTAGCTTTAACCCAACTGTTTCGAGTAATTATCTCCGAAGGAAATCTGTTAAATACAGACAAACAAGCAAATAGAAAGTTTCACTTCAAAAGAATTACCTTTGTTATCTAAAATGCTCAAAATTTTATACTTAAATATGTCAATATTAATGTAACACAGAAACTAATATGTGAGTTCCCTTTAACGTAACAAATTACCTACGAATCAAGGAAAAATTGTCGTAGCGACTGGTATCATTATAACCCGGCAAAATGTTATACGCGTTGGTTGTATAGGTGACCTTATTGAATGGCGACATTCTTAACTTATTAGGTTAATAGTAACCTTATAATTAATTTGAAATTTCATGTTTAATCCCATAATATGATTGAGAACCATAGTAGAAGGATAAAATATTGCAATATAACTTGTATTTATAATTTAAAAAATAGTTTTGGCGCTTAATATTGACACAATTTAGGTCTTACCTGTAAAGGTTATATTTTCCTGTTTTCTAGCACTATAACTATTACAACCTAAAGCGGAGCAGTGCACCAAGATTTAAATGTTCAAATAGTTCACAATTACACTAATTAAACTGTTAAATAATTGCACAGTGAGCTATACTTCACACAACAAATTTCATCCACGTATTTGTTTAGCACCAGACGCTGGTGATAAACAATCCCCACTACCAGTTTCACCTATATACGGTGACAAAGACAAAAAAAAATGATGCCGTCTTCTTCTTTCCTTTGGCAATGT
The DNA here is from genome assembly GCA_963935595.1 of Schoenobius gigantellus. Lineage (NCBI taxonomy): Eukaryota > Metazoa > Arthropoda > Insecta > Lepidoptera > Crambidae > Schoenobius > Schoenobius gigantellus. Next base: position 16,508,948 of record OZ012562.1, on the reverse strand, counting down.
GTATAAGTTTATCTCTTTTCCTCATGTTTGACGGCTTTTATAGCCCATCTATTCCATTCTATATCTATGTTTTTAACAGTTATTTTTGCCACCTTGATGCTATCCGAACGCGCCTGTAACGTAATAAGTGACGTCACTAATTGGGTGCGGTCCATAATCAGATAACAGTGACAGAGGGGGGGGTCTCACTCCGCAGTTTAGGTACGTTTGGCCGGCGCACCGGCCTATATAGCTAAAGGTTACGGCTCGGTTCGCATGCTAGCCGCGTCACGCTTAATTAATTAAATTACATACAAGGTTATTTTTTAGTTACTAAAAAAAATTGTGTGCTTGTTCAGACAAGCAAAGTGAAGAACTTTCACTATGGAACCAACTTTGAAATCGCAAAAAAAATCTGCTGTTCCATACATCTAGGTTCAGTGAATGTTGAACATTTGTATGGAACAGCTGATTTTATTTTTGCGATTTCAAAGTACGTCCCATAGTGAAAGTTGTTACGTTTGCTTGTCTGAACAAGCGCACAATTTTTTTTAGTAACTAAACAATAAACTTCTATATCTTGATTAAAACAAATGAAAATGGTTTCCGAACTGCGATATGCACTCGTACACTACGACCGCCACCTTATGGCCTTAGTTTTGCTGTCTCTTTTACTCAAACGAGCGAACGAGTACGCTAATGTCTACGCCTCACCCAGCACTGCCCCGCGTCGTGATACAATTTCTCTTCGCATTCGCATGTCTAGTTTACGTATACGTCAATAATCCTTAAGGATTCTCCGCCTCCACACCCGCATTAGTAGAAAAAAAGATGCCTGGATGGATAGTGGACACAGTTGACTCGAGCGAAGCAATCAACGGGAAAACTACGAACTTTGTTTTAAAGTGGTAGGTATTGTGTTCTGCTTAGTATAACAAGCACTCTATAACTAAGCAGAGAAATATTAGAGGTAGGTATCTACTCAAACGCAAACAATAACAATAAGGCGATTCACACACTGCCACGCACCACGCAGCATAGCGCGTGAATGCGTGTTCTTACGTTTTTTGTAAGTATCTCCGTTTGTATAGAAAACACGCACAGTCCAACACACAGAAAACGCATCCACGCGCGTTCATGCAGATCACGCGCCTACAAGCGGAGAAAGACGCACCCACGCGCGTAGGTGCGGGCGAGCCAGCAAGGTATGGCACGCCGAGTCCCGCAGTGCCGTGCCGTGCATGATTTTGGAAGGGCTTGACGTTGATTTTGGAAACGCAACTACGCGCGTAAGTGCGTAAAAAACCCGCATGATGATGAGGATCTGCCCCCCTAGACAAATGCCACACGCTAACTTTTCCGCAGTCGTTCCTCAGAAAAAAATGTATGGAGTGGAGATGACATTTGCTGCGGAAAAAATAGCGTGAGGTTGTCGTAACCTAATGTCGTTTCCATACGTTTTTTCTGCGTAACGACTGCGGAAAAGTTAGCGTGTGGCATTTGTCTAGGGCCTTAGCACTCCCGCAAGTACGCGCGTAGGTGCGTCGACACGCAACAGCGTGGTGCGTGGCAGTGAGGTACTAAATAACACAAAAGAAAGAAAACAATAAAGTTGGTTGGGGTATCAAATTGTAGGTAGGTATCGACAGGTAGATCATCCCCCCTAGCACGTCCACCAAAACACGATATGATAAAGCGGTATATCGCGGTGAACTGTCAAAATACAATAGGGTTTCGTCGTATTTTAACAGTTCACCGCGATAAATCGCTTTATCATATCGTCTTTTGGTGGACGTGCTACGGGGGCACAAGACTCTATCACATTTTCAAAATGGCGGCTTCTCCAATGAGGATCAACGCGGTTTTTAGTTTTGAATGTAGAAAATCCTGAACATTGGTATAATTAGTTTTTTTATACGACCAAAAATGAGTGAGTAGCGATTAAATGAATGCGCCACTCGGTTAAAAGTCGCGGCAAGAGAGCGTGACGTCACAGGCCCCGTGACCGCCAGCGGGCCGTTGTCGCGATACTGTGCGCCCGTGCCTACGCTTGGTAATTGTTGTTTTTTACTTATTTGGCGTCCGATTGATGTTTGTTATTATGACAATCAACTCTGTCTTAATATTGCAAAGTACCTAAATAAAGCAATACGTCCATGAAAAAGCCAGAGAAAAACTTTGGAAAAAGTGATGTTCCGTGACAAAGAGAAGAGAGAAGTTAAGCAACTTGTAAAATCTAGGTGGGTTGTCATGTGTCTACGTACGTACTAAACTAGATCTTAACTATCACAGAACACAGAAAAGGCTAAAAAGGTATACAATATACATATACAACATGTAAATGTAAACGTCCGGAAAAAAAATATACGTGTAACATACAATCCACATGATGATTAAAAATACACGAGTTTTTCATTCAGCTCTTTATCACTAAATATTCCGCAGTTATATTTTTTACCGTTTTGAATAAATTTAATAGTTCTATTAAAATATTATTACTATTTTTGCGAAAAGTATTAATATAATAATAATATTAATATAAAATAATAATCACCGGTAGCTTGGGCCGTGCTCCGCTGTCAGTGGAACAGTAGATTTATGTTTTTTTATAATGTTTGTGTTTCTACATGTATGAATTGTAAAAACTTAAATTTAAGATACTTTTTGAAAAAAAATGTAATAATAACACCAGGTTTAACAACAAGGCTTTTCTAACTTATGTGTTCTGTGGTGGGTAGGTATATTATTATTTTAGTATATTATTTTGGCGACATTGATTATATGAGCACTTGAGCAGCAGCTTTGGTTGTAAAATGGATGTATAAACGACAGATCACAATAGAGGGGCGAATCGATCCACGGCTCAACCACAAGTAGATGCAGAAGGCCGACCTTAGTTGTTGATATCGACGAGTACTTCGAAGTAGTGCTAAGGTTTTCGTAACACCCGAGGCTTACTCACCGTGTATTATACGTTGTCCTAGCGGGTTCACCGTTCGCAAACGAACATGACAGTTTCATACGCAGCGGCAGCCAGGATGTCAGTAACGGGCGCTGCATGACACGGGCCATCTTGGCCTGATTGCGAGGCTCACCATCCGCGACGAAGCGAAGAAGGCGCTTTCGACGGCGAGCAGGGCTAACAATAAGTCCTGCTGCCCCTTCTGGAGCTGGTCTTGGAGGGTGAAGATGTCTTCGATGTAGGATGCGTAGAGGATGCGTAGGATGCTGCTGTCGCAGGTATACCCCATACCTGCGAGTATGGGGCGTGGCTGGAAGGTGGCCTCCTTGACCAAGAGAACGAAGCTCCGAAATAGCGTCAGCAGTCTCATATGAGCGGACGACATGCTGGTGACGGCCAGCTTGTAGAGGAGACCGGGAGGCCACAAAACCCCGACGGTGTGGTTATTCAGCTTCATTACGGCCGCGAGGTGGATCTTCTTCAGCAGCAATGGCTCGAATAGCTTGGCAGCGTGAGATAGAGCGTTATGTATCGGTATGTGAATCGCGCGCTATCACAAACGTGCTTGAATCCTTCATTCCTAACTGTACCTAGATCGCTGTATTACCTCTTTATTAAGTACACAAAGTAAATATATACAGAGGGCCGTGAATTTCAAATAGGTATTTATGGTGCACGCAAAACTCAAGATACCAACAGCTGGTTGTACCAAAATGTGTTCTTATGATTTTGATTTCTTATTTTATCCTTTATGTAAAAAATAGAAACCGTTTTAAATAAATCTATACTTATTTAATTTATACCTACTTTACTTGTAAAATAAGAAGTATGAAGAAATAGACCCCAACTAAAAAAAAACGCTGGAAAGTCTTCTATAGGTATTGAAGAGATCTGGGACCAGCAGACAATTCCGGAACTGATGATCTAAATAAGTTAGTTTATTTATTTATGGAAAAGGTACACCAATATTATATATATAGTATAACATTCGTTGGTTGCAATAAAAAGCATTTTCTTGATAATATTATCTACAGTAACAATAAAGCGGCTTATAACTTAGTCATAGTTATTTACCAGAAGCACGTTTAGGGCAAAAACTCACGCGGACCTAATTTGGGAATCTTTATAGATTCTCTTTAATATTAACTATCAAAATATTAATTTTACGTGATACAATATCCTTCATTTCAACAAAAATTAAATATATTTCGTTTAATGGCTCCTAAGAAAAGAAAGAAATTCTTAATCTAATTAACTTTTCTAACGAAAAGCCGTCGAAACAAGTCAGATTATGTACGAATTTCTCCATTGCTTAAACGTAATTTTTATACTAAAATATTTTTTAACCCTTACTTAAACTGTTGTGTTATTTATATGTTTATAAAGCGATATATTTTTTATGAATGAAATAGAACTAGAATTTATATTGTTTCGTCGGCGATGCCGAAAAGTTTGTTTGTTTAGTTCCGCGCGCCGCGATTTTGTGATTGGCCTCTTAACAGTAATTCAACCACAAAACAAAAAGATTTAAGTATTTTATAGGCATGATTAGAACTAGTTCGATATACAATATCACAATGTCATATATTTAAACACATTACACCTTAATACACAAATGAAACATCTTAACTCACACCGTTGCCTGGCGGACTGAGGCGTGAGCGTACAAGGAGCACGCACGGCATGGAGCCTGTGACGTCACGCGTATTCTCGGCACACGGCTTTAACCGCCCGCACTGGTCTAGGTTTAAGACTCAATATCTCGGTGACTAATGGGCCGATTTCGATAATTCAAAAACATATACCATTAGTTTGTCATAGAGAATAATGTGAATACTAATTTGAACAAGTTTGTAATAGTTGTACTGATCCTCATTGCAAAATTAAAAAAAAAACAAAGTTTCTTTTACCGCTTTGCCGCCTCTAAAATTAAGCGCTGTGGGGCTCATATGGCCCTATAGTTAAACACGGCCCTGCCCCCCTAGACAAGACGCATTTCGATAATCGCTATCGAAATCGTTAGAAGGAAAATGTATGGGATTTGACATAAGCCCTCGCTTAGCTTTCGAGCGCAATTGTCAAATCTCATACATTGTCCATTTAGCGATTGCGATAACGATTATCGAAAGATGTCATCCATAGACAAATCAGACATAAATAACCTTTTCTGCTTAGAATTTTTTAAAGATTTAATAACAAAAAATATGAAACAGAATTAGATCAAGTAATGACATTGTAAATAGTGTTTGTTTTGTGCACTCAATGCACACTAGCTAGAATGTAAATTTTTAAATGCTAAATGGAAAAACAGAGTAAAAAAACATATTTTTCAAGTAAAAATATTTATTAATTATCATCACTTATATCATCATTGTCGTCATCGTCATCAACTCGGATTATAAAAGAATCACACACAGAGTGTGTGTGCAGCAGATCATTAAGAGGGCACATTTTATCCTCTTTTTTAATAATATGGTTTATGCATTCTTGCCATTTTTCAGCTGTGATATTATATGCCCTCTAATATGAATTGTTTCACTTTGCGCAAAACGGACCGCGGTGCATGACGCGGCGTAAATAGTTTTTTAATTTAAAATTTGACATTTTGTTATAATAATATTGACTTTCAGCAGAAGCAAAAATTTTACAAACGAAGATGTATTTCTAAAATTTAAATGTAAAAAACGTTTTTAAAAATAAGCTTTTATTTAAATGCGCTAAAAAGAATTAATAAGCTTTTACTCTAAAACTTTTACTTATAACGTCATTTCACATTTGACACAATTTATATGACATAAAAGCTTGTCGCGAGATTTACTTGTGTGTAGTAACTTAAAAGTACTTAAAAGAGTACTTTTAAGTAGGTACCTACTCGTATTTACTTTGAAAATTGTAATGTATAAAATTATTCACATCAAATTATTTAATTTTCTTTTTATCTACAAAAGTAAATCTCGCGACAAGCTTTTATGTCATATAAATTGTGTCAAATGTGAAATGACGTTATAAGTAAAAGTTTTAGTGTAAAAGTTTATTAATTCTTTTTAGCGCATTTAAATAAAAGCTTGTTTTTAAAAAGGTTTTTTTACATTTAATTAATTTTTTACTTTTTAGTTATCATTGGACACGTTTCTCAGTCTGTTCATCTCATTCAACGCATCATTGTTGCAAGGTCGTTTGTCGGAACGTCTATACAGAATTTCAGCTCAATCGGTTTAAGATATCTACTTCAAAATTGATTTTTAGCTTTAGAAGTACGACATATTGGATTTATAGTGACATCACTTAATTTTTCAAGTTATTCTTAGCAAGACCTTTTATTTGATACCCATATTGTAGGAGTGTATTAAAAATAATTGGTCCGCCATCTTGGGTATGCAGCCATCTTGGATTTAGAATGACGTCACACAGTTAACCGTGCATTTTCATCCAAACTGTGTGTATACAAAATTTCAGCTCAATGTTAAAGATATCTACTTCAAAATTGATTTTAAAGCTTTAGAAGTCCGCCATATTGGATAAATAGTGACGTCACATTATTTTTCGAGTTACTCTTAGCAAGACCTTTTATTTGATACCCATATTGTAGGGGTGCATTAAAAATAATTGATCCACCATCTTGGGTATGCCGCCATCTTGGATTTAAAATGACGTCACACAGTCAACCATGCATTGTCATCCAAACTGAACGTGTATACAAAATTTCAGCTCAATCGGTTAAAGATACCTGCTTCAAAATTGAGTTGCAAGATTCCACCCGAACATACATACATACTTACATACATTGCAAGTTAAATAAAAGCTTGTAAAAAGGTTGGCAGCCTATGGATAATTGAACGGGGATCCCAGTAATAGAAAAATAATTTCCTTGACAATGCAATTATTGTATTCTCAACAATGTGATATTAAACAATGTAATTACCATTTTAAAATTATCAGTAATTTTTCAAGACTTAGTTTTTCTAATTCCATAAAGGTTTATTTTTTATTTTGCTTAAATGCCACCCTTTTTAGGAAGAGTTTTTCAATGTTGGCAACACTTCTGAAATGTCAGACCATCTTAGACTATAGAAACCAATCTTATACCAATAGACATGAAATACCTACGGAAAAAGCGTTCCAACATTTGGGCTGAGTTGCGTTCCGAGGGTCAGAGTAATGCAACCGAGAGTGTTTTTCACACTCGCTCCGAGGTTCAGAACGGGTCGGTTGCTATCTTTTTTTTTAGTTTGTATCTTGCCGATCAAGATCAAGCAAAGGGCAAAATATTACTAATCCTTACTATGAAATTAACAGTAAATATCCATTTTTCTGCTTAAAAATAATTACAACACATAGAAATCACTATATTTCCGTAGTATTAGGCTTAAAAGAGTTCAAAGTAGTGTTATTTAATAAAATAATAAATAATTAGCGTATTTTTGACATCGACATTGACATAAAATCTGTCAGAGTGTTTTTTACCCTACGCTCGAGTTGGTTGTTTGGTTGCATCACTCGAAGCTTCTGAACGGGCACAGAGTGTACTAACCGCCTGTTAGAGCGTTTTTTACCCGGAGGCTCTGAACGGGTTGGTTGCTGTCAGAGTGCACTCGGAGTGCACTCGAGCGTAGGTTCTGAACGCAGCTCTGGTGCTCTAAGATGGCGGAAAAAAACTAGGGACGCCGCATCCAAGATTCCACACTTTTTATGTTTTTCTTTATAGAATTCATTAAAAAAAATCAATAAAAAACGTATAACTGTAAAATGCACTCACAAATAATGCTCACCGACTGATATTTTAGCACAACAACAAACACGGTGCTTTGTAATGGCGGACTGAACTGGACGCAAATTTATTTGAGACATATAATAACATTGCAAATCCATTGGTTTAGTTAATCTGAGGGTACCATAGGCATAAATACCTTTCACTCGAGTGAAAGGTTTGAACTATACAGGCCCTATTACATTTCGAGTTTAGGACCGTAGTACGGGCTAGATAAAAAATTTCGGTCGGTTATTTCCCTGATTTTGTTAGGACTTCGCCCGTATTTAACACAGAGTACCCATTTACCCATAAACTTGAATATTCTAAGTCAATGGTGTTGCCAATATGTTCCATATTTTTTACAATGTTAACATTCTACCATTTCGGATATTTTTTAAGTTTATAAAGCCTAGTCTCCTGCTCTTGTTTTTTTGTTTCATGGCATATGTCCCAGTAACAGGCAAAAAATAGATGTTTTGACATTGTATTGTCTTTGCGTGTACACACACACATACACAAATACATAGTAGCGATCTTAGCAATGTGATAATCTGGAATAACATGATAAGTTTAGGTGGAACAAATCCCTCATAGGGATAAGCTCGACATTGCATATTGCTTTTGTAAACATTTGTTTTGCAATAAAGTGTTTAATAACGAATATAGTATTCAACACCAGAACATTTCTACACTGGGCTCCTGTTCAATGGGATCCTTCCAATCTTGCGTCTTTCACATAGTGTATTATTTGACGCCATAAGCGTTCAGGCCACCTTACACTATGAATACTATCAGTCTCTTGTATTGATTTTCATTTTGTTATAATAAGTCTATTTTTAAGATAACTAGCTGTGCCCTTAAACTACGTTTCGCTTTAGTAAAGCTCAACACTGTAACTTCCTTTTTTTTTGGATGGGGGTTTCTTAGCTTCCTGTGGGAATTTTAAAAAGTCCTCGCTTAGTAAGTGCTTACATAAGCCATGTACTGAATCTATTTCCTGTAATTTAGGCTCTTCGTTGACAACTCAGTCAGTCAGTCACTACAGCCTTTTGTAAATACAGATTCACAATCAGCAATATCATTTTTATTTTATAACTAGCTGTGCCCGCGAACTACGTTTCGCCTTAATTATTTTTTCCCGACATCTTCAATAAATATCGTCAATGTACACAGAAATAAATACAAAAACTTAACAAATTATATACTAAAACCTTCCTCGAGATTCGAAAATCATGCTATCGAGTGGTGAAAACCGCTTGAAAATCGGTGCAGTAGTTTTTGAGTTTATCGCGAACAGACAGACAGGCAGACGCGGCGGGGGACTTTGTTTTATAATATGTAACTTGTAAGGTTTTAAGCATGTTTCAAGTTTTATACTTTAATATAATAAATGTTTAATGATTTGGTAGATTTCAATAATTAAAACAGGCCATACTAATAAATCATTGTCTATGCGTGGAATAAGTACCGAATGCATGCAAAGTTTATAATAATTTGTGATACCGAAAAAGCAGCTTGTTTGTTTGTAGTTCGTTTTCTTTCTTTTCTTCAGTTATTTTGTAGTAGAGTGTAGTGTGCCTGTGGTACCCACCCAGATATCTCGGCATTTCGTTTTGCATCTAGGCTATCTACATACCTTTGATTATAATCAAAGCTACATACGTCTAAATTGTGCTCTTTGTTTGTATTATTGTGCTTTACTTGCATTGTTCCAGTCACAGTATATGCAGTATATGTTCCAGTAGTGAGCTGTGAGTACCTATTTGATTTACAGAAAGTAATAATTAGTCTTGTTATTGTTATCTTATCACATCAAAAAGAAAGGAGCGTTAATAAATATTTAGTTACAACTTCGCTAAAACAAATGCAGTGTTTAACGTAGGTAGGTACATACCTACCTATTTAAAATAAATCGTTTATCAGTTTTTTAAAATCTGTTTGCGCGCTGTTATTATTTCTATTCTATCACTACGGAATGAAAGGGTCGCAATCTTATGAGATTTAAATATTTTTTGCTAATTAAGTTAGGTAATAACACAGCATGTAGGTACCTCCTTTATTTTTTACAACATAAACCGAACAAAACCGCCGAAACAACGGAGATTAGTTGTTATTTGTTATTCGATTAAATATTTCAATATAGCAAAGCGACCTATTATTGTTTTTTTTTCTAAAGACCGGGAAGCTTTGCTTTCTTCGGCTTCATCTCACCTGATGATAAGACCGAAGATGGAAGCGAGCTTCACCTGAACTCCTCAACAGGAAAAGGAAGGAACTGGCTATCTTACCTCCAATTGTCGGAACCCAACAATGTTTATTAACGTTGTTATTATGACGGCAAACTTAGTTAAGGCGGTGGTCATTAGGCGGGCGGGCTCAGAAGCCCAACCATCAACTAAACCAAGCAGAAAAACGTCTGTCCCCGATAGGGAATCGAACCCGGACCTCCCTCTGATATGAAGACGGGTGGTCTTCACCACTAGATCACGAATGTTATATTTTTAAGTCCATTTCCGATTTTAAATTGTGAATCAACGCCAATCGATTTCACCGTGGACGCACTAGTGGGGCTTATCGGTGGGTGGTCGGGTAAAAGGTGTACCTACTTCTTACAAAAACAAAACCACCCGTCCTAAATTTCCCGATCATAGCGGAAGCTGTGGGGGAGTAGGTATGGCTTTTTATTTTATTTCATAAACAATGTTTCAACAACATAACTATGAAAGGTAATGTCTCGCTTTCGGCAGCCCCATTTTTTTGTTTTTGAGCCGGGGAATCTTTTAACGGATTCGCAAGGGGCTAAGCTAACTAGGCCACCCACTTGGATATGCCATAGAACTCGAGCATACCAGCGGCAATTCCGCCGATGTCCCCCTACCTGGCTAAACCACCCTCCGGAACCTCTCCGCCCCCGGTGGATGTACGTTCCGGCTTGGAAGGCTAATTCACCGAAAGAAGCCCCTGGTAGCAGGTACAGCAGTATAAACAAGCTGAGACTTCGCCAAGAAGGGAGAGGTCACCAGGTGTAACTCATTTGTGACCCCTCAGACGGGCGACTAGGTCAGGGCTATACCTATTTTAGCCGGGGTTAGCCGGCTGGGCTATCCCCTTCTCAGCCGTTCTGTTCTACACAACTGCCTCCGGCAGAGTCGCGGCCCTACCGCCTATCTCAAAGCGATCACTCGCTATCGCTTGCGTGACATTAGAACAATAGTTGACATTAGAACTATTATTTCTATGTCACCTGGCCGCGTAGGGCCGCGGTACGGCAAGAGGGCCTCTTCTCGCGCTCGCTCCGCTACCTACTGCCAGATCACGTCTTCGCAGAAGGAGGCGGCAGTCTCCTAATCCGTCGCACGTCAGCACCTTGCATACGACGCTAGCCAGTGCAACGTACGTACCGTCATTTAGCGCGATGGCTAGTGCGTCGCGCTGGGGTCGCCAGGCCGGACACTCCGCTAGGCTGTACTCGGTCGTGTCGTTGGGTGCACCAAAGCAGCAGTGCCCGTTCATCATCTGCACCCTTCAGTAGGAGCCCGGTGCCCAACCCACTCCCCCAACACTGGATGAACCGCTTTGATTGTCCAGTGGTCGGCAGCAGTGGTCGGCAGCAGTGGGCGAACGCCTTGGCCCATTGGCGCAGAGTAGAGATGTGTAAGTACTGTGAGTAATGCATAACGCGTAATATAACACGACCGCGTACTGCAACAGTACGCATTACTCGGCAAAATTTAGCGGCACATGACACTAAACATGGCGTGAGCCCGTAATGTCGCGGCCGCTCTCGGCCGCTTGACGACATGCTTGGCGCGGCGGCCGGCGCCGGCGAGGCGTACTGTTGATGTTCGGTGTTCGGGTGTTCTTCGGTAGGCATGGTAAAACCATAAGAATAACTGATAATTACTCGTATTATTAGTTATTCTTATGGTAAAACTTCGAGCGAGTGCGAGCGAGGAGTGTCGGCCGAAGGGGATTCTATCTCTATCACGCCGTTTAGTAGAATTTTAATGTGGTACAGTATTGTATTCTTGATAATCTTAGGCACCGCCTCGTAAGTCATAAATCAAAATTTGCGCGTGCTTTCTTTCGTCTAATAAATTAATTCGTCTTACGACAAAAAAATTGTCCCAACAATTATTTGCAAGCTGTAATTAAAAATGTATATGATTGTATTAGACATAATACAAAAAAGTAATAAAAACAAAAAAGCTAGGGGGCGGTGGCATAACGCACGTTATGCACTACATTGCAATATAATCTGAAACTCGCTATCCTAAGTTATATAATAATAAAAGGTATATCTATTGCTATAGCATTACACCTGAGTATGTTAGCGGGACGTTCGCATAACGCGTCATCTCAGGTCATGGATGGAGTACTGAGTAATGTTATAATGTCATATTACGCGGTGCGAAATGTCATGCCATATGGCATTACTTTTCGAAGTACTGTTTTGCGCATGTCTAGCGCAGAGCCTCCCTCTGCGCCAGTTACTTTGTGCGGGCCACATTGATTTACTACCAAACGTTTGGTAGTAAATCAATGGCGCGCCAGCTCTTCGAGGAGGGGGCGCTCCCCGACTCCTTGCAACCACCCGATGGCCTCCAGGACTCGTGCCTCGAAATCTCACGGGAGCGAGCCTGCTAGGACGCCGCTGTCTGCCTGCCTGTCCGTCTGTCAGCCTGTTCGTGTGTCCGTCTGTCCGCGTGTCTGACTGTTCGTCGCTTCGTTTACACGTTCGTCCGTCTGTAATAATACGACCGATAGATATTAAACTTTTGTAAAATATCTCACATTGTGATAGTCATGTCATGCCCAGAAGTTTGAAGTCTGGGATACGAGTGAATTGATTTCTATCACAAATTTCTTGGCGTGCCCGCCCCGGTGCTCTCCAAATTCATAACGCGCGAACTCTACGCGCTTATAAACTTTGAACTCCCTAAATGTCCCTTATCGCCCAAAGCCCTAATTATTGTAACATTACTATATCGGCATTACATTATTGGATTGTTCGGCTCGGCCCGGTCTTGATAAATCGACTCTTTATCTCCCTAATGCTTATTGTTATTATACAGTCGATAGTTAGTGTAAGCCCCCTTGTGAGATTGCATCGGTTAAAATATAAATATAGGTATGGATCTAAAATCTATATTGGACCTATAGCACTGATATGTTAATAGTTACTACGCCTATAGGAGCCTATAGCCTCGCATACTATCAGCTCATCAGCTGCTGTTGTTGTTGTCTCGTTCTCATCTCGATCGTGTGCGTACGTGAACCGTTTTGGAACATTCATATTTTGTGAACATATCCTTTTAAACGTGACTGAAATATTAGTCAACACATGTCTATTTACTTTGTGCTTATGTGCTCATGATTCCGTTCGTCCATTCCATCGAGGACCTGGCCGCTGGGCAACTTAGACTTTCAGTTTTCTATAGATGATAGACATGAGTAGATCTCTAGTTTAGCCCATTTTGAACCCATAGGTCAAGCCCTAAGCAGCTTAGGTCATGCCACCTTTTTTTTTCTTAGGGAGGAAATGCGCAACCGCACCGTACCCGCCGTTGGCTAGACGGCGAGCGTGTGTGGAGTTGGCCCGGCAGAGTGCCAGGCCGACCCACTAAAACCCCCCTGTGTTCTCCCTGCCCTTGTGGGCGCGCATGGTAGGGTCCACATTTCCACAATGCGACTACCTCTACCAGCGCGTCCGGGCAGGCCCGACCATGTTGGTCGGGCTATCGCCAAGGGGGGATTGCCCGAGAACACCAGGGCAATCCCCAGACGGAGGGTATTACGGCGGCGTGCACGGGGCCAACCGTGCACGCAGGCCTCCGCGGCAGGGTCACTAGGCGGGCATTGCTTGTGCGAATGCCCGCCTACGCCTGTCTATCCGTCTGAGGCTGACCTAGGGTCAAAAACCCAAATCTCATGTTACAGTGTTTGTTATCGAACTCCTCCTAATGGAGCCTCCACAGTAGTTTTTATTTTATAGGTATTTAGTTTATTACGGCCACCGCGTCAAGCTTTACGAGTCAAGAACTACGCGGTGGCCTTGGGAAAGCTGTTTCATGGGGTAGCCTGCATCCTAGGAGACCATAGGATATCGAGGCACGAGTTCTAGCGACCGTACACCGCCATCGGGTGGCTTCAAGGATTCTCCTCGAGAAGATGGCGCGCACCCCCTTTTCCAATACTGAACGAGTTGCCTCTATCGTCCAGTGGGCCGGGACTGAACGATAGATAGCCAGTTCGTCCAGTGGTGGAGGAGTGCGTAAGGCTCCGGCGCGGCAGCCTCACCCACCGAATTGTGCAGATAATTATCAGGCACGATTTTTTCGGTCTACACCGTGTCACTTGTCAGGAAGCCCGAGGCACCGCTGTGTCATCACTGCGGTGCTCCCGACGACACGGCCAATCACACCTTTTAGTGATGTGCACGGCGTGGCGACCCCAGGGTGACGACCTAGTCCTCGCGCTGAGTTTTGACGATACAACAAAAACATTGCTCGCGTTGCGGCCAGGAGACGCATTTTTGAATCATTAAAATAAATGAATGAAAATAAAAGAAATGAATCTTGAATTCGAATACAAACACAAATCACGTGCGAAATTATTTTCTACTGTTCCCAATTTTAATGATTTTTGAATCACTCGAATTCAGTATTGTCATTGAAAACAAATTCTATATTAGAAGCCGTTACATGCAGAAAAAATAAAATCGTGGGGCTAACCCCAGCTGAGCCACAAAAAAAATGTGGAATAGATAGATAAAACGTTTATTTACATCACACAAACACACATACATTATATATATAAAAACAGTCGATTACTACTAAAACAACAAACAAGAACAGTTACTTAACAACAGTCACTAACTCTGTCGTATGTGTGTGTGACACAGTGATGTAAAAGGGTGCGAGCTCAGTGGGTTCTTTGTCTTAAGTTTAAGACAAAGCACTGATTTTCAGCTCTTGCCCGAGGAGAGCCGTAACGGCGCGCCCAGCGACTGGCGTCCGCGATCGATCCCATGCGTTCACTCACACTGTTGCTAGTAACTATTTACTCATCTGTGCCATTGCATAAACCATTACACACACACAATGCCGTTATACACCATGCCCTAACTATGCACATTAAACCGTTTATGTTTTTTTTATGGATTTTATTTATTATAATTAAAGGTTTCAATCATAATTTATTGTTTGACACCCAATATAATTGGAATATAAATTGTTTGAGTTTCTATAATGTCTAGTTTGTCGGCAAGGTTCAGAGTTTGTCGCTTGCGCGTTTCAGAGATATGCGTTACCCCAGCTGAGACACGGATCTCGAAAACGAAGACGTAGCGAAAATCTGTTTGCTGATATGGATAGGCGGCAGTTTGTCAGAATTTGTCGGACAAGTTTCAGAGTTTGTCGATCTACCGTTTCAGAGCGCACCTGCAGTAAAGTTGCTGCAACTTAGCCAGCTGGATCTCGAAAAAAGCGACGTAGAGAAAATCTGTTTGCTGGAATAGTGAAGCGGTAGGTTGTCGAAGTTTGTCGCACAAGTTCTAGAGTTTGTCGCTAGCACATTTCGGAGATATGTGTAGCTCAGCTGTATAAACTTTACCCCGGCTGAGCCACCTGGATCTCGAAAACGAGACGACCGACGTAGCGAAAATCTGTTTACATGATAGCTGGTAGTTTGTCGATACTTCATTCAAAGATTCAAAGTTTGTCAACGCCCCAATCCAGAAAATAAAAGAATCTTTTTATTTGAGTAAATAGTCCAGGAGCTAGGAGCCCCACATGCCCGAGGTTTCGTTATTTTTTTATGCCCGAGTTGATCGGCACAGAGTTTGTCGCTCGCGTGTTTCAGAGATGCGGGGTATAACGTTACCCCAGCTGAGCCACAACACACAACACCCTTAAACGCGAGCCCGATGAACACTAAAACTTGTCCGACAATCTGCCGCCTATTTATATCAGCAAAAAGATTTTCGCTATATCTTTTCGTTTCCGCGATCCGTGTGGCTCAGCAGTCAGCTGGGGAATCGTAACCCCAGCTGAGCCACACGTATCTCTGCAGGCGTAGCACGGACCGTGGATAAAACGAGACAAGAGACAAATAACATGTTTCTTCTCGCTCTCTCATATAACAATGACGCGAGACGGGACGAGGGTTAGTCACTTTGTCTTCTATAGTCCACGCGCCGTGCGAGGCCTGCTGAAACGCGCAAGCGACAAACTCTGTTTGCCGACAAACTCCGACAAACTCTGGACATTATAGCGGTATACTTAAACAATCTATTTTCCACAGTTTTTTTTGTGGCTCAGCTTGGATCAGTCACACAATATAATCCGGTACGCAATAACATGGTAATAGCTGATTAATTTAAAAAACCAGCGATAAATCGTATATGAAAAACGGAATGTACGATCGTTGCGGATATTCTATTAGTAGAAATCAAAAACGAGTAGGACTACTCGTTGCAGAATTCACTGAATGAATATTCAAAAAATTAAATGTAAAAAACCTTTTTAAAAACCAGCTTTTATTTAAATGCGCTAAAAAGAAAAAATAAACTATTACACTAAAACTTTTACTTATAACGTCATTTCACATTTGACACAATTTAAATGACATAAAAGCTTGTCGCGAGATTTACTTGTGTGTAGTAACTTAAAAGTACTTAAAAGAGTACTTTTAAGTACCTACTCGTATTTACTTCGTTTGAAAATTTTAACGGGTAAAATTATTCACATCAAGTTATTTAATTTACTTGTTTATCTACAAAAGTAAATCTCGAGACAAGCTTTTATGTCATATAGATTGTGTCAAATGTGAAATGACGTTATAAGTAAAAGTTTTAGTGTAAAAGTTTATTTTTTCTTTTTAGCGCATTTAAATAAAAGCTTGTTTTTAAAAAGGTTTTTTAAATTTAATTTATTTTTTACTTTTTGTTATCACTGGACACGTTTGTTCATCTCATTCAACGCATCATTGTTGAAAGGTCGTTTGCCGGTTAACTTGGAACAGTCTAGCTCTTCAATAAGAAGACCTAATGATTTTACCCTACTTAAGGCCACGTATGCTTGACCAGCAGCGAAGAGCTTTGAGCCTATTTCAAGTTATTCTTAGCAAGAACTTTTATTTGATACCCATATTGTAGGAGTGCATTAAAAATAATTGGTCCGCCATCTTGGGTATGCCGCCATCTTGGATATAGAATGACGTCACACAGTTGCATGACGTCACACAGTTAACCATGCATTTTCATCCAAACTGTATGTGTATACAAAATATCAACTCAATCGGTTAAAGATATCTACTTCAAAATTAAGTTTCAAGCTTTAGAAGTCCGCCATATTGGATTCTTAGTGACGTCACATTATTTTTCGAGTTACTCTTAGCCAGACCTTTCATTTGATACCCATATTGTAGGAGTGCATTAAAAATAATTGGTCCGCCATCTTGGGTATGCCGCCATCTTGGATTTAGAATGACGTCACATAGTCAACCATGCATTGTCATCCAAACTGAACGTGTATACAAGTTTTCAGCTCAATCGGTTAAAGATATCTGCTTCAAAATTGAGTTGCAAGATTTCACCCGAACATACATACTTATATACTTACATTGCAAGTTAAATAAAAGCTTGTAAAATAGTGAAATTCGAAATTCGTATACGAATCTTACGATTTCGAATGCGAATTTGAATTCTATTGTTTCAAAAATGCGTCTCCTGTCCTGTGTGGCCGCGACAACACGAAACTGATGTCGTTGTATAGGAACGTAGTAGTAGGGGAGGCCAGAATGCTAAATTTGTAGTTACTCGAGCGTGTTTGGGACTCATGGTACTTTGAAGACAAGGTTGTAGGGACCAAAAAAATGTTATATAATATTTTTCATTACACTGGTGGGGAAGGCGGCCAGGGGGTTTCAAAGATCTCAAGTAAAAATAGTGGACACAAAAATGGTTTAACGTGTCAGATTAATGCAATTAGGTTAATTACACGCTAAAAAGTATATGCTGTTAAAATCTGACGATTCGAATCTGTCACAATCCCTTGTGACAGATTCGAATCCCGTATGAGAGTTGCAAACCAAAAATTGGAAAAAGATCACTGAGGTATGAATGATAGCAGTCAAATTAATTTTTATTTCAAAGAAAATAATAACGGGAATAAGGGGACAATATTCTGACGATTTCAGTTAGCCGAAGTATTAAAAAAAATATGAACCCCCCCCCCCCACCACAAAAGGCTCACATGTAGTGGAGGTACTTCTACAGTGTGCAAGGTATCCCTCATATCTTAATCTGACGCGCTCGAGTAACTGCAAAAATCCCCTCTTGGGCTCCCTTACTACTATAGTAGCGCCAAAGACAAGATTGTGGAGTTCCACTGACTTAACATAATTTCACTAGTTAAGTTTGTATTGAAATCATAACCATGTTTCTGAAAGGGATTACTGATTACAAAGAACTTAAAATACTGATTACAAAGAACTACGTATCCATATCTATGTAATCTTTGTCTACGTATACCTATGGATTGTAAGTTCCAAGAAGCATTGGCGATAAATTAGTGCCTTCTGTCTGAGGCGCAACTTTTAAAATTATCGGTCTCAAATCCAAGATTCATGTTGATATGTAGAGTTATTAACAGTGAATAAAGCTGACTTTACCTTAACAAAATACAAAAAAGATCGGTAGGTACAATTGAAATTTCGTCGGGGCTCGTAAAAACTCGGTAGCACAGTGTGGAACAGTGGTTAATAAGGCGTCAACACGGTACGTTGAAGGCGCGCGTTCGATTTCCGCTGGAGACGAAATTTTTCTTGTATTGATCTTTTAATAACTTTAGCTGTTTAGAGTAACTAAAATATTTCTATTAATTAAACATTTTCCCACAGGCGTGATGCAGTCGCTAAGGAAGAACGCAATACTCTCAGGACACCTCGACTTCCTGTGCCTGGTGTGTCAAGAATATATGCGGAGCGAGAGTGATGTATACGTTCATATAAATAAACCAGTGCATCAAAAGAAACTTGATTCGGCATATGTTGTTGGAAAGTGTAAAGAGGATAGAATCATTAAGGTATGATATCACTTCAACAATCCTGCTAGACCTAGACAGGAATTGACGTATTACGCCACGTTGGCCAGGGTTAGGGTTACCAGATCCGAAAATAAGTTTTCCTGTCAAAATACCTTTCTTAGCAATGAAAGTTTTGGTATGTATATTTATGTACATACACACAAAGTCTTACTCTTTTAAATCACCTGTCACTGACTCGGGTCTGTAGTAAGAAATTTCTAACAGAAATATGCAGTACCTTTTGCTCATTGTTACAAATGTGTTTTCCCATAATGTATGTGTGTGCAATAATAAATAAATAAAATAAAGTTTCTGACATTTTGCGTCCAAACCACATACCAATCAAAAATATCTAATTTTAGAAACGATATTGAATAAATGCATGTGTGAGATGCAGTGTAGTGCGACAAAATGCGATCGTTGAACAACTGTTCTCGCAGTGGACAAAGGAGGGCAAAAGACAGTCCATTGCTTCTGTTAAGGTCTAGCTTCTGTTAGGCTAGGCTTCTGTTAGCTTGCTACATATATTGATCTGTGGGCTCTACTGTTGACACAGTTCAATCTGAAGAACACGTAATAATAATAAGGCTTTTATAAACTTACAGAAATAGGATACATTTTCTTTCTTCAATCAATTTTTGTACACAGTGTGAAAGACTATGGTCAATCGTAAGTACAGAGGTTCCCAAACTGGGAAACCAAATGACTATTACTAGGTATTCGGAATTTTATGAGGATGGTAGACTGCGATTGTGTTTGTGTTTGTGTGTGTGTGTGTATGAGGATGGTAGACTGCGATTGTGTTTGTGTTTGTGTGTGTGTGTGTGTGTGTGTGTGCGTGTGTGTGTGTGTGCGCGCGCATGTGTGTATGTGTGTTTATTTGACCTTCGAACATGTGGCACTCAAAGAAATGTAGGTACAATCGGTGATATAGGAGTTCGTGCATGTGGCCATTCGATGAAATGGCCCATCAATCAAATATCCCGTGTCGGTTAAATAGCTCTTCGATGATATGGCGTAGTAGAAATGGACTTCGCAAAAATGTCTTTCGAAAATGAGTTGGTAACCCAATCTGAACACATTGAAAAAGTGCTAAATATGAAATATAAAAGTCCGTATAAATTTAATATTCGTTTTGAAAACAAAATTGAAGCTGAAAAATTAATGAAATGCGGTAAAATTGCAGAGCTGGGCAATAGATGCCAAATGACATTAGAAAGGTATTGACCTCGAAATCGAAGAAGAAATAATCGATATTTTAGAATGCTCGATAGAAATACTACTTATCTATAACTACACTGGCCTGCAAAAGTAAGTATCACACTTTTAAAACTGCAATAACTTTTAAAGTAGGCAAAATATATTTTCAAAATAAAAAGTATTAAAAAGACTAATGTATAAAAAACTATAACTTCCGAGAAACCTGACGAAATGAGCTGAAAATGTTTTTTTGTTTGAATCCTTTATCTTTTGTAGTTTAGGGAAAATTTTAATTTTAAAGTGTAGTACTTACTTTTGAAGGTCAGTGTAGATTAAAACGACTCAACTTCGAAGGAAAATGGAAGGAAGTTAAAAAAGATACACATGAGACATGGTTAGACGTCGAAATGTCATTAAGTTTTAAGTCATATTGGAAAGACAGGTTTGATGCCTATGGTGGAGTCGCCATTTTAGTTCACAAATCCATCCAAACTCGTGTATATCCTGTTTCCCTTGTGAATGCAGGTATATAAATAGTTTCAGTACAATTGTTAAACTGTAAAAATATTGAATACCTTTGTTCTATTTATTGCCCTTCTTCGGTGAACACCAGAAGTTCTGATTGGGATGATTTATTTTCTTGTTTAAATAGAAAAGCTATTTTTGCCGGCGACTTTAACGATCATCATACGAATTGGTCTTACAAAACAGAAACTAGAGGTCATAGACAGACACTAGAGTCATATCTTTGATTCGGCTTTAAATTATGGCTTTGTTTCGATTAATAATGGACAATCAACAAGAATAAGTTTAGTAGACGGAATATTGAGAGAATCGTCTCCTGCCTGACATTACTTTTACTTCCTTAGACATTGCTACAGAATTTGATTGGTATACTACTAACGAGAATTTGGGCAGTGACCATCTAGTAATTAAATCCATACTAATATTATAAATGGGAAAGTGTGTGTGTGTGTTTGTTTGTCCGTCTTTCACTACAAAACGGAGCGACGAATTGACGTAATTTTTTAGGTGGAGATAGTTGAAGAGATGGAGAGTGACATAGGCTACTTTTCGTCTCTTTCTAACTCCCCACTTCCCTAAAATGGGGGGTGGAAGTTTGTATGGAGCATTCCGTAATTTTCAAGGTAGAAAGCTAAAAATTGGTATGCGGACTATTTGTGACGAACAAAAAATCGTGCATCATTTTTTTTTAAATCTGCCCCCAACCCCTTAAAAGAGGGGGTGAAATTTTATATGGGACTTTTTGCAGTTTTCAAGGTAGGAAGCTAAAAATCGGTACACAGACTCTTTGTTACCAAAGAAAAATACCTGCCTTATTTTTTTTTTGAAATCTTCCGTGTTACCCCGAATTTAACGCGAGCGAAGCCGCGGGCAAAAGCTAGTATTCTATAAATTAGTCATGCTCGCCTTCCTTAATAAAAAAAGGAACTTTAATCTTGCAGATTGGGAAACATATAAAAATGATCTTATTTCAGCATTTAGTTCCGTAGTCGATAGTAATTTAATGCTGGAGATATGTACAATTACTTCTATGATCAAATAACTACAGCTGCGAATAAAAATATTCCTTTTAAAAAATATTATAGCAAAGAACCTGAAAATAAATTCAAAGCTAAAGAATACTGGAATCCGACCTTGTCGCAGGCAATTGCCCAGCGTAGACTAGCACTAAAGCAGTTTAGAAGGAACCCTACTCCAGAAAATTAAACATCATTACAAAGTAAAGTATCTGAAAGTCAACAGATCTTAAAAAACTAAGACTTGTCATCAGTTTTGTTCAAGTCTCAATGAGACCACATCTGTAGCAAATATGTGGAGCCGGATGAGATGGATGAAAGAACGCTATCAAAGTAAGCATCATCCCCCCGATGATCAGGTAAAAGAGCTTTTATATTCTTTGTCGCCTGACTTCAATTTGGAGCCCAAGCCTGTGTTTAGGTCTCGAAATGATTTGTTGGAGTCCGATTTTACTTTGCAAGAATTAAAACATTTTCTTAAAAATAAAGATACGTGCCCCGGAGATGATAATGTTACATACGAGTATTCTATGATATATATTTACCAGAAGAAGGGAAAATATTTCATTTAAAAATATACAACATCATGTTATATATACCGATGCATTGACGTGACATTTTGATTATCCCTATTCCTAAGCCTACTCCTAACCCCAACTCTAATCCAATGTTAGACCGATTTCTCTTATTTCCTGTTTATGCAAAATTTTCCATACAATGATTAATAAGCGGATCGAATGGTATATAGAAAAAAACAATGGATAGTTTAGTACGTTTGGTTACTAACATTCAAATAGCTTATTCAGAAAATATGACTACATTGGCGTGTTTCCTGGACTGGATTGTACGTATGCTGGACGAACTACAAATAGGAGTTTCTATTTGTGAGTATTTGTAGTCATTTTTGAGCGAAAGTCACCTAAAAATTAAAAATTCTAATGAAAATAACCAATTAATTAGGTGGACGGCCAGGGGCTTAGCCCAAGGTCATTCGATATCTCCTCTTCTTTTTAATATAGTAACATATTAAGTAAGCATTTCAGTCGATTCAAGATACAGTGATATATCAATATGCAGATGATTTTGTTATATTCCCAAGCCACAGAAATATTAATAATATGTCAAGTAAACATGCAACAAGCTTTAGGTACAATAACATTATTATTAGGGGAAATTGGTCTTTCTCTTTCTGCTGAAAAATCATAAATTTGTTTATTTAGTAGAGGTCGGCGAAGACACAACGTTGAACTTTAGAATAAATGGCATTTTGCTTGCGGCATCGGAATGCGTTCGTTATCTTGGTGTTTGGCTAGTTTTATTTAATATTATTAACACTAACAACGTTACATTGCAATAAGAAAACGATGATACCCGCAATAGTGTACAACACTGTGTCGCGTGCATCAACGCCCTCCTCCGAAACAGTGGCAGACAAGAAAAGTTTTAAAATAATTACAATAACACTTAAATAACAAAAGCAAAAAGTGATTAGACTTGATAGTTCTCGTCTTTGGAAAAAACATACATATTAATGAACAAACAGAAAAACCTCAAAAGTTTCTTAAATGTGTGTGTATTAGCAGGACCTGCCTAGGGAATACACCCCCTAAAAACCTTCGCGCATTGTACGTTTCGTTAATTGGAGCAGATTTGACTTCGGATGTTTCTTGTAAGTATGATAATTGCGCCAAAACTCACTTATACAAAATTTAAAAAATCAAAATCAAGCAAAGAGAATTGTAGGAGGTTTCATTAGAAGCATACCGATTCATGTGATGCAAAGTGAGTTGGGATGGTGGGAATACCACCTTTATTTTTAAGAAGAAAGTATTGTTACGTTTGTGGGGTGGGTGTTCAATAGAAAATCGCGAATCACCGACAATTAGAGATAAGATTTAATTAAGCAACTTTACTTAACACTGAAAACTACTTTATAATACTGAAAACTTTACAGTAACACTATGGACACAAATCACTTCACTGTAAGTCGTTACTAAGCACTGAACACACAGAATTCTTCACTATGTATCGCTTGATCCGCTCGGTTCGCTCTCTTGAAAAGAACTGTCCGGCTGCATTCGCCTACGCGCTTATATAGTAGGGCCGACGAACATTCGGGGCATTCGAGAATGTTCCATTCTCGAATATTCCGTACCCAATCGATTATTTATCTTCTCTTCTCGAAAGTTCCGTGGTACCCTTCGTGCTTTTGTAGTAGGACCGGTGAACTTTCGAGACATTCGAGAAGGTCCTATTCTAGAACATTCCATACCCGATCGATCGTTAGTCTTCTAGAAAGTTCCGTGTATGCCTTCGCGCTTCTACAATAGAACCGGTGAACTTCCGAGACATTCGAGAATGTTCTATTCTAGAACATTCCATACCCGATCGATTGTTTGTCTGTCTAGAAAGTTCCATCGCATTCCCGATTATGTTTGTCTTTATGAGCATGTTCTATCTCTGTCTGTCAGCACGTTTAGAAGTTTCTAGATGCATCTCGATCTATCTTTTATCTCTGGAAGGTGCCCACTATTGTTGTCTCTTTCTTATCGTGCTATCTCACTCACTCCTATTGAAAATTTAGTCATATATCGAAGTGTGGTTCAAAGGCCCATAAGGAGTCCTGAAAACGCCTGAAAACGGGTTTTCAGGTTATGATGTGGTTCGATAGAGGGTAGCCTGAAACGGACTGAAAACATGTTTCAGGCGCCTGAAAACAACGGCAACTTGGGTAAAATTTCGATATTCTAGTATGTGATAGAGCACCTCCTGAAACGCTCTGAACTGCGTTTTCAGGCTGCTGAAAACGCTTCTAGGGCCAAGAAAACCACGCCGGAACTTTCTTATACCATCGGCGTAACAGTATCTTGCTTTCAAATTGGTCGTGGTACAGGGACGAAACTACACAATTGTTAATTGAACTTAATTTAAGCTCTCAAAACATGTACTTTCCATTACATTCCCGTGCAGTCAGATGAAGGTCGTAAGAGTAGGTACATTTTCATATAAACTTGACTTTTCTTCGAGAGTGATCCTTCTGTACTTTAGTACTATTATTTATTCTGTGTCGTAACGTAATCGCCTCGCCTCGGGACAAGCTCACGAACCGCCGTACGGTGAGTGGTCGACTTGCCGTACGGTGAGTGGTCGACTTGCCGTACGGTGAGTGGTCGACTTGCCGTACGGTGAGTGGTCGACTTGCCGTACGGTGAGTGGTCGACTTGCCGTACCCGCGCTTACGTCTCACCGTACGCTGTCTTACGACTCTCCGTACCTACCCTAGCTTAGGTTTCTTCGTCCACGCCCCGCTCCGCGGCCTGGGGCCCTATTTTTGAATAATTCTTCCGGCATCGAGCGCTTTTCAAGTGTCATTTGTGCTCGATTCCTATTGATTTCCGTTTCTCTGGCGATGAAAGTCAATAGAACATTACCTACCATTAGCCGTCAACCAGCGGCCGGCTAGCCGTAAGCGCGGCGTCGCCTTGCCGTAGCCGAGGCGACTCGGAGCTGCTGAGGCCCAATTCAGCTAATAAGCTGCAGCCGAATCGAAACTGAACCGTTGCGATCGACCAATCAGAACGCCATATTATCACGTCATCGAGCAGTTGAAAGGCAATATAAGCGCTACGATTGGTCGACCGCAACGGTTCAGTTTCGATCCGGCTGTAGTTTATTAGCTGAATTGGGCCGCTGATCGATCGGTAACGCGCTTACGTTAGGTTGACGCCTGGTTGACGGCGAGGCGATACGGTGACCTTTCCGAGTTGATATGTGTGCTACGACCATTATAATTATGTTTACGAAATGAAAGTTTGTCAAATGATTAGTTTTTCAAACGTTGTTTGTAAAATGATCATTTCATACGTTTTTTGCTAAACAATAGTAAACCAGTTGTTTCACAGTATTTTAGCCCAATCAACTTCGGAGGAGGCTAAAATGCTGTACTGTTTACTCATTGTTTACTATGCCCGCCGCGACAATCTTGTATGTATAGAGTATTTTTCATTACGTATATAGTTGTATATGCTACGATAGTACTGACATATCCAATGGGATCATCATCACAGCTCATATACCCTAACTATTTAGGGCGATTAGACCATAGTCAAATCACGCTGGCCCGTGCGGATTGGTTGACTTCACATACACCTTTAAATTACTTCGCAGATGTATGCAGGTTTCGTCACGAAGTTTTCCTTCACCGTAGGAGCGTCAGATAAATGTACATATGAAATTCGTGAACCGACAAACACATTGGTACATGGCAGGATCGATCGCGGGCCTCCCGATTCTACTCAGGGCACAGTCCAGTGCCGAGGCCACAGCGCCACCGACCGACCAATGGGATAAAAGTACTTAACAAATATAGAATAATAAAAAAAAGAATATTATATCGAGCGGCACTTGAAGGATCTTACCAGCTCCTTACCTAGCGCGCCCATAAGGGCAGGGAGAACACCGGGGGGTTTTAGTGGGTAGGCCTGGCACCTGCCGGGAGAGCCCCACACACGCTCGCTGTCTAGCCAACGGCGGGTACGGTGCGATTACGCATTTCCCCCCGCGAAAAAAAAGGATCTTACCAGCTATGGTTAGGCAGAGGAAAGAGCGGGGGTAGTGTTGTGTATGTATGTATATGTTAAACGCTACGACACTTGCCTATATCTGTGACGCGCAAAGGTCGCAATTAAACAGTGCGTGTTAAACCACAGCTTGTGTCACTTGTTTCCCTACACCTCCGATACTTAACAGGTAGTGAAGGTGAGCGCTAATGTATGCATATTAAGAGGACTGTGAAGTGCCAATACATGGCTCGAGTATTCACTTTCAAAAATATTTTACAAAAAAAAACCGACTTCAAAAACACTGAAAAGTTAAAAATAATATAAGAATAGGTACAGACAACATCACACATTCGGTGCCAAACGATGATCGCCTAGAAAGACTTAAAATTTGGCACCGACTTCAATATAGAAGTGTAATGTTGTCTGTATCTATTCTTATATTATTTTTAACTTTTCAGTGTTTTTAATTTTTTTTGTAAAATATTTTTTATTTTTAACTTTTTAGTGAATGAAATCTTTAAAGTGAAAGAAACCCTAATAAAATAATTTAATTAGTGTTTCCCTCAATTTTCATGGGATCCCATCATCAGATCCTAACTTCGGTGACCACCCTAGGAGTATACTCTATCGAATACAAAAAGAAATTGAAAATCGGTCCACAATTGGCGGAGTAATCGCGTAACATACACACAAAACACGTTGGAAACACCTTAAAATTTAAGGGTTTTCCTCGATTTTCATGGGATCCCATCATCAGATCCTGACTTTGGTGACAATGGGACCACCCTTTGAGTATACTCTATCGAATACAAAAAGAATTTTGAAAATCGGTCCACAACTGGCGGCGTAATCGCGTAACATACACACAAAAAAAAACATACGCATCGAATTGAGAACCTCCTCCTTTTTGAAGTCGGTTAAAAATACAGTTTGTTGCACACCGCTTAGAGTTGAAAGTCCGAGGCAACTGCCTACATTTCTTATTGAAATATTGTTTCGGGCGATAACTGTTTTACCCCCCTAAAGCTTTACGAATTTAGACACTTTTGGTCTCATTAGATTCAGTGTACCTTAATCTATGTTTGTACGTTTTGCTTTTTTTGTAATTCAGTATAATTTAGTCCAAAAAGATAAAAATGTTCGAGGTAGTTTTTAAGTCTAAAATATGGATATTTAGATGCTAATAATTTATATTCTGAGCAATATTACTTCAAAATCAAAACGTACAAACCTATATCTTTATTATATCTACAACATTTCCAAAAATTATGAAAATTGGACTATATAAAGAAGGAGAAAAGCGTTATCGCCTTTACAGCTTCACAATCCTCTTAAGAGGACCCGCCACACCTACATCAGGATCTGGGTCGCATGTCCAAGGCGCTGCCTCGCACTCCTTTCTCTGCAACGCGAAGGGCCGGCACCCGTACAGCGAATCCATGGTATGCTAAGTTAATTAACTCTGACTGACTAAGGCCGCCGAGGACAGGCACCACGCGAAATTTCAACTAACCGATCTCTTTTTGTCTTGCTAAGCTCAACTTCAACGGCGATTATGGCCCTTTATTATTTTCAGGTACAAAACGGATATCACTGTGCGTTTTGCAATCAACTGATATCTATGGCATCTAAACTCCATTTGCACGTTTCCGAGAAATCTCACATGTCTAACAAGGGTAATCAGTTGTTGAAGCGCGTTGGGAACTTTGTTGTGGCGTTCGACAGCCTGCTGATTGAGGAGCGGGCCTGGTGTGGCCTGCTCGGGGACTCCTGTGTGGTCTGCAACGTGGACTATGTGGATGAGAACTTGCATAGATCAGATCAGAGGCATGCCGTCAATTTGATTCAAAACAAAGTGCAATTCGGAAACAATCTTCAGATTTATAGAAAAGTAAGTTTACATGCTTAACATGCTTAACATTATCATACTTAACATAATGCCATTACTATAGTCAAAATATATTTCTAGTAACGGATTGCTTAATGATAAATAATTTGCTGATAGCTTAAAAACGTTTTCGCTCAACTTTCTAATACTTATAATATTAATCAATGTTCATCATGCTGTGACGCCACTAGACTTATGTTTAGTATTGTTTTAACAACTAATGCTGCTGATTTCTACAATTTCAATATTATTATACGCGTTTACTAAGTCACTTTTTGTATCTTAGGTTGACGATACTACATTCTACTGCGTTACCTGCAACGATTTATTCTCAATGTATTCCTTCAGCAATCACTTTGAAAACGATGATCATAAAAAATCTATTAAAATGTGTTTAAACGCATACGCAATTTTTCATAAAAAACTGTATCAAGATACTACAAATACACATAGAAAAGTGAGTAAATGCCCGAAAGAGAATTGTAAAAAAATTGTAGAGATTGGACCTAACCAGTGTCTTAATGATAATACCTCTGGTCAAAGTCTTCAGTCGGACTCTCTTAGCGATGAATACTACTCCACTGAGACCAATGATTTGTCTGTAGAGAATAAGCATAACATTATGGATTCTATTCATGATTTCGAAAGACAATCTGTTAGAATTGATTTGGAAGATGAAACTGCATTTTGTATTAAATGTTCCATATATATAGACTTCGACTGCGAGTTTATTTCCAACCATATTAAATTACATAATAAATTTGGTGCAGAAACTGTAGATGTTTTTAATAATCTGTCGGAGCAATGTGAGATAGACATGTTTGGGAAGTCTAGGGAAACGTCTGAAGAAGTTAAATCAAAAAATGAACCTGAGTACACTATTAACGGGTTATTAAAAGTTGATAAAAACCAAAATAACATTGACGTGAAGTCGCGTAATATAATGATCGAAACTGAAACATGCGATATCATCAGTGGTATTACAGATGAAAAAGTTGTTGTCGCAAAGCAACATGTATCGGCCAGTCTAGATAAAGAAAATGATCCTGTTGTTACTGACAAAGATAACGCACTGACAGACAACAAGTTGCCATTATTTGAATCTATTAACTATTTCGAGAAAAACTGTTTGAATATCGATTTTATATCTGGAATTGCTTTTTGTAGAAAATGTTACGAGAGTCTGGAGTTGAACTACGACGTTTTAATGAGTCATATTGAGGTGCACAATACATCACCCAAAAAGAGAAACTTGAGCTACGTACCATTTCAATGCGAAGTTGATATGACTGCAAAACCTTCCAACACAGAAATAAAGCGAAATGAAAAGGTCAAGCCTTGTCTCGACAATGCACCACATGAGTCAGAAACTAAAAACGATAAGATCGCCGATGAAGCTTCGTCTTGTGAAGATCCTGCGGAATTCGCTAGACAAAATAAGATTACTTTTAACGTAGGGCACGACAATGCATATTGCAGAGTTTGTCAAAAGAAAATGCCTTCAACGCTGCGTTCTATGAAAGAGCATGTGGCAGGGCTTCCACACCGAAAGAATGTAGCGGCGTCGCTTTGTCCACCTAAATATCCATCCAAATCAGTCGCCAAGTGTACTTTCAGAAGATTTATAAATGAAGAAATCTCCATTGGTAATTTCTTGTACACAGAAAAAGTTCTAAATGGTAAATTCTGTATATCTCAAAACAGCTATAACTGCATCACAGAAACCAACTGCAGGCTGCGCTGTCAATTATGCGAAGAAAATATAATTCGGGGTGAAATATCGGCACATGTGGATAATTATATTCACGAAATCGCAATGGGCAATACTTTTGTGTTGACGTCTTGGGATTCTGAATTCGTAAGAGAGGTAAGAACGATTTCTGAACTAATATTACATCGAAAGTGCAATGATTACAAAGTCTATAGCTATAAAGCAATTTAATGAAAATAAATATAGTAGTCACAAAAGAAGACAAATTCACATTGCCCTTGTCATGCCATAGTCCATTCTGTCTTATGGCGTCATATGACATTATGTTGTAGGTTTAGCAGGCTTATTAATATGTAAATATAGAACTTCAAGCACTCGGAGTAGTGTAATTAAAGAAATTATCACTAGTTTTAAAAAAAGGATGGCGTTATAATCTATTATGATGATGCCAAGGAGGTAAGTTAACTAGACCGCCCACATGGGTAAGCCGTAGGATTGCTCCACCAGTGGCTTTTCCAATTGTGTCCACATACCCGGTTAAACTACCCTCCGAACCCTCTCCACCCCACGTTTTGTTGAATTCTTCGTGTTGGTATGAAAAACATTTCTCAATAACATTCACAAAACATTTTTGGCCACGTTTCAGGTTCGACCGGGCTTATACCACTGTGGTTTCTGTAACCTCATTTCACTGGATATGGAAAATCTCCAACAACATTTTAAAAGCATTCAGCACAAGCAAAGCAAAACCAAAGCTGAAACCAAACTCATTATACATGGCCCTAGAATTGCTGAACTGAGAAGGAGGCATGCTCACGAAATAGCGTTTCAAAGATACATGTCCATGCGGTTCTAACTTCTTAAAATATATTACCTTGATCCAATCACAATTAAGTACTTATGTTAATTTTTACAATTATAATTTTAAGATTAATATATTTAGACCCTTAACTAAAAGCTTTTTTAGAGCTCGGCTAAGTTTATCTATGTTTTACCTTGTTACATCTCAAAAATTTGAGTTTTGTTAAATTAAGGGCCATAAAGTTATTATTTCATCTGAGGGCTGATTCCACTAGAAAACCACTGCCGTACTCAAACCAATCAAAGTTAACAAATAAGCGGGATTTACACGTTCAGTTCAGACTGCCAGGACGACTGCGCCGGCGGAATGATCTGCCTCCCCAACATGCAACACGTCGCTAAAACAAGGGTAGGTCTCCGAAAAACACTTCACTTATAACAGTTTAATATTTTTTTATTTGTTTTGGCGGCATTCATTATAGCAACAATTTAACACAAAACGATAACTGGGAGCCACAATTAACTGGACTCGCAAAAAGCGCAGTCTAATCTTTACGCGTAAATCGCCCTAATGATTTTCAAATAGGATGTTCCGTTATTAACAATATAGGTAAGTGTAGACAATAATTATTGCAAGTAACCTATACTTTAAATGTAACTCATTGGCTAAGGTCTTTTTGACAATTGTGTTCTGTTTATTTAAGCCCCCCGTCCACTAGGATCTTCCGCTTTACTCTCGTAGAGGGTTCAGTATTTTGCGACATAGTTGTCCTAAAGGTCTTTGCACATTTGTGAAACCAAGCCATCCGATTCTGCCTTGAACCCCTTAAATTTATGCTCTGCTGTCTGCTGTGTTTTACAGGTGGAATTAGCCCTTACCCCTTAGTGTTTTTTAATGTTAATGACAAATTTATGCTCTCAGAATTATTTTATTAATCGTTTAATCAATAAATTTTATACAAAGTAATATTGTTTTTATATTTAAATTTATTTCCAGTAGTTTAATTTTTATAAAGCTAATTGCTGTCAAAATTTTCCTAAACAATTAAATTTGGCATTCTAGTAGTAATGCGCACAATGCTTAATGTTCAAATAGTGCAAAGAAATCAAAGCCCATACAACCCAGTTATACTTTATGCAAAAAATATAATACTGTGGGTTATGGTTTTTAGGGTTCCGTAGTAAACAAGGAACCCTTATAGTTTCGCCATGTCTGTCTGTCTGTCTGTCTGCCCGCGGTCTTACTCAGAGACTATAAGTACTAGAAAGCTGTAATTTGGTATGGGTATGTAAGTATATTAATCATGCCAAAAATGAGGTAGAAAAAAAAATTGTTTTAGGGTAGCTCCCATACTAGTAGTGGGAGTAAATTTTTTTTCTCGACTAACCCATCGTGTGGGGTATTGTTGAATAGGTCTTTAAAAAATAATCTAAGGTTCAGAACACTATTTTTCGATTCAGGGATCCGTTTCTGAAATATTTGGTTATAAAGTGCAAATTTTTGTTAGAGGTAAGTGCCCCCCCCCCCCCCCTCTCTATCTGTAATAGCAACACACTCCACGTCCATCTCACGTTACGTCAAGATGGACGTGGTGTGTTGCCGCTGCAACCTAAATGGTTGCCGTGTACAACCATTTTGTTAATGTGATTTAACGAAAAGTTATGATTCAACGAGAAAAAAATGTAGAAAAAGAAGATGGTGGTGTTTGACCATTTATCGTAATAGAACAAAGTGAACATGAGATGAGCATGAGCATAGAACATGAGCGGCGATCAGGACACCTCAAAGCAACCACCAGACCAGGCGATTCCCTTTGATGCGTGCGCGAAAAACCGACAATTCACGGGTCGCAGGCGATCATAGACGATGATCGGCGAGTATAGCCGAGTATGCCTCGTGCTCGCGCTTTGTCTGTAATCGCCGATAATGAAGAGGAGCCATAACATGTATAGTTTTCGAACGAGCCCTTCAATTAAAATGGTTGTAAATATCCTTCGACGTAAAATTTTACTAAATGACGCCGCGACCACGGTCCGAACCTCCTATAGGTACCCCTTTGATCATATACTTTGGTCGTGTGCATGGGTACCTCCGTCTTACCTATTTCTGCCGCAAAGCAGTAGTGCTTGCATTGCTGTGTTCCGGTTTGAAGGGTAAGATATGGCACTGAAATTACTGGGTATCGTGACTTTGTGTAGCTGACCCCAGCCGGGCCACAAAAAAAAAGTGTGAAAAATAGACTGTTTGAGTATGTCGCTAAAATGTCTAGAGTTTGTCAGAGTTTATCGGCAAGTTTCAGAGTTTGTCGGCTGCGCGTTTCAGAGATCTGTGTGGCCCGGCTGGGGATACGTTACCCCAGCCGGGCCACACAGATCTCGAAAACGAAACGACCTAGTGAAAATCTGTTTACTGATATAGATAGGCGGCAGTTTGTCGAAGTTTGTCGGACAAGTTTCAGTTTTCACCAGGCTCGCGTTTAAGGGGGCTGTGTGGCTCGGCTGGGGTAACGTTACCCCAGCCGGGCCACACAGATCTCCAAAACCAAACGACATAGCGAAAATCCGTTTGCTGATATAGATAGGCGGCAGTTTGTCAGAGTTTGTCGGACAAGTTTCAGAGTTTGTCGATCCACCATTTCAGAGCTCATCTGCAGCAAAGTTGCTGCAACTGAACTAGCTGGATTTCGAAAACAAAGCAACGTAGAGAAAAATTTTTTGCTGGAATAGTGAAGCGGTGGTTTGTCGGAGTTTGTCGAACAAGTTCCACAGTTTGAGACATGCGCATTTCCGAGATCTGTGTGGCCCGGCTGGGGATACGTTACCCAAGCCGGGCCACACAGATCTCGAAAACGAAACGACCTAGCAAAAATCTGCTTACTGACAAAGATAGGTGGTAGTTTGTCGATACATTCTTCAAAGATTCAGAGTTTGTCGACGTCTCAATCCAAAGAACGAAAGAATTCTTCATTTGGGTAAATAGTCTAGGAGCCTGGAGTCCCAAATGTGCGAGGTTTCGTTATTTTTTATGTTTTATGTACTTACTTACAATAAGAAGTTAATGTAAAATAGTTAATTGAATTCAGTGATGAAACAGTAACCGTTAATATTTAAATTAATGTAAATCTTCGATGAGTGATTGATATATTTTAAATGTATTATTTATGCAACATTTGGCATCTGGTCTCCTTGTCTATCTATATGAAGTAATGTACAGTCGCGTACGACTTGCTTTTAGGAAAATCGATTTTAATAAGTGCATGCAAAGTAAGTTTTATAAGGTTTTGTTTGTTATATATGCTGAAAAGAATAATTTTTGTATAAAGCATCCATAAAGTTTATTACGAATTCATTGTTTCATGTTAAAAGTTGTCCTTTCCACCTACTCCGTTATCGACGCAAGTAAACATTAAAATAAAACTAGTAGAAAAAATTGGTTTGTTTTGATAACATAGTTTAAATATATTACCTATGTCGCAATGAAAAAAAACCCATGTATTCCTATAGATTTTAAATCTCTTGAGATGGACTTTTGTGAATTAAAAAAGTGAGATGAAGTAATTGAATTGACTTCAATCAAAATATCTTTGGTAAAAGTTTTATGCAACATATTAAATTCATCAAGCAGGTTGGATCTATTCCAATCCATTAATAATGAGTCACACTAACACATCAAAATATTACTATAAAAGTAATTGATTTCAAGTCATTTGATTCGCGTTCTCGTGCAAATACTATACTAATAATTTTTGTTTAATCAAAATTAAGCCAGGCTTTCCAAAGTTAAAGCATTCTAAAGTTTCTCCGTGGTGGGCATGTACCCAGGAATTCCATAACTTCGACAACTTTTAGCGACACCAGGCGCGTTAACTTTATTTTGTAAAAATTCTAAAAACGTGTTAATTTATACTTTTGTTTTACTCTCTACTCATAATTTTAACCATAGCTCCTAGAGTTGTTTAACTCAGGAGTGATTGATGCAAAAGATATATATCCGACGCAAAGAGTGATTGTATCAGTATATCACTTCAGTTTAAAATAAATCTGTATCTCAGTAAGTCTTTCACTCGCCTGAGATATCCGAGAGCATTGAAACAGCATTGAATCAGTAACTCGGTAACTCTTCTCTTTCGTTCGGCCGGATTTTACGAATCTAGAGTCAAAGCACTCCTGTGTACCTGTCAAGTATGAAGAGAATTCAGGTAACCGATTTTTCATATTCACAACAATATTAAGAAAATTATTCTAAGTTTATATGAATACAAATAAATTGTAAATCTCTTTATGAATACTAAACTCCAAATTATAAACAAGTTAATTAAACTTTAATTAAGAAATTGACATACAGAGCAGACATTCATTATCTCATTGACAAAATAAAGAAATACTGAGTTAATGATCTAGTTTTTCAGGCATCAATGCCTTGGCATGAATTACTCAGCTGAGCTAGACTGATATAAAAGTGATATACCTAGTGATATAAAAGAGATATATATATATCAGCAGCTTCAAAAGATACATATATCTATTTTCTTTTCGGTGATATACTCCGCACAAGTCTAGCTCCGAACCATCAGAATGTCTCGAGAATAGAGATGGGCTTAAAGCATTTAGCCTATGGAGATGGTCCCAACAAATCGCAGTATACATTTTCTGCCACATTTTACGGGAGGCGAGATAAACAAGCATGGCACACTACGAAAATCTAGAATTCAATTACAGATACGCATACTATGAAAATATTACCTCACAATAAAGAAACACACACGCAATGACAAATTGTCATGTATCTACGCAATCGCCCGCAAATCATGCCCGTGTACTGTGTTTGAGCAACCAACACATCATTGAATTTTTCTATCGTGACGGTATAAAAATTACTTCAAAATTGTACATAAAATTTGAGTGATGGAGAAATCACTTTTCACTCGAAAACAATAGTTTACAACAACTAATAAGCACATGTTAAAATATAATATTATAAGTTGTACGCGACTGTACATTACTTCATATAGATAGACAAGGAGACCAGATGCCAAATGTTGCATAAATAATACATTTAAAATATATCAATCACTCATCGAAGATTTACATTAATTTAAATATTAACGGTTACTGTTTCATCACTGAATTCAATTAACTATTTTACATTAACTTCTTATTGTAAGTAAGTACATAAAACATAAAAAATAACGAAACCTCGCACATTTGGGACTCCAGGCTCCTAGACTATTTACCCAAATGAAGAATTCTTTCGTTCTTTGGATTGAGACGTCGACAAACTCTGAATCTTTGAAGAATGTATCGACAAACTACCACCTATCTTTGTCAGTAAGCAGATTTTTGCTAGGTCGTTTCGTTTTCGAGATCTGTGTGGCCCGGCTGGAGTAACGTATCCCCAGCCGGGCCACACAGATCTCGGAAATGCGCATGTCTCAAACTGTGGAACTTGTTCGACAAACTCCGACAAACCACCGCTTCACTATTCCAGCAAAAAAAAATTCTCTACGTTGCTTTGTTTTCGAGATCCAGCTAGTTCAGTTGCAGCAACTTTGCTGCAGATGAGCTCTGAAATGGTGGATCGACAAACTCTGAAACTTGTCCGACAAACTCTGACAAACTGCCGCCTATCTATATCAGCAAACGGATTTTCGCTATGTCGTTTGGTTTTGGAGATCTGTGTGGCCCAGCTGGGGTAACGTTACCCCAGCCGGGCCACACAGCCCCCTTAAACGCGAGCCTGGTGAAAACTGAAACTTGTCCGACAAACTTCGACAAACTGCCGCCTATCTATATCAGTAAATAGATT
Organism: Schoenobius gigantellus; assembly: GCA_963935595.1. Lineage (NCBI taxonomy): Eukaryota > Metazoa > Arthropoda > Insecta > Lepidoptera > Crambidae > Schoenobius > Schoenobius gigantellus. Next base: position 16,472,661 of record OZ012562.1, on the reverse strand, counting down.
TTCACTAGGTCGTTTCGTTTTCGAGATCTGTGTGGCCCGGCTGGGGTAACGTATCCCCAGCCGGGCCACACAGATCTCTGAAACGCGCAGCCGACAAACTCTGAAACTTGCCGACAAACTCTGACAAACTCTAGACATTATAGCGACATACTCAAACAATCTATTTTTCACACTTTTTTTTTGTGGCCCGGCTGGGGTCAGCCACACCGTGACTTTACATCTGATGTCACAAGTTGGCAACGTACACTGTGGTTCTTGTGGGGGTTGCAGTTTTACTGCGAATCTCACAGGAGCCACATGGATTATAGGTGACTGTTTCCACTTACCCATCAGGTGGACAGTTTGCTTGTTTGCCAACTTAGTAGCAATAAAAAAAAAGATAAGAGCGTTGCGCTGCAATCGGAACAAAAACAACAGGCCATGTATATAATCAAAGCTATACCCTAACTTCTATCTCATTCACCTTCTTATACACGGTTATTTCTTTAGCACCATAGAAAATTTTAGGGACGCTTCGGGACACATCCATTATTATAATAAAAATAAATAAAAAAATCTAAAAATGGTTACTTTTTGAATATTTTAGAAAATTAAATTAAAATTAAGTGAGTTATTTTTTTAATCATATAAATCATTCTAACACGACGTCGTGAAGCGTCCCTTAAATTTTCCAGAGTGATAAAAAAATAACCGTGTATAAAACAGGGCTTGGAAACCGGTATTTTTTTGAAACGGTTCGACGAATTTACCTATGGAACTTTTTGATAAAGGTTACGTTCCTCTAAACCGGTTTTTGAACCGGTTTTTAAAAATATGGGTATTTTTTACTAACCGGTTATTTTTTTCGTTCAGGAAAACGAACTGAAGTTCGTAATGTTTACGTTTCCGACTCATGTTCATGGAACGTGCGCAATGATCAACCATACTCTTCCTACTGCAACTGCGTTTGCGAGCGACGAACACAGTGGGTACTTCAATGAGTTACAACAAGTCGCGACCGATCTTACTATAAACCGGTTTATTTAGGTTCCAAGTATCGCTCCTATTTGGTTCCACTCCGGAACGGAACTATATTATAAAACCGGTTTAACCCTTATAATACCGGTTAATGTTGAACCGGTTTCAAGCCCTGGTATAAAATGAATCGCTGTGTGTTAGTCTCGCTAAAACTCAAAAACGGCTCGACCAATTTTTTCCAAATTTTCTGTGTTTGAATTGGTCCAGGGAAGGTTAAAACGTACAATTGGAGCCGATAGGTGGTGCTGTTATCGGGCAGGCAGGACAACGTCTGCCGGGCCCACTAGTCTTCTTATACAGTTACAGGGTATAAGTGACGGTCCGTGTGCAGTTTCCAGTCTGCCATCGGACGCGTCCCCAGGTTGCGGATAGGGGAACGCCCCCCAGATATGGGGGGTACCGGCTTGCCGGCGCGGACAAAAACTGGTGTGTGGCCGCCTGCCCTTTTCAGGGCGGGCATTGCACGGCCACACAAACCCGTAGCCCCACATTGAGTGGGGTCGGGGGCTTTCGGGCCGCGAGGAAGACAACCTCTCAAAAAAATTACATTGGTGGGTGATATCCTCCCCTTCTTGCTCTAAGAAAGGGTGCGACTGTCGCCGGTTGACCCAATGACGGGTCGTGGGATGGCCGGGTTTTACCTGGCGGGCCACATTACTGTGGCCACCCCTATGGCCGCTTTGCGGTGGGAGTGGCGTTCTGTCGCCACGGCGCTTTGCGCCTCTGAAGCTTGGCTTGTTGGCGCGGCGGTGAACCCAGTAGGGTTTGCTGTCGGGCCGCCCCGTTACCCGCACTGAGCGGAGCCGGGGGTCCGGCGCACTGAGCGTCGGACCAAGTGGAAGGAAACCACAATAAAAAAACACCCTAATCTCAAGGTCTGGTCCGTGCCGATGGGATGAATGGCTGGAGGGTCTCCAGTCCCTAACGGCCACCCTAGGGAGCTCACCCTGCAAAGCAACCTCATGGAATTCGGAGTGTCAGTCCCCCCCGCAGGACCGCGCGAGGCGGCTACGGGCAGCCGGAAGTATCTGGGGCCGGCTAACCCGAATTCCACATCTCTATGCGATCTTTCTAAATGCGATCCCGTTAAGAGCGGGCCTACGTCGGTATCCGGGCCGGCCGTAGGAAAATATGTTACCGAGGCGTTGTGTGGGAGTGAAGATCCAGGCGGAGGACGGAGGCTCACTAGGAGCGTTAAGAGTTGCGGTTCGACGCCAACTACTCGTTCGCGAAGTGGTTCGGCTGTAAGCACTGGTAGCAGAGCGGGTAGAGTTCCAACTCCTTGCTCATTAAAAGACCTCGACAAGGGTAAAAAGAGGGTGAATTCCGAGGAGTCGGATTCGTCGGTACCGTCTGTCATCTCTTACACCGACTTACCTGTGACAGATGAGGTTCCGGATGGTGCTGATACACCTGCAACGCACCGCCGCAAGCGGCACAGAGGACAGGGCAGCTCGCAGAACTCAGGCTCGGAAGAGGATCCGCCTGAGAAAACTATCGCCCCCAATAGCACGCGTGGGCGCAGGCGAGGTCGCCCCCCAACTACTGGAAAGTATGTTGGACTCGCTCAGGCGAGAAGAGAGCTCGATGCCACCAGACAAGAGGAACAACAGATCCGTCTCGACAAAGAAATTGCCGAGTTGGACAAGAAGGCTTACGAGACGAGAGCGAGGTTCCTCGAGTCGCGCATGGAAGCCAACACGGACAAGTCCTATATCGCAGATCCAGCTGCCAAGACTGCCCTCGACATTGAGGAGGTCCTAAAAACGGACTGCAATGTCATCACTGAAGTGGCCCGAAAATCTTCTCATCTTAGCGGGCCCTTCCAAAAGGCGTTGAAAAAAGCAATCCTATCTATACAAGACTGCTTTCGAGAAGTGACAAGCAAGTCTATCTCGGCCGATACCCGCATACTTAAAGCGGAAAACGCCAGTCTCAAAAAAGAACTGGCGGAGCTTAAGAAATGCGTGGCAGACCTTACCGGCGAGATAATGCTCATTAAAAAGAAACAAACCCGGGGATCTTCCCGAGCACAGGTGGCTGCAGTCAGGGAAACCCAAGATGATATGGAGGTTGAACCCATCGTACAGGCTCCCTCATCATCTACACGGATGAAATCCATCCCAGCATCGATTCTCGATGCACCAATGGACGTGACGGATCTCGCCCAACAAGCGCAAGAAGCAAAGATGATGCGGATGATCGGGAATCTAGTGAATGCTCGTTTTGAGGGCATTGAGCACCGGCTTCTTCCCGACAAGCGCTATAGGCCGCCGCTCGCAACAGACAAGGCACCTACGGTGCAAGAGAAAATCACTCCGGCCCCGAAAGGGAAGGCTAAAGCCCAGACGGAGAAGAGGAAGCCAACTGCGACTAATAAAAAGCAAAAGGCCGCTTCAGGACCTCCTGATAATGAGGGACAGAGAGCTCCGGTAGTCCCGTCTACATCAAAGGGCAAGAAAGCTGTTCCAGCAGCCCCAAAGCCTATTGAAAGTGAATGGACTACCGTTGAAAGCAAAAAGAAGAAGAGAAGGAATAGGAGGAGGACCATAAGGTCTTTTCCATCTGAAGGCCCATCCGGTGGACCCTCTAAAGACGCGCCAAGTCAAATTTACGCTGCTAAATCGACGCGGAGCCCACCCGCGTCGGCCAAGCGCAAACACACCAGCGCGGCCAAGTTAGCACTACCTAAATCAGCAGCTATCATAATTACACTGAGCCCCGATGCCGTACAAAAGGGTGTCTCTTACAGTGACATTCTGTGTCGTGCGCGGCAAGAAGTTCAGGTGGATGAGCTTGACATCCAACGCATGAACTGCCGCCAAACAGCTACAGGGGCTAGAATGATTGAAATCCCAGGAACACAGGCTGGGGAAAAGGCAGACCTCCTTGCTGCGAAAATCAAGGAGGTGCTTAAAGACGAAGCAAGTGTTGTCCGGCCCACGAAATGTGCTAACATTCGAGTTTCGGGTCTAGACGACTCGGTCCGCAAGGAGGACATTACTGCTGCCATCGCAAAGAAGGGCGGATGCGGCTCTGAGCACATTAAGGTGACTGATATTAGAGTGGGTCCCAATGGCTTAGGCGCGGCTATAGTTCGCTGCCCCATAGCAGCGGCAAGGATAGTCGTAGAAGGGAGACTCTTAATCGGCTGGAGCTCAGTACAGTTGAAAGCACTAGAAGCCCGCCCCATGCGTTGCTTTAAATGCATGGGGACTGGCCATACTCGTCAGACGTGCCCATCCAGCGTGGACAGGGGTGGGCTATGTTATAGATGTAGCAAAAGCGGCCATAAAAGATCCGAATGCAGCGCGGAGCTCCACTGTGCCGTTTGCGCTGCCTCTCGAAGGCCCGCAGGACATGTCATGGGGGGGAAGAATTGCAATCCCCCTCAGACTAGAGGCACAGTGTCAACTCAACGACCTGCTACCCAAATTGCGGTGGAGCTCGAGCACGAGCCAATGGAGGCTGTAACGACAGACTAAATGGACCCCAGTCGTCAATACAACTTCCTACAAGGAAATTTGAACCACTGCGCTAGAGCACAAGACCTGCTGCAGCAAGTGTTGGCGGAGTGGGCTATCGACGTTGCAGTAGTGGCAGAGCCCTACTTCGTCCCCAACCGGTCCAACTGGGTGGGTGACAGAAATGACTTAGTCGCAGTGATAATCCGACCAGCTCCAGGATTCACTCCCCCAACTTTGTTAGAGAGCGGTTCGGGATTTGTTGTGGTGAAGTGGGGCGGAATAGTCATCGCAGGCGCCTATTTTTCTCCGAACAGGGCCCTGCCTGAGTTTGAATCCTTTCTCGGGACGCTGGGTACCGCTATCCGGAGAGCCGGCCCCGACCATGTCCTTCTTCTCGGTGACCTGAACGCTAAGTCGGTGGTCTGGGGCAACCCAGCCACAGATGCACGCGGACAGGCTGTCGAGCTCTGGGCTGCCGCGACCGGACTCTCGCTCCTTAATAGGGGGCGAACTCACACCTGCGTGCGACACAATGGCGGGTCGATCGTAGACGTCTCGTTTGCGACCCCCGCCTTAGCACGCAGGATTAGCAATTGGCGAGTGGAGTCTCAGGTTGAGAGTCTCTCGGACCACAGGTATATTCTATTTGAGACTCCCACCCTGCGCCCTTTAGGTCAATCACAGGAGCGTGGCGGTTTTCCACGTTGGACGCTTAGTCGCCTCGATAAGGAGCTGGCTGAAGAGTCGGCCATAGTCCAACGGTGGTGTTTGGGGCCCATGGACTGTCCCGATATAGACGAAGTGGCCACACGCTTTCGCGAGGCGTTGACCGAGGTGTGTAATTCATCCATGCCAAGGTCACGCCCACCACGCGACCGCCGCGAGGTTTACTGGTGGTCCCAGGAAATTGCCAACCTGCGGACCGCTTGTACTGCATCAAGAAGGGCATATACCCGGTCTCGACGAAGGAGGATTCGGGACACCACAGAAGAGGTCCGTCTATACGAGGAGTATCGGAGCTCCAAGAAGGCCCTGCAGATGGCCATCGCCAAGGCCAAAGAACTAGCCAGAGAGGAGATGCTGCAGGGCCTCGACCGCGATCCTTGGGGGCGCCCCTACAAAGCTGCCCGTAACCAGCTCAAGCAGCGTGGCGCTCCCATTACAGAGACCATGGATCCTGGTCTCCTGCAAAGGGTGGTCGGCGAGCTGTTTCCCCCGGAAACCGGATTCACTCCCCCGCGGATGGCACCACCGCGAGCAGATGCCATTGTAGCGACTGAAGGGCCGCCAATCGCAGACAGCGAATTTGCGGCCGCGGTTGCCCGTCTTAGGGCAAAAAAAACAGCTCCAGGCCCCGATGGGGTCCCAGGCAGGGTGCTGAGTCTGTCCCTCAAACATCTTGGAGACAGGCTCAAGGAGCTGTTCGAAGCATGCCTGCGCGTCGGAAAGTTCCCGAAAGAATGGAAGGATGGCGTACTCTGCCTGCTGTCGAAGCCGGGCAGGCCACTAGACTCACCGTCAGCATATCGCCCCATCGTCTTGTTAGACGAAGTTGGAAAAATATTTGAGAGGGTGATCGCCTGCCGCCTCAACCAACACCTGACGGAGACCGGTCCTAACCTATCAGAGACCCAATATGGGTTTCGTGTCGGACGGTCTACCATAGATGCACTGACGGACCTCCGATCACTTGTCGCGGAGGCCACATCGAGAGGTGAGTATGTGTTGGCGGTGTCTTTAGACATCGCCAACGCATTTAATAGTCTCCCATTTGGCACAATCATGGAGGCCCTCAATTTCCATGGGGTGCCTCCGTACTTGTGTCGAATCCTGGGAGACTATCTCCGGAACAGAGAGATTCTCTGCCCGAGAAGAGGGGGAACAATCGACTGTCATCGTATGTCCCGTGGCGTTCCCCAGGGGTCTGTTCTTGGGCCCCTACTGTGGAACGTGGGTTACGATTGGCTGCTTAGGGGAGCTCTCCCGGCGAGAGCGCGTTTATTCTGTTATGCCGACGACACCCTCGTCACGGCAAGAGGTCAGGATCTTGAGGATGTCCTTCGGCTGGTATCGGTAACGAGCACCCTAGTGGTCAACCGAATTGCCATGCTGGGACTGCGGGTGGCGCTTTCCAAAACGGAGGCCCTCGTGTTTTATGGCCGCCGGCGGAGACCCCCTGCGGGTACTACCATAGTGGTGGATGGCGAGACCGTCCCTCTGAAGCCCCATCTGAAATATCTAGGGCTTATTATTGATGGTAGATGGGGCTTCGAGGAACATTTTCGGCGATTAGAGCCCAAGTTGCTGGGTACGGCAGACGCCCTGGGGAGACTCCTCCCAAATGTGAGAGGACCGAGCGCCAGCTGCCGCCAACTGTATGCGGGAATCGTACGCAGCATGGCACTGTACGGTGCGCCAGTTTGGGCCGACGCCCTCAGCGCGCGCGCCATTGCCTCACTACGCCGAGCGCAACGCGCCATGGCTCTGAGGGCTGTTCGTGGATACCGTACAGTGTCCCATACGGTAGCCTGCATTCTTGCTGGTACCCCACCATGGGAGCTGGTTGCCCACGTTTTGGTGGCGGCATACCAGCTGCGTAGTAGAGGGAGGATGGCGGCCCGTGAGGTGGCTACCGCCTTGGAGGACGCGCGGAATGAAATGTTCCGCCAGTGGTATGAGGAGCTCGAAGGGATAAGCGGGTCAGCCTCCGGTACTCTTACGAGGACCGTTGAGGCCATTAGACCCCTCCTTACCACTTGGTCGAACAGACGGCACGGGACGCTCTCCTATCACCTGGTGCAGATATTGAGTGGCCACGGTTCGTTTGGCCACTATCTGCACCGAATAGGTCAGGAGACGACGCCCCGCTGTCATCATTGTGACGCCGATGATGACGACGCCCAACACACTCTAGCAGTGTGCCCTGCGTTCGTCGAACAGCGACGCGCCCTAGTCGAGGTGGCTGGTGAAAACCTTTCCCTCCAAGCGGTCGTTCAGGCCATGCTGGAGAGTGAGCGCTCGTGGGATGTTGTAAACTCTTTCTGCGTCGATGTCATGACGCAGAAGGAGGTGGCGGAACGAGCCCGGGAGGATGATCCACGGGCTGATCCATGCCGCCGTAGGAGGGTAGGACGGAGAAGACGGCAATTTGCACGCCTTCTTCCTCCTGACGGCAACCAGCGGGACCCGGGCCTGGGAAGCCCGAGTCCTGCATTGCACCGGTTGCCGCCAGTTATCGATCCCCTGGATGCCCCAGGAGATCGTCGGCCCCATTCCGGTGGGGTAAGAGGGACTCGCTTAGAGCGAACAAACGCCGACGAGGTCGTGGAAGTATTCATTCGAGCTCCCATGACCTCGTCAGGTAGTGACACGTCCCTCCTCGGCGTGTCTTCTTCATCTGATGATGGGGAAGATGCGGCGGTGATGGACGTGCTCGCGCCAAGGCATCTGTGAGGGGCATCGGTGGGTTTTAGTCGGTAGGCTGCGGTTTCTGGCTGACACCCTGCCCCCAGGGACCGCGGAGAGTCCGACATAACCTTGCGTCTTCCCAGGCGCAAGGTATGCGTAAAGCATTTCCCACCGTTAAAAAAAAAAAAAAAAAAAGGGTATAAGTGACGGTGTCCCTTTTATTTTAACAGTGAGTTCAGACTATGATCCTAATTTAAAAATCACTGATTTTTTTTTTATTTTTACTTTAATATAATTCTTATTTGAAAGTAGGTTGGATCTATTCCAATCCATTCATAATGATAGTCACACCAACACATCAAAATATTACTATAAGTTACTGTATTTCATTCGCGTACTCGTGCAAATACTTTACTAATAGTTTTTATTTAATCAAAATCGAGCCAGGCTTTCCAAAGCGTTGTAAAGTTTCACCGTGGGGGGCACGAAAGGACTTTGAACATGAAAGCAATGAATTCGTAATAAACTTTATGGATGTTTTATACAAAAAATATTTTTTCAGCATATACACGGTATTTCATAATAACCAATAAATAATCAATGCGTTATCTAAAACTAATTATTAAATTGTGTTTACCCGTAATGTCATTCAACCCAAAATTTTCATGTAAATTATAGACATGATGATACTATGATATAGGTACATGAAAATTTTGGGTTGAATGACATTACGTGTAAAGACATTTTAATAATTAGTTTTAAATAACGCATTGATTATTTATTGGTTATTATGAAACACCGTGTAGGTATAACAAACAAAACCTCATAAAACTTACTTTTTTAAACAAAGTTGTACGCGACTGTACATTACTTCATATAGATAGACAAGGAGACCAGATGCCAAATGTTGCTTAAATAATACATTAAAAAATATCAACCACTCATCGAGGATTTACATAAATTTAAATATTAACGGTTACTGCTTCATCACTGAATTCAATTAACTATTTTACATTAACTTCTTATTGTAAGTAAGTACATAAAACAAAAAATAACGAAACCTCGCACATTTGGGACTCCCGGCTCCTAGACTATTTACCCAAATAAAGAATTCTTTCGTTCTTTGGATTGAGGCGTCGACAAACTCTGAATCTTTGAAGAATGTATCGACAAACTACCACCTATCTTTGTCAGTAAGCAGATTTTTGCTAGGTCGTTTCGTTTTCGAGTTCCAGGTGGCCCGGCTGGGGTAACGTTTCTCCAGCCGGGCCACACATCTCGGAAATGCGCATGTCTCAACTGTGGAATTTGTTCGACAAACTCCGACAAACTACCGCTTCACTATTCCAGCAAACAGTTTTTCTCTACGTCACTTTGTTTTCGAGATCCAGCTAGCTTAGTTGCAGCAACTTTGCTGCAGATGAGCTCTGAAATGGTGGATCGACAAACTCTGAAACTTGTCCGACAAACTCTGACAAACTGCCGCCTATCTATATCAGCAAACAGATTTTCGCTATGTGGTTTGGTTTTGGAGATCTGTGTGGCCCGGCTGGGGTAACGTTACCCCAGCCGGGCCACACAGCCCCCTTAAACGCGAGCCCGATGAAAACTCAAACTTGTCCGACAAACTTCGACAAACTGCCGCCTATCCATATCAGCAAACAGATTTTCACTAGGTCGTTTCGTTTTCGAGATCTGTGTGGCCCGGCTGGGGTAACGTATCCCCAGCCGGGCCACACAGATCTCAAACAAACTCTGAAACTTGCCGACAAACTCTAGACATTATAGCGACCTACTCAAACAATCTATTTTTCACACTTTTTTTTGTGGCCCGGCTGGGGTCAGCCACACTGCGGAGCGGGCGCGAGAGGATGACCCTCTCGCCGCACCGCTCCGGCGCAGGCGGTTGGGGAGAAGGCGTGCGTTCCTTAACGCGCGCCAGCTCCCCTAGCAAGCTGGGGACTGAAACGGCTCGGTCGAGAGATACTTTTCGCCCCTAGCTTGGCCGTCTGGGGGGGTCGAATATTTCTCAAGATACTTGTCGACCCCCCCCCCCCCCCCATCGGGGAATGGCTAACGCCGATCCCGATTGTGTCTCTACGGAGGTAGAAGTATCTAGAGGGTTTTTAGTCGGTAGTGGGTCTTCTACCTGAGTCCTGCATATCCTTGGGGTGGCCTAGTCAGCTCAATTCCCTTGTTGAATACCGCAAAAACTGTATTTTCCCTCTTTTAAAAAAAAGGCTCGTGCCCCTCGGTGAGGACTTATATGAGTTGTGATGATGATGATGTATTCTTCAGCGAAAAGGTAACACACGCGTGCAGAAATAAAAAAAAATCGTCATGTATTCATACACTTTTAATTGATCACAAACCTCATGAAAATCTTAAACGAGTTCATATACAAAATAATTTAAGCTAACTATGATATAATAAAACTTATAAACTACTTATGAGTCGTATTTTTGTAATAGTATACAAATATGACGTATAAAAATGAAACGCTATGTGTTAGTCTCGCAAAAACTCAAAAACGGCGAGACCTATTCTTACGAAATTTTCTGTGTTTGAAAAGGTCCAGGGAAGGTTTAAAATAAGAGTACTATTGCACCCTGTAGGTGGCGTTGTAATCGGGCAGAACAACGCCTGCCGGGCCCACTAGTGTAAAAATAAATTGCTTTTTGGAATTATAGATAAGAAACCTAATATGAAACAACCTAAATATTTTACATAAAGTAATCGATCACCAACGAAGATTTCCGTATACTTTGAACTGTTTTTACCGATTGCTTTTTACAATTTATCTGTAAAGCGCTCCGCACACAGAGGCGGCAAGCGGACCGGTAGCGGAGCGGAATTTTTTGTAATGTTCGTGTTGCTATGGATCATGCCACACAGAAACCGCTCGCGGAAGCGACGCGGCGCAAGTAAATCGCTTACCGCAGTTCCGCTACCGTCCTGCTTCTGCTTCTTTGTGTGGAGCGCTTAAAAGGAATGAGGGATGAACATTTGGCAACACTGATGGGAGAAAAGACAGTTCTACAGACCTACTATCAAGGTTTGTGGGTAAATATACCGCGAAGTCCTTGTCGATTTACAAGGGAGGAAAACAGTTGTTTCCCGAAGATAGATTCCACTATATGGTCAACTTCTCTCTTTAACCGACTTCACATGATGGAGGAGGTTCTCAATTCGACTGTATGTTTTTTTTTACCTACAAACTTTAAGACTGAGTTTCATAGTATTTATTTCTGCCGCCGGCGCTGATTAGACTATTTCGTTTACCGATTTATTAAGATAATCCACATCACAATATCTCTGACGATTTTATCTTGAGAATGATATACATTTTATGATGTGTCAGTACTATGACATTATCAAATCTACACCTGTAGATCTAATATGAGACGTAAATAAAATATGGGAACGAAATGATTTAGTTTTTCCGTTTCTTACATAACAAAGAAAGATGCAACAAATGTAATAACAAACAGTTGGTCTCAACCACTAATACGGTGGCTTAAGATCACCAGGTTTAGAATAAGGGTCAAAATATGTCTCTCTTTCTTTCCTTGTTTCTAGCCCGTATTACTATACCGGGTTATTTTTCCAACAGGAGCCAAATTTTGTGTGCTTGCTCAGACAAGTAAAATAAAGATCTTTTACTATGGGACCAATCTCGAAATCGCGAAAAAAAATCAGCTGTTCCCTACAAATGTTCAACATCCACTGAACCTAAATGTATGGAACAGCTGATTTTTTTTCGCGATTTCGACTTTGGTCCCAAAGTAAAAGTTGTTCATTTTGCTTGTCTAAACAAGTACACAAAATTTGACTCCTGCTGGAAATATAACCCGTATAAGGCCTGTAGAAATTCAATATGATTACAAACAAATAATCATGTATGCAGTATTACTATAGTGTAAATATTACAAATATGGTATGAAAGCCTATTCATTTTGGCTAGCTAAAAATTACCAGTGAAAAGTAGCTCATTCAATCAAACAAGAATCATATAATATGAATAATAAGCAAGGTCATATAGCACATAAGAAAAAAATCTAAAAGACTAACTAGCACTTGGCCGGTTTATTTTCGTTGAAATCAATTAAGGAACCAATTCCAACAAAACTGCAGTGCATGGTGTGTGTTATTTCTGTTACATGTTGTATGTATAATTACCACACATGTGTATTAATGCAAGAAAATTTAAAATCTTTGATTAGTTCTCATTGAGATCATTCGAGATAATGAATGCTATTACAGACTAAATATGCTTGCTCTTAAACTCATCACAAATTAATAAAGTACAAAATTATCATCCAACTTTAATCTTTGAGCAAACGCAGAGTGCCTTAAATGTTTAACTTGCAACATTGACGGAAAAAGTTAAATGTTAATTATAACATTTATGATACATACTTTATTTTAATTAAATTAGGTAGGCATGTGTTTTGCTTCATATAAAGCCCACCTACAAAAGATTTTTTGGCGGTTTCTAATTGACATATCCTATTTCCCCTTCTTTCATAAGAATATAACATCTGATATGTGGACTCACACACACGACACTCATCACAATATCATAAACTATTTACTATAAGTTTATATAACTTAGATTAAACTCAAATGCTACTTTCTGTGAGCAGGAAACATTACCTAAGCACAAACTATTACGAACACAAGAAAATATACAAATAGTATATATCTATATCACAAATGTGCCCTTTTTGCCATAATCACTGATTTATTCATGTTTATAAGTTGATAGAATAGTCTACTCCCACAAACATGGTAATATTATTTTGATACTAGCTGTGCCCGCGACTTCGTCCGCGTGGAATAGTAACCGCTGGACCGATCTTAATAAAAAGTAGCCTAGATATTATTCCTTATATTAGTGAAAGTCCCGTCAAAATCGGTCCAGCCGTTCCGGAGATTAGCGGGAACAAACAGACAGCACCCATTTTTACGTCTTAAAATCAATTTCTGTGTTCAAATTTTTCTCTTGCTTCCTTTTTGTTCCTCTTCGTGATGTTGAGCTTCCGCTATTAAAATATCTGCTACAACTTGTATACCTCGGAGCAGGCGATCAGTCTTTGACATCTTGATTGTACAAGGAGACAAATGACCACGATACGAGTATACTCCTTTCGCATGTAACCACAATACCAGTGCACTTTTATACAACCTAACTCAGTTCGAGCGTACCCGTACTGTGAAAACCCGGCTTTAGCAGAATGGTCTTCTACTCACTTTCAGGGTTGTACATTTTTTAATTGTAGAATATTATTTTATGTTTGTAAAATATTAATAATCGTTTTCTGTAATGTAAACATGTGCATAATATTAGTCAATCATACTTGATACACCCATTTTGAGTAACCCTGCTTGGAAGTGTACTATAGCTATATCACCATTAATAGTCAACATATCTGATAACTCACAGTATATTTACATCAAACTGCCCAAGTAAAGCATACTTTGATTGTATGTACCCTAGACATAGTGATGTATGTTGTCTCACAGATCACTCCACTACTAGACTCCAAGACTATAGTTGATATTTACAAAAGCTGATTGATAGCATTCATATACTGATCTATTTTGTGACAGTCGCAATGCATCATTTTATTCTTTTACAGGTGCCATCTGTACTTACATGCTTTTGCATGTTCTTTTGTCAGGTGAAGATGAAAAAAGTTACTTCCTTAGCGTCAACCGAACATGACACAATTGTTAGATTCATTCAAAAACAACTAATGTGTATTTTTTATCTTGAAGTCTATTAGTGTGGTATGCATTTAAAGTGAAATTTTGTTTCACTCAAAATAGAACCATATCACGCGTAGTATAATAGAATGGACTAGTTAGGCTACTTACTACCATCTACAGATTAAACAATTCCACATATCTGTCTCCACTATAAAAATGTTTATTTACCTTTCATATTGTAATATTTCAACTTCTAAATAAGGAATGAACTGAAAAACCTTTTGAACTTAACAACACAATTTCTTTATACAAGCAACAACTTGTAGACAGTGTACATACATAGAATATAAACAAAAAACTACTTCAATTGTATTTTACAAGTCTATATACTATTACAGTATAAAATACTCACATCCACGACATAGCGTCCACGTTCATAGTGTCACGTATCACTGGGAACGTCAATACAATACACTTAACACTAGAATTCACGTTCGTTAACACACACTCACAAACATTTCACTCTGCATGATTTCGAACTTTGCACTGACTGACAGACAGATCACTGTCGTTTCACTAGAAATCCAAAAGCGGTGTCTTCATGTTGAACTTGTACACGTTGTGGAATACATCCGTTAGGCTGTTCTCGTCTTCGTACTGCGGGCTGAGTCTTATTTTTCTGGTGTTGTCCTCGTTGTACATTTCAATGACGCCCCACTGCCTCAGCAGCCGGTGGCAGTTGCGAATCGCGTCCGTGGACACTGCTTCACCTGGGAATTAAACATTGATATTGTAAGCATTATGTATTGTGGTTCAATTCAGCGGTATGGTTGGCATTTCACGTGTAGATAGATGTGGAACATTAAGTATCAATTGTTAACATGAGGAAAATATTACATATGATTCAATTTACTAACTAGTTAAGGGTAGATCTAGTTACTAGTTATCACCCTAGTTTAGGGTAGGCTCGAGCCTCGAGTGGGGATGTATATTATTATAAGCTATTGATGAACTTTTCTTTTATAATTATTAAAAAAGTCTTTCTTTAGAGGGTGGTAATTTTTGCAACCATATATTTATATATTTTGAATACTTTATCAGGTGTTTGATACAAACATCTTAATCTAATATTTATAAAACTCTCGTGTCACAAGTGGCTTTTTGAAGTAGGAGACTTGAAATGTAAAATGGATGCTCTATAGATGGTGTGGAGGTGTACTAATATGTGTATCTTTAGAAATCAACCCCCTTTAGGGTGCAAAATAAGGGTTGAAAGTTACTATGGAAAATATTTAAAATCTGCTCCAATTTTAAATTAAATTTATTATTCGAGCTCTTAAATATAAATAACAGCCTTCTATAATTTTTCCTACGGGAAAATATTAAATTCCCACGGAAAAAGAAAGTCGTGTTAGTTACACTATTTATAACTCAAGAACAGCTGAAGAGATTTAACTGAAAATTGGTGAGGAGGTAGCTTAGAACCAGGAGACAGACATATTGCAGAATTTACTCCAGGGGAAGAAAATTGGGTGGAAGGTTGTATGGGGAATCAATAACCGTTGAACCGATTTAGATGAAATTTGGTATGGAAATAGTTTGAGTTCTGGGGAAGGATAAAGGGTGTAAAAAGGATTGGGGGGGGGGGGGGGCGGGGGAATTTGTAAAGAGAATTAATAAAAAAAGGATTTCCACGCGGACGAAGTCGCGGACAAAAGATAAATGGTAATTCTGAAGGGTGATGAATAAGATGATTTAATGCTCACCGTACGGCATCAGCCGTTTAGCGAAGTCCCCGGTGAGGGAGTCCAGGGTGTGAGTGACGAGGGTTCGCTGACTGCCCGACTCCGTTGTGAGGATGCGGCAAGTGGCAGAGTATGCCTCCAGAAGTGGACGGATCGTCAGCAATAACCGCCGCCTAACGCAGAAAATAATTATTATTATTAATCTATACATACAAATAAATAAAATTGAAGTGTCTGTTTGTAATGTTAAAATAACAAGTTTTTACTAAATCGGTATGAATGTATATCGGGTACCAATAACAAAAACACAATTTAATTTTTTTTTATCTGTCTGTCTGTTTGTTCCCGCTAATCTCCGGAACGGCTGGATCGATTTTGACGGGACTTTCACTAATAGGGGTGCGTTTGAAAACGAGTAATATTTACTCGGGGTAAAGTGAATTTCACCCGATAGCGTTCGAGAACCACCCGAGTGAAACCGAGGTTAACCGACGAATTACTCCGCTCGTATTTCTGAAAGCATTAGTGCAGAGTAATTTTCGCCTGACAGGAGTGAATTTCTCACGGCTCCCAGTCAGCGTTAAATTTTACCTGACATTGACAGTTGACTGTTCTGTGATCTGTGGCTACTGATTTCGTTTTTATGTTGAAGTTAAAGTTTACAAATGTTAAGTAAAGCTTTGTGCAGTTGTAAAATAAAGCTAGTTTGCGTTGCAAAACACAAGAACTCTTCTTTTCGTTGTTAACTGACACAACCCGTTTGAAAACTCTTGAAGTGCGAAAATCACTCTCTAGCGTTTGAAAACCAGTTAAACTTCTCTTTCTCGCAATATATCTATCTTTTTCTTATTTACCGAGTGAAAACTTCACGGGTTTTCGAACGGCCCCTTAATAGCTAATTATATAAGGTATAACATAGGCTACTTTTTATCAACTTCAACAAAAGTTACTATTCCACGCGGACGAAGTCGCGGGCACAGCTAGTAATGATAATATAATCATTATTACTTTTAAATAAAAAGATCACAATGTGTTTAACCGGAAGTGTAGGTTAGGTTTTGTCATCTGTATTCATTTATATCTCTTTTTTTATTCATGTCAATTTGGTATTATCCTATTTTTATTATATTGTCGTGCTGTAATATCATTTCATATTGTCATACTTATGTCATATTATGTAACCTCAGAACAATATTCTGAGTATGTAACCATAGATTTTGACTAATTTAAATAATTGCTGAATTTTGACTGTTTTTATGAATGTTGGGTATAGTAATAACCGGAGAACAGATTAGGCTGTTACTATAGCATAGTTCTATTTTATAGCAAAATCTGTACCTCTATTACTGCACCTTAACAATAAATAATACTTCGGCGACCTATTTAAAATCATTTTTTTTTCTGTATTGAATATTTATACATGCATATAAGAGTTTGACCTGGACCTGACCAACGTAAACTCCAGAGTAACCTGAAATAACACAGCTTTCTAAATTATCTTCTTTATTCAAATCTGCCCTGCGAGCATGGAGCTTTCGATCGAAATTTGATAGCTAAAATCGACATACTCGACAAAAATCTATAAATTTGACAGGTAATCCTAAGGAGTGAAAAGGACAGATGCTTTTGTCGATCGATATATGTCGATAGTATCATCATCATGTCTATGATATACATGAAAATGTTGGGTTGAATGACATTACGTGTAAACACATTTTAATAATTAGTTTTAGATAAGGCATTGATTATTTATTTATTTATTCCTTATGTACAAAAGAAGTACAAGGGCGGACTTAATGCCTTAGACATTCTCTACCAGTCAACCTTAGGGTGGTTGAGAGACTTGTGGTAGATGTACATTTTGTAGATTTTTTTGACAACGTACCTAATTACAAAATAGATACGAACCGAATATTAATTAATAAGGCATTGATTTATTTGTTGGTTATTATGAAACACTGTGTATGTATATGATCAAAATGTACCTTTCGGTGTGTGCGTGCGCATCATTGATAATCTTGTATTTGGCGTCGTAGGGCCGAGAGTCCAGTACCTCGTCCTCCTCCAGCCGCTGGGCGAAGCGACGGGACCAGCGCTGCTCTTCTAGACCAGCGTTAACCTGCAATTTTTTATGACATTTAATCAGTTTTTTACCTATTCCTATGTTAATTGAATAAATGGATGAATAAATTCTTTATCTATATAAATAAAAATGGATCCTCGAAATGTATGTACGCCCACAACTTTCGAACGACTGCACCAAATTGGATGATTCTTGGTTTTATGTATTCGTTATTGTTAGGACAATTCGTTGTGTAACATAAAAATTACAATAATTTAAACATACATTTCAGTAATTTAGTTAAAAAACATGACGATACAAAGTACGCCGGGTCAGCTAGTTGTTAATAAAAAAACGCATATCCGTAATTATGTGCTAACAAAAACAGGAATTATTAACGAAAGGCGGCCTTATTGCCTAGGCGGCAATCTCTGCCAGGTAACCTTTAGGTAGAGGAAAGTTGATATATGAAATTAAGAGATAATGACGGGATGTGACAATCATATAAAAAAATTGCCTAAATAAAATGACAATAAAATACATAAACTACACATATTAAATGAACGTGTTCCATATACTACATAAAATTCATACACTAATTTAGGAGATGAAATGGATGGTACATCTATATGTCCACCTGCAGGAAATGTGTTTTAGTAGCACGTTTAAATGCTATCTTATGTTAGTTTAGTTCTGTCTGTAGGTACTTAAATTGTGTCAGTCTTAATTATCGAGTTTGACCGGTTATGAGTAAGTACCTAAAAGTACCTGAAATAATATGATGATAGAAAAATCTGAAATAACAAATTATTGTATGTCCCTCTACAAACATTAATATTATACTCAGAAAATATATATCGTATGGCAAGAAGAATATATAAGAAACTACCAGAAAAAATGAGCAACACACATTTACACAGCAAAGGGGAATGGCGATTTTAGGCCCAAGAATGCACAACAAATTTGATGCAGTAGAAAAATATAAAATATTCGTATTTAATTTTTCGTTCTATCCAGATATCTCTAAATGTTAGATTATATCTTCTTTACATAGTATAAAAGAAAGTCGCTCCCACTGTCTATTCGCTTAGATCTTTTAAACTACGCAATAGATTTTAATGAAGTTTTCAGCAATAGGTAGATTGATTCAAGAGGAAGCTTTATATGTATAACCAGCAATCCACCTCCCCCCCCCCCCCCCCCGGCTTCGCACGGGTAATAGTTTAATTAATATAACTTATCCAAGCTGGCAAAGCTGCGGGCGGAGCGCTAGTTTTAAATAATTATACAATATTAAAACGATTGCAGGAAGTGAACCATAGCTATGCTATTAGTGATATTCTAATTTGCTTGTGCAAACAAATATCTTAAAATCGATAACTATTTTCGATGTCAAATTAATAATTTCATTTTGGTACTTTCTTATTCTAATATATAACTTATAAACAACTAAATAATAGCTTTTTATAGATAGATAGGTTTTACTATAATAAAAATACCTACTGTATTATAATATTAGTATTCAAATCAATAAGGGCTTTTTTACATTTTTCAGGTTGTTTAAACGAGGGAAAAGTTTAATATAAGGTCTCCTAAGTCGTTGCGTTATATGGTATTAGGTACCTGCTTTCTGCTGCCAATTTTTAGATGTTCTCGTCATATATGACAATAAAATAGACTAATAAAAAAAATAAGAACTCTTTATATCTCCGCAATGTCTTCCTGCACGTTGTATATTATTTATTACTCATGACATAATGTGTACAATTCTTAATATTATATTAGTAATGTAATGGACATAAATAACATATTACCATAATGGTTAAGTTACACATTTATTGATTTTACGAAAAATAAAATATACATTAAATAAGATTCACCAAGTTTTTTTATATTTTTTCTTTTACCAATAAAATACTGGTATTATCTACTATTATTTTCACATTCGGTTATATTTGTGCGCTGTGGGCCTAAGTTAGTATGGCATCTGCCATTCCCCTTTAAAAATATACTTTTCAAGTTTCTTTTAATGTTTACACAGCTAATAAATACATGAGTAAAAGTACAATTAGATAAATGGTATAACGATAAATAAAACTAATAATTTTGTTATAATATAATTCATAATTTTTCTTTCATGGTGTGTGTGATGTTTTATTTTTTCCCCGACATCTTCAAAACAAATATCGTTAATGTACACAGAAATAAATACAAAAACTTAACAAATTATATACTAAAACGTTCCTCGAGAATCACGCTATCGAGCGGCGAAAACCGCTTGAAAATCGGTGCAGTAGTTTTTGAGTTTATCGCGAACAGACAGACAGACAGACAGACGCGGCGGGGGACTTTGTTTTATAATATTTATGTAAGGATAATGAATAATTTAATTGTCAGACCTAATTAATTATAATAATAATAATAATAATTTATTTATCAACCAACCAAAAGTCTTAACCTATTACTACCTTATTTAATGTATTTGAACGTAAACCTTATGTAAAGCAATACATAATCAAATTACATAATCGAACCACTGAAAAAGGTGACGAAAAGTTGGTTCCCAATTTATGCACACTCACGTTTTCCTTAGCGATCACCCCGCCGGCCTCCATGGCGTCGATGCCGTTCAGCAGGCACTCCTCCACGGAGCTGCAGGGGGCGCACAACACTAGCTCCAGCGCCAGGATCTCGCTGAGTTGTAGCGCGGCGTCGACGAGCTCGGAGTGACGGACCTCCGCGCGCTCGGAGGGCGAGCCGCGCAGTATGCACTCTAGCGCCGTTGCTGTACAGCGGACATTGCATTGGTACAAATTCATCATCATCATTATATCAGCCAAGAGACGCCCACTGTAAGACATAGGCCTCCCCCAAGGATCTCCATACCGATCGGCCCCGCGCCTCGATTGCTTAATTAAGACCATTTCAGTTTTTTAAAGTGCAACGTTTCTCTACATCGCCTAAAACGTCGTTTGCTATGTGGCTAGGTATGAAATGATGTAACTTCCCACGGTTGTACTTAAAATAGTTGCCGTAATAATGCAGAATGAGGTTGAATATACGGTACTTTCTTTATGGTAATTTTCATTCGGGCATGCATATTCAAGTATATATCAGCGAGTACAAATGTATAGTCGATTAGGTGACAGATTTCAAGCGCGTTTTTGTATGAAGCGCTCTATCTACGTTTGGTGGTATATCAATGCCAAACGTAGATAGAACAGTTCATACAAAAACGCGCTTGAAATCTGTCACCTAATCGACTATAGGCCTGTTCCGATTAAGCATGGATTTGCAACATTTTTGGCATTAACGCGTTTCATTTGGCTTTGGTGTTAACATTTCGTGCTGGTTTCGTATGTTCCACAGAAACATTTTTGCCACGAAAAGTTAACATCAAATACACATGCCAATAGATATGTCCTCCGATACCATATTTTGACAGCTTTCAAATTTGACATTGGATACTTTTTTTCATGAATCAAAAAGATTTTTTAGTGGATTTCATTATTAAATTGAATGATATTTATAGTTTTAGCCGATTTTGATTTATATTACTTGAAATATTAAGTTACTGGACTGAGGTGAAACGTCAAAATTCAGCACAAAAAATCAGTTCATACCGTTTCATTTGTAACAATTGGGGCGGCTAAAAATGTCAACATTTCTTAAAAGAAACGCATAATGAGGCTAACATCAGATGTCAGCACCAGCAAGTGGTGATCGTTAAATGGAACACAGCTAATACATTTGTACTCGCTGATTTATAGTTGACTGTGCACGCCCGAAATAAAATTATAAAGAAAGTACCGTATTTATTGAATTCAACCTTATTCTGCATTATTAAGGAAACTTTTTTAAGTACAACCGTGGGAAGTTACATCATTTCAAACCTAGCCACAGATCAAACATTTTAAAATTAACGTTTTAGTAATTGCTACAAGAAAATATCAACTTTATACTCTCAATCATAATGCTCGAAATTGCTTATCGCGTTGTCGCTCCAACGCATGAATGAGATAACACATCGTGATACGACGCCCGTGCGAGCGAGACGATTGGTATATACTGACACTGACGCGAAGCGACATGTTTATGATTAAAATAATTGTTTTTGATTGGTTTTTACGTATAAATCGAATATTTGAATACATGATAAGATGTGTAATGAGTTTACTCACGTAAAATATGAAATCCCGTCTTTTTTCTGCCGTTTCTGGCTATTGTTGACACAACTTTTGAATAAGGACTTCGGCATTTTGGTAGTTTTCCAATTACAGCACTAGAGCGCATTATGCGGCATAATGCTTAACGTTAAATGTTCCAACTACAGC
The DNA here is from genome assembly GCA_963935595.1 of Schoenobius gigantellus. NCBI lineage: Eukaryota > Metazoa > Arthropoda > Insecta > Lepidoptera > Crambidae > Schoenobius > Schoenobius gigantellus. The sequence continues at coordinate 16,450,916 of OZ012562.1, read as the reverse complement.
AACACTTCGCACAATCGAGCACTCTCAAAAGCAATGTTTTCGTGTGATGCGTGCAATCGATACCAACTCAGTGACAGAAAATTAACAAGTGTTTTTTCTTTAAATTGGCATTGATCGAAATGTTTTATTTATATATAATCGATAGTAATATTATTTATTGTTGAAAAATTTTTAAAGCTTTCGTTTCATTGTAGTTTTTTTGAAATAATCAAAGTTAATTCAAACTGTGTTAAAAAATAAATATAAGTATGGATAAAGGTACAAAAATTACTCAAAACAAAAAAATGGTAATGAAATAATCAAAATCCAAATTACTTAAAATAACCGTAAATAGTTTTCAACCAATTATTATGTATACCACATTATTTACACATTAATGAGGTTATTGCTAACTCTATGAATATTTCTTTTTTTCAACACTGAACTTAGCGCACTCTGCTGGTGCATTTGAAAACTAATTCACGTTCCAATTAAGCATCAGCATAATTCGGCATTGTGCGCCACTGAGTCGCATTATGCTCTGTAATTGGAAAACTACCGTTGATGTGCCGATAAGCTAATCACTTACTATAGAAAAGAACTACACGAGTCGCGATTGGGCAGATCTTCATCGGCCCACTTTTTAAACGTTCATGCGTTATCTACGTTTGGTAGTGAATCAATGACACACACGCTTAGTTAGGTTCAATTTTAAAGTGAAACTTATTTTACATCGCCTCAAATTTTTTTGTCCATCTATCGCGTGTCGCATTACACAAAACACGAGGTTTTTAATTTCACAACTTCATATATATAGGTCAGGATTGGTCTATGTGTTACATCTTCGACTTTAAAAGATAATAGAATGTCTATTGAAAGGGTGACAATAATTTTCTGTCGAAATTATTATTTTTGTCATTGGAAATTGATTCACAAGTCAATTCCGACCACTTTCAGGGTGTGTATCATTTCTGTTAGTTACACAATATACAGGGTGTAACTGAATACCCCAATAACATTTAAGGGTATGTATCCATCAGAAGTAGAGATGCTGTGGAAAAACTATTAGAGCGAACAAACCTAAATTTTTCCCCATACAAACTAAATAAATTATTTTTTAGTATTAAGTGCCGACAACCCTACGTAAGCGTACGAGGAATACTACGCTCACGTCATACAAACTAAATAAATATTTTATTGGTATTAAGTGCCGACAGCCTTACGTAAGCGTAGGAGGAATACTACGCTCACGTCTGTCACGTGTCATTTTGTGTTAAAATTTCTTTTCTCTTAACAGCTGATTATGGTTGTCACGTAAAAGTTTTTGCTTTCAGTTTAAAATCAAAAACTCTGAAAGTATAGGGATTCCAGATCTCAGACAAGCACCGAAGGTCCATTTAGTATCTAACTTATATGCCCCTTAAATATTATTGGGGTGTTCAGTTACACCCGGTATAAAATAGCTTACCAAGTATGGCGGTGGTGGCGTAATGCACGCCGACTGTATTGCTGTAGTAGGACAGCTCCAAGGAGGCGGCCACGGACAGCTGCGGGTACACTCGGCCTCCTAAACCGCTGCCCTCCCTCCGCACCAGGCCGCGGCCTAGCATTTCCATCTGTTGAACAGTATATTGATAGCGTTGCGATATGGCTCTTCTCCGCAAATTTGCGGTTTTTTTTTCGCACCAAAATTGAACTGTTGCGTTCCACCAATCGGAGTGCGTAAATTGAGAGAAATAATATTCGTCCGATTAGGACAGGCAAAGATTTAAGCCATACAGCAAGGGGCCCGATTCCACTAGTCTCAAGGTCGTTATCGTGCCTTGATAGCCTTTCAATAAAACTGCTTTTGTCACTTTTATACGCATTTCCACTTTCCCGGTGCAATTTTTTATACAACTAGCTTTCTGCCCCTAGCTTTTTTTTTGTTTTCCCGTGGGAATTTTTTATTTTCCCTTATGAAAAATAATTTATAGCCTATGTTCATCAGGGATAATACTTAATAAACTGAATTTTTGGATTAATTCACACAAATCATTGTTAATATGTATAGAAAAAACAAAATAATGGTATGAATATAATCGTTTGAAAATTCAATTACTTCTAGTTTAAAAAAAATATAGTACATTACTGCCGCGGCCGGCAAGTGCAGCATTGCCTCGTCTATAATACACGCGTGTTTTATGATTATCTATGTATCTAAAACCGGTGAAATTAGATCCACTTTACGAGCAAGTGTGTTGAAAATGTATTTGAAGTTTAAAGTATATGCTATTTTTTTATCTTCTCTCTCTTATATATAAAAATGAAACGCTGTGTGTTAGTCTCGCTAAACCTCAGAAACGACTCGACCGATTCTAACGAAATTTTCTTTGTGTATTTGGATAGGTTGAAGGAAGGTTTAAACGAACAATTGGACCCGGTAGGTGGCGCTGTAATCGGGCAGGACAACGTCTGCTGGGCCCACTTACAAAGAATTTGATGACAATCACTAACCCCGGAAAGGTTTGTCTTGCTTGATCGGTGTGTCTAAATATATAAATGGCAGGCACTCACGGCGTGCTTGACCACGGCGCTCGTCTCGCCCGTGTAGCCCAGGTCCCGGCCGCAGCCGGCCAAGTGGCAGCCGCGGGATTCGAAGCTGGCGTGTAGCTGTTTCATGGTGCATCCGTTGCGATGCTCCGTCAGCAGGACGTACGCTAACACGTTGGTGCACATCAGGGCAGACGCCTGCGACGCGTCTGGAATGTTCGCAAAACGCGTATTAAAAAAAATTGTTTTACGAGGCCTATCACATAATCTCGTCGCGTGGTACTAAACGAATTTAAATCGCCGGCGCGGCATGGCGAAACATGTCGTAATTTTATTTTATTCATAAAAAATTATAGTGCAGATTTACAGACATACAAACAATACAGCAAACGTTAAAAAATATTTCAGCATAAAAATTTCGTTTATACTATAGAGAACTTTGTACATGATCTGACTTGTTTTGACGCCTTTTCGTTAGAGAAATTGATTAGATTAAGAATTTCTATCTTAACTTAAATATAACGAAAATATATTTTATTATCATTGAAGTGAGGGATATTGTGTCACATAAAATAAATATTTTAATAGTTGACATTTGACAGAATCTGTAAATTAGGGCACCCAAATCAGCGGCCGTACAATCGAACGAAAACGATAACTCGCTATCGTTATCGTGACATTACAACAACAGTTTTAATGTCACAGGTGACATTTGAACTATTGTTCCAATGTCACGAAAGCGATAGCGAGTGATAGCTATGAATTAGGCGGTAGCCCCCCAGGTCCGCAGGAGTTTTCTCTATGCCTCGGGAAAATAACTATTAATAAATCAAGAAAACAGTAATCTAAAAACAGCTTTATTATTATTGTAGATAGGAATATGAACTAGTAAATAATATCGAGTAAATGTTATTTTCTCAAACATGCTCGCAAATGTAGGCATTATTGTAGTTAAAAGAAGACACAAAGTTTGTAATTCTTGGCTCATGCATTACTTTACCGGCCTAGGCAAGGAAAGTAAGTATGAAAATTCATTTTTGGCCGCTGCTCCAATGTTTTTTAATTTATATATAACTTGAATTATGTAACTTGTCATACAGCCAATTGCTACCACATTATAAAAAATGCACTCTTCGAGCATATACAACGTGTCTTATATTCTCCCCTTAAAAATTATAATATTTAATTTTATTTAAAACTATCAAAGTGCCAAGCTAAAACTGTTCTAAAACTGAATTTTCAAAAATTTGACAATTAAGTTCAATTGATATGACAAGTTATTAAAGTTGACACATTCTTTTCGGTTAAATGAATATTATAATTTTTATGGGGAGTTATTATGAGACACGTTGTAAGTATTATGAATATGACAACAATTTTATTAAAATGTTGGTATGAAATCACACGAAAATGTGCTTAATTTTTGTTGCGAGAGAAAAAAGTCATAATCTACAGTATTACATTTTTTGCGTAAAATATGATTGGGCTGTATGGGCTTTGTTTCCATTGCACTAATTGAAAATTAAAAAGTATAACTAAATGCTAGGCTGCTATAATTAATTAGCTTGATTTGTTTTTTTACTCATATTATATCATTTGTTTCCAATTCAATTCAAAATCTTTTATGCATACCATAATGTATAAAATAGGTGGTTCACAAAAAATAAGATCAATAAGGACCCGTTGGGCACGCAATCGTTGAACAAGAGACAGGCTTCCTGTCTCTTATTATTATTAGGTACCTACTATTGTCTTTTTTACAGATCATAAAGCTAAATTATACGGAGATCACGGCAATTATAAATATTTGAATAAATAGACAACATTAAACAATATTTTAATATGAAAGGTTTTTATTTATATGGTATTATTATTACACTGAATTTTATAATTAATTATCCAGTATTACGTCTTTCATTATTTCCTCGCAATTATTGAGAAAAACACTATACATACCTCGGTGGGAATAGGATTGCCGGACCCGTAATTATTGTCAAGGCCTCGCTCACGCTCGGCCTTGAAAGCATTACTCGTCCGGCAATCCCTAACTTCCCGGCCTCTGCAGTAATGTACTATTATTGCGATCAACAGAAGGTATATAATTTTAACGAATATTAACCTTAATCTGCGCGTTATTTTTTGTAATAGGCCTCTTAAATAATAATAAAAAATTTAAAACCACGTTCTACTTAAATTTTTTTTAAAGATTTAAACAAAAAGCACTAAAAGTAGAAAAAAATACATTTAGTTTTTAAAAAATGCACTAAAAAAGTAGAAAATAACTTGTTGGCTTCGCAACTCTTATTATTGAAAACGTAAAACGTGAGGCGCATCAATTTCGCAATTTCTGATTTAATTCGACGGAATTCTGACATTTCAGAAGTGTTGCCAACATTGAAAAACTCTTCCTAAAAAGGGAGAGTATTTTAGCAAAATAAAATATAAACCTTTACGGAATTTAAGGTTTCAATTCAAAAAACTAAGACTTAAAAAATTACTGATCATTTTAAAATGGTAATTACATTGTTTAATGTCATATTATTGAAGTTACAATAATTGTCAAGGAAATTATTTTTCTATTACTGGGATCCCTGTTCAATAATCCATAGACTGCCAACCTTTTTTAGAAAAATCTCTTCGTTTGTAAACATTTTTGCTTCTTCTAAGAGCCAATATAACAAGATGGCAAATCTAAAATTAAAAAACTATTTACGCTGCGTCATGCACCGCGGTACGAGTTGCGCAAAGTGAAACAATTAATATTAGAGGGCATATAATGTCACAGCTGAAAAATGGCAAGAATGCATAAACCATATTAATAAAGAAGAGGATAAAATGTGCCCTCTTAATGATCTGCTGGATAGTGTGTGTGATTCTTTTATAATCCGAGTTGATGATGATGACGACAATGATGATATTTGATGATAATTAATAAAAAAAAAATTGAGAAATATGTTGTTTTAGTCTGTTTTACCATTTAAAAATTTACATTCTAGCTAGTGTGCATTGAGTGCACAAAACAAACACTATTTACAGTGTCATTACTTGATCTAATTCAGTTTCATATTTTTTGTTAGTAAATATTTAAATAATTCTAAGCAGAAAAGGTTATTGATATCTGATTTGTATATGGATGATATATGTCAGAATACCGTCGAATTAAAAATCAGACTGTAGTAGTAATTTTTGTGTACTAGAATTCTTTCAAGCTACAAGCACAAACACCAATCTTTTCATTTGAAAAATAATTAAATTAATACACGAAGAAGAAAAAAACCTGACCTCTCATCTGCGCACGCAACTTACAATCGGCGGGCATATATCACGCGGTCAATTTGCTCGCATGCCAACCGACTTGTGTAGGTACGTAATAAAAAAACCCAACATAAACTCACCGTAGACCAGATGCCTCCCTATCGCCTCCACCATGATCTTCTGTTCCGCGGTCACGTCCGCCCCGAAGAGGCTCGAGTAGCTGTTGTTGTACAGGATGCGCTGGTCCAGGTTCACTCCCAGCGTGTTGTTGTTGGGACTCAGCGGCGCCTCTATCGGCGCTTTCAGGTAGTTGTACTTTTGGAACGATTGCACCATCTCCTGGAAGTTGAACATGTTTATAAGCGTCGGTGGCAACAATAATAAAATTATTTATTTCTCTCACAACAAGATAACTTACAATACAACATATATATATATATATATATATCGTAAAATTTTTGTATACAATGTTATGAGAAGCTGGTGCCTGTTAAAGACTATACAATAGCCTGTGTTACAGGTCACCAGGCCTCCATCAAGCAGATTGCGATATAATGTGGTATGTGCCTATGTTTGAAAGGACATCCGTTGACAAAAAGAGTAAAGGAATAATAATAAAGATAATCTCAATAATTAGTAATAATAATAAAAGAAAATGTATGAAAAATCTTATTTTAAAAAATTAAAATAGTACAAAAACATTAAAGAAATAACACTATAGTTAATGCACTGCGAAAAACACAGCGAATTTATCTGACGTACTCGTATGTGGCTGTGTGTGCGAACGTGTAAGGGGGTAAGGAGATAGTGTGTGGGTGTGTGTGTTTGCGAGTGTTACGTGTGTGTGTGTACATATACGTGTGGGTGTGTGTGTACATGTGTGTGCTTGTGTGTTTACGTGAGGAGTGTGAAAAATGACAATAAGGTTTGTATAAACAACAAAAAGGCTAACAATTAATATATTCCAAAGTGTAGGGCAGAAACTTTAGCTTTAGCAATGCGGACTCGGTTCAATCCTGCCATGTACCAATGTGTTTTTCGTTTTCCGAATTTTATAATTATGTACATTTGTCCGACGTTTCTACGGTGAAGGAAAACATCGTGAGGATACCGGAGGAAGACTCTGTACCAGGGTCGTCTGCTTGGGTACCTACCGTCGTACCTATATCTGCCGCAAAGCAGCAGCAGTGCTTGCATTGCTGTGTTCCGGTGTGAAGGGTAAGATATGGCAGTGAAACTACTGGGTAGCGTGACTTTACATCTGATGTCACAAGTTGGCAACATTCACAACATTCAATCTCACAGGGGTCACGTGTATTATAGGTGACTGTTACCACTAACCATCAGGCAGATTGCATGTTCGCCAACTTAGTTGCAGTTAAAAAAAGTCTGCATACATCTGCGAAGAAGTTGAAAGGTGTATGTGAATTGGACCAATACGCATTCAATAAAACACTCCTTTAAAAATATGTAGTTGTTTGGTAGGTACCTTGGTAAATAATCTACTATTTATCTATACTATACCAACTAATATTATGAAGAGGAAAGATTTGATTGTTTGTTTGTGTGTATTGAATAGGCTTCGAAACTACTGAACCGATTTCGATGAAAGTTGGTATGGGGATAGTTCGAGACCAGGGGAAGGACATAGGTTCATTCTCCTACGGGAAAATATAAAATTCCCACGGTAAAACAAAAATAACGCGGACGAAGTCGCGAGCGGAAAGCTAGTATTTAATAAAATCCTTGTCAATGTCTCAGCTACCTCTGTCTGTACGCTTACCTTAAGCGATATAGGCTGGTTGAAATCGACCCTGACGAGTCCGTGGTCAGTGTTGAGGGTCCTCCATATGCCGCGCAGCGCCGACCAGAAGGTCTCCATCTGCTTCGGCATCCCCAGCTGCTCCCTGACGAAGTTGCCGTCCACCAGCTTGTCGTAGTTCAGCGCCACTGGCACGAGCAACGCGTCGTCGATCGTACCGTCCAGATACGCGTCCAGAATCACCGACAGTATTCCCGCTGAACGGGGAAAAAGAAATAAATTTATTTATTTATTTAAAATAACATTTATTTAAAAACGTGCTTAATTATTTTTAGGGATGTTTTGGAGCTCCGTAACCGTAACCGAAACTATCGGATATCCGAAATTAAATATATCCGTAACCGTATCCGTTTCACAAGTTTCGGATAGTTTCGAATAAGGGCGGAGTTTAAATAAAACGACATGTTTCGGCAAAAGTTTTTTGTTTCACCGCTCGCGCGTCACGTAAATCTTGCACTTTGTTTGTTATTTCTAGTCATAACATAACCTCTTTCATAATTAGTTAGTTTTTTATTTAACAGTTGATACTTAATCTAATATCCGTAACCGAAACTATCCGAAACTAACGGATAATCCGAAATAATTACATATCCGTAACCGATATAATTTTATTCCTATATCCGTATCCAGATCCGAAATATCATATCCATAACATCCCTATATTTTAATGCTCTAAAAAGAGGAAAATACGAATCGAACGAGTCCAAACTCGATGGTTATTGGATTATAGTTCACCACAATACTTACATTAATGTAAGTATTGTGGTCAACTACTCGTATAATCCAATAATTAGTACACAACATGAATTTCTTTGTCTTTCTTATAAATGTACATGCATATAATATACGCATGTATACGGACATACACATGCACATGCATGCATTACACACAATATATAAAACTACAGACTATCAGATGGACCACTGTAACCACTGCAACAGCTGGACTTTAGATGCATTTCTGAACAGTATTTTTTTAAACAATTTTGGAATCTCTTCAAGTTTGGATTAAAATATATCTACCTCGAAGCATTTATTCTTTGAAGCATCATTACGAGCATTATTAAGATCATTGTACAGGCGACACATGCGGATCATAGGATTGAACAACGATGTGTGGTTTTTACAAACCTGTAGGGCGAAAATAGCTGGGTTTTTGTCACAAGATCGAAATTTAATTTTGAAATTTAAAAGAGTCAGTAATGACGGTGAATCTATGTGGGAATTGAGTATTTTGTGTAAGTTTAAAAGTGCAGTATAATCACGTCTAACCTCCAGGGTGTCAAATCCGAACCTCACCAAACGTTCACTATAGGATCTAATCTGGCGATGGATTCTATGCTTATAGCACAACTGACTCAAAAAATTTCGTTGTATTCCTTCTATAGGATAAACAGAGACTGCGTAATAAGGCGATCATATTACAGACTGGTACTCCAAGACAGTTCTAACCAAGGTGCAATAGAGGTGTAAAAATGTTTGTGAATTTTTAAAGTCTTTGGCAGATCTTGAAATGAAACCAAGAACTTGAGAAGTTTTTTTTTTGTTATTAAAACACTAATTTCACAAGTTCCACTTGCCTGACGATGATGTATCGAAACCGGTCGCAATAATTTAAATATAATAAAGATTCAAGTGGAACTTGTGAAATTAGTGTTTTAATAACAAGATACCATGGAGTTCCATCAAGAAATTACAACACAAAGCTTTAACTATTTGAGAAGTTTTATTAATGACGTACTCATAGTGATCGTGAAACGTTAATTTACTATCAAAATAAACGCCCAAGTCTCTGAGGACCTCTTTTCGACTGAGAACGACTTCACCAATTTTATATTTGTACAAGAATATACAAGAATTCGTTCTGTTTAAGCGTGAAAGATATAACATTACATTTGTCCACATTTAAGCGCATATAATTCAGATCACACCATTTAAAAAACTTTATTCAAATCGCTTTGCAATATAGCTGTGCTTCAGCTCTGCTATTTACTGTATGAAACAGTATTATTTACTGTAGTAGATAATTTTAATTTCCACGTCAAAACGAAGATTTTGGCACAAGTCTTATCTTATAGATGCATATACACTGTCGGTTTTTGTCTCGAATGCTCACCCATTAGTTCCTTATCTTCCATAGCAGCGAAACAAACAATATAAATTGACTCATTAGTATGTGCGATAAATAATATACATATACAGAACAAAATGACACAATATTTATTCTATATTTCAATAATCTAATGATGGTGACGATTTCCTTTGTTTCTTTTGTTAGTTAACATCAGTGCTGACACGTAACGATCAGTGCCGTGACGTGCTATACGCACTTATCAGTGGCATTCAGTGCCGACGCGCGCTGTAACCTTAGCAAATGCAGTTGCACGAGCATCTTTGAGTTTGTTTTCGAGAATGCCTCGATTTACAAGAGCCCAATTAGCAGCAATTGCTATGTTATTAGATGAAGATGAGAACATGAGTCGTGCGAGTAGAAAGCAATTTTTAAAGTTGGTGTCTATAAATGTTCTATGTGCAAGGTCGTAGAGAATAGTATGTGATCATACGAATTTTATTAATTTGTCGTTATCAATTATAAAATGCTTGCAATCGTCCGTGCCGTTAGTGAAAATATTCTCTCCGAGAAATTCGCGTCGGGTCACGGCGAGTGTCGGCGCAGCGCGCTGAAGATCACTAAACGTCACTAACACTGATGAGAACGGATAACGTCGTACAAAATGTATGCTACAATATCAGTTTTCACTGATACTGATGGATACGTTACTGATCGGTACGTGTCGGCACTGATGTGTGCGGATAGACCTCAATTAATCAGCAGTTACATACAGTTGGTGAACAGTTATAATTGGCGAATTCATTAACTAAAGGCCACTAAATTACTGTGTTCGAAGACAAAATCTGTTGTTCGATGACAACAATCTTACTAATCTATCCGCTATACAGCATTGATAAGTAAGACCTAATAGCCATGTTAGTATCTGGACGACGAATGATGCACACCTATTTTCAGACTCAGAAGCCCTACCACCAACCAAAAACAAAAACCACGAGCCAACCAGCATACATCTGCGATGTAGTTCAAAGGTGTCTGTGAAGTCGACCAACCCGCACTGTGGCAGTGTGGTTGACTAAGGCCTAAACACCCTAACAACACCCTAACGTAGGGTAGGCTCAAGGCCCTCGGTGGGGACGTATATAAGCTGTGATGATGGTGACTGACAGCTACCAAGACACTGTTACTGGCAATATTTGTTTACACGCGAAGCTTTGTCAAAACTGGTACACCACTTTTTTGCCTGACCGCACCATCAAAGAGCGGAATGAGTGACGTAGTGTATCTGCTTAAGATAGGTATAGGGAGTACGTTCTCCACTTTGTTCCATATCTTCATGGTCACAACCACCTGACCACAGAGGTCGTTAAATATATCATAGACAATTTTTCCAAAATTACCTTTTGGTGGCTGCGGTTTGCCCGTCCTTGTGCGTCCCCCCTCGATGAAGAACTCCAGATTATTCTTGTCCGCCAAGCTGTGCAGGATGTATGACCTGTGCACAACCAATAAATAATGTGTAATACAATCCATAAAAATACATACATAATTTAAAAATTACCAGACTGAACAAAGAGCGCCATAGAGTAATAGAGCGAAGTATAGAGTTGAGCCACTCTATATAAGTTTTACTATTTTATAATATAATTTTTAACAACATTTTTGAATTTATTTCACAGGTGCCACACGGAATGATTTTCCCTATTGAACCTGATTAGCCATATTTTTGATATTTAGAAGCACCCTAACTGAAAGCACGGAAAGGCTGTGGTTATCTAAGTTTTATTTAACAATAAAACTTAGATAACCACAGACTGTGCATTAACAGCTCCGACATTTGTGGGAAAGTGTTGCTAGAAACTTAAAATGTTGGTTTCAAATTCCTACACTTCTATGTTACACTGTCAATATAGTAGCAATATAGCATTGAATTCTGCGCGTGCGTGTGTGTGTGTGCGTGCGTGTGGGCGTGCGTGCGTGCGTGCGTGAGTGAGTGCGTGCGTGCGTGCATGCGGGCGTATCTTTTAGGTATAAATAATGAATTACCTAAGAGCGGCCTTGTACACGGGATCACCGTGCTTGTCTGATCCGTCGACGCGACGTCTGATGTAGAACGCCCCGCAGCCGCGCAGGAACCAACTGGTTATTCGAAACACAACCTTAAATTATTCACATAAACGAGTGTAAGTACAACTAAGGCTCGTATAATGAACGCGTCTCAAAGTTGAGATCGATCTTAAGCTGCAGTTTTGACGTTTAATGTATGGAACATCTGTCAAAAACAGTATCTTAAGATCGATCTCATTCTTGGGTTGCAATTATTAATACGAGCCTTATGGCCATTTTCACCAACCTCTTCTTAGCTTAGATGACTCTTAGGCAGGGACCGGACCCGGTTACCGTTATAGCCGGTAACCTTAGGGTTTTGATGGGGTATTTTATAATGCTGGGTTTTTAAACCCTTTGCCTTACGGTAAGCTTTCAAACGGCTTACCGGTTTACACATTAATCCCTTCGATTGAATTAATTCGGGTTACCGCTAACCGATATCAAAAACCCCCAAATGGGTTACCGTTCTAAACGCTGATTAATTTGTAAAAAATATTTTAGAACTTAGGTATATCGCGTGTAGATTGCTTTTGCACCGCATATTTGCCGAAGGTCGCAACCGAACTCTGGCGTTATTGCGCCCGCAGTGCTATTTCAATCGCTCGGTGTGCGTGAGGGAAAGGGTTACCCTAACCCGAACAGTAAGCGGTTAAGCGCATAAACACTAAAAACCTTTAAGATTGGGTAAGCGGTAAATTATTGTTGTGGGTGGTAACCCCTATTTTACGGGTTATCGTTATTGTTGGGAAATCTGTTGAACGGCTTACCGAGCCCACTGGGTTACCATACGAATGGGTTACCCTTTCGAACGACTTAAGCAAATGAACGGGTTTTCCGGTCCCTGCTCTTAGGTAGCATGCTGTCACATTCTTTTCATTAAAGACAAAAAGTGACAGCATACGTCTTAGGGGCTTCCTAAGCTAAGTACTGGTTGGTGAAATCGACCATTAGTGTACTATATAATCGAAATGGCAACAAGTAAATAGATAAATCGAATACATACAAACAAAAAAGTGTCAGATTTAAGTCATGAGAAAAATTACCGTAACATATTACAAAAATTGTTTATTGTGTGTGGTAGATATAAGCTTTTTGCACAATAACGTCCATTTCAATTTATATATATATTTTTTAAATTTATATACTTAAATAAAAGTTTTGGCTAACGGCAACACATATTTATTTAACATATAAAAATTTGTACACAACAGCAGGCGTAGCACGGGCTGCCAAGAAATTTGTGATAAGACTCAGTGACACGTATCCCTTGACAAGCGTCAAGAAGTTTTATCATGACAGTCACACTAAGGCTGCGTTCCGAAAATCAATAAGTCACTATTAGCGCGCTCAAACGCGTCCCGAAATGTTCTGAGCGAGGGAATGTTAGCCGGCATGAAGAGCCACATGCATGACGTCATCGTTAACGTCATATAGAACTTACGGCGCTAATGCTCTGGAGTGAAATCTCTTTATGCGAACTGTCAGTTTGACGTTCAATAATTGTGTATTTGGTTCAAAATGAATGTACCTGTTCTTCCGGACTCAAATCGTAAGCATGTTGATAGCATTTTCAGTGTTCTCTTTAATTTGGACAAGGCGATTATAATCGTTAGCACTCTGAGCGCTGTTATCGGACCGCAGCCTCAATACGCGCCGCCGTGCTACAATTTAAGACATAGAGATTATGTCACTGAAATTGTGAGATAACACGTGACTCAAGTCCCGTCTTGGCAGACCGTGCTAGGCCTGCAGGATCTCCTTAAAGCAGCATTAAATCTTTAAAAACTTACTACATATTAAATTACAAGTTGCGCTCCGAGTTGTTATTTGTGCATATTCAAAATGTTCTCCTTTTCCTATTTACTTTTTTATAAACAATAAGGTTTTTTCATCTTACTTTAATAATGTTTAATTTACCCCTACATAATTTGATGCGCACCACTGTAACATGGCGCACACGTGCATAATGCAATATGTAAAATGATTTTTTCTTTGCGCTACTTGTTCTTTTATCTGTTAATGTGACGTTTTAAATTGACACGCTCCGTTTTCAAACGTCGGGATTGGCGCGATCCAAATAGTGAAAATTCACAATAACATAAGTATTTGCGGGTAAAAAAACACTCACCCAAAGAACGGTATGCTCATATTGTCCCCAGCGGCGACTAGCGGCGGCCGCAGTCCGGTGAGATACAGCGCGAATGTGACCAGGATGTAGTCCAGGTGTGATCGGTGCAGCGGCACGAATATGAGGGGTAATCCAGCTGCTTTGGCGCGACGTAACCTTTCCACGCACGCCAGACGGGTACTGCATCCGCCTTTGGCCAGGCGACGGATCGCCTTATGGCACGCCCAGGCGACGAATCTGCGACAAACGCCATTGTTGAGGATCCGTTCAGAGACATTTTGTTTACACCCTTCGGAGAAAAGAATGATACAGACATATCGTCGTTGAAGTTCTAACACCGCGTATGTCAAAATAGCAACTTTTACGAAGAGTGAAAAAACTGCACAATTATACATAAATATACTATTATAATGCCATTCCATTACTTACATACATTTCATTGGATCCATTAAGAAAAATATTAACCGTTATAATGTTAGTACGAATTTGTGATAAATGCGAAGTATTCGAAAAACGTCGTGTGGTCTTTTTTCCGACAAAAATTACTTACGTGGTGTTAGAACTTCAATGACGATATTTACCAGACAGAGAAAGAGAATATGTTTCTGAAAGACATCGAGTCGAGATAATAGTAGATTAGTAGCTAAGGGCTGTAAGGCATCAATTGCAGCCCGAGATAATTAGGCGCACGAGCGCAGCGAGGGCGCCTATATTTCGAGGGTGCAATTGGTGCTTACACCCGAGCTAACTACTCTGCTTTACATCTCAATTGTGAGGTAAGTAGGTCCTTATTACCCCCAAATGGGGCTTGTAGGTGACCAATAAGCGCTCTAGGGTAATAATGTAGCTTGGAAAGCCCTAAGGCGGTAAGTAATAAAAAAAACACTTCACTATTTCAAAAAGTTCGCGTACACCTAACCATCATACTGGCAATAAATTACTTACAGCCTCAGGGCTTTTCTAGCTACATTATTACCCTAGAGCGCTAATTGGTCACCTACAAGCCCCATTTGGGGGTAATAAGGACCTACTTACCGAACATGAGAGATGTAAAGTTTATTAATGCACAGCTTCTACTTCCTCAATGAATGTTTCCTGAGCGCTACGATATGTCCTTCTTCAAACGAGGCTTAAAAAGAGCATTTCTCTCCAGGTAGGCAGTGACAGAACTGTGCCCTTGGCATTGCAGATGTCCATGAGCGGTGGTTACCACTTAACATTAGGTGGGCCACTGGCTCGTCTGCCACCGTTAGCAATAAAAAAAATGGACTATCCAAAACAAAAATATTTTTTCAATTTGAATCTGTAGTTCCCGAGATTAGCGCGTTCAGCCAAACAAACAAACTATCAAACACACTCTTCAATTAGAACCATTACTAACTTGAGCACACTGTTGGACATGGCCGAGCTGATGTTCTGCAGAATCTTGCGCGCGCGCGCCTCGACCCGCTTCCTGATAGTCTGGTACACGCTCTCGTACTCAGCGGCCTCGCTGCCAGACTTCGCCTTTAGGGCCTCAGTCGCCTCCATCTTCGCTGTCTCCTCTATGACACTTTGGAAGCTGTCGTCATTTAGTACCTGAAATAAAGAATGTGCATTTTTAACCTATTCTATTGTGTAACTCAAATTACGCACACTCCTAAGCAAAGGTTTTCACACGTTTTCTTCCTCCTTTTATCTCTCATCCATTATACATCATCTCGGCATTGACGTTCCTCGATCCATCCCTACTTTCTTAGGACTTTCTCTACCCTTCTTTCCGTCCACATTCATTCAATTGTTCAAGTAACTCTCATCCATCCTCATAACATGCCCATTCCATGCTTACCTGCTACTTCTTATCTTTACTGTTACAGATGCTACTTGCAAGGTTCAGTAGAAGTTTAACATTTTGTATGGAATAGCTAATTGTTTTCGCGATTTCAAGATCGGTTCCATAGTAAAAGTTGTTAGGTTTGCTTGTCTGAACAAGCATAATAAATGATCTCGATGACTAAGAAAGAACTTTGTATATTCATTATTCCACTCTACCACACATCATCATCATTTTAGCATTCTCATCTCCGCAACGGGAGCTTTTCTTTTATCCGTTTCGTTTGTCACTATGATAATAAAATTGCTGCGTTCCGGCAGTTAGATAGCCAGTTCCCTAGTTGTCGAGTAGTCCCGGTGAAGCTCTCTTCCACACTCAGCTCCATCTTTACTTCCATCAGGTGAGACAAAGGCCAAGAAATATAGGCTACCTTTTAAGCCGAAACGCCCACAGAGCAAGAACTCGGGAGCTAATAATGTCCTCCTAACCGATATACGGTCACGGCGGCCAATCTCCACAGAGACTAGCCATCTGCGCAGGAGATATAATAGTGCACAAGTAACTGCGCAAACGCAAGTGCACTCTCTGTTCCTTCAGTCGCCTAGTCCGATGGGACGGTTAACCGACACGACCAGGGCGAGATCAGGCGCAGGACCCACTGTTTAACGTGCTTTCCAAAGCACGGAGGAGCTTGAGATGTTTCTTATTTTTGTCACCCATCCTAGGACTGACCACAGCGAACGTTGCTTAACCTTAGCAATCGTTCGCTGAGAGCACGCGCCAATGCGCCACCAAGCTGAAAGGCACACACACGGGACCTAGTAGAGTTGTTACGGATGTAAAAATTTTGACATCCGCGGACGCGGATACGGATTATTAGATGATCACATCCGCGGATGCGGAATTCAGTATTTCAATTTTAAGTACACAGATTGAAAATAGATTTAATTTTAATACGTTTCATTTAATCATTGAGAACAAAATTAAAATAGTTTTAACAACAGCAAACACGCGCAAGGTACGTGCCACTCTGGTCCCGCCCATTTTCTTTACATGTCGTTACTTGTTGCAGATATGAATCCGCATCCGTAAAAGCTCCGCGTTAATTGGTGCGGATGCGAATGCGGGTGCAATATCTGAATTAATGCGAATATTCCGCATTCGAGGATGCGAATATTAGTAACATCCCTGTCTCCAACACAGGACGAACTGCCTCGATCGTCCAGTGGCCGGCAGCTGGGTGGGCGAGCGCCTCGGCCCATTGGCGCCAGAGCCTCCCTCTGCGCCAGTTGCCTCCTCTGAGCTAGTGAAAGAAAAAAGTATATAAACGCTCACCTTAGGCACCACGTCCTTATAGTCGTAGGACTGCAGGTTGGCGCACTGCGACAGGTCGCAGAGGTACCGGGACACGACACCGCCGTTGGCGAACGTCTGCCTGCCGATGTTCATGACGTTGATCACGGCGCCCGTCTCCAGCGCCTGCGGGTCTTGCCAGGACTCCTGGAATGAAACCAACGAGTATAAGAAAAGTCTTTTAGACTCTAAGCGCTCCGGATGAGTCGCGTATGCGTTGTCAATTCAATACGTCACGCTGGCGATGGCGGCGTGTTAAGGAATATATCCTCTGTCTAGATGTTGTTGCCTTGGTAATAAGCTTGTTCGTATATTAGAGGGCATAAAATACAATGCGACTAAAAAAATGGTTACTATCGATTATCTTACACTTTATGAAACACCTGATATGGAAATGTATACAACGCCATAAAATTACATGCTCGACTTGGCGAGGGCACTTCCGTACGTTCAATAAACTGTGTAATTTGTAAACGGATACTGCCCAATATTTTAGACACCACATACATTTGACTAAACGACAAACGCTTCTATGAGCATCCTTATATAATCGAAGATAATCCTATCCTGCCTTATGGTTATATTTCTGGTTTATTTTGGGACTTCGCAGTATTTATAAAGTTAATGTACCTACATATTCTTAAAGTAAACGCTGATAATGACAGACATTACAAAAGGAACAATTTATCCTAGCGCTAATAGGCACTCTATATTACTTCACAACGCGATATGTATGTAACATTAACCACTACGTCGAAAGTTTGTAACAGTAACGTAACAGAAACAGTAATTCGGTAACAATACGGTGCAAATGTACGTTTGCGTATACCGTAATACCGTTAGTTGTTACATCATTACGTGTCAGGGGCAGGGTTCCAAACTGAACAAAATGTATTACAACGCCAATTTTAGATTGAAAGTGATGGATGATAACACCAAGTCATAAGTGTGATAGAGATAACAGATTCGTGGACAAGAATGCACCTAACGACGACTATTTGGCACAAACAATATGCGTACGCTACACACGTACTACGTTCAGAACACCTCTCCTTTTGTCTACAAAATTAGCATAAGTAAGCCAGTAAATTGATTTGATTGCATAGAATACAACGATTTGTAGCAACACATTCTATTCAAAGAAAAAAAAGACAACCTATCAAGTTTCAAAGTCACTTAATTGCACCTACTTATCTTTACAGGTAGTTTCATGTTTATGGACTCAACTAAAGAAATAGAAAAGATTGATGCATTAAAATCATTTTATGTATATTGATAATCATTCAATATTGCTACACGTGGGTATCCATTTGTTTAATGTTTTCTAGAATAAAAACATTTATCTGATGCGGTTATTCTCTTTGTGGTTTAATTGCATTAGCGTATTTGGACTTTGCAAAACACATTGTATTTACTTTACAAGATAAAGCATTATTGCCAATTCAAACAATTGTGACAAAACTGAACAAAACATCAAACATTGAATCAGCATAACATAAAGACTCGATTGTAAACTTAAACAAGATGAACCTTTTACGCGCCACTTCATCAACCAACATCATAATAAAATTCAGAACAAGACCGCGGCGTCTCAATCTAAATATAAGTACCTAGAGCTGTCGGCGATGATTGCGGAAGTTACATCGATGACCTTAGTTTTACACGCAAAGATTCACGTGCTTACATTATCAGAAAGAACAATAACGGTTAGTGTTTTAACTTTTAAAACTGTACAATCGAGCGTAGTTGAAAAATCTGAGGCAACATAGACATTACTTTCCCATGAAGTAGATATACTCCTCATCAATATAATACGTAGTGGCGAGGTCGTCGCACTAGCCGCGCAGGCGCCGCTCGCCGGTTGGCCAGTCGATGTCACGCCACCTAGCCAGCCGCGAGCGCGCACCGAGTTTAAATTTGGAACACAAATCGCGCTTTCAGAGCGCTCAATAGAAAGAATGAATGAACGTTGACAGCGAGCGGTAATTGTCAACAGTCCAGTGCGCGTGCACTTGTCCCGCGCTAAAATTGATAAAAGATAATTATATCAAGCAAGAACAACAAGCGGAGTGATTAATACAAATATTGATATTATTCGTGCATTTGGTATAAACGAATTATTTGATGACGAAAGTGAAAGCTAACTTACGTCAAAGCATAAGATAATAAATCAACAAGCCTCTATTGATTCTAAATATTATTATGATTATAATAAAGATATCTAATCAGATATTTACATTTAAGCTATATGTACAAAAGAAAAACAAGTACCTATATAAAGTTGTAAATTAAATTACAAATCTAATAATGTTACGCCTTGAGCAATTCAAAACGAAAAGGAAAACGCAAATAGCACATAGGAACTTGCAAATACCCTCGATAGTGTCCGTGGTCCGTTTCTAAAGCGTGTCAGGAATAAAATTCCATGTGACAATGACGCACCCTTGGCTTGGCAAGAGATGATTCATTAAGTTAAGGTTGCTCAGGAAATAGATGTGCTATGTGCATCGCCATTCAATATGCTATTCAGTCGCCATGCCAAATGAGTTATCTTACTACGTACTATTGTGAATGTAATAGTATGTTGAACAGTTTGTCTCACGATCACGAAAAAACAGCTAAAATACATCAAGATTAAATTTTAAGTCAGAAAAAAGGTTAATAAGATAATAAGGAAGGTACATAAATATTTTGTGTATGACGCGTGCGATGCACAGAATCCTACTAAATTACTTTTAATAATCTCCACTTAAACTGTTTTACTATTCCTTACACTATTCTTAAACTATTCCTTTTAAATTCTTTCCTTTATATTCTTTGAAATGCTCCTCTTGCTTTAAACATCATCAAATCAAATAGTGCTTCAGCCTTGAACTTGAAACAGGCCGCCATACTACATGTATGTGAAATATTTGCTAGACAAAGAACATGTCGATGAGAGGAAACCTGTACGTTTATCCGGTGTTTGCATAAATTATTGCGCACGATCGCCGAAGGACTGAACACGATACTTTTTTGTATGTACGTACGGTCAACAAGCACAGACATCAGCAAACCAGAAATTGCAAATCTTCTCCAATCGACTTTTCCTTACTTTTGGCGCGTAATCAAGATCAAAACAAAGGCATTAATAATTAGTTTTGAGCAATCTGAGGTTTAGTTGATTGTACAACTAGAATATAAGAGACATAAAACAAAGCGAACACGAGAGATTAAAATTGGATCGATCCACGAACGAGTGCAAGATGGCACAATAGATACGAAAGTGGAGCAGTAGCACAGGCGTGGTACTCGTGCTCATTACACAGACGTATAAAAGGAAACAGACATAACATAATTTTATTCACACATTTGTCATAAGTAATGTACGAGTATATCGCTTTTACTTTCACTCCAAAGTGACATGATATATCGCTATTTCTGTTTCTCGTCCATGTCGATACTAACGCACACATAAACATTTCCGAAGCCGTGGCAGACGTCACGTGGACGCCATGTTTAGCTTTGTCAAAATAAGAGACAAATGGCGTCGCGACATTGTGTTATAATGTTTTGATTTGTGGTTATAAATGAAAATAACTGCTAATCGGACAAGAACAATGGTAAAGTGCTGTGCCCCGAAGTGTTCTAATGCATCATACTTATAATAAAACTCTAGAAATTAGAATGAAATTAAATTAATATTGTTTGTGCGTAAGTAATGTTTACAAGTGGTAAAGATGCCACGCTTTTTGAACGATACGTTTAGTCTGCTTCCCTTTGTACGTCTGTGGCTCATTATTACTACGATGGAAATAGATTAAAAATCACTTTTTAAAAAATGGTGAAGACAATGTGTTAGAATGATAAGTGCATATTGGTCTAGTTGATAGCAAATGCGATCGCTTATCACTATTACGAAGTGCTGGGTTCAATTCTCAGTTTTGAGAATTTTTTCTCTTTAGGAAAAATCTTTGAAGCAACTCAGGCAGGAGTTGGAAGATTTAGTGAGTCTCAACAAGTAACAGGGGACGAACTTGACATATAATTGGTGAAGTGCGCGTGTTTTTACAAGCGTTCGCGTGACAATGCAATATTATGGTGACATGGAGCTGATATGATGAAGGAGCTGGAAGGTGGCCATAGGAACTCCGCAATAAACAACACAACCCCATCGAGTTTGGGCTTGTTTAATTCGTATTATCGAGTACTTGAAGCTTGTATTTAAAAGTCTTTTAATATTTTACACCAGTGCCTAACCTTTCGGGGATAACAACACTTTTTTATTTAAAATACATACAGTAAATAATTTCAGCAATACTTTTTTTATTAAAACTTACTTTAAAATATCAATTGCCTCGAAGTTCTTCAAGACGGAATAGGTTTGCAGAAACATAATTATTATAGTGTGGATGGAAAATTTACTCATTGTAGTACAAGTTCCTGGTCTTCACGTCACAATAGATAAGCTAAACGGCGTCAGCGCTATCAGGAACCAGCTAAATTTATTGAAGTAATACAAAATACAACCTTTAGTTTTAGTCATAGAGTAACTTATATATACGGAGATTTTAGTTACTAAAACTGCTTTTAAGGCTACTGATTTGGGTTACACGTATAAATAAGCATGGTAAAAAAGCTGAAGCGTACATAATCGCACCTGTGATTCCCAAGAATATGTTACGGACGAAAAAAGATCCATCGTAGAAATCGAGAGCAATGCTATCCTTAATTATATTTTCTTTAGCAGGTAACACATTACAAGGTATTTACAGTAAGCGCCGCGTTAAACTATGTTCCTTGGACTACTCTTATGTTCTTCGTAATAGGGGCGGTTCTCACAGTGCTATATTGAAAAAAAAAACAATATGAAGTTCTAAACGAGCCCACAAGCGAAACATAGTCCAGCGTTATCGTAAACATTAATTGGAGCTGTAACCATAAACGTGGAAGACAAGGTTAAACTGGAGTGTTACTGCATGAACTAATGAAGATTGCGTGCTATCATCGAATCGTGCATGCGCCCGGCACGCTCGAGCGGGCTGAACGGATCGGTGCGGTTGAATTGAGTCTGCGAACAGAACAGCAGAATTCAACTGTGGCGATAGAGCTGCAGAATTACTGTTTGCAAAAGCTTCCTAGGGTTCCATACCTCAAAAGAAAAAATCGGATCCCTTATTAACGATCACTCGCGTGTCTGTCTCGCCGTCCGTCTGTCACAGCCAATTTGCTCTGAATTTACAAGACCGATTTGAAATTTGGTACAAGATGATACGCTGATCCAGAGATGGGCTTGTAACATAAATACTTAAATGAATTTCAAACATGGGGGTCACTTCCGGGAATAAGAAAATTAAAAAAAAAATTGCTAACTATATCGTGTGACATATCAATTGAAAGGGCTTAAGGTAAGAAGCTCATTTTAGGATAAATACATAGTTTTAAAGTTTTTTATTAAAATAGGCGAAAATTGATCCTTGATTAGGCGTAAAATTTAAAAAAAAATACAGAAAATATTACTTTCCCTATAAACAGTGTACATTTAACGGTTCGTTGAAAAGTGTTACCACTAATCAACGCACGGACTTGTGCAGTTTTTTTAAGCAATAGCGACTGCAAATAAACACCTGATGTTAAGAGAGTGTCGTGAGTTTTAAACCCTACGTAGATAACACAGGAATTTGCCGCACTAACAGCTTTCCTCCAATGAGCTCTGTCGTCCTCGCGTGCGTGCGCGCCATGCGCAGGAAGAACACGACATGACATTATTTTAGAGCAGCTCTAGCAGTTCTAGCAAGAGCAATAAATGCCAACCCAACCTTTTTTAAAACCTTGACTTAAGTGCACCTACGGCAAATTAGACGAAGACTAGTTTAATCAGACTCGATTGCGATTTACCAATTGAAATGGCGTAGTTAGGCAATCAACTTAAGTGCTGCCTGCTAAAGATTTAGAAGTGCCAACAAAAACACGGAGAATATATTGCTGTATATGGTAGATATACCAGTTTGCCAGGAAGATTAAAAATTAAATCCACACGTCCAAAGGCGAGAATTTTATTATTTATTTCTTTTAGGATTTGGAACCAAAAAATACTTATACTGACCCTAAATTTTTATTAGTATTTTTACTGGCGAAAGAACAATGGCCAAATTGGACCTGACTATGGGCATAAATCAAATGTATGTTAAAAGATGTGCTTTTATGAGTTAAATTTAAAAATGTAACTATTAAACCTCAAGAACTTCGAGTTTCAGAGAAAATAATGAATTCGTAAAATCAATTTTCTCGCATATGAAATCGTAATATAGTTTTTGAACGGTTTTCACCATAGATGATAGATCTTGAAAATGACGTCAAGTTCCGTTTCACATTCTCGTATAAACATTACATCTTCGCGCTTAATAAAAAAAAGATATTTTTTCTAAAAAAACACTTAACAACATTAAAAATGTGTTTATTTTTTGAGAATAGTATTTTAACTTGCTGAAACGAATAATACTAAGCAAACGATGCATAATTCAAAGTATTGGTTCTTTTTTGGTGATTTGCGTGTAAAGGATCGTCACTCTCGAAATCGAGTGACAGATGTCTTTCATTGATTTTACACTCTAAAGTCAATCTTTGCATTTGCTTAATAGGTACTGTGCGATTTTTGATTCTCCTTTGTGATGTGTTTTGACCCCTATTTTGTTTCACGGACTCTGATATCACCTGCTTCTTACGATCATCTTATATATAGATAGAAAATATTGTGTCTAGCTGGAAGGGAAGCTATCACAGAATATTGTTGTAGTTGTTTGGTAGACTGGAAAACAATTGTATGCTGTGCCCGTGTTATGACTATGACTGTGGTATATGATACCTTGGGCGGGCCAGGCACCAAGTTAATACAATAGCGGTACCAGTAGGTTTTTTAGACTGTGTTGTTATAAATATAAGAGACTACATTGAATAAATCTTTAGAGAATCAAAGTGTTTTATTTCTAAACATCCTTATTGTTACATACTCGTATATTAATGAAATCTTATTAAATATTATATGTTCACATAACGTTTCTAATTATTTTACGTAACATAGTTCTAAGTTTACTCAAGGAATAGAAAATATATTTAATGGTTAAACAAACTTACCTTTGTGATGTTTGACCATAATTATACGAGACGTTGCATCCGAAGAGATTTATATATTAACCAGGTAGTCCACTTTCCAATGTACCGGGCACCAAGCACAATTTTAGAGCGAAGACATAAAAATAAAAAGATAGGTAGGTAGTTTTACTATTATTCAGCCGCTTGCGCGATGTTACGCCGTTTGACTCATTCCTTTAGAGCAAAATTTCTCAAAAACATTGGGTATTTATTTGCAACACAGCAAATAATGGGTAGGGAGGGAGTATAAATCTCTTCGGATGCAACGTCTCGTATAATTATGGTCAAACATCACAAAGGTAAGTTTGTTTAACCATTAATTATACCACGACGTTGCATCCTCGAGATTTATATATTAAGCAGGTAGGATGTTTAGAGTATTTTGAGAAATTTTTGATTAGAAGAGAGAGAAAAAAGAAAGTTTGTCGTTAATTCGGTATATGTTGACTTTTTTTTATAATTTATAACAAAATCTAAATCAGTGAATAAGAGTTTTATTACGCATGATAGACTCTTGATAGAATCTTGATAAGAATTTCCAAGGCATAGAAAATCACCTAAATAATTTATAATAGTAAACTAGACTTCTAAGATAAGATAATATGGGTTTCAAAAGCTTAGTGAAAATGTATGAAGCTGAAGCAAGTGCAAAGGGAAGACATTGAAATTCTTAAGTTATTTGCTTAAATTTAAATCTAAGATAATGTTTCGACGATTAATGCGTAGTGGCTAAAAAATAGACATCTATATTGATAGTTCATAACAAGAGTTTCATAGGTGGTGTAACTGGTTGGGGTATTATGGGTGTGATTCCTTTACCAATACCTTGACCTTAGGAAAATCAATCCCTAGTTATAATCGAAGTATATCATTTCTTCTGCTTTTCATTTTATTCAAGAAAAATTACGAAATAGTTTCGTTGGAATATATCAAGTGCACGCGACCTTCGAGGTTTTGTTTCCAGTTCGAGATCAAGGCTCAGGACACGCAATACATATTTAGCTATAAATAATAAGGATTCTCCGAATGATTCATCAATTTGTTATAATAATTTAAGTACTTACGCTAATTACCAAGGTACCTTAGGTATATCTTAATTACTTGAATTTTCTTTTTGATTTAGAACAGATTTTATTAAGTTTTTGGTAGGTAGGATTTTTTTTTCAAACACATTATATTCCCAAAATCCGTCTTTTAAATTATAAGTTATTTCATAAAATTTAATTTAATTAAGTTATTTCATAAAAAAACCTGATAGTAAGCGGCATCTTGGTGGATTAATAAACAATATTTACAGATTTCATGTTATAAATATTCTAGATTTTCACCATAGAAAGTTTCAGATCACTCCTTGGCAAATAACTCACAAAGGCTATTTTCTTTGAATTAATGGTAGTAGTTGTACACAAAATAGGTGCTCTCTCCTCCATATGTTATTTTTATAATCCAACAAATAACAAAATATAACAATTTATTAAAAAATATGTTTGTAAAACCCAGTGTGAGAGCCCCGGGCCATATGATCATAGACATGTTACATATATTTAACCCAACACTGTACTATGAATCTCCAGGGCAGTTCCCTTAAGGCATGGCTGTCTGGTTTTTCAGTGGAGGAACTAAGAAACAACTAGTATAACAAGGAAGAATTCTGTGGAATTACATATCTAAAACATATAAAATCTAAGGAATTGGAGTACAGTATCATTGACCCGTGATCGCAAGAAATTAAAGTCGAAGGTACGATCTACTAACCACCGTTACGGGGAAGGCTAATCTTAAAAAAAGAAACAAAACATTTTCATTTGGTGTATTCCATTACCCAGATTTGTACGCAATTTTTAGCTATATTAGTTTGATACCGAGATTGATAAAAAATCCCGAACCATTCTGCCCTTTGATTGTATAGATTTCTGTATCTATTATAATATACCTGATTCTCTTTAATTTAACTTACAACTCTAACCCCTAGTTTCTGAAAGGCTCATCAAAATATTTTTCAACTAACATCCATGTCATCTTAACAGCAGTGTCAAATCAATTTGATTTTCCGAAACGTTGGTTAGCCAAAATTCACTTATCTCTAATAATTTGATTTCTCGTGACAAATATTTTTAGACACGGTCACATTGCTGAAATCATATATTTTGTTTTATTCATATGTATTTTGGAAACCCAAAATGGGTCTTCCACTAATAATTTTGAAATAAATTTGACAGCTGTGTCAACTAACACAGTGCTAAGTTGATTTAGCTTTCAGCAACTCAATTCATAGTTAGCATTAGATTAACAGCTTGTTAGTTAATTTTATCGCTGAACAGCCTTTCAGAAACTGGGTGTAAGGATATGATTGTATCTGGCTATTATTATGATGGCTGGCTTATGATTGTATTGTTCTCTTATGCTTATGCATAAGGAAACTGTATGTAAACATATAAAGCTTATTATTTCAATAAGTCAAGGATTAAATTTGTTTTCTTTTCCCAAATTTTGACAATTAGCAAGAAAAGAGCATTACAGGTGGGAAATATTATGTTAGTTAGTTTATATATAAATTGATCTAATTCATCATTGCATCATCTTACTGCTCTCATTTAGTATAAGTAACTTCTTAATTTCATAACGTAATGTCACAATATTTGACTGTGAAAAACGTGAACTTATAGGTAAACATGTTTGAGATTCGGTTTCTTAAAAAGAAATTTGTAATCCGTTTTACCCGTTACAACTCATAAGAGAACTGGATCGATTGTATATTTTTTCAGGTGTGAATAAAATATTTTCATTTAAGTACCAAAATAATAATAATGTTCACGCTCGAGGAAGAGCGAGTGGCAACACAGCATTTTAGTCTGTGCAGTGAGAGCCTTTTTGGCGGCCGGCCGCATGTAAGATGTCAGTTGAGTCGAGTCGAAATGTCATGACATTGTTAGAGGTTAGGATGATGTCCGGGCATCCTTAAAATATAATACACAGTATATAACTAGCAAATTGTATTTTGCGCGGCGCACCTAATATCGGGGTGCGAAAGCCCGCTTTGTGTTGTGCAACGGTGTCAAAATCGCGTGTGTGAGCCGTGGTGGCCTAATAGGCATTTGTAGTGCTCCGGTCTCCACCGGTGGATCCACTGCAGAACTTCAGGAGCCGCGACTTCCTTCGAGCTAGCTCAGGAAGTCCACCGGCTACGGAGGAGACGGACGGAAACAATTGGAATCGGGGTAAGCCACAATGCTTTCTATGAGCTGGTAGTGGGGTACAAAACTCAGCAGCAATACAAGTCGGCGAAACGCCGACGTGGTGGTGACTACCTTGGGCACCACCGTCTCCACCGGTGGATCCACCGCAGAACTTCAGGAGCCGCGACTTCCTTCGAGCTAGCTCAGGAAGTCCACCGGCTACATACGCAGACTGAACGGAGACAAGGTAAACATTATGTGTATCGGTTTTTGGATTCCGCAATCAAAGCATCATTCGGCGAAACGCCGACGTGGTGGTGTCTACTCCGGGCACTACCATCTCTTGGTAGCAGAGCGTGGTTTTTAGATTTTAGTGGTTCTTAGATTTGAGTATTTGATTAGTATTGTACAATTAATATTGTAATCTTGTTGGTTGTCCAAACGGGCAATACATATTAATTGGTTTTGATTGCTGATTTTAAACCGACTACCAGCTCATTTGTGGACCGATCTCCTTAACTAATTGTCATTGTATATGAAAAATTGAGGTTAAATGTCTTTTGTTGTTCTAGTTAAGTTCTAGCATTTACCTACATTTGATTTTGGTTTGTTTTTTCATATCTTTGTTTTGCCCTTGACTATTTTGTTTGTTAAGTTGTAAACTTATACTTGAATTTGATTTGTTTAAAAAATTTTTTGCTGCTAAATGACTTTGCTGTTGTTGTAATACACTATATTGCTGTGTTAAGTTTTAGCATTTCCATTTGATTTTGTTTTGTTTGCCTCTGAATATTATGTTTGTTAAGTTATTGACTTAATACTTGATTTTAATTTGTTTGAAAAATCCTGTTGTTAAATGCCTTTGTTGTTCTAGTTAAGTTCTAGCATTTACACTTGATTTTGGTTTGTTTATATATTTTGTTCTGCCTTTGAAGTTCCTCCCGATCTGTTTTATTGTCTGCGGTTGTCGGTCTGTTTGTCCGTGTATTATTATAGTGTTTATTAATTTTGGTGCAAAATGGTCCCGCCAGTCAGCCCGCTTAGTGGTGCCCGCGCGGGCGCACAAAAGATTTTGAGATGGTTTGCTAGTGCCGTCGCTTTGGTAGACCGACCAGACCGAGAACAGGCCTTGTTAATTCGGCATGAGGGAGTACCTGCTCGCTTGAAGGAATTGGAGCAGCTTTTTGTTGTTCATCAACAATATTTGCTCGACCACCCAGCCGAGGGTGCCGCTGAGTTGCGGGCAGTCGACCAATTTAATGCCGATTATGATCAGTGTTTTGAACAGGCGGATGTGATCATAAAGAAGGCTCAGGCTATCCTATTCGCCCGGAGGGGTGAGTCGTGCTCGCCCGGGGAGGTCAAGCCTATCCCGGCCGGCTTGCTGGGCAGACTGCCCACTTTAGACATCCCAACCTTTGATGGGAACCTGGCTTCTTGGATGGGGTTCATTAACCTCTTTGATAGCCTGGTTCACTCGAGGGACGACCTGTTCCCTAGCCAGAAATTGGCCTATTTGCTCTCTGCCTTACGTGGAGAGGCTGGTGTGCTTGTCCAGCATCTACCTGGCAACGATGACAGTTATGATATTGCAAGGGCGTTGTTGACCGCCCGGTATCAGAATGTTCGCTTGCTAGCGGACACACATGTGGCTGCCATTTTAGGGCTGCCACGAGTATCGCGGGTCTCCTCATTAAGGAAGGAGATTTTGAACCCGCTGCTAAGCGCCATTAATGCGCTCAAACGACTTGACCTACCGGTGGACCAGTGGTCCTTCATATTGCTCCACCTCATCCTCAATAAGCTTCCCATGGAGATGAAGGGGCGCTTTGAACAAAGATACGGGGGCAATAGTGCCTCGTACCTCCCCCCCTTCTCGGATCTCCTCAGATTTTTGGAGGATGAGTGTCGGATGACCGACCACTTGGATCTGGCTCCTATACCGGGACCGAGTACAGGCCGCTTTGAGGCGACCCGGGCAGCGCCACGGAGAGAGCGCCGCCCGTACAAGCAATATACTGCCGTGCGGCACAACTCTCCACAAGGGGAGAGGCCGCTGCCTTGTAAGTGTTGCAAGCGCGATGGCCATCGTTTGCCGGCCTGTCCCAAATTTGTTGGCCTACGCACCGAGGGGCGTAGAAATATGGCCAAGCAGCGGAATTGGTGCTACCGCTGCCTGGGGGCCCATATGGCATCGGCTTGCCCCCACCCACGAGATTGCCACTGTTGTGGAGGGGCCCATCACCCCCTTTTGTGCTTCAACAATAGAGACACTCGTGGGGTGGTGAGAGAGAGGGACTCGCACACGGGCGGGGGCCCTCGTAGGTCACCCACATCTCCGAGGAGATCGGAGGGGCGTGCCACCCCTCCGCGGAGATTGGACAGGCGCCCCCCTTCCAGTGAGAGGATTGGGCGCCCCACCCCCCCTACGGGCGGGGGGGATCGACGCGCCGCTTCTGATGCGCCACCGCGGGATTGGGCCGCGGTTATTAGGGAGCCACGCCGGGAGCCGATACGCTTCTCTCCCCCTCTGATGGAGAGACCCCGTTTGTCACGGGCTCCCCCAACTTTCGCCCATCATGGGCACCGTCCGGCCCCCCGATGCCGCTTTGATCGGGGCCAGTACGTGCCGGATTGGGACCCGCTCGAGCGCCTTGAGCGCCCTATTCCTCCGCCGCGCACGCATTTTTCCTTGAACCCCCCTTCCCCCCCCCGTTGCGGGGAATGCGGGAGGATTTTCATTAAACCAACTGTCAAGCTGCCAAGCCCCAAGGTCTGGACGAAACGGTTAGTTTTGTCTACAGTAGCTCGTACCTTTGACCCAAATGGCTGGATTAGTCCCGTAGTGTTTTGGATGAAGTGCTTCCTACAGGAACTTTGGTCAGCCGAAGTGTCGTGGGATGAGCCCCTCTCGGGCCGTTTGCTGCGAGATTGGGAGTCCTTCATGTCGTCTCTCCCCGACATTAACGGTGTTAGTATCCCTAGACATATACTGCCTAAGGGACGGTTTACGGCCAGCCTTCATGGCTTTTGTGACGCGTCTGAGAGTGGATACGCAGCCGTCGTATATATCCGGACGGTCGATGATAGAGGAGCTGTTAAGCTCCACTTGCTAATTGCTAAGAGTAAGGTTGCTCCACTTCGGACTCGATTAACGATTCCGAAGTTAGAATTGTCTGGAGCTACTCTTCTGGTTCGGTTGATGAACCACGTTGTTGACACCCTGGGACGTAGTGTGGACTTTGAGTCGCTCTTTGCTTGGTCCGACAGTCAGGTTGTCCTGTGTTGGATTAAGAACTCCGTCC
This sequence comes from Schoenobius gigantellus, assembly GCA_963935595.1. Taxonomy (NCBI): domain Eukaryota; kingdom Metazoa; phylum Arthropoda; class Insecta; order Lepidoptera; family Crambidae; genus Schoenobius; species Schoenobius gigantellus. The sequence continues at coordinate 16,420,242 of OZ012562.1, read as the reverse complement.
ACTCCCTGGAAGTATTTGTGGCCAATCGGGTATCCCAAATACAGGCCTCGAAGGCCACGTTGATTTGGCGCCACGTGCCAGGTGAAATAAACCCTGCTGACTGTGCATCACGTGGCAGCGAAGCCCCTCAGCTTATTGACCACACTCTGTGGTGGGGTCCTGAATGGTTGTTACAGCCGTCCTGGCCTTCCACACCAGCTGTGGTGAAGGTACCAAATCCGGGCTTGCGTGTTCACGCTGTCGAGACTATGGCGGCTCCAGAGCGGGAATTTTTATTAGACCGCTACAGTTCTCTGGACAAGTTGCTCGGCGTGACCGCTTGGATAAGAAGATTTATACGAAATTGTCGCCGGCCTCAGGACAAAGATTTGTGTCCGGTCCTCTCTCCGCAGGAGCGCCAAGATGCTCTTTTGCATTGGGTGCGTATGACCCAGTCTAGAGCGTTTGAACCGGAACTTAAGATTTTCCGTACCGGGACGTCCAAACTGAAGGGACCCTTGGTGCGTTTGACTCCCTTTCTGGATGATAAGGGATTGTTGCGTGTAGGAGGCCGATTGAGGCACGCTAACTTGCCTTATAGATCACGTCATCCCCTGTTGCTCCCCAAGGACGGACCATTGGTGCGATTGTTGATCATTGATCGCCATGTGAAGAATGCTCATGCCGGATGTAAGATGTAATGCATTGACCGCGCTCCTCCAACGGGAGTTTTGGATTTTGTCAGCGCGAAGAATAATCCGATCTGTTATCTTTCGTTGTCTGCCCTGCTATCGTTTACGCCCCGCGACGATGCAGCCCCAAATGGGTGATTTGCCTGCTGATCGTGTCAATGAATCGATGACCTTCTTAGGAGTTGGAACTGATTTTGCGGGACCGTTCACTATAAAAACGTCGTGACTCCGTAATGCTAAGACTGAAAAGGCTTATTTGTGTGTGTTTGTTTGTTTGGCCACTAAAGCCGTTCATTTGGAGGTGGTGAGTGCGCTCACCATGGACGCTTTCTTAGCAGCGTTAGGCAGATTTGTCTCCCGCCGGGGACTGCCTTCTCTAATTCGGTCCGATTGTGGGACGAACTTCAAGGGCACTGATAGACATATAAGAGAAGTTTGTGAATTTTTAGATAAAAATAATATTGAGATCGGATCCACACTCTCCCGTAGGGGGGTAACATGGCGATACTCCCCGCCGTCTTGCCCTCACTGGGGAGGGATTTTTGAATCTGTTGTAAAGGCCGCCAAGACTCACCTTCGCCGCGTTATTGGGGAGACTATTCTCACGTTTGAGGAACTCGCGACGGTGTTTCATAAGATTGAGGCGGTTCTCAACTCGCGTCCGTTATGTCCGTTGTATCCCGACGCGAACGATTTGCAGGCCCTCACGCCGGGCCATTTCTTGATAGGCAGACCACTTAACGCCCTGCCCGAGTATCCTTATAGAGATGTCAATCCAGGACGCCTTTCGCGGTTTGAGTTGCTCCAGCAGCTTACCCAGAGCTTCTGGCGCCGCTGGCACCTTGAATATTTACACATTTTGCAACAGCGCGTTAAGTGGTCAGATAAGACAAACCCACCGAGGGTTGGAGACCTCGTGTTAGTGAAGGACCCAAACCTGCCACCCTTACGTTGGCGTCGCGGACGCATTGTCCAACTTACTCTAGGGTCTGATGGTGTGCCCAGGTTTGCCGAGGTCCTAGTTGGGGATTCTGTTTTGAAGCGCGCGGTCGCTACTCTTTCTCGCCTCCCCTTAGACTGATTTGGCGGACAGTCCGGGACTACACCCTCCACCAACCCATGGCCCTACTCAACCAATCCTGGTTATACGGGCCGAAACGACGGGAGATGTGCGCGGAACCTGCGTAATCGCACTCTAGCCGCGCACACTTCTTGACTCCCTACAAGTTATTTAAATCTGTCTCCTGTATGTCCCTGTGTCCTTCTCCTCATCCGGGTCGGACAACACACGTTACGCCTTCGGTGTCCACCACCAGGTCGCCGTGTGCCCACTGTTGTGGTACCGCTGGCTTCGTCTGCCGTATGTCTTCTTCTTTCTTCGGGCGGATGCCCTCTTCGCTCTTCACCTCTCCAGCCCACTCCTGACCTTATGCCACCGATGCGCGAAGTCCCGTAGCCTCAGGAAATTCGCCTCCGTCCCCACGAGATCGCGATAGTAAATCGGACCAACCTCGAGCGCCTTCACCTTATCTAGTAAGTCCCTACGCGCATCCCTATACAAATTGCACTCCCACAGGGCGTGATGCAGGTCTTCGACCTCGCACTCGCCGCAATAGCACCCACTGCTGTCCACCAACTTCATGATAAAAAGCCTACCATTGAAACAGCCATGCCCCGATAACAGCTGTGAGACTTCGTAGTCCGGTTCGACCCAGGTAAACCTGAGTCGATCCGCCACGTCCGGGAAGAAACGATATGTCTCCCTCCCCTTGTCTGATGCGTCCCAGCGTTCCTGCCATGTGCGTAGCACTGACTCAGATGTTGCGAGTTTCACCCTGCGCATCTCCTCCTTGGAACTCCCGGACTCGCGCGCCCTACCTAGTCTGCCCGCCCGGATTACCTCGAGGTCGGCCGGTAGAACACCGGCCAACACCGGTAAGGCGGCAGAGCTGGTCGAGCGATACGCCTTGGTCAGAAGGATCAAAGCGGGTCTCTGGGTGCGCTGAAGCGCAGATCGCACAACGTGGAGGGACCCACGTTCAAACCAACACGCAGCGGCGTAGGTGACTGTGGCAACATACGTCCCCCTGTACAGTACCTTAAGGGCACGGTACCTGATACCCCAGGATGTAGCCGACACCCTCGACATTTTGCCGAAGCAATTTGCCGCCCTCTCCCCAATCGAACTCGCATGTTGCGAGAACGATGGAGTCGTATCGACCACCACTCCTAACACCGTAGTCGACGCGACGCTCCTGATTGAGGTCCCACCGAACCTGATGACGGGTGGCCTCTGGAATTTTCCCCTGATCGTCATAGTTGCAGACATGGCAGGAGAAAATTCCAGTCGATTCTCCACCGGTGGATCCACTGCAGAACTTCAGGAGCCGCGACTTCCTTCGAGCTAGCTCAGGAAGTCCACCGGCTACGGAGGAGACGGACGGAGACAATTGGAATCGGGGTAAGCCACAATGCTTTCTATGAGCTGGTAGTGGGGTACAAAACACTTCAGCAATACAAGTCGGCGGAACGCCGACGTGGTGGTGTCTACCTTGGGCACCACCAAATAATAATATATATATATATATATTTTTCTATTATGTTTTGATCGGCGCCTTTGGTCGAGACTTCGTTGTCTGATATCGATCTATTACAGGTGCTTTCCTCGCAGACTAATGGTACGAGTGACTCACAGATTTAGAGTAGGTTTAGTTTATTTAGAGCCTACTCTAAATCTGTGGAGTGACTCCTCGCCTAACCACGTCTCTGCGTGCGTGGCATTTGACGCGGTGGAGCTTTGCAGTTTCCCTGCTGGCTGACTGAAGGCCTATTAGAAGAAGAAGTACTCGCCGCTGGAACTTTCTTGATTTGGAGTCGATATTTCTGCCAACTTCGATGCTTTAATTTTATTAGTGAGATTCCCGCCAAAGAGAAATGAATCACTTCGTACACGTGCAATATCTTTTTAAACTTATAATCTAATGAATACATTATTAATTTCCTTCGATTAAGCGTGTTTTTATAATGAAGGTCCAATATAAGCTGATTTCTTTGAGTAACACAGCAGTGATTTCAGGATTTGATTTGGGTGTTTTAACTAATTGAAAGTTTTCAGTTATGAAGATGTTGCCCTCTAACTCTTTCTTTTAATCCTTATTTAAGCCTCCGCACAATATATGACCCCAACGTTCAGAGATTTCATCCTGGATTTTTGTTCCGAAAAGCTCGTGTTTCCCTTTTGAGGTCCCTAAGACCTCTAAAATATTCTCAAATAAATTGGTTGCTGGAGGGTTAACATCATTTACACGTACCTGAGAGCTAGTGGATGGTATGGGACACTTGGCTGATGCTTCTGATGTCATCACCTGTACCTAGGTTGTCACTCATTACAAGTTTCAGTCACATGAACCACTGACTGAACATATGGGATGTATGATAACACACTGAAGCCAATTCATCCTCTCCATAGATTTTTATTTTATTTTATTTAACAAAATGTACTATTATAAACATAAACACAAAACTACGAAGTAGTTTGTCGGCGAGTAACATTAGTAATATTCTGCGAGGCGAGTCATATTCTGCGAGGCTATCCTCAGCCTGTGTACTAATATATATGACCAAAAAACATGACTACAATCGCATCGTAGTACCATTCTCTATATTGTGGTAGTACTGTGCGCGACTATGATCGCATCATAGTACAAAGGCACACTGTTCTATTAAAAAATAAAGAAATAATAACATTCCGTTGAATAAATAAGCTAGATCATGCTCACACCATGACAGGAAGTGCTGTGGTCGAGACCGTAATCGCGTCACGGTACTAATAAATATGACCAAAAAACATGACTACAATCGCGTCGTAGTACTGTGCGTGACTATAATCGCGTCATAGTTCCAAGGCACACTGTTCTATAAAATATAAAGAAATAATAACATTCTTTCAAAAAATAAGTTAGGTCATGATCGCATCATGACAGGAAGTGCTGTGATCGAGACCGTAATCGCGTCACGGTACTAATAAATATGACCAAAAACCATGACTACAATCGCATTGTAGTACTGTGTGTGTCTATAATCGCATCATAGTTCCAAGGCACACAGTTCTATAAAATATAAAGAAATAATAACATTCTGTTGAAAAAATATGCTATGTCATTATCGCATCATGACACGAAGTGTTGTGATCGAGACCGTGATCGCGTCACGGTACCAATAAATCTGACCAAAAAACATGACTACAATCGCATCGTAGTACTGTGCGTGACTATAATCGCATCATAGTTCCAAGGCACACTGTTCTATAAATATAAAGAAATAATAACACTTAAACACGTGTACAAGGCGTGTTTCAAAGTGCCGATTCACGGTTCTTTAGTAATTATGAATTATTGCTTGAATAGACGTTTATTTGGTACAAAAAATACAACACAAAAAATGTAACAAAAAAATATAAATATATATTCAGATAGATTTTAGGCCAAATAGGCCCCGCATGCAGAGGCACAGAGTGCTTTGACGCTGGTATTCTGCGGATACCATTTTATTTAACACTGTATACAGAATATTTTCTAATTAAACAGTAACGTTAGGCAATGCGCAAATAGCAAGGCTCTTTTTGTTGCTCAATAAATTTCAAAATGAAATTAATTAGTGAGCTAAATATAATCTACTGATTCGAACAAACACGAAATAAAGTTTTGCTTGAAACGAACGAAATGCAAAGATGAGAACGTGTCGAAAAAATAGTACAATGTAATAAACAATAAACACTTTAATTTAAACTTACATAGGTACTTCCAGCACCATCAAAATGCTCGCAGCGGCGGCGGCGGTGACGCAAACGTTTCTCTAGTTTACGAATCTTTTCCTTAATATATTGCTTAGAATACTTACGTTTTCATTTACACATATTGATATCTATAACAACTACACAACACACTAAAAATAAAGTTATAAAATAATAAAACTTTGATCTTTAATATTCCGATGCTGTGATGCCCGCACAAAGAAAGCGAATGAGTCAAACGGCGTAACATCGCGCAAGCGGGTGAATAATAGTAAAACTACCTACCTATCTTTTTATTTTTATGTCTTCGCTCTAAAATTGTGCTTGGTGCCCGGTACATTGGAAAGTGGACTACCTGGTTAATATATAAATCTCGAGGATGCAACGTCGTGGTATAATGCTCCTACTCCTAACCTAAAACGGAGTGGCTATTCAGACCCCGGGTCCCTATCCTTAGATTAAAGAAGTTGATTACTATTCGGACCCGATAGAATCGTAATCGAACAATAACTTTAGGATAAATTGAAAACTGTCGGTTAGGTAAGGTAGAAATTGTGACCATACACAGAAACTTTAATGAAACTGCATATTTCATGTTCTGGGTCCAAATAGCAATCGACTTCTATAGGGATCCGGGTCCGAATAGACACAGTCAACCTAAAAAAGGAAAAAGGGAATATCTCCCATTACTGAAGTTTTTAATGAATTATTGAGCTATGGGACTAATTCAAATAATGTTAAGTCTATAATGAATACAAAAGTAATGATGCCCATGGTTATTTAATATCAGGTCCAGCTACTATGGGGTTTTGGCCGATGTTCTTTAGTTTGCGGGTAAAATAATAAATATTTGTCAATTAATAAATATAGTCAATATCTTCTTTTTTGTAACCGGAGTAGACCGTAATATTTATTCCAGAATCAATTTTAATCAGCACAATAGAAATTATGAGTGACGATAGTGATGATGATAATAAACTACATTCAGATTTCACAATTACACGGTCCACGGGGGAGTGGACCATATGATGATCTACCAAATCACATACACACACATCAATTCACATCATATTTCAATATTGAAATCGGTGCCAAGCGATGGTTTTCTGGAAAGTCAATTTTTTGATTTTTTTGAAGTCTATAGATTAGATAAGTATATAGATTTTTTCCCATAACGATTCTTTCTACAATCGAAGGGTTTATTAAAATCCTATTTGGTATAGTTAAAACAAAATGTCGATGTATTTATCATCTCTAAGGACATTGTTCTTCAGAAGCAAAGTTCGATGACCGAAATGGTTTGTGGGCGATTAGGTTAACGGTATGGAATTGCCGGCCGTGAATAGGAAAGTGCAAATTTTACGCAATAGCAGTATTGTAATGATAATGATGGCTATAATCAAGAGACTAGACTGGCAAATAGTCTTCTTTTGTTCTCTAGATTTAAGATGATCAGTATGAACGTGCTAATGGAACTTATGAGAACATTATAGCATTAATAACACATATTGAATTAGCACCAATAACAATAAATTGTGTTTTAAACACAGGAAGGTAAATTTGAATGTTAATTTTATTGAATGAAAAAGTAAAAAAGCGTATTGAAAAGCACCTCAAAATGCCAAACATACCAATGAAAATTTTACACTAACGCATTTTTTTTAAACTAGTTTTTATAAATATCATGGTTATTTACGAGCCTGCTAATTACGAAACGTAGGTAAGGAATTTAATATAGCATAATTGGCTAGAACGAGATTCCACAAGTACGCACCGTTCACTTGCTCCCTCCCGCGCTAAGAAACATGTCGCTAAGAAACTTGCTATAAAAATAACTACGACGCCGATCAAACGGGGGAGGACTTTGAAAAGTCGCCTAAAATAGTAGAAGACAAGTTACAAGTTCTGCTTTTTAAGCACTTATTCACTGTCTGATTCAAAGAACGCAATACCTTCATGAAGAGAGAAAATATATATTTTAATTTCATCTATTTTTAACCGCTTCTGTACCTAGTCCAGTTAAGATTATACCGGTTTGGATAACAATGTGATGTTACATAAAAAAAATCAATCGTTCTACAGTGGGCCTAGACAAAAGCCACACGCTTTACTTTACCGCAGTCGCAGAGAAAATGTATCGAAATGTCATTAGATATTGTAACAACTTCACGCTATATTTTCCGCAGCTAATGTCATTTTTCCGAAGTCTTTCCGCAGAAAAAATGTATTTTTCTGCGGAAAGACTTCGGAAAAATAACCGCGTGTGGTTTTTTTGTCCCGGGCCGCAGATATATTGCCATGTTAAAAACCACATTTTCTAAAGCCCAGTAATTATATGCGGCAAAATAGCACGTGTAGTGAACTTATAAATCTACAATACGAACCACTTTGGAAAATAAAATCTTACTAAAACCCATAGATATCCGATATTAGAATTTTGCAAGGAACGGAGACGACTCCAAAATAATTAACGCTATATCGCGAATGATTTCATTGTCTGTAACAGCAAACATTCATTGGCTGAGTGTTTCCAAACATTCGACTGCCAGCATAGCTAAGTGATTCATATCATTTCGTATGAAACTGCTTAGCAAACTGTTTAAAATGACAATCAAATTTGGGGAATTTGCAGACAGAGAATGTTCGCCTTTCCTAAGAGTCTCATAATATATATTTATGTCTTATTTAATAATCGCTTTGTTCCGAACTTCGTGGAGTGGTGAAAGAAAGAACATTATTTACATGACTGTTTATAGCAGTCCTTTGTTTAAATACAGAGTCGACTGTATGAATAATTCTTTCTTTGTAGTACTGCAATGCGAATGATAAAACCATGCATGCACAATAAAGGCACAATGAAATAATATAAAACAATACTTTACTTCATTATAAGAATACTCAATTCACATTGAAATAAAAAAAAAACTGCAGATCCGTATAATGTTGAACTTGGAGTTATTGTTCTATTTATATGTCTTTCTGCACTTTTTGGTCTGTAGAAGGATCATGCGGTCTGAAAGGAAACCTGTGCCTGTGCGTGGCGTTTATGCAAATATTTTGTATAAAACTTGGACAACCTTTAGAATAAAATTATAAAGTGAACCGCTATTTCGTATCTGTGAACGCACATCGTTCACTTTTCTTAGTGCCCAAGAAGCAAAATGCGTCAGGGATAAAACTGTCTACAAGCAATATTTTCCCCTACAATCCATACTAAGCATACGCGTCAGTTATTTATGTAAGATTATTTCGAGACTTCTGCGTGAGATTAATTGACGCAGCATCTTCGGTGAAGTCGATTTAACACTTATGGTGTCAATATAATATATTATATGAATAGGGTTGGTTGTAAGAGCGTCACATCTTTCTAACGAGCCGTCGATATGTAATGTGCTAACAATAAAAGTTTTGCTATAGTATCTGATACAGTTTTGTCGATGGATTAATTGTCTAACAGGGTAGACGATGGCCAAAAGACCAAAGTTTTGGCGCTTGAGTAGGCGCCAGAATTAAAAGATGAACCTATATTCTTGTGCCTGCCAATTTCGAGATTGCTCGCAAGCATCCATACTCAGTGGTAACTGCTAAGTTTCCGACGAACCATATGCTTGCTGGCCTCGTGTCGGTTAAAGAACGAGCCGTGTCACTAGAGTGCGCAGGCATTAATCAGTTATATCACGCAATCATCCTGCCCCCCAGCACGACCATCAACACACGATATGATATAGTGATTTATTAACTGTCAAAATACGATGAAAACCTATTGTGTTTTGACAGTTCATCGCGATAAACTGCTTTATCGTATCATGTTTTGGTGGTCGTGCTAGGGGGGGCTGGAGTGCGATTCACCACGAGGAAATCGGATCTAGCACTTGTCCAATCAATCCCCCTTGATAAATTTATGGTAGCGTAGAGTTGCGAACCCATTACCACTTATAGCGAACACACTGGTGTCAATGATAGGGAGCCGCGGCCCCTTGCAAACATTTACCCATATTAATACTATAGACTGGCAAACATAATATATCAAATCTAATTTTCTCCAATTAATTCCAAAAATCTATATGATATAAAATATAGTCGTGGCCAGAATTCTCTAATTTTCAGACAAAGAAAAGTTCCACATGTGCTGGCAACGTGGGGTAAACGTCATCCTGCTCCGTATATGATGATATGTAGTCTTAATCTTGGTTTTTTTAAGGGTCTCTCCAGTAGTTAAGCTTTCGTCAATATGAAAAAACAAATTATAACCAGAATAAGGTTAACTTTTTCTATGACCAGTTGTAAATTGTAATCGTTAACCGTCCGAGCGAACTCGTACTGTGAAAGCCCGAGTTTGAAAATGTGTTTCGATGACTGATAAGAACAGTGAAAGCTAAACAGGTTAATATCGATCGATGCCATGAGTTGGGCTAGGTCAGGAGCAATTTTGGGAAGCTGAGGCTACCTTCTGCGAAGACGTAATTCAACAGGAGGAGGCCGCGGAGAGGGCGCGTACTTAAAAGGCCAGAAAAAATATGCAAAGAATGAATATCAGCTTACTAACACGCTCCAGATAACACCAAAAATATTGGCGTCCACATGGAAACGTAACATTTTGCTAGTAATTTACCGATACTTTACCCCGATTGAGCGGGCCGCGAATACCTAACGCCGATAACTATGACAGATACGAAGTTCCAATAATAATAGCGGCCGGGCTATTATTGTTTTTAAATTGTTATTTGGTGATTAAGTGTTGTTTGAGTGGTCACCGATAGTGGACGAGGAATGGGGGAGTGCGTGATTAAGAACTACGCATTTTAAATAAACAAATGAACAGATGCGTTTCATAAATATCTATATAGAACCTCTTGGAAACTAAAGTAATTAACATCGCAATTCTATTGCGCATGTTTATATAACATACACACATTTTACTTACGAACAAAGATTGATAACACTGCATCAGATCATAGATACAACAATCATTAAATAGTGAATGATTTCTCAATGTTTAGGTAGGTGCCTTCTTTTATTCTCTAATGGGCATATACCTACTAAAATTTTGTTATTTTACTCTTGCGCACTTATGCTCTAAGCTTGCGCACTACAATTCATAAAACATTATCGACCTAAAAGGTGAACTTATTCCTAAGAGAGTTCTGTTCCTGTCAACCGTTAATGTCCTAATGTTTTATTCCTCTATTTAACACTACGAGTAGGTGTTTCTCGTTTAAATTGACGATGACGAGAGGTATGTTCCTCAATTCCGTAAAACAGTTGAACTAACGTGGATCATTAAACCCTTACGGCCGGTTGCACCAAATGTACGTTTTAAGATTTCGTACAAGTAACAATATAAATTGTAGTTTTATTTTATCCTTTACGTTTAAAAAGGTTACATCTACACTACGGCGCGAATCATATATGTTTAATACTGAAACGACCCATTTTTAAGTATTTAAGTTGTTAATTTTTACGAAATCGTAAAACGTAAAACTTGGTGCAATCGGCCGTTAGTCTGCTGTTACGATATACACAGATAGGAAGGAAGCGGCGATACACATTTTTATGTGCAGTTGTGCACGGATGAAAAACTAATGGAGAAAAAAAGTAAACTCACCCTTGAGAGAGGAGCGCACTTGGCGCAGGCCAGGCCGACGGGTGGTCGCATGATGGGCTGGGGCGGCGGCACCACGGGCCCATCTTTGGCCCTGTACAGAGCAGACGCCCTTATCTGTCAACAAGTAGTTTGGTTTCACTACCTCAATAATGATTGTCTTATCAAAAGATATAAGAATGCACAATGCACAAGATTTCACAAATATTGTCGTATGCTTTTGATTTTTTGAAATAAAAATAAAGGACACGTACTTATTATTTTCTCATATTTTTTATTTTAAGTCCCCTTTATTAATTTGACAAGTTGGACTGGTCATTCTCAAAGAGCTTATACACCGTTTGAGGGATTTTATTCAATATACGGCGGTATAATAATTTATGCCCTTGAGGTTATTAATAAAAATGAAATATTGACGTATATATTTTTTGAATTTAAACTATGTAGAAATACTTAATTTTGATATCTCGGGGTTTTTTTAAATATTTCAAAATTCCGAAAAAATACTAGTCGTTAGAAATTGGAAAACCTCGAAATGGTTTTAGATTTAAGGTACATACCTGTCAAAAATGAAAAAAAGCCATCGTCTTTTTTGTGGAATGCATTGAGGCATCGTACTGTATCGCAAGACAGGTTGGTGGAGTATGGAACTATACTTTTGACTTTCAGAATGACTTTTTCAATAATATTAAAAATAACATCCTATTTTAAAACGTATTTTCCGCTTACAACTTTCAAGGCCGTTGATAAAAGAAATAACAAAACATTTACGCTGGCAAAACGTAAACAATATGCCCCTATAGCCAGTTTCATCTTTGTTACTTTTACAGAACGAATGAGACTTCTGCAATAAGTCAATGATATGATCTTATTAGCACAATTGCTACTATCCAACAACGATAACATTCTAAGAGGCGACCAGTACCCACATGGTGAAACCATATTGTGTCATATTGTATTATGTGCGCGTGCTGGTAATATGTCTCGGGTTACTTCACCAGTAATGAGTGGTTAATGCAAGCGATACTGTATCTCAATGACATCGTCCAGTTACACCAGGGTTGCCAGGGGTAACGCGAAGATTACTGGAATTCTACTCGTTCAAGCCAGTCTAATTCTAACGGCCTTACAAATAAAAAATTTATTCCTAGGAATAACCTCGGAATAGTTATTCTGTGTTTTGTCTTATTTTCACATATAACATCTGACATGTGCTAAAACAAGACAAAACAGAATAAATTATTCCGAGGATTATCCTCGGTATAAGTTTTTATTTGTAAGGCCGTAAAAGTGCGATATTCGCTTCCGTATAAATGCAGAATTTACAGTTATCGTCTCTAAAAGATCCTAAACTGTCGCATCCAACAGCTTCCTACATCTTTCACCAATCGAAAGTCCACTTCGTGGGGAGTCTACCAACGCTACATCTCCCGAATTCCCGATACGCTATCGCTACTCAAGATCTTTCTAGCAATATACCCTGTTCTCAGCCACTAAATAATTAGCAATTCTTAAGCCTATATCGATGACTTTAGTTCTCCTACGGATCTCTACATTTCTGATTCGATCACGTAGAGAAACTCCGAGCATAGTCCATTGAAGAGGACTATACATAAGTTGAAGTTACTTCTTCTGAATATATAACATTTCTGATTCGATGACGTAGAGACACTCCGAGCATAATCCTCTTCAATGCCCTTTGAGGACTATACATGAGTTGGAGTTAAATAACTCCAACTCATGTATAGTCCTCCTGAACATACACATTGTAACTTGTTTCTTTCTGAGCTGAGTATTCCATATGGAGAGAGCTCGAGTAGTCTGAAATATATAGGAAATAGCCTACGACCTATTCTCAGACCTACAACAAAAACGTAAAAATCGGTCAAGCCGTTTCGGAGGAGTTTGATAGTACCTAAGCACTGTGACACGAGATTTTTATGCATATGTATTTTTATACATATTGGAAGATTACATGCAAGCAACACTGTAGGTTTTAACCTCATTACTTAGTCGCGTATAATTACGTTTTGACTTTTGTTATCTTGTAGATATTAAATACAGCATGTATGCGAAGTGTGCAGTCTGACTGACCATTGACCTGTATCTATCAGGGATAAGCTCATAGTGGTCAATTAGTTTGACAAAGTTTGTAGAACAGAACACAGCTCTTGTGTCAAATCACTACTAAATTCAATATTAGTTGTATGTAGATTTCTTGACGTTATTGAATTGAAAAAGATCTGCAGGCTTATTACCGATCTCATGGTTTTGCAAATGATATCATATGATATCATAGTGCAAAACGAAAAATACGATTATCGGACAGATTTTTTAACATTTGTGCATTATATAATGATGATATCATTTAAACTATGCCATAGTGATGATATCATTGGAGATCGGTAATACGAAATGCAGCATTTCATGACTTCTTTTTCTCAAATTTATACCATGTCATACGATGAAAGATCCATAATTGGCCCGCTGTTTACGTTCTAATTGTAAGGTGCGTGCTATGCACCTTAAAATTATCATAACTTTTCCCATGAAAGCACCGTCCCGCTACTGGACTACACCCTTACGAAGGGCAGCGATTTATAAGATTTTTTATAGTTGTATCATTTTATAATTATATTTTAATATTTTCTAGATAGTACCCATACATTAGTTAAAAATGATACTGACTAGTTTATTTTTTCTTGCGAGATATTAATAAAAACATTTATGTATAATACGCGCACATTTCGCCGGACATTATTAGTCCGTTTTAGAATAATTAACAAGAAAATAGCAATAACGGGTTTATGTTCGATTTAAGAAACAATACCTGGATTCTACACTTTGAAAAAATATCACAAAAACTGGTAAGTATAAAAACTGCGGTGTGTAACCAAAAATTGCCGGTAAAACATGAAATCAATAGAAAGTGGAAAAAATTATAGCTAAAAGAAAAAAGAAAACTTGAGAAAGAAGAATAATTAGGGCAAAATTGAGATAAAAGAAAATTTTATAAAAAAGGCAAAATTGAGATAAAAGAAAATTTTATAAAAAAGGACCAAATTGAAGACTGAATTAATTTGAATAAATAATTAAGCTAATCGATTTGAAAGGACATAGTAAATTACTCAACTAACAACACATCTCAGCACCAACTATATAAATATCAAACATAGGTATTCAAGTTGACTTTTTTGTACTTGTCGCATATTGACCATAAACACAGCAAAACAATTACGTAGTTACAATATATTGGTTTATTAAAAAAAACATTATGGCGCTTGACCTCGTATTTGAGTTTTCGTAGCGCATACTACATTAACATAATATAACAACATTATACTAAATTAACATAGAAGCATAAGTGGAACTTAAAATAAAACTTGTTCTATGTGATCTCAAAAATCGATGTAAATGTTAGCTAGCTTACGGTGGCTCGTAGAACAAAAACAGAAATAAACAATCTCTACTGATTCACTAGCTGCGCCCGCGGTATTATGTTTGAGGATATCGCTATAAGTATACCGAATTTCAATCATAAGAGTAACAAAACACCCCAACCCACAAGCTTTTCCGTTTATGATGTAAAAACAGGTCCATCAACATTGTCTGTTTTGATTTTTTTTTTCGGAAAAAATCAAAATATAAGCCCACTCCTTAACAAAGTAGAAGTTATGATATTTGTCAGATATTGACAACCCTATATTTTAGATTAATTAAATATAAATAAATAACCATTCGACACCCTAAATAAACTAGAGAAATAATAACAGCGCCTATTATATTACGTAATACCAGACCAACGCCCTCCTAGAGTTCACAGAACGTTTCAAGGGAGAGTGATATAACAGCACTTGAGCCTCCCACTCCCACTAGGTCAAGACCATTTATTAAGCGTCTAACAGAAAAGTAATACCTAGTTACTTGTACTGCTTTACAATTTCGCAAGATTGCGTCAAGCACCTATTTGAAGAGAGTGTTTAAAGTTTAAGTGAGAAGTTTTTTTTAATTCTGATGGTATGTGAGTCAATACAGAGGATCTAGCTGGTGTCTACTAGACAATTTTTGATCGCGAACGTACACACCATCCATTTTGAATTACCCGGTGCACATTGGACTGATATGCAAAGGATCCAAAGGGGTCTAACCCTTTGGATCCTTTGCATATCAGTCCAATGTTTTACTGATTTTTTTTGCATGTGTGAGTAACAAATTGTCAATGTTTTCTTCAATATTCTACGCGTTGGTAATAACGCAACCTCTGCCACATCCCCCCGCCTCATCGTGATAAAAAATCTAGACAAGGAGCGGCGTCTCTGGGGGGTGTAAGTACTAAGTTCCGATAACAGATGGACTCGGCTCTGACTCTTCCCACAAACCCACCCAGTGCGTGTTGGGAATGAATGAAAAGTTTATTTAGACCAAGCACACAGTTATTAAGAGCTAGAGCGTCGGTGGCGCTGCCTGTGGCCTCAGCACTGGACTGTGCTCCGAGTAGAATCGGGAGGCTGGCGATCGATCCTACCATGTACCAATGTGTTTTTCGTTTCACGAATTTCATATGTACATTTATCTGACGCTCCTACGGCGAAGGAAAACATCGTGAGGAAACCTGCATAAACCTGCGCAGTAATTCAAAGGTGTAAGTATGTGAAGTCAACCAATCGCACTGGGCCAGCGTGGTTTGACTAAGGCCTAATCACCCTAACTAGTTAGGGTAGGCTCGTGCCCCTCGGTGAGGACGTATATGAGCTGTGATGAAGAAGGTGATGATGACACAGTTATTTAAATACATTAAACAATACGTAAATTATCTGTGGGAGACCCGAAAAGGCTCTGCGTCAGCGTGTGCTCTTGCGGAGAGTTCCGCCGCAAGGGCGCCGTAATTATGACAGGCCACAGGACCGCGCAGGACACGACAAACAACGAACAGCTGGGAGACAAGCAGTTACCCTTGTCAGGGGCGGATCCAGGATGTTATCTTTGGGCATCCTGACAAGGTTCCTACTCGGAGTTAGGGTTAAAATCACAAGTAAACAAAAAATAAACAAAAAAATTATTATGACAGAGTAGGACCGTGTCGCTAAAAATTGAGTCGGAATTATGAAAGTCCTCGTCTTTTGGGGGCGCCCCCATGGATCCGCCAATGACCCTTGTATGGGGAAGGCCCGTGACCGATGTGACAATGTGTAGGTATGCTATGCTATGTAGGTACTGTAACACGCACCGTGTTCTCGGCGTCCAGTTTGGCGAACACGTCGTTGTGTTTGCGGCGCGTGCGCAGGCCGGGCGCGGGCCGCAGCGTGACGGAGTCGCGGCCGCCGCACCACCCGCCCACGCGCTCGCCGACCAACTCCAGCATGTCGGCGACGCGGCTGCAACAACGGACGGCGACAGTTAGCCCGACCAATACCAACACTCATCAGTAGGGTTGCCAGGCCGGTGGCCCGCGATTTGAGCGGGACGTCCCGATTTTGGTGGGTAGGTATACGGACAAGTCCTGATTTAACCATGATCGGGACACAAGTCCGTGTTTTGACCAGATCACAAAAATTTCACAATTTTCCACAATAAAGCAGTGACTTTAATACTATGATTGAATTATCTTGGCATATTTATAACTAAGAGATTTACAATGAATATGTATATACGACGAAACTGTATGTATATAGACTCTGTTCTCTTTATCTTTCCACGCCGAAGAATAAAACAAAAAATTAAGACACGCAGTGAATCAACGTTAAAATCTGTTGTCTTAAGATAAAATCTTGATAAAATCTTTGTTGTCCCGACTTGAAAGTGATAATTCCAATTTTTACAAGATTTTGCCCCGAAATTTCGCTTTTTACACCTGGCAACCCTACACATCAGACACTTGACATCTTCCGACAAAAGCTTTCTAAGAAAAGTAAAATGAACGTATGCCGTATGACGCATAAGCGGCACCCTTGATGTCGCAGATGTCCATTGGCGATGATGATCACTTACCATCAGTAGGCCTACTCTCGAACCATTTACAATTGATCGACTTTGAGATTGTGATATTTTGGACGCCTGATTTTCCACATTGGCACAATATTGGAACCATATTGTGGTGATTTTGAGTGAATTAAACTCAGACTCAGTGCTATCTAATTTTCATAAAATATGGATCCACTATGTCGTTAGGCGCATAACACATTGCACCGGACACCGCTGCGGTGTACGGAGGGACGAAAACCGCATGCGGCATGCCACCGTACGGTTTGCTCCGTATCACCGTCCGGAGCTGCGGTGCACGACGCCCCGCATCGCCGCATTATCTATGTCGAGATCTATTACGCGTATGCACGTCCTTTCTAAGCAAAAATCCGTACGATACTGCGGCACAGTGTGGCATACCCCGCGGACCGCACCGCATCACCGTCCGGGAGTGCGGTGCCGTCGCGCGCGCCGCACAACCGCACGGGCATGCGGTGTGAGTGTGTTATACCCAGGGACCGGACCCGGTTACAGTTATAGCCGGTAACCTTAGGGTTTTGATGGAGTATTTTATAATGCTGGGTTTTTAAACCCTTTGCCTTACGGTAAGCTTTCAAACGGCTTACCGGTTTACACATTAATCCCTTCAATTGAATTAATTCGGGTTACCGCTAACCGATATCAAAAACCCCCAAATGGGTTACTTAAGATTGGGTAAGCGGTAAATTATTGTTGTGGGTGGTAACCCCTATTTTACGGGTTATGGTTATTGTTGGGAAACCTGTTGAACGGCTTACCGAGCCCACTGGGTTACCATACGAATGGGTTACCCTTTCGAACGGCTTAAGCAAATGAACGGGTTTTCCGGTCCCTGGTTATACCCTGCGGTTTTTGTATACAAATTAAGATTCTTCAGTCAAAATTAAAAACCGCAGCGCCGCACACCGGAGCGGTGTCCGGTGCAATGTGTTATGCGCCTTAGTGTTGTTAAATAAGCGTATGAAAAATCACAATCTCTATGCCGATCGATTGGATTTGGTTCAAGAGTAAGCCTACACCGCCTTTGGTGACATAAAAAAAAACGTAATTCGCAATTGCATAATTGTTGCTCAATGGCCCTTTGGTGTAACGACTCTACAAATCTGACACTGATAACGCAATTATAATAGGCTCACTTATAACTGTTTCATTATTTGGAATAAAATAAGCTTAGAAAGTGTTAAAAATACGATATGGTAAAGGAACTGCAGGCAGCGTTTTGGATTGGTGTGACAACTCGTAGGCCTACTACCTACTACTGCCCACCGGCGGCGCCACTTTGGAGGGAAAGCACTTAATAGTCGTAGATACAAAAATTTACTGAAAGAAACTTCATTCTGATTTAACTAACTTACAACGATATTATATTGTAGTACTTCTTATAGGTATATTTAAATTAAAATACTTTCTAAGTTAAAGGAAAAACAAAAATACAAATAACAACAATTAGAAGTAATCGATCGTGCAGAGCAACTGGTGCGTATACAGACTACTTCGAGTTACATAAAAAACAGCCACACACGGTACTTATTCATAGAAGTTGCCGGAACAAAACGCACAGAGACCCAATTCCACCAATCAACGACGACGACGACGACGCGCGACGTAAGAATGAAACAAAACGGAAAAATGAAACGAATTGAAAATTTGCAAATGTCCAGATTCTTATCACTTTATAATTTCATGATAAAAAGGTTACGTGTTACTTGAATAAATTAATAAAATACTTTATTGTTAATACGAATGAAAAGTCACATGAATTTACAAACATTCTTATAAACAAAAGGCGGTCTTTGGGGGTGCGTGAGCGCGAGTCTAGTTAAAAATTACGACGTAAGTATACATGGTTATTTTTTTATCACCCTGGAAAATTTTAGGGACGCTTCAGGACACATCCAATATTATATAAAAAATAAAAAATAAATAAAAAAATCTTTAAAAATGCTGCTCACAACTAGTGCAGCATTTTTTGTATTTTTTAAAAAAATAATATAAAATTAAGGAGGGGGGTTATTTTTTTTATTTATATTTAAATCATTCTAATACCATGTCGTGAAGCGTCCCTTAAATTTTCCAGGGTGATAAAAAAATAACCGTGTATAAAATCATTTTCAAGGCATTTTCAATTTCAACCCTCGGGCCTCGTTGCAAGCAAGAGTAAATACTGGAACAGACCGCTTAGTCTCTAAATATCATATTATCAAAATATTGACTGCCAACTGCCAGTGATCTACGTTGTGCTCGTACTAAAACAACCAAGATTACCAAGAATAGGTCTACTAGTAAAGAAAATGTATGCTCACTCATCTCACAAGCTTCTGTTTTTTGTCGATATTTCTCTCTTAACAGTATTTCTTCAAATTAAAACTTTGTTTTAATTTCTTTAAAATGTACTACGTATTTTATATGATAGTAAAAATACATATGTACTTTGTTTTCAATGTAATACTTGTATTTTTTCACATGCCCACAAAATTTTCTGTGGAGGACAGCTTGGAAGGTTTTCATTTCAGCAAGAGAGCGTATTAGAAATAAGTTTGGGAACCCTTACAGTAGAGGAAGGTTTCACTAGGAACATTAATGACGCGACTTCAAAATTAACATTTAATTTTGTTAGTTGTATAATTAACTAAACATCTTACTTACTTTCGAATAATTTCCTTAAAAAATCAATAATATCGAGGCTGCTCAAACCTATGCTGTATTGTGCTGATCTTATTTTGGCAAGCAAGTCAGAAAATTCCCGTTGCTGTTAAGTTGCGCGGATTAATTCGACACTTCTCATTAGATATCTGTTACTGTTATAGTACTATATTTAAACATGGCATTAATTAAATAATAAGATTGCACCGCCATGTAGGTAATCTCTGTTGAACCCAATGATTGACTGGCACAAAATGCCATATGGCATTAAGTCCGCCATTTGTACATTTTTTTTATTGTGCAAAAAAGATTAAATAAATAAATATCTGTGACTCTGTGTGGTAGAGTCCGCGGCCCCGCGTCCCTCGCGTTCGCGCGTTCTCGCCGCTATTAGTTTTTTTCATTGCACATGTCATAAAAGTATCTAAAAAGGTATGAGTCAGTGGGCCGCCAAAAATGTCCGAATCGTCCATTTGGCCCGACAAATAAACAAGTTGAGCAGTCTTGGTCCAGATAGTTCCGAAGGTAAAATATACAAAAGCAAATCTTTCCACTTTATGACTCAGCCCCCGTAGCACGTCCACCAAAACACGATATGATAAAGCGATATATCGCGGTGAACTGTCAAAATACGACGAAACCCTATTGTATTTTGAAAGTTCACTGCGATAAACCGCTTTATCATATCGTGTTTTGGTGGACGTGCTAGGGGGGCTGAATTATGGTGCGCGTGTTTATTATAAATATTTGTTGAATTTTCTGTTATTATAGATTTTTTAAGGTTTTAAAAGAATCACCGTACTGTTGGTCGGTTTCAGTAACCTTAATAATTAAAGTTGTAGATTGTTGAAAAAGTAGCACGTAGCAGTGCTTTAGGTATGCGAAGATCCACATATCTGAACTTTTACTGTCTTCTCCGTCCGTGTAAATTCTTCTATTTAAATGGACGGAGGGAATGTAAATAGGCAAGTAAATTGTCCATATGAACCTAAACGAATTCGATATGGAAAGTTATCGTTATGGGAAATGTACGTTTTAGGAAGTCATCTTTATGGGAAGTTGTTGTTATGGGAAATAGACGTTTTGAAACAGTTGTCCTTTTGACACTGTTGACGTTTTGACACAGTTGTCCTTTTGACACTGTTGACGTTTTGACACAGTTGTCCTTATGAACCTAAACGGTATCATTGTGTATGTTGAATTTACACCCGTGTTTCAATAAGGATAACTTTCAATAAAACAAACAGAGAAATCGTTGCAGTCGAAATGTTTCTAGTGTTGTAGTTTCGGGTTTCGTGAATTTGGCAACATCATTGGTCCCTGCAGTATTATAATATTGTCGTGTATCGCCTTTGTATCGCCCTTCTGTCGTATTTGCCTGTTCCGTGGTTTATACGTTGAAAAAGTAACGATAGTTATAGTTAAAGTGGCTCAAATAATGTGAAAACAAACAATACCCAGTGAAATACGTTATGATACAGTGTAGACAGCTGTTGCCTTGAACAAAAGATGGAATTGCTTGAATTTTTTATATACGTATAGGTAAATCGTCATAGTGTTATATCACACTATGACGACAATTAAAATTAATTCGATAGTTGATATAATTTTCTGTAAATTTATTTATCTCCACACATTGGTATAATGTGACCAAAATCAATAACCGTATTTAATCCAACTTAAACCTATCTATAGTCTATTCCAGATAAGATGATTACCGTGACAGTTCTGCGTTCAGAACCTACGCTCGAGTGCACTCCGAGTGCACTCTGACAGCAACCGACCCGTTCAGAGCCTCGGGGTAAAAAACGCTCTGACGGACGGTTAGTACACTCTGTGCCCGTTCAGAAGCTTCGAGTGATGCAACCAAACAACCAACTCGAGCGTAGGGTGAAAAACACTCTGACAGATTTTATGTCAAAGTCGATGTCAAAAATACGCTAATTATTTATTATTTTATTAAATAACACTACTTTGAACTCTTTTAAGTCTAACACAAGGGAAATATAGTGATTTTTATGTGTTGTAATTATTTTTAAGCAGAAAAATGGATATTGACTGTTAATTTCATAGTAAGGATTAATAATATTTTGCCCTTTGCTTAATCTTGATCGGCAAGATACAAACTAAAAAAAAGATAGCAACCGACCCGTTCTGAACCTCGGAGCGAGTGTGAAAATCACTCTCGGTTGCATTACTCTGACCCTCGGAACGCGCCTCAGGTCGAAGTATTCAGTTTCATTCATACTTCTTACCGTGATTAAAAATATGATGTTTTAAAAATAAAAGTTATCAATTTAGGTTATTTTTATCAAAAATGCAATAATTAGCTCCACATTAAATGAGAACAGGAATATCAGTCCAGTTAAATAAAATTATTGGTCTGAAAAAATATTTGTTTTAATTTTACAAATAAAACATTTGCGTAAAGTGTATTGAATTTGTTTTGTTCCGATTCACTATTCAAATACATACTTACTTAATCAAACAAATGTTTTTTCAGAATTATAAATAAAATATTAGTATAGATTTTATATTTAGTGATATTCTTGTTTCTATTTAATGTGGAATTCGTGTCGGCTAACCGTTTCATCGGACTAGGCGAGTGAAGGAACCAGAGAGTGCACTTGCGTTTGCGCAGTCGCTTGTGCACTATAATTATCTCCTGCGCAGATGCCTAGTCTCTGTGGAGATTGGCCGCCATGAACCGAATATCGGTTAGGAGGACATTATTACTATTTACATTACATTAGATTAATGTGGAATTAATTATCGCATTTTTGGTAAAATAACCTAAAGAGATGTTATATTTTTAAAACATGATATTTTTAATCTTGAAAACTAGTATGCATGAAACAGAAATCTCGGACTTGTCTAGGAATCTTCTTATTCTGAATATACTATAGTGGCTCAATCACAGTAAATGGCCTTAGAAAAAACAAATTTTCTTCAAAAATATTATCCAAAGTATAGATAGATAGAAACAGTTTAGTTTGCTCAAATAAAATAACACAAACAATGAAAATACATAAACAAACGGCCTTATCGCCATAGGCGATCTCTGCCAGACAAGCTTTAGATAGGACAAAACATACGATCACGTGGGTATTTTTTTCTTTTAATAACACATAAGTACAAAATATATACCTTAATACAGATATATTACATAATAATGATTAAATAGAATATAAAAAGCTTAATTAAGGAAATGGTGGTGATGAAGAGTTTGTTTGCCCCTAATATCAGAAGGAAGGCGATTCCAAAGTCGAATCGCCTGAGCAATGAAATACTGATCTAAATATTGGGAAGAGTGCGGGAAATTTTAATAAGAAGCTATCATAAGATCGTGTGTTTAAATAATGTGAAGAATGAAGGAATAAGAAAATATGAAAGTTTTCTTCCGTAAATCCTTAAAGGATTAAATAAACAAAGTATTGTGTAAAATGCGGTATATATATATGCGGTAGCTTATCAATAGCTTTAAGACATTATAAGCCGGTGTTAATTTTATTTTAAGAAGCTGTTAGCTATCCCAAAAATGTAAAATAAAATAAATAAAATAAAAATAAAACGGATAAAATTATGTGTGCATCACGGCGTGGGCGTATTCTTAACCATTTGAGTTCAGCTCTGTATTGTGAGGTTCATCAGAATGTGACCCAACATGTCTCAATTTTTAAGCTTTACAAGCATTGATTTACTACTAAACGTTTGGTAGTAAATAAATCAATGTTTACAAGTTGAAACCAAATCATGACAATGTACACTCCGGGACATATAAATCGAATCCAGCTTGCACTTTTGGATTATATCATCTATAACTTTTAAATAATATTTGGACAACCAAAAAGTTGTTATGTAATTTTGTAGTTGACATATTCATGTTCAATCTAATGTGCTAATTATGAATATGCCAGTTATAAAAATTGCATAAAACTTTTTGGTCGACTAAACATTTAAAAAAAGTTAAAGACGATATACTCGTAATCCAAAAGTGTATGCAAATGTACAGTTTATCTAGTACAATGTGCAAATACACTGGCTCTACCACTGTCTATCCTTTTCAATAAATCACTACAAACTGGAACTTTTCCCGATACATGGAAGCTTGCAAGAATTGTATTATTGTACCTAACTTTAAAAGTGGAAAAAAAGAACATTTCTCTAATTACCGACCTATTACTATACTTTCGGCAATATCTAAGCTCTTTGAGTCTATGGTTCATGAGATTGTGTATGGACACATAGGAAAACATATCATCCCCGAACAGCATGGATTTATGGCAAAGAGATCTACAAACACGAACTTAGTCCTTTTTACATCGAAGCTGATGGAGTCCGTAGATCAAGGCTCGCAAGTGGATGCAATTTACACGGACTTCTCAAAGGCATTCGATAAGGTGAATCACAGAATATTGTTGAACAAGCTTTACATGTTCGGTATAACTGATAACATGGTGGAAAGTGGAAGTAGATAATAAAGAGTCCGAACTCTTTCTATTTACAAGAAGATATTAAAAACCTCAAGTAATGGTGCACTAATAATAAGATGTTCCTAAATGCCTCAAAATGCTACCACATAGTTTACCAGAAAGCGTAGTAAACCCTACCAAATATTCAATATCTGGTGAAAGGCTCCAAGAAGTAACTGCCATCAGGGACCTCGGAATCATAATTGATAGTCAGTTGCGGTTTTCTGAGCATATTGACCAAATAACTAAGGAGGCGAATAAATCACTAGGGTTTCAACCATCGTATTACTTTATAATAGTTACGTAAGAAGTAAATTTGAGTACTGTAGCACAGTTTGGAGTCCCGACATAAGGTGCACATTAATAGAATAGAAAGGGTATTCTATCGCTTTAGGGCTCCCAGAACATTATGGACTTACAAAGAGAAGTTAAAATATTTTCATTTGGACGCGATGTCTTCGCGACGTAACACTCTTGACATGGCTTTTCTACATAAAATAATGAACCTCATCGACAGTCCTGAAATGATTAGTAATTTTTCTAACGCTCCTACACGAATACCACGGTACTTTATTAAGAAAAAAAATTTGTAGGACAAGGATGGGTCGCACAACTCACCCATTGTCCGCTTGGTTCGACTGTACAACAGCTTTGCTAAAAAGTTACCTGAACTCAACATCCACTTTCAGAATCTTCCCGGTTAAATTTTTGCAAATATAAATTTATTGCATGCTGAGGTGACCTATAATTGTAAGTGCAGAGTCAGAAACAAATGTTTGTATTGTTTAACTCTGTACGATGTATCTACTGTTGCTTATGTTAGTGACCCTTTAAATAAATAAAGTGTAAGGTGGGTCGATTTGGGTGTCCAGGAGTGTATTTACATCGTCAGTCAGTGGGAGCTCATCCAGGTGGCAGCCCATTGACAGAGACACCCCGCAGATGAAGTTATTTATTATAGACAAGAGTCCAGGTAGCATATATACGTTAAGATTTTTCATGATCGAAAAAATGTAGAGTCAAAAATCTTTCGCAACAGAATGTCCGCTCGGATCTTTTCGCTTGCCACTATACTCGCAAAAAGTTTCGAGGTAGCGGTAACCATGTCAATGTAACCCAGAGCAAGAGAGAATCTCAAAGCTTACTGTACTTTTACAAACATTAGGAGAGCCGACCCCACCCTAAAGTGGAATCGCGCAAGGAGGAAGAAGACTGTACTTTTATCACAGTAATGTAAGCGAACTTTGAACGACTGCTCTAGTCGTAAACATACTCAAGGCGAGATAGCATTTATCAAAAGAGCTTCCCTGTTTGATTAATCGCAAATTGATATATGTAATTCGATTAATTCGTATGAGGCATTTATCTATTGATTGGAGCCATTTTAAATACTAATAAACAAACAAAAATTTAATCACAATATTTACGTATTATAGTTTTTATTTGCGTCCAAAATATATCGCCAATAAAATTTAAAACAAAACCGACACCAAAAAGTCATAAATAATATAAGAATACATACAACATCACAGTTGTATATTGAAGTTGGTGCCAAATTTTAAGTAACTATAAATTGTTCTTATGTTTTTAAGACTTTCAATTGTTATTTACACTGTTAAGTAAGCCAAATTGACTTTTTTGTTGCTAATAACTATACGTATTTAACAATTTAGGAGTTGTTGCAAAAATTAGTTAAGAATTAAGCAAACTTACAAATTTGGAATTATTGCGACATAAAAAAAAACGCATACAAAATTTAACCCTGCGTTTTCTATTCGGATTACTTACTATATTCGGTTTTCTACTGAGCAGAAAAGTAGGTATAAAGATCTCCAATTAAAGACAACGTATAAATTTAGTGTAAATCCAGCAGATGAATAAGGAACGAAAAACTCATTTAAACAGAAAGAAATGACGTAGAAAGTCAATGATTAATTAAAAGTGAATGATGTTCTTAAATTACATTATTTCTTGCAAATGACATACCTGTGATTACTAAATTTGAATTGCGTTACACATTACATTACCCTTTCATGAATGCTAAACCAAACTAAAGCCTACCTACGCTTTGTTTCAATTCAAATTGAAGAGGCCAAGGCCTGTACACAGGCAAGAAAAGCAATGCATATGACTAAGTTTATTCAAGTTTTTAAATAAACGCAATAAAGTACGATATTTAGACTTTGCCCGACTGATTCTCAATACATACTATATGCTGAATGCACAAATAAGATACGATATTAGACTTTGTCCAACTAATTGTAAATACTAGAAGTTTATTTCACCAATAGATTTGTCAGCTTTACTTTGTTTACATATGTCACGATGCTACATCGTCATCAATTCAGGCTAAAGACACCAATTGGCCTTCTCAAGTATCTCGTCTATCGGTCCTCCGCCGCTCGCATCAACGACCGGTCTCCTAAGCTATTTGCACTGCCCTTTGCCTCTCAAGGATTGCAATTCCTTGGGCTATGTCAGTGACTTCTGTATACTGGGAATTCTTCGCGAGACGCTATTTTGATATTTTTGACAAACTAAAAACAACAACCTACAATTATACGTAGTTTGCGTACTGACACCAAAATAAACCTGTAGAAAGGGATTTGTCAAAAACGTTTCAATTCACTGATCTTATAATAATGGCATTACATACGGATGTAGATAATAATATAACGAGTAATGTTTCAAAACAAAAGTTTAAGCCGGATGGAACCTTAATAGTTATTAGGGGTTGTGATGAAAATTTTCAAAGACGTCATACTACAACTTACACAGAATTTACAAAAAGGGCGGATGCGAAAACACTTCAAAGACTTTACTCACATAGAGGTAAAGAGAGAAAGATATCTACCGTGCAACTACGATCCCATTTCAAAACTTTTCCGTACATTGACTTTAAAGTAAGTACCTACTTACACAGCAATATCATAACTCGCAAGTTAATGATTTCTAACGAAATGAAAGTCAGTGTTGTGGAAAAGTTAATAGCATATAAATAAGACACCATGCTTGACTGGCCATGGTTAGTACAATAGGCTTGTGGGCATGTCAAGCCTTTATCAATTCTTGATAATTCTGGCTAGACTCTAAAACGTTCTAGTAAGTAGACGAAATATATACGCAATGAAATCTAATATACTTATACTTAAATAATCAATAAAAATAAATAAAGGAAAAAGCTTTTTATGGAAATGTAATCATTAACATTAATGATAAACTTTTTTATGTTAATGGTCGCGAAGATGGTTTGTAAACAAAGTATCTTTCATATTCGTTTGCTTTACGTTATACATTCTATATCGATGTATAATTCACGACGTAGAATAATCGCCATACGTTTTCTTCTTTTCTAAATTCGTTATCATCTTTCAATTATAACTTTGACTAGGCGCCCTGGACGCTTTCGAAGGAACTTCCTTCCGCGCACGCTCAGGCTGAGGAATGCACTATCTGACGGGGCTTGCTCAAGAGACAGCATTGGGTTCTTCAAGAAAGGTAGAGAAATACACGATCAAAGCATCACTATCTTATTAATGTGCATTTTCCTGCCAAATTTTACCCTTACACCGTACAAAACTATATTCAGAGTCATCGACAGGTGTCGCATGATTGCAGATATGTTGCGAGCGAAACGTGCCATCAACAAGTCGTAAGGAACAGGATGATGCCGCTCGTCTTGTGAACATACGAGCATTAATAATCATAGGAGCTGGCTCTGGAATAGGACAATTGCACCTGCCATTGCTATGATGCTACAATCTACATACATACTTGTGGAATTCTCTTACGTAAGTACTAGGAATACAGAAGTACAGGCATAAAGTTCGGCATTTGTTTATTATTTTTACTGTGTAATAAAGTTTAAAAAATCTACATATCGATCAAAGTTATCCCGTGACCTGATTCACCTGCAGAGAATTTATAAAATATACTTTTAAAAGTGTCACTTTCGTAACTCAAGTTTCCTCCGTTCGCATTGAAAGAGCATAGACAAAACCTCTGTTCGTTCGAGGCGTCCAATCTCACTATAAGTAGACTTACTTTAAGTTACTTTAAGTATTATAAGTAGCTTTAAGTATTCGGTGCCAAACTGTATCACAATAAGTCTAGTAAAGTTACAAGATGCACGTATCTAACTAGCTAGATAGACAGCTACTTTTTTTATTAATTTCATTTTATTGTTCGATAAGCTAACATGTGCCTAAAATAATAATAGCAGCGTCAAGTCAATTAGGTTTGCGTTCATGAAGTTGTAGATTTTACATTTGACCGAAAGTGCAGAAGATATGCTGCTGACAATCTTACAACAATAAATAATGAATGCCAGTAGCAATATTTTTTAAATCATGGTGCATTCATCTTCAAGCCCAAGAACGATCATTATCTTTTTATATGAAGTATTCACACTTTCATTGAACTGCACGTCACAAATCACACGATGATTTTGTTAATAGACATTTAAGTGTATGTAGTGTTCTTCTATACACAAAGAAAACCAATAGCTTTTCTTACATTAGTTTCATTATAATTATATTGGAATTGATCATGAATAGCAAAGTAGTACAGAAGTTATTTGTTAAAAAAATAAGAAAAAAACTGAAGAGAAATGATTCCTTGTGTAACGAAATTAATTAATGTAAGCAAAGCATCAATTACTACAAATATTTCTGAGTTAACATAACTCGTAATATTATTTACTAAGAAACAATACAAGATACAAGAATTAATTGCATATAAGAATAAGAAAAACATATACAAACTCAAGAAACGAGAAATGAAATTGTAGAAGACGTAGAATATAATTAAATTATAATGATAATAAAAAAATAAGGCCAAGGCCATAAGATATAATCAAGGCCATCCATCAAAAGTGAAAATATGAAAGCGAATAAATTTTAAGAATCACATAGAAAGACCCATTGATTATACGTATTCTACTACTTGCATAATTATAATTCCATGGATATACACATTAATGTTAAGGGTTATAATCATGTGCGCTGTATCAATAGCGAAAATAGATAAGTAGGTACTTAAAACTGTTGAGTGTGCAAAAGTATTAATTACAAACAGCCGACTGAATATTTCCACGAGCACAAAAGATTCGTTTAATATAATTATGCAGATAAATACTAAGTTGAACCAACCTGGACGTGCAGAACCAGTAGAGGATCGCGGTGAAGATGGCCAGCTCGGCGGCGCCGCTGGCCACCCTGACATTCTCCACCACGGTCCACACATTTATCAGCGTATCCATGCTCGAGAAATTTGCAGTCTTATACCCTTCTACTACATCACCAATGGTCCAGTTCCAATTCTCACTCAACGAACTAATTTTGAATGCTTTATATAATAACCGGTGGATTCAATAACGTTTGCTGGTTGTGTTGTTAAAACTAGATAATAGTTTCGTCTCCAAATCCAAAACTTAACAATGTTGCGAGAACGTCCGACGCAATCGTCGCGCGCGAGAGTCGAGCGCCCACTGAAGCCAAGCTTGCCTTGCCTAGAAGCCGACGATGTCTCACCTCCCGTGTGTATTGACCTATGCAAACAATCAGTCTTCAGCGTGATAGATAACCCAGACTCGCGCAAGTGTTATCAGTCGATATAGCAATTAATGCGACCTAATTGGTGAACGATAAACGCGCGGAACAAAGATCGAATTGATGACACGACTGGGAGAAATTGCGAATCGTGCGCAGGTGAGCGCTGAACGCGGCCTCAATACCAAGCACCTTGATACAAATTACGCGAAGCACCTGATTTATCTTCGCGATTTACATTAGCTTGTATTGCAAATACAAACGTATTATCTATATTTTAAAAGGAGATGTTCCCATCTATAGACGCACGCACAGCCGTAACCGCTAATGGTAGAAATATGACATGTGGACAGTTGTTTTAATTCAAAATGCGGACGCACACTAAGAAGGGATTTAAAAAAATTACCCTAAAGGGATGAAATAGGGGTTGCAAGTTTGTATGGAAAAATCTTTAAATCAGCAACTTTGATCAGAATAGATTAAATTAGAAATTAGCGATTTTGATTAAACTTGAGATCCGTGCGCTTAAAAATATTTAATTGAACACGTGTTTCATGGTTTAATTGAATTCACCCCCTTAGGGTGCAAAATAGGGGTTGAAAGTTTCTATGGAAAATATTTAAAATCTGCTCCAATTTCAATGAAATTTATTATCCGAGCTATATGATAGGCTACAAAATTATTTTTCGTATGGGAAAATATTAAATTCCCACGGGAAAACAATAATAATGCGGGCGAAGCCGCGAGTCATTTATATTTTTAAAGGTCTATACTGTAGTAGCCGTAGATCTAAAATGCAAATTGCAAATACACACAGCAACTGAACTCAACTATCATCATCAATTTCCTCCATTATTTTTGGTAGTTTGGAAACCTAATTAAAATTATTTATTATGATTAGTTATAGCATAGCATACGACAATTTTTCATAAAACCTTATACACAGAATAAAATGATGATCAGTGATTCTTTGACAAGCAAATATCTTTATCTCTATCTTATCTAAATTTAAGTTTAGTATAATAATTAAATAGTTATGTATAATGTTGTACAGGGTACTCCAATACCAAGTTTGGTTCAAGATTAATCAATGATTGTGAACAGAACATGTCATTTTATAACCATGATGTGCACACTAATATTAGATTATAATCTATTTATTAAGATATACACATAAGGCGATTCACTATTTAAATCCGATCAGTGTTAGTTAGTTACATAAGCACATTGACAATACGTCAATGCCTAAAATAAATAAACAACTACTAAAAAACACTAAATCTTTATTAAAAATTATAAGCAACTAGCTTTCCGTTCGCAGATTCGCCCGCGTTATCTTCGTTTTTCCCGTGGTAATTCCATATTTTCCCATAGGAAAACATTCTATAACCTATGTTATTCAGTGATATTGTAGCATTCTATTAGTGAAAGAATTTTTCAAATCGTGCCCGTAGTTTCGGAGCCTATTCAATACAAATATACAAATCCTTCCTCTTTATAATATTAGTTTATAAGTCAAAAAAATATGAACTTCTACTAGAATTAGGTAAATGCATCAATAATAATTTAGTTAAACGACTAGAAGTAGGTAGATATATTGCGAACACGAATAATAATACGTAACAAAATGGTAATCTTACTGAAGTTATTATTATAATAATAATTATGATTATAGCAATATCAAAATTGAGATAGGTAGGTACTATTACTGATAGCTCAGAGCAAGCACATTGAGATTTTACTGTGTAATACTAGGTAATATAATTTGTTGTCATGCATTATCACGAGGTGGATGAAAGATACAATTTTCCACGGCAAACTTACACGTAATAATAAAAAAATGAACTTTGACATGGCGGGTGGCGTGATCGTACAATGGAGAGGTACAGGAGGACACGTAATGTACACTGATGTCATATGTAAACAAATAAAATGGACATAGCGATGAACAAAAAAACTTACATGCACAAATGATGTGACACGAGAAATCTTGATAGACATTTTTATTTATAAAGACAAATTTTCATCAAATGATCTATCATCAGACTGATAACCAATTGTAATACTGATTAAATCTGAGATCTCGATGTAATGAACACAAGATTTTTCTGACACCGAAAGATGAGGCAGTATAATTACAACACTACAATATTATTTTTGTTTTAAATCAGGTAAAATTGTTGTATCATTTTACTGAAATATATTTAGAATAAACCTTCTATGATTGATTATTATTAGACAAATAATCAACATTAAGATATTTCAACAGATAAAAATTCACATATTACAATAATAAGTGAAGTACGATTAACGAAACTCACTAATGAAATAACAAATGAATAATGATGATTGATAAAGAAGCCCGTAATGTCAGAGCGCGACAAGCTGCTAAATTCAATATGAAGCAACTGCCGCTATTGTACGCAAATCAGACATTACTCCATTACCATTTCGAAATATAATTGGTTGTTTAATTAGAAACCAAATTCGTAGAATTCATAGTAGATGGGCACTTACTGCGTGGGAGAAAGGAAATATTAATGAATGACAAGATGATAACCATATAACCATGGATGATAATGATGGAAAGTTGCATTAAATAAGAAACACAAC
Source organism: Schoenobius gigantellus (assembly GCA_963935595.1). Classification (NCBI taxonomy): domain Eukaryota; kingdom Metazoa; phylum Arthropoda; class Insecta; order Lepidoptera; family Crambidae; genus Schoenobius; species Schoenobius gigantellus. The sequence continues at coordinate 16,387,900 of OZ012562.1, read as the reverse complement.
GAAAGCAATATTAAGTAAGCTTTTAATAGTAGCTCTTGAAGATTCAGAAGTAACTAAATTTGTTTTAAGGACTTTCATCATCATCATCATCACAGCTCATATACGTCCCCACCGAGGGGCTCAAGCCTACCCTATGTTAGGGTGATTAGGCCTTAGTCAACCACGCTGGCCCAATGCGGATTGGTCGACTTCACATACACCATTGAATTTCTTCTCAGATGTATGCAGGTTTCCTCACGATGTTTTCCTTCACCGTAGAAGCGTCAGACAAATGTACATATGAAATTCGAAAACGAAAAACACAGTGGTACATGGCGGTCTCGAACCCGGACCTCCCGATTGGAAGGCAAGTGCCGAGTCCACAGCGCCACCGACGCTTAAGGACTTTATTACGTACATATTATACGATCGAAATAAAGTAAAAATTTGAGGAACCAAGTAGCAATGAAATTTTATCTGAACCCGAAATTTCGAAATTTTAGTTACCCAGACAATTAATACCGATATGTTATCTGTAGATAGGTTCCAGTTTTCCTATTTCAAGAATAGATTATGTTGCCAAAAATGCATCGACATACCTAAAATATATGATTTCTTTGCGTACATATTTTTTTATTCGTAATATATACTAAGTGAGTTGATGACGTCATTTCCAAAGGATAAAAAGTTATGATTATTGCGACGATAAAAATGATAAGGGGTCGTTGGAATTATTAGCAAAACAATCACAGTAACGGATGAGATCTTATCAGAAGGCAAACTAAATCTTTACGATTTTACTGCCCCACAAATATGCAAGCTGCTTACAGATATTAAGAAGAGAGGGCGAAGTCAGTCACATCGCTGCGTTTAAATGCACAGGGGCCTTACCATGAGCTCTTATCGCAGGCCTTAAACAGTATTGCTGTCTATTTCCGTACCATGACCGGCTTAAAGCAGCGCGTTTGCAGGCCTGCTTAAAATGACGTCACGAAACCGTTCACCTTTTTTTATGTATGAACTTTCGTACCATGACCACAGATTAGTTAATAGTTACTACCATGACCGCCCATTTGACAGTTTGAAAACTGCTTTTGAACGTCCTAAATGTCAAATAAAGCAATCTTTAAAAAGTTGCTCTTCAGCGGCTGTAACAAGATTGTTAAGTGGATTTGGCCCAATTTCTGGTGGAATTTTCATAAGATAATTGTTAAAACTAACTTTATTTATGATGTTTTCAAACGGCTGTAGTGACTTTTTCTCTAATTTTATCTCCCTAATTTTCGTATAATTAATAGCCGAGTCACGCCGAGTGTTTTTAATTTTTATATAGTTTTCACAGTGTTTATTACTCTTGAAAGTTGAGATATTGCTTGAGATGTGATGTGACGATAATGAAATATTTGAATTTTTGGAGAGTGACCTTTGATTCAGAGGAAAATGAATTTCAGTATAAAAAAGTACCTACTCTGTGAAAATGAATTTATTAAGCAACTAGCGACCCGCCCCGGCTTCGCACGGGTGCAATATAGATACTAATGTGGGGCAGTTTGGAGTGATTAATAATATTATATGTATATTACATACAAACCTTCCTCTTGAATAGATAGGGTGATCTATTGCTGAAAACTGCATTGAAATCCTTTGCATAGTTTAAAGATTTAAGCGTACAAACAAACAGAGAGAGCAACTTTGTGTTATTATACTATATTATAATAGATAGATGTTATTTGTTTATTGATTATATTAAAAACCCTTGCCTTTGCTTACATTAATTTTATTTTGTTCTACTTTATCTAATGTTAAGCATAATGCAGGTAACATTTTTCATTCTAACCATGTTTGGTTACCTCCAGAGTTGGTTAGAAATTTTTACTATACTTTCAACTGATAGTGAAAATTAAGTTCAAATGACTAAAATTTAGAAACAAAGGTCACTTCGGACCATTTTTTGTAGCAACCTTTAATTCACAGCATAGCAAAAACAACCTTTTCTTTTACAGGGTTTTAACAGCTGTTTATCTTTATGCACATGGATCATACCAAAATTCAACTGGGGAACCCCAAAATGTTGCTCAACAGACAGGTTTCCCGTTTTATCACAAGAAATTGATGCCATTAACAATGTGCAAATAAGAAATAAATGTGGTTTCCAAAAATATGCTAAAAGAATGTAATGTGTATGAGTTAAGGTGTGTATAATAAAGGCTAATAAGATTCAAATTGTGAACTTACTACCTTACCTACTGTTCCCATAATGGTGTAGTAGGTTCATTCCTCCTCATCTGTGGAGAAACCTGTGCCCAGCAGTGAGTTGAAGTGGTGGTGGCATTACACCAAATTATTAAGGATAAGCATTAACTTTGCAAAATGCTTCTATAGCTTTTACCAAACCTACACATAATATCTTACCATCCTAACTAATATTATAAATGCGAAAGTGAGTTTGAGGCAAAAAGGCACTTCTTGTTCCACAAACAAACTTTCTTTCTGCAGATGTGAATTTAATTTTGTGGCAAAAAAAAATAATTGTACCAATTGTACAAAAAAATAATTGTATGGTTAAAACTCAGTTTACAAAATAATTAATATGACGGTTCATTAATACCTTCTCAACAATTTTTGTGCTATGGGAAATGATATAAATAATATAAAACTTGAAGTGAGAGCTTTCTATGTATTACATAGAAAAAAACTTACATATATATTAAATAAAAAAAAATATTTCAGATGTGCATTGCAGACAGATCTTAGTATATAATAATAATAAATAATACATTTTATTGCAGTTATTACAGAGTTATTATAAGTACAACAGGTCTCATCTTTTAAGTTATAAACTTGTATTAGAAGAGACCCGCCCTTTCAACCGAATGCACTGCAGTACAGTTAACAATCTTATTTAATATTTACCTATGAGTAATTTATAACATTTAAAACGATATGGGTTATTATAGTATAATATTGACATGTGTATTGTAATTACTTTTTCAACAGACTTGCTCGTAAAGTGGTACAACTCCATCGGATTTAGATACATGAGATAGCTCATACAACACGCGTGTGTTATAACGCAAGTAGTACGCAAGTAGTTATATATTTATAACCGCACTACTTGCGCTAAAGAGTTCTTTAAGTTATACTATAAAATACATTAACGAACCACTCTGATCCATCGCAGGTATGTGGGTACGTCATCTAGTGTTTGAAAAAAAGAAAGAAATATAGAGCGTAAAATTAAATTAAACGAGCAAAGAGTTGCTTTAAAAACCGTAGGTAAATACATTTTATTTTGTTAATAAATAAACTCCATTACTTTAAAATAGCAACCAAACGTCCATCTTCCCACCACTATTTAGATTTGTCTACAAATTAATAATATGTGTAATTTAATTATAAAATTCCGTTTATTTAGTATTTTTTCTCACAAGTGTGCTGAAAAATGTAGTACAATATACGTGCGCACACCGACCATATTACGCCCTCGCAAATGGCCCGGGCTGAAATCCGGCCTCGCAAGATTATAATAACCACCATAACGCACTTACACTGCAATGTACTATTATTACATACATGGTATAGATTGATATAGATTTACTTCTCACGCCCGCAACCAACTAAACCAGATTACTCTTTCATTATTTGAAAAAGCAATCATGCTCAATCAATTGCAAATGTGAAGTCTAACTTGATCAATAAAAAAAAAACCGTATAACAATTTAAAGTTTTACAAATGAGAGTTGTGTATAACATTGGTTAAGTGTAAAGTTATATTTTTTTGGAAATAGGTGTTTCGTAGTAGGTAAATAAAAAAAATAAAAAAATATCTAGATAATTAATTTCTCGAAATAAAATTTCCAGTTTCGTTATAATTCAGTGTTTTGAGCACATTGTTGTTAGCATATAATGTTCACACTCAATAAGACACAGAAAGGAGGGCATTCAGTGAAATTAAGCTTTCAATTCTTGAAAGTGGATATATCATTTCACCATAAAGACGTTTATAATAAACACTTATTAGGTTTCTTATGCTACCTACAAGGGTGTGTGCTTAGTCTTGTCGATCATCAGTTAACCTCACCAGGGTCAACTGATGATCGATTGAGAGAAAGAAATTAACTCGTGAGAAATGCTCAGGCAAAAAAATGCTTAACTGCAACATCACAACAATGTATGTGTTGATGCAAATCATCTAGGGTATATTCAGGAATCATTTACTTGGACAAATCATCCTCTCATTTAGAAAATTTAAATACACTAGATAATAAAGCTTTATTATTATTGGTAAAAATAAAACGAATAACATTTTTCCAAAATATAATAAAAAGTTAGGCTCAAAACAAACACAAGAAACAAAAAAATACTACAATGTTAGTCTTAAAATAAAACAATCATTTCAGTTTATTCCCAATCTTACTTGGCCCAGATTTTCGCCTCTGTATTCACACTATGCAATGAAGCTAATCATGATTAATCCAAGAAGCATTTAACAAAACGTCTACTGTAGCACAAGATCCATCAATTGTGGCATACATGAAGCAGCAGTCAAAAATGAAATTTGTTGTTCACTTCTGGGTTGTTCACCAGATATCCTATGACAAATATAGGTAGTTCTTCAAATTTAGCCGTCTCTGAGTGAGTTTCTTCAATAAAGCAAACAAAATTCAGGTTTTTAAGATTCAACTTATAATAAAACATTTATTTCTTCACAATAACTGTCTTTTATTCGCATGAGTACTACACATATTAATTTACACTTTTTGGATTTTTTTGCATATACCTATTTGGTTTCATTTCAATAATTTAGCCCCACATATGGATTGCTTTTCAGTATTCATGGTAATGAGATGACTAAAGCTGGTGGGTGTTGAAGAGTAACATCACAATTATTATTCATTTACTAAACATAAATTGTGCAATGCTTTCCATATCTTTTTCCACTTCTCGCTTGTGCAGACTTATTAAAACCTATATACTGGTTATATGTATTTTACGACGTCTTCCAAGTCATGCAAACATCAAAAAAATATCTATAACATTGCCGAACCCAGATACCATTCGAGTTGATTTCATTCAGAAGTAATCAGAGAAATCTCTGGAAGTAATAGGTAGATATTCTTAGTTCTTATCGGTGTACAAAGCACGACGATGTAAATTACTTGCAAACACTTTGTACAATGAAGAATCAACACAATAAACTGCCGACACACTTTTCTATCGATTGTTTAAAGAAGAAAATACAAACGAAACATCTGTATTTTAGAACACGATTGGTCGTTGTCTAAAATTCTTTTTTGTTTGGTGGTGTTTCCCTTTTGGATTTCCCCAGAATCGAGATTTTTGATCAGTTTTCGTTTTTCAGAAGGATGGTAATACCCTTGTAAGACTGCTTTCTTGACATGGATCGTGAAAGTACAATGGGTAGGTGTATTTTATACAAAACTTCGAAGATCTTTAAGTAATTCTTTAAAATTTTCTGCCACCTTTAATAAATTATAAAATTAATGTACTTACGTACATAGGTTAAGTACATTCATAACAAGCTATGAACATTTCCTTCCACTATCAATAGCTTGGAAAATTCTTGGAGAATGTAGAGTAAAGATGTAATAAAATAAAGACAACTATAAAATATAATAACTCTTATCTTAAGAATAAAAAATGTTAAAAAGAACAACAAATAATTGTAAATATGTTGAGATATTCTCTTTTACCGGTTCAACCGGTTTTTAATCTTTCAATGGTTTTCGAACGCTTCCGAAGAACAGAGATGTCAGATACAACAGTTGTATAGCGCTATCTCGTTTTAACATTAAGGCAGACCAGAGACAAATAACCGTTCACCTTACGACTCAAGCAATCTATAAGCCGTTCACCTAAACAGGGCTCATAGTACGATTTTAAACAATCCTGTTTAAGGCCTGCTTAAGAACTGCACGGATTATGGATGGTTTTATAAAAGCTCATGGTAAGGCCCCAGAACGGCAAACCCGGTTTTCCATTAAAGCATCACCATTTTTTCACGCTAACATCAAATGTTAACCTTGTTTTGCGTTTCTTTTAAAAAAAGGTTACATTTTTAGCCGCGCTATTTTTCACAAAGGGAACCTAACCTAAAAATCAAGACTGTTTAAATGGAACGCATAACGTTAATATACGATGCTAGCCCCGCTAGCTTCAAGAGCTAATGAAACGCGATGATGCAAAAAATTTTGAAAATGCTGCAAATCTGTGCTTAAATGGAACGCGCCTAATGTTTGCGATTTGAGATAGCACTACACATGCAACTTACGTCAACCCAATTGCCGTTATATGCATTTTTATGCACGAATAGGAATGCGAACTCTCTGGGGCTTGTCAATAACGCTTCAATAGCATTGCTTTAAGACTTATTGTTGGTTAACCGATGACTAGCTAAAACATTTGTCACTAATGACTTATCATGAAATTGTTGTACGAATAAATTGCACCACAGAAAGGCTAAGAGCATTGCTCTAAGCAGAAAGGATATAAAAGTGACAATAGCAGTTTTATCAAACGCTAATAACAACGTTAATATAAGCAGAATTAGGCCCTATCAAACGCTAATAACAACGTTAATATAAGCAGAATTAGGCCCCTGATCTCCATACAGATAATATTAGGCTTTTGCCTTGTTTAAACTTTAATGATTGCGTATTTGGAGCTTGGTGACGCATTGGCTCACCGAACGATTGCTAAGGTTAAGCAACGTTGACTGTGGTCAGTTCTATAATGGGCGACCAAAATACAAAACATCTCGAGTTTCTCCGTGCTTCGGAAAGCACGGTAAACAGTGGGTCCTGCGCCTAATCTCGCCACGGTCGTGTCGGCTAACCGTCCCTCGGACTATGCGAGTGAAGGAACAGAGAGTGCAATTGCGTTTGCGCAGTCACTTGTGCACTATAATATCTCACGCGCAGATGGCTAGTCTCTGTTGAGATTGGCCGCCGTGACCGAATACCGGTTTGGAGGACCTTAGTTTATATTTGGTAGACTGAAGAAGTCACCAAGGAAAACTAGAAAAGTTCTGAGAAAAACACCAGAAAAGACAATCTATGTGCAGAGGGAATTTTCGAGCGGAAGCGGATTAGCATACATGTGTTGCCGTTCCCTTTGTGGATATATTCTATCTATCTGCGGATTTGGCCACTACCGATAGGTATTTGACATTAGCTCCATACAAAATAAGTAAAAATTTTATCTCCAGTAAATAAATACACATATAGATAGGACACTGAAACCTGTCGTAAGGGTGATACCTAAAAGGGGTGGAAAACTCAAAACAAAACCCTACACTAACGCGTCTGACCAGCGATATGTAACAGGGCGATTTCTCTTCGCCGATGAGACCCGTTTCCCAGAGGAAGACTCTGTACCAGAGTCGTCTGCATGAGTCCCCTATCTTGCCATTTGTGCCGCCAAGCAACGTTGCTTGCATTGACCCTGTGTTCCGGTTTGAAAGGTACGACAGGCAGCGATATTAGTGGGTCATCATCATCATTTCAGCCAAGAGACGCTCACTGTTGGACATAGGCCTCCCCAGGGATCTCCAAACCGATCGGTCCTGCGCCTCCTGCGGCTTCCCGCGATCTTCACCAGATCGTCGCTCCACCTTGTGGGGGGGCTACCAACGCTGCGTCTCACGGTACGCAGTCGCCACTCGAGGACCTTTCCGCCCCTACGGCCGTCAGTCCTGCGAGCTGTGTCCTGCCCACTGCCACTTAAGGTTTACAATTCTTTGGGCTATGTCGGTGACTCTAGTTCTTCTACGGATCACATAATTTCTGATGCGATCGCGTAGAGAAACACCGAGCATAGTCCTCTCCATTGCCCTTTGAGTGACATTGAGCCTTCTGATGAGACCCATTGTAAAAAACGTCCTCGTCTCAGTTCCGTACGTCATCAGTGGCAACACGCACGCTGGGTAATGTGCCTTAATATCTTAATACTATGTCGCAGTCTGTTGTTGTTGGCCATATCGTTAGGTTCGTATATTTTCAAGTCTTATAAGAACCACATGTACTATAGGCGACGGAAGCCACTTACTAGGTAGCCTGCTTTTTTCTCATCTTAGTTGCATAAAAAAACCTTCGTGTAACAGTCGTGGCCAAGTCATTATATCCGTCTGCACTCTGCACTGAATATGCAAATTCGATCATCTAAATATTTTATGCACGAAATATTTATTTCAACCTTCAATGCAAAAAGCAAATAGTATATGAGTAAAGCTTGATCAACCTTATTTTCAAATCCAAATATCGTCCAAGCAACTTTTAAATCTTTGATAATGCGTTCCAAAATTAATTACCAAGTACTAGCACATCTCATGGTGAAAAACCAAATAGATACTCGTTGCGTGAGTAAGTTTTGTCTCTTAATAAAAAGTTGAACTGTACAAAATTCTAAAGATGTTGGAAGCATTGCTCCTATGAGAAGACCCCTGTCGTGGAAGGAAATGGGTGGTAACTAGCTATGGTTGAAGCAAACTTCATGCACTATATCTTTTAATTGTAATCTTACATACTGTGAACATCTTACAACAAATGAGTTTCACAGCGGCGTCATTATTAAAACAATTAAAACATTCTACATATATGATCACGCAGACCCGTGCGCCATTAATACTGTGGCCAAGAGAGCGAAAATTCCGTACATGAATACATTACATACACCCGTCATCGCTAAGACAAGCTTACTTAGTGCATAAAAAGTAAACAGAGATGGACTAAATATAAACAGCCTTGAACACCAAACTTAAATTAAAATGTCATAGGTATACAAAAACATTTTGCATAAAAATTGTAAATATAGAATCAGATAAGCTTAAAATTTGCAATCAAGATACGAAACTACCAACTACGATAACGTTAGCAGATTTTAATAATATATTAAAATCCGATGTAACTGTCACAACCAATAACCATTCTGAAAGTGAAATCGATGCGAATTTTATTTGTTGCGGAACTCGAAATGTATTCCTTAATTTTTTTCCGAACTTAGCTTACCGATTTTATTTCTAGCACTTGCATTCAACACTAGAAGGTTTGAATTTGGATTTTTGAGGCAACTTTTGAAATGTACGAATGAAACGCGATAAATGTCGGCACGGTCGCGTGGAGTACGTGTGCGCGTGCGCCGTGCGACGCAAAACTGAACCGTCTTCGCAACGCAATGAATGCTCGTCACCGGTCGGCTTTCAGGAACGCGCAAATGCTGGCATATACTACACGGCCGCCAGATTGCTAACACATTGACGCCAACGGCAACTCGATTGGCACTGCCACGGGATAATATGAACATCAATGGAGAATGAATTGGTTAACGAGATGCGGATCTAAGGATAAGGTCAAGAAACCAGAAATCACTATGATGGGCGCTCTAAATTTGATGGTTCTAAAACGTGTAGTTTTCTGATGAAGATGATAAAAAGATGGCGAATTAAAACCATCTGAGGGAATAGATAAAATAATATGATTGGACAATTTGATGTAAGAGAAGACGAACAGACAAATAATAAAAATACAGGTACAGTAAATTCGACATACGATATTGAAAATACTTCCAATTAATAAATAGGTTTACACAGACATGCACCACATTTATGTTGCACATTTAAACAGCCTCCTATAGCGAGATAAGTATTCATGGTTACTTAATCGTGTAGAACGAATGAAATGAACGTATTTTATTGCAATAAGTTATAGAGTGTGCAGTTTGCCTGAAATGAAACGGCGTTTTAATGGAATAAACATTATGGAATAAATACAAATAAATAGCAGGTTTAAAATGTAGTCGCCAATTGTAATCAAAAAAATGTTTTTAAAATAAACATAAAAACACATACCAACTGAAAAAATAAAACCCAATACGTACTCTACTCGTGATAACTAATGATTCGATCAACTTTGACATAATGATTAAAGTAGGAGAATGGTAAATTGGTGACACAGTATACCTAGAAGTTCTAGCTAAACCATTAAAGGAATTGAAATGAGTAGTTACCGAGGAAAATACCTCTATAGAAATATAAATTTTATTTGCCAGTATATTTTTTTATTTGTCAGTATATGGTTCTAACGGTAAAGGTTCCACTGTACGAGTACTGATGTTATTCAGGTAAGCCTAAATATACAGACGGTTAGAGCATGCACCACCGATCGATGCATCAGTTACGCCAGTTACTTCCCTTTGTCAGGTTTCCTGTCGCGCCAAGTGGATAAAAATGGCAATTGCCGCCGACCGACGACGTCGTCGCAATTGCTTAATTACGTAATTGATACGACGACAGGCCGAGCAATCTTTGATGTCGGCAACGATGTATTGAGGTGTGAGAATGATTTATCCTGAGGAGGCGTTAAGGATTCATCCGAATCAATATTACTTGGCAACACTGCATTGTATTGAAGGATGTGCGAGAATAATGGCTTTAGATTTATCGGTACTGAACTGATCTTCGCACCGTCCGACATGGATCCCAATTCATTGTTAACAAGTAGTATTAAGTAGCCAAAAAACGATGACAAACACTGTAAGCAGATTATACCGAAATATAAAAACTAATTAAAAAACTTGGCGACACTGCATTCAAGGAAGTAAGGAAAATAATGTGTCCTTCTGAAGCGTTTAGAAAACTCACCCGTACTTATTCTGCATACTCGTACTAACAACATTTCAACATTGTGTCTTAAATTAAATGATTATCCTTCTAGCTGCTTCTATAGCGTGTATCATATTAAAGACGATACTAAAAGGATACAATACTACAACATATATTGGAAGGAAATGCAAAAATTATTTTATATATAAAGATTCATCTAAGAAAACTACATAAGAAGGATGAAGGCTTTATGACATTTCATGAATAAATTATCAAAGCCGATTGCGATGAAATTGGTACGTCTATGTAGATAGATGGAGAAGCTTTTTAGTCTAAACCACCAGGCCAATTTTGATGAAATCCGGTAAAAGGATTGACTGGACTTAGGAGATTGGCTAAGCTACAATTTAACGTAAAATAAAACGTAACACGTGAAAGACGACATGAAAGGGGGTAACAGACTGGACTTTCGAGAACAAATGGGCTTTCTTTTGACGTAAAATAAAAAGAAACGAGATGAAATATAGGATGAATAAGGTTGAGAACCTCTTTTTATGAGGCTGGCATGATAATTACCGCATTTTGCGGGAGGTTGGGTAAAAAAAGAGGCATACGACAAAACATATGAATTTCGTCGTACACAAACAAAAAATTTTAAGTGATAAAGATCTACATATAATATTGAAGTCAGTATCAGGCAATGGGGCACTAGAAAGTAAGTATTTAGAATATAAGAAAAAGAACTCCACGAAGTACAAAAGAAAATCAATACTGTTGAAATTTCGTCAGGGCTGGCAAGAGCTCGATGACCCAAATTGGTCTTGGTCAAAGCGTCAACACGGTATGTTGAAGTTAGAAGGAAGAAAAATCTGATGATTGTTTCTGAACGTTACAACATTATTATTTTTCTGCTTATTTTTGTAAGTCGATTTTGTTTTTCATTTACTTTTACAAAAACAACACACTGCCTGCAGTAATAACTATTCGTAGGTTTATTTTATACCGTGGAGTACAACTTCTAAGTATTCTGCCTAGGTAAAAAGACCCTACTGGAGAATTTTTCAATAATCTACACACTCTGTGATGATGAATTAGTTACATTCAATATCGTGTGATACCATGCATACAACACAACAGGTGCCGCAACAAGAATCGAGCCAAGAACCGGACATTGTATTAGATACGTGGGGTAGGTAATGAACAAAAACAGGAGCGCTATCTCATCATCACATAATAATTAACGACATTACACACATGTGTACATTGCCCATAATTGCCGCAAATTAGGTATCGCCGGAGATAGGCGTCGCGGAGAGCACGTCGATGGTGAAACGACGTTAATTAACTAGTTAAACGGTTTAAGGGCAAAAGGATTACGACAACGGAACCTGCTCACGCTGTGTATGGTCATTGACATACCATAGGGAACAATGACAATTGACAAGAGTCAAAATATCAAGGTATTACAGCTCATACGTCCCTACCGAGGCGCTCGAGCCTATCCTAAGTTAAGGTGTTTAGGCCTTTTAGTCAACCACGCTGGCCCATTGCGAATTGGTCGACTTCACATACACCTTCGAATTTGATCGCAGATGTATGCAGGTTGCCTCAAGAGTGTCAGACTAATGTAATGAAATTCGTAAAGCGAAAAACACATTGGTACCTAGCAGGATCGAGCCGCGGACCTCCCGATTAGAAGACCAGTGCCGAGTCCACAGCGCCAAGGTATTAAGAGGAAACACCAAGGTCGAGAGAATTCAAAAATAGGTATTTGTAAAATGTATTGCTGTCGCGGTGTGTGTCAGAACTGAACTGAGCGCGATAGGGATAACTGCAGCTGGGATCGAAAATACCTATAAAAAGTACACAAAATATCATTCATTATACGTTTCGTAGTCCCCTGTTTTCTCCGCGAAAAATTTACCGATTTAATTACTTTTTGCGTAAAAAATTAAAGCAAGGCCTTTTCTGTGTTTCTATGTCTTGCTTGTTTCATAAAATCTTCTTCAATTTGCTTGCTGGACGTTTAAATACAGCAGAAAATTAGATGGATTTTTTAGGTTTTTGAAGGTTTAAAATCTCTTTTAATAATTAACTTAATAAAAAAAGGAAAACATAGGAACATGCTTGTAGTGGCCATTGATTTTATTGGAAAAAATAGAGCAACTACTGCCATTATCCAGGAAGGAAACACGTTAGTGGGTAGGCCTGGCACTCTGCCGGGAGAGCCCCACACACGCTCGCCGTCTAGCCAACGGCGGGTACGGTGCGGTTACGCATTTCCCCCCGAGAAAAAAAAAAGGAAGGAAACACGTGACTACGTTTGTATGAAAAAACCCCAACGGACTGTACGATTTCCTCTTAAGCGAAAAGTCAACAATGCCAGTTTCTTGTTTGTCAGAAGCCTTAAAACAAATTATTGGGAGTCCGGCTGACTGGCTGGAGTGATGGTATGAAGTGGCGATAAGGCCGAAAATTGACGCGACCTTCATGTAAGACTTCAACAACTGAGGAGCCGGCTACGTTACCGCTAATTGTCGGAACACAACAATATTATTACAGCAACGAGCTTCGGTAAGATAATGATAGGTTAGCCAGGCTGGCTCAGAAGCCCTTTTTTTAAGCCAGTTAGAAAGATTTTAGATCTACCGCAGTGGGAGTGGGGCCCAGCGGCGGTTATGTGGGACTCACCTCGCTAATCGAGGTATACCCACTAAAAATACTGGGGGGCTCCGTCAAATCGCATTCTTGACACACAAAGGGTATTTCTCGCTTTGTGTGTCGAGATGGTCGAGAGGCTCAGAAGCCCTGCTCAAACCAAGCAAAAATTTCCTGAAAATTTTCAATGTATAGTTTTGTTTGAGTCTCCCCTTAGGCCAGTTTGAGCCTGTACATGAGTTTTTATTAAATCAGATCAATGTGCAATTTTTGTTCACGAAGACAAACACCGAATGCTTTGGCGCTTCACATGAACAAGATAACAATTTATCATTTTTAATATCTCAACAATATTATTCTAATTTTCACTTATCTATTTGCTATATTATTATTACAAGATTAATTATCTGTTATTACTTATTACGTCGGTTTTATTGTTGTTATTAATGTTCGATAAATTTGTTCACTTACTACTATCGAAAGAAAAATATGCCAACGACATTCATCGGAATTTACAAGGAAATTATTAAACTGACGAATTTGCCATATATACAAAGGACAATGACAAAATCGCCCCATGATTATGGGGCAAATATTACATTTGATCCATGCCATGATCAACAAAGATTTGACTTACGTCATAAATAATTGTATATTTTACTATAATAACAAACACGGAAACTATGAACGATTTCATCGATGGATATCGCAAATCATGGGTTTGGCTCCCCCTTGCCGAATCACAAGAGCTTGAATATTTTTTTCATAGTTTGACCTCTTCTTTCAAAACAAGCGACTGAGTGTACACCTTTATAAGAATAAGCAACAATTTGCTGTCGTCCGCTAGCTAACAACTAATAGTAGAGGTAGCAAACATACACATGTCTCATACAGCAGCACCCTTTGCAGATCCCACCTCAAAACGCTTCTTAGTTTCCATTCCTGCAATACAGATTTTTACTCCCACTCCTTCACCAATCAAGCTGTCAGACTGTGGAATGCCTTGCCGTATAGTATACGCGAGTCTGTCTCCGTTGGCTCATTTAAACGTCGTGTTAAGGAGCACTACCTCTATTCATTCTGTACCAATTAAAGACATAGACATAGACAATTAGAGTACATAACTCATATTCACTATTTGTTAATTTAATTTTTTTTTTGTAATTTATGTCGTTTTAATTATTTATGTATCTTTTTATTGTAAGTAATTTGATGTTTTGTACACTGTGTTTGCCACATAAATTTAATTTAAATCACTTGTCACAGGTCTGCTGGCAGAAATTTCTTTAGAAATAAGCAGCACCTTTGTACTCGTCTTTCTTTATGTGTTATTCCTGTCCTGTCATTTTTGTGTACATAAACAATAAATAAATAAATACATTTTGAGAGAGTTAGGGATTATTTAATTAAAGAAAACGTGTCAGTTTTCACCTTTTTTTTCAGTGATTTTAAGATCATATTAATCCTTACTAATATTATAAACGCGAAAGTTTGTGAGTACGGATGGATATATGTATGTTTGTTAATCTTTCACGCAAAAACTAATGAATGGATTTGAATGAAATCTTGTAGGTAGACGGATTACAAAAGGGATTATTATATAGGCTACTTAAATATTAAATAAAACAATAATAAAGATACAACCATACATACACACACGCACATAAAAGCGCGCTATGGTTTGGTGGTATGGTAATAAAAGACCTTTCAAAGCACTCAAGTAGCTGTCTGCGTATGTTGCAGATACGAGCAATGAAAATGTTAGTAACTAAAAATATTAAAAGCGATTTAAACAAAGAGTATGAAAAATTATTTAAATTATGTAATGTATTGCCCGTTGACCTGAAATGTAAACTACTTATTATATTAGAGCAATACAAGTCTGATGAACACAAAGTAGAGAGTCTGTAGCTACCCAACCCGAAGCGCCCTTGTCAAGAGTTTCTGTATTCCTAGAACATGTAATTATTATGGCCAAAGAACTAGACAGTACCTTACGCCTAATCTATTTAATGAACTTCCATCAGCAGTTTACTCAGATGCAACTTCAATTCGAAGTCTGAAAATTCTTTTAAAAAAGCACTATCTGTCACTGTGTCCATGAAAATATGTGTGCATGCGCGAATGGTAGTCCGTGTGTGTGTGTGTGTGTGTGTGTGTGTGTGTGTGTGTGTATGTGTGTGAGTGTTTGTGGGTGTATGTGTGTGTGTGTGTGTATACATGTATGTGTGTGTGTGAGTGAGTGATTATGTGCGAGAAGGTATTTGGTATAAATATGAGTGTTATAGTAAAATTAGAACTTCCTTTGCAAAATGTATACATATAAGTAAATTATGTATATAGGTGTACTTATGGCCATTTTCACCAACAATCCCTAAATTTTAGGTTTCCTAAATTTTAGGTAGGTTAAGGTATTTTCGTTTATTAGTTTTAGTTATGAAATTCATTCATTCACTTTGTATAATAATTGAATATATGGATGGATACATTTTTTTTGCAAATTCAATATGTTGTAAGCCTCAGTAATATCTGTGTAGTATCCATTTTGCTAAAGCATTTGCAATTATTAATTATAGAATACACTAATATTTATACCTGCTACATGACTAGATTAAGAACAAAAATATTTCATACAAAGTATAGGAACAATTTACTGTTATTAGTTAAATTTGATTATTCCATATGGGCACATATAAATTTAGTTCTAGTTATAAAATACATAAATAGTTATACCTGCACTATGACTAGACTTAGAACAAAAATATTTCATGCAAACTATTGTGACATTTTCCTATTATTAGTTAAACTTAGTTATTCCAAATGGGCACATTCTGATTTAGTTCTAGTTATAAAAAGTATTAATATTTATTCCAGCAAAATGACAACATTTGGAAAACAATTAATTTACTCAATTAATTGTAACACTCGTTTATTATTGGTTGGATTGATAGGTTCCGGGTGGGCACGCATAGAGGTGTTGTATGGAGTGCTTGAGGTTGGGTCGGTGTATAATCTGATTGTGGACAGCTCTTTGTCAGGGTCACATTTTTCTTTACAAAAAAATTATTTTCTTTATATTTTTTATGAACACTCTTTTAATAGTCTAACGCTTTTAAATGAATGACTGCAACCTCACAGTATATTATCAAAATTGTAGAGGATTAAGGACCAAGCTTAATACAATTTTCATGAACATTGTCACATGACTATGATATCATTATTCTAACCGAGACGTGGCTACATGCAGATATATCGGATAATATAGTAGTCGATTCAAGGTATCAGATTTTTCGGTGTGATCGAGATCGTACGAGGAGCGGTCGTCGCGACGGTGGCGGGGTGTTGGTGGCAACGCGGCGCGGGCTGGGGGCGCGGCAGCGAGTGGTATTGACAGGCAGCGCCGCCGATGCTGCCGCTGCGACCAGCTCTGGCCAGGCGCAGCTGCTGACGGCGCCCGTGTCTGTGTCCCCCCTGATCGATCACGTACTTATTGAAATCCGTACACGTCAATATTGTTTTGTTATTAGCGCAGCCTATATTCCACCTAATTTAAGCACTGATATTTATATTGCACACTTGGAAATGCTCACTACGGTATGTTTATCTACTGAGGTAGACAAATTTATAATATTTGGAGATTACAATTTACCTACTATGGAATGGCATGATCGTGACTCCTATATGGAGCCCATAATGCAAAGTAACTATTGTCTGCCAAATAAATATCTTATTAATTTTATTAGTATTATTAACGGTAATCAAATTAATAAATGTAAAAATGTCAGGGGTAGGATATTGGATCTATTTATTACTAATATATCAGATAGCACACTGAGTTCCACGCCACTGCCCCTTGTCCCGCCTGATGAGAATCATCCGCCTTTTTTTATACTACTGCCGATTTATGATAGCTTTAAACCTCTCACCAACAAACGTAAAATTGAGTTTAACTTTAACAAAGCAGATTATTCTTTGATAAATGCAGATATTTGTAATACAAACTGGGACCAACTATTTCATGCTAATAATGCAGAGAATACGGTTACTCTTTTTTATGATCAAATTTACTCCATCATAAAAAAACATGTCCCAACCAAAGTTATTAAGGATAATAAATTTCCGGCATGGTTCTCTCCTGCCTTAATTCATATTTTTAAAAATAAAAACAGGGCATGGATAAAATGGAAAAAGTATCGCAATATATCTGATTATAACGTATTTGCTATGTATAGAGATCGATTTAGTAAAGAATCACATAAGTGTTATAAGAGTTATATAAGTTTTGTTGAAGACAGTATTCAGAAGAACGTCAAGTACTTTTGGACCCACGTTAATAATTTAAAAAAAAATCTGATATACCTAATAGTATGACTTACAAAGGTGAAATAGCGGACGACCCCAACAATATTTGTAAATTGTTTTCCCTCTTTTTTCAATCAGTATTTGAACCATCTTGTGTGTCCGACGATTATGATGAAAGTAACATACTTGACACAAATTTAGACTCTGCTTTTATTGTTGGCAATATAGTAATCTCAAAAGAAGCTATTATTAAGGAGCTACGCTGTTTAGATACTACAAAAGGACCAGGGCTGGACGGCATCCCACCAATTTTTCTTAAATCTACTGCTCCTGCCATTTGCCATCCAGTACATTATATACAGGGTGTCCCAAAAACAATGGATAAGCCTGTAACTATAGATGGACTTCATCATGACTTCCCTTGTCACAAATTTTGACCTTAGTGAAAATATCACGGTTTCAGAGATATTTATTGTTTTTGTTTTATTCAAAAATTTTCAAGTGCGATTAGTTTTTATACTGCCATTTCTACAAATGGAAAGCTTTTCGATTTAGTTTTTTTTTATTTTACAAGCGATAGTTTAGCTATCAAAAACAAAGATTTAAATTTAACAAACTAGCGTAGAGTGTTTAAAATAAATTAAAACACAAAGAAAATTAAGAATGAAATTAACTTTCTCTCATGTTTGATCAGCTACAGTGTGAAAAAAATGTAGGACGCTCATCGTGCCCATTATCTTAAAAACTTGCTTAGCTATTCTAGATTCCAAAAAGGTATCATAAGCCTAAGCATTCTAAATATGTTTAATTTCATGACTACTTTAATAGCAAATAGTATTAAAACTTCAAAAAAATATTTTTGTCGTAATAATAACTCTCAGCTTCTGTAGTAATGTAAAGGTGTAATGAGCCTAGGTATTCTGTATTTTTTAATCTCATGACTTCTTAAAGAGTATGAAAATTTCAAATTACTCGTTAAAAATCACATTTTTTCGTAAAAAAAAATCAAAATTAAACTTGCGCACTTATACACGTCCTAGACATTTTAATAAAGAGGAAACACTAAGGTCGAGAAAATTCAGAAATAGGTATTTGTAAAATGTATTGCTGTCTCGCTGTATGCCCAAACAATTGTTCTGACCGCGAAAGAGACGAATACAGTTAGGACCGAAAATACCTACAAAAAGTACACAAAATATACGTTTCGAAGTCCCCTATTTTCTCCGCTAAAACTAGACCGATTTAATTACATTTTACGTTAAAAATTAAAGAAAGGCTTTGACTGTGTTTCTATGTTTTGCTTTTTCATATAATTTCGTCAAATTTGTTTACTGGATGTTTGAATAAAGCAGAAAATCAGGCCAATTTTTCAGGTTTTTAAAGGTTTATATCTCATTTAGTAATTAACTTAATAAAAAAAGGAAAACATAGAAGCATGTTTATAGTTGCCATTGATTTTTTTAAAAATAGCACAGCCAGCATATTATCCAGGAAGGAAATAGGGGACAACTTTTGTATAAAAAAGGACCTGTACGATTTTCTAACGCACGTAACCCGACGTTTTATTGTAAGCAGCTGCATTTTGGATGCGAGTCCACAGCTCCGCAATCGAGGATACTGGCGTCGCGTACACGGACTTTAGTAGCTTTACGATTTGGATATTGTTTGTATTTGTGATACCTTCTGACAATTAGCAATCGTTATTAGGACTTTGAACGTGCCTAGACATCAGTACACGACATTCGAATATGCAAACACTTATGGCGAGTGTCAAGGTTATGCCAACATTGCTGCTCGACAGTACGCAGAAAAGTATGAAATGTAAATATTACTTTTGAAAGAGTGAGAAATCACTTAAACGAAAATCACCCAAAAGGTCGAAAGCCGGCTTTGTCCTATTTTATGGCCACCGAGATCACCGGATTTAAATCCCTTGGATGTTTTATTGGAGGTGTCTAAAAGACCTCGTGTACGCGATGTCAGTATCCTCGATTGCGGAGTTGCGGACTCGGATCCAAAATGCAGCTGCTTACATCAAAGTCGGGTTAGTCGGGTTACGCGTACCGCATTAAACATTCTTTTAATAAAAGGCCTAGGATGCGTATAAGGGCGCAAGTTCAATTTGATTTTTTTACGAAGAATGTGTTTTTTAACGAGTACTTTGAAATTTTCATACTCTTTAAGTAGTCATGAGATTAAAAAATACAGAATACCTAGGCTCATTACACCTTTACATTAACACAAAAGCTTACAGTTATTATTACCACAAAAATATTTTTTTGAAGTTTTAATATTATTTGCTATTCAAGTAGTCATGAAATTAAAAATATTTAGAATGCTTAGGATTATGATACCTTTTTGGAATCTAGAATAGCTAAGCAAATTTTTAAGGTAATGGGCACGATGAGCGTCCTACATTTTTTTCACACTGTAGGTGATCAAACATGAAAGAAAATTAATTTCATTCTTAATTTTCTTTGTGTTTTAATTTATTTTAAACACTCTACGCTAGTTTGTTAAATTTAAGTCGTTGTTTTTGATAGATAAACTATTGCTTGTAAAATAAAAAAAAACTAAATCGAAAAAGCTCTCCATTTGTAGAAATGGCAGTATCAAAACTAATCGCACTTGGAAATTTTCTAAAAAAACAAAAACAATAAATATCTCTGAAACCGTGATATTTTCACTAAGGTCAAAATTTGTGGTAAGAGAGGCCATGATGAAGTCCATCTATAGTTACAAGTTTATCCATTGTTTTTGGGACACCCTGTATATAATCTGTGTATACAGGAAGGAGTCTTCCCGACTATTTGGAAAAAGGCACGGATCGTACCAGTTTATAAGGGAGGTGACAAAAATGATATTGAGAACTACCGTCCTATATCAATTTTATCAACTTTGTCGAAGCTTTTCGAGAGACTTGTTCATAATATACTATATCCCGAAATACATAATATCATTATACCTCAACAACATGGTTTTGTTAAGCGTAGATCCACCGTAACTAACTTATTGATATATACAACATATATTTTTGAGTCTATGGTTCAAAATAAACAAACGGATAGTGTGTATACGGACTACCGGAAAGCGTTCGACAGAGTTGATCATAAAATACTCCTCGATAAGCTAGCCTTCAACGGTATACGTGGTAATCTATGGCGGTGGTTCAAGTCTTATGTTACAAATCGCTCGCAAAAGGTTGTGCTAGGTGGCTACGAATCCCAGTTTGTTCCCATTAGTTCAGGCGTACCCCAAGGCTCAATTCTTGGACCTTTACTGTTTATATTATTCATTAATGATATAAGCGAGTTTTCAGTTCTGCAACTTTCTTCTGTACGCAGATGACTTGAAGGTATTTCATACTGTTGAAAATAGTGATGACCATGTTGCTTTTCAAAATGACTTGGACAGGTTCTCAGCATATTGTATCAAAAATAAATTAAATTTAAGCATCAATAAATGTAAATTCATATCATTTTCCAAAAAAAAACATAAAAATGTCGTTTCTTATAAGCTGAATAACGTGGAACTTGATACAGTTAAATCAATTGGAGATCTTGGTGTAACTCTTGACAGCAAGATGCATCTCGATCTTCACATTGACAATATATTAAATAAAGCATTCAAAATGTACGGATTTGTAATGAGGTCCACTGTCGATTTTAAATTGCCTTCCACCCTTATGTACTTGTATAAATCACTGATCAGACCACATCTCGAATATGCTGTGCCCATTTGGAACCCTTTTTATCAGAAATATATTGTAGCTATTGAGAAAGTTCAAAAGAAGTTTCTGCGTAGTATGCATTATAGATGCTATCATAAAACTCTTTCCTATGTAGAGCTAAATCAGAAATATAATTTCTTAACACTAGAGTTACGACGTAAGCAACTAGAGGCAATGTTATTGTATGATGTGTGCCATAACAGATATGACTGTACCCCATTAGTAAATAAACTATGTTATAGAGTGCCCACCAGAACGCACTGCCGTAATATGTGTCAAATATTTGCAACTCAATTCTGCCGTACTAATGCTGGAAAACGTTCTCCGTTACATCGCTTAGTCCACTCGTACAATACACATTTTAACACAATTGATATTGCTGCAACGCGTCCTGGTGTATTTAAAAAAAGTGTTTTGAGTATCTTAACTTATTAGAAAGTACTACAAACTTTTTCCGCTTTCTTTTCGCATAAATATAATTAGTAAATTGTGGTAAAAGGTGCTGGTGATATAATTAAGACACTGTGTAATAGAATTTGTTGTGAAGCCGTATTATGTCACTGTTTTTTTTACCCAAAAAAAAAAAACCCCTAAGCCACGCTAAGTGACACTTAGTATAAATTTGGTTTTCACCAACGCTTAAGGGACACCTAGTACCGTAAGGGATGCCTTAAATATAGGGGCCCATTATTCCACTCCCTAGTGCTAAGTGACAGTTATTTTTAGGTTAATTTCTCCAAGTTTGCTCTAATCCTAATAGCATGAAATATTTATTTAATAGCTTAGATGCTCTTGACGCTGTAGAAACTACACAGGATATAAGTGACGGTGTCCTATTTCTTTTAACAGTGAGTTCAGACCATGATCCTAAATTGAAAATCACTGAAATTTTCTCCCGGACAATTCATAAATTTTCCGAAATTATTATTATTTTTTTCTAAATTTTCTGGTGTAATATGACAAAGTTATTTAGAAATCATATTTTGTCAAAAACCACAATAAAAACAAAAATATTTTGGTAACCTTTTTTGTTGCACTCTACGTACGTGGAGATGATGAAGAATTATTTCGAAATCGAGTCATAAGTAATGCAAAATTAATAACAGATTTATTGTTGCAAGGTGGCCAGGATCAACCAATGAATCTTAAAGATAATTTGTAACTTTTCTGTTTTCTCATGTCGCATATCTTCTATAAAGGAGATGTTCCCATCTATAGACGCACGCACAGCCGTAACCACTAATGGTAGCAACGTGAAATTTGGACAGTTGTTTTAATTCAAAATACGGACAAACACTAAGAAGGGATTTAAAAAAAAATAATCCTAAAGGGATAAAATGGGGGTTGCAAGTTTGTATGGAAAAATCTTTAAATTAGCGACGATTTTCATAAAATCGATTAAGCATCGATTATGTTCAGCGGTTCTTCTTAAAGCAATCTGTCACCTAACTAAGCGGCCCCTATTAAAGTATCACTTTGCTCGGTGAAACTAAATTTAGGTAGGGGTTTAATTTAAGGTTCACCCTAAGCTAGGGAACTCCTAGCTAGGGGATTCTTTAGGATTGGTTGGTGAAAATGGCCATTAGAAATGTAAATGTAGTTTTAGTTTGCCAACAAACTGTTTTACAGTTTAGCGTTTAAACTGTTAAAGATAAGTAGCAAGTGATTATGGAATAAATAAATAAATAATAAAAACATAACTGAACTTATGTTTTTTAATTTCTTGCTAATATCGATTTCAAATGTTGTTCACTTTTATTCGTGTTTACATATTCTTGCATTCTTCAAGTTAACACACGTCAATTGACGAATGACGACATACCTAGATGCGCTTCGACTTGTTTGTGTGTTATTTTAATATGTTTTTAACTTGATTTGTAATTTCGAGTTGTGGCTCTGCTAATGGTTTAATGGTGTTGGTGAATTAGCAGATTCCACTTTACAATTACATACGACAACGGACAGCATCCTGTGTGGATAATCGTCGCTCAATACTAGACTAGAAATAATGTAATAAATACTAGCTAGTACTATGTTACATTCACTCACCTCAAAATATGATTAATTTTGATTAATACCTAATTCGATTTCGATGCTTCTACGAAGTAATTAATATGGACGTGCATCGTACAGTATTTACTAAAGTGTAATTATACAAAAAAGTACTTCTTCACTGCTGTTGGTATTGGGGTGAACAATGTCTGTCTGTCGATGAACGCAGAATAATGTCTATTCTGTATTTATTTTGAGGCACTCCTAAGACAGACAGGCATCAATATTATAAAGCACTTACAAGGGGTCTTGCCAAGTGGACATAATGGCTTGGAGTAAGGTGATGACTAGAACTTTTAATAATATCCGTCATGTTGTTTTCCAAAAAAATTGAACTTCCACCTATTTTGTCTTTTTTAGGGTTCCGTACCTCAAAAAAAAAAAACGAAACCCTTATAGGATCATTTCGTTGTCCGTCTATGACAGTCTGTCCTAGGATTGCCAACTTTTTATAAGTGATATAAGGTATTTTTTTTTTGGAAATATAGTATTTGCCCAACAAATATATTTGGATACTATATTATATAGTAGAGTTGGCAACCCTAGTCTGTCCGTCTGTCTATCAATCAATACCTTTTTTTGGGAACGCTTGAGATATCAAGCTGAACTGAATATTTGGTACGTACACATTTTTCAGCTGTGAACAAATCAAGCTTCTGAGTGAACGCAATCAAAAAATATGGCTGTTTATGTCGCATATTTTGCGATTTCATGGATTTTTCGGAATCAAAACTTATAGAATACTTCCCGTTGACTTGGAATTATGAAATCTCTGGCAAGAAGCAAGGTCCTTATAGCACACATTAAGGAAACAATCGAAACACTGATAATATGTACATAGTTATTTACTTATATACTTAGAAAATAAGATTTTCGGAATCCTCGGTGCGCGAGTTCAACTCGCACTTTGCCGGTTTTTATTTAATCAAAAAGTTGAAATGACATGTGACGTCACGCCTGTGTACAGAGAGCCCCACCCCATAATTTTATAATCGCTTAATCCCGGTAATTTTTTATTTATTTCGAGAAAGAAAAAAAAGGCACATATCTTACTGACTGACGAAGTAGACTTTTCCTTATCATACCCTATCCCCATAGGAGCCTATAATCCCCATAACCTAATCTCTACAGTGGGTGTCTCTGACCCCTATCCCTATTACAAGTATTACAACGTATTACCCTCTCTATCTCGTCCTCAGCGGTTTAAATATTGTTTAAACAATCATGGTAAGTGGGTTGGTGCAAAAGCAGTAACCTCTGACGCTAGATGTTGGGGCAATATTTATATCGATAAAAAATTAAAAATAAATTGTTGCGTATTCCTCGTGTATGTTCCACTGGTTGAACTGGCACAAACAGCACAGAATCTGGTCAAAAAAGTCAACGTACGAGTATGACGTCAATATTGTTCTATCAAGATTTCCGCCAATACGGTTCAAATGTCGCTAGAAATATCTAGAGTGGTTCTTCTATCTAACATGCGCACTTCCTCGTAGCTGAGTAAATTGTAGAACTAAGAATAGGTATGTTAAGTAGTATCGTAAATTAATTACGTGCAAATTCAGAAAAGAAGTTAAATTAATGTAATAGGAGACAGGTAAATTATTTACTGCACACATACGTATTTACTTTAGTGCCTACCTACTATTATTTACTCTGTGGTATTACGCAAAGACGGCGCAAAAAAAAGCAACTGCAAACTTATATCGCTTTCACATAACAAAAGTACGGGAAAAAATTTTGAGTCACCTACTAATTTTATATGTGACACCGAGAACAATATTTCTACTGAATTGATCTCTTTGTAATTTGTAAGCTTTACTCGATATTAAAAAAGCGTCGACGGCGTCATCGTCATCGTATGGCGTTACACTCTTGCGATCTATACCAAAATGTCTAGAATCTAACTTTAACTTGGGCCAGCCACAGTCTAGCCTCTGGAGTCAGAAGGTGTAAGCACTCCAGTCCGCCGTCAAATTTAGTGAAGGGGCAATCCTCCACAATGTGCTGAACAGATTGTGTTGAGTGCCCGCAGTCGCAGGAAGGGGACTCCACCCAAAACCATGCTGAACGACTGAGGGATCCGGTCCCCCAAAACCTTGCTGAACTACTGAGGGATCCGGGATTGATATCTTGGGGTGACAGACACACGCATTCTCCCATTGTTATAGCCACTCAGATCGGAAGTCAGGGCAGTCCTTGATTCTTAGGTCGCTCCAAATAGGCTTTCGAGATGGAAGTCTTTCAGGAAGGTTGCTGAAGGTCCTCAGTATCGGTATCGCGTGTGTGGGGGGGACGCCTGAAATGCCCTCCTCCATTCCTTGGCTGCGGCTTGTTCTCTCCTGAGGTCAGGAGGGGCAATATGTGCAAGCACTGGAAGCCAAGAAGTACGCGTAGTGCGTAAGGACGTCGTCTTCCAATCGAGAGTGTAGGTAGCGGTTCGAACCCCGCCACGTACAAATGTGTTATCAAATTTTGAATTAATTTTGAACTTGAATACGTACGGTCGCGGACAGAAAATGTTTACCACCTTAAGGATCACAATTGCACACATTTAGGTCACAAGTTCTAAATGTCTAATTCATAATAATTTGATGGACCATAGATTAACTTTTTTCTAATGATATGACAACCAATCGCTCTAGGAGATGGACTGACTACTATCAAGATTTGATATATTTAAAAAAAAACTTCGCCCCACACTAGGATTTTCTCCTGTATCGTGGGTGCAATTACAAGATTAAATCTCACATGTACATACGCCCAGACCGGGACGAATTTCTGTAGGCCATACAAAATATCTGTCCCGTGCAGGAATCGAACCCGCGACCCGTTGCGCAGTAGGCGATGACTAACCGTGTCGTCAAAAAAATATAGAAAACTTTTTTTGAAAAAACTAGGTAATATTTAAGTTTTTTAACTAAGAATATGAAGAAATAATAAAATGGAAACTTTAAAAATCTTTATAATATCTAGTATAACCTTCCTCCGCAGCTATGACGGCACGTAGCACAGTGTGATCTAGGAGCATGAGGGTTTTTTTTATTTTGATAGTCCCAGCGTTGAACCAAAAGCCCCCATAAATTTTCAATAGGGTTTAAATCAGCAAACCGAGCGGGCCATTGAATGGGATGAATGTCACGGTGCAGGTTCAGCCACGCCATAGCACGGGCCATGTGTGTGGGAATTCTGATGCAGGATACACTACGCACACAGTAGGCAGCATCACTTCTTCCTAAAACGACATATAATTCTGACAGTACCTAGCCAGTTCTCCAACGCTCTCCGACGCCGTCGAGGCTCATCGACCTGACATCGTTTTGAGGCACGATATGAGCTTCATCATACCGAGTTCTATTATAGCGCCATAAAGTTAATCTTCCGATTTGGCTTGATTTAAAAGTTTTTTCATCGGTAAATATAGTATTCTAACAATTAAAAATCGAGATGTTATCGCGCAGAGTTAAGCCGGGCTGTTTTGTGGTGAGGTTTCAGCTCCACTTTAACAGCATGGTGTCTGTGTAGTCCAGCACTGTGCAAAACTTGTCCGCTCGTCCGAGCACTCACATCATTTTTTTTTCTCTAGCCTATACTGTCCCACTGCTGAGCAAAGGCCTCCCCCAAATCCCTCGACAAAATCTTGTCTCGAGCCACATGCCACCAATCTTCGTGGAAATTTTTTAGGTCATCCCGCCAGCGCTTTCATCATATAAAGCAGCAAAATAAAATAACTAGTTGGTGTGAAACCGTTCTTTCCGTAACGACGAATCATTTCTGTAATCAGTAAAATTTTGCTCTTGTCCAAAAGACGTCGAATCATTTTTGCTAAATGTCATGTCAACAATTAAAGAAATGAGTTTCATAATCAAAAAGTGATAAATAATTCTCTTTGTCATTCTCGATGCGTCATTTTGCATAATAACTTTTAGAAGGTAATAAGTAACTTGATATGACATTTTAGACTTAAGTGAAAACAGTATGTTTAAGAATCTATTTTCAAAACTGGTAAACATTTTCTGACCGCGATCGTACCTACGTTTATTCGACGCTTTTACGGTGAAAGAAAATGTCGTGAGGAAACCGGCACCACAGATAATATAATACTACGGCACACACATGTAAAGAAAATTCTTTACAGGCTGTGTCGACCAATCCGCACTTGGCCAGCACGGTTGACTAGTCGCCCTTGTATAGCGTAGGATACGTAGTATCTCTATATAGTTTGTGAGGGTAGGCTCGAGCCCCTCGTTAGGGACGTATATGAGCTGTTGTCGCTGTTGATGATGAAGAAGTATACTTTACTCACTTTTACTTTAATAACTTAATGTTTCAACGTTCGATTTCGAAATCTTTACAGATTTCGTGAAAATTCGTTAAATTGTGTTGTGTTTTCATATTTTTTGAAGATATCTTTACGAAAAATTGGTGTTCATAAGTGGTCCCAAAATCCATACAAACTTTTACCATCTCCTTTTATATTGACTTTGCATTTTCTTTAAAGATGCTAAGTTGCTAAATAAATAATACAAGATTTTTCAATTTGTTTGAATCCTGGCCGAGGTTAATTTTGATGGTTCCGTACCTCAAAAGGAAAAAACTCTTATAGGCTAACTTTGTTGTCCGTCTGTCTGTCAAGACATTAAACTGAATTTTCAACAACAAATCATACTTTTAAGTCGACACAATCAAAAGATATTATGACGGTTTATATCGCATTTTCGCAAATTTCACAAGGGAATCAAAACCTACACAAGGTTATTTTTAGTCATCAAAAAATATTATCTATCTAATATCTAATATCATCAAATTATATTCAGATAAGCAAACTGAACAACTTTCACTATGGGACCAACTTTGAATCGCAAAAAAAATAGCTGTTCCATACATTTAGGTTCAGTGAATGTTGAACATTTGTATGGAACAGCAGATTTTTTTTGCGATTTCAAAGTTGGTCCCATTGTGAAAGTTGTTCAGTTTGCTTGTCTGAACAAGTACACAAAATTTTTTTGGTAACTAAAAAATAACCTTTTTGTAGTGCACTCTCCGTTGCCCTAGACTAGAATCATGAAATTCAGCAAAAAGCAAGGTCCAGTAAAATATGTTTGGGAAAAAATCGGAATATCGGAAAAAATCTAATAATGCTTGACTTATATTATGAAATTTTTTGTGTACATTTGGTTAGTCTGAGAATAGGTCGTAGGTTATTTTTTATACCCTAAAGGTGATAAGGGTGACCCTCTCCAGTTATCTTTTTTACAATTATTATGGTAGAAGATGTACAACACATATTTTTGGAATGTATAAAACATCAGATTTCAAATAGAGAGGGAGTCATTACGGCAAAAATTTAATATCAATATCTTGGATGTAGTAGTACTTATAAGCATTCTTTCAAACCCAAATTCCGCTATTTTTAAGGCTTGGTTGATTTCTTTTTGCAAATAAGAAGCCCTTCTGCTGGAACCAAAATCGTAAGTTTAGTTTTAAAGTACAATAAATTAAGGTTAGGGTATGAGGGGCTGACATATCCATGTGGGTCATCATCATCATCATTATCACAGCTCATATACGTCCCCACCGAGGGGTTCGAGCCTACCCTATGTTAGGGTGATTAGGCCTTGGCCTTAGTCAACCACGCTGGCCCAGTGCGGATTGGTCGACTTCACATACACCATTGAATTTCTTCGCAGATGTATGCAGGTTGCCTCACGATGTTTTCCTTCACCGTAGGAGCGTCAGACAAATGTACATATGAAATTCGAAACGAAAAACACATTGGTACATGGCGGGTCTCGAACCCCGACCTCCCGATTGGAAGGCAAGTGCCGAGTCCACAGCGCCACTGACGCTCTTGTTATCCATGTGGGTAAAAGCCCCCTAAATAAATAAAGAGAAAAAAAATTATTATGGCGAAACATTCGCGGGTACAGCTAGCATATACTTTAGATAAGCTTGTACAGAGCCCTCAGTGCCCGACTGCAACTCTCACTTTACTTAGCTAGCCGGTTTTTTTCCCCTGTATCATTGATTTATTTAGCAAACACTGATTGTTTAAGCATTCAAAACACTTAGTCATCGTCTTTAGCAAACGGGTCATAATTGGCTCCTCCTATTCAATTATTCGTCGACGCCAATTAATATTCCAAAGCAGAACACTTGGAGTTTACTGCGAAATAACCTCGTGGAACAATGGGTAGGTATATAAGCGGCAACGCGACGAATGCAGAAATGCAGATAAAATAATAAAGCTAAGGGTACGTTTGAAAACGAGTAATATTTACTCGGGGTAAAGTGAATTTCACCCACAGAACACAGAAAGACGTTAGAAAGGCAATCATGCACCGTTTGTACGGGAACCGCTGTCGCCAGTTTTGCTCCCACTTCTTTTTGTAGTTTTTCTTAGACCAATCAACATAACTTTGCGCTGGCCGCGCACGGTCAATGATAGCCAATCAGGAGAACTAATCTTCGCGCGAAATCGGACTGAACCAATCACAACGCTCACACAGAAACTCACTGCCGCCGTGAAGAGCCGTGGTATGCAGCGTGTACAAATTACATTTCTTTAGTGATTGGCATCGATGAATAGTTATCGATATTAAATATTGACAGCAATTTTAATATATGAAATAATATTTTAAAACCCTAAAAATAATTATTACATTCATTACCTATACCTATTATTAATAATACCGCACTAACAGTTATGTAGTAACTATTATCTAATCTGTGCTAATAGGTACGAATATTGATTGAATCACTCCGCTTATTAATATTGGGAAAGAAACATAACTAAGAGATTGAAATTTCGGAGCAATATAGATTACAGACTAAACACGCAATTTTTTTCTTCTCAAATTGGCGAAAATCATACTGAGTTATCAAAAAAAGGTAGAGAAATTTTCCAAAAAGGTAAAAAAAAACCTAACTGATTTTTGTATGAAATCAACACTTTAAAAAATTCACCATAATATTTAGTATGGAGCCGGGACTTAGAATATTTTCGACTCTTTTTGTGGGAAATTTGAACCTTGCATAATTTGAATATTTACAAAAAATGTGTATATCTCGAAAACGGTGCATCGGAGCTGAAAAATAACGAAATTTTTGACCCCCGTACACCTCCACAGCAATGAGGACACACATAATGGACTTATCAAAAAATGGCCAAGTGTGAGTTTGACTTTTTATTCATACTAAATTTTTATATGAAGTTTAGTTCAGAAAGCACCTTGTCTAGCAAAGGGGGTACGAATTTTAATTGAACTCATCCATAATAAATACGTTATTTTTTTTTAAGTGCTGTATCCATACAAAAATCAGTTGAAAGCGTTTTAAGTTTTCTTTTTTACTTTTTCGCAAAATTTGTGAATCTTTCTTGATAACTATGATTTTCGCCAATTTGATAAAAAAATTACGTGTATTTAGTCTGAAATCTATATTGCTCTGAAACTTCAATCTCCTAAATATGTTTCTTACTCCATATTAATAAGCCGAATGATTCAATCAATACTCGTACCTATTAGTATGCTACTATTCATTGTATCAAAAGTGGTAGAAATCTACGGTACTAATAGTACTAATAGCACGAATAAGTTGTACTTGTACCTTACTCGTACTGTACGATTACGGTTCGAACCCAACAATGTACGAATAAGAACAAGACTATACTGACCACTACCACGGCAGCGGCGTCCTAACGGCGTGCTTAGTACAGGATATAACAAGCTGGCACCTTCCCATCGCCGTACTTATATGAATATGTTTGAAAGGATTGGTGTTCGTTTCGCTATACAGCATGACGTATTAGCGATAAGCAATAATTCTTATCATGGCATTTTAACTGACAAATATTAAAAAATATATTTCAAATGTAATGCTATCGATAAAATGTAATGCGTGCGTTTTGTGATAAGCACGGCACTAGGGCTTGTACTGCGTTAAAGCTCATTTAAGCAAATGCGTTACTACCGAAAGCAGTGTACTACATTACGCGTTCTGAGTAATATGGTAAAAGTCGCGGGCGTACATTGCCGGTAATGTATATTTTTTAGAAAAATATTATGTGACTTATCATTATGATCAAGTTTTGGTGTATTTTGACTGAATATAGTTATTATGAACAAGTTTACTACTTACTGATGGCAAAAAATTCCTTCTTTAACTACATTTGACACCTGGCTTCTTGTTTTACAGGTAATTATAGCATAAGAAGGCATTTTTTAATATTTATAACGTAGCGCTTCACCATACACTCTGTAGTTGTGCGTGAGTGATTAAGCAACGCGTTCGCGTTGCGGGGCCACAACTATGAGCATTTGCTCATAGTTGTGGCTACGCGTGCCCCGCCTACATAGCCCTTCTAACCTCTTTCTGTGTTCTGTGATTTCACCCGATAGCGTTCGAGAACCACCCGAGTGAAACCGAGGGTAATCGACCAATTACTCCGCTCGTATTTCTGAACGCATTATTAAAGAGTAGTTTTCGCCTGACAGGAGTGAATTTCTCTCGGCCCCCAGCTCAGATTAACTAAACCAATGGATTCGCAATGTTATTGTATGTCTCAAATAAATTTGCGTCCAGTTCAGTCCGCCATTACAAAGCACCGTGTTTGTTGTTGTGCTAAAATATCAGTCGGTGAGCATTATTTGTGAGTTCATTTTACAGATATACGTTTTTTATTGATTTTTTAAATGAATTCTATAAAGAAAAACATAAAAAGTGTAGAATCTTGGATGCAGCGTACCTAGTTTTTTTCCGCCATCTTAGAGCACCAACCCAAATGTTGGCACGCTTTTTTCGTAGGTATTTCATGTCTATTGGTTTCTATAGTCTAAGGCCCCCAGTCAGCGTTAAATTTTACCTGACATTGACAGTTGACTGTTCTGTGATCTATGGCTACTGATTTCGTTTTTTCGTCGAAGTTAAAGTCTACAAATGTTAAGTAAAGCTTTGTGTAGTTGTAAAGTTTGCGTTGCAAAACACAAGAAGTCTGCTTTTCGTTTTTAATTGACAGAACCCGTTCGAAAATTCGTGAAGTGCGAAAATCACTCGCTAGCGTTTGAAAACCAGTTAAACTTCTCTTTCTCGTAATATATCTATCCTTTTCTTTTTTACCAAGTGAAACCCTCGCGGGTTTTCGAACGGCCCCTAAGTATAAACGACGCGTTTGGACGAGGTATTCAAGTCAACTTGTGACGTGACGTGACATACATATTTGGGACGAGTTGAAGAAAGTCAAAATAAATATTATTTCTATTACGTTTCGACCCATTCATTCGTTTGTTCCCTTTTTTATGAGAGCATGAGACTGGATACAGTTAGTAAGAAAAGTGTTACGAATCTAATCCCACCACGATCGCTTAGTTAGGCTGTTAGCCTTAAAGCAATGTTGAAACTATATTGAAACTATTGCAGCATATACAGCGCCATTCACTCTCTCTCAGTTATTTTTTTATTAAGTAAATAAATGTTAAATATTTGTTTTGATTATATTGTTATCTTTTGAACTAATTGTTTAAAAACATTGCGACTGTGAGTTTCGAGATGAATTTGTGCTTGCTAATTTCTGGTGTTTTATCGACGACCCAGGCCTTTTCTCTAACTTCGGTTGCTAACTAGAACTGTCATTTTTTAAAGAAACTACATCCATTACTGCACCATGAACGCCACCGTAACACATAAAATCACTGAACTAGTAATGGATATAGTTAGCGAATAGGCCTACTGGCTTTGAAAACGGACAATTCGAATTAGACACCTACACAATCCATCCAACCATCCACGCATGACGATTAAGGCTTTTGAACGTCGGTCGTAATAGCAATTACTTTCGTAATGGACGGTTAGCGCAGAGGTCGAGTGATCGCCTGCTGCGCAACGGGTCGCGAGTTCGATTCCCGTACGGGACAAATATTTTGTATGGCCTTTTTTTATGGTATAGGGGGCAAGCGAGCAGACGTATCACCTGATGGTAAGTAATTACCGTCGCCCAGGGACACCCGCAACCCCAGAGGAGTTACAAGTGCGTTGCCGGCCTTCGAGGTGGGATACGCTCTTTTTTTGAAAGTTTGAAGGTCGTATCGGTCGTATCGCCTATCACATCATTATTTCAATTACTTAGCTAGGTATAATGTAGTCACTTTCTACTCTTTTTCCTTAATTTTATATACCTACAAAATTAAGTATGAGAAAAGATCCCTGTCGATTGGTACTAAAAATAGTATAATAGTACCTACTTAAGTAAATGTCAGAATTTAACGAGTTCAATTCCCGGTTTATGTAAGTATCGATAACTTTAAATACAGCTTTACTATTTTTTGAAAATGAAAAATGTTTAGTTATAATAAAATTTAGGGTACACTCCCTTTCAGGGAGAACACCGGAGGGTTTTTAGTGGGTAGGCCTGGCACTCTGCCGGGAGAGCCCTACCATAAGAATACTCGTATTATTAGTTATTCTTATGGCCCTACACACGCTCACCGTCTAGCCAACGGCGGGTACGGTGCGGTTAAACGCATTTCCCCCCGAGAAAAAAAACGGGTACATTCCATTCGTCAAAAATGTTTAATTTCCATTCTGTAGAAATAAATGGAATATTGATAGTAGGTAATCTATTTGTTATTTTAAGGGGGCAAGGGGCGACCAATGAATGAGCGACCCCCAGTGGGCCATTGCGACCTGTACAGATCTATTTTGGCTGAATATTGATAGTGGGTAAGAATTCAAATTGACGAATTGAATAAAATGACAAATAATTAAACAAAATTAAGACTATATTCAATAAATTAACAATTCTTTAGCTAAATTCTTAATTATTGTATTACTTATAGTATCGGCAATAGCAAAGAAAGTTAGTTGGCAAAAATTTAAATTGACGAATTGAGTAAAATGACGAAAACAAATTGAACAAAAAACACTGAAAACTTAAAAATAATATAAGAATAGGTACAGACAACATCACACTTCTATATTGAAGTCGGCGCCAAACGATGATCTCCTAAAAAGTGTTAAAATTTGTCACCGACTTCAATATAGAAGTGTGATGTTGTCTGTACCTATTCTTATATTATTTTGAAGTTTTCAGTGTTTTTGAAGTCGGTTTCTATTTTTTGTAAAATATTTTTTATTTTTAAATTTTTAGTGAATGAAATCTTTTTAGTGAAAGAAGAAAGTAAATTAGTGTTTTCCTCGATTTTCTATGGGATCCCATCATCAGATCCTGACTTTGGTGACCATGGGACCACCCTTGCAGTATACTAGCCCTATACTCTATCGAATACAAAAAAAAATTTGGAAATCAGTTTAAAAATGACGGAGTTATGAGGTAACAAATATAAAAAAAACACAACAAAATTGATAACCTCCTCCTTTTTTGAAGTCGGTTAAAAATGAAGATTCATTCAATAAATTATGTAGGTATTATTCTTTAGACAAATTCTAAGTTAAATTATTGTATTGTATGGTCGGTGAAAATGCAATGAAAGTAGGTACTTACTCAAATTGACGTTAATAGTTTTATTTGTTTTACTATACCTAAGTACATTCACTAAAATTACAGCTTCATGAATCATTGGAATTCTCAAAGAATAAAATGTCTTCTTGTCCATTAGAACATTTCTTGTATTGGGTAGGTATGTGGTTGGTTCAATTCTAAAATCTTGTCGCTCTCTAATAGTTTTCTACGTTGAGTTAATTAGCGACGGTTTTCTCTTAGTTGAATTTATTTAAATAAGTAGACAAATTAATGCTAAAGTCTAACAAATTACAAAAATTATATCATGTAGGTAAGTTGTTGTGACAGTTAAGATGCTGTTTCCGAGTATTTCCGGTTTCTGTGAGAATCCCTTGCTTTAATTGCTTGTAAAAATACTGCCATCTATTGACATGCTATATAACTACGCAATAAAACGTCGATTTTCGAACCAAAGCATTGCTGTGCTCTCTTTGGTTTTAGGAACAAAAAAGCAGTGTCCAGTGCTGCCGCCAAGCGAGAAAGCTATGGTAACTTTTTAGTTACCCGAGATAGTTTCCTTAGGCGTGCACGGATTTGTACTATGGGATTGGGCATCTGTACTAGTATTATGTTATCTGTGACGGAGGTACCCATACAGACGACCCTGGTACAGAGTATCCGTCCAGTAAGTTTGTCATAGTATGTTATATTAGTTTGTCAAGTTAAATAAGAAATAAATTATTTATAAGAGATTTAAAAAATACACGTTCCTTAAAGTTTTCTACACACGGAGCGGCCACATTCTCCTTAGCATAGTAGAATTCTGAATCGGAAATTTTAATAATCCATACCTCCGTATCCGTTGAAAGCCGTAGCCAATCAGTTCCACTTGATCCCACTTAGTGGTGAGGTGACTGATTTGAGAATTGTACTTTCAACGAATCGGTCATTTTGGAATTAGTAATTTCATGAATCAGTCAATTCTATGTTAAGTCAAGGCTATGTTGTGGGGACTTCAAGGTGATAGAGAATGGGGGCAATAGAAAATGGGGGCAAAGAGAAATGTGATTGTTGGAAGTAACTGGAATATAGGGCAGCTATCGAAAACTCTACATATCACATACAATCGGACACAGAAGACAGGATATTTTCTAGGATCTTATACAAAAAAAACTTATCAGTCACTAACTAAGGTCACTCACTAAGGTCAAACTTTGGGGTAAGGGAGGGCCCTTACCACAAAGTTTGACCTTAGTGAAAATATCACGGTTTAAGAGATATTTATTGTTTTTGAATTTTTGGAAAATTTCCAAGTGCAATTTGTTTTTATAGTGCCATTTCTACAAATGGAAAGGTTTTTCGATTTGGTTTTCTTCCAATTCACAGGCGATAGTTCAGCTATCAAAAACAAAGACTTAAATTTAACAAACTGGTGTAAAGAATTAGGCTTATGATACCTTTTTGGAATCTAGAATAGCTTAGCAAGTTTTTAAGATGATGGTCACGATGAGCGTCCTACATTTTTTGTACACTGTAGCTGATCAAACTTGAAAGAAAATTAAATTCGTTTTGAATTTTCTTTGTGTTTTAATTTTTTTTAATACTTTACGCCAGTTTGGTAAATTTAAGTCTTTGTTTTTGATAGCTGAACTATCGCTTGTGAATTGGAAAAAAACCAAATCGAAAAACCTCTCCATTTGTAGAAATGGCACTATAAAAACGAATCGCACTTGGGAATTTTCGAAAAATTCGAAAACAATAAATATCTCTTAAACCGTGATATTTTCACAAAAGTCAAAATTTGTGGTAAGGGAGGCCATGATGAAGTCTATGTATAGTTACAGGTTTATCCATTGTTTTAGAGACATCCTGTATATACACGGTTATTTTTTTATCACCCTGGAAAATTTAAGGGACGCTTCACGACATGGTATTAGAATGATTTAAATATAAATAAAAAAAATAACCCCCCTCCTTAATTTTATATTAATTTTTTAAAAAATACAAAAAATGCTGCACTAGTTGAGAGCAGCATTTTTAGAGATTTTTTTTATTTTTTTAATATTTTTTTTTATTTTTTTATTTCATTTTTTTTATTTTTTATATAATATTGGATGTGTCCTGAAGCGTCCCTAAAATTTTCCAGGGTGATAAAAAAATAACCGTGTATAGATTATACGCGGTGTTTCATAATAACCAATAAATAATCAATGCCTTAGGGTGATTATTTCATTTGGTGTAAATCGGGTGTCCGCATAAATTTTACCTATAAAACGTAGTTCTATGTTTACCGTGTCTTAATATAAAGTGTAGTTACGGAGGGTGATCTAAAAACAGTATCTTTCATTTTACGTTTATTTTTCACTATACCTTTTTTTTGTGTCCTGAAAGACCTAAAATGTCACTACCACGCATGTCCTAAACTCCAAAATCAGCAATCTTCCTTTTAAAATAACTGACTTAAAGTATTATTTTCTTTTTAAAGTTAATGTATTTCGAAATAGTAATTCTGTTGCTAATATTTCTTGTTCAATTTTATAAAATACAACAAAACGGCATTGTCCTACATTTTGTCACACGACAAAGCAGTCATTACCATTGCCATTGCTATCGTGACTTGCAGCACATTACTAAAAATATGTACTTAAAGTTTGCCACTGCCCCCGCGCACCTTCCGTGCTAACGCAGGCGTCGGAATGATCGCACGTTGGTTATTGTCAAAAAATACGGCTACCGTGGGTTTTGTCACATTAGATTGTCATTCTTGTATTGCAGTGTACTCTGTAAGTAAGTAATTAAAGTGAATTTTGTGTTATTTAGGCATAAAACGTGACGGTTTTGCTGTGATGCCAGCTGTGGAATATTATAGAATAGTTTGTATATTCACAGTAAATCAACGAAATATCTGTTTTTGTCGTTGTCATGGTAGTCATTACCATTGATTTCCATGCGTATTTTTAAAACATGGCAATGACAACAATTACATGGTAATGACTTTGCTTAAACCTATTAGCATGGCAATGAGAACATTTACATGGTAATGACTTTGCTATTAACCTATACCTATAAAACGCGTATTTATTTCTACTTATTAAATGCGTACGTACGTTTCCAATAAACAGAGGGGTCAGGCAAGGTGATCCTCTTTCGCCGAAGCTGTTCTCAGCAGTTCTGGAGCAAATATTTAGAAAACTTAATTGGGATCACCTTGGTCTTAATATTAATGGATCTCGTCTTAATCACCTCCGCTTTGCTGATGATCTAGTCATTTTAGAAAATGACCCAAAAATACTAGAACATATGATCCAGGAATTTGCAGACAGAAGTGGAGATGTTGGGCTGGAGATAAATCCCACTAAATCCAAACTGATGACAAACGCAGATGAAGTGGAAATCATCATCAATGGACAGACTCTTGAATATGTGGGCGAATATGTGTATCTGGGTCAGATAATTTCTCCCAGGGACAATATGACTAAAGAAATTGAAAAAAGAATAGGCTACGGTTGGAATAAATATTAGTCCCTGAAAGAAATTATGAAGAACAAGGATTTCAAAATAGAAATAAAAAGAAAAACTTTTAATGTTTGCATACTACCTTGTATTACATATGGGTGTGAAACTTGGGCGCTGACACAGATTCATCGAGAGAAGCTGGCGAAGTGTCAGAGGGCTATGGAGAGAGGCACGTTAGGCGTAAAACAAAAAGACAGAATCAGAAATACTGACATCAAATGACGGCAAAGAACAAAGTTAACAGATATTCTAGAGCGCGTAGACTGCCTGAAGTGGAGATGGACCGGCTACATGCTTCGCTGCTCAAAAGAAAAATGGAGCAAGCGGGTGACGCTTTGGTATCCATGGGACGGGCACAGAACCCGAGGTCGCCCCAAATTAAGGTGGGAGGACGAGTTTAAGCTGACACTAGGACCATGCTGGACGAGAGTAACAACTGACAGGCAACAGTGGAAAAAGTTGGGAGGAGGCCTTTGTCGCAAGACATACTGAGTTAAGAGACATTCTTTAGTATAAGAGAGGTGTTTTTGGACTCGGAAATAAAGGCTATTTTATTTATTTAAATGCGTACGTTTGTTGTATTATGCTCATTTAATTTGTTTCAGGTAGAAAATAGAAAATAATGCCACCTAAAAAGCTAACTAATAAAGAAGAGATTTTACGCAAAAAGCGGTTAGCGGAAAAGCGTCGCCGTCGGCGTGATTAAAGAACAGCTAACCCTGAAATATACCAAAAATATACCTAGAACGATATTGATTTAAGTGGGTAGTACCTTATTATTGATTTACATTAACATTATATGATTGATCTCAGTAAAATTATTGGTCAAGAATGGCTATTAGTTTTGAATTGCTTAGAAGCTGTTTTTCTTTTAAGTTTGTTTTAATTTTTCCTTAATTGTCATTATCATAGATTTATTGGTCATTCATTACAATGTGTGCAATTGTCATTATCGTGTACATAAAATGTCATTACCATGCAAAGTGATCATTACCATGTGCGAATTGTCACTACCATGTTTTAAAAAAAATAATGGCCCTGATTGCCCATTAAATGAGGTCATAGAAGAGTGCCTTCATTTTTGGATTACTTTATAATATCAAAACATTCAAATTCAATCAAAATTTTATAAAAAACTGAATATTTTTTTATTTTTTTACCAAACTGTCCAATTTACACCAAATGAAATAATCACCCGTTATCAAAAACTAATTATTAAAATGTGTTTACACGTAATCTCACTAAACCCAAAATTTTCATGTAAATCATAGTATCATCATCATGTCTATGATTTACATGAAATTTTTGGGTTGAATGACATTACGTGTAAAAACATTTTAATAATAAGTTTTCGGTAAAGTGTTGATTATTTATTGGTTATTTTGAAACACCGTGTTATATCTATGTATAAATAAATTGTGAATACAATATAAATACCTAAATATAACAAGTCAATAGAGATACCTAAATCTAACCTATAACATTAATTTGATGTTGACGAATACTTGTAGCTTAAACCTCAGCCTCAGTATGTTTCCAAAATTCTTTTCTGGTACAGTTTCCTTAATTTTTACTACTTAGAAAATTTACTACTTAGAAGTTTATTAAAAAATTATAGACAGATACGTCAAACAATGTTTGATGCATAAAAGTCTATTGATAAAATTAGTGAAAATAGATGTTATCTTATAATACTTATAATATTTATTATTTTTTTCCTAATTTATTCAAATATTGTGATTATTTGCAAAAAAATAAAACCAAACTGCTAATCTCGCGAGATCTCGCAGTATTGTTATTCATAAACTCGCGGGATCTCGCTTGAGCCCCAATCTCGCGAGATTTGCATTCCCTAGTTCTCAATTCACTAAAAAGATTTCATTCACTAAAAAATTAAAAATAAAGCTTATTTGGGAAAATTAAAACAACTTCAAAAACACTGAAAAGTTAAAAAATAATATAAGAATAGGTACAGACAACATCACACTTCTATATTGAAGTCGGTGCCAAACGATGATCTCCTAGAAAGACTTAAAATTTGGCACCGACTTCAATATAGAAGTGTGATGTTGTCTGTTATTATTCTTATATTATTTTAACTCTTCAGTGTTTTTGAAGTCGGTTTTGAATTTCTG
The DNA here is from genome assembly GCA_963935595.1 of Schoenobius gigantellus. Classification (NCBI taxonomy): domain Eukaryota; kingdom Metazoa; phylum Arthropoda; class Insecta; order Lepidoptera; family Crambidae; genus Schoenobius; species Schoenobius gigantellus. Next base: position 16,347,455 of record OZ012562.1, on the reverse strand, counting down.
TAAAAGGATTTTTATTTTTTTAAGCTCAATGACAGTTTCAGAACTTTCACAGTTCAAACTAGCATGAAAATGATTAGTTCTAAGCTTTCATAGATAAAACCTAATATATAATTAAAATGTCTGAAGGCTAGGATACATTACAGTATTTATTACTGTAGTGAGCAGCACCATGGAAGTATCTTCATCTCAAAGAAGACCATAACCATAATGACCATAACAAACCAATCTAGTCGCGTTTCCGTGATTGAGTGTGAACCAAAGTTTATTGGGGGAGATGCTATCGTGGTTAGGGTGGCTTAAGTGCTGATGGTGTACGATTTTTTGTTGGGAATGCTGTGACTATGGTTAACCGTGGCGTTTTTATTTTACCTACAGATTAGAAGTCCTTTTAATGTTCTAAACATTGATTTAATTTACTATAGTTATGTGCCTCGAACAAAACCACTAATATAACCGGTTTACATTGCATATTTTAACATTGGTAAAGAAAACTGCTTCTCTTTCTGCCGGCTGTTAACCTAAAACTTCAATAATAGAGGTATGAAATGAAACTCACCGCGTTCTTCTTAGAATGGCGAGCTAATTCACAATGTAAGTAAAAACAATTGCTGTATAGATTGACTTGACTGAAAGAATGAAAACGGTATTTTTTATAAAAATATCGTTTTTATTTTTTATAAACACACAAAATTTCGTCAAACTATTATGAAAAAATAAGGCCTTTCTTTCTTCTTCCATGGATTTGATGGATTCGACAATTTGACATTGACATTCAATTCAATAGGTATTGCCAAAGAATGTTATTACTACTAAAAAGGTAATAAATATACAAGGCCATTAAAACATGTTTAAGCAAGTGTATCTATTTCTTTTATGTTGATAAAATGATAAAATATATGTCTTATATGTTTTTTGTTGATAAATTACATATAATAATATGTTATGGGTAAAATATTCCATTTCACGTGTAAGGCAATAAAAGGTAATCAATTTTAATAAACAAGACTGCAGAATCATCATCATATACGTCCAGTCACAGCCCATATACGTCCCCACCGAGGGGCTCGAGCCTACCCTATGTTAGGGTGATTAGGCCTTAGTCAACCACGCTGGCCCAGTGCGGATTGGTCGACTTCACATACATCATTGAATTTCTTCGCAGATGTATGCAGGTTGCCTCACGATGTTTTCCTTCACCGTAGGAGCGTCAGACAAATGTACATATGAAATTCGAAACGAAAAACACATTGGTACATACCGGGTCTCGAACCCCGACCCCCCGATTGGAAGGCAAGTGCCGAGTCCACTGCGCAAAATAGTAGAATTGAAATACGCTGTTATAAATAAACCACTCGCATCATAGGCATCACATTATTGAATTCATATATTATTATGTAGGTATGGAGATATTCGTGCGGAATAACTCCATGGTACAGACTAGGAGACGCGTTTTTGAATCATTAGAAGTGAATTTTGAATTCGAACACGAATACAAATAGTGTGCGAAATTATTTTCTAATATTCTCAATTGTTAAAGATTTTTTTATTACTCAAATACAGTGTTTATTTATTTTTTATTTAAACTTCCAGTACAAATTGTGTACAGATTCGGACTTAATGCCAAAGGCATTATCTGCCAGTCAACCTTTGGGTGGTGCAGAGAAAACGAAGTAGATGTAGTACTTTTTATTGGTAAAAAAATCTGGATAATGGTATATACATAATATACTAATACATAAATATTATTAATAAACTAATATACCGGGTGTAACAGAATACCGCAATAATATTTAAGGTTGTTGATTAACAAAAAAAATGTTTTATAACTATTCTTTGTATTTTTATTATAGCCTACTTTCGATTCAATACGCTGAACTGTTAAGAGTATTAAATCGAAAGTAGGCATATAATAAAAAATACAAAGAATAGTCATAAAACATTTTTTTTGTTAATCAACAACCTTAAATATTATTGCGGTATTCCGTTACACCCGGTATATGTGCCTACTATTAATTTACAAAACTATAAAACGAAAATGAAATTCTAAACAATATTTCGAAGATAGTCTGCATATCCCTTATCAACAGGTGTAAAAAGATTCTCATGGTACAGCTTTCGTAATTTCTTTTTAAAACTTAGTTTGCTTGATGACTTTCTGACGTCATGTGGGAGAACATTCCATAACAGGATTGACTGGACTAAGAAAGAAGAATGTATGATATCAGATTTGTGGGCGGGGCATTTGAGGAGACCATTAAAGGTAGAACGAAGGGATCTATCATGTGAGGAACATAGGAACTCAAAACTATTGTTAAGATAACTGGGCTTGTTGGGACTATTAAGTAATGAATGGAGTGTAGTCAAAGTTCTCATGTATATTGCCGTATCGTTATCGTTGCCGTATAGACAACCATTTCAAACGCAGCCGATGTTCAGAAACATGATCAAACTTTTTTAAATTATAAACGAATCGAATGCAGTTATTTAGAAGTCGGTCAAGTTTATTGAGTAGATCTGCATTCAGGTTGAGATAACACACATCACCATAGTCAATTATGGGAAATATCAAAGTCTGTACAAGCATTTTCTTAGTCTCTGAAGGTAGAAAGTTCTTCAGGCGATAAAGAATCCGTAAAATCCCTGTAATTTTTTGGCAAATGTTGGCAGTTTGGGGTCGCCAAGTAAAACTGGAATCCAGGTATAAACCTAAATCCTTCACGATATTACTGAAGGGGATGGTCTTGTCATTGAAAACAACAGCGCTAAGGCTATCGGGATTCATCCTTGACATAATTCTTGAACCACCCATAATTATTGCTTGGCATTTAGTTGGGTTGATAAGGATCCCAAACTGCTCAGACCAGCTCTTGATAGATTTAAGATCCTCATTGATTGTATCAATAGTATCATTTACATTATCTATATCCGCCTGGGTATAAAGCTACAAGTCATCGGCATATAAATGGTACGAGCAGCGAAGATGGTAAGTAAGAAAGTTTATGAAGATAGAAAACATTAGAGGGGATAAAATGCCGCCTTGAGGAACTCCAGCTACAAGGTTACTCCACGAGGACGATGACTCATTCGAGATAACCGATTGCTGGCGTCCCTCAAGATATGAAGAGAACCACTCCAGAACCTCCCGGGAGACCGAAAAATGAGAAAGAATAGATAACAGAATTTCATGATTAACGGTATTAAATGCATTTGAAAAATCAACAAGAACCAGAATAGTAACCTTCCTGTCTTCACTTCCAGCTCTAATATCACTAGTTACCTTAAGCAGAGCAGAAGTAGTGCTGTGACCAGTTCTAAAGCCAGACTGAAAAGGACTCAAAGTAGAGTGAAGGTGGATAAAATGGGAAAACTGCTTATGGACGCAGGCCTCGAGCAACTTGGATAGGTAGGGAAGGACAGAAATAGGGCGGAACTGATTTAGGAGAATTGGATTTGGAACTTTTGGAAGTGAACGTACTAAAGCTTTTCGCCAAAGGGAGGGATATGTACAAGATTCGAGAGAGAAATTTATAATATGCGTGATTGTAGGTAAGATTTGCTCGAGAATGGACATAATCATCTGACGGCGAATATTGTCACAATCCATTGCATTAGACCTGATTGACATGATAATCTTCCTAATCTCGTCTGTAGTTACGGGTAAAAAAAAACAAGGGATATTAGTACTCGGAAGACCATCAATATAGGCGATAGTACTAGAAATTATATCATGGCTAAGGTTAGAGTTGGTTGAAAAATGCCTATTCAGATCATCTAGATTAATACTGGTAGGGAGATCGAAGTGGTGAGCCTTACCAATTCCAAGAGTACCAAGGAACTTCCAGGTTGCAGCAGACGAAGAAGAAGAGATATTATTGAGTATGTGGGGGCGCTTAGCATTACGTACCATCTGGTTACACCGATTCCTAGCAACTTTGTATGCGTTCCAATTGTCGTCAAGACGTACCTTTTTAAATTTGCGCAGAGCTCTGTCTCTTCGCTTCATCGCTTTCCGGATATCATCTGACATCCATGGAGCAGGTTGATGTTTCAGCTTTATTTTCTTTACAGGTGCATGTTTGTCATAAATAGCAGTGATTATTACGTTAAAAGCTTGTAACTTCGCATCAACCGTACATGCTTGTAAAAATGGTTGCCAGTCAATTTCAGATGCGTCTGAATGTAATTTAGCAACATCCATGCGGGCGAAACTGCGCCTGTACAGAACCTTGGAGACGGGTTTAGGAGGCTTAAGGACAAAAGAGAGAAAAAAAAAGGTCATGGTGGGAGAATCCGGGAGCAGGATGTTGGCCATGGGAGTAGACCCGTGAAGGATTGGAGACAAGAATTAAGTCAAGCCAGGAGTCATTGCCACCCGTGTTGAAATGCGTGGCCTGAAGAGGTAGAACGTGTAGGCTGACTGACTCAATAATTTGCAGGAGCTTACGTGGACGGGCGGAATGTGGGAGAAGGATATTGGTGTTAAAATCGCCCATGATGATATAGTGTGCATAGTTAGACCCTAAAGACTCTAAAACCGATTCAAGCTTAGTGAAGTAATCAATAGAGGGTGGACAATAAACGACACCAAGCACCAACTTCGCAGCGCCCACGCCGACCTCCAAGAATAAAAATTCGGCAGAGGCAGAATTATTTTGTAAGGGAAAGTACTACGTAGATAAATTGCTACACCTCCCCCACCCTTACCAATGCGGTCATTCCTAATAAGAGTAAAATTTGGTAATGAATACATAGTAGAAGGGAGATGTGGCTTTAGCCACGATTCAGAAACCAAAATCGCGTGGATGTTGCACCGGTGAAACTGCTGAGTCTGAGTCTCGCACGTAGGTTTGACGAATTCCAGCCTCACGAACAAGCCGGATTCCGAAAAGACCACATCATACGCTGAGGCAGGTTATACAGAAGGCCGAGAAGCATAATTTGCCACTATGCTTGGCGTTTGTGAACTATGAGAAAGGCTTCAAATCTGGTGAGACCCAGGCCGTACTTAGTTCACTACAGACGTGCCAAATAGACTATCGGTACATCCAAGTGTTGCAGTTATTGTATGAAAACGCCACCATGTCAGTCCGCCTTCAGGACCAAAACTCGAAACCAATACAACTTTAGCGCGGTGTGAGACAGGGTGACGTTATATTGCCGAAACTGTTTACAGCTGCGTTGAAGGATGTACCTATTTAAGCTTTTGGACTGAAGAGGTCTCGGCATCAACATAAACAGCGAGTACAGAACTCACCTTTGTTTTGCTGATGATATCGTAGTTATGGCTCAGCCCGTGAACGATCTTGGCACAATGCTCGAAGACCTCTGTAGAGTTTCCCCACAAGTGGGTCTTGAAATAAACATGGACGAGACTAAAATTATGTCGAATTCCCATGTAACCCCAATCCTGTGAATGTTGGAGGCCCTACCACTGGAAGTTGTTGACGAATATGTTTACTTGGGGCAAATCGTCCAGCTCGCTAAGTCCAACTTCCAGGAAGAGGTAAATCGACGAATGTAACTTGGCTGGGCAGCATTCGGAAAGTTACGCAGCATATTCTCGGCCCATCTACCGCACTGTTTCAAGACCAAAGTCTTCAATCCGTGAGTGTTGCCAGTGATGACGTACCGAACCGAGACGTGGCCGCTTACAATGGGTTTCATAAGAAGGCTCAAAGTCACTCAAAGGGCAATGGAAAGGGCTAAGCTTAGGGTTTCTCTCCGTGATCACATCAGAAATAATGAGATCTATTGTGTAGTTGTAACCTACACATTAATAAGGCAATTAACTGGTTTACTTATTAATTAATAATCAACTTACAGTAACTTAGACAAAACCGAACTCTTGCTCAATCAAACTTCATCACAGAACAAACATACCTAACCAAGTCCCTGCTTTTGGCGGCCTGTCAGATTGGACCACAGACCCTACACAACACTCCTCCCTTGTAATTCACAGAACATAGTAATATTTCTATTATCATTATTAACTTATTTATTACAAATCTAATATTTCACGAGGTTTAATTTTACGAGTGCTACGCCTTAATACAGGTTCCTGCCCTTCAGACTGAGGCAAGTCTGTGAAAGTCTCTGAAAAGCTTCAGATTGTTTATTTTCTGTAGTATCTACATTATCATTTTTATCTATATTCTCAAAATTTTCATTATCATCAGTAGGCTTATTCTTTGTAGTTTCACTTCCATGATCTGGCAACATTTGTGTTACATTACGTGTAGATGTACCCCTATCTGTTTCAACTTCGTACATCACTTTCCCACATAGATATAGAATGGAATAGATGGGCTATAAAAGCCGTCAAACATGAGGAAAAGAGATAAACTTATACACATTGCCAAAGGAAAGAAGAAGATGGCATCATTTTTTTTGTCTCTGTCACCGTATATAGGTGAAACTGGTAGTGGGGATTGTTTATCACCAGCGTCTGGTGCTAAACAAATACGTGGATGAAATTTGTTGTGTGAAGTATAGCTCACTGTGCAATTATTTAACAGTTTAATTAGTGTAATTGTGAACTATTTGAACATTTAAATCATGGTGCACTGCTCCGCTTTAGGTTGTAATAGTGATAGTGCTAGAAAACAGGAAAATATAACCTTTACAGGTAAGACCTAAATTGTGTCAATATTAAGCGCCAAATCTATTTTTTAAATTATAAATACAAGTTATACTGCAATATTTTATCCTTATACTATGGTTCTCAATCATATTATGGGATTAAACATGAAATTTCAAACTAATTATAAGGTTACTATTAACCTAATAAGTTAAGAATGTCGCCATTCAATATGGTCACGTATACAACCAACGCGTATAACATTTTGCCGGGTTATAATGATACCACTTACGCTACGACTATTTTTCCTTGATTCGTAGGTAATTTGTTACGTTAAAGGGAACTCACATATTAGTTTCTGTGTTACATTAATATTGACATATTTAAGTATAAAATTTTGAGCATTTTAGATAACAAAGGTAATTCTTTTGAAGTGAAACTTTCTATTTGCTTGTTTGTCTGTATTTAACAGATTTCCTTCGGAGATAATTACTCGAAACAGTTGGGTTAAAGCTACTGGTCGATTGAATTGGCAGCCAACCAAGCATACCCGAATGTGTTCTAAGCATTTTGAACAACAGTGGATTCAGAAAAACAAAAAAGGCACTTTTCTTGGGAGTGGTGCTATTCCTAACTTTTTTACAGGTCAGTTACTTATACATCTTATATCTACAAAGTAAATACCCTATCAAGCCGAAACCTATATTTATTTTTCACAGACCCAACTATTTGTATAAGGGATTTCAAAAATTAATTTTACAGTTTTGGATTAATGACACCAAAATTTTTATAAGACTATGTTAACATGGGTAGGTACCAAATTCTTTTCTACTATTTTGAAATGGCCAAAAATATTATTAATGGTTTGATTTTGGACATTTCGTATTTATATAACAAGTCTGACCATTAGTACAGATACAGTTTACAAATTTCTTAATTATTATTTTTAATGTTCTAAAATTAGCACCTGATTTTATTTTTAACCTGTATACATATTGTTTCAGGACGCATCGGTGTTGGATTTCGGTTCAAATTTGAATACGCCCCGAAAGAGAAAAATGCGGCTTCAAATGCTGCGTTTGAAACAATCAGCGAGGTCATCAAGTAAAAAACTACGGGCAGTGCGTGAATCGCTTAGACGATTAGGAAAAAAAGTAGCCAAACTTGAAAATGTGTTAAGTGATTTGAAGTGTAAGTTAATGATGCAAAATGAGCGGTTGGACATTTTGGATACTGTAGGAGAAACCAACAGAGATTTTCTGAAAATATTATTAAGTACATATATAAAATGCAGCGAGAAATAAAATGTCATAAATGTGTGGAATCACTGATTGCCTCTGAACCATATACATATAATAGTCTGCAGTCAAAGAGGTTACCACGTGCGAAGTTGCTGAAAAAACATATCGTAGAAATAAACCTTTTGGAAATAAAATTACTATGCATTCCCTTTTGCACCAATGCTTAGAAAAATTGTTAAATCAATTTTTTTACTGAAGAGTTTACGCATAATCCCTACCCGCTTTTGATGAACTGTATTTGTAAAAAATATTTAAATACGCGAATTCATTTCTAATACGCTTTATTCGATGACAATAACGGAGTTATTGAAATCTAATTTTAGAAAATGTTTATTTAAAATTTAATATTTATACATCTTCTAAATCTTCACAAATATTTAGTAAATGTATAAATATTGGATTTTAAATAAATTGCAGAGAAAGGCTGATGATGATGATTCCTAATATTTTTTCTTATATTTGTAAAGATGTTTACATAATAGCTTAAATAATTAAGTAAAATCTTTTAAAACTAAATATACTCGAGTAATTCCGAAAAGTGTAGTTTTATTTAAAAGTGTAAATAACTTTAGACTGCGAAGGTTGAATGAAGAATACAATAATTACGTCACGTCCTTTAATAGGTGAACACTTACTGAGATTGCTCTGTTGGAAAAATATTAAAATCATCCAGATTATTGCATCTTCTACCAGTTACATTGTTCTGAAGCTACTACATAACCAAGAGCTTGCTACATCACAACTCGAAGTCACGTGAATTTATATTTGTGGAGATAAATAATAATTTGGTGAGATTTCACTTGTCAGTTATTTTTTCGAAATTTTCGAATACGCACTGTTCACATCACAATATTCACATTTGCCTTGCGTTCCGAATTGCGATAAAAGCGATAATATCGCGAATCCGACCAAATGAAATCGTCACAAAATATAAGGGCTATTGAATCAGTAGGTTATATTGTGACTGGTCGGATTCGCGATATTATCACTTTTATCGTATTACGGAACGCAGGTTTGCATGGATTTAATTCGCTACGAAAACCTATGACGTGTTTATCAAGAAACAGCTGATTGGTGTAGTTTGACAACCAATGATACCAACATAACGTTCAAAATCCATAACCAACGTAGAGGGGAAACATAGATATACCCCCAGTTTCTGAAAGGCTGATTAAAATATTTTTCAACTAACAGCCATGTCATCCTAACAGCAGTGTCAAATCAATTTGAGTTTCCGAAACGTTGGTTAGCCAAAATTTACTTATCTCTAATACTTTTATTTCTCGTAAGAAATATTTTTAGACACGGTCACATTGCTTAAATCATATATTTTGTTTTATTCATATCTATTTTGGAAATCCAAAATGGGTCTTTCCTTAATAATTTTGAAAGAAATTTGACAGCTGTGTCAACTAACATAGTGATAAGTTGATTTAGCTTTCAGCAACTCAATTCATAGTTAGCAATAGATTGACAGCTTGTTAGTTAATTTTATCGCTGAACAGCCTTTCAGAAACTGGGTGATAGAATGAAATAGATGGGCTATAAAAGCCGTCAAACATGAGGAAAAGAGATAAACTTATACACATTGCCAAAGGAAAGAAGAAGATGGCATCATTTTTTTGTCCTTGTTACCGTATATAGGTGAAACTGGTAGTGGGGATTGTTTATCACCAGCGTCTGGTGCTAAACAAATACGTGGAAGAAATTTGTTCTGTGAATTATAACTTACTGTGTAATTATTTAACACTTTAATTAGTGTAATTGTGAACTATTTGAACATTTAAATCATGGTGCACTGCTCCGTTTTAGTTTGTAATAGTGATAGTGCTAGAAAACAGGAAAATATAACCTTTTACAGGTAAGACCTAAATTGTGTCAATAAAAAGCGCCAAAACTATTTTTTAAATTATAAATACAAGTTATATTGCAATATTTTATCCTTCTACTATGGTTCTCAATCATATTATGGGATTAAACATGAAATTTCAAACTAAGTAGTAAGGTTATTGTTAACCTAACCGTGCGTTTGCACTGACGAAACATCTACAAAAAAACATGTTTTTTAAACATGTTTCTGTCAATGTTTATGAACGCGTTTCCATTGTCAACATCCCAACAAGTTGCAAAACATGTTTTATGACTTTGACAGTCGAAATTGCGAACACAATCGTGGACAAATCCATAAAAAACGTTGACAGACAACAAGATTTGAGGCGATCCTAACGTAATCTGCAAGAAATCTTAGAATTTGTTCTGAATCCAACACGATTTTCGGCAGTGCGAACGCAAAAGCATACACAACAAGTTTTGAGATTTGTATCATACAACAAGTTGTAAAACATTACATGTTTTATGTTTCTCAGTGCAAACGCACGGTAACAAGCTAGGAATGTCGCCATACAATATGGCCACGTATACAGCCAACGCGTATAACATTTTGCCGGGTTATAATGATACCAGTTACGCTACGACTATTTTTCCTTGATTCGTAGGTAATTTGTTACGTGAAAGGGAACTCACATATTAGTTTCTGTGTTACATTAATATTGACATATTTAAGTATAAAATTTTGAGCATTTTAGATAACAAAGGTAATTCTTTTGAAGTGAGACTTTCCATTTGCTTGTTTGTCTGTATTTAACAGATTTCCTTCGGGGAACCTCTTTTTATTTTTAACCTGTATACATATTGTTTCAGGACGCATCGGTGTTGGATTTCGGTTCAAATTTGAATACGCCCCGAAAGAGAAAAATGCGGCTTCAAATGCTGGGTTTGAAACAATCAGCGAGGTCATCAAATAAGAAACTACGGCCAGTGCGTCAATCGCTTAGACGATTGGGAAAAAAAGTAGTCACACTTGAAAATGTGTAAAGTGATTTGAAGTGTAAGTTAATGATGCAAAATTAGTAGTTGGACATTTTAGATACTGTAGGAGGAACCAATAGAGATTTTCTGAAAAGATTTTTAGGAGTTGACAAAAGAAAGTATTCTGAACCTTTAAGGAAATTCGCGCTGTGCTTACACTTTTTAAGTTCAAAGGCATATGAGTTTGTACGTAAGCAATTTAATACGTGTTTACCATACCCAAAAACAGCTGGTGAGTGGCGAGGAGTAGACAGCCTCTAGAAAATGTTTGTGATTTATTAGCAATTTTGTGCCATAGCTAGTAATCTGGCTTAATCCAAATGAAATAAGTCATATCTCTACTTTGTCTGAATATTTAACAAGAACACATAGGATGTAGATATAGCTCTATGCACCGAACAGGTGTTTCTAATTAATTATATAGGTACTTGACAGAACATAATCTTCCTCAGAGATCTACAAATTGGTCTTGTCCTGCGCTATTTCCAAGTTGCCGCCAGCGGGGGCGAGGTTGGGGGTGGCAACACGGGCAACTAAGAATAACCAGCTATCTACATCGGCATCTTGCGTTCTTTGCCAGATCTTTTTTCCACATTGTGAGCAAGCTTACCAACTTTGGGCTTTTAGCACCATATTGAGTGCGGTATCAGTAGTTCAATTCTTGAACTTACCCAGCCCAAGTGAATTTTTACCTGTATTGTAGTGAATTTTATCTCTGTAAGCCGACGTCCTTTATTCGATGACAATAACGGTGCTATTGAAATCTAATTTTAGAAAATGTTTATTTAAAATTTAATATTATACATTTTCTAAATCTTCACAAATATTAAGTAAATGTGTAAATATTGGATTTTAAATAAACTGCAGAGATAAAGAAAAAACAATGATTATTGCCCGCTGTATTCTTAATCGAGCGACGATCTTCGCAAGGTACCTAGCTGGCAAAAGCTGGAAGCTAGTGGTCGCGGATCGTGCTCAGTGGCGAGCACTTGGAGAGGCCTATGTCTAGCAGTGGACGCGTGTGGATGATGATGATGATTCCTAATATTTTTTCTTATATTTGTAAAGATGTTTACATAATAGCTTAAATAAATAATAGTAAAATGTTTTAAAACGAAATATACTCGAGTAAATCCGAAAAGTGTAGTTTTATTTAAAAGTGTAAATAACTTTAGACTGCGGCGAAGGTTGAATGAAGAATTCAATAAAAAAAATCGCAACTTCCTCCCACTTTTATTTTTTGAGACATATTATTGAGCGAGGGGTGCTCATTAAAATGTCTCAAAAAAAATACGTAGATCAATCAACCCTACTTTATGTTTATAGTGGTAAAAGCCACTATAAACATAAAGTAGGGTAAAACTTAAAGCAACACTGGTATACCCATCTACTTTAGGCAGGTATGACGTCATCTATGTCTGTCCCTTACGGGTATACGGTCACGTCCTATCTATTCATTCTTTATCTAAGCTTTCCCATAGGCTTGCTGACAGTACCACAGACCATCTCTGAGAACATCGACCCAAGGAAATTATAAATTTGAAGAGGACAAAAACAAATCTTTACTTCAGTCTTATCCTTCAACTGTAAAATATGAAAAGTTATACTTTTTTAATAGCTGTATGTTTCTTTAACTAATTGTTATGTTACTAATTGTATGAAAGAATACATAGTTTCATACTAATTGTATGAAAGATCATTCGACAAGCTTCCAGATGGCGCGCTACGGTTGCAACGACGGGCGCGCCGGCCGTCGCACTGCTGGCGCGCAGCCGCGTACCTCAGTCTATAGTGAGTTTTGCGCGGGACCGGAAGTTTCTTCTCCTTTGCAAATTGGCGAGTTGCACCAGGGCTAACATGTCTTCGTCGTCAGAGGAAGACATGTTGTTCGATCAAAATCAAACTCTTTAATGGCACCAACGTACTCACTCGCTGGCGCACCGTAGCATACAAGCGCTGTTCGCGCCCACGGGCGCGCCTGCAGCGCGCTGCAAGTGCGCCACCGGGTGCGACTGATGCGCGCCGCCGCGCCGGCCGCCTCTGTCTGGCTTGCGCCTTAGTTGTTTTTAAAATGCTAAGCATGTAACACTAACCCCCAGTTTCTGAAAGGCTGATCAAAATATTGTTCAACTAACATCCACGTCATCTTAACAGCAGTGTCAAATCAATTTGAGTTTCCGAAACGTTGGTTAGCCAAAATTTACTTATCTCTAAAAATTTGATTTCTCGTGAGAAATATTTTTAGACACGGTCACATTGCTGAAATCATGTATTTTGTTTTATTCGTATGTATTTTGGAAACCCAAAATGGGTCTTTCCTTAATTATTTTGCAACAAATTTGACAGCTGTGTCAACTAACACAGTGATAAGTTGATTGAGCTTTCAGCAACTCAATTCATAGTTAGCATTAGATTGACAGCTTGTTAGTTAATTTTATCGCTGAACAGCCTTTCAGAAACTGGGTGTAAGAGTGCGGTCCATAATTTGATATCAGCGTTCGTGTGCGCTATTTGCACGCAAACAATCGGTCCAAAATGGCTCATTTGCGCATTTTGTAAGCGGTATGACGTAATCGATGACGTCACCGCTTGATGCTGACAGTGTTAACAGAAAAGAAGTAGTGCACTGTCTCCAGAACTATCAATGTCAAAGTCAACATCAGTTTTATTTCTATTTTAGATTGTTCGAATTTGTATTTTCATTAGATTATCTATAATTAATGGAAAAGTGCTCTGTAAAGATACTGAAGGCACAATACATATTTCCCTCCAATTTTTCTTTTCAAATTACATTAACTGTCAACTTGATAGACTCACAAATCGAAAGCTCAGTCCATTTAACGTCTGTGAGCAGTAGAAACGATTTGAACGGGCTGTTTGCATGCACTGTTGTCTGATTATGGACCGCACCCAAAATGTGTTACAAGTATTCTGCTTTCCGTTCCATGCATAGTGATAACCTTATACACGAATTACAAATTTTAGGTTAATTAAGAAAACCAATATAATAATATTGATCGTGAAATATTGTTTACTGAGTTACAATGTGTGAAAAACTATTGTTGGGTAAATCCTGAAATAATGTTGTAATGAAAGAAATTTTATTTCACGTTCCGTTATACGAACTACAGCAAATGATGAGGTCATCATTAATGTCAAAATAAAAAATGACATTTTGGGTTGTGTATTACAAATGTAAACATATTATATTATTTTATAATAAAATTAATAAATTAAAACAATGGGTCTCTTTGGAAAATCACCAGAACGAAACCCAAAGGAAATGGTAACCTCAATTTAGAAGTGTTCATAATATTAGCATTTTTTTTCTTGCTCAAATTTGTCATTTTATGTTTAGGTAAATGAATGGTCCCACAAACTTCGCAAAGAAGGCTATAATTTGGACAGACAAATCAGAGGTATTTATCCATATACAATAAATCATTTTAGATATTATACATCCTCTTAAAACAATGATTGTCTGTTTCATCCTTTAGAGCCATGAGTTCCTCTGCTGGGCGTTGATCTCTTCTTAGACGATTAGGAATTGCTTACCTTATGCTTACTTTACCTGCATTACCCTAGTCAGGTTGATATATGGCTTTGTTTTGACTTATCTATCACCTACACCTATCAGAATTATAATTGCATTGATCGGCTCTTATGGCATAAACAGAAAGAGAGGTAGCATTAGCATATGTATTCTAAGCCTGTTAGTGCACAGAGATTCTCTGTTTATTAACTATTATTTTTATAAATCCTCTCACTTTTCCTAGGTATACAGCGTGAAGAAGAAAAAATAAAGAGATCATTAAAAGAAGCAGCTACAAAGAATGATAAACAAATATGCACAATATTAGCTAAAGAAATAATTAGGTCGAGAAAAGCTATCAGTAAAATATACACAAGCAAAGCACATCTAAACTCTGTACAGTTGCAAATGAAGAATCAGTTAGGTATATATATTTACAGATCACATCATAACAATTTAAGGAATTGCCAATATTACTGCTTAACCTCATAATTTTTTTGTGATTATATTACTTCTAATTCATGTATACTTTAGAGTTGCCAACCGTCCTGTTTTCCCAGGACATGTCCTAGTTTTTGTAGTGTCCTGGGATGTCCTGAATAGTTTCTAAGCAGCGTCCTGGGATATTTAATTTTAAAATTCGCAATTTTATGATTATTTGTTAACTCAACCACAGATACTGTAGGAAATTGTTGGGGTTGAAAAGTATAGTAAAAATTAATAAGTTTGTAGTTAATATTAGAATTTATAAGATACTATAACTAACCTTAGTTTAAAAAAAATGTTACAAACTAAAGTGCTTGCTTTATATTTTTAACCGACTTCAAAAAAGGAGGAGGTTCTCAATTCGATGCGTATGTTTTTTTTGTGTGTATTTTATGCGCTTACGAGGCCAGTTGTGGACCGATTTTCAAAATTCTTTTTGTATTCCATAGAGTAAAAATCAGGATCTGATAATGGGATCCCATATTATATTACCCAAAATCAAGGGGAAACCCTAATTTAATACAAGCTCACCTTCGGTGAGCTGTTATAATATTAGGGTTTCTTTCACTAAAAAGTTAAAAATAAAAAATATTTTACCAAAAATAAAAACCGACTTCAAAAACACTGAAAATTTAAAAGTAATATATGAATAGGTACAGACAACATCACACTTCTATATTGAAGTCCGTGACAAATTTTAAGACTTTCTAGGTGATCATCGTTGGCACCGACTTCAATATAGAAGTGTGATGTTCTCTGTACCTATTCTTTTATTTTTAACTTTTCAGTGTTTTTGAAGTCGGTTTTTGATTACTAGTTTTCAATTCGTAAAATTTTATTCCAATACTTTTATTAAAATATATGATTATTTTAATATCTTGAATTTCAATTCACCTATTTTCACAATATATTATTATTAATTTAACTATTGCAACTCTATTACTGCGTCCTGTTTTGAAACTGAATTGTCCTGATTTTTCCAACTTCAATTCCTAGTTTTTTAAATTTGGGGTTGGCAACCCTAGTATACTTGCTTATTTATAAGCTTAAATAGTAACATACACTGTAGTCCTAGATGTGCAAACATTACTAACCTTACAATCAGTGCAAACACCATGGTCCAAATTGAATACTATAATATTTGTACTGTTTGCATGCAGTCATTTTGGACCACTTTCATAGCCAGTTTGTGTGTACTCCTGTCAATGTTATTAATTATATAGTCTCATTTATAAGTAAATAGTGATAAATATTTGTCAAATTAAGATCTGAGGAATGGTGGAAAAAAATCTAGTGCTATGAGAGTGTGTAGATAGTGGAGTGGGCCAAATATATAAGTTTATATGACAATCCTTCAAAGAACGGAATTCTGTATTATGATTTACTAAACAATTATTGGGCTGAATAACGGTTAAGAGAGACCCTATGAGGCTGACATGGTTACCATGAGTGACTAAAGCCATGTAAAAATAGATAATAACTTGTTTAAATTAATTACATCCTTAGTTAAATGTGCAGAGCAAAACTTTAAAAGCCTTTACAGTCAATTAAGTAAGTTTTGATTAACTCAAAACTCTAATGTCATCATGTTCATTAAAATATGAATTTGGCATTTGGGCACACACTGCACTACGTCTTTTTCGTGAGCACTGATTGCATTGTTTTATGATGTCACTTACTACGTCAGATTGCTTTCGTTGGTATGGATCCATTTAATTCGGTCTTAGGTTGTTTGAATGTTACCTGTACCGCAGAATAGCTTCAAACATGATGATAGCTTATATAGTCAATGTTCTTGGATATTATAAGTCAAATAATTATTTTTCAGCTACCTTAAGAGTCGCTGGGTCACTACAAAAATCAACAGAGGTATTACACCCTTCTTTATTATCTATCTATGTTAATGTATTTTTAAATCATCATTTTATTTTGCATTCTTCTTGATGACCCTATGATTAAATTTGGTCAAGAGGTGCAGCTCCTTACTTATTTATTAAAACTTTGATACACACTAAAACAACGTGCAAAGTGCTTCTAACAGAATAATAATTTTATTGTTTTATTGACTATATGCTATATGTTTTGTATTTATATGATTAAGAGGCTGTATCTGCACATCTAGATGATGGATTTTCATACCAACTATAATTTTTCCTGATTATTAGGAAACAGATACACATGTGCAAGAAAATACTATTTACATTACAGTACTAGTATATACTAGTATATATTGTACTAGTATATATGTACTAGTATATATTTATAAGAAATGATACTGTTCAGATCTAAACCTGACTGGATCTGGACTGTCCAGTAATGCTAAAGAAAGCCAGATGATCTGATTTGCAATATGCAAACAAATATTACGTTATTTAAAAACTACTATTCTCCATCAACCCATGTAGGTAATGGGAGTCTGCCCATACCACCTTATTCCCAGAAGTAGAAGCATTATAGCTGTGATAATTATCAAACAAAATAAAACCTAATTAAAATTCTTGATGTTTTCACCAGCATCACCCACAGGCCATAGTCAAGTTTAAGAGTGCATCCAAATCTGGCGAATGCGCAGCTCGCGAGCCGTTCGTGAGCTGCGCGCGCGCATTTTATGTGTGTGCGTGGCTCCTGCGCCGCTCACGCGCCGTTCGCGCGCAAGCTACGCGCCGCGCGGCCACGTTCAAGCCCTTGGAGTATCAGAGCGAGTTACAACCGAACGACCATCGAATTTGATGGTTGTAAAACGCTCTGACGTTTATTACTGAAATACTCTTACGATATATATCTGAAATGTCATCTTATTGAAAGAGAGAGAAATAAAAATTCATGTAAAAGAGGGAGTTAAAAGATTTGGTTGCTGCAATGCGTTCAACGCCTCTGTGTGAGTTAAAAAACAACCGGACAACTACACTTCTACGCTCTGAACGCGCTCTTGATGCCACGATGACGTGTGTGGCGTGTCATCCACGATGACGTGTGTGGCGCGTCATCCACGATGACGTATGCGGCGCGTCATCCACGTTGACGTATACGGTGCGTCATCACGATTCGACAAGTAGGCAAAATAGTAGGCACGACTGTAGTTAGGCTTCACACATCGAACAATAATGACCATCTCCGTAGACAACTGTCTGTGGATCTATTTTTGTCTAAGTCCATGTAAAGATTAAATGAAAATGAGGTTTATTATAACCAAACTCTTTATTTTTATGCCAAACTCTCATCTAATATTGTTATAATTAAAGGTAATGCAGGCGATGCAAGCCCTTGTACGCTTACCAGAGGTAGCGCACACCATGCAAGAGCTCAGCAAGGAAATGATGCGTGCGGGCATTATTGAGGAGATGTTAGATGAAACCATGTCAGGCATGGAAGATGAGGAAGAAATGGAAGAAGCTGCGCAAAGTGAGGTTGATAAGGTAATAATTATCTGTTTTGTACTTAGTAATAAAATTGAATTCTTACATAATTGGTATATTAAAATACCGTAGAAAAAGATTCAATCATGTGAGATTAGAATTAAAATCGGTTTAGATATAAGCATTTTAAGCTGTTAATTTGGAAGCGATTAGACAGAGAGATCCGACATCAACCGTGACGTCATTGTTGAGTATGTCCATATAAACTCGCATGTCAATTGCCGCTTACCGGAGGGAGACTCTCTATCAGGGTCGTCTGCTTGGGTAACTCCCTCCTACCTATTTCTGCCTGCTGCAGCAATGCTTGCATTGCTGTGTTCCGGTTTGAAGGGTGAGATATGGCAGGAAAATTACTGGGCAACGTTCACTGTGGTTCATGTGGGGGTTGCAGTTTTGCTGCGAATCTCACACAAGAGCCACATGTATACAGACTGTTACCACTTACCATCAGGTGGGCAGTTTGCTTGTTTGCCAACTTAGTAGCAATAAAAGAAACATGTCCTGCGGTGTAGGTGCTGTGGGAACTGACGCAGGGCAAGCTGGGCGAGGCGCCGGCGCCGCCCAGCGCGGTGGGCGCCCCCTCCGCCTCCACCAGCCGCCAGGACCAGGACCAGGACCGGGACCAGGAGGAGGCGGAACCCGACGAGGGCGAGCTCGAAGAGATGCAATCCCGGCTGCAGGCGCTGCGCTCCTAGCTCTGGCCTACGGGTATGTTGCTCAATGCTATTCAAATGCGTAATTTTCTCCCAACATGCTAATGTTTTCATAAAAAATCTTAGAGCATTTAACGTACGGAGATGGCGAGGCTGGACGAACCTCACTGCCAAAGTACGCTGACCATATGACCATACATACATACATACACGTTATATAAAACTAGTTGACGCGCGGCCGCTGCCATTAGATGTCGTTTCGTGTCGCAAGTAAGAGCTCGTAAAAAATGGTAAATTGTGCAGTTGCCTCTTGCAAAAACCGATCCAGTAACTCAAATCTTCGAGACCATGGCGTTTCCTATCACATGTAAGTATAAAACATACATTAAAGCGCTATATCGAAAATATTGGTTATTTTTAATGTAATGTCGTAGGTAACCGAGAGATCTTACAGATCTGAAAGTCAGATATGTGTTTCTTTATATCTTTAGCTAGACACGAGAAGAACTGGAAACGCGATTTAAAGATTTTGCCTCGATACATTTTATTTTTTAAATTACCCCTTAAAAATAAGGATTACTTAAAAATAAGAAAATTCAGGATTACTAATAAGCGGTATTAGGTATTCATTAAAAAGTTCCTTAAATAGGTAGACATCATCAGTGTTCAAAATCGTACAGAAGCATTTTTTTCTAATCATTATAGTTATTTTTTAATAAAATAATTTGTATTTTGTCGCTTACGTCGATAATTTCTAAACGACCTGATTGCATGCGGGCGCAACGCATTCACGACTTTCATGACATAGATATAAAGACTTTCCTTAAACATTGTTTATTTGAATATCTCTATTTGATTTCTATTAGCAACATAAAAAAATTGTGCACTATTCCACTTTTCTTCTGTTTTTCTTCCTTTTATTATCCCTTTTCTATGGTTACCTGGAAGAGATTGGTGTGCAGCAATAAGACCGCCTATTGCTTTTTGCCGTTTCTATTTTATTTGCTGTGTATGTGTATGCTACATCTTATAGTTAGTATACCAGGTGTAACTGCACGCCGAAATAATATTTAAGGGGCATATTTTACCGGAGGGAGACTCTGTACCAGGGTCGTGTGCTTGGGTACCTCCGTCTTACCTATTTCTGCCGCAAAGCAGCAGTGCTGTGTTCCGGTTTGAAGGGTAAGATATGGCACTGAAATTACTGGGTACCGTGACTTGCCACCCTAAGTCACAAGTTGGCAACGTACACTGTGGTTCTTGTGGGGGTTGCAGTTTTGCTGCGGATTTCACAGGAGCCACATGTACTATAGGTAACTGTTACCACTTACCATCAGGTGGGCAGTTTGCTTGTTTGCCAACTTTCTACAATAAAAAAAAATATATATTGGTTAGATATATTAGACGGACCCTCTAGGTGTTTGTACACTGTGTGGCCGTTGTGTGGCCGCTTACAATGAGTCTCATAAGAAGGCTCAAAGTCACTCAAAGGGCAATGGAGAGGGCTATGCTCGGGGTTTCTCTACGTGATCACATCAGAAATGATGAGATCCGTAGAAGAACTAAAGTTACCGACATAGCCCAAAGAATCGCAAACCTTAAGTGGCAGTGGGCAGGACACGTCGCTCGCAGGACTGACGGCCGTTGGGGCGGGGCGGTCCTCGAGTGGCGACCGCGTACCGGGAGACGCAGCGTTGGTAGGCTCCCCACAAGTTGGACCGACGATCTGGTGAAGGTCGCGGGACGCCGCTGGATGCGGGAGGCGCAGGACCGATCGGTATGGAGATCCTTGGGGGAGGCCTGTGTCCAACAGTGGGCGTCTCTTGGCTGATATAATGATGATGATGAATTTGTACACAAAAAAGCCACTTGATCAGCCCAATATTTTTCCTAAAGAATCATGGTAAATATTATTTCGGTGTTCTGTTACACTCTGTATTTAATTCTTCGCCCGAGTTTTTGTTTTCCCGTGGGAATTTTATATTTTGCATAATATTCAATAAAAGTCAATTCTCATAACTCAAGACTGCTGCTTGACACACCCATTTTATTATAACCCAGCACCGCGTAGATTTACAAGTTTCAATATTAAACATTATGTTGTTGTTGCAGGATCTTCGAAAACTCACAATTGTACAACAAACGAAGTCAGCCTTAGTGTAAATATATTATATATTAATGTTGTAATTAAGTTTGTCTCTGTGAAGAGCTGCTGTTGTTGCATTCTCGTTAAAATGTTGCACATATTACTGTGTATCGTATTAAACATTAATATTCACAAGTTTACTGATGTATTTATAAATTATCTTAGTTAATTTTTATTATTTTGTAACTTTTAATTTATTTTCGCACGCCTAATAATGTAGTTTGTAATTCGACTTAAATGATTAGTTAACAGAGATGTAAGACATCACTTTGATAATTATTGTTCAAGATTGTTTTTTAAAATCTGTTCTTCAAATTAATCCTTCTCTTTATGCTACGAACATTAAAATATACCGTGGTGTTTGTGTCAGACAACATTATTAATGTTTTATTATTGGAAGCAATGATACTTTTGAAAATGATGTACCAATTCACCGAGATTCCAAATTCGTTAGATGGCGTTACGGCTGCTTAAGCTTCTTAAGTAATTTTTTATTATACAACAGTTAAGATTCTTATCATGGACCCAGAATGATTCTTAATCCATGACACTTATAAACTTGCAAATTTTTCACATACCATCAAAAAATCAAAACCAATCAAAACAGATTACTGGCTCCATCTATGGCCAATATCTAGTAGAAAATAGTTTCTAAGTAAACCATCTCATCACTGGCGCCACTTTCAGGCTTATAATTAGAAAACACATCCAATTTAATCGCGTTATTTTTAATGTTTTAATTGTATTAATAGTATTAAATACATTAATCACGTATTCATATGTATTAATATGTTTTAAGATTTTTTTCACAATACAAAATAGATAAGTAAATAGTACCCACTTTAACCCAACAATATTTATAAATATTATCTCAATCCCGTTTGCTTAATTTAATTTATTTAGAATTAATCACATATTTTATTTATTATACTCAGAAAAGTTTGTAAAAACTGATGGCGTTACAACTGCAATTTGGCATATGAAATAAAAGAAATAATTACCATTTTTTGGATAATAACCGATAATTGGATTAAATATGAAAAATTAAGTAACAAAATCTCAATAATACGTAGTTTGCTATCGTTCTAGTTTTTCATTTTCATTTCTCTAGAGTAAATGTTAAGAATTTACACTACGGTCGATAAAAGGGTTAATGTTTTATATTTATATGTATAAAAAGAAAAATATTTTAAATAATTTTGCATTTAAAATTTACAAGGCAAAGATAGCTACCATTTTACTTAAATGCAATAAATCGTCACTAATATAAACTGTTGTCTGTTTTATTTCACCTACCCTTGAGAGTAGTGACTATTCACTAGAGGTGAGCGTTTAAACGAAAAGCACTTAAAAAAGTTTGCATTTGAACAAAAGTACAAAAGCAGACTTTTTCTAATCAAAACATTACGCTTTTACTTACGCTTTGCTTTTTACCGACATACATTAGTCCCGCCATCTGTACTCCCGCAATAAAATTACCTACTTTGAAAGCATGCTCTGTATACATGCATCGGAAATAGAACGTTCGCCGCTAGATGGCATTATACTGCGTGCTGGAGTTATAAAGCGACCAAAACGCATCCAAAAATTGGATGGCTTACCACTAGAAGTGGAAAAAACGGCTTAATATTTTAAAACGTTTAAACGTTGTACTTATTGAAATAAGCGCGCTTGTAAAAAAGCTTTTCGTTTAAACGCTTATTGTTTATTGCGTATAATTATGTTTGCAAAAACGTTTAAGTACAACGTATGCACCGTTCTATTGCTCATAACAAAAACACTATAGGGATAGCTTTATACTATTTAAACGAAAAAACTGCTCTCATATCAATCAAATGAAATATTTTTATGATGGAAATATTATTCTTATTTTATTATTTAATAAACAATGTTTCTACAAATATTGCATCACGCGCCTTAATTGACCAAGTTCCTTTCAAAAAAGTCCCACATTACATTATTACCACCTCTCGACACTAAAACTATCAAATTATATATTTATAAACTTTATTTAATCGCACTTTATACACACACGCATAACAAACGTAAATACAATGCTTATTTATACACGTATTTAAAAAAATAAAACGAAAGCGTACGTAAAAGCAGTCAGCCACAACACAACAAACGCGTACTTATCTCTCGACAGTGAAAAGCTTACTATTCCCGTAGTATTACTATTCTCTTTGGCTTACTACTTTTTTAAACGAAAAGCGTGGTAAGCCATCCAATTTTGGGATGCGTTTTGGTCGCTTTATAACTCCAGCACGCAGTATAATGCCATCTAGCGGCGAACGTTCTATTTCCGATGCATGTATACAGAGCATGCTTTCAAAGTAGGTAATTTTATTGCGGGAGTACAGATGGCGGGACTAATGCATGTCGGTAAAAAGCAAAGCGTAAGTAAAAGCGTAATGTTTTGATTAGAAAAAGTCTGCTTTTGTACTTTTGTTCAAAAGCAAACTTTTTTAAGTGCTTTTCGTTTAAACGCTCACCTCTACTTACCACGCTTTTCGTTTAAAAAAGTAGTAAGCTTTTCACTGTCGAGAGATAAGTACGCGTTTGTTGTGTTGTGGATGGCTGCTTTTACGTACGCTTTCGTTTTATTTTTTTAAATACGTGTATAAATAAGCATTGTATTTACGTTTGTTATGCGTGTGTGTATAAAGTGCGATTAAATAAAGTTTATAAATATATAATTTGATAGTTTTAGTGTCGAGAGGTGGTAATAATGTAATGTGGAACTTTTTTGAAAGGAACTTGGTCAATTAAGTCGCGTGATGCAATATTTGTAGAAACATTGTTTATTAAATAATAAAATAAGAATATTAATATTTCCATCAATAAAAATATTTCATTTGATTGATATGAGAGCAGTTTTTTCGTTTAAATAGTATAAAGCTATCCCTATAGTGTTTTTGTCATTAGCAATAGAACGGTGCATACGTTGTACTTAAACGTTTTTGCAAACATACGCAATAAACAATAAGCGTTTAAACGAAAAGCTTTTTTACAAGCGCGCTTATTTAAATAAGTACAACGTTTAAACGTTTTAAAATTTTAAGCCGTTTTTTCCACTTCTACTATTCACGCATTAAGAAGTGTGTGGATACCTTGCTCACAGCTGTCCTTAATTATCTCTTCACCTCTCTATTACGAAAAGCTCCCTTTTGCCGCATAAAAACTGGCATCAAATCTTTTTGCGGAAAAAATCTTTTGCTGCGCAGGTATAGTAGGATAGGTAGGTACCATTTTTTGCATGTTTGCAGTGAGTAAATTTTTAACACCACCTCTTGCAAATAATCGTCGCTGAAAAAGATATCATCAATTGTTATGTTACTACAAAATTGCTTTTCCTGCTAGTTGCGCACGAGAGAGGAATGTTTATACTTAGTGCCTTTAAAATCACTCACTGTGCTCAGTCTAGTATCACGGAATACATAAACTAATACATGAAAATCTATCTGCGCTCGTAATTTCTAGACTACTAGTTCGTAGTTTAAAGTCGGCAATCGAAAAATAACTTCTCTCTTGTTTTACAAATAAGTATTTTTGTCTAGGTAGCAATAATCAATAATAATCATAACTTTATTGCACAAAATATGGTTACAAATAGGTGGTTCATTAAATTTTAAGTTCTACACATATTTTACTGTTCTACAGCATGCAACATTTTGTGACCATTATATTCACATTACCATTATATTCATATTACACACCATTTATAAATTAATTTCAATGTCAATTACAAAAATACAAATACAAATTTTATAACTTCTGTCAAATAAAATTCAATACAAATCGGAGTGTCTTGGAGAGTTATGGATGGTTGCCTGACGGTGTTTTCTTGTGGCTATAGCGGTTAATGTGCCTGCCCTTTGAATCCCGTCTGGAGGATCCATCCTGTATAGTAAGTACGATAATAATGTACGATAAGTATGTATAAAACAAAATGATATCAGTATGAGGACTTAGATATACTACCACATGGTACCATAGAAATTATTGTTGCTACCTATGCAATAGATGAATGACAACGAATTTTTATAGGTTTTGTTTGATTAATTTCGATAATACGACGGTTTTTTGAACAATGCCTCATTTATATATAAACTGACATATTTTTTTTATTAAACGTGGGGCGCACTAAAATTTCCGGAATTCATAATAAGAAAATTCTAGTAATGGCCAAAAGTGAATTTATTTTTCTCAAAAATTTAGGATTTTTTTGTGTGACCTATTATATGTATTTATTCTCATAATAGTACTCATAAAATTATCACCGTAACCCGAAATTAACTTATGTAACGCGCGGTCGTATGTACGCAGCCCAAGTAGACACTCGGGAGCACTCGCTGGTTCTCGGGCTTCGCCGCGGGGGTGGCGCGCAGGTACACGGCCCAAGCCGTGTACGCGATACGATAAACAGTGCAAGTTGACTCGCCGAAAACTAACCGTCTCTAGCGTGATTTCGTCTATGCGCCTTCCGCGTCTCTCGCTTCCTATTTACCTCTTATACTGTGAACTTTTAGTGTGTAAACAAAGTTATAAGATAATAATTAATATACGAGTTACAAAAACTTATATTGGCTGCCCAACTCGTGGCTTCGAATCCACACCGAACTATTATTACCTACGCTCGCCGCGCGCAACGGTTCTACAGTGTACGTACTTATTACTACAAAAGTAGAAAACAAGTGCGAAATAAAATGACGAGGAACACGCGAAATAAGAAGACAGCTAACAATGAAAACGACGAAAAACATGCAAGTGAATCGGAAACCAGCTACAACGAGCCGGAGGAGCTGTGCGCCCAGGGCGCCCCCACCGCCGCTGCCGCCGAGACACGCGGCACCGCCGACATAGCTGCGAATTCCAACACCGAGACGTTCTTGGCCGGCATCATGGAGTCCTTTGCCAGAATGCAAGCGGAGACCAACCGAACTCTGGTGGAAACCTTGAGATCGCTGCCGTACAACAACAGTCCCTGGCCCCCATCCACGTCGCCGCTGCATCCGCCACCCGACACCCGCACACCTAGCAGCCTCTCGTCCGCGGTCGCCGGAGGCAACTTCTCCAAGTGCACCGCGAGGTTCAACGGGAGCTCACGTGACGCGGACGTACTGGAAGCATTCATCGACGCCGTGCAGATCTACAAGGAGTGCGCCGGCGTCAGCGACGAGCACGCGCTGCGCGGGCTGCCGCTGCTGCTGGAGGGCGACGCCGCTGTATGGTGGCGCGGCGCGCGCGCCACCGCGCGATCCTGGCCCGACGCGCTGGCGCGCCTGCGGGCCATGTACGGGGTACAGCAACCGGCTCATAAGGTTTTGCGTGAAATCTTTGCCGCGGAACAAAAAGACTCCGAAAGGGCCGAAGTGTTTATTTGTAAAGTGCGATCCCAAATAGTGAAATTGCCCTATGAGGTACCGATCTGTATGCAGATAGATATGATTTACGGCTTGCTACATCGACGCATAAGGAAACGGTTACCTAGAGACAACATAAGTGATATCGATAGTTTTGTAGAGAAAGCGAGGGCCATTGAAGACGCGATTTCTGAGATAAAAGTAAGTACCTATTCCGCAGCTTCCGAAAATCAAAACGCCAATGTAGCAACAACAAGTAGTCACTTGTCGCGTTCGCGTGCGCCGCCTTCACGACCGAGCGAATTCCGAGAATCGATCGAGCGCGGCGTTACCACGGGTTCCAACGGTACTATTGGTTTAAACATCACTTCAAACTCGAACGAAAACCCGAAACGCGATAGGCGCGTTCGTTGTTCCTTTTGTAAGTATTATGGGCACGGAGTTTCCGATTGCCGCAACTTACAAAATAAAAATAACAAACAGCAGGGCGCGAATACAAATGCGGATACTAATACGGGGTCTAACCCGATACGTTGTTATGGGTGCGGCCAACCCGGGGTAGTCAAGTCGAAATGTGAGATTTGTAGTACTAAGAGCACACCGCCGAAGTCATACGATTTTAATGTTTTAACCGGTAATGACGTCACCAGCGCCTCTTACACTACCGAAATATCGCACCCCACAGTATCCATCACTGTCGCGAACAGGGTAGGCGTCGCAATACTCGACACAGGCGCTACGTGTAGTATTGCCAGCACCCTGCTATATTCAATTCTACGATCGGACGGGGTGCAGTTTCACGAGGTCGAGCGCACCATCGGGCTTGCGGACGGTTCTCGACAAAAAAAGGTAACGCTCAATGCAACAGTGCCCGTATTTTTAGAGGGTAGAGAGGTGCTTACGGAGTTTGTGGTGTTCCCTGGGGAAAATACCCGAACTTTGTTAGGCCGAGACTTTATCAGCAATGCGGGCCTTACATTAGTCATAGACCAGGGCTCATGGCATTTTTCGGACAGTCCTGACCAGAGGTTTTCATTCGTACGATCCGTTATTCTGAAGGACGCAGAACTTATGAAAGCAGAGATCTCCGATGTTTCCCTACGTGACGACGAGGGGACTGGGTTGTCACCAGAGCACAAGGCCACGCTCAACGCGTTCCTACGGGGTAGAGTAGATCAGTTCGCTGCCGAGGGACCTCCGACAGACTTCGCCACCCATAAGATCAAGGTGAGTGATAACCAGGAGCCCCTTGCTTCACCTCCCTATAGGTTATCGCCGTTGAAGAAGGAAGCTCTAGAGAGGGAACTGCAGAAACTGCTCAGTGCCGACATCATCGAGGAGTGCGAATCTCCGTGGGCTGCGAACGTCGTTCTGGTGAAGAAGAAAGATGGAAGCTTCAGACTTTGCGTCGACTACCGCAAGCTCAACGCGGTGACGGAGCCTGACCGCTACCCGCTTCCCAGGATCGAGGACGTACTCCACGCCGCAAAGACGTCCAAGTTCATGACGACGCTGGACTTGCGATCTGGCTACTTCCAGGTGAGTGTTGATCCTGAGCATCGGGACCTTACTTCATTTACGACACCCCTAGGAACCTTCCGCTTTAAGCGTATGCCCATGGGTCTCCGCAACTCTGGAGCCACCTTCCAGAGACTTATCGATAGGTTCAGGTCCAACTTACCAGGTGTAACCTTGGTGGCATACTTAGATGACCTGATGGTGCTGTCTGAGGGATCGTTCGAGAAGCACCTTGCAGATTTGAAGGCCGTCTTCGATCGCCTTGCAATGTTCAGCTTGCGGGTGAATCGTGAAAAGAGCCACTTTGCAAGGGAGTCGGTCAAGTTCCTAGGCCATGTAATCGTGCCGGGCGGTATCCATGCAGACCCAGACAAGACGTCTGCTGTCGCCAGTATGCCGCCTCCTCAGAACGTAAAACACCTGAAGTGCTTTCTGCAAACCTCGAGCTGGTTCAGACGCTTTATACCAGGGTACGCCGAAATTGCTACACCATTAACTGCTTTGCTGAAGAAGGCGAGCACCTGGAGATGGGGCCCCGAGCAGCAAAGCGCTTTCGAGACTATCAAGTCGCTTCTCGTGTCAGCACCAATCCTCCGTCAGGCTGACGAGACGAAGCCGTTCGTCCTCAGGACTGATAGCAGCGGTTACGCTATCGGAGCGGTTCTGCTCCAGGGGGAGGGAATCGACGAACGGCCCGTCGAGTACGCCAGCCGCCTCCTCACCGCCGCTGAAAGAAATTACAACACGACGGAACGAGAAGCTTTGGCCATCGTATGGGCAGTGTCAAAGTTCCGAGGCTACATTGATGGAGCAGAGGTAGTAGTAAAGTCGGATCATCAGCCCCTCAGGTGGCTTATGAGCCTCAAATCGCCGAGTGGTCGCCTGGCAAGGTGGGCACTTAGCCTGCAGGAGTATAACTTGAAAATAGAATATACCCCAGGTAAGGCGAACGTGATCGCAGACACGCTGTCGCGCCCAGCATGCTCAACGGGCGTCGACTGTGATCTGTGCTTGACTGCGATCGATCTCCCCTCTCGCAGTCATAAAGATGTCCGGGAGAACCAGCTGAAGGATCCCGAAGTGCTCAAAATCGTCGAGGCGATGGAGTCCGACGATCCGTTTAGGGGGAGAGCATGGGCTGATAAAGGGTACGTACTGACCGACGGCGTGTTGTACCGCTATGGCCCCGAGAACGAAGATAATGACGACGCGAGTTTAGTGGTGCCGGATCACGAGCGCAAGGACGTGATGGCCGAATACCACGACGCCCCCACAGCTGGTCATTTTGGCGTAGAGCGGACGTTACAGCGGCTCTTAGGCAAGTATTACTGGCCGGGGATGAGAGCTTACGTGACCCAGTATGTGAAGAGCTGCGCGGCGTGTCAACGCTATAAGGTAGACACGCGAAAGCCCGCTGGGCTGCTCCAGGTATCAGCCACATCGCGTCGATTCGAAGTCCTCGCAGTCGACCTGTTTGGACCATTACCAGAGACTCCCACCGGCAACAGGTGGATATTGATAGTCGAAGACACATGTACCAGGTGGGTAGAGTTGTTCGCACTTCCGACCGCTACGGCAGAAGAGTGTGCTAAGACGTTAGTGAACGAAGTATACTTGCGATACGGCGTCCCCAGGAGACTCATCAGCGACAACGGTGTCCAGTTTGTAAGCGAGGTGATGCAGCAAACCTGTCACGTTATGGGCATTAAACAAGCTCTCACCTCGTACTATCATCCAGAGGCAAACCCCGTCGAGCGAAAGAATCGTGATTTAAAACCGCAACTTGCCATCCTGGTACGTAAGGATCACGAATCCTGGGACGCTCACCTCTCCGCCATACGGTTCGCCATGAACTCTGCAGTCACTGCAAGTACCGGGTACTCGCCCGCTTACCTGAATTTTGGACGCGAAATACGCTCGCCCGCCGATGTGTTGTCTGACATGCGAGCGGTGATAGAGAGCGACAATGTCGTCGCTTCGATAACGCCATTCCTTAAGAAGCTGTCCACCGTCTTGCTCGATGCGCGAGACGTACACGAGAAGGCTCAGGCTGCGCAAGCAAAGTTTGCTGATGAGAATCGCCGGCCAGCACCAGACTACATGGTAGGAGACCTTGTACTATTAAAGACGCAGGGCTCTAACGACGCAGGCAGAGGTCAAACGGCGAAGCTGATTCCACGACGGGATGGCCCGTATCGTATCCAAGGGATTGCAGGCAGTGCGACCTACGCTCTAGAGCGCACTAGTGACGGCATACTGTTAGGAAAATACCACGCTTCGCTACTGACTCCGTTCGTTGGCCCCATCCAAACTCCTATTCAGGAGAAACGTAAGAGGGGGAGACCTCGTAAGGCTACTAACCCAGTCTCCGGGACATAACGCCTGGGTTAGAGGGGGAGGGTGTAACGCGCGGTCGTATGTACGCAGCCCAAGTAGACACTCGGGAGCACTCGCTGGTTCTCGGGCTTCGCCGCGGGGGTGGCGCGCAGGTACACGGCCCAAGCCGTGTACGCGATAAACAGTGCAAGTTGACTCGCCGAAAACTAACCGTCTCTAGCGTGATTTCGTCTATGCGCCTTCCGCGTCTCTCGCTTCCTATTTACCTCTTATACTGTGAACTTTTAGTGTGTAAACAAAGTTATAAGATAATAATTAATATACGAGTTACAAAAACTTATACTTATTATTTAAAAGATAAAACGTTACATGTTTCCATTGGTTTTCATAACATAATGTTACAAAGTTTCCTATACGCATAAATATTATTCTGTTTAACACTGTTGTTGACCTAATAAAGTTTATTATTCCCTTTGATACGTATGCGAATACTGTTTCGATAAACAACCATTAGGACTCGCATTATATTAATTATTTTAAACAATCACTGAATTAAAATATTCTAAAATAGCATATAAGTACATTCACATTAAATTAATACTTTGTCATTCAAATACTCGTCAACTGAATAATATGACTTTTCTACTAACAATTTATGCAGGCGTCGTTTTAATATACGTAGTGGAAAAGTCTTAAATGGTTCCGGTAGTTTGTTATATATTCTGACATACATTGCCATACTATTTCTACCGCAAATAACGGTCCTTGAGTTGGGATTGCACAGCTTATTAGGATATCTAGTATTAAATGTATAGCACTGTTTATTCGTAGAGAATAAGTAATTATGCATTCTAACAAATATACAGATTTCATAAATATAAATACTAGGAACCGTCAATAATCCGAAAGACCTGAATAAAGGCTTACAGGAGGTCCATGAATTAACGTCTGCCATGGCTCTTATACATTGCTTTTGCGCAATAAAAACTCGATTAATTTTAACAGAGTTGCCCCAAATAACAATGCCGTACCTTATATTTGATACAACGTAACCGTGATATGCTTTTATTGCTATTTGTTTACTGCTTATTTTTGATAGCTGCCAAAGAGCGTAAGCAAATTTATTTATCTTATTGCAAACCTTTTCTATATGTGGTTTCCATGTACACACATCATCAAATTCTATTCCCAAGAAGGTGGTTTGATTTACTTCGGTAATGTTCCTTTGTTTATAATTAATATTCATGTTCATTTTTTTTGCTCCCCTATTTATAAATTGAATTATTTTAGTTTTGTCTATATTAACTGTTAAATTATTAGAACTAAGCCAATTTATAACGGCTTCTACAACATGATTAATTTTGTCGTTAAAGTTTTGCCTTGGATCGTCTTTCACAATCGCTATATCATCGGCATAGAGCGAACAATGACAGTCTGTAGTTTTTGGTAAATCGTTAATATAAATAAGGAATAACAATGGTCCTAAGATTGATCCCTGTGGTACTCCAACTCTATTGCATCTCATTTTTGATCTCGATGTTACCTCTTGTAAATTAGAACTTATATGTGTGATTTCCACAAATTGGAGCCTATCATTCAAATAGCTAGATATCCATTGTAAAGCGTTTCCTCTTATACCATATGTAGCACATTTTTTTAGTAGGAGTGTATGAGAGACAAAATCGAAAGCTTTGCTCATATCAAAAAAGACTACTGCAGTTTTAATTTTATTGTTTACATTTTCAACAATCTCATTGATGAGTTTGAAAGCCGCTAACCCCGTTGACTTATTTTTTTGAAAACCATATTGATTTGAGTCTAGTATATGGAATTTTTCGATAAACTTCATTAGACGAATATGCATACACTTTTCGAATATTTTTGACAAGATCGGTATTAGGGCTATGGGTCTATAATTAGCTGGGTTTCCTCGGTCTCCTTTCTTATAAATAGGCTTTACTACAGTCAATTTTAAATGATCAGGAAACACTCCCTGCTCAAACGACAAATTAACTAAATATGCTAGAATTGGTGATATTATGTCTTTGCAATGTTTTAATATTTTTGTACAAAGTATATCATGTCCAACAGATCTTGTATCTTTAAGAGACCTTATTATATAAGCTATTTCTAAAGCGTCAGTTGGGTATAAAAACATGCTATTATTATTAGATGTTATATTATTCATATTAATGTCATTTATGTGATTAGAAATACTATCAATGTTATTTGTAATGTCTATAAAATAATTATTTAAAGTTTCACTAATACTGTCATGATCCCTAATTATAGCATGCCGAGATAAGGCAATGCAATAGGCCGAGACGAGGATAATCAGATAGACGCCAACGAGGCTAAAGCCAGGACACTACGCTTGGTACGTTGAGGTGAATAAGTTATTGCAACTCACGCAACTGCCGCTCAGACGGTAGCCGGTGGCGTCGAAAGGCCCAGATCAGTAAAGTTACCGTTCCAGCACAGTATTGCCACCGTGATGATTATTACTTCATACATTCTCTATGTACCTCACTCAGTCACAGAAGATATAATAGTAGTCCGTACAGAACGGCCACTCACCTCCCCGCACTCATTTCAAATACCTCACCTCACCCGGCACTTCCTTGTAGACATCACTGACACATAAACAAGGGCGCGCGCGATCGTTCGGACATGGCGACACATCACGACACATGGCGAATATACGTTATGTCTACAAACGCGGACAATAGGTTTTGTTTGGATATTTTTTTCCAAATATTCATAGACATTTAGTGAATACCTACCTAAAGTTATATTTATTTTCAAAAAGCGTATTATTTGATAAACGTGTAATACATTTATATAATAAATTTTGCATAGTATAATGTTTTTTTTACAGGCGTATTTATGAACAAAACCCATGTTCTCGAGGGACGCTTTGAAACTTTTGGAACATGGACACCTGTCGGACTTGGAGTTGTCTTCGGATGATGAGGAAGTAGGAAATAATAGTAATATCCCATGTACGAGACATGTTCGATTGGGTGCTGATGTGATAACACAAAACCAAAGAGAGTACACTCCACCTGACCCCTTCGATGAACATCAAGGCGAAAATGAAGACGAAGGTATGTTAGCTTTTGATTTTGAGCTTGAGACCGAAGAGTTAGAGGAGCTGGCTATTGAAGAGGGCGAGCAAGAGCTAGCTGCATTGAATGGTGAGAATTTCGATTATCTTACACCAAAACCGAACATCAAGTGGAGGCACAGACAAATAAATAACACTATACCGACGGATTTCCTGCCACCAATAGCTTTTGATCCAGTTGTGCAAGACCCTCTTGATTATTATTATAAATATATTCCTAAGCAGCTTTTTATACAGATGGCTGAAATGACAAATTTATATGCTGTGCAGTCAGGAAAAGGCAGGTATAAGCCTACGTCCAGCAATGAAATAGAGATATTATTTGGCTTACACATGGCAACCGGTGTATTCAATTATCCAGTTTTGAAAATGTACTGGGAAAATAATATAAGTATTCCTCTTTTTATAAACAATATGTTAAGAGATAGATTTTTTGAGCTCCGTAACAATCTACATTTAGTAGATAATTTGAAAAAACCTCCAAATTGCCAAGATGTATTTTATAAAGTACGACCAATCTACGATGGAATTCGAAGCCGTTGCTTAGAACTGCCGTTAGAGAGAGAACTGTGTGTCGATGAACAAATAGTTCCTTTTACAGGAAAGCATTCTGCTAAACAATATGTAAAAGGCAAACCTTGTCCATAGGGAATCAAACTGTTCTTCCTGTGTGGCAAGAATGGCCGAGCCTATGATTTTATAATATATCAAAACTCTATTCCAGAATTAGACAAGACATTGATAAAAAAAGTTGGTTTTGGCGCATCGGTAGTATTGCATCTAATAAAAAGAGTCGGTGAGAATAGTGGCCATGAGTATAGTAGGAGAGATACTGTGATAATTACTTCTCGTCCTATTATATGCTCCAAATTTTAAAACACAAAGGTATTATGGCTACTTGCACAGCTCGTGTCAATAGATTTGCAAGACCACCATTGATCAGTGATAAAGATGTAAAAAAGAAACCTAGAGGTTTTGCAGAAGAGATTACTAGTACCGATGGGGATGTTACTATGGTCAAATGGCTAGATAACAAGCCAGCCAACTTAGCATCTAACTTTATTGGTATATGAGAAAAGGATATGGTGAAAAGATGGTCAAAGACAGAGAAAAGATTTATAGAAGTAAAGAGGCCTGAAATAGTCAAAAAGTACAATCACGCAATGGGAGGCGTTGATCTACTTGATCAGCTAATGAGCTATTATAGGACTTTCATAAAGTCGAAGAAGTGGCCTTTGCGGATGATTTTCCATGCGTCAGATCTGGCAGTCGTTCAAGCCTATCGTGAATATGATACAGATAACGATTTGCTCGGAATACCTAAAGCAAAACGGCTTACACTTCTTCACTTTCGCCAACACCTAGCACAAAGTTTAGTTCTCCGAAATAACATTGCAGCTCCAAAAAGGGGTCGACCAAGTAGTTGCAGCAGTCCTTTACCGGTAATCGTTCCAAGAAGACCGGGAGAACTGCGTCCGTCAACTGAAATAGCTCGAGATGGTGTTGGTCACTTTCCAGCTCATGACGTCGGGTCAGGAACGCGCTGCAAGTTACCGGGATGCAAAGGAAAATCCCGCATCAAGTGCATAAAATGCAAAGTGCACTTGTGTCTAACCAAAGATAAAAATTGTTTCCTAAGTTTCCATACCTAAAGTTCCTACAGTTTATTATTTATTTTCTTTAGAAGATTTATTACGTTTTTCATTGTTTTAGAAGATTTATTTTTTGTTTTGAAGAAGTTGAATTTAATTTTGTAAAACTTTTTCATACTTTTTCTAAAAAAAACGTTATAAAATGATCATCTATTATTTATTTACATATTATAGCCCCTACATTAGTTGTTATAATCACTTAGGCCGAATGTTCACTTTTGAGGACATAAAAAAACATCAATTTTCTCGGAAAATAATGAAAACATATCAGTTTTTTCAATATTTACATACTCAATAGTACCTAATATAACATGAATAAAATCGGTTCTTACAAATTCCAAAAAACAAAAAATCAGGTTTGAAAGGGTTAAATGATGCACGAACAAGTAATAGTGTAGTAATAATTAAGATACTTCAACCATTCCACTCACCCAATTTTGGAGCAGGATAAAGAGTCATAGAGGTTTTAATTGATAGCAATTACAATTATTTATTACTGATCGCGACAGTTAATTTTCTGAGCACACAAGCAGACTCTGTACCAGGGTCGTCTGCTTGGGTACCTCTAGTCTTACCTATTTCTGCCGCAAAGCAGCGATGCTTGCATTGCTGTGTTCCAGTTTGAAGGGTAAGATATGCCAGTGAAATGTGGGGGTTCCAGATTAGTTGCGAATCTCACAGGAGCCACATGTATTATGGGTGACCGTTACCACTTACCATCAGGTGGGCAGTTTGCTTGTTTGCCAACTTAGTTGTATAAAAAAAACAATCGAGTCTATCACTGTTAAAGTATCTCTTAGGTGGTGGAACTAAAAATATTTTACACTCAGCACTGCTTTGCAGTAGAGCTACTGGGACCCACAAGTGGGGTTTAGTGATGGGACCACGGGTAAAAAGTGGATATAACCTTCCTCCAGGGATCTCCAAATCAGTCGGACTATGCCCAAACATAACCAGTTGTTAGGTATTTGTAGTTGTTCCATTGGGTAAAGTGTCATCATCATCACAGATCATATACGTGCTCACCGAGGGGCTCGAGCCTACCCTATATTAGGGTGATAAGACTATAGTCAATCACGCTGACCCAGTGCGGATTGCTCGACTTCACATACACCATTGAATTTCTTCGCAGACGTATGCAGGTTGCCTCACGATGTTTCCCTTAAAAAAACAATATATATATAAATGGGTACATGGCGGTCAACGAACCCAAGACCCTCCCGATTGAAAGGGAAGTGCCGAGTCCACAGCGCCACAGACGCTCGAGCAAAGTGTAATTTTCACGGGAGGAGTGCTTGAATTTCAAACTCGACGAATTAACCCAGAAATCAAACGACAAAATTTTCATACTAAAAATATATTTGAATAAATAGGCGTGTGTCACAGCATCTTTGTGGATAAATCTAGTTCTAGTTGCAGCTCTGGGATCGACCCCTTCTTCAGCAGCGGCCGTCTGTCGCTCTCCTTTGGCTTTTTCGTATTTTTTTTCTTCGTTAACCTATAAAAAGTAATGAATTAATTTTAATTATTTTAGATTTTCACCGTCTACGTGGTTTAGTGGTTAAGAGCAATTAAATCATTTGTATTATGTGGGCCTGGTCAAAGTCGCGACTACCTGCAGGAATGATAATCAAAAGCGGGAGAGGGGTTGGTTACCTATTGTCCACGCAGTCAGACGAGAGGCGAGAGAGAGAGAGGAGAGAGTTGGTGGCTAGACTTGAATTGAACGTTGTCATAATTGCCTGAACGCGCGCTTATCAATTAATAAGCTAACCTTATCTATTTCTGCTATAGAGCAGAATGATGTTTGCATTGCTGCGTTCTCCAGTTTGAACGGTAAATACGCAATGAAATTACTGGATATTGTTATTGAGAAACCTTATGTCACAACACAAGTTGGTAACATAAACCGTAATTCGGTCACGGCGGCCAAACTTAACAGAGACTAGCCATCTGCGCGGGAGATATTATAGAGCAAAAGTGACTGCGCAAACGCAAGTGCACTCTCTGTTCCTTCACTCTCTTAGTCCGATGGGACGGTTAGCCGACACGACCGAGGCGAGATCAGGCGCAGGACCCACTGTTTAACGTGCTTTCCGAAGTACGGAGGAGCTCGAGATGTTTCGTATTTTCTTCACCCATCACAGGACTGACCACAGACAACGTTGCTTGAACTTAGCAATTGTTCGCTGAACGCACGCTCTAATGCGCCACCAAGCTCCTCAACATACACTGCGGCGCTTAGCGCAGATTTGCAATCTTGCAATAAGACAGCATGCCACTTAAGATTGTCCTAGGCTAAGACAAAGTTAGTGAAATTGGCCACCAGTACCAGAGTCGTCTGCGCAGATATCTCTGTCTTACCTATTTCTGCCGCAAAGCAGCAGTGCTTGCATTGCTGTGTTGCGGTTTGAAGGGTGAGATATGGCGCTGAAATTACTGGCAACCGTGACTTTACATCTGATGTCACGAGTTGGCAACGTGCACTGTGGTTCTTGTGGGGGTTGCAGTTTTGCTGCGAATCTCACAAGAGCCACATGTACCACTTACCACGAGGTGGGCAGTTTGCTTGTTTGCCAACTTGGTTGCAATAAAAAAAAGCGAGTGTAGCCACTTACCATCTACATGTTATAGGCAGCTTGTTTGTTTGCCAACTTGTAGTTACTTATACAAGTTTGTTACAAGTTGTATAAGAAAGGTGGGTTACCTGTAGGAATGCCACGATATATCGGAAAAGCAAAAATATCGATATATCGATGCCTAAATATATCGATATTTATTGATATCGACGATACGCTGATATCGATATATCAGTATCGAAAAAAACTGGATATTGTGACGAAATACCGAAAACTCAAATTAAAATAACCATAAAACCGTGAGAAATACTGTTACTAGCAACACTGAAGTCTAAAAAATTATTCTGTTCTCGTCTCTAATCTATTGTTGTAATCTGTGGTGAGTAGTGTGTGTCAAAGAGATACACTGTTGAGTACTTGAGTCAACAGTGTAGAGCGAATGGCCATCCATTCAATACTCAATACTTTTATTGCAACCATAATGTTTACATACATTAATCTATCATGTTGACTTTACCAAGGAGATCGGCGCACTAGACCGATATATCGATATATTAGTATCGAAGTAATTCGATACCTATATATCGATATCGAATATCGATTATATTTTTTAAACTTTGCATCCCTAGTTACCTGTTGACCACGCCGTCCGGGTGGTCCATCATACGCAGTATGTCCGCCTGGTCCGAGGAGTCGAGCGGCGCCACGGATATGTCGCGCACGGCTCGGAACTTGCCGCAGTTGTTCAGGTGCTCGTTCTCCAGCCGGAAGAAGTTCCAGATGAACCGCCTGCAGGCGAGGTACATAAATGTAAAATACTAGCTTTCCGCTCGCGACTTCGCCCGCGTTATTTTTGTTTTCCCGTGGGATTTTTTTCCCGTAGCTAAATTACCCTATGTCCTTCCCCTGGTCTCGAACTATCCCTATACCAACTTTCATCAAAATCGGTACAGTAGTTTCGAAGCCTATTCAATGCAAACAAACAATCGAATCTTTCCTCTTTATAATATTAGTATAGACTAGCTGTGCCCACTAGCTATGTTTCGCCTTTAAACTACTTTCCCGCGGGAATTACTTTTACGCGGGATAAAAAGTAGTAGTATCCATGTCGTAATTCATCTACCTACGAAATGTCATCCAAATACATTCAGTAGATTTTGCGTGAGAGTAACAAACATCCATACGTCCATACTTACAAACTTTCGCGTTTATAATGTTAATAAGGATTAAGAATAGTTTTATTTAGAAACCGTAGAACAAATGTACAAAGTAAAATAGTGTGCGATAATGACCAATTTAGTTTAGAACTGTGTTGCAGCCATTAGCGCCTATCTGCAAAATTTAACTACAAACGTATATGTGAGTGTGTGTGCGTGCGTGTGACTGCATGTGTATGTGTGTGTGTGTGTGTACGTATGCGTGTGTGGGTATCGAATGCTAAAGTGAATTTGTGCTATTGCGCTTATGGTGATACTTTAGTTATAGTTTTTTACATGCACTTTGATTCACAGGAAAAATGTTAAGCAACTTAGCACAATAAAATAACCAACAAAGACATGGCTGTATGCGCTTACGCTTAGTACCCTTGCCTTCCTAAGCTAAGTATCAATGCTAAGTTTATTCCCTTGAGAGTTTCATACAATTTTATTTCCCCTTGCAGATAATGTCTTGCTTTACGTTGAGATTAAAGGAATTATAATTGTCGAGCAGGTGGTATGAAAAAGCATTTTTATATCACGCAGGTAAATCAACTAAGTTCGCCTAGCTAAAGCCATTTGCTTTGAAGATATAGAAGAGGTAAGACAGACAGTTTTGTGGTTGAAGAATCCAAATGTAACCCAGTTCCACCATCGACCACATTGTCAATTACTGTCCGCTAAGTGAGATGAATGAATACAAATAGCATAGTCACAGAATATATAATAGTACTCCATACAGAACGGCCACTTACCCCCCGCACTCATTTCAAATACCTCATCCCACTCCGCACTTCGTTGTAGACATCACTGACACTTAAACAAGGGCGCTATAACAGAGATAGTGTTATGCTGGTAAAAGAGAAGGCAGTCGCTGCACTTCTCGCGTTGATTGATAACCGCGCACTCAGCCCTACTAGATTCCACGCACACATTAGCGCGTGTACAAACGTCATTTGCATAAGTAGTAGTAATCAGTAATTGATTTGCGAACGTTGTATGGAGTGTCCGGGGTGTGGCATAGTGTAAGTAAAATAGTAGGCCAAAACGAACCCCGTGCGTGCAATTACAACCTACTCACATTTAATGCAGTGTCCATTATCGCCACCATCACTTCAACCCAACTTCCCACACCCAGCAGCATCTACATCACACTGGCCAGACGGGTTGGTGTACACCAGTGGTTCTTAACCTATTGGTGACGAGGGACCATTTTACAAACATCTGTCTAGCCATGGACAACCAACTCTAGACCAGTATAGAGTTTATGAATAAAGGGTTGTTTGTTATACAGGGTAAATTTTGAGGTACCGGCATCCTCGCAGGATTAGATAGCTAACATCATTAACTACAACGTTTGTTTACGAGTTTTAAGATAACTCAATACATTGAACAAAAATCAATTTTCTACTTTTTATTGCACTGTCGTGACATTGATAAGTCTATGTTTCATTTTTAAACGACGACGGAAGACAACGCTACGCTCCACTATGTGGAGGTGCCTAAGAGAGCTTGGCCATAAATACATTTTGTAAAAATCGGCGCAGGTACTTGTATTATACCTCAAACTATAGCTAAGAAGTTGATCTACTATATTATGTATAAATTATGTATGTAACTAGTACTTTTTTATAGTAAAGAGCATCTAAATACGATGATTGAAAAATTATCACGAAAACATCATAATTTGTATTTTTTTCAGGATGATTTTCTAGTAAGCTAGCAATGAAAATTATACAAGTATTATACCATTTTAGAAAGCTTATAATATATACTTTTTTTGGTATACACAAATATGCTATATATTTATAAATATATTTACTAGAAATATTTATCTCATGACATATCATTTTTGCGTATCTGAAACTTTCAATTAGAGTTTTGACAGTTGCCGAAATTTGCCGAAGGTCTGTAAATGATGTTATTTGATAGGAAATTTAATATTTTTATACAGGAAGAAAAAAAAAGCTGCAACTTCATTGCACAACGTAATGCTATCTATCATAACATGAAATAGTAATAATTTCTTAAAAATACGTGGGCGAATCTATTTGTTTTATTAGTTGATATAGGTTACACTTGTGATATATTATTAATTGCGGTTTATGTTTTGATAATGTATCGAGTATTTCTCACCATTTTTAGTTCGCCTACAAAATAAATTATCAATAAAACACATAGGAAACCGAGTAACCACATAATGATAAATAGTTTTTATTCCCATACTTTGCACACGTTTCAAATCAGTTATTTAATATAAAATAGAGCATCTGCATACTGAATAATTACATACTGTTTTTCGTTCGTTATTGTCGTTATTAAAAGTGTATCTAACCACCTACTCTCTCGCAATGAGTGAATTCCAATGTACCAGACGCGACCTATGTCTTGTTTTGATTGAAAGTGACGGGAATTATGTTGTTGCTTTAACAAGTTATATACGGAATAATTTTATCAACTTTTCTGAGGCAAATATCGCTAAAATTGTCGCGAGTGTACAAAAAAATCTTATTACGAACTTTCGTCAACGCTACACTAAATCTGGCAGAAATAAAGAAATTTTTTTAATTCAGAATAGCCTGTGGTTGAATGCCACATTCACAGTAAATCTGGAAGATCCTACTTGTGAATCTGAACCTTCGACATCGACGGGGAAGCGAGGACGCCCTTCTAAAACCTACGAAGACAGTTCCGATAGAACACAAAGACGAAAAAACAAGGAGTTGCTTGAAACATGTGGCCTTGATTTTATACTGAATTCATATCTTCAAGGATTGAGATCTCAAGGGGAAACGGAAGAAGCATTCATTGTCGAAATTTTACGAGTATTACCCATAGATAAAAAAAGTGAAATACGTCAAAATCTTTTAAATGAACCGGCACATTTAACAGCGTACTCTAAAGATGAAGCTCTCAGTATTTTTATAGAGTTGGACCTTAACATGGCACAGTATGAAAACATGAGAAATTACTTAATTGCGAAGAACTGCGTATTATTTCCGTCATATAAATCAATTCAGGAAGCTAAAGGAATGTGCTACCCACCAAGATCAAGCATAGAAATTAATAATATTACAGCAAAAATAAAACTGCAAGATCTGCTGGATCACACTATTGCAAGAATTTTGAAAATCAATGGTGTATACAAAGCTGGCAAAAAACATTTAATGCTGTATTCGAAATGGGGCTGTGATGGCTCAAGCGGACAAAGTGAATACAAGCAAGTCTTAACTGAAGAGGATGAGTTAATTTCTGACACAAATTTATTTATATCTTCATTAGTACCTCTGAAACTTGTTGATATTAATACAAATGAAACTTTGTGGGAAAACCCTGTTCCATCATCAGTAAGATTTTGTAGGCCCATTTTAATAGAATTTTCAAAAGAGACACCAGAGAAAACTACAAGTGTAGTTAATGAAATTATAGCTCAAAGAAACGCTCTCACAACAAGCTTAATCAATAAAAATGGTGAAAGTATTGCAATCAAACACACATTATTTTTGACAATGGTTGACGGGAAAGTGGCTCAAGTTTTGTCAGAAACTTCATCAGGTGCTGTATGTACTATTTGTGGTGCAAGACCTACAGAGATGAACAATTTAGAAAAAGTACAAAATAAACCTGTTGACGAAAATTCTTATCAATATGGGCTTTCGACTTTACATTGCTGGATTAGATTTATGGAACTAATTTTACATATATCTTATAATGTAGGCTTTGAAAAATGGTCTGCTACAACGACAGAAAATAAAGATTTGAAAAAACAAAAGAAGACATATGTACAAAGAAGGTTCAGAGAAGAACTTGGTTTAAATATAGATAAACCTAAGCAAGGTTCTGGTAACAGTAATGACGGTAATACAGCTAGACGATTTTTTCAAAATTATCAGTGCACTGCAGAAATTACCGGTGTGGATGAGGAATTGATAAAACGATTTTATGTTTTACTTCAAGTTATGTCTAGCGGAAAAGTAATTAATGCTACGAAATTTGAACAGTATGCTTTCGATACAGCACAACGATATGTTAGTAAATATATGTGGTATTATATGCCATCATCTGTCCATAAAGTCCTAATTCATGGGGAAAGTGTAATTCGGCATTATTCAGTGTTATCTCTTGGACAACTCTCCGAAGATGCCCAGGAATCAAGGAACAAAGACTATAAACGATTCAGACTTCATCATGCTAGAAAATGCTCTAGAGTAGCTACAAATGAAGACGTTTTACATACACTTTTCTACACTTCAGACCCTTACATAACAAGTTTAAGAAAACCTTCCAATAAAAAGTCTATGGAACTTATAGATGAAGCTGTAGAGCTAGTAGAATAATATAATTCTATGTTATTTTCTTTTTCTTATTATATTTAATTAATAAGAGTAATTTTATGTGTTTATTTTGTATTAATTATAACATTTAGGTCACATTGTTTAAAATTAGTCGTAAATTTATGATAATTTTTCAATATTTCATGTTTTGTATTTTTTTACAATTATTAAATATATTTTTATATGCATAGACTGTATATTATTTTAAAGTACGTTTATCTCAGATTACCTAAAAAAAAAAATCAGCTGTATATCTATAAAAACATGGAAGTTATAGATTTATGACCCGAAACCGACTCGATCTCCACATAGTGCGCTCGCGCGCTGTGCGCGTAGAGTTACAAACATTCTAGAGGTATATTAAATGAATATTTATTTTTGTATGAAAGTAAAATCT
This sequence comes from Schoenobius gigantellus, assembly GCA_963935595.1. Lineage (NCBI taxonomy): Eukaryota > Metazoa > Arthropoda > Insecta > Lepidoptera > Crambidae > Schoenobius > Schoenobius gigantellus. The sequence continues at coordinate 16,303,970 of OZ012562.1, read as the reverse complement.
AACGAATTATCAAAAGTCGTAGAACAAACGTTGTAGTTAATGATCTAATCCTGCGAGATTGCCGCTACCTCAAAATTTACCCTGTATATGATAGATTCTATAATATTATTTTTCGGATGGTTTGGCGAATCCCTTCGGCTGCTTCCAGGAACCACCAGTGGTCCGCGGACCGCCGGTTAAGAACCACCGACCTACACAAACCCGTCCCGGTTATGTCTACCTACGTCGACGTGTATTCGCGGTATTATCGGCTCTAATAACATACAAGGTGGCCAGGACCCTATTTCACCATCTCTAATAGGTGCAAGAATTTTCAAAATATAGGACACTAGCTTTATTTTATGCAGCTTCGCCCGCGTTGTTTTTGTTTTCCTGTGGCAATTTTATATTTTATAATATGTTGTAGTCTATGTTGATAATGTAGCATTCTAATGGTGACAGAATTTTTGAAATCGGTCCTGTAGTTTTTGAGTTTATATTGCAGATAACCTCTTCACTATCGATGCGTTCCAAATGAGACTATAGATGCGTTCCAAATGAGCGTATAGCGATAAGAGCGGGGCGACCGCTCACATTTGTTCCGAATGGGATTTTCGCGCTAACATCGACAAATGGCAGCTGGCCATTCGAAGCGATAGTTTGCGCGCTTACGACGCTGACATTTCCTTAGACGTCGACGTCCATTAGCTTGACAATTAATTTTTAGCAACAGCACATAATTTTTATAACAATAATAATACCCTAACCTATAACAATTATTTAATGGGTACTTAAGTAGGCAACAAAAAAAATACTTCACTACTAAATTAATTAACCATGTCGATTGTTGTTTTCAATTGCTAACATTGACACTTGACAGTCGTATTACGGAACACTCGCGCAGATTACGATCAGAGACACTTTATGCTCTAAATGAAACTCGAAGGCTTAACTAATAAACCTATTGTAGTACTTTAATTCCTTTCATTTCTACACTCGAAAACTCGGTACTTTCAACAAAAAAGTTACTACTATGTCAACATTACTCGTACTCAGTTGCTGGAGTCTATTTTTATAAAACCAACTACCATTTTCTACAGAAAAAATGTTAATAATTTTCGTAAAAATAATGTTTACCTTTACATCTGACGGGGCATAAAACACGAGTGACGTCACTAGTCGTTGATTGGTAGATTAAGATGCGTTCCGTTTCGCGTATTTTTTTCTCGCAATTATTCATTAAAAATTGTATAAACTAAAATAAAAAAGTTGCCATCACTCTTGTTTCACGTTTTTATAACATTTTAACCACAAATCGTACATAAATATTACATTTCGTCGGTGAAGTTCTAACACCGCGTATGTCAAAATAGCAACTTTTACGAAGAGTGAAAAAACTGCACAATTATACATAAATATACTATTATAATGCCATTCCATTACTTACATACATTTCATTGGATCCATTAGGAAAAATAAAACCGTTATAATGTTAGTACGAATTTGTGATTAATGCGAAGTATTCGAAAAATGTCGTGTGGTCTTTTTTCCGCCAAAAATGACTTACGTGGTGTTAGAACTTCAATGACGATTTGCATCTTCCCTATTACGTCTGTCTCTAAAAATCAGTAATAAGCCTGAGGGGCTAGGTTGGGCTGTTGGATCGATAGTGGTAGTCGCAGTGTGGACCCTATCATGCGCGCCCATAAGGGCAGGGAGAACACCGGGGGGTTTTAGTGGGTAGGCCTGGCACTCTGCCGGGGGAGCCACACACACGCTCGCCGTCTAGCCAATGGCGAGTATGGAGCGGTCAAGCATTCCCCTCAAAAAAAAAAGGTTGGGCTGTTGGTATAGAAAACTCACCTGAACACTTCAAGCGGCGCGAGCACGGACGCCATGGTCTCGACGCCCACCAAGTTGTTCTCGGTCAGCAGGAAGGACAATATCCATATGAATCGCAGCACGAAGTTCTCCAATATTCCGAAATAGTAAAACTGTAAAAAAACAGAAATATCGTTCCTTCAGAAGTCATATTTTAAACTATCCCATGGCGACATGACATGGCGTTTATTGTCTGCGAGCTTTGTACGGGACAATTTGACAAAACGCAAATAATTATTTTCCTCTCCTTCATTCATGCAGCAATAAAGCGAGATGTGAACAGTGCATCTCTGTTGCTGATATTTGGAGTTCGATTCCCAGTAGGGTATAAAGATTCTGCTAGGGGTTGTTAGTAAAACCTCCTCGGAGATTTTGTTCGGGTGAATACATCTATATACAGAATGGATGGATTTTTGAGATGGGATTTAAAGGGCAGGTACATTAACCGTTATAGTTACAAGAAAACATTGTTAGGCAACCATCCATAACTTTTTAGATATTCTGATCTGCATTCACAGATTTTGGAAAAAGTTACAGTCAACAAAAAAAATGCTGAGATAGCAAAAAATAATTTTTATGCCTATGGATCCTATAGTAGGGATCAAAAGACTCTATCGGACCATTTAAGGCATGAGTACTAGAAACGACAGAAATCGCCAAAAACATTTCCCATACATTTTGTACGGAAAATCCTCGGATCCTATTTCTTACGGTGATCTCTCTACGAATCCTATTTCTTAATTTTAAGGGAAACTGTAATTTAAATAAATACTAAATTAAATCATTTAAACATTTATTCGAACCACTTTTTTGCTTCAATTAAGTCTAAAAATTCGCGTTACATTTTTGATAAATCTTGAATTTTGCCAGCGCAAAATCTAGAAAAGAATGACGTGAAATTATATGAAGTAAATTCGAAATTTGAAAGTAATAATTTCATTTTACTTACATTTTTCAGCCAGTCCTTCCAAAAAGAAGTGGCCAGTGTAGTGCAGATAGATTAGATATTTTTGCCTTTGTTTAAAAATACATGTTTAAATGATTGAATTTGTTTTTATTTAAATAACAGTTCCTTAAAAGTAAAAAATAGGATTCATAAAGAGATCACCGTAAGAAATAGGAGCCGAGGATTTTCCGTACAAAATGTATGGGAAAAGTTTTTGGCGATTTCTGTCATTTCTAGTACTCATACCTTAAATGGTCCTATAGATTGAGTCCTTGGCAAACAGACTTAGTTCTGCAGCATATGCAGTAAAAAAAATAAGACAACTTACTGATGTTGAAACGGCAAGATTAATTTACTTTAGTTATTTTCATAGCATCATGTCATATGGAATACTTCTGTGGGGATCAGCTGCTAGTATAGAAAGTATTTTTGTACTTCAAAAAAGAGCGGTTCGCGCTATTTATAATTTAAGAGCAAGAGACTCTCTTAGAGATTTATTTAGAGAAATTAACATATTGCAGGACAACTTTAGCAGGACAGTACATTTATGAAAATTTGATTTATGTCTATAAAAATTATAATATATTTGAAACCAATTTCCAACTTCACCATTTAAACACAAGAAATAAAAATAAACTTGCCGTTCCAACGTACAGGCTCCAAAAAACTAGAAGCTCATTTATGGGGAAATGTATAACTTTTTACAACAAAGTCCCACAAAATGTAACTGACTTGCCTTTTGATAAGTTTAAAGCGCATGTAAAAAAGACTCTCATCAGAGTCTTAAAGGATATTATAAAGTCAACGATTATTTACAAGATGCCAATGCCTGGTGTTAATTTGAAGAAATTATTAATGATAACAATGTAAATAATCGTGTTGTTGTGTATAACTATTCATTAAGTAGTATTGGTAACGTTGTACTAAGAAGAGAACTGACAAATCTACATTTGTTATGGAAGTTGAGCTCAAATTTTTGCCTTGAGGTCAGCTTCCAATTGACGACTCTGTAACAATACAGGGAGAAAAAAATAGCCCTTGCTGGTTTTCTTGCTGGTTCTTTCCAGTACAAGGTCTCCCGCCGTAGACTTGTGAACCATTGGCGTAGCTTCCTTGACTTTCAAAAGAGATTGTAAAATCCAAGTTGAATAAAATATTTTGATTTAGAGTCTTTTGATCTCTACATGAAATAGGATCGATAGGCATAAACAATTTTTTTGCTATCTCAGCATTTTTTTTGTTGACTGTAATTTTTTTTCCAAAATCTGTGAATGCAGATCAGAATATCTTAAAAAGTTATGGATGGTTGCATAACAATGTTTTCTTGTAACTATAACAGTAAATGTACCTGCCCTTTAAATCCCATCTCTAAAATCCGTCCTGTATATAAAAGGAGATGTTCCCATCTATAGACGCACGCACAGCCGTAACCGCTAATGGCAGAAACGTGAAATATGGACAGTTTTAAGGCCTCTGCATACGTAACGTGCTTAGAACGTGGACGGAGCGAGGACGGGACGGAGACGGGACGTGGTTTACAAAACCCTGACGTGGAGTTTAATGCATACGCAACGTCACAGGGACTCGTAACTAACGTGCTAGTGTTGTGAATAGGAAAGATGAACTTTTCATTTGAAGAATTGGCTATAATTGCTATTGCTTTAGATGACGAAAAAGCTATGGTCGCCAAGAGGAAAAGAAGATTTTCTGTACATCTTACATGGCAAACAAAAGAACAAGAAGAATGTCACAAATTTTTGAGCATATGTTATCGAATCATAATCATTATTTTTTTCGCTTAACAATATAAGATGGGTTTCTATCAAAATTTAAGTATTTGTGTTCCAAATAGAAATTAATTTAATTACTAGGGAAATAATGAAATTCCGTAAAATATTATATCCCTGTTTTTAGAGGCTTGAAATGATTAGGTACTTCACATTGAGTTTACATGACCTAGAATTTATTAATCTTGAGTAGGTGGTGCGAAAATATTATAAATAAAGTTATGAATGCAGTAAAAAAATTAAATGAAAGTTATCATTTTCAGTGAGTGATAATTCGACTGCAATTTTACGTCGTCCATTTTCGATTCTTGTGGCATCACTATATTGGTTTCGGAAGCGAGTGGAGTGAGTGTGCATACGCAGCGAAATCACGGACGGGACGGGGCACGTGCGGGGCGGGACGTGCTAAACATCGTCGCCGACGATATTTTTCCTATCACGTGGGCGCCACGTTCCCGTCCCGTCCATGTGCTCGTGACGTATACACTATCGGATACATTTTATATAAAACGATATTTCCAAAATTTCCCGTCCCGTTCCGTCCGAGTAAAAACACGTTACGTATGCAGAAGCCTTTAATTCAAAATGCGGACACACACTAAGAAGGGATTTAAAAAATTTTTTACCCTAAAGGGATGAAAAATCTTTAAAATAGCGACGATTTTGATAAAAACTTGAGATTCATACTCTTAAAAATATTTCATTGAACACGTGTTTCATGGTTTATTGGAATTCACCCCCTTAGGGTGCAAAATAGGGGTTGAAAGTTTCTATGGAAAATATTTAAAATCTGCTCCAATTTCTATGAAATTTATTATCCGGGCTTAAATAGGCTACAAAATTATTTTTCCTACGGGAAAATATAGATTCCCACGGGAAAACAATAATAACGCGGGCGAAGCCGCGAGCGGAAAGCTAGTTATTAATAATAATGTAATGTGATATCCAGTGAACGCATATAAGAGATGGAAGCATGCCTTTCTTACTAATTCGAGGCAAATATTGCCATCGTGCCTCGCAAAAATTAGAAGTACCCACACTTTAAAAAAGTAATAAGTGACATTACAATCGACGCCTATATCACAGAATATATAATAGTACTATGTACAGAACGGCCACTCACCTCCGCGCACTCATTTCAAATACCTCACCCCACCCGGCACTTCGTTGTAGACATCACTGCATAGATTTAGAGTAGGCTAGATACCACCTGTTGCCCGGCGCAGCGTGCCCCGAGACGCCCCGAGTTTGAGCAATGCTCAAACTGACCGCGCTTCTACTTTAGTTGGCATTCTAACGTCACGTTGACGAGTCCTGTGGTTGAAAACGTAAAAATGCCAAATTGCGCAAACTGTAAACTGTAAAAACTCTTCAAAAGTAGTAAGTCGTGTCAATGGAGATGTATCCTATCATCGGTAAGTAACTTTGTTTCACAAATAGCTGTAATTCATTTTAAAATCAATTATTTATGATTTCTTGTGATATTCGCGTGATACTACTGCGATAAATTCGTATTTGGGAATGTTGATATATTTATTTTACATTGCGGGTTTGGCTTTGAAAGACCACCATCGGGTGTTCTGGCCGTACGCAATGAATTTTAAACGAGAGAATCACTTCAAAGTAAACAAGTTTCGTGGTACAAGGGCTTTTATCATTCGTCTGTCAAATTTTGCGATTAGTGATGTACAATGGTTACTTTCAAATCGATTCAAGCAATCGAGCCATCAATTCGGTTTAAGAACGACCAATGAAAATGCATTTTCGAATTAAGTATAGATAGGATATGATTGTTTTCAGTTTTCCAAGCGATCCCATTGTAAAAAATAAATGGATTGAAGCGACAGGTAATAGAAATTGGTTTCCTTCACTACAGTACAATTTGCTCAATCCACTTCAATAAAGAGGACTATGTAATCAGCAAAAAGTTAAGACGATTATCCGGAACAGCATATCCGAAAATTTTGGTGCTGAATACGACACAAAATGAAGAAGTAAGTGGATAAGTGTTCTATGCTAATGACTAATGACATATAACTGCTACTGATAATTATGACAATTATTAGTAATTTTGAGATTCTATTCTATTCTTTAATGAGCCTACTTGGTCAAGTCTGAATCAAGTGGGCTAAAAAAGAAATAATATTCTATTTTACAGAAAGTTTACCACCAACCAACAACAAATGAAAATACGACATTTTCTGATTCAACCAGAAAAAGGAAGCTATTACAGGTAATTTGGGGATCAAACACATTTTGTTACATTCTATCAATTTTATTATAGTGTGAATGTTTGTTAGTGTGTCTGTGTCTCAATGTTTGTTAATGTGGATGACGGATTTGGATGAAATTTGGCACACAGATAGTTTTTAAACGCGCATCGTCTCTCGTCGAAGTCTGTTGGCTCACTGAGCGAGCGCGGCGCATCGCGCGTTGCGATTGAAACGATTCTTTTTATGTGTGTACATCACTAAATGACTCGCGTGACGTCATAGTGAGTGGGGATACGGAGGCACGCTCGGTTCTCATACTATTTAATGAACAAGTGGTATCTAGCCTACTCTAAATCTGTGCATCACTGACACGTAAACAAGGGCGCGCGCGATCGCTCGGGCGAGTAGACGCGAGCGCCGGCCGATAACAGAGACAGCGTTATGCGGGTAAAAGAGAAGGCAGTCGCTGCACTTCCCGCGTTATTTCGTTTGATAACCGCGCACTCAGCCCTACTAGATTCCACGCACACATTTGCACATGTACAAACGTCATTTGCTTAAGTAGTAGTAATAGGTAATTGATTTGCGAACGTTGTATGTAGTGTCCGGGGTGTCTGTGCCTATATATAAAAATCCACGTTAAAGCTAAAGTTCGTTAATAAGCTATACCAACTATACACATAATTGAGAGTTTTATAAGTCCACTGAGGAACATTTTGTAACACTTTGTGTATGGCCATTATCGAGAGCTAGGCTTTTTAATGATTCCATGTCTTGTATGCGTTCACTGGTATTTTTTTTATTGCAATTAAGTTGGCAAACAAGCAAACTGCCCACCTGATGGTAAGTGGTAACAGTCACCTATATACATGTGGCTCCTGTGAGATTCGCAGCAGAACTGCAACCCCCACAAGAACCACAGTGTGCATTGCCAACTTGTGACTTAAGATGTAATGTCACGGTACCTAGTAATTTCACTGCCATATCTTACCCTTCAAACCGGAACACAGCAATGCAAGCACTACTGCTTTGCGGCAGAAATAGGTAAGACGGAGGTACCCATGCACACGACCCTAGTACAGAGTCTCCCTCCAGTATCCCAACAAGAATTATTTCAACTATCCATTCAAATACTTACCAGCACCACGAGGCCAAAAGTTTGCCCGCAAATGAATATAAAACAGGGCCAGATCCACTGTGATTGAGGAATCCCCTTGCCATCAGCAGAGTCTGAAGCCGAACTTATAAAGAATAGATAGATTGCCAACTCACCCCAGGACTGTACAGCTTCCAAAGAAAAAATTGCCAACTCACCCCAGGACTGTACAGTTTCCAAAGAAAAAAATTGCCGACTCACCCCGGGACTGTACACGATCTCCTCCCTCAGGAACTTGTTCTCCGCGTTGGGCCCGCAGCTGAACAGGCCCCAGTCCATCTTCATGTCCCACGTGTACGTGTACACCGAGGAGATGAACTGACATGCGAACCACGCGTACAGGAACGGGTTATCGAACCGGTTGCCCGAGTACTGACCTGCCGAATCGCACGTAACGAGACTTTGGGGGGGGGGGGGGGGGGGGAATGTGCGGCCTGGTGACTCTGGTAGTGGTGACACCACTACCAGCATGGTGACGAGGCGCAGCTCTTTCTTTTATACGAGGGTTGTCCCAAAAATAAGGCCTCAAGAAGTAAAATCCGGTAACACTGTCGTGGTCCTTGGTCCTCTACAATTCCCCACCCGGCGGACCTCGCTACGACGCTCAGTCTTGGCACAGCAGCCATCCATGATGGACGTGGTGATCGCCGCTCCCACCAATTCGATTTTTGCACCACAAAGGGACTTCACCCATCGAAATTCATCGGCAACTGACCTCTACGTACGGCCCAAACGTTATGGACATCAAAAACGTCAGGAAGTGGTGCAGAGAATTTTCCGCGGGGCGAAGGAAGATCCTGGAGCTAATCGCCAAATCGGATGGGACATCCTGGATCATCCTATCTACACCCCTGACGTTACCCCCAGCGACTATCACCTTTTCCCGGCCCTTTAAACCACCTAGCAGGGATCAACTTCGAGGCTGATGAGGAAGTCATGGAAGCTGTTAAGAGTTTCCTATGGGAGGCGGCGGCGGAGTGGTATGATGTGGGCATCAAGAAACTCGTGCACCGATTCCAAAAGTGCATCGATTGGAACGGAAAGGACTACGTTGAAAAATAGAGGAAGGATCAGGCTTTCCGACAGTGTATTTAATTTTGGAAATAAATGTTGTTTACTATGAAAAATAAAATAGGAGACCTTATTTTTGAGCAACCCTCGTACAACAAGCTGGCAAACAAGCATACTGCCCACCTGATGGTAAGTGGTAACAATCACCTATATATAGAACATGTGGTTCCTGTGAGATTCGCAGCAGACCGCAATCCTCACAAGAACCACAGTGTACGTTGCCAGCTTGTGACATAAGATGTAAAGTCACGGTATCCAGTAATTTCACCATATCTTACCCTTCAAACGGGAACACAGCAATGCAAGCACTGCTGCTTTGCGGTAGAAATAGGTAAGACGGAGATACCCAAGCAGATGACCTTGGTAAAGAGTCTCCCTAGTTCAACCGCCGGAGTAATATTTACGGCGAGCTACATTTAACGGGATTCGTCAAAAACCGTTTGCGGTTCACTGTACTGACAGTGTGAATAGTTCCATGGAGCATGGTATGTAACGGTTGGTTTAAACCAGAACTAGAAGTCCGAATTTGAACCTAGGTCTAACACTTAGTCTCGACTTTATTATGCAAACCGTTCAAGATGCAAAAAAGTTATTCTGCAACATTTGGTTGGTGCTAGGATTTCTGGGCCTGGGTAGCTACACCGTCTCGCCTAAGTTTGTCGTCAAAATAACAATGTTTTTTATAATATTGTTTTGTTCTGACAATTATAGGTAAGATAACCAGTCTCTCAGTTGTTGAAGAGTCCAGGTGAAGCTCGCTTCTACTTTCGGCTTTACCGTCACTTACCATCAGGTGAGGTGAAGGCCAGGAGCTTCCCTGTCGTGTATATAAAAAAAATGATTTCTCATTGAACTATACCCAAAAATAAATTGCGATCATGACAAAATTTTGTTCTAATATCCATCAAGTAGATCATTAAAAAATATTGGACAAGCATTTGTTTTACCAGCCCCCTTAGAAACTGTGACTTTTGCACACGCTTATCCAACAGTAACCAGTTATCAGTAGTTAAGTAACCAGTTATCAAACATACTGAATGTTATGAATATGGCTGAAGGGTACTTTTCCGCAGTCCTTTCACAGAAAAAATGTATGGAGATGCCATTAGCCTGTGACAACTTCACGATATTTTTATCCGCAGCTAATGTCATTTCCATGCATTTCTTATGCGGAACGACTGCGGAAAATAAGCGTCTGGCTTTTGTCTTAGAGGTCTGATCTAAACTTGAGACAGTACATTGATTTCTCAAAGCTTGCCAGAATCGCTTGGCTAAATAAAAAGAAAACACTTCTCACCGTTATACATAGTCCTCAGTGTGGCGAACAGCACCACGAAAAATGTTGTTGAGTACTTCCCGGCGTTGACCAAGTGAGGGAAGGCCTCCCTGCTGTCGCGGTACCGCCTCAGGCATTGCCAGAAGCGAGTCCACGCTGGCACTATGTTGACCAGGGCTCGGCTCACTATGAACCATCGGGTGTTCTCGAATGTATCTGATGAACAAATAACATTTGTCACTCATAATTACCGGAGGGAGACCCTGCACCAGGGTCGTGTGCATGGGTACCTCCGTCTTACCTATTTCTGCCGCCAAGCAGCAGTGCTTGCATTGCTGTGCTCCGGTTTCAAGGGTAAGATATTCATTTTCATTCATTTCATTCATTCATTTATTTCATTCATATGGCACTGAAATTACTAGGTACCGTGACTTTACATCTTAAGTCACAAGTTGGCAACGTACACTGTGGTCCTTGTGGGGGTTGCAGTTTTGCTGCGAATCTCACAGGAACTACATGTATTATAGGTGACTGTTACCGCTTACCATCAGATGGCCAGCTTGCTTGTTTGCCAACTTAATTGCAATAAAAAAAATGCAATTTAAATATATCTGAATAAAATCAAACACCGTTTCTCCGGCCCTGTTTGGAGCAATTGCGAAGCTAATAATTTTTTCAAAGTTTTCTTTGGCGAAAATCCTTACCATTTCAAGATTTCCTATATAATTGTGGGCATTCAGAAGCTTCTCGTTAATTTGATGTTTTGTTGTTGTAGGAGTAAAACAGAGATTGATTTGTAAGATTGAGTTCCAAAGTCCGGGGCACTTTGTGAGCCTTGCACTTCGACCCCTTTGGCACTTTTGTGATGCCCCTGCACCTATATGCTTATTGTTTGCTATCAGTTCTATTGGACCAATTGAGTTCACCCAGTTTTGCAATTGGTCTAGGTGGGACAGCCCTAAAGTCCTCAGGTTTTGGATATCCAATCCCGAAGAGACTGCGAGCTCGAGAATTGCTACGGTACAATACGTATTCCATGCTCCCTTATTTCTCTTCGCAGACTACGCAAACTCTGTTCCACTCAAGCCCTTCGTTGCTAACGCGCGATTGGCAGCGAAGTAGCCTGTCCAAGATCCCAACGTGAACTACGAATATAGCTACGATGAAGACAAACCTCACCTTGCACATTGAACCAGTCCCCGCCGGCGACATAAAACGCCACCAAATAGTGGAAGTCGAGGAAAGCGTTCGCGAAGGAGTTCCACTGGTCAGCCAGCCAGAAGTCCGCGAACAGCACTGGCATGAAGGGCGCCACCATGATGCGACCCTGCAAGTTCCACTGACTGTTAAAATCCTTTTCTAAAAGTATTATTAGCATATGGCTGGCGGCCATATTTTCCCTATTCATGACCAACAAAACTTAAATATTTACTCACGCATATCCTTAGGAACCAGAACCTCGCTTCGTGTCTGAACACCTTCAGGGGGTTCATCAGGAACGCCAGCATGATAACCACTAGCGCCAGCGGATTCACAAAAGGCGGGATACTCAAACTCGCGCTGTATATGAAGCTCAGTATGCTTAGCGCCCAAACTACGCCAAATATGGCCGCCAGTTCCATCAGATGTTGCTCTGACAAATGATTTCTCGGGTCCAGTTCGAATATTAGCACGTGGTTCACTCCCGAAGACCGCCATCCGTATACGTTGATGCCGATCAGGAATATAAATTCAACTAGTAAAAATGGTCCCCTGTATAATCTGAAGGCAGTCTTGAAGTTATCTGTGGCGCCTTCGTGGAATAACGCTGGAAAAGAAAGTTTGATTATCCAAAAACTTGATTTTGGCAGTAGTGGTAAACAGTCGATTTCTACTTAACTAAGTGAAGTGAAGAAAGTTTGATGGATTTCATCCAGGGCATTGACATTTATTATTTATACACATGATGGATTTTTAAATGGACGTGGATGGTTGAATTCTAAAGTATAATAATAGTATAAGGAACCTGAATTGACTGCAAAATTCGCAAATTGAACTTGTTAAAACAACAAAAAGTTACGCTTGCTGATTTAATATAATTGATGGTGTCAGGCGTTATTTTTCAGAAGTCCATTACTAATTGTTAAGGAGTAGGTATATAGCAAAACTTCCGATAAAAATGTCGGTAGTTGGTACTAACTACGCAGGCCAATGGTGCACCGCCCGCCCTCCCTCAATCGCATGCGACAAAGGAATATCAATAATTAGTACCACACCAACATGCAAATACTTAAATTCGACGCGTTTCGCCACTCCACGTGGCATCATCAGGATGTTGTCGCCTTCGCTGCGCTCGGACGAGCGCAGCGAAGGCGACAACGGCGACGTGCACGAAGGCCTTGAATGAATTGGGGACCAGGAACTCGGTAATGATTGGCTGGGTTCCAGGCCACTCTAATATCCGAGGCAATGAAATTGCCGACGAACTGGCGAGGGCTGGTTCCGAGAGCGCTCCCATAGGACCAGAACCAGCTTGTGGCATTTCGAGGGGGATTAAAAGAGAGTTCTCAGAGATTGGGTACAAACAGAAGCCCGACTCCAGTGGGCCCATTCCCCTGGACTACTGCACTCGAAATTGCTCATTAGGGAATTTTCACCCGGAGTCGCAATACAAAACCTCCAACTAAGCAGGGGCCAATTAAGGGCGCTCACTAGAGCCCTAACTGGTCACTGCAAACTCAACAAACATCTGCATAAAATGGGCCTGACTATTGTTCCCACGTTCAGATTTTGTGGTGATGTCATGCTCTCATCCACACAAGGAGCCGAGCTCTGGGTGGACCTAGTCTGCCACCACATGATGCGAAGGCTCTGTCTCTAAAGAAGGTTATTCGCTTTTTCAACGCCGCGGGCCTATTTGGAGACCATTAAAATAGAGGGGTTGGTCACAATAGATCTGTACAGGTCGCAGTGGCCCGCTGGGGGACGCTCCTCCGTCGCCCCTAGTATCCCCTCGAACTCTAGATAGATGGAGAAAATTGAACACCGCGCCGTTATTAAGTTCCTTACCAAGCAAGGAAAATCCGCTCAGATTGTTTTTCAAGGGCTGTTAGCGGTTTACGCGGACTCTGCCCCTGGTAAAACCATGGTTTACAAGTGGCATGGTCTTTTCAAACAAGGAAGAGAGTCCATTGAAGACGACCCCCGCTCCGGACGACCAATTGAGGACACCACACCGGAAATGGTCGAAAAAGTAGAAAAACTTGTATTGAAAGATGCCCGGCTGAAGAAGAAGCAGCTCGCAGCAATGGTTGGAGTATCCGAATCAACTATTTTAAATATAATGCATCATCATCTTGGGATGACTAAGGTTAGTGCAAGATGGGTTCCGAGAATGCTCACGCCACTTCAAAAACGCCAGCGTGTCAAGTGCTCTCGCCAGTTTTTGGAGCCCTGTGGATAGAGAAAGGAAGAAGTAATAGCTCGGATCGTTACTGGAGATGAAACCTGGGTTCACTCACAGGGCTTCACCACTATAAACCTGAGTCAAAGCAAGAGTCGATGTAGTGGCATAAAAAAGGCACACCTCCTCCAAAGTAGTTCAAAGTGTCACAATCGGCTGGAAAGATCATGGCGACTCTTTTGGGATATAGAAGGTATTTTACTAATCGATTATAAAGGACGTGGTGTTATGTTACTACAACGGGACAGTACTATGCTTCTTTACTGGAAAGATTGAAAGAAGCCATCAAGGAAAAAAGAAGAGGAAAGCTGTCAAAAGGTGTACGCCTTTTGCACGTTAACGCACCCGTTCACGCGACGGCTACTATTCACCGATGCGGCTTCGAACAACTGAACCACCCACCCTATAGCCCAGACTTGGCCCCCCTTGACTATTATTTATTTCCAAATTTAAAGAAGAAGTAGTTTAAAGAAGAAGAAGTGTTAGCCAACGTAACAATATTATATATGTAGTGTATGGCTTTTAAAGAATAAAAAAAAGAAGCTGCGTGGAAAAAAAATTGACGACGATGAATAAGTCAAGTCGGCAATTTCGGCCTATTTTCATACCAAAGACAAATGATTCTTTTTCGATGGTATAAACAAATTATTTGAGAGTTCCGAAAAATTTATTAGGGTTAAGGGAGAATATATTGAAAAGGTAAAATAGTTTGGTCTTTAATTTCAACCCCCTTCCCTCTCATTCCGCGAACTTTTTGACCTCCCCTCGTAAGTCATGTAGTGCTAAATTTCCCATGAAACCTACAACTAATTCAATTATTTAATTTTTACACTATTCGATTATGTTGTCAGGTAGAAAACTTTTCTAAAGGTCCCCTACCTTTATTATTGCGCCTATGTCTCTAATCTATACTAATATTATAATCTATACTAATATTATAAAGCTGAAGAGTTTGTTTGTTTGTTTGTTTGCTTGAACGTGCTAATCTCAGGAACTACTGATTCAAATTGAAAAATTCTTTTTGTGTTTAATAGTCCAATGATAGAGGAAGGCTTTAGGCTATATAACATCACGCTACGATTAATAGGAGCTGAGCATCAATGACAAATGTTGCAAAAACGGGTAAAAAATATACGGCGAAACGTAGTTCGCTGGCACAGCTAGTGTATATATAATTTTACAACAGGTGAATCTTCAGTTTCATTGTGTACAGAAACGGGCCAAGTGGTAGTTGGACTCGCATATACCGAAGGTTCTACACAAACTTATTTAAGTTTATGAGTTCCTTACTATGTTTATTTACGGTTTTTCCGTGACATGTGCTATGGCCTTACTTCTTACCAAATTTCATAGTCTAGGTCAACGGGACGTACCCTGTAGGTAGGTTTCGATTCCCTTGTGAAATCGCAAAAAATGCGACATAAACGATCAATATCTTGCGATCGCGTTGACTTAAGTACAAATATGATTTTTTCACTGCTGAAAGAGACTGTAGATCCGAGTATTTGGTATAAAATTTCAGTTTAATACCTCTACGCATACCCGAGATAAATGGTCCTGACAGACAGAAGGACAGCTTTTTTCTTTGGATAAATGACGGAATCCGAAAATGTGTAGAAATACGACATACAATTATGTCGATCAATACTATGAACAATTTGTGTTTCCTATATATTCTGAGGCTTACGGTGACGTAACTATACCATCTGAGGCCCGTGGCAAATTCTTTGGTTGCAAAACTGATCGACATCTTTTTATTTTGAATGATAACTTTGAATTTGTACATTATGGACTTTATAAATACTTAGGTACAACATTTTGTAGAAAATGTTATTACTTCTGAGCTCGCGCCAAGTGGCATTTCGCCCCCCAATTTTTTTAAGGAGGAGGAATCTCGTTATGATTCGACAAGGGGCTGAAAGTTGACAAGGCCGCCCCAAGGATATGCCATTGGACTCGGGTATAATACCCCATACCTGGGTTAACCACCCTCCAAGCAACTTCTACCCCCACAGAGGCACAATCGGGATCGGAATCCCTATACTTACGCCACTGGAGGCTTACATTGGTGAAGTGCTGACATATAGACCGATAGCGCTAGGCTTTTTTGATGTCATAAGTTTCAAAAATTCTAAAGTTGTTTATTTTTTGCATGTCGATGCAGTCGTACCTATGAAGCTTATTATTGCGTTTTGTGTCACATCTGGTACTTGCATTTTCAGTAATTCGATGATTTGTGATTGATTATTTATATTCAAATTAAAACTGGCAAAATTTATTTAAAGTTTAAAATAATTATGGTACCATATCTAGGAGAGCCTGCGGAGTGTGCAAACCCAGTTTGTGTCATCTTCATCCAGAGCAAACTGACATAGAGTCAGTATTTAAGTACACTACGAAAAAAAAATTACAGTTAATGAAATAACTATTTTCTATCTCAGATCACTTACATATGCCTATTTAATAAATTTGTGCCAATTTGGATCACGCAATTTTAAGATTATTAATTATTTTCCTTTTCCAAGCTATAAACGCTTCAAAAAAATATTAAAATAATTAGAGTTTACACATTTAATATCATAAATGCATGAAAAGTCGACATTGTAAATTTGTGTCATTTTCATGCACGATAAACATAGAATGAATAAAACACAAAAACAATGGTTACGGTCGAAGCGGGTCGACGCGCGGCGCGACGCGGGCGAGCGGCGGCGGGTGACGCTCGCCGTACGCACTGTTCACCTTCGTTTGGTAATCACAGCTAATTCCATTCAGCCGTTAAAGCATGATTGATTAACAAACATACAAACACACGCGTAGCACTAGGAACTCGAGAAACATTTTGTCTACTCCGTAATGTTATTTTTCTCTCGTAGACTAATCTTCTCGTGTACTTTGTGTTACTAGTGCAATGTACTATACTTTGTGTTACTAGCAAGTGCAGGTATAGCCTCTAGATAGAATAATCGTTTCTTACTATAACTCGAAGAACATCCAGTAACTTCCTTTCTTTTTCATTTCATTTTTCCCGCTTCAATACATTTCGGATTTCTATATCGCACACCTAGATCTAAGCTGAGTCAATTCAAAAATTCGTGATTTTTTAGTTATCCTTGTATTCGAATGCTCGCTGATCATATACATCTATCCGGCATAACAGTTTCGGTCAAAGCTTAAACCAGTCGTCGTTAGATAGAAATAGCTTACCTTGCTGAATCAACGCATGTCAGTTCTTCCCACCGAAACAAGTGTATTGTCAGTTGACCTCCGCTTGTTATTTTTTGTTTTCTTTAAAAAAAAAACGTCGCCCCACACTAAAATTTTCTCCTGGGTCGTGGGTGCAGTCACAAACGTAGAATATCACATCCACATATGCCCAGACCGGAACTAATTTCTGTAAGCTATACAAAATATTTGTCCCGTACGAGAACCGAACCCGCGACCCGATGTGCAGTAGGCGATCACTCGACCTCTGCGCTAACCGTGCCGTCGTTGTTTTGGAGAGTGTACGTATTAGCATAAACGAGAACACGGTTATTTGGATTTGTTGCAGTTTTGATGAAGAAATATATGTGAGTTCATTTGAGTTGTTACAGTGTTGATCAATTTTCTGTCATATTAGTTCGGGATGTTTCTACTTGCTTCAGTATTATTTGCTAAGGTATGTAAATTTATTTTCATTACTCATACTCTGAAAGTAGGTCTGAAGTTGCCTGAGTAGCGGGTTGAAAGTAATACTTTTCAGCCCTAGGGAGAATCACTTTCAACTGACAGCTGCTGTCAATTTTAAAAAAGAAACTAGTTCTTTTTTCACGTTTTTATTGAATAATGTTCCGGCTTTCTGTATACAGCCATTCAATTACAGCGCGGTATAAAATTGAAATAACATAATGTTAAGTATTTAAAGAATATATTTTTAAATGACTTTATTATAATTTATTTTTAACTATTTCTTTAAAATAATATAGATTTTGGCAAAATATTTACCATTTTTTAAATTATGAAAATGCAAAATAATGACTGAATAGCTGGCCGGCCACAAAAAAAAAACAAAATAAGCGGGAAAGCGGCAATGCGATCTTCATTTGTTTTTTACATTTGTAGAGTTTTGTTAATACTTCCGTATAGCAAAGATTTGTATTAACTGTTAATTATATTTGTATAACATTGTGTTTATAATTAACACCATGAGTTCATCTGATTCAGGTATGGAGTTAACGCCTGATTTTATAGGAGAAAACAGGCTAAAAGCAGAAGTTGTTGATTTATGTAAAATAAAATTTACAAGTTTTTTCTTTAGCTAATCCATTGTTTTATTTTTACTTTCCTTGTATTCGTAATGAAAAGCACAGTGTTTACCTCGGGTTAAAGACTTATTTAGTCCCGAGACGGTGTTTGGCGCCCGAGCGTAGCGAGGGCACCAATAGTTCGAGGTTACTTTCACCCCTAGGGTAACAATGTACTATTTTCATTACTCATACTCTGAAAGTAGATCTGAAGTTGCCTGAGAAGCGGGCTGAAAGTAATACTTTTCAGCCCTAGGGAGAATCACTTTCAACTGACAGCTGCTGTCAAATTTTAAAAAAGAAAATAGTTCTTTTATCACATTTTTATTGAACCATGTTCCGACTTTCTATACAGCCACTCAATTACAGCGCGGTGTAAAATTAAAATAACATAATGTTAAGTATTTACAGAATATATTTTTTAAATGCCTTTATTATAACTTATTTTCAACTACTTATTTCCTTAAAATAACATAGATTTGGGACCAATTTTCACTATTTTTTTAAATTATGAAAATGAAAAATAATGGCTGAATAGGTGGCCAGCCACAGAAAAAAAAAATAAGCGGGAAAAGTGCGAAAGGCAAGGCGATCTTCATTTGTTTTTTCCATTTGTAGAGATTTGTCAATACTTTTGTATAGCAGAGATTTGTATTAACTGTTAATTATATGTGTATAACTTTGTGTTATTAATTAACACAATGAGTTGATCTGTGATCTGATTCAGGTATGGGGTTAACGCCTGATTTAATAAAAAAAAGCGAGCTAAAGCAGAAGTTGTTGATTTATGTAAAATAAAATTTACACGTTTATTCTTTAGCTAATTCATTGTTTTGTTTTTATTTTCCTCGTATTCGTAATGAAAAGCACAGTGTTTACCTCGGGTTAAAGACTTATTTAGTCCCTCGAACTATTGGTGCCCTCGCTACGCTCGGGCGCCAAACACCGTCTCGGGACTAAATAAGTTACTTTCACCCCTAGGGTAACAATGTACTATTGTTACTATCTTGATTTGACTTTGATTTGGTGGAACAACTTGTAAATTTCTAGTTCACCTAGTTTTGTTAAAACAATTTTTCTTTAATATTTTTGTCACAAATCATGTCATTTTGAATATGTTGACTAAATGTTTATTTAAGGTATTATAGCGTCTATTTGAAATGTATATTGTTTTAATCAAATTATCTACCACTTTGTTTTAAAAGGAGATGTTTTGAGTTAATGAATAAGTAAAACTTGCTATACCTACTTTTTTCTAGAGAAAAATGAAGCAAGGCCGTTTTCTTGTCAACATTGTAAAAGAACGGTATTAGGAGAACCCACTAACAGTAAGAGGCGAAGAGTCTAAAAAGTCTGTAAATGTATAAGCAGAAGAGAATAAACAAAATAGGGCAACAAACACAGCCGTGGTGACCAAACCATGCCATTGTGAGAAATTAAAAATGACTTTTATAGTACGTCATGTGATGAAAGTTTAATAAATGACTCTGAAAGAGATCCAAGCTGTGTCCGGCATGTATGATATTTTCTTAATTTCAATTGTTGATCAAGTATAATAAGATAAAAGTGCCATATCAAGTACAAGTATCATGAGAAATTTGTAAAAGAATTTATTTTTAATTAGCACTTAACCAAACCAAATTAAGACCAAAGTGGATCACAAATGGCATAAAAAAATCTAGTATTAGAAAACGTAAACTCAGAAAGATATTTTATAAAAGTAAGACTTTAGAAAATAAAATAATATTTAAGAAATATACAAAATTACTTCGTCATTGTATTAATAGGTCACAGCTTATTTGTAATACAAGAACAATTAAAAATGCTAAAAATAAATGCCGCGCCACTTGGAACATTATCAAAGACAAATCTAAAAATATTAATAAATATAACGAAATTGAGTACTTAGAAATTAATAATAGTGTTATAACTGATCCAAGTGCTATTGCTATGACATTTAATGACTATTTCCTAGAGATGAATAACGTAAGTAAACAAACAAGGACATCTGTAACCAATAATATTCCAAGTAATGGTAATAGTATATTTTTGACACCATGCTCTGTGGAAGAAGTTATAAAAATAGTCAAGTCTCTAAATAATACAAATTCAGTTGGTATAGACATGTTGCCAACAGTTTTGTTTAAATCTTGTATAAATTTAATTGCTCCTGTACTATGTTTTTTGATTGACCTGTCCTTCACGACTGGAGAATTTCCTGATAATTTGAAAAAATCTATTGTCAAACCACTACATAAAAAGAACAGCAAACAGGATGTGCAAAATTATCGTCCAATAACTTTAATACCTGTTCTTTCAAAGATATTTGAAAAAGCTATGTCGTCTAGAATTTCTTCCTTTTTCCTGAAGCACGACATTATTGCAAGGGAGCAAAATGGATTTCAAGCGAATAAGTCTACAACCCTCGCAGCCTATAAATTAATTAAAAGTATTACAGAAAATATTGACAAAAAGAAATCTGTAGTAACTGTGTTCTTTGATATGAAAAAAGCATTTGACTGTGTTAATCACAATTTACTTTTGACAAAATGTGAGAAATATGGTATTAGAGGGCCAGCGCTTGACTGGTTAAATAGTTATCTTTCTAAACGCACTCAGTGTGTTGAAATTAATAAGATAAATGAAAAAAAAGAACTGGTGTCATATAGGTCATTGTTTTCACACAATAGACAGGGTGTACCCCAGGGTAGCATAATGGCCCCTTTATTGTTTTTGGTATATATAAATGACTTGCCGGATTCCACGAACTTCGAAACGATCATGTTTGCTGACGATATTTCTTTGATAATACCAGGGAATAACGCATCTGAAAACTATAATGAAACTTTGAATAGCACTGTAAGACATGTTGAAAACTGGATATCAAATAACGGTCTTCAGGTAAATGCAACAAAAACAACTTATATGCAATTTCGTAACTATAGGACAACTCCTCTATACCCAAAAATACAATGCCAAGGTCAGGAACTTAAGCAAGTGCACGAAACGAAATTTTTAGGTGTGACTATTGATGAACATTGTAATTGGAAGTCGCATGTTCATGAAATATGTACTACTTTAGCTAAATTTGTCTTTGCTTTAAAGCGTCTGAACTATACATCAGGACAAAATGCAGCATTAATAGCATATCACGGCTATGTGGCATCTGTCTTGAGATACGCAGTTATTTTGTGGGGAAATTCTACTGATGTTTTAAGGGTTTTTAAAATCCAAAAAAAATGCATTAGAGCCATTTGTGGAGCAGGCCCATTAGACACATGTAGACCTTTATTCAAAAAATTAAAAATATTAACACTAACTGGTATCTATGTACTGGAAGTAGGTAGTTTTATAAGGAAACACCCTCAGTTTTTTGAGCTAGTTACCTCGTTAGATACAAGACTTAGGCCAAGGGATGAATTCAGATTATTGAATCCATTTTGCAATTGTGCGTTACTTGAGAGAAACTGTTTCGTGATGTCTATTAAGATCTACAATAAAATTCCAGTCGAAATTAGACAACTGAATACAAATTTATTTTTAAAAAAATTACGAAATTGGCTTGTAGACAAGTGCTTTTATAGCATAAATGAATATCTATCTTCTTGACATATTAAATACCAATAAAATAAGAGTACTATT
Organism: Schoenobius gigantellus; assembly: GCA_963935595.1. Classification (NCBI taxonomy): domain Eukaryota; kingdom Metazoa; phylum Arthropoda; class Insecta; order Lepidoptera; family Crambidae; genus Schoenobius; species Schoenobius gigantellus. Next base: position 16,282,291 of record OZ012562.1, on the reverse strand, counting down.
GTTGCAGGATAAAATGGGAATATACCAAAATTGTAATTAATTAAATGAATGAATATAATAATAAATATAATAAAATGTTGCTTAAAAATATGTGATAATCGAAATTATGATATTAGATATTAATTTGTGTGTATATGTGTAAACTATATGTGATTTTAAGTGACATATAATATTTAGCGTTGGAAGAAATTTATTAGTTTTTTTTTTTTACATAATGGACATTATTTTAATTGTAATTAATTTCAACCTATATTCTAATTAAGTATGTACACATTAATTTTGACATGAAATGGAATAATTCAATTAATATTTTATTACATATTAAGTTTAGGTGCATTGTTAGTTTAATGACATGAAATGGAATGCGAATTGCAAACCTTAAGTGGCAGTAGGCAGGACACATCGCTCGTAGGACTGACGGCCGTTGGGGCGGAAAGGTCCTCGAGTGGCGGCCGCGTACCGGGAGACGCAATGTTGGTAGGCCCCCCACAAGGTGGACCGACGATCTGGTGAAGGTCGCGGGAAGCCGCTGGATGCGGGAGGCGCAGGACCGATCGGTATGGAGATCCTTGGAGAGGCCTATGTCCAACAGTGGGCGTCTCTTGGCTGATATGATGATGATGATTAAAAATATAACAGAATAATTCACTCAATTATACCTATGTGAATGTATTTTTTTTTTGAGGGCCCGACAAATGACATCCTCCCGCCTGATGTTAAGCGGTGAAAGTGGCCCAAATGAGTTGACAGATAAAGGAGGGACGACATCCACTATCCTACCTGCCCGCCCCTTGCCGGCCTAAAATATGCTTTTTCACGCCTCTTTTGAAGGAACCCATGTTGAAGGATTGAGGAAACACGTGCGCAGGTAGAGAATCCCAAGTGTGGGATGAACAACAGAAGAAGGAATCTTGGAATTTCTTAGTGCGGTGTGAAAAGGTGGATGCAGTGTAAGGATGACTCCGAAGGCCCTTACGCGTGTTTCTGTTAAGGAATGGAGAGGGACGGATAAGGTTTAAGAGCTCCTCAGAGCATTCCCCATGGAACATTCGCTAAAAGACGCTAAGAGAGGCGATGTCACAACGAAGTTGTAAAGGCTCGATGGTATTATGCGAATAGCGCGACACTGCAATCTATCCAGAGCATCGAGGAGGTACTAAGTGGGGCTGTCCCAAAGGTGCGAGCAATATTCTACGCTAGACCTAACTTGAGTTTTATACAACAGGCATAGTTGGTACGGCGCAAAATACCTACGCAACTTGTTCAGGACACCGAGATTCCGTGAGGCGTGTGAAGGTTTGTGCCCTGAAAATAAGGAAGGGGGAGGAAAGGTGACCATTGAGAACGCGCACACCTGTGTTTTCCTAGCATTCGTTCTTGAAGTCTCTAGGGTTCAGATCGCAGCCAATGTTCATTCCGAGCAAAGCGATATTGCTTTGCGTGTGATAGGTTGTGCCCTAAAGAGAAGGAAGGGGGAGGAAAGGTAACCTTTTCACCGAGAACGCGCACACCTGTGTTTTCTTAGCATTGAACTCAACAAGATTGTTGGAACTCCATTCAGAGACGAGGCCCAGCGTCCTGTTGGGCTCAATGATAAAATTCTGCCTCTCCCTACCAATATCACCATGAGCAGCCCCTGAGCTTCCGTGATATCCCCCATGCACAGTACTGTCGTCTGCATAGCAATGTATACTTCCCAAGGAAAGCATGTCATTGATATGCAGAAGAAACAATGTTGGGGATAGAACGGAGCCTTGTGGAACTCCAGCGTTCACTGCCATGAACTGCGAAGCGCAGCCGTCAACGACAACACGAATTCTATGCTCATGGAGGAAGCTGGCAATCCACGTACAGAACTGCGCAGGTAATCCGTATGCCGGTAGCTTGAAAAGGAGAGCTTTGTGGCAAACTATCTACTAAAAGCTTTGGCGATGTCGAGACTAATAGCTACCGACTCGCCGCGCTTATCGATAGATTCACCCCATTTGTGTAAAAGGAACGCTAGAAGGTCACGCTAGGACGAAACCCATACTGACGGTCATTAAGCAACGAGTGACCTTCCAGGTAATGGATCAGCTGGGTATTAAGGATCCTCCAAGATTTTACACAAAATGGAAGTGGCGGCTATAGGGCGATAGTTTGATCTCCCTTTTTGGGAACGGGCTAGACATTGAATGAATGAATAAACACTTTATTTCACATTAAACACAGGACATTACAATACACATTATATTGGCAATAGGCGGCCTTATTGCTAAGGTAGCAATTTCTACCCGGCAACCTTAGGGCTAGGAAAGTAGCTACGTATTCAAGATATAGGATAGTGCACTAAAAAGAAGAAAAAAAACTAAGTAGAATAAATTAACAATTAAAATTGATACCTATACATATAACTAAATATATAAATACAATACATACAAGACATTGGCCTCTTTCCAAGATTTCGGCACACAACCAACAAAAAACGACAAATAGTATAGACGCGTCAAGACAGGAGTCAACTACGCTGCACACTTCTTAAGAACAATCACAGATATGCCGTCTGGTCCATTTGCTTTTCGAATATCGATCGACTGTAGCTCCGTCCGCACATAACGCTGTCTGATGCGGATATCGGGCATGGTGCTGCCACAATATGACAGTGTCGGAGGTTGTGCACCACAGTCATCGACACGGGAATGAGCCGCGAAGAGTTTTGCCAGGAGGTCAGCTTTCTTCTGCGGCTGATAAGCAAGTGAGCCATCGGTATGTCTCAGGGGTGGCAGCGAGGGTTGGCAGAAGTTTGATTGAAAGATCGGCTACCCGTAGGGTGCGCTAGCAGTTCCTTCTGATCCACTTGTGCAACACGCTGAGCATCCGCTCTAATGTAAGCCCTCTTACACAGCTTGGTGGCATTATTGTAGGCTGTTTTCAGTAGGCTTGTGTTGGGATCCCTGGAAGCTCGACCTCTGATCCAAGCGCGGTAAGCCAGCTGTTTGTTTTTTAAACAGCAGAGGCGCACTCGCGATTGAACCAGAGGTTACATCTGTGACTACTGACGAAATTGAAATGCAGAATATAATATTCCATTCCTAGTATGATTTCGTCAGCAACAGAGGTAGCGCAGGAGTTCGGGTCCATCTCACTGAAACAGCGCTGCCACCAAGGTAATAATCCCGCATACCGTCCCAATCTGCTGACGCATAAGCTACAGACGGCGTGCTGCAACTACAGGTGACCGTCGCGACACCTGAGGCACTGAGACGGATACCAGGCAGTGATCCGAAGATCCTAGTGGAACTCGAATCACCACCTGATATCCGTCAGGAAGATTTGTCAGAAGGTCCAACAAAGAGGGTACTTGACCGATAATATCTGGTACCTAGTATGCTGGGTAACCAATTGTGTCAGGTGGTACGTGAGAGCGAATGCGTAGGCAGTCCTACCCGCATGGTCAATTTTAGAGGAACTTAACCACAATTCGTGGTGAGCATTGAAGTCCCCCAAAACACTAGCTCGGCGGAAGGAAATCGCTCCTGCACGTCATCTGCCACCCGACTTAGATGTTAAAAAAGTCAGTTGTCTCCAAGTCACCTCGATGTTAACGGTAGACGCAGACTTAAGACACTGCAATGAGTGCCAAAATCGACGTGTATCGCAAGAAGGGAAACGGAAGGTTCTTCCAAACAAACGTTCTTCCAAAACGCAGGTGACGACAGCAAACGTCCGCCCGGACGAACAAGCAAACACCTGCCTTCGCCTTGAACAACTCCTTAAGAGCGTAGCCGGGGTAATTAAGGTAGCTTGTCGGTCGGGCAGATAAGATAATGCGTCTCCATCAAAAACAGCATTGCTGGACGGGGTGTCATGAAATTGTTGGGACAGCTAAGAGGTTAGAATGGAGCCCGCGGATGTTAGCGAGCCCCACCTCGAATAGTGGTGTTTTGATGGGATAGTGCACCGATGTACGACCAGTCCTAATATAGTGCGCTGACATATTTGTTGGAGTGAGAGAGGCGTTAAATTACGGTGTCGTTGCAGCCCGTTAACTATTAACGGGCGGAGGCCTATTTCGCCAGGGAACTGCCGATAGCTGATTTGCGCTGACCCTCCGCACGGAAGGGCTCCCGAACCTCCCCGGAAGTGGCCGCCGGGACCCACCGTCCGGTCACCAACCGGCACGACGGACCACCCCGAGATTATGCGATGCATGGTGGGGCAGCCTCAAGGACTGGTTAGGTCCGCTTGGGCCCCTGTATTTTACCACGGGCGGCCAGCGGAACAGCCGTTTCTTCAGATCTTCCTAGACGGAGGGTCAACGCAGTCAACCTGGCATTGGGTCGACGGAAGCCCACACGAATCGCAGCAACGACCCCTCAAGCTCTGGCTGTGCGCTGACTGATCTCGAAACGTGGACAAGAAATAGCCTTTTTACGGGTTGACGTGTTTTACGTCATGCGCACGGTGGTCGCTAGCCAGTCCGGTTTCTCAAGCGCTACCACCAGAAGTTGGTCACTCCATCAGCACCACCCGAGGATCACGTGTAGGGTCTCGAGGTTCAAACCTACGGACGCGAGCGACTCCAATCCCCTATTATACATTATATTTAATTTTTCATATTTTTTAAATATTTCATTTCATGTTAATGTTTTATTATTAATTTTATATTTAAAACAAAGTTTAACAAATTATTTATTTAAATTTTGTTGTAGACTAAGTTCAACTCAAAATGGTTCAATAAAACTGATTCACGTCTAAATGTAGTTTATTTTTTGTACAAAGCCACCACCCTAAAGTGTAACAACTCAAAATAATCAATTATCTGTAAAAAGGATTGATTCTTAGCCGAATTTTATAAAAACAGTGATATTTTACAACCTATTACGATTTCACAACCTCACAAACAAATCTCCTGAAAAATATAATTTTTTGAATTGTCTCAGTTTAGTTCTAGCTACAGTAGCTACAGTAGCTGTGCGATATATATTTCGGGAAGTTTTATGTAGTTTTATTTCAGCACGGTCCTTGAAACAATCTGTTTTTCCGTCATCCCTAACAGTAACAATGCTTGATTCTACGAACTTTAATCGTCAACTTTCTTTGACAATTACCATATTAACGTCTAGTATGACACCATATATAATACATTTATTTTCAATCTCCATTTTAGTCTTCATAATGTTAAATCTCAGAATAACGCACGCACTCGTTTGTCGCAACTTGGAAAGATCGAAAGTGCCTAAACAATCAGCTCAGCACGTGCCACGCGCGCGTGTGACTGGCCGGTGCCCGCCGCCTGCGCGCTTCCCCGCGCTCGGCGTTCGTGCAAAGAAGTTGGTATTTTTTGAAATAAAAGGATTTCGTGGATGAAAACAACACAAATTATGAATAGTGTTTTGTTACAAAATAATAATTAGAAACACGTGAACTCTAATAACTTGCATTTTATTTTGAGGATTTTACAGGGTGTTGTAGTAAAATAATAAAATATCTATACATCTCGTGGATGAATTTGACACAAAATAGTTTAAACAACAGATACTAGTATTCTAAAACGCATAACACCTATTTTACCAATTGTAATATTCTTTCAGAGCTAGTTGGGCGTCATGTTAGCCACTGGTTAAAAATTAAGATTCTCGTGGACAGAGATGACACAAAATGCCTATGTACATCAGATACTACTTCGTTATTATGATGAAAGTAAAATTTTCATCTCTAATTTTGTTTTCGTCCAATACTGATTGAAACGACAAATACCTAAATTTCTACCTATGCAAGTACCTAGAATGACACAAAATATTTTTTTAGGTTGGGCAAATGGTCTGGAAACTATATGCGAAAAACAAACAACTTTAATATTTTTGAAACTTAAAAACCTAGCGCTACGGGTCTAATAATGTATTATAAACTATTACGAGTTATATACGCGACCTCTGCTATCTCAACTTAAATATCTCATTGTTGGCTTATTAGCGAGTATTCCGAGCTCATGCATAAATATTTGCATAACGATAATCGCAGCTGCGGTCAGTATGTGATGTCGGAAAAAAACTTTTACAGCCAAATGTGTGTAAAAGGTATCCAGAGGATTAGTTTCACAAACTAACGGCGACTTCAGCTCGACCTTGAGAGATAAATTCACGGACATTACTTAATACACAAAATACATAAGACGCGCGTATTTATAGTCTTGTCTTGTGTATTGAATAAATATTTTTTTTTGCACGCACGCTAACGAATAATCTACCGAAAGATTTTACAATAAACTGACTTTGATTATCCCAATTTATTAATCAATATAGTAACTTAAAAGTACAATAGGGAAGCTGTTTTTTTTAAATGTCGTTTACGTCAAAAATTACACGTTTTTTTTTCTTTTTTTGCGTAAGCAACAATTTCGACGAAATGTCGCATGTCGTCGTACGTGGTAAAATTATCTATACCTATAAAATGCTTTGTCCTGAATGACTGACTGACTGACGGATAAACGCACAGCCTAAACCGCTGATCGTAGAGACTTGAAACTTGGAGGGTGTGTTCTTTGTATGACGTAGGCGTCCGTTAAGAAAGGATTTTCCGAAATTCTATCCCTAAGGGGGTGAAAATGGGGGGAAAAGTTTGTATGGGACATCGTGATTCCGTTTTCGAATCTACTTCAAATTTTGCATAAACTTTCTTTAACAGAATTAATGGAAGACGTGTTTCGTATTTTATTGAAATTCATCCCCAAAAGGGGTGAGATGGGGTGATAAACTGATAAAAAGTCAAAATCGACATTGATGCCGTTTTCATGGTTTTTCGGGTCGTAGATTACGAAAATAACATCGATTTCAACACCACATACCATCATCCTGGATGGGGTGCAATGGGTTTGAAGTAGTTCATTTTAAATAAATAGTTTGAAAAATACCAAATAAAATTTTCGAACAATGCTTAATATGTAGAAAATCAACATGGTGCACGTGAAATTATTTTGACAAGTCTGTCACATAGTGCAAAGAAAAATTTAATATTTTCTGTTAATGGCTGTGCCCATCTGGATTTCGCCAACCAAGAAGTTTAGAAGTTTAAATTGTATTTTTCTTATGTCTTACCGTGGTGGTAAGGCAAAAGGATCAAGCCATACGACCAATGTATAACGCATTTTTTATGACAATATCACGTCACAATAAAATTTGTAGGTTGGTTTAATTCTTGACTAATTTTCACAACATAGGTACAATTTTTGAAATATTTGAAATGTTGAAAAGTGAAGATACCCTTTTCAAGTGTAAAGGGGTTTGAAAGGTGTTATATGTTTTTACATTATGACTAAGGAATCAAACTCTCATCCATTTAAAACTATTAAAAGTAATAGATGAATATTGATATAAAAAAAATATCTGACTGCAATGATTCTGGGTTACGCGTAGAGGGACGCGACGGGACTCTTGATCCTAATGTGTAAAATGACGAAGAAAGAATATCGAACGAAGGACCTAAATAGTAGAACACATTGAACCTAGCCACGTTGACTTAATTCGACATGACTAACGATAAAGTTCGTTTCCAAACCCAGCAATATGGATATCAAAATGTGAAAAGCCTTGATGAGTATAGTTCACCGCTCAAAAAAATGGATAAAAGTTCGTTTTCAAACCCAGCAATATGGATATCAAATGAAAGGCCTTGAAGAGTAGAGCATTAGGTACCTAGGAAAATCGACCTAAATTCAACATGGCCGCCGCTCAAAAAAAGGATAAAAGTTCGTTTTCAAACCCAGCAATATGGGTATCAAATGAAAGGCCTTGCTGAGTAGAACACTATGAACTTAGCAACATTGACATAAATTCAACATAGCCGCTGCTCAAAAAAGGTGGATAAAAATTCGTTCCCAAACCTAGCAATATGGGTTAAACATGGCCACCGCTCAAGAAAATGGATATATGTTCGTTTTTAAACCCAGCAATTTGGGTATCAAATGAAAGGCCTTGAAGAATAGAGCATTAGGAACCTAGAAAAATCGACCTAAATTCAACATGGCCGCCGCTTAAAAAAAAGAATAAAGGTTTGTTTGCAAACCTAGCAATATGGGTGTCAAATGAAAGTCCTTGATGAGTAGAGCACTATGAACCTAGCAACATTGACATAAATTTAACATAGCCGCTGCTCAAAAAAGGTGGATAAAAGTTCATTTGCAAACCCAGCAATATGGGTATCAAATGAAAGGCCTTGATGAGTAGAGAAGAGTACTATGGACCTAGCAATATTGACGTAAATTCGACATGGCCACCGCTCAAAAAAGGTGGATTATAAATCGTTTCCAAACCTAGCAATATAGGTATTAAATGAAAGGCCTTGAAGAATAGAGCATATGAACCTAGGAAAATCGCACAAAATTCAATAAGGCCGCCGCTCAAAAAAACGGATAAAAGTTTGTTTCGAAACCCAGCAATATGGGTATCAAATGAAAGGCCTTGATCAGTAGAGCACTATGAACGTAGCAACATTGACGTAAATTCGACATGGCTGCCGCTCAAAAAAGGCGGATAAAAGTTTCTTTTCAAACCCGCAATATGGGTATTAAATGAAAGTAGGCCCTGAAGAGTACCTAGAGCATTACGAACCTACGAAAATTGTCCTCATTTCGAAATGGCCGCTGCTCAAGAAAGGCAGAATAAAGTTGAATAATTATGGAATAAAATGGAGGAAAAACTAAACACTGTGTTAAGCATTTTGATGGCGAAACGTAGTTCGCGGGCACAGCTAGTCTACTATAATAAGTTGTTACAAAGCGCGCCTCCACCACAGTAGCTTTTTGGTATTTCTTCAAAAGAAAAAAAAATTATGCCATCTTTTTTATTATCTAGCCGATGGACTACTGTGTCCTGCGCACTGCTTGCAATTCTTTGGGCTATGTCGGTCATGTCTCAGTTCCGTACGTCGTCACTGGCCACGTTCACGAATTAAATACTTTTGTTCGACTTTTTTGACACTGGAGAAGATGGGCCGAGAATACGTTGCGTAGCTTACCGAACACTGCCCAGCCGAGTTGGATTCGTCGATTTAACTCTTTCTGGAAGTTAGACTTGTCAAGCTGGACTATTTGCGCCAGGTAAATATACACGTGCCTGCGTGCACGGCTGGCCCCGTGCATGCCGCCGTAAGGCCCTCCGTCTGGGGATTGCCCTGGTGTTCTCGGGCAATCCCCCCTTGGCGATAGCCCGACCATCTTGGTCGGGCTTGCCCGGGCGCGCTGGTAGTGGTAGTCGCAGTGTGGACCTTACCATGCGCGCCCATAAGGGCAGGGAGAACACCGGGGGGTTTTAGTGGGTCGGCCTGGCATTCTGCCCGGTCAGCCCCACACACGCCCGCCGTCTAGCCAACGGCGGGTACGGTGCGGTTGCGCATTTCCCCCCGGGAAAAAAAAAAGGTACACGTCAACAACTTCTACTCTATTCGTAAGTGTTGCCTATTGTAGTAATGACGTTTGTAACTGAGGCGTGATCGCTTACAATGGGCTTCATAAGAAGGCTCAAAGTTATCAAAAGTGCGATGGAGAAGGATATGCTCGGGGTTTCTTTCTCTACGCGATGGAATCATAAATGACGAGATCCGTAGAAGAACTAAATTCATCGACATAGCTCAAAGAATTGCGAACCTTAAGTGGCTGCGGACAGGAGGCGTAGCTCGCAGGACGGAAGGCCGTTGGGGCGGAAAGTTCGACGAGTGGAGGCCGCGTACCGGGAGACGCAGCGTTGGTAAGCCCCCCATAAAGTGGACCGACGATCTGGTGAAGGTCACGAGAAACCGCTGGATGCTAGAAGCGCAGGATCAAATCGGTTTAGAGATCCATATTCATCAATGGACGTCTCTTGGTTGAAATGATGACAATGATAACAATAGCATCTACCGAGGAATTGAAAAGAAAAGACACTCACCAGATAGAACAACCGTGATAAACAGCACAAGGAATGAACCCGAGAACAGGCCCACTTTGAATGTTGTCCAAGGGCTCTGCTGCTCTCCTAGCGGCGGCACCCTCAGCTTCTTCATCGCCTTCTGTCTGTCCCCGCCCTCCAGCTCATTGGTGACCGTCGCTTCGGTGTCGCTGATCAGTCTGTCTATGTCTTTGTTCGTGTAGAAGTGGGACGGCTCCACGTATTCCGCGCGCCATTGAGCACCATTGCTAACGTTTAATAACTGGAAATTATGTATATATTTTGTACAGTGCGGTGGCGAATAAGCACGGCAACCTACAGGCCTAGTCTCTAGCTTCGGTTGCTAACTAGAACTGTCATTTTGGAAAGAAACTTAACATCACACAAGATCACTAAACTAGTAATATATATAAAGTTTCTTTCAAAAATGACAGTTCTAGTTACCAACCGTAGTTAGCGAATAGGCCTGCTGATGTTGCATATTCGCGGCCCGTCTACCGTAGTGGTTCAAGGCGAGTCTTCGATTCGTGCGTGTTGCCAGTGATGACGTACGGAACTGAGACGTGGCGGTTACCAGGGTCGCAGAAGTAGGCTCAAGTTCACTCAAAGGGCAATGGAGAGGGCTATGCTCGGGGTTTCTATACGCGATCGCATCAGAAATGATGAGATCCGTAGAAAGAACGTAAATTCAAAGTCCAAAGGCTTGCAAGCCTTTAGTGGCAGTAGGCAGGGTACATAGCTCGCAGGACTGACGACCGCTGGGGTGGAAAGGTCCTGCGAGTAGCGTAACGAGAGACGCGACGTTGGTAGGCCCCCCACAAGGTGGACCGATGATCTGGTAAAGGTCGCGGGAAGCCGCTGGATGCGGAAGGCGGAGGGCCGATCGGTTTGGAGTTCCCTGGGTCCAACAGTGGACGTCTCTTGGCTGAAATGATGAGCTGATGTTGGGCGGTTACTGTACCGATGGAAACTTGCGTCCCATCGAAGTCGTAACACTTACGCGTTGCCTTTTTTGGAAACGTACAGAACCTCTTGGCCCACATATCAAGAGACAACAAGGCCGAAGATTGAGGCGAGCTTCGACTGAACTCCTCAACACTTGAGGAACTGGCTATCTTACCTCTTATAAAAACGGACATTATACACAATAACCAAAATAAAAAATGGCACATATGTAATTTGTCAGGCGCAGCGACGATAAGTAGGAATTAGAAGAGATGGTGTGTACGAGAATGTAGCCTTCACTACTGACCATATTCTATTTAATTGTTCATTAAATCCCCTTTCCCTCTGTGATATGTTACCTCCCTTTATTCCTCGTCCTATAAAATATAAAGTCACTTTTAACCATGTTAAATTACCCCATTTTAAAAATCCATTGTAAATATGTTTCGACTTTTAATGTTAAACTTTAACCGTACTATGCTATACTCAGCTGCTATGCCTATGTTGTATGTTATTGTGACGTTCTGTTTGTCCTTTTTGCAGGTAACCCAAAACAAATTAAATAATCCTTTTGGCCATTTTGCATACAGTAAACTCTAATAACCTGTTTTATCCAAAACTTGAGTTTGGCAGTAATGGTTGTGATCGCGACCGATTGCCATAGCCTAAAAAAATAAAAACAGCCTAAAAAAAGGGAAAGTAGCCTTCTTTCTGTCTCAAAATTTTGGATTACATTTACTCATTACGGGCATTAGAATTCAAGGATGTAAGAGATCCTGAATGTAAGCGGTCGCAAAAGCGCGGTTTAGAAGGCTATGAATCATTTATTTTCAAAACGTTTAAATATTTTTTAACAACATTCCTATTTTGTACATCAACTACTATAATCGATTTTTTTTATTTCGATTACTGCCTAGTTTAAAAAGGTTTCATTTCATGTTGTATTTTCACATATTCTGAACACGCCTTGCATATAATATGTAGTTGTTTCCGTGATGAAGTAATTGGCCAATTCTTATCTTTCGAATACAATGAATGTTTATCTTATCTGTCAGCTTGGTCATCAATTGTAGCGATTGTAAGTTTATCGTGATTAATATTATTATTTAATCATTTTGTTTCTATAGGCCATTAATAAAAAGCTATATATATATATCCTTCTAATATTATAAATGTGAAAGTGTGGATGTTTGGATGTTTGTTACTCAATCACGCAAAAACGGCTGAACGGATTTGGATGAAATTTGGCATGCATGTAGCCTTTGACATGGAAAAGAACATAGGTTACCTTTTATCCCGATTCCTTAAGTAGCTCCCGAGGGAAAATTGAAAATTGTTTACGAGCTAAACCGCGGAAATTCGCTTTGAAATTTGGTATGCATGTCATGATGTCACCTATGCTATGGAAAAGGACATGTACTTTATATTCCTTAATGATCTCTCAAATAGTTCCCGTGGGAGAATTAAAAATTGTTAACGAGCTAAGCTTTAGACCCAATTTTGAAGTCCACGCAGACGAAGTCGCGGGCAGAAGCTAGTAGATTATAAATAGCATTATAAAATATAATCTATAATATATGAATTATATAGAGCTAAAGCACCTGCTTCAGTTCACTGTTGGCGTAAAAGACAGCATTATAAGCGTTTTTCCAACATCTGCAGAATTTGTTAAAATAGTAGATTTTACAGCAAGTGTACAAAACGAACCATTATTATCGGCGAGGGCTGATAGTAATGTCGAGGATAAAATAGTTTTGTGGACGAGTGATAAACTCTGCTTTTCACTTCGATTGTGCGGAAATAAAACAGTAGTATATAACAAAACATTTTCTTTATGTGTTAAAAAACACATAAGACAAATAAATTAAAGTAAATATAATAAAATAACAAATTCTATCTATGAACTTCTTATTGTGTTTGGCTGTATAGCTTATTTTCTTTGCCTTTATATAGTATAGATACATTAATGCACTTGTGCACAAAATTCGATTTTGTGCAGCCTATATCCTGCACAAATAAGCACTTTTAGAGCATGAGAAGTGAAAAAGATATTAACGTCTAAGGCATTTATTACGCTATCCATTTTGAAAAACCGAATAAGGTTCCGATTTACATCGATTGGAAGGATCGTGTATTCACCCACGGTCCGGACACCCCAGCCCAATTGAAAAACCAACGTAAACTGAAGAGCGTACGATAGTATGAAGTTTTCCGCCCGTGAAAATAAGTAAAATTTTAATAAAGATAAAATTAGAAGTAAGTACCTGACAGAGAAATAAAATCAGAAAAAACAGAATACTGCCAGATAACATTTCATGAAGTTAGACTGTGGAACTCTACCGGTGAAAATACGCGGCTGTCAAACTTTGCAACAGGTTTAAGAGGCGAGTGAAGGCTTAATATATTTCGACAGTATAGCTTAATATTTTATTGTATATCCGAATATATTAGTACCGATGAAATATTTTCATTTAAATCATTAACACGTATACAGGGCGTCCCAAGACTATGGGACATGAAGGGAAAGTACCGTAAATATCGTAGATAGAATATTTTGCTGAAAGAAGACTTTATGTTATTTTTAAAAGTTAGTTAAACTGCATTCAAAGATTTTCTAAAAATTACTTGCTTCGTCTCGGAATCGAACCGGCTTAAATGTGTAAAAAAATCCCCCGTATTTTTATGATGCCAATCGAAAGAATGGACAAAAAACAATAAGTCCTCTTAAGTAACATAGTATGTTAAAAGAAAGGAAAAACGTTTTATTAACAATTATAATCAAATTAAAAATCAATTGAAACCACCGAAGTTAATTAAGTATTTTTTGTAAATTAATTAATTAAATACTCAAAATGTGATCCTTCTTGTCTTATGCAAATCGTCAATCTTTTAACAAGTTCACTGTTGATTTTCTTATCATATTATGGTGAATACTCGACATGATATGGCTCAATTCTGTTTGTTACTCGTTTAGAGGCGTTACACGCATTGCAGCAACAAAATCTTTTATCTCCCTCCTTTACATGAATTTTTATTTCTCTCTCTTTCTAGCAGATGAAGTTTAAGATTATGGCCCCCAATACATTCAATCACGTAAGAGTATTTCAGTTACAAACGTCAGAGTGTTTTACAACCATCCAATACGATGGTTGTTCGGTTGTAACTCGCTCTGACACTCTAAGGCAGCCATACTCAAACTGCGGCCCATGGACCGCATGCGGCCCGCCGAGCATTTGAAAGTGGCCCACCCGTTGTAGGGTAGCTTCAAATTCCATTAACGAAAGCCAATTACCTATTTTAAATTCCGCGGGATTATTAAGCGCAGCATAGGGCACTGATTGCACACGTTGCCCGCGTTAATGCAAAATTATACAAACTTAGAAGTTATTTTTAAAGAGGAAAGAAGGAGGACGCCGAATATTGGGTAATAGTGCCTGATCAATATAAGACTATTAAAAAATTCGCCCAAATCTTGCGTTTTTTGCATCGACATTTCTATGTTAATCATCTTATTCGAAAATGAAACATGCAAAGAACGTATACGCAAAACTGGCTTACATACGAGTATTTTCTTCTCGATAACATATTAAGAGTAGCGTGCAGCAATTACAAGTCATATCTAGATGAAATTGTTAAAAAATGTTCCCAATATCATTATTCTCAGTAAGATTGAAATTAACAATTAAACGCAATAGGTTTTTTTCATGAACACCTAAAAAACAGGTTGTGATTTATTAGGTAGTAGCTCGCGCGACACAGCCAAAATCTGAAAGTGGCCCAAGAAAAAAAAGTTTGAGTATGGCTGCTCTAAGGTCTTGAACGGACCGGTTGTTTCATCCGTGTGTCACGCTCGAAGGCATTGAACGGGGTTAGAGCGAAAAGTTGTACTTCGCGCGAAGGCTCTGCCCCCCTAGCACGTCCACCAAAACACGATATGATATAGCGGTTTATCGCGGTGAACTGTCAAAATACAATAGGGTTTCGTCGTATTTTGACAGTTCACCGCGATAAATCGCTTTATCATATCGTGTTTTGGTGGACGTGCTACGGGGGCTGAACGCGCTTCTGCTATCCAACCACATTGTCATAATTGATAGCTTGTTAGTCAGTATCCAACATTTTATAATAACCATATTATCAATATACATTTTTTTCTTTACTTATATCATAGTCGAATTATTGGTAGTAGGTACTAGATGAAATTAACCACTTTTTCGAGAGATAAAATTGTGGAACTCTCTCCCAGAGACTGTGATAAGTGTTCCAACAGTGAAGTGTTTTAAAAATAGACGCATCATGATGCGTGTATATCACTGCACTTGTGTTTATATGTTCTCATGTCTGTCACAGCTCTAAGAGTATGTGTATAAAATAATAATAATAATAAATAGAGTTACCTGGCAAACGCATACGCCAATGGAATTTATAAATAAAAGAAAACCTATCTTATATTTGTGCTCTGTACTTTTATTTGTTATGTTGGCCTTACCTTATCGTGTTTTTTTAATATTTTCCTAAATCCTGTGAAGTTGAGGTTCTGGTAGTTTTGTAGCAATATGAGGCTGAGGTAGAACTCGCTGAAGGCCAGTTTTAGGTCCTGCACCTTCCGCCTCGGCAGCTGCGCTTTTTTGCTGTCGCCACCGCCTTTAGGCTTCACTGTGTCGAAGTGAGATTTGAGCTCACTCTGCAACGTGGCGAATTTACGCGTCGCTTCTGCCAATTTCTCTGCAAGAAAAATCACAAAGAAGTCGAATAAGACATAGCATATCAGCATTTAGTGATGTATCAGGGTTTAAAAATAATTATATTGTTTTCAAATATATCATCTCACATCCAGGGCTTGATTCACATATTTAACGCCTATGGGCCCAAAATGCCCCCCCACCCCCATTTTCTATTACTCGTTACAAAAAAGTATTATAACTATTTTTTCTTATCATTTGTTCCTTGACTTAGTAGTAATAATTACTAGTGAGGTTAAAAGCTTTAATAAAACAAAATATTATTTGAAGTTACATACCTATCTGTTTGATCTTTAGAGAAATAGATCAGTTTTATACACAAGAGTTATACTACAAACAAGAATAGAGAAACAGACGAAACGCAACATCAATAACACTAAATAAAACAATAATGTTGGTTGGGTTGGGGTATACCTACTACAATATGAATATTTTCAGAATTCCAGTTTTTATTACCGCTTTTCCGCCCTCAAAAATTTGCCGCTATGTGCCTGACCCCACTTGGCCGCTATGGTAAATCTGGCCTTGCTCACGTTTATATTATACACAATTTACAAATTGTAAAAAAATATAAAACTTTATTAAAAACACCAACAATACATCTAGGTTTTGTGGATGTTGAGCATTTATATGGAACAGCTGACTTTTTTTATGCGAATTCAAAATTGGTCCTATAGTAAAAGGTGTGCTTGTCTGAACAGGTATACAAAATTTGGCTCCTGCATCAAATTATAAACTAAACTTACTAAGAAATTTACTTTTTTAGTTATAAAACATGTGTTACAAATGTGTTGTTGTGTTACAAACTGTTCACTAATTTTATTGTGGCAGGTTAGTTTTTCTATTACTCTGAAATTTACTTAAATTATTATATTGTACAATAATATAATACTCTTTATTGGGCAAAAACAATACGAAACAATTATAATAGTAAAGGTAGATTTATCTTTAAGAGAGATTTTCTTTCAGCCAAACTGTGAACACATCAGGGATGAAATAGGTACCTGAGTAAAATGTGTTGATTTTTTTGAGTTCTTGATCACAGTAATGGAAGAAAGTTTCGTCAAAGTTTGCGAAGTGGCGCGATAGAACCTCTGGCTCTACGTTTTCTGCGGATGGCGCCTCCTCCACGGCTGTATACAGCATTGCCTTCATCTCCTAAAACATTAAGACATTTTAAAATTCCAAAGATTCTTGGTAAGTTTTATTAGTAGTCAGTTGATATTGATTTGTATCCAACACGCAGATAGGGGCCTTTTTCTCCCTTGACGTTTATTTCCCTTTAAATGAGAAGTTTTTCTCCTGGTATTTGCCAGAAGACCCAGAGAACTATGACATAAAATTATACAAAATATTCATGTATTGTCAGAAAACAACTGTGAAAAATGAAATTAAATCTCAATCCATACTTAATATTATAAATGTGAGAGTAACTCTGTCTGTCTGTCGCGCTTTCACGCCAAAACTACTGAACCGATTTAGATGAAATTTCGTATAGACATAGTTTGAGTCCCAGGAAAGGACATAGGATAGCTTTTATCTCAGAAATCACCCCTTTAAGTGGGAGAAAAGGGGGGGGGGGGTGTGGAAGTTTGTATGAGGAATCAATAACCGATTTATGTATTATGTTATTTTAAATGTTGAGCGTACCTATATCTCGCCAACAACCTAAGTATATATAAAATTCTACAGAGGGGTATCACTTACCTATCACTTAGGGGTATAAAAATAGTTTAAGATTTTTTCTCAGACCTACTGAATATACAAAAATCATAAAAATCTGTCAGTTTCAGAGTTCACTTAAATTTTTTTTTTATTAATTAAACAACATTTTGTTCCTCTAATCTACTACTCGCCAAACGGGTAGACCAGTTTGTTGGCGAGATATACGCTCAACATTTAAAATAACATAATACATATATCCATGCCCTGCGTTACCTGCAATATTACATATGTTGTTTACTATAAGTATTATAATGCTAACGATTCTAATTATGTAATAAAGTAAGTATATAAAAGCTACACAATCTCTCCCAATAATATTTCTTTAGTTTTCTAATACTGTGACATGAGAATTTTATTGCCCGCGACTTCGTCCGCGTGGAAATCCTTTTTTATCGATTCCCTTTACAAATCCCCCCCCCCCCCCCCTTTTCCCACCTTATGGAATTATTTCGGGGATAAAAACTTCCTCCCCACAACTCAAACTATGTATATAAAATTCTAGTGACAGTGAATTTTATATATTATCAACTTCTCCGAAATCGCTTGACCGATTCTTGTGAAGTTTTTTATGTATATTTGGTAAGTCACCCCTGCTAGTAACCAACAACGAACTACATCGTTATCTGGAAGTGAAAACTGTGCATGAGGAGATACGAAATGTTACAGAAACATACCGCAGGAAGCTTAATATACATCCTAATGAACTGGCAGGCAAGCTAACAACTCGGAGCTATGCAAAACGGCTTAAACGAAAAGACATTCTGTCCCTCTGAGTAGAGGAATATTAAGGAAATGAGTAGAAATTCTCACTGGAGGATTCACTCTACCAAATACAAGCATTTCAAAACACATTTGCTTATAGCCTGATGCTGATTGCAAATAAACTAACAAAAAAAATATATATATATTTGGTAAGTCTGAGATTAGGTTGTAAACTATTTTTAAGCCCCAAGGGTATATTTTTTTTTATAACTATTATGGCGAAACGTAGTTCGCGGACACAGCTAGTCTTATCTATACTAATATTATAAAGCTGAAGAGTTTGTTTGTTTGATTGCTTGAACGCGCTAATCTCAGGAACTACTGATTCAAATTGAAAAATTCTTTTTGTGTTGGATAGTCCATTTATCGAGGAAGGCTTTAGGCTATATAACATCACGGTACGACTAATAGGAGCTGAGCATCAATGACAAATGTTGCAAAAACGGGTAAAAAATATACTGCGAAACGTAGTTCGCTGGCACAGCTAGTCTAATATATAAAATTCTCGTGTCACAGTGTTTGTTACCAAACTCCTCTGAAACGGCTTGACCGATCTTTATTAAATTTTTTGTGTATGTTTGGCAGGTCTGAGAATAGGTCGTAAACTATTTTTTACCTATTTTTTATTATGGCGAAACGTAGTTCGCCGGCACAGCTAGTCTAATATATAAAATTCTCGTGTCACAGTGTTTGTTGTTGTTTGTTTGTTTGGGGATTGGAGTCGCTCACGTCCGTAGGTTTTACCCTCGAGACCCTACACGTGATCCCCGGGTGGTGCTAATCGAGTGACCAACTTCTGGTGGTAGGGCTTGAAAAACCCGACTGGCTAGCGACCACCGTGCGCATGATGTAAAACCCGTCAAGTGGCCATTTTTGTCCGCGTTTCGGGATCAGTCTGCGCACAGCCAGAGCTTGAGGGGTCGTTGCTGCGATTCGTATGGTTTGTGCGGGCTTCCGTCGAACCAGTGCCAGGTTGACTGCGTTGACCCTCCGCCCAGGAAGACCCGAAGAAACGGCTGTTCCGCTGGCCGCCCGTGGTATAGTACAGGGGCCCAAGCGGACCTAACCAGTCCGTGAGGCTGCCCCACCATGCCACGCATAATCTCGGAGTGGTCCGTCGTGCCGGTTGGTGACCGGACGGTGGGTCCCGGCGACCACTTCCGGGGGGGTTCGGGAGCCCTTCCGTGCGGAGGGTCAGCGCAAATCAGCTGTCGGCTGTTCCCTGGCGAAACAGGCCTACACACATTAACTATGCGAAACGCGGCAAGGACACCTCAGTTTCACGCCTCTCACCCCAATAATTATGGCAGCGCAAAATATTAAGACAGGTCGTACAGCGGTGCATTATCCCACCAAAACACCATTATTCGAGGTGGGGCTCGCTAACATCCGCGGGCTCCATTCTAACCTCTTAGCTGTCCACCACCATCTCGAGACAGCCCGTCCAGCAATGCTGTTTTTGACGGAGACGCAAATTATCTGCCCGGCCGATACAGGCTACCTTAATTACCCCGGCTACGCTCTTGAGGAGTCCTTCAAGGCGAAGGCTGGTGTTTGCTTGTTCGTCCGGGCGGATGTTTGCTGTCGTCGCCTGCGCTGTTTGGAGGAACCTTCCTTTTCCATCCTTGCGGTACACGTTGATTTTGGCACTCATTGCCGTGTCTACGTCTGCGTCTACCGTTCCCATCGTGGTGACTTGGAGACAACTCGACTTTCTGAACATCTAAGTCGGGTGGCAGATGACGCGCAGGAGCGATTTCCTTCCGCCGAGCTGGTGTTTTTAGGGGACTTCAATGCTCACCACGAGTTGTGGTTAAGTTCCTCTAAAACTGACCATGCGGGTAGGACTGCCCACGCATTCGCTCTCACGCACGACCTGACACAATTGGTCACCCAGCACACCAGGGTACCAGATATTATCGGTCAAGCGCCCTCTTTACTGGACCTTCTGCTGACAAATCGCCCTGACGGATATCAGGTGGTGATTCGAGCTCCACTAGGATCTTCGGATCACTGTCTGGTATCCGTCACAGTGCCTCAGGCGTCGCGACCGTCACCTGTGGTTGCAGCACGCCGTCTGTGGCACTATGCGTCAGCAGATTGGGACGGTATGCGGGATTATTACGCATCTGTTCCTTGGTGGCAGCGCTGTTTCAATAGGATGGATCCGGACTCCTGCGCTGCCTCTGTTGCTGACGAGATCATACCAGGAATGGAATACTATATTCCGCATTCCAATCTCGTCAGTAGAGGCAGACGTAACCTCTGGTTCAATCGCGAGTGCGCCTCTGCTGTTGAAAACAAACAGCTGGCTTACCGCGCTTGGATCAGAGGCCGAGCTTCTAAGGATCCCAATACAAGCCTACTGAAAACAGCCTACAATAATGCCACCAAGCTGTGTAAGAGGGCTTACATTAGAGCGGATGCTCAGCGCATTGCACAAGTGGGCCAGGAACTGCTATCGCACCCTACGGGTAGCCGTTCTTTTTGGCGCCTGGCCAAAGCTGTGCAATCAAACTTCTGCCAACCCTCGCTGCCACCGCTGAGACATGCCGATGGCTCACTTGCTCATCAGCCGCAGGAGAAAGCCGACCTCCTGGCAAAACTCTTCGCGGCTCATTCCCGTGTCGATGACTGTGGTACACAACCTCCGAAACTGTCCCATTGTGGCAGCACCATGCCCGATATCCGTATCAGACAGCGTGATGTGCGGGCGGAGCTCCAGTCGATCGATACTCGAAAAGCAGGTGGCCCAGACGGCATTCCTGCGATTGTTCTTAAGAAGTGTGCAGCGGAGTTGACTCCGGTCCTTACGCGTCTATACCGTCTGTCTTTCTCTGCTGGTTGTGTGCCGAAATCTTGGAAAGAGGCCAATGTCCAGCCGGTTCCCAAAAAGGGAGATCGTTCTGATCCGGCTAACTATCGTCCTATAGCCGTCACTTCCATTTTGTGTAAAATCATGGAGAGGATCCTTAATACCCAGCTGATCCATTACCTGGAAGGTCACTCGTTACTTAAAGACCGACAGTATGGGTTTCGTCCTAAACGGTCAACAGGTGACCTTCTAGCGTTCCTTTTGCACAAATGGGGTGAATCTATCGATAAGCGCGGCGAATCGGTGGCTATTAGTCTCGACATCGCCAAAGCTTTTGATAGAGTCTGGCACAAGGCTCTTCTTTCCAAGCTTCCGGCATACGGATTACCCGCGCAGTTCTGTACGTGGATTGCCAGCTTCCTCCACGAGCGTAGAATTCGCGTTGTCGTTGACGGCTGCGCTTCGCGGTTCGTGGCAGTGAACGCTGGAGTTCCGCAAGGCTCCGTTCTATCCCCCACATTGTTTCTTCTGCATATCAATGATATGCTTTCCTTGGAAGCTATACATTGCTATGCAGATGACAGTACAGTGCATGGGGGATATCACGGAAGCTCAGGGGCTGCTCGCGGTGATATTGGTAGGGAAAGGCAGAATCTTATCATTGAACTCAACGGGACGCTGGACCTCGTCTCCGAATGGGGCTCCAACAATCTTGTTGAGTTCAATGCTAAGAAAACACAGGTGTGCGCGTTCTCGGCGAAAAGGTCACCTTTCCTCCCCCTTCCTTCTCTCCAGGGCACAACCCTTCACACACAGAGCAACATCACCTTGCTCGGAATGATCATTCGCTGCGATCTGAACCCCAGAGACTACATCGAATCCGTCATAACTACTGCCTCACGGAAACTCGGTGTCCTGAACAAGGTGCGTAGGTATTTTGCGCCGGACCAACTATGCTTGTTGTATAAAACTCAGGTTAGGTCTTGCGTGGAATATTGCTCGCACCTTTGGGACGGCTCCGCTCAGTACCTCCTCGATGCTCTGGACAGATTGCAGCGTCGCGCTATTCGCATAATTGGCGATGTAGAGGCAACTAACACCCTCGAGCCTCTACAACTTCGTCGTGACATCGCCTCTCTTAGCGCCTTTTACCGAATGTTCCATGGGGAATGCTCTGAGGAGCTCTTTAACCTTATCCCTCCCTCTCCATTCCTTAACAGAAACACGCGTAAGGGCCTTCGGAGTCATCCGTACACTGTGTCCTCCTTTTCACACCGTACCAAGAAATTCCAAGATTCCTTCTTCTGTCGTTCATCCCACACTTGGAATTCTCTACCTGCGCACGTGTTTCCTCCATCCTACAACATGGGTTCCTTCAAAAGAGGCGTGAAAAAGCATCTTTTGGGCCGGCAAGGGGCGGGCAGGTAGGAGAGTGGATGTCGTCCCTACTCTTATCTGTCAACTCATTTGGGCCTCTTTCACCGCTTAATATCAGGCGGGAGGAGGTCATCTGCCGGGCCATCCACAAAAAAAAAAAAAAAAAAAAACACCTCTGAAACGGCTTGACCAATCTTCAAGAAATTTTTTGTGTATATTCAGTAGGTCTGAGAATAGGTCGTAAACTATTTTTTATTATGGCGAAACGTAGTTCGCCGGCACAGCCAGTAAAACTATACAGAATGTAATAAAAAATATTTTACAAAAAATAAAAACTGACTTCAAAAACACTGAAAAGTTAAAAATTATGTAAGAATGGGTACAGACAACATCACACTTCTATATTGAAGTCGGTGCCAAACGATGATCTCCTAGAAAGTCTTAAAATTTGGCAGTTTGCTAGTGTGATGTTGTCTGTACCTATTCTTACATTATTTTTAACACGTAGACACGGGCTTCGTTATGGGTTCGTATTTTTACACCCCGTATAATTATCTAATATTTATACAAGATGATAATGAAGTTGCGCAAAACCTTCAAGGAGTTTGTTCAGGATCAAGAGTTGAATCCACTAATAAAAAATATGGATCAGGTTGTATCCAGAAAAAATTCTCCAACCACTCCACTTTCATCTTATTAAAATTTGTCGCCTTTTTCTCTAATTGATGGCACGACACAGCCAGTGGCGCATGGGCATAAAATTGGAATAAAATCTGACCCATATTTATTATTAATGGAATTGATTCTACTCTCAATTTTAAAAACAAAATATATTTAGGTTCTGCACAATTTAATTAATATATTATAGTATATACCGGGTGTAACAGGATACCGCAATAATATTTAAGGTTGTTGATTAACAAAAAAAATGTTTGGTGACTATTCTTTGTATTTTTATTATATGCCTACTTTCGATTTAATAAGCTTAACTGTTAAGCTTATTAAATCGAAAGTAGGCATATGATAAAAATACAAAGAATAGTCATAAAACATTTTTTTTGTTAATCAACAACCTTAAATATTATTGCGGTATCCTGTTACACCCGGTATATCGCCGTTCATTAGTCACACTAAAACTCAGAAACAGCTTGATCGATTTGAATT
Source organism: Schoenobius gigantellus (assembly GCA_963935595.1). Lineage (NCBI taxonomy): Eukaryota > Metazoa > Arthropoda > Insecta > Lepidoptera > Crambidae > Schoenobius > Schoenobius gigantellus. The sequence goes on along the minus strand of OZ012562.1, from coordinate 16,258,859 downwards.
TTATTTTTGCTTGCATTAAAAGTTCTACAGGTCAACTAGTATATTATAAAAATCTTTTGATATATTTAGACCAACTTGGTATGAAAATTTCAATAATAGTTTACCTGGTAAACTATAGTTCAAAAATTTACCTCACTGGCTTTATGGGATTCCACCCTTGCCGGGTATTTGTAAATTATAACATAGCGTGAAGTCATACCGGTCGCATGCGACTGCTTGGCGGCTGAGAGGTAGTATAAATATTTTAGTATAACTTTACATCTTACTGGAGGGAGACCCTGTACCAGGGTCATCTGCTTAGGTACCTCCGTCTAACCTATTTCTGCCGCAAAGCAGCAGTGCTTGCATTGCTGTGTTCCGGTTTGAAGGGTAAGATATGGCAGTGAAATTACTGGGTACTATGACTTTACATCTGGTGTCACAAGTTGGCAATGTACACTGTGGTTCTTGTGGGGGTTGCAGTTTTGCTGTGAATCTCACAAAAGCCACATGTATTATAGGTGACTGTTACCACTTACCATCAGGTGGGCAGTTTGCTAGTTTGCCAACTTTCTGCAATAAAAAAAAAGGCCAACTTTCCTGATGTCATAATAAAAGAAGTGATTTTAAACTTGAAGACTTGATAAGATTTAGGTAGTATAATATTTTTTTTACGAATCCAACAGCAAAAAAGAAAGCAGTGACATACACAATATGTTAATTGTACTTTAGCACTACAAAAATAGTGTTAAACTATATTTTGACATTAACAGTATATTGCTGAAGAGTATTGCATCATTGCATGGTATTGTTATCACATTCAATGCAAAGAAAATGTTGATATTACTAAATGTAGACAAAAAATACACTTTGAGGCCATAAAGCAAAAGCTGAAATTCACTAACAGATGTCAAGGTTAATATTACATATAGCTTTTATAGTAATTTTATATAAGTTGGTATAAGCTTTTATAGTAAATTTATATTATGCTAATTCTGTAATATTTACCAGGTAAATACGTGAGGAATAATATTATGACATATCCACAAAGTATATTAATAATGATTGAACATAAGTTTATTTCATAAAATAATAAAAATACAATAACGATAAAGTTTAATGCCTAAATTATAAGTATTGGCAATATACATTACCTCATAATTTATATATTGTTTTCGCCATTCAGGCGTAATATGGGCACTTAAGTGCTCTGCGAATTTCATCTTAGGTAATTCTAAAGCACGTCTATATCACAATGATCATGAATTAATACTAAATTCAACGAAGTTAAGACGCGAGTTTGTTCTTTGATAACTACACAGTGCTGACCTCATTGAAATACATCTAACGCTTAAGTAAATTTGGAATGATACATATTTATTTAATGGGTTTACTAATAATACTACAACATTTGCAGAAAATCAACAAATTGAACTATTACAATATTTTGCAAAAATTTTCTAGTTGCTGTTGACAATTCTATAATTTGATCTTTAATGTCATTGTCAATGTCTTTGTCAAAAATAGTTTGTCATTTTTTATCAAAATCCACGAGGGAATAAAATCAGACTGCCATATTTTTCTACTTTTTTACTTATTGTGTTATGAAAATTATACTTATCCAGAGTGCGGTTCATAATTTGATATCAGCGCTCGTGTGCGCTATTTGTACGCAAACAATCGGTCCAAAATTGCTCATTTGCGCATTTTGTATGCGGTATGACGTAATTGATGACGTCACCGATTGATGCTGACAGTGCTAACAGAAGAGGTAGTGCACTGTCTCCAGAACTGTCAATGTCAAAGTCAACATCAGTTTTATTTTTATTTTAGTTTGTTCGAATTTATTTTTCCATTAGATTATCTACAATTAATAGAAAAGAGTTCTGTAAAGATACTGGAGGCACAATACGTCTCCTTCCATTTTTTCTTTTCAAATTACATTAACTGTCAACTTGACAGGCTCATAGATCGAAAGCTCGGTTCAAAATTGATCTGAGTACTGACGTCCGTGAGCAGTGCTAACGATTTGAACGGGTTGTTTGCATGCATGCAAACGTTTGCACTGATATCTGATTATGAGCCGCACCCCCAATCTGTCTGCGCAATTAGAATAGGTAACCATTTACCACAACCACTCTATATAGTTTGTGACAACCACTATGCATTTCCATCGTAGCTTCCCACTACAATTTTTTGTAAAAATTTTGATGAAATTGCAAAAAACACCTCAGGTTTAATATTTGAGTTGACCCGTAGTAGGCAGACTAAGTATATCTTTTGTGGCAAAGCGCTATTCTCAGAAGAATAACTAAAGCATAGAAACCTAGCAAAAATAGCTACTGAACTTAATATATTTGACTCACTTTCACATTAGGCGCTGCTAATAGAAGTTAGACAGAGACACGTATATGCAAGATGTTTCGAAATTTTGTAGGTCGTCACTAATTCTCGCTTGTCAGTTCTTCTCCCAGTGATGTCGTGCTCATCACTCACCTAGTTTCAACGTCGATAATTATATTATGTAGGTATTTAATATATCCCTAATACTAAAATGTCTTTATTACGAGAAATATAACATAAATAATTAAGGGTAGATTTTCTTATGTAACTTATCCAGCTAATAGCTGCTGTGTCTCTTTGGTATGGTCAGGCTGGCCGTTCATGAGACTAAAAGCGGGAAGTGCGAGTCGGACTCGCCCACCGAGGGTCCCGTATAAAATTGTAGGTTATACTTTAAATAGAGACTAAATTTTTTATGATTTAATTACAAATGTGGAGTTTGAGATTTTCCCTGACTTGTAGTGTAAGACTATATAACTTCACAAATTTCATAGTTCTAGCTAGATCAACGAAAATTACCCTATACATTTTGATGCCCGTGAGAATGTCGAAATATACGTTTTTGGCGACATAAACGGCCGTAGGTACCTTTTTTTGTTAACTTAGAAGTTTGATTTTTTCACATCTTCAAGGGACTAGAATACAAAATTAATCTGATGGAAAATATCTGGAGCAAATTTGACTATGCTTTCTTGGACTCCAATTTCGTTTGACAATACACTTTATCCATATGTTTTTTATACATTGTCTTTAGGAAATCTGTAAAATAAAAATATCGACAAAATTTTACAACACTACGCATGATCAAGAAAACCTCAAAGTAATTTTCTAAAAATCACTAAAACATAAAAGTGAAGTTAATATTACGTATTGTTTTTCTACAAAATGATTCAGCGATATTTCATATGTATATAAGTGTACTTATTAGCTCACATTCAAGTAACAATATGAGAAAACATGCCAATTTAAGGTCAATAAATTTTGATTGTTTTCCTTTCGCGATGAATGAGACTTGCAGCCCCAAACTACACAAGACATTGTGTTACGGAGTGCACAAACACACACTATTTGTAAATACCTAAAGAATTCTTGCTTTCTAATCACTTAAATATTAATAAAATATCATCAAAATATTACTAGCCACGGGACGCACAAACAAATATTATACGAACAATTCAAATAGTTCAAACTCGGATGGTCTATCTTCGATACAAGGTACTATAGAATTTAGCCGTGTTATATATTTTTAACCAATTTTAATATTTTTAACCAAAATGACAATTTAATCAATTCATATACTGACCACCTTGTGATATGCCAAAAGACAAATATTACTCATCTCTTACATTTACACAGTTTTGTGCCGTATGTTAGAAAGAGACAAAAAGCACACAATTAATTCTTGTTTTAATCTTCCTTCTATGCTGTAGTGATTGTTCTGAGGCGCTATTCGTCACGTTATGTATATGCAAACTACGTAGTATCTCTAATAAGTCTGTGATGCAAACAAACACACATGTCATCCATACTTCGTATTGATTCCCATATATTTTGTTCTTTAATGTGTAAACACTTTCCAAGTAGCGACGGATTTGGAAATTGGAAATATTGGAATTCGTGTAATACCACTCCTTTTTTCCCATGGATGAAGTAAGAGTCGACTAAGAGACTTTTCTCAAACATACTTGGAAATCTAAGCATTATTGTAGTAAAAAGAAGGCACGAAGTTTGTAATTCTTGACTCATGCATTAGGTACTTTATCGGCCTAGACCAGGAAAGTAAGAATGAAAATTCATTTCTGGCCGCTGCTCAAATCTTTCTAAACCATCTATAACTTGAATTAAGTAACTTGTCATACAGCCAATGAGTCACACCAACACATCAAAATATTACTATAAAAGTTACAGCATTTAATGCGCGTACTCATGCAAATAATAATAGTTTTTGTTTCATCAAAATCGGGCCAGGATTTCCAAAGTTACAGCGTGGTAAAGTTTCAGCGCTTTTTAAATTTGCGTTCCTTCGCGCGCTACTGCGATGACGTCACGCTGCGACTGTTATGTCCGATTGCGGGTGATGCGGAGTGTTTTCGTGCATAAAATTTGATTTCTCAAGTGGTTTTCACCAAATATTTTAAATGTTTGTTGTTGTGTTTGTGTTAGCGATTACTTAAGATATTATTTTTATTAAATTGACATAGTGATGAAGAGGTTTTTGTAAAAGAACAGTCGGATAACCTACCAAAAGTCGACATTTTTATGGTTGCGCGATATTTGTCTGGAAATTGTGATTATGTAGCCGTTGAAATGCGAGAATAAAACTAATAAGTAAGTAAATGTCTAACTACTCATTTATTTTAGTATTTCAATCAAGTTTTATTAAAAGACAACTGTTTGTTTTTTGTAGAGTTACAAACGGCAATGTTTACAAATATTTTCCAAGTTCCAAATACTTCCAAAATATTAAATGATAATAAAGACAGTTTTAAATTTTTCATGTTTAACAAGCAGGGGAGACAAACATTTTCTTAATTACATTTTTTAATATTGCCTTTTTTAATAGGTACACACAAAAAGTTTATTTTATCCTTTATACCATATAAACTGAGTGATGTTTTTTAGTTTGGATGGTGTCGATGTAAAGTAACTATGTGTATTTAAAGCATTGCGTATCTTCTATGTGAAAATAATAATCAGAAAATTTATTACAGATCATTGAGAGAAAATTATGGCCATGAAGTCATAGGATATGTGCAGTTAAAAAAGGAAGGGAAGTAAAAAAGGAATGCACTGTGAAATGCCGTATTACTCCGGAGCATCGTGTGCGCGTTAAGTCATATCATTACACTTAAAATGCAATGAAGTCGACAGCCGAATCACGGTAATAGTACAATACAGTATGCGGACTCGCCCCTCTTTGAAATTTTATACCTACGGCCGCTCGGCATCGCTTGGTGCGTGGCAAGGGAATGCAAATCCGTTTGTTTTAAAATCCAGATTTTTAAGAACGGATTTTGTTTCAATCCGGATTTTACGGATTTTATAGATTAAAATAACAGCACATGAAAATCGAATCAAATAAGCATTCTTTATTTTTTTTTGTTATTTGGATTTTTTTTGTTTTTTGGTTATTTGCTCGACCCGCCTCCCGCGCCGCGCCCCGCTAACCTCCAGAGCCGATAGACTTGACAAGTCTATAATCGCGCGCGACGCGAGAGGCGCGAACATCAAACTCGCCCGTTTCGATTTTTTTGGTAAAATTTCTTATGATAAAATAATCCGGATTCGATTTTTAAATCCGGATTTGGAGGTTTAGTAAAAATAAGAGATAAGATAAAATTTATTCACTTTGAAAGGCTTAATACTAATACATACAGGTCTTTAAAATGTGCAGATGTCCGGATTTTTCCGATTACGGATAATCCGGATTGCATTCCCTATGCGTGGCCCGCGATAGGGCTGCTCGCTTACCGACCGTGCGTGCACTCCGTTTGACTCGTGCGTAATACCCTGCGGCGAACTGCATTCGCCCTTCAAGGCGCGTAGGCATAGCGCGTGTTTCGACCGTTTCTATGAAGTCATTCTACTGTATATAATATACTATTACCGTGGCCGAATATTAAGCGCAGCATGTGAAGATTGCGTTCCACTAAAATACCCAGTACCGATATGCCATGGTATTATGTAATAAACACACAAAAAAACACCCAGACCTCATACCTCACCTCAAACACTCAGACCTCACTAAGTTAAACTCATCTACTAGTAATAATAAATAAATCATATTTACTTTTTTTGTTATTTTTCTATGTAAGATCAATAAAATTAAAAGTTTGTTACACCTGACTTTACAGTCAGTGTTATGTGTGATCTTGGTAAACATACTTTTGAAATAATATTACAAAAAACCTAGTAATAACTTGTTCTTTACCCCTGACTATCAACATACATAACTAACTTTATTAAGTACTAGCTTTCTGCTTGCGACTTCGTCCGCGTTATTTTTGTTTTCCCGTGGGAATTTAATATTTTCCCGTAGGAAAATTACCCAATGTTATGGATCTCCAGGTTAGATCAAATAAGCACACACAATTATGTAGAATTAACTTATTTAATCAAGATCCGTTTGGTTTAAAATAATGGTTGCTATGCACAAATTCTATAAGGGAATAAACAAGAAAAATAGTACTTAGCAACATGACCATAGATGAATTCACCACACTCCGCGGGCGAAAGAACCGGAAGGTTTATATTATAGAAAAATATACATGAGTGAAATAAACACAAAGAAATAAACTATTTTACAAAATCCTTAAGATACTGTGGAGACCTCAGGGCTCGGCCCCATCGAGATTTATTGCTCACATTAACCAAGTCTGAGTCAGGTTGAGTCGTCGTTGGTTGATCAGTATCAACTAAGTCAGAGTTAGATGCAGTTCTCGTGGGTTGACCTGTGTTAATGTCAGTCAGCTTACCTGAAGCCGCAAAACTGTCTGCACATACTTCAAGGGGATAGAGACGCTGCAGTGGTCTGACCTTTTCGACAGCACCCACACGAACCCTTGCCACTCTCACTATTTCATCAGCTCCCGGGAAAACCTCAATTACCAGCCCCAATGGCCAATTGATTCTTTTGTGACCATCGCTTTCTACCAATACGATGTCGCCCACCTTGAGCTCATGATGTGAGTTTCCTTTTTTGCTAGGCTGCAACAAAACACTTAAGTACTCATGTCTGAACCTCTGTCGAAACGCTTCTCGTAAAGTCGGACTATATCTAACGCGGGCATTCAGAGTCGTGTTATCGATTTCATCCAGGTCTGCAACATCAGCACTTAGGATGGGCCGCAAAAACATAGCAGGTGTAAGAGACTGTAGCTCGTCAATGCTGTTGCTAATATACGTGAGCGGTCGACTGTTGATCGTCGCTTCACAGTCGCATAACACTGTATGTAGCTCAGTCAAACTTATAGAGGCATTTCCCAAAACTCTACGCAGCGCTTGTTTCACTACCCCTATAAGACGCTCGTAGAACCCTCCCCACCAAGGAGCGCCAGGTGGCAAGAACTTCCAACATATACGCGCAATTGAAGAGAAACATTAAACTTTATTCCAATCGAGAGCGTTGAAGGCATTCTCAAGTCCACGGAAATTGGTGCCATTATCGCTATACAAGCAGGTGATCCGTCCTCTACGAGCAATAAACCGCCGCAGCGCCATTATGAACTCGGAAGTTGATAAACCCTCAACTGCTTCTAAATGTACAGCTCGATAGGTGGCACAAGTAAATAAAACTATCCAAGCCTTACTACCAGTTCTTAAAATAAGCGGTCCGGCGAGATCTACACCTGATACCTCGAAAGCGAATTTAGCTTCCATACGTCCTATGGGTAAACTCCCTGGTGGTGGTTGGCAAGATTTCGCTCTAAACCGTGTGCATATTATGCAGTCGTTCACCACTTTCCTAGCGAGTCTTCGCAAACCAACTATCCAAAAACTTTCACGCAGGTTGCTCAACAATGTCTGAACTCCGGCATGTTGTAATACAACATGCCTTTGGTGAACCATGCGCTGTACTATTGGATTGCTACCTGCCAATACAATCGGATATTTAAATTCGGTACCTTCACTGCCTAAGCCTAACTTGGTGTTGAGGCGAAGTATCCCCCGTGAGTCCAAAAATGTTTGAAGGTTCCCATTTTCAATGCTATCTCTGTGTTTTGCCTGTATCAATCTAAACAAAATAATTTCAGCCTGCTCATATTCCTCGTATGTCAATTCCTTGCAAAAAGGTACCGGTTTCCGTTTTACTCTCAAAATCCAACCAATCATTCGCACGATTTTTGAATAAGCTGAGAAATATAGCAGTCTATCAAAAAAGCAATCATATTCTAATAACATAACCGCTACCGATTTCTTTCTTTCCTTATCTACTTCTTCCAAATCCGTTTCAAATGCTGACGTCGGCCACTCTTGTTCATCTAAAGTCAACCATTTGGGACCCTCCCACCAACGACTATCGAGTAAACCTTTTGGAGATATACCTCTAGAAGGAAGGTCTGCTGGGTTTAAGCTACCCGGAACATGCCGCCAACTTGAAGGTGATGTGGATGCCTTTATCTCATTTATTCTGTTGGTAACGAAAACTCCCCATAAACCATTTCCTTTGATCCAAGTCAAAACGACACTTGAGTCAGTCCAATAGAAAGTCTTTAAAGCGGGTAGGCCTAGTGACTCTAGCACGACTTTTGTGAGCCTTACAGCAAGTGTAGCAGCGATCAACTCGAGCCGAGGTATAGTGATTTTCTTACCTTTGTTTATTGGCGTGACTCTAGACTTGGCCAGCACTAGACTTAAATTGACACAGTCCTTAAGCTTAGTCCTCAAAAATATGCAAAATGCGTAAGCATCTTTGCTTGCGTCACAGAACGTGTGCAAGGAGTTTTCACTGTTCTCTAACGCGAAAGTTGTAAGGCGTCGCGGTATAGTGCACTCATTGATTAAATGACATTGATCTGACCAACCTTTAAATTCTGCAGCGAGATCCGCCAGAAGTTCTTGATCCCAGGTGAGATTCATTGACCATGTTTTTTGCATCAACATCTTCGGTATAATAGTTGCGGGGCAAACCAAACCGATCGGATCGAAAATCCTTTGCATCACTGACAACAGATTTCTTTTGGTGAACTTCCCATCGTTATTTTCCATAGAGCTCACATTGCAGCCAAGCAAGTCTTCTTGCACATCCCATACTACCCCCAAAACAGACATGGACTTAGTTTGGTCACACACCTTAACTGGGCTTGAAACCCATCCCCTTAGATCAAACTTACCAGCAGTCATAAGCTGTATCGACTGACTTATAAAGTTATGTAAAGTTTCCTCAGATGGCACACTTGTAACGCAGTTATCGACATAAAAGGAATTCTTTAATTTCTGTGCGGTATCCCTTAAGTCTAAGGGGCTACTGTCAAGATGATGATTTATCGTGGCTGTTAAATGAAAAGGACTGGATGCAACTCCAAACACAACTCGCTTATGGCGATAGGTTATTATAGCATTGTTATTTGTATCATTCGTATCTGACCACCAAAGGAAACGTAAATAGTCCCTATCGTCTTGATTTAATGAGATTTGTAGAAATGCTTTGGCTATGTCCGCCGTTACACCTATTGCCTCTTTACGAAAGTTTATAAGAAGCTCAGGGATCTGCTCAAGTAAATTGACACCCTTCTCTAAACAGGAATTCAAGGATATGCCATTCTCGTCCTTGGCAGATGCGTCAAAAACAGGCCTAATTTTTGTAGTCAGGCTGGATTCCTTTATCACAGCATGATGAGGCAAATAATGACCTATAATATTTTGATCGGGAGCAACTTCGATAATGCCCAGATCAAGCCATTCTCTAAATGCCTTATCATACTGATCGATCTTACCTAATTGCATGAGTCGATTGGTCGTAGAAACCAACCGCCTTTTCGAAACTTGAAAATTCGTTTGTGGGCGTGGTTCATCTAGCCACGGCAGGCATACCTCATAGCGGCCCTCATTAACGGTGATAGTATTCTTGAACTTCTCGAGAACTTGAGTGTCATGTTCGTCTTTGAAGCTCTGCTCCGCTGGGTCCCTTATACCTAATGATTCCAGGCTCCATAAATCTGAAATATCAATTTTCGATAAGCAAGGCATAATAGTGATCATAGAAGCTAAAGAACTATAAATTCCCGTTATTGGTCCCTGAATGGTCCAACCCACTTTGGTCCGTATTGCAGCCAAGTTACTAGTAATGTGCCTGTAGTCATCTGTTATTAATAAGCTAGCAAAGTCAGCGCCGATCAAAAGTCTTACGTCATCAGGGGTGTTCGTCGAGTCCGTTATAATACAATATTGTTATTTTTTAGTTTCTCGATAATGTTACTAGATCTAATTTTTGGTAAAGCAGCGATTAGACTTCACGATCCATCGGGAGTTAGCGCAGTTAGGGCGTTCTGATCACATTGCACTAGATCGCCTCCCTAACTCAGTAGGCAACCGGACGTGGTGTTGGAAGGATGGCTCCTGTACTCTCCAAATATCAAAAAAATGGTATCGCCTTTGCCGCAACTGCGGGTGTAAATGTGAAAAAAATAAAATAAAAAAGAGAATCACTGTGTGCTTTTATGAAACTACGATGCAAGTGACACTTTTTTTCGGATGGTAGGCATTAAAAAATCGCGTTTTTAATCTTAACTTAATTTTTTTTTTCTGAAAACAAAATTATAAATAATTAACAAGCAATTAATAAAAAATAGTAATAAAATAACAAATTATTGAAAGAAACAAAAAAAAACAAAATGAAAAAAAAAAACGCTCTACACCAGGATCGAACCCCTGCCACACAGATTTAAAGTCGAAGATGCATAGACCAATCCAGCGATATATCGCGGTGAACTGTCAAAATACAATAGTTTTGTCGTATTTTGACAGTTCACCGCGATATATCGCTTTATCATATCGTGTTTTGGTGGACGTGCTACGAGGGCTGACCTATATGAATCTCATGTTTTTGTCTAATGCGATAGATAGATAAAAAAAATTGAGGCGATGTACTTTAAACTGTAAATAAACAAAAATTAATTATAATAAAATAAAACTGTGCAATATGAACATTTTATATTCATTTGAGCCAGAAGATTTCAAAAATTGTTTACGAATAAATTCTGCACAATTTGATCATCTTTTAAATTTTAAATTAAGTGACACCATAATTATATTCAGAAACATGACACATTATTTAGAGAAAGTGTAAGTGCTAAACAACGATTAGCAGTGACGCTAAAATTTTTAGCGACAAGAAATAAATTTGGTATAGCTTTATACATGTCCAGAACATTCATTAAACCAGATTTTTCTCTTTTGGACGACATGCAAACGAGGCCAATTTCGCTTCCGATACACAGCAACAATCCGCTCACATCAAGCGCTGTGCGGCGACTGAGCGCCCTAACAGCGATTACATCTCCCGACTTACGCCCTAACTAGGGAGTTAGGGCGATCGGGCAGCCACGATCGCACGATATCGGGACCCTAACTCCCTAACAGCGATTAGACCACACTAGCTAGGGCCCTAACTCCCGATGGATCGTGAAGTCTAATCGGTGCTTAAGAAACCTCATATGTTTATTTGTTCAACCTCTGACATTTGACAACTAAAGTCATTCGAGACACTCTTGACACAAATTTCAAAGATACTATGCTCTTGTATATTTTCTTCTTTTCCACCAAATAAGCAGTGAGTGATAAACTCCTTTCTTGTTGGTTGCAAACGTAACTCATCTGCGAGATCCTTGCGGATATATGATCTTTGCGCACCACTGTCTATGAGAGCTCGTACTAGCACTTCGTTACCTTTGTTATTGCAAACTCGAACAGCAACAGTTTGTAGTAGCGTTGTGGATCTTATTTCACAATGTAGAACGTTTCCTGGTTCAGAGCTGCTTCTGCTAGTGCTTTGACTGGACTTCTCAGAAATATCAGGGAACATGAGAGTAGAATGACGCTTCCTACATAATAGGCATTGGGGAAAACTTTTACATCGCTTTGCGATATGGTTCTGCCTCAAACAAATTAGACACGCCTTCTTGGCCTTTATGTGGTCTATTCTTTGTTGCGGTGACATCTTTGCAGCCTTATGGCATTCAGCGCTACAATGCGTGTCCTTTTCGCACCAAATGCATACAACGAGGCTGCGCTTGTCTTGTTGTGATTCCGCAACGAAACAACATGTAGGCACCTTCGGTGTGGATATAGGATTGTTAATCACCTCTTTGCGTGCTAGTACGATCCGTTCTTCTGCTTCTACTTCCTGTCTCAAAAAGTCCACCAGCCTTGTGAGATCGCTCCCTTCGACTTTAACTCGGTGCCACGCTCTTAGCACTTCATCTGGAAGAGCTGACTCCACCATAGGGAATAAAACTGACGCAAACTTGTCTTTAGTCACCCCTAGCGTTTCCAATGACTGCAGGTGCATTTGAAGACAAGTACAATGTTGACAATCCTTTGGCATCAAATGGCGTCTGACCTTTCTCCTGCATAAGAGCTAGTAAACCTCGAACGTAAGTCTCAATTAAAACATCTTCACGTGCGAACCTTGACTTCAGAGCTTGTAGAGCTTTACTATAATTTTCACCACAGGGTGGATAACTTTCTACAAGCTGCCTTGCCTTCGTGTTGGGCTCCATGCTTTGTAGCAGGTATTGAAATTTATCGCTATTATCTATGCCTGGATCACTGTCAATCTTTTTGAACTGGCCCCAAAAGAGCAGCCACTTTTTCACTTCGCCGTCGAATTTAGTAATCTCCAGTTTGGGCATTCGCACTTTTTGATCTCTGCACCTGATGGTCTTAGCGGACACTAACGAAGCCTCATCACAATCTTCTTGTTCGCTTTTGATTCGTCTGCTAAAATCGTTGTAGAGCGTTCTCAGTTCTACCCAACGTTCCTTATAGGTAAGCGCCTTGTCTTGGTCTTCCTGAAATGTTTCTTCATCGAAGTCCGCGACTTCGGTCCATGAGTCCCGAATTTCAGCCTCACCACGAAATAGCTCTTCGGCACATTCAGAAAGGACGACAAATTTGTTTTCCACCTGAGCCACTTCCTTCCCCTATAGTGCTAGCTCAAATTTTTCACCGGAAGAGGTAAATGCTCTGCGAAACTGTGTCCTTTTCCTTTTCAGTGCTTCCATTATATTTTCCTTAAAATTTGTATTTAAGATTCTCCTAACGGTCGCCACAATGTTATGGATCTCCGGGTTAGATCAAATAAGCACACACAATTATGTAGAATTAACTTATTTAATCAAGATCCGTTTGGTTTAAAATAATGGTTGCTAATTGCTATGCACAAATTCTATAAGGGAATAAACAAGAAAAATAGTACTTAGCAACATGACCATAGATTAATTCACCACACCCTATGTCCTTCCCCTGGTCTCGTACTATAACTATACCAACTTTCATCAAATCGGTTCAGTAGTTTCGAAGCCTATTCAATACAAACAAACAATCAAATCTTTCCTCTTTATAATATTAGTATAGACTAGCTGTGACGGCGAACAACGTTTCGCCTTAATTTATTTTTTCCCGACATCTTCAACAAATATCGTTAATGTACACAGAAATAAATACAAAAACTTAACAAATTATATACTCAAACCTTCCTCGAGAATCACGCTATCGAGTGGTGAAAACCGCTTGAAAATCGGTGCAGTAGTTTTTGAATTTATCGCGAACAGACAGACACACAGACGCGGCGGGCGACTTTGTTTTATAATATGTAAGGATCTACTACTGTAGTCTTGTGTGGCTAGGTACGTAATAGTAAGTAATAGCTACTTACTAACATAGGTATAACTAACATTTTAAGCCATTTGTGATTAGATTTAATAAACCTGGGTTTGTTTTTTAAAATAAAAAGTCATCGCCAACGCCAACTCAAATCAGGTAGCGCGTCCTTCGCCGCTCGCGAAGTTATTAACCTGCACATTCAACTACAGTTTCAGATTAGGTATCTATTGCTAAAAAGAAACACAACAATATACTTAATAATAATGAACACAAAACTTACGTCGAAATGATCTTCACAACAATGCACGTGACTGAGGCTGTAAGAGGATCCTGCTCTTCTCATAACTTTTAACCACTTTTTTTTTCAAAATATTTTTATTATATGATTTCGGAAAAAAAACCTGTGTTTATTACTGGAGTTAGTACACATAGGAACAATACAATATGTCTTAACAATTTTATTCATTCACTATAAGAAAAACAATTGAATTTATAGCGAAACCGCAAGAGCGCAGGATGTAGGTGTACGCAAGTAACGCAAGTACGGACTCGCAGCTCGCAGCGTGACGTCACACGTTGGCGCGGTCGCTTAGCCGGATTTTGCCGCGGAGGCCGTACTTTAACGTTTAATCTCTCAGTCATTTTTGAAGATAGAAAAAAAATAAAAACAGATAATTTTTTTTCGAGTTACCTATTTTTTAGATATGCTGATAACAAAAATCATTGGTGTGACTCATTGCTACCACAATCTACCACTTTATAAAAAATGCACTCTTTGAGCATATAAAATGACAACAGTTTTATTAAAATATTGATATAAAATCACACGAAAACATCTATAATTTTCATCTCGAGAGAAAAGCTATAATCGTCCTGCAATCCCTAAGTTCCAGTTCCCGGCCTCTGCAGTAATGTACTATTACTAGCAGTAACACCCCTACAAAGAGTATCTAGGCAAACTAGAGGCTCTCGACACACAAAGCACTTGTGAAAAGTTTCCTTTGTGTGTCGGGAATGTGATTTTGATGCAACTCCCTAGATTTTTAGTGGGTAGGCCTCATTAGGGGAGAGTCCCACATAACCGCAATCGGGCCCCACTCCCACTGCGGTAATGGAACATCTTTTTAACTCGGTTAAAATAAAGTAAACTTGAGAAAAAATGTATAGCAACTCGTCTGGCCAGTGTAGAGTAGTAGGTGACTTCCTTCTCGTTTGAGAAGAGGCCCATGCCCAGCAGTGGCACCTGTCCCCCTAGAAAAATGCCACACGCAACTTTTCCGCAGTTGTTCCGCAGAAAAAATGTATGTAAATGACATTAGCCTGTGACAACCTCACGCTTTTTTTTCCGCAGCTATATCATCACCATATATTATTTCTGCGGAACGACTGCGGAAAAGTTAGCGTGTGGCATTCGCTTAGTTAGAGCATTAGGCTAAATGATCTAAGGGCATTCGTCTAGGGTGGCAGAGTTGCTACCCTTCGGGACTTTTCCGGGACTACTGTAGACGCGGGTTCGATTCCCGCCCGAGAAGAATTTCTTCTAGTATTGATTTATTCATTTGTAAGCGTGCTTCGGTGGCGCTGTGGACTCGGCACTTGCCTTCCAATCGGGAGGTCCGGGTTCGAGACCGCCATGTACCAATGTGTTTTTCGTTTTCGAATTTCATATGTACATTTGTCTGACGCTCCTACGGTGAAGGAAAACATCGTGAGGAAACCTGCATACATCTGCGAAGAAATTCAATGGTGTATGTGAAGTCGACCAATCCGCACTGGGCCAGCGTGGTTGACTAAGGCCTCATGAAGCGTGCTTTATCTTAACCAATTTTCAACTTGGTGGCCCAGTGGTTTAAGGAAGCGTCAACACGGTTAAAGACGCGGATTCGATTCCCACCCGAGATGATTTTTTTCCTGTATTGATTTATTCTTAACCAATTTTCAAGAAATCTGTAAAGATATTTCTATATTAAATGTTGATAAATGTGAGAAGTTATTCATCATCACAGCATTTATACGTCCCACTACTGAGGCCATAATTCTACTAATAAGTTACAGTCGAATCGAAACTAAACCGTTGCGATCGACCAATCAGAAGGCCACGTTATCACGTCATCGAACAGTTGGAAGTTAATATGTGCGCTCCGATTGGCCGCAACGGTTTAATATCGATTCGGCTGTAACTTATTAGTAGAATTGGGCCTCGGCCTTCAATATAACTACTGAGTTTTTTATAATTTAATGAATAAAAAATAAATTGATTAAAAACAATAAAACAAAAGGTGTTTGTTCGCGCCATTTAAAGATTGTGCCAATTACGCGTATAAAAATAGTTATTTAAGGTTGAGAATTGACAAACAATACTCTAAAGCCGGCTTTTGACTATGGGATATAATGTAATATATATTACATTTTGAGATATAATATTTTATCGCTTGCCATACTTTTTTACGAGACCGTTCTCACTGTGCTATAATATATATTACACCCCAAACTGTAAATATTTTTTCGCCCGACCGAGCTATATTTGAAGGCGATTTATGCGGTATATATTTTACCTCACGTTCCCGCACACCGCACCTCTGCCCCTGCCTCGCCTTCATTTCGAATCGTGACGATCATGCGCACGTACTTACATAGCTGTCCGCGTGTTATGATTTTTGGGTATTTTGGTTCGCAATCTTTTCTTTACGTATTTACCTATTTACGTATTTATCCCTATAATGGAACATTTTATAGAAAGTGTTAGGAAATACCCTTGTTTACGACTAATCTTGAAGAGTATAAAATGAATGAAATTAAGGATGCTGCATGGAGAAACGTAATATGAAATTCACTATAATCTTTTCTTAAGGCCTTACTAATAACCATTGTATACGCCTGATTTAGTTAAACAGTGTTTTGTCACGTTCACTCGAATGACATTTCAAATTCGAACAAAAGAGACAAAACACTACTTAACTATACAAGGTTTATACAATGGTTATTAGTAAGGCCTTTAGTCTATTAAGATTCGATATCCAGAATCGACGTTTATTGTATTTTTTCTAAATAATGAGACATGTAAATCGAATACTGCATCATCTTCGTCTGATGAACTATCGAAAGTATCTAGCAAAACAATTTCCATATTATCCATTTAATAACGAGAGGTCAACCGTTTCAATAAAAGACATTATGATGTAAGGATCATAGAAGCTGAACTATTCTAAAAAATATATCTGATAGTGAGAACAGCAAACCCGGGATGTAATATATAGCTGAACATGTAATATATATTACATCCTATAGTCAAAAGCCGGCTTAATCCTTTTCCTTCCTATAACCGCATCCCTTTCCGGCACGTACCGTTACAAATTCGCGAGTGATCTATTTTATTGTTCATTGCGCTAACGCTCGAAGCCGCACGCAACCATAACCACGAGGCTGGTCGTTCGCTGAAGAAAGTGTCATCATCAAGGTACCGTGCCTACCTATTTCCTTAGTGAACTACGTTCTATTTTTTTCTTACCGCAAGCAGTTCTTATTCCTTTCTTTACTTCGAAGTGTTTAGCGTTAATTCTCACCGCAAAAATACAGTCCACTCTCTCAATATATTTCACCCGCACAGCCAGTGTTGTATTATGACTGGATAATACGTACCAAGAGCTCCAATACAATTATTGTAATATGTATCAATACTACAAAAATTGTATTGGAGCTCTTGGTACCAAATTTAACGAGCATTGAATTTTTTTCCGTAAATTTTGAAGCGTTACAAAAAATTACTTCTAACTTCACATGGTGAAAAAATAATGTAAGTATTACAGAAAAGTGACCCTGTATTAAAAAAAACTTGCTAATTTAATGTTGATTCAAGTGAAGTACAACACTTTACTGTTTGACCTTTAGTTTTGGTTTTATGGTCGTTCTTTCATATCAAGTAGCCTTATTCAAAATAATTTACTAGTTTATTATAAACGGCTAGTTTTTTGTACGTTGGAACGTTAGAACTGTTCTGTTCTTGTCACACTTAGGATTTATGAAATGGACAGACACTCTTTTTCACACTAACCATTTAATCCTTTGTCAAAAAGTGTCTTAGTTCAGGTAACGATTTATCTTTTCTAGGAAACAAAAGGTCAATCACAACTCTGTGAAACTAAATATAAACATATAAACTGGAGCCGATATAAAGAAATTGTGCCTCTCTTTCACACTAACCATTTAATCCTGTGTTGACTTGAAAACGGTCAGAACCCCCGTCTTTAGGTAGTGTACCGGGCGGAGCGGATCCGGAGGGGGGGAAGCGCGTGAGTATCTTTCTTTGTTTAGTGTCTCACTTTCTGCCTGTGACTATTATTGTGCACGTATTATACGTATTATTGTGCACGGTACGTATTATTGTGCATGGTATTTTTTGTGCGCTTCGTTTTTGGACTTATGATTGATTGCCTACCTGTGACCTGCGCTGTGTGAATCGGACTTTGTGATCGCTACGGATTGGCTAGATAAGCGGAAGATGGCTGCTGCGAGGAGACCATACACCCAACGGGAGTATGCAGAAATGCATTACCTTTATGGCTTTTGCGACGGCAATGCTCGGGCTGCTGCCAGAGAATATCGACAACGCTATCCTAACCGAGACCGTTTCCCGGACTACAGGGTCTTTGCGTGCATAATGCGTACATGGAGGGAACCTTACCTGGTGAGCATGCTGCGAGAACAGGTAGACCAGTGGTACGATTTGATAATGAAGAGCAAATACTGAGACAGTCAAGATTGGACCCTGGTATTAGCCAACGCCAGATATCACGAAATCTCGGGATCCCACGATCGACGGTGCAGCATTAAAAGAAATAAATATCACGCTTACCACGTGCAAAGGGTGCAAGCTTTACTGCCCGCTGACTATGAACCTAGAGTGAGATTTTGGAGAGAGATGCTTAGACGACACAAAGAGGATCCGCAGGTCTTCAACAAAGTGTTATGGACTGATGAGTCAAATTTTAGAAGAATAGGAATTTTTAACATCCACAATTTACACTTTTGCTCAAGAGTGAACCCACATATCATCAGAAATGATCGATTCCAGCATTTGTTCGGTATAAACATGTGGGCTGGAATAATTGACCAGCAGCTTGTGCTACATGAAATGCCACCAAGGCTTAATGGTGCTCAGTATTTGAATTTTTTACAAAATAATTTGAACCAAATACTCAATGAAGCTGAGATTCCTGAAGATAGAGTGGCAGAAATGTGGCTGCAACAAGACGGCGCTCCGCCTCATTACGCTCGAGCAGTTCGAGGACATTTGAACGAGCGCTTCCCTAACCGGTGGATTGGTCAAGGCGGACCTATTGCATGGCCACCCCGGTCGCCCGACCTTAATCCAATAGACTTTTTTGTTTGGGGCTATTTCAAAGAAATAGTGTATCACATAATATAATAACACCGAACAAGAACTACGACAAAAGCTCGAGTTTGCTAGGTTACAAATTCTTAATAACAGAGGTGCATTCCGGCGATTACGTGCGAATTTTATTAGGCGGTGCAGATTGTGCATTATGGTCCGAGGTAGGAACTTTGAACATTTACTGTAAAAACTTGAATTTTAATAAAATTACTAAGTCATAACTGTTCTTTTTATTTCATGATGTCTTCTGAAATTACTACATAGTATGTATGAGCAAGAATCTGAATTTTCCTTTAAATTTACCATTTTATTAATTTGCACCTTGATATGAAAAAACGACCATAATACCAAAACAAAAAAGGTCACACAGTAAAGTGTTGTACCTCATTTGAATCAGCATTAAATCAGCAAGTTTTTTTAATACAGGTTCACTTTTCTGTAATACATTTTTTTTTCACATGGTGCTCTTAAAGTGAGAAGCAATTTTTTGTAACGCTTCAAAGTTTACGGAAAAAATTCATTGCTCGTTAAATTTGATACCAAGAGCTGCAATACAATTTTTGTAGTATTGATACATTATTGAGTCCTAACATAATAAAACACCTTTTGTTTTATTGTTTTTTATCAATTTATTTTTTTATTGATTAAATTGTAAAAAAACTCGGTAGTTTCATTGAAAAAACAAAAATATTCATAACTTTTCGTGCAAAGAACTAATGCCGACAAACTTCGACAAACGCTGCTGGCCATGCTGGAGAAAGATTTTTTGTTGGAAATTACCTCCTTTATCTCCCTGTTTCGTTTGATCCACGACTTTTTGGCCACCCTGTATAAAAAGTAGTGAAAAGCGTTTATGAAAATTCTCCCCTTTAGAAATGAGAAATAGAGTATGATATTTATTTTGTTTGAGTATCACACTAGCAACTGCTTAACGTATTTCAACGGGACTTTCTTAAGGCTTTTGCTTTATAGTTTGTTTTGTTATCCTATGGGAAAATATAGAATCCCTACGGAAGAAACGAAAATTAAGCGGGCGAAGCTGCGAAACGAAAACTAGTTTACAATACCAGAGGGGCAATCGCACTATTTATAACGTTTCAACCTCAGAACAACAACTAAATCATAGAAACCTTGCTAAAATAGCTACTGAATTCAATATATTTGACTCACTTTGACATTAGGCACACTTTAATTAGTTAGAAAAAGACAGGTATTATATAAGATATACAGGGTGTCTCAGAAACAATGGATAAACCTTTAACTGTTGATAGGTTTCGTCGAGACCTCTCTAATCTCAAATTTTGACTTTAGTAAAAATATCTCGGTTTTCAAGATATTTGATAGTTTATGATTTTTTTTAAAAATGCCACTTTTGGTTGGTTTTTAATGTGCCATTTTTACAAATACGGACTTTTTCTGATTCAGGTTTTTTTAGCTTCTAACGGAATAGTTCAGCTATCAATAACAGTGGTTAAAATTGAGCTAGCTAATCACGAAGTGCTTGGAAAAAACAATGTTCCAAAAAAATTAAACAAGAAATTATTTTTCTTCGTGTTTGGTCTGCTACCATGTAAAAAAAATGTATGACGCTCATCCTGCCCATTATCTTAAAAAAATGCTTAGTTATTCTAGTTTCAAAAAAGGTATGATAAACTTATGCTTAATGTATCTCTGAACTTTTATTACTGCTTGAATAGCAAATGGTATGAAAATTTTAAAAAGATTGTTTGTCGGATTAATTTTATTCGGTTAATTTAGTTTTCCAGTATTAAGTTTATGCTTTCTTGACTTTCTGACTGGTTGAATAGCAAATAAAATGAAAATTTGAAAAAAAAAAGGTTTTTTTTCCACTAATAAGCACTTAAAGCTTATTTGTAAACATTCGTTTGCGAGTCACAGAGTTGAGAAACGTGTTTTTTTTTTGTGGCCCCTGCCTGCCACATGTCTCATCCACTATGCGCAATCAAAAAGGAGCCTTATCATTAACAGCACATGAGTCATAAGCATTTGCAACCTTACCTGCTATCGAATTTCCTGGAAGGACTTTTTTACCTGCGTCTGATCATTGGGTTCTTTGTTACGATTGTTAGTGTCCTTCTGAATTCCGGTTGTGACCCACGCGTGTTTTCTGTATTCGAGAGATTCGATAGAGCTTCGATGATTTTAAACGACATTTTGCTGTGATTTTGGACTTGACTAGCTTTGCGATTCGGATATTGTTTGTGCTGTGAAACCTATTGACAACTGGTGATCATATGGACTTGGCTAGCTTTACGATTTGCATATTGTTTGTGCTGTGAAACCTAACTGACAACCAATACATAACACTGAACATGCCTAGACATCAGTACACGTCGCGCGAATATGCAAACATGCATTTCGTCTATGGCGAATGTCGAGGAAATGCTAACGCTGCTGCTCGTCTGTACGCAGAGTACTTATTTTTTTTTAAATCACACACATTTATTGCAACTTTAGTTAAACGTATCAGGATGGGTCTTACATTATGTTATCCTTCTAAAAATAGTCACACGCCGTGTTTAATTAGATTTTAAAATTAAATGAATTAGTAAATTTAATAACGTCATTTTTTGTATTAGGTACCCCAACGCACGTCACCCGGACTATCGAGTTTTTGCTCGGGTACATAATTCCTACTGCGAAGGGAGGCTTCCAGGAAGAGGCATTGGTGGTGCACGGCCAGGAAGACCAGAAAGAAACGACGATGAAGAAGTAGTAGTCCTCGACGAAATAGAAGAAGATTCAACACGTTCTGTGCGTGGAATTGCATTAATAGAAGCAAAGTGCATCGCATATTGAAAAAATACCTTTTGCACCCTTTCCATATTCAAAGGGTCCAAACTCTACAGCCTGCTGATTATCCGCGCAGGATTGCATTCTGCAGAATCATGTTAAATAAAATAAGGGAGGACCCGCAACTTTTCAATAAAATTTTATGGACGGATGAATCCTCATGCCGGAGAGATGGATATTTCAACATCCACAATCTACATAGCTGGCTAGTTGAAAACCCACATTTGATGAGGGAAGATCGGTCCCAAGTTCAATTTAAAGTTAACTTGTGGACTGGGATTATTGACGGACAGGTGA
Organism: Schoenobius gigantellus; assembly: GCA_963935595.1. NCBI lineage: Eukaryota > Metazoa > Arthropoda > Insecta > Lepidoptera > Crambidae > Schoenobius > Schoenobius gigantellus. Next base: position 16,236,709 of record OZ012562.1, on the reverse strand, counting down.
TCGGGCCATATGAACTTCCAGCTACACTGAATAGTGAAATTTACCTTAATTTTTTACAAAATTATTTACCCGGCATGCTAGAAGATGCCAATTTAGAAGTGAGGCGGAGAATGTGGCTTCAAAATAATGGGTGCCCAGCTCACTACGCAATAGTAGTAAGAAATTATTTAAATCAACACTTCCCACAAAGGTGGATAGGCCGGCTCGGCCCTATTTTATGGCCGCCCAGATCGCCGGATCTAAATCCCATGGATTTTTTTTATTGGGGATGTCAGAAAGACCTTGTCTACGCGAGGCCAGTATCCTCAATAACAGAGTTGCGTACTCGCATACAAAATGCAGCTGCACACATAAAAACGTCTGGTTACGCGCGCCGCATCAAACTTTCTTTTATAAAAAGATGTAGGGCGTGTATCAGAGCGCAAGGACGCCAATTCGAACATTTATTGTAAATTTAATAAAAAATTAAAATTTCATGTTGTTTTATTTCAAATTCTTTATTCAAACTAAGAATTAATAACTATTCCGAAAAAAATCTTTTTAAAATTTCATACCATTTGCTATTCAAGCAGTAATAAAATTTAAGAGATACATTAAGCATAGGTTATCATACCTTTTTTGAAACTAGAATAACTAAGCACTTTTTTTAAGATAATGGGCACGATGAGCGTCATACATTTTTTTTACATGGTAGCTGACCAAACACGAAGAAAAATAATTTCTTGTTTAATTTTTTTGGAACATTGTTTTTTCCAAGCACTTTGTGATTAGCTAGCTCAATTTTAACCACTGTTATTGATAGCTGAACTATTCCGTTAGAAGCTAAAAAAAACTGAATCAGAAAAAGTCCGTATTTGTAAAAATGGCACATTAAAAACCAACCAAAAGTGGCATTTTTAAAAAAAATCATAAACTATCAAATATCTTGAAAACCGAGATATTTTTACTAAAGTCAAAATTTGAAATTAGAGAGGTCTCGACGAAACCTATCAACAGTTAAAGGTTTATCCATTGTTACTGAGACATCCTGTATATTATTATGTCACCGACTTCAAATAGAAGTGTATCGTCGTCTGTACCTATTCTTATATTGTTTTTGAAGTCGGTTTTTATTTTTTGTAAAATATTTTTTATTTCTGAATGAAATCTTTTTAATGAAGGAAACCCTAATTTAATACCAGCTCACCTTTGGTGAGCTGGTATTCAATTAGCGGTTTCCGCGATTTTCATGGAATCTCATCATCAGATCCTGACTTTGGTGACCTTGGGACCACCCCAGGAGTATACTCTATCGAATACAAAAAGAATGTTGAAAATCGGTCCACAATTGGCGGAGTAATCGCGTAACATACACACAAAACACGTTGGACATACCTTAAAATTTAAGGGTTTTCCCTCGATTTTCATGTGATCCCATCATTAGATCCTAACTTTGGTGACCATGGGACCACCCTTAGAGTATACTCTATTGAATACAAAAAGAATTTTGAAATTCGGTCCACAATTGGCGGCGTAATCGCGTAACATACACACAAAAAAAACATATGCATCGAATTGAGAACCTCCTCCTTTTTAGAAGTTATAGCAACCCGCGGATCCCTAAATCCTACGCGTGAGTCGCGCGGCCGCTTACCGGCGCGATACCGCTGAGCCTGCGCAGTAGAATAAAATTCACTCCCTGCGCACCCCACGCGAACCTGTTTCATTCGTTAGTTAGCCACAGGAGATACGCGATGAACTACGTTTGCTTGCTCTCGCCCGCGTCGCCACGTTTTGTTAAGTTATTTAAGTAATAAGTTTCTGTAATCGTGTTTGTGGGTTAATAAAACCATTTCTTTTCAAAAGTGTTGCAAACTTATTAAATAGCACCCACCCCACTGCTATATCTGGCGTCCCAACAGTGTGGAGAACCGAGTGTTTCAAGTAGTGTACTAAAGTGTAAATTATAAAATAAAACAAAATGCCGCGCAAGCGTCAATCTGTCGAGCCATCAAATAATGACGAGAACATTTCAATGACGCAAAACAACTTCGCAGCATTATTGAATACGATTCAAGAGTCGCAGGCGGCCATGTGCGAAAGATTATTTGATCGAATGGCGACCACTTTTTCATGCTCATCACCCGTCCAGCAGCAAAACAGACTGCTGAGTACCTCCATGGGTGAAGAAGCCGCGTTACCATTCGGGACCTTCGCACGTTGCACAGCAAGATTCGCGGGCGAAACTCACGAAAATGTAGAAAATTTTATTGATGCCATAGAGGCCTATAAAGAGTGCTCCAATGTCCCAACAGAGAGTGCCCTAAAAGGTTTATCGATGTTACTCATCAGAGATGCAGCTACATGGTGGCAAGGAGTATGAGCCGAAGTGAATACCTGGGAGGAGGCGGTAGCGTACTTGCGAGACGCCTTTGGTGACCGTCGACACGCGTCTCGTATATACCGAGAATTATTTCAACAAGAACAATCGGAAAAAGAACGTACAGACAAATTTGTCGCCAGGTGCCGTGCCCTACTGTCGCGATTGCCCCCAGATGATATCAGTATTAAAGTTCAATTAGATATGATTTACGGACTGATAAATAAAAAAATAAGAAAAAGAGTAAGAAGAGAAGATTTTAATTCATACAAAACATTATTATTAAAAGCAAGAGAAATTGAAGATTCCTTGGAAGAAATTAAGATTTCGAAACAAACTACGACGCTGCGTGAACCGGCTACGCCGGCCCCTGCCTCAGGATACCGCTATTCCGTCGCGCAGGCGGCACCGCCGGTAGTAACAACACGCGCCGCGAATATTCCGGTGCCCCCGGGAGCTGCGAGAAACATCGGCGCGCCCACAAACGCGCGAGTTCCATCCGCCGCTACCCGAAGCGTACCCGCCGCGTCGCAGCCAGCGATGGCGGCGACGGCGACGACGCCACGCGTGAGCGGCGTGGCCGGCGTGAGCCCCAGCGGCGAGACCGGCACTACTCCGCAGCGGCAGCCGCGCCCATTTTGCGCGTACTGCAGATACTACGGCCACCAGCGCGACCAATGTCGTAAGTTAGCGAACCGAGGTGAGTCTTCACTTAATAACTCTTTACCAATACCAGTGTCGTGTTATCAGTGTGGTTCCGAAAATGTTACGCGCGAAAATTGTAAAAAGTGTAATACAAGTCAGTGTTTTTACAGTTTGTTTACGGACACGACAACATCTAATTTGATTATGGACAATAATGATTATCATAACTTTCAACAATCTTCCGTTGTTTGTAATAACAATCACTTATTAACTGAGTCTATAACTATGAATAGTTCTTTTCAAAATGATTTTTTTGCTCAAAATGTTTCTAAAGATTTAATGAATAATTCTTATAATAATGATTGTACTAGAATAGAAAATAATCCTTGCTATAATCATTCAGTTAACGATAAAATATTATCGCCTTTGTGTACTAAATATAGTCAAGGGGCTATACTTCATAGTAACTTAGAAAATAGTAAAAATAGTCTCGGAGACAGTGTGCAAAGTAATTTTCATAACAATACTGCTTCTTTTAATAGTGTTGACAAGCAAAATTCTTTTTTGTCTGTAAAGCAAAACACTATGCCTTTACACAGTGAAAATAGTCACGGAGACAGTGTGCAAAATATTTTTTCTAACAATATTGTTTGTGTGAATAATGTTGAAAATCAAAATTCTGTTTTGTCTATGAATAAAAACAGTAATAATTGTAATAAATCTAGATCATACGTTAACGTGAGCACGCGCGCGAGCGAGAATACAAAATTGAATTTGCAACCTATTTTACGACCTGTTTTTCAAATTGAAATTTTAGGTATGCATGGTACTGCAATAATTGATACAGGTGCTAAGCATTCCATTGCGGGCCATACTCTATACTCCCTTCTCCAAAATAGGAGAGGCTCTTTCGTACCTGAACATAGGTTTATTAAGCTCGCTGACGGGGTTGCGCGTGAAATGGACGTATTCATGACTAATATTGATGTTCATGTGTATGGTAAAGTTATCAATACTGACTTTTTGATTTTACCCGAAGCAAATAACAATGAGACATTGTTAGGTATAGATTTTTTGATGGCAGCACAGGTGTGTTTGGATTTTTCTCGTCAATATTGGTATTTTTCAGGTAGTAATATTTATCATCAGATGTGTTTTGAACCGGTCTCTCGGTTTCTCACCTGCTCTCTTACAGAGGTTTTGAGAGAGGATGAAGGCACACATCTAGCACTTTCTGATCGTAATTCATTAGGGAATTTTTTGAATGCCAATGCGGATATTTTCCAGCCAGGGGGAGCGGCGACACCCTATGCTGAGCACCGCATTGATACAGGCGATCACCCTCCCATATTCACACCCCCGTATCGCTTAACTCCAGCAAAGAAGGAACTCATGCGGGAAGAAATTGACAAGATGTTGAAAGAAGGAGTCATTGAGGAGTGTGATTCTGCCTGGTGCTCTCCTGCACTTCTGGTGCCTAAAACAAATGGATCTGTTCGTTTTTGCGTCGATTATCGGCGTCTTAACGCTGTGACAAAAACAGACCACTACCCAATGCCTCTTATAGACGAATTACTCCAATCTACCAAGAGTAACTGTTTTATGAGTACAATGGATCTTCGGTCGGGATACTGGCAAGTCAACGTTCACGAGCCTGATAGAGACAAAACGGCGTTTATAAGCCCGTTCGGGACATATCGCTTCAAGCGCATGCCGTTCGGATTGAAGAATGGACCTTCTACGTTCCAGCGTCTCATCGATAGGTTGCGTTCTTGCTCTTCTTTGTCGAATATTACTCTATTAGCATATTTAGATGACTTGCTCCTGGTGACAGAAGGCTCATTTACGAAACACCTGGAAGAGCTGCAACTTGTGTTTAATCGCCTTCGTGAATTTAAACTCTGTGTAAATAGAGAAAAATGTGTGTTTGCAAGAGAAAGCGTTAAGTACTTAGGACACATCATTACACAACACGGAGTTGCAACTGATCCTGATAAGATTCAAGCAGTTATTGAGATGAAAGAACCTAAAAATTTAAAACATTTACGTACCTTTATACAAACATGTTCTTGGTTCCGCAAATTCATCCCAAATTTTGCCAAAGTAGCTGAACCATTAACGAATCTTACAAGGAAAAATCAAACCTGGAGTTGGGGAGATGCACAGTCCACAGCATTCCAAGAACTGAAACGCTTACTTACCACAGCCCCAATTTTAATTCAAGCAGATTTCTCTAAGATTTTTATTTTACGCACCGACGCCAGTAGCTATGCCATCGGGGCAGTTCTACTCCAGGGGGAGGAGAAAAATGAAGAAAGGCCTATTGAGTACGCGAGTCGTTTGTTAAATGCCGCGGAAAGAAATTATTCCACAACTGAACGAGAGGCTCTTGCAGTTGTGTGGGCAGTGGAGAGATTCAGAAGCTACTTAGACGGGCATCCAGTCGTTATTGGAAGCGACCACCAGCCTCTACGCTGGTTACTTACCTTAAAATCTCCTACAGGCCGTTTAGTAAGATGGGCCCTTAAATTACAATCCTATGATATTTGTTTTGAATACACTCCAGGGAAAGTGAATGTAGTGGCAGATACCCTAAGTAGACCAACTTGTACTGAAGATACACAAAATAGTTGTGGAATCTGCTCAGTAATTGTAGACCTACCAACAAAATCCCCTGTAGAGTTACGTCGAGAACAGCTGGCTGATTCTGAAGTCCAGAAAATTATAGTGGAGATAGAGGGAGAAAATGAAATAGCAGCTTCAAGATGGTTAGAACGTAGTTACTTAATGGATCAAGGAGTCCTTTACCGTCTTAACCCTGATTCGGAAAGCGAAACACCTCAGCTAGTTGTTCCAGTCAATCTTCGGCAAGAAATTTTAAAAGAATGCCATGACTCTGTTTTGGCCGGACATCCCGGAATAGACCGTACTTACCTCAAAGTTGCCCAGCTGTATTATTTCCCGGGAATGCGTCGCATTATCACCGATTATGTCAAATCATGTGTACATTGCCAGAGATACAAGGCAACAAATGACAAACCTCCAGGATTACTTCAGACGCCACTCCTAAATCAACGTAACGAGGTGTTAGCTATCGACTTATTCGGACCCTTACCTGAAGGTGAAAATGGGGAGAAATGGGTACTGCTAGTTGAAGACACTGCTACTCGTTGGGTTGAATTATTCGCTCTTCAAGAGGCTAGCGCTGAAGCCTGTGCTAAAAAGTTGATAGAAGATTATTTCCTCAGATATGGGTTACCTAGAAGAATAATTTCTGACAACGGAGTTCAATTTATAGGAGCAGTAATGCAACAATGTTTGTTTATTCTAGGAATATCTCAAAATTTTGTACCTTTATATCATCCTTCAGCAAACCCCGCAGAACGTAAGAACCGCGATTTAAAGCTGCAACTTAGTATATTGGTTGGTAATGAACACACATCTTGGCCAACTGTTTAACCTTAGTCATGATAATCTATTAGCATTGGCACAAAACAATGTTTGGTAATCAAGCAAGTTAGTTGTGACAACTTAATTTGGTGTAGTACCGATAGGTGGCGCTAATTGGTTTCTACAACGCGGTTAAGAGATTGTCACTGTACGCTTATAAATACTTCATCATAATGAACCATATTTGGTCGAAACCAGTCTTGAAGAGTGTAAGATAAATAAAGCCTCTTTAAGTGGGAACCTGGTTTTTTTTGAGGAAAACATCCCCCAGTAAGCCCCGAGTTCCAGGGTGCTTAACATGGTCCTTCGAGTCGGATAAACAATCAAACACTTGGATTATATAATTTGGATCGATCAATCAGGTGTTGTGTTCACAAAGGAAGAGCATCAACATCAACCTTCATACTTCATTGGAGTTCCAGTTGCTGGGATAGAAAGAGACGAAATCATACGCAAATCAGAAACGTCATTCTATGGAAGGGAGTACAAAGGAAGGAGGTGGCCAAATTATCCTACTATTTGTGAGTGCGAAACTAGTTCAAAATCGTAAGTACTGTTCGAATTAAAGTGAAAGTGAGTCTTACAACTTCGAAGAGTTATCCAGTCCAGTTAGCTAGCTTCAAAATTTGTTCGTGACAATTTGAACTTTATTTTCAAGATCTATTTAACTTAGTCAATTTCGTTGTTTTAATTCGACTTAGAATATTTCACTGTTGTTGCATGTTTAGAACTTAGGCTAGTTTTAAGTATTGTGTTGAGACGGGGAACCTATGCCCGATTTCCGCCAGGCCCCTAACTACTAAAACACTTGTAAAATTTTAAGATTGTATACCATAACTTGTAAAATTTTTAGAGTTTATTGAAGAGGTACGGGATCAGCTTGTTAGCAGAATGGCATTACAGTCATTCATTAAAGTACAAGACGATCTATTTGCTCGACTTTCCAGAGCCCAAATTAATTTTAAGAAATCACCAAAGGATAGGATCAATAAACATTATTTGGAAACAAGATTGGAAAATATTGAAAAACTGTGGAGTCAGTTTGATAGTACACACAGTCGAATTATTAAGGAATTTGAAACTACTGAACTTAATACTTCGACTTATACAATTAATGATACATATTTTAAGACTGAAGAGCTATATTTAGATTTAAAATGTGAACTAAAAATTGCGGCTAGTAAACTTATGCCTGTAGAACAACCCAAAATTATCATTTCAGATGAAAAACAAATGAATGTGAAATTGCCTCGAATTACTATTCCTAATTTCTCGGGTAAATATACTGAGTGGACAACGTTTAGAGATCTATTTGTTTCTGCTATTGATAAAAATAGTGGTTTGGATAAGGTACAAAAATTACATTACTTAAAGAGTTTCCTATCTGGTGAAGCAGAACAATTACTCCGACATATTCCTATAGCAGAAACAAATTATGATCGATGTTGGTCATTACTTGAAATACGTTATAACAATAAAAAGTATTTATCTCATTGTATTCTAAGAAGATTATTGAGTCAAAAAAATATAACCCAGGAATCAGCATCAGCGTTGAAAGAATTGTTAGATACTACTACTGAATGTCTGGGTGCATTATTAAATTTAGGTGTTGATATAAAATCGTGGGATATATTAATTATTCATATTCTTACTTTGAAATTAGATGCTGATACTAGAAAGGAATGGGAATTAAAAGTAGCTACGAATACTGATTCTGATCAACTACCAACGTTTGAACAATTCAAAGACTTCTTAACCGGCCGATACAGAGCATTTGAATTTTTAGAAAGTAAGCCAAATCGGAGTTTAAATACAAACCTAAACAAACCTAGGGTATTTCATACTTCTACGTTATTTTGTCAGTTTTGTAACGATGAGGAACATAAAATATCAAACTGCAGACAATTTGTAACAAATGACGTGGACGCCCGTCGTAAGTATGTTCAGGATCACAATTTGTGTTTTAACTGCTTAGGTAGTAATCACTCTGCCAGGTATTGTAAATGCACAGCATCTTGCAGAATCTGCAAACGTCGACATCATTCCCTACTGCACCCTCCGAGTGATCCGGATGCTACCGCCGATTTAGGAGAATCGAGTTCAAATGATCGTTCTAATAAACATTCTAATAAACATACAGTTGAAATAGACAACGAAAAAGAAATTGTGTCGTGTCTATCAAAGGGTCCCTTCGGTTATCAAGTTTTACTGGCTACGGCTCTCGTTAAGGCTTTATCAACAAATGGATCTAAGTATACCTTGCGAGCCTTATTGGATCAAGGTTCGCAAGCGTCATTTGTTACTGAAAATATTGTCCAAAGTCTCAGTTTAAAGAAAAAAAGGGCAAAGGGTATAATATCGGGAATAGGTGGAGGGACACAATTAATCTCCAATTCAGTAGTAACAATTAAAATTCAATCATCAATCGACCCAGCATTTGAACTGGTCGTTGAAGCGTACGTTCTTAAATCTATAACATCACTCTTACCTTTTAAGAAAACAGCATACTTGGATTGGGTGCAGTTAAGTGATATACATTTAGCAGATCCTAAATATCATACACCAGACAGAGTAGATATGCTTTTGGGTGCTGAAATATATACAAAGGTTTTGCAAAATGGCATCAAAAAATCTCCTTGTGGTTCTACAATAGCACAGTGTACAGCACTGGGTTGGATATTATCAGGTACTGTGGACTCAAAAGTAGCGTCCAACATTGCAGTTTTGCACACTCGTTTGGGGGATGACGAATTATTAAGGAGATTCTGGGAGCTAGAAAAAGAACCAAATGAAACAAGACGAAAGGTATTTACAGAAGAAGAAGCAAAGTGTGAAGAAATATTCAATAAAACAACAACAAGAGACGATAGTGGGAGATATGTTGTTAATTTACCGTTCAATAATGATGATCCAAAATCCAAATATGGTGATTCCAGAAAAATTGCTATGAGGAGACTTTATTCATTGGAATCTAAGTTGAATAAAAATCTGGATCTAAAAATTAAATATAATCAAGTTTTAGAGGAGTACCTAGAACTAGGTCACATGCAAGCTCTAGCTGAATCTGATAAAAATAATAAACTTGCAGTGTACTTACCCCATCACGCTGTGGTACGAAATGACAAGGAAACCACAAAGGTTCGGATTGTCTTCGATGCTTCTTGTAAAGGAGTCAATGGCGTATCATTAAATGATGATTTGATGGTGGGGCCTAATTTACAAAGCGATTTGCGACATTTGCTCATGCGTTGGAGAATGTATCCGATTTGTCTCATTGCAGATATAGTCAAAATGTATAGACAGGTACGCGTAACACAGGATCAGACAGATTTTCAGCGAATCTTGTGGAGACAAAACGAAGAAAAGGAAATTAAGGATTACAAGCTACTTACTGTAACGTTTGGAACGGCTTCGGCACCTTTCTTAGCTGTAAGAGCCATGCAACAAGTAGCACGAGATGAGGGGCAAGCATTTCCATTAGCTGCTAAAAGAGTACTTACAGACTTTTACATGGACGATTTAATGACGGGTTGTTATGATATTGAAGAAGGAATTAATATTTATATACAGTTGAATAACTTGCTAGCAAAGGCGGGGTTCAAATTACAAAAATGGTGTAGCAACAATAATGAACTTTTAAAGAATATGATTAAAATAATAGGAGAGGTCTCTACGTCTAGTGACAGCATTAACATAAAGCAGGATGAGATTTTGAAAATTTTAGGGCTTACCTGGAACCGAAGTGCTGATTCATTTCAGTACTCCGTTCAACTTCCACCGTTGCAAGAACCAATAACGAAGAGAAAAGTTTTGTCAGATATATCAAGGCTGTTTGATCCTTTGGGGTGGGTTTCACCCGTAGTTGTGATGGCCAAAATATTAATTCAAAAATTGTGGCTTACTGGAATTGACTGGGATAGTGAGATACCAATGGAACTAAAAAAGGAATGGTTATCTTACCGCAATGGGTTGCAAGAGTTAAATGGCCTATCAATACCTCGTTGGCTAAGTATGAATAAGAATGATAAGCATGTGGAATTGCATGGGTTTTGCGACGCCTCTAAAGATGCCTATGCAGCGGTTGTGTATATACGTATTGTAGATTCTGAAAATAAAATTCACGTAAATTTACTTACTTCGAAGACAAATGTTGCTCCAATTAAAACAGTGTCAATACCGCGTTTGGAATTGTGCGGCGCAGTTCTATTAACCAAGCTGTTAGTTGAAGTCGCTGAAGTGATTGGCATTGACAAAGCCAATTTATGTGCATGGACCGATTCTGAAATTGTATTGGCTTGGATCAACAGTCATCCCAGCAAATGGAAGACATTCGTTGCCAACCGGGTATCAGAGATTTTATGTAAGACTGAACCACGACAGTGGTATCATGTAAAATCTAAACACAATCCAGCAGACTGCGCTTCTCGTGGTTTTTCTTCGTCGGAGTTGTTGAGATCCAATTTATGGCTAAGTGGTCCCGAATTTCTGAAAGAGAATAAAATTATAGTAGAAAAGCCAAAAAATATAGTCACATCTCTGGAAGAAATTAAAGTGCATACAGTAATAGAAAAAGATAATACAGATAATTGGATTTGGGATAAATATTCATCCTTAAATAAACTAGTTCGAATAATAGCATATTGCAAACGCTTTTTAGAACACAGAAAACCAATAGGGAATAGAAACACATCATCATATTTAACTACAATTGAACTTAAGCTATCTTTGGAAACATGTATAAAACAATGTCAAATGCAAGCATTTCCGGATTATTTTCAAGAGCAACAAAAAAGAGGTAAAGGTTCATCATTGATTCCTCCTTCTTTGAATGCTTACCTGGACTCTGCAAACATTCTGAGGGTGGGCGGTCGACTGGAAATGTCAAACCTTAGCAATGATAGGATACATCCTATTTTGATCCCAACTAAATCACATTTTACTGATCTTTTAATAGCGGATGCACATTATAAAACTCTTCATGGAGGCATACAACTGATGCTCAACTACTTGGGGACAAAATATTTTATATTAGGAATAAAGCGTTTGGTGAGGTCCTATGTGAAAAAGTGTGTGATCTGTATTCGATATTCTGCTTCAACAAAACATCAGCTAATGGGTCAGTTACCAGCATCTCGGGTTACACCTAGCAGACCATTCAAAAATGTTGGAGTGGATTATGCAGGTCCAATTAACTTACGAACATCTAAAGGAAGAGGTCAGCATGCACACAAGGGTTATGTTTGTTTATTTATATGCATGGCAACCAAAGCCATACACTTAGAGGTAGTGAGCGATTTAACTACAGAGGGATTTCTTGCCGCGTTTAGACGATTCGTTGCTAGGCGTGGACTTTGCACCGACATATGGAGTGATAATGGTACAAACTTTCAAGGAGCTTCAAAGGAACTTCGTGTGCTTTTACAGTCAGAGATGGCTGGTTTTCCGAAGGAATTAGCAGAACACTTATCCAGTGAGGGAACAACGTGGCACTTTATACCGCCTCATGCCCCAAACTTTGGTGGATTATGGGAAGCGGGTATTAAATCATGCAAACAACATCTGCGCAAGGTAATTGGCACATCTACTCTGACTTATGAAGAGATGACAACTTTGATGCACCAAATCGAAGCATGCTTAAACTCACGTCCGCTGTACCGCCTCACAGGCACAAACGCTGTAGACGCGTTAACACCAGGACATTTCCTTGTGGGTGGTCCTCTAGTTGCAGCTTCTGACCATAATTATGAAGAAGCTAATATTTCAAGCTTAAAAAGGTGGCATCAGGTACAAAAAATGTCTCAAATATTTTGGAGGCGTTGGTCCAATGAATATTTAACGACACTTTTACATCGATATAAATGGTCTAATCAAACATCAGAACCTAGTGTTGAAGATGTAGTATTAATTAAAGAGGATAATTTGCCACCTTGTAAGTGGTTACTTGGCAGAGTGCTTGAAAAACATGCTGGTCCTGATAGTCTTACACGGGTGGTCACAATAAAAGTTAAAGGTACTACTATTAAAAGACCTACTTCGAAGTTGTGTGTATTGCCAATAGCTTAAGTTTGTTTCATTTTTGTTATTTAGTTAGTATATAGTAAGTTTTCTTTTGTAATAGATGTAAGCTATTATATCATCAATAGTTTGAAATATGTTTGGTAATTTATTCATTACTGGTGGAAGTATAGTTAAAGCACTTTCATTTTTAAGGACAATATCAATTAATGTCCTTGGTGGGCGGAATGTTTAACCTTAGTCATGATAATCTATTAGCATTGGCACAAAACAATGTTTGGTAATCAAGCAAGTTAGTTGTGACAACTTAATTTGGTGTAGTACCGATAGGTGGCGCTAATTGGTTTCTACAACGCGGTTAAGAGATTGTCACTGTACGCTTATAAATACTTCATCATAATGAACCATATTTGGTCGAAACCAGTCTTGAAGAGTGTAAGATAAATAAAGCCTCTTTAAGTGGGAACCTGGTTTTTTTTGAGGAAAACATCCCCCCAGTAAGCCCCGAGTTCCAGGGTGCTTAACACCAACAAAACTCCATGTGATAAGATATGCTATGAATAGTGCTAGATGTAGAACCACAGGAGTAACTCCTGCTTACCTTATGCTGGCCAGAGAAATGAGGTCACCTACAGAAATGCGTCATGACCTGAAAGCAATACTGGACAAAGAAAATTTTGTTCCTCAAATAACACCATACTTACGGTCCTTTATTAGTTCTTTATCTGCTGTGAGAGAACGAGTTGAAATACAACAAGATAAGACAAAAGCACATGCAGATCTAAGTCGTCGTGAATCAAAATCATATGAAGTCGGAGATAAAATATTAGTCAAGTCTCACGTCCTCAGTAATGCGCAAAAAGGTCGTACCGCAAAATTTGTTCCTTCTCGAGATGGACCCTACATAATAACAAAAAAGGTGACACCAACTACATACCTTATTTCTTCAACGGATAATCCTTCAATATCACTAGGTAAATACCATAGTAAGGACTTGACACCGTTTGTTGAAAGTAAAATTGATGACAGTATACCCAAGCCAGTAATACCAAAGCGTACGCGGGGTCGCCCTAAAAATAAACCAATACAGGATCGAGGGCGTAATCCTGAACTGGAGGGGGAGGATATAGCAACCCGCGGATCCCTAAATCCTACGCGTGAGTCGCGCGGCCGCTTACCGGCGCGATACCGCTGAGCCTGCGCAGTAGAATAAAATTCACTCCCTGCGCACCCCACGCGAACCTGTTTCATTCGTTAGTTAGCCACAGGAGATACGCGATGAACTACGTTTGCTTGCTCTCGCCCGCGTCGCCACGTTTTGTTAAGTTATTTAAGTAATAAGTTTCTGTAATCGTGTTTGTGGGTTAATAAAACCATTTCTTTTCAAAAGTGTTGCAAACTTATTAAATAGCACCCACCCCACTGCTATAAAGTCGGTTAAAAAGTATGATAGGTTTCTTTCCCGGCTGACCCCAGCCGGGCTACAAAAAAAGTGTGAAAAATAGATTGTTTGAGTATGTCGCTATAATGTCTAGAGTTTGTCAAAGTTTGTCGGCAAGTTTCACAGTTTGTCGCCTGGGCGTTTCAGAGATCTGTGTGGCCCGGCTGGGGATACGTTACCCCAGCCGGGCCACACAGATCTCCAAAACGAAACGACTTAGTGAAAATCTGTTTGCTGATATAGATAGGCGGCAGTTTGTCGAAGTTTGTCGGTCAAGTTTCAGAGTTTGTCGATCCACCATTTCAGAGCTCACCTGCAGCAAAGTTGCTGCAACTGAGCTAGCTGGATCTCGAAAACAAAGCGACGTAGAGAAAAACTGTTTGCTGGAATAGTGAAGCGGTAGTTTGTCGAACAAATTCCACAGTTTGAGACATGCGCATTTCCGAGATATGTGTGGCCCGGCTGGAGAAACGTTACCCCAGCTGGGCCACCTGGATCTCGAAAACGAAAAGACCTAGCAAAAATCTGCTTACTGACAAAGAAAGACAAAGGTAGTTTGTCGATATATTCTTCAAAGATTCAGAGTTTGTCGACGCCTGGAGTCCCAAATGTGCGAGGTTTCGTTATTTTTTATGTTTTATGTACTTACTTACAATAAAAAGTTAATGTAAAATAGTTAATTGAATTCAGGGATGAAACAGTAACCGTTAATATTTAAATTTATGTAAATCCTCGATGAGTGATTGATATTTTTTAAATGTATTATTTAAGCAACATTTGGCATCTGGTCTCCTTGTCTATCTATATAAGGCAATGTACAGGCGAGTCTCACATCCACTTAGTAAAATGACTATTTTATGAAGTGGAAGTGAGACAGATAGTGACGCCAATTATTCGCTAACGCACAAACAATACACATCAGTACGTACGTTTCGCTCCTTCGCTTACTGCGCATCTTTTTGTATTCGTTCGTGTTGATTTCGTGCTTACCACTTTCTGCTTCGTTTATTGAACTTGATTGCTTGTGATTTGGATTCGGACTGTTTAGTTTCTCTACCGACGACGTATCGTTGATTGCGTAATTGTGTAGTGCCACCATGTCTGCGTACACGACACAACGACACAAGAATACGCCAACATGCATTTCATTTATGGGGAATGTAGATGCAATGCCAACGCTGCAGCTAGACTTTATCGTGAGAGGTACCCAAATGCAGCTCGTTTTCCGGATCATCGAGTCTTTACAAATGTGCACCGATTACTCTTCTCAGAGGGCCGACTGCCGAACCAAGTACATAGTGAAAGAAGATTTCGTCCTCCTTACGAGGACGTTGTACTAGACATTGTCGAAGAAGATCGGAGTATTTCTGTACGTGGAATAGAGAGAAGCACAGGAGTACCCAAAAGTACAGCCCATCGGATTTTGCGAAGAAATCAGCTACACCCGTACCACGTACAGCTAGTACAAACTCTACTACCCCGGGACCATCGACCCCGTGTTGCTTTTTGTCAAACAATGCTACAAAAACACAGAAGATCCGCGATTCTTCGAAAAAAATTTGTGGTCAGATGAGTCGACATTTAAAAAAGATGGTTACATGAACCTACCCAACTTACACGAGTGGCATATCGAAAATCCTCATTTGATGAGGTAAGATAGATCACAATATCGATTTAAAGTGAATATGTGGACCGGAATTTTAAATGGACAAATAATAGGTCCTTTTGAGCTGCCAGACGCCTTGACTGGTGAAGTTTATTTACATTTTTTACAAAATGATTTACCAAATCTACTGGAAGATGTGCCACTTAACATTCTAAGAGATATGTGGTTTCAACAAGATGGTTGCCCAGCTCACTATGCCAGCTCAGTAAGAGAATATCTCGATGAGGAATACCCAGGCAGATGGATAGGACGATCTGGTACTATCTCGTGGCCAGCCCGTTCCCCAGATTTAAATCCATTAGATTTCTTTTACTGGGGAGCGGTGAAAGAAAAAGTTTACGCAAAGTCAATCGAAACTGTGACTGACCTACGGCAAAGAATAATAGAAGCAAATGATTTTGTTAATAATGGAAGATTCGCCCGCTTGATAACCCGATCTTTTTTAAGAAGATGTCGAGCCTGCATTAGAGCTGAAGGAAGACAGTTTGAACACCTGTTGTAAATCTTGACATTTAAATAAATTATGTTAAACAATTTTTGTGTATTTAATTTATTTCACTATCTGTCTCTCTCACACTTCGTAAAATGACTCTCCAGGTCTCACTCAAACTAGAATGTTAAAGTTACGGCCTTAAAGCAAACTATGGGTACATTAGAATAAATTTTAAGTACGTAAGAAAAATTTGTTCAAAACTGCCTGTTTTTGGAAAAAAAATATTGTCTGCAATCGTAGAAATTATCTACCAAGTATCATACCATTTTGGAATCCTTATTGAATGCGCCAACTTTTGCAGTTACTTGCCAAACTCGCATAGTACTTTTTTTTTTTCAGTACAGCTTGTTAAAGCTATGCGAAAAATTAATTTTGAATATTTAATTTAGATAAAAATGGCATATTCTTCTAATTTGGAGCAGCTGGCTTTAAATTTTAGATTAGAGTATACAGAAACATTATTCAGGATTACAAAACAAAAGAAAATGTTTAGAAAAGTCAAGAATTGTAGCAACAACAGTGAAAAAACCGTCACAGGGTGTAAATTATATCCATTTTTTTAATGCTAGATTTTTTTAAAATAGGTGACTTAGATTTTTTTTATATTTTCTGATAACATATATGAGTTAGTCTATCACCTGCTTTCGGCTTGACGTCGGCTTCTGGGACACCCTGTATAATCAGATGTGCCATTGTAGAACAACGAATGAATAAAAAAATAATATTTCTATAGGTTATTGGACTCTTTATTCAATTCTGTTTCACCATTTTCAGTTAGTTTTTTGCTAATTCTTTCAGGGATAACCCGAGCAACTTTTCTTGGTTCCTTAACAAGTGTCTTAGGGCATTGCATTTCTGACCAGCTTATGGGTACCATGCTGACTCCCTGCGGAGATCCTTCTGCCGTGGCTATGACAACACCAAGCTCATTTTCTGCTGTTGATAATAGACACCAATGAACTTCTGTCATTGGCAGCTAAATAACTGTTTAAGGAAAGTCATTATAATATAATCAAAGGAAATATGCCTAGAATTGCTGTCTTGTTGTTAACATGTTAAAGAAAGAGTTTCTAAGTGTGACATTGTGTGACAGGGGGTGGGAGTGGTCCTAAATTTGACGATGTCACATTTCCAAATCTAATACCTCAGAACTATAAGTTACAATAAATTCACAGCAAATCTGTTACTACCACAAGAACCACAACAATGTATATAAATAATAAATATTTATTTTGGTAACATATAGGTAACATTTTACAACATTACAGTCAAGACAAGATTAAATATTGGAAAAATATAATCGTGAGCCTGACCTAGGATTAACCTGTGTTTCAGGCAAACAAACACAGTATTAAAAAAACGGAAAATGAAGTGTATAATCAATAACATTAACAATCATAACGATTATTACTATGGACATACACAAAACACACCAGAATTCAAACAATACAAATTACTTATCTACTGATAATAATTTTTCTGTATCTTCATAAGGCATATTTTGGAGAGCTTCTTGGAGAAGTCTCTTAGTTTTATAATAGGTACAACTATAATAACATATATACAGTTATTTTTTTTTCACCCTGGAAAATTTTAGGGGTAGCTCGGTAGACGCTAGACGACTCATATCAATAAAAAAAACGTGTGGTTACATTTTTTAAATTTTATTCGCCAATAATATTAAATTATAGACATTATTCTTGTTTACTACAAGATAAGGTAAGATTATGATTGAATAAAGCATTTACTACTACGGGCTTAGGAAAATGCGGCAACGTCGCATTATTAATTCAAGCAAGATCAATCTACAACTGGTTTTAAATAAGAGTTATTATTGCATTAAACACTACAATAGTGAAAGACAGAGATAGTCGGCGCCGGCGGCGGCGTTTTGTTGCTTGCTGTCGCTTGCCGGCCGGCTTTAGTTCGCGTTTGACCAGGCCTGTAAAAGCTTTAGTACCATTGTGGAAGTTTTGGCGCTACCGTCGCATGTTAGCCATCTGTTTGTCCGATGACGTCATTGAATGACATCACGGATGCCATGCATAGAGTAAGGTAAACACTGGGAATGCCATGTTGTTGTCACTGTCCTCTGTCTGTCTGTTATGTCAACAACTGGGTCGAATGCCGGTGATTTGCTTGTGATTTCCTCGCATTATTACTTGAGTTGAGATTCTTGTAACGCCAAAACTTCCCGTTCTGTTGTCGTGATTACCTTTAACACGTAGACGCTAAGCAGTTTACTGATACCGTGATTTTCGTGAGCTTGGACGCTAGTTGTGCCGCCCGTGAATCTTGTGCTACAAGAAAAGCTTGGACGCCTTGGTACCAGTGAAAAACATTCATCATGAGTGTCCTAAAGTGCTGTGTTGGTGGTTGCAATAGTACTAATATATCGCATCGGTTGTACAATTTCCCAAAAAATGACAAATTGAGAAGTCTGTGGTTGAGCTTTATTGCACCCACAAATCCAAAACTTAAAAATAACAAAATCCAGTTCATGCTCATCTTAAATGGTGTCTGATGTTTTCTCTAGCGATAATTAGAAGTCAAACATACAAATATTGAGTTCATCAAGTGACATGATTATTGAAAACTGGAAAAGACCTAAATGAGTTTCATACTGTCCCACAAGTATTGACTGTTTCAAGAGCAGTTTGGTGATTTTATAGGAATACACGTCTTATGCCACTTCATAGGTTGAGAGGGTAATTGTGGTACTTATGAGGTAGTAGTACTATGGTCAATAACATAATGGACTAATATTATTTAAGCTATTTAAAAATTCAAGTACCGCAAACGCCCATACATTAAAAATAATGAGAGCAATATCTTTATGATCATATTTATTTTTATCATAAAAATTTCATTATAATCGCAATTCCCTATCTTCCTCTGGATGTCGTATCGTAAGAGTCAAATGGTATCACTTGAGTCGATGTTGAGGGAAAATGAGAACTATGAATATTCTCTGTCATAGACAATGCACAGCCTAAACCCGGAGGTTGTTACAACAATTAATATAACTATTTTAATTTCAGATAATCTCCATTGCGCAACTTCGTCAACAATGTCGACTACAGCAGAAGTGGTAGAATTTGTTGACATGTTGTTTGATAGTCTTAATGGCTCTCCAGGATCTTCTGTAAGAGGAAAATTAAGAAGCGCAGTAAAACCATCGTCAAAAACAATCATCGTCGTCCAATACAAAAAGTATGAAACTTTTAGATTAAGAAAAAAATCAATAAAGTAAAAAAATTAAAAATATTGTTTTTTTTTCACCTTTTGTATATCATAAATAAAACGACAATCATATCGAATCGATATTTAATGACATCACTAGCTGTCGATATCGATAATTCCATAAGATTCAACACATCACTATGTCTACGTCATTATTACAGAATAGGTATAACTACATGTCAAAATTTGAAATCGAATTCGACACTAGCGCCAAGACGAGAACATGGGAACTAACGGCAAATTTCACTTTCGCATCTGTAGCTTGCTACATATATTGATCTGTGCGTTTGACCCCGGCGGCGCGTGTGAACGTATCGCGATGTCGCGCCCGCGCCTGACGCGCGGCAATCGGGCGCATTCGGAATTTTAGTTTCAAGTTAACACATCTCGCAAATACACAGACCTTACTCCGGTACTTTTACTTGTGGAGTGAAATTAAGTTTTGGTGTAAGAAAGTGAACCCACAAACGTAAGACTTGAAGCGAAAACTGCATTTCGAGACGTTAAACACTAACCAAAGTGATATGTTGTTATGGTCATGTATAGTTTTACTTCCTTTAGATTTAGAACTCTTTTGTTATTAGAACTAAAGTTGATTTAAATTGTTTCTTAGGTAGGTAGGTATTTAAAGTTGATTCCAATTTTTTAACTACGCCAAAACAACCTACCATAACCGTAATACCTACCTAGTACTGTTTGTTTTCTTTAAAAATTTGTTTTGCCGGTCCTAAGCCTAAGTCCTAAAATAGGAAGGTGAAATTGTTATCAACTCAGTGATGACTTTGAATCGGCGACGTTGTTGCCAGTTCGCGTTCATTCAATGTTTTGCCTATAACTTCACTGAGTGTCCATATCAGTGCAGTATTTTTTGGATATTTTAGATAATAAATATCTAATTAAACAGGTGAGTAAATTTTATTATTAATGGTTAAATAATTCGTCTACCGTGTCCTGAAGCCACCCTTAAAATAACCAGGGTGATAAAAAAATTACCGTGTATACTCAGTTTAGTGTTTACTCTGTTATATAGAAATGGGCCCAAAAACATGTAAAATCTGTGCAGAAAAGTATGTTTAGTTCCTATATTTTTGGTTGCCAACTTGTGAGATGTGAAGTCACGGTACTCAATAATTTCTCTACCTACCATATCTTAACCTTGAAACTGGAACACAAGCAATACAAGCACTACTGCTTTGTGGCAGAAATAGGTAAGACGGAGGTACCTAAGCAGGGGACTCTGGAACAGTCTCCTTTCAGTAAAATTAGTACTATCAGGTAGTGTGGACATACTTTACGTACATACTTTATGGATGACCCCTTCATAGTATTACTGTTAGTACTGTTTTAGTATACATGTTAATACTATCTTCACTTACTGAAAATTTTTACAAATTTTATTATTTGACAGAATTTTTTTTTATACCACTAGGGTGGCAAACAAGCATACTGTCCACCTTATGGTAAGCCGTAACCGTAGCCTATAGAAGCTTGCAACACTGGGGGTATCGCTTGCGCATTGCCGACCCTTTAAAAACTTTTTTCAACACACTTCCTCATAATGTGGCTCTAATCCCATGGCAATTAGGCACATAATGACACCTATAATCAAACTGTGACTTTTTCATTACTATTATTCACGAGTGAGTAATAGTTTTTTTAAATATTATTGGTTGAGTTACGCTTACACTTGCGCTAAAATGCTATCCGCGAAAAGCCCAAAAAAAAGAAACCTCATTTTTTAGTCTATGGCCGATGCGCGCGCATAGGAAAACTGATTAATTTTTCCCGCCATTACGAAATTTATTAGTCTATGGCCGATGCGCGCGCATAGGAAAACTGATTAATTTTTCCCGCCATTACGAAACATTTTTCACAACTCGTCTCGTTTTCTCCTTTCCCCTCGTTTACACCAAGGTATATTACATGTATTTAACAAGTTTTATGCAATGTTTTCGTTTATTGTTTACACTCGTATACATGTATAAAACTTGTTGAATACAAAACATGTATACAACTTGTAGTATGAAATTGTTTCTGAACTACTAGTTGTCTACATGTTTATGATGTCACGTTTTATACTTGTTGTAGATAAACTTGTAGAAAATGACACGCCAGTCCGGTAGTTTCATTAATATTTTCTACTCAATTGACTATTCACAATGGAAAGTAAAGATGCTGAGGAACTTTACTTCATGAGTGCAGTATACTTTGTTTACACGGTTATTTTTTTATCACTGGAAAATTTTAGGGACGCTTCAGGACACATCAATTATTATAAATAAAATAAGAACAATGAATAAAAAAAATTTTTTTTTTATGAAAAAAATTTTTTTTTTAATTAAAAAAATTTTTTTTTATAAAAAAAACTAAAAATGCTGCTCTCAGCTAGTGCAGCATTTTTTGTATTTTTTGATTTTTTTTTTCTTCTCTTCCCCCCGTAAAATAATACGGTCCGTCCGGTAAAAGTTTAAAACTTTATCCAACAAGCATGGATAGAGTTTAAAACATGTTTTAAATTAGTATGCTACATACATTTCAGTGAAATTAACAAAACTTGTTAAAAACACGATTGCTTTTTGTAAGTGTAAACGCTGGCAATGTATCAGACTAGTTTGAATATGTCATAGATCTAAGTGTAAACGCAGATGTGGTTTATACTTGTTTAGAGACTTGTTGGCAACACAGTATGAACGAAAGAATGTTTGAGACAGTTGCAATACATGTATAAAACAAATAATTATGTTTTGACAAGTATTCTACAAGTATTGTATGAAACTAGTATTTTACTTGTTTCTTGGTGTAAACGAGGGGTTTGAAGTTATTTAGTTAGTTATTAATTAAGATGTCTGCAAATACAATTTATGAAGAAAATGATTTATGTTGTACACCGCCCGATATAAGATGTGAAGCCTAGAACGTTATGGAAAGTTTACTACCAGAAAACTCAAAGGAAAAATATCTATTAGCTTACCAAAATTTCATACAATGGCAGAACAACAAGAATACGCAGTCTTTTTCAGAAAATGTGTTCATGGCGTACTTTAAAGAATTATCTTCTAAGTACAAACCTAGCTCTTTGTGGTGTATTTACTCAATGTTAAAAAGTACAGTCCGAACAAAGAATGGAGTGGACTTAAAAACATACTCGAATTTGTCAGCTTATCTAAAGAGACTATCTGATGGATTTAGAAGCAAAAAATCAAAGGTTTTATCATCTGATGATATTGAAAAATTTATTAAAGATGCTCCAGATAACCAATATTTGGCTACAAAGGTTAGTTAAATTAATTTTAATTAAATATTTAATAGCAGCTTGTGTTGTGTGTTGACCTTAATTATTGTTTCTTTTGTTTCAGGTTGCTTTATATTTGGTGTAACTGGTGCCTGTAGGATACAAGAATTAACAAATATAACTGTAAAAGATATAGAGAACCATGGCCAGATTCTTTTAGTGAAGATACCTATCACGAAAAATAAAATACCTAGGTCATTCACCATACACGGTCCATTCTATGATATTGTTAAGAAGTATGAAAGTTTGCGTTCGCCAAAAACAAAAAATGAGCGTTTCTTTCTAAATTAGCAGAATGGTAAATGTACCTGTCAGCCTATAGGTATAAACAAATTTGGTTCTATGCCTAAAGAAATCGCTAAGTTTTTGGGTTTAGTAGATGCTGAGCTACACTGGACATAGTTTCAGAAGAACTTCAGCTACATTGCTGGCAAATTCAGGAGCTGATATAATGACTTTGAAGCGACATGGCGGGTGGCGATCTAGCAATGTAGCAGAATCATACGTAGAAGATTCCATACAAAACAAGAAGGAAATTTGTGCAAAAATCACAAAAAGAATTAAACTTGATTCTGAGACGCATCCTACTGGCGAAATACCAAGTACGTCCAATGATTGGATTTCACCTACCTACACGAATAATGAACCATCACAAATAACAATAGAACATGAAAGTATTTCAATAAATAATCTATCTGATGAGACCGCTATGTCATCAAAAATAGTTAATTATAATTTTACTAACTGCACATTTACTAATTGTTTCTCTAAGTAAACTTTTTATCTACTATGTAAAATGGTTTTTTATTTAAGTATTGTTTTATTCATACATACATAGTCCAGTAGTGGGACGGTGTTTTTAACGCAAAAGTTATGATAATTCTAAAGTTGTTTATTTTAACATATATCGTCAGGGACATGTTTATAGACACTTTTGCAACTTTTTAGAACTTTTCTACATCGGCGTTAGGTATTTGCAACATCTCTTAATAAAATCAGCAATATAAAATTTAAGTGCAATATTTTGATTTCATCTGCCATTATACGTTTGCAGCTGTATATTTTATAGTTTTAAGAAATTTTAGATACTTGCTATACTGTTAGGTAAAAAATTGTTACTTATTTTAGCGATATTGAATTTAAGTTTCTAAAATTCATTGAATACGCTGTAAGACTATATAAAAATGTTGTAATAAAAATATTAGAAAAATGAAGGTTCAGCTTTCTTTGTAAATTACATTTTATGTCGCAGTGAGCGTAATACTGTATTAAAGTTATTAAAGATGAGTTGACTATTCTATGCCAACGCGTAAAGCTTTAATCCAAAAAATTAGAAAATTTTGTTATAGGCTTTAGAAGAAAATAAAGAATTTATAAAAGTGCGCAATTTTCTAACACCGCGTTTACACATTCGCGCGAATCGCGAGGCGAATAGCGAGGCGAATAACGAACTAGCTGTTTACACATGCGTGTTCGTTATTCGCCTCGCTATTCGCCTAGCAATTCGCCTCGAGATTCGCGCGAAATAGCGCGTTTACACATTCGCGCGAATCGCGAGGCGAATAACGAACACGCATGTGTAAACAGTAAGTTCGCTATTCGCCTCGCCATTCGCCTCGCGATTCGTGAGTTCGCGTCGGGAGCGGTTTTTTGGACGCGAATCAAAGGGCACGAATGGCGAACACGAACTTACTGTTTACACATTCGCATGCATTTAGTTGACTGCTAGCGCCCGACCCAACCGAACGTGTAGACAAATTAGAGTGGAGTAAAGTGCGAATTTTAGAATTGCTAGAACTTTATTATAGAGAAGAGCTCATTTGGAACCCAAAACATCGCAATCATAATTACACATAAAAAATATTTTACAAAAAATAAAAACCGACTTCAAAAACACTGAAAAGTTAAAAATAATATAAGAAATAGGTACAGACAACATCACACATTGAAGTCGGTGCCAAACGATATCTCCTCGAAAGTCTTAAAATTTGTCACCGACTTCAATATAGAAGTGTGATGTTGTCTGTACCTATTCTTATATTATTTTAAACTTTTCAGCGTTTTTGAAGTCGGTTTTTATTTTTTGTAAAATATTTTTTATTTTTAACTTTTTAGTGAATGAAATCTTTTTAGTAAAAACAAAAACCCTAATTTAATACCAGCTCATCAGTGAGCTGGTATTTCATTAGCGTTTCCATCGATTTTCATGGGATCCCATTATCAGAGAATACAAAAAGAATGTTGAAAATCAGTCCACAATTGGCGGCGTAATCGCATAACATACACACAAAAAAAACATTCGCATCGAATTAAGAACCTCCTCCCTTTTTGAAGTCGGTTAAAAATAAAAACCGACATCAAAAACACTGAAAAGGTAAAAATAATATAAGAATAGGTACTGACAACATCACACTTCTATTTTGAAGTCGGTGTCAATTTTAAGACTTTATAAGAGATCATCGTTTCGTACCGACTTCAATATCATCATCATCATCACAGCCCATATACGTCCCCACCGAGGGGCTCGAGCCTACCCTATATTAGGGTGATTAGGCCTTAGTCAACCACGCTGGCCCAGTGCGGATTGGTCGACTTCACATACATCATTGAACTTCTTCGCAGATGTATGCAGGTTGCCTCACGATGTTTTCCTTCACCGTACGAGCGTCAGACAAATGTACATATGAAATTCGAAACGAAAAACACATTGGTACATGGCGGGTCTCGAACCCCGACCCCCCGATTGGAAGGCAAGTGCCGAGTCCACTGCGCCACAGACGCTCTGTCGCGCGCTGTATATGCAAGTATGTATGTGTATATATAAACACATTCACACACATTACTTACATAACACTTACACACACACACATATACAATATGTATATGTGAGTGTTATGTGCGTGTATGTATGTTTATTTCTTAATATCATATTATTTGAATATAACAATTATTGTCATTTATTACATTTATTTTCTTATGCCGTCATTTACTTTCTCTCCTTAGCCTAATGGTTGACTGGTAGAGAGCGATGTTTATCGCTAAGTCCGCCATATGTTTGTAACATTAAAGCTTAAATTATTAAAAACTAAAATGTAGCACGCATGCCGCCATTATTTTCACGTCCTCCGTGTTCGTGTGCTAATATCAAAATGAATCACCCGCGAATGTGTGAACAGTAGTTCGCGGTGGCACTTGTAGGTACGAATGTTTCGTCGAATGACGAGGCGAATAGCGAACACGAATGTGTAAACGCCACACGAATGTTTCGTCGAATGTTTCGTCGAATATTTCGTCGAATGTTTCGTCGAATGGCGAACACGCATGTGTAAATGCGACATAATAATTGCGGACAGGCGGCTAGGTTAACCCAGCGCGAGCCTCGCGCTCGGCGCGTACCTACTCGTGTGTCCGTTCTCGATTACTTCTAGGTTTACAGCAGAAAATCTACTCACGCACGAGACGGTTACTTTATTGCAGGGTGTACAGTTGATACATTTTCAGTCATATATTATTATGTATGTATTTATTATACATATTTTCTGATTCACAGCTGTTTTAAAATAATGGACAGAGTGATCTTTGTATCGAGTGAAATATTATTAATCATGTTTATGTCTTTAAAAATGTTTAGATAATAGGTACGTTCAAAAATATCATATATATGAATTTCAGAACTCTATGTTTTATTTATATTTGTGGCGGTAATCAAATCTAAAACGAAATTGTTCGAAAACGGGAAAGTAGCTATGCGCTGCAGTCGCTGCACTGATATTAGTCTTAATCAGTAATAAGGCATACGATTTTTATATGGGGTAAAAAAGAGATGTCTTATTTATGGACTTCATCTTGGAAAAGTAAGTAAAAAAGCAGTGAGATTTCGAGCGCTTGGTATCCCCCAGTCAGTGAGGTGAGAGAAATGACGGGGCGAAGAATCTCTTGCATGAAAGACTAAAAATTTATTTGCACCAAAACTTGTAGACCGTAAAATTTAATCTGGAGCCATATTAGTAATAACTTATTTCTTGACCCTGCCGAGATTAGCCGCCGTGATGAGAAGTTAGTTATCGAATCTTATAACTAACTTGTGCTTTTCGTGTAATGAAACAGCCAACGGAATATTCAAGAAGGAGCAAATTAAATTCTCTATTCTAGACAGAATGACAATATGCACAGAATACAATTATATGGTGTAGTAAGTCATCATACAAGATTCAAAAACAAAACAAACTGTGAAGAAACTTCTTATAACAATAAAAAATAAATGAAAATTCACGTCACGCGGCATGTCAGATCTCTGTGTCCTACCGGTAATTTAAAACCTTAATAATTTTCTTGCTTTTAATGATATAAAATAACTGAACTAAGTTATTTTTAATAGAATTAAACATTCTATGTGCATCTTCCTATTGTGGTAGCATGGAGCCATCGCGGGCCAGCCGTATCGCTATACCCTTTGTACCTAAGAGGGGAAACGGTGGATACTTATTATGCCCTAACCACCCGGGCGAAAAGAGTGGTGCTCCAAAGTCAATTAGCTCAAGAGGGAGAGGTCAGTTCAATTCATCAATATTTATATCTCGAATAAGGCCCTATCTCTTTCTCCATTCTATGATGTAAAGGCCCACAGGTATTCACAAGCGAGCGCTTCCAACACAAGTTGCAAAATCGTTTAGATTGCTTAGAGTACTATATCAGTTCGCCTTCAGGACCAAAACTGGACACCAATACGACTTCAGCGAGTTTTGAGACATGGCGACGTAATATCGCCGAAACTGTTCACAGCTGCGTTAGAGGATGTATTTCAGCTTTTGTAGGTACTAGAGAGGGCTCGGCTTCTACATAACTCACCTTCGTTTCACTGATGGTATTGTAGTTATAACTGAGACCATGGAAGATCTAGGCACAATTCCTAAAGACCTCTGTAGAGTTACCTAAAAAGTCGATCTTAAAATTAACTTGGACAAGACTAGAATCATGTCGAATTCCCACGTACTCGTAGTTGCCACTCCTGTAAATATTGGATGTTTACCTGGAGCAATAGTCCAGCTCGGTAAGTTAAACTTCCAGAAAGAGATTAATCGACGAATCCAATTTGGCTGGGCAGCGTTCGAAAAGCTACAGCTACGCAGCATATTTTCGAACAATCTACTTAGATTGTTCTCTTCAATACTTGCGTGTTGCCACCTGCCAGTGAAGATGTACGGACCAGCAGGCCAATTATGGATCTTTCATCGAATGACATGGTATAAATTTGTGAAAAAGAAGTCATGAAATGCTGCATTTTGTATTACTGATCTACAATGATATCATCACTATGGCATAATTACAATGATGTCATCATTAAATAATGAACAAATGATCAAAAATCTGACCGGAAATCGTATTTTTCGTTTTGCACTATGATATCATATGCAAAACCATGAGATCGGTAATAGGCCCTCTGAGACGTGGTCTCTTACAAAGGACCTCAAAAGAAGACTTATGGTCACTCAAAGAGGAATGGAGTGAGCTGTGCTGGGGTTTTCTTTACTTTGTCAAAACAGAATGATGGGAACCGCAGGAAAATGAAAGCCTAATGCCTTAAGTAGCAGTGGTCCTTGGCCGTTGGGGTGCAAAGGTCCTCTAGTGGCGGCCGCGTGCCAGGAGACTCAGCGTTGGTGGGCACTTCACAAGGTGGGACTGAACATCTGGTGAAGTTTGCGAGAAACCGCTGGATACGAGAAACGCAGGCCCGATTCGATTTGGAGATCTTCGGGGAGGCAATCTTATGTCCAACAGAGAGCGTCTCTTAGCTTAAATGATGATGATGAAGTATTCACAAGGTCCCTAACCACGCGTTTCTTCCCCATATTAGGTTTTAATTAAGCCAGATGAAACGTTCATTTATAACAAATGCAGTGCAAGTCTCCTAGGATAAGTGCACTTTCCTGACTTGAGGGTACCGGGTACTCTTCTAGACACTTGTTCAGCAATATACTGGTGAAATCTATCTCATTTTTTCCTTCCTTCCTTCTTCCTTAACCACTTCGATGGCCACTTCGTCCTCGCCAGGACTTTAACATTCTTCATTTACTAAGAGCTGTTCTGATTTCAGAGTTCTTTGGTATACTTTAGAACGAAAGTTCTTTGGTATACGTGACATCGCCTCTCTTAGCGCCTTTTACCGAATGTTCCATGGGGAATGCTCTGAGGAGCTCTTTAACCTTATCCCTCCCTCTCCATTCCTTAACAGAAACACGCGTAAGGGCCTTCGGAGTCATCCGTACACTGTGTCCTCCTTTTCACACCGTACCAAGAAATTCCAAGATTCCTTCTTCTGTCGTTCATCCCACACTTGGAATTCTCTACCTGCGCACGTGTTTCCCCCATCCTACAACATGGGTTCCTTCAAAAGAGGCGTGAAAAAGCATCTTTTGGGCCGGCAAGGGGCGGGCAGGTAGGAGAGTGGATGTCGTCCCTACTCTATCTGTCAACTCATTTGGGCCTCTTTCACCGCTTAACATCAGGCGGGAGGAGGTCATTTGCCGGGCCATCCATAAAAAAAAAAAAAAAGAACTTTAGAAGCTTTGGAGTTCAAGAAGAACTACAAAGTTTAGATTCCTAACAGAGATGAATTAGATAAGGAAATCCCTGATCCCTTTAGGAAAACTAACTAGATATAGTACACTGACGGCTCCAGAAGAGAAGGCAGAATAGGTGCAGGTGTTTTCGGAGTTATTACGAAATACAGGAGAACTATGAACTTGGGCGCACATGCCACCATATTTCAGGCAGAAATTTATGCCATCATCGACTGTTTTCGAGTGAGAGTAAAAACATTCTCATTCTGTTGGAGAGCCAGGCTGCTTTAAAGGCACTTGCTGCTGTAGAATTCAAGTCCAAAATCAACTTGAAGTGCACAAAGGCCTAAAATGAATTCGGGACCAAGACCTCGTGTAACGATTGCGTTCCAGGTCACTCCAATATCCGAGGCAATGAAATTGTCGACGAACTAACGAGGGCTGGCTCTGAGAATGCTCTCATCCGACCAGCTTGTGGCGTTTCGAGGGGGATCAAAAACAGGATCCTCAGGAAGTGGGTACAAACACAAGCCTGTCTCCAGTGGGGTCAGTGCCTATATAGGATTGCAATGCAAAACCCCCAACTAAGCAGAAGCCAACTAAGGGCACTCACTAGAACCTTAACTGGTCATTGTAAACTCAACAAACATCTGCACAGAATGGGCTTGACTAATTGTAGATTCTGAGGCGAGGATGATGAGCCACCAAGTCACATACTTTGTGAGTACCATGCTTTTTTTATTTATTTTTATAAATAAGCGGATCGGTGGAGCGGCTTGAGGATCATCCTCCCGCTTCCTCTCCGCGGCCTCCTTCTCCGAGATGATGTCCTCACAGCCCCCCATTCCGCCTCGCTACCGAGCATGGTGGTGGCCATGCTCCGCGGCGAGGCGAAATGGGGGGATGTCGCCTCCTTCTGCGAGGACGTTATTTTGCAGAAGGAGAGGTCTCCGCCTCCCAGCGCAGCGTTGAGTTCGCTGCGCTGGCAGCTCTGGGTGGACCTAGTTTGCCACCCTTCAATACGAAGGCTCTGTCCCCAAAGAGGGTTATTGATTACTTTACCGCTGTGAGCCTATTAAGAGACCACAGGCCTTTAAAAAAAAATCTGTACAGGTCGCAGTGGCTCGCTGGGGGACCCTCTTCGGCCGCCCCAACTCCTCCCTCGGAATGCAGATAGACAGATACTGTAACATTATTACTAATTCAGATGAAAACATTGCGATTCGCGACGAAAAGATGAAAGTTCTTAAAAAAGAAATTCAGAAACTGTCAAATAGTACATCTAGGTTCAGTGGATGTCGAACATTTGTATGGAACAGCTGATATTTTTCACGATTTCAAGATTAGTCCCATAGTAAGGGCGCTTGCGCACTTACTTATACGTATTCGGTTCGTGTTCGATACGTGAAAAAACCGAACGGGAAATATACGTCCTAATGTTTGCGTACTTATTCTTATTCGATTCGTGTTTGAGACGGTTGTGCGATAAACGTCAAGGAGGCGGGATCACTTCCTGTAGTTCCTGTTTTTAAAAACTCACTGCAATTTAGTACTCATTTGGTACTATTTGATACCAAACATTATAATTTTGGTAGGTACCTGCTTAGCTTAGACAAAATCCGGCTTTCATTATCAAAATGGCGGAATCATGCTCTAACATTAAAGTTACAAACTTTTTGATGTAACAGATTAAACCACAATTTAATACCTACCTCCAGAAATTAATAGTAGTTTCTTTTAAAAACGAATATTTAAATTCTGATGGCACAAAAAAATGAATGGAAAAGGAACAAAAACAGTATGGAATATTTTCCAAAAAAAACAGTCCAGTACAAATAGGTCTTATTACTAAAAAGCGATCTCTTCCAGGCAACCTTGGGCCGATTGAATGAGACAGCATATTCAATAGGGGAAAGAGTACAGAACTAGGACTAAGGAAAGATTGTTATAATATGGGAATGGAATTACGAGCAAAAGTTCCAGCTTAATTAATTGATATTTGAATAAACCAAAACATACTATAAATTGCCATTTTATATTTAAAAAACCGGCTAAGCGCGAGTCGGCCTCGCCCATGAAGGGTTCCGTAGGATTTATGACGTATTAAAAAATCTTATTACTTACTAGATCTTGTTCAAACCAATTTTCGGTGGAAGTTTGCATGGTAATGTACATCATATATTTTTTTTAGTTTTATCATTCTCTTATTTTAAAAGTTACAGGGGGGTGGGGCACACATTTTACCACTTTGGACGTGTCTCTCGCGCAAACTATTCAGTTTAGAAAAAAATTATATTACAATCCTCAATATGATTTTTGAAGACCTATCCATAGATATACCACACGTATGGGTTTGATGAAAAAAAAATGTTGAGTTTCAGTTCTATGTATAGGGAACCCCCAAAATTTATTGCTTTTTTCTATTTTTGTGTGATAATCTTAATGCGGTTCACAGAATACATCTACTTGCCAAGTTTCAACAATATAGTTCTTATAGTTTCGGAGAAAAGTGGCTGTGACATACGGACGGACACAGACAGACAGACTGACAGACATGACGAATCTATAAGGGTTCCGTTTTTTGCCATTTGGCTACGGAACCCTTAAAACGATTACTCGAAGTGAGAACTTACGGATCGAATACGAACCGAATACGTATGAGTGTTCAAGCGTCCATACAATCACTAGGACCACCCAAACCGGATCAAAACCGAACACGAATCGAATACGAACCGAATACGTATGAGTGCGCAAGCAACCTAAAAGTTGTGTTTTGTGTTCCTTGTCGTAACATCTTATGCTTTCAATTTGTGTATGGTTGAAATTAATAGTAATGAAAATAATAATTATATCTGCCAGTTCTGGGGTGTATTCTGTTTTCAAAAAACTGGAACCGGGACCGGTTTTGTATGCTCTAGATACAATGCAGATGTAAATTTTTATCCAAATGATGTCAATATTATTGATTTCATTAGACGATGTTATTTGTTACAGTTACTATCAAGCTTCCAATTCTGGAGACGCATTTTTGAATAATGATTCACAGAAGTGAACCTGGAATTCAAACACGAATATGCGAATTATTTTCTACTGTTGCCAATTTAAAATATTTTTAAATCACTCGCATTCAGTGTTGTCATTAAAAACGAATTCCCGCGAACCACATTTCGCCATAATAAGGTTTAACGCAATAATAAAAATTGATGTCAATAATCAAGATGAAAATTATTCTTCTATAAGAGGTTGGACCAAATTACCTACATGCAGTCAGCCAAATTTCTTCAAAATCGGTTAAGTACTCGTAGCTTCGAAGTTTCCCACATTCCATGTATTCTGTGATGAGTGAGTAGTACCCACTCGATACAGAATGTAGTATTGAATATTAAAAAATAGTGAATTTGTATTCCAATATTACAATTTCGAATTTGAATTCTATTATTTCAAAAATGCGTCTCCGATAATGCAATGTGAGGCTAGCCTATGCATTTGTGCACGCTAAAACGTAGCTTACGCGGACATCCGATAGTTTTTTGTTGCGCGGAGCGGTGCGTGCGCTATTTGAGCCTGCGCGCGGTGCCGCGCTCGCTTGTAGGTCACTTTATTCGTATAACTTAATATCTGTTATAATTTATTTTGCAAAGATGTTACACTTCTAATTTTTTGCGTAGTTATAAATAGCATTATTGTGATGAAGTGGTATTATCTTTAAAAACTTAAATACAATATTAGACCAAATATGACAAAAAAACTGAATTACTAAGAAAGCTTAAATTCTAGATTTCTAATCTTTCATAAGGAAATTCGGTAGTAAGTTTTATTACTATTTTCTCAATATCAGAAACTTAAATTTTATATTGACAAAGTTATAAGCATTTTTTAGTTTCGGTATGAAGCAGGTACATTTCTAAAAACTTAATAGTATTATGATATCATTATTTCATACTAGATTGTGTATATTTCTTCCACTTAAATTTTATAATCACAGATTTTTTTACGAATTATATAAATACCTAAATTTTACCTAAAGCAGCCATTAAAATTTTCTAACTTTTTGCAAAATAACTCTTAAATATGTATTACATAAAATATCAAAAATTTGGAAACTTTAAGAATTTCATAACTGAAACTTCTTCCACTACTGGACTAACATAATTCATCAGGCAGGCAGTTATTTCAGCTGATAATTGCAATTGCCTGTTTCCAGTTTTCAAATCTTATTTAATCATGTCATTTTTTTAGATGTTTATTCAACTTGTTCTTGAAGGAGTTGATACTGGAAGCAGAGACTATCTTTATTGGAAGTTTATTCCATGCTGCAACCACTCTAATTGATAGGAAATGTGTGTGAGGATTAAAACTAGATGGTTGTTGCTTAAGCTTGTAGGTGTGGCCTCTGAGACATGTGTTTAAGTCTTGTATGAATAGTGTGTCTATATGGCAAATGTAATGTCCGTTTATAATTTTTAATGCCTCGATAAGACTTTCTCTACACATTTCCAGTATGCTTAAATCCAATGTCATTAGTCTGTCTTCATAAGAGATTTTGTTTAAATTTGAAAAGGATACAACTCGTGCTAAAATTACATCACTAGGTCTAAAACATTTATAAGGATCTATCCTGTCTTTGTCTGTTGATTTTATGTCTTCTTTTTTTATTACTCCTTTATATGGCCTTGCGAGTACAGTAGCATTAACGCAAAGTATGTTACATGTAACCATACGAGGATTTACTACAGACACTTTAGCAGTTACAATATCACCAGTCTTAGGAAGCAAACTTGGTGTTTGGAGACTTTCAACTGACACGATTGTTGCCTATAAATTAACAATACATGTTAAATAAATGAGTAGTCAAATCATTTATACCTGTTTCGGAGCAAAATTAAATACCTTCGTCTTTTCATCTTCTCCCTTTTTCAGTATTCCAGATAAGTTGGCATATATATAACCATTTAATTCATAGGTTCCTGGGCCTGAGAGAAATTCATTATTTGATAGGCTAAGTCGCATACCGGGAATACATATTTTTTTTCCATTTAAATTGATGTTTACTTCGTCCATAATATGCCTTTTATTTTTCCCAGGTTTTCAAGAACTAAGTTATTCTTCAGCTAATGTTTTGTTAGTTTTCAAATTAAAAACCAATTGTATGCCTCAATATTTAACCATAAAATCCTCAAAAAACGCAAAAAAAATCAATTATTTTTATTTCACCAATTTTACACGCTTCAAATCAAAACCACAAATTATATTACTGTTACAGAGTTGCGTTCCGAGGGTCAGAGTAATGCAACCGAGAGTGTTTTTCACACTCGCTCAGAGTTGCGTTCCGAGGGTCAGAGTAATGCAACCGAGAGTGTTTTTCACACTCGCTCCGAGGTTCAGAACGGGTCGGTTGCTATCTTTTTTTTTAGTTTGTATCTTGCCGATCATGATCAAGCAAAGGGCAAAATATTACTAATCCTTACTATGAAATTAACAGTCAATATCCATTTTTCTGCTTATAAATAATTACAACACATAGAAATCACTATATTTCCCTAGTATTAGGCTTAAAAGAGTTCAAATTAGTATTATTTAATTAAATAATAAATAATTAGCGTATTTTTGACATCGACATTGACATAAAATCTGTCAGAGTGTTTTTCACCCTACGCTCGAGTTGGTTGTTTGGTTGCATCACTCGAAGCTTCTGAACGGGCACAGAGTGTACTAACCGCCTGTCAGAGCGTTTTTTACCCCGAGGCTCTGAACGGGTTGGTTGCTGTCAGAGTGCACTCGGAGTGCACTCGAGCGTAGGTTCTGAACGCAGCTCAGAGGTTCAGAACGGGTCGGTTGCTATCTTTTTTTTTAGTTTGTATCTTGCCGATCAAGATCAAGCAAAGGGCAAAATATTACTAATCCTTACTATGAAATTAACACTCAATATCCATTTTTCTCCTTAAAAATAATTACAACACATCGAAATCACTATATTTCTCTTGTATTAGGCTTAAAAGAGTTCAAAGTAGTGTTATTTAATAAAATAATAAATAATTAGCGTATTTTTGACATCGACTTTGACATAAAATCTGTCAGAGTGTTTTTCACCCCACGTTCGAGATGGTTGTTTGGTTGCATCACTCGAAGCTTCGGAACGGGCACAGAGTGTACTAACCGCCTGTCAGAGCGTTTTTTACCCAGAGGCTCTGAACGGGTCGGTTGCTGTCAGAGTGCACTCGGAGTGCACTCGAGTGTAGGTTCTGAACGCAGCTCAGATAGGAATCAACCCCTCTAGCGGCCGTTTCGTAGTGAAATGACAGCTCCGTAATGATAGTGCTGCAAAACTATCGACTGCTTATTATCGACATACTGAAAATTATCGATATAAATTTACAGCCCTAATCTACTTTTTTAATTCTGATAATATTTTAGGTTATTAAAAATCAAAACAACGAAATGCGATTATCTTTTTATTGAATTTAACATACAATATGACAAAAACGTACACAATGGAACTTATTAGAACCCACAATTCTCCGCCATGCAACGCTGTGCTTACTCTGCGATTCTGAAAAGATAAATAAGCATTTGTATAAAGTGTGACGACTCTAAAATGAAAAACAGTGAAAAACCTAGTAAAAATAAATAACCTGCCTCTCCATCTGATCTTAGTCTCTCCACTTCTCAATATCTGTACACCTGTTGATACAAAAAAGATAATTATATAAGACATTACTTTGTTTTTGAAAATAATTTTGTTTTATTGATTATTTACAAAACTTCAGATTGAAGAATTGAACTCTGCAGACAATGGCAAATAGTTTAAAACGTTTGAATACATTTTGAAGAAGTTAACATTAAAAGCAATTAATTTTATAGTAGGTAATCTAACCAAACAAATCAATCTAGTTTTTAATTTTGATGAATATGTTAAGGTCAATAAGAAATGTTTTCCATAAATTAATGATATTCATTCATATAAATGATTTTAATTAGAGTTTGAAAAAGCATTTAAAAGGAATGGCATACCCATTCCTTTTGTAATGCTTTTAAAATTATGTTTATCAAACTTTCACATTCTCTTAAATAATTGTGTCAGAGTTAAATGTTCCAAATTGGTTCACTAAACTCAAATAAAACTAGATTTATTAAATTCTCATGGCCAAATGTAAGGAAAGTGGATACAATCGAATCGTTGAACTCATCAATTGTAGTTACAAAATTTTTGGGTATTACACTTGATGCACGTTTGTGGGATCAACATAGTCCTTCGCGAACAGACCTAGTTCTGTTGTATATGTAGTAAAACAATTCAAGCATGTTACTATGTTGATACGGCAAGATAAATTTACTTAGTTATTTTCAGTGTCATGTAATTGGCTATTACTGCTGGGTTTCGGCTGCTAGTATAGAAAGTATTTTTGGACTTCAGTTGGTGCTATTTATAATTCACAAGCAAAGGTTTCTCTAAGAAATATTTTTAACTAAATTAATATATTGATTTAAGCTGAACAGTCTAATTATGAAAATTTGATTTGTCTATAAAAATTATAAAACCTTTGGTACCAATTTTCGATTTCATAATCTAAACACAAGAAATAGAAAGCCACTGTGAACAAGTGTGTATTGATCTGCTCATCACGTTCTAGTCATTTTCTGATATAACCATAAAAAGTAGGTGTTATAATAGCAACGTAACATCCCATTTTTTTTTTCGTCGTGACTATTGTGATTTTCAAAGCTTATTTACTCGCAAACTATAAGACTTGAGAGAAAATTGACATGAATAAAAAGTGTTAATTTTAAAGCTATTCTATATGATACAACCATAAAAATTAGGTGTCCTAATATCAAGGCAACATCCCAAAATTTTTCTTGTCCTGCGGCCATTGTAATTTTCAAAGCTGATTTACTCGCAAACTATAAGACTTGAGAAAAAGTGAATAAGAGTAAAAAGTGTTTATTTTAGGCTATTCTATATTATACAACCATAAAAAGTAGGTGTCATAATAGCAATATGCAACATCTCAAAATTTTTCTAAGTCCTGCTGCCATTGTGATTTTCAAAGCTGATTTACTCGCACACTATAAGATTTGAGAAAAAATGGACAAAAATAAAAAGTGTTTATTTTTAGCTATTCTATACGATACAACCATAAAAAAGGACCTTGCGCACCCTTTCATTCACCCCAACCCAATTTTGAAATATTTTCTTTAATATAGGGGCATATAGTATAACACTGATCTTGACTTATAGATTTTGAAAGAAATTTGGCAGCTCTGTCAACTGACACAGTGAATCAATTGACAGTTAACTTAAGATTTATCAACATTAAACTTTAAACTGTATTTTATTAAATGTTTTATTTGTGCTGCTACATTGTTGTTGTCAGTGTCATTGTCATGTTTTGTCCATTTTTAGGTGACCCAAAACAAAACTATAGCACACTTTTGGCCGTTGTCAACAAAAGCAAACTCAGAAACAGTGTCTTATCCATAAACTCGAGTTTGGCAGTAATGGTTGTGTAAAACGACCGGTTGCCACTTAACCAAGAAGTGAAGTGAAGTTAAGCTTGTTATAGCATATTCAAGATAAGAAGGTTCCCGTGACAGGTCAAACTTTTCCGTTTCATGCATACCAGTTTCCGTGAATAAAAATATTATGTTTTAAAAATGTCTTTTTCAGTTATTTTTGTCAACAATGCAACAATTAATTCCACATTAAAATCAGTCCAGTTAAATATAATTATTTATAATTCTGATAAAATATTTGTTTAATTAAGTATTTATTTGAGTCATGAATCGGAACTTATACTTTACACAAACATTTTATTTTTAAACTTTAGAATTATAATTTTATTTAATTAGGCTGATATTCTTGTTTTTATTTAATGTGGAATTAATTATTACATTTTTGATAAAAATAACCTAAGGAGATAAATTATTTTTTTCATCACGGAAATTAGTATGCATGAAACGGAAAAAATCGATTTGTCAAGGGAACTTTCTTATCTTGAATGTACTATATTTAATTTTATCACTGATTAGCCTTTCAGAAACAAGGGGTTAATAAGCAAACATATTTATGTCAAAAACAAATTAATCACCTTTTGACAGCCCACTTTCTGTTATTCATGTCCTGTTCATTGCTTGTGCAGTGGCTTATGTTCTTAGCATATTAATAAAATTGATAAAATGAAATTCAGGTCCATGGTGAGTAACCAAAGCTTCTAACATATCGAGCTTCTCTATGCTTCCGAAGTCACCTTGCGCCCAGACATGTGCACCATCAGAAGATCAATTTTAGCAGAGCTTTGCTACTCTTTTTGAGAAGAAGTGTTTTTCATTTTCATTCAATCTAAAAAAAAATTACATGTAATTTTGAACAACAACATAGTGTAGGTTATTTAATGGAAAACATATTAAATTAATTTTAAACTATTGTTTATTTAATGAAAAAAATATTACACAACTTTGCTCACCTATCATTATTGGATTTTTAAGTATTCCTGAATTTATTTCACTTGGAGGAAGTTATTTATTGCATACTCAACTCAAGATATTCATCTTCAAGTATTTGTGTTTCAAAATAACACTAGTTTTTCTGTGTTCATAAGTTGTTTTTATCGATTTCAAAATTGATGTGCATCCAGAAATGTAACCTCTGTTGAAGCCGATGGTCTGTAAAATATTTTAGTGGATTCATAACAATATAAAGTTCGCTCGTTTTTTAGTATGGGAAAGTTCAACTTCATACATTTTGGTAAATAACTATTAGGCCAAAGATGAAAGCGTTCTTCACCTGGATTTGCCTACAAGAGAGTTGCTGGATGTCTGATTATCAGAGTAACAAGTTGTACTCTGCACAAGTTGTACTGTCACCATGGTGATCTGATAAACTTAAGTAAGATTATGGTAGCTAACCAGGTGGGCTCAGCTATATTAGCATGAAATAGTATGAAACAATGAAAGGTCAAAAAGTTATTAAGTTTAGAAAATCACAAGCAAACAAACCGATAAAACTGCCGAATCCCTTCGTACACACAGGTACTGTTATTGAATCAAGAACAGTGAGTGTCAAAAATCTTAAAAAACATGCTTAAAACACATAAAATCTGAAGATAAATTAGAGATTTAAACAAACCAACAATGTAATAATGAAAAATGAAATGCAAATGTGTGCGTTCTACTTCTATGATGAAATGACACGACACGACACACACACATGCACCCAAAAGCAAAATGGCGTCAAAAAAAATGGCGGAGACTGTCTCAGAGCCGCTCCACTAACGACCCGCTAGTTATAGGGGTGATTCCAACGCCTGATCCACAGATCACTATATATGTAGCAAGCTAATATGTAGCAAGCTACAGATACGCCAGTAGTAAAAAGAGGTTACATTAATTTTCCGCAAAGCGCTAGTGTCGGCTGATAATCTGTGGTAGTATTTAGTAGCAACTAGTGCTGAGCATCTTGTCTTACCGATATCGATACAGACTAGTGAAGTCCTGTTATCGGTAAACGATAACACGAGTTTTGAGTAATTATTTTTTATTAATATTTTCGACTATTTAGTCACTTGTGGTGTGGTAATAATAAATTAAACAACATTAAATTGTTTTAAGTTTTATTTTTGGATCTTTGCCTCCGTCTATTTTTATAAAACTTCATCCAGGCTTTTAACTGAGGAGCACCCATTTTCTTCACACATTTTTCGTCAATAGCTCCTCTAAATATTTTATTTATAATTTTGACCCAGTTATGGACTTGTAGCCGAATAACTATTAGCAAAAAGTAATTTAATATTTTTTCTTTATGTTGTGGATCACTGCATCCCATCCACTTGCTGTTACACTGCCTAAGCAAAATTTTTTTTAGAGTAGACCCCACTTCTTTTTTAAAACAATATTCGTTTAAATAATTGTGAATTATTTCTGAGCACTGTCGGTACAGAATAAGAAATTTTTCATGTGGATATGCCAAATTGCTTTTCTTTAAAGTTTTGTATTCTCTATAAACAATATATTCATGAATATTTGAAATTTCTTTGGTAAGAAACGTTTTTTCACACTCATAACAATTCATGCGTATTTTAATTTTTCGGCATAAATAGCCCGCTACATATGCCGAACAATGCACTTTCATTTTTTCTATAATAACGGGTGGCAAATATTCTGTTTCATAGGATCCACAGTTCATGTTCGGCGAAATATTCTCTTTATTTTCATCGTTTGATACATTATTTTTCGTTCTTTTCAAAACAGACTAACGTTAATAAGTGGTCTCCTTCATCTTCTTCACAATTCGAAAATTTCGATATTGGTGATAATATATTATTTAAAACCAGTGACTTGAAAGTGTATTCAAATGCAATTGCATCTGGGATTACATTGCGATAATTATTTGCCCGCAGCCTCCCGAAAAAATTTTCCAATGGATCTTGGTTAAGATATCTTGGGTAGAAAAATTTCAATTTATATTTCGTAAAAAGCAATTTGGCAACTCGAATAAAACTTTCTAAAGTAGTAATCCACCCTCGAAGAGATGGAACGTAGGCGTTTTGTCCATTTTTGTCTATGAATTTTATTTCTGATATTTTCTTTTTTGCTTCTTGCCAGAAAGATAAATGGCAAGTATTTTCCTTCACGGCTGTTCTTAATTTTCCTTTCACAGCATCCCCTGGGCGGCCATTCACACTGTCGAATAACTGGTCGAAGAATTCTACAACATCAGCCGTTGTTGACATAGTTGGACTTAGGGATCCCCCATCTTTACGCTTCACTGTAACAAAGGAATCAATATTTGTCATATTAGGTACCAATTTCGGATTCGCAAAATTGGCAGAACACACATAAATATCTTATATTAATAATGTCTTATAAGGGAATCTACCGTAAGTTTAATTACGGAGTACAGACATAATATAAAACCTCAAACTAAAACCCAACGCCAACCCATCTGGCCAGTGTGGTGTTGTGGCCAATTATTCCTATTTTCTTTATTGGAGAGACTCATGCCCAGGAGTAGGATGTTTATGGGTTATGAATAGTTATGATGATGATACTTACCAACAGCATCCGAATAACGCAGCATAGCTGCAACTCGTGCACTGAGTACTTGGGTTGCTACACTGACCCTCATTTTACGGATACTGTCCTTATCTACATGTTGTTTACTAATTTTCGGTATCGCCCTGGAATGGCCTAAGGTGCTGTCGATGTCGTATATGGTCAAAATGTCATTCCATGTTGCAGTTTTTGATTGGAACACCATATCCTTGGTAAGAAAATTATTTCTGATACCTTTGATCAAGTGTGGAGGGTCATAAATGATACTGATATCATGGCCTGATATATGGATAGTGCCATCTGCAAGAAAATAAAATTTGAAATTATGATTTACAATTTTAGATTTCACTAAAAATAACATTAACTTTATCATTCATCTTATGTCCACGAAATAGAGAAGAGAAGTTAGGCTCTTCATGTATGTGTAAACATTACACCAAAATATTCCAGAAATGCAATCTTTTTAAATTTAATTTTAATCATTAAATTTTAAGATCAAAATAAAAAGAAAAGAATTTTAATAAACATTTGACAAACCTACAGTCCCACATATCATTTGTGTGTCTGCAGGTTTTATATTCAGTAAGTTCCTGGAATATAATGATGGATATTTATTTCAATTGTATTTAAATGAAAACAAAGATTAAATATACCATCCATAATATCTCCAGTGTTTCTTTGCCGGATTGTTTCCTGTCGGAACTGATTAATGGCAGTTCTAAATGTGGAACCTTGGTCACAAATTAGTGCTAGTGGTGTCAGACCAGATTCAGCAACTTTTGCCACCACTTCTTTCAAAATATTTTTGAGCTCGACTGCAGCTGTAGTTCCTGTAAAATATATATTAGCATAAGTTAAATGGAATTAAAGGTAGGTAGATTATAATTAATAGACTAGTTGTATCTTTTACTTATTACCTTCACAAAAATAATAAGCCAGGGGTTGTCGCCAAGATGAGCATATTCCTCTAATCATTACTACCAAGGCATGGTCACAATATTTCATATTTCTTTTACCAGCAATATCACAAAAACCATATATAACATCTTTTTGTTCACTAAAATTTAAGTGAGTATTGATGGAAACTTCGTCAAAAACAATTGAACAGAGTCTCCGTTCTGTGCTCCAATCCTTTGATTTTTCTTTTATTACTGCCATAATGTTATTATTTATGCCTGTATCAAAAATTATTTTACCTGACAATCTGGTCAAAGTTCTTTGGCTGGGTAATGAAAACATTTTTTGTAGCAGTTTGTAACTTTTTTTACTTCGCTTCATTATTGTCAGACATAATAATTTTTCTTGTAAATTATAAGATCGACATTTGCCACTTCTGACTGATTTTAATTGCATTGTAATGAATGTTTTTGTGTAATTATTTAATTTATGAAAATCAGTCATCAACTCTGAAATGGAGAGGTCTTGTGCTTGAAGTGTTCTTGAAACATTGTTGTCGCCAACACTTTCTTTTGCTAATGCAATAATTTTGTATGCAAATTTTTTGTTTTTGCCACTTATCTTCCTCTTAGGCGACAATACTGTAAGAAAAAAAGAGATATTTTATCCATCTACAATCAAAGCCACATTGAACAAATTGCATACCACTCAACTAATCAATACTTCTAGACTAATACTAGCTAATGGTTGCGTACGGTACGGTTCATGAAACATTTTCTCCCGTGTACGCTTAGGTTGTGGAATGAGCCCCCTTCTGTGGTTTTCAATAAGGACTACAGCATGGAGTTCTTCAAAAAAGGCATGAAGAGGTATTATTTAAGGTTGGCAACGCGCAAGTGATACCACTGGTGTTGCAAGCATCTATAGGCAGTGTTGATCACTTACCATCAGGTGACCCAAATGCTTGTTTGCCACCTAAGTATATGGTATAAAGAAAAAGAAAACAAAAGTAAAAATACAACTATCACTATTTCGGGGAAGATAAAAATGGGAGTTGGTAGGAAGGGTGAAAGTTGTGTATTTTTTGTGATAAATCATAAAAAATAAAAAATGTTGTCCAAAAACACTTAGGGGTACAAAAAATAGTTTACGACCTATTCTTGGACCTACCGAATATACACTAAACATTTCATAAAAATCGGTCAGGCCATTTCGGAGAAGTTTTGTTACAAACACTGTGACATGGGAATTTTATATATTTGAAGATTATAAAGCTTTATAATTTACTAGCTTTCCGCTCGCGACTTCGCCCGCATTTTTTTTGTTTTCCCGTAGCAAAATTACCCTATATATAAGTTGTATAGGGATAGTCCGAGACCAGGGGAAGGACCCCTGGTCTCGGACTATCCCTATACCAACATTCATCAAATTCAGAAGTATAGATGAAATTACCTTTCTGTTTTTGTTTGCCAATAGTAGAAGTACAGAACTTATCTTCTTCAAGATTGGCCAAGTTGCTACTTATATCAGCTGATGGAACTTTTGATGTTGATGGCTGAGCATATGGTGAATCTGTGAATATTTTAAAATTTTATAAACAAATACAGAATAAATACATTACACCAAAAATGTACAAGGGCATTTTTTTACAGCTTTTAATTTTCCTATTTCGTATTCCAC
This sequence comes from Schoenobius gigantellus, assembly GCA_963935595.1. Taxonomy (NCBI): domain Eukaryota; kingdom Metazoa; phylum Arthropoda; class Insecta; order Lepidoptera; family Crambidae; genus Schoenobius; species Schoenobius gigantellus. Next base: position 16,192,917 of record OZ012562.1, on the reverse strand, counting down.
CAGCAACAAGCAAATGTGAGAAGCTAGGGTGGTTCACTTGTTATACATATAAACCTTTCTCTCGTATCACTGTATCTTTTGATGAAAACTGCATTAAAATCCATTGCATAGTTTGAACGAATTAAGAGTAGAGACACAGAAAGCAACTCAATCATATACTATGTAATAATCATCTACTTTTCTTTAAATTAGGGCATAGGTTATTTGCTTACCTTGTGGCACTGCAGAAAAAGACTGTTTTATAAAAGTTATGGGATCTCTGTTGTACTGATGCTCAAAATTTTCTGAAATTATATAATTATTTCTGTTTTAAAACATTTATGAAACATGAAAACTAATGAACAATATACCACTATCAACAAGTTTTACTAAAATGGGAAACATTTTGTGACTAAATTTGGTTCACAAAAGGCATAAGTTTACCTTGTGATCGTAGAATAAATCTTGAACCTGATGACTGTTGATGCGCATCTTCAACTTCGTCATCAACTTGTTTAAAATAATTATGTTCCTCATTAAAACCACAACCTGAAACAATGTCCATACATTCAACAAAAAGTATTCTAAACCTAAAATGATAAAATTGTTTATCAAGAACAATCTTGAACCAATTTGAAATAACTCAAAAACAACAACAGTTTTCACCCAAATTTTAATGGAACCAAGTTACAAGTTTGTTTTTTTAGCTTTTGAATAAAAAAGAATCATCAAAAGTGGTTAACCACCTCCTTTTTTGAAGTTGATTAATTATAAACATAAAGAAATGAAAAACTGCCCTGCGAGCATGACTTGTCGGTTGATATATGTCAAAAGCATCTGTCCTTTTCACTCCTTAGAAATATCTATCAAATTTATCGATTTTTGTCGAGTATGTCAATTTTAGCTGTCAAATTTTGTTTATCGAGAGTTCAATGTAGCTTGCTACATATATTGATCTGTGCAATGCTTGCAGGGCTTGTTAGGTAAGTGTATGTCGTGTCCAGTCATTAAGTTGGCAGATGGGGAGATACTTAACTCATACAAAAATAAGCACCATAAAGCTTAATATTTCACAAACGGATCACCAACTCAGGAAATGGTCACACACACAATAGTTTTAAAAGATCGATCGAAGAAAAACGACACCCTCGTTGGACAGATCTTGTCTTTCCTATTGACGACACTATAGGAAAGACGGGATAAGCCAAACGCCCTAACTTTACGTGTAGGGAAGGTAGGTACCCAAAAAATAAGATCATGTACTTGAATTGCAAAATCAGATAATGCATGTTTATGATATAAAGAATAATCGATAACTGTGCAATACAACTGTACTTACCGGTGATCAATGGCACGCCATAAGAGATCTCATGTTTTGAAAAGAGGCACGGATATGCATTATGCAACTTCGTTCCCTGTGCATCAAACATTCGCCTCTCAAAATGAAGATGACAAACAGTTCTGGATAAAAGTTGGTCATCTGACAGCATTAGCAATGCAGAATTTTGTGGAACCAGATAATGCATCCACAGCTTTCTGAGTTCATTATCTCTAGGAAAACGAAAAACGCTATGGGTGTCACTGGTCGATTTACAACCACTGACACAACATTTCCGTCGACCCATACTGTTGAGTGATACTGTTTGATTTGATAAACAGAACCTTTCAGGATCACAAGCACTAAATCGCGAACGAGATCACACGAGAACGAGACACATACGAAACGAGAGAGCACCGAGATTATATGAGGTTATGCCGTAATTGTCAACCAGCAACAATTGACATTTGTTTTGCCGGCAAGATGGCGGTGGGCCCGTCACCACTAGCGCCATGCGGCAAGATAAAGAATTAACTGTCAAGGGCCAGGCCTGATCAAAACCCACTGAAACCTACTGAGTTGCGTTCCGAGGGTCAGAGTAATAGGCCCTACTCACGATGCAATTTCGTTAGCAATTTGTTGCTGCGATCTGTTGCAATGCAACAGATTGCCACGTGAATAGGCAGGTTGCAGGTTGCATGCAATTTATCGCAGGTCGCATCGCCCGCGCTAGCGACCGACTGATTGCTGCAACACATTGCAACGTGAATAGCGCGGTTGCATGCAACTTGGCTCAGTCGCGCGTGTGCAGCTTAGTCAGCCACACCTCTGAGTGTAGGTAGCGTTTAGAGTTGAAAGTAATGAAAATGATCCGCAGAGAAAAAAATGAGAAATCTTCTGGTTCCAAATGAAACATAACGTTCATTTGCGATATTTTATTTTGTAGCTGTAACCATTTTTTTACCCACAACTGTTTTTTCTTTCTTCTCCTCGCAGGTGTTTAAATTGTAGAAGTAAAAGCTAATGCAAATACTACTTTTTAGGGTTCCGTAACCAAGGAGTAAAAACGGGACCCTTTTAGTAAGACCAGCTGTCCGTCTGTCTGTCCGTCCGTTCGTCTGCTTGTCTGTCACTAAGCTGTATCTCATGAACCTAGCTAGACAGTTGAAATTTTCACAGATGATGTATTTTTGTCGTCGCAAATATTCAAGGGGGGCTCCCATAAAACAAATGTGATTTTTTGCCGTTTTTTGCTCGATATTAATAACGGCAACAGGTAGACGCTTGAAATATTCACCGAATATTTAGTTGCATATTCACTTTAAAAATAAATAATAAAAACAAAATAAAATAAATATTTAAGGGCGGCTCCTATACAACAATCTTGATTTTTTTGCCGTTTTTTGTATAGGAACCCTTCGTGCGCGAGTCCGACTCACACTTGGCCGGTTTTTGAAATCTAGATAGCGTCGGTGGCATTATTATACGATTTGGTATGTAGGCGTGTACACGTTGTGACGTTAAGGTGTTTGTTCGCAAAATGAAATTGCAAGCGAAGTTGCATAGGTGAGTAGAGTACGTGCAACCGCGATTGCAACATGTTGCAGCAACAGATCGCAAGTTAGATTGCATCGTGAGTAGGGCCTATAATGCAACCGAGAGTGATTTTCACACTCGCTCCGAGGTTCAGAACGGGTCGGTTGCTATCTTTTTTTTTAGTTTGTATCTTGCCGATCAAGATCAAGCAAAGGGCAAAATATTACTAATCCTTACTATGAAATTAACAGTCAATATCCATTTTTCTGCTTAAAAATAATTACAACACATAGAAATTACTATATTTCCCTTGTATTACACTTAAAAGAGTGCAAAGTAGTGTTTTTTAATAAAATAATAAATAATTTGCGTATTTTTGACATCGACTTTGACATAAAATCTGTCAGAGTGTTTTTCACCCTACGCTCGAGTTGGTTGTTTGGTTGCATCACTCGAAGCTTCTGAACGGGCACAGAGTGTACTAACCGTCCGTCAGAGCGTTTTTTACCCCGAGGCTCTGAACGGGTCGGTTGCTGTCAGAGTGCACTCGGAGTGCACTCGAGCGTAGGTTCAGAGTTGCATTCCGAGGGTCAGGGTAATGCAACCGAGAGTGTTTTTCACACTCGCTCCGAGGTTCAGAACGGGTCGGTTGCAATCTTTTTTTTTAGTTTGTATCTTGCTAATCAAGATCAAGCAAAGGGCAAAATATTACTAATCCTTACTATGAAATTAACAGTCAATATCCTTTTTCTGCTTAAAAATAATTACAACACATAGAAATCACTATATTTCCCTTGTATTAGGCTTAAAAGAGTTCAAAGTAGTGTTATTTAATAAAATAATAAATAATTAGCTTATTTTTGACATCGACTTTGACATAAAATCTGTCAGAGTGTTTTTCACCCTACGCTTGAGTCGGTTGTTTGGTTGCATCACTCGAAGCTTCTGAACGGGCACAGAGTGTACTAACCGCCTGTTAGAGCGTTTTTTACCCCGAGGCTCTGAACGGGTCGGTTGCTGTCAGGGTGCACTCGGAGTGCACTCGAGCGTAGGTTCTGAACGCAGCTCTGAACGCAGCTCAGAAACCCACTGACTGTCAAAACCCACAAACTAATAACTCAGATTAAGTACACCAATGGATTTGCAATGTTAGTGGGTACGCGACTACGCGCACCGGTGACTTTTGTCACGGCGGCAGAAATGTTTTGTAACTGTCACGTCACGCAGGTGCGCGCACTCACGACACGGTAGTAGAATGATTTAAACATATTCATGTTTAAATCATTCTACTACCGTGTCGTGAAGCGTCCCTTAAATTTTCCGGGTTGATAAAAAGTAACCCTTTATAGGCACCTATAAATCGCCAAAAAACTTAAAAATAACATTTATAAAACCACCGCGTTCGGAATATAGTTTCTACAGAGAAAAAGAAACTATGCAGTTACTCTTTTCATTTCTTATCCTTGCATGGGGAGGAGCTCCTTCATCTGTCCTTATAATACTTGAAAGAGCTCAAAGAGCCGTACTCAAAGTCTCATTAAATAAGAATCGACGGTATCCCACCATTCTGCTGTATGAAGATGCTCAGGTTTTGAGTGTCCGTAGAATTTTTCTCATGCGTCTCCTCCTCTTTACACATAAAGCAGTATTAAATATGCCTTCATAAAGAGAAATTCTTCAGAAGCGTATATGTTTTATATCACTGCTGCAAGAATAAAAACTTCTTTTGCTCATCGCTTTAGAATATTCTTAGGACCCTAAATTTATAATAAAGTGGTAAAGACGTGTCCATCCGTGAAACTATCTAGTGTCAAAGAGGCTAATTGTTTAAATTCAAATTCAAATTCAAAATATTTATTCATTATCTTAAAGTAGTAAACAGTAAACTGTGATTAGGATCTCCCTTTAAGTATATAAATACCTGTGTTAGAAGACCCCGCTCTTCCATAACATTATCATATAACATTTTGATTAGGTGAGACAAGTATAATCATACATAAATAAAAAATGTAAACCATTAGTAGAGATTTAAGTTTTGAATTTTATACAAACAACAAAAAAGCAGACTAAACATAATACAAAACAATGACATAAGTTAAGTGGAGTTGGAGGCACATGCGCGCACGCGCGTGCGTACATGTGTGTGTGTGTGTGTGTGTGTGTGTGTGTGTGTGTGTGTGTACGTGTGTGTATGTGTGCATGTGTGTGTGTATGATTATGTTATTTACTTTACTTATTTATTATTACTTTATTTTATTTTGGTAAAACAATTTTTTTATACGATCTATAATACCTACATAAAGCACACACATACATATACATTCACATTTTTCCTACTACCTATCTATCTATAGCAAAAGAGCCTCAGTTTCATCATAGCTCAGCTTTTTAAGATGTTTAGTGAGAGAGGATTTGCACTCATGTGTGGTCATAGGATGTATATATAATAATTTATTCATCGCGTTATATAAGGTTGCCGATTGACGAAGAAATTGTCTCCTCGCAAAAACTGATTTAACAATTTCCACAGGAGCCACAGCATGTCTCCTCCTCTTATTTAATTTGCTGGGTTGGTATTTTAGGGATTTGTGTCGCCTCAGAACAGAATTCAAAATATATAGCTGCCTAACTGAAAGAAGGTCACAGTAAGCGTAGAGGTTAATTGTTGGGAATCGGTAAGGTTTGAAGTGCATTACTTTAAGTAGTGATCTTTGCGCCCTCTCTAGCTCCAAAAACTTAGTCTTAGTCGCGCCTCCCCACACTGGGATACAATACGTCAACACAGATTCTGCCAGAGAGATATATATCTGTTTTAATAGGTACTTGTCTGCTACATGTCTTAGAGATTTAAAAACCCATATCAATTTTCTTACTCTAGTCATGATAAGTTCTAGATGAGCATGCCAAGACAGCCGTTGGTCCACAATCACACCCAGGTATTTTGTATGATCTACTTTACCAATGATGTTACAAAAGCAGCTACTATTAGCATTATTACACTTATGAATTTTTATTTCAAATGTAGGTCCAGGTTGTGTATTTTTGTATTTTGTAAATGCAATATAGTTTGTCTTGTTTATATTTAATGTAAGAAGATTAGCACTTAACCAGTTTGCTATCTCAGCAAGTCCCATTTCAGCCGACATGCGTACCGAGTCCCATGTTGATCCAGTGAAAACAACAGCTGTGTCATCCGCATAAGAATATATTTCTCCATTTTTTATGTTCATATTGCACAGGCTGTTTATGTAAACTAAGAATAAGGTTGGTCCTAGCACACTTCCTTGTGGAACTCCGTGCGAAATACTGGATTGTTCACTAACATAATCCCCTATTTTCACTGCCTGTTTACGTTCAGTGAGGTAGTCAGTAAGTAATGCTAGCGAAGCTCCCCTGATGCCTATGTTCTCCAGTCGGCGTATTAAAATCGGAATAGATACTGTGTCAAAGGCCTTTTTCAAATCTAAAAATATTGTAACGCATTTTTTACTATTATCGACTTCTTTAATAATGTGAGACGTTAGAGCAATAACTGCATCCTCCGTTGAAAGTTCTTTTCTGAAACCGTATTGCGATTTAGATAGTATATTAAATTTATCCATATAATCTACGAGTCGTTTATTTATTAATTTTTCGATTATCTTAGAGATGACATTAAGAATTGAAATTGGCCTATAATTCGAAACATCTGCTCCATTTCCACTTTTATAGATAGGAGTTATTATTGCCTGCTTAAGAGCTGCTGGAAAAACGCCTCGCGAGAAACACAGGTTAGCTAGGTGCGTAATTATAGGTACAACTAATTCATTAGCAAGTTTTAGAAATTGAGTGGATATACCATCCCAGCCTGGGGCGGTGTCAGATTTGAGGCTCATCAGGGTTAAGCACACCTCTTTAGGATCTGTTTCTAGGAGCACAAAGGAGGATACTTGAGTGTTATGTAACTCGTTTATACTATTGCCACAGTATAAAGGTGTTGCGGAAACAATTTCTTCAGCCAAAGTTCTTCCCACGCTTGCAAAATAATTGTTAACGGAGTTAATAGAACATTGAGGGGATGCTTTCATATCTAGAAGCTCAATACTTTGCGTATTATTTTTATTGCGATAAGTTATACTATTAATAGTTTTCCATAAAGTTTTAGTGTTGGTTTTATTTATAGATAACTGTTCCCTTTCGTATTTCCATTTAAGCTTTTTAATAAGATTATTGCAATAGTTACGATATCTCCTGTAGGTTATTTTTAAAATTTCATCGTGGGGATAAGTTCGAAGCTTTTTTTGCATGTTGTTTCTATTACGTATGCATCTAAGAATCCCTGTGGTAATCCATGGTTTAATGATACGTTCCTTGTTTGTTATATATTTTGTAGCAGAGTTATTTTGTAGGCAATTTCTTATTTTATTTATTAATTCCCAAGCTAAGATTGTGGGGTTCTCCAATTTTATCAAATCTGTAAAGTTACTTTCTTTTAGGTCCATAAAAGCTTTTTCCAGGTTGGTTACGGTTTTTGATTTTGTGTTTATTGGTGGTCGGTGATAGGTGTATTAAAAATTTTAATAGAAGCTGTGTTAATATTTTTATCTAGTTTTAATATAAAATGGTCTAAGCAATTATGTTCTCTAGTTGGCAAAAAGTGTCCTGGAAGAAAGCCCTGCATAGCTATCATATTAAGGTAAGATAATCTATTAGAACGTTCGTATAATTGTTCATTTAATTTATTAATTATATTTATGTTTAGGTCGCCCGTTATTACTATATTTTTCCGACTTTTAATAGACTCTAAGTGTGTGCTTAGAGAAAATATAAAATTTTCTGCATTACAGTTTGACGGCGAGCGGTAAATGCCGAGTATTGTAACATTCCGTAGTGAAACCTGCAAACATGAAGCATTTTTAAGTTTTATTTCTTTAACTTGGCATTTGTGGCCGTTTTTTACATACACAACTACTCCGTCCGACCGATTGAGATGGTTGGTCGTATAGTAGGATGAATAGTGATTTAGTTGAGGTATTGGTTTTTTAGAGTCAAGCCTACATTCACTGAGAATAATGACATCCATTTTAAATTTTAACTGTACTAATGTTACACATAAGTCATCAAAATTCTTATAGATACTTCTAATATTTTGCGAAATAATAGTGATATCCGAGTTCTTTATATTTTCTTGCCGTGTGAAGTCACTTATATTGCATATTCTAGATTGAGCTACTTGTATTTTGTCTATTTCATTCATGTTTTGCAAAGAACGATCCATTATAATAAACAAAGAATAAGTAAATCGTCTATTCTAAACGATGTTGCATTATATGCTAGTGTGTACTTGATGTTATAGCAAATGCTGACATGTTTTCGGCTATGATTTAGTAATATTATTGACACACGATGTGCTATGAGCGCAATAATAAGGCTATCGTGATTTTTATTTATTAATAACGTACTCTGAGGTAGAAAGAAATGATAAAAGGTTGAGAATATTATGAGGGTATGCTTATCTAATTGCTTGATTTGTGAAGGTATGTTTGTGTTTTTGTATAAATTGTAATGTGGGTATGTGTACTGCTGAGGTATCTGCTATCCCATAATTATACTGAATCGGAAGCTTTATTAAGGGTTCTAATGTAGCAACATCAATCTCACTTCGAATTTTCTACAATGCTTGCTTACATATACAACACTGTTTCACACACTAGTACACACACATACACACTCACAAACAACACATACTTATTCACACAGCCACGCTTATTCTCCTTAATAATTTGTATTTTTTATTTAATTTCTTCATTTAATATATATAAATTAATATCTTTTAAATCAGCTGCTACAGAAAACCCTTGATTTTTGTTAATAAGTATGATCTTCGCTTAACAGGTCTAACCTAGTGTGATGATCATAGTTTTACTATGTACTATATTTCTTGGAAAAATAAATTATTCTTATTCTTTTCAAAAAATATGTGTACAGCACAATGTTACTTAAAATTATCAATAAGTAAAGAATCCATTTTCTTTAAAATGTAAGCAAAAAATTCTTAAAATAGATCTACGTAAAAGGTTTTCAGTTAAGACCTAAAAATACGTGGATCTATTTAGGGCAGTCCGAAATAGATAACAGCGCTCACAGTGCTGACGATTATAATCACCCGCAGGCTGATTATGTAACTTTGATTGAAATTGTTGCAATCAAAGTTTTGTTGCTAACAGAGAAAAATTTCAATCGATGAAGTGCGATCACGTAAGGGTATTCCGAAAGTTTTGTTGCAATTGCTATCGATAAAACACTGACGTGAAGTTGCCGCGAAATGTGGATAGTCCGACTGATTTAAAAAGTCACATACAGTCGGTTGTTTATAGTTTGTGGTGCGTACTTTGTCATATAATATAGGGGAAACATGTATCTCTAATTAGTCTGTGAAGGGAAATATTAAATTTAGCAGTGTTTTAGTACTCATTATTGTTTTGAAATTGCATCTGTCACTAGATTACTTGATTTGAACCTTTATTTTTTACATTTTTATTAAAATCTACTACAGCAGCAATACAGTAAAAGTAAGTGTACTATTTTGTACATTTTTTGTTGTGTCAACTAATCATTCACATCTCAAAGATTAACTTGCATTGTTTGTAGGCTCGCCATGTCTGGCACCGGCAGCTTGAAATGCTGATAGTTTGCCGAAGCAAACAGGCCAAAACCCTAAGACAATATTGGCAAGGGACCCCTTGCTCAGCAAAAAACCAAGAAGACTTGGGAGGAGCTGGCCCACCGACTCAATGCCATTGGTGGGAGTGTTGTTAAAACTCCAGTAAATTGGAAACGAGTAAGTAGTTTCTGCTTCTTTCATCTATGAAACTGTTAGGAAAATTGTGTTGTGTGTGTCTTCTCAAATATGTATGTATTGTTGTTGTTATTCAAATATATATTCACAGAGGGCTTACATACTTTTAACACGTTTTATTGCCACTTTCTTGTTTGTGTCTGGGTGGATTCCTGCAACTTAAATTTCGACCAATTTCCGACCAACCTGAAATTTTCAGGGTGAATGAATCCTACTTTTAACCTAATTTCCAACATTCTAACATGTAAAGCCGGGTCCGCTGCGCCATGTTTTCGTGTTTGTAAACACGCAAACATTGTTTAGTTAACCGATTCGGGGCGTGGTTTAACAGTTTTGTTAGAAAAATACGATAACATGTTTTCCGCGACGAATGGATAACATCCCCCGCGTTCGCCTGCGGGGAGGGGAAGCTAAGCATTTTTTGTTATGTTTCATTAGAGGAACACGTATCGCTTGAAGTTTATAACAATTCTCTTTGGTTTATTTTTGAGTGAAATAAAGACAATATTTTGTTTTTAATACAACTAATAAGAGAGAGACCGGTGCTGTGGAATGTTACATTAATAGATTATACCGAACCTATCATAAATTTTTAGTTCTTGATAAATAATGACAAAAACATTTTAAAAACAGGCGCCATGTTTGCTTACATGTTTTGTTAGAAAATTGGCGCAGTGGACTGGCTGTTTTTCTTAACATGTTTTGCTAACATGTTTTGTTAACATATTTTGTTAGAAAAATGGCGCTGCGGACCCGGCTTTATAGGTTAATGTTTTAAACTCATGTGTGTGTACTATGATTTATTGTGTAGTGGGCTTGTGGTTTACATTATATTCCACCATTATAAGCAAATTGACACATATAAAAGTGAAAATCAACAAACATTTGATTGTAGATTGATATATTTATCAAAAATATCCCATATATGAATTGTGAATCTTAAAAACATGGTAATTTTAAGATTTTTTTTAAAATATAAATCAATGATCAAATTATTTCATGTTTCTGTCATTATGCACCTAAACCTGAAACTGGGAAACTACAATCTAGCCACAGCTCCAGTCTACAGCTCATGCTTCATGTTTTCATTGTATGCATTTGATGTTTATTGTAATGAATATTTTATAGAAACTAACTGGTTGTTCGAGTTTAAATATAAATTGATGTCGATTCAGACACACAACTTAACTAAACTAATTTGACAGGATTAAAACTATTGCAATCTTTCTTTTTCTCCAAAGGATTAAAAGTGACAGCTTTATTTTTAGACCTGTCAAATTAGTTTAGTTTAATTAAGTTGTGTGTCTGAATCAACACCATTGTTGAGTTTAAATATTATTAGTATATAAATGTATATCTCAATTCTATTGGCAAATAAGCTATATTTTTGTATTTCTAATGTTATTCTATTTTTTTTATAGGAATGGAGATTGGGCTGGATTATTTGAATGTGGACACTTTGTTGGAGAGCGAGGAAATGTAATGTCAGGAGTTTGGTGAATGGAATATCAGCAGATGTTTTCCTGCCAAGACAGCATCTTCTGCTGGACAAGGTTGGTACACTGACAATTTTTAATAAAACTCATTGCCTCATGTCAAGTATTCCAAAAGTTTAATTACATAGTTTTAAAAGTTTTTTTTTTATTCTAAATAAAATCTATAGACACTGACCCCTATTTTACAATAAAGAATGTGTGTTATACTTTCCAGAGCCACCCAGAATCTACTTTGTTTCCAAATAACCCCCACAATATGTATTTTGATTTTGAAAGTAAATTATTAAATTTTATGCGCAGGCATCTACAACTGCTGTCTTTTATTTCGCACTCTTACAGTAAAAATTAATGTTTTTTCTCCAGATCTAGGCGACCCCCTCGCTGCCGCCGGTTGCACCCAAACTATCAAAGTGGCGTATCGTGGTCAAAGAGCGACTGTTTGAAGAGATTGCTGGTTTGGGAGTAATAGACCAAGCCATATTAGGATGTCTGCAACAGCTTGTGCAGCTTGAATAAGAAATTTTTGGGAGCTTGACGTTTTAGAAAATAATCTTGTCAAATTTGCACTCAACAATTTTAACAAATACATTTATTGTTATATCAACATTCCATAAATTTATAAAAATATTTGCATTTTATTTGTGATTTTTATACATATAGATGTTATATTATTTATGGTAATAGTAACAATTAAATTTGCTTTAAATGTTTGCTTCTCTTTTAATTAAAGACCTTTGTCATCTATTTATTTTTACAGTCAACAACAAACGGTCCAAAGGTGAAACTGTAGTCACAGGCTTTGAGCAAAACTGGAATCACCTAAAACAAACAATAACATCAGTCACTTATTGCCATCTCACTATCACTTCTGTCTTCATTTGTCACATTTACATACCCAATAGCCAGCATCTCTCTCTGTTCTGACACAGAATGTGTTTCATGAATGTTTTCTCCTTGCTTTGTTCCCAAATAAACTTTCATGAGCTTTTCCCCATATGAAGCAACTTTGTGCATTATATTTAAAAACACATTACATATCTGAAACAAATGTTCTGTATTAATGTTGATGTTACTGGATAGGTTACAACCCCTAAGAAATTGAATAAATATGATGAAACTATTTTGGTGTTTTTTCTTAATCTTCAATTTATTACCTTAATCTTTTATGAAAGCTTACCAAATTGTAAAAAAAAACTTACTACTTAGACATTGATGAGGAATAATTTATTATGCCTTCTTGTGGACCGCTGCTGGCTGAATAATTGCAATATGGGTCCCTTATGCACCCAATTGTTTCAGACATTTCCATCATGTTCATAAAACTAGAAGAAAAGGATAAAAACATTTGTTTAAATGGTTGGTACTTACCTATTAAAATTCATAATAAAAAATCATTTTTGAAACTTTAATCCTGTTTCTAGTTTATCTATCCTTTTATTTAGTTATTTATGTAGGTAAATACATATTTTTTGGTGGCAATTGCATACCTATACATATAGGTACATTAAATTGATATGTAGGTAGGTACCTACTATGAACAGTAGTTAACTGACTCTGTCATTATTGTCTCCTTTCTTTGCCTTTGTGACTCTCAATCTATTTCCCTAAAATTGATGATGAGTTTAAGGTGTTTGTTTGTAACATCTTCTATATAGTGAATTAGTACATAACTCTGTCTGACTTGTTGTGGAAAAAGATATGAATCACGTCTAAGGAAACTCAAGGCTGCAAGGACCTACACAAAAATGAAACAAAACAAATTATGTCGGTGTTTTAAGAAAGATGGATAAAGACGACTCTAACTAACGACGAAGCTTATCGCGAATTATAGGGCTTCTTTTGGGAACTCGCAGAAGTGGCATTATTTCGCGATATAGCTCACCAAATCACCAAAAGGTTCTTTAGTGAAGTGGAACTTCGCCACAACTTCCTCTGCGGTAGTACTAGAGGATTGCTGCCGTCCTTCGTGGGACGCCAACTGATTTTCAGTCAGCTCTCTTTTACGCCTTTCCTCCTCCATGTATCTCCACAAAATTGCGCCAGCCGTTGTTGCTGCAATTGAGTTGTATTTATTTACTTGAAAGTTTGTTCTTAATATACAAATATAGAAAATAACGATATATTTCTTTCCGATACTTACATTTTAAGGTTTTGATCACAGAATAATAATATAATACTTTTTATTGCACAGAACAGTAGAAGGAAAAGTATAGAAGGTAGGAGAATAAGAAATAACAAAGGTTTAATACAATTTATCACAATTTAACCACGTTTTTGATAATTAGAAACTGCATAGAAGTCAATAGAAACAGCTTTCTAATTGTTTCAATTGCAATGAGAATTGTTGCTAATGGGAGCTGTCACTTTGATTGCAACAACCTTACATAATCGGTGTTTCATACGAAAAATTTCTATCGATAGGTCAAATTTCGGTTTCAATTGCAATCGCACAATGTTAGCAACTGAACCTGTCAAATCGGCCATAGATGATCGCAAAAGTCACTTGAAAGAAACAATTTCATTGATTTCAATCGAGAATTGTTAGCAACAGAGTTACGTGATCAGCCTGCCGGTCCTAATTAAAAAGCGTACTAAAAGTGCTAACAGTGCTGTCAGTACGCTTACGACTTATCAACTTGTCAAGTCAAATGTCGAGTAAAAATTTTGGTTAGGTTAGGTCATTTTGTTTTCAATTGCTTCTCAGCACTTTGGTTTTGTGGATTTTTAATCACAACATTGTTTCTCCCTTGCTCATCCACAACAAATACATTCATTTTCATCCGAAAACACAAATATCGAACGTCAGACTGACAGTTCGCTTACAGTGATTTCACTTCAGTTCACTTCAGTAAGCCCAATATGACGTAAGCAATAACTTCATGCAGCTCTCCAAGCCGGCGAACGTTAGCGCGCTCACAGCATTTCAGGACGCGTTTGAGCACGCTAATAGCGCTGATTGTGACTTTTATTGATTTTCGGACCGCAGCCTAGGTAAACAGAAATAGAGCTGGCAACACTTTGTCACCCGGGCGCTTTGAGTATAGAAACCACAGGAGACGAAATACCTACAAAAAAAGCGTGCCTACCTACTTTTGTGGTACCGTAAGATGGCGGCCTGAGCTAGGGATGCTACTGAACGTTGATTTTTTTATCGATATCTATATTTAACTACATAAACTGTCTTTCGTGTACTACATACTTACCATCTTTAACCATTGCTAATTTTTCTATCTTTTGGGATATAGGTAATAAGATTCTTGTAAGTTATCCGGAATTTTGGTGGTTATTTTATGTTTTAGTTGGTAATTATGTAGTACGAACATGGCACTTAAAATAAAATATGATATTTAAGATCGACATACAATAAAAATTATTAAGAGTACTTGTAGACATAACAAACATTCATAATTTTGGTGGATGCTTTTTTTAATCGAAAAAAGCATTCATCCTAATCAGTGTTTGAAAAAAATATAAAATCGATATGTTTATGTTCGTATGTACTTCAGACCAAAAAAACACTCATGTAGGTACTGATAACATAAAATAGAAAGATATTATTGTTTTTTTTTGTTTCATTAAATCATCGTCGTCTCGTTTGCCTTGTGCCCGTCTTTGGGTCAGCTTTCCCCATTTACCTTTGTCACTCAGTTCCTTTTAGGGTCATTTGGGTCCTGTGGGCGTTATCGCTGTCAACTATTATCGTTGCTTATTCATATAACAGAGCAAAGGTAAGTAAGTAAACTGTGTAACTGAGGTATGTGGCACTAGATTTTTAGGGTACCGTAGTGAACTAGGAAGCTTTATAGTCAGAGACTATTAAGTACTAGAAAGCTCTAATTTGGCATGGGTAGGTATGTATATTAATCATGCGAAAAACGGTAAAATAATCTTGAAAATTTTTTTACGTTAGCTCCCATACATATAGGTAAAGTGGGAGAGTATTTTTTTTTCTCGACTGACCGATGGTAGGTATCGATGAATAGGTTGAAATGTTGTGAGATTCAGAACACTTATTTTTAGTTAGAGACCCGTTTTTGAAATATTTGGTTTAAAAGTGCAATTTTTTGATAGAGGTAAGTGTCTCCTCTCATCTGTCTGCTAAAGGGTTATATATAGACAGACACAACTTCTATCCATAGTATTGGTGCATCATAAAAGTGATAAGTTTAATAAGCATTTACTTATCACCTAAAAACATTTTGTTGTGATCATTTTAAAATAGTTGGTTTAAAACAATGTGGGGGTTG
The DNA here is from genome assembly GCA_963935595.1 of Schoenobius gigantellus. Lineage (NCBI taxonomy): Eukaryota > Metazoa > Arthropoda > Insecta > Lepidoptera > Crambidae > Schoenobius > Schoenobius gigantellus. The sequence goes on along the minus strand of OZ012562.1, from coordinate 16,177,503 downwards.
CAGATTTGTTGTGAATCTCATAGCAGTTTACTAAAGATGACTCTGTACCAAGGTCGTCTGCTTGGATAACTGCCTTTTCCTATTTCTGCCGCTTAAGAGCAGTGTTCGCATCGCTGGTTCGGTATGAATGTTAAGATAGGCAGTGAAATTACTAGGTATTGTGACTTGGGTTATTCCACTAATCCCCATTGGAAATCCTCATCAATGGGGATTAGTGAACTTTTTGTCCACTAATCCCCATTGATGCCTAATGATGGAAATTTGTGGAAAAAAATTGTTGATAAAGTTCACAAATCCCCATTACTTTAGAAATGGAATACAAAAACAAACGGAACAGAAAGTAATAATCAGAAAGTCTTTACTTGTTATGAAGGTAAAATAAAACTAAGTTTTACATCGCAGAAATCACAATGATTACAATTTTTCTCTTTCGAAATAAATGCTCAGATTTTCAAGTTTTATAAATCACAGTCTTAGAACTATTAATAAAATCACAGATTTTGATAATATCTTATACTAAATAAAATCACAGTTTTAAAATCAGTCTTAGAATCAATAATCAAATCACAGATTTTGACAATATCTTATAGCTAAATAAAATTTTAGTTTTAATCATTATTAAAATCACAGTCTTAAGAATTATTAATAAAATCACAGATTTTTAATTTTTGAAATAAAATAATCTTTGCAATAATAAAAAAAACGCAGATTAAAATCTGCGATTTCATCCGCGACCGTGAGAATTGAATATGAGTTATATACTTGTAAAATTCTCAACCAGAACTGTTTGATAAGAGTTTAAATTTTTTTTCTTTTTAATAATTTAATAATCACGCACTACGGGGTTTTTAATTCTGTTAAGGAAAATAAAATCAGTATTATGTAAGTACCTACCAGTTTTTCATTCAAAATAAAAATCAGGTCACTATCACACTAATCACTATCAGGTTGGCAGTCTGGTTGTTTGTTAATAGATAACTTGAAAACTTCGAAAATTCAGACTGCAAATCTAAAATTCGCTAAGCTGTAATTATTTATATTTTAATGTACTATCATAGATCTAGTTAATAACTGTAAGCAATAAAAAAACAAAATAATAAAATTCACATTTAAAGTAAACATACAAAAGTATGAGCTTATTAAAATGATTGCGTAAAGACACATTTTTCATACATTTTAAAAAAAAGTAACTATTTAAATCTTATTTCTAGACATGTTTTTATAATACTCTTTATTAAAAAAACTAATGCGTTGCATTATCTTCTGCGTCATCGTAATTGAAAAACTGATTCGACTTTGCAACATATTCATTTCGTTAAAAATTGAAAAATGTGGAAATAATATTTTTCAGGTTTTTTTTATACAACTGAATACACCCAACTAACATTTTGGTAATAAAAATAACTGCTAAGAGGGATATAAAAGAATTTTAATTTCCATAAATGCATGAGGGTACTAAAAATAGGTGTTATAGCGTGCTATAACTCTCTTATTACCCTACTACTATATTAATTTATTTATATTACTAATGTATTAATTTGGGCACACGTTTCATTATGATCATTATGATCAAAGTTCATTATGATCTTCATCCACAAAATAATAAAATTCACATATTTATTCATTTCTAAAAAGTATGAGCTTATTAAAATGATTGCGTAAAGACACATTTTCCGTAAATTTTTTACCAAAGTATTTAAATCTTATGTCTAGATATGTTTTTATAATACTCTTTATTAATAAAAACTTATGCGTTGCGTCGTGTTCTGCATCATCGGAATTGAAAAACTGATTCGATTCTGCAACATATTCGTTTATAAATTGAAAAATATGTAGATAATACTTTTCGGGATTTTTTTTACAACTAAATACACTTCTTAAAATTTTTTCAGTTTTTTTAAGAACGACTCCCAAATTTTTGGAGGGGTACACAAGACCACCACGCGTTTTACAATGAATCAAACTTCTCAAATGTGAAGTTTCATCACCATATAGTAACGATATACAAACTTCACATTTAATGGCTTTAGATAATTTTCTGGCAACAAACCCAGCGATGTATAGTACAACGTTTTCAGTATAACTCGACTGCTCATTTATTAAATAGCCGATAAAATCATCATACAGTACACTGTCATCTTCGTCGACTTCTACGAATCTGCTTTTTGCAGTCAAATTATTGAGTGTTCTTACTGGATTAGTCCTCGTTGAACATGTCAATATATTAATTTGGTCTAGAGGTATACAATTACCAACTCCACTGTCCCGAATTTCCGCTCTTACTAATAATCTCTTGAATGCCGCTTTAAATTGAATAGCATTAGGATTATTGTTAAATCCGCCTCGTGCTCTTATTGCGCAAAAAAACAATTCGACGTGGTCCTGGCTTATTTTATACAGAGGGACATACTTCAACATTTTTGTTTCCTGTACTAAGTATTTAAACAGTTCTAAAGCACTCTTCATATCTACGATTAGTCCTATAAAGCCAGTCTTCCTCTTTGATTTAACAAGCAATTGACCACATGGCAACTTCAAATTTTGTAAATATCCAATAGCTCCATCAAAAAGAGCTTCAATCAAACCGATATTCTCCGGATTCATGGCCTTCTTCCATCCAGGAGGTCGGATTGAATGACTATTCAGTACATCAAAAACGTCGTTTATAATTCTTATAAAATTGATTGTTGCAGCGGAACCTTCAAATGCTTTCAACTTTAATTCATTTTCACAGAATTCCAAGGCATCCGCGACGGAGCTACTAAAAAGTTGAGTAGCCAAACGCACTTTCATTTTTTGTTTTGCAAACTCAATATGAGCCTTAGTAATTTTTGTTGCCATATGTAACCCTTCAGCTTCCTGTAAACGCTGCAAGTGTTCTATGTAGGTGAAATCGACTTTTCTGCCACATGTGTCATAGAACACCCGTAGTTCGCCAAATGCATTTCTTATTAATTTAATGGCATGACAAGGGTCAATAAATATATGTACTTTATTGTTACCATAAGTAAATGTTGTATTTTTTTGATTTTGAGTTACATCACAACCAAGTTGCGAAAACATTGCAAAATTAGCTGCTGGGCCATCGCATGTAATGCTTACAACTTGAACACCAACTTCTTTGCATTTTTGTAAGCATATTTTTACTAAAGCTGTTTTTTGTTGTCCAGATATTGACGTTATAAAAAAATAACCCAGTGGTATCTTCCATCTTCCATTAATACAGGTGAGCATAAAAACTAAGCATTGACTCGCGATTTCTAAATCGTCACTGTCCATTGTTGCACCGAAGTTGATACGGCAGCAATAAGTTTTATTTCGTGCGTCCCAGCATAGAGATTTTCGGATCGCCATCTCATCAAACGTAAGTGCACAAATCACAGGCGATTTACTCTTCATTACATTTGATTTTAATGTTTGGAAAGCTTCTGTGCAAAAACCAGATTCAGCATTAACATGCTGATACCAAATGCTCAATGTTCTTGGATGTGGAAGACATGTGTTATATGCACGACGTACAAAATCATATGCCTTTGGGGAGAAGAAGTGTAGGGTTAAAGCAAATTTCCTTATTTCTTCTGAAAATTGCTGCTTTAAAGGTAATCCTCTGGATTTAGCAACCTGCCTTTTAAGGAAATCTTGAGGCCCGGCACAATTCTCGAGCAACACAACTGTCTCTGAGGTTAACAAATTTCTTTGCTTGAGGTCTTTTAATATATTTGACATACGTGCAATTCTTTTTGTCTGCCTTCTTACTTTTTCTTTAGTCTTTTAATTCGTTTAGCTTGAAAGTGACACCTATCTCTTAATTCCTTTATAATTTTAAGAGTCTTCGGCTGAAACAAACAAGTACAGCATATTTATAATATTTATATCATACATTGTAAATGTAATCACGAAAAAGGGGTTGAGGAGAGTTTAAGGTAGATAGTAATCGGTTTAAACAGTGGGGGTCGAAGTCACTCACGTCCGTAGATTTTTTCCTCGAGATCCGAGATCGAAATACACGTGATCCCCGAGTGGTGCCAAAGAGTGACCAACTTGCTGGTGGTGGTAGGGCTTGAAAACCCGCCTGGCTAGCGACCACCGTGCGCATGATGTAAAACCTGTCTAGCGGCCTTGGCCGCGTTTCAGGGTCAATCAGCGCACAGCCAGAGTATCTTTTGGGTCGGCAGGGGACGGGCAGGTAGGGTAGTGGTTGTTATGCCACTATTCTATCTGCCATCCCATTCGGATCTCTTACTCTTTCACCGCTTAACATCAGGCGGGAAGAGGTCATCTGCCGGTCCTTGTATAAAAAAAAATCATTAAGTAATCTAACCAAATAATAATTCATATCATATTTGCAGTCTGGATATAGGTATTGTTTATCTATATTACTTTTGAACTCACATAAGTCTAGTGTACTGATGAAACCACAAAAGAGAAGTTTTCTTTTTAAATGTTTCCACAAAATACAAACATGAGTTGTAAATCACCTTCAAGTCTATTTTAACAATATGGTATTGGGTATTTTCTACTATTAAGTCATTTACAGTGAGAGCCACGTCAGCGACCACATTTTGTATGTGCGTTTACCTAAGACTACATTATTTTTATTCATAGAATATTACATTGAAGTTATGTGTATTCATAAATACTTAATGCTTAAATATTAATCTATGCATCATATTATTATGATTTGGCTTAAAATATCTTACCATTGTATCCACAACTTTTGTTTTCACGGCTACACCAGACGGACCTGGTTGATTTTCTTGTACAGGTAAATCGGAACAAGCCTAAAAATATTAAATCTTCATGAGTATATCTAATATTATTACTGTATTAACAAACACGCATTAAAGTCATAAATATTAAGGTACAATTAAAGAGATAACTAGAAATATTGTTTACTATCCAAGCCTAAACACCAAAAAAATTTTGTATTACTATGTATAAAGACTCTACATTATTTTTATTCATATAATATTACATTGAAGTTATGTGTATTCATAAAGACTTTATGCTTAAATATCAATCTATGTATCATATTATTATGATTTGGCTTAAAATATCTTACCATTGTATGTAAAACATTTGCTTTCACCGCTACACCAGATGGACCTGGTAGATTTTCTTGTACAAGTAAATCGGAACAAGCCTAAAAATATTAAATCTTCATGAGTATATCTAATATTATTACTGTATTAACAAACACGCATTAAAGTCATAAGTATTAAGGTAATTAAAGAGATCACTAGAAATATTGTTAACTATCCAAGCCTAAACACCAAAAAAATTTTGTATTACTATGTATAAAGACTACATTATTTTTATTCATATAATATTACATTGAAGTTATGTGTATTCATAAAGACTTTATGCTTAAATATCAATCTATGCATCATATTATTATGATTTGGCTTAAAATTTCATACCATTGTATGTACAACATTTGCTTTCACCGCTACACCAGATGGACCTGGTTGATTTTCTTGTACAGGTAAATCGGAACAAGCGTAAAAAAATTAAATCTTCATGAGTATATCTAATATTACTACTGTATGAACAAACACGCATCAAAGTCATAAATATTAAGGTACAATTAAAGAGATCACTAGAAATATTGTTAACTATTCAAGCCTAAACACCAAAAAAATTTTGTATAACTATGTATAAAGACTCTACATTATTTTTATTCATAGAATATAACATTGAAGTTATGTGTATTCATAAAGACTTTATGCTTAACTATTAATCTATGCATCATATTATTATGATTTGGCTTAAAATATCTTACCATTGTATCCACAACTTTAGCTTTCACCGCTACACCAGATGTATCTGGTACACTAGATTATGGTCCAAAATAAATAAATACAGCAAATAATTGTTAGTTTTGTACAAATATTCCCTTTTGTAATACATAAATGTTAACATTACTACAAAAAACTATACTTTATAATGGTTTGAATATCATCCAATATAAATAAACTGAGCCCAGATTTCTTTAAAAAGAAGGAAATAATTTTATTTGCTAGGAAATGGTTAGATACATTACTTTCCCTGTTGAAAGCGTCAATGCAAAAAGGTATTTTTCATAAAATTCTAGTTTTTCTATGTCAATGACAATAATAATAATAATAATTGTTCGACTCGACTCGACGATCATTGTTCCGATAGTAGTTTCTGCGAACGGTTTAATAGCGAAGAGTCTCGACCGACATCTTAAGGGGCTCTCGCTTGACGGGTGGATCAAGGGCCAGATACAGAAGGCGGTGATTCTTGACACGGCACGTATCGTTCGGAGATTCCTCTCCCTGTAGCCCTAACCACCGGTAGCTTGGGCCATGCTCCGCTGCCAGTGGAACCCTAGATTTAAGTTTTTTATAATATTTGTGTTTTTATATCTATATATTGTAAAAAACTTAAATTTAAGATGCTTTTTTGAATAAATGTATAATAATAATAGCCTTTATTTCGCTGACCATAGTTTTTCGTAAATAAATACTTAAAAATAACTTATCCCTAATATCAGTCAGGTTGTCGATTGACATAGGCCTCCTCCAAATAACAAGATTACAAGATTTTTTTTTGTGAATTTATGAATTTAGTTTATCGTCAGATCGGCAAATGTTTTATAGTTTCAGAGTTCCCCATACTGACCGTTCTTAATGTTACACCCGGTAAAGTTCAGCAGTAATTATATTACCACAGACAGTTATTCCATTAATATAGTAGTGATGCAATACCCTATTTACTACAAAATTGTCTTTAATATTTACCAGTGGATTAGATGTTGAAAAAATTTGGTTCTTGATCTCATACCTTGGCAGATCATCAAACTGATTTTTTAGCACTGAGGTACTTGCTACAACCTCATTTTGATCAATAGTTGTTAATATACCAGAAGCTGTTGATCTTGTTGATAGCTGCAATATGATAAACTAAAATACATTATAGAGATAAGCCCTTGATTCAAATAATATTTATCTTATAATTAGTTTTTTAGATAACTTACTATTAAGTTTTGTGATGGCAAAGCATTATCTCGAAGTTTTACTATATTCATGGTTCGATTAAAGCAAGATTCTTCAAAATGTAGTGAGCAGACATATACATGTTTTCTTTTTGTATTAATATTTTGAATTCCAATAATGTCTAGCCATGAATTACGCTTATTTTTAAGTGTAGGCAATCTAAAAAAAATTGGTAGGTAAAATTAAAAGGGTTTGTATGCATAAAAAATGTTAAATGCCTAGGTACAAAAATGAATCTGAGATAAATAATAAGCATCGAACTTTTATCGATATGGAACATTATGAAGGGCAACATTAAGCTTCACATACAAATTAATTTTTTCGAATTTTTGTATAAATTTATTGAAAATAAACATTGATTGATAGTTAAATAGATGTGTCTTCATCAATGCAATAAAGGATTCCTGATAAATCTTGTGGATTAATAAGATATAGGGTTATTTCAATGAAATATTCAGTACGTACCGATGCTATATTTGGTGTTTTTGTTCTTGTTTTCACGCTGCACCCAATAATACTGCACTGTGGCATTTTATTAATCACTTCCATATGTATTTTGAAACAGCTTGTCTGCACTAACCAAACAAAATACGAGAAAAACTCGAAAATACACTCACAAACAACGTTCACTGACAGATTACGTACTCCCGACAGCGGTATCTTGTAATGGCGGACACATAGATATAGAATGAAATAGAGGGCTATAAAAGCCGTCAAACATGAGAAAAAGAGATAAACTTATACACATTGCCAAAGGAAAGAAGAAGATGGCATCATTTTTTTTTGTCCTTGTTACCGTATATAGGTGAAACTGGTAGTGGGGATTGTTTATCACCAGCGTCTGGTGCTAAACAAATACGTGGAAGAAATTTGTTGTGTGAATTATAGCTTACTGTGTAATTATTTAACACTTTAATTAGTGTAATTGTGAACTATTTGAACATTTAAATCATGGTGCACTGCTCCGTTTTAGGTTGTAATAGTGATAGTGCTAGAAAACAGGAAAATATAACCTTTTACAGGTAAGACCTAAATTGTGTCAATAAAAAGCTCCAAAACTATTTTTTAAATTATAAATACAAGTTACATTGCAATATTTTATCATTCTACTATGGTTCTCAATCATATTATGGGATTAAACATGAAATTTCAAACTAAGTAGTAAGGTTACTGTTAACCTAACAAGCTAGGAATGTCGCCATACAATATGGCCACGTATACAGCCAACGCGTATAACATTTTGCCGGGTTATAATGATACCAGTTACGCTACGACTATTTTTCCTTGATTCGTAGGTAATTTGTTACGTGAAAGGGAACTCACATATTAGTTTCTGTGTTACATTAATATTGACATATTTAAGTATAAAATTTTGAGCATTTTAGATAACAAAGTTAATTCTTTTGAAGTGAGACTTTCCATTTGCTTGTTTGTCTGTATTTAACAGATTTCCTTCGGAGATAACTACTCGAAAACAGTTGGGTTAAAGCTACTGGTCGATTGAATTGGCAGCCAACCAAGCATACCCGAATGTGTTCTAAGCATTTTGAACAACAGTGGATTCAGAAAAACAAAAAAGGCACTTTTCTTAGGAGTGGTGCTATTCCTGAACTTTTTTTACAGATCAGTAACTTATACATATTATATCTACAAGGTACATACCCTATCAAGCCAAAACCTAAATTTATTTTTCACAAACCCAACTATTTTTATGGGGGATTTCGAATTTTATTTTACAGTTTTGGATTAACATGGGTAGGGTAGGTACCAAATCCTTATCTACTATTTTGATATTGGCAAACATATTATTAATGGTTTGATTTTGGTCATTTTCTATTAATATAAGTCTGACCATTAGTACAGATACAGATTAAAAATTTATTAATTAATATTTTTAACTTGTTATTAAAACACTAATTTCACTTGAATCTTTATTATACTTCAATTATTGCGACAGTGCGACAATTATTGTGAAATTAGTGTTTTAATAACAAGATACCATGGAGTTCCATCAAGAAATTACAACACAAAGCTTTAACTAATATTTTTAATGTTGTAAAATTAGAACCTGCTTTTATTTTTAACCTATATACATATTGTTTCAGGACGCATCGGTGTTGGATTTCGGTTCAAATTTGAATACGCCCCGAAAGAGAAAAATGCGGCAAAATGCTGGGTTTGAAACAACCAGCGAGGTCATCAAATAAAAAACTACGGCCAGTGCGTCAATCGCTTAGACGATTGGGAAAAAAAGTAGTCACACTTGAAAATGTGTAAAGTGATTTGAAGTGTAAGTTAATGATGCAAAATTAGTAGTTGGACATTTTAGATACTGTAGGAGGAACCAATAGAGATTTTCTGAAAAGATTTTTAGGAGTTGACAAAAGAAAGTATTCTGAACCTTTAAGGAAATTCGCGCTGTGCTTACACTTTTTAAGTTCAAAGGCATATGAGTTTGTACGTAAGCAATTTAATACGTGTTTACCACACCCAAAAACAGCTGGTGAGTGGCGAGGAGTAGACAGCCTCTAGAAAATGTTTGTGATTTATTAGCAATTTTGTGCCATAGCTAGTAATCTGGCTTAATCCAAATGAAATAAGTCATATCTCTACTTTGTCTGAATATTTAACAAGAACACATAGGATGTAGATATAGCTCTATGCACCGAACAAGTGTTTCTAATTAATTATATAGGTACTTGACAGAACATAATCTTCCTCAGAGATCTACAAATTGGTCTTGTCCTGCGCTATTTCCAGTGTTGCCGCCAGCGGGGGCGACGTTGGGGGTGGCAACACGGGCAACTAAGAATAACCAGCTATCTACATCGGCATCTTGCGTTCTTTGCCAGATCTTTTTTCCACATTGTGAGCAAGCTTACCAACTTTGGGCTTTTAGCACCATATTGAGTGCGGTATCAGTAGTTCAATTCTGGAACTTACCCAGCCCAAGTGAATTTTTACCTGTATTGTAGTGAATTTTATCTCTGTAAGCCGATTTCTGTTATTCGATGACAATAACGGTGCTATTGAAATATAATTTTAGAAAATGTTTATTTTAAATTTAATATTATACATTTTCTAAATCTTCACAAATATTTAGTAAATGTGTAAATATTGGATTTTAAATAAACTGCAGAGATAAAGAAAAAACAATGATTATTGCCCGCTGTATTCTTAATCGAGCGACGATCTTCGCAAGGTACCTAGCTGGCAAAAGCTGGAAGCGAGTGGTCGCGGATCGTGCTCAGTGGCGAGCACTTGGAGAGGCCTATGTCCAGCAGTGGACGCGTGTGGATGATGATGATGATTCCTAATATTTTTTCTTATATTTGTAAAGATGTTTACATAATAGCTTAAATAAATAATAGTAAAATGTTTTAAAACGAAATATACTCGAGTAAATCCGAAAAGTGTAGTTTTATTTAAAAGTGTAAATAACTTTAGACTGCGGCGAAGGTTGAATGAAGAATTCAATAAAAAAAATCGCAACTTCCTCCCACTTTTGTTTTTTGAGACATATTATTGCGCTCATTAAAATGTCTCAAAAAAATACGTAGATCAATTAACCCTACTTTATGTTTATAGTGATAAAAGCCACTATAAACATAAAGTAGGGTAAAACTTAAAGCAACACTGGTATACCCATCTACTTTAGGCAGGTATGACGTCTGGTGGTGCCCAAAGTAGACTCCACCACGTCGGCGTTTCACCGACTTTTGTTGCTGAATTTTATTCACCGACTACCAGCTCTTAGAGAATTGGTATTACTTACCCCTATTCCAATTGGTCTCCGTATGTAGCCGGTGGACTTCCTGAGCTAGCTCGAAGGAAGCCGCGGCTCCCGAAGGGTTGGTGTCAATCCAACGATGGAGACCGGAGCACTACATAGGCCTATTAGGCCACCATCACTCACTTCGCGACGATAAAACCTTGCCACTATTCCCCGACACTAAAGCTTTGCGGTACCTCGCACCAACAATCATTTGGTGCGCCGCGCAATACTATTTGTTAGATGCTTAAATTACATTTTATTCCGGCCCGCACATAACCTCTAACAATGTCATGACATTTCGACTCGACTGACTGACATGTCACATGCGGCCGGCCGCCAAAAAGGCTCTCACTGCACAGACCACAATGCAGTGTTGCCACTCGCTCTTCCTCGAGCGTGAATATCCCCCCGCTCCGGACAGTCCCGGACTGTCCGCCAAATCAGTCTAAGGGGAGGCGAGAAAGAGTAGCGACCGCGCGCTTCAAAACAGAATCCCCAACTAGGACCTCGGCAAACCTGGGCACACCATCAGACCCTAGAGTAAGCTGGACAATGCGTCCGCGACGCCAACGTAAGGGTGGCAGGTTTGGGTCCTTCACTAACACGAGGTCTCCAACCCTCGGTGGGTTTGTCTTATCTGACCACTTAACGCGCTGTTGCAAAATGTGTAAATATTCAAGGTGCCAGCGGCGCCAGAAGCTCTGGGTAAGCTGCTGGAGCAACTCAAACCGCGAAAGGCGTCCTGGATTGACATCTCTATAAGGATACTCGGGCAGGGCGTTAAGTGGTCTGCCTATCAAGAAATGGCCCGGCGTGAGGGCCTGCAAATCGTTCGCGTCGGTAGACAACGGACATAACGGACGCGAGTTGAGAACCGCCTCAATCTTATGAAACACCGTCGCGAGTTCCTCGAACGTGAGAATAGTCTATCCAATAACGCGGCGAAGGTGAGTCTTGGCGGCCTTTACAACAGATTCAAAAATCCCTCCCCAGTGAGGAAAAGACGGTGGGGAGTATCGCCATGTTACCCCCCCACGGGAGAGTGTGGATCCGATCTCAATATTATTTTTATCTAAAAATTCACAAACTTCTCTTATATGTCTATCAGTGCCCTTGAAGTTCGTCCCACAATCGGACCGAATTAGAGAAGGCAGTCCCCGGCGGGAGACAAATCTGCCTAACGCTGCTAGGAAAGCGTCCATGGTGAGCGCACTCAACACCTCCAAATGAACGGCTTTAGTGGCCAAACAAACAAACACACAAGTAAGCCTTTTCAGTCTTAGCATTACGGAGTCGCGACGTTTTTATAGTGAACGGTCCCGCGAAATCAGTTCCAACTCCTAAGAAGGTCATCGATTCATTCACACGATCAGCAGGCAAATCACCCATTTGGGGCTGCATCGTCTCGGGGCGTAAACGATAGCAGGGCAGACATCGAAAGATAACAGATCGGATTATTCTTCGCGCTGACAAAATCCAAAACTCCCGTTGGAGGAGCGCGGTCAATGCATTACATCCGGCATGAGCATTCTTCACATGGCGATCAATGATCAACAATCGCACCAATGGTCCGTCCTTGGGGAGCAACAGGGGATGACGTGATCTATAAGGCAAGTTAGCGTGCCTCAATCGGCCTCCTACACGCAACAATCCTTTATCATCCAGAAAGGGAGTCAAACGCACCAAGGGTCCCTTCAATTTGGATGTCCCGGTACGGAAAATCTTAAGTTCCGGTTCAAACGCTCTAGACTGGGTCATACGCACCCAATGCAAAAGAGCATCTTGGCGCTCCTGCGGTGAGAGAACCGGATACAAATCTTTGTCCTGAGGCCGGCGACAATTTCGTATAAATCTTCTTATCCAAGCGGTCACGCCGAGCAACTTGTCCAGAGAACTGTAGCGGTCTAATAAAAATTCCCGCTCTGGAGCCGCCATAGTCTCGACAGCGTGAACACGCAAGCCCGGATTTGGTACCTTCACCACAGCTGGTGTGGAAGGCCAAGACGGCTGTAACAACCATTCGGGACCCCACCACAGAGCGTGGTCAATAAGCTGAGGGGCTTCGCTGCCACGTGATGCACAGTCAGCAGGGTTTATTTCACCTGGCACGTGGCGCCAAATCAACGTGGCCTTCGAGGCCTGTATTTGGGATACCCGATTGGCCACAAATACTTCCAGGGAGTGGACGGAGTTCTTGATCCAACACAGGACAACCTGACTGTCGGACCAAGCAAAGAGCGACTCAAAGTCCACACTACGTCCCAGGGTGTCAACAACGTGGTTCATCAAACGAACCAGAAGAGTAGCTCCAGACAATTCTAACTTCGGAATCGAGTCCGAAGTGGAGCAACCTTACTCTTAGCAATTAGCAAGTGGAGCTTAACAGCTCCTCTATCATCGACCGTCCGGATATATACGACGGCTGCGTATCCACTCTCAGACGCGTCACAAAAGCCATGAAGGCTGGCCGTAAACCGTCCCTTAGGCAGTATATGTCTAGGGATACTAACACGGTTAATGTCGGGGAGAGACGACATGAAGGACTCCCAATCTCGCAGCAAACGGCCCGAGAGGGGCTCATCCCACGACACTTCGGCTGACCAAAGTTCCTGTAGGAAGCACTTCATCCAAAACACTACGGGACTAATCCAGCCATTTGGGTCAAAGGTACGAGCTACTGTAGACAAAACCAACCGTTTCGTCCAGACCTTGGGGCTTGGCAGCTCCAATCGATAGGTGAACGTGTCCTGGACAGGTCTGTATTGCACTCCCAAAACAGACAGTAAATCTGGAGTGTTGGCATTCTCAAAAATATGAGGCTCCTGCTGGTGGTCGTCTGGCAAGTCACACAAAAGCTGAGGTGAGTTGGACATCCACTTCCTCAGTTCATAACCACCAGCCCCGAGAAGAGCAATTAGTTCATCTCGCAAAATCAAGGCTTCCTCGACACTAGAGGCGCCCGTACAAATATCATCCACAAATGCATCCTCCTTGAGAACCAAGGATGCGCGAGGGTATCGTAACCGCTCACGTTCAGCGAGTTCGACAAGTGAGCGAATTGCCACAAAGGGGCTCGAACGCAAACCGTATGTATTGGTGTTCAGCTCGTAGACTAGCATGGGATCTCTGGGATCCTCCCTCCATAATATGAGCTGATATCGTCTATCGTCCGGGTGAATCACAGTCTGCCTAAACATCATCCGGATGTCGGTCACAAAGACGACGGCATGGCGACGGAAGTTGGTCAATACATCGCCCACCTCGTGGTGCAACTTCGGTCCAGCATGCAGACATTGATTCAGCGAAACTCCGGTAGACGTAGGAGCTGACCCATCAAAAACAACGCGTATCTTCCCGGTGGAAGGTTTCAAAACCGCGTGGTGAGGAAGAAAATTATGTTCCTCGTTTCGCCAGTCCAGTCGCGAGACCGACATGTGCCCCAGTTGCTCATATTCTCGCATGAAGTCGACATACTTCTGTTTAAAGTCGGAGTTCCTACTCATACGACGCTCCATGGACAGCAGCCGCTTCTCGGCCAACGGCCGGGAGCTGCCAAATGAAGGGCGAACTGACAAAAAGGGCAAACGAGTGATCAGCCGTCCCGAGTGAAGGCGACCTGTATTGTTCTGGTAGAACAACTCACACTCCTCGTCTAAGGGGTTCACTCGCTTCACGGTAGGTGGCTCTTCCACCTCCCAAAACCGTTGAAGGACATCCGATAAGGTGGAGCTAACAGTTATGTAACTGTCCACCGATGGAGATGGTGGGTTATGCCTAACTGGTCCCATCACTACAAACCCAAGCGATGTGGATAAGGCTACCAGCCCACCCTTCTGTAACTCTCTCCTCTTCCCACAATACACGCGGCCTAGAACATCGGCACCGAGCAATAAGTGAATCGGACCGGTTCGGTGGAAGGAAGGGTCAGCCAAGGTCAATCCTGATGTCGCATCAACGACAGCGCGCGAAACGTGCTGTTGCGGAAGCTGACCAACAACCTTCTCATAAACAATCGCGGTAGCGCCAATTTTGGGCGCTGAAGAGAAGTGGGGGGAGAAGGAGAACAAAACCTGACCGATCGGATCCGGGATCCGCAGGTCTCCGATTCCTCGTACCGATTCAAGGTATGGAGATGTGTTCAAACTCAACTGCCGGACCAGCCAGCTGGAGGCAATGCAACCCTGAGCTCCCGTATCCAAAAGGGCGCGAACTAAAACAAAGGTGCCTCTCGGGCCCCACACCTGTACGGAGGCTGTTGGTAACAGCACCTGCTCCTGTGGGGGGGTTGCAGCCGACAGTTGGTTTAATGAAAATCCTCCCGCATTCCCCGCAACGGGGGGGAAGGGGGGTTCAAGGAAAAATGCGTGCGCGGCGGAGGAATAGGGCGCTCAAGGCGCTCGAGCGGGTCCCAATCCGGCACATACTGGCCCCGATCAAAGCGGCATCGGGGGGCCGGGCGGTGCCCATGATGGGCGAAAGTTGGGGGGGGCCCGCGATAAACGAGGTCTCTCCATCAGAGGGGAAGAGAAGCGTATCGGCTCCCGGCGTGGCTCCCTAATTACCGCGGCCCAATCCCGCGGTGGCGCATCAGAAGCGGCGCGTCGATCCCCCCCGCCCGTAGGGGGGGTGGGGCGCCCAATCCTCTCACGGGAGGGGGGGCGCCTGTCCAATCTCCGCGGAGGGGTGGCACGCCCCTCCGATCTCCTCGGAGATGTGGGTGACCTACGAGAGCCCCCGCCCGTGTGCGAGTCCCTCTCTCTTACCACCTCACGAGCGTCTCTATTGTTAAAGCACAAGAGGGGGTGATGGGCCCCTCCACAACAGTGGCAATCTCGTGGGTGGGGGCAAGCCGATGCCATATGAGCCCCCAGGCAGCGGTAGCACCAATTCCGCTGCTTGGCCATATTCCTACGCCCCTCGGTGCGTAGGCCAACAAATTTGGGACAGGCCGGCAAACGATGGCCATCCCGCTTGCAACACTTGCAAGGCATCGGCCTCTCCCCGTGTGGAGAGTTCTGCCGCACTGCAGTATACTGCTTGTACGGGCGGCGCTCTCTCCGTGGCGCTGCCCGGGTCGCCTCATAGCGGCCTGTACTCGGTCCCGGTATAGGAGCCAGATCCAAGTGGTCGGTCATCCGACACTCATCCTCCAATAATCTGAGGAGATCAGAAAAGGGGGGGAGGTACGAGGCACTATTGCCCCCGTACCTTTGTTCAAAGCACCCCTTCATCTCCATGGGAAGCTTATTGAGGATGAGGTGGAGCAATATGAAGGACCACTGGTCCACCGGTAGGTCAAGTCGTTTGAGCGCGTTAATAGCGCTTAGCAGCGGGTTCAAAATCTCCTTCCTCAATGAGGAGACCCGCGATACTCGTGGCAGCCCTAAAATGGCAGCCACATGTGTGTCCGCTAGCAAGCGAACATTCTGATACCGGGCAGTCAACAACGCCCTTGCAATATCATAGCTGTCATCGTTGACAGGTAGATGCTGGACAAGCACACCAGCCTCTCCACGTAAGGCAGAGAGCAAATAGGCCAATTTCTGGCTAGGGAACAGGTCGTCCCTCGAGTGGACCAGGCTATCAAAGAGGTTAATGAACCCCATCCAAGAAGCCAGGTTCCCATCAAAGGTTGGGATGTCTAAAGTGGGCAGTCTGCCCAGCAAGCCGGCCGGGGTAGGCTTGACCTCCCCGGGCGTGCACGACTCACCCCTCCGGGCGGATAGGATTGCCTGAGCCTTGTTTATAATCACATCCGCCTGTTCAAAACACTGATCATAATCGGCATTAAATTGGTCGACTGCCCGCAACTCAGCGGCACCCTCGGCTGGGTGGTCGAGCAGATATTGTTGATGAGCAACGAAAAGCTGCTCCAATTCCTTCAAGCGAGCAGGTACTCCCTCATGCCGAATTAACAAAGCCTGTTCTCGGTCTGGTCGGTCTACCAAAGCGACGGCACTAGCAAACCATCTCAAGATCTTTTGTGCACCCGCGCGGGCACCAATAAGCGGGCTGACTGGCGGGACCATTTTGCACCAAAATTAAGATACACTAAAATAATACACAGACAAACAGACCGACAACCGCAGACAACAAAACAGATCGGGAGGAACTTCAAAGGCAGAACAAAATATATAAACAAACCAAAATCAAGTGTAAATGCTAGAACTTAACTAGAACAACAAAGGCATTTAACAACAGAATTTTCAAACAAATTAAATTCAAGTATTAAGTCAATAACTTAACAAACATAATATTCAAAGGCAAACAAAATAAAATCAAATGTAAATGCTAAAACTTAACACAGCAAAATAGTGTATTACAACAACAGCAAAGTCATTTAGCAGCAAAATTTTTTAAACAAAATAAATTCAAGTATAAGTTTACAACTTAACAAACAAAATATTCAAGGGCAAAACAAAGATATGAAAAAACAAACCAAAATCAAATATAGGTAAATGCTAGAACTTATCTAGAACAACAAAGGCATTTAACCACAATTTTTCATATACAATGACAACTAGTTAGGGAGATCGGTCCACAAATGAGATTGTAGTCGGTTTAAAATCAGCAATCAAAAACAATTAATATGTATTGCCCGTTTGGACAACCAACAAGATTACAATATTAATTGTACAATACTAATCAAAATACTAATCAATCTATCAAATCTAACAACAACACGCTCTGCTACCAAAAGATGGTGGTGCCCAAAGTAGACTCCACCACGTCGGCGTTTCACCGACTTTTGTTGCTGAATTTTATTCACTGACTACCAGCTCTTAGAGAATTGGTATTACTTACCCCTATTCCAATTGGTCTCCGTATGTAGCCGGTGGACTTCCTGAGCTAGCTCGAAGGAAGCCGCGGCTCCCGAAGGGTTGGTGTCAATCCAACGATGGAGACCGGAGCACTACATAGGCCTATTAGGCCACCATCACTCACTTCGCGACGATAAAACCTTGCCACTATTCCCCGACACTAAAGCTTTGCGGTACCTCGCACCAACAATCACTTGGTGCGCCGCGCAATACTATTTGTTAGATGCTTAAATTACATTTTATTCCGGCCCGCACATAACCTCTAACAATGTCATGACATTTCGACTCGACTGACTGACATGTCACATGCGGCCGGCCGCCAAAAAGGCTCTCACTGCACAGACCACAATGCAGTGTTGCCACTCGCTCTTCCTCGAGCGTGAACATCGTCATCTATGTCTGTCCCTTACGGGTATACGGTCACGTCCTATCTATTCATTCTTTATCTAAGGGCGGACAGGACGCAATTTTATTTTGTACTTTGTATGGGCGGTGCAAGTCCATCAGTTTATATGTCGATGCCCGGGCGTCACCGGCTTGTCGCCGGACAAAAAAGTCCCCCAGCTGCACAGACTTACCAGCTGTCACGTCCTAACGTGCGCGCACCATTGATTTACTACCAAACGTAGATAACGCATGAACAGTGTTGCCATATTTACGGATTTGTCCGTATGTATACGGAATTTTAGTGTTCAAACAGCAGGCTTATTCACTAACTTAACTGACAAGTGGAAATGGCTATTAACCATCTATAAACATGACGTTTTTTATCTGTGGCTAACCAAAAAGCCTTTTTTGGTATTCACTAACACCGGTGTCTAACGAAAAATCACTAGGCTCACTGTTAATCACTAGGGTTGTATTGATAATCACCGAACGACAATTTTCATCGATATTTCACCTAATTGGTATTCTGTATCGCTCAGTGTCTAACGTTTGACGTTTTGAATGCCTTATAGTGAAAGTCACCGCAGGTTCGATTAATCACTATTGGTAAGCAGTGTTTTATTTTAATCCACTCTAATTATCAAGCTTAAAAGTAGGACTATTAACATTTTTAATGTAGTGAATTGTTAATTTGGTTCAATTAAATCAAAACTAGTATGTTACATCGATATTCAATATGGAATTTTGAAATTATATATTTCTTGAAACTATATTCTTCGCTTCGAGGCTTCGAGGAGTCAAATCTTCATTTAGCTCCGTACGCAGATAATTGAGTATTTATATGGACATTTTGTAATTTTACAAAATTCATTAGAGGAGAGAAGAAAGGTGTCCAGCAGGCGTAGCACGAACCGTGGATTAAACGGGATAAGAGACAAATATCATGTTTCTTCTCGCTCTCTCGTATCACGAGAAAGCGAGACGGGACGAGGGTTAGTCACTTTCTGTGCTATAGTTCACGCGACAGAAGATATATTAGTACTTCAGACAGAACGGCCACTCACCTCTCCGCACTCATTTCAAATACCTCACCCCGCACTTCGTTGTAGACATCACTGACACATAAACAAGGGCGCGCGGGATCGCTCGGGCGCGGCGACACTTCACGTTCAACGAGTAGACGCGAGCGCCGGCCGATAACAGGCAGTCGCTGCACTTCTCGCGACATTTCGATTGATAACCGCGCACTCAGCCCTACTAGATTCCACGCACACATTTGCGCGTGTACAAACGTCATTTGCTTAAGTAGTTGTAATAGGTAATTGATTTGCGAACGTTGTATGGAGTGCCCGGGCCTACTGATGAAGAACTTCGATATTTGGTGTAACTAAAAAAAGTAAGTCCATATAGGTATTTAACTGCAATTATATGGAATATTCACATTACGACAATTCTGTAAAATATTCTTACCGTTGTGGTTTCGCCAGGGAATTGAAAATATGTATAGGTAAGTCTTAGGTAAGTATATTTTTTTTTTTCAAGAACAGCAGTTTTTATTTCAATATATCATGCATTTTGATCGTCGTCGATAAATAATCATAAATTTCAAGTGATCGGCGGAAATGTTTGCTCATCTCCTTATCACATCGTATCTTATCAAAGTAACGTCACCGGCTTGAATATGCTCGCTGTTTCAACAAAATTTCAAAATGGCGGTTGTACCTAAGTATTATGACGGTTCATCGTGATAAAATGCTTTATATCCTCTTTTTGGTGTTCATGCTAGGGGGGGCTGGGTATTTGATGCTAAGTTTTCGTGGCAAAAGTGTTGATGTGGAACACACGAAACTAGTCTAAAAATGTTGAAAACGGTGCTTATCTGGAACGCTCCTTTGATAGTCTTATATTATCTGTGGGTTCAATGACAGAAATAACGAGCCAATTTACGAAGCTACCTACTGATTTCTTTAGGGGGAAAGTCCGGTAACTAAGGCTACTAAAATTAGTCGGGTAATGCACAGTGACGTGTTGTGATTTATCGATATCCACTAGGGAACTTTCGTTGTACACCGATAGACCACGTGATTCAAATGCCTTACAGAATAGCAATTAGTAGTTTTGATGGGTTGTCCACTTTGGACGGTGGACAACTATAAACAGTTGGTCACTTCGAACTGTCAAATTAGCGAATAAGGCTGCTGGACAATGAATGCACACGGATTTTTATACGGAATTTTAAGAAAATTACTTATATCAGAATTTTTTAATAAGTTTAGATATTTTAATCTGTTTTTAAATGAAACGGAACGTTCTATTCTATTTAATTTGCATGACTAGCGATTTGTATTAAATTTTCATCAATTTTTACGAAACTGAGGTAGCACACTGATATAATGTGGTCTGGCTGTGATTTGTGGATTCCCCGATGATATATTTTTGTTGATCGCCTAATGAGAGGCAGGGAGGGTTATTAGTTATTTAGTATTAGTGCAAGCAATACGAAATAATTATTTTTGTTTGTTTTGAATTGAATCATTCTCTACCTCGATTTGCTTCTGACTTCGAAATTGTTCATAAAAGTGCAATAAACAATGTAAATAATTCAAATCAAAGATTACTTTTATTTTTCTTATACGGATTTCATACGGATTTTATTAGAAACTTCTCATACGGATATCATACGGAAAATTGGCAATAATCATTACGGATTTTTGGCTTTTTGATCTGGCAACACTGCGCATGAACGATCGAAAAGTGGGCCGGTGAAGAACTGCTCAATCGCGACTCGTGCAGTTCCTTTCCATAGTGAGTGATTAGCTGTCGGCACGTAAACATGCCGAAGTGCGCATTCAAAAGTTGTGGTAACAATAGCCAGAAACTGCAGAAAAAAGACGGGATTTCATATTTTGCGTGAGTAAACTCATTACACATCTTATCATGTATTCAAATATTCGATTTCTACGTAAAAACCAATCAAAAACAATTATTTTAATCTATCTATCTATCTGTTATCTCATTCATGCATTGGAGCGACAACGCGATAAGCAATTTCAAGCATTATGTTTGAGAGTATAAAGTTGATATTTTCTTGTAGCAATTACTAAAACGTCATTTGATCTGTGGCTAGGTATGAAATGAGGTAACTTTCCACGGTTTTACTTAAATAGCTGCCGTAATAATGCAGAATAAGGTTGAATTCGATAAATACGGTACTTTCTTTATGGTAATTTTCATTCGGGCGTGCATATTCAAGTATATATCAGCGAGTACAAATGTATAGTCGATTAGGTGACAGATTTCAAGCGCGTTTTTGTATGAAGCGCTCTATCTACGTTTGGTAGTAAATCAATGGCGCGCACCTCCATACATTTCCATGGACTTGATGACGGCGACAAAACAGTCACGGTGACGAAAGTCACCCGTGCGCGCACCCACTTAGGTATAATATGTCCAGCAGGCTTATTCACTAACTTAACTGACAAGTGGAAATGGCTATTAACCATCTATAAACATGACGTTTTTTATCTGTGGCTAACCAAAAAGCCTTTTTTGGTATTCACTAACACCGGTGTCTAACGAAAAATCACTAGGCTCACTGTTAATCACTAGGGTTGTATTGATAATCACTGAATGACAATTTTCATCGATATTTCACCTAATTGGTATTCTGTATCGTTCAGTGTCTAACGTTTGACGTTGTGAATGCCTTATAGTGAAAGTCACCGTAGGTTCGATTAATCACTATTGGTAAGCAGTGTTTTATTTTAATCCACTCTAATTATCAAGCTTAAAAGTAGGACTATTAACATTTTTAATGTAGTGAATTGTTAATTTGGTTCAATTAAATCAAAACTAGTATGTTACATCGATATTCTATATGGAATTTTGAAATTATATATTTCTTGAAACTATATTTTTCGAAACATCATATTTTTGTGATACTTCGACGAGTATGATTTTATCATTATAACAAATTGACTCATTTAGGGCTTCGAGGAGTCAAATCTTCATTTAGCTCCGTACGCAGATAATTGAGTATTTATATGGACATTTTGTAATTTTACAAAATTCATTAGAGGAGAGAAGAAAGGTGTCCAGCAGGCGTAGCACGAACCGTGGATTAAACGGGATAAGAGACAAATATCATGTTTCTTCTCGCTCTCTCGTATCACGAGGAAGCGAGACGGGACGAGGGTTAGTCACTTTCTCTGCTATAGTTCACGCGACAGAAGATATAATAGTACTTCATACAGAACGGCCACTCACCTCTCCGCACTCATTTCAAATACCTCACCCCGCACTTCGTTGTAGACATCACTGACACATAAACAAGGGTGCGCGGGATCGCTCGGGCGCGGCGACACTTCACGTTCAACGAGTAGACGCGAGCGCCGGCCGATAACAGGCAGTCGCTGCACTTCTCGCGACATTTCGATTGATAACCGCGCACTCAGCCCTACTAGATTCCACGCACTCATTTGCGCGTGTACAAACGTCATTTGCTTAAGTAGTTGTAATAGGTAATTGATTTGCGAACGTTGTATGGAGTGTCCGGGCCTACTGATGAAGGACTTCGATATTTGGTGTAACTAAAAAAAGTAAGTCCATATAGGTATTTAAATGCAATTATATGGAATATTCACATTACGACAATTCTGTAAAATATTCTTACCGTTGTGGTTTCGCCAGGGAATTGAAAATATGTATAGGTAAGTCTTAGGTAAGTATATATTTTTTTTTCAAGAACAGCAGTTTTTATTTCAATATATCATGCATTTTGATCGTCGTCGATAAATAATCATAAATTTCAACAGTGATCGGCGGAAATGTTTGCTCATCTCCTTATCACATCCTTATCACCGGCTTGGATATGCTCGCTGTTTCAACAAAATTTCAAAATGGCGGTTGTATCTAAGTATTTTGACGGTTCATCGTGATAAAATGCTTTATATCCTCTTTTTGGTGTTCATGCTAGGGGGGGCTGGGTATTTGATGCTAAGTTTTCGTGGCAAAAGTGTTGATGTGGAACACACGAAACTAGTCTAAAAATGTTGAAAGCGGTGCTTATCTGGAACGCTCCTTTGATAGTCTTATATTATCTGTGGGTTCAATGGGTTCAATGACAGAATTAACGAGCCAATTTACGAAGCTACTGATTTCTTTTGGGGAAAGTCCGGTAACTAAGGCTACTAAAATTAGTCGGGTAATGCACAGTGACGTGTTGTGATTTATCGATATCCACTAGGGAACTTTCGTTGTACACCGATAGACCACGTGATTCAAATGCCTTACAGAATAGCAATTAGTAGTTTTGATGGGTTGTCCACTTTGGACGGTGGACAACTATAAACAGTTGGTCACTTAGAACTGTCAAATTAGCGAATAAGGCTGCAGTTCAGTCCGCCATTACAAAGCACCGTGTTTGTTGTTGTGCTAAAATATCAGTCGGTGAAGCATTATTTGTGAGTGCATTTTACAGTTATACGTTTTTTATTGATTTTTTTAATGAATTCTATAAAGAAAAACATAAAAAGTGTGAAATCTTAGCTCGGCTCGCCTGTCAACTCGCATGGCTGTTTACACGATGATAATAGCTGCCTAGTCCCTTGCAAGTTTTCGCGATGTCGAGTCAACAGGATTTTATGAATAACTATAAAAAATCATTGTGTGGTTTTATGAAACCATGCAAACAGGTGAAACTTTTATCGGATCGTAGGCATTTAACTGAAAAGATTCGGTTTATTCGATTTAGGGTACTTAAATTGCGTTTTTAATCTTAACTTAAATCTTTTTCTTCTGAAAGAAAAGTATAAATAAAATAAATAAGAAATTGATAAAAAAACAAAAAAGTAATAAAAATAAACAAACAAGCAATGAAAAAAGTTTTACTTTAATAAAGTCTATGATAAAAATATTATTCGAAGAATTGAAAAATGCCTGCAAGAAACTTAAAGGAAACCGTAAAATCTTATCTAAATGTATAAGTTCCTAGCTAACTATAAATGTTCCTAGCTGTCCTTTACAGTTTTCAGATATTTTCCTTAACGTGTTCTATAAGACCTTGCTTCTTGCCAAAAGCTAGGTTAACGGCAAGTATCCCATAGGTTTTGATTCCCTTGTGAAATCGCAAAATATGGGACATAAGGGGTAAAACAAACAAAAGTAAACGCATTACATTTAGAAGTTTGATTTTTTTCACAGCTTAAAAAGAGACTGTGGACTCGAATATTTGATATTCAGCTTGATTGATATCTCTAAGCGTACTCGAGAAAAAGATCTTGACAGACAGACGGACAGACTGACAGACGGATATCGAACTCAACGAAGTGATCCTATGAGGATTCCGTTTATTTTTGAAAGGGTTTGGGTTAGATGTTTTCTTACATACGACAGGGAAGTTCTTGACCTTCACCTCACCTGATGGTAAGCGAGGATAACGCCCGAAGGTGGAAGCGAGCTTCGTCTGTACCCAAAATTCATGAATAGTTTAATTTATAACCCCCTAAAAATAAATGTAATATTATCATCCGAAAATCATCTATCCGCAGCTGTTTTAAACTCGGTTAAACGCGTGTAGGCGCAGCACACAAAAAATACGGGCATCCGCATGCAACTGCCTAGTGACACTGGCGACTCGCCAGTGTCACTAGGCAGCAGCAGTAGCTCGCCAGTGGCGAGCTACTGCTGAACGCGTCCAAACCATGCGAGTGACGGTCGAGTTGCTATCACGTGCGAGCTACTGGCACGGGATCAAGTGAGTGAAAACAAAAAATGTTGAAGTAGCTCGCATAAGAGCTACTATCCAACTCGCACGTGCGAGTTACTCGTACGATTCGTTCACACGGTGTTACTGCACTGCAGCTACTCGACAGGCTGACTCGCATGCCAACTCGCCTTGTGTAAAGTAGCCATAAGGAGAGATACTACCGCCGCGTTCCGTTTCGCGATTATAGTGACCATCAGTACTGTGAGCGCGCTAACAGGCGGCCCGTTTCGCGACAACAGCGTTCACGTTGGATGTGATGACGTCACCAACCAAATCTTTTATTTTATTTTTATTTTATATTTATTTGGGAAACATACAATATATACAAACACTTACAACTAGAATAACTTTACCATAATACACATATCAGTTAAGTTTCCACTATAAGATTATAACTTACAATAAACAGATGAAGTACAATAACAGTCGCCACTAAAATAAAAACAATCAACTCAATAAGCCACTACATCGATTCAAACAACATTTACACTTTTTAAATTTTATATCTATAACGAAAATTTTTTCGTTAAATATATCTAAGTTACTATATTTACAGTTATATAAATAACACGAGCGATACAAGAAGCTATTACGAGCAAATTTTGTTTTACAAAAAGGTACATGAAATAAAGTATTCTGTCGAGAATTCAAGCGTGGACACTTCAAATAAATATTTCCCAAGAGAAAGGATCTCTCCCTCATTCACATGAATTTTTATTATGGCCCCCTATATCATCCAATCACGTAAGAGTATTTCAGTAGTAAACGTCAGAGCGTTTTACAACCACCAAATTCGATGGTTGGTTGTTAGGTTGTAACTCGCTCCATGACACTCTAAGGTCTTGACCGGGCCGGTTGTTTCACCCGTGCGTCACGCGCGAAGGCCAGGTCGGCTCAGGCCGAATTCATCAGCACCGTGAATCAAATGTCATTGTCAGGTTGACATTTTGTTTTGGTTCGCTACTTCCATGGTTGAAAATTACTCTGTATTTCAATTGAAGGCAAAAATAAGCCAAATTATAAGCTATTAGTAATAATATAAAAAGTGCATGTTGTGCGCAGTTGTCATCGAGGTACAAATTTAAAGTTATTTTATTCGTTTCACATTTTGTTAATCGTCACTAATTTGTATTTTGTTACTGTGCCAAAAATAAATAAATAAATATCCTAAAAAAATAAATAAATATAAGGAAAAAATACCAATTTTTGTTGAAGAAAAAGTAGTTTACCTTAAAATGTCTCTTGAAGACGCTTAAAGAGCAGAAAATGCCAAAGAAAAACTGCTGAAGCTTGGATATCACAGAATACAATTGAAATTACGAGTTAAATTCTTTTTGAGGTTATGTTTGTTTTGATATTATGGACATAAGCGCGTTCACGATCGTTCCGAAACGATAGCATGCCATTGGCCTCATTATCGCGTCTATTGATTCGGTCCGGGCGTGAGCAGTCTGAGT
Organism: Schoenobius gigantellus; assembly: GCA_963935595.1. NCBI lineage: Eukaryota > Metazoa > Arthropoda > Insecta > Lepidoptera > Crambidae > Schoenobius > Schoenobius gigantellus. The sequence continues at coordinate 16,151,275 of OZ012562.1, read as the reverse complement.
ACTTACTGTGAGTAGTGTAATTTCGAAAGGGGCCTACCTTATGATAGGTCATCCATGAAATGATTACTCAAACAGGAATGAGCTCTTGCTTAAAAAAGTGTGCCGAGCGAGAGATAAATAAATGTACCGTTTGTCTCTTTCGTAAATTTGTGACCACAAATTCTACAAAATGGGGATTTTTTCTTAAAAACAATAAGATTCAAGCTGAAAGATGCTTTTGAAAATCATAATATGCTTAATAATCACGATTGTTAAGGAAGAGATCGCTTTTAGCGACAAGGTCGCCCTTTGTACAATTAGTGGTGTCGATTCTGGCATGATTCTCTAAACCTAAAACTAAATTTGACAACAGTCTATCCTTGTCATACTCTATACAAAATGACAAGGAGAGACTGTTGTCAAATTTAGTTTTAGGTTTAGAGAATCATGCCAGAATCGATACCAGTGTTAAGTGTATTATTTATACGTTGACTTTAAGCTGGTTGGTGTTGTACAAAGAAATATTATATTCTATTCTATTATTTCAAAATGAGCTGCGCAAAAGACTTTTATACCTGCTTTTCAATACAAGATAGGTTTTATTTATATAATAATTATTTAAATAATAATGAATGTCAATGATTGTCTTTCAATAGATGGGTCTTTCCAATCGGTATATTATGTTTAACCCACCGCCACATAACAGATAGTCAAATATGTCAACTTGTCAAAAAAGAGTCAACACTAAAATCTCTGTGATATTTAAATACATTCCTAGTAAAAGAATGAGTAATATTTTAAGAAGAAAAGAATTAAAAACACATCAGTGTGAGTCGAATTGTTTCAACAATATTTAAAACTTTTTTGGTTTCGAAAATATCTTGAACAGAATGTTAATGCCAATTCTTTTTTCTAATAACTTAAAATCGCATCGTGTAAGCTAAACAATAAATAACTAATATAAATTACTTTTATTAAAAATGTTAAAAATTGCGATAATATTTATGTTAGGTGCATACCGTGTGGTCACCCTACTACAATGACAACGAAAATTACTGACATTGACAAAGAATCGTTGTTGCAATATAACAACAATCGAAATGCCTCAGAATAATCAGTGGCTGTATGAAATCAACCCCTATTAACGCGCTACAAGTGGAATGCTGCGACCCACCCTTAAAACTGAGAAGACATTTCCTTTCTGATCGATTTGTGTTCCGGGTGGCAAATTTCACTACCCACATTCTGAGACCAAGGCTACAAGCACTCCATGATCTATGCTACACTACTAATAATACCTACTGGCGTTCTAAGATCAAGCCCCCGATGGTATTGAGTCTCCATAAATTACTGAACATCCCTTCCCAAGTTGTAAGCCACGAGCGCCTACCAGTTTTTGAAGCTGAGTACCGCGCACTCATTTTCAATCCTACAATATATTTGGACATCGGCCTTGCTAAAAACTCCCCCCTTGCTGGCCCTGCATTTAGGGGGAATTATTGCAGAACGTTGGAGTGACTATATAAAATTATATACAGACGCCTCAAAATTATCACCCCAGGGTATGGTAGGTATATCTGTGTACTGCCAAAATGCCAACACCTTCTTACAGTACATAAGCCCTCCAGAGTCTTCAGTGTTTACACGGGAATGCATTGGCATCCTGGAGGCTTGTTTATTTATAGAGGCTTACAACATGAAAAAAGAGCAGTGGGTTTCACAGACTCCCTAAGTGCACTTAAAGCTATACAAAAAACCCCTTTCAAATGTAAACTACAAAGCAATACATTATTAAACATCAGAACACAAGCACTTCTCACTGCAGATTCATGATGTAGTAAATATTCCCAAGTTGCATTTGGAATCGGACTGGCAGCACTATTGGGATGAATCCAGTAAAATCAAGGGCTCCTTTTACTATAATACCCAACCTCAAGTAACTACCCGCCCATGGTTCTTCAAATATAAAAAGCTATCTAAATCTACAGTGTCTGTGCTGTGCAGACTTCGGCTGGGTCACTGCTGCACTCCTGTTTTCCTGCATAAGATTAAAATACGTGATAGCTCACTTTGCGAATGTGGACTAGCGGAGGGTTCTCTGGACCACATATTCTTTGAATGTGCTATATATAATAGCAACTTTAACATATATGATTCCCTACTAAAATTAAAAGTTCCCCTCCCAATTAATTTTGCTAATTTATTAACTCTTAACTCAAATGATATTATCTACCTGCTCGCTAAATTTATTGAATCTAATAACATAAAATTGTGATGATGAATTGTGATGAATCTAGACTTAATGTATAACTGTAACTCTAACACCCTAACAATACTTACATAACATGTGTCTTTTACAGATTACTGTGGGACCTGCATGCCTGCGCAAGTTATCATACAAGTGGACTTAATATTAAACGATAAAAAGTTGTATATCGCGTAACACATGCTTGGTTAAGTCACTTGTCTGGCAGAATTGTTGTTGGCAACGATGACACATTGCCATAATTAAGAGAAGAAGAAGAAGAACATTTTTTGAATACTACCACTAGAATATTTCCTGGACGTAAAATCATAGTGTTATAATTATTAATAGTAGGCTAACACGATAATTTAATTTATTTTATGTTATAATAGGGTAGTTGACTCATATCAAAATTCATTAAAATATTGTTTATTTCTAACAGTATTTGGCATAAGGTTCCACAATATACCGATTTTAATAAATAACAATGAATGATTGCTGTAAAATTTTAATTTGAAAATGCTAGAAATAATCTTTTTTTATCTCACGCCGTAAACGCTTTGATATCCTGTGATCAGGGCCGTGACGTCAATCATATAGTAAACAAAGAAATGTCAAATTTGATTCAACAACTCGTCGATTTGCACTATTCTTTCCTAAAACTGGCAAAAAATCGTCCAAGTCTCCGTTATTATATTTGTAAATATCGTAAATTATTTGTATTAATAGCAAAATCAACCATTGATGTTGGATTTGTGAGAGCAGATAGTACAAATCTTCCGAAAATAGACAGATTGATGGTCAGGAGATTCTTTGTGTATCGCTCTAAACAATATAAGTACAGTTTCAATACTGTTATAATGAAGAACGGTTACAAGTGTACTTGTCAAGATTGTCACGCTGCAGAAGAGAGTTGCAAACACGCATTTTTGGTGTGGTTGCACCATCACAGTGAGGAGCTATTTTGTATAGCAGTTGAATGCTATTGGATAGAATTCTATCTCTCAAAAGTCAAATAAACACTAAAAATATTTACTTCAAGAGAAATGTTGAAAAGAAAACATCAGGATCATGTGTCAAATACCAGTGTAGTACTGCAAGAATTTGTAAATGAACATAAAAAGAGAAAGATTGGCAGTTGTTCATTTGTCAAGCATGAAGAAAATTACTGGGAGGAAAAATATATATACATTCACAGACACAGATTGTGACATATTTCTTAAAAAATAAAAAAATAAAAGACCTCTTCAATGAAGAAAGAATAAAGTGCATAGAAAACTAAACCACGAATCATCAATACAGAAGTGCTCTTTAGTTCGAGCTTCGTTATAAACAATAACAGCTTCCATGTGCTATAAAGTCAGCCAGTGCATAACACATGATGGTTCTTTTGTTGGGAAGATTTTTGGTGGGAAATCTTGCAGATACCTACGAGTATAATGAAATGTGGATAAAAGTTGAAAGATGAAGATTTGGGTTGAAATTTACAAAATGTGACCTCATTTCTGATTAATACCCTGTAATAGTCTATTCAACAAACGGTATCCATAAAATTAGATTAATACAAAATTGTCATGCTCTTTCACTGAAGATAATGTTAATTATCAAAGACGGAAAACTGTGAACAGTATGCTTAACTCAAGTATAGATGCAGATGTTTTGTGCTAAAGCAAACAAAACTTATATACTTTTGTGTTGCTAGCAGTATGTCATTTTGAAAACACTCAAAAGGTGACAATATTAGCTATAATAGGTATTTGTTCTAACAATCTGAATGTCAAAAAACTTATTGATCAAATAGTGTCATTTTGGAAACTATACTACATTTTTCCTAAATTATATGAAAGTATTACTTCATAATAAATCACTTTACTATTATTTTGACTTTTATTACCTGCGACCTTAAGGCAATATATACAAATTAATAAATTTAGATAGATAGATAGATAGATAAACAATTAATTTGATCTAACTATTCAACCTATTTGTACTTTTGGAACATATACTATATTTGAGTAACAATGATAAAAATGAGCAACAAACCTATAAAATTAAGGTGTAACAGAAAAATAAAACACATGCATTTCAAATTAAAATATTTTGATTCAACTTAAACCTTTACAAGTCATTATTGTCAAATAAACATAGAACATTTTTTTTGTGAAGAACATAATGACTAATGTAGTACAAAAATTTATTATGTCATCTTTAGATGTTAGTTATGTATAAAGTAAAGAAAAAAAAATTCTTTATATTATTTATTTAATAAGAAGGGTCTTGTAAATTAAGAAGAGCACAGGCTGACAACACAGCAATCACATTTAATATATTTGTATACGGCTTTAAAATGGATAACTTGCATATTCTTGCGTAAGCTGTTCTGAAATTTACCAGCCATGGTGGCCAGCAGGTTTAATCAGTGAAGATATAACATCTTTCAGTTTTACCAAACTGGACCTATTTACTTCTATGGTGCTTTGGTATATGAATACTTGAGTTATTTTGTTGACATAATGTTGTTCTAGTTGACGGGTCACATTTTGATGTTGTGGCTGAGCATGCACTGCTTTGTATTATGTTGCACAACTTTTACTGCCTTATCAATCTCGTTGTCAAGAGGAGAACAGGTTAGTACACAATAGTTCTCATTAAGTAACCACTGAAAGCAACAAATTTTAATTAGGTACTCAGTAAATTCAAGTAAAAGTTGTTTAGATAAATATATTCATTATGAAACTTTGATATTTTTGTTTGTATTACATACTTTTTAATTAATATTCAATTACATCATTATTCAATTGGACATAAGTACATATTCTTTTCCTTGAAACATCATCTAGTGTCAGTGTATAACTTAGATTAAATCAAAAAGGCGTAAATGGTCAAGTTTTCTCTCAGTTTTCTGGTCAAGTTAAAATTTGGTTGGTCGGCTGCAGTCAGTTTTCATTCTAACTGAAAGATAAAAATTTAATTAATACATACAGATTTGATTTTACATACAACCTAAAAACTTCTATTTTGTTTAAGTTGAAACTGAAGTACCTACACAGATTGAGTTATTCAGTTATAGTACTTACATTAATGTGATTTTCGCAAAAATACATTTGAGTTTCAGTAGATAGTTACAGGATTTCTTTAAGCGAGTGTTAACCAAATATTTCGCATGTCTATATCACTGGGTACGTCTAATCCACAGATTTCCTGGAGTCTTTGAAGAGGTATTTCTATATTACTGTTCTATTGTCCCGTTCCATATACAGTTTTACTATATTTTGTGATATTTAATAGAAAGCATTGTTTTTGTGAGGTTATTTCGCCCCCGTGCTTTGTTTACTATAAGACTGACGTCATTGCCACAGATAATGAACAGACTATCATGGCTGACCGTGTTTTCGGTCCAAAATTGAAAATCTTAATTTAAAATAGATTTTTTGCACTTTTTAGCCATCGAAAAAAATAATATTCATGTGCTATGGTCTAATACAACAATTATGAACATTTTAAGCCCTACTTTAAAAAAGGGTCAACTAAAACAATTTAGGTATTTTGGGGGTTAAAAGAAATTAAAATAAACAATAATAAAAAATCTTCATCTACCAATAGTTGTTTCATCTACTAAATTATAAAATATACAACAGTAGCAACACTGTGGTAAAGGGATAAAAGGTACAGTTATTGCTATCTCTCTCGGCACACTTTTGCACTTTCAAGTGTTTAGTCTTTATTCACATGGAAATAAAGTCCAAAGAACAACAAATCAACAATATTTTGAAGAGCTCATTCCTGTTTGAGTAATAATTCCGAGGTCATCATAACCACAGACTTCCCTTTATACGTCTGTGCTGGGTTAATCGCACGTTTCTGAACGTTTCCCTGCGTTTACACTGAGAAACTTACAATATGCAATGTTTTACAACTTGTTGTATGATACAAATCTCAAAACTTTTTTTTTTTTTTATTGCTAACGGTGGCAGACGAGCCAGTGGCCTACCTGATGTTAAGTGGTAACCACCGCTCATGGACATCTGCAATGCCAGGGGCACAGTTCTGTCACTGCCTACCTGGAGAGAAATGCTCTTCTTAAGCCTCGTTTGAAGAAGGACATATCGTAGCGCTGAGGAAACACCGCAGCTGGGAGTTCGTTCCAGAGCCTACACGTACGTGGAAGGAATGAACTTGTTGTGTATGTACATACATACATACCCACAGATTCTGTTCTGTGTACATACCTATGCTTTTCTGTTCGCACCACTGCAATTTTTTAATTGTGAGGTTGCGCGCGCACCCGGATTGCGTAATGCATTACGTCACTGAAGGAATTTTTATTTTTTGGTTCGCACTGCCGAAAACCGTGGTGGATTCGGAACAAATCCTAAGTGTGCGTCTACACTGCGAGCCTAGCGCGGTTGCGACGACGGGCGCGAAGTATCAAACATATGAAACGCACTTTTGCGTCCATATTGTAGTGACTAAGGCGGAAGCCTAGAGCGACGGGACTGAGCGAGTCAGCGCGCGTAGTTTTCAAACGCTCCTGTCCGCTCGTTCTGGCCGCACTACGGGCCTAGTCAGCGAGTGACCCAATACGCGATTAGCGGGGGTAACAAACCAGCGGCCGTACCGCCTAACTCAGCCCAGTTCAGTCTTGTCGCTCGGCGTATTGCGCGTCTGTATTTGTTTTTCGTAAAATGGCAATAAATACTGAATTGTTTATAACTGCGATTCAATCTAAACCACCTATATGGCAAAGCAAACACCCACACCACAATAATCGCACAATAATAAGAAAGTTATGGAGTGAAATAAAAGAACAATTTCCTTGAAGTGAAGGTAAGTTTAATATAATATACCTATAAGTTATTACATTCTTTGATATTGTTCCCAGAAATAGTTTGTGAATTTTATACGAACATTTTTTGCTCTCCGTGACAGATTATTATTGACTCCGCGGTTTCTGAGCCGATTTTCATATAAAGGCGGATTAGATACGGAGCACACGTTGGACATCCAGATCGAGATCGCCGTTAAAATCCATTATAACATTGTGCAGTATACACGCAGCTTTTATTATAGACAAGGCATTTTTTCTGTTTGTTTCGATAGGTTTAAGTAGTATTCTCCATTTACATGTTAAAATGCCAAATGCGCGTTTGATTGTTTGTCTCGCAGTAGACAGTCTGATGTTAAAACATTTTCTTTCATTATCAAGCACTCACTCGGGATAAAGACGCATTAAATAATGTTTTAACGGATAAGCTTCATCACCAACTAAGACATAGGGTGCAATGACGTCAGAATTTGCAAGTCTGCTTGGCATAGGAATTTTATATTTATTTTTTTCTATAAGCTTATACAGTGTTAATGCCATAAAATTTTGCTTTCCTCGACCGCCTACTTCGACTGCTACAAATTTCCTTTTTGCGTCAGCCACAGCTTGCATGACAATGCTATTTCTTTTTTTATAGCACTAATGTGCCGAATCAGATTTAGGTGTTTTTTTTATTTCGCAATGTTTCCCATCAATTGCTCCGATGCAGTGTGGAAAATTCCAGGTAGCTTCAAAGTCTTCTGCAATAGTTTTCAGGCGTTGTTCTGTTGGTATAGGCATGTGAATTGGAACTAGCTCAGTCCATAAAATACGGCATGTTTCGTGCGCTATATACGCAATGGTGCTTTTCCCCATACGAAAACTGTAAGCCAGTGCTCTAAATCCGGTTCCTGTTGACAAAAACCTGAAAAAAGTACAATAAAATATTATGTTATTGTTACAGAGAAACAACTACGTAAGAAATGGAAAACCCTGCGCGAACAATTTCGCAAAGGAAAAAAGAAATTCCCTACACCGCGCTCTGGTGACGGTGGCGATGAAATAGAGAGCACGTGGCCATACTTTCAACTTATGCAATTCATAAAGATTCGGAATCCTTCAACGAGTTTTGTCAAACTGAGCAATCTAACATCGATAACGTAATGAGTCCAGGTACATCAACCTGCAGCAATCGCACAAACGCGTCAAAGCGCAACAAAACGGCATCAGATTATAGGGATGAACTTATGGAATGTGAAAGAAAAAAAATTTTGTTTATTGAACAGAAAATGGCGTCAAATAGTGACCAGTCGGAGAAATGTGATGACTATCATTTTTTCATGAGTCTCCTGACGCAAATGAAAAAATTTGGTGAACTACAAAAGTTACGTATTCGAAATAAAATTACCCAAATCATAATAGACGAGACAGAAAGGATGCAGTTTTCTCAACCGAGATACGAGGAAAATTTTGGAGGATATTCTGCTGGCAATTACCCTAATTATTAATTTGATTATTACAACTTTTTACTTACCTAATTGTTTGATTACTACTTATCTACATATAAATACAACACTTTTAGAAAAATTTTGTTTTATTCTTACCTTAAGGTTATGAACAATTTCTCTTCAGGTCTAATACTTTTGCGAAAGTATACTAACTTTCGCAAAAGTATTAGACCTGAAGACCTTCTTTAGTGATTTAAGGTGATATTTTATTTATAGTATGTAGTCAAATGTTGACACGGGCATTCGAGTGTACTCAAAGAATTTTGTTGGGTATAATGTTAAATTCACCAGCTATTTCTCTATTTTTATTTATTTCGTGCACACCATCTCTAGTGTTCAACACCTCCCATCTCAGGATCGGACTGTCTAGTAAAAATAGCAAATCCTCGTCCATAGTTTGCAACACCAGATATACGTCGAATCGCTATAAGAGCTTGCGCGTCACTGTGGCCACCGCACGCCACCGCTTGTCGCACCCGCCTTAGGCACCAGTCACCGTCACCGCGCATTCACTGTGTGGACGCACACTAAGTGTGCGTCCACAGTGAATGCGCGGTGACTAGGGCCTACGGCGGGCGCGACCGCGGGGGCGCGCGGTGGCCACAGCATTTAAGTCATTGGGCCACAGTGACGAGCGAGCTAGCGCGCGACCAAGTGACGTAATTTGAGGTATTACAAACCATGGATGAGGATTTACTCGACATTTACTCGGATTTACTCGACAGCCCGATCTTTAGTTGGGAGATGTTGAGCATGAAGAAGTTGTGCACTAAATAAATAAAAACAGATAAAACTATGGTGATTCTTTTTACTTTGTACGAAGTGCCATAGGCAACTATAGCTGTTTTAGACTGAGTCGCAATTATAAACAGTTTAGTATTTAATTATATTTTTAATAATTCATCAGCAATAAAATATTGAAGACACGCGTACGCCAAGCGTCAAGACCGAACTAAATTGATACCTCCGCCACCCGCGCCTTGGGTCGCTTGCTAACTAGGCCCGTAGTGCGGCCATGGCGCGCGGATAGGAATGTTTGTAAACTACGCTCGCTATGTCGCTCATGCCCGTCGCGCTAGGCGCCCGCCTTAGTCACTACACTGTGAACGCAAACGGCGATTTCATAATGTTCAATATTTCGCGCCCGTCGTCGCAACCGCGCTAGGCTCGCACTGTGGACGCGCACTAAGATTTGTTGCACATTGCGGTAATTGATTCGCTTTTTGTGCATCTCGGACCACTGTGCAAGTGCTTTGAAGGCTGCGGTCCGAAAATCTATTAGCTATTAGCGCGCTCAAACGCGTCCCGAAATGCTGTGAGCACGCTAACGATAAGCGGCATGGAGAGCCGCATTGACGTCATATTGGATTTACGGCGCTAATGCTCTGGAGCGATATCACCGTAAGCGAACTGTCAGTGTGACATTTGATAATTGTTTTTACGGTTGAATATTAATGTATCTGTTCTAAATGAGCAACGGAGTAACAATGCTTTGATTACAAATCCACAAAACAAAAGTACTGAGAAGCAATATTGAAAACAAAAGACCTAGCCTAACCAAATTTTAACTAGACATTTGGTTTGACAAGTTGATACGCTAAAACCCCGGTCTGAAATCGTAAGCATGCTGATAGCATTGCTAGCACTTTTAGTACGCTTTGTAATTCGGACCGAGTGATTATAATCGTCAGCACTGAGCGCTGTTATCTATTTCGGACCGCAGCCGAAGACGTGTCACGTCAGCCGGTTAGTTTTGACATTGACAGATCTGATAAACGTTTGTGTCGTGGTGGTTCTAAGTGATTAACTAAAAATTCTCGTAAATTCGTGTAGAAATGCTGACTAAATTCGAAACAAAATCAGCACGAGTTAAAGGAATATCATTTCATGCAAAGCGACCATGGGTTTTAGCGAGTTTGCACAACGGTGTGATTCAGCTATGGGACTACCGTATGTGTACTTTATTGGAGAAATTTGATGAGCATGATGGTCCTGTGCGTGGGATCTGCTTCCACAGTCAACAACCTTTATTTGTATCGGGTGGAGATGACTACAAGATCAAGGTATGGTACAGTTTACGAGTTAACTATCATCATGTTTTCGGTGTTTTGCCAACCCTTTGTATTTTAACTGAGTCCCAACTGTATTTCAACCTTACGCAGGTGTTTATATTTTTTTTTCTCCTAATAACCTTAAGGGAACTCACACCGTTTGTATTAGACAAGTTAAAACTATTTTATCATTTTAGAAAAGCCTATTTTTTTATTCCTTCACATCTTCAGCAATTTATCAACTTTATCAATCCATTTCGTTTTGCATCATAGGTATGGAACTACAAGCAAAGAAGGTGTCTCTTTACTCTTCTGGGTCACCTGGATTACATACGCACAACATTTTTCCACCATGAGTACCCTTGGATATTGAGTGCCTCTGATGACCAGGTAATGAACTTTTTATACTCTAAGTCATAACAGTAAGTTTAAAATTTCACTATAATGGTTGTTACAAAAGTTTTTGTAAAACAAAGGCTCTGGCTTTAATTTGTATGAACATTGTCCACTTTTAGTGTCTTATTTAGCTTGCATTTTATGTTAATAAGAATAATTTCTGTTATGTGTATAAAATTGACTGGCAGAGATCTCTATAAGAGATAAGTCCACCCTTGCATACAATATTACTGTACAAACTTTTTTCTTGTGTTTCTGCAATAAATAGTATATGTATATCATAAAAATGATTTGTTTGTCGATTTATTTTCAGACAATAAGAATATGGAACTGGCAATCACGGCAGTGCATAAGTGTTTTGACTGGCCACAACCACTATGTAATGTGTGCCCAGTTTCATCCCACTGAAGATTTATTAGTCTCTGCCTCCTTGGACCAGTCAGTCCGAGTTTGGGACTTTTCTGGGCTAAGAAAAAAGAGTGTAGCTCCTGGACCTGCCGGACTAGCTGATCATCTGAGGAACCCACAAGCTACAGATTTGTTTGGTCAGGTAGACACTTGTTATATTTTAAGTCCTGTGCTGCTTGCATCCAGCGATTTCCCCCATGAGATCATTGGTCCATCTTATCCCCAATAAGCCTTCCAGTGTTGCTTCTCATGATACAAGACCCTCAACCAGTAGTCCTTGAGTAATGTGCCATGCCCACTGTCACTTAAGGCTACAAATTGTTTGGGTTATATTGGTGACTTTCTCCTGCAGAATGGTAATATCCATTCTGATTTGATCAGTCAGAGAAAATCCGAGCAATTCCCTTACCATTGCTTTTCGTCTACTTTGAACCATTTTATTATGTCTATTGTAAGTAGAAATGTTTGTCTTATTTGTCATCACTGGCAACATGCATGAATTGAAAACATTTGTCTTCAAAATTTGAGTACTGTAATCTGCCACAACTTGCCGAGTTGTACTGCTAAACATAACTTTTTTGTTTGTTTATTTATTTAACACTTTATGTATATATAGAGTGTACAAAGTTTGTCTGTTAATATTTGCACGTTGACCAGGTCAGCAGAATATGATGGATTTTTTATATACAACATTAGATAATAATAATAAATCATTTATTTGCTGGAATATAGTCTTACATGGTGTTATGATTCCATTGTGACCATATTTATGCAAATAAAGTTTCATTCATTCATTCAAAGGTGGACTAAATGCCATTAGTAATATATTGCCAGTTGACCTTAGTCTTAGAGTAGTTGAGACACTATTAAGAGATAATTAATGTTATCTAAAAAAGAACAGGTCTTCCAAGTATGGATACTAATTGTTTGGGATTTGATTCCATTAAGGTTCAAATTGATTCTAATTTTACTCAAGGCAACGCTAACGTCCCGAACACTGACTCTGTTCGGATGTGATGAACATTCAAATACATCATACATCAGTTATGTTCACAACTCAGGGCAGATATAAAAAAAAAAAACAAGTGCAAGTCTAGCGCCTTGAGGGTTCTGTACAAACTTATCTTAGATCCTAACTACATATTGACACTCAGATTTTTCCTTTACAGACTTTAACTATAGTTTGATATCTCTACATATTCCTGAGAAAAAGTGTAAAGACAGATAATGAAGTGATCCTATATGGGTTCTATTTTTCCTTTTGAGTAATGGAACCAAAAAAAATGTTCATAAATCATTCATTTTAAATTATCTTTGTCTACTAAAGGAAACTGTATTATAATGTGATAAGTAGATGTCAACATAAGTGTGATAAACATTTTTTGTTCCATTGTGTGCAATAATTTGTTATACTGCTATTTCCTTTTGGTTCCAATAGTTTCATGTTGTTTTTAACCGACTTCAAAAAAGGAGGAGGTTCTTGATTTGATGCGTATGTTTTTTTTCTGTATGTTACGCGATTACGCCGCCAATTGTGAACCTTTTTTCAAAATTCTTTTTGTATTCGAAATTCTATGTGCAAAAAGTCGGTGTCAAACAATGATCTCCTAGAAAGTCTTAAAATTTAGCACCAACTTAAATATGGAAGTGTGATGTTGTCTGTACCTATTCTTATATTATTTTTAACTTTTCAGTGTTTTTGAAGTCGGTTTTTATTTTTTGTAAAATAATTTTTATTGAAGAGATTGATGAATGTACAGCTGGACTTAATATGTCCTCCTTTGAAATGGCTTTACTACAAAAGGCATTTTCAAAATAAAATAATTTATGTCAAGCCATGTGACTTGACAATCAATTAGTGGTCAGGACCTGTCAGATCTAAGTGTCCTAAAAGTATTGTGATAATTACTTAAAAAAAGAAAGGGGTTTTAATCAGTAAAAATGCTCAATTTTATTTAGTCCTGACTCCTAAAATAGCAAAGACTGTATTTTGGGACTGTAGTTTGGCAAATAAGATCAAAAAACCAAAGCCACATCGAATGGAAAGCAAGAATCAGTCTATGCCAATAATACTGCAATTGGATATGTAAGTGAATGATAAATTTGGTCAAATTATCTCCGTTAGACTTGACTTCAAGGAAATTTGATGGGAGTACTGGAAATGCTCCTGCCTCATGTAAACAAGCTGTTCTTGAGAGTCATCACAAATCATCTCCTGCCCATTGCATGCATTTGACGAATTCCAGCATCTCAAACAAATAACCAGATTCCACAAAGGCCAACATTCATACGCTGCGGCAGGCAACATAGAAGACCGAGGAGTATAATCTTCTTCTATGTTTGGTGTTTGTGGACTATGAGAAGGCCTTTGATTCTGTTGTGACCTGGGCCATACTGAGTTCACTCCAGAGGTGCCAAACTATCGGTGCATCCAAGTAATGCGGTCATTATTAGGGCGGAAAGATCCTCGAGTGGCGGCCGCATACTAGGAGATGCAGCGTTTGTAGGTGTCGACTTCAAGTACAGTCAGCAACACGTCGAGCTTTACATTTGCATTACGAAAGCCACCGGCCCACCATTATTACGAGCGACATAAGGGCGGTCTCAAGGTCGAGATGTAAAGATGTACAGCTGCTGTGTGTGGACTGACGATCCGGTGAAGGTCGCGAGAATCCGCTGGATGCGAGAGGTGCAGGACCGATCCATTTGGAGATCCTTGGAGAGGCCTTTCTTTTTCTCGGGAGGAAATGCGTATGGGCGCGCTAGGTAAGGTCCACACTGCGACTCCACTACCCACGCGCCCGGATCCTTGGAGAGGCCTATGTCAAACAGTCTCTTGGTTAAAATGATGAATGTGATTGGAAATCTAAAGAAGTATATTAGAGTCTGAAATAAGAAAGTAATCACTATGACCATTTAGTGAAAACTGTTGAATATATACTGGTATTCTTTCTCTATTCACATATGTCTGTCACACTAGCTTATACAGGTTGGAAACGATAAGTGATCTCACTCGATTTTCTCTAAATTTTATAAGATATCTGATTGTGAAAGTGTTTCACGAGCTCTATCAAATGGTAGCATTTCTTATATACAGGATGTAAAAAGACGTATACCGAAGCCCGCGTCTACGCATTCAGACCATTAAATAAAGCAATATAACGAAAAATCAATGATGTAAAACGAAATAAATTTTTAGGCTTAAAAAACAACGACAGTAAATACTACGCAATGTAACGCGTGCCCGCGCCTGGCGTGCGCGTCCGGATATCGCGTCGGTGTTAGTGAGTCAGTGTGAGTGCGTATAAAGCAAGAGGAGTTTCCCGCTCAAGAGATTCCTTTTCAGTCATATTTTTTTAAAGAAATACTGATTTTTTCGTAGATGTTTCTTTGGACGAAAATTATCAAAATACATTTCAAACAGTTTTGTATAAAGATCTCGAAAAAAAATTGCAACTTTAACCTTGAATATCTCGGCAACTATTAGATAGATAGATATAAGTTTATTTGCCAAATAACACACATATAACATTACATTCAAACATTGCTAAATTATCTTAATATAGGTACACCTATGAGTCCATGTAAGTAAGTATAGCATGTGTGTGTTACAGCAGGACAAAAAGGCCATGACTCAGTGTCTAGCTTTGCCCTTTCGAGCGAACACTGATCTTCCGTCATCGCCCATAAGAAGGAAACCGACGCAGCATGACGATATCATGTTTGCATCAAACATTTAGTAAAAGTTTTTATTAGTTTCACAACCATGGTCTAGAAGACAAAAACTATAGTGATTATGGGAGCAATACGTGGGTTTCGGTTTCGGTACCGGTCTTTTTACATCCAGTATATTTAAAACTATGGCGCGCAACCATAGTTTCAGATATTTAGAAGAAATGCTGAAATGAAACATATTAGTATGCATGTTGAAGCAACTTGAACTCATAAATAGCATTTTCTTCATTTACAACATAAGTTTGTTTTAGATAATATTTAGCAGACATTAAAAATACTTCTTTTTTCATCTATACAGGCTGATGCTGTAGTGAAGCATGTGTTGGAAGGCCACGATCGCGGTGTCAACTGGGCTTCGTTTCACCCGACGTTGCCTCTCATTGTGTCTGCTGCAGACGACAGACAGGTCAAGCTGTGGAGGATGAACGATGCTAAAGTAACTATATATCTATCATATATCATCTATTTATCACACTATGGGACCTTGAAGTGCTATCTGCATGATTTCCACATTTCGTTTAACAAAAAACCTCAATTTTTTTTATGGAGGGCCTGGCAAAGACATCCTCCTGCCTGATGTTAGGCGGTGAAAGAGGCCCAAATGAGTAGGGACGACATCCACTATCCTACCTGCCCGCCCCTTGCCGGCCCAAAAGATGCTTTTTCACGCCTCTCTTGAAGGAACTCATATTGTAGGATGGAGAAAACACGTGCGTAGGTAGAGAATTCCACGTGTGGGATGAATGACAGAAGAAGGAATCTTGGAATTTCTTGGTACGGTGTGAAAAGGAGGATACAGTGTATGGATGACTCCGAAGGCCCGAAAAATAAAAAGACTGTTTTGTTACATGAGATGTTAGTAGCTCCCGTGTTAGTGAAATTTCTACGCGTTTGTGGTGCACTGTATACAGAAGAATCCAAATGAGTTTTCTGTTTCACTAACCATTCCGTCTCGCTAACCGTACCTACTAACCAAATTCTGGCAAATAAATTTATTATTCTTTTCTCAGGCGTGGGAGGTGGACACATGCCGCGGCCACTACAACAACGTGTCCTGCGTGCTGTTCCACGCTCGGCACGAGCTGATACTCTCCAACAGTGAGGACAAGTACATTCGCGTCTGGGATATGACCAAGCGCACGTGTCTACACTCATTCAGAAGGGAGCATGAACGGTAAGCCAACTTGCTTGACTTGCATAAACAAAATTTTTTATTTTATTTTTGCTGTTATATAGTACAGTCAGCAATACGATTAGCTTTACATTCGCATTACGATTACGAGAGCCCTCGCTATTATGAGCGACATAAGAGCGGTCTCAAAGTGAACACGTAAAGTCTGATGTGAGCATAGTTCAGTGAATAATTTTATAGTTTTGAGCAATAACAAATAAACAGCAATAATAAATATAAAAATAGCTGCATTTCGCTATTATTGAATTGCTAAATTACATTTTATGTTAAATTGTAATATAAATTAATATTTACAATAGGCTAGATGACTAAAAAAAATTTCTTGCTTTAATAGAAGCTCATTCATATAATAAACAGAAAGAAAAAAATCGGTTTTCGAATAACTATAAAAACAACCAAGATATAAGGTATTAAAGATTTTTCTCCATCTCTTTCTAGTAAAACGGCAATTTACAAGGAATTTATATGGCCGTACTCAACTATGACGTCACGGTTGATGTCGGATCTCTCTGTCTAATCGCCTTCAAATTAACAACTTAAAGTGCTTGTATCTAATGTATTTCTAAGCCGATTTTAATTCTGATTTCACAGGACTGCATCTTTTTCTACGGTATTTTAATATTTAATGACGAGACGTAAACATTAGAATTCAGTCATCATCCCAATTGTAATTGTAGTATAAATTAAAGAAACAGTACAGTCGCCAAAATCTGCAACACATTTCAATTTCTGACTTTCCTGCAGCGTGTAGTACGTGCAGTACAGCTTTTGTTTTACGTGTGCTTTTAGGATAAATGAAAATCGTGCGAACTATACCTCTTGGGTCCCGTCATACATAGCATGATCATTGACTCCAATGGTATCATATGTGGCAGGTACTGGGTGCTGGCGTCGCACCCCAGCCTGAACCTGTTCGCGGCGGGCCACGACGCCGGCATGGTGCTGTTCAAGCTGCAGCGCGAGCGGCCCGCCTACGCCGTACACAATAACTTGCTGTTCTATATCAAGGACAGGTGAGCTATAGCAGACCTCGGTCACTACGCGCGTAGCTACAAGTTATGTACCTACCGTTTCGCGCATTACACAATAACTTGCTGTTCTATATCAAGGACAGGTGAGCTATAGCAGACCCTCGGCCACTACGCGCGTAGCTACAAGATAAGTGCCTACCGTTTCGCGCATTACACAATAACTTGCTGTTCTATATCAAGGACAGGTGAGCTATAGCAGACCCTCGGCCACTACGCGCGTAGCTACAAGATAAGTGCCTACCGTTTCGCGCATTACACAATAACTCGCTGTTCTATACCTATCGAGGACAGGTGAGCTATAGCAGACCTCCGTCACTACGCGCGTAGCTACAAGATAAGTACCTACCGTTTCGCGCATTACACAATAACTTGCTGTTCTATATCAAGGACAGGTGAGCTATAGCAGACCTTCGTCACTACGCGCGTAGCTACAAGATAGTACCTACCGTTTCGCGCATTACACAATAACTTGCTGTTCTATTATATCAAGGACAGGTGAGCTATAGCAGACCCTCGGTCACTACGCGCGTAGCTACAAGTTATGTACCTACCGTTTCGCGCATTACACAATAACTTGCTGTTCTATATCAAGGACAGGTGAGCTATAGCAGACCCTCGGTCACTACGCGCGTAGCTACAAGTTATGTACCTACCGTTTCGCGCATTACACAATAACTTGCTGTTCTATATCAAGGACAGGTGAGCTATAGCAGACCCTCGGTCACTACGCGCGTAGCTACAAGTTATGTACCTACCGTTTCGCGCATTACACAATAACTTGCTGTTCTATACCTATCAAAGACAGGTGAGCTATAGCAGACCCTCGGCCACTACGCGCGTAGCTACAAGATAAGTACCTACCGTTTCGCGCATTACACAATAACTTGCTGTTCTATATCAAGGACAGGTGAGCTATAGCAGACCTCCGTCACTACGCGCGTAGCTACAAGATAAGTACCTACCGTTTCGCGCATTACACAATAACTTGCTGTTCTATATCAAGGACAGGTGAGCTATAGCAGACCTCCGTCACTACGCGCGTAGCTACAAGATAAGTACCTACCGTTTCGCGCATTACACAATAACCTGCTGTTCTATATCAAGGATAGGTGAGCTATAGCAGACCCTTGGCCACTACGCGCGTAGCTACAAGATAAGTACCTACCGTTTCGCGCATTACGCAATAACTTGCTGTTCTATATCAAGGACAGGTGAGCTATAGCAGACCTTCGTCACTACGCGCGTAGCTACAAGATAAGTACCTACCGTTTCGCGCATTACACAATAACTTGCTGTTCTATTATATCAAGGACAGGTGAGCTATAGCAGACCTCGGTCACTACGTGCGTAGCTACAAGTTATGTACCTACCGTTTCGCGCATTACACAATAACTTGCTGTTCTATATCAAGGACAGGTGAGCTATAGCAGACCGCGGTCACAACGCGCGTAGCTACAAGTTATGTACCTACCGTTTCGCGCATTACACAATAACTTGCTGTTCTATATCAAGGACAGGTGAGCTATAGCAGACCCTCGGCCACTACGCGCGTAGCTACAAGATAAGTGCCTACCGTTTCGCGCATTACACAATAACTTGCTGTTCTATACCTATCGAGGACAGGTGAGCTATAGCAGACCTCCGTCACTACGCGCGTAGCTACAAGATAAGTACCTACCGTTTCGCGCATTACACAATAACTTGCTGTTCTATATCAAGGACAGGTGAGCTATAGCAGACCTTCGTCACTACGCGCGTAGCTACAAGATAGTACCTACCGTTTCGCGCATTACACAATAACTTGCTGTTCTATTATATCAAGGACAGGTGAGCTATAGCAGACCCTCGGTCACTACGCGCGTAGCTACAAGTTATGTACCTACCGTTTCGCGCATTACACAATAACTTGCTGTTCTATATCAAGGACAGGTGAGCTATAGCAGACCCTCGGTCACAACGCGCGTAGCTACAAGTTATGTACCTACCGTTTCGCGCATTACACAATAACTTGCTATTCTATATCAAGGACAGGTGAGCTATAGCAGACCCTCGGTCACTACGCGCGTAGCTACAAGTTATGTACCTACCGTTTCGCGCATTACACAATAACTTGCTGTTCTATACCTATCAAAGACAGGTGAGCTATAGCAGACCCTCGGCCACTACGCGCGTAGCTACAAGATAAGTACCTACCGTTTCGCGCATTACACAATAACTTGCTGTTCTATATCAAGGACAGGTGAGCTATAGCAGATCTCCGTCACTACGCGCGTAGCTACAAGATAAGTACCTACCGTTTCGCGCATTACACAATAACTTGCTGTTCTATATCAAGGACAGGTGAGCTATAGCAGACCTCCGTCACTACGCGCGTAGCTACAAGATAAGTACCTACCGTTTCGCGCATTACACAATAACCTGCTGTTCTATATCAAGGATAGGTGAGCTATAGCAGACCCTTGGCCACTACGCGCGTAGCTACAAGATAAGTACCTACCGTTTCGCGCATTACACAATAACTTGCTGTTCTATATCAAGGACAGGTGAGCTATAGCAGACCTTCGTCACTACGCGCGTAGCTACAAGATAAGTACCTACCGTTTCGCGCATTACACAATAACTTGCTGTTCTATTATATCAAGGACAGGTGAGCTATAGCAGACCTCGGTCACTACGCGCGTAGCTACAAGTTATGTACCTACCGTTTCGCGCATTACACAATAACTTGCTGTTCTATATCAAGGACAGGTGAGCTATAGCAGACCTCGGTCACTACGCGCGTAGCTACAAGTTATGTACCTACCGTTTCGCGCATTACACAATAACTTGCTGTTCTATATCAAGGACAGGTGAGCTATAGCAGACCCTCGGCCACTACGCGCGTAGCTACAAGATAAGTGCCTACCGTTTCGCGCATTACACAATAACTTGCTGTTCTATATCAAGGACAGGTGAGCTATAGCAGACCCTCGGCCACTACGCGCGTAGCTACAAGATAAGTGCCTACCGTTTCGCGCATTACACAATAACTTGCTGTTCTATACCTATCGAGGACAGGTGAGCTATAGCAGACCTCCGTCACTACGCGCGTAGCTACAAGATAAGTACCTACCGTTTCGCGCATTACACAATAACTTGCTGTTCTATATCAAGGACAGGTGAGCTATAGCAGACCTCCGTCACTACGCGCGTAGCTACAAGATAAGTACCTACCGTTTCGCGCATTACACAATAACCTGCTGTTCTATATTAAGGATAGGTGAGCTATAGCAGACCCTTGTCCACTACGCGCGTAGCTACAAGATAAGTACCTACCGTTTCGCGCATTACACAATAACCTGCTGTTCTATATCAAGGATAGGTGAGCTATAGCAGACCCTTGGCCACTACGCGCGTAGCTACAAGATAAGTACCTACCGTTTCGCGCATTACGCAATAACTTGCTGTTCTATATCAAGGACAGGTGAGCTATAGCAGACCTCGGTCACTACGCGCGTAGCTACAAGTTATGTACCTACCGTTTCGCGCATTACACAATAACCTGCTGTTCTATAAGTATTCTATAACTATAAGTACCTACCTACTGTTCCGCACATTCTGATCTGAGAGTGTATAAAAGCAGCGGGGCTGCCGCGTTTGGCATTAATCTTGGGATTAATGCACTGGCAGGAGCGCGTTCAGAGCCTTCGCGCGAAGTACTCGTACAACTTTTCGCTCTAACCCCGTTCAATGCCTTTGAGCGTGACGCGCGGGTGAAACAACCGGCCCGTTCAAGACCTTGGAGTGTCAGAGCGAGTTACAACCGAACAACCATCGAAAAAAGTACTTTCACGTCCTGGTACCTTATTAACGCTATAATCTCTATAGTCACGGTAATAGTATAATACAGTATGTGGACTCGGCCCCTATTTGAAATTATATACCTACGGCCGCTCGGCATCGCTTTGTGCGTAGCCCGCGATAGGGCTGCTCGCTTACCGACCGTGCGCTCCGTTCGACTCGTGCGTATGCCCTGCGGCGAACTGCATTCGTGACAGCCCTTGTAGCTATGCGACCCGAGTGCGATCCCAGATCAAGGCGCGTAGGCATAGCGCGTGTTTCGACCGTTTCTATGAAGTCATTCTACTGTATATACTATTATCGTGCTATAGTACAGCTCACCTGATGGTAAGTGACGATAAGGTCGAAGGGGTGGAAGTGAGCTTCACCTAGACTCTTCAACGATTGGGGAACAGGCTATTAACATTGATATTATAGCAATAAACTTAGGTAAGATGGCCAAAGCTATTAACCAGGCGGGCTCCGAAGTCAAACCGAGTAGAAAAATTTCTGCCCACATGGGGAATCGAACCCCGGACCTCTCGATCAACTCCCGGCGGTCTCAACCACTAGACCACGGTGGTGGTTAATTTAAATTGTGATTTGTTGCAGACAACTCCGCAAACTGGACATGTCGACGAATCGCGATGCGCCGGTGATGCAAATCAAGGGCGGCGGCCGTCACCAACCTTACAGGTAATTAATGTTAGAAATGCTGCTATATGTTATCTGTGTAGCTTAAGCAATTGTAGGGTATGTTAGATTCTTGGGCATTTAAGAATTAGGCTTGGAGCCCATTGAGGGGATTTTAAGGATGACAAATACGCATATGATTCCATTATAATAGTATTGTGTAGCTTGTCTATGCTGAAATGTCGAGGACGCCGACAATTTAATTGGTTGATTTGTTAATAACAAAAAATAGTTTTTAAATTTACAACGCGTAATGTATACAACGTTACGACGGACGCACTGTCTTTTATCGCCATAAGCCGCTGACTCACGTAGGTACGTAGCGCGCGCAGCTAGGGCGTAGCGCGGGAGCGCGCGCTAGTGTAGTACATTGTGTTGCGTAGTAAGTTTCGCAGTTGTTTTAAAACCTAAAAATAAATTTCGTTTGCCATCAATTTTTTTTATATAAGTTAATTTTTATGGTCTGAATGCGTAGACGCGGGCTTCGTTATGGTTATTTTTTACTGCCTGTATAGTTTAATTATATCCTTTCAATTAATGTTTCTGTATAATTCATACACCGTTTACAACTTCTCACACAGTTTTCTGCTTGACTGGTAAGGAATGTCTCAAATAAATAAATCTCTGCTGTTTAGCATGTCGCTGAACCACGCGGAGTGGTGCGTGGCGGTGGTATGTCTTTTTGTCTTTAAATCGTACATCGTCTACAATTTCTCACACATTTTACCTGTTGATTGGTAGGGAATGTCTCAGGCATTAGAAGCCCGCCTTCTGTACACCCTTTCAATGTTGTACGATAACGATTAATTCCTTACTTCCTTACTAATATTATAAACACGAAAACATGTAAGTATGGATGTTTGTCATTCTTTTACGCACTAACTACTGAATGGATTTGGACGAAATTTTGTAGGTAGGTAGATGGATTACGACACGGATTAACATAACAGGCTTTTTTATCTCGGAAAAGTGCGATTGCGATTATACCGGGTGTAACTGAACACCCCAATAACACTTAACGGGCATATAAGTTAGATACTAAACGGACCTTCGTTCGGTGCTTGTCTGAGACCTGGAACCCCAATACTTTCAGAGTTATTTGATTTTAAACTGAAAGCAAAAACTTTCAAGTGACAACCATAATCAGCTCTTTACACAAAAAAAAATTAACACAAAATGACACGTGACAGACGTGAGCGTAGTATTCCTCCTACGCTTACGTGGGGTTGTCGGCACTTAATACCAAAAGAATAATTTATTTACTTTGTGCGGGAAAAAAAAGTAGGTTTGTTAGCCCTAATATTTCTCCTACAGAATCTCTACTTCTGATGGATACATACCCTTAAATGTTATTGGGGTGTTCAGTTACACCACACCCCGGACACTCCATACAGCGTTCGCAAATCAATTACCTATTACTACTACTTAAACAAATGACATTTGTACACGCGCAAATCTGCGTGGAATCTAGTAGGGCTGAGTGCGCGGTTATCAATCGAAATGACGCGGGAAGTGCAGCGACCGTCTTCTCTTTTACCCGCATAGCGCTGTCTCTGTTATCGGCCGGCGCTCGCGTCCACTCGCCCGAGAGATCTCGCGCGCCCTCGTTTGTGTGTCAGTGATGTCAGGCCCCCGTCACTCGCGCAATGCAGCGTTATAAATACCTACCGCTAAGTAGCGCGCCGGCGCCGGCGCTCCGACCGGCAGAGGGCCGCTGCGCCGCCACCCGCCGCGCCGCACGCGAGACATTATTATTATCGAATCTTGTAACTTTTTTCATAAATTTGTTTTTTATTGGTTTCTTTTTGTTTATTTTATTGCTTTTTTGTTTATTATATTAATTTGATTTTTATTTTATTTTTTTTATCAATAATTTTCTATTTATAAATTTCTTTTCAGAACTAAAATCTGGATTTTTATACCTAAATCGAATAATTTTTCGAAAATTTTCGGTTAAATGTTGATTCGAAAAAAGTTCTACTTGCATTGTGGTTTATAAAACCACACAATAATTTTAATTTAATCAAATTGTTTAACCATACGGCGGTACATTACTGTGAAGCTATTGTAAGTTGTTAAAAGACAAAAAATGTTTGTATTTTCTTTCATAGTCGAAATTCGAAGTAATTCGAACTAATAAGACAGTAATTCGTTGCCATAGTAACAATCTTCAGTCCTCAGCAACATCGTCACTTAACATCGGTTGAGATGAAAACCAAGAGCTTCCTTGTTGTTTGTATAAAAAAATTTAGGCAGCCTGCTTGATTGCCTACTTAGTTGTAAGTATAAAAAATAATAAAGTCTCGACGAACCGGCCGCAAGTACTTTATTTGATTTTTTTCAAAAAAAAATCAATCTTACTCCTGTTTTTTACAGATTGCCTATTTATCACAATACGATTCAGGATATTTTCAGTGAGTTCAAACACGAGAAAAAAACATGGATCATGTATTTTTCATAATAATTCGTAATTTTATTAATCATTTGTAATTTCACAACTGAATAAAATCAATGAAGAAAAAATTTCGCCTCGAGCGGGATGGGTAATTTTTTAATAATTTGATTTTTTTTATAATTTTTAAATGTATTAATGACGATAAAATAATATTATATTCTCTTATTTTTTGACATGTACTAAGTATTTTAAAATTTTTAATATTTGCGCACTGCCAATTTAGAAGTAGATTATGAGGAATAATGTATATAATTTAACACCAATCATGTATTTTACCATATTCTTGCAAATAAAGTACTATTGTTATTATCATTTTATAAAATTAAAGCACATTTGAGTCAGGGGCTTTCCTCGCAATCAATTTATTTCATTAATCCTATGTATACCTTTTTGTTTATGTTCTTTGTACAACCCTTATGTTTTCGCTCGATGACGCAATCACGCGGTGTTCGCGGGAATCTCGTCTCTCGGCGCGCGTTCATAGAGACTTTTTCTTCTTGCAGCGACTTTTGTTTGTCGGTTTTGGCTATTATTATTACAGCGATTCGAGCGTTTCTATGGGAGTGATGTATCTGTTACGTAGTAACTATTAACTAATCTGTGGTGATGTCTACAACGAAGTGCGGGGTGGGGTGAGGTATTTGAAATGAGTGCGGGGAGGTGAGTGGCCGTTCTGTACGGAGTACTATTATACAGGGTGTAACTGAACATCGTAATAGCATTTAAGGGTATGTATCCATCAGAAGTAGAGATTCTGTACGAAAAATATTAGGGCTAACAAACCTACTTTTTATTTCCATACAAACTTAATAAAATATTTTTTGGTATTAAATACCGACAGCCCTACGTAAGCGTACGAGGAATACTACGCTCACGTTATAAAAACTAAATAAATTATTTTTTGGTATTAAGTGCCGACAGCCCTACGTGAGTACGAGGGACACTACGCTCACGTCTGTCACGTGTAATTTGTGTTTAAATTTCTTTTGTGTTAAGAGCTGATTATGGTTGTCACTTCAAAGTTTTTGCTTTCAGTTTAAAATAAAATAACTCTGAAAGTATCGGGGTTCCGAGTCTCAGACGAGCACTGAAGATTCATTTAGTATCTAACTTATATGCTCCTTAAATGTTATGGTATATTCTGTGGTTACACCCCGTCACAGAATAGATAATAGTACTACGTACAGAACGGCCACTCACCTCCCCGCACTCATTTCAAATACCTCGTCCTACCCGGCACTTCGTCGTAGACATCACTGACACATAAACAAGGGCGCGCGCGATCGGTCGGACGAGTAGACGCGAGCGCCGGGCGATAACAGAGACAGCGCTATGCGGGTGAAAGAGAAGGCAGTCGCCGCACTTCCCGCGTCATTTCGATCGATAACCGCGCACTCAGCCCCACTAGATTCCACGCACACATTTGCGCGTGTGCGGACGTCATTTATTTATGTAGTAGTAATAGGTAATTAGAGCGTCGGTGGCGCAGTGGACTCGGCACTTGCCTTCCAATCGGGGGGTCGGGGTTCGAGACCCGCCATGTACCAATGTGTTTTTCGTTTCGAATTTCATATGTACATTTGTCTGACGCTCCTACGGTGAAGGAAAACATCGTGAGGCAACCTGCATACATCTGTGAAGAAATTCAATGATGTATGTGAAGTCGACCAATCCGCACTGGGCCAGCGTGGTTGACTAAGGCCTAATCACCCTAATATAGGGTAGGCTCGAGCCCCTCGGTGGGGACGTATATGGGCTGTGATGATGAATAGGTAATTGATTTGCGAACGTCGTATGGAGTGTCCGGGGTGTGACCCCGTGTAAACGACCGAACCTCCGCCGTCCGCCAGCATGTCGCTGAACCACGCGGAGTGGTGCGTGGCGGTGGTGTGGCGGTCCGGGGAGTCGGCGTCGTACGAGCTGTACAGCGTGCCGCGGGAGGGCGGCGAGGCGGCGGCCGCGGCGAGCGCGGAGCCCGCCCGCGGCACCGCCACCAGCGCCATCTGGGTCGCCCGGAACAGGTTCGCCGCGCTCGAGAGGAACAACCAGGTACGTGGACGCGAACGCGAACGAAACACCCGCGTAAACTCTCGCCGTCTTATTACAAAACATGGACTAAAGACGGTCCAGCCCCCCTAGCACGTCCACCAAAACACGATATGATAAAGTGATTTATCACGGTGAACTGTCAAAATACAATAGGGTTTCGACGTATTTTGATAGTTTACCGCGATAAATCGCTTTATCATATTATCGTGATTTGGTGGACGTGCTACGGGGGCTGGTTTAAACCAGGACTATGTTGACGCTGTCTCTATCTATCTATATTGATACAAGTGACAGCGCACTACGTACGTTTAAACCAAGACTAACTTCGGACCAGGTTTAAACCGGGTTTTATAATGAGACCGTTGGAGATTATAATGGACCTACACTCAGGGACAAATTTAGAGGAACACACAAAAATTCACTTCTACAGTTTGATTTTTAATTCGACGGAATTCTGACAGATATTATCCATAGACAAATCAGATATCAATAACTTTTTCCGCTTAGAATTATTTAAATATTTACTAACAAAAAATATGAAACTGAATTAGATCAAGTAAGGACACTGTAAATAGTGTTTGTTTTGTGCACTCAATGCACACTAGCTAGAATGTAAATTTTTAAATGGTAAAACAGAGTAAAACAACATATTAACATACTAATATTAATTGTTTCACTTTGCGCAACTCGGATCACGGTGCATGACGCGGCGTAAATAGGTTCTTTAATTTAAAATTTGACATTTTGTTATATTGGCTCTTAGAAGAAGCAAAAATTTTACAAACGAAGATGTATTTCTAAAAAGGTTGGCTGCCTATGGATTATTGAATAGGGATCCCAGTAATAGAAAAATAATTTCCTTGACAATTATTGTCCCTTCAACAATATGACATTAAACAATGTAATTACCATTTTGAAATTATCAGTAATTTTTGAAGTGTTAATTTTTCTAATTAAAACCTTAAATTCCATAAAGGTTTATTTTTTATTTTTAGGAAAGATTTTCAATGTTGGCAACACTTCTGAAATGTCAGAATTCCGTCGAATTAAAAATCAGACTCAGAAAGCACTGGATGTGTTTTTGCAGCAACTCGATTTTGAATTTCATTATTTTATTTTAAAAAGTTATTGAATTTAGTTCGAAAACAACATTTTGTTTTAAACTAAAGCATTGAGTAGTTACTTACGATTTTATTTCTACGAAATGACTCAGTAATCTATTACATTCCCGTTTAACACAAGCTATGCCATCTATGCAGTTTCGATGGAACTAATTATAGATTGTTCCTGTGGCTGTAACCAGTGACCATAGATTGTACTTTAACATTTTGTGGTGTTTTGTTACTTGCCCAATAAGATATGATTTTTTTTGTATAAGTGCAAGATACATTAAAACTTAAGCAAAAATTAACTAAAAGTAAAATATTTCGTAAACACTACAGGTTTTGCAGAAGTCGAAACTTAACAATTGCCCACTTGTTTTCGTAGTTTTATCCAAATAAATAAAGGAAATAATAAATTTTTCGGAATCCTCGAAATTTTCTCTACATTTCGGTACACATGTACCTCAAGGTACAGACATGGGCAAAAATGTATGGACGATTGGCGACCTTCTTTGCTTTAGCCAAAGAAAGGACCTTAGGATGGATATAGGCTACACTTTGCGGATTTACTCGCGTATATCTATAATATATAAAGCACATCCACCAGCTTTGTTCATCTCGTTACCACAAATGCTGAAAAGCGTTAATTACATCGGGATAAATAATTTAAACGATTAAAATAAAATTTACAGTAAATCCGAAAAGTGTAGTTTTATTTAAATTTGAAGAAATTCATGAATTTATCAATCAATTAAGCATGTAGTTTTGAACGTGTATACCAAATATTATGGACAAAGTTTTCCATATATCAAACTGGAGTCACAGAATCATTCTTTTTTTTTCGAGGGATATGCGTGACCGCACCGTACCCGCCGCCTAGCCAACGGCGGGTACGGCGCGGTCACGCATTTCCCCCGCCATTACAGTGCGGGATCCAGGCCACCGTTCATAAGTCAACAACAAAATATTTTTTGTATTTTAATGTAATTTTTTATTCGTTCCCAGTTGGTAATAAAGAACTTGAAAAACGAAGTGTCGAAGAAGATATCGACGCCGACGTGCGAAGAGATCATGTACGCGGGCACGGGAATGTTGTTGCTGCGGGAACCGGACTGCGTCCAGCTGTTGGACGTCCAGCAAAAGAGGACCATTGCTAGTGTGAGTCGCTTTGTTGTACAACTAGGTAGCACACAAGCGGACTGCCACCCTGGGTCCTTATTCTGCTAGTATCAATGCATTTATGGCGCGTCAATAAAGTTTCAATAGCATTGCTTTTTGAGACAGTTATTGTTGATTAACCGATAACTAACTAAAACATTTCTCACAATTAGGGATGCAAAGATTTCAAAAAATATTGATATCGATATATATCGAATTAAGTCGATACTTAAAAAACGATATATCGGTCTAGTACGTCTATATATTGATATTTTTAAAAGCTGACTAAAATCCAATGTAGTTTTATAGCCCCTCTACACGATGAGCTATGATGGTGACCATTCGCTGTACATTATTCTGGTTTACTTTAATTTTAGAGAGAAATTTGGTTTCCTTAGTAAAGTTTCTTTGTATCATCCTTGGTAAAGTCAACATGAAGGATGACTATTCACTGTAAACTGTTGACCCAATAGTGTAGTATCTCTGACATAAACTCTGCTCACCACAGATTACAACAGTAGATAAGAGTCGAGAACAGAATAATTTCTTAGACTTCGGTGTTGCCAGTGACAGAATTTTTTACGGTTTTGTGGGGATTTTAATTTGGGTTTTCGATATTTCATCACAATATCGAGTTTATCGATATATTTAGGCGTCGATATATCGACATTTATTGAATGAATGAATGAATGAACATCTTTATTGTTTCTAAAATGAAAATTTTACAATAATTTAAAGGAGACAATTTAAACAAAAGGCGACCTTATTGCCAAAGCGGCAATCTCTACCAGGCAACCTCTGCTAGAGGAAAGCTAACTTAAAACTTATCATGACGGGTAAATAAACAACATTATATTTTGTTATTTAATATTAAATCAATGACTATAAACTACATATACTACATACTAAATAATACTATTCATACACTACGTAAATTACATATACTTAAATAAAATACTAAAAACAGTAATGGAGAACACTAAGTTTCCAGCTGCAAAAAATGACTTTTAATTGCTCGCGTAAATGAGTCATGCGAACGTGCACGCCTTACGGACTCCGGCAAGGAATTCCAGAGCCTAACAGCTTTTACCGTAAAAGATTTGTCATAGAAAATTGAGGAATGAGGTGGGAGAACTAGAGACAGGTCGTTTGAGGAACGTAAGGTTCTATTTATTGTTGTGGAGTGGAGAACAAAACGGGATTTGAGGTAATTAGGAGCATGTGGATTGGTAAGCAAAGAATGGAGAAGGGAAAGGATGTGGCAGTCTCTTCGACGAGTTATTGGTAGCCATTGAAGTTTGGAGCGATAGTAAGATATATGATCGAATTTTCGTAGCCCAAAGATGAACCGTATACATAGGTTGGTTTACATACCGTATACATACACGTATATATTGGTTTTTCAATATATCGTTGCATCCCTAGTCGCAATTGACTTATCAAGATTTTGTAGAACGAATAAATTTGCACAACGAAAATCAAATAAAAGTTTCAAAATCAGTTTTATTGAACCGCCATCCGTACACAATAACAACGTTAAGATTAGTAGAATTAGGCCCTTCAATATGGGTGGCAAACCTGATTGTAAGTGGTGCATGTGGTCCTTCTAAGATTAAAATAAATCTTGTGACATAAACAGTCATAAGTATTGTTACACAACATGTTCTAAGATTAGTTTTGGTTTGAACCTAACGCCGTCTCTATCTACTCTTATTGACACGAGTGAAAGAAAACTATGAAAACAGGTTTAAACCAAAACTATGTTTAGACCACGTTTTGTAAGAAGACCGAAGATGTCTAGTCACAATATCCAATAATCTCACCGCCTGTGTTACCTTTCAAACCAGAACACAATGCAAGGACCAATTTGGACATAAATATTTAGGAGGTACCTGCGTAGATGAGTTACTACTTTAGTCTTAGTTCAATTTAGTTCAATAAAGTTGAGGAACTTGGTGGCGCATTGGCGCGTGCGCTCAGCGAACGATTGCTAAGGTTAAGCAACGTTCGCTGTGGTCAGTTCTAGGCTGGGTGACCAAAATAAGAAACATCTCAAGTTCCTCCGTGCTTCGGAAGGCACGTTAAACAGTGGGTACTGCGCCTGATCTCGCCCCGGTCGTGTCGGCTAACCGTCCCATCGGACTAGGCGAGTGAAGGAACAGAGAGTGCACTTGCGTTTGCGCAGTCACTTGTGCACTATAATATCTCCTGCGCAGATGGCTAGTCTCTGTGAAAATTGGCCGCCGTGACCGAATATCGGTTAGGAGGACATTATTATTATTACTTTAGTCTTGTGTCACGATGTTTCTCCAAATTCGGTCCAACCTAAAAGATAAGATAGTCGGCCTGTTCCAGATAAGCATTTTTAGCCATAAATACCAACATTTTTAGCATCTCTGTGTTTCATTAGCCGGTGATGCTAGTTTTTCTGGTTGTCATGCGTTTCATTTAAGCATTTTTAACACGAAATGCTAGCATCAAATACCCATGTTAATAGATGGGTCCTCTGATACCACTTTTTGACAGCTTTCAAATTTGACATTTGGAATCTTTTTTTCATGAATCAAAAAGGATTTTCAGCGGATTTAAAAAAAATATTGAAAGATATTTATAGTATTAGCCAATTCTGATTTATATTATTAAAAATTTTTAGTGGCTGGACTATGTAGGTGACAGTGTATGTGTATGGTGTCAAAATTCAGCACGAAAAATCAGTACCTTGCGTTTCATTTGTAACAATTAGCGCGGCTAAAAATGTCAACATTTCTTATAAGAAACGCAAAACGAGGCTAACATCAGATGTTAGCCTCAGAAAGTAGCAGTGCTTTATCTGGAACGCAGGGAGTATTAATCTCGATTAATTAGTTTCACGAATTTCAAACAGATGGCGGTGTGAGATAATTTGTCTAAGTTGGGTAACCACAGTTGTCTTCTATAGTATTCTACTAGAATGTGAATAAAGCATTGATCCGATTAATTTTAAACAAAGCACACACTATAACTACTGACCCACAGCAACGCGTTGCCGGATCAGCTAGCAATTGATAGATGATAGAATATGCCTTCTCCCCCTTAGGTAAAAGTCGCCAAGTGTCGATACGCGATATGGAACTCGGACATGACGATGGTGGCACTACTGGGCAAACACACAGTGACGCTGTGCACCAAGAAGCTGGAACAACTGTGCACTATCACCGAAGGGGCCAGGGTCAAGTCCGGAGCGTTCGACGATTCCACCCCGCAGCCCGTGTTCATATACACCACGGCCAACCATATCAAGTATTGCTGCAAAGATGGGTGAGTGAGCATTGATACTGGTCTATATATTAGGTACTATTATGTACTTGGATTGAGAAGTTGCTGTATAAAAATATTTGGTTGATTGATAAGTCTATTGGGACTCAACAAAGTACAATTACAAAAAACCCATAATACTTGTGTCATTCATTTTACTAAAATTAATTATCGCTTTCTGTTTCTTGAAGTTTTCCTACGGGAAAAGTTAGTTTTAATGCACACAAAGTTGCATACGGTCAGCTATTACATATAAAGAAGATAAAGTATGTATCGGAGGGAGACTCTGTACCAGGGTCGTTTGCTTGGGTACCTCCGTGTTACCTATTTCTGCCGCAAAGCAGCAGTGCTTGCATTGCTGTGTTCCGGTTTGAAGGGTAAGATATGGCAGTGAAATTACTGGGTACCGTGACTTTATATCTTATGTCACAAGTTGGCAACGTACACTGTGGCCCTTGTGGGGGTTGCAGTTTTACTGCGAATGTCGCAGGAGTCACATGTATTATAGGTTTTTCTTTTATGTATATCCCGGCAAATGACCTCCTCCTGCCTGATGTTACTGTTACCACTTACCATCAGGTGGGCAGTTTGCTTGTTTGCCAACTTAGTGGCAATAAAAAAAATGTGTCCAATATTTTTTAGTAATCTACTAGAAGGCTTTTAAAAATGGAGAAGCGTGGTGCACACATGTATACAACTTAGAATATATGTAAATGAAATGAAGGATGAAAGTGAAATGTCGATATGTTCACTTTCTTAATTAACAATGAATGGTTTTCAGTTCAACTTCTATGTGTATTATGTAATTGTTTATACTTAAGTGGAGATCATATAATTTAAGCATTAAAAGTCAAGATTTCTAGTATGATAGCGTCTCAAAGTCTGTCGAGCATCGTAAGTAATGTTGTAAATGTTGTTTCAGCGACTACGGCATAATTCGAACGTTGGACGTGCCCCTCTACGCAATGAAGGTGTTGCCCACTGAAAACGTTGCCAGAGTCGTGTGCCTGGACCGCGAATGTCGGCCCAAGGTCCTCAACATTGACCCTACAGAATACAGGTATCTTTATTCTCCACTCCGATGTAATGAACACGATTACAATTGATAACAAATTCAACGCTTTGTGAACTCATTCATCCAAAAATTTTAGAGATTTATTTATGCTTCAATCTCATTTTGCAATCGCAAACGAATCAAATCTTACTATCCTGAAACCAATCCTTTAATTGATTAAATTAAATGGTACTATAAATACTTATAATTATCACACGCGCCAGCAAAATTCTTGTTAAATGTGAAAATTATCGCATAAATAAGCAAGAATACAAAGGCTATTTGACAACATTGAAAATATGCTACAAATTATGGTCATCCTATTAGATAATAGGATAAAAAACCACAATTTATTTCACGCTAGTTTATGTATTTTATTTATTTCACGAAATAAATGTCGAATAATTTTGTTTATTTTATCTGTGTCGGACGGAACCACCAATGATTGGACGTAACTCTGGTGACGTCATGTTCGGCGCCATTACAGAAACAGCGTTTTTGCCGCGCTTTTAAAAATTTTAATTTTATTATTGATTCTTAAAGCTAAATAGATCTGATTTCCAGGAAATATTAATGTAATATGCATATAACAACATATAGAATAATATAAAATGATTTTCTAAAATTAGTCAAATACCCTATTGTGAATTTCATTTTCTCCAAACTAAGTATTAGTTGTTTCAGTTGGGATGGTAATTAATAGATTAAATGTTTCTATTTTATACATTGCAGGCTTACTCTCGAACCAATTCCGATCGATCGTCATTGGGAATGTGATTTTTCGTACCCTTTATTTGCCGCACATTGGCGCCAAATTGGACCCTATTGCGCTGATTTGAGTGAATCAAACTCGGTGTTATATAATTTTCTCAAAATTCGAAACTAATTTGGCGCCAGTGTTGATACTCAAGCGTACAAAAATCAGGCGATCGGAATTGGTTCGAGAGTAAGCCTACTGATGCTAAAAAGTGATACGGTCGAAGATTGGAATGGTTCACCTGGATTCCTCGAACCAGATTTAGTGATACTATTCATGTAACTCACGTGAATAGTATTACCATTGTTATGGGTGATATTGTGGACCTTTGTGGGTAAACTATAAGGAATTTTTTCGTTTCCCAGGTTCAAATTGGCGCTGGTCACTCGACAGTACGACCAAGTCCTGCACATGGTGAAAACAGCTAAACTGGTCGGGCAGAGTATTATCGCGTACTTACAAGAGAAAGGTAAAAGTTGCACATTCATTCTATATAATAGTAATAAAAATGTATATTAATTACTGTCGTTTTTCTGTTCATTGATAAATTTTAAATTCAAATTAAATATACAGTACTTATTTGTTCAACAACAGAGCAATGTTATTTTTTGCTGCGACTATTCTCAGTACCTACTTAGTCTATATTAGAACCACTGGAAACACTTGTGATTCAATTCTAGGCTACTTCGCCAGTTCGTGATTAAATGTTACCAGACAAAAAGAAATTTGTTTTGCTGTGAAACTTTTCACTTTGACTAGCGAGAAGACTATAGAGAAAAGAATGATAACAATTGAGAAAATACTCAAGATATTTTTTACGTCGCCGATAGCATCACAAAGGGCGGTGTTTAAAATTAAAATCACTTTTACTTACTGCAAGCTCGCAGCAAAAAATGATTATGCTGTAAATTTTTAAGGCCATCAAAGGACTGAAGAGGTGAAAAAAGGTTATTCACCATGGACCTTCAAGCGTACTCATTGACGTCAATAAGAAACACAGTATTCTAGTTAAAGTAGAACGTTAGGAGGCCGCGATGCTGCCCGTCTTAACTTCATGATTTTGCATATTATAAGACTTAAAATAGAGTTGTTTACGCAATGAACTGTAATACTTACCAATTATTCATAACATAGGCATATACAGCAACGTCAAAATTGATGTAAGGTGACGTCATATATATTGGAGCACAACCATTGGACGAAGCAGTGAAGTGAACAGACATTAACACTTTAGCTACGCAATGACACTTACCCCTTAAATTTTACCTTATAATTGTTATCGCATATATTGTAGCTGCTCATTTCTTCATCGCCACCTCAGCTCACGCATACGCATTGCCAACACAGTTGTTAAGTTACATACAAGTTCTACATTGAATTTCAGAAATTACAATATACTGTTTTCATCACCCCAGAATATTAACTTCCAAAGATACATCCGCCTTAAATTTTTTCAGGTAACAGAATTTAATTAACAGAATTTTTTTAGGGTAACAGAGCGTCGGTAATTGTTTTTCCAATGTGTTTTTCGTTTCACGAATTTTATATGTACATTTATCTGACGCTCCTACGGTGAAGGAAAACATCGTGAGGAAACCTGCATACACCTGCGAAGTAATTCAAAGGTGTGTGTGAAGTCAACCAATCCGCACTGGGCCAGCGTGGTTTGACTAAGGCCTAATCGCCCTCGCTCGTGCCCCTCGGTGGGGACTGATATGAGCTGTGAAGATGAACAGAATTTCATGACAATAATAAATCTATAAAAATTTCACGTTAAGGTGTTCAAATGAAGTAATAGATAGATGACTTGCGTTTCCGTATAAATGATTCATATGGTCTCCTCATCCAGGCTACCCTGAAGTTGCGCTTCACTTCGTGAAGGATCCTCGCACGAGGCTCTCGCTGGCGCTGCAGTGCAGCAACATAGAGGTGGCCCTGGAGGCCGCTAAGAGCATAGACGAGCCAGACGCGTGGGACCAACTGGCCAAGGCGGCCCTTGCCACTGGGAACCATCAGGTTTGTTCCAGTTTAAGTTTCGCAGGTTTTTTATACAACAAAATTGGCTAACAATCAAACCAACCGTATTGATATAGAGGTCCCGGGGCTCTATTCTCCATGGAGGTGGAAGTTTTGCTGCTTGGTTGGGTTTCTAAGCGTCGGTGGCGCTGTGGACTCGCCACTTGCCTTCCAATCGGTAGGCCCGGGACCCGACACCGCCATGTTAGTACTATCGAGGTCTCTCGTGCCTTACCACTTGGTACAAATATTCGTTTGAAAGCGGATCGCATCGGACATGCCCACACGACCCATACCTATCCCTGATTGGCTACGTATTTTTACTACGATTTACTACGGCCAATCATAGACAGACATCTGGTTTCATTGAAATCGCTCTTAGTGTTAGTCTGCTTTACGCTTTACTATTGGTGAATGAATGGAGCGGGGCGTGTTCTGACGCGATTGTCACCGTGCAGTGTGCAAGCGACATTCGACGGAGGACTGGTAAGGTGCCAGTGTCCTCGATATAGTACATATGTTTCATATGTATTGTCTGAAGCTCCTACGGTGAAGGAAAACCTGCATACATCTGCAAAGAAATTCAAAGGTACGTAAAGTCGACTAATCTGCACTGGGCCAGCATGGTTGACCAAGGCCTAAACACCCTAACTTAGGGTAGGTAGGCTCGAGCCTTTCGGTGGGGACGTATATAAGCTGTTATGATGATGATGATGAGGGCTTCTCAGCCTGCTTGGCTAGCTTCCACCGCCTCACCTGCTTGGCTGCTCCGATAACTTGAGGTGAGATGGCCAGTTCCTCAGTTGTGGAGGAGTGGAGAGCTGAAGGTCGCTTGAGATGAAAGAAGAACTTCCCTGTTGTGTGCAAAAACAATCAGCAATCCTCACAAGGACCAGTGTACACCCGTGGTCCGAGATGCGCAATCATTACGATCAGGGCAAACGCTGTGGTCCGAATTGAATACGGTGATATTTATTAGTACTGTTTGCGCGCGTGCACTCCTGTTAGTGTCATTAATTAAATATTCTTTAGCTCAACATTTGTTGCAACATTGAACATGCAGAGTAAAGCTTCAAAAGCTTTTATAGTTAACTAGCTGCTGCCCGCGACTCCGTCTGCATTCCCTGGGGAACTCATTAAAATTCGGGATAAAAGGTAGACTTTCCCGCGCGACTCCACCGCGGTAACAGAGGGACAGACAGACACACTTTCGCGTTTATAATATTAGTAAGTATTAGTATAGAATAAGTGTTTATCAACTCAAAACTTCTAATCGAACCGTCTAAAAGTCAAACTTTGAATTTGACATTTGCGCACACACTCCCCGTGGTTCAAATTGAGCTATTATGCACTATTGGTACCGATAGCGTGCAAACAACCCGGTCCGAATTGAAGCGACGTGTGCCAACGAAGGCAATGTGACGTCATGAGTAACGTCATGAAGCGGTGCTATCAGTGCCCACGAAAAGAAGGTAGTGCACTGTGTGCGCAAATATCAAATTCAAATTTTGACGTTTAGTCGATTTGGAATAAAAAAAATTCAGTAAATATTGATTAAGTTTTGAGTTGATAAAACTTAATTAATAGTCTATAAAAACTTTTAAGCTTTTGCCATGCATGTTTAACAAATCAATACTATTTAAGACATGACATTGACAGACGCGCACACGATCGTGCTTTTAAAGTGGTCCGAAATGATTGCGTGCAAACAGTGCAAATATCACCGTATTCAATTCGGACCACATCATTTGCACTGGTCGTAATGTTGATAATGTTGGCGCATTTCGGACTACGGCCACTATTTCTTTTCACTTCATGACGTCACTCATGACGTCACATTGCACTCATTGACACGTATCCTTTCAATTTGGACGGGGCAGTCTTTGTCTTGTCGCTATCGGTACCAATAGCACTGGAAAGCTCAATTTGGACCATGGTGTACGTTGCCAACTTAGTATTACTTAATATTACGTGTGTCTAGTCACAATAGGCTAATTTCACCGCCTGTCCAATAATGTTTTTATTTTAGGCAGTGCCCATATTGATGATGAATATAAAACTCTTTTTCTTCTTCTATCTGTCTCTGTCGAACGTTATTATAATACTTACATTTTTGCATGCATAAATGTTACTTCTCATAAATATCCATACTATTTTGGGTGTTCCTAATGCCATGTTCCAGTCCACGTTCACACACCCATAGCTATGCTAGTGACTTCCATTTAATTGGACAAAAATCATTTGTTTTGCTCGTCAGATCGTGGAAATGTGCTACCAACGCACGAAGAACTTCGACAAGCTCTCGTTCCTGTACCTGATCACGGGGAACCTGGACAAGTTGAGGAAGATGATGAAGATCGCCGAGATCCGGAAGGACGTGTCCGCGCAGTTCCAAGGCGCCATATTCCTCGGTGACGTCAAGGAGAGGATTCGGCTGCTGAAGAACGCGGGGCAGGTAATTTTTTTAACTATAGATATTGGATAAGCATACAAGGTAAACGACATTTAACTGAAAAAAAAAATATGTTATTAAAAAACGTTTAAGGCATAGTAAATATTAATAATCGTCCATAAATGATGTTAATTTACCTTAATAAATAAATAAAATAACGGCCAAGTGCGATATGCACTCGCACACAGATGGTTCCGTACAAACTTATGTGAGTGTATAAGTTCTTAACTCTGTACATATTTACGGTTTTCAGGTCGCAAATCGCAAAATTGTCAAATATATGCGCGATATAAACAGTCACATCGAATGAGTTTATAACAATGAGAGCGATATGAGCGCTCACAACTGTTCCGAATGTGATATCGCGCTAACATCGACAAATAACAGTTAGCTATTCGGAACGATAGTTTGCGGGCTTACGACGCTGACGTTTTCTTAGATGTTGGCGTTCATTAGCTTGACAATTAATGTTCAGCAATATTACGTAATTTTAGCATCTAACTATTTGTTAGTGGGCATTCAGGTAGACAACAGAAAAATTTGTCCACTACTGTATTATTTTCCTCATCCCTCACAATAAATGTTGTAGTTTTCTAACGCTGACATTGGCACTTGACAGTCGTATGACAGAACACTCACAACGATTACGATCCGAGGCATGGTCGCCGTAAACGCAAGATGGCGGATATAATGACGTCATTGATGACGTCAGGTTGGATCTGTGAGCACGCTCACGGTGATTCGAAACGACTTTGGCTGCGGTCCGAAAATCAATAAAAGTCACTATCAGCGCTATTAGCGTGCTCAAACGCGTCCCGAAATGCTGTGAGCGCGCTAACGTTAGCCGGCTTGGAGAGCTGCATGACGTCATCGTTTACGTCATATTGCACTTACGGCGCTAATGCTCTGAAGTGAAATCACTGTAAGCGAACTGTCAGTCTGACGTTCTCTACTCGTGTTTTCGACTGAAAATGAATGTATTTGTTCTGGATGAGCAACGGAGAAACAATGTTGTGATTAAAAATCCACAAAACCAAAGTGCTGAGAAGCAATTGAAAACAAAATGACCTAACCTAACCAAAATTTTAACTCGACATTTGACTTGACAAGTTGATACGCTAAAACCCCGGTCCGTAATCGTAAGCATACTGACAGCACTGCTAGCACTTTTAGTACGCTTTTTAATTCAGACCGGGTGATTATAATCGTCAGCACTGTGAGCGCCGTTATCTATTTCGGACCGCTGCCTTTTAGCGAGCTGACATCGATATAATCGCCATTCGGAACGCACCAATTGTTGTATCGACATCTCCACTCTGTATAATAAATGTTTTGCATTTCTCTGAAACTTAAGCGGGATATAGTGTAGTATACCATGAATTATTTTACTGGTGGCTCATTTATATTATGTCGCCCCACGATTGTCCGCAGTTATCCCTGGCGTATTTGACGGCGATCAACCACAAGCAGGAGCCGGAGTCCACTGAACTGAAGGCTGCCCTTGAAGCGGCCGGACTACCGATCCCTAAAGCCAACCCGAACGCTACCTTCCTTAGGCCTCCTTTGCCTGTATGTGCGCAGCAACCCAACTGGCCGCTGTTGGCCGTTTCCAAGTAAGTGGGGCATTTGTACTGATGTAGGTACCGTAGAAAAACTAATACGGTCCTATTACAAATCTACGTTAAGACCCAAAATTTTCATGTAAATCATAGACATGATGATGATGATACTATGATTTACATGAACATTTTGGGTTGATTGACTTTACGTGTAATACAATTTTAATAATGAGTTTTCGATAAAAAAATATTTGTTTCATTCCCCCATCTCGGAAAGAGTTATTTTGCTATTCGATATCTGACCGCCAAAGCCGTTTTTATCCGAGGTTGAGGTTAAAGTAAATTTGAATTTAGAACATCGCGTGCACTAGGTATGTGATTTCAGAACATCATTAACCTATTTACTTCCATCTCCATGGTGCCGAATTTATCATACAATTTTTTTAAATTTGTTAAAAACTCAGATTCTGAACCTTCTTGGTGTACTTTTGTTTTTAATTTACTTTGTTTCATTTCCTCGCTGAGGGGGGATGAAAAATTACGTGTTGCGCTCGAGTGCAAAGATTTTTCACCTTGTTCTCTTTTAATTCCCTCGTTTACGCTCAGGATTCTAATTTTTGAATCACTTGCTGCGCTCGTGATTAAATTTTAGAATCCTTCGCTTGCTCGGTCATCAAAGTTGAGCACGCGGTTAAAAAGCAACTTTGCACTCATGCATAACAAATAACTATTATTGGTTATTTTGAAACACCGTGTATATCCTTTATTGTACACAATTACAATTCATGAATAGTAAATATACAATAAACATCTGTACAAAGGCGAATTGTCTGATATTTTTATTCAACTATTAACTTTTAACTGACATTTTTTTGTCAACCATTAACGCCACCTCTTGTTGAGGCCGTGTTTTATGATAAGGCGGGTGATGCTTTGCGCAGGAGTTTCTTCGAAGTGGCGAGCGCTGGTCGGTCGGCCGACGCGGCCGGCGTGGCCGCGGCCGGGGACGAGCCACTCGAAGCGGGGGGCGCTTGGGGAGACGACGATGACGTGTTACTGGAGAAGGTGAGCTTGCATTTTGTCGGTGGTTTTGATGCTATCCTGCCTGGCTAGCCACCACCGTCTTACTTAAGTTCTTCGTCTTATTAACAATGCTAGAGTATTGATGTGTTCCGACAATAGGAAACATGCAATATGTTTATTTTTGCGTTTATTGTAAAGAATCACATGTAGAATAGATCACAATTATGTTAAAAATTTAAATAATAAAATTCATTGCAAAAATGCAGCCTGAATCTAACAGTTTCAAAGAACATTGGCCACTTTGGACCTGATGATGTCTAGAAATGAAACTCATTTTGATATCAAGGTGATTTTATAGTGTAGTGATTCCGCTAACAGCTATACTTTTAAATCATCTACGAAAGAAGATATTTAAGAAAAAAGATAAGATAATAAGCGTTTTGAAACTCCAGCCCCCGTAGCACGTCCACCAAAACACGATATGATAAAGTGATTTATCGCGGTGAACTGTCAAAATACGACGAAACCCTATTGTATTTTGACAGTTCACCACGATAAACCGCTTTATGATATCGTGTTTTGGTGGACGTGCTAGGGGGGCTGAACGCATCCGGATAGTGAGTTTTCTCCATAAATCGCTATATAATCTTGCTTGGACACACTTTTTTAAAATTTTTTGTTTTTTCTATTTTTGTGTGAAAATCTTAATGCGGTTCACAGAATACATCTACTTACCAAGTTTTAACAGTGTAGTTCTTATAGTTTCGGAGAAAAGTGGCTGTGACATACGGACGGACAGACAGACAGACATGACGAATCTATAAGGGTTCCGTTTTTTGCCATTTGGCTACGGAACCCTAAAAATGGCTGTAACACGATAACCTTCTTTTCGTAGTTTATGCTCTAAATGAAACACGAAAGCTTAACTGTGATTTAATACTTAACCTAGTAGTGTAGTTCCTTTCATTTCTACACTCGAAAACTTGGCACTTTCAACAAAAGAGTTACTACCATGTTGACACTAACTCTTGGTAGGTTTCTGGAGTCTATTTTTATAAAACCCACTACCATTTTTTACAGAAAAATGTGAATAAAAAATAATGTTTACCTTTACATCTGACAGGACATAAAACACGAGTGACGTCACTAGTCGTTGATTGGTAGATTAAGATG
Source organism: Schoenobius gigantellus (assembly GCA_963935595.1). Taxonomy (NCBI): domain Eukaryota; kingdom Metazoa; phylum Arthropoda; class Insecta; order Lepidoptera; family Crambidae; genus Schoenobius; species Schoenobius gigantellus. Next base: position 16,109,321 of record OZ012562.1, on the reverse strand, counting down.
CGTTCCATTTCGCGTATTTTTATTTCGCAACTATTCATGAAAAATAGTATTAATTAAAATAAAAACGCAGCCATCATTCTTGTTTTACGTTTTAATAATATTTTAATCACAAATCGTTCATAAAAATTACATTTGCATCTTCCCTATTAGAGCTAAGATAGCCAGCTGGCTCAATTGTCGAGAAATCCTCACGAAGCATCCAGCAAAAGTAAAAAATCTTTATTCAATATAGACCTGTACTTATTCGTAAGACAAAACAAAATTCAAATTAACCAATATTTCAATAAAAAGTCTAATTTACTAGGATACGTATCTTCGGTTTTATCATCACTAACCATCATTACCATTTTTATAGCTGCACAACACAAAGGTCAAAATAAAAAAACACATTATTCAATGTAGTCTTTAATGTGTGTTGAATAGAATTAACAAAAACATTTCTGACTTTACTGTTAAGAGCTGGTGAATTCGTGCTTTTACTATAAAACTTGATTTTTCCAATGTTTAGGAGGAGGGTGAAGCGGAAGGGGGCGAGGTTATGGAAGACGCGTGCGACGACGGCGGCTGGGACGTCGGCGACGAGGACTTGGACCTCCCCGAGGAGCTGGCTCCTGTTTCCGGTGAGAATTTTTTATTCCACATAGCAAACAACCATACAGTACCCGGCAGCAACGATGGAGTAATTGGCTAAATTCGGCTTCATAGAATATTATCTCTCGCATGTTGCACTAACATAATAGCCCGGTCTATCTATCTATTGTGAGCTATTGAAACACATTGTTTATTTTTGTAATTGAATTAAATACACGATTTTTTAAAATATTTTGGGTTCTGTTACAAAATATTAATATATTTATTTTTTATAGTTTTACGTGACTCAAGTGTTTGTGAAGATTTAATTGTTATTATACATCACATGCCACAGTACAATTTAATGTTGGGGATGTTAACAACTCTGCAACAAAAGTCACATAGATACGTGCGTGACAGTGAAAACTCTCTTAAAGCGAAGCGTAGCCAAAAGGAGGCGATCTTCTTAAAGGTTGAGGTGTATTATTTACCTGGGTACTGTACGGCCAACCTGATGATAAGCACCTATCGTAGTCTATGGACGTTTGCTACCAGTAGGGCTAGCACGAACATTTGCGTCAAAGTATTCCTATCGTCAATGACGTCATCGTGAAATATGATCGTCGATCTCATACAAATATATATCGATGATTGATCGATCATCGATATATATTTGTATGAGAATTTTAGTTCCAAGTACGTCCTGTACAATTCCAATACAAATATTTTGACTTTGACGCAAATTTTCGTGCGTCAAAGTCAAAATATTTCATTTCAGTCAAATATTTTGATTCTGACGCAAATGTTCGTGCTAGCTCTACTGATTCACTTATCGTTACGGACTCCTTATGAGGTCTGTCGTCATCATTTACGCAGAAACAATTGCTCACAAACAACAATATCGACAAGGAGTCACAAGGGTGGGGACCTCCCACCCTTGTGACTCCTCATCGATTGTGAGCTTTGTGACGTTACATTTCACAATTTCAACTAATCAAGACATAGACTGTCTGATAAAAAAAGTTATAAGCGCACTTTGACTGTCATAATGAAAACGGTCGCGAGAGATTTTTTGCTACTTTTAAAATCAAGGGGCATTTGTGACTAGGACGGGGGAGGGAGGTGGGTCTACAATAGGGTATTACACTCTTTTTGGAAACTATTTTAAATCAATCTTGAGGTCGTAATGAACCTGTATAAATTTTATTTTAATTTTATAAAACCGAAAATGACTTAAAAACAACGTTTTATTTATGATTTTGAATTTTCGAGCGGAAACGCTGGCCGCCATGCTATGGGCGCGTTCCAGATAAGCATTTTTAGCCATAAATGTCAACATTTTTAGCATCTCTGCGTTTCATTAGCGGTGATGCTAGTTTTCCTTGCTGGTTGTCATGCATTTCATTTAAGCATTTTAACACAAAATGCTAGCATCAAATACCCATGCTAATAGATGGGTCCTCTGATACCACTTTTTGACAGCTTTCAAATTTGACATTTGGAATCTTTTTTTCATGAATCAAAGAGGATTTTCAGCGGATTTAAAAAAAACATTGAAAGATATACATATACATATAAAGACCCGGCAGGTTCATTATAGTATTAGCCAATTCTGATTTATATTATTAGAAATTTTAAATGGCTGGCCTAAGTAGGGGAGATGTCAAAATTCAGCACAAAAAATTAGTACCCTCCGTTTCATTTGTAACAATTGGCGCGGTTAAAAATGTCAACATTTCTTATAAGAAACGCAAAACAAGGCTAACATCAGAAAGTAGCAGTGCTTATCTGGAACGCAGGGAATATCGATTCGTGACGTCACTCCGTTAGTAAACAAACGATAGTTACGATTAACATAGGTATCACTTTCTGTAAGAACGACTCTGCGGAAGACCTTGTTACATGATTTTTGAAAATAATGGCTTATTTATAATCTATATCATCGTGTCTTGTGTCTGAATGCAAGAATATGAGTTTGAAAACGCCACAAAAATTGTGGCGATATTTCAAATAACACAAAGCACGACAAAATCATTATCAAGTTTAAACAAACTTGATACCTAATGATTTTGTGACTATCCGAGTGACGTCACGTCGGAACCCAATATGTCGAATAGCGTTTTTGACGGATTAAAAAATAAGATATTTAAAATTGAATTATTTAATTTAAATTGCATTTTTATGAACAAAATATCGCCGTTTCTCGCTTAATTTTTACGAAATCCATAATATACATGCATATTTAATTATACTTCTTCCTACATGGTGTGAAATGCCCTATTCAAAATTACGTAACTAATGGCCCCTGGCCCCCAATTGAAGAATGCCACTTGAAGTCAAGTCGCGGTGTGTATTGTACTCGCGCAGCGGACATAGAGGGCGCGGAGGAGGGCGCGGAGTACTTCGTGGCGCCCTCTCGAGGCGTCAACGCAGCGCTCGCGGGGAAACTACGCACCGCCCACGACCACGTGGCCACCGGACAGTTCGAGATCGCCATGAGGTGGGTGCACTTCTGTTCTGTGTTGCGTCACAGAATATATAATAGTACTCCGTACAGAACGGCCACTCACCTCCCCGCACTCTAGACTTGCGCGGAGTATATCACTGAGAAGAAAAGAGAGATAGACATCTTTTGAAGCTGCTGATATAGATCAGTCTTTTATTACTATATCACTTTTATATCACTTTAGCTCCTGTTCACCTCAGTTTGAGTAATTCATGCCATTGCCAAGGCATTGATGCTTGAGGAACTAGATATTTAACTGAATGACTCAAGTGTTTCTTTATTTTGTCAATAAGATAATGAATGTGTGCTCTGTGTCTGTCACTTTCTGAATTAATGTTTATTAACTTATTTATTATAATTAGCTTAGCATTCATAAAAAGATTTATAATTATTTGTATTCAAAATAATTACTTTGAATAATTTTCTTAATATTGTTGTGAATATGAAAATCAGCCACCTGATTTCTTTTCATACTTGACAGGTTTAGGACTACTTTAACTATCAACGCTCTTGGCCTTTTGTATGCGTAAAACCCTGCCGAGTGAAAGATAAGAGTTACTGATTCAATGCCGTTTCAATGCTCTCGGACATCTCAGGCGACTGAAAGAGTTACTGAGATACAGATATATTCTAAGCTGATGTGATATACTGATGCAATCACTACTTGCGTCGAATATTTCTCTTTTACATCAATCACTCCTGAGCTACACAACTACTACCGCACTCATTTCAAATACCTCATCCCACTACGCACTTCGTTGTAGACATCACTGACACATAAACAAGGGCGCGCGCGCGATCGCTTGGGCGAGTAGACGCGAACGACGGCCGATAACAGAGACAGCGCTATGCGGGTAAAAGAGAAGGCAGTCGCTGCACTTCCCGCGTCATTTCGATTGATAACCACGCACTCAGCCCTACTAGATTCCACGCACACATTTACGTGTGTACAAACGTCATTTGCTTAAGTAGTAGTAATAGGTAATTGATTTGTGAACGTTGTATGGAGTGTCCGGGGTGTGGTTGTATTAAAGGCGACGTCTCCAAGGAAAGCTGCTCGTGCGCGGCGGTTGCTTCAATTCAAGATTATATTTTATGATAAGTCTAGAAACACCACGCCGACGTCTGTCACGTCGCATTAAAAAGAGATAAATTATCATAGGATCCACCAAGACCACTGGTGGATCATGGTGAAATTCAGAGAGCTATGCGATCCACTGGTGGTTCGAATTGGTGGATCCTACCGGACAGAGGGCTTCATCCATAACTATCGAGCGCCATTGAAGACAGACAACGTAGCTATGGTTTGTGCCCAGGCGCGGCAAAATTGATATAAAATAGTTGATTCCATGGTCAGCTAGGCGTTGGTTGTCATTTGAAAGTTTTTGCTCTCAGTTTATAGTCGATTATTAATAACTCGTATCCAGGTAATAACATAAGCATCTAGGGCCTATATAATATATAACAATCTAGGTGACCCGGAAATGCGTTGCTGTGGCTTAGTAACTATAGTATGTGCTGTGTTTAAAATTAATTAAATGTCGTATCAATAGGCGCGTTCCAGATAAGAACGGATTTGCAACATTTTCAATATTTTTAGCATCAACGCGTATCAAGCTGAAAACTGTTAGATATTGTGACCACATACGAGTACATGAAACTGAAATAAAACTGTATGTTTTGATGCTCCGGGTCCGAATAGATACAGCTCTTTCAATAATGAATGAATATTCAAGTCAATAATCGATATAAAAACTATGCTATCTTATAAGATGGACCAAATTACACACAGTGAGTCAAATTTCATCAAAATCAGTTAAGTAGTTTCAGAGTTTATCGTGGATAAACATCGATTTATCTTTATAGATTGATTGGTGGATATGCCCCTAAATATTATTTCGGTGTTCTGACACACCCGAATCAATTCATTCGCGTCGTCGTACGCAGGCTGCTGAACGAGCAAGTGGGCGTGGTGAACTTCGAGCCGTACCTGGAGACGTTCCTGGGCATGTTCGCGGGCGGGCGCGTCACGTTCGGCGCGCTGCCCTCGCTGCCGCCGCTCTTCGCTGCGCTGCATCGCAACTGGAGCGAGGCCAGCGGGAAGGATCTGTTGCCGGTGCTCAGTGAGTGTTGTGATGGGATGTTTTTTTCATATATTTTCATCCCTTCTATTCGATAAGTGTCGCCCTATAAGTGGGAGCAAAGTAGCTCCCACTTATAGAGCAGTTTTCTGCTAAGAACTTTTTAGCGGGCGCGACTGAGATTTGAATTTCCTACGATCCCACTTTTTTTTTTTGAATTTTTTAAGGGGCCATTTAATTTGTTGCGAACCTGACGTGCATAAACCGTTATAACTCTTGAATGAATAAACAAATATCAATGAAATAAACGCCAACGTCATCCTTATTTCAATAGTGCTGTCAAAATATAAATTTTGTCAATTATTATCACACACAATTAATGATAGAGGATTTATAGGAGAAAAAAGCGACAATTTTTTTGTTCTTTATTATTAAATTTCATTTTTTGTCCTAAAACTAAAAAATGTGGGATGTTTTTTTATATTTTTTTATCACTAAAATGACCCCTTATTGCCCCCAGCCTCGTATGTGCACTTGATGCAGAAACACACTGTATATGTATCGTTGAAAATAATATAAAATAAATGACTGTGACCGACTTTCGTGCATCATTTACAACCCACTTGGCACTGCACTATGTCACCACGTTACACTATATGCAAAAAGGGACGTATTATATATTGACTGCCTAAGCACAATAAATAACTTTCATAAATTTAATTTGCCAAATGACGTGTTATGGCTACTTTGTCTAATGTAGCAGTTTTCAATTAACTCCTTTTATTTCTTACTAGTTGGCCCGGCAGACGTTGTCCTGCCCGATGACAGCGCCACCTACCGGATCCAATTATACGTTTAAACCTTCCCTGGACCTATTCCAACGCACATAGAAAATTTCGCAAGAATCGGTCGAGCCGATTAAGAGTTTTTGCGAGACAAACACACAGCGTTTCATTTTTATATATAAGAAGAGAGATATCAAAATGTATTTTCGTCCAGATTGCCTAAAATCATATAATTGTCCCAGTTGTGTAATCTAATTTCAATATATATTTACATACGACAGGGAAAATTCTTGCCCTTTTATCTTAGTAGCTGTGCGACCATGGACTTGTCGATCGATATATGTCGATTGACAAGTCCATCTTTGCATCTTTCCTTTTACTCTTTAAAAATATCAGTCAAATTTATCGAATTTGTCGAGTATTTCGATTTTGGCTGTCAAATTTTGTTTATCGAGAGTTCTATGCTTGATGGGAAGTGACGATAAGGGCCGAAAGTGGAAGCGAGCTTCACCTGGACTCCATCTATAATATCTTCCTGGATGATTAATATAATAGATTGTGATATAATAAATATATGAATCTTTTATCGTTATCGATAATATAGAATAATATGATTTCTAAACATCGATATGTCGTAGTTCGGACAGACCCGTCTACGTTCGGATGTAATCGGCGCGCGATCGATAGTCGAACGGAAACATGCGGAGCGAACGCAAGGACGCGAGCGCACGCCGGGAACATCACGTGTTCCTGACTAAAATTTGTACCGTATTGTCACAGGTTTACTGTGGTATAGTTTAGAAGAACACAGTGTGTATTGTGTGGTTGCAAAGTGTTTGCTGCGTAGATTGTTATTACGCTAAGATAGTGAAATAATTTGTGTGATTTGAACTTGTGATTTTAATAATTACCTACTTACCTACAAATTGGCTAGATGACTAAAAAATGTTTTTGCTTTAATAGAAGCTCATTCATATAATAAACAGAAAGAAAAAAATCGGTTTTCGAATAACTATAAAAACAATCAAGATATAAGGTATTAAAGATTTTTCTCCATCTCTTTCTAGCAAAACGGCATTTTACATGGAGTTTATATGGCCGTACTCAACGATGACGTCACGGTTGATGTCGGATCAAAATTAACAGCTTAAAATGCTTGTATCTTATGTATTTCTAAGCCGATTTTAATTCTAATTTCACATGATTGCATCTTTTTCTACACTATTTTAATATTTTATGTCGAGATGTGAAAATTAGAATTCAGTCATCATCCCAATTATGGATACTGTCTAATGACCAGGAAGATGTTCCTGGCCTTCCCCCGTCAGATATATATTGTTCACATTTAACTTTACTTATTGTGTTCGAAATTGTTCCGCAGCGCTGAAGTTGAACGACCTGGTCAACCAGCTCCAGCAGTGCTACCAGCTGACGACCGCTGGCAAGTTCACTGAGGCCGTGGAGAGGCTGCAGAGGGTGGTGAGGTCGGTGCCCCTGCTCCACGTGGATTCTAAGGCGGAGCTGGCCGAAGCCCAGCAATTACTGGGCATCGCGAGGGAATACCTGCTCGGACTACAGATGGAGACGGCTAGGAAAGGTAAAGTATGACGAGCTATACTTTTTTTTATTGCAGATAATTGGCAAACAAGCAAACTGCCCACCTGATGGTAAGTGGGCAGTTTGCTTGTTTGTTTGTAACAGTCACCTATAATACATGCGGTTCCTGTGAGATTCGCAGCAAAACTGCAACCCCCACAAGAACCACAGTGTACGTTGCCAACATGTGACATCAGATGTAAAGTCACGGTACCCAGTAATTTCAGTGCCATATCTTACCCTTCAAACCGGAACACAGCAATGCAAGCACTGCTGCTTTGCGGCAGAAATAGGTAAGACGGAGGTAGCCATGCACACGACCCTGGTACAGGGTCTCCCTCCGGTGAAATATGACCAGCTGACTGATTTGTGATTGTAAATGGATACGCATGACTAGGCCTAATCATCTTTTCCAATCCTTTGCAGGCCCAATCATCTTTCACGTGCCTTAATATGAAAGATGATTGGGCTTACCTCCTAATAGGCTATTTGACAACATGGAAAATTTACTACAAAATATTATGGTCATCCTATTAGATAATAGGATGAAAAATCATAATTTAATTTATTTCACGCTAATTTATGCTTACTTTTTGGATATTTCGCGAAATAAATTTCGAATAATTTTCTATATTTTATTTGTGTTGGAAACGGTTATCATTGCACGTAACTCTGGTGACGTCACACGCAAGTAAACACGGGTACCTCAACTGATTATTAGTACTGTTTTGCATATGTCAACTAACTTGTTTACTTGCGTGTGACGTCACGCACGTCATGTTCGGCGCCATTACAAAAACAGCGTTTTTGCCGCGCTTTTAGAAATTTATATTTTATTATTGATTTTTAATGATAAATAGATCTGATTTCCCGGAAATGTTAATGTAGTAAGCATATAATAATATATAGAGTAATTAAAAATTATTTTCTAAAATTAGTCAGCCTATTGTTGGAACATACAAATGTTATTAACGTTATTATGGCGACAAACTTAGGTAAGACGGTGGTAATTAGCCAGGCGAGCTCAGAAGCCCTACTACCAGCTAAATCTACCAGAAAACCTTCTACTGTAGGAAGTCAAAGTCAGTAGTTCATCATCACAGCTCATATACGTCCCCACCGAGGGGCACGAGCCTACCCTGACCAGTTATGGTAGGGCGATTAGGCCTTAGTCATCATCACAGCACATATACGTCCCCACCGAGGGGCACGAGCCTACCCTGACCAGTTATGGTAGGGCAATTAGGCTATAGTCAAACCACGCTGACCCAGTGCGGATTGGTTGACTTCACATACACCTTTAAATTACTTCGCAGGTGTATACAGGTTTCCTCACGATATTTTCCTTCATCGCAGGAGCGTCAGATAAATGTAGATAGGGAATTCGTGAAACGAAATACACATTGGTACATGGCAGGATCGATCGCGGGCCACCCGATTCTACTCGGAGCACAGTCCAATGTAGAGCGCCACCGACGCTCGTGGTTATATAATGTTAATGCGGATAATGTTTCAATAATCTTTTTTATCCTTTCACCAATAAAATTCAACCTTTAGACGTATTCTTATTTGATTACTTACCTATTTAGAACAATATTTATTTTCCTTTCGTTACAGCGATGCCGAAAAACACACTGGACGAACAGAAGCGCACGTGCGAAATGGCCGCCTATTTCACGCACTGCAAACTGCAGCCGGTGCACCAGATCCTCACGCTGAGGACGGCGCTGAACATGTTCTTCAAACTGAAGAACTACAGAACGGCCGCGTCGTTCGCGAGACGCCTACTGGAGCTAGGACCGCGCCCTGAGGTAGCCCAACAGGCGAGGAAGATACTGCAGGCGTGCGAGAAAACGCCCACGGACGAACATCAGCTGTTTTACGACGAGCACAATCCGTTCAACATCTGCGGTATCTCTTACAAGCCCATATACAGGGGGAAGCCGGAGGAAAAGTGCTCTCTCTGTGTCGCAAGCTTCCTACCGGAACACAAGGGCAAGTTGTGCCCAGTGTGTGGCGTATCGGAGATCGGCAAAGACGTGATAGGGCTCAGGATAAGTCCCCTACAATTCCAGAGATAAACTCTGTGTAGAAACGAGAAAGAAACAGGGAAGTGAGTTATGAATAATGTTGACACTATTCAACGCAATTCAACCAATAGACATTGTTGAAATAATGCAATAAGGTAACAAGAAGTATGTAGTTGAGAATGTTAATTATTAAGTAAAGGTTACTATTATAGTAATTTTTATTAAAATGGACTATATATATTATTATGCATTGTATTTTTAATCTATTTATTCTGTAAGGCCATAGATTATAAAGTAAACTGTGTATCATGTATGTGAAGCTTTATTCTAGGGATGCATCGATACGCCTTTTTGCCGATACGATACCGATACCGATACTCTTATAATAATATCGTCGATACCGATACAAACGCTTAGTGAATTAAAATTAAATTAAGGTAAAATATATAAAATACACAATTTTGGTTAAATATTTTTAATTTCTATTAAAATATACAAACAGTTGCAGACTTTGAATAAGATTAGTAACATTAAGAATTAAGGGTAATAGCTAATAATTATTTAAAATGAAGTCAATAACTGTTAATAATTTTAATTAACATTAATAAGATTTTTGTTTAAAAAACAGAGCATTCTCAAGTTTTGCGGAGAAAGCCGATTTCGCAAGTCTGTCTGTATAAAACCTGCGGTGGAAAATAATTTCTCAGATGCGACAGAACTCATTTGGAAACTGAAGTACTTCTGCGCCATTTTTTTCAAGTGTGGGTATAATACGTCATTGCGCCAGAAAACAAACGGGTCTGCATCTCTCGATATATTAGGAGATCTTAGTAATCTCTCGACTTCCTCTTTGAGAGAATTACAGCTCAGAGTGGACAGGGGCTCATCCTCCTCGGCCTCTCTAATAATATTTTTACAAACGCTCCAAAGCCTACCACTAGTAGGCATCTCAGAACTTGTACTAGGTGTAGGTATGACCGTACCTGAAATAGGATATATAGTCCGTACCTCATTTGCAAGGAACTAGATCAAACAAGACACGCGTTTACATTACTTTTTAAAGCGAGACATTTGAAAAGTATCGTATCGGCAATAAAAATATCGCCGATGCCGATATATCGGCAAACCCAAAATATCGCCGATATATCGGCATCGGTATCAGATGCAGTCCTACTTTATTCTTAAGGATGCTGTCCTGCTCTGTTGCTAATTTTATTATTTAAGTCTTTGATACTGTTGACCGAAGAGTAGAACTTGATCCTTGAATGATTCCATTTTAGTGGTATAAGATTAAATTTAAATTGTTGGAAATCAAAAGCCAATAGAGTGTTATATAGGTGCGTGATTCAAAGAATGTGTACTTTATATTTATACGGTTTTATTAATACAATAGTGATTGTAATACTAAATGTAACTTTAATATAAATTAATAATGAGTTTCAATTATGTTTTCCTTATTTTACACGTCCACAGGTTTCACTTCTTGCTTGTTTGATCTGAAACAAACGTAGACATATGAATAATAAAAATGCGACCTGCTTAAATAATAATAATATTATAAAAAAACCTACATCTAGCGGATCCATCGGCAGCGAGATAATGCGAGATAAAATGCGAGATAATCGCATTATCTCGCTGCCGATGGACCCGCTAGATGTAGGTTTTTTTATAATATTTATATTTTTTATATTTATATTGTAAAAAAATGTATATTTAAGAAAGAAGGCAAATAAAGAACATAATAATAAAACATCTTTATTCAGAAAATCTAAGACACATACATAATTTATATTCTGCCAAACTGTGGAGCAGTTTGTTGGCGGGAAAAAGCAAAAAAAAACACTAATAAAAAAAAATATCCTAATAAAAAAAAATATACTAATAAAAAAACTATATCCTTCATCTGAAGGTGAGTCAAGAAGTACGAATGGAAATAAGATAAATATATAAATAAAAAACCTAAATAAATCGTATATTTAATAATAGTTTGGAACGATTAGATACGTACATTTTTTTTATCAAATAAAATTTATCAAGTTTGATCTCGGCGCGCTCGATACATAGTAAAATAATATCAGACACATGTTTTTTGCTTCGTCGAAATAAAAAAACATCGTGTGGTTTCATGAAACCACCGTGCAAGTGAAACTTTTTTTGGGATCGTAGGCATTTAACTGAAAATTTTCAGAAAATTATTCGAGGCCATTAAAATCTTTTTCTTCTAAAAAAAATATAAATAAAAAGACTAGTTAATAAAAAAACAAAAACGTAATATAAAATAATAAAGAAATTAAAAAAAAAATCAAAATAATTAATAAACAAATTTATGAAAAAATAACGCTCTACACTAGGATCGAACCACTGATTCGAAGATGTAACACATAGGCACAGAATATTTAGTAGACATAGGCTAATTGTAAATTCCTGACCCATATGAAGTAGTGAAATTAAAGATGTCATGTTTTTGTGTAATGCAAGATGCGATAGATGGACGAAAAAATTAGACGCGACCTAAAAAAGTTACTACGATGTAAAAATAGTTACTAAATAAAAATAGGTATTACCTAGCTAAAGCGAATTAAAGTTATGGGTAGTGGGCTCGTTACGTCACGAATAAGTAGAAAATTTACCCACGTATGACGTCATGCGATGTTTCAAATCAAGGCATCGTGAAAATTTTGAATTTGTTAAAACAATACGTGTCCAATATTGTTTATATTACCCGTTTATATTATGAGGAGCTTGGTGGCGCATTGGCGCGTGCGCTCAGCGAACGATTGCTAAGGTTAAGCAACGTTGGCTGTGGTCAGTCTTATGATGGGTGACCAAAATACGAAACACCTCAAGCTCCTCCGTGCTTCGGAAGGCACGTTAAACAGTGGGTCCTGCGCCTGATCTCGCCCCGGTCGTGTCGGCTAACCGTCCCATCGGACTAGGTGAGTGAAGGAACAGAGTGCACTTGCGTTTGCGCAGTCACTTGTGCACTATAATATCTCCTGCGCAGATGGCTAGTCTCTGTTGAGATTGGCCGCCGTGACCGAATATCGGTTAGGAGGACATTCATTCATTCATTCATTCATATTACCCAACATACGTCTTCACAGTAGAAGGTTGAGAACTTACCCTTTATTGAGCATCTCCTGTATCTCGTCGAAGGTCTTGCCCTTGGTTTCGGGCAGCAGCGTGGCGGAGAATATGAAGCCGAAGCCGCAGCACACCGCCAGGATCCAGAACGCCGTGTAGATGCCGTAAGACGCCGCCACCTCGCGGAAGAACCTATCAACGCCGATGATTTTACAGTGATGTTCAATTTAATTAATTTTCCTTCCTCCGTGGTTCAAGAGATCCGATGGAGTCGCTTCGTCATTTAATATCAGGTGGAGATTTGGAGACGAGCACTGAGTGTTCCCTATTCTAAATAATTATATATAAAACATCCTGAGTCCATATTAATTGCTTAAAATTACAACGACAGAGCAGAAAATACTTAACAACCTACCTGTTTTGTCGGTTCAGTGCTGATGAAAAACTAAAATTTTCAAAATATTAAACGCCAATCGATTATTTAAAACTGATCGCATTCAATAAAAAAAGTTGGTAATAGTATAGCCCCTTAAATAAAACTTTAATAACCGCTCTTCTGAATAGTAAATAATGATGCAAATGAGACAAAGTAGTTTCGTTTGCATTTGCACCATTGATTGTACTGGGGCCGTACCATGATCGCTTATAGCAAGGTTAAAACAATATTGAAACAGAGACACCGCTCTTGCTGCGTATAGCGCCATCCCGCTCTCAGCGCGGTTTTAATATTGTTTTGGCCGATCATGGTTAGGGGGCTGGGGTTCTTGCACAGTTTAAAAATACTGGCCAATGAATGATGCAAATGATATATCGGGGATTCATAGATTCTTGTACATTTGTATCTGTATAGAAAATTAGATTTATACATCTAGGTATTCTTAACAATGTTATTTTCTATTTAAAATAATAATTTAATTTCTTAATAATAATTAAGAAATAATTTTCAAAAATAATAATTAGATGAGAATTTTTACTAAAAGATACCCCTCTTAACTAATTAATAAACATTCTTCATTCTGTGGGCCATGATTTAGCCTTATCAATTTCGTTTAGGTTCATATAGACCACTGTGTCAAAACGTTGTAGGTATACTATACTATACAAGTTTATTTTTTAATTATCACAAAAAAATTGTGTGCTTGTTTAGACAAGTGAACTGAAAAACTTTCACTATGGGACCAACTTTGAAATCTCAAAAAAAATCTGCTGTTCCATACAAATGTTCAACATGCACTGAGCCTAGATGTATGGAACAGCTGATTTTTTTTTGCGATTTCAAAGTTGGTCCCATAGGTGCCCATAGTGAAAGTTGTTCAGTTTGCTTGTCTGAACAGGCACACAATTTTTTTGTGATAATTAAAAAATAACCTTGTGTAGATATTGTAATAAATAATATTTACCTAGGTACATTATTTTTTTTTCTTTTATTTATATACAAAATACTTAGGATATAATGTAAAAAAATATGAAATAGAAAAAATATTAAATTAGAACTTTCTCTTGTATGCTACCGAAAGATACTCTCAAATCAAATCAAATTCATTTATTCAGTTTAGGCAAATAAAGAGCACATTTGAAAGTCAAAATACTTATACAAACTAATTTTAAACAAAATCAAATTTTAGACAAAATATACAAAATAAAATAAATATACAAACTAAAGCTAATCTATTCTTTGCTCAGTGGCGCTGTCCGGATTCCGCCAGCTTCAAGTATTCTGCTTAGATTTTTGTTGCCGCGATATTAAACTCTGCCTATGCTTCAGGCGTCGTGAATTCACAATGTGTAACTTATTTATTATATAAGTAATATAAAGTTGAACTAAATGCGAGGAGGTTGAATTAAAAGCTAATAAAACCATAATTATGAATACATCAAACATCAAATAAAAAAATTCAAAACATGCGAGTGAGTAAATTAGACAGATCATGCATTCCTATAATCAATAGCCTTTTTTCATTTAACGTTTTTTTTACTTCGGCTTTGAATTTATTAATTGGCAATTCAACAATATCCTGGGGTAATTTATTAAATATTTTTACTATTTTTCTCTCTGCCTTATCAATTTGTAGGTACACTATACGTAGTGTAATAAGTATTTATAATATTGTTTTACATTATATCGTATTTTGTATATAAATTAAAAAAAAAAAACCGCAAAAAATTTGGAGGCGCCGGGTATCGATCCCGGTACCTCTCGCATGCTAAGCGAGCGCTCTACCATCTGAGCTACGCCCCCCGACGTTGTGGCTCTCCAAATTATCAAGTCGTTACAAAGTCCAATGAACATTACTGGTCTGTGACTTGGCTGTTCGGTTCGGACGAAGTTCGGACGTGGTTCGGTTTGGTCTTATGTTTGTACAACTACAATCAACAGTATATCAGGCTACCACAAAATAAAATGTTTTTTCAATCAACTTTGAACTAACAATTAACGGTCTGAGGTTTAAAATTAATTTGAGAAATTTAACAGTTTTGTATGATCTCACAAAAATAATAGACACGATATTTCCAGGGCCGCTAGACCGCATAATAGTGTATTAGCTTGCTGCCGCAGTTTCGCTCGCGTTATTTTCGCGTTTCCCGTGGGAAGTTTGCTCATTGGATTTGCTCGATTTTGCTCGTTGGATTACATGAGTTGGGGTTGGATATCAAAAAGGTTATCACCAATCAATTTGTATTCATCAGTTGAATAATTTTTACACCTCAAATATCTATACCGATTGCACACCATACTTATTTCAACTCAAAGAAAAAATAACTTTTGACAAAATACATTATTTACCTACCAAAACTTACATTCATCATCATCATTTCAGCCAAGAGACGCCCACTGTTGGGCATAGATCTCCCCAGAGATCTCCAAACCGATCGGTCCTGCGCCTCCCGCATCCAGCGGCTTCCCGCGATCTTCACCAGATCGTCGGTCCACCTTGTGGGGGGCCTACCCACGCTGCGTCTCCCGGTACGCGGCCGCCACTCAAGGTCCTTTCCGCCCCAGTCGTCGCCCCAGGCCGTCAGTCCTGCGATATATGTGTCCTGCCCACTGCCACTTAAGGTTTGCAATTCTTTGGGCTAAACTTACATATAGAAATCTTTTTTACCTACACAAAAAGTAGGTAGAGGTAGATAGAAAGTGCTAGTAGTTCTATATAGTTTAAGTATAGGTATGAAAGTCTAATAATAACAATTATCAAATTTTTTTACTAAAAACTTTCTTGTTATCCATGTTCTATATCGTTTCGGTGTTGTAGACTCCGTTACAAAGAAATAAAAATACTGACCTAGTCCATATGAAGCCGGCCAGCCAGCACATGAAGGAGGCAATGCCGCTGGCGAGGCACTTGGTTTTCACTGGAAACATCTCTGCCACTAAGATCCACGGAACGGGACCCACACCTATATTTAACATCATACTGCATTAACATCTACAGAGCGTGGCAAAAAACAGAAGACATAAAAGGGCCACTTTCTTCGCCAAGACTTAACTAATCTGTGGCCAAGAGGCCGTCTCAAGCAGCAAAACCTTCTTTTCTCCGTACAGAATAACGTAGTTTTTGTATTGAGAAAGGAGGCCTTAAAATACTATTTTCATTTCTAAATATCAATTGTTGACGACACAGCAAGACTCGTCTAGCCTGCGAGAAATTGCATTCAGAGAAAAAATACTAAAGAAGGACACCAACAATTTAATTAACCTAACTAAAAGGGTCTTGCAAATGTCTTACCTAGCGTGAAGAGTATCATGTACACGATGAGGCACAGCAGCGGTAGGAAGGCGACGTGCGCCACGTCCACCTTGAAGTGCGAGTCCAGAACCGCGTACACTCCGATAAGGGCCTGGGCATTTATGATAATGTAATAAGTAACGGGCCGAAGAACCACTTTGGAGGATCCCCCATATATAGCGGAGAGGAGACTCTATACCAGTCTTCTGCATGGTTACTTTTATCCTATTTATGAAGCGGCGCTTACATTGCTGTGTTCCCGTTTGAAGGGGCACGTCTATCACCCGCTTTTAAAGCTCGTACGTCTATCATCTGCATTTAAACCTCGTGCGTCTATCACACGTTTTAACCTCGCTTAAATTAATATAAGCGACCAGCCCCCTAACCATGATCGCCCAAAACAATATTAAAAATGCATTGAGAGCGGGATGGCGCTATACACAACAAGAGCGGTGTCTCTGTTTTAATACTGTTTTCACCTTGCTGTAAGCCATCATGGTAAAGCCTCTGATCCCAAGCGTGGGCTTAACATCAGCTGGCTGTATGTTGACCAAAAGAGTTTGTACTCCAACCCCAACAATAGTTCGACCACAACCTTGTAGGCCCCTTTTCAACTAACTAGACAGAGCAGTAGAGTGTCGGTGGCGCTGTGGACTCGGCACTTGTCTTCCAATCGGGAGGTCCGGGTTCGAGACCGCCATGTACTACTGTGGTTTTCGTTTCGAATTTCATATGTACATTTGTCTGACGCTCCTACGGTGAAGGAAAACATCGTAAGGCAACCTGCATACATCTGCGAAGAGATTCAATGGTATATGTGAAGTCGACCAATCCGCACTGGGCCAGCGTGGTTGACTAAGGCCTAATCACCCTAACATAGGGTACGCTCGAGCCCCTCGGTGGGAACGTATATGAGCTGTGGTGGAATAGACAGAGCAGTTGGACACTGCCCCATTCGAAATGTTCTGTGACCAACGAGCTGCCGTACCAAGAATATGGTGAGTCCGAGCGAGGTGGTCCACATGAGCAGCTTCCGCCCGAGCCGGTCCACCACCAGCGGCGTCACGCAGCTGGTCACCACCTGTTGCAAATCATGTCATTATTGCGAGAATTATAAATATCCTGACATTTTCAATTTGTATCGCGCTTCGAAAAATAATAGTACTTAAGGGCCCGGTCTTGTAATAATCTGTGTTCTAGCAGAATTATCAGAGAAGTAATATTTTTTTTAGTTATTAAAAATGCAATGAAGGAGATACATTTAACGTTTATTTAGAGTGTAGGACTTGAAGTTTTTATAACACATTTTACTATTTACTTAAATGCTATTTTTAATGTCTTTTTAAGGCTTTAAACATTCCACGCGTTTAAGGACATATTCATCCACTCGTCACGTAAAAAATATGACCAAAACATAAAATATATTCAGTAAACATTTATTCTCAAATCTTCAACAGTGATCTTTACTGGTTACTTTTTTTCGAAATGTTTTAGTTTCCTTATTTAAGGTGGTTTAAATAGTTCAAATTTTATGAATTTCACCACTGTTTAAATATTACTTTTTCTATAAGAAATCATCCTTAAGCGTAATCAAACTTTAACCATGTAGAAACGAGTTATTATTAAAGCAAATAACAAAACACTGTATTTATAAAATCATTATAGGTAAATTTTATACAATCAAAACTTATCGAGAGTTTACGCGTCGAAATTTCCCTCAGTGGGGCTAGTAGCACGCAGGAGAATCGAATCGAAATCCGAATCGAGGAGTTTGTATGGCAATTTTATTAGCGCCACGGCGGTGAGTAGCAGAACTAATAAAATTGCCATACAAACTCCTCGATTCGAATTTCGATTCGATTTTCGATTCTCCTGCGTGCTAGCCCCACAGTTCTGCTACGATTTCGCAGCGTAAACTCTCGATAATAAAATTTACCTACAATGATTTAAAAAATACATTACTTACAAAAAATGATATTACTTCTCTGATAATTCTGCTAGAACACCGATTATTACGAGACCGGGCCCTTAAGTGCCATTTTCACCAACCTTATCTCAGCTTATGAAACTCTTAAGAAGTATGCTGTCACATTTTGTCAAATGTGAAAGCATGCCACCGGATACTAAGCTAAGGTTGGTAAAATTGGCCATAATTCATTTGTTTATTTAGTTTAAACTTAGCTGTAATGCTTTATCGAGAACTTAAAGGAATTCCGTGTCCACAACCTGCACCACTCCCATGATAATTGTGCCGTGCGCCGGAGACATGGTGGAGCCGACCTTCACCAGTAGCTCCTCCATGTAGAACAGCAGCACGTCGATCCCCGACAGCTGCAGCAGCATCGCCAGGAACACGCAGATGCCTGCAGAGGACAGAGTTATTACAATATGGACTTATGGCCATATGATTATGTTACCGTTGCCTGGCGGAAGTTATTGTTTTTACAATAAACTGCTGTCCAATAGTTTGAGTCCTACCTACCTTCGTGGGCGGTCTCAGCGCGTCCGTCTGGGTGATCTTCACTCAGACTAGTGCCCAGTCATTGCTGGGGTTCCTCAGGGAGGGGTCCTCTCACCATTACTTTTCTCAATTTTCATTAACTCGACTACAAGAGTTATCACATACAGATTTCATATCTATGCAGACGACTTACAGCTCTATCAACATTTCAGCTTAAATGATGCTAGGACCGCTAGCGAATGGAGTAAAGCTTATGGCCTCGCAATCAACCCGGATAAATCTCAAGCAATACTGATCGGTAGTAGATACTATTGCAATGAAATCGATATCGCAGAGTTACCCTCTATTACTATTGATAATACTCCGATTCCATACTCCGTATCAGTCAAAAACTTGGGAGTCATATTCGACTCAAATCTATCCTGGACTTTACATGTTAACGAGGTCAGCAAGAAGATTTTCTTCGCTATGCCACAGATAATATAATACTGCTATGCATAACTTAAAATGCCTCCAATCTTTCTTGCCATTATAAACTAGAATCACTTTGGTCCAGACTCTCATTCTGCCTATTTTAGATTATGCCGATGTCTGCTACTTAGATGCCACAGAGGAGCTACTTAACAAGCTTGAGCGTTTGCAAAATCTATGTATCCGTTTCATTTTCGGTTTGAAGAAATTCGACCATGTCTCCGAGTTTCGAAACGATCTCAAGTGGCTACCCATCCGTTTCCGTAGGAATACTCGAATACTTTGTTTACTCTTTAATGTCCTCTTCAATCCCATGTAGGTATCCTTTACACCTTCGAGAGAGCTTTTCCTTCGCTAACTCGTCTAAGGCTCTCTGTAGATCCCACCTTAAATCTCTTCTAAGTGTTCCTTCCTGTAATTCCACCTTCCTTTCCTATTCATTTACGGCCCATGCAGTGAGAGTTTGGAATTCGCTTCCACCTAACATACGGGACTGCCAAACTATTTGCTCGTTCAAACGGCGTTTAAGGGAGTTCTATCTGTCCAAATCCTAACGTTAATCGTTAGTTTAAATTAAATATTTGTGTTGCAGGTTAACATATATTATTATTTTTATATTACCTTTCTAACTATTATGTTAATTATTATTATTATTTTATATATTTATTTATTCTTCTGTTATACACGCATACAATTATTACAATACAATTTCTCCTCTCGCGGGTCTGCTGGAAGAAATTTCATTTTTGATATAAGCAGTACCATTGTACATCTTTTCTTCTGTGTTGTTTCTGTATATGTTAATTTCTGCGTGCATAAATTGTTAAATAAAGAATAAAGCCTTATATTAAATATGAAGAATATGTCAAAAGACAACGATTATTACCGGGGCTGACTCTCGCACAATTCGTAAAAAAAATTCTCGAACGGTAATCACAGTTCAGCCAATCAGAACCCAGAACATGTCTAGCTCCATCATTTTTATGGAAGGTTGTTCGGTTGTATTGTCTCGAGTTCTCGGCAGTAGTTGACACGTCAATTTCAAATTTGAAGTAAGTAGGTATATGGTTTCCATGGTGGTTTCTATTTGTTTTTCTTTCGAGCTAAGCTCAATTCGGGTCAACTCGAATTAGTCAATCGAGTTGACGATGTGTCAAGTCTCGTCGTTTGTATTGCCTCTAGTGCTCGAGAGTAGTTGACAGGTCAATATCAAATTTGAAGTAAGTATATTGGTTTCTATTTCTTGTTCTTTCTTTTTAAATTTTGCTTTATAATTTTTTATTTCTTTTCAACTACATTCAGTATTGATAACCATAACTTTAGTGGTTCGTGCTTGGGGTTCCATCCAATCATATTTATGTAGGTATTTATGTATTAGAAAAGTAGAGAAAATGAACATTGCGTCGTTTTGGAAATAAAGAATTAGTTTATTATAAATTATGAACTCAACTAATTTAGATTTTTGGCTCTGCGTATTTTGTATGAGTGGAGGGAAAAATTGCAAAAATGATATGATAAGTACTTTCACAATTCGCCCATGTATCAAACGACGATTTCTAATAGATTTATAAAAATATTACTGAAACAAGGGAACAAACTAAAATTATTAAACATAGCTTTACCTATAAGTTACTACAATATTTCTAGTATACATTTTTTTTATAGTATAAGTTTTTCAAATGCTTAAAGGGAACAGTATAATATAAGCTCACCCAAAGCCTTGAGGTTCCCTCTGGTGGCCCACAAGTCCTTGATTTTGGGCTCTTCCTTGAACTCCCGGGCGATCATCGCCTGCAGCCCCTCCAGCTCTGCTTGGACTGCTTCCTTTGAGGTGCCTCGCAGCTGTTGGAGAACGGCCGACGCTTCTTCATTGCGACCTAACATGATATAGCTTCAAAGAAACAGCGATATTTTATTGAAGTACTTTCATACTTTATTGTGGGACCAAATTCCACCAATTCCAAATCAATTATCAAGTAAATTCCTCACGGAATGATAACAGTTTCAATGATTTTTCTTAACGATTTCAAGAATCTTTTTGGAACGAAGTTCCTTATGGCCCGTAAAGACGGGCTAGCTGGCAAAGACTGTACGTTACAAAAAAGCGTTAGAGAGCATTTATTATTAAATAACTCGAAAACTACTCTTCGGAGATTGAGACACGATGCGTATGATTTTTAGAGAATTTTGTAGAGACTCGATTGAGATTATTAAATAGCATATTTATAAAAGCAAGGAATTCTATCGGGTGTCCACATAGGCTTGCCAGACGGCCGGAATCCGTCTGGATTCTCCCAACATTTTGCACGTTCTTCGAACGGAAACCAAATAACACTCCCTAAAAACAGGATCTTCAAAAAAATCCGCAGTTTGTTTTTCACCCTGCTTGCGTGTAGAAGAGCGAAAACAAATACCAAATATGTGTGAGAAAATATAGATTTAAATATTGAGACACTTAAGTAGGTACCTACATTAATTATCGCTTAATTATACGCACTATAATAATATCTACACAAGAGTTTTTCTTTATTTTTTACCAGAGGACGGTGTTACAACATACCTACACCATTTTATTTTTTTATTAACTAAACTCGATGTATACGTATTTTTATTCCCCAGTCCAAAATCTAAAAATCCCGCGAATTTCCAATTTCTTCCAGATATTTTGGCTTTTCAATCTGGCAGTCCTAGTAGTCACACGACACCACACGGCTTATTTTATTACTTTATCTAAATTGCAATAAAAAGAGCGTTTAATTTAAATAAGTGCAAAACTAAATTTTCAGATGTTTCCTCATGCCAAATTTCATGATTTTAGGTCAACAGGATGTACCCCGGTTTTGATTCCCTTGTAAAATCGAAAAATTTGCAAAAATATGCTACATTTAAACGGTGGTATCTTTTGATCGCATTGACTTACAAGTAAGTATGTTGTTTTTTTTCAGATTTTAGTTTAAATATCTACGCGTTCCTAAGAAAAAAGGTCTTGACACAGACGGACAGACGAACAACGAAGTGATCCTATAAGGGTTCTGTTTTTTCCTTTTAAGAGGCTGACAACTCTGAGGTCAGCTAATTAGCCCCACTTAAAACTTTTTTAGCAAAATCTGTTTAATATACTGTAGTAAAAAAATATATGTTACTCTTGAAAATATTTCTGAGAATATCCATGTCCCCAAATGACATTTTTAATTAAAAATTCTCATTGCAGAAAATGCCAAAGACACCCTTCAGCTTCCAGAAGAAAATCCGAGTTATTTAATAAAGGTAATGATTTTCAGGAAATTAACCCATCATCATCATCACAGCCCATATACGTCCCCACCGAGGGGTTCGAGCCTACCCTATGTTAGGGTGATTAGGCCTTAGTCAACCACACTGGCCCAGTGCGGATTGGTCGACTTCACATACACCATTGGATTTCTATGCAGATGTATGCAGGTTGCCTCACGATGTTTTCCTTCACCGTAGGAGCGTCGGACAAAAGTACATATGAAATTTGAAACGAAAAACACATTGGTACATGGCGGGACTCGAACCTCGACCTCCCGATTGGAAGGCAATTGCCGAGTCCACAGCGCCACCGATGCTCAATGCGCCGGAAATTAACTAGTTACACTTAGTTTCATAATATTGATGTTTTATAATTATCTTCAAATAAGTTACTTTGTTAAAAAAATATATTTGGATTTTTTCGCTCAATTTCAATAGCGGACTCATTCTCTTAAGGTGCAGAACCCCTTAAAATCACGCAATATCATTCTATCCTAAATATACTTATAAAAATAACCCATAATCAATTCCTCTACGAGTATTATAAGATACAGGGCAATAACTACTAGATCCTCGTTAATATTCGTTTAGTTAGTGGTCCAACTTACAGATAGGAGTGACAAAGACTAGAGAATTCAAACCAACCCACCTTTGTAGACGAGGAAGAACGGCGACTCCGGTATGCACCAGGTGAACGGCACGTAGAAAAGCGAGAGGATACCACCGGCGGCGGTCAGGCCCCAGTACGAGGTGAAGGGGCCGATGGCGTACGCCAGCAGGAACCCGACGTTGATGAACAGCAGGAACAGCGCGCTGAGGGAGCCGCGGATCTTGTCCTGGATGAGAACAGTCAATTCAGACCCTGTAAAGTTACCTAGTTGGAGTCTCATGGTAAATGTACAGCTAAAACTTCTTTAATAAAAACAGAGTTACTAACATAAAAAATGAGATTTCGCTCAAATGCCGTAAAAACAAGCTCCCCGATAAAAAGGATCGATTCCTCTTAATTTTTTGTTGTTGGTAAAAGCACCTAGGTGTAAAGTAAAATAGATTCCGCTCATTCTACTTGGGTTTCAAGTTAACTCCTGTGGGTAGTACAAACCCATCCATGGCCCTGCTCAACCAATCCTGGATGTATGGGTCGAATCGCGGGAGATGCGCGCGGAACCTGCGAATCGCACTGCCGCGCGGGCACTTCTCGACTCTCTAGTAATTATTTTAAATCCCGTCTCATTTGTCCTGTGGGTAGTAGCCGTACTACATTTGGGTAGTGCAGTGGTTACGGAACTTAATATGGTTACCTCGGCGATCTCGCCAATGTAGATGGGTATGGTGGCGAACTGCATGCCAGTGGCGCAGCCCCACGCCAGCCGCGCCACGTACAGCGTCTCAAGGTCGGTGGCGACGCCGGCCAGCAGCCAGCCCAGCAGCAGCGGGATGTTGGTGCTCATGATGAGCCAGCGCCGCCCGATGTACCTCGACAGGGGCACCGTTATGAGGGGACCTGGGAACGACGCGCGGATTCGTTTATACAACGTGTGCAAAATCCGAAATTAGTTTTTTCAGACTCGGAAATTGAACCGATACCACCAATAAATAAATAATTGTGTGGTTTTATGAAACAAAGCAAAAGCGGTGCCTCTGTTTCAATATTGTTTTAACCTGGCTATCGGTAAGGCCCTGATAAGCTTTATAAGAATGTTGATTAGGTGAAATAAAAGCAAAAAGAATGTGTCCAATATTTTTGAATAATCTAGGTACATGACACTGAAATTAAAACAAAATTCAGTCGTCATCCCAAACTATTTACTATTTTATTTATTAATAAAAACGCTCTTCAATCTTTGATTAATTTCGTCAGACAGAGATTTCCAAAAACGACTCTACAATTCCTTTCAGCTAGGATATCATTTCCGAAGCTAGTGGAGCTAATGACCTGCTAGTGTTCTGATAACTTAAAAAAAACGCTCCACTGATTGTTTTTTGAGCAATCCACTTGTTTTCTTTGTTTTTATGCCTATCTAATTCCGACGAAGGTCAAGCTGTGTCGATTGAATGTGATTTCTTTAATTAAACGGCATGCGTTGTTACTTGACCAAAAAAAAATGGGTAATTTTCGAATGCTGTCTCAGTGTTGTTCACTTTGTATTTATTTTCTATTGTTATTTGAAAATCTATATAAATAAAAATGGATCTCGAAATATGTCACTAAGCGCTTTCAGAGTGGCTAGGCAGGGCTAGACCGATTCGGCTAATTTTTTTTTTATATTTATTGGATTCTGTAGAAGATTCTTTGTGGAGAAATAGAAAAAATTGCCCGGAACATCGTAAATAACACAATTTTTCAAAAATAATCCGGTGCCAATTCATATAAAAATATTGACATCGAACACGTAAGCCGATAACTAGTTTTTTTGTCAGAACGGCGTCAACGGTCGGGATAGTTTAGTCAGTAATTTTATAATGAAAAAAATACATAATATAACATGTCTTAATTCACTGATTGACTGATTTATCATCGCCGAGTGTAAACTATTGAAGTTAGGATGAATAAATGAATGAATGATAGTTTATTTGGCACCAAAATGACGCATTGACTTTGGTCAGTAAGATCATTTTATTGAGTAGACACCTACTAAGGAAGGATTTTTGGAAATTCCACCCCAAAGGAGGTGAAATAGGGGTTTGAAGTTTGTATGAAGTCCGTCATTTTAAAGAAATATAAAACTGATTAAAAAATTTGAAAATGCCTGTTTCAGTGTTTGTGGAAATTCTACCCTTAAGGGGGTGGAATGCGTAGGTGACAGTGCGTGTGTAATTTTTGAAGCTAGAAGCATGGAATTTTACCTGATAATTTGAAAGGAGTGAACACGTATTTAAGCGTTTTTGAAAATTAGAAATGTGAGATAGGGGTTGAAATTTTGGATTTTTGGTATTCTAACTGTTTAAGGTATTTTAGCGGGACTTTTTAAAGCTTTTGTTTTCTAATTTGAATTTGGGAAAAATGAAAATAAAGCGGGCAGCGCTGCGGGACAAAAGCTAGTGTTATATGAAATGCATTCTTACATAACTTTTTAAATTCGAGTTTAGGTCACATCCACTCAATTTCTAAGGATGACTTGTAGATATCTCCTTCTGAGAGAATATTAATTGAAAGAAAATAGTGTGATAAGTGTGTACGTGTGTGTACCTACATGTCTGACATTATGTTTCTGTGCGAGAACGGTTTGGTCGAGGTTTGGTCAATCTGGCGGCAGTAATAGATAGATAAGATAGAGTCCCGCGCAGACGACTCCACAGTCTTCCTTAGATAAAGTTGTGAGTTGTGTCCCCGTAGTTATGGCAGCAGCGGAGATGTCCATTTTATTGTGCACTAGCTTTTCACTCGCAGCGTTACCCGCGTTATTTTTGTTTTCCCTTAGAAATTTTAAAGGAAAATAATTTTGTAGCCCATGTTAATCAGGGATAATGTAGCATTCTAATGGCGAAATAATTTTTGAAATCGGTCCAGTAGTTTTTTTAGTTTATTCGTTATATACATACATACAAATCTTTCCTCTTTATAATTATAGTGTAGACTAGCTGCGCCCGCGACTTCGTCCGCGTGAAATAGTAACTTTCGTTGAAGTTGATAAAAAGTAGCCTATATTAGACCTTATATTATTAGCTATCTACTAGTGAAATTCCCGTCAAAATCCGTCCAGCCGTTCCGGACATTAGCGGGAACAAACAGACAGACAGACAAAAAAATAAAAATTGTGTTTTTGTTATTGGAACCCGATATACATGCATACCCACTTAGTGAAAACTTGTTATTTTGACATTACAAACACACTTCAATTTTATTTATTTGTATAGATAGGTAATTCTCTGGCAATAAGCCCTTACCACTCCATGCCCTTACCGAACAGCCCTCCGAGCACCAGCAGCGAGCCGATCCAGGACTCCTGCTGCAGCGTGGGCGCCTCCGCGAGCGGCGAGTTGGGCCCGCGCAGCTGCGGCAGCACCGGGGACGTCCACCCCATCGACATGCCGGTGCACAGGCTGCCGTAGCTTGCTGCGGATTTAAATACGCGCATGATAATTTTCCTTCCAATAGTGCTTCCAAACGCAAGTGCAGGTGCCTAAGGAAATTCATATACATCCACCCTCGCAATTTCGTATTGATGATATTTGAACTGTAGATTGATTAAAGTCATTTAATATACACTGACCTTCAAAAGTAAGTACTACACTTTGTAAATTACATTTTAAAAGTGTAGTAGCAAAAAACATTTTCAGCTCATTTCGTCAGGTTTCTCGGAAGTTATAGTTTTTTATACATTAGTCTTTTTATTACTTTTTATTTTGAAAATATATTTTGCCTACTTTATAAGTTATTGCAGTTTTAAAAGTGTGATACTTACTTTTACAGGCCAGTGTATATTTCTATTTATATACCTACTAGTTTAAACAATAAAACCGTTACGTTATTGTAAAAATAAAATATTTTTATAAATATTCCAAAATTGAAAAAAATTTCTTAACGTCTTCGATGATATGCTCTAATTACATGTAATGCTATCTCATGAAATTGACATTTCGTACTGAATAATTCAAATAATTTTTGTATCATGAAATATCTTCTATCTACCTTCATGTTGAAGTAGTTATCATCTCTATATTAAAATACAATTAATACACGCGCGTGAATATTATGTTGCAATTGAATTGAATATTAATAAACGCGGCAATGGCCAGCGACAGTGGTAATCTTTGAAGGGCAACTGGTTGCTGGAAGGCTTGTTATATTCATACCGATATAGCTTAAGTGAACTTCGAATAGGTATACGACAATATAGGAACAGGAGCAAAAGTATTTTAGTCGTAGAGTTTGCTTATAAATGCGAATCGAAAACTTGTGTTGGATGAGGGATGGAGATTGTTACTCTTTCACGATAAACTACGAAACCGATTTTTATAAAATTTGGATAAAAATCAAATGGAATTAATTAACCGTACACTGTATTTATGAGACACGCGATCCTACAGACAAAATATAAGTAGAGCCACAGATAATATAATACTACAGTAGAGCTATGATTATTGAAATTGATTGTATTTTTGATGAGCAGTTGATAAGCATAATTTATTTGTATTTTCATGATTAAAAGATATAAACGTGTTTAGTTTTTTTAAATATATTATTTATAATTATTAAATATTAATATTATTGAAACTTAAGTTTATTTAATTAATAATAGGTTTCATACTTTGATATAAATAAATAAATGGGTAAACTTTGTACTAAACCGTTTTTTGAATGTTACTAATTCAACATTCATTAAGCTATATTTATCTAATAAATAAGTACCTACTGTACTGATGTACTGAACCTACTTATTAATCAATAAATCATTATTTCAGCAATTGGACTCTACATATCCAAAAGCTTAATAAAGGATACCTGCATCTATTCTGGAACTACTATCCTGATTTATCTAAATATAAATTAATTGTATTAATTTACCTAAGAAACGATTGAAAACTCAATAATTACCCAAAGATGCTGAGAGGTATTGGCGCCATTTCAGCTTTAACGTATCGATCATAATACTAGCACAGAAGATCGTTATGTAGAATCTGTCACGGCGAAATTTACACTTCCCTTTCAAACAACATAAACAAACACTTATAAACAATTTGTTTGTATATTTTTTTTAACTTTAATTTAAATGCCTGTCTAGACGTGCGCCCGCCCAGGCACTGCAATTAATTCTGTTGGTAAATAAAACGTTAAACAAAGGATCTCGCGTGAATTCCCTTCACCACAGTTTTCGCGTAAAAAAGTTAATTGATTACAAATTGGAGTGACAGTCGAGATTTACTTCGGGAAGGTCATGTGAAGACGAATGCTCCACGTGAAATGTTTTTATGCGTATTTTCTTCATGTTTGTGATTCGAGAGTCAAATAGTTTTTTATATGTTACATTGGTTCCCTCGTATCAGCGGTTTTTATTTATCGTGTAACTTTAAGCGTCGTCGGTCGTGAGGCAAGAATATTCCTCCTCTTCCTCGCGTCGATTTCCTCATTACTGAGGGTCGTCATCCCCTGACTGTGGAGTGATCTTACACTTTACAATATTGCGCCACCTATTTTTATCTGGCATTGTGAAATGCATCATGATGTATGTATTCAGCGAAGAGCAGACTTGAATCGACTCTATGGACGTTTGCCCTCGATTTTTCCAGTAATTATCACTTGTTCGAGGTTGTGCCCATCCTTCCTATGGGTATCCTTCCTATGCTATGTGAGAAAAAAACTCAAGTACTCAGCACAAGCAGATAGTGGAGTAACTTGTTTAAATCTTGAGTTATCGTAGGATATATGGAGTCGTTGGCGCGGAACGAAGTCCAAGGAATCTACAGCGTCTAACCGATTCGGATCAGGCTTCTTCAATGTCCACATTGCAGATCCATAGCTGAATATAGTGAAGACCAAGGGGTTGAAGAGTATTTATTGAAGTTAAATAACAAAAAAGTAATATAGTAAACATTTCGTTTATTCATAACTAGTGGGCCCGGCAGATGTTGTCCTGCCCGATTACAGCTCCACCTACCGGGTCCAACTGTACGTATATACCTTCCATGGACCTATTCAAACATACACAGAAAATTTAGTAAGAGTCGGTCGAACCGTTTTTGAGTTTTAGCGAGACTAGCACACAGCGTTTCATTTTTATATATAAGAAGAAGATATATACGAGTATACGTGTATAATTGAAACTACCTACATTATAAAGGAATATTAACTAAGTCCCGAAACCTATTCCGATATAGACACGGAAAAGGTGATTTTTCGTACACTTGAGCTGAAACACTAGCGCCAAACTGGGTCCGTATTCGAAGAGTATATTTAAGTAAGTGCGAACGCACACGACCGAATATCGGTGACCGATTTATTTATTGACGGTGGAAAATGAATCACACGGAGTTCAACATTGCAACGAAGAAAGAAAGAAGACATTTATTCACGGCACAAAAGACACATATTACTTAATAATAGCGAGAAGAAACAGAGAAGAAAAGTTAACCTTAAACAATAAAAAAAAAAAGAAAAAAATTGAGGTGTGTCCTTGCGCCGGCGAATCGAACGCACACGATTTCACACGAACTACTTTTTGCTGTCAACGTCGCGACGTTTTTTTTGGCCGACAACAGCCAACGACGCGTCGTCGGCTGTTGTCGGCCAAAAAAATATCGGTGAATCCCGTGGCCGACCCGATTATCGATGAAAAATGGAACGTTCGTAAAAGTATACGTTAACGTACACTGCCTTCAAAGTTCTCACCGACCCGACATTTGGCCGCTTGCATTTGCTTAATAAGAAAAGAGGTGTCACTGCTTGGCGATGGATGTACTATCTGTTGAAATCCGTCAGTATAATTTTTGTAATAAAGCCGGGCGAAGTGCTACTTTCAAATCTCTCCCCCCACCAGAGGGGGCATCCCGAGGGCTACCGATCCGATTCAAGGATCAACTGTGCCAAGTTTCATATTTGTGTCAAAAAACTACAAGCATATATACTTACGGTCGAATTGAGTAACCTCCTTATTTCGAAGTCGGTTAAAAAGTGAAAGCACTAAACACCCTACTATATCGTTGTGTCAAATCCATTAAATAAATGACGTGCACTTCTCCCCATAGTCCTTTAAAGTGACAGACTTGTGCGTTGAGACGGTCATAATAGACAGCACGAGAAATCGGGCCGATTATCGGGCCTACAAAAAGGCGGTCGTGTGCGTTTGCCGTTAAGAGGCTATCAACTTTGAGACAGAGTTTTTACTGGATTACGGGCGCGGTTTTTTTAAAAGAAACTAGTAACTTATTTGAAGATATGAAACATCAATATTATCAAATTAAGTGTAACGAGTTTATTTCCTGAAAATCATTAAATAACCTATGTTAAATAACTCGGATTTTCTTCTGGAAGCTGTTTTTGATGGGTGTTTTTTAGCAATTTTTTTAACGAGAAATTTTGATTAAATTTTATTTTGGGGACATGGATATTCTCAGAAATATTTTCAAGAGTAACATTATTTTTTAACTTCGGTATATTAATCGATTTTTGCTAAAAAAGTTTATTAGATTAGCTCAGCTTCGAGGTGTCAGCCTCTTAAGTAAATTGATTTACTAAAGATCCGCGCTAAACGGATCCAATTTGGAACTAGTGTTGTTGCAATTCAAGTATACTAAAAATCATAGACACGATGTCGATGGATCACAATTGATTTCACTATACCTACCTATGCTCATAAATATTAAAACAATATTCCTATTATACACCAAGAATTTTATATATCAAAGAAGAATGATACAGCCATGCAATTGCATAAATCACGAACCGAACAGAGATCGGTTGGCCTTGATCTTGGCAAAGAACGTAGCGTAATTAAGTAGATTGGCATTTATTCCTATAAGTCATACTGTTTTTGCGTAAATATAGTAGGTATGTATTTTGTACATCGAGACGATTTTTTAATTGTAACAATTATTAATCTTAGTATTTTAGAGTAAAAGTGAAATTTTGAGAAAATTGATTCTATAATACCTATTTTTTACAATAGATGGCTGGTACTGACTGAAATGATTTACTACGTAATAATATTCATTATTATGTACTTGGTAAGTTCTATGTGTGTCGTAACAGCATAAATTGAGTGTCGGTGGCGCTGTGGACTCGGCACTGGCCTTCTAATCGTGAGGTCCGGGGTTCGAGACCGCCATGTACCAATGTGTTTTTCGTTTTCGAATTTCATATATACATTTGTCCGACGCGCCTACGGTTAAGGAAAACATCGTGAGTGCTTACACCTGCGAAGAAATTCAATGGTGTATATGAAGTAGACCAATTCGCACTGGGCCAGCGTGGTTGACTCAGGCCTAAACATCTTTACTTTTTTTTATGGAGGGCCCGGCAAATCACCTCCTCTCGCCTGATGTTAAGCGGTGAAAGAGGCCCAAATGAGTTGACAGATAGAGTAGGGACGACATCCGCTATCCTACCTGCCCGCCCCTTGCCGGCCCAAAAGATGCTTTTTCACACCTCTTTTAAAGGAACCCATGTTGTAGGATGGAGGAAACACGTGCGCATAGAGAATTCCAAGTGTGGAATGAACGACAGAAGAAGGAATCTTGGAATTTCTTGGTACGGTGTAAAAAGGAGGACACAGTGTACGGATGACTCCGAAGGCCCTTACGCATGTTTCTGTTAAGGAATGGAGAGGAAGGGATAAGGTTAAAAAGCTTTGCCAGCATGGATAATTTATACTAAACTAGTACCCGTGCGAAGCCGGGGCGGGTCGCTATATACATATAAACCTTCCTCTTGAATCACTCTATCTATTGCTGAAAACTGCATTAAAATCCGTTGCGTAGATTAAGATCTGAGCGAACAGACAGTGGGAGCGACTTCGTTTTATCTACACTACTATTATTATAAAGATAAAATATTTGTTTTTATGTATGTAACGAATGAACTTAAAAACTACTAGACCGATTTAAAAAATTCATTCACCATTAGAATGCTACATTATCCCTGATTAATATAGGCTACAAAAAACGAATATTAAATTCCCACGGGAAAACAAAAACAACGCGGGCAAGGCTGCGTAAAGTAGAGCTAAAGAAGAAAACGGGAAACATAGCATTTTATCGATAAATACAGTAATGTGCCGATATTAGTACACTAAAATAGGTTCTGTGTAAATTTTGATTTTTCACCCATTAACAAATCATGTCTATTCATGTCACTTATGTAATAGTTATGTTCGCCATTCATTTGTGACTTTTTTTGTTAATTTCCTTTTTATTCGATATATAAATTAGTTAATGTATCCCATTTCTGTGTATAACATTGCTAGATTTAATTAGTCAATGTACACTATTGCCTTAATAAGTTATTCATAAAGGTTATTTTGGAAAAAAATATTAAGTAAAAAGTACATCAAGGAAAGGCCTTGATGCTCGACTTACCTATATAACAATAATTTACAAAAGAAAACACCCTTTTCACTTATGGGTACTTATAAAAAATTGTTTACGACCTATTCTCAGACCTATACTGAATAGGATATACAAAAAAATCCTAAAATTCGGTCAAGCCGTTTCTTAGGAGTTCGGTTACAAACACTGTGACACCAGAACTTTATATATTAGAGATGATTATGTAGTTACTTTGTTTGTAGTACCTAATATGGATATGGACAAAAAACAAACAAACACACCCATACGAGTACAATTTATATTTTTATGTGTCTGTCCTACTTTGTTTTGTAGAAGCTTAATAAAAATTTGTGTGTGCAACAAATACTCGTATAAATAACTATATTTGTTTTTGACAATATTATTACAATTCGATTTACAGATAACTTCTCCCATTGGCGTAGGTAAGGGAGGGGGGTCCGGACACCCCCCCATTGAGAATCAACATACACTAGACAGAATGAACTTTTCCTTCCACGTATCAGTATACACTAGGCAAATTGAAGTTTAAATTTGGACCCCCCCCCCCCCCCATCGAACAGTTATACCTACGCCTATGATTTCTACTAAGGTAATACAATTACTACTAATAAGTGCAAATAAGGCAATTATACAGTGATTAAGTAGACACCTCATGACTATCTGTCATTTTCGTATCGCGCAATGTAAAAAACCAAGGGGTGATTATTTTTCCGACCCAACGCAGGCAGTGGTCTATTGTAACCGGAATCCAATTAGCGCCCTTGCCGGGCTTGCGATGTTATGGCGAGAGATGTCCCGCCACCCCGCTCTGACGTGACGCCATTTTTATGAAAGTCACTGTTTTGTTGGCAAGGGGTTTGCGGTTTCGGCTTAATAAAGGGCAATTTTTTCGAAATGGAAATATGACGCTGTTTGATTAGGTTAATGGAGACGAGATCATCTTAGTCATAGATATATTATTATTATCGTAATTGTTTGGGGAAATGTGTAGCTTTTTATAATAAGTTACGTTTGCGATGAAAATCTTTAGTCATACCTACTTAAGTAAGTATATATTTTGATTTTCGTCGAAAAAAAAAACGAATATCAATAAAAATCAAACGCAGACGACTCTCGACGAGCACTCCACAAATTAACACTCTACGCCTCACGAATAATAATAATAATAATTTTAATAATAATAATTTATTATGCCAACAAGAAAAAAAATCACCAACACTTATACAATCTAGGATTAAACATTAAAATACAATAATAATAACAATTCTTGGAGTTAGGTGTTGGTGCTGATTCAAAACTAGAGCTCCACAGCCTAGTTGGGCATGATCAATTATATCGACAATTCACACCCTATTTGTAATTTTTCTCCCACCAGTGTGAATTGGCAGCCATTTACAATTTGTGGTAAACAAAGCGTGAAAGTTGGTTTAATTGGTTTAGTAGATCTTAGACTTATTCAATAATGGCTCACGCCAAAAAAACGACCTATTCTCAAACTGACATATTCTTAAAAGGACCTTTCCGCATAATAGGTACCTCATTCTGTAATGACCTATTAATTTATTAATTAATGATTAAAATTATAAGGACTTTTTTTTAAATAGGTACCTACTTATTAGCTTTAAGTTTAACAGCAAATAATCAAGTCTTGAATTCATTAACTTTTTGTTACACGTTAATGTGTTATGTCGATAATTATCAATAGTCGAGTTATTTGAGATTGGTTTGGTTATTGACTGTAAGTTAGCCCCACGACTTTAACACATGTCGTTTAGCGTACAACAGCCTTACTTATTATACTATTGTTTTGTTTAATTTTTATTACAAAGATATTTTAAAAGTTACACATTAATAATTATATTACAGCTTTTGTCCGCGTCTTTACCCAAGTAAAAGTCCGAAAAAGACATTTTCGTGGTGCACATGTATGGCTTGATGTGGCGCTTATTGTATAAATATAGAATTTAAATTATAATCAATGTAAATGCAAACGTTAGCTTGTTAGCTTTAGTACAAACCCTAGTGGTTTTTAAAAGCTATCTAAACTGTATTGTAATTGTCTTTTTAAATGATAAGGCGCATAACACATTGCACCGGACACCGCTGCGGTGTACGGAGGGACGAAAACCGCATGCGGCTGCGGCGGCACGGAACCGTGCCACCGTACGGTTTGCTCCGTATCACCGTCCGGAGCTGCGGTGCATGACGACGCCCCGCATCACCGCATTATCTATGTTGAGATCTATTAAGCGTATGCACGTCCTTTCTACGCAAAAATTCGTACGATACTGCGGCACAGTGTGGCATACCCCGCGGACCGCACCGCATCACCGTCCGGGAGTGCGGTGCCGTCGCGCGCGCCGCACAACCGCACGGTGATGCGGTGCGAGTGTGTTATACCCTGCGGTTTTTGTATACAAATTAAGATTCTCCAGTCAAAATTAAAAACCGCAGCACCGCACACCGGAGCGGTGTCCGGTGCAATGTGTTATGCGCCTTAATAAATGAAAAAAAAAAACATAAAAATAGCCGAGGTAAATTTGGAAACTTTAGTAGCATTAGGAAATCAATATAATTATAATAGATATGCGAATAATTTGAACAGAAAATTGCAATAAAGTCCCTGAAAAAATCGACAAAAAAGAATTCTTGCAAAATAAGTGACATTTATTGTTTGTTTTTCTTTCTGCGTTAAAAAATTAAGGTTGTTTATTACACTTTTTATCTAGCTATTATTTAAATAGTAAAAAGATGTATAACCTAGCAGAAAACATCAAAATCGTAACAGCAACTAAAATAATTAAAAGGTTTTCATTTGAATACGACCCTTATAGTACATTTATTGCGACAGTAGAGAAAAAAGTAGAGTTTATAGAGATTTATTTTAAACTAGCTGTGCCCGCGAACTTCGTATCGCCCTCAAAGTGTTTTTGTTTTTTTTATACATAGTCTTTAGTTTTTTCCTCCATTTTATTCCATTGATCCAACTTTATTCTGCCTTTCTTGAGCAGCGGTCATTTCGAAATTAGGACAATTTTCGTAGGTTCATAATGCTCTAGGTACTCTTCAGGGCCGTTTATTTAATATCCATATTGCTGAGTTGAATTTACGTTAATGTTGCTACGTTCATAGTGCTCTACTGATCAAGGCCTTTCATTTGATACCCATATTGCTGGGTTTGGAAACGAACTTTTATCCACCTTTTTTGAGCAGCGGCTATGTTAAATTTATGTCAATGTTGCTGGGTTCATAGTGCTCTACTCATCAAGGCCTTTCATTCGAGATCCATATTGCTGGGTTTGAAAACAAATTTTTATCCTTTTTTTGAGCGGCGGCCATGTTGAATTTAGGTCGATTTTCCTAAATACCTACCTAATGCTCTACTCTTCAAGGTCTTAATATATTGCTAAGTTTGGAAACTGACTTTTTATCCGTAATTTGTGAGCGGCGGCCATGTTGAATTTATGTCAATGTTGCTAGGTTCATAGTGCTCTACTCATCAAGGCCTTTTATTTGATACCCATATGGCTGGGTTTGAAAACGAACTTTTATCCTTTTTTTGAGCGGCGGCCATGTTTAATTTAGGGCAATTTTCCTAAGATCATAATGCTCTACTCTTTGAGGCTTTTCGTTTGATACCCATATTGCTAGGTTTGGAAACGAACTTTTATCCACCTTTTTTGAGCAGCGGCTATGTTGAATTTATGTCAATGTTGCTAGGTTCATCGTGCTCTACTCATCAAGGCCTTTCATTTGATACCCATATTGCTGGGTTGGAAAACGAACTTTTATCCATTTTTTTGAGCGGCGGCCATGTTTAATTTAGGGTCATTTTCCTAATATCATAATGCTCTACTCTTTGAGGCTTTTCGTTTGATACCCATATTGCTAGGCTTAGAAACGAACTTTTATCCACCTTTTTTGAGCAGCGGCTATGTTGAATTTATGTCAATGTTGCTAGGTTCATAGTGCTCTACTTATCAAGGCCTTTCATTTGATAGCCATATTGCTGGTTGGAAAACGAACTTTTATCCATTTTTTTGAGCGGCGGTCATGTTTAATTTAGGGCAATTTTCCTAAGTTCATAATGCTCTACTCTTTGAGGCCTTTCATGTGATACCCATATTGCTAGGTTTGGAAACCAACTTTTATTCACCTTTTTTGATCAGCGGCTATGTTAAATTTGTCAATGTTGCTAGGTTCATAGTGCTGCACTCATCAAGGCCTTTCATTTGATACCCGTATTGCTGGGTTTGAAAACAAACTTTTATCCATTTTTTGAACGGCGGCCATGTTGAATTTAGGTAGATTTTCCTAGTTACCTAATGTCTACTCTTCAAGGTCTTTCATTTGATACCTATATTGCTAGGTTTAGAAACGAACTTTTATCCGTAATTTTTGAGCGGCGGCCATGTTGAATTTATGTCAATGTTGCTAGGTTCATAGCGCTTTATTCATCAAGGCCTTTGATTTGATACCCATATTGCTGGGTTTGAAAACGAACTTTTATCCTTTTTTTGAGCGGCGGCCATGTTGAGTTAATGTCAATGTTGCTAAGTTCATAGTGCTCTACTCTTCAAGACCTTCAGATATTTTTTTAAATTATCAATAATAATCAATTACTTTTAATAGTTTAAAATGGATGAAAGAGTTTGATTCCTTAGTCATAATGTAAAAATATATAACACCTTTCAAAATACCTTGAAAAGCGTATCTTCACTTTTCAACATTTTAAATATTTAAAAAATTGTACCGATTTTGTGAAAATTGGTCAAGAATTAAACCAACCTACAAGTTTTATATTTGTGACGTGATATTGTCATAAAAAATGCTATATGCTATGCTATGTTATACATTGGTTGTATGGCTTGATCCTTTTGCCTTACCACCACGGTACTACATAAGAAAAAGACAATTTAAACTTCTTGGTTGGCGAAATCCAGATGGGCACAGCCATTAACTGAAAAGATTATTTTTTTGCACTATGTGAATGTGACAGACTTGTCGAAATAATTAATTCACGTGCGCCATGTTGATTTTCTACATAGCATCGAAGATTTTATATGGTATTTTTTCACTAAAAATAAAAAGTGAATTTAAACAAATGAAATTATGCCTAAATGTTCTTCCGGAAAATTCTAAGCATTGTGGTGTAAGTCATATCAAATTCTGTCCAGTAGTTTCAGAGATCTTTCCGGACAAACAGACAAACAAACAAACAAACAAACAAACAAACAATTTTTTTAAAACTATTCTATAGTGTTCTGTCTGCTAATGATTTTAAGGCGACCTGTGTATTTTTTTTCTTAATAAGTATTTCGCAATTACAGATTTTTGTACCCCTACGATTTTATTATATAAAAATATAGAGAAGAGATAGAGATTATCTAGATGTGTAGGTACTAGGTCGTATTCAAAGTTAGAATGTAGGAGTATATTTAACTATTTAGATAAAGGAAAAAAAAATAGTGCTTACTCTCTGTCACACCATTCTGTAACCTTAATAACGCAAAACAGAAGAACTGACACGATTTTTTTGCAAAACGTCTTTTTACCATTTTTAAGGATCTTTATTACAATTTTCTGTTAAAATTATTTGCTTTTGTTTAAATTAATTTCCTAATGTTTCCGCTATCAAATATAACCATTTTTGCCTTTTATGGATTTTCAATTGAGCTGGTATAAATGCGGCCTCTATTGAAGATTTAACGAACTAATGACAGAAGACAGAACGCAGACTTTGTTTGCTTACATAAGAACAAGTTAGCCGTGACGGAACACAATTATTTTATAGAGCAATACATAGAGGTCACTAGTTTCAACTGAAGCAAACTTATGGCAATTTCACAATCTAGCGAGAAGATTGATCTAATATGTATGATATAATAATTATATCATAAGAGGCGAGAGAATTCAAAAATAGGTATTTGTAAATTGGATTGTTGTCGCGCTGTGAGCGCGATAGAGACAACTGCAGTTCGAACCAAAAGATACCTATGAAAAGTACACAAAATTGACGTTTCGTAGTCCCCTGTTTTCTCCGAATAAAAAAGTTCAAGTCCCGTTGGAGGTGAAGCATTCCTTGTAGTGAATATTTATTTATTTTTCGATTTACTTAGCCCTAGAAATAGAGACAATCCAATGTCACAATTCTTTTACAGGTATTATTGCTAAATATCACTCAAAGTTCTTCCACAAATCCTTTACAGTGCATGCTGCTCAACTGTGGAATGCTCTGCCGGTTGATATCCGTAAAAACGCTTGCATAGTGTCGTTTAAGAAGCAGCTAAAAGCTCATCTGCTCTCGAATTTGTCATAGTGATATATATATACCTATGTGTGTATGTTTGTGTATGTTACTTATAATAGTAGTAAGGTAAATTTATAAATGTACACCTCGTCCCGCATCTACTTGATTTTACACTTCCGCTAGGGTTGGCTGGAAGAGATCTCTTCTAGAGATAAGCTCGCCCTTGTACATGTTTGTTGTATAATATGTTTCTATTTGAAAAATGTGTGTACAATAAAGAATATATTGTTATAATGCAGTTGTTTTTTTTTTACTATTTTATTTATTTCAGAAACAATACATACAAATAATATTTTGGAACATGGTACCATTTAAACCTCTTGGGTTTGTCTATGGTAGTACCTGACAATTAAAACATTCTTTCGCGTTAACAATAAGTGAAGCGGATCCTTGATTGTGTAACAAAAAAATAATCCATCGCGATCGCTTCCAATTTTTACAGTCAAAGTGCATCCATCGCTATTTTTTGATAGACAATCGACACAGAGTCTTGTAATGACGCCGCAATGATTAGTAATTTCAAGGCGATCGCGATAGATCCCTTATCAGTTCAAAACCCCGCTGGTGTTACAATTTATTCCAATCTCTTACGCACAAATATAATGATTCGACGATATTTTGTCAGTTCCTAGAGAGACTAAATTACTAACTTACTACCGCATTTCGTGTGGAGGTAGGCAAACATATGTTTAACTAAAATATATTTATAGGATCTTTCAGAAGACCCGAAATATGTCAAATATTACACTATTACCCGTGCTTTTACGCTCAGTTCTGATCAAAATACTATTTCATTGATGTGACATTTTTTGTCGATACAAAGACCGTCGGCATTTTCGCTTCCTAAAAGTTACTAAAAATAAAGTGCTAATGAAACCAGATAGAATTTTAATTGGATCGTTTCCGTCCGTCGCATTTCAGTTTTTGTTTTTGAAGCAGTGATTCGTTTATGCGGATCGTTTATTCTGGACGTAATAGGCAGACATAAAGGGGAAAATAAAAAGTTTAGCCGATTTTACCCTTTATGACTTTTTAAATTTATGAATCAGGACATTGCTCCATGACTCTATGGGCTCTATTTTTCAATATTATTATGATTTTAGAACCTATTCTTTATATCTATTATTGAATACTTAGTGATATTAATGATGATATTAATGATATACCTATCTAGTTTGAAAATAGGAATATTGACGAGTTTTTGGAACTGTTTTTATTTATTGGTCAGACACGTAATTATTACGAAAAATATATAAAAAATTAGTAATTTCAAATAAAAAAATCAGATTTAATTTAGTTCATTCTTTTAATTTCGCGCCCAAACAATTTTTATTATTTTTTATTAATTTATTACGCATATTTACCGTTACAAAATATGATTTTCAGCATTCTGATATTCATTTCTATGTTATAAACATAACTGTTTATATATTTGCTATACATATCAATATCATATTATTATAATTAGGCGAAGCTTATTTATAGTGCTGCGAGTGTCTTCAGGGGGTGCGTTCGGTGAATATGATGACTGAATTCTAATTTTCACGTCTCGTCATAAAATATCAAAGTACTGTAGAAAAAGATACAATCCTGTGAAATTAGATTAAAATCGGCCTAGAAATACATTAGATACAAGCATTTGAAGTTGTTAATTTGGAAGAGATTAGACAGAGAGATTCGACATCAACCGTGACGTCATTCTTTAGTACGGCCATATAAACTCCATGTAAATTGCCGTTTTGCAAGAAAGAGATGGGGAAAAATCTTTAATAAGTATCTTATATCTTGGTTGTTTTTTTAGTTTTTCGAAAACCGATTTTTTCTTTCAGTTTATTATATGAATGAGCTCCCATTAAAGAAAAAAAAAATTTTTTTGTCATCTAGCCTATTGGCCTACCCGATCCTGCACGTACATCTCTACCGGGGGCGGAGAGGTTTCGGAGGGTGGTTTAGCCGGGTATGGTATGGGGACACCAGTGGAATAGTCGGAATAGCTGGTGGACTCGAGTCCTACGGCATACCCAAGCGGGCGGCCTGGTCAACTTAGTTCCTTCATCGCCACAGATTACCCCGCCTCAAAAAAAGGTAAACATATTCGATTCGCCAATAACTTCCTGTGTAGAGCCTCCAACCTTCACAGGAGTGGGTATAGGGTACTACATGGGAATTCGATATGCTTTTGGTCTTGTCTATGTTCATTTTCAGATCCACTTCTTGGGAAACTCTACAGAGGTCATCGTGTATTGTGCCTAGATCTTCCACGGTCCCTGATTACGATATCTTCAGCAAAACGAACTTTTGGACTGGAGAGGACTCGGCATCAACATCATCATCACAGCTCATATACGTCCCCACCGAGGGGCACGAGTCTACCCTAACTAGTTAGGGCGATTATAGGTCTTGGTCAAACCACGCTGGCCCAGTGCGGATTGGTTGACTTCACATACACCTTTGAATTACTTCGCAGGTGAATGCAGGTTTCCTCACGATGTTTTCCTTCACCGTAGGAACATCAGATAAATGTACATATGAAATTCGTGAAACGAAAAACACATTGGTACATGGCAGGATCGATCGCGGGCCTCTCGATTCTACTATAGGAGCACGCAGAGACTAAATGTATAGAAAAAAAGAGCTCTTTTGTAAAAAAAATTTATAGTTATTATATTTTATTTACTTTAATTTTTTGTTGATTTAGATTAGAAAGTGTAACTTAACTAAAATATGTATTATTAGAATGAGTGTCATTATCGTTATCGCCAACAAACTTGTAAAAAGTTTGGCGATATTATGTAACTTTACCATATAAATAGAAAAAAAACATCTACGCAAAAAAGTTGCGGGCAGAAACTACTTATGTTAAATAATTAGGAAAGTAAAAACAAAATGTGTCAACCATCAAATCTTCAATGTAGAATGGTGCAATTATTAATTAAATAAGCGACAAACATTTCACAAGCAAATGAAATGGCCTCATACAGCTAATTATTTCGGTGATTTATGAAACCAATCGTGTTCAACGCATCTCCATTACTTTGAGTGTCGCTCGGAAAAAAAACTGAGGCAAAGGAACTAATAAAGTATGCTGCCGCAACCAGAATACCGCGCGTCAAATTGTCGCATGTAGACACGACAAGAATTTTAATAACCAATTTGTATTTAACATATTTGTTTCAGGGTGAGGCAGAGCTTTAGGGATCCGCTGGAATTTCTCACTGAATATTTATGTTGGTTTGGAAGAATAACAAATTCAATACGGTGTGAATATATTAAACAATATTATCGCTATCATATCTTCTAAATAAAATGTATGGTGTTAAGTATCTGATCAGGATAAACTTTAGTAGAAAGGTTTTAACATTTACTAGGTACTGTATAGCTTTGGAGATTCGAAATAATATGAAGAAAGAAGAATCACGGGATGCACTCCGATAACTATGCAATTCTTAACATTTGGAATAAGCTTCAATTCAAATTCATAAAATGCCATCTTAAGTAGTGAAAAAATCTCAGTACTCAGTATACTCACAATAATTTTGTTACCTCAAATTCAGTCAAGACTTAGGTTAACACCATCGAAGGAATATTTTGGCAAAAGGTTTCTGAAATAAAGGCAATAAATTGAACACTGTATATTATTAGTAAGTGGCACTCAGAGCGATTGTACGCTTTTTATATGAGGTAGGATGCTGTTCTATAGCTAGTGGACAGACGTGTGTCGGACTTGCCCTGCTGAATGCGGGCCATAACCTCTAAACCAGTGGTTGCCAACCAGTGGTCCGCGGATCACCCGTGGTACACGGAAGGAGAGAAGTGGTCCGCGAATGCAGAATCACTTCTTGGAGCAGGGTTTTGGTGGTAAAAGAACAAGGTCCGAAATCAACTGAGAAAATGTAAACGGTCCCTGGAGATTAAAAGGTTGGGAACCACTGCTCTAAACTAACTTCGATGCTCATCTTGTCCATAGTCAGGGTGATCCGGGATTTGGGTAAGCCCAATTTTCCGGACCACCGTGAGACAGCCAGTGGAAAAACAGTCAATAATGTGCGGCTCGCCCCCTCAGAGAAAAGCTACAAGCTTATTTTTCCGCAGCTGTTTTGCAGAAAAAATGCATGGAAATGACATTAGTCTGTGACAACCTCACGCTATTTTCTTTGCAGCTAATGTTATCTTCACACCCAGAGATCGATGTGTCCCAGAGATAAAAAGAAGAATCGCTATGGCTAAAGATGCAATGACGCGCCTTTAAAACATCTGGAAGCAACGCGGCATAAGCTTCACAACAAAAGCCCGGCTGGTGAGAGCGCTTGTGTTCCCGATCTTTCTGTATAGTGTAGTGTGTAGAGATATGGAGCATTAAGGAAAGAGAAAGACAAAGGATAGATGCATTCGAAATGTGGTGCTGGAGACGTATGTTAAGAATACCTTGGACGGCAAAGCGCACAAATGCATCTATCATTACACAAATATCAGTAAAAACTCGGGTTGTCCACAATCTGTCTACAGCGCATCTTATCTTAATGCGGCCACATAATGCGAAGTGGAGACGAAAGTCTAGAGAAATTGATCATTGTTGGCAATTTCGAAGGCAAACGAGCACGGGGCAGATCACTAACTCGATGATCCGATCAAGTGAAGGAAGTCACCTCTTCCAATAAGTTTCAACAAGTGATCAGAGCGACAATGGACCGGAATCGGTGGCGTAAGATTGTTGCATCCTTCAGGTCATCGGGCCACGATCCTCAGTAATGAGTAATGAGGGAGCGACTAGAGAGAGAGAGAATGTTATCTTCACACAATTTTTCTGCGAAAAGACTGCGGAAAAAAAAGCGTGTGGCTTTTCTCTTGGCAACGGCAAACCGTCAATCATACAATGCTACGGAATCGCTCCGAATTAAGCACTCGAACTTGTCAAGTTTTTCTTCGGAGCGCGCTACCATTAAAAATGAGGAGCTCCCTTAATTGAACGTTCCGTGGATAAATTGTTTACACTAATTCACCCGCCCGAGACTGGATGGGAGTGCGATTAGTTGACGTCTTTGATCGCTGAAATTAATGTTGCGGCAAACTCGACGCTGGATTGGAAATGGTGATGTGCGTTAATGATTGTATTTTTTTATATAACATATTAGCTGGCAACTCACCTTAGCTCTTGGAAAATATAAAGAGCATGCTTTAGGCAGGGAAAGTCCTTTGAAGAGAGAGGTCTGTTAGTAGGACAACCTATCGGCTATGCCGTCAAACTACGGTCCGCCAATGGCTTATTCATTGATATCGGCTACTCGGCTGTAGGCATCCCAAAGCTTTGTGCAAACCAAAAAATGTAGGAACAAAGAACTAATAACTACTAATAAACGCGGAAGTACTACTCATACGTACGAAACACAAACAAAATTTGGGAATGCGAATCACAGAGATGAGATATGTGAAGAATTTTAAAACAATAAAAGCAATTAAAAGACACATGCTTGACACATTAGAA
This sequence comes from Schoenobius gigantellus, assembly GCA_963935595.1. NCBI lineage: Eukaryota > Metazoa > Arthropoda > Insecta > Lepidoptera > Crambidae > Schoenobius > Schoenobius gigantellus. The sequence goes on along the minus strand of OZ012562.1, from coordinate 16,064,939 downwards.
TAATATTCTATGTTTAAATGAAATTGTGATGAAACATTAAGAAAAAATGTAAGTTAAAGATCTGAACTCATGCTTAGCATATAAGCCCTTCAGGCTTTCGTTAAGTATATTGTACATACCTCAGAAATGTATATACCTATATAAAATGTACTTGAACAATAAACAATAAACAAACTCTGTATCGCGTGGATAGTAGGTACAAAACGTCTATGTTGGATACAATATTAGAATAATTTGTGCGACCCACACGTGCCTGCTCCCCCCAAAAAATACAATTTATTAATAAATAAAGTAGACAAAAATTTTCTATAAACAAATTTTTAATGACTAATTTTCCCAGACAGATTACTTAAGTATAAGAATAAATTACGATTTTAAACTTATAATAGGTACAAATATGAGCAAGTCGATTATATCGGCTAAGCCTTTCTTTATTCTGTTCTTGTATTTTTTTTTGCGTATTTTTTTATTTTATCTTTTAGTGAATTTAATACCAGCTCATCGAATTAGCTTGAAAAAATACGACAAAGGGTCAATACGTGCCTATTGTTTATAAAAAACTAACCTCTAACTCCTAAAATTTGAGGATCCTTTCATCATCAGCTCGGTTAATGACTACCAGATGCAAATAGGGTTGCGGAACCAATAGCAGACCAGTCACCCAAAGCTGACCAAAACAGGGTTTCATTGCAATATTAAAAAAGCAAAGCAAGCAAAGTTGGTGTATTTTGGTTTTCCAATAGTGGCAACACTATATCTGTCAAGCCTCATATAAACTTGCTTCATAATGGTGGAAAAATGTAACGTTTTCTTGCTGCAACAATGGCGCCGCGTGATTTGTCAAGATTTTTACTAAGACTTAAAATTTCGTATTACTTTGGAAATCGTGATCCACCTTGAATTATATTTATGTTTATGGATTCACTACCCATCAAAGATAATGAGGGCTTATGATTTAAGATATTTTAAACAATATTTCTGCTATTTACTAAATAATGTGGTTTTTAGAGCCCTGGTTATATTTTGGGCCACCAAAATTACAATTTTCCTTAAGCTGACCAGACTGGTCAAGTAATGGAAAAAACATTTTTTGTATAAAATTCAACTTCCTCATTGGTTTTAAATAGATAATAGCTATATTGTGATTTCTGTTAACTCTTTTCATTACAAAAAATGCGTATCCAAAGGATAACTAGGGTGGTCAGGCTTTGAGGTAAAATATTTGTATAGGTGTTGTAAGTTGTTTCCGAAAGATGACCACAGTAGAGGTATTGATTAAGTTGATTGACTTGAGTCATCAAGCTTAAGCGATGATGGGAAAAAACAGAATAGTATACAAGCTGAAACCAGGAAACGCATTCGTGAAGAAAGAAAAGCGGAAAAAAATGCCAAATAATTTTGCAAATTAATTAACTATTTGAGGTGGTCAGGTATTGGGTAGAGTAGTGGTCATCTATTGGTGAATGGTGGTCAGGTAATGGTGCCTTTTGAATTTTTGACTTTGTACAGGCCTTACAAAAAATCTATTGTAAGATCATAATAAATGTTTGCCACATTTGTATAAGTATGTATCTAGGAATCATTGTGCCAAAGGCAGCATCGCTCAAATGATAACTGTGTACACAGTGACCGCAGTAAAGTCAAAATCCGCTAAGTGGTCCACTATTGGTTCCAACACCTACCTACCTAAATAGCTTCAGTAACACATGAAACACGTTTGACGTATCTGTAGTATTTAAGGGTTTCCCTCGATTTCCCTTGGATCTCATCAACAGAGCCTGACTTTGGTAACAATGAGACCACTTCAGGACTATAATCTATCGAATGCAAAAATAATATTTTGGAAATTGGATATTTGGTCCACAATTGGGATGATGACTGAATTCTAAGAAGAAATACGATACGAGAAATACGGAAAAATATCTAGAAATACGTGAGATACAAGCATTTTAAACTGTTAATTTGGAAGCGATTAGACAGAGAGATCCGACAACAACCGTGACGTCATTGTTTAGTACGGCCATATAAACTCCATGTAAATTGCCGTTTTGCTAGAAAGAGACGGAGATTTTTTTTTAATACCTTATATCTTGGTTGTTTTTATAGTTATTCGAAAACGGATTTTTTCATTCTGTTTATTATATGAATGAGCTTCTATTTAAGCAAAAACAAAATTTGAATCATCTAGCCTATTGGCAGAGTAATTGCGTAACATATATAAAACACATACGCATCGAATTGTACCTCCCTCTCCTCCTTTTTGTACCTCTCTCTGAGACTGTATCAGGGTCGATTACTTGGGTACCTCCGTCTTACTTATTTCTGCCGCAAAGCAGTCAAATTCAAATTCAAATTCAAAAATCTTTATTCAACATAGGCCTTTACTGGCACTTATTGACGTCAAAACAAAGCAAAACAATCTAATTTAAAGAAATCATATTAACCTTGTATGTGCATACATCCTGAATATATTCAAGATGTCTGCAAATACAAGTAGGAAGGAAAAAAAAAAGTTGACTCTACACCTGTTCGGAAATTGGGAGAGCCTTCTCGAGAAGAACAGGCAAGAAACTCGAAAGGTCAAAATTTTTTATCTCCTCTTTTAAATCGCCATTTACAATTTTGGTTTTGTTGCAGAGTCGTCAATTGGAAGCTGACCTCAAAGCAAAAGTTTGAGCTCAACTTCCATTACAAGAAGAGATGTGTTAATTCACATTATATAATCTATCTCTGAGAGAAGTGCGTGAACTTAGCTTATAAATTGCTCTCACTGAATGTTTCTTTGAAACAAAACGCAGCACATTGTTAAATATTAGAAATGAGAGTTCAAACCCAAGCTTTTTTGTCCGTCAAGTAATCAGAAACTTTATAATATGCTTTTTTAATAAGTACATCTTTGATTGCAACTTTAAATTTGTTTAAGCTAAGTTCTTGTATACAACTTGGTATTTTATTGTAGAAACGTATACACAGGGCTCTAAAAGAATTATTGAATATTTTGGAGCCTGGTATTTGGTAAAGCTAACATGTTCCTTTGTCTAGTATTAACTGAATGAATATCACTATTTTTACAAAACAAATGAATATTTTTACGAACATATATTAGATTCTCATAAATATATTGCGACGCTACTGTCATAATACCAATTTCTTTAAACTTTACTCGCAAAGAATCTCTCATTTTAAGGTTATAGATAGCTCGAATAGCCCTTTTCTGCAGCACAAAAACGATCTGAATACAGCGTGAGCTGCAGAACTAAGTCTCTTTGACCCCACTTTGACTTATATGTGGGCCCCATTGCAGCTTAGAATCAAGTGTGATCCCAAGAAATACTGTGGTGTCCACAAGGTCAACACCTATATCCTTTATTTTTACAGTGGTGTGAACCTCTTTCACATTGGGTAAAACAAATTTTATACATTTTGTTTTCCCTTCATTAAGTGACAGGTTGTTTACATTAAACCAATGAACAATTCTTGAGATAGAATTATTTACATCGTCATTCATTTGCAATCCTCTTTTAATTTTAAATAAAAGTGAAGTATCATCTGCAAATAATACTATCCCATGCCTGTCCTGTACAAAATCAGGGAGGTCATTGACATATATAAGAAAAAGAAAAGGACCAAGAATCGAACCCTGCGGTACTCCCATTTTAAGTGCGGAACCTTGAGACCTTTTTCCATTGACGTCTACTTTTTGAATCCTTCTTATCACTTATCACTTAGATAAGAGAGTAGAAGATCCAGTGCAGTATCACGAAACCCATAGTGGTGTAATTTTCTGATCAAGGTTTCGTGATAAACGCAATCAAATGCCTTAGACAAATCACAAAAAATGCCTAACGCATCGTGTGAGTCTTCCCAGGCTTCAAATATATATTGTATTAACTCAACACCAGCATCGGTTGTTGAGCGACCCCTCCTAAAACCAAATTGTTTACAGTGTAGAAGATTATTCCTATTAAAATAACTTTGCATTTGCTCCAACATTATTTTTTCAAAATTTTTGCTAAAAGTAGGTAGCACAGAGATAGGTCTAAAATTACTGGGGTCTGATGTGCTACCAGATTTATGTAAAGGAATAATTTTACTCAGCTTCATTAGATCAGGAAATACACCACAGTCAATGCAATCATTAAAAATGTTAGCAAGTATAGGAGCTATTGTTTCAATTACGGATTTAGTAACATCAACGGAATTGCCCCACAGATCCGCAGTTTTCTTCTTATTCAAAGTTTTAAAGATTTTATTATATCCATTCCACTAATTTGTACAAATTTGAATTTATCACCACAAGCTTCAACATGATCTTTCATTATAGATTCAGCAATAGCGGGGGAGGAATCCAATGACTTTGTGATTGAGACTGGAATGTCAGTAAAGAACTTTTCAAATTCAACGGCTACTTCTGTGTCAGCTGTTACCTTCTTACCGTCAATATTCAAACAATATTGATTATTAGTAGTTTTCGCTTTTCCAGTTTCATTATTTATAATATTCCATGTCATTTTAATTTTATTATTACTGTTTTTTATTTTTGAACTTAAATAATTCGATTTAGCAAGCCTGCATGCTTTTTTGAATACTTTGGAATAGGTTTTCACATATAGTTTAAACTCATCGCTAGTATTAAATGAACGTTCATTATAAAGTTCAAAAAGTTTGATTCTGCTTTTGTGAATGCCTGGTGTAGCCCATTCACTAAAAGCTAAAGTACCATTAACCGATATAGTCTTTGGAACAAAAATATTTTTAAATTCACAACAAAATGTATGAAAAAAAATTTCATATAATTTATTTGGGTTTTCTTCATCTATACCTATAAAATGCTTTGTCCTGAATGACTGACTGACTGACTGACTGACGGATCATCGCACAGCCTAAACCGCTGATCGTAGAGACTTGAAACTTGGAGGGTGTGTTCTTTGTATGACGTAGGCGTCCGTTAAAAAAAGATTATCCGAAATTCTACCCCTAAGGGGGTGAAAAAGGGGGTCAAAGTTTGTATGGGACAACTAGATTCCTTGGTCCAATCTACTTTAAATTTTGCATAAACATTCGTTAATACAATCGTTGGATAACATGTTTCGTATTTTATTGAAATTCATCCCCTAATAGGGTGAAATGGGGTGGTAAAATGTGATATCGACATTATTGTCGTTTTCATGGTTTTCTGGGTCGTAGATTACGAAAATAACATCGAAATCATAATCCAACATGGCGGACGCAAAATACCATCATCCCTTGATGGGGTGCAATGGAGTTGAAGAGATACGATTCTGTATTAATTATCTTAATCGTATTTAAAATTGAAAGTATATAATAAAATAGTAGGGGTCCAAAAATCTGTAATTGCGAAATATTAAGAAAAAAATACACAGGTCGCCTTAAAATCATTAGCAGAACACGATAGAATAGTTAAAAAAATTGTTTGTCTGTGTGTCCGGAAAGATCTCAGAAACTACTGGACAGAATTTGATATGGCTTACACCACAATGCTTAAAATTTTCCGGAAGAACATTTAGGCATAATTTCATTTGTTTAAATTCACTTTAATTTTAAGTGAAAAAATACCATATAATTTTTTTTTTACATAATGCTTATGTAGAAAATCAACATGGCGCACGTGAAATTATTTTGACGTCTGTGACATAGTGCAAGGAAAAATTTAATCTTTTCTGTTAATAGCTGTGCCCATATGGATTTCGCCAACCAAGAAGTTTAGAAGTTTAAATAGTCTTTTTCTCATGTATTACCGTGGTGGTAAGGCAAAAGGATCAAGCCATACAACCAATGTATAAAGCATTTTTTATGACAATATCACGTCACAAATATATTTGTAGGTTGGTTTAATTCTTGACCAATTTTCACAAAATCTGTACAAATTTTGAAATACTTGAAATGTTGAAAAGTGATGATACCCTTTTCAAGTATATGTTTTTACATTATGACTATCAAACTCTTTCATCCATTTAAAACTATTAAAAGTAAGTAATTGATTTATATTGATTATTAAAAAAAATATCTGGCTGCAATGATTCTATGTTACACGTGGGACTCTTGATCCTAATGTCTAAAATGATGGATCACATTTTTTGCAACCACCCAAGGAACATGGATATTGAATGAAGGACCTAAAACACATTGAACCTAGCCACGTTGACCTAATTCGACATGACTGCCGATAAAAGTTCGTTTCCAAACCCAGCAATATGGGTATCAAATGAAAGGCCTTGATGAGTAGAGCACTATGAACCTAGCAACATTTACATAAATTCAACATGGCCGCCGCTCAAAAAAACGGATAAAAGTTTGTTTCCAAACCCAGCAATATGGGTATCAAAAGAAAGGCGTTAAAGAGTAGAGAATTAGGTACCTAGGAAAATCGACCTAAATTCAACATGGCGGCCGCTCGAAAAAAAGGATTAAAGTTCGTTTTCAAACCCAGCAATATGGATATCAAATGAAAGGCCTCAAAGAGTAGAGCATTATGAACATAGGAAAAGGCCTTGATGAGTAGAGCACTATGAGCCTAGCAACATTGACATAAATTCAACATGGCCGCCGCTCAAAAATGATGAATAAAAGTTCGTTTTCAAACCCAGCAATATGGGTATCAAATAAACGGCCTTGATGAGTAGAGCACTATGAACCAATCAACATTGACATAAATTCAACATGGCCGCCGCTAAAAAAAAATGGATAAAAGTTCGTTTTCAAACCTAGCAATAGGTATGGGTATCAAATGAAAGGCCTTGAAGAGTAGAGCATTAGGTACCTGGAAAAATCGACCTATATTCATCATGGCCACCGCTCAAAAAAAACCCAGCAATATAGGCATCTAATAAAGGCTTTGGTCAGTAGAGCACTATGAACCCAGCAACATTGACATAAATACAACATGGCCGCCGCTCAAAAAAGGTGAATAAAAGTTCGTTTCCAAACCTAGCAATATGGGTATCAAATGTAGGCTTTGGTCAGTAGAGCACTATGAACCTAGCAACATTGACATAAATACAACATGGCCGCCGCTCATAAAAGGTGGATAAAAGTTCGTTTCCAAACCTAGCAATATGGGTATCAAATGAAAAGCCTTCAAGCGTAGAGCACTATAAACTTTAGAAATTCGTCCTAAATTTGTCATGGCCGTTGTTAAAAACAGATAAAAGTTCGTTTCCCAGCCCAGCAATATGGGTATAAAATGAAAGGCCTTGATAAGTAGAGCACTAGGGATCTAGCAACATTGATGGAAATTCAACATAGCCGCCGCTCTAAAAAGGCGGATAAAAGTTCGTTTTCAAACCCAGCAATATGGGTATCAAATGGAAGGCCTTGATGAGTAGAGCACTGTGAACCTAGCAATATTGACGTAAATTCGATATGGTCACCGCTCAAAAAAGGTGGATTAGAGTTAGTTTCCAAACCTACCAATACGGGCATTACATGAAAGGCCTTAAAGAGTAGAGCACCATGAACCTAGGAAAATCGCACAAAATTCAATATGGCCGCTACTCAAAAAAAAAACGGACAAAACTTCGTTTCCAAACCCAGCAATATGGGTATCAAATGAAAGGCCCTGAAGAGTACCTAGAGCATTGCTGTCCTAATTTCGAAATGGCCGCTGCTCAAAAAGGCTGAATAAAGTTGAATCAATATGGAATAAAATGGAGGAAAAAACTAAACACTGTGTTAAGCATTTTGGTGGCGAAACGTAGTTCGCGGGCACAGCTAGTAACCTATATAATTTAATTTAATACCAATATTATTTTTCAGCCGTTCTAAGCGACCAGCAGTTTTTGGCACAACAGTGATATTCTGTTTTTCTACGCGTTTACATTTAAATGGAATGGTAACAATTTGCCCAGAATGGTCAGATTCTAAATTATTAAAAACTCTTTTGTTAAAGGAACAATATTTGTATAAATATTGTCAATGCATGTAGCAGACGATTGAGTTGTTCTGGTTGGCTCTAAAAATAAGTTTACAAGGTTATATGACCAAAACAGATTTTTAATCCTAATAGATAAACTAGAATTTTCTAATAAGTTAATATTCAAATCACCACAAACAATGGTTTGTTTCGTGGAACTACACACTTTTTTCAATACTTCATCCATAGTATCTTCAAAAAGGTCAAATAATCCTGTAGGAGGCCTGTATACACTTAATACAATAATCTGGTCCAGCTCCACGCAGGCTATTTCTATTGTTCGCTCAATCGAAAGGCTCACAATATCCTTACGATCCTTAAATTTCAGCTTTTTATTTAATATTATTAAAGAACCACCACGAATAGGCTAGTTGACCCTTTTTTAAAGTAGGGCTTAAAATGTTCATAATTGTTGTATTAGACCATAGCACATGAATATTATTTTTTTCGATGGCTAAAAAGTGCAAAAAATCTATTTTAAATTAAGATTTTCAATTTTGGACCGAAAACACGGTCAGCCATGATAGTCTATTCATTATCTGTGGCAATGACGTCAGTCTTATAGTAAACAAAGCACGGGGGCGAAATAACCTCACAAAAACAATGCTTTCTATTAAATATCACAAAATATAGTAAAACTGTATATGGAACGGGACAATAGAACAGTAATATAGAAATACCTCTTCAAAGAGTCCAGGAAATCTGTGGATTAGACGTACCCAGTGATATAGACATGCGAAATATTTGGTTAACACTCGCTTAAAGAAATCCTGTAACTATCTACTGAAACTCAAATGTATTTTTGCGAAAATCACATTAATGTAAGTACTATAACTGAATAACTCAATCTGTGTAGGTACTTCAGTTTCAACTTAAACAAAATAGAAGTTTTTAGGTTGTATGTAAAATCAAATCTGTATGTAAATTAATTAAATTTTTATCTTTCAGTTAGAATGAAAACTGACTGCAGCCGACCAACCAAATTTTAACTTGACCAGAAAACTGAGAGAAAACTTGACCATTTACGCCTTTTTGATTTAATCTAAGTTATACACTGACACTAGATGATGTTTCAAGGAAAAGAATATGTACTTATGTCCAATTGAATAATGATGTAATTGAATATTAATTAAAAAGTATGTAATACTTTTTATTGTCAAAATAAACATTTTCATTCATTCATTCATTCATTCATTAATACAAACAAAAATATCAAAGTTTCATAATGAATATATTTATCTAAACTTTATTCTTTCTTCATTGAAGAGGTCTTTTATTTTTTAAGAAATATGTCACAATCTGTGTCTGTGAATGTATACATATTATAAGTAATTTTTTTCATGCTTGACAAATGAACAACTGCCAATCTTTCTCTTTTTATGTTCATTTACAAATTCTTGCAGTACTACACTGGTATTTGACACATGATCCTGATGTTTTCTTTTCAACATTTCTCTTGAAGTAAATATTTTTAGTGTTTATTTGACTTTTGAGAGATAGAATTCTATCCAATAGCATTCAACTGCTGTACAAAATAGCTCCTCACTGTGATGGTGCAACCACACCAAAAATGCATGTTTGCAACTATCTTCTGCCGCGTGACAATCTTGACAAGTACACTTGTAACCGTTCTTCATTATAACAGTATTGAAACTGTACTTATATTGTTTAGAGCGATACACAAAGAATCTCCTGACCATCAATCTGTCTATTTTCGGAAGATTTGTACTATCTGCTCTCACAAATCCAACATCAATGGTTGATTTTGCTAATAATACAAATAATTTACGATATTTACAAATATAATAACGGAGACTTGGACGATTTTTTGCCAGTTTTAGGAAAGAATAGTGCAAATCGACGAGTTGTTGAATCAAATTTGACATTTCTTTGTTTACTATATGATTGACGTCACGGCCCTGACCACAGGATATCAAAGCGTTTACGGCGTGAGATAAAAAAAGATTATTTCTAGCATTTTCAAATTAAAATTTTACAGCAATCATTCATTGTTATTTATTAAAATCGGTATATTGTGGAACCTTATGCCAAATACTGTTAGAAATAAACAATATTTTAATAAATTTTGATATGAGTCAACTACCCTATTGCATTTTCTCGACTGAACAAACTACCAACCAAATGATTACTGAAATTAAATATGAACTGATGGCTTTTAAGCCAATGTTCAGTTACACAAAAAATGTCGACATTACTACAGTTTAAAAATAATTCCACTTCCATATCCTTGCCTGACATTCCTTGAATGTTCTGGTGCACCAGGTTGATGAGATTTACATTATCTTTGTTATTAAATGGGTTTTGCAGTAGTGCTTGCATTGCTGTGTTCCGGTTCGAAGGGTAAGATATGGCAGTGAAATTGCTAGGTACCTTGACTTTACATCTGATGTCACAAGTAGGCAACGTATTCTGTGGTTCTTGTGCGGGGGTTGCAGTTTTGCTGCGAATCTCACAAGAGCCATATGTATTATAGGTGACTGTTACCACTTACCGTCAGGTGGGCAATTTGCATGTTTGCCAACTTGAATAAAAAGAGTCGGTTAATAACAAAAGGCTTTGGTGAATGACTGACTTAGGTATCAACATAGAGCCTAAACAACTGGAGCTGGAAGCATGAAATTCGGCACAGGATTTCGTTGGCTCATGTAGGTACCCACCAAGGAAGAATTATTCAAAATTTTGACAGGAAGCTGAGAAACCCCCATCCAGAAAATATATACGGAACGTAGTTCGGGGACACAGCTAGACTAAAAAATGTGTAGCTTTAAAGTTTTATCTTGACCAGTAAGGGTTTATTTTTTGTTCTTGCAAATATGCACAAACTTCATAACCTAATGAGGACATCGCCTAGTCGCCAGGCCTATTTGTCGGCTCTATAATTCCTTAGATTTAGGGCCTACTTTTCAGTTGTCAAATAACTCTTAACTGTTGAATAAATATGGCGATCTGACAGATTTTCTATACAATAGTTGTCAAACTATCATATTTATTCCTCAGATAAAAGTTAACTGACGATTGAAAAATCCGCCCTTAGATAAACAGATTGTAAGTTATTTTTAGCAGTCCCTTTTTTATTATGAAATATGCATGCTATCGATAAATTATAAACCTATCGATAAAAGTGTCTAGCTTCCGTTTACGGTATCGAGTCTTCCTCTGATAGTAAGTATAATGTACCTTTTTGGTAAATTGACAAAGGAACAGTTACTGGCCCTGCTGATTGAAACAACACTTAACTAAATTTCAGGCCACAATCTGGGCTATAGAGCTAATGAGGTAACGAAGTTAATTTATTTTTTTAATCTTTATAGTTAGTACAACAGTAATGGAGATGTACAAAAGGCGGACTGAATGCTTAAGGCATTCTCTAGCAATTCCTTCTTAATGATTTTTAGGTTTAATATGTGTTTTGTACTTGCTAGATAAAGAAAGGTTATCTAGCAGGTTATTATTTTTCATGACCTGCCCACCAATAAAATATGTCACAAAAGTAGAAGATTGTAGCTAAAACTATGTTCAACAAATAATTTTATTTACCGCCAATTAATTGTTTTTAAGGCCTTTTATGCGTTATTTACCTAGTATAACCTGCTAGATAAAGAAGGGCTATTATTTCTCGTGACCTGAATAACTTGTTAGATCTCGGCTATTACTTAAAATAGTTGTCGCTGCTAGGAGTGATTTGCCAGACGACGATGGATGACATCCCATGATTAATGGCCGTTCGCACAAACCGGGACATCTTCAAACAAAGCCCGCGCAAACACAATTTGGCAACCATTGTCGCAATAACCCCTATAGCTCAGGGCCATAAAGGGTGGTAGGTATTATAACGTTAAATAGCTTTAACTGTATTCAGCTCTGTGATAAGGCGAGATTTGTTCTAAAAGCATAAACCGTTTTAGCTAGCTACCCTTAATAAAAGGGTTTTAAAAAATCAAGGTTGCATTTTAATACTGCACCCAGACTGCACAATTGCAGTTCATGCGCAGCATGCAGTTGGCACGACTGTAATTAAACTGCTTAGTCTGTTCATTATCATAAGTTGGCTAACGGTAAGAAAAGGAACTAATTTTTACAGACAATTTTTTATAGAACATCTGATTTGGCAAATTGGTATCCTTAAGAAGGCTAAGGCAGTTACTTACCTAAGGCAGTTATCACCTTAAGATAAATAATGGCGTGTTGGCTAACTTCGTGTTTCCGAAGATGACGGACACATCTATAGGCAGCATAATGATAGGTATAGAGCTGCCCTTGTGATGGTAAATGATTTTTAGGGCCAAACTATTTTGTCAATTGTTTTTGATAAGTTAGACGTGTTTCCGATGTTTTCCAATGACCATTATTTATCTTGATTCACTGTAATTTTAACACTCTCATTAGCTTTGAATTATTTTAAACCACGTTAATACTATTTTTCAACTATCCGGCGGCCCACCGACAGGTTACCTTGTACTTGCTTGACATACTACTGTACTGTAGTTACATTGCAGTTCGAGCCTGAAATTGCATCTGAACTGTAATTTTGCAGTTAAAATGCAGTAGGTACTTAACTAGCCTAATGCGCGTATTAATAATTGCATCTCACTCAAGACGGAGATCGATCTTGAGATAGTCCGTAGAGAGAGAGTATAGTCGTATCTCAAATGCAATATCGATCTTGAGCTGTTGTTTTTGACGGATGTGCCATACATTAAGGCTCGTATTAATAGTCGTATCTCAAGTAAAAGCTCGATCTTGAGTAGCAGTTCTGACGTTTAATGTATGGCACATCTGTCAAAAATAACAGCTCAAGATCGAGCTCGCACTTGAGATGCGACTATTAATACGAGCCTAAACGTCAAAACTGCTACTCAAGATCGAGCTCTGACTTGAGATGCGACTATTATTACGAGTCTATAATGGTCAATTTCACTAACCTTGTCCAATCCTAAGAAGAATGCTGTGACTTCTTGTCTTTAATGTAAAGAATGTGACAGCATGCCACTTTCCACCATCGTCCTAAGCTAAGACAAGATAAGTGCAATTAGCCATGCCAAAACAATATCTTAAGATCGATCTCAACTTTGAGATGCGTTTATTAATACGAGCCCTGATGACGTTTCAATCGTCATATATTTTTAGTAATATAAGATGGTATAATATGAGTGTTCGAGTTAGAGACTAGTACGGCCTTATTAATAAAAATTTTACTCCTTGGATCATCCTCGGATTAGTGTTTAGTCTTGTTTCCGCACATGTCGGCTTTCATATTATGTCAAAACAAGACAAAACACGGAGTAACTAATCCGAGGATGATCCAAGGAGTAAAATTTTTATTATTAAGGCCGGTAGCGTTTATGGTGACAGCTAGATAATCGATAATCGTGTTATTTCTTAAAAGAAACAGGTTTATATTTAGGATACCATATACATTTCAAATTCTTAAGATTTTGCTGCCAACCACAACGTAAAACGTAAATAATTACAAAGTATCATCAATATTTACTTGGCTATAAGTACAACCTATTTAAAGCGACATAGCGACAAAAACCGCCATAACAAATGCAATTTGGCGCGCTGTCAAAGGGAAGGTAGGTACGTTCGGAAACACGTCCACATTCCACAACTAATTGTACGTATCGGTTGCTCGCGAGCGCATTTGTCAATTGACGCTCGCACCCCCTTTGCCTTATAATTAGTCAGGAACTATTCCTGGCATCCTCAGGCAGCTTATTAAGATTTCAAATTGAACACAAATTGGATGTCTCCGCCTAACTGATATGCTGTGTCGTTCTAAACGTATAGAGATAAGTTGCATGGCTGACGCGAAGACAGCTGTGTTTTTCGGAGATCAAATAGTGATTTGTTAAGTGCCTTTGGATGGTGAGGTTGTCGTATTGGCGATGAGATAGATGATCAAGTTTTAGATTTAATTAAACATATTTTATAATAACAAAGAAATAAAAGTTAATAAAAATAATATTAAAACAAACGTTAATCGGGTTTTTATATTGAAGTCGATGCCAAATTTTCAATTGAAGGGATTTGAAAGTCTTGAAAAAATATATAAGAATAAAAACATTTCGTTCACTCATACTCGGAAAGTAGGTCTGAAGTTGCCTGAATTTTTCAACTGACACATGTCAAATTATAAAAATAAAACTAGTTCCATTTTCACATTTCTATTGAACCATCTTCCAATATTCTATACAGCCACTTAATTACAGCACGAAGTAAAATTGAAATAACAAAGTTAAGTATTTATTAAAAAAATATATTTTTCATTACTCATACTCTGAAAGTAGGTCTGAAGTTGCCTGAGGAGCAGGTTGAAAGTAATACTTTTCAGCCCTAGGGAGAATCACTTTCAACTGACAGCTGTTGTCAAATTTTAAAAAAGAAACTAGTTCTTTTTTCTTATTTTTATTTAACCATATTCCGACTTTCTAGTTTCTCAACTCAATTACAGCGCGGTGTAAAATTGAAATAACATAATGTTAAGTACTTAAAGAATGTATTTTTAGATGACTTTATTACAATTTATTAATTCATTTGTTTTTTCCATTTGTAGAGTTTTGTTAATACTTCCGTATAGCAGAGATTTATATTAATTGTTAATTATATTTATATAACATTGTGTTAATAATTAATACAATGAGTTCATCTGATTCAGGTATGGAGTTAACGCCTGATTTTATAAGAGAAAGTGGGCTAAAGCAGAAGTTGTTGATTTATGTAAAATTAAAAATTTACACGGTTTTACTTTAGCTAATTCATTGTTTTATTTTTACTTTCCTTGTATTCGTAATGAAAAGCACAGTGTTTACCTCGGGTTAAAGACTTATTTAGTCCCTCGAACTCGAACTATTGGTGCCCTCGCTACGCTCGGGCGCCAAACACCGTCTCGGGACTAAATAAATTACTTTCACCCCTGGGGTAACAATGTACTATTAAATTACTTTATTATAATTTACTTCCAACTTTTTCTTTAAAATAACATAGATTTGGGCTAAATTTACCATTTTCTCAATGATGAAAATGAAAAATAATGGCTGAATAGCTGACCGGCCAAAGTAAAAAAGGAAAATAGGCGGGAAAGCGGCTATCAGATGTTCATTTGCTTTTTCGAGTTGTAGATTTTTGTTTATACTTCCGTATACCTAGCAGAGGTGTGTATTCACACGGGGTGCGATGTCAGACAACCTCCTTGTGGTGCACCCTGGGCAACCCGGCAGATTCTCTGCCGCGGGCTAATAGTCTGACGAGAGGACCCCCATAGAGGGGGGGTGTGTGATGGCCGAGTTTAACCCGGCGGGCCACTTCGTGTGGCCACCCGCTTCATGCAGAGAAGGGCGAAGTCCCCTCTTCTTATTTTAAGAAGAGGTGTGGCTTTCGCCAGAAGCCCGATTTGGGCGGCTACCTATGAAGGTAGTAAGGTGGAGGCAACTTTTCGCCACGGCGCTTCGCGCCTGCCGGGGGTTTCCCAGAGCTTTGGCTCACCCGCGCGGCGGTGGATCCAGTGGGATCTGCCGTCGGGCAACCCGTTACCCTCACTGATCGTCGGGCCGCGTGGAAGACAACCACAATAAAAAACCAATTTCGGGGTGTAGAGCGGTGCAATTCTGCGTCGCTCCACAAAGCAGCAGAGCTAGACGGGGAGTCCGGCAACGGACATGTCGCAGGCAGGGGTTCAGCGGGAATAAGGCCTGGCTGTTGTCCCCTTTCCCCTGTCTTGTGACGGACGGAGGAGCTGCTGGGGGGGTTTTTAGTGGGTAGGCCCGGTCCGCTGGGGAGTCCCACATATCCTCATGGTTTGGCTCGACCACGAGGAATGCGTAAATGCATTTTCCCCCCTCCCAAAAAAAAAGAAAAAAAAAGGTGTGTATTCACACCAATTCACACAATTAGTTCATCTGTTTAAGATATTTTCATAAGAGAGGAGACTAAAGCAGAAGTTGTTGATTTATCTATATTTATACATCTATATCTATACAAATAAATAAAATTGAAGTGTCTGTTTGTAATGTCAAAATAACAAGTTTTTACTAAATGGGTATGAATTTATATCGAGTACCAATAACAAAAACACAATTTAAAAAAAATTGTCTGTCTGTATGTCTGTCTGACTGTTTGTTCCCGCTAATCTCCGGAACGGCTGGACCGATTTTGACGGGACTTTCACTAATAGATAGTATATAGCTAATTATATAAGGTATAACATAGGCTACTTTTTATCAAGATCCTCCATTCCATTCCATTCCACGCGGACGAAGTCGCGGGCACAGTAGTGTAAAATAAAATGCACTCATTTTTTCTTTAACTAATTCATGTTTTGATTTTTACTTTCCTTGTGTTTGTAATGAAAAGCACAGTGTTTCAAATTCAAATTCAAAAATCTTTATTCAACTTAGGCCTTTACAGGCACTTATTGACGTCAAAACAAAGCAAAACATTCTAATTTAAAGAAAACATATTTAACCTTGTATGTGCATACATCCTGAACATACCTACTCAAGATGTCTGCAAATACAAGTAAGTAGCAATGAAAAAAAAAAGTTGAATCTACACCTGTTAGGAAAAAGTTGAATCTCTACACCTGTTTACCTCGGGTTAAAGACTTATTTAGTCCGTCGAACTATTGGCGCCCTCGCTGCTCTCGGGGCTACCTCGGTTACTTTCACCCCTTTTTTTTTAGGAGGGAAAATACTTCTTACGTATTCGACAAGGGGCCGACTGACGAGGACACCCCAAGGATATGCCGGACTCGGGTAGAAGACCCCATACTCGGCTAAAAACCCTCCAGATACTTCTACCTTCGTAGAGACACAATCGGGATCGGCGTTAGCCATTCCCCGATTGTCGGTTACTTTCACTCCTAGGGTAACATTGTACTATTAAGGACTTTCCAGTTGATCACCACTTAGCGCCGACATTAATATGAAAGGATGAATGTTTGTGTTTTATTTAATGTAATTATTCTTTTTTTGCGAAGTCGGTTTTTATTTTTCTTTAAATACTAGTTGTTGCCCGCAACTTCGTCCGCGTAGTAATGAAGATATAAACGTTCTATTGTACAAAGTTCTACTGGAAGTTCAACTAGTTGAACTAATTGGACATGGAAAAATATTCATATTATAAACTTTATTGTTATCATTCCTAATAGATACAAAGTTGAAATAATTGTTTTTTTTTTCCAATTAGTTAAATCAGGAATAATCACACAAGGCACCAATTAGAAAAAAAAATACATAGGTAGTTATTTTTGTAAAACGTCTCCGTACACCACATTCTTAGTTTTATTTTCAGGCTGCAGTATATATGTATAAACTATTAGGCGAACTTACTCTAGAACAGGCCACATACAACTGACCGTGAGAGAAGCTGCAATCGCTTTCTAGATCTATGCCAGCTACTTTTAACGTTTGACTCTGCGCCTTGTTAATAAGCCATCAATACATTATGTTTGTTGAACACATAGGGTTGCGAATGCGATTATATCCCCTTTAACCGGCCCTGTCGTAAAATCTATTCCTACCTGACATGTCTTCACTATATTCTATTTTTCTTCCAAAAAGTCTACGACTTTGCGAGAACCCTTAGTTCAGGCCTGTCATGAAATTCTTTCTTAGCTAATGTCTCCTACCTACTCATGAACTCTAAACTTGCGAGACTGAGAGAAGATTAGTTACAGAATAAGCAATACCATCTTATCTTAGCAAAATAGGAATAGTATTGTCTTTTGACAATTAGGAAGCATGAACATTTTTTGTCAAAAACTATCAGAAAATATTCTTGCTCCTTTCTCTTTTGTTTCACGCCTGTCGTCCATGTGAATTGGATGAACTTATTTTAGGCGTTAGTTTAGGTATGTTTACTTATTGTATCTTGAACTTATTTGATTGAATAAAGGGTGAACGCTATGATTAACAACTGAAGATAACATGATTCAATCGCAGACATATAATAGGTACCTATTAAAAATCTGTGGATTCAATACGATTACAAACACGTTAAACTCATTTTTCAAATCCCCAAAACTAATTAGCTTATTCAACAGCTACTGTGAGGCAACTAGCAGGAAGCATCTAGCGTTTTCATCAGAGGACCACGAAATGCGAACAAAACCAACTAATTCCAATTAAAGTCAACAGTCACAAACTGGCAGTTTGTAAAATAGTTTTAAATTAGAACTAATTATAGCGTAGTACGGGCCAATCCTCATTCCGGCGTTGATTGAGTGTACTATCGTCGATCGTGGTGCCATCTGTGGACCGCGGGATGACGCGTCGACAGGCGTCGCGATCGATTCGATACATCGACTTTTTATCTCGATAGCTTTAGCCCTGAAGACAGGATTAACATGTTGTACATTGTATTATTGCCTTTTTGTGAAAGGATAAATAAAAAAAAGTAATTTATTAATCACATTTATTTTGATTGTCGGTACAGTTGCCCTTTAGAGATGTTGTCGTTTTGAAGGATTTCAGATTATTCAGACTTTTTGCATTCTCTGAACGAACGAATTCGGTGTACCTATGTGAACAAGCTTCTGAATTCTGAAATACTTATATATTAATAAGGTGCGAAAGGAGTATAATCGTAGCCAAAAAGTGGACTAATGTTACGCATTTTATACAATATCCTTCTTGCCCTGGGGCCTATAGTATATATCTTTTTAGTGAAAGAAACCCTAATTAAATTAATGTAAATTAGTGTTTCTCTCGATTTTTATGGGATCCCAGGATCAAATCCTGACTTTGGTTATCCTGACCTGACTCTATCGAATACAAAAAGAATTTTGAAAATCGGTCCACAATTGGCGGAGTAATCGCGTAACATACACACAAAACACGTTGGACACACCTTAAAATTAAAGGGTTTTACTCGATTTTCATGGGATCCCATCATCAGATCCTAACTTTGGTGACCATGGGACCACACTTGGAGTATATTCTATCGAATACAAAAATAATTTTGAAAATCGGTCCACAATTGGCAGCGTAATCGCTTGCTTATCATACACACAAAAAAAAACATACGCATCGAATCGAGAACCTCCTTATTTTTTGAAGTGGGTTAAAAAGGAGAAGAAAAAGTGGTAGTGATAGGGATTTTGTCTTAATTTGTCTTAGACTATGTTATCCACTTATTTGCATAATGTAATTTTATTTATCTATTGATTTAGTATGTATGGTATTGTTGTATTTAGGTTTCTTTATATATTTATATATTTTATTGTATTAATTTATAGTTATGTATACTTATATATAACAGTTTTTTTGGGTTATTCTAGTCCCCATTTAACAATTTTTAGTTACAACAGCTAGGGTTGGCTGGAAGAAATCTCTTTCAGAGATAAGTCCGGCTTTGGACATACTATTTCTTCTCTTGTACTTTGATTGTATATATTTTTTTGTGTTCAATAAAGAGTTTATATATAAAACACATTCAACGTCTAATCAATATCATTGCACACACATGTTGCACGGATTATTATATTTTACCTTTATTATTAATGTCAGTTTGTCAGTATTCGCTGTCGCTTTTCATAGGTCTTTAAGCATCCAGGCCCCACGACTACTCCAAACGAATGCACCGAGACGAATCCGGATGCCGAACCATCAATTAGTGAATGCTCTCACAGCACAAAAAAACCGTTCCGTTTAAAAAAACGCACGGCTTTGGGATAGGTTAGACAGCAAAACGAGAAAGCAACGAGATTCGGCCGGCTGAGGTGGCAAAAAAACGTGTTGCGCCCGGAAATCGTTACACTGTTTTGATTGCGTTCGTAAATACGTTTGTTCGTTTGATTGAAAGGTAAGTGTAGCCTCTTTTCATATTCACGATTTTGTGTTTTGTCACGCAATCTGTGTAATCGATGTAACCTGCAGTTTTTCAGGTGACGATTTCATATCAAAGTAGAACCTTCGATTATTCTATAGCAAACCGTTATACGAAATCGTTATTCTATTACAAGTTTTGTTATTGTGCTCGGAGTGCGATTATTAAGGTTAAGCAACGTCCACGATAATGAGATCCAAGATGGGTGATCAAAAATGTAAAGCATCTCTGCCTCCTCTGTGCTTCGGTAGGCACGTAAAAAGTAGGCCCTGATTTTCTTCCGGTTTTGCCAGATTACTGTCTTATCGGATGCGATCGCTATGCGAGTAAAGGAACAGAGAGTGCACTTGCGTTTGCGCAGTCACTTGTTATTTGCACTATAATATTTCCCGCGCAGATGGCTAGTCTGGTCGCCGTGCTCGACCATCGGTTAGAAGTACTTTTTACTTCTTTACTTGTGTTTTTGTTTTTAGAAATTTCTATATTTACACATTTACCTACTTATATAAATATGCCACACTTTCTTTAACTTCGTATCGCCTCGACAGATGTTAGATCTAAATAAATCTTTTTCCATACAAAATTCCCATTATTCGTTTATATAATGTTTTAGCTTCATTTCTCTTTTTAAGCCTTGTATTAAGGCGAACAAAAGACAAAAACAAATATTAAGAAGAAATACGTGAGATACCTACAAGCATTTTAAACTGTTAATTTGGAAGCGATTAGACAGAGAGATCCAACAACAATCGTGACGTCATTGTTTAGTACGGCCATATAAACTCCATGTAAATTGTCGTTTTGCTAGAAAGAGATAGAGAAATGTTTTTAATACCTTATATCTTGGTTATTTTTATAGTTATTCGAAAATCGATTTTTTCTTTCTATTTATTATATGAATGAGCTTCTATTAAAGCAATAATTTTTTTTCATTCATCTAGTCTAAAAAATCTGGAGAGGCCGCCCTTATCACCTAGAGGTATAAAAAATATTCTAAGACCACCAAATATACACAAAAAACTTCATAAAAATCGGTCAAGCCGTTTCGGAGGAGTTCGATCAATAACAAACTCTGTGGCACGAAATTTTAATATATTAAATAAGAGAAAAAGATAAATAGTACTGACACAAACTTGAAAAATGTACATTTTGTAAGGCTCAGCACATCCACAGAAGCATTAAAAACTATAAGTAATAAATAATAATTTCAACTACCTTTATTTCAAGAAATGTAATTTATTTATTTATTTATTGATCACCAACATACTCGTAATGTACACCATTAATAACAATAACACGTAATTCTTAAACAGATTGAAATGAACTAAGTGCCATTACAATTATAGGCGATGACAGCATGAAATAGTAACAAATTGCATAAAAAAGAACAAATTACATTAATAATTATTCTTCTAATTTAACTACAAATTTAACAGGCGTTTTTTAAGTTTGCCAATTGTAGTGTTAAAGATATCCAATTGCTTGGTACGTGCTACAGCGTTAAACTCTCTAATGATTCTGTTGAGCGGTGCATTTTGTCCAAGATTTGGGATGCATTTAAGATATTAAATCTGGAAGCTCGCGGTAATTTTGCGGGAGCAGAAAATTTGAATAATGATAAAAGTTAAGGTGCATTCAGATAGATCTTTTAGTTGAAAATCTATTTGATAGAAAACATAACAATATTGTACGGTTGTTAGGAGGACTATTTTTTATATCGTCTTTTTTATTTTATTGACGATTACTTCAGAATAACCTTGATTTACCTAAAATACGTGTTTTTTAGGTTTCAGACTAACAATTAGACCAGCGGTCAGCAACAGGCGGACCGCGGTCCGCCTGTTGCTGACCGCTGGTCTTAGACTAATGTAGGATTAATGTAGGAAACATAGGTAGTTAATTACGCAGGTTTACATCTGAATAATATGACCTCTTTGTCTTATATTAAAGGATTATATCCAACGCAACACAAAGGTTGCCTAGATGAAATCTCCAGCAGATATACGCACAAATTTTGTGCACAATGTATAATAAACTCGACGTTTATACGCTTTTAAGAGCTATCGATAAACATTTTTCACAGCGAATTAGTTAAATGAAGATATAATCTTATTCCAAGGGTAAAGTAAGATAAAAAACATAATTTTAAACTAATAACTTTTTACGCCGTACAATCCGTACATTAAAGAGTTGTATCAAAGATTAAATAGACAATTCGGTAGCCAGAGGGGGCACATTGTACTGCCCGCGCCCCCCCGCCGAGCAGTAATCACGCGCAGATAATACGACGTACGCATTGGAATTCAAACGTTTTTATCGAGATTTGTCAGAATGTGTACAGGCTGATTAGAATCGTCCGGTGCTACATTTGACCGTGGAATAAATAATAATGTTGAAAGAAAACTATCATTTACACGTGCTTTTAACGAAAGCACTTGATGAAAATATTTTTAATTTCGATGAAGCATACATTTAAAAACCAGCCAAGTGCGTGTTGGGTCACGCGCAGTGTAGGGTTACGTAGTTGCAAATGCCAACTTTGAGTTCACACTCACCTCACAATACGTTGCTGAGCTGATGGACCGGGAACCATCCGCATCAGTTAGATATCTATCGCAGGTAGTTTATATAAGCCGGGAAGCCGTCAGCATAAGATAAGCTCCAAGAAAGAATATTCAAACAATGGCCTTCGAGCATTATATGCATATGATTAACAACATAACGTAATCGCGTTATAATTTACAATAGCTCCATCTCTGTGGTCACATACACACCAATACAATTGTATACCACTGTATACCGCCATCTCTATCAGCACGTTCAGACCATCAACTTACAGTATTGAGTGTCTGTTGCTACAGTACTAATTTTCAATGAAATTTTATTTTTCCGAGTACATTTTATAAGTTGGTCGTCTATAATTTTTTAGTTTATACTTAGTACTCAGCTCTGATAGTTTTCCTTTAAACTTCGTTATATATATACTACTGTTGTAATTTTTTTACGTGTCCATATATAACCGTTTAGCAGATAGAGGGGGGTATTGTATTGTAGTGGGCTCCCTTTTCCGCATTTAGACTCTTATTCGGTCCATTATGCGTGTAGGATGGCCAGTTATTCTAACCAGCCCAACTCCTTCCAGAAGCACAGAAGTCTCCTGGGACGTTCACAGGCTTCTAGGAGTGACCTCGGATTGCCAAGGATTTCTGCCCATTGTGTGGCTACTCCCATGCATTCCAGGATTACATGGGCAGCTCATTCTTCAGCGTATAGACATCCTCTGCACAAGGGACTGTCAGTTACGCCTGAGTGTAATGTGTCATGTTATGAGCGCTCCACATTTACGCGAGATTCTCGGCGAGAGTCTCGGCAAGAATCTACGCGAGAAGTACGCGAGAACCTCGGCAAGAACTTCTTGGGTACACACTTTTCGCGAAATTCTCGCGAGAAGGTACAAGGCAGGGTTGGCACAAAATCAGTGATTAAATCAAAATTCTTTATTTTTGTGAAGAAAAATGTATTTTTATGAATATCTATTTTCCGAGTAAGTCAGATATTTCATATTTCAGTGTGATTATTGTAATTCTTGATTAAAAAAACAAATTTTCGAGGTTTTTGGTCCCTAGTCTGTTACGTAATTTCGAGTGAACAATGCCAAATGTAAAAAAAAACATTCCACTGATGCTGAGGTGGCTATCTATTTATTTATTTATTTATTTATCTATCGCTCCAAATAGTTGCCTCAGAACTGGGTAAATATTTATTTTTTTCTCTTCCTCTTTCGTTTCCGCAAAATAGTTGCTTACTTATTAAAATTAGGAAAGATAAAAACGAAAACATCAAAAAAATCATGATAAATTAGGATTTATTCAATAAATCATGATTAATTGGATTTTATTAAAAAATCATGATTTTTTCCAACCCTGAAACAAGGTTCTCAATATAGTTCTCGCGCCTTTGTCTCGCGCCAAAAAACTGACAAAAGTCGGAGAACTACGCGAGAACTACGCGAGAACATGCGAATCGGATCCACATTCACGGTTCTCGTGTTGTTCTCGCGTTCTCGCGAGATTCTCGCGAGAATGTGGAGCGCTTATTAGAGAACCTACCACTATTCTTAGTTCTAGTCGGTTTAAGTAGAGCAGTCTATTTGTCAGTCGCGGTGTAAGTGCAGGTATCGCTTAGATAGAGGGGGAGAAACTTACCTCTAACAAAAATGTGCACTTTAAAACCAAATATTTCAGAAACGGATCTCTAAATCGAAAAATGGTGTTCTGAACCTTATATTATTTCATTTATTTATTTTATTAAAGACCTATTCAACAATACCCCACACGTTGGGTTAGTCGAGAAAAAAAAATTACTCCTACTTTAGTTGTATGGGAGCTACACAAAAAAAAAATTTTTTCAATATTTTTTTCTACCACTTTTTTGGCATGAATAATATACATACCCATTCAAAATTACAGCTTTTTAATACTAATAGCCTCTGAGTAAAACCGCGGACAGACAGACAGACGGACAGACTGACATGGCGAAACTATAAGGGTTCCTTGTTTACTACGGAACCCTAAAAACGATAAATTTAATTAATTACAATTTAAATAGGTATACTAACCGTTCGAAATGTTTACCTTCTCGAGAAGATCTAGTCGGAAACTCGGGAGTAAAATGGAATGAAAGATAATAATAATTTCGAGAAACCGAAACTAAATGATTGTCGCTTTCTCACCAAAAACCTCTACTTGTATATAGGCGCGCTATCGGCGGCCCTGTGGACTCGGCATAGGCCTTTTAATCCGGAGAAGTGTTGCCCAAAATTGGCCTTGGTCCTGCAGACTTGCGAGACTCTTGCTGCAAGACCTTAATTTGTAGCTAGATCACGACCGAGGCTGGTCATGCAAGAGTAAGAGTCTTGCTCAAATATTGGTGTTGGTGGTCTTGGTGCTAGACCACTAGCTAGGACTCGGTGTTACAGCAAGAGTCTCACAAGACTGCAAGACACCGATTTTTGGCAAAACTAACTAACTAAACTAACCTGCATACATCTGCGAAGAAATTCAATGGTGTATGTGAAGTCGACCAATCCGCACTGGGCCAGCGTGGTTGACTAAGGCCTAATCACCCTAACATAGGGTAGGCTCGAACCCCTCGGTGGGGACGTATATGAGCTGTGATGATGATGATGATGAATCGGGAGGTCCACGGCTCGATCCTGCCATGTACCAATGTGTTTTTCGTTTTTTGAACTTCATATGTAGGTACACTTATCCGACGCTCTTACAGTGAAGGAAAGTATCGTGAGACAACCTGCATACATCTGCGAAAAAATTCGAAGGTGTATGTGAAGTCGACCAATCGGCACTGGGCCAGCGTGGTTGTTTAAGGCCACCTTAATAATAAAATTAGGATAGGATCGAGCCCCTGGTTGGGAACGTATATGAGCTGTGATGATAAAATAGATCAAATCTTCGAAATATTCATTAACCTAGCGTAAATGCTAGGTCTAAGAACCCTAGCAGGTCAGCAATCGAACCCTCACCTCTAGGTCAATACCGACTGGTCTAATCATAAGACCACAGAGAATCTATTTAAACTGAAAACCAAACCATCCTGTATATGATTTTCGTTAGCCACTGCGAGCGCATCTAAGCGGGCGAGATCGTGCGTGTCATTGGTCGCCCCGAGATCTTTAGCCGCGATTAGCCATGCAAATAAAAATAAACATCTCCGATCGAGCTCTGTAGTGTTGACTGATAGATGTACTGTCAAACTTATTAGTACACTTCGTCTACTCAAACTTAGAACCGAGAATGAGAATGTTTGTTTATGAAACACTAGCTGTGCCTGCAATTTCGTGCGCGTGGATATCGGAAATAACAACCGTTTACGCAGCGCACGCAACGAAAACTCTGAAAATATTTTTTTTAGTCTAGAATTTCTATTCTGCTCATTTCTAGGTCGTAGGATGAAGCATACTAAGGCGGATAGCACATTGCACCGGACACCGCTTCGGTGTGCGGTGCTGCGGATTTTAATTTTGAGTGAAGAATCTTAATTTGTATACAAAAACCGCAGGGTATAACACACTCACACCGCATGTCCGTGCGGTTGTGCGGTACGCGCGACGGCACCGCACTCCCGGACGGTGATGCGGTGCGGTCCGCGGGGTATGCCACACTGCGCCGCAGTATCGTACGGATTTTTGCGTAGAAAGGACGTGCACACGCGTAATAGATCTCGACATAGATAATGCGGTGATGCGGTGTGTCATGCACCGCAGCTCCGCACGGAGATACGGAGCAAACCGTACGGTGGCACGGTACCGCGTCCCCGCAGCCGCATGCGGATTTCGTCCCACCGCACACCGCAGCGGGATGCGGCGGCAATGTGTTAAGCGCCTAACAACGGCATGATTGCAGTGAGGAGAAAGAACTGGCCAAGGGAGAGTTGGACACGCGCACCAGGGTTTGAGTACAAAAATAAGTTCGTAACTAAGTACATATTTACGGTTTTGAGTTTTTTCCATAATATGTGCTGTAAGACATTGTTTCTTGCCAGATTTCGTGATTCTAGGTCAACGAGAAGTAACATAGTTTTTGGTTCCCTTGTTTTTTTATTGCTACTAAGTTGGCAAACAAGTAAACTGCCTACCTGATGGTAAGTGGTAACAGTCACCTATAATATATGTGGCTCTTGTGAGATTCGCAGCAAATCTGCAACCTCACAAGAACCACATTGTATGTTGCCAACTTGTGACATAAGATGTAGAGTCACGGTACCCAGTAATTTCAGTGCCATATCCTACTTTTCAAACCGGAACACAGCACTGCAAGCACTGCAGACCTGCTGCTTTGCGGCCGAAATAGGTAAGACGGAGGTACCCATGCAGATGACCCTAGTACAGAGTCTACAACATATGCATTATATTATATGCATTATTACATATGATAAGTAATATATGAGAAAATATGTGACATAAATGGCCATATCTATTGATCGCATTGACTTACTAGTTTGTTTATTTCACAGCTGAAATAGATCGTAGGTAGACCCTAGTATCTATACTTACTTACTATTATTATAAAGCTGAAGAGTTTGTTTGTTTGTTTGGTTGAACGCGCTAATTTTAGGAACTACCTACTGATTCCAATTGAAAAATTATTTTTGTGTTGGATAGTCAATTTATCGAGGAAGGCTGTAAATCATATAATATCACACTAGGACTAATAGGAGCTGAGCATTAATGAAAAATGTTGCAAAATTGCACTCTATTGCAAATAATAGAACACACAGACAAATAAATAGTACAAACACAGCAAAGGGCGGCCTTATTGCTATACAGAAATCTCTTCCAGGCAACCATAGAATGATGTAGATAATGAAAATAATATAAAGGAAGATGGGAAAGTCCAAAAATAAATTAAAATTAAATAAAAATAAATAATGCGTTTCTGGCGATTTCTGTCCTTTCTAGTACCTCTTACCTTAAATGGTCCCATAGAGTCTTTTGATCCCTGCATGAAATAGGATAGTAAAAAAAAAAATATTTTTTGCTATCTCAGCTTTTTTTTTGTTAACTGTAACTCTTTTCCAAAATCTGTGAATGCAGATTAGAATATCTTAAAAAGTTATGGATGGTTGCCTAACAATGTTTTCTTGTAACTATAACGGTTAATGTACCTGCCCTTTAAATCCCATCTCAAAAATCCATCCTGTATATAAACAATACATACCTATATAACATAACGCTATTAGGAACGTAGGTATGTGCTTTAAAAGAAAAAATAAATGAGAAATAGATGTTAAGTGAGAGCCTGACAATGATTTTAGCGGTCCTACCGGTTGGTCGTCGTAACTGCCCTTCACGTTGTGGACAGCCGAGAGTAGAGCTTTCTAAGCGACGCATGTGTAGGCTCTCCACACCACAATAGCAAAAGGTTTCACTGTATTAGAAGGTTTGTAAGTAATACATACGTATTGGGGCTTAAAAGTTATGAAACTAATATGTTTGAACCGTAATTACAACTGTGATAAATATTTTTGATAGCTAAGATTGTTATTTTCAACGTGTGAAAAAATTACGTATGAGAAAAGATTATTCAAAATTACTACGAGTATTATAGTTGTAGAATTTTGCTGAAAATCAAGAAATTGGAGTAGGTAGTTTTATTACCTTTATTTATTAAGTGATATGACAAGCCCATCGTATCTAATTCTAATCAATGAACAAAACAAGTTATAAACAACAGTAATAATTATTTTTTACTCTCCAAAATTTGCCAAGTCACATAAATTTTGTGATAGTTTCGAGTAGGTACCTTCGTGGTTGAGTGATAAAGACCACCCGGTATAATCTGGAGGTCCGGGGTTCGATGCCCCATGGGGGCAGAAGATTTTCTGCTTTGCGTGGTTGGTGATAGAGCTTTTGAGCCCGCCTGGCGAGCTATCATCATTTTATCTGTCTGTCGCAGTAACGATCATGTCTATAATATTGTTGCTTTCGGACAATTAACACTAACACAGTAGAGTTCCTCAGTAATTGAGGAGTCCAGTTGATGCTTGCTTCAATATTTGTGCGCGAAGAAAATTATGTAATCCTAGATCTTACTAATATTATAAATGCAAAACTGAGTTTGTTTGTTTCTCTTTCACGCCTAAGCTACTAAACTAATTTTAATGATATTTAGTATGGAGATAACTTAAGCCCTTAGAAAAGACATAAGCTATAATTTATCCCAAATTTTATTGAGTTCCTCAGGGAACGCAGACGAAGTTGCGGGCAGCAGCTAGTGTAGTAAATCACCCTCTTTGCTTGTCAATTATACAATTATATAATTGACAAGCAAAGAGTGTGAGGTTCAAAAATAGGGGGTGAGGTTCAACAATAGAGGGCCAAAGCTCAAGGAAATGGTAGTGAACCCTTTTTTTTTAAGAGTCAAGAGTTTGTTTGCACCTAATATCAGAAGGTGCTGGGCGATTCCAAAGTCGAATCGCCAGAACAGTAATGGATTTATCGAAATATTGGGAAGAGTGTGTGAAAAATTTTAATAAGGAGGCTCTCAGAAGATCGAATGTTTAAATTATGTGAAGAATAAGGAATATGAAATGTTTTTTTAAAGTATAGGTGTTTTAGGATTAATCAAAATAAGGGATAAAATATTGATTATATATTAGGTTTTTTGCCTGAAATAGACTATACCTGCTTTCCGGCATGCAACTGGGTCCCCTCTGGTGGAGGGGAGCGCAGATTCACGCTTTAACACAATTAATTTCAGCGCAATTAATGAGCCGGCGACTCATTTACGCAGCCGCCGTTACAGTTGCTTCATGACTCATGAAATTCCGTGCGCCGCCGCCGCTGAAAAACTGTGAATCTTTTCACGGTTAGTTTACCGGCCGCCGGAACGCACTTAAACGTAACCGCGACTGATTTTGGTTTGTATCTCGCTTTTTATCGACAAATAGTATGGTGGTGTAAGCATTTATATAGGTTTCTTAGATTTTTTAAAAAGAATGCGTTTAAGTAACTTTGATCTTTTCACCTTTTTCTAGGTATAATAAAACCCTAAAATGGGGTGGATAGGGTTTTGAACTTTGTTGTCGTGTTTAGCCTAAGTAACTTTGATCTTTTCAGCTTTTCCTAGGTATAATAAAACCCTAAAACGGGGTGGATAGGGTTATGAACTTTTTTGCCATGCTTAGCCTATTTCGACATTAAAAATGCTACTACCTCTCATTATTCAGTCTGTTGTCTGATGCTCATTCTTTCGAATGACCATAAAAAGTTTACTGTTTTTCTAACAAATCTATGAGAAAATCGCAAATTTGTTGCTCAACCCGCGTCACCCCGCGGACGGGGTCAATGGACCCGAAACAGGAGAGAAAAGGTTGAGGTCAAAAATCGAGGTCAAACTACACACACTAACACATAGTGAACAAAACTTCATCAATATCGGCTCAGTAGTTTGAAGCTTATACAGAACAAACATTGTGTGACAAGATTGTTATGATATGTACAATATGTTATAAATAATACCATTTGTGTGTGTGTTTGAATAGGTCCAGGAAAGGTTTATACATACAATTGGATCTGGTAGGTGGCGCTGTAATCGGGTAGGACTAGTCTACCGGGCCCACTAGTTGTCAAAAATTGTTTACCATAGTTAAAGGACTTTATTATTCCGATGAAACTGAAGAAAAAAAAAACACACTTTAACCCAAAAATCTTTATTTAATGTAGACCTTTATGGGCACTTCTTGACGTCAGAGAAAATATAAAAATTAAATCAACCAAGAATCTATTTTAACTAATTATTTAATGCTTGTATGTACTTACACGCATCCCAACCATTATTAAGATGTAGGTAGGTATGCAAATACAAGTAAAATGAAAAAAAAAAAGTTGACTCTACACCTTTTTGAAATTGGGAGAGCCTTCTCGAGAAGAACAGGCAAGAAACTCGGAAGGTCTTGTATTTTTTTGTCTCTTCTTTTAAATTTGTGTAATATTTATAATATTGACAATATTATAAAAATTACACAAAACATACCTACTACCTTAATCACGTTGAGTAGAAATATCGCAGACTCCAACGACATTTCTACTCATCGTTCTAAAGCGGATCCATTTTTAAAGCTTGCCAGAAGAAGCTGATTTTAAATATGACAATATATCTGATGATGAGATTGTAAAGCGTACATAAATGTATTATTAAATAGGTAGTACGTTCTGGTTGGAAAAAAGCCTTGAACTAAAATATAAATTTACAAAAATAAAAAACCGACTTCAAGAACACTTAAAAGTTAAATATAATAAAAGAGTACAGACAATTTTACATTTTTTTATTGAAGACGGCGCCAATTTTTTCAGACTTTCTATCGTGTTTTTGAAGTAGGTTTTTAATTTTTGTACTAGCTCACCAAAGTAACTAAAAGTTAAGGATCCTTTCATCCTCAGCTCGGTTTATGACTACCAGACGCAAATACCTACGCTTCGGAAAAAAACACGAAAAACGTTGGACGTACCTATAACATTTAAGGGTTTCCTTCGATTTTCCTAAGGTTCCATCATCAAATTCTGACTTTGATGACAATGGGTCCACCGCAGGAATATACTCTATCGATCGAATACAAAAAGAATTTTGAAAATCTGTCCACATTTTGCGAATCAATCGCGTAACATAAACACAAAAAAAGGTTCACTTTAACAAAGAAAAAAAACAATAAAATCATTGTGTGGTTTTATGATACCACAATGCAAGTGAAACTTTTTTCGGATCGTAGGCATTAAACTGAAAGCTTTCGAAAAATTATTAAAATCGCGTTTTTAATCTTAACTTAATCCTTTTTTTCTGAAAAGAAGAATCAAAAAATTTAAAGAAAAAATAATTAAAACAAAATAGTATTAAAAAAATAAATAGGTAAGTAAACAAAAAAGCAAAATAATAGAAAAAACAAAAAAAACAGTGCTCTACACCGGAATCGAACCACTGCAACACTGATTGAAAGTCGAAGATCTAACGCATATACCAATCTCGACTTCTATGAAGTAATGAAATTAAAGATCTCATGTTTTAGTGTAGTAATACTTACGACATGCGATAGATGGACGAAAAAATTAGAGGGGATGTAAAAAAAAGTTTCACTTTACACATACGCACCGAATTGGGAACCTCCTCCTTTTTTGAAGTCGATTAAAAATAAAACCTAATGAACAAAAAATTATCCGACGAGAAAACCGAAGGTATCATATGTGGGTCATAATGCAATTTAGTTTTAGGAGAAATATGATAACAATAAAATCAGCTCTTTTTTATTATTAAGAAGAGAATTTATTACTAGCTGTGCCCGCGACTTGGTTCGTGGATGTCGGATAATAACAACATCGTGATGTTATATAGCCTATAGCATTCCTCGGTAAATACGGACTATCCAAGACAAAAATATTTTTTCAATTTGAATCAGTAGTTTCTGACATTAGCGCGTTCAACCAACCAAACAGACAAACTCTTCAGTTTTTTAATATTAGTATAGATTTTTACAGTCATGCATGACTGTAAAAATGATCAATGATCATGCGAGCTTCCTTAAGTAGGTATGATATTTCTACAATGTTTTACAATGTTTTATATATATTACCTTCTTCCGGTCAAATTTTGAAAGATTATAAATCTTTGGTTTCGTATTTCTGAGAATCAGAGACCAGAGTAGCATAATAGATAAGCAAGTACAGTGAAATAATTGTAATTTTTTATGAGTGTTATTACTTGAATATAATGTACTACTAGTACCTAATAATATTCCCTTCGGAGCATAATGTACAATTATTGTGCTTAATGAGTTATGCGATGAGTTATGTGTTTGAAAGTGAAATAAACACTTCAAATTATAAGAAATATTTTATTACATACTAGAACACTTCGAAACAGTAAAAAAAATAGATTTGAAGTACTCAACTCTTAATCTACCTGCAAAAACAACAGACATGCAAATGATATCTATTTAAAATGATATCATTAGGTAATGTTAAAATTATCTTTTGTTTTAATTTTATTACTAGTAATTGCTTTAAAGACGAACTTTGAACATTTTTTTGTTTATGAAAAAATATTAAAAGAATAATTAAAAGTAGGTATTTGTCAAAACGTCGAATCAATCCGATCCTATATCGAATCGGAAACATCGAATAAATTCTGTATATCGATGTGAGTATGTGAATATCCTAATTGGCTGGTCATTACTTACAGACAGACAGAAAACAATTAATAGAGTATTGAAACATTTATCATGAAGCATGCCCCCTTCATTCAGTTTAAACAGTAACATATTTTAATCACAAAATTATTTTTCAACTAAAAGTTGAACTTAATCTAAAAGTTGTATTAAAAATTCAAATTCGAGATCTCTACTGCGACCCCCGTGTAAACAAAATGGTGTCGGTACCTAACTAACTTTTATACTAAATAATCTTTCACGAGAAACAAACTCAATAATAATTTTAAGTACTTACTTTTAAGCATTTGCATACAATAAAAATTAAGGCTTTTTTATATCAAAGTTTTGTTTCCTTTTTCGCCAATTTTGACACAAATTGTAAAATTACTCAATAAAATTATGATATATTTTATGATATTGAATTATAACTACATTGTATTAACTACTATAAATGGATGAGAACAAAAAAATTCACAATGCCAAAAATGAAAAAAGGAAAGCTTTGTAAATACATTTTTTATCGTTAAACTTTCCCCTCATCTTAATATGTGCATATCACGAAAACTCACTCTGTAAATTGACAGCAATTGTAGCAAAAACAAATGAAAACAATAAATAAATAGAGATTGGTAGAGCCGAAGAAAAGAAATTGTTTACGACGAGTAAACAATTTCTTTTCTTCTCCACTTCTCTACACAATACAAGTACAAATCATAAAGTGTAGTCAAACCAATACCCAGCTCACAAGTCATTGACATATATGTAACTCAATGTCACAAGTAGACATATTCGTCACATGGAAAACTGAAAACTTGAGGCGTATGCCGGCGTAACAGCGCGCCGGCGACACGTTAAAAGCTCAAATCGCCGAAAGCCGCAGTCCGAAGCCCATTAAGTTCAAAACTCAATAAACGTCATTGTTCCGGCGCTTAACTAGGAAAATAACCGGGTACGGCCGCCGGGGGCCGCTTTGGCCCGATCTTCGGCCCGGCCGACCTCTAATATTCATAAGTCAATTTCCTGCACCATTAATACGTAACGAAGTAGCGCAAATGGCCTTATCGCTTGTGCGCGATTACTTGCCCGCCGCGCTCTTACATAATTCAACGTATTAAACGAAATTGTTTAAACCTTATTGCTCGATTACGTTCCTCCACCCAAGACACGCCTCGTTTCTCGCCGCCAATCCGGAGGCGAGATACAGGGCGGGTTACCCTCCTTCCGTGGCCCGCCCGCCGGCCCGCTCTCCGCTCCGCTGTGGCTCTCGCGCGCTGGGGTGAGGCGGTCGTCTCTCCATCGAGTACTACGTCGTGTTTGGACGCACTCCACTCGCTCCCGAAACCCGTGCAGTGACAGTGCTACTCGCAATTCGAAACGAATGACAGTACAGTGACGTTTGAGATAACTGTCAAAACAACAGTCGTGAGGAAGCGCGCAGTCTAGGACAGGATAACGGGATTTTTAAAACTAGAACTTTCCGAATACGATACAGTGAATTTTTAAACAGTGAGGCAACTATAGTAGGTGGCAAAGACAGTACAGTGACGTTTGAGATAACTGTCAAAACAACAGTCGTGAGGAAGCGCGCAGTCTAGGACAGGATAACGGGATTTTTAAAACTAGAACTTTCCGAATACGATACAGTGAATTTTTAAACAGTGAGGCAACTATAGTAGGTGGCAAAGACACTGATAGAGGGACGTTTGTTAAAATAATAGTAAAGTAAAGCAACAAAAGCGAAATAGCTGTGAATTATAAACACTGAAATGGACAGTAAAAGCTTAGGCATGTAATGCCAGTAGAGATAGAATGTTTCTAAGGGGGCGACGTATGAAATAATCGTTGATATGACGATGCTCGCGATGGCGCGAGGCTCGGAGGAGAGGCGGGACGAGGGAGAGGTGGAAACTGAGGCTGAGACAGAAGCTGAAGCTAACGACGTTGATGTTGTGGGGGTCGAGGAGGCCGCTCCTGTTGACCTGACGCGGCGGCTCGGCCTCACCAGACCGCCCGAGCGACCGGCCATAGCGTTTTCCGTAGAGAACATATTAGACCCGAATAAGTTCACGGGTCGGTCCGAAGTACCCCTTCGATACGACGAGCAGTATTGGAGGCCGCACTACGATAGGGATGACAGTGATTCAGGTAAGTGTTGTTTTAAGCGCACGGTTTATTTCTTAAATTGTCAGATAATTTTTTCTGCATATATGGCGGTGGTGTTGTTTAAGCAAAGTCATCTAACGACAATACAAATTAAAAATTTTGGAATAATTCGTACCTAATGACACATAAGTACTCGTAGTTTGCAATTCGGCTCCCCGTGAATAAGCTCGATAGCTTTATAGCTAGCACTACCAATACTTAAACTACCAAATAGAGTCAAAAAGGTTTTCATTTTATTGTCACATTCTATCAATGATAACGTTAAAATTTCTGGTAGTCGTATTTCAGTGTTTTTTTCATTGTCTCGGATAATCAAATACCTAAGGCAAATAATCAGATCTCAGCTGAGCTCAGGATCAGGCTCAGTTTTAGAATACCTAATGTATCGACTAATTTGTTCTTTGAGAACTGTCCGCAATCAAAAGTCACGGTTTACGGCTTTGTCATGAAATTCCTTTATCTCTTCATTTTAATCTTGTGCTCCAAAGTGTGTTGAATCGCAAATACACAAAAATAGACGAATGGCTCATAATGCATATGTACTATTGTGCTTCCTGCTAAATAAAAACGCAATTTAATTAAATTAAAATGGTAATTTAAGACAACAACATACGGCGTCCTCGATTCCCACGACGATGGACGGTTCGCTTGCAGGGTGCATGTAACGGTAAAATATTAATTATAAATACCTACCTATGTAAACACGTACCTGTTTGAAAATAAAGAAATATACAATGGCGAATTTAAATTTTATAATGTGTAATAATAATGTATTAATTAATACTTGTAGAGCCGTCTGTCAATAGCAGATTGTTCGACAAGGGCATAAGAAAGTATAGAGTCAGAGGATAACATTGCTGTTTTCCTCCGCTTTTCATTCGGAATATGACCCGGAATAAAATATTATTATCTATCTTACATCTCTGTTTTTAAATTCAATATGGAACGCGCCGCCATCATAAAACAAAAGGATCTATAGGTCCATACAAATATGTTTTAAACAAGGACAGTTTCTTAATTAGCATATTTATTGAAACATGAGTTAATGTGATAGAACAAATGTTTAAAAAATGAACAAAAAATAATTGCATTAACATTTCAAATTATGTAAAATAATATACGTATATGTGCTAGATCACTTAGGCATTTTTAAAAGATTCTGAAAACTGATTCTGAGAACTGACTTCCAAGGGAGTGAACGTGTAATATTGCTTTCCGCCCGCTCCGCAGATCAAATACATTTTCAACATAAAAATTTTTTTGAGCTTTTGTTTATAATTTTAAAATTAAATCATGTTTGTGGGATACAATATTTAATGTGATTTAATAGTGCGATTTCAAAGAGGAGATATAAAATTAGACTTGCGAGTTCCTTATCTGTTCTTCTAATTTCCGAGCAGGTGTCGAATTATCAGCTTTTTTCTCTTATACCTGTTTGTGTGCATCCTAAATTATGTTTGGGTGTTAAATACTAGGATTAATCAATTCATTGTTCAATATTATTTCCGAAAGTGCCTAAAAGCATAGGGTTTCAGAATATAAAGTCTATGCCTGTAAAGCAATGAATCGATTAAAATGAGTTTGAAATGGCGCTATAGGAACACTTTAAATACAGCAAAGATAACTGTGATTTTGACATATCCGCACAGCCAATTTCTTATTTTTTTCCCGTCATAAATTTTTTCTCGGAGTTTCATAAATATTTGAGGACAATCTTTGGAGTTTGGTCCAAGCAAGACATTGAGCGATTCATTTTTACTTAAACAGAAGATTCAGCCTATTTGTACCACAAAATCAATTTATGCATCTTTTTTGGAAGTCCTAGCGGCGGAAATTGGAACAACAATAAAAAATCTACTTTTATTTATACATGCGAAAAACGCGTGCTACAGCAACTTGAAATTGTTAATAAAAGTAATATAGGTAGCTAGTTGCTTTTGTGTTGAAAACTGTTAATTTTGTAAGATGCTTAGCTATTCAAAGAAAGTCATATTAATAGGCATTTATTTTTACTAATTTATTTTAGTTATTTTTTATTTAATCAATCCAAGAAAAATTATACATCGCGCGCCATCTGATATACACGGTGTTTCATAATAACCAATAAATAATCAATGCGTTATCTAAAACTAATTACTAAAATGTGTTTACACGTAATGTCATTCAACCCAACATTTTCATGTATATCATAGTATCATCATCATGTCTATGATTTACATGAAAATTTTGGGTTGAATGACATTACGGGTAAACACATTGATTTAGTAAATCAATGGGTAAACACAATTTAATAATTAGTTTTAGATAACGCATTGATTATTTATTGGTTATTATGAAACAGCGTGTATAAAAATCTCCGTGTCACAGTATTTGTTATCGAGCTCCTTCGAAACGGCTTGACTGATTTGTATGAAATTTTTTTGTGTATATTTGGTAGGTCTGAGAATAGGTCGTAGGCTTTTTTTATACCCCTAGTTGATAAGGGTAGAACTCTCCAGAAAATTTTGAGTGTGTTCGCGGGCACAGCTATTACACAGCTATTACATAGCTATTGCACAATCTTTTTGGTATATACTTACTCTTTATTGCGCATAAATTACACATGATAAAGTTTACAGTTACAATGTGACTTTTTATTGATTTTTTTAAAATTTATTTAATATTTTTAACTTGATTATAAATTTTCATCTATTGATTTTTAACCGACCTTAAAAAAGGAGAAGGTTCTCAATTCGATGCGTATGTTGTTTTTGTGTGTATGTTACGCGGGTACTCCGCCAATTGTGGACCGATTTTCAAAATTATTTTTGTATTCGATAGATTATACTTCTGGGGTGGTTCCATTATCACTAAAGTCAGGATCTGATGATAGGAATTTACGAAAATCGAGAGAAACCCTTAAATTTTAGGTATGTCCAACGTGTTTCATGTTTTTTCCGAAGCTATTCATGTAGGTATTTGCGTCTAGTAGTCATGAACCGAGCTGATGATGAAAGTGATGATGAAAGTGTTGATCCTTAACTCTTAGGAGTTAGAGGTTAGATTTCTTAAATATCATAGGCACGTAGGTACTATCAGGTGAATTTAACATTAAATTAAGGGTATTAAATTTACTAAAAAGAACCGGATCCGATGAAAACCGATCTCAAAAACACACATTTCTATATTGAAGTCGGTGCCAAACCATGATCTCTTAGAAAGTCTAAAAATTTGACTGCGACTTTAATATAGAAATGTGCGTTTTTGAGGACTGTTTTTATTTTTTGTTTTTTTTTTATATAGAAAATTTATTGTGCATTTTTAAACAAAATGCAAAGTCATAAATATATTAAAACGATTAAGCATTCCGTGATAGTTACACATTTAGGTATTCCTTTATAGCGACATTTTCCTAATCATATTGTCGACGTTATCAAGTGTTAAAACAATTGTTATCCATGACAATTATGATTATTGTACTGGGCATTATCATAAACGCATCATAAACGAAGCTCTACTTTTGATAAATTACACCAACCATAACTAAGCTTAGGAAGCCCCTACGACGTATGCTGTAACTTTTTGTCTTTAATGAAAGGAATGTGACAGCATGCCACCTAAGAGTCACTTAAGCTAAGAAGAGGTTGGTGAAAATGGCCATAAGCTTAGTGCCATTCTTTACTAAAGTAACCTACGTTTAATGGCATCCTTAAATTGTTTTTCAACACACCTGCTCGTAAAGTGGATCTAATTTTACCGGATTACATACATTTTAGATACATAAAGCAGCTCATAAAACACGCGTGTATTATTGCTGAGATACGCATCACAGAGTTCAGCAATGCTGAACTTGCCGGCTGCGCCAGTAATGTACTATATTTTTTAAAAGCTAGTAGTAATATAAAAGACATCAACGAACTACATGATTTTTCAAATGATTATTTTCATACCATTATGTAGTTTGTCTACAATATAACAATGATTTCTGTTATTTAATCAAAAATTTCCGTTTATTTGCTATTTTTCCTCCTATGTGTGTTGAAAAACGTCGGACGATACACGTTCGTATACCTATTGGTTATACAAACTCGGCTCTATTACGCCCACGCCTTCGGCCCAGGCTGAAATTCCGCCTCGTGAGTTATAAACCAACATACCGCACTCATATCGTAATGAACTATTATGATTAGGAATAGTAGCATACTAATAATATTTTCAAATTATTTTCTGATTAGGTATAGAAGCATATGCGGTGACTCGTAACGTAAAAAAATGAGGCTTATTTGTTGGTAACTAATTAGGTTATATTATCATACGTTGGTAATTAATTCCATGAAATATCTTAGAATTACCAATAAAATATTACTTGTGTTGATTTTACATTAATCATGTTATGATTGTAATGATTTAATCTTGTTGTTTGTTAGAGATCACACACACTGGCTCATAATAACGGAGGTAGAAAACTTCCTGCACGTCCTCAAACTATATTAATAACTAGCAGTGCCCGTGACTTCGTTCGCGTGGATTTAATTTTTTTACCGTTTTGCAACATTTTTCATTGATGCTCAGCTCCTATTGGCTGTAGCGTGATGTTTCTTGTGATGTTATATAGACTATAGCCTTCCTCGATAAATGGACTCATTAACACAAAAAAGATTTTTCCAATATGAATCAGTAGTTTCTGAGTTGCGCATTCAACCAAAACAAACAAACAAACAAACTCTTCAGCTTTTAATATAATAATAAAGAAGATAGGTATTTAGGTAGAATATTTCTACCTAAAGTTATTTATTTTATAGTTTTTTTAAATAGTAAATTTTATTAATTTATGCGTATTTTGTGGTGTTTCTTGTTTTGTACGCATTTTAAAGTGAATTTTTCCATTTTGTCAATAATTTAGAAACTAAGCATACCTACAACAAACATGGGAGCTCCCCTTATATATTTATTTTATTCTGTTTTTAGTATTTGTTGTTATAGCGGCAACAGAAACACATCATCTGTGAAAATTTCAACTGTCTAGCTATCACGGTTCATGAGATACAGCGTGGTGACAGACAGACGGACGGACAGACAGCGGAGTCTTATGAATAGGGATTCCGTTTTTACCCTTTGGGTACGGAACCCTAAAAATAATATTTTCGTTTCCTTGGAGTGTTGTCTCTGTTCTCTAGTCACCGCAGAGCTAATGTGTCCCAGCTAGCTCTCCGGATTCAATAATAAACTATTTAAACTACAAAAAAATATATATAGAACTTTGCATTTTCTTTAAAAATGCTATATACATTGAAAAATTAATAAAATTAATAAAGAAAAAATTTTGTCTCCGGCGGGACTTAAGCCTGCATCTTCAACATACCGTGTTGACGCCTTGACCAACTAGGCCAACGAGCTCTTACCAGCCCAGACGAAATTCTTAGCCTTATTTAAAACCTTCTCAAAAATGTGGTGAAAATAATTGGGATTCCTTCAAAAACTTTGAATTGTAGATTTGGCGTTATTTTGTTTCTGTATAAAACTTTTTTGGGTTAAGACTTAAATAAAAATTTGTCTCCGCCGATATTTTGCGAAAAGTCACTGAAATAATAAATACTTTGATGCCATAATAATAATAAAAAAACATAAAATTTGATGACAAATTGTCTGAAATGAAATGAATGTTATGCTTTGTTTGAATGTAGGTATGAGTTTAGATAAGGTAGTGTATGTAACTGCACATAATTTGGTATTAACACTCGCGCAATAGGTACTATTATACTCGTAAAACTTCTCAAGGCTCGCTTATAAACACCCGCTCGTTTTTAAAAAATCTTAA
This sequence comes from Schoenobius gigantellus, assembly GCA_963935595.1. Lineage (NCBI taxonomy): Eukaryota > Metazoa > Arthropoda > Insecta > Lepidoptera > Crambidae > Schoenobius > Schoenobius gigantellus. The sequence goes on along the minus strand of OZ012562.1, from coordinate 16,024,482 downwards.
TTATGTGACAGTTACATAAAGTACTATTCATAGGTGAACAAATACGATAAACGAGAAATAATAATTATTTTTAATATAATTCCACGTTCTACAGTAAAGTTGGCAAACATAAATAAAAGCTAACAGAATGGTATGTTTTTAAATTTAATAACGTAAACTGAAAAGTAAGACAAAAATCTTACTACTTAAATTAATAAAATGACCGACATCCTCACAGAGGGTTGCCACCTTTTTTAATAACAAATAAATATTTTTTTTCATTTAAGTAGAACAAAAAAGTATACAGAGTCAAAAAAGAATGACTACATTTTTACTTATTTATTTTTATAAACTCATTTTTTTATTGCCTTTCGCAACATTTAATAAATTATTTATTTGTTTATTAATTCTTTGTGTACAATGGCGGACTTAATGCCAGAGGCATTCTTCACCAGACAACCTTCAGGTGGTCCAGAGAGCAAATGTGTCTTTCTTCAAGATATTTACAATCAAAATTTAAATTTAAACACACAATCAGTTTAGGGAAGCTTTGTTCCTTTCTCTCGTTTATCTTTACCACAGATTACTTAATAGTTACTACGTAATCTTTACGTCTTAAATTGAGTATCTTAGCGTACTCTATTGGTGTTGTCTATACTAATATTAAAGAGGAAAGATTTGATTGTTTGTTTGTTTGTATTGAATAGGCTTCGAATCTACTGAACCGATTTTGATGAAAGTTGGTATAGGGATAGTTCGAGACCAGGGGAAGGACATAGGGTAATTTTCCTACGGGAATAATCTGGCGGGAAAAGTTTTCCTATGGGAAAAGTTAGTTATAATGCAACCAAAGTTGCATACGGTCAGCTAGTAGTTTATAAAGTAAACCTATACGAAATAGAGGAGAATATTCTATTGTAGAGTTCCTACTGATATTACCCTACCTTAACACGGTATCTTTTGCACAGGAATAGTGATAACTGCTGCATTATCGAATATGTACTTTTTACAAAAAATATTTAAGCGCAATTACATAGATCAATTTTATTCACCAATTCACCTCAAATAAACGCCATTTAACCAAAGTCTAAGCAAATCGAATCTAACGGACCGCAGACCAGATACTGCAATTCACTTTCGTATTCAAGTAAAACAACTCAAAAAAATCTTTGCACTTAAAATCCGTTTACCTTTGATCACGTACTTAATTGAGACATCGAATTGACAGTTTGCAAACTTATTTCTGACAGCTCTACCAGCCGTTGACTCTAAGCGATAAGATTGAAGTTTTTACTGTCGAAACATTTTTCAAGTTGGCGACTTGCATAGGTTAACTTAGGGCTTCCATCACGTATTTAATCATGACAACAATGGACAAAACGGTGTCCGTTGTTGCAATCATATAAAAACCGCGCCATAATTACTTCTGGACAAGTTGAAATGAGCTGTGATTCGTGCTGCGCATAACATATTTGATTAAAGTATTTTGTAGACAATTCGATTCTATTGTGTGGCGTTCATGAGGTTATTGTTAAACGCTTTTTGTATCAATTTTTACTTTACGTTTTGTTTTCGTCCAACTAAATATTTGTTTATGATTGTTTGTTCTACCAATAGTCAACTTATAGCTTTGTATAAATGGAATGTATCAAAATAAGCCTTTAGTTCAGGCGGTAAAGTGAATTTCTTTCAATTTTGTATGGCATCAATGAGTGCCTGTAAATGTCTATGTTGAATAAAGATTTTTGAATTTGAATTTATTCAAAATCATGTGGCATGAAGTTGGTTGATTGTTGAATTTTACTTTAGGATGGTTTTGCGTCAAATCTTTGCTAAGAAACTGTGTTCAGTACACTGAAAAAAAAATTGATAATATGTATCAAGAATTTGTTACCTTCATTCATGCAACTTATTTATATACGAGCGCACAAAGGTGCATGATTACAGTAATAAAGTATAGTTGGTTGGCCGTAGTAAGATTACTTTTTAATGTCACTATGATGTTTGTGGATTTTATTAAGAACTTGATCACTTTTTTGGCAAGTCGCAAAGCTTGATATGATAAATCATTTTATCTTATTAGAATTAACAATTATAAATGTTTACAAAGGTGACGTCAACAAAATTAAATAAGAAACTTTATTGATTTGAATATGTTTTTCTTATTAAGCGTTCAATCATTTCAAATTGATTTTCATAATCATTTGTGGTTTGTAGTTTTAAAAATGTTCATGATAAATTTTATTATATTTTACTCAAACAAGCAAAATTTTAACTTGATAAGCTACCATTTTTTTAGTGTACACAGATTACACCATCCCATAATAAAAAAACCTACTCAAATTTGTATGTACCATATGTGAGTGTAAATTCGATGTTCCTATTTGATTGGTAGCTAAATTACAAGCTTTTGTAGGTATTTTAACGAGAAATAATTAAACTTCAGCTTAAATTATATTTCTTATATTCAATTATACTTACTAAAGATACCTAAGGTACGAGTTAGGAACTTATTGTTACGTGGGTAAGTTATCTCGGTATCATCAAAGTAACACAGGAATAAAACAACCCTTAATGTATTTATTTATGGTTAAATTAGAGCAACTGTATTTTTTATATATTGTATACTGATACGTATTTTATCGTATCACATATAATTAATAAGAAGTTATTACAACACGTGTAAGCCGTGACGGAAGTACTTTAAGTAAACCGGATGAAATATAGTTTTTAAATAATAATTTCTGGTTACCCAGGAGGTATATGGGAATTTTGCACCATAAATATAATAATATGAATAATTAGACGTTCCAATCCAACGCCGGGCTAATACCACACCGCGCCGTGTTCCGCTATCTCCAAGTGATATATCGTATTGTTGATTCAGCGGACGGCCGCTGCCCGGCAGCAGTTAACCTGTCGTCGGCAGCTGGCCGCCTGCAAATTGATTTACAACTGGAACTGTTGTTACGGCTAGTATTGATTGAAAACGATCCTTGGTAGATAAGATACTGAATATATTATAGTAAGTATCTTTTACTTGAAACTGACGCAGAGTCGCAACATCGACGTGTAAAAAAAAAACAAGAAAAAAACATGATTGTTTTGTTTTGACCAAATTAATGGGACACGAGTAGCATAATTCACCCGGAGACATTAAAATTTCAAATGTTTTATTTAACGTTGAAATTTCTATACTATTCTCTGTTTTGGCTATGTTCTTGGAGAGTCAGCCAACACTAAAACTTACATATTCTTTTCATTTTTGTTAAAAAGGACTGCATAATATATTCTTTACATATAGATAGTTGGTTTGTTTATGTAATTTCGAGGTTGCCTGAAAGAGATTGCTCATTAGCAATAAGGCCCGCCTATTGTGACATTTCTGTTTTTGTTTCTTTTATTGTTTTTCTGTTGTTTTTTTTTATTTTGTGTGCAATAAAGAGTTTTTATTTCAAGCTTTTATTACAAGCTTTTATTTACTTTCAACTGTCGCGGTGTCTGTAATGAAATCTTGCATGTTAAATTTGACCCATTTCCTGGTCTCCGATTGAGCTGAAATTTTGTATGGATATCGCGTGACAATACAATATTATGATGACAAGGATCTGATCTAATGCTAGAGCTAGCTAAGGTAGCTAATGCTAGGAACTCAGCAATAAAACGTCACAACCCCATCGAGTTTGGGCTCGTTTGCTTCGTATTGACGAGTACTAAAATCTTATGTTTAAAAAAGTTTTTTTAAATAGTTTTACTTGTTATTATTATTGAGACAGACAGTAATGAATATCGGTTGAGCGTAAAATAGTTAATCATTATTTTTTACAAATACCTTAAAGTAATGAAACTATCAGAAAATTGTGTTAAAACAATAATGAAGATAAATCATTACTTTTTTTGTTGTCAAGATATGACCCACTCTTATTATAGAACGTCCAATAAACGAATTAACAAATAACTATACTTAATAATTAATTAATAGTTTTAAAATATTGATTAGTACAGAAAGTGCATATTTTGTAGACAAATTATGGCACAAAAATGAAATTTAAACCGGCAACTGACAAATCACCCCAACAACATTACCCTCCGGTCGACTTCGGCCACTTCCTAAATTGTACATTTCCAAAATCGTCCACTTCCTAATTCGTCCACTCCTACAACGTCCTTTTCCTAAAATATCTCTTTTTATGTTCCGTATTCTTCCACTTCCAATTTTGTCAATTCCTAAGCTGTCCACTTCCTATTCAGTCAATTCTTAAGTTGTCTACTTCTACAAATACAGTATAAATCGAAGTGTTGCGTTCAACGACGGATGGGCCATAAAATTCGCGATTCGGAACAGCGATTTCACGAGCTATGGGCACATTAAGATCCGTATACACGATAGGGCGTGGCGATCTGCGCTGAAAATGACCCTTTGCGATCGTGACTGCCCACGTTAGATCAAATCGTTCGCAGCCGAGAAGCGAGAAGATCGTCTCGTCATTTGCGGAACTCGCAAGTATTATTTAATTAATAAGGAAATTGGATTTTGACCTTGGCAAGCGATAAGCGTTATGCATGCATATTTAAATAAAATAAACGTCAAAGCTGCCGCGATATTGCCCACTCTGCCCACACGTTGCTTTGGTGTCCATACCATGATCGCTTGGAGCAAGGTAAAATAAAATTGAAAAACAGACCTCGATCTGGTAGCGTAGAGAGAGCGCCATCTTGCTCCTAAGGCGGTTTTTACACTGTTTTAAGCGATGGTACCGGGGCTACTCGCGCAATCAATCGCGACGCTCTGCACTTTATCATTTGCCTTTGGGTGCTTTAGTATAAATGTTTAAACTTCGTATAGCTATCCATCAATGTCATACAAAGATAACTAAATCGTCATCGTCATCCTCGCCAACGGAGATGGTGGATGACATCAATCACAATAGAACGATGAAGTGAAAATATTCACATTTAAGTGTTTCAAAATATGACACATAATCCCTGTCATTTAATTTAATGTACACACAGCAACAGGCCAGACTTTACATGTTGACTTTAATATCGCTCTTATGTTCTGGTAATAGTGACGGCTTTCTTAATGCAAATGTAAAGCTTAACGTGTTGCTGACTGCATGAGCGCTCGATGCGGAGTGTGTTCGAGCGATTACGCTCTTATTGGTGCGGTCACGCATTTCCCCCCGAAAAAAAGATGTACCCGCGCAAACGATTCAGGTAGCTCTGACCCCCTAGACAAGATGCCTTTCGATAATCGCTAACGCAATCGCTAGAAGGAAAATGTATGCGATTTGACATAAGCCCTCGTTTAGCTTCGAGCGCAATTGTCAAATCTCATACATTATCCATTTAGCGATTGCGTTTGCGATTATCGAAAGGCATCTTGTCTAGGGGGTCTGTATCGAAAGTAGGGTCTGTCTCTCACGATTCAAGTACAGGGCTCGTAGCTAAAGTCTGTCTCTTACGATTCAGGTACAGGGCTTGCAGCCAAAGTAGAGACTGTCTCTTACGATTCAAGTACAGGGCCGTAGTTGAAGTAGTGTGTGTCTCTTACGATTCAGGTACAGGGCCTGTAGCCAAAGTAAAGACTGTCTTTTACGATTCAAGTACAGGGCCGTAGTAGAAGTAGAGTCTGTCTATTACGATTCAGGTACAGGGCCTGTAGTCAAAGTAGAGTCTGTCTTACGAAAGATTTTCCTCGGAAATAATAAACTAACCCGTAAAAGAGACAGAATATTGTTGAACGCCATAGGTTGGATTAGGCCAGCAACAACTCGTCGATCCATTTTTAACATACAAGTAATCGGCTTACTAGTGTATAAATTAAAAAAGATATATATTTAAAAAAAAATCACGAATTTTATTTTACTGTACTCTTGAAAGGTTTTAATAATATAAGTAATTCATCATGATAAGTAATTTTTTCTTGATTGTATTAACATTTAAAATAACGTTTCGCTTTTCAAATGGCCTTCCTGTAAAGTTATCAGAAGTACAGTTGACTCAGTGTACTTAGGAGCCGTCGATTATGTTCTACCATCGTCATAGCTCATATTCGTGCCCACCGAGGGGCTCCAGCCTACCGTAAGTTAGGGTGTTTAGGCATTAATCAACTACGTTGTCCCAGTGCGGATTGGTCGACTTCACATACATACACCTTTGAATTTCTTCCGTAGGAGCTATGACGCCGGATGTATGAAATTCGAAATGAATGAATGAATTTCTCGGATAATAATTTGTTATGTATCGACCCCATGCACCTCCCCCCCCCCCCCCTCCTTACCTACACCAATAGCATACTGTATACATCCCAAACATAATCAAGATATTTGCAAATACAACCGCCTCCGTGGTCTAATGGTTGCTCATTTTTGGTATTCGACGTGTGTTTAAATTTCTTGCCAAGGGTTTGAATTCTGGCGCCATTTTACGTTCTTCAACTTAACCAATAGTATTTCACGATTTCTTGGCATAAGCAAGCGTAAATAATTTGTTTCTTCTTTTCGAAATTATTACGTTTCTTACATCTCAGAAACGACAAAATAAATTATTTTACGATAATTCAATTCACTAATGTTGCCAGAAATGCGACAGTGTATATAATTTTATTGTTATTTTTGGGATAAATTGCAAAAATGGTCAGGGCTGCCAATTATGTGAAATTCATAAAATAAATTTGGAGTTTAAACATTGATAAGAAAATACTTATGGCTTACCTGGTTACGTAAGTCATTATTTTTTTTAACTAAACTTACATCAGGTTTGTCTTACTCTTTAATAATAATTACTGATCAGGAGTTCTGGGGTTCGATTCCCCGTGGGGGCAGAAGTTTTCGGCTTGGTTTTGTTGGTGGTAATGCTTTTGAGCTCGCCAGGCTAGCTACACCGCCTTACTTAAGTTTTGTCGCCATAATAATGCTTATTACCTACATTGTTGTGTTCCGACAACTAGAAGAAAGATAGCGTTCCTTATCTTATCTTATCTTTATTCCTTGTTGTAAATAAGTAGGAGAAATAAGTTGACTACTCCTGTCCGAAAATTGAGATAAAATAACCCTGGTGCTTGTAAATGTCCATTAAATCCACGATGAGGATTCATTTTAAAATGTATAAAATTGCAATAATAACACAATCCCCTATTCTTAAGGCATAAGCTTACCGAATACCACTTACATTAGCGTGCAAATTCTGAATATAAGAATGTCGAGCCCCAAGTTTTGCGATTCACCCGCGTCGATTGGTCGGCGGCAGACAGAGACGGCACATAGCTCGGTGCTCGCGTATGAACGAGACGCACTTAACCCTACGCTGCCCGCGTCCCTTTGCGCACCAATCCGTGAAATTAGAGTCGTCTAAACGAATCTAACGATTATTTTATTATCCCCTTTGCACTAAGATTTGTTCCTTGCTCAGTCAAATAAAAATAAAGGTGAATAAGGCGTTGCGAGGGTCAAGAGGAGACATAAATTCTGGCGGCGTTTAGGGGTGGGTTAGGTTATTTTTCGGGCCTTTACGTCCGGTCGGACGCGTCTGGAAATCGGACAGATAAATGGTTCAGCGCTATTTCTCCGGAAAACCTTTTAAGGGAGATATTAGCTTTGACGTATTACTCGCTTTAACAGTCCAGTGGAAACGTTAGGCGAGACAGTGATGTAGAGTTATTTAAGTTTTTTATTTATGCCCATTTAAAAAACCCACGCCCCTAGATGACTCTGTTCAGGTGGAGACAGCGTCTTTTAATTCAAAAATTATACATAATGTTTATTGATGAAGTGTATGAAAAATATAAGCTGATTATCGTCACACATATTGTAATATACCAAAACGTTTTAAGAGGAAATACCAAGATCCAACAATGTATTTGTAAAATGGCGGAACAAACGTGCTGAGCGCGATAGAGACAACTGCACTGCAGCTCGGACCGAATAAGACAAGAAATTTTTTTGTCAAAAAATAAAATAAAAACGACACCAAAAAGTCATAAATAATATAAAAATCAAAGAACATCATAGTTTTATATTGAAGTTGGTGTCAAATTTTAAGTAACTATATTTCTTTTATTTTTTAAGACTTTCAAGGTGATCATTGCTTGGTACCGACTTCAATGTAAAACTGTGATTTTGTATTTATTCTTATATTATTTATGACTGTTTGGTTCTGTTTTTTAAGCCGGTTTTATGTCTTTGAAGGATTTTTAAAAAAAAATTAGTAAGGTAAGTTAATACATGCGTATTCGAATTTATAAGCCAAGTCAAACACCAGAATAACATAAAATAATGCGTCTTTCGCTCTAAGCAGTATTGAAAAAATTATTCCAGAACTCTTAATCTATCAGAAACCTTCCATCATCAGCTCAGTAACATGATATGATGACTACCAGACGCAAATAACTGAATAAATATCTTAAGAAAAAACATGAATTACTTTGGACGTGCCTATGAAATTTAAGGGTTTCCCTCGATTTGCCTGGGAATCCATTATTAGATTATAACATGGTGCCACCTCGGGAGTGTAAATCTTTCGATTACAAAAAGAATTTTGAAAATCGGCCCACAAATGGCTGAGTAATCGGTGAACATAAACATACATAAAAAAATACATACAGTCAAACATTGTAGAACCTTCTCTTTTTCAAAGTTGGTTAAAAAGTACCTACACAAAATAGACGCTTCGTATTCCCCCTGTTTTCTTCGCTAAAATAGACCGATTGACCGATTTAATTATTTTTTGCAATATGTACATAGTAGTATTTTTCATCCGATGGTAACTTCAAAGTTGATGCAAAGTCACGATACACGAAAAGTGCCTAGTTTTCACCCAAAATCGCACATCTATTTTTGCGTGGTTCAGTTTACATTCATTATTCTTATTTCTCGGATGGCGTTGGTGTTGAAAAACCTTACTTCTCGAAAAGCTCACCACTAACTTTCTGTTTATCACTTAGTGTTTTTCAGAGTGAAACGTACTGCTTACATCGAACGTTTACTAGACCGCCTTAGCTTAATAGGAATCTACACTTCTTCATACCAGGTTAAATAGCAACCGTCGGTACAATTTATTGATTCAATATGTAGATATTTGCAAGACTAACTTGTGTTATTTTCAGGACTAGTGTGCGTTCTATGGATATGAACAAGGAATAATTATTAAAGTAACACAAAAACGAATAAGGGTTTTAGATTTTGGTACAACTATCGATATTTATTATGGAAAATCACAAAGTATTACTAGCTGTCAACTAGTAAAAAGGGTTTTGTGAAACAGACATTCTGTGTTTCCAAAGAGGTAAGAAAATATAAAAATACTGACCTATAAAGCGAACATTTGTGTAGAAATCAAGCAGTCACAATAACTCAAATAAGCCGGTGAAATCACAAAGATAACAGGAGCGGAACAATCCTAAACCCTTCTAATGTTCACGGGGAAGTTTTAACGGGATTTGTGTTTCGGTACGAGCGGAAACGGAAACGGGGTACGCCCGCTAACGAGGCCTGTAATGGCGGCGTTGCTCGCTGACTTTTTAATTACTCGCCGAAATTACGTGATAACTCCTGCGGCGTTGTGCCAGCGAATACGAATTACTTAGAAGTATCGGCTTCAAGGTGCAAAATTGATGACGCGGGAGCACGGTCGAGTTGCTAAAAGTGCTAAAACACTCGTTGCTTCGTCGACCTACTCAGTCCCGTACGTAACTTCCGGTCCCGATGTTCGTTGACAAGCGAGATATTTAGGACACCTGTCAAATCACGTACTATTATTGTTTCTGATTTCAATACGCTATAACATATAAACACCGCCGCCCGGGTAGGTTACTCTATCAGTCGCAAATGTTGTCAAAAACATCTCCATGTATGCACTGCCGGATATTTAAGTGACACTTTTTTGGTATGTAATGCAATATGCATATGCAATTATATACAATATTATTATAGATACATAATGCAAATATTATAGAATGAGATGATTAAACAATATACTAACATCGTGTTTGATCAACATTCACAAGCCGAAACCTACTCACAGTCATATAAATGTTATGGCATTATTGAAAATTCGAAATTGTTAAATTAATGTTGAAATACTCCTAACCTTAGAGCATTCTACACCTCTGCGAAGAGATGGAAAATTCGAAACGAAACTCTTTCTTCTATACCGCAAAAGGAAAAAGCAGTTTTCATCGTGCGTCTGTCTGTTAAGACCCTTTTTCTCAGGAACGCGTAAAGATATTAAACTGAAATTTATACCAAATACATGGGTCTAAGGCCTCTTTTAGCTGTGAAAAAATGAAGTACGTGTATGTAAGTCAACGCAATCAAAAGATATGACGGTTTATCTTGCATATTTTCTCATATTTTGCGATTTCACAAGGGAATCAAAACCTATAGCATACTTCTGGTTGACCTAGAATCGGGAAAACTACCCAGAAGCGATATCTTATAGCATATGTAAAGGAAAAAATGGAAAAACCGTAAATATGTAGTAAGGAACTTATATACTAAAGGCCTTACTAATAACCATTGTATAAGCCTGATTTAGTTAAACATTGCAGTGTTGTGTCACGTTCACTCGAATGACATTTCAAATTCGAACAAAAGAGACAAAACACTACTTAACTATACAAGGCTTATACAATTTAGATAATATGTTATCTACTAATTATAATTATTTTTGTAAAAGTTGTAGTAACTTTGTACGCTTAGGACATATGTCTCAACACGTAGAGAACCATTACAGAAGCAGCTCTGAATCCGTTTGAATATTACCGAGAACTAATTGCTTGACTTGTAACTATCAGCTCCGTCATATTTAGATAAAAGCGAAACTGCGAACACGCAGCTCTCGCAAAACCACCGAACCGCGCCTTCCAAATTACAGTCCTCCATTTTCTTCATTTAACAAATTGATGGCTTTTGTTTGTCGCGAGCGAGCGCAGCGCAAAATGGACCTTAAAATTACAAAGGCTAAGTGGGATATCCTAAGTCAAAAGCGGGTGCTATCGCCCAGAAGCTTACGCCCAAAAGATAAGGCCGAATTTGGGTTAATGGAGATGCGTTTAGGGATTTTTAACTTTAGCAAACAGAGCTTAAAGATAGTAATTGCTTGAGAATGGGTTTGTGGGGGCTTGGGGGCGGGGGGCTGCGGTCCAAGTTTGTAATTAATAAAGGCTCGATTACAAGTGCCTTTCCTCGGGATTTGGGGGGTGTATGAGTAGGTGAGGCGATGCATTCATCTGGGGAAGTCCTTTAATCGATAATATGAGATCGTGGACTTGAAAGCCTCGGGGAATTGCTCAAGATCTTTGCTTTTAAGATGAATAATAGGTATTACAAAACTTACTTCATTCAAGATTGCTTAGATTGCATAATGACAAGACTATTGTACGAGTAGTATTATATTATCTGTGACGAAATAAACATTTTTGGATATGAAGTTTGGTGTTTTAGAAAATTTCAGAGAATAAAGCAGACGTAAAAATATTTTAGGGCGTTTATCTATTGAAAACAATTGTATTTTGGGATAGGTACTTAATGTGTGTATTAGCAGTCTAGCAGATATTTGTTACATAGAAGTTGTGGTAGAGACTTTAGAATTCGTCGCTCATTACAGTTTATACGCTGGCTAAATTATTTATTTGATTTTTATTTCTGCCATGTTTATTTATTTGATACTAGCTGCCCGCCCCGGTCCCGCACGGGTATATCAAAAACCTACCGCATAACTACCTACCTAAATATTTACTTTTATACAAACCTTGTCCTAACAATAACAATTACATAAAACCAAGAATCATCCAATTTGGTGCAGTCGTTCGAATGTTATGGGCGTACATACATTTCGAAGGTCCATTTTTATTTATATAGATATACTAATTTGTGATTAAATTTGTACTTTCCCTCTACTTATGTATAGATAATTCAAAGCAGTAGGCAATTTATTTAAGAAACCTAGGAATCACATTTTAATATTCGAGTTCCATAATTATATCCGTTAGCTATTTGTTTCAGATATAAAGGTGAAATATTATCTATACTTACTTACTAATATTATATAAAGGTGAAATATTATCTATACTTACTTTATAATATTAGTAAGTAAGTATATTATCTATACTTACTTACTAATATTATAAAGCTGAAGAGTTTGTTTGGTTGAACTCGCTTATCTCAGGAACTACGAGTACAATTCAAATTTGAAAAATTCTTTTTGTGTTGGATAGTCCATTTAACGAGGAAGGCTATAGGCTACATAACATCACGCTACGACTAATAGGAGCTGAGCATCAATGAAAAATGTTGCAATAACGGGAAAAAAAATGTACGACATGTTGTTATTTTCCGACATCCACGCGAACGAACTCGTGGGTACATAGTTGGATATAAAGTTAAATATGTGTATTACCTACCGGCATCTGTTGGAATTCCCGGTTTTTATTATAGTATAGATGATTAATTTCATGGTTTCACAATGCTTTTCTTGTTTTTTTAGGGTTATGTATTTCCAAAGGAAAAAACGGAACCGGCATAGGATGACTACGTTGTCTGTTTATCTGTCAAACCCCTTTTTCTCAGGAACGCGTAGAGATATAAAACTGAAATTAATATGTAATACCTCTTTTTCAACCGAGGAAAAATCAAACCTCCACGTTCCTTCTATTCATATATAGTCATAACAATATCCGGCCTTCGGGAATACCCGAATCCATGAAGTCGCCATATGTTTTTTATTTCGTCTTATTAACAATGTGAAAATTTACGTTTTGAGCTATTCTTAACCGACTTTAAAAAGGAGGAGGTTCTCAATTCGATGCGTGTGTTTAAAATTCTTTTTGTAGTCAATAGAGTATACTCCTGGGGTGGTCCCAAGGCCACTAAAGCCAGGGCCTGATGATGGGGTCCCATAAAAATCGAGGAAAAATCTTAAATTTTTAGGTATGTCCAACGTGTTTTGTGTGTATGTTACGCGATTACTCCGCCAATTGTGGACCGATTTTCAACACTCTTTTTTGTATTCTATAGAGTATGCTCCTGGGGTGGTCCCAAGGTCACCAAAGTCAGGATCTAATGATGGGATCCCATGAAAATCGAGGGAAACCCTTAAATTTTATAGGTGTACGTCGAACGTGTTTCATGTTTTTGCCGAAGTTATTCACGTATCTACGTCTGGTAGTCAAGAACCGAGCTGATGGTGGAAGGCTCCTTAACTTTTGGACTTGATCTGACCTGACCTCACCTGGGACCTGAATTTAATACCAGCTCACCTTCGGTAAGCTGGTATTAAATTCAAGTCCAATGTCAGGTCAGGAAGGTGAGGTGATATTAAATTCACTAAAAAGTTAAAAATAAAAGATATTTTACAAAAAATAAAAACCGACTTCAAAAACACTGAAAAGTTAAAAATAATATAAAAATAGGTACAGACAACATCACGCTTCTATATTGAAGTCGGTGCCAAATTGTAAGACTTTCTAGGAGATCATCGTTTGGCACAGACTTCAATATAGAAGCGTAATGTTGTCTGTACCTTTTCTTACATTATTTTTAACTTTTCAGTGTTTTTAAAGTTAGTTTTAATTTTTTGTAAAATATTTTCGTTAAAATGAATTTTATATGTAACTGTTTGCGGTGTAAATATCCCAGAGGAATCTGTCCGCTAAGCTTAGTTGAGCCCCGTAATGCTCGCCAAATCCCTTTCGTTACCCCGCTGTTAAACCTATGTACAGTCAGCAACACGCCAGAATATATGTTCACCTTAATGCCGCTCTTATGTCGCTCTTAATAATGACGACTTTCGCAATGCAAATGGAGAAGTTGACGTGTGGCTGACTGTACAACCTTTGAATGGCAGCGGCGTATCAACAGTTGTCAACGATGCGGTTTCAACTTAGAAGTACACCAATTTGGTATACCAAACACATTTAAAAAAGATTTATCTCTGGCTGCGGTCCGATAATCAATAAAAGTCACTATCGGGGCTATTAGCGCGCTTAAACGCGCCCCGAAATGTGTGAGCGCGCTAACGGTAGCCGGCATGGAGAGCCACATGACGTCATCGTTTACGTCATATCGAACTTACGACGCTAATGCTTTGGAGTGAAATCACTGTAAGTAAACTATCAGTCTGACGTTTGATAATTGTGTTTTCGTTCAAAATGAATGTATCTACCTGTTCTGGATGGGCAGCGAGGAAACAACGTTGTAATTAAAAATCCATAAAACAAAAGTACTACTGAGAAGTAGTCGAAAGCAAAATGACCTACCCTATAACCAAATTTTAACTCGACATTTGATTTGACAATTGATACGCTAAAACCCTGGTCCGAAATCGCTATCATGCTGATAGCGCTGATAGCACTTAGTGTGCTTTTTAATTTGGACCGGGCGATTATAATCGTGAGCACTGTGAGCGCTGTTATCTGTTTCGGACCGCAGCCTCTATTTCAGTTGAAAAAATCCCGCCAAGTGTGAGTCGGACTGGCTCACATGTAACTCGTGTATCACATGTAACTTTACAAATTTCGATTTTTCCCTTACATATGCTATAAGACATTGCTCCTTGCCACATGATTTTAGGTCAAAAATCTAAATAGTCCTATTTTACATACTTATATGACTTGGTAGAAAGCTTTTTTGAAATCGTCATATTTTTGGGTTCCGTACCTCCAAAGAAAAAATGGAAATCTTCTAGCATTACTTTGTTGTCCGTCTGTCGAGACCATCTCAGGAATGCGCAGAGATATCACACTGTTTATATGAAATACTCGGGTCTACGGTCTTTTTTCAAAAATCTAACTTTTAAGTCAACGCAATCAAAAGACATATAATTATGACCGTTTATGTCGCATATTTGGGAGACTCTGTACCAGGGTCGTCTGCTTGGGTACCTTCGCCTTACCTATTTCTGTCTTCAAGCAGCAGTGCTGTATTGCTGTGTTCCGGTTTGAAGGGTAAGATATGGCGGTGAAATTACCGGGTGCCGTGACTTTACATCTTAAGTCACAAGTTGGCAACGTACACTGTGATTCTTGTTGGGGTTGCAGTTTTGCTGCGAATAAGGGAATGAAACTCAGTGCAATGGAACGATAGTCACATGGAGCGCTTGCTCGTATACAAAAGTTGTATCTATTATTGCGTAATTGTTTGATATTTTGGAATACATGATTCGAAGTAATAATAAAATTAGTTCTCTACTAGATAAATCTATTTTAAATTTGGCTCCTGCCTGATTGATTAAATATCAATTAACCTTTGTATTGAAGTAGGTAAGTCTTCACTGATTCTTCATTAGTTATGCTTGAGAAGTTTTCTAAAAGTGAACACTTATTTTCGCTCGATGTTGCACGTACACTTCTATTGTATTACGCACTAATTACTACGGAACTCTCAGTTGATACGAGAGGCGGATGACCTACATTCTGTTCACTGCTTACGTCGCCGATTACCAACGAATTAATCACAGCTGGTTTATGACGGGCTAATGGAGTAATGATCGTCATTTATTTTTAGCTAATAAACCCAGTTTCCGATTAACTGTCTATGTGTATAAAATTTGGCGATGCGCATCTTTGCGTAGTTAAATGATTATATGTATAATCAAGTTTTCTCAGTAGGTTCGCGAGACTGAATATTAAATAACAATCCATAAGGCCGCACTTTGCTGTGTTTGTATTATTTATTTGTCCGTGTGTCCTGTTATTCGTAATAAAGTGTTTTATTATTATTATAATTACTATTCTCAAATAGTGTTATGAGTTTGAATCACTTTTCAGTATCACGTTTTTTGTTATTTCGGCAAATCAAAAAATACGTATCTGATATTTTTAGAGTTCCGCACCTCAAAAGGAAAAAACGGAACCCAGGTAAATTTCTACTTCTTTGTAGCGACTAGCATGAAATTTGGCAAGAAGAAGTCTTATAGCACATATTAAGGAAGAAATCTGAAAACCGTAAATATGTATATAGTTAGAAACTTTTATATATAGGTACTTAGACTAGCTGTGTCCGCGAACTACGTTTCGCCATATATTTTTTTCCCCGTTTTTGCAACATTTTTCATTGATGCTCAGCTCCTATTAGTCCGAGAGTGATGTTATATAGCCTAAAGCCTTCCTAAATAAATGGACTATCCAACACAAAAATAATTTTTCAATTTGAATTAGTAATTCCTGAGATTAGCGCGTTCAACCAAACAAACAAACAAACAAACAATCAAACAAACTCTTTAGCTTTTCAATATTAGTAAGTATACATAAGTTTGTATGGAACCCTCGGTGCGCGAGTGCAACTCGCACTTCGGCATTTCATTTAACTGACGAACAATAAGATTTCGATTTTTCATACTGTAGCTCCACATGCCTATTGAAGAAAATACGAGTAGTTTTCTGTCTGATATTTGGTTACAACAACTGCGTTCATTATCCAGCAAACCTAAAATGTCCACATCGGCAGAATCATAATATGATTCGTATTATAAATGTAGGTATCTAGTACAATTGATCATAAGCAATTTTTCTATTATAAGCAATATTCTTAAAATGGTCCACAAATAAGGCATTGCTTAAGTGTCAATTGGGACCATTTTACAAATATTCATACAAAGCTGTTAAATAGAATTTTCTTTTGATTAATTGCATATTGCATTCAATAGGCTACATGACTAAAAATTTTTTTTGCTTTAATAGAAGCTAATTCATATAAGTTCTGTTTAAGAAAGAAACAATCGGTTTTCGAATAACTATTTCGATTTTTCTCCATCTCTTTCTAGCAAAACGGCAATTTGCAAGGAGTTTATTATGGTCGTACTCAACAATGACGTCACGTTTGATGTCGGATCTCTCTGTCTAATCGCCTTCAAATTAACAACTTAAAATGCTTGTATCTAATGTATTTCTAAGCCGATTTTAATTCTAATTTCACAGGACTGCATCTTTTTCCACGGTATTTTAATATTTAATAACGAGACGTAAAAATTTGAATTCAGTCATCATCCTAATTCATAATACGAATCATAATATTATGGTCATGGTAATTTTAGGTCCGCAGGAGTTCTGTTCCATCGCTTCTATCTTGAAGTTGAACATAAAGACATACCTCTAACAAATTATTATAAATTCTAAATCAAATGACCAGCGCAGCGGTATTAGTGAAGTGCGTTGACGACATAGTTTCGATGCAGTGTAGTCAATTAACAAGGCATGCCGGGCCGCGTAACTAGCTACCGACAGACTAACGGCCGGAGAGAATGGTTGTTTATTTAGAACTGATATGGCTAACGACCACTACAGGATATGCTATATGCAGCTTTATTTACCGAGCACTGACATAAATATTCTTCTTCTTCTTCTTTTAATATTGTTTATTACAACTTGAAAAGTGATTTAAAGTGCTTCTGACGAAAAAGTGTCTCGACACTGAAGAACTTATTTTGACGAACTACATTATGAGTTTTTATTCATACCGTATATTTTATCAAATCAAACAAGCACAAAAATCAAGTAGCTTATAATGTAAGCTTAACAAAACAACACGAGCCCCACAGCAGCCAGTCCAGCAATTTTAAGATAAAGAAGTCATGAAATGCTACATTTGGTATTACCGATCTCCAATGATATCACCATGGCATAATTTCAATGACGTCATCATGATATAATGAATGAATGATCAAAAATCTGACCGAAAAATCTATTTTTCGTCTTGCAATATGAAATCATAATGAAATCATTTAAAAAACAATGAGAGCGGTAATAGGCCTGCAGGGATATACCTATACTTAATACTTAATATTGATAGTGTTTCATAGACACAAAATAGAATTCTTAGTTTGAGTTTCAACAATTCATTATTAAAATTTTTCTCTGGCATGTTTTTCAGTAAAACTTTGCGTTTGAAGTACACACAGCAACATGCCAAACTTTACATGTTGATCTTTTGACTGCTCTTACGATGCTCGTAATAGCGACGGCTTTCGTAATGCAGATGTAAAGCTTGACGCGTTTCGTTGACATGACGAATTAATTTTAATACAAAACTATATGCTGGTGAGCGATATCGAAACTCGTGCAGCGCTTAAAACGAGATAATGTATAAGTAGGTGGACATTAGTACAATAATGATTCGAACGGTGTTCCTGTACTAAGAAATCTGACAAATATTATTATTAAGACAACCAATGTTAGAAAGTGTTACATACCTTTTTGTAAACGAGCAACGAGCTACTTTGACGCTCACCGATCGTCGATGACAATGGCTCATAGGCTCTATTTTGAATCATTTGAAAGGTGTTGAGTGCTTGTCGAGTTTCCTTTTGTTTTTGACGAAAGTCAAAATAATATTGATATCAAGCACAGACCATGTTTGACGCTTTACGCTTCACGAGTGCTCGATGCCACACGATCATGAATGATTAAAAAGTAGAACCCCAGGTGGCGGGCACCGGTTTACCATGTTGACCTGTTTTTAAGCTCTCCTATCCAGTCTTGTTTTTCGATTCCATGGTGAGAGCCGATCCAACTCGAAATAATCATGTCTTAAGAAAAATGCCTGAAATGAAACCTTACGCCAAAGCAGGAGACAAGGACAAAATACATATTTCTTCTTACATGTCTTCTATCAAAATGATTAAGTGCGAAACGTTGGTATTATATCTCCCACTGGACAACTGACACAGGCACATTTAATTTAGGCGTATGGTAGCATGCGCACCCACGATATATCACTCATCAACACCATCTGCGCGTAATTTTATCGCGCTAATTTGTATTTCTTTATGTGGACGACCTTCTTTAAATATGCGTGCTAAGTGGCAGGCACTGTCAAAAGCAATGTGAACTCAACGTAGCAGTTTTAAAGCTTAATTCGACATGACAATTGTCGGCAGATGTGTCGTAGGGGCCAGCTGAAGAGTATCGGACTAAGTTTCCAATAGTATGTTTTCATTTGTCTTTAGAGGCAATAAAATTGTAATATTTTACGCGCAGATGATAGGTCCCTGTAAAATTCGCTGTGGAACTTGTATTTTACTGTTCAATTCGAGTTTTTATGTATATGAATTATGATCAAGGTTTTATGTGTGAAGAGACGCCAATAAAGCTATTTGCATCAATAATTTTGGTTGCGGTAGGGTATCTGAGTTAGCCTGACTAACTGCAACTTTCTTATCATCATAATAACATGTTAATATGCTAGGACTAGCTTTCCTATTATTGTTTTCCCGAGAAAATTTTATGTTTTTCCGTAGGAAAAATAATTTTGTAGCCTGTTATTTATATTTAGGAGCTCAGATATTTTTTTTTACTATTTGATCGCCATCTACATATTATATACGAAAATTCAAATATATTACAATTTCTCCTTTCGCGGGTCGGCTGGACGAAATTTCATTTGTGAAATAAGCTGATCCTTTGTATATTTTGTCTTTTGTATTGTTTGTGTTGTCTAATTTTATGCGTGCAAAAATTGTTAAATAAATAAAATAGGGGAAATAGCTGCTGCTCGCGACTTCGTCTGCGTCCCTAATGAACTCATTAAAATTCGGTCGGTTTTCATATTTTTTACAAAAAATGAAAACCGACTTCTAATACAGTGAAAAGTTCGAAATTATATAAAAATAGATACAGACAACAATACAATATTTCAATATTGAAGTGCCGAACGATGATCTCCTGAAAAGTCTCAAACTGAAGGGAAATTTGGCACCGAATTCAATACAGAAATAATGATGTTGCCTGTATGTATTCCTATATTATTTTTAACTTTTCAGTGTTTTTGCGGTCGGTTTTCATTTTTTTGTTAAAAAAATTTTCGTTTATCAAATTTAGTGAGCCTTGTGCAAGTTGCCCTTAGACATATTATGATAGTTATTCTGTGTCTTATTATTTATGAATTTTAAAAACATCCTCCAGATTTGAATAATCATTCTCAGTAATTTAAAGTAAATAAAATTCTTGTGTCACAGTGTTTGTAACTAAACTCCTCTGAAACGGCATGACCGATTTTTATGCTTTTTTTTGTGTATATTCGGTAAGTATGAGAATAGATCGTAAACTAGGGTCGGAAAGCTTTGATAATTATTATGGTGAGTTCGTGGGCACAGCTAGTTAAAGTAAAATTTAGATGTAAAAATTTAAATAAAGTTGAAATACAAAAAGTTGACAGTGTGAAGGTGGGTCTGTCGCAGAAATTACGAGCTAATAACTATTTATGCATCGTCTTTCCATCGCCATAACAATAACATTCACAATTTTCTCCTGTGCAGATAAAATAGCGAAATATTACTGTCAAGTGTTTGCAAACGATTCAAATCACTTTGACACCACCCTAACTCATTACATTTAATATGAACCTAAACGACATGGATAAATATGAATTCGCTAATATTTACACGTCCTGCAATCTATTAACTATACCAACAGCTAAACGCAGATTCTATCGTAAATTATGTTTAATGTTTCCGGTACCAAGCGGCCACATTAAAAATTAATGGCATTTAAAACTATTTCGCATTGCCACGGGAAACGGATACATCTATTATATCATTTGAAAAACATGAAAATTTTTATGAAAATAGCGTTATGAGGAAACTATAAAATGGTGTGATTTATGTGTGGAGTTTATAGGTTTCAGAACATTTGTGTAATGGTGTCTATTTATAAATGCGCGGCGAGTGGAATGGGAAGTCACTTTTCTTATTAAGGGAATCTATTTGTGGAGTTAGCAAAATACGCTTTTATTCTTACGGCGTTGCTTATAAATACCCTTCGGACTAGAATGTATTTCGGACACTATACGCACTTTGGTTCAATCATAACTATAACGAAATTTTAATGTTCAAAGTCAAACATCATTTTGACACTATCAACATAGTCTGTGTTAACGGTGTCAACCTGGTCAACTCCATGCGGTCGCGTAACAGGTACTTATTCACGTCATCAATCATCAAATAATATAAAAGGAGAAGTTCCCATCAATAGACGCATGCACAGCCGTAACCGCTAAGGGTATAGAAACGTGAAATTTGGACAGTTGTTTTAATTCAAAATGCGGACGCACACTAAGAAGGGATTTAAAAAAAATAACTCTGAAGGGATGAAATAGGGATTGTTAGTTTGTATGGAAAAAAAAATTAATTAACAACTTTGATAAAACTTGAGATTCATACTCTTAAAAACATTTCATTGAATACGTGTTTCATGGTTTATTGGAATTCACCCCCTTAGGGTGCAAAATAGGGGTTGAAAGTTTCTATGGAAAATATTTAAAATCTCCCTCAACTCCAATGAAATTTATTATCTGAGCTATATAAATAGGCTACAAAATTATTTTTCCTACGGGAAAATATAAAATTCCCACGGGAAAACAATAATAACGCGGGCGAAGCTGCGAGCGGAAAGCTGAGTAACTAATAAAAATTGACTCTACATTTTGGAATCAGGTAGAGCCTTCTGAAGAAGAAGAGGCAAGAAACTCGGACGGTCTAATTTTTACCTCCTCTGTTATATTATCATCATGACGACAAGAGCCATGATAGTGAAACTAATAATCATCAATGCTATGATTTTTTTCTTAAGTCTTAATAAATGTGTTTATTACAACTTAAAATTTGCAATTATACTGTCGATAGATGATTTATAGGTTAGAGTACACAGTTGGGCAATTAAGAAATCCTAATCACGCTCGCTTTCAATATCACCTTTATCACTTACCAACCATCGGAAGTGATAGACATACCTTCTCCATTGACTTAAAATAACTATAAATGCAAACAGGCACTAATTGACGTCAAAAAAATCTAATTATAAGAATATTTACCCATGAATGTGCATACATCCCAAGCATCATCAAAATGTCACCAAATACAAGTAGTAAAAAGGACACCATCCATGCTCTGCTGCTGAACAATAAAACCAAAGACATCACC
Organism: Schoenobius gigantellus; assembly: GCA_963935595.1. NCBI lineage: Eukaryota > Metazoa > Arthropoda > Insecta > Lepidoptera > Crambidae > Schoenobius > Schoenobius gigantellus. Next base: position 16,002,591 of record OZ012562.1, on the reverse strand, counting down.
CTAAAGTTCCTGGAAGCAGTGGCAGAAGTGGCCATAAGAAGGAACAAGAATTGTACACCACCAGCACATAGAACTGAGAGAACTAGAGTAAACGCAGAGCCAAACAGAGTTCCCCGTGTGGCGCCAACAATAACGCGGGATCGCTGGTTGAGTGGCGGAGAAAGGGGGAAAATAGGCCTTATCAAAAGGGGTGTGGCGGTCTTCATGGATAGCCCAAGAGAGAGGATTGGCATCAGTTTTTGCATGTCAGGAACGAGGAAGCACGTAGCCATATCACCAGGCTTAGCAGTACTGCTCAAAGGCAGCACCACCAGGGCGACCATCAAGAAAAAAGTTTTTGATGCAATGCCGGAGATAATGCTTGCCGGACAAAAATGCAGGATCGTGCATGCCAGAAATAAGTCCATCCTACTCTTAAACTGGGACATGGACGATAAGACGCCCTTCATAAAAGCTGGGGAATTGCTGTCATGCTTTGATGGAGACCCGAGAGTCATCAGCGTGGACGTCATGAAGGTGGGCTTCGAGAAAGGGAACGTGTCGGATTACACTCCTTTGCTGGAGTCCGCCCGAAAACACGAAATAATAGTGTACGAAGGAAGAGGCGAAAACCTCGATTTTTTACTCAAACATCGAGAGCAGACTCCACGCGACGACCAGATGGAATGCGGCTCAGCAAGGGCTCAAAGGTGGCATGAGGAGGCGGTGCAGGAGGAACATGAAAGGGGACGCCTCCAATCTCAAAGGCCATCCCCGACAGACGACCTCGTCAGGGGAATATGTGCCGCCCTGGGCCACGTCCATCCTCGGAGGCTAGGGTGCGTGACAGCAAAGAACACGGACCCCAAAAATAAGGCACCCTCCCTACATAAAACTACAAAGTCCACACTAGCTGACATGGGTAGGGTGAGACCGCCGCCAAGACTAACATCAGACCGAGACGGAGACGACCTAGTCAACGCCTACCTGGAGTATGTGGAGACACTACGGGCCACGTTACAGGTAAAACACACCACCTGCAGCAGGATAATTGAAACATTTCAAGCAAACGCCCGAGTGTTGCTGCGAGAGCTTCTAGACGGGGCGAGGGCTGTGGTCTACGACAACAACTCCGGGACGGTGCTGGCGGGGAATCACCCCATAACTGAGGGACAGATGGCGGCGTACAGTGGCACGTCGGGAATGGTGCTGGTGGATCAAGAAGCGACAGAACAAAGAGGAGCCCTCACATTCTATGCACCAGTCGATGACCCAATAGTGGTGATTGCTAAGTGCACTCGCTTCATGCTGGAGAACCGGATTCTGGAAACGGCGAAAAACGTAACTGGAACCTGGATCTCAGAGCCATGGGGTAAGTTGGCAATCAGGTGGGTGGACGGGGTGCCGGGGTGTGGGAAGACCACATGGCTCCTTAAGAACTTCCAAATTAAGGAAGACTTGATCATCACCAGCACACTCGAAACGGCAAAGGAACTGTCGGACGAAGTGACGAGTCGTCTAGGGGCGGTCGCAAAGGGGAAAATAAGAACAATTGCCTCGGTCCTGATCAATGGGGCGAGAGCTTCAAAACGCCTTTTGGTAGATGAGGCTCTCCTGGTCCATTTTGGAGCCATAGTTATGACATCAAGGCTGACCGGGGCAAAGGAACTGGTTCTCATGGCTGATAGTAACCAAATCCCCTTCATCGACAGAAACGACCTATTCGAAATGCGTTACGAAAGTCCTGCCGCCATTACGTCCATTACCGAAAAGCTCCCCTGTACACACCGAAGCCCGATGGATGTGGTGTACGCCCTCCAAGATATTTATGAGGGTATTCACACATCTCGGCAACTACTGAGGTCCTTAACATGCGGAATGGCTTCGGGAGCGAGACTAAGAAAGTGCGACCCCAATACTCTCTTCCTGACCTTCACTCAAGATGAGAAAGAAGTGCACAAGAGGGATGGATTTGGCACTGGAGTTAAGTCTAGGCTGCTCACGATCCATGAAGCTCAGGAGCTAACGTACGACCACGTGGTTGTGCTCAGAGGAGCGGAACCAAAGAATCCAGTTCACGACAGCGTTCCTCATGCGGTGGTCGCCATAACAAGGCACACGGTGACCTGCACCTATTACTACCGGGAGCTGAAGGAGGATGACGCCATTAGACGCCTCGTTGCCTTTTCTAGCACGGCAACGGATCATGAGGTCGTCGATTACAATGAAAAAATGGCTGTCAGAGCTCAGATATGCGCAGCGACTTAGATGCGGAAACGAACCACCTCACCCCGAATCCCTCTTGCGGTAGTCCCTCTAGCATTAACCTGGGCTAAGAAATAAGTTAAAAATATAAAAAAAAACATATGGACATAGTTAAGTTAATAGTTAAGAACACGTATAAAAATATCGAATATGCACAGCCGGCTCCGAGAGTGGATAGCAATCTTTTAGCAAATTTGGTGCCATGTCACACCAACTATTCATTTATTTAGTATGGTTACACCTATATTTCATTGTTAATGGTTGGTGTGACATGGAACTAAAATGTTTGTCTACTTTTTGAGCCGGCTGTACAAACAAAATTAATAATAATAAAAATACAACATATATAATATATTTTAATGTTAAAATATAATATATAATGTAATATATAATTAATGTATGTTAAAACATAATATAAATAATAACAAAAATCTGTAATATGTAAAGTATACAATGTAATAGGAATATAATAGGTATGTATGAGCATAAATATATATATGATGTATAAGCGTGTGTGTATTATATATAAACATGTAGGATAGTTACACTTTAGGTGATGCGCAACTCACCCTAGATATAGAGTAGAGTAGTCGGACTTATTAAGTTTAAAAAAGAAAAAGATCAAAACGAAAATACAGCCTTAAAAGGGCACGGACCACGAGTCTGTGGTGATATAATTATATTATAAAAAAAAAAAAAAAAATACAAGTAGAAGAAAAAAAGTTGACTCTACATCTGATCGGAAATGGGACACTTCACGTGAACCAGGCAGAACATTTCGGAAGGTCTAATTTATTATCTAATCTTTGCAAATTGCCCTTTACAATATTAGTTTTTTTACATAGTCATGATACTACTTACATACTTATTAATAATTAAAAAATATATTTTTTTACATTTTAAGTGTATAAGCATACCTACCGATTGTATGCTTATACACTTAAAATGTTACAATAAACAATAAATTACAATAAATTATGTTGTTACCATGACATAGTCTAGCTAATTCCATGTCGTAAAATCATTAAAATAATCAGTCACTTTGTAATAAACCTTTCCTCATGAGAGTCCTTTTGAAGTAAACTTTAAATTTATAAATTGGTAAGTCGGTGCCGCTTTGCGGCAGCTTATAATAAAAAGCTACACACTTCCCCAAAGACGAGCCACTAGTTTCATGAAACAGAAATCAATGTTTAACTGTACCATGCTTGTTCCAGTCAAAGACCACCAGCATTCGGACCTCGAGAACGACGATGTGGAGACAGACGACCAAACGTCCAACATGGACGACGACATCCTCACGCAGTCCGACTTGGACGAGAACGGGGACCCCAAGAGTCCCACCAGCTCCTCCTCGAAGAAGAAGAACGGGTCCAGCCGCGACTCCAAGGGCGGGACGAAGCCTCGACGGGCACGGACCGCGTTCACTTACGAACAGCTCGTGTCATTGGAGAACAAGTTTAAGACGACGAGATACCTGTCGGTGTGCGAGAGGCTTAACCTGGCTTTGAGCCTGAGTCTGACTGAGACGCAGGTATGTACCTATAATGGTTTACCTATAAGGTTTTGTTTCACTGTGTTAGCGGATATAATAGATTTTATATTTTCAATACAAGTAGGTAGGTATAATATTTTCAAGATTGACTTTGCATTGTCAATACAGGTAATAATAAATCAATACAAGTAAAAATTTTTTGTCCGGAGGGAGTCGGGGGGGGGGGGGGGGGGGATCGACAACAGTTTTGATCTTTTTTGTATGAAGTCTTCATTCACTGTTAATAACTATGTATCAACAACCAATTTAGAAATCTTTACAGACTTCTTGAAAATTATGAATAAAGCAAACTTTTTTTTTTTATATTTAAAAGTTTGTATTTTCTTATAAAATACAAAATTATCTAGCCGGCGTGTGAGAAAAGTGCTGAAGAGAAAAGCTATAGTCGGCGATGGCACCCGTACCAACTTACATATTATACCGTCATTGAAAATGTTAGGGAAATGCAGGGTAGATACACGCTGCAAACACGTAAAATTCATAGGGGTAATCTCACAGTAGGTCGCGCTACGGCTGAAACCTAAATATTCGTTTTCTACCTTTCGGGGGGAAAACGGTTCTATTTAGGTGTTCGAGCCTTCGCTCGACCCACTGCGAGATGTGTTTACAAATTTACAATCTGCCGTCGATGGCTAGACGTACTGTGAAATTGTACAAATCGTTTGTCAATGAAAAACAAAATGACTTTATAAAGAAAATCTAAAATTCGCGGGTTCGCTTTCCGCCCAAGAACAAAAATTTAAAATAATGAAAATTTTAATTTTTTACAAAAAATGAATAGGTCAAAATAAGATAAAATTTTCATCCCAAGACGCGGGTTTGATTCCCTAGGGTTGTCCCAAAAAAATTTCTTGTACCTACTACTCGTATTTATTCACTTTTCAGATAATTATAATAGAATTAATGAAAATTTCCTACAGGTAGTTTCATATTTTTCGAAATCTTTAAGTATGTATATTTTGCGAAAACTTAAATGTTAACCACGAATATTCTCTGTCATCAGGTAAAAATCTGGTTCCAAAACCGAAGGACGAAGTGGAAAAAGCAGAATCCGGGGATGGACGTCAACAGTCCGACCGTGCCTCCCCCGCCCGCGGGGGCCTTTCCCTCCGGGCATTACCCAGGGGGACTCCTTTACTCCCACGGCGTGCCCTACCCCTTCACCGGCCCTGGGCCTTACGCGCCATACTTCCACCATCTCGCGGCCAATCACCACCACTCTCACGGCAGCCTCGGCCACTCGCACACGTGATTGTGGCAACACCCAGGGTCAGGAGATCCTAGGGTTGACCAGGAAATCGACAGCCCTTGTGGACTGTCAAACTGACATTCTGGTGAAGTGAACGTAGGTAATGCGGTTACCTGTAAGTGATTACTAGACGATTAGTGTAAATGTGAAATTTTTTGAACAGACTGGTTGATTTGAAGACATTTATCAATTAGCGTGTCATACAAAGAAGAAAACAGAGTATATGTTGTGTCAAAATTTTGTTGAAAGTCTGTGCGGATTTTTCCGCACAGACCAGAGATTTAAATGTCTGGCACAGACTATTAGGAAAATTCAGCACAAAAAAGTCAATCAAAAATTTTTATTATTTTTCTTTAAACAAAAAATAATGTACTTATTACCTAAACAGACTGAGTTTATCATTGCACTCGACAACGCACCTATTTTAGTTTTGTATGGAACAGTTTGTGAAATAAGGTTCTTAATATCAAATGCAATAGTCATTTAGCCTTAACTGATTAGTGCAATTTTTTGAGATATATTTAATTAAATACATTGTGATATTACCAGTTTAGTGTGTACAAAATAAATTGTACATTATGTCGGTTTTTTGCATAATTGTGTATTATTTCGTTTCATAACGTGTACAATCTAATTTTTCATTTGTCACTTCTTATGGTTTATTGAATAACTGTAAAAATATTATGTATTTACGCAAATGATATATTTGTAAATATACATTTTACTTATATAGATTAGGTGTTATTTTGATGCTCAACATGAATACTTATTTTAAACTATTCTTATTTAGTAGAAAATTGATAAACTTATGAAAATAACAGATGCGTACTTGAATAAGCGTTTAGTTTCTTACACCAATTTTAGACACATGTAAAAATATTAATTTTAAATACCATGCAATTAGGACAAATGTATTGTAAAATGGTTAGTTTTAAGAGTCCAGTAAATTTATAATCTGTGCCAAATGCAAAAATTCTGGGTGTCCTTAATATTTCATGAAATCTTTCCTTGTTTCTGACAACGAATATAACTAAATTATAACTTAGTGCTCAATAAAAACTCTTTATATGGCATAAGGTTAGTATGGCAAGGTGACATTCTGAAGGTTTTATGCAAATGTTTACAAATCAAATCAAATCATATCAAATCAAATTATTTATTTCGGACTAAATCCATATTTTGTTAGTAACATTGTGACTTAAAACTAGTGTTAGTATTGGCTAAAATTAAAATCAAACTATTAACAGTTTCCATTATACAATATGAAGCGAAATCCACCTCCATATAAGGGGGCTGTCCCACCTGTCTGAAAAAACATTCAGGATGCTGTTGGACGAGGAGCGCAGACGCGTCAGCATGGAAGCACAACGTTTCCGCATTATTGCGGCGAACCCGTCGACCTGCGCCTCCGCGAACATGCCCGATGCGCTACAACGCCACGGCAATCCCAAAAGCACTCTGAATGCATTATTATATTGGACACGCAGATCGCTGTATGCCCTTTGCGTAAACTTAGTCCACAGGCTGCACGTGTAAAATGACTGGCAGTAAGCTTTGAAGAGCATAATTTTAACAGCGTCAGTACAGCGTGCAAACCTGCGAGCCAGCATATTGCAGCGGACAGCCAACGACCTGCGTTCCCTATTGATGTCCACGTTGTCCTTCAAGTCATCGGTGACCCAGTGGCCCAAGTACTTAAACCTCTGAACCCGACCTAGAGGAGATCCGCAAAGCGAGAGTTCTGGAAGATGTTTGTATGTAACAGCACTTGATTTAAAAACCATCCATTCACTCTTACTGCTATTATACTTGAGCCCATGTGTCACCGCATATTCTTCGCAGACTTTAAGGAGTTTCCTCATCGCGCCAACAGATGGGCTCAACAGCACCATATCATCAGCGTAGCTAATATTGTTAACACACACACCATCTACGTGACACCCCGTTTTGGTGCTATTGAGCTCCTCTATCAATTTGTTGATATACAGGTTGAACTAGCGAGGGGAACTCAGCCCACCCTGCCTTACCCCACATTCAAGCCCATAAACATCAGAATATGTGCCCGCCCACTTCAAAACAAAACAGTCAATCAAAAATAGATGCAGAGATAAGATTTTTTAAGGCACGTCCGATTTATACTTGAGACTAAATATCTACTTTTGAGAAAAGTTTGCTTTCAAAATATTTTATCCTGAAATCTCGAGAACCTTACAGCTGATTGAACCAAAATGTCTTACCTATGTCTAAAAAATTGTATTTATTAATGTGGAACAACCCATTCTTACGTTTGAAGTTGATTTTCACGAAATTTTATGAAATTGTAAAATGTAGAACTCTGTGTAACCATCAGATCTTCTTATGCAAATTAATCTTTAAGCGAACGATGTGTATGTAATGCTAATGATATTAAATTCTCCATTATAAATCACCAAATCAGTAGCCAACTGCCTAATATTAGTAACAAAAATAATAAATACATATATTGCTCAAACCATTTAAATTGAACAATGTCAGTTTTGGATATAAATAACTAATTTTTTTCCTGTTTGTGACTTCAATTTAATTCTTATCTAAAGACCGTGTAAAATCTGGCGCATGCGAAAACATGGATTTTTATAAATATAATGTCGATTAGGTACATAGTTTACTATATTCGGGTACTATTTCATTTAAAATCTAGGACATATAGGAACCCATCGAATTCTCGACAATAGGTACCTATGATGACCTAATATTTCTTGGTGAAGTCTGGTAGATTACAAAAAAAGAAATTGTTGTCGAAATTAACAACTTGATACTATAACATAATTATATTGAAATATCACATGAGGTCACGTCCAAGTACATTTTTTATGGAATTGTGCTCTATCAGCAGTTGTTGCTGTTTTTATTGTTTTTGACATAGACACAGACAATATAATGCACGAACTCTTCATCACTAATTCGCTTGATCCAAGAGGTTTTTTATTACATTGAGACAAAGTAAGAAATTCGGACGATTATTTTTTTTAATTATTAACTGACGGAATAATTACATTTTCACTTTTTGTACCCGTCATCATGCCTATTATTCTTTTCATAAAATCACTAATTGTTTTCTGTATTTAACTTAAACCAAATATAAGATAAAGCTATTTAGGTATTTTACTAGTTGTAACATAACTAGCGCACATTCTGAAATTAGTTTGTTACTAATATGTAAATTTTTTCAAATCAGTTTCAATTTAACATTTTTAAAACTCAAAGTACACATAAGCGTTATAGTGTTAGAAATGTGGCGAGAGCAGTTATGTGTTCAAAAAGTGTTTAATGTGTATAAGAATATGATCTTGTGTATATTCTTATATTATATTTGACTTTTTGTGTTTTTTATAGTCGGTTTTTTATTTTTATTTCATTTTTTTTTCATTTGAACTTTTTTTCATTGAAATTGATTCAGAAGCCAACTCCAACCAAACAAATTCCTAGGTGTGCGTTTGATGTTACACGCTGAATAGAAACTATAAATTCATTGCTGTAAATTGTAAATAATTTGTATGTGACTAACTTATTTAGTGAATAAGTAGGCTAAGTGATCGCTCAACGCTGTACATATGATGAAGCTGGCGACGGCACCATTACAAACTCGATGTTGATATAAAATAGTTTCCAAGTTTATAGTTGTTTTATTTATTTTTTTGTGTACACGGCAACACGCCAGAGAGAGCGGGTTGTTGTACATTCGTCACAAAGTAAATTCGTCCCAGAAAAAAGTATGTGTTAATTCGTCACAGTTGTATTTTTTATATGTAAATTCGTCACATTGTTTATTTCCGGACTGATAGCAGAGAAATAAACAATAATTAAATTAAATCGTCATTTATTTATTTTAATAATCACAGCAATTGTTATAATTTAACCTTACATTTATATAAAAATCACAGATTTACTTACGTGGCTGATTTGCTCACAACAATAATATTATAAAATAAAATAAAAATCATTAAATAAAATATAAAATCGAAAAACGCAGTTACAACGACATAAATCACAGTAATAAAATAATCACGTTTTTTTATTTTTATTTCCCTGCTACATATAAATCACAGTTATGCTTACAACCAAATTTGTACTTTTTGGTATATTATTAAATAATATTCGTATTGCTGATTCATTTGCCTACGAAAGATGAATAGATTAGTTTAATAATTTGAGTTATTCACGTCTAACTTAAAATCATAATAAAGATATTGGAGCCACTTTAGGAACATAATATGTATAATAATCACAGTAATTGTTTATAACAATTCAACAGACTTAAAAATAATCAACAACATCTGATTAAAAAATTATAGTCTTATACCCGCGGCCTAGACGACGATGCAGTGTCCGTTACGACTAGAAAGAGATAGATGTAGTGACCGAGCGAATGCATGATAGCGTGAGTGGGAGCTCAGAGGAAAGAGAGGTGAAATTGTGGAAGGAATTGTTTTCATATTTTGTGGATAAATAAACAGTTATTTATTTCTATGACTAGCTTCTGCCCGCGACTTCGTCTGCGTGGACTTCAGAATTGGGTCTAAAGCTTCGCTCGTTAACAATTTTTAATCTTCCCACGGGAACTATTTGAGAGATCATTAAGGAATATAAAGTGCATGTCCTTTTCCATAGCATAGGTGACATGCATACCAAATTTCAAAGCTTGCGGCTTAGCTCGTAAACAATTTTCAATTTTCCCTCGGGAACTACTTAACGAATCGGGATAAAAGGTAGCCTATGGTATGGTAGCGAAGTAGTATGTTCTTTTCTATGTCAAAGGCTACATGCATGCCAAGTTTCATCCAAATCCCTTCAGCTGTTTTTGCGTGATCGAGTAACAAACATCCACACTTTCACATTTATAATATTAGTAGGATTACTGTTAGTTCTTATTATTTTTTATAGTCATAAGATAATTATTACCTATACTTTCATAATTTTAGCAATTATGTTGTAACACTGTTTTTTCTTAAAATTTCATAAAACACTAATTTTGCAAAAACACTTTGGTTTCACTGTAGTTTTAACACAAATTTCACAACTAAAATCATAATTACAATAACTTTGTCAATTAATTTCACAATATCAATGTCAAGTGTCAACGTCAACGTCGTTTCACGTCACGTCAGTGACATTTGCAATTATCTTTGGTCATTATTCACTTTTTGCATAAACAAAATAAATCTCGCGTTTATCCTGGCCTTATTTACAAAGATAGTTTTTTTTCGCCCAAAATCCCGTGCTTCCATTTAGGTGGGTTGATTTTCTCAAAATTCGGAATTTGACATTTGGACCGTTTGTTTTGATCATTTCTATAGACATATTTTAATAAAATACACTTAAACTTATAGATCATATAATTATAGTTTCGTCGAATAGAATTTGGAAAGCATTCACAATTTGTTTAAGGTTAATTTTTCATTACGTTTTGTTTTTCAACTAAACATAACTTTAGCTGGAAATACTTATTGCATAGGTATTGTAGAATTTCGAAAGATCCGTATGTTGACTTGACACATCTTGAAGCAAGTTAAGAGTCTTACGAGTGTTATGAAATGAATTTGGTTTTAGGAGAGGTTCCGTCGCCAATACGGCGCTTAACATTCAGCAAACGGACCTCGGCTCCGTCGCTTCCACATAAACGCAAATCTGCGCGCAAGTGGAGCGTTGGTTTAGTCTATCGTCTAGGTTATGACTAGTCTGTGAGACATCGATCGAAGTAATTTGTTATTGATTTGAAGATCATAAAGTTTTTATATATTTATTTCGTAGGTATTTCTCTCGTTTTCCGTGTGAATTTAATTCGAAAAGCCACCCTGAATTTAACAAAGTGAGTTATTTTTGTTTTCAGCTTGAAGAGTAAAAGCTCAATCATATTTATAATCGCCGGCGCGCGATTCGGTGAATTAGTTGAATAAATAAATTATATCAATAGATAATACTCCGCCCACACTAAGGTATCTAATTAACTTATTATATTTCATGATTTAAAACAGATTTTGTTAATTTTATTTTTATTTGTGGGTAAATTGATTATTAAATCAAACATATTACATTTCCAAAATTCGCCTTTTTCATCCCCTATTTCATTAAAAAACCTTGATAGTAAACGGCATCTTAGTGGGATTAAGGCATATATTGAGTAACACTTGCGAATTTCATGTTAAATTCTAATTTTCACAATATTAAGTTTCACATCCTTCTTTGGCAAAGAACTCACAAATTAAGCTGTTTTCTTTTTATTAATAGCAATAATTATACACAAAATTGGTGCTCTCCCCTCCATAGGTCCTTTTTATTAACTAACCAATAAGACAATTTGTCGATTTATTAAAAATTATGTTTTAGAATTCATTTGCTATGTTTATTACATGAAGTTCAAATGTATTGACTGGGATTCCTTCAGAACTCAGTGTTAGACCCACTGACCTCAAGATCATAGGCATATTTAATTATATTTTTAACATAACACTGTGCTATGAATCTCCAGGGCAGTTCCCGGAGGCCGTAGGGCTCCGCTGCAACTAACCTACCTAATAACCTAATATCAAGGAGGAATTCTGTGGAATTACACAAATAATATTAGAAACAGAGAATAGGTTAAGAAATTGGAATATTATATCTCTGACCCGTGATCGCAGAAACTTAGCATTGAAGGTATGACCCACTAACAACCGCTCCGGGGAAGGCTACTAATTTCTTTTAAAAAAAAGGAAACCTATAACTATTTGTTCGTGTACTTTATTGCCCCTCATTTTGTAGTTTTGTACCCAATTTGAACCTGATTTTTACCTGCCGAGATTGATCAAACAAACCTGAACCATCCTGCCCTTGGCTTGTATTAAATAAAAATTTAGTTAAGTGCTTTGCATTGAGGGATTTTGTTAACTTCAGTAACATTATGCATAAGTGAATTACAACCATGTACCTACCAGAATAAAGCTTTTCATTTTGTATCGGACTAAAGGAATAAGTTTGTTTTTTTTTCCTTCAACTTTAAGATTTCCCTATATTACTACAATTTAGCAAGAAAAAGTATTACAATTTGGCGCCCGAATATACAGCAGGTTTTGTGGTATTATATGGCCCATTATTCTGGTCAAATGCTCAGATAGTGTTGATCCATCTCGGTATGTATCTTTAATAATTTTCTTTTTTTTAACGTTGTGTGTTAGTTAAGCTAAAACTCAAAAACGGCTCGACCGATTCTTACGAAATGTTATGTGTATTTGAATAGGTCCAGGGAAGGTTTAAAAGTACAACTGGACCCAGTAGGTGGCGCTGGAATCGGACAGGAGAACGTCTGCCGGTCTCACTAGTTATAAGATAAATAAGAATTCTATGCAGGTTTGGTTCAGATAGGTATAAATAAAAAACAAATTTTAGTTACAGTTGCAAAGGTGAATATATTTTAAGATTTTTTGTTCATAGTTTGAGTATATAATATAAATAATATTGTAAAATTAACTTATCATATAGAATAGAGCGTAGTATATTTTTACAAAAATGGAACAAAGACCAATTAGTTTTAATTTACTTAACAAAGATGAACTAGAATATGAGGTGAAAATCAGGGGTTCGAAACCAGCTGACACGGTGATGGCTCTGAGAGCACAGATCCGTACTCTCAATAAAGATCTGCCTTCTGATGAAATACTGACTTGTGATCTTGATGTCAATATTGAATTAAAAGTAATTCAAAAGAAATTAGATGATCTTGAGAAACTTATCACAAGTACTTCAAGTAAACCGTCATCACTTAAGGTGTTAAATAGAATTCAAACTCTTGCACACCACTTATTCCACAGAATTGGTCGCTTGTCTTTATCGGAGTATGATGATAATAATCTTACTTCTTTAATTACTTCTCTGAATAATAGATTAGATAGCATTCTTGTTAAAATAGATAATATTTGTCATAATTTTAAAAGTAGCTTGGCACCTGAACAACCTATTGAGCACTCCACTGCAACTACACACAACACAGCTAATGATTGCTCCGTGCATAAACTAAATTTACGCTTCAATGGCAAGACATGCATTAAAGCTTTCTTACAACGCCTCGAGGAATTATGCTTGTCTCGTGGCCTTTCAGATTCAAAGCTTTTCTGTTCTGCGGCTGAACTTTTTACTGATGAAGCGCTGTGCTGGTATCGAGGAGTAAAGTCAGACGTTCACAATTGGTCTGAGCTGAAGACCTTGCTTCTCGAGGAATATCTTCCATCTGATTATGACCATCGCTTGATGCAGGAAATTAGAAGTCGTACTCAGGGCCCCGATGAAAGCATTGTGAATTATCTCAGCATTATGCAAAATTATTTTTCTCGATTATCAAAACCAATCTCTGATGATGATAAATTGAACATTATCATGTTTAATATAAGACCTTTTTATACTACTCAGCTTGCTCTAGCCCCAGTGGAATCTTGGACTGATTTAAAGAAAAAATGTAGGTTATTAGAAGGTGCAAAGGAGCGATCGGTGCATTTCAGTGAACCTCCTAGGGTCACCACTTCTTCTCTGGCTCCCGATTTGTGTTACAAAAATACTAGTGGTAATAGTAGTAGCAAGGCTCCACCAAAAGTCTCTTCAATTCAGCCAGTGAATAATACACAAAATAATCTTTTTTGTGTCCGCTGTCGTAAAAATGGCCACAGCTTGAGGTATTGCAAGGCGCCTTGGGTACTTATTTGTTATCGTTGTGGAGAAAAGGGGTTCAATGCAAATAATTGTCCAAAGTGCACTTCTTCAAAACCTTCAGCCGCAGAGATTCCAAAAAACGCCAAGCAGTGAACCGATGGCATAAGACAGTATATTTTTATAATAAACATTGTAATTCTGAACAATCAAGGCAGAAATACAATGAATTCTATAATAATGTAAATAAAGCTAGTAACATACATACGCATAAAGGTAAGGTTACATCGGTTCACGCTACTACTACCGCCACCTATAATGATACCAGAGCTTATCTGAAGATTAATATTTTTGGCTTGGAATTCAGAGGATTACTGGATTCAGGATCACAGATCTCCATTGTGGGAGGGCAAGCATACAAATATTTTAAAGATTTCGCTACTTTACATAAGTCTGAGGACTTAGACTTTATAAAAACTGCAAATGGTTCTACTTCACTAGTAACTGGGTATTTATTTTTACCAGTATCGATAGAGAATAAAACTCGTGTTATTAAATTTTACGTCGTCCCTGGAGTTGCTACAGAGTTGTTATTTGGCTTAAATTTCTGGAAGGAATTTAATATTGCGCCAGATATTTTATCATTGTTAGAAGATAGCGGACATTTATATAAAAATAATAATCAGGTGTACACAGTTATGTCAGGCAGCCGTGCTTTACATGATTTTGAAACTTTATCTAAGCTTGAGCGTAGGCTGGTCAATGACGTCATAAAGCAATTTGATGACATTTCCGCAGAAAAGAAAGGCCTAGGTAGGACACACTTAGTGAGTCATAAAATTGATACCGGTGACCACCCACCTATTAAACAACGGTATTATGTAGTCTCACCCGCTAAACTGGCAGAATTAAATAAACACCTAGACCAAATGCTGAAGGATGATGTTGTGGAGCCTAGCGGAAGTGCATGGAACAACCCCGTTACTTTAGCGGTTAAATCAGATGGGTCATCACGTTTCTGCTTGGACAGCCGAAAACTTAACGCCATATCAAAGCATGACGCTTACCCTATGCCTTATATTAGCCATATTCTGGACCAGCTCAAAAACGCTAAGTACTTATCTTCTATTGACCTTAAGTCTTCATATTACCAAGTTCCTTTGGACTCTATTGAGTCCAGAGAGAAAACTGCTTTAACTATTCCGCTACAGAGCGAGAGGCATTGGCCGTGGTACATGTCGTTGAACACTTCCGCCCTTACCTTGAAGGTGGTCGACAATTTAAAATTATTACCGACCATGCTAGTCTAAAGTGGTTTTTAAACCTTAAGAATCCGACAGGACGACTAGCGCGTTGGGGGTGTAGGCTATCGCCTTATAATTTCATTATTGAGCATCGTAGTGGATCTCAAAACGTCGTACCGGATGCACTATCACGTTCTGTACCAGTGGCAGCCGTAGACGCATTTACTTCCAGCGATGCTTGGTATAACAATATATTAAAACGTTGCACGGATAGGCCGCGCGCGTGTCCCAATTTTCAAATTGTTGATGGTAGGCTTTTTAGATTTACAAAAAGCACTAACAAACTCTGTGGTGACTACCAGTGGAAAGAGGTTGTACCAAAGGAGCTTAGGGAGGATATTATGAAAAGTAACCATTCTGAACCAATTGCTGCGCACTTAGGCGTTGCAAAAACTTATAAAAGATTAAAATTACGGTATTTTTGGCCCGGTATGCATAAAGATACCGAGGAATTTATTAAAAATTGTGCCACTTGCAACTCATATAAACATAGCTCACTAGCGCCAGCTGGCTTTATGGGGGAACCCAAGGTCTGCTGTCGACCATTCCAGTGCATCAGCATTGATCTAGTTGGTCCACTGCCGATGTCTCGACAGCAAAACACCTTTTTACTAGTAGTTGTGTGTTGTTTTACAAAATATTGTTTATTATTTCCTATACGGCGTGCAACGGGCAAAGTTATAGCGCAAAGGTTAGAAGACCATGTATTTCTGGTTCACGGAATACCACAGACGGTGATGTCTGATAATGGCTCGCAATTTATAAGTCATGAGGTTCAGGCATTATATGAAAAATACAATATTCCGCAAGTACATTTGGGTCCAGTATATTGTCCACAAGTTAATACGGTGGAACGTTATAACCGCACAATAATCACTGCAGTTTCCTCGTTTGTTGAGAACGATCATAGAACGTGGGATATTAACATACATAAAATACAATTTGCCATGAACACCTCAGTAAATGAGTCTACTTCTTATACTCCTTTCATGCTAGTACACGGTAGGGAAGCTGTCACAGATGGTAGTATTTACCGTGGCTTCGAAGATCTCCAAGAGTTGGTTGTGGTACCACGCGATACTCATGCGTCTAATATTGGCCACCTCGGTGACATTTTCATCAAAGTCCGAGAGTCATTGCGTAAGGCCCATGAAAGGAATATAAAATACTATAACAACAAACGCAGAGATATCTCTTTTAATGTTGGTGATTTTGTGTGGAAGCGGACGTACAAGCAGAGTTCTGCTAATAAATATTTTACTGCTAAACTTGCCCCTAAATATGAACGTTGTAAAATTATACGTAAGCTTTCTCGCCTCGTCTATGAGCTCGAAGACGAGAACGGAAAATACATAGGAAAGTGGCACATAAAAGATTTTAAAAATTTAGATACTTCGAGTGACTAAATTACATACCTAGTAACATAATACCTACTTAATTTTCATTTTTATACTCTTATGAAAATAGCCATATTTTTATAAGCATTTAAACTATTTAGGCACCGCGGGTGCGGCGGTCACAGAATACCCACCCCGCCATTCTTCCTGGCGTCTCGTAGAACCCGAGTGTAGGATAACGCGCCATATAACATCTGGCGGCGTTTTTGCATGTGTCTGTCCCTGTCGTTTTTTTATTGATTTGCCTTGATACTTAAGTTTCCATTTACCTAACATCTTCAAAATTGATATTACCATTACATAAGTACATAAAGATCTAAAACACAAATATTATACGTGTCTTAGTTCATACCATTATAAATATATTATTACTACCATTATATAAAATGGATATTACTTCTTTAGTATCTGATACCAGAATTAAGGAACAAGTATGTACTTATTATAACTGTTATGTGGTTAGATAGATGCATTTAGCACAAGATCACAAATATAAACGTGTCTTGTTCATTATTTTTATATGTATTCTACTCTAATCAACAAAATTAATTTTGAATTCCTCACAGGAGCGGTTTGCAACTCTAGAAATAAGCCTTTGCTATATTCTTATAATGGAGGAAGTTACATCTAGCTGGAAACGTAGGAAAATCAATATCGACGATCAGGGGCAACGACACCATGCAACTCATTTTTTTTTTATTTCCTTTTTATTGTTTTTTTCTACTTATTATTTGACGATTAGAGTCAAAATGTCTGTAATAACGGCATCTACCGGTGGTTGTTGACATTACTTGCTATACACTGCTAGTGTCAAGATATACTTATTTAACAACGCCATCTCGGCGTCAGTCCTGACACTACAGTTTTTTTTTTATTACTTTTTTATATTTGATGGGCATAGGATATAATGCTTTTTGCCTATTTATCACAGCCATATAGGTGCTAGCAGAAGAGGTTTCGCTAGATTTTGCCACCTTATTGGTGAATATTTTTTTTTACAACCATGTAGGTGCTAGCAGCAGTAGTTTCGCGCTAGATTTTGTCACCTTATTGGTGAATGTGGTTTTTTTTATTACAATCTTTAACATACCATATTAATGGATTTACGTAGATTTAAGGTACATGCATGTTAAATATTCTTTATTTACACACGTTTATATTTAAAGCTTTATTTTTTATCTTATACAAATAAATAAACTTATAAAAAAAAAATAACGTTAGGCGTAATTGGGTACAGAGTTTATCACGAATGAATAGTTTTTAAGTACCTAATTGATTCTAATTATGATAATTTTGTTTGGTTGGTTAGGAGGTTTTGAGGCTGACGAGGCGTCAGACGAATTCCCTACGTGAATTCTATCGTGGTTGGGGGGATACTGTAACACTGTTTTTTCTTAAAATTTCATAAAACACTAATTTTGCAAAAACACTTTGGTTTCACTGTAGTTTTAACACAAATTTCACAACTAAAATCATAATTACAATAACTTTGTCAATTAATTTCACAATATCAATGTCAAGTGTCAACGTCAACGTCGTTTCACGTCACGTCAGTGACATTTGCAATTATCTTTGGTCATTATTCACTTTTTGCATAAACAAAATAAATCTCGCGTTTATCCTGGCCTTATTTACAAAGATAGTTTTTTTTCGCCCAAAATCCCGTGCTTCCATTTAGGTGGGTTGATTTTCTCAAAATTCGGAATTTGACATTTGGACCGTTTGTTTTGATCATTTCTATAGACATATTTTAATAAAATACACTTAAACTTATAGATCATATAATTATAGTTTCGTCGAATAGAATTTGGAAAGCATTCACAATTTGTTTAAGGTTAATTTTTCATTACGTTTTGTTTTTCAACTAAACATAACTTTAGCTGGAAATACTTATTGCATAGGTATTGTAGAATTTCGAAAGATCCGTATGTTGACTTGACACATCTTGAAGCAAGTTAAGAGTCTTACGAGTGTTATGAAATGAATTTGGTTTTAGGAGAGGTTCCGTCGCCAATACGGCGCTTAACATTCAGCAAACGGACCTCGGCTCCGTCGCTTCCACATAAACGCAAATCTGCGCGCAAGTGGAGCGTTGGTTTAGTCTATCGTCTAGGTTATGACTAGTCTGTGAGACATCGATCGAAGTAATTTGTTATTGATTTGAAGATCATAAAGTTTTTATATATTTATTTCGTAGGTATTTCTCTCGTTTTCCGTGTGAATTTAATTCGAAAAGCCACCCTGAATTTAACAAAGTGAGTTATTTTTGTTTTCAGCTTGAAGAGTAAAAGCTCAATCATATTTATAATCGCCGGCGCGCGATTCGGTGAATTAGTTGAATAAATAAATTATATCAATAGATAATACTCCGCCCACACTAAGGTATCTAATTAACTTATTATATTTCATGATTTAAAACAGATTTTGTTAATTTTATTTTTATTTGTGGGTAAATTGATTATTAAATCAAACATATTACATTTCCAAAATTCGCCTTTTTCATCCCCTATTTCATTAAAAAACCTTGATAGTAAACGGCATCTTAGTGGGATTAAGGCATATATTGAGTAACACTTGCGAATTTCATGTTAAATTCTAATTTTCACAATATTAAGTTTCACATCCTTCTTTGGCAAAGAACTCACAAATTAAGCTGTTTTCTTTTTATTAATAGCAATAATTATACACAAAATTGGTGCTCTCCCCTCCATAGGTCCTTTTTATTAACTAACCAATAAGACAATTTGTCGATTTATTAAAAATTATGTTTTAGAATTCATTTGCTATGTTTATTACATGAAGTTCAAATGTATTGACTGGGATTCCTTCAGAACTCAGTGTTAGACCCACTGACCTCAAGATCATAGGCATATTTAATTATATTTTTAACATAACACTGTGCTATGAATCTCCAGGGCAGTTCCCGGAGGCCGTAGGGCTCCGCTGCAACTAACCTACCTAATAACCTAATATCAAGGAGGAATTCTGTGGAATTACACAAATAATATTAGAAACAGAGAATAGGTTAAGAAATTGGAATATTATATCTCTGACCCGTGATCGCAGAAACTTAGCATTGAAGGTATGACCCACTAACAACCGCTCCGGGGAAGGCTACTAATTTCTTTTAAAAAAAAGGAAACCTATAACTATTTGTTCGTGTACTTTATTGCCCCTCATTTTGTAGTTTTGTACCCAATTTGAACCTGATTTTTACCTGCCGAGATTGATCAAACAAACCTGAACCATCCTGCCCTTGGCTTGTATTAAATAAAAATTTAGTTAAGTGCTTTGCATTGAGGGATTTTGTTAACTTCAGTAACATTATGCATAAGTGAATTACAACCATGTACCTACCAGAATAAAGCTTTTCATTTTGTATCGGACTAAAGGAATAAGTTTGTTTTTTTTTTCCTTCAACTTTAAGATTTCCCTATATTACTACAATTTAGCAAGAAAAAGCATTACAATGTATCTTTCATATTGAGCGCTAACAATCAATAATTTGTTTGCTACCAGTACTTTATGCAAAAATAATGCAAAATGTGAATATATGATGAATTTACAATAAACCTCACCTACTTGTGACGAATTAACTTTCAATGTATGGAGTTTACAAAAATGTGACGAATTAACTTTGTGACGAATGTACAACAACCCGAGAGAGCGCCCTAATGTCACGGTAATCTTATGTCGCTATTATAAGCGACAGATTTCAGCGCAAATAAAAAGCTTGACATGTGGTCGACTGTATGAAATGGCAAAGGGCTCTACATAATGCGGGACTCAAGCCTAATTCTACTAATAACTTTCAGCCGAATCGAAACTGAACCGTTGCGGTCGACCAATCGGAGCGCTTATATTGCCATGCAACTGTTCGATGACGTGATAATGTGGCGTTGTGATTGGTCGATCGTAACGGTTCAGGTTCAGTTTCGATTCGGCTGTAACTTATTAGTAGAATTGAACCTCTGCTCTCCTATCATGATTGCTGCTTAACAGTATTTAAGGCGAGGATTTCCCAAATTTGCCGATCTTAGAACGTCTGGATCTGGATAATATTAGAACCCACAATTCTGAAATTCACACACCTTAAACTTGAAGATATAATCTAGTGAACTGTGAAAGCAGAAACACGATTTACTTCATTTCACTCGATAGAAAAAAAATCCAAACATAGGTCTAAATCAAAAACTAAAACCACGATTTGAAATCGAAATATACATAAAACAGTATAAAAGTTATACCAAAACACGTAGTTCGTTATTATCTAGTGAACTGTGAAGACAGATTTTTTGATGTCATATAAAATATTTAGGAAAATGACGAAAATTCTATAATTTCGCTTGGTTGCAATCGCGCTCCATATAAGACAGTACTCGCCAAGTCGTCTCAGGGTATGGTCATGTCGCTTCGTGTCGCGGGCGCAAAAAAATATATTAGGGGAAAGTGGGGTAATTGGGAACACCTAACTTACAACCCTGTAAAATAATAAAAGGAAGTTATAAATGTAATCAACTTTTATTGCAACATTAACATTACTAATCTAGCTACAAAGAAATTAACTTAAAACTCCTGGAAATAAACTTTATATTTAAAAAAAAGAGTTAATAAAAAACATTGTCGTTTGTATTTACCCGATATCGTGTGGGGTAATTGAGATCAGTCCGCGGGGAGAATACGAACGATATGGGGTAATTGTGAACGACATAATTAGGTACTATAATTACTTAGTTAAGTAATATAATTACTTAGTAAGTACTATAATTACTTAGTAAGTACTATAATTACTTATAATAAGTACTATAATTACTTAGTTTGGCAGAAATCACAGACGTAACCCTTACTGCTTTGGCCGCAGGTACATTTATCATGTGCCCAGTTGTTGCAAATGACGCACATGATCCAATCTTCTGTAGGTGGAGATTCATATTTCTCACCGCAAAATATGCAGAAATACTCCTCTTCATGTTTTAATAATGTTGTTTTTGGTACTGAATATTTGATGGATGCTTTGCCCAAAGTAAGCTGTTTACTTCTAACATCTTGTATTGCATGGCGAAGATCTTCAATTTCGTATCTCGGTGTGGTTTTTCTTTCGTAATGTCTAGGCATCTAAAACAAATTTTCAAATATTAGAACATTTTACATGATTAATTAACTATCAGGGGTAATTAGGAACGTTCACATTTACCCTCCTGATGCCGTTCCTAATTACCCGAAGTTGGGAATACGAATCAAAATGACCGTTACTCGCAATATTATCGACAGTGAACTTAAAACTACTTGGAATTTATAAACAGATAGTACATGTAAGATGGCAACAAAATATGTTGTTATTAAGCTCAAAAAGATACATTTTACACTGATTTTTACTTACGACAAAAATTGTAACAAAATTACGTAAAAGATTGTCTGACTCACCGTGACAACATATGGGCGTCCTCTCACTCACACTTTTGCGGGCATACTAAGGGACGGCAAGCGAATCTACTTAGACGTGTGCAGGCGGTGTAGTGCGGGGGGAGTATATGATATTCAACTGTTCCTAATTACCCGCCGTTCTCAATTACCCCACTTTCCCCTACGTGTTTCTTTACGATCGAATTTTAATTTTGCAGTTTGCGTTTATTTTGTTAACTTTCATTATTATTATAGATTAGTGTAGTAATATGGTGAATAGTGTTAATAATGGATTAGGTATTATAAAGGAGAAAACTATTTTAATCCTTGTGTAGTGGTAAATATTTATTTCCCAAATGTTTATATTTTATTGCCGCGGCCATATAGCACAGTGCAGTGTTAATAAACCAGTATGATAATTTCTTCAAGTAAATATGCAACGATTTATAGGTTCAAAATAATGTTTCCTATAAAACTTTATTGCTGAATTCCTTTAAATACTTAATGTTACCCCCTTTATTCACAACGCCTTGCATCAAAGCTTTAGAAGGTAGAATCAACAGCACATTATACATGTAGCTAAATAATAGAGTTTTATTCGAGCCTATGTATTATATATGATTATGAACAGTAAAATAGTATTTTAGGAATCTTTTAAATTTCGTAACATTTATGGTCAAGCGTGAGTTGATTATAAAAAAGTAAAAAATAATTAACATAAATTTCCGTTCGATTTATGTAAAGATCACTTCATTGTATTAAAAGAAAATATCTGATCAGCGGAATTTTGTGAAACTTTATAAAATATTTGCTTTTGCCCGCTGCTTCGCCCGCATAAATGTCATAGAGGTTCCATACAAACTATTATTTTTTAGTTTTACCCCCTTAGATGGCGAATTTCCAACATACATGTCAAATTTCCGCTTTTTGTGCCTTTTAATTACGGCTCTGCGTAATCTGTCAGTCACTCTGTAAGGAAAGTGTTTTTATATAAATACGTCGGCCCACACTAGGATTTTCAACTGTGTCGTAGGTGCAGTTTTTTTCTTTTTGAAAACGTCGCCCCACACTAAGATTTTCTCCTGTGTTGTGGGTGCAGTTACGAACATAGAATATCACATGTACATACGCCCAGACCGGAAAAAAATTCTGTAGGCCATACAAAATATTTGTCCCGTACGGGAATCGAACCCGCGACCCGTTGCGCAGTAGGCGATCATTCGATCTCTGCGCTAACCGTGTCATCAAAGTTACAAACATAGAATATATTACATATCACATGCACATACGCCAAGACCGGAACATATTTCTGTATTCCATACATAATATTTGTCCCGTAACTACAAAAAAATATTATACAAAAAATAAAAACCGACTTCAATAACACTGAAAACTTAAAAATAATATAAGAATAGGTACAGACAACATGCTTTCCTCGATTTTCTATGGGATCCCATCATCAGATCCTGACTTTGGTGACCATGAGACCACCCTTGCTCTATACTCTATCGAGTACAAAAATAATTTTGGACATCGGTTTAAAATGACGGAGTTATGAGGTAACAAACATAAAAAATACAACCGAATTGATAACCTCCTCCTTTTTTGAAGTCGGTTAAAAATATTTGGGAATCGAACCCGCGACCAGTTGCGTAGTAGGCGATCACTCGAACTCTGTGCGCTAACCGTGTCGTCAAATGTAAAGTCATCATGGTAAAGAACGGTAGCTGTGTAGTACTTCCCGAGTTTTCTTACAGGCCTAAGGTGGTAGAATATTAATTAATATTTTAAAACCAGTTTGCTTAGAGACTAATACGGTTGCCTGATATTCATAGCGATTTGTGGCTTTCTTCTTGATAATCTTGTTTAGTACATGCACGCCCCTGTCACTCACGCAATGCAGCGTTATAAATACCTACCACTAAGTAGCGCGCCGGCGCGCCGACCGCTGCACACACGTGTAAAGAAATTCTTAGGTTGTGTGTGAAGTCGACCAACCCGCACTTGGCCAGTGTTGATGATGGTAGCACATCAAAAACAGGTTTGAGCTTGTTTCGAATTCATCTAATAATAATATGATGGATGACATACCGGCCAGAGATACCTGTCACAAAAATTGGGATATAATTAAAAACAAAAATACTATCGTTTTTGATGCTTGCTAAGGCAAGGATAAAAATACCTCCGTCTTACCTATTTCTGCCGCAAATCAGCAGTGCTTGCATTGCTGTGTTCCGGTGTGAAGGGTAAGATATGGCACTAAAATTACTGGGTACCGTGACTTTACATCTGATGTCACAAGTTGGCAACGTACACTGTGGTTCTTGTGGGGCTTGCAGTTTTACTGCGAATCGCACAGTAACCACATGTATTAGAGGTGACTGTTACCACTTACCATCAGGTGGGCAGTTTGCTTGTTTGCCAACTTAGTAGCAATAAAATAAAACACACAACATTACATTTTTATTTTGAAGGAGTTTTTGTTTTGAAGTGGTGTCGGTATTTTTGTAAAAAAATATTTTTATTTTTTTCGTGAAATTAATAATAGCTCTCTAAGCCAACTTGAAAGAATATACCTAACTGAGAGTCAATACGTACCTTTTATATCTAAAGACTAACTCCCTAACTCCTTAAAGTTAAGGATCCATCGTAAGCTCAGCATAGTGGAAGAATCCTTGAGATGATGTCTTTCAGACGCAAATACCTGAATAGCTTCAGAAAAAAAACAGGAAAGACGTTGGACGTGCCTATTCTCTCGATTTTCTTGGGATTCCAATACTAGATCCTGACTTGATGGCATGGAACCACTTCGGGGGTATACTTTTCTGAATACAAAAAGAATTTTGAAAATCAGTTAATAAATGACGAAGCTATGAGGTATGTGTTACCTCATAACTTCGTGAAGTCAGTGAAGTCGGTTAACAAATCAAATCGAAATAAGTTATAGTACTTATTTATTCAGTAATGTATTAAAATACCTACATATATCTATTAAAATATTTTTCTTCAAACTACTCATTAATTTTACTCTAATCATCGGAAAAGGCAACACTAAGTAATACATTACTACCCTGGAAAACGGCAGTAGTATTTTATGAAATTTCATTAATGACCCGTTCAACATAATTGCCCTGTTGTTTGTTTTTCTAATTTAAAAAGAAATTACAATTCATATTCATACAATTCATACAAAATGTAGGCATTTTTCCAAAGAGATTTGAGTGGTTGTATAACATGTTACAAAAAATACACATGCGCAAAACAAGTTAGATAGGACCCTACAAAGCCAATTTTATTTAAAAAAGAGAGGCAATTGGCTTTAATGGCGAAGATTAGCTTTTATTTTAATAAATTAAAAATTGTATTCGAGTGAATATTGTGCAGTGAAAGTAGTGTTTTTTGGTGCACATTCATGTTGACGGCAAGAAATAAGGGTTTTGTGGTGTACATGACAGTGAGTTTTTTTTTGTGGATTTTCCACTTCCGTCACCACCGTCAAGATAAGGTTTGGTTTCTTAATAAGAACAATTTGCATTTTTTTTGTCATAAATAAGTTTTTCTACAGTCAACTTCAGTTTTTTATTATTTTTTAATAAGTTGAAGGAAAAGCAGATTACACACCTCGTAAGTGAGCTATTAATGCCCTCGGGTTATTAGTGCCCTCGAGCAAGTGCTCGTGCACCAAACATCCGCGGGCATTAATAAGTCACTTAGCGCTCGGTGTAACAATCTACTATTTCTAAATCAAACCGAATAGCCGTCGAAGTCAAACAAAAAAATTTAACAGTGCTTTATAAGTATATGCCGCCGCGTCAGTCATATTCTTAGCTTTTGTTTTAAATACTACTTCTAGCCAGTTCTAGCTAATCGAGCATTTCTTGTATTCTAGTGATGCATTCTATACTGCACAAAAGAAATATGCATAAAATTTGAATTTACATTTTATTAATAACACATCATAGAAACATTTAAAACCTTTGAAATTGTGAAGAAATGGTTTAATTATGATGAATCTTGAAAAGTCTAATTATTGATAATTGCTTTACGTCTCTTTCTTATAAAATGTATGTTTGTATCGGTATTATAATGGTGGACGAGTACAATGACGTCACTAGCAAATAAAAGCTTTTTAAACTTTGTTATTTTTTAAGTTATTAAAAAAATCACGTAGTTGTTTGTCAAATAAAAATACTATGTAATGTAACAATTAAAAAGTGTCCATATTTACATACAAGTAAAGATACAATAAAAAATAGCAATGAAGTCATAAAGCTGTATCTTTATTGGTTGTATTACTGTAGGTACTTACCTCAGTTTATAAATCAATACTTATTTGTAACCTAGCAAAAAGTATATTGCATACGATATAAAACGTCCTTGTTGTACTGTTATATTTTTACTGTGCGGCACATGATGTTGGCGCTTGTTCAGTGGCCGCGTCCGCGCTAACGTCATGTACAAATGAACGGTGTGAAGTGCGGAACATATGGGCTTGCACGTGGAAATTCCTCGCCTTAAACCGCACAGGGAGCGAGTTGACGCTATACATGCTGCAATATTGATGTCGCTGTTTCAATATTGTTGTAACCTTCCTTTAAGAGGAAATACCAAGGTCGAGACTCGAGAGAATTCAAAAATAGGTATTTGTAAAATGTATTGCTGTCTCGCTGTGTGTCCAAACAAGTAAACTGAGCGCGATAGGGACAACTGCAGCTGGGACCGAAAATACTTATGAAAAGTACACAAAATATACGTTTCGTAGTCCCCTGTTTTCTCCGCGAAAAATTTACCGATTTAATTACTTTTTGCGTTAAAAATTAAAGCAAGACTTTATCTGTGTTTCTATGTTTTGCTTTTTTCATATAATCTTCTTCAGTTTGTTTGCTGGACGTTTGAATACAGCAGAAAATTAAGTCGATTTTATAGGTTTTTGAAGGTTTAAAATCTCTTTAAATAATTAACTTAATAAAAAAAGAAAAACATAGGAACATGCTTATAGTGGCCATTGATTTTATTGGAATAAATGAAGCAACTAGTGCCATTATCGAGGAAGGAAACAGGGGACTACGTTTGTATGGAAAAACAGACTGTACGATTTCCTCTTGGTAAGCAAGTGCGGATACAATTAACTTTTAAATTTCATTAATTTTAATTTCATGTTTTGTTTATTATTTGCCTTCCCCCTCCTTTTTTCCACTACAACCTCCCAGAGCTCCCCCTGCCCTTTAGGGCGCGTGTAGTAAGGTCCACAAAGCGATAACCCCAACCCCCCCCCCCCTTCCCTTGATGTACATCCTGGATCCGCCCTTGATGGTATAAGCCCCTGATTTTGGTCACTGCGGACCCACCATACCACTGGCCATACCCCTGGAGGTAGTGAGCCCTGCTCACCGCTATTCACAAAAAAAAAGAGGAAGCTGCTAGTTACAAGCGCACGTCCATCGATAACTTGAAATATCTGTAGATAGATTGACAAATTCTTTATTGTACATACCACTTGTTACATTTAAAAAAATATACATTATAATTATTGTACAAATGGGCGAGCTTATCACAATAAGCGATTTTTTCCAGGCAACCTAAGTATAGACAAAAATTTATATACGAAAACTAAAACTATGGAAATTGTTAAGGAGTAGGTATATATAGCAAAACTACCGATAAAAAATGTCGGTAGTTGGTACTAACTACGCAGGCCAATGGTGCACCGCTCGCCCTCCCTCAATAGGTTGTAAGTGGTGGATGAATGTCACATCACTAAATAAGTTTTAGCACGATAAAAATAAACTTAGTGTATTGTACGTGCATGAGAAAGAACGCGAAGCAACTTCAGAGTGGACTAGAAGATTGGCGTGTTCTGTCATAATCATCATAACAGCTCATATACGCCCACATCGAGGGTCTCGAGCCTTTTTTTTTTTAAAGTAACACGTAATCCTTCTATTTCTAAACAGCCTTCCAGATTGCGGTAGAAGCTCTGCCGGTTCTTTCGTCTGGAAATAGTTAAGATTGTATATCTTGCTGTTGTGCATTGTTTTTGCACTGAGCATTCCACGGTCACCACTCTTGCTTATTATATTATTATCTTATCTATTTGATCCAAATTTGGGTATGCTAACATTAAACCATGCCACTTATTACTTGGGTCTGATTTCACCATCGCATTCAGTACATCATTATTTACTTTAGTGGCTGGTTTACCTCGGGGTTTATTCTTTTTGTCGAAGTTTTCAATACGAAAGCTTTTAATCATAAAACACACAGTAGTTTTCCACGTCGGAAATCGTGTTCAAACAATATCTACTCTAATTTTAATATACGTAGCCATCACTTTAAAAGGCGAATAAAAAAAACAATTGAATGTCAAACATTGTAATTTTCGGTTCAGATAGTTCCTTCGCAAGACGTCGGAGGTAAACAACTTCCTTGCTCGCTTCTGAAAACGCAACATATTCAGCTTCATGCGAAGAAAACGAAACACAGTGCTGTTTTTTGCATTCCCAACTGATCAATAAGGCCTCCCAAGTATCTTTTGCCGTATTCGACGGCTCTATGTTTAAACAAATCAGATGCCTCTCCATCCTTCTTAATTTCTGAGGAATCTTCAGGGTTTGGTCTTCAACTTCGACGTGTATGCGAACAACTTCTCGCACATCAAACACATTTTTATAGCGAATTTCCATGAACTATAATTATCCAGTTTAACTTATTATTTGTCGAATTTGTATTTAGTTTAGGAGCCATGAACTACACTGACCTTCAAAGGTGTGATGTGTGATTAAAATTTTCCCTAAACTAAAAAAATAAAGGATTCAAACAAAAAACATTTTCAGCTCATTTAGTCAGGTTTCTCGGAAGTTACAGTTTTTTATACATTAGTCTTTTTAATACTTTTTATTTTGAAAATATATTTTGCCTACTTTAAAAGTTATTGCAATTTTAAAAGTGTGGTACTTACTTTTGAAGGTCAGTGTATTATAAATAATGAAGAAAACGTTTATACGTAATATTTTTTTTTATTGCAGAAAGTTGGCAAACAAGCAAACTGCCCACCTGATGGTAAACGGTAACAGTCACCTATAATACATGTGGCTCTTGTGAGATTCGCAGCAAAACGGCAACCCCCACAAGAACCACGGTGTACATTGCCAACTTGTGAGACCAGATGTAAAGTCACAGTACCCAGTAATTTCACTGCCATATCTTACTCTTCAAACCGGAACACAGCAATGCAAGCACTGCTGCTTTGTGGAAGAAATAGGTAAGACGGAGGTACCTAAGCAGACGACCCTGGTACAGACCCTCCAGTTAAATTTGGGTTTAAATATGTGTTTTATTATAGATTTTGGAAGTAACAAAGAACAAGTGTCTGTTTGATATAAGTACAAAAAGATATATTCTAATTTTAAACAAGGATATGAAATATTTACCATTCTGGTGTAATTTTAATTCAAAGTGGCCAGTACGTTAAAACGGCAATTTCATATTTAAACCCCTATTATTAGATCACATAGACGATACCAAGTCCTCTGCTCGGGTACTTATAATCTTAATTAATCTAATCGTAATAAGTAATCTCAACTATTTCTGCAGAAAAGCAATGGTGCTTGCATTGTAGTGTTCCGTTTTAAGAGGTAAGACAGGCATTTAAATGATTGGCTATGGCTAGACTACAGAATAAGCAGGAATAAGTCATAGTCCTCAAGTATATTGCGTCACAATCAGCAATGTAACTATTTGTATTAGGTAATTTACCAATGTAGTTCACTGTTTCCAGCTATCTGATAAGCAATCTTCTTGCTGAGATACTAATTACCTACGTATAAAAACAACATAAATCGTTATAATGCAAATAATCGTGTTGTTTTGTCTATATATTACGGTAACGACATAGTAAGAGGAGAACTGACACATCAAGTAATGCAAGTTGAGCTCAAACTTTTGCTTTGAGGTCAGCCTCCAATTGACAACTCTGTAACAATACAGGGAGAAAAAATAGCCCTCGCTGGTTTTCTTGCTGGTTCTTTCCAAGACAAGATCTCCCGCCGTAGACTTGTGAACTATTGGCGTAGCTTCATTGATGTGCATCGATTCTCGGCCTTTTGGCTAAGATCAAAGTGTAGTATCTGTTTTAACCCGACGGGCTACTTAATGTGGCCACCCGCTTCATGCGGGGAAGGGCGAAGTGCCCTCTTCTTGTGGTAAGAAGAGGTGTGGCTTTCGCCGGAAGCCGGCTCCTGGCGGCTGCTTTTTGTGGTAGCAGAGCAGAGGCGAGTTTCTCACCATAGCGCTTCGCGCCTGTTGAGAATTTCCCCGAGCTTCGGCTCACCCGCGCGGCGGTGGATCCAGTGGGGTCTGCCGTCCGGCAACCCGTTACCCGCACTGAGCGGGCCGGGGGCCCGGCGCACTGAGTGTCGGACCACGTGGAAGACAACCACAATAAAAAACCAATTCGGGTTGTAGAGCGGCGCAATTCTGCGCCGCTCCACATAGCAGCAGAGCCCGGGGCGGGGAGTCCGGCAACGGATATGTCACGGGCAGGGGGTCAGCGAGAACAAGGTCTGGCTGTACTTCCCTTTCCCCTGTCTTGTGACGGATGGAGAGCTGCTGGGGGGTTTTTAGTGAGTAGGCCCGGGCTGAGTACGGTCTGGGGATTCCCACATATCCCCGTGGTTTGGCTCGACCACGAGGAAAGCATTTTCCCCCCTCCCAAAAAAAAAGCTACATTGACGTGCAAAAGTGTTTGTAAAATCAAACTTGAATAAAATATTTTAAATTTGAACAAAGAAAGAGAAGGTAATAGCACAGAATCTATAATATATAAAGCACGCGCTAATCTCAGAAACTACCGATTCAAATTGAAAAATTCTTTTTGTTTTGGATAGTCAATTTATCGAAGAAGGCTATAGGCTATATAACATCACTCTACGATTGATAGGAGCTGAGAATTAATGAAAAATGTTGCAAAAACGGGATAAAAATATATGGCGAAACATAGTTCGCGGGCACAGCTAGTAACTAATAGTATACTAACGCGTAATATTTTACATAAACTATTAAACTTCCACAATTATTTATTGCAATAATTGATTACTTAAGTTATTGATTTTCCACTATTACACATTCGACTCGCTCTTAGGTCGATCGGAGCCGGAGTGGCGTCATAATTCACACTTCCAGTCTCGGCTGACGGCGCAATCACAGATAAGCAGCCATAAAATTGACCATAAATATTATTAATATCCATTCATTGCGGTGATTTAAAGCAAAACTTGGTAACACGTCTGGGAATGGATTTTACGACACTTTTTAAGGATTCGATTTGACTTTAGGAAAACCACGTGGTTGTGTAAAACTGAATTTTCAAGCTTGTTAAGTTTTTTGATTAAACTATGATTTATTAATTACCTAATCAGAAATAAATTGCTATAGGACTAAGGTGCTTACTGCTCGGAGTCTGGTATTGGTACCCGGATAGTAGCAATAAACTCTCTCTTTCCCCTAAGCTTGCTCCTAATTATATGCGTGATACTAATGATATATAACATACTAGCTGTGCCAGCGAAGTACGTTTCGCTTATTTTTTTTTTGATAGGGATTTCTTAGCTTCCTGTGGGAATTTTGAGAAATCCTTTCTCAGTTGGCGCCTACACAAGCCAACGAACCCCAGCCCCCTAACCATGATCGCCCAAACCAATATTAAAACGCCCTGAGAGCGGGATGGCGCTATACGCAGCAAGAGCGGTGTCTCTGTTTCAATATTGTTTTAACTTAAGCTTGCTATAAGCGGTCATGGTAACGCCCCTGTACAGAATTTCATGCTTCTAACTCCAGTAGTTTCTTTTCATCATAACACCCAGCGCACCCTTGCCATCACCCCACATCCCAATTTTACATCTGGGAGATGGAGCAAGAATGTATCAAATCGCATTTGAGCTCCCTTTCATTCGCAAATCACTCAACCCACAAGACAAACAAAAAAGGAAAAAAATACGATAGGCTGATAACACATTATCCAATGTGTCATCAGCCAATGAATCTTGGTCAGAGTAATGGTTTTGCAAACTTCTATTTTCGGGTGGCTGTGACCACAACCATTTTTGAGGGCTGGATCCGCGCTTGAGTAGTTTGGGCTCTATGTTGATACCTCAGTTAGTCATCAAGTTTTTTAATAATACTTACATATGTTTGATTTTGTTTTCATCAAACAAACAACTAAGTACATCTTTTTTAGTACATTACTGCCGCGGTCTATAATGACTACTTTGCTGGTCGCGCTGATGATGGCCGACAGCGTAGCTCCAGGCCGACACAGCGCGGTCAGCGTGCAGCACTTGATGGACGAGCTGAGATAAAGGCCGAGACAGTAGGTCGAGGCCTTTACAGTGAGGACAGCAAGGGCTGCAATGATGGCCGAGCTGGAAGGCCTAGAGCGTAGCTAGGCTAGCTCGAGGCAATCATAGCGTGACCAGCGAAGCAGTCATCGTGGGCCAAGGCTTGTATAGTGCTTTACTCAAAAATGCAAGTACCTAATCTAAATAAAACCAGCAAGTAATTTAAATAAAAATATATTAGGTAATTAACTAGAAATTTAATTAAAATGACAATTATGAAAAGTTAACGGCAAGGTCGACTTTGCTCAAACAAGGTTGTCAAAATAATGACCACATTACATCCATTTTTGAGTAAACAAGCTTTTATTTACTTTCACCTGTCCGGTGTCTTAATGAAATCTTGCAAGTAAAATTTGACCCATTTCCCGGTTTCCGATTGAGCTAAAATTTTGCATGCGTATGTATATGGCGTGGCAATGCAATATTATAAAAGCTTGCACATAAAAGTTTTTTTTTATAATTTAACTTGTTTTCTTTGACTCGTACATTCGTTTTATAAAATTCCTTTATGTCATACGACAAAGATTAAATAAATAAAATTTTTTTAATTTATTTATTTATATATTTATATCCTAACAATTTTTACAAAACAACAAAAAACCTCGTTGAGGTTTGTCCAGTTGCTAGGGTCCTCGAATTTTATTAATAATGTTTATAGTGCACTGCGCAGTGCGCATTCCGCCTCGCGCTTGCATCGCTATAATTAACTAGGTATGAGGTGAAGATCGATATTAAGAAACTCGTAAACAACATTCAACCAAACAATAAGTAACTTATTATATCGTGTTATTATTAACAATTTTTATACAATAATTGGCTAATTAATATGTTGGCTATCAAGCAGTCCACCTGATGGGATATTGCTACAACTACTTACCTATAGTAATGTTACTTTTGTAAAATTCGCAATCGTAAATATGCAACATAAGTGACATAAGATGTATAGTCACAGTACCTAGAAATTTCGCTGCCTGTCTGTAGTTATCTAACGTAATCTTCATTTTACTAGCAGTTTATTTAAAGACTAAATCGATTGCCTCGATAAATAAAAAATAGCTGACTCCTTAATACGTGTCCGCAAGACCTTGTTATTAATTAACAAATTTCAACAAACCACCAGAAGATTGATTGACGCCGACACAAAAAAAAACAACAATCTTGACTAGCTAAAAATGTGTTGAGCAAATTCCACGATGACACCCGAGGGTGTTCGCCGCCAACCGCGGCGTCTTTGAGCGCGCGGCAAGATGGCGGCGCGTCATCTGTCATTTTTAATTGGCTGTCAAAGTGACAGCGTCACGCGCCGCCGCGAATATATTTAGTTTATTGCCGTATAAACGACACTGCTATGAGCGGGGAATGGCTCTCATTAGATTCGCATCGATATTTGGCTACTGTTCGTGACAGATACTTACGATAGTGTTTTATTAATGTAGCATTAATGTCGGCTTACTAATCTTTTATTACAAAAATAGTAACAAGAGAGACTTTTTTAAATTGCAGACTTAAATCGCTTTTTTGTTTACCTATTAAATCACATTGCCAAAAAATATTTCAACATCATGATGTGTTCAAAATAAGATGATTATAAAGTCCAAAATTATACCTAATCAAACCCATTAATTAAACTTCACTCCTTTTGTTAATAAGATAATTGACAATAATCTTGATAATGAGAGGAAGCAAACATAATTAGCTAAAACTTCAATAATACTCTCTCCAGAAATTAACGGGCGCCATAACTAACGGACGTCATTTGTTTTTGTTTGCGACAAAAAACATCAAAGCTGCGATCATCGATGACGTACATATATGGCGATTTAAACAACAGACAACACTACACTTTTAATGTCTTAATTCGGGAGGCATCCGAGCGAGGCGGGCGCCTAACTACGTTTATTTCACAATAAACTAAATATATCGTTTTCCTTCCCCCGTTTTCGACAACAAGTGGCAATTAAAAGTGACAAATGGTATGAGTTATATGCGTCGCCTTGTAACGCTGTCTCATCGAGCGCGTTCAAAGAGATAGCTCTGTGATCTCTACACCGTCCACTTCACGCCGAATAGCCGGTTGAAACGTCACCAATCTATAAAACAAAAGCCGCGCCGAAAACTTTTGAGGTTACCTTTGGACAGTAAAGACTGAGGGGCGTTGGCGCGAATTTACGACAGCCATTTTAGTTTGAGGTCGTTATTTTTGACGGATGAACTGTCAAAAAAAGATGAAAGAAAACTATGCGAAGCGTGGTCCCCGCTTTTGTAAAACGTCTTGTCGGTTGATACATTAAGAAGATATAAATGTAAACGCGAATGTTAGAACAGAGATAACATAAAATATATTATATTAAACATGTTTCCGAAGCTGATTCTGTCTGATGTCACAAGGACGCAATATACAATGAGTTACATTATAAAGTATCTTAGTCATGGGATATAGAGCTACACAAAAGTTATATGAATAGTATTCTGAAAAATATTCGTTTGAAATTTTTAAATGTTTAACATTTAAATATTTAAAAAATGGGCCAATAAACAAAAAGATCAAAGTGCAAACACTCAACGCGTAAAATGTGACGAACCTTGTTGTGTTTAAATTTTCCGTAAAACAAAGATATAAAATACTCACCAGTTGACCACGATTTTAGAGCGCTAATGGATCTTAAATTTATGTAAGAAAATAAAGTTGACAATAAATTTCTGAACAACACTTTATTTTATATATTAAAATTAAATATATTGTTAGGTAGAGCAGCTAGATTATTTACTTGTTTAATCTGTAAATATGCAGGGGTCAAGGAAAAATTATGATTGTTTGTAAAGAATACAACTACAAAAAAAGCTTTCGAAAATGATGAAATGAAGGATATGCATTCTTTAAAGTTAATTGGCTGAATTAAATATAAATTAGCATAGCATATAAGTTTACAAATGGATGCATAAATGTATTATTTTTCGACATCAGCTCCATAAAACATATTAATATTATTAAGCCGAAAATTATTATTATAATGATTATAAATATAATAAGGAATTTATTAATGATAATCTTTCATCTAAACTATTCAATATTTTGCCAGTTTGTGAATTCCGATTACGGGAACTCTGCCGACAAACTGAACCATCAGTTTGGCAGATAATAAAATAACGAGTATTGTTTATCTTATATTTGCGATAAATAAATAAATAAAATATTTAACATTATTTTTGAGCGTCGTTGGCTCTGCGGACTCAGCCTTAATTGGCCTTCTAAACAAGGTCCGGAGCTAGTGAGCTAGATCCTCACATGGAAATACGTTTAATCCCAATATGTTTTTTATTTTTCGGATTTCATTATGTTTATTTGTCCGATGCTCCCACGATGAAGGAAAATATCGTGCGGTAACCTGCACACATCTGCGAAAAGGTTCAAAGCTGGCCAGCATTGTTGACTGAGGCCTAAACAACCTAACTTAGTAGGTAGGCTCAAGCCCCTCGGTGGGGACATATATTAGCTAAGATGATGATGATGACGACATTATTTTTAAATACAAAATACGACAAAATTCAATCTCCATATAGACTAAGAATATAATGGGGTAAGTTTATTCTAAGCCTATGATCTCCGGTAAACAAATCCACGGATAGACAGGTAAGTATATTCTCGGCGAGATCTCGTTCCCGTTCTCTTTCTTTAGGCAAGAAAATTTTTCACATCGTCCCATCGCAATAAGATGAAGCTTTAGCAGCCATAAGGCCAAAGGCAAAGGACAGAGTTTAGTCGGTAAGAGGTATCCATGAGGATTTTATGCCTCTAACCTCGCATGGGTAGAAAAGAATCCCTACTACCTATATAAGTCATGTCAAAATACGGCCACCGGGCCGCATATGCGGCCCTCAGGCCATATCAACACGGCCCATTACCACAATCTATCCAATGAGAATATTTGACAGAGGAGAGAATCGCTTTCTGATAGCCCTTCACCACCATCACCACTTCATTTTACTGGACGCCAGTAAATTTATCAAAGCACTTACCACATATACTTACCACTCGTACGGTCGGCCTCAGAAGTAGATGGATATTTTAGTACCATTTCACACCAACTACTCCTATTATTTAGTATGGTTGCACCTATATTGCATTATTAATAGTTGGTGTGACATGGTACTAAAATGTTTATCTACTTTTGAGGCCGACTGTACTATGAAAATATTCTTAACTAGCTTTACCTTGCGCAGCTTCACCGGCGTTGTTTTTGTTTTCCCGTGGGAATTTTATATTTTCCCGCAGAAAAAATAATGTTGTAGCCTATGCTATTCAAGGATTACGTAGTAAATATTCTAATTGCGAAAGAATTTTTGAAATCGATCCCGTATTTTTCGAGTTTATTTGTTACATACACACATACATATCTGTCCTCTTTATAATACTTATTGTAGTGTGACAGCAGTGCAGCGCAGGCGACGTGATTCGGACCGCTAGAGCTGATTACTATGAAGCCAAACCAAAGACATTCTATTAGTTAGAATGTCTTTGAGCCGAACCCAATAAAGATTTAAACAATTCAGTATTTCTTTTTAATTTTGAGTCTAGCCCGCTTTCACACCCAGAATCCTGTAAATGGCCCTTTTGAAAACTCAGTTGACACCCATATACTACATCATGTTGGTCAGACGGTATGGTGTGTGTGTGGTTTTGTGTCGAGATTTCCATCTCTTCGTGGAACTGTAACTGCGGTAATATTTGTGGCTTTGAATTTTCTTTAAGAGGAAACACTGAGGTCGAGAGAATTCGAAAATAGGTAGTTGTTAAATATATAGTGCTGTCGCGCTGTGATCCCCAACAAACGAGCTGAGAGCGATAGAGATAACTGCAGCTCAACTGAAGATACATATGAAAAGTACACAAAAAATATTTTACATAAAATAAAAACCGACTTCGAAAACACTGAAAGTTAAAAATAATATAAAAATAGGTACAGACAACATCACACTTTTATATTGAAGTCGGTGCCAAACGATGATCTCCTTTTTTTTTAACGTTGTGAAATGCATTACGCATACCTTGCGTTTGAGAAGACGCAAGGTTATGTCGGACTCTCCGCTGCCACTGGGATAGTGTGTTACCCAGTGGCCTACCGACTAAAACCGAACGATGCCCCCTCACAAATGCCTTAGCGCGAGCAAGTCCATCACCGCCGCATCCTCTCCATCATTAGATGAGGAGGGTACGTCGAGGAGGGAAGTATCACTACCTGACAAGGTCATGGGAACTCTATCGAATACTTCCACGACCTCGCCGGCGTCTGCTCGCCTATGGCGAGCCCCTCTCACTCTTCCAAAATTTGAAAGCTGAATATCACCCGAAGCATCCGGCGGGTCAACTACTGGCGGCGACCTGTGCAATGCAGAGTCCGGGTTTCCCGAACCTGGACCCTGCTGGTTGCCGTCAGGAGGTAAAAGGCGTGCGTAGGTCCGCCTTCTCCGCCCTGTTCTTCTGCGACGGCATGGAGCGGCCAATGGGTCATCTTCCCTAGCCCTCTCCGCCGTCTCCTTCTGCGTCATAACTTCGACGCAGAAAGAGTTTACCACACCCCACGCGTACTCTCCCTCCAGCATGGCGCTAACCACGTTCTGGAGAGAAAAGTCCTCGCCAACGACGGCGGCCAACTCCCGGCGCTGTGAGGAGAAAGCGGGGCACACCTCTAAAGTGTGCTGCGCGGTGTCCTCGCTTGCGCCACAGTGGTGGCACTCTGGGGTCATTTCTCGCCCAATACGGTGCAAATAGCGGCCAAAAGAACCATGGCCGCTTAGGATTTGCACCAAGTCGTATGAGAGCGACCCATGGTGCCTGTTCGCCCATGTGGTGAGGAAGGGGTTTATGGCCTCCAAGGTCCTGGACAAAGTAGCAGAAATCGAGGCCGAACCCCTCTGCTCGTCAAGCTCCTCAAACCACAGGCGAAACGCCTCCACTGTGGCCTCCTTTAAGGCGGAGGCCCTCTCTCTAGGTGCCAAGCGCTGGCCGCCGTTCCAAACGATGATCTCCTAGAAAGTCTTAAAATTTGGCACCAACTTCAATATAGAAGTGTGATGTTGTCTGTTCCTATTCTTATATTATTTTTAACTTTTCAGTGTTTTTGAAGTCCGTTTTTATTTTTTTTTTATAATTTTTATTTTTATCTATTTAGTTAACGAAATCTTTTTAGTGAAAGCAACCCTAATTAGGATTTCCCTCGATTTTCATGGGATCCCATCATCAGATCCCGACTTTGGTGACCTTGGGACCACAATTGGAGTATACTCTATCGAATACAAAACAATTTTGAAAATCGGTCCACAATTGGCGGCGTAATCGCGTAATCGCACGCACAAAAAAAAAACATACGCATCGAATTGAGAACCTCCTCCTTTTTTGAAGTCGGTTAAAAACCGATTTAATTACTTTTTGCATTAATAATTAAAGGAAGGTCAACATCTTACATTGCCACTTGGGTTGTTTGTAGGAAATCTCTATTTACTAAAAAAATGCCTTCTTGCAATTTTTACTTTTAGACTAAGAGGTGGACGGATTAATTTAAGAAAAGATGAAGATGTAGCGGTGACGCACCGGCAATTAATTTTATGCCTGTATTTAGAGAACCGTTTCGAACAAACATGCTATCGAACTAATAAACTACCGAATGAATGAGCTATCGTCATAGTAATTACGGTGCTTTCGCTGATCGCTGTAGGGTTTGGCGGAGCTTAGGACGCCAGATGAAAAATTCAAAAGTCCGGAGAAAAAGCCCGTTATCCTCCGAAATATCCTGAGAATATCACATTTTTTCTAGATTTTTATTTTACAATTTAGAAAAACTACAATTTTTATTAGTTTTGTGCACTGGGGATCTTGCGGCTTACGCTCACAAGATGCACGCCGTGGCTTTATTTGTGCAATTAACATGACCAACGTTGATTTTTTGATTAATTTCTATACTTATCAAAAGATGTATTTTCGTTTTCGTTACATTTTTAACAAAAGATCTAAAAAATCTTCCTTATCCTTCCTTATCCCTCCCTATAAATCCTTCCTTAAAATTATTACTATCCTTCCTTAAAAATTAAAAAAATCCAAAGACTTATTGAGACAACCAAAATCCCACCGCAATCCTGAAAATAGTCTAAATATCTTGAGATCTCATGACAAATCCTGAGATATGGTAACCCTAGTCGGAACAGAATTTTTCGCACTAACGTTGCGTTGTTGTAACAGCGTTGTATCACCATTTGAACCTGTTTTACTGTGCTCTGTGTCTTTAACCTTCCTCCTAGCGATCATAGCATTGGCCACAGTATCTCTGATCTGATTCCAAAAGTATACACAGGATTGAGCCACCGAATCTAAGTCGCCATACCTTTCCACGACATTTAGACGTGTCTGCTATTATTTCTGTCGCAGCCAGCGCCAGACGGGAACGCAACGTGAAAGGATCAAAGCGCTGTTCACGGCGCTAATGGTGGCAATTTACATTTAATTATACATAACACGTTGGCAGGGACCGATGATCATTAATTTACGCGCGTAAAGGTGACGTTGCTTTACTTCAGTTGCAGACGAATGATATGGTCTTGTGGTCGAGTATTTGATTTTTTCCTCTGGCAACACTGACTGATTGAGCCCAGGGCCCCGTTTCACGAAGCAACAAGTTACAATTTTACAGGTAAAAACTGGCAACACTAGTTAAAAACCAGTAAAAAGGTGTTTCACGAAACTACTATGCAACAAGTTGTATCATTGTTGTGACAAGTTCTTGTATTACAATCCACAGACAAACCATAGACTATTTTAACAATTACCGGTTAATTTTACTAGTGTTTCACAAAGATATGCAAAAACAAGTTGACAATCTTGTTCACTTGTTAAACAATTCTACTCACCTCAACCTCTCGGTAGACTTGTAACTTTTTAGCATAAATAGTTAAACAACGAAGTAAATAGTGTAATAAAATTAATATTGTTTAGATAATCTTTGATACTTACCCTCACCTATCTACTGAGTAACATGTCGAGGAGAGAAATTATGTGGGAATCTTCTTCAGATTCTGAAGAAGAGTTCGCGGAAAACAATAATGGTCGACACCCATTGCCAAGAGTATTCCGGGAGAGAATTAACACGCAATTCCGTACGGAGTACGAGTTCAACAAACGATTTCGCCTTCAGTGAAAATGGAAGACCTGCTCACCAGAGATTTCTGCTGCTCACTCTATTGGGAACATTCTTAAAACATCAAACTGCAAGAAGTCAGGCGTTACCAGAAAAACTGCAATGCATTAACTTACATTGGATGGGGTCTGTCTGGTGCACAGTATCACTGTGTTGGTGATATCCAGGACTCGGTTTTTTCGGATTTGGTCACAGTGTCCGAAAACTGACCAAATAAAACTTTTTTTCTAGAAAGAATTTCTTTCAAAAACTGAATTTTACTTTTTGCATTTTATCCATTATTTATAGAGACCTATTATTCTCTTCGCTAGAAGAGTAGTTTAATCCTTGCTATTGTTTATTTCTGCACAAAAACCTCTTCATATCTTTACTTTTTTTTTAATTTCAATGATGTGCTTACTTACTTGTAACCGATATTTTACGGTTGTAAAATAATTATGGTGTAAAAAGTAACGTTCGTGAAACACTTGTACTTGTAAACTTGTCATTACAATGCTTGTTATCCGTTCACTTGTTACTTGTTAACTGGTTGCTTCGTGAAACGGGGCCCAGGTCTCAAATTTTTATATGGTCCCCATTTTTCCTGTAAGAAGTGGATGCGTCTGGGACTCGCTTCGCCGATGAAATAATAAAGTTAGGGCACGTTTTTTATTTATTTCAATCTTTATCGCACTATTATTTAGTATGAAGGGCGCACTTAATGCGACAAGACATTCTCAGTCCACCGAACGGTAAGTTATAACGAGAATTGTGTTTGGTGCAAACAAACAACCTAATACATACATACACTCAAACATATAAATATACTAGTTGTGCCCACGTACTACGTTTCACCATAATAATTGTCAAAAAATCGGGAGAAATTAGCCCTTAGCCACCTAGGGGTATAAAAATAGCCTACGACCTATTCTCACACCTACCAAATATACACAAAAAAATTCATAAAAATCGGTCAAGCCGTTTTGGAGGAGTTTGGTTACAAACACGTGACACAAGATTTCTATATATTAGATAAATCAATATTTAATATACTTACGTATTTAGATAAATACGATTTTAGCTCTATTTATTATTCGAAATTAACATAATCATGTTAGTGATTTCAGATATGCCGAAATTTTGAAAATGTTTGCCTCGACAATTACTTAGTATCACTTAAATAATAGAATTAGGTTAAATTATTTCTTTTCATAGTGAATGTTATGTACGCCTTAATTGTCATATATATATGACTATTATTCGTTGTTTTTTCTTATACAATTGTGTAATATATATGATGTGGCTGTGCTAAATAAATAAATAGTGCTCATAAACTAACCTCTTGAATATAACTTTACTTGGAGACGCACGGATGTGGCGGAACAGGGGAGTACATTGAAATTCCTTAGACTTTGCCGCCAGAAATGCCACATCAAGGAAAGGCTTGTGAGCTGCCCATTAATTACTTATTTTTAAGTAAATAACAATTTAAGAGTGACTTTGCATAACACTTACCAAGTGTATTATCGCTAAATGTATTATTACAGTAAAGTAAATATTATAAATTAATCCTTTGGTTAGAACAGCGCCTTAACGTAATTGATACCAGCGATGACCTGTCACTTTCTATCTGTATGAAGCCGAGAAAGACAGGCGTATTCAGGTCCGAATTAGGTGCAACTTGAGACGCTTGAGGGAGATGATGCTGTCCAGCACAGTTCATGCTAATGGATTTTGGGATTATGAAATAGTCAGCTGATATTAAAGTGTCAACACTTTGGTTACATCGAGAATTGCTTGTAACACTGATTTTATTTATAGTATAACGAGAAATATACAAAAACACAAAAAGTCAAAAATAATATAAGAATACACAAAACATTACATTTTTTATATTTAGTTGGTGCGGATGATCGATGATTATGCATGAGTTAAAATTTGGCACCGTCTACAAAATATAAATTTCACAGCAACATGATATCTTTAATTTCACGACTTTATATAGGTGAGAATTGGTCTAGGTTAGGCTACAGATTGTGGACCGATTTTCAAATTTCTTTTTGTATGCGATAGAGTATACTCCTGGAGTGGTCCCAAGGCCATCAAAGTCAGTATCTGATGATGAAATGCTATAACAATCGAGGGAAACCCTTAAATTTTATAGGTATGTCCAACGTGTTTTGTATTTATGTTACGTTATTTTAAAAAAATGTCGCCCCACACTAGGATTTTTCTACTATGTCGTGGATGCAGTTTCAAACATAGAATCTCACATGCACATAAGCCGGAACAAATTTCTGAAGGCCATACAAAATATTTGTCCCGTACGGGAATCGAACCCGCGACCCGTTGCGCAGTAGGCGATCACTCGAACTCTGCGCTAACCGTGTCGTCGAAAATGCTTTTTGTATTCGATAGAGTATACTCCTGGGATAGTCTCAAGGTGACCAAAGTCGGAATCTGATGATGGGATCCCATGAAAATCGAGGGAAACTCTTAAATTTTATAGGTACGTCCAACGTGTTTCATGTTTCTTTTCGAAGCTATTTACGTATTTCCTGGTAGTCATGAACCGAGCTTATGATGGAAGGATAGGTACTTAACTTTTGGACTTGACCTGA
The DNA here is from genome assembly GCA_963935595.1 of Schoenobius gigantellus. NCBI lineage: Eukaryota > Metazoa > Arthropoda > Insecta > Lepidoptera > Crambidae > Schoenobius > Schoenobius gigantellus. The sequence goes on along the minus strand of OZ012562.1, from coordinate 15,959,604 downwards.
CTTGACTTGACTTTGGATCTAAAAGATAAAAATAAAAATTATTTTCCAAAAAATAAAAACCAACTTCAAAAACGCTGAAAATTTAAAATCAGTGATTCTTAAAGTAATTTTTTTGTGAAGTCAGTTCAAATTATCATATTTGTGAGACTTTGGTGGCTAACCTTGTCATAGCTTAGGATACTCTTAGGCCTCGTTTACGGAGACGCGGGGCGTTGCGCGGCGCGGCCCGCACAGAATTCAAACATATGGCGTTGTATGAGTGCGTTTACGGAGAAGCGATTTTACAACGCCTTCGCTTGAAATGGCGCGTTTTTTACGGCCGAGCCCGCGGATGGCACCGCCGCGTTTCACGCGGCGTTTATCGCGGCGGCGCACGCAGTGACAATTGGGATGATGACTGAATACAAATTTTTACGTCTCGTCATTAAATATTAAAATACCGTGGAAAAAGATGCAGTCCTGTGAAATTAGAATTAAAATCGGCTTAGAAATACATTAGATACAAGCATTTTAAGTTGTTAATTTGAAGGCGATTAGACAGAGATCCGACATCAACCGTGACGTCATTGTTGAGTACGGCCATATAAACTCCTTGTAAATTGCCGTTTTGCTAGAAAGAGATAGAGAAAAATCTATAATACCTTATATTTTGGTTGTTTTTATAGTTATTCGAAAAACGATTTTTTCTTTTTGTTTATTATATGAATGAGCTTCTATTAAAGCAAAAAAAATTTTTTCGTCGTCTAGCCAATTCTCGATGAAGCGATGCCCGCCGCGTGCTTCGCTACACGCTTGAGGATGCGCCGCGGGGGCTCGGCGGGCATCGCGGCGGGCACCGCGGCGGTCGCCGCCATGCTTCCCGTCTCGCATCTCTATGAACAACATCGTATATTGCCATATGTTTGTGTTGACGCGTGCGATTATGAGTGCCGCTTCACGCGCCGCCCCACCGTAAACAGAAAAAACGTCGGACGCGCCGCGAGACGCCACGTCACACGCGCCGCGAGACGCCACGTCACACGCGACGCGCGACGCCCCGCGTCTCCATAAACGAGGCCTTAGGTGGCATGCTGTCACATTCTTTTCATTAGAGACAAAAACTGACAGATATGAGTAAGCTAAGATAAGGTTTGCGAAGTTGGTCATTAAACTCTTACGGCCTTATTAAAAAAAAATACTCCTTGGGTCATCCTCGGATTAGTTACTCCGTGTTTTGTCTTATCTATATATTGTATAAAAGGAGATGTTCCCATCTATAGACGCACGCACAGCCGTAACTGCTAATGGTAGAAACGTAAAATTTGAACAGTTGTTTTAATTCAAAATGCGGCGCACACTAATAACGGATTTTTCAAAATTTTAACCCTAAAGGGATGAAATGGGGGTTGCAAGTTTGTATGGAAAAATCTTTGAATTAACAACGATTTTGTAAAACTTGAGATTCATGATCCTAAAAATATTTAGTTGAAGACGTGTTTCATAGTTTAATGGAATTCACCCCCTTAGGGTGCATAATAGGGGTTGCAATTTTATATGAAAGATATTTAAAATCTGCTCCAATTTCAATGAAATTTATTATTTGGGCTTAAATAGGCTACAAAATTATTTTTCCTACGGGAAAATATAAATTTCCACTTGAAAATAATAATACGCGGTCGAAGCCGCGAGCGCAAAGCTACTCGTAGTTTTGACCTAATGACAGCCGACATGTGCGGAAACAAGACAAAACACGGAGCAACTAATCCGGGGATGATCCACGGAGTAATATTTTTGAAGTGAGAACTTCTTTAGCGGCGTTGTACACTTTTTTTGTCATCATCATCATTATCATCATTTCAGCCAAGAGACGCCCACTGCTGGACATAGGCCTCCCCCAGGGATCTCCAAACCGATCGGTCCTGCGCCTCCCGCATCCAGCGGCTTCCCGCGACCTTCACCAGATCGTCGGTCCACCTTGTGGGGGGCCTACCAACGCTGCGTCTCCCGGTACGTGGCCGCCACTCAAGGATCTTTCCGCCCCAACGGCCGTCAGTCCTGCGAGCTATGTGTCCTGCCCACTGCCACTTAAGGTTTGCAATTCTTTGGGCTATGTCGGTGACTCTAGTTCTTCTACGGATCTCTTCATTTCTGATGCGATCGCGTAGAGAAACCCCGAGCATAGCCCTCTCCATTGCCCTTTGAGTGACATTGAGCCTTCTGATGAGACCCATTGTAAACGGCCACGTCTCAGTTCCGTACGTCATCACTGGCAACACGCACGAATTGAAGACTTTCGTCTTGAGACACTGCGATAGATTGGCAGAGAATATGCTGCGTAGCTTCCCGAACGCTGCCCAGCCGAGTTGGATTCGTCGATTTACCTCTTTCTGGAAGTTGGACTTACCGAGCTGGACTATTTGTCCCAGGTAAACATATTCGTCAACAACTTCCAGTGTAGAGCCGCCAACCTTCACAGGAGTGGGTACTACATGGGAATTCACCATGATTTTGGTCTTGTCCATGTTCATTTTAAGACCCACTTGTTGGGAAACTCTACAGAGGTCTTCGAGCATTGTGCCTAGATCTTCCACGGTCTCAGCCATGACTACGATATCATCGGCAAAACGAAGGTGGGTCATGTACTCGCCGTTTATGTTGATGCCGAGTCCTCTCCAGTCCAAAAGCTTAAATACATCCTCCAACGCGGCTGTGAACAGTTTCGGCGATATAACGTCACCCTGTCTCACACCACGCTGAAGTCGTACTGGTTTCGAGTTTTGGTCCTGAAGGCGGACTGACATGGTGGCGTTTTCGTACAATGACTGCAACACTTGGATGTACCGATAGTCTATTTGGCACCTCTGGAGTGATCTAAGTACGGCCCAGGTCTCGACAGAATCGAAGGCTTTCTCATAGTCCACAAACGCCAAGCATAGTGGCAGATTATACTCCTCGGTCTTCTGTATAACCTGCCGCAGCGTATGGATGTGGTCTATGGTACTATAGCCTTTACGGAATCCGGCTTGTTCGGGAGGCTGGAAGTCGTCAAACCTGCGCGCGAGACGATTCGTGATAACTCTCGAGAACAGCTTATATACATGACTCAGGAGCGTGATGGGTCTGTAGTTCTTCAACTGGGCCCTGTCGCCCTTTTTGAAGAAAAGTGCCACCACACCCCTGTGCCATGCTTTAGGCGTATTGCCCTCGAGTATGATGGAGTTAAATAGCCTCTGCAGCGTTTTCCGGACTGGTAGTCCACCCGCTTTCAAAAGCTCAGCTGTAACTCCATCATCACCCGGTGCCTTGTTGTTTTTTAGCTGTTTGAGAGCCACACTAATCTCGTATAGGCTGACGTCCGGGATGTCTTCGGTGTAATGCCGGATCAATTTGGCTCTAGGATCTGTAGCCTGAATGACAGGTACCTGCGATGTTGTGTAAAGCTGTCCATAGAAGCGTTCGATCTCAGCCATAAGCTCAGGTCGAGACGTAACGACTCTGCCGTCCTCTGTCTTCAGCTTCGTCAGCAGACTCTGACCGAGTGACAGATCTCTTGCGAACACTTTGGAGCCCTTGTTCCGCTCGATGGCTTCCTTAATACGTTCCGTATTAGATCGGCGTATGTCGCGAGTCAGAGACTTCGAGATCTGTTTGTTGAGTCGCCGACGAGCATCTTCAGAACACTGCAGACCCATCCCACGCTTTTCTTCCATGAGCTTAATTGTCGGCTCTGAGATCTTGCTCCTTTGCTTAGTACGGCTGGGTTTGAAAAACTTCGAACCCACCGTAAGGACAGTTTCCACAAACCTGTCATTATATGTGTCCACATCCGTGCAATCCTCCAGGCAAGCGAAGCGATTCTGCAATTCGAGTTGGAAGCGTTCGGGGTTTTGTATCTGGATGGCTTCAGGACGGAGCGTTGACTTCATCAGTCGATACCTCTCAGCTTTTACGTTAAGATTCAATGCGCCTCTCACCATTCGGTGATCGCTTCCCGTGTTGAACGCATTGATCACTGAGACGTCATTGAAAATGCGAGTCTTAGTCGACATGATGAAGTCAATCTCATTTTTTGTCACGCCATCCGGACTTTTCCAGGTCCACTTTCGATGCAGCCGTTTTTTGAAAAAAGAGTTCATCATATAGAGTCCCTCTCTCTCCATGTAATCGGCTAGCATTTGACCACGGTAATTCCGGATTCCAGCTCCAAATTGCCCCACTTTCAACTCACTATCGCCACGCTTGCCTAGCCTTGCGTTGAAGTCTCCCATGACAACGGTGTAGTGAGTTTTGGAAGCATGTCATCATCATCATCATCATCACAGCCCATATACGTCCCCACCGAGGGGCTCGAGCCTACCCTATATTAGGGTGATTAGGCCTTAGTCAACCACGCTGGCCCAGTGCGGATTGGTCGACTTCACATACATCATTGAATTTCTTCGCAGATGTATGCAGGTTGCCTCACGATGTTTTCCTTCACCGTAGGAGCGTCAGACAAATGTACATATGAAATTCGAAACGAAAAACACATTGGTACATGGCGGGTCTCGAACCCCGACCCCCCGATTGGAAGGCAAGTGCCGAGTCCACTGCGCCACCGACGCTCTGGAAGCATGTATTGCCCGAGAAATGTCCTCATACATGGCTTCCACTTCCTCGTCGGGGTGCGTCGAGGTCGGGGCGTATACCTGTATGACCTTCAACGAATACCGTTTGGTAATTCTGAGTATAAGGTACGCCACCCTATTCGACACACTTCCGATCTGTACAACGCTGTTCACAAGAGACCTGTGGACGATAAATCCGACACCACCTTGGGACAGGTCTTCGCCCTCCCGGAAATAGAGCAGGTTGCCGGATTTGAGAACCATCGTGTCCTCACCCTCTCTTCGGACTTCGGACAGTCCCACTACACTCCAGCGAATCCTGCTTAGTTCCTTTTCAAGTTCCAGCAGCTTCTCCTCGGTCCGCAGTGTGCGCGCGTTATATGTGGCCAGGGCCAAGGTCGTTTGACGGGGGATCTCCGCCGCCCGGGGATTCTTTGCACCCCAGGTCCCAGTACCGCGTCGACGTCCGTCACCGCCGGCACGGCCTCCAGAACCGCCGGGCACTTGGGGCCTTTGTTTTAGGTTTAAGTTCATGGGGGGGTTTTGGGCCGTCTCCCACCACGCTGGCCCAGTGCGGGTTGGTGGGGAGCGCCAGAGCCTCGTCTGTTATATAGCAGGGTGCACCGCGTGCAGGTGAGGTTGGCTTGGGTCCCAATAGGTGATATTTGGAACCCCTTACACCTTTTTTTGTAATGGGTAAAAAATGATAAACTCGCGTCAGGATCACGTGACACTGATCGAACATGCGTAAGACCAATTAAAATTGAAATGGCCGCAGGAACTGTCGAGGTGCGGTGAGGGGTCCACGTAAGCCGGCCGAGAACAATGACAGGGGTCCACGTAAGCCGGCCGAGAACAATAATAGCGGCTGTCAAAAGTACTGGAAGTCACACGTCACTTGAGACAGTTTTAATCAATTTATTTACTTTGTTAGGAAAAATCTAAATTGTGCTTTTATTTGATTTTGTTGTAAATATTAATTAGGTATATTAATGTCTATTTTGATCATATTTTTAATTTAATTGTAAATATTTTGATTCATTATTACTAGTTTATAATTATGTACGCACAACGTTACAACAGGAAGTTGATTTTTCTGAGGGATAAACTTTTTAATGTAATATAAATTGTCATGTTTGTGTACGATAGCGCAATAAATAAATATTGTATTCTACCACATAAAAGATAGTACTTTTATTCTGATAATTAAAGCAATTCGTGCAAAATTATTCCATAATCATTCCAAAATATCCAAAACGCACAACGTTAATACTTAAGTTTTCATTTCTGCCGGCACTCTCGGAGTGCAACCCGTCATTTTTTATTAATAAGCCCGTCTGCAATCAATACAAGAAAACATTTTGACTCGGGATTCATAGCCGCGTGTTCAAGATACCGTACACTTACCCCCAGTTTCTGAAAGGCTGATCAAAATATTGTTCAACTAACATCCATGTCATCTTAACAGCAGTGTCAAATCAATTTGAGTTTCCGAAACGTTGGTTAGACAAAATTGACTTATCTTTAATAATTTGATTTCTCGTGAGAAATATTTTTAGACATGGTCAGATTGCTGAAATCATATATTTTGTTTTATTCATATGTATTTTGGAAACACAAAATGGGTCTTTCCTTAATAATTTTGAAATAAATTTGATAGCTGTGTCAACTGACAGAGCGATAAGTTGATTTAGCTTTCAGCAACTCAATTCATAGTTAACATTAGATTGACAGCTTGTTAGTTAATTTTATCGCTGAACAGCCTTTCAGAAACTGGGTGTAACTCTCGTATTGATTTCTTTTGTAAGTAGGTACTTTGTTAAGCCAAAGTAGCCTTTATTCAATGTTAGTATCACGCATCAACATCCCATTTGGAAATCTTTACAGATTTCGTGGAAATTGCCCACGAAAAAAGCATTCTTGCTAATTTTTATATTTGTGACTTTAAATTAAAATTTTTAGGGTTCCGTACCTCAAAATGAAAAACTAAGTTGTGCCCGCGAACTACGTTTCACCATAATAATAAAAAAATATCTTATCACTTACGGGTATAAAAATTGTTTACGACCTATTATTCTCTATCTATACTAATATTCTATAGAGGAAAGATTTGATTGTTTGTTTGTATTGAATAAGCTTCGAAACTACTGAACCGATTTTGATGAAAGTTGGTATACGGATAGTTCGAGACCAGGGGAAAGACATAGGGTTATTTTCTTAAGGGAAAAAAATCCCACGGGAAAACAAAAATAACGCGGGCGAAGTCGCGAGCGCAAAGCTGGTATTGAATATATACAAAAAAATTCAAAAACATCTTAATTTTACTTAAGCTAGCTGTGCCCGCGAACCACGTTTCGCCATAATAATTGTCCAAAAAAACCTTATTGTTTAGATGTATAAAAATTGTTTTCGACCTATTCTCAGACCTACCGAATATACACAAAAAAATAATAAAAATCGGTCAAGCCGTTTCGGAGGAGTTCGGTTACAAACACTGTGACACGAGAATTTTATATATTAAACTAGCTGTGTTCATTTCGCCATAATAATCACCTAGGGGTATAAAAAATAGTTTACGATCTATTCTTAGACCTACTGAACAGTGAACATACACAAAACATTCATAAAGATCGGTGTAGCCGTTTCGGAGGAGTTTGGTTGCAAACACTGTGGCACGAGAATTGTATATATAGATAAAGAAGAAGCAGAAGAAGATATTCAGGCGTATTATGGATTTTTCATCGTATGACATGGTATAAATTTTGAGATAAAGAAGTCATGAAATGCTTCATTTCGTATTACCCATCTCCAATGCTATCATCATTATGGCATAATTTCAATAATGTCATCATGATATAATGAACGAATGATCAAAAAATTTCGCAAGAAGCAAGGTCTTATAGCACATGTTCTGGAACATATCTGAAAACCGTAAATACGTGAATTTTTGTACGGAACCCTTGATGCGCGAGTCCAACTCGCACTAAGCGGTTTTTTAAATCAAAATATTCATGTTCCGTCTAGAAGTCTTTATTGCAATAGTTTCACAGGCATCGCCCCTCAATCTTCAGTCAGACAAACTGCTACACAATACGGCCAGCTTGCTGCAACAAATTACCTATTTAACTAGTCTCGTAGAATTAAAATGGGCGCTATAGGTGACCCAATAAGGGCGATTTTATATTGTGCTTTTCCGAAAGTTATTGCTGGGCGTAAAATTTAGTATTCGGTCGTTGACTGAAAGGTGATACTTTACAACAGATTGTAGCTGGCTCATAATAAATTGTGCAGTGTATTGAGAGATTATATTTTATGGTATATTGGAAAGAGTCAGAGAGAATGTACATTATACGTATACTAAATATGAATTTTAAAATAAAGCATTTTGGATTTTTGCGTGCTTGGAAAGAATTTTTTAATAATTTGCCTTTAGCTATAATATTGGAGTAAGTATATTCAGTAGACACCCAAGTTATTACATTATATACATCTACTTTACTTTATTATATCCTAAGATAATTTATCTTTTTTAAACTATGTTATTGTACGAGTATATTTCATCTTTTTATCAAGTATAAAGGTATTCAGAAAATATAATTTATCTTCAAAAATCTTTACTTTTTAATTACAGATCAGATAAATGGAAAATATTGCGCCATTTATATTTAGTTAATACAAGTCTTACGATATAATATTGCTTTTAATATATATTTTCTTTAATAGACGAGTCCTAGTTAGTTTTTATTTAGAGACAATATGTGTGAATAAATTCGTCAAATTCATAACGTCTCTTTATGTTTTTCGTTTTTCGGCAACATTAATTTGTCAGTAAAATTAGAAGAAAATCTGTAGTAAAATACTAATTTTACGGCTCAATCAATATTATAGAAAGCAGATCTAAGATAGCGGAATAGGGCGTTATTATTTTACTAGCTTTCCGCTCGCGGCTTCGCCCGCGTTATTATTGTTTTCCCGTGGGAATTTTATATTTTCCCGTAGGAAAAATAATGTTGTAGCCTATTATATAGAATACTGTTATTTATATTTAGGAGCTCTTATAATTAATTTCAAAGAAATTGGAGCAGATTTTAAATATTTTCCTTTTTGCATCCTAAGGGGGTGAATTCATATAAAGTAAAGTAATTAATTAATTAATGAATTTAATAAAGTTTTCACAAAGCTTGTTAATCGTTTATTAGTATCGATGTGTGGGTTTTTGTCATTCCAAAATAATAGGTATGTTTTTCTTTCTACATATACACTAGATGTGGCTGTATTAATTTTAAATTAATACTTTATCTATGGCCGCGTATCGTATGCCATAAAGTGAAATTCTTATTTTTTTAATTACTTGTCGGCCCTAGGGACGCGATGTATAATTTTCAGTCCTATACTAAGGGAAACAATGACCTGCTTTCAGAATTTGAGAAATGAAAAGTTATTTAAATTAAATAATTACTAGACTATTTTTTTAAATTTCGCTCCTTTCTTAAGTTGCACATCCAGCGCCTTGCATGAAGCAATTACATAATAGATAATTTGTGTTCAATCCAAGGAGGTCGGATTGAGCGGAAAAACCCATTGAATTTATCGCTCGTAGCGGGTGTCTAAACGCCCGACTGTCGCGAGCCGACTATAATTGGGACTTCAATTCTTTAATAAATTGCTCGCCGGCAGCGCGCCGGCTAACCGTGTGTCTCTGTGTCCATTGCATCTCAGTAGTAGGTAACAACATAATTGAGAATAAAAAAAAAGAAAGAAAGAAAATGGTGAAAGAGAATGCTATAATTTAAATCTATAAACTTATAGTTACCATAATTATGTATTTCTATTATAAAAATAATATAACAAGTAATTATTAAGAAACGTATGGGTTGATCATACTCCAGTGACGTCACAGGGTACCTGCCTACTTTTTGTAACACGTAATGTACCTATTTTCTTTAATTTACCCGAGTTTCACACATACTTACATATAATGAACAAATTGGTTTTCACGTGTATTTCAACCCGCCACCATCATAAACATGTGATTAAGATTACTTGTTGTGGAGTCGCTAGTTTTTACAAAATCAAATCTAGTGTAGATTTTTGAAATATCAATATTGTATTGAACTACCGATTAAAAGAAGACACACAAAATTGACCATGAGTTTCTTTCTTTGCCTGTCCATTTCCCGAAAGCCCAATTTCTAACTATATAGGTTTAGGTGTCAAGTTTTACATACTGCATGATGAATTTTCGTAATTTTCCATTAAACCGTTATGTTTTTTATTACTCTTTTTGATATCAGTAAGTCTGAAGGGGATGTAAGGGGCTCCAAATTATACCTCACGAGTACCAAGTCCAGCTCACCTGTGCGAGAAGCACCCTGCTGATGAATGGACGAGGCTAGACTTGGCGCTTTCTTCCAAAACACCCGCTGGGTCAACGTGGTGGACATGCCGCCTTCTTCGACCAACATGACGTATAAAGGTCTATGATGAAATTGATGAATAAAGATTTCAATAAAAACCGTGTAGCAATGGAAACGTTCAGCCCTAAGACTTCATTTAAAAGCGGCATATTTAGGCAGATCCGCAGCTGGCTTTAAGCTTTAAAAAAGAATCATAGAACTGCTCCCTCTTGTGTACACCCGCGGGCAAAAGTGGCTTGAGATCCGCAATAAAATGTATGACAGTATAAAAGGTGTTTCAAAAAGTTGTGATAATATTTAATGAGGTTGTTCAGACTACCAAACTAAGCAACTTTTACTATGGGCTCAATTCAAGATCGTAAAAAAAAACCATTTCAAACAAAAGTTTAAAACATACTCCACCAAAATTTACAGAGCAGTAGATTTATTTCCCTATTAATATTATTAATGCCAAAGAAACTCTGTCTGTCTGTCTGTTATGCTTTCACGCTTAAACCACAACCAATTTTAATGAAATTTGGTACAGAGATGGCTTATGTCCTGATTAAGGATAAATACTACTTTTTATCTCGAAATTTAATGAGTTCCCTAGGGAATGCGTGATGTTACCTAACTCGCGATGTAACTGAATTTTTCTCACATGAAGTCGGGGGCAACAGCTATTCTTATATATTATTTGATTTATTCATCAGGGAGTAAGGAAAATAATTTGGATTGAAAAATTGTACGAATCGACTCGTGAGACACAAAAAGTTCAGTGGCTATCTCTCTCAAACTTGAATGAGGATTTTCAGACACTAGTTGAAGACGTTGATGGTTTACCAGAGTGAGACAAATCTTCCATCACATCCGATCGCTTTTGAATGCTTTGTACTACTCATTAGCACGTGATTTTGACAAATTCTATTTACAGTAAGCCTTCTGTAACATGTTCACTGACTACGAATACAAATTTCAATAGCGATGTAAAATTTAAGATAAACTCCTTGTTCGATATTTTTGTCCATTATTAAATTCGCAATTAATCTAAATAACAGTTGCAACTCAAACTGTAAAATGGAATACAGTTGTGCCAATATAACAAAAAAACCTTTCATTTTAAGCATAAACAAATCATTCATTCCCGATACTTTTTTGGCAGAATGTATGTTACCATTTTCAAAACAAGTAATTGTTGGTTGAATATAAATGTAATGTTTTGGTCTTATTTCCAAAGTAGAAGTCTGCGACAGGCCTTACTTACCCTTTATTGCGGTTACTACTTTAATTGAAACTTACAAGTATAGTTGAAGGATTTTATCAACGCAAAAAAACAGGTCAAGCGCGAGTTGGACTCGCGCACCGAGGGTTCCGTAAAAACTTATCATCAAGTATATAAGTTCCTATTAACATATTAATGGTTTTCAGACTTTTCCCTAACATGTATTGTAAGACCTTGCTTTTGCCAAATTTCATGACTCCAGGTCAACGGGAAGTAGGTACCCTATTGTTCACTAGGAAGAATGATATTTTTACAGCTGAAAGAGAATTTGATATTTAAATTTCAGTTTGTTATCTCTACGCGTTCCCGAGGAAAGGGTCTTGACAGACAGACAGACAAACAAAGATATAGACGGACAGGTGGACAAAGAAGTGGTCCTATAAAGGTTCCGTTCCATCCTTTTGAGGTACGGAACCCCGAAAAACAATAAAAAAATAAACAAAATGTGTTTTATTTCTGTAAATCTTTTCTAAATAACTTGCCGGGGCTTCCCAGAAAGTAACCAGAAGATACTTGTGTTGGGTAAACCTCGCTCTTCCTACGTAATTATAACAATTTAGATTTACGTCCCTATCGAATTAACTAAAGATATGAAAGAAGTCGTCATCAGAAATGTATACCTGAGTGGTTGTGTCTGTAGTATGTGTGTGTGTGTGTGTGTGTGTGAATATGTATGTGTAAATGTGTGTGGGTGTGTATGAATGAGGTACATATACCTCCCTTTTTGTGTTGTATCTGTTTGTTTTTGTCAAATTCAAGCCATTCTTACCTAAATATCTTCCACGTCATCGTAACGTAATTAAGAGTTGAGAGCCACTCATTCAGAGTTTTCCTACACTCAATCAGTTGCGGGGTAAATTTTAAGTAAGCGATTTATTTTATTATAAGCGTGTGGGGCTTGAGCTATATTTTGACGACTAGCAAACACTGTTCGTGCAGGGTATACAGGAGCTACGATACCGCACCGTCTTTTCCTAACTTTAGCATGATCAAGGGGTAACGTTTAATACCATCAAATATTATAAAAAATAAATTGTCCAATAAAAATAACAATTTAATTAAACGCTATTTCTTTCCGCCGGGTGTACTGTCGCAGTAAAAGGCCGCATTAAGCCCGTCGTATGAGGAAATTGCTTTCACCGATTTGCCTCGTCCCAGCGCTGTCTAGATGGAAATTTCATATGCCGGGAAACGCTAGAATACTTAAAATGTAAGTGCATTTGCTTTCCATTTAAATCTGTACCATCCTCGAAAGCTTTGTAAATAACTTGTAAATGCTGGAGTCTTAAACATAAGTATAATGTTGTTGTTTCATTGCCTAAGTTGTCTAGGTAGTTAGATTAGATAGTTAGTCAGTACTATTTACAGCAGTGAGCGTAATGAATAAATAGGCAAAGGCCTTTTATCGATCTGCTTAAGCAATCTATGAAAATCATTTACATGCAACAATATAATACATTCTCGCATATCCTAAATAAGTAAGTATAACCGATCACTGCACATATTATAAAACCTATTGTTATGTCAGAATTTAATAACTTAACATGCGATAGCCCCACGGTGGGCGCCAACTCTATATTAGGGTAATTATAGGTACATACTTCAATATGAGGATTTTAAATAAAAGTTCTACTTCATAGATATGAATATAAAGAAATGAAAACTACAATCTTTAAAATTGTGTTATTATTAGACAAGCTTCGTTCATGTTGATCTTAAAAGCTGAATCCGTTGTTGAATTTGCCTGAAATTTATGTTGGAGTAAAACTTGATAAAACCTATGAAGCGAGATAAAAATACCCCGATGTAACCATAACCCCTTTTAGGGCAGGCTGGTCCATTAAATTGAGCTTGCCTCGACACTGAATTATTTCATAATGACGTTGTATACGCTGACTGGTTTGGTAGGTGGTTTCTACTATCGGCAACGGCCTGCAGTACTTCATAGTCTGTTAGTGTCATGGTCCATGGATCATTGAAAAAACCCACGTTGGGCGCCAATATTACGTTAGCTTAATGGTTTTAAAAATGATAGCAATAACTCTAAGTAGACAAAAAAACCTATACATATTTGAAGGTAAATGTTAATTTTACTTACACGCTCTATAATCTTTTTCTCCAGCCCTCCTCAACCAATGATTTGCTGTAGGCTTCTATTTTTAACCTGGGGACGCTTCTCTAGGCGACATACCAGCTAAATGTTCAGTGTATTTTGCTCTACGTATTATAACGGATTTTGGATCTAGGAGTATCCGTTAGTAGAAAAAAATATAAGTGCAGAGAACGAAATATTGTGGCCAGTAACAGCTTTTAAAGAACCAGTAGTGTTATATCAGGGGCATTTATCGTTAGTATATAACTTTTGTCATTATTCCTCCCCGTGTTTGTTTCTTAAAAAAACTTGCAGCTGTAAAATTCCCAAAAAGGTTAAGACAAGGTAATCATTAAACTTTAAGCTCATATTCTTAGCATTGATATAGATCTGTGGTAGGTCCGTCGTTAGCAAACCCTAATCACCATACGAGTATTATTTTAGTCCAACCATTGTCAACAAAATGTTGTTAGGCTAGTATCAGCCGCTAACATTGATTTCCTCGTCGCCACATGTTAAGACATGAAATAATACATTTATGTACGGAAAGAATACTTATTATATTTTTGTAGTACACAATTTAGTCACCAAATAAGAAGAACTTAGCTCTAAAACGATATAATTATATGATAATGACATTTACCTTTCATTATCAACTCTATGGTCTATAGCAGATTCCACGACAGAATTCGAATTCCACAATTTTCTTAACGTGTGTATACAGATAAAAATCAACTTTGTTGAAATATTACTCATCAACTAACAGTGGATTGATTCTAAGAATAGAATGAAGTAGTTCGAATTTGGAATCCTTTGCGGACTATGCATAAATAAAATGTAATGATTACGAGTAGTTCTGTAGAACGACAACTTTATGGGTAAAGTCTACTCGTATTATTGACCTTGATATTAGTCAATTTAAAATGTTAAATGATTTGAGGACGTGTATTGAAATGGATCCAGTACACAAATTGATCGCGTGACCTCCGTGGACATTTTCATAAGCGGAAATAGTTCACAATCAACTGTTCACTAACACGCACGCATCATATACTTTTAATTACGTTATGTTTCAATAAATATTCTTCAAAATTTATGTCATAAATGCGCTGAATGCTCCAACGCTATTAAGTCACTAATCCCCCTATTGTGATGCTAAACTGCTCCGCACTGATCTATTTTTCAATCACACGCTCCGATGGACGTTTAATAACGTCGAAAATTGTGTTTGGCGGTGTCATTGTGAAACGGGACTCTGGTTTCATACGCTCGGAGTTTTAATGGATCAAGTTTCCGAATGTGGGCGAAAATCGGAATACATTCAACTGATTTGATGCGGTCGTTCTTGCATTGGTACAGAGGTCGTATTTCTAATTGGCTTCAATTAGAACGTATATGAATTTTAGATTGATAAGAATATTTTTAAATTGTGTAGGTAATTTGTGGTACTTTGAATTTGAATACAATTCCTATGGTGCTGTTATTTAGTCGTAAGCATTTACGTAGTTATGGAACAGAATAGGTAAATAATAGTACTACATAATTGTGGTAATAACACAGTTAATTGTAAATGCTGGCAGATTACTTCTGATAAATATTATAATTTTGTGCAACCCCTTCAAAAGCCAGTAGATGTCTTGAAGTAGGCGTCCCACAATTCTTTAGCTTAGGTTGTTACCTGATAGACAGATACATTTATTTTAAAATACACAAACACATATCAAGAATACATTTAAATACAATATTTCTTCTATGATTAATTTGCTATTTATAAATTTTCATATTTTGCAAGAAATTAATTTCAAGTGTGTGCTGCAGTTTAAAAGGGACTTGACTCAGTGTTGATGCCCTGATGAGTACAAGGCAACATTGATTTTCAGCCAAATTCATATTTTTACCTTCACCAGGCAAACCGGAGGCAGTAAGAGAGAAAATAAGAACACTATTTTATAACATACTAAGTAAGGTATGTGATACAACTGAAGAGGGAGGCTTTACTGGAGGGAGACTCTGTACCAGGATCGTCTGCTTAGGTACCTCCGTCTTACCTATTTCTGCCGCAAAGCAGCAGTGCTTGCACTGCTGTTCCGGTTTGAAGGGTAAGATATGGCAGTGAAATTACTGGGTACTGTGACTTTACATCTTGTGTCACAAGTTGGCAACGTACACTGTGGTTCTTGTGGGGGTTGCAGTTTTGCTGCGAATCTCACAAGAGCCACATGTATTATAGCTGAATGTTACCACTTACCATCAGGTGGGCAGTTTGCTTGTTTGCCAACTTTCCGCAATAAAAAAAATACAACTGAAGAGAAATTATTTATGTTACTTAGTTGTTAAAAAAATTAAGATATTCTTCAGAATATTAGCGATAGCTTTAACTTAGACAATTTCCGGAAGTGAAAAACATAGACCGTATAATTTGTTTATGCGATGTATATTTTTTATGTTAGCAAATATAAGAAATTTAAATGTTGACAGCAAAGCAAATTGGCATATGGTCCATGTCAATCATCTCACCTGGAGGTAAGTGGATTCACCATTTCACAAAGTTCACCTGGATTCCTCAACAATCGAGGTATGGCTATCTTACTATTAATTAGCGGCACACAAACAACATGGTTATTCCGGCAACAAACTGAGGAAAGACGGGCCTAGAGGCCCTACCACCAACCAAACCAAGTAGAAGTACTTCTGCTCCCTTAAGGAATCTAACCCCAGACCTTCTACCACTAGACCACGGAGGTGGTTATAAAAGCTCACAATGCTAAAGTTTGAAAAATAATCTGACTTTTGCACATTGTTATTCTAAAATCTGAATGGCATAATAAGCGGGCGCTACCGTGTCCAATACCAACCCTGTGACTGGATCCACCATATTAGCTGCTTACTCAGTCGTGTGATTAAAAATTATGCAAGCTCGGCATTCTCGCGCAGGCAGCCGCGGCACGCGGACGCGTGGCAGCCACGCGTCGCCCCTTTATTGCTTTTAAATTGTTTAAAAATACATTAAATGACTTTGGAGTATTTCTGTATGCATTAATAGGATTTGTGTCGTGTAGGATTAATTTTGAAGTGGCGTCTTCTTCGGCGATTAATGTTGTTGAGATGATATTAAAATAAGAAGTTGATGTTAATGATATTTGGATTTATGGCTTTTCAAAAGTAAAGTTTTAACATATCGCAAAAATGCTAAAATTTTATAAATGTTGCAAAGCTGTAGATTAAACAAACGTTAAATAGCTAGCTCAGTTATTCAAATAACACTGGTCTGTCAAAAAAAGCAATGCAACTTTAACCCTACCTCTAGAGTGTCCGCACCTCTCTTTGTCACTATCCAAAAAATGTGCGTAACATCCTACGAGTATAGAATCAAATAACAATAACAGACTAAGTTATTGCTTTTATAAAACTTTTACAACGTGGTCTTTTTTGCATCTTCCGCACGGATGTTGTAGAATAATTTGCGATTTAGCGTCATATACTTAATAGCTATTAGGCTAATGGCGGCTCGGAAACTCTGGAGACGCGAAGCAATCGACGTACTCGACTGTGAAATAGAGCGTCTTTCGACTCCCATTCACCAGCGGGGCATATAAAGTGGGTCTGCTTAGTATTGGTTTTAAAATGTAGAAGAAAGATTATTATTATGCACACATCACATGTCACAGATTTTTGTTCACAAGAAATAATTTTAATTTATTCGTAAGCAGACAGTAAATTAGTCAATCTTAACCGTAGATAACACAAGAATCTAAGATATTTATGATGAATTTCTATGTTCTGCGTCGATAAAAAACTAAACAAAATTTGATTGTCGAATTCTGTTCAACATAATACTCACACTGCTTCCACGAGCAAGACTGGAGCTGTCTCACTACCCTCGAGTCGACCTTCGTCTCTCCAGGTTACAAGAATATAAATAAACAGCTTGAAACTTAGCACTGAGTCAGTTTATTGATGTCCGTCAGCGACGCGATAAGCGCCGTATACTGATTTGAGCTGTGGACGACCAGGGACTTATTGTCTAAGGAAAAATCAATCACGTACGCCTTGAATTTACTAGTCATTGCGGCGTCAATAAAAGACGCTGTGTCGACTGTCCTATCAAAAAAAAAATTTACAAAAAAGTAAAACCGACTTCAAAAACACCAAAAAGTCATAAATAATTTTATAATACATACAACATCACAGTTTTATATTGAAGTTGGTGCCAAAGTAACTAAGTAGGTATATTAATTGTTCTTTTCATTTTTAAGACTTTCTAGGTGATCATTGCTTGTCACCGACTTCAATATAAAACTGTGATGTTGTATGTATTCTAAAATTATTTATGACTTTTTGGTGTTTTTGAAGTCGGTTTTATTTTTTTGTAAATTTTTTTTTTCAATCTTTATAGTTTATAATACATGCGTTTTAGAATTTGAGCCAAGGCAAACACAGAACAACTTAAAATAAAATATCTTTCGCTCTGAACAGTACTGAAAGAATTATTTCCGAACTCCTAACCTTCCATCATCAGCCCAGTAACATGATTGATGACTATCAGATGCAAATACCTGAACATCTTCAGCAAAAACATGAAACACGTTGGACATGCCTATGAAATTCAAGGGTTTCCCTCGATTTTTACGGGATCCCATCATCAGATCATGACATGGTGACAATGGGACCACCTCGGGAGTATACTCTTTCGATTACAAAAAGAATTTTAAAAATCGGTCTACAAATGGCGGAGTAATCGCTGAACATACATGAAAAAAAAATAGATACAGTCGAACTTAGAACCTCCTCCTTTTTCGAAGTCGGTTAAACATAGTAATCGATGCACAAGCGAAATTTGACAGTCAAATGTCAAAATTGAAAGTGATCGCGATAGATCTATCGGTATCTAAAGGTATGCTGCCTTGTAATTTCTCTATGGTATCATTTCTTTGGATCGTATTGACATAGTAGTACATTATGGTAGCTTTGTGTGAAAGAAAAGTCTCACTTATATTAAATGCGTGTAACTCTTCGCAATCCCCCATCCGAATTACATTTATAAAGTAATCCAAAATCATTGCATTTCAAGCAACACCCAAAAGATAGGCAAAAACTGAGATAAACGAAAAAACGAGGCGAAGGGACGAATGGAATCGGGAATTTCGGAAGTAGTGGGCAGGTGGCGCCATCGCCAGGCTCAGACCCGATGCAGGCGGCTTTGTGATGCAGATAACCTTAATCCTTGTCTGTCGGCTGCGTGTCAACACCAGCCGCAAGCGGCGAACGATTAGAGTGGATACGGCCCGGAGGGCTAATAATTCCACCAATAACTTGAATCAGTGCAAAACAACATTACCATCGACAAATCGCAAATTACAGAATGTCCTAAATATTCGATGGCGTCTAATGGAACTTATTGATTGGTTGAACGCAACAATTCAGTTTCGGTTCGGTTTTTCAATTTATTTGAGAAATTACTTACTTATCGACAGAAGCCATCATGAATTGACAACGTGGCCTCATTCACGCGCAAAATAGACCACTTGCCACATTTGGCAATGGTCATCTTCTTTAAGGTAGTACTTCTCTGGTCGCATCCGTGGCCGCAGCATTCGTTCCCTGATGCATTGTAGGTATTCTAAGTAAAAATTCCATTACCTGTAGCATACTAATTTTATCCAACTACGAGAACAAGAGGTTGATTCCACCAACGAGCGAACGTTTTAAACAAAATATTTGATGGAACATGGAATGGAATGTGGTTAAACGCAATGCTCCGTTTTAAATTTGGTTTACATAAATTAGTGTAATCGACCGTCTGACTTTATGGTTTTCACTACTATTTTTCATTTTCAAACCATATCTAGTTTCGACTAGACATACTCGTAGTCTTATCCATGCTAGTCTAGATAGGCAGAAGCAAGCAACTGCGAGAAAGGATTATGAAGGGCTGAGATAGCAATTTGCGGCGTACTTAATTACAAGACAAATTAGTATGCAAATTAATAGACGCGATGCGGAGCTGTTCAAACACACCCCTGGTGGAGATTTTCGCAGTATGAGAACGCTGAGTTTACGTTAAATTTGCAGAGTATTGTGTCTCTGAAATTTAAATTATCAACTAGGCCGCGGTGATTTAGTGTTGTTTCAAGGAGCTAGAGAGCTTGATGGTTGAAATCCTTTCCAAGTAATACAGCCTCTCCCGCCATAGCTTTAGCTGAGGACTTATACAACCTACATTTTAGTAGATATCACACACGTTTTTACGGTGCTGCTATAAATTCCTATATGGATCTACCTCAACTCAAGCCCAAATCAACCCTTACGATTACAAGCTACTATACTATCTATTAGTCTGTACATTTTTTGTAAAATATTAATGGACAAGATCCATGCTTACAGTGAGAGCCTAATTATTACCTGCATTATTTTCTGTGTGTTCACCCCAGAAGTTGCGATGCTTAAGACACTTAAGAGGAAATCATACAGGCCGTTTTCCATACAAACGTAGTCCCCTATTTCATTCCTCGATAATGGCAATAGTTGCTCATTTTTTTTAAAATCTATGGCCACTATGAGTATGTTCCTATATTTTTCTTTATTTATTAAGTTAATTATTAAAAGAGTCTTTCAAAAATCTAAAAAATTGGCAAACAAATTTGACGAGATTATATGAGAAAGCATAGGTAATATAGAAACACAGTCAAAACCTTTCTTTAATTTTACTCGGTCTAGTTTTAGAAAAGAAAACATGGGACTAAACTAAACGTCTATTTTGTGTACTTTTAATAGGTATATTCGGCCCGAGTTGCAGTTGTCTCTATTGCACTTAGCTCGTTGGTTAGGGGGCGGCATAGTGCGACAGCAATACCTACTTTTTACAAGAACAAATAAAAAATTAAATTAAATAATGAAAATTAGTTATGAAATAAAAAATGATTTCACTACTTTACAAGCGTTGAATTTTCGCATTATTTCGTCATAGCGCATATTACATTTACTATAAGAATCGTGAGAATCGCTACCAGGTCGTATATACGTTTCAATGCGTATCGTAGAAAAATATTTTTAATATCTAGCAAAAATCCTGGCTCTATGATCATGAATGCGTTTGCGTGTCTGATTCGCGCGCCACGTGCCGCGCATGCGTCCGGCCACTAACTCTGACAGCTAAACAAACATGGCGTCGATAGCGGAATCAAATCTTTATTAATATTAGATCAGCAAACACAATGCTCTTTATATTGGGCAAATATATATTTTTGTAATTGATGTTCCTCCCCTATTATTTTATAGCGATTTGTACCCAAGCATTGTTTGAGCTTAGGGTGAATCTTAGGTAAACTTGGTTTCTAATTAATTGGTAAAGAATTATGATTGAACGGGCATTCTTTCTAACGACACTAAGCTAAGAAATGGTTTTTTTTTAGTACTTAAGTAATTATTTCATTTAAGTACTTGAGTCCACTAATACTTTCATAGTGAGTATTATATATGTAACGAAGTTTTATAAGCTTGTAGAGTTTTCCAACTAACAGTGACAAGTTATTTTGACAACTAACAGTGACCTTAATATAATAGATAGCTGGGGTAAGTCTTACGGTCTTGTTATAAATCTTAACAAAATGCAGACAATTATCATTGGCAGTTCCCATTTCGTATCACGCATCGACTACAACCTGTTGCCGGCAGTGATCTTTGGCGGAACTATTATTCCATTTAGCAAATCTGTCAAGAACTTAGGTATAGTTTTTGATCAATGCCTTTCTTGGCGGCCTCAGGTCGAGGCGGTTCGGAAAAAGCTGTTTGCCGCATATGGTTCTCTCAATAGATTCCGTAACTTTCTTCCAATGGCTACAAAGACAGTGTTAGCTCAATCACTTTTACTTTCTTTGATTGACTATGCCGACGTTGCCTGGGCGGTTTTGTCCGAAGAACTATTAAACCAGTTGGAGCGTCTTCAAAATGTCGCAATTAGGTTTATTTTTAATCTGCGTAAATTTGACCATGTTTCTCACTATCGCTCTCAACTAAAATGGCTGCCAATTCGCCAGCACAGAGACTTGCATGTTTTATCCCTACTTAACAATGTTTTGTTGCTTCCAACTTCTCCATCATATCTTAAGTCTCAGTTCTCTTTCCGGTTGTCTTCTTCAAGTCGTACTTTACGGTCGAACTTTAATTTAACTCTTGATATCCCACCCCACAGCACTGATTTCCTTTCATACTCTTTTCCAGCATATGCCGTCCGGCTATGGTACTCTCTCCCTGAGAGTATTAAGAGAGCTCGCACGCTGGAGTCCTTTAAGATTCAAGTCCGAAATCACTTCCTATCCTTAAATCCTTAGCTAAATTAGTCCTTCATTGTGTCCTTCACTACTACTGCACCAATCCCCCGTTTAAATTTCCACTATGTATTTCCCTAGTCCAAGGTTGCCTGGGAGAGATTGCTCATTAGCAATAAGGCCGCCGGTGTTGTACATCTGCAATATTTTTGAAAATGTTATGTATGTTTATTTTTTTGTGTGCAATAAACATGGACCTACAAAAAAATACTTTTTTTCAGGTCCGTGGCAATAAAGTGTTTATTATTATTATTGATATGCAGTCATGAGATAGGAAGGTGGGTCATTTATGCTAATTCTCGATTTTGAAATCTGGAAAGTTCATCATGATTGTACTATAAAGTTACAATGAAATGTTTTTAAACAAGTAAACATAAAAAAGGTATTACTCAAACATACAAATAATTGAGCGTATTTCCCAAAATTTTCATTAAAACAGGAGACTTTTGATAATGAACAACTTTATATGTGCTTAGACAATTAAATTTGTTCGTTGTCAAAAGGGTTTTATTCCAATTTCCATTTCCACTACAAGTAATTGTACTACTTGTAGTTGAAACCATCATACGAGTACTTGATTCAAAATTCTTTGATCGTAAAGTCGTAGAGCATTTCTGTGATGGCCAGTATCTCAAATTAAATTCAAATTCAAAAATCTTTATTAACATAGGCCATTACAGGCATTTATTAGCGTCAAAATAAAGCAAAACATTCTAATTTAAAGAAAACATTAATTAACCTTGTATGTGCATACATCTTGAATATACTCAAGATGTCTGCAAATACAATTAGGAATGAATTTATAACAAAGTTGACTCTACACCTGTTCGGAAATTGTTTGAGCCTTCTCGAGAAGAACAGACAAGAAACTCGAAAGGTCAAAATGTTTTTATCTCCTCCTTTAAATCGCCATTTACATTTTCGGTTTTGTTACCGAGTCGTCAATTGGAAGCTGACCTCAAAGCAAAAGTTTGAGCTCAACTTCCATTACAAGATTAGATGTGTACAATACTAGTTACAAGATTAGTCTGTCGCTATTATAAAAAAAGTTAACAACGCAGTTTGCTCAAATTATGATGTTCCGTTGTAATTATTTTATTTATCAGTCAATCCAAAATCAGTTACTTATTTTTTTTATTTAGCTGTAAAATTTACGCTTCGTTACTTGGATGTTTGCTTCTTTATTTATGTCGTAAAAAGACATTAAAATATTCAGTGTATTGTCGACAAAATGAGCAAATTGAAGTAATTTAATAAAACGCAATCATAAGCAAGCACTGGTAAAAACAACAGTATGGACACGATAAAGAGATTTAAAATATTACTATAGTGATTATACTCCATCATTACCTTTAGTTTTTTTTACCATTATTACATTTAACGTACCTATATAATATGAGTGTTGAATTCTTTACTACTCGTAGGGGAAGGTGGCCTAAAACGGGTGGGCCGCCTAAAACGGGTAAGTACCTACTCGTACACTGCTGTATCAAGCGTTAGGGTTGTGTTCGTGTGCGGAGATTTCCCGAACGTCGACGAACTTCGATCAGTTTCGCTCGGACGCCGGAGTCGTGTAATAGTGTAGGTGTATGCAACGAAAGTGTTTTAGTGACTTTATAAAAAAAAATAAAGGCAAATGTCTTACGATTAGTCAAAAATCTTTACGAATACGAATATACGAATCATGCTTTTTGTGTTACCACCCTATTTTAGCACTATTTAACTTTAAATTAAGGTAGAAAGTTTACCGGTATTACCTTCCAATTTGAGGTTATTGTAATTTTGCATAAACATGTGCTCTTGGGCAAAACGGGTACCTACTACCTACCCGTTATGATATAGAAAAGTGTTAAATTCATCTTATTTTGATTTTTCTTTGTTAAAGATTTAAAATATTTAAAAATGTTATGGTTAAAGACTGAATTTGTTATAAGTAGGTTAATTAACATTTGTTACATTTGTTTATATTTTTTTTATTTAGAAAAATATAAAGTAAGTTATTTTTCAATGTAAAAAGATTTCTGAAGAAAGTTTCCTGCAAAAATATGTTACAATTTCAGTTTTTTACTAATTATAATATATACATGTTATAGCCTGTCCAAATATGACTCTATTCTAAGCATACCTGTTTTGCCCGAAGGGGGTTACCCGTTTTAGGCGCACATGTGGGCAAAACGGGTTTTTAAAAGAGTTTTGTATTCATCTTATTAAATAAATATTTGATATTTATGGTGCCATCAAATTATGTGTTATTTTGATGCTCGATAAATATTCTATCTCATAACGTAAAAAAAGTTATTCTTATAAAGGTAATTTATAGATTTTATTACCCATTTCCTTAGCTTACCCATTTTAGGCCACCTTACCCCTTAGCAATTTCTCAACTACATTAAGTACATAAGACTGACTTAGATTATAGCACAGATCATATTTTATAACAATACAGTACTTTGATAATTTAATGTCTTTGTGACACGAGGAGCAGACGTAAAATAATACATCATCACATAGGAGATTGAAGATTATCACGACGCCACCGCAGGGGATGGTATCAAATCACGATTCGGCGATCGCCCCGCTTCGCCCCGCGTCGCCGCGATAAGCCCCGCTCGTTATTTGATTAGCTCGCTTGTGCGACACGACACGCAACTCCCCCAAACAATTTTTGTTTTGTTTCAGCGCCGGTTACGGTGATGCTTTGTTTATTGTTTTCGGTTCTATCGCTACTTCAGTTGTCATCATGCTCCTGTCCTCATCCCACCCTTGTGTGGCGCAACTCGATTTCTTCTTTCATACGTCATCTCATTCTTACCATAGTTCATCTTTTACATCCTTCGTGTGCATATCCGACTTCAAGGCATCCGTCCTAAGGGCTGCCTCTACCCTTATTTCCTTCTACATTTGCATCGGCACTTCAATTTTATTACTTACTTACTGTGCGAACTACGTTTCGTATTAATAAATCTCAACACTGTAATTTTTTTCTTTTTTGCATGGGAATTTCTCGTCTTCTTGTGGGAATTTTGAATAACCCTTCCTTAGTAAGTGCATACATAAAACAACCCTGTTCGGAATTCATTGCTTTTTCTTTTGTTTGGGCTCTACGTTGATTCCTCGGTCAGACACCAAAGCTTTTTATAAATAAAGGCTTTTTATAATAAAGTAGTTACGTACTGTATGGCGATAAAATTATGAAGGTAGTATTAATACTAAGTAGGAAATATTGAATGATTAGCATCAAAAAGTCTTCTACATAAAACTCCTTTTGTTTGCGATTTTGTATGTGTAGACATCGGAGGTCTTCAATATCAGACATTCTAAACTAGTTTTCCTTACCAACCTGCACTGCGTGGAGGGAAAAGTCCCAAAGCCTCTTCTTGGGAGAGAAAGTGCCCAGCTGACTTTAGCAGAGGGAGACTCCGTCCGTACCAGTAGCGTCTTCACGGGTACCTCTTCCTTGCCTATTTTTGCCGCAAAGTAGTTTGAAGTGCGAGACAGAAAGTGAAATTACTAGCTACTGTAAATACAGGATGTAAAAAGACCGGTACCGAAGCCGAAACCCACGTATTGCTCCCATTATCACTATAGTTTTTGTTTAGATCATGGTTGTGAAACTAATAGTTGCCGAGATATTCAAGGTTAAAGTTACAATTTTTTTTTCCAGATTTTTATACAAAACTGTTTAAAATGTATTTTGATAATTTTCTTCCAAAGAAACATCCGGACGCGTAAGCCAGGCGCCAGCACGCGTTACATTGCGTAGTATTTATTGTCGTTGTTTTTTTAAGTTTTCGTTATATTGCTTTATTCAATGGTCTGAATGCGTAGACGCGGGCTTCTGTATACATCTTCTTACATCCTGTATATTCATCTATCACAAGTTAGTAATATACACTGCGGATCTCAACTGGTTGTGCCACAGGTCCATCGTTATCGAACTAGAAAATGATCGCAGAACTAGTTGTGTGATCGAATTGGTCCATGCATGGGTCCAACTCGATCGTTGGAAATGATTGTTGGAAATGCCTATGCTTTTTTGAATAGAATTAAATTATGCCGGTTAACCTCGAAACCTTACTTATAATTACCCAACACCTTGATTTATTAATTACCCATCAACATTATCGAACATGTGACTGTGTTAATGACCAATTAAAAACAAGTTACTGAAATAAACATATTAATGCGCTAATTATCACTGTCCCAATCCGGGCATTGTGCCGGGTCGTCAGCGGCTGCACTTGCCCGATAGCTGACATTTCTCTTTAAAACATAATGGAATAAAGAAACAGTAAACTGGCAACCCTCGTTAGGGGAGAACTTCGTTATAGGCCGAGCAGCGGGACCGATCAGACTTGATACTTTTGGTACCTGAGTGTTGTAACGAAGTTACTATTATTAATTTTGATAAGAAAAGGTAAAAATAATGATCAAATTCAATGAAATTAAATGAACAATGTTTTTTAAAATTTTAATGGATACTACCTACTTTAATTTTGATATAAATCTATTTGGATAGAATTATAATAATCATTTAATATTATACATTAACGAGATAGAGTGGGTAGATTTAAATATTAATAAAAAGCATGATTTAAATATTAATAAAAAAATAACTCACCTACTTAATCTATACTAATATTATAAAGCTGAAGAGTTTGTTTGTTTGTTTGTTTGCTTGAACGCGCTAATCTCAGGAACTACTGATTAAAATTGAAAAATTCTTTTTGTGTTGGATAGTCCATTTATCGAGGAAGGCTATAGGCTATATAACATTACGCTACGACTAATAGGAGAGTATTTTTAGAGATTTTTAATTTATTTTTTAACTTTTTTTAAAA
Source organism: Schoenobius gigantellus (assembly GCA_963935595.1). Classification (NCBI taxonomy): domain Eukaryota; kingdom Metazoa; phylum Arthropoda; class Insecta; order Lepidoptera; family Crambidae; genus Schoenobius; species Schoenobius gigantellus. The sequence continues at coordinate 15,933,080 of OZ012562.1, read as the reverse complement.
TATAATAATGGAGGTGTCCTTTAGCGTCCCTTAAATTTTCCGGGATGATAAAAAATAACACTGTATAATTCATATTTTAAGAGTTTGGATGTTAATTTTTTCTGAACATGCTTTATAAATTTTATTTCTTTGAGTTTAACTTACTCTTGAAACCAATTGCGGCTGATCGACATTTACACCAAAATTATCCGTATTTTTGAGTTGCAACAACACATGAGTGAACCTAACTCCATCTTATGACACCCATGATATTGTTAACATATCTCTTATTTGAAATGTCGTATACAAATGAAGCTGTCAAATCACAAAATACAAGTATCAACAACGCCCATCCGACTCCATAACAGCGTAGGTAGCACCATTCAGAACGAATCACCGTACAAAATGATATTATTTGTAACGTAATCCGCGAACAACTAGAGAGATTGATATTACGCTGGGGTCGTATTGACATTAATTTATATGGATACGGTTTAAAAATGTATAATGGGTGGGACGCCGACGCTAATAAAGTCCCTGGGGGAAGATTGCGTGTCGACATTTTCGCGCGAATTTTGCCAAATTTGACGTATGAGTGTCACGGTTGAAGGTGATCGAAAATACTTGTATGCAGCTCCATTCATTAGTATGTTGAGTATTACAAATATTCCTCACTAATCTCTATTCCTAACCTTAGATGTGAAACAAATTATAATCACAAAAATAAAATGATTGTCTGCGAATGTTTACAAATTACAAAGTCGTAAAATTCTATTTTTAAAATGCAAAATAAAATGATTGTTTCGTTCTGTCATTTGTATGACATTGACAGACTTTGCCTGTCAGAACTGAAAGCGTCGCGATAGATTTTCCCTGACACAATCAAGAGGCCGGACCCTTTCACTTTCCGTTTGAGTTAAAAAGTTTGTAACACTAGTTTCTTGCTAATCATTATCGTAAGTAGGTAAGTATTGTGAAAACGCAAATTAATACTAGTGAAAACTAATAAAAACGATATATTAAATTGGCTTTTATTATCCACACTTTGATTATTATATAATCAAAGTATCTACACTAAGCAACAGCACAAGAGCGATGCAAAAAGACACATGCTTAGAACTTCGTCTTTTTCACTTCTACAACCCATGAAACGTCCTGCTGCTGGGCACAACTGACCTACAAAGACCGCATTGACAGAATCATATGAGTAATATGATAATAATAGGATTTGTTTTGGTAGTCTTAAAACTGTCAATTCGTATTATGAAAGGAATGCAATTTATCTTAGACAATCATTCTGTTTGACAGCTTTGTATGATTATTAGTAAAATGGTCCTAATTGACACTTAAGTAATTTCTAATTTGTGGACCATTTACGAATATTCATACAAAGCTGTCAAGTAGAATGATCTGATCTCTTCTGATTTGATCATGTACTTAGGTATGTAAGAAATTACTACTTCAGACCTCAAGTTATGAGGAAACTGAAGCTCTAATGCAACGCCAGACATAATACAAGTGTTGTCATATAGTCACATACGCACACCACTCACATCGCACACACACAGAGATAAGAAGAAATGTAATTAGTATTTGTTTATATTAGATAGTCTTGTTAATGTTACTTCCTATTCATCCATTTTCTGTATTTGTCTTATACTTATTATAAATTTAGTAACTTGATGTATCAAAGCTATGAAGAGCGTTGCCACCTGTTTGCTTAAAGGGTGACATCGACAACTGAGATGTTTGTTTATTTATATGTATAAAGATTATTATTATTATAATAGTATAACATAAATTGCACTCCATTGATAACACGAATTGCCAACGTGTCTACATTTACAAATTAATAACTATTTTTCCGAAATTTAAGAAAACACGCACTTGTATATTAGTGAGGGTTAGTTTGCCTTTAATATGACTTTACATCTGCTAATATCACAATTCCAATATGCAAATACAACATAATTGAATTTACAACCGTAAAGCGAAAAATTAAATTGATTTCAAAGGGATTATGCTAATAAGCGAACGTGTATTACGAACTAATGTGATATATTGTTAAATAGCGCGGTAACCCCATTGTGCTAACCCGTAGACAAACATGGAGCTTTTAATTTGTGAAGTCCGGCAAAAGAATTTGTCATTCGAAATTAACTGCGTGTTAAATTGAAATAAACGATCTTTCCGAATTTGAATATTGCAGCGGTTTTGACGTCTCCATTACATGTTAACTAATGCAGTTTAGATACGCGCCGATGATTTTGAGCGGTGCAAACGGCTCAGATTTTTTTTGAGTCATTTTGATTTGTGACGCACTAGCTGACTAATGTATCATCAAATTGCCTATTATCTAAATACTAGCTGTGACCGCAGCTATGCTTGGGTGAAGTTCAGCTTGGTCGTATATACATTATAGATATAGCCATATAAACTCCCTCGATTAAATGGGCTATTCAACACGAAAATAATTGTTCTATTTGAACCTTAAGATTAGCACGTTCAAACAAACAAACAAACAAACAAACTCTTCAGCTTTATAATGTCTAATATAATATACAGGCTTACTTTTTTATCAGCCTGGAAGGAAAATTTAGGGGCGCTTCAGGACACAGTAGTAGAATGATTTAAATATTAATAAAAAAAATAACTCGCCTATTACATTTTATATATAAAATATAAAACACGGCACTAGTTTAGGGAGTATTTTTTATTATTTCTTACATTTTTTTAAAGTGAAACTTTTCTTACGTCTTAAATTTTTTCGTCCGTCTATCGCATGTCGCATTGCAATTGCACAAAAACATGAGATCTTTAATTTCACTTCTTCATAAAGGTCATGATTGGCTATGCGTTAGATCTTCGACTTTAAAACGGTATGGATGGCAGTGGTTCGATTCTGGTACTTATAGTTTTTGTTCATAAATTTGTTTTTTTTTACTTTTTTGTTAAGGTATTTTATTTCTTTTCTTTTTATTACTTCTTTGTTTTTTATGGATTAATTTTTTTATTTCTAATTTTCTTTTCAGAGGAGAAAGATTTAAGTTAGGATAAAAAGAAAGCCAATTTGTATATATGTATATTATCCGAGAATTTTCAGATAAATGCCTACGATCCAAAAAAAGTTTCACTTGCATCATGGTTTCATAAAACCACACAATGATTTTTTTATGAAATAATGGTTGTGTCCTAAAGCGTCCCTTTAATAATCCGGAATGATAAAAAAAGTGTTTTTTATCGAACTCCTTCGAAACGGATTGACCAATTAGGATTTTTTGGTGTATATTTGGTAGGTCTGAGAATAGGTCGTAGGCTATTTTTATACCCCTAGGTGATTTTTTTTACAAATACTATGGCGAAACGTATAGTTCGCAGGCGCAGTTAGTAGAAGTATAGATATACGCCTGGTTTGAATATTCTATATCTATCTACACACAACAGGTAAGCTCTTGGCCTTTGTCTCAGCTGATGGTAAGTGATGATAAGGCCGAAGGTGGATGCGAGCTTCACCTAGACTCCTCAATAACCAAGGAACTGGGTATCTCGCCTCTAACTGACAACACACAACAATATATATATATATAAACGACATGTATGGCGACAAACTTAGGTAAGACGGTGAGCTAACCAGGAGGGCTCAGAAGCTCTCATCATAACAGTTCATATACGTCTCCACCAAGGGGCACGAGCCTACCCTAACAAGTTATGTTAGGGCGATTAGGCCTTAGTCAAACCACGCTCTGGCCCCGTGCGGATTGGTTGACTTCACATACGCCTTTGAATTTCTTCGCCGAAGTATGCAGGTTGCCTGACGATGTTTTCCTTCACCGTAGGAGTGTCAGAGAAATATACATATGAAATTCGAAAACGAAAAAACATATTGATAAATGGCGGTCTCGAACCTCAGACGTCCTGATTGGAAGGCAAGTGCAGCGTCGACACCGACGCTCCTACAGTCCCTACAAAGACCAAAATGTCCGTTGCCAACTTGTGACATAAGTCAAGTCACGGTACCCAGTACCTAACTTCACTGCCTGTCATTCATACCCTTTAAACAGAAACACAGCGATGCAAGCACCCAGCGATGCAAGCACCATTGCTTGATGGTGAAAATATGTACGCGCGCAGACGACTCTGGTACTGAGTCTCCCTCTGGAAATATACCTATACAATACAAGAAATAGTTTGTTCAGACGTAAAAAATACAACAAACACATCAACGTGTTTGGACGAGAAAAAAACACAACATATATACAACGTCTTTGGTCAATACTCTATCAAACCGTCCCGAAATGTGATGGCGTCATTGAAAATTCGAAATTTTGAAAACCCCCTAACAATAGTTGAGTTTAACAATTTCGAATTTTTAATGACGCCATTATATATCTATTATATGACTATGTTAACATGGGTAGGTTTCGGCTTGATAGGGTATTGACCAAACACCTTGTACGTTTAAAAAAACAATTGTTAAGACTGAAGACCAAAAAAACAAATGTGTGGTGCTGGTGCAGTGCCTAAAAGGCCCAAAAAAGGACAAAACCCACAAAATATTTCAACCATAACCCTATGATGGTAATACTGCAAGTAGTGTGGAGAATAGAAGAAAAGTGATGTAGAGGTGTGCTAACAATGTAGATATAAAATTGTGTGTACAGTAAGCTCCCATTCAGGCTTTACATTTACACTACGAAAACCACCACTATTACAAGTGAAATAAGAACGGTCCAAAGGTCAAACAGTATAGCTTGACAAGGAGCTTATTGTACATAGATTAGATAAATACACAAAGCGTTCTAAAAATACGTGACGGGATGTAAAGTAGTTGTTTAGACTATCAAATTAAATAACTTTCACTTGGACAAACTTGGAACTCGCGAGAAAATCTGCCGTATCATACAAAACTTCAAGAAACGACCGAATTGTATGGAAGGTCTGAGCAGCATCTTTAAATGTTTTGAACTTTTCTGTGGAGCCACTGAATGGTGCACAGAAATTAGTCACAACATAATTGTCACCTCAAGAGTGTCTGACCTCCTGAATAGAGAAAGGAAATCTAAGTAGAATGAACTTTAAAAAATAGATAACACATAAAATATTTGTAGGTCTAATCATAGATAACAGATCAGCGCTTTAATTTCGCGTCGTAAATTCCCGTAACATCCTATTCAACACCTCACTATCAATTCGAGATAACATCTCCGCACTCATAACAGGTCGCGAAGGAACAATATCCCCCAATTCGCAACTCTAATTATCCCTAAAGTTGCGAAGCCAGTCCCGCGGCGCGATAAATCAACTAAAATAAAATACGCACCCCCCGGGACCTCCCCGTCGTGTGACATAATAGCCTCTTTTGTGTGGCCTGTAACGAGCCACGCGACAACTGGCTGTCGGGCTGCTTACGCAGGTGGTTTCTGCTGCGTTTTGAGGGTTGATATTTTTTAACACGATAAAGTTGACCTCCAAGCGACTTGCCCGCCTGATGGTAATGACTACAGTCGTCTAGACTCTAGCTAGAGTAAGTTCATGTTGCCCCAGTAAGATTCGTTAATTATGCAACCCCCACAAGACCACGTGTCATTGCCAAAAAAGACACGAAAGTTTGTATTGAAAATTACCGTCCTATTTCTATTTTTTAACACATTATGCAAGGCAATGGAATATATGGCAGATAACCACTCTTTCGTCTATAATAATATTCTTTCTCGGATTCACGAAGTGGCTATTTTCACAAATGATTTTCTTAGCGGTACGGATGGGTATCAGGTTGATGTGATCTACGCGGGCTTAAAAAAAGCGTTTGACTGTGTAGATCACAGCAACCCACCTCATAAGCTCCGTGAACTTGGTATATGTTCTTCTTAAGATGGATCGAGTCGCATCTTTGTAACCGTAGTAAAGTCGTATCTTCCTATCCGTACTGATTTTATAGTCCGTCGGGTATTCCCCAAGGGTCTATAGTATCTCCATTGTAATACACAGCTTATCTGTATGATGTTGGAAGTTAAAGTACACGTGTTACCCCCATCTTAAAATTCTGTGTACTTAAAAAGCTGCTTGAAGAAGAACTTACCAAGTCGGTGGTTGATCAAATGGGTAATGTAGCGTGTTTTCTCCTACTGCAATAGCTCGCTTCGCATTTGGAATACATTTCCGAAGGTATTTGCTAAGCTCTCTATAATTTATACAGTACTCTACTTCTAGCCTTTCGTTGTACATTTCTGGAACACTCTCTACAAGAACACTAAATTGTTCTCTTTCTTGAACGTTCTTGCAATTTCAGAAAAGGTGTAGAGTCAGTTAAGTAAGTTCAGCTCGTTTAAACCTTCATTTGATTTATAAATTCACCCAAGGTTCTCCCATCAATGTATCCTACATACCAACCCTAGAGGACTCTATTTAGACGCAACAAAAAATCAATTCAGGACACACGTCGCAATTTTCTCCCGCGGAATCGGAATCGGATCCCTATGGATTAGTGGGATCAGTGAGGTGGGTCCACAGCTATAGGTCTGTTATAATCTGTGGTGCTTGTCAATTCGTTAACTAAAACGTGTATACCACTTCTAGCAAAAAAAAATCGAACTTGTTTTGCAAAAACTTATATTTTCACCGAAAGTGGATTATATTTATTTTCTATATTATGCGCAACTACATGTTATTTCGTATATCGGTAGTAAACAGGTTACATTAACATTTTGCAACGGAAACGACCCTCATGGGCGATTATGAAAAAGAAAGTTGTCCTAACTAAATATACCTACAAATTATAATATTATGGAGCAATTTATTACTTTTCTAAGTTCAAGTTGTCATACCATTCAAACCATTTCACTATGTGTTTCATTGTGTAGACCTTTTTGTGTGCTGTTACATATTTGAAAAAATCTTTAAATAAGACTTTTTGAAAATATTTCTCTTTGGGGCAATATTGACAGATTTACATGCAATCAATATGGCACAAAGCTATCAATGAAAAACCATTATTAAACATTCGGCCGGCAAAGCCGAATTGAAGCTAACCGCCTAGATTGCTTTAAAAAAACAGCAATATTTTTTATCGTGTCTAGTAGTGAATTCTGCGAAACGCCGTCAAAGGGAATCATGTGAGCGGGCTCTACAACTCGACATTCGTTTTGGCGACCGTTATCGATTCACTCGACTCGCCACTCGAATGCGATCCGAGAATCGAGACGACCCGCAAACCGTTCCAAGACGAGTGTTTGAATAGTCAGACCACGAGAGTTTCCACACGTCCCGCTCTTAAGAGGACAGGCCCGGTTGCAATAAACATAAAAAAAAACATGATTATGATAATAAGAGAAGACAAAAAAGTAGAACTTCTGAGTTTCTTGCCTGTTCGTCTTGCGATGACGGACGTTATCTATATCCCAACAAGTGTAGATACAACATTTATTATTGGTTTTATTTTTCTTCTTCTTGTTAATAATTTTTTATTTAATATCAAGACTATCATTTATTTATATTATCACTTATTGAAAATCTTGATTTGCGTACGACATCAATAAGCGCATTTGTGATGCATGCTAAGTTGCATATTGAATAAAGGTTCAGATACAAATTGTGCGTAATATTATTTAGACTCACGGCTAGCTTTATTTAAATTTATAATGACGCAGAATTAATTTTATTTTATTTTATTTATTAAGGGATAACAAACAGTTACAGTATACAGGTTATGTATAATAAAGGCAGCTCGTTTATATGTTTGGGAAAGTATGACAAAACCTAATAATTTATTAACTTAATTATTAAATTTGATTACCTAACTATACTTGTATGTAGGTATTTTTATATGTCCTTTTGTGTTTGTCTTTGAGCAATCACCGCCGAATTAGTTCCTCTCTCGTGTTTGGACTGGAAGAAATATACAAATTATTATTCATCATCACAGCTCATATACGTCCCCACTGAGGGGCTCGAACCTACCCTATGTTAGGGTGATTAGGCCTTAGTCGACCCAGTGCGCATTGGTCGACTTCAAATACTTACACCTTTGAATTTCTTCGTAGATGTATGCAGGTTGCCTCACGATGTTTTCGTTCGCCGTAGGAGCATCAGCAAATAATCTATGATTATTATTAAGTACTGTTAATAATTAATAAAAAATAGTTTAGAGTGTGTGTTCTCGTTGATTCTCGCAGAAGAGCGACGGAATGTCCCTAATTTTACCTAAGGATGGCATCCCTGGACCGCATTAAAGGGTATAATTGAAGACGCGGTTGTTGATCGAGGGGAATTGGTTTTTAAATAGCTTTGGACTGTGTAATGGGGTGTCTTGGTGGTCATGTACGGGTGCCCATTGCTAGTCAAATAGTAAACATCAAACTTTTTACTTATTTACACAGCATCCTATTAGTAAAAGCGATTTACATCGAAAAATAAAATAAAATTTCGGTTATGGAAACGAGCCATTTTTGCAACTTGGATGATCAGAATTTTGATCTGTTTCAAAATTAGTTGAGCTGTTTAAGCGTTAAAACGTAACAGACAATGTTATTTTTGCATTATAACATTAGTATGGATTAAAAACTAAACTAAGCGATTGTCTATCCGAAAACAATTCGAAATAATCAAAATTAATTATAATATGGTATTAGCTAACCTAAACCGCTTACAATATAATAAAAATTGTATTTGTCAAAACATAGAATACATAAATCTTGCAATGCTGGTCTTTAGATTCTATATTTATTTAACACTAACTTTTCGCTCGCGACTTCGCCCGCGTTATTTTTGTTTTTTCCGTGGGAAATTTTTTTCCCGTAGAAAAATTACCCTATGTCCTTCCTCTGGTCCCGAACTATCCCTATACCAACATTCATCAAAATCGGTTCAGTAGTTTCGAAGCCTATTCAATACAAACAAACAATCAAATCCTTCCTCATTATAATATTTGTATTGTTGGCAATGCGTAAGCGTGATGAGTTGAGGTGGCGATGGAGAAATAAGAAGCGTAGACTTTCAAATTTTACTATTTAATGCGATAATAAAATACAAGATAAATTTAATAGGTAAGTGTGTCCTTGCGTAGCTTGTGCGTTAATGACAATGATATTTTAAATATTTGAACCGGCGATCGCTCCGCTGTTCAGTTCAGTGCTTCGTCCAATGATAGTCCTCCAAGATATATGACGTCATTGAACGTCAATGTTGAAGTTGCTGTTGCTGTATATGTCTATGGTATGAATGAACGAGTGGTAGGTATTAGTTCAACGCATAAACAAGTATACTCGTATATTGCCCAACATGCCATAATGGCGTACAAATGACATAATCAATGATATCATTTATAATAATGATATTATCTTAGAATTAATTATCATTGTTATTATCAATGTTTTCTTAATTATGAAGTCCTAAGTCTTATAGCGTGCACGTCGATGTCACATTTTATTTAATTTAATTCATTTACATTTATTTCATATTTAAATAATTTATTTAGTTCATTTATAACATGAAAAAGAAAAGTGTACTAGGATACATCGTCAATTTTATTGCGCTAAAACCTAATATATTCAGCTAACAGTCCTTCCTCGCCATAAGCAATCCCGGGTCCATAACACGACAGGGACACTAAGGGACACCCGAAGACGGGGGACGCTGCCTGTTAAAACGTTAATCGAAGCTGCCCGAATGGGATTTCTTTCTTGGGGGGCGATGCGCAAAAGGATTAATTTATATCAATTTAATGGGATACGCACAGGCTGCTTTAATTTGCTTTATTAGCTGTTTCGGGATCTTTAGGTTTATTTTTTCCTTTAGCTATGAATAGTTTTTTTTCCTATGAAAATAGGGAAGAAAATTATAGATGTTAGAACTCCAGTTTGATTAAGAAATTATTAACTTTTTGTCAATTCTAATAGTCATTATATGCATAATTAATAAACAATAATCTTTATTGTATATTTACTTTTTTTGGATTTTATTTTACAACTAGCTGTGCGCGCGAACTACGTTTCGTCATAATTTTTTTTGTCCGTTTGTGCAACATTTTTCATTGCTCAGCTCCTTTTAGTCGTAGCGTGATGTTATATAACTAGTGATGTTATATAGCCCTCCCCGATAATAGACTATCTAACACAAAAATAATTTTTAAATTTGAATCAGTAGTTCCTGAGATTAGCGAGTTATCAGATTTCAATCTATTCAAATTTCAAACTAATTCCAAAGGTATCGCTTACAATCGTTAGAAGACAAAAAAAACGAATTCCATGACTACGTACCTAAGCAAAGGATGTACCAGTACATTCCAAAGAAAAAAGCAAAGCTCCGGGCAGCCTGCAAAGCCTTCCCGAACCAAAATACATGCGATCGAGGCCGAAGCCTTTGCAAAACGTCGACCCTGTGTAAATGGCGGATCGCATCAGCCTGTATAGCTTAATCCGAGGCGTTTGTTTGTGCCGTGTAATGTATGTGAGAGCCGCCGCACGCGACGAATTAAAAGCGCAGCGATAAAATAGTAGATTGTTCGACAAGGGCGTTAAGGAAGCAATATCCGAAGATACAGTCTAAGGATGTAATTGCTGACCCTTAGAATAATTCGTTATTATTCTAAGTACTGACCTTTATCCGTGTTGAACGCTTTTCATTTCGAAAATGAGGATTTTAATGGAAATTATTAGCCATAATATAAGGTAAACGCTGGTATACTCGTCAGTGTCCCAATACTCGTCAGGTACCTATACCTGCACTTTAAAAGGGGCTTATAATATTTCTACCAACCGTAAATAAAAGAATTGTTATTGAAATACAATCACAGTAATATAATGTTCTATTATATTTGCAACACTGCATTAAAATTGTAATTGCGTCTAAAGTTCGAGGTGCTAAAAGTGTGTGCTCGGAAAAAAATGTGGAAAAGGTATAGTTCGGCAACTAAACTGAACTTGAAGACCTCAAGCCAAAGAACTCTGCCAAATCACCAGGGCCTCGCGGTAATAAGGATTCTGCCGTGGAACAGCCTGCTCCCGCAGTGGTCGGTGTGAAAAACAGAAGAGCTGCGTCTGCAAAAAGAAAATAAGTATATTTTATAATTTCGCTATATGTTATTACTTCTTGATAGATCAGTGACTGAAAGGAACATAATTTAAATTTACCTACTTGTCTGTGCGGTTGTAGCTGTAGCTGTAGTCATCATTTTTATTGGATACTTGTTATTGTTGACTGTTTGTTTTATTGGGCAATTCTTATTTCGGAAGGTAATTTGAATGTTTAATATCTAGATTATTAACAGTCAAGTCAATGTCAAATCTTTTTTTTTTTCTGTTTATTTCGGCTCTGTAACAGTGTTTTTAAGCCATTGTTCCATGTATTGCCCACAGATAAGTGTAAGCAGTAATGGCTTCATGAACTCATGATATTATCTGTGTATCTGTGTGTATTTGATAATGCTTTTTTTGTATAGTCTTTATTTTAGTTATAAGTATTGTTTTAGTTTTTTTTTTTTTAGGTTAGTTTTTTTTTTTATTCTTTTATAGTATCGTTTGTGTTTTAGAATATTTATTTTTATTACTATGGACGTGTCGCTAAACGATAGTGATCTCTTCCTATCCTGCTCTTCTTCTCCCTCGTCAGAATCTAGCTTTCGCAGCCTCGATAAGTCTCTGGGTGAGCACCTACATGACTCGTTCGGCGATGTTGCGAAAAACTTTAACGTAGTACATTTCAATGCTCAGAGTATTCCTTCTCACTATCCCGATATGCTTACTTCTTTTGATAATAAGAATATTCATGCCATTCTTATATCAGAAACCTTCCTAAATCCCCGGCTACCTTCTACTTCATATTCTCTTCCTGGTTTCAATTTAATTCGCAACGATCGCGTAAGTTCTTCTCATGGAGGGGTGGCAATTTATCTTCGTGCAAATATCTCCTATTCAATTCTCAGTCACTCACCTCAGCCACCCCTTCCCAATACCGCCGAACATCTATTTCTTGATATTTCTCTATCTCATTCTCGAATCTTGCTGGGCGTGTATTACAGTCCATCCCTGAGAGTAGACTACTTTGCTTCTCTTGAGCAACTCATCGAGACTTTTACTCCTGCTTTTACGCATACTATTCTCATGGGTGACTTTAATACCTGTCTAGTTAGAAATGATTCCCGATCCCAAAAATTACTCTCGTTGGTGAGATCCTTTAATCTTCATATTCTTCCGCTACAGGAAACACATCATTTTCCAAATTGTACCCCGTCTCTCCTAGACCTTATGATAGTCTCATCTCTCGATATGGTAAGTAAACATGGTCAATTTTCCGCTGACGCTTTTTCTTACCACGATCTGGTTTTCCTCTCGTATCGTATTCGCCCTCCAAAACTAAAATCACACATTTTACTTCGACGCAGTTTTAGCAAGATGAATGTCGCGAGGCTACGAGAGGATGCCATTAACATGGATTGGTCGGATGTATTCACCTGTGACTCTGTTGATGAACAAGTGCAGCTTTTTAACGCAAAATTAACTGAGTTATATGATGTTCATACCCCTTTAAGGCCTGTTAAAATAAAACATCTCCCAGCTCCTTGGCTTACTGACGATATCAGAAAACTTATGGCCAAAAGGAACAGAGCGAAAAATAAATACAAACTGGATCCTTCAAATGCAAATCAAGCGAAGTATAATGCAGTGAGAAATCGTTGCAATACAGTGATTAGAGACGCCCAAAGACGCCACATTCATAAGTCAGTAGAAAATGAAGATCCAGCAAAAGTCTGGAAGTTCCTTAAATCTCTCGGTATTGGCAAATCACATGTACATAGTAACGACTTCAAGTTAGACATTAATGTTCTTAATTCACACTTCACTTCAACGACACCTTTCAACGGTGCGCGTAAATCTGAAACTTTAAACAATCTTTCTTCTATGCCTGTACCTGATTATCCTCCTTTCTTTATGGAGCAATTTACGGATAGTGATGTTAAGAGAACTGTCCTTTCTATATCCTCTGGTGCTATTGGTAACGACAGCATTAGTCGTAATATGATCCTTCCTTTATTAGACATCCTTGTTCCAATCATCACATATATCCTTAATACTTCTATCAATTCTGGTAAATTTCCTTCTGCATGGAAGGATGCTTTTGTAATTCCACTTCCTAAAAAAGTCAATCCCGGCTCCTTTTCCGACTTTCGTCCAATATCAATTCTCCCTTTCCTTTCCAAAGTCCTTGAAAAATTAGTTCATCGTCAGCTCCTTAAGTTCCTCAATGTTAATAACCTTTTAAATCCAATGCAATCCGGCTTTCGAATGGGTCATAGTACGACTACCGCCTTAACCAAAATCACGCACGATATTCGCCAGGGTATGGAAAATCATCAACTCACAGTATTAACTCTCTTAGACTTTAGTAATGCCTTTAATTCTGTGGATTTTGATATACTTATTGGAGTGCTACGTTCTCTTGGCATATCTCCTACCGTAGTTGACTGGTTTCGTAGTTACCTGCTAGGGCGCCGGCAACGTATACGCATTGAGGATTCCTTCTCTGACTGGTGCAGTATTAATGCGGGTGTCCCTCAGGGTGGCGTATTGTCTCCACTTCTATTCTCTATATTCATTAATTCCATTACACATTCACTTTCGTGTCTCTATCACTTGTATGCTGATGATTTGCAGATCTACACGCAAGCAACATTATCAAATCTCTCGCATGCTATCGCTGAAACTAACAGCGATCTCAAATTGATTGACAACTGGAGTAAATCATATGGACTTATCATTAATCCTACAAAATCTCAAACAATTATTATTGGCAGTCCGTATTTTGTTTCAAGGACTGATTACAGTTTGTTGCCAGCGGTAGTATTTGGCGGTACTATTGTTCCTTTTAGCAAATGTGTTAAAAATTTAGGTTTAGTTTTTGATCAGTGCTTATCTTGGCGACCGCAAGTCGAAGCTGTTCGCAAGAAGCTCTTCGCTGCTTATGGTTCACTCAACAGGTTTCGTAATTTTCTCCCGATTAGTACTAAAATAGAACTAGCACAATCACTTCTGCTTTCTCTTCTCGATTATGCTGATTGTGCCTGGGTGGATCTGTCTGAGGAGCTTCTCGACAAGCTGGAGCGTCTGCAAAATGTGGCCATTAGATATATTTTTAACTTACGAAAATTTGATCATGTTTCTTACTATCGCTCTCAACTCAAATGGCTTCGAATCCGACAACGTAGAGACTTACATGTCTTGTCCCTTCTTTACAATATTCTGTTTCATCCAATGTCTCCACCTTATCTTAAGTCCCATTTCTCTTTTCGGTCCACTTCGTCGAGTCGTAATTTGCGATCTAATTACATTTTATTCCTGGACATTCCGCCTCGCACGACTCAATTTCTGACGTACTCGTTTCCTTCTCAAGCCGTCCGGCTATGGAACTCCCTCCCTGAGAGTATTAAGAGAGCTCGTACGCTAGATTCTTTCAAATCTTTAGTTCGTAGTCACTTCCTATCCACAAATCCTTAACCGCTATACTGTTATTTGTGTCCCTTTCCTATCACACAAGCAATATTTATTCCTATTTCTGCGCCCTTCCCCTTGATTGTCCTTTTTCTTATTTCCCTGTTTTATGGTTGCCTGGAAGAGATTGCTTTTTAGCAATAAGGCCGCCTATTTGTACATATATATTTTTTTTTACATTTGTATCCCATTGTCATACAATTTTTGTACAATAAAGAGTTTATTATTATTATTATTAAACTGAGCAACAACCGGCTCCTATTTTTTACATAATATTCCGCTTGGGATATTTATACGGTAAGTGTGTTTATTTTTTAAAGATAGTACAATACATTTTCTAATACTATACCCAAAGACATTATAAGAGTAGACCAACAATGCAAACGAAATGTATGAAGTCCCCTTCAACCAATTTTGATATGATAATAGCTAAATAAATAAGCATAATTAAGACTCATCGGTAATAAATAATGTTACAATGTGATTTAGTTTTTATTACTATTCGTTTTTTACACTACAAAACGAAGTTATTTGGGCATGTTTAAGTATTTTTATAACTTGACGCGCGCTCGACAGTCGAATGCAGTACAAATACAGTATGAGTAGCGGCCGCCTGACCGCTGTCACACCCCGGACACTCCATACAACGTTCGCAAATCAATTACCTATTACTACTACTTAAACAAATGACGTTCATACACGCGCAAATGTGTGCGTGGAATCTAGTAGGGCTGAGTGAGCGGTTATCAATCGCAATGACGCGGGAAGTGCAGCGACTGCCTTCTCTTTCACCCGCATAGCGCTGTCTCTGTTATCGCCCGGCGCTCGCGTCTACTCGTCCGAGCGATCGCGCGCGCCCTTGTTTACTTGTCAGTGATGTCTACAGGGAAGTGCCGGGTAGGACGAGGTATTTGAAATGAGTGCGAGGAGGTGAGTGGCCGTTCTGTACGTAGTACTATTATCTATTCTGTGCCGCTGTTGTGGTTGAAGGGGGTTTCTTAGAGGCCGCGCGTATTGTCGGTCTATCTCTTATAATGTCTTTGACTATACCTATTAATCTGTGCTATATCGTGAGAATTTATTTTTTTATTGCATGTGACATTAATTGGTGCTCGCTTATTCCTGTTTTGCCCAATACTCGTCAAAATTTATGTAGTTTTGACGGATACTGGAGCGAGCATTACCAAAAGTACCTAAACCCGTCACTTGGTTGTTACCTACCGTTGTTACCTTATTTCTCGGTATTAAGTTTCATTTTCCATTAGCATTATAGAAAATCTTATACTTAGATAACGACGGATAAGGGGACGTTCCTTACAATTGTACCTAAGCCCATCATAGCGCTTTTATTACCTTGAATTATGTACAATATTCGTTTGAATCAATTTGTTTTATTATTAGATAAAAAGTAGGTATCTCTATATGTACAGCTTTTTTTAAATTCCAATGATTTCTTGATATTTTGTATTAGTTATATTAGTATAATAGTTTCATTATTATGATTACATTTTTATATGGTTCAGTAACATTTAAAGATGTCCTTTTTTATGGGACCTACTTTTAAATTACACAAAATAATTAACTATTTCATACATTTTGATCGAGCATGTATTGAACTTTTCTATGAAGCAGATGATTTTTTCTTCATTTCGAGGTTGGTCTTATATGGTGGGTACTACACGGGAATTCGACATTATTTTAGTCTTGTCCGTGTTCATTTTAAGACCCACTTGTTGGGAAACTCTACAGAGGTCTTCGACCATTGTGCCTAGATTCTCTACGGTCTCAGCCATGACTACGATATCATCAGCTAAACGAAATTGAGTCTTGTACTTGAGCCGTTTATGTTGATGCCGAGTCCTCTCCAGTTCAAAATCTTAAATACAGCCTCCAATGCAGCGTGAACAGTTTCGGCGATATAACGTCACCCTGTCTCACACTGCGCTGAAGTGGTACTGGTTTCGAGTTTTGGTCCTGAAGGCGGACTGACATGGTGGTGTTTTCGTATAATGACTGCAACACTTGAATGTACCGATAGTCTTTTTGGCACCTCTGGAGTGATCTAAGCACGGCCCAGGTCTCGATAGAATCGAAGACTTTCTCATAGTCTACAAACGCCTAGCATAGTGGCAGATTATACTCCTCGGTCTTCTGTATAACCTGCCGCAGCGTATGGATGTGGTCTATGGTAATATAGCCATTTCGAAATCCGGTATGTTCGGGAGGCTGAAAGTCGTCGAACCTGCGTGCGAGACGATTCGTGATGGCCCTCGAGAACAGCTTGTAAACATGACACAGAAGCGTGATGGGTCTATAGTTCTTCAGCTGGGCCCTGTCACCCTTTTTGAAGAACAGTGCCACCACGCCCCTGTGCCATGCTTTAGGCGTTTTGCTCTCGAGTTGACGGAGTTGAATAGCCGCTGCAGCCCTTTTCAGATTGGTAGTCCACCCGCTTTGAAGAGTTCGGCTGTAACTCCATCATCACCTGGCGCCTTGTTGTTTTTAAGCTGTTTGAGAGCCACACTAACCTCGTACAGGCTGACGTCCGGGATGTCTTTGGTGTAATGCCGGGTCAATTTGGCTTTTGTAGTGTAAAGCTGTCCATAGAAACGTTCGATCTCGGCCATAAGCTCAGGTCGGGATGTAATGCCGTCCTCTATCTTCAGCTTCGTCAGCAGACTCTGACCGGGTGACGGATCACTTGCGAACACTTTGGAGCCATTGTTCTGCTCGATGGCCTCTTTAATACGTTCCGTATTAAAACAGCGTATGTCACGAGTCAGACACTTAGAGAACTGTTTGTTAAGTTGCCGACGAGATCGGGATTAAGTTGGACAATCGAACCTTCAGAAGACTGCAGACCCATTCCACGCCATTCCTCCGTCAGCTTATCTGTCGGCTCCGTTACTTCTTTGGTTAGTACGGCTGGGTTTGCAAAACTTTGCACCTACCGTAAGGACAGCTTCCAGAACCCTGTCATTATAAATGTCTACATCCGTGCAGTCCTCCAGGCAAATAAAAGCGATTTTGCAATTAGAGTTGAAAGCGCTCGGGGTTTTGGATCTGGATTGCTTAGGGACGGAGCGTAGACATCACCAGGCGATACCGTTCCGCTTTTATGTTAAAATTCAATGCGCCTCTTACCGTTCGGTGATCGCTCCCTGTGTTAATCGAATTGATCATTGAGACGTCATTAAATATTTGGTCTTAGTCAACATGATGAAGTCAATCTCATTTTTTGTCACGCCATCCGGACTTTTCTAGGTAAATTTTCGATGCAGCCGCTTTTTGAAGAAAGAGTTCATTATTATAGAGTCCTTTTCTCTCCATGTAATCGGCTAGCATTTGACCTCGATAATTCCGGATTCCAGCTCCAAATTTCCCCACTTTCAACTCATTATCGCCCCTTGCCCCTGCCTAGCCTTGCGTTGAAGTCTCCCATGACAACGGTGTAGTAAGTCTTGGAAGGGTGTATTGTCCGAGAAATGTCGACATCGACGTACATAACTTTCACTTCCTCGTCGGGGTGGGTCGAGGTCGGGGCGTAGACCTGTATGACCATTAGCGAATACCGTTTGGTGATTCTGAGTATAAGGTATGCCACCCTATTCGGCACACTTCCGACCTGTACCACGTTGTTCACTAGAGACTTATGGAGAATGAACCCGACACCACCTTGGGACAGGTCTTCGGCCTCCCGAAAATAGAGCAGGTTGCTGGATTTAAGGACCATCATGTTCTCACACTCTTCTCGAACTACGGATAGTCCCAGAATACTCCAATGAATCCTGCTCAATTCCTCCTCTAGTTCCAGCAGCTTCTCGGCGCGCAGTGTACGCGCGTTATATGTTGCCAGGGCCAAGGTCGTTTGATGGGAAGTTTTCGCCGCTCGGGGATTCTTCACCTCAGGTCTGCACCCCAGGTCCTAGCGCCAGGTCGACGACCGTCACTGTCGACATGGCCTCCAGGACTGCCGGGCACTTGGGGCCTTTGGGTAGTTCGATCCATTTTTGGGGAGGTTTTGGGCCTTCTCCCGCCACGCTGGCCCAGTACAGGCTGGTGGGGTGCAAGTAGCACTCAGGAAGTTTGGTAAGATTCACTACTAATTCCAGTGGAGTCTATGATATGATATATTATATATATCAAACTAATAGTTTTTATTGAACCTGTCTGTACAAGATTGTTTGGCTCTCAAGCAGTTCATGAACAACAAGCCTCTCGAATAAGCCGGATTCCGCAAAGGCAATAGTACCATAGACCACATTCATTCGCTGCTGCAGGTTATACAGAAGACCGAGGAGTATGATCTGCCTCTATGCTTGGCGTTTGTGGACTATGCGAAAGCCTTCAATTCTGTCGAGACTTGGGCCGCGCTTATGTTACTCCAGAAGTGTCGAAATGATCTGTATGAATTCAAGCTTTTGGACTGGAGAAGATTCGGAAGCAAAATAAACGGCGAGATCATGACTCACATTCGTTTAGTTGATGATTTCGTATTAAGACCTCTGTAGATTTCCATCAAGTGGGACTTAAAATGAATGTGAACGAGGTTTAAAACGTATCGAATTCCCACCTAGTAGGTGCCCACTCCTGTGAATGTTGCATACTCGACATCGGAAGTTGTTAACAAATATGTTTACCTGGGGCAAATAGTCCAGCTCGGTAAGTTCAACTTCCAGAGAGAGATAAATGATGTATCCAACTCGATTAGTACAATGTTTAGAAAGCAGTTATATCGAGCATCGGTGACGATATGGACTCGGCGAGGGCTTGCTAATCGGGAGGTCCGTGGATCGATCCTGCCATGTACCTACTAATGTTTCGTTTTTCGAATTTTTTGCGCGGGGGAATCTCTTCTTAATTCACAAGGGACTTCAGCTGTCAAAGCTGTCCCTTGGATATGCCGTAGGACTCGGGTAAAAACCCCATGCCCGGCTAAACAGGCCTCCGTCACCTTTCCACCTCCCGTGGAGGTACGCTCGGGATTAAACTGGTCATTCCCCGAATACACCCCTTAGGAACAGGCCCAGCAGTATAAACGAGCTGGAACTCGCCAAGGAAGGGGTGACCAGGTTGCTCGGTTGCGATCCCCCAGACGGACGACCAGGTAGGAAACGTAATATCTCCCAGCCGATTGTCAGTCGGTTGGGCCTAAATGCTTCCTGGCTGCTTAGGGTAGTAGGTGCGCACCTAAGAAGGCGCGCCTCCCCTACCCAACCGCCTACTACGGAGCGGGGCGGCTTGAGAGTCCTCCCGCGCCCGCTCCGCTGCAAATACTACAACGGTTGTATGTGGAAGTTTTTCGGCCTTTAAAACAAATATGGAAGACGGCCGTATATGATTCGTCATAACAGCTCATATACGTTACCGCCGAGGGACTCGAACCTACCCTAAGTTAGGGTGTGTAGGCCTTACTCAACCACGCTGGTCCAGCGCGTATTGGTCGACATATGATTTTCGAAACAATAATCAGTTTGTTAAACTCAAAAAAGAAAATGTCTATTAATACTTTTATATTGAATATACTCTTTGGTTTTCACAATTTATTTATAATAAATTATTAGTCTGGGATCTGCATTCTTTATGACTACCTATAATATGTATAAATAAACAAATAAATATTACATTATTTTACTATAACGTACTTTATAAAAATAACATGAACATATTCATAATGAACATATATATTCTTATCATATGTTTCATCATATTGTTCTTAATAAAATGAACATATATATATTCTTTTCATAATGATTGAATGTAAGCTTTAACGTATAGCAATAAAGTTCAAGGTTACGTGAAACATTGACGACTTTTGGGTCAACATGACGGTTACTAGGACAAACCTGCCGACTACTGGTACAATTGGCTCCCTTTTACTTTTTTATATTACAATAAATTATTTATTTAGTTTATTTAAAAACCACTTTTACCTCTCAAAACTACAATAAATATTTTAGCAAGCTATCGAAGTTTTAGATTATTAAGTCTACAAGGCTTACTGTAACACAGCTCCAAAGTCAGCAAAGTTCAAAACCTGACGAGTAATGGGCCTTTTACCTTATTTGTGAACGGGCCCATCTACCGCATTTTTTCAAGACGAAATTCTTCGATGCATGACACTTACAATAAATAGTCCTCATAAGAAGACTCGAGATCACCCGAAGAGAAATGGAGAGGGCTATGCTCGGGGTTTCTCTACGTGATCGAATCAGAAGTGATAAGATGCGAAGGAGGATTAAATACACCGACATAGCCAAAGAATTTCGAAGCTCAAGTAGCAGCAGGTAGGGCACATAACTAGCACGACTGATGGCCGTTGGGCCAGATAGTTTTCGAGTGGCGGCCGCGTACCGGGAGACGCAGCGTTGGACGCCCTACTCACAGGTGGACCCAGGATCTGGTAAAGGTCGCGGGAAGCCGCTGGATGCGATGAGCTCTGGAGCGATTGGTTTGGAGATCCTTGGAGGACCACCTATCTCCAACATTGGGGGCTTCCTGACTGTGATGATGATGATGAATGATGTAAATATTTGTAAGATTCTGCACAATTTATGATGAGAGCTCAGAAGATGAGTCTGCGCGATCGCTCAGCTTTTGATATTTCCAATGTTACAAATCTTTTTTCTAACATTTAAATACAATGGAAATTATTTTTCTATCCCATTTTGGGTACGTAGATTCCACTAAATTGGAAAAAAAATTCTATCCCAATTTGGGTAAGTAGAAATTGGAAAAAATTGATTAGGTCCTTTTCAGCCGCGCGCAGACTTATCTTGCGCTCAGCCAATGACTTGTCAGGTGTAATTTTTTTTTACCATAGCCACTTAAAAAGGAGCATCTGATTCATCACTAACTTAATGGTGGTTATAACTCACTAGGCGGAATTTCAACCCAAGCCGAAGGCGAGGACGTATATATTAGGTTGGGGAAAAAGTCTTTTCGCATTATAGTATGTATAAACTTGTAATAAAATCTCTTTGGCTATACTATTTGTATCTGGCTGATTTTGGTATCATTGAAAGTTTAAATTTTAAAGAACATAATTCCAAATTCAAATTAGGAAAATGTGTGATTTTCATTTGTTTTTTGTACCGCCAAGATGAGTGAATCTAATGAATAAATTCGATACATTTTAAAATTTTACTACAAAAAAGGTAAAAATGCAACGCAAGCCGCGAAAAAAATTTGCGATGTTTATGGACCTAGTGCAGTGTCTGTGAGAGTAGCACAAATTTGGTTTAAGCGTTTTCAATCAAGAAATTTTGATGTCAAAGATGCACGTCGCTCTGGTCGCCCTATTACAGATAAAATGGATGCCATTTTTGAAAAAGTGGAGCAAGATCGGCATGTCAGTAGTTACGACGTAGCTGAAGAACTGGGAATTGACCACAAAACAGTTTTGGCGCATTTGAAAAAAACTGCGTACACAAAAAAGCTCGACATTTGGGTACCTCACGAGCTCACTGAAAGAAACCTAATGAACCGTGTACTCATTTGTGATTCTTTATTACGACGTAATGAAACCGAACCATTTTTGAAGAAGCTGATAACTGGTGATGTAAAGTGGATCACGTACGACAAGATCGTGCGAAAAAGGTCGTGGTCAAAGGCCGGTCAGGCTTCACAGACTGTGGCGAAACCCGGGTTAACTCGCAACAAAATGAGTTCTTCCAGTGACGAAAATGAGACACTTACTCCGGAATCATTTCATACTAAAGCAGCAATTATAGTAGATAATAATTGGTTGCCGCCGAAATCTTTGGAATTGTACCCAATATTATACAATTTCTTCTTTCTTTGCGACTGGAATGATGCAAATTTCTTCTCGGAATCAGTATTTCTTAATTATTTCAAGTAATATTTTCAACTAAGAAGCCGTCACAATATTTTTTTTAATGTTTATATGTAGTGCTTTGTTTTCTTGTTGCCAATTATACTTTTTACTAAGTTATGTTACAGACAAATATAAATACTATACCTACTAATATTTATTTCCTCACAGTTAAAAGTAAAAAGCAGAGGGTACAATAAGCGCCTAGTCAAGCTATACTCTTTGACCCTTGGTCGCTTTAATAATGTCGCTCGTAATATGAGTGGTTTTCGTAGATTTTTTATTGGTTCACTACAGTGGTCGTAACGCTTTTTTATATGTGACTTTCCTTTTTTTTAGCCGTTACAACAATCTACACCATCCACAAGGACCGCAATGTATAGGCGTGGTCGCATCGTACCCGCCGATGCCGATGCCTAGACGGCGAGCGTGTGTGTGTCTTTACCGGCAGAGTGCCAGGCCTACCCACTAAAGCCTGCGTGTGTGTTGTTCGGTGTTCTCCCTGCTCTTATGGGCGCGTATGGTAAGGTCCACACCACACTGCGACACCACTACCAACGCGTCCGGGCTAACCCGATAAGTGGGTAGGCCTACTGGCACTCTGCCGGGAGAGCCCCACACACGCACGCCGTCTAGGCAACGGCAGGTACGATGCGGCCACGTCTATACATTGAGGTCCTTGTGGATGTTGTAGACTTGCAAATCTTACAAATAAGGTAGTTAATTTTAGATTAGTAAGATTTCATACATTCTTTTTTTTTTCAAGTTACCGATTATTATTGTATATTTCACTAACCATAGACGACAATCACACTTAGGCTTGTATTAAATAATTGCATCTCAAAAATAAGATCGATCTCAACTTTGAGATAGGTACATTAATGAATACGAGCCTTAGATTCGCGTACTCAAATCCGAAGCTGCTGCACATAAATGGAACGAATGAAATAAAAAACAGTACACGATCGACACACGAAGTTGGAAACAGAAAATTCAAACACAATTTCCGGATTAACTGGTATTTCAAAACGGCGCACATCGGCGAGGATGGCGTGAAAAATTCACGTGTAGTTATTGCGACGGCGGGCCCGATCACCGCCACAGATTAAACTATTAACCAAATTGTATGCGACTGCTGCTGCTGCGTGCGTCCGTCGATTTGGGAATTGCCGCGTGCGCTCGTCTGCCACAGAGTTGCGATTTTTATGGGCAATAAAGGATTATTTACGCTTGGCCATAACGTACACGAGCCATGTCAGCGTGTCTCGAACGGGCTATCTTCGAATTATTAGTGTTAAGCCTCCGTACTCCGTCCGTATCACGAGTGACGCATGGATGGTCTCTCGGATAGGACACCCCAGAAGCAGCAGAATCAAATGTAATTCAAAATGTATAAATCTTTATACAACATAGACGTTTAAAGACAGTTATTGACGCCTAAAACAAAACTACTAAAGTGTCCTAAAATAATAAGCAATTTAACCTTGTGTCAGCATATATGTCGACTACGGAACAGAAAAAAATAGTGAATGTGCGATAAGACAAAATGTAACTATGTCGCTGTCGCCATATTCACATACACAAAAATACCATATATTCCGTCACTAGGATGTCTGATTTCTGGTATATTTTTGTTTATATTTTGATAAGCCTTCCTTTAATGAAACAACACTCTTAATAGAACATACACCGTCATATAGAGAGATAAAGTTTAATTCACCAAAGATAGTACAAGTCCAATTATTTTATCCAAAAATTGTGGCTCACATGCCAAGTGCTTTCACTGTAGTATTACTGTTGGGATGAGGACCCAACCACAATCAAGTCTCATACATCATAAACGAGAGAAAAAATGATATTCTACCTGTTTTGCAATTGGGAGAACTTTCGTGAGAAGAACAAGCCAGAAATTTGTAAGGTCCATTTTTTTTGTCTCGAATCTGAAATCGTATTATATGTGATTTTGCCCTATAGGTTAGAATTAGAAACATTTGCTTTACTTTGAAATCATGTTAATTCTGAATCGCGTCCATACCATTTTTATAGCACAAGCTGCAGCTGTATCTCTGTCGTGGTACAGGATTTTGTATTACTTTCAACGTATCCCAATTTCCCAAACTGTGTGCTACTAACAAACATTAAACAATTTTTACAGTGCGATTCCATCCTTTGCAATGCTTCAATTTGACCTCGATCATCTAGAAATAGATATGAAAAGGTATAATACACATGTAGGAATTTCATTGCCTTTGCACTAAAAAAATAAGTTGTCAATGTTTAGTCTATTTAGTATTTTAAAATAGGGAACGGGAACAATCGGTCATTAGATGTTGACCTTGAGACCGCTCTTAGACCACTCGTAAAATGCAAATGTAAAACTTGTCGGGTTACTTACTGCACACAAAGTAGGTACTTACTGTACTAAAAACTAAGGGGGCGTTTAAGTATTACGAAACGCAATTTGGGGATAGGGGGCCGTGTAAAACGTTACGATGCGTTACCCCGTTATGCGGATTTGAACTACACGTTACATCATATCGTTTTCCCTGGATATATTTTTATTCTGTTCCTCCAAGTTGACAACACTTTTCGTAATATAATTATGACTTAAGTAAAAATAGTCACTTTGGTGGGTTGTGTAACGTTTAGGCAGGGAGAAAGAAGGGGTACAGAAAAATGATACAGCGCGTGACATGGGGGGAGGGTCTAAAATCTTCAAAAATTGCGTTAAGTAATACTTGAACGTGCCCCCTAAAGCCGAAACTATTCAATAACATAGACGCAATATTTTATGTTTGGATTTTTCTGAAAAATCATTCTTAAAAAACATTGCCCAACCCTTTTTCTTATATATATTAATGATCTGTGTAACATGCGTATTGAGAATGCGAATATCTTTTCATACGCTGATGACACCGCTGTTGTTTTCACTGGAAGTTCTTGGGAGGTCGCTAGAAGAAATACTGAAAATGGTTTGGCCCAGATTTCTAATTGGCTTAAGTATAATATACTAACAATTAACACTAATAAAACTAACTACATATGTTTTGGTATCTATAATAACGCTCAACCAAATAGAGACTTCCAAATAAAAATACATGTATGTAAAAACAAACCATCCAACTGTAATTGCGCAATCATAAATAAGGTAAGCCATACTGAATATTTAGGTATCCTAATAGACCAAAGACTATCGTGGTACCCTCAAATTGAATATCTATGTGGAAGAATAAGAAAATTCATATGGATATTTAAGACACTAAGACATGTAGTTCCAAATAAATCATCTGATAGTATTGCTCCAAAAAATATGCTGTTAAATAATATCTACATTGCACTTGTACAATCAATCATGGCATATTGTATCCCTGTCTGGGGAGGTACATACCGAACGCACTTTTTGGATATAGAACGAGCACAGAGAGCCCTCCTTAAAGTTATGTATTTTAAAAAGCTGCGTTACTCTACTGAAAGCTTATACAGAATGTGTGATTTGCTATCGGTCAGACAGCTATACATACTGCGTTTAATTCTAAAAACTCATAAAACTTTGAGATTCAACCCGAATGTAACAAATAAAAGGAAAACACATAATGTAATAGCTGCCCTTAAAACTAGAACTGTTTTTGCAAGGACACAGTACAAGAGAAGATCAATTTAAGTATCTGTACAACAAATTGAACAAAGAACTACAAATATACACAAAGACACTGCATGACCGTAAATTTACTGTACTTACTTGGCTGAAACAACTCAATTATGAAACATGTGAACAATTCCTACAGCCCCCGGCTTAAGCTTCAGTTGATGTGCTTTGTGATCGAAATCTGCTATAGATCGCGATCCCAAGGCAGTTTCGCAGGGCTAACTTAAAACTAATCTTTAACACACATACACACGCACACACAAACACGCGCACGCACTTACATACACACATACACAACACACACACACACACACACACCATACACACACTCAAACACTCACACAGAGATAAACTTCGTAGAATATTGTTATTTAAAATTGTATTTACTCACTTACCTTAACCTTGTATCACAACATGATATGGAAGAGCGGAGCCTCCTGATACAGGCATAATCTTTGCTTAAAAGGAGACTCCGACATTATTACTACTAACTAAACTGTTAGTGAAAGTAAATAAACAATTTTGAATTTTGAATTGCGCTTATTGACGCGTTACGACTCGTAACGTGTGTTAAACTGTTAAGCGCAATATAGAATTAACTAGTTGGTCGGGTGACGGGTTATACATCGGCTGCTACATTTGGCTGCTAACTTCACACCGGTAATAATATTGATTGACATCACCACAGACAATATAATACTACAGACGTCACACCACACAGGTAACCAATAGTAATTGGTTGGCATTAGACCTTATTTAAGGCGTTATCTTTAACGAGTTCAATAACGCATAGCTTTATATTAACGTAGGTGGAGCTCGATCTTCACCCAATTATTCCATGAACGAAATTCACAAGCTGTCACTATTTCGCGCGCGTAGGCGACAATCCGCTCCGCCATGACAGTTTTGCGAAGAGTTGCTTAGCAACGCGGCTAATTGGCAGGAAATTGCTCGCCGATTATGCATAGCCTTGCGTAAAAGTTTAATGAACGAAATGAAGTAAATTAAGCAAATACTGTTTTATTTCATTCGCTGGATTTTACTGAAGAAATTTAAGTAAATCGAGCAAAGTTTCTATGATACCTACTTTGCTTATATTATTTCAACTTAAATGGATCTCAGTTTAACAGGTAAATGCTAAGTCACTCGTAGAATAATTTTCAACATTTTGTTACAAACTGTGCAGAAAATAATAAATAAATAAAAATATTTTTTAAAATTTATATTTGTGACTTTGCATTTTCTTTAAAAAAGCTGAAAAAGAAATAAATCAATAGAAGTAACACTCTACCTTTGCTAACTTAAGAATTGGCTGTATGGCTTCTGTCTTCGCCTGTCTCAAAAACTTTTAACTTTGCAATTTTTACGCGCTAACATTATACAACAGTAGGAAGTTATTATTTATCAATTGTAAAGAAGCTATCTTACCAAAAGCACCGTCAAATGGAGTATAGAATACGATAACTCAGTGAACACACAAATAACACGTGCGTGACACGACCTATTATAATTAAAATCAGGTGTGGGCAGATGGGGTTTGGGGTGGGCGAAGATATCAGCGTTTTCATTTTTACTATCGTGACAACTATATATATAATAAAATAATGAAGTGTTTTGTTAATACACAATACTGATTAACTGTGGAGCTAAAGGTGAGGCTAATACAGAAACCTACAAGGCCTCCAAAGAGAAACAGTATGGAACACCTACTGTTTACAGTCTATTCCACGAGTAAACACATATCTCGTGAAATAGACTGTAGCATAAAGAAATCTAACCACAACACCATCTACTGGAAGGGAACCCAACCTAGATAACCAAGTGTTATGTCGATGGGGACAAATCCATCGAAGCATGTCCCGATAGCACAACCAGTTGTGCTATCAAGTTGATCCATCCATCCATCCATCCATCCATCCATCCATCCTCAAATTAACTCACACCGCAATCTGTTGGGAACTTAGGGAACTTACAAATAATTACGAACCATTAATTAATTAATTCGCAATAAATATTGAGTTCAATAATCGAGATAAAAACTATCCTATCTTTTAAGTTGGATCAAATTACAGACAAACATCGTGGCGCGAGATTTTTTGATAATATAGATTAGTTGGTCGGCGCGTCACGAGACGTGGGGTGCAAGGGTAGTGCACGGCGATTCCGCACCTGTTGAGGATCACCAATCTGGCTCAGTGGATTGAATATTTTAAATTGGAGCTTATCGCGATGCTCTTTTCCCGTGGATTAGATTGTTAACCTTTTTTCACGAGTTTGAGCAACCCTTTTGTGTTTAAATAGTTATCCGAGCAATAGTGATGTCTCAATCCCCAAATTGACATGTGTCAATTATCATCATCGCTATAAGCCATAAATATTTAATTTTGTCTCACTGCTGAAAGCGGAACTCTACTAGACGACTACGACGACTCTACATCACGCTGGCCGCGGGCCTAATTCTGCTAATCTTGAAGTTGTTACCGTGTTTTGATAGAGTTTCAATAAAACTGCTTTTGTCAGTTTTAAACGCTTTTCGCCTTCGGTGCACGATGCGCAGACACCTGTTTTATTCAAAAGGCGCACTATATAGCACTATAACTTTAATAGAACACTATTTGTTTATCACAACGGTAAATCCATTATTATTAAACGACATCAAGTATGCACGTTTAGATCACATTTTTTTTACAATTTTTACTAACGTTTCCTGAGTACTCACATGTGTGTGTGTTCGTGTGTGCGTGAGTGAGCGTGTATGTCCGATGTTATTGATGTAAAATGCAATTATTGAAATCAATGGCGATTTAAAATACAAAAAAAAAATAGTTTTATGTTACTCGCCTGTTTTCAAAACCAAACATTTTTTCAGATTCAATTTCTCTCTGAACTTCTTGCATCTTAATTATACTTAGAATCTATGCATTGCACATATAAAGATTAATAGTTTAATATCTTAATACAAGGGATTGGGATTGGCAAGTGAAATCAAATGGTTTAAATAAAGATCTTTAATAATTACTAACACAGCATATCGTACATTTCCGTAATCTTTTTTACTTCAATCTTCTCTGACATTTCTTGTCACATCCTTTCTTTTTTTCTTAAAAATAACTAAGTAAAACCTTATTTTTCCCACACGGCCATTCCTGATTATTCATCTGTCTCAGATGAAATACTTTCTTCGCAGCAAATCCAGGGCTTCATGAAATCCGCTGAACTTGTAGTATTGATTGGACCTTCGCCATTTCCTATTTTCCCCAAAACGTATCTGTCGTTTCGGTTTTTCCTGACAATCTCGTATGGTCCAAGAAAATTAGGGTACAATTTGCTTCCTTGACTAAATTGTGTTTTCTTAATAGCCACCATATCATCGACATCATAAGACTTAGCTTGTTTCCTTTTTTTATTATAATTTCGTGCATTTTCTTCTTGTATCTTCTTTATGGATTCTTTCGCCTTTTCTCGAAGTTCGTGTCTTTTCTCATTACATAACAGGATATTCTCTTCTTCTAAAAGTTTCAATAATTCAAAATTATTATCTCTCATCTTCATTCCAAAAAGTAGTTCAAACGGCGTCATGCCAATGCTTCTTTGATAGGTTCCATTTAAACAACGTTGTACACTTGATACTCGTCGAAACCATTTCGTTGGATCATCAGCGCTTAATTTACTCAACACACTGATAATTATCTGATGAATCCTCTCCACCTGTCCGTTTCCTCTCGGTTGTCCAGTCGTGATAGTATAATGAGTAATACTCGCCTTCTCACTATACTCTTTGAAGTCATTAGACGTAAATGCAGCGTTACGGTCAGTAATCAATCTTTCAGGTGATCCAAAAACTTGTTGTTGACTCTTCAGTTTGTCTAACGGTTCTTCAGTCGTCAAAATTTTAACAGGGTAAATCCAAGTAAACTTGGTAAAACCATCCACAACAGTAAGTATGTACTTATAGTTTTTATGTGTAGATGTGAGAGGCTCTAAATGATCTACGTGATATGTTGACAACGGTACATCACCCTTATCGATGGGATGTAGAAACCCTTCTTTCTTGCCTTTTTTATGTGATATAAGAATGCATTCGACACAGTTATCAATAACTTTCTTAATCTTAGCTTGTAGATTCTCTATATAATATTCTCTTTTTATTAACTCTTCAGTCTTTGCAACGCCAAAATGACCCTTTTCATGACTTTTTCTTATTATTTCATTTTGCATTTTTTTCGGTACAACCATATGTTTAGCTCCATTTATCTCTTTGTAAAGTATGTTATTATGCAAAATATAATTTTGGTAGGGTGCCTGTTCTAAAATCTTTCTCAACAGGTTCGTCTTCGTCTTGGGCTTTCTTCAAGCGTGCAGTTGTCTCAGTAAGTATTAAACAAACAGGATAGCGACTAAGTGCGTCGGCGTGCTTCATACTAGATCCTTGTCTGTGTTCAATATTGTAATCAAATTCTTCAAGGAGTAAAGCCCATCGAGCAACACGTGGAGGTAGGTCTTTTTTCTTTAAAGTCATAGTAAGAGCGGAACAATCGGTGACAATTTTGAAGTGTATTCCTTGCAGGTAAACACGAAACTTTTTTACAGCTTCTGCAATGGCCGATATCTCTAGGTAGTAGCTATGGTACTTTTTCTCCGCTGGTGTAGTTTTTTAGATTATTGTCTTTGAGACTTCGTTGTAAAAGAACAGCTCCGTACCCGTCCGCAAAAGCATCCGTATGCAGCTCTATTTCTAAGTTAGGATTATAAATTCGTAAAACAAAGAAAGAAAGTTGTAAAAAAGCTTTTTCACATTCCTCGTCGAAGTTAAATTCCGCATCTTTCTTCAATAAATTTGTCATTGGTTTTGCAATCAACGAATAATTCTTTATAAATTTTCTAAAGTACCCAGTTAATCCCAGAAATGATTGTACAGCTTTAACATTAGTGGGTTTTTTGAATCTTGCCACTGCACTTATCTTCTCTTTCGACGGTCGAACTTCATTTTCTCGAATTATATACCCTAAGTACTCTACTTCTTTCTTCATGAAGTGACATTTCTTCCAGTTGAATTGCAAACCAAATTCTTCAGCTCTTCGGAAAACCTTATCTATCTTTTTCATTGCTTCTTCTTCTATTCTAGCTGGTAGAATTAAGTCATCTAAATATGCCAAAACTGTACCATCAGCAATATAGTCATGGAAAATGTCATTTATAAACCTTTGAAAAACTGACGGTGCCGTACACAGACCAAAAGGCATTTTAAGAAATTCATATTGACCTTGTGGTGTCACGAAAGATGTATACTTCTGACTGTCTTTACTGACATCAATATGAAGAAAACCATTCTTCAAATCTAAGGATGTAAACACTTTAGCTTCTTTTAGTTTGTCTATCTGATCTTCAATTAAAGGTAAAGGAAATCGTTCTTTGATTATTTTTGTATTAAGTCTTCTGTAATCGATGCAGAGTCGACGAGATCCATCTTTTTTATCAGCTAATACAACAGCAGATGCAAAATCAGATTTACTTGGCTTGATAATTTTCTTCTGTAACCAGTCTTCAACTTGTGTATTTACAACTTCTGTTTCTAATGCTGAAAGACGCCTTGGGCTATGAAATACTGGAAACTCGTCTGTCAATAAAATTCTCAATTCGACATTACTCTTCTTCACTCCTTTTTTCGGGTTATAGTCTTCAATCATCTTCTTTATTTCTTCGGAGTACTGTGAATATTGAATGTCATATTCTTCAGAAACATTATTTGCTTCTATAGAAAGTGTAATAGCTGGAATCTTCTCTACGTAGACACCTTCAGCCCTAAAATTAACTTCAAAATCCTTTAGAATTGGATTTCCTACTATCAGGCTTACTGGTATATCGTCATCTTCCACAATATGTAGTTTAATGTCAGCAAAATCGTCATCTATCTGAATCTTAGTAGCAAAAGCTCCTTTAGTATAAATCTTTCTTCCTGCTATACCAGTCAGGCATATTTAAGCAACATGGTCATAATCTTGAACACCTTTAATTCGTCGAAACTCTGTTTTTGTAATAAGATTAACATCACTTCCTGTGTCAATCAAACACACCGTGTCAACATCACCAATCTTTACTTTTTTGTAGGGTACTGTTTCATCTTTCTGATCATTTTGAATTTTTTGTGTCTTCTTGGTCGCTTTAGGACATTCGTTACCTTTATGCCCAAATTCATTACACCTAAAGCATTTCACTCCTTTTGTACAAGTAGGAACTTGATGATCAAGGTCGCCGCAGTTAAAGCATCTTTTAATATTTGTAAATTTCCTATTTGGTTGAATAGATGTATAGCTTGTAGTATTATTTGGGCGTGTAGTGACCTTCTTTCTAAATTCGCTGTAAATATCAAGCTTTTTACGAAACTCCTTTAAATCTGACGCACCATACAAAATAACTTTGTTTGCTTCTATATCTCTGATACCATCAATGACATAATCCATTAGTGCGGCATCCTCAATTTTAACATGAAGTGCAATTTCTTTCATAGAGAGGAAATATTGTTGGTAGGTTTCATCATTTTTCATTTTACGCGCTGTGAGTTTCTTATGAATCATTGCACTATTCAATTTTGGCCCAAATTCTTCTTTAAGGGCTTTCTTTAATGTTGGATAATCCTTAACTCTTCCAACTGATCTCAGAAACAACTTGGCTGTACCACCCAGAAGCCTCTTCGCGTAAATTAATCTTTCAACTTTGGACCATTTCATTAAATCTGCAGCATCTTCAGATTCATCAAAAAATTCCAATATCGGGTAAGTATCATCTCCGGTGAATATTGTCATTGACTTTTTCAAATCTTGAAATGAAATGTGTACCTCAACGTCTTCATCTCCGCTATCATCGTTTTCATTTATCTTCTTCGGTGGCATCTTCTTAACTTTAGAAATCAATATACTTCTTCGTTTCGTACAAAAGGATAACCTTCGTAAACTCATTAAACAGAACAACTGTCGTATTCTTAATCGTCGTTAGTCTTTAAAAACTTAAAAATAATACCAAAGTTCGTTCAGCGCATCCCGAATCCTTCATATCTTATCGCGTCCCGAAGTCTACGACAACGTTGTTCTAGCGCGTCCCGAAGCCTTCATATGTTGTCGCGTCCCGAAGTCTTCAATTCAATGGATATTTATTTTTCTTCTTATTATTCGTAAAATCTTACCATTTTTTCCACTGTGTAAGATCCCGGACGAGCCCCCAAAAAAGTTGTGGGATTGGCAAGTGAAATCAAATGGTTTAAACAAAGATCTTTAATAATTACTAACACAGCATATCGTACATTTCCGTAATCTTTTTTACTTCAGTCTTCTCTGACATTTCTTGTCACGTCCTTTCTTTTTTTCTTAAAAATAACTAAGTAAAACCTTCTTTTTCCCACATATAACTGTTCCTTGTTTGAATTTGTATTTTTCAATATCCCTATAATGGCCGATGTCATTTTTTTTTGTCCGTTACTTAGAGCATTAAATTAGTTAATGTTCTAATCTTCCGTCAGGTAAAAATATAAGAAATATTGGACTTATATAAGGACTTAATGATACAATGATTTGAAATGTCTTGTTGCGGCAAAAAAAATACATGATTGACACTATTATCTAACTGAACCGACTTAATAGATTTTTCCTTTTTATATTTCGTCCTATTTTTATACAAACTATAACCAGGAACTGAAAGAAATTAAGACAAATCGCGTACACAAACTGCTTTATCTAAACTGACCATTACCACCAACCCTCCCATCGCCACCTCTTTACATTACAAATTAATAATAAAAAAACAATGGCATGGTAGGTATATAAATGTGATCATCTCCCGAAATATCCGACATAAACACATTAATTACAGTAATTAACGCCGGCGCGATTACGGCGTATTGTCTGGCCGGCAATTATGGACGCTCATAAATTGCTCTGCGAATGTTTAATAATAATTGGGCGCTTTGTTTAACAGTGGGCGGGGGCGGGCTGGCGTTGGCGCCACCTCGGAACGCCAGCAAAACACTATATTACACCACAGCTTTCCATCTGTATAAAAACAGATGGAAAGCTCTTTGGCTATAAGGCTGTAGGGATGGTCAAAGATCATCGATGTTATGTGATAAAACACCAATGCCATAGACTCAAAATCGAGCTAAAGGATCTGCACTTACAAAATTACTACTTTTACAATCAATAGATCAAAAATATTGGACTGAGTTCCAACATTTTTAGTCACGCCCGGACTGATAACTGTGCTCCAATTATTTTAATATCATGATTTTATGATTTATTTATTTATTGTTAAGATGCTAGCAAAAACATCGATGTTGCTCGACATCAATGTTTTGTGTTCGATAATCATCGAATATCGACGTTTAGATATCGATGTCATCATCAATGTTTTCGTAACATCGACCACTCCTAGGCCGAAGATAAAAGCGAGCTTTACCTGGACTCTTCAACTGAGGAACAGCCAGTTCCTTCCGCTTATTGCCAGTATCTTACCGCTAATTGTCGAAACACAACTATGTTTCTGACATTGTTAGTTCGGCGACAATCTTAGGTAAAAAGGTGGTAGCTTATTTCGATATAGTGGAGTATGAAAGATTATTTATTAAGACACGAAATAAAAATGATTGATTAAATGGAAATACCTAATAAATTTATTTTATATTGAGTTATAGGAGTTACAAAAAATAAAATTTGGGACGCCAACTTATTTAGAACTTAAAGAAATCATATCTTAAAGTGCTTAATGAGTTTGCATCAGGATTACCCAGTTGAGTTGTCGTTATTTCGCTATAAATACTTAAATCAAAACTATTGTGCAAAATAATGAATTTAATTACAAAAAACTTTATAATGACCAGGTTTACAATATGGCAAACGACAATTCATTAGCAAGTTAAACAATCATTTTCTGTGCTGAAAAGGTTAAGACAAGCACTAAAGTATACTTAACTACCAAATAAGTCAAATAATGGCGACATGTGTTTTGTATTTACGTGATTTGACTCGAAACATGCTGAATTCAACTTCAGATAAGTCATTTCCTTTCAGTAATTGGGTTTCATCATCAGCCACTAAACTTCGCCTCCATCGCATCATCGAAGGTGAGCTCTTTACTGAAAGCTAATATGTTTAGCTTTCAGTAAAGAGCTCACCTTCGATGATGCGATGTAGGCCAAGGTTAGTTTAGACCGAATTAATTTATTCGTCTGTCACATACTGTAGTATAGGACACAAAGACTTTAGTACCAAATATATAACAATCTTGTGCCACAGTGTTTGTTAATTTGTGAGTAGGTATATTTGGTAGGTTTGAGAATAGGTCCACCCAGAGGCTATTGTTTATTCCTCTACGTCAGTAGGGCTGTCCAGCCAGACCAGACACGATCGCGGGCCAATATAAATATACTATATACATATTGGAGGGCCGCAGAAATAAATGTCTAGGTTAATGATTTATTGGGTTTAATTGCAATAAAACTTCGTAGGAAGCAAATTTTTAGCCAACCCCCCCCCCCCCCCCCCCGAAACGCGCTGTACCATTTTGAGCAGCTTGATGCAAATCTCTCTTTTTACTTAAGAGGATTGTAAAGCTGTAAATTTTCATACAAAAAGCGATAACGCTTTTCTCCCTCTTTAGATAGAATTTTCATAATTTTTGGAAATGTTGTAGATATAATGAAGATCAAGGCTGTACGTTTTGATTTTGAAGTAATATTGCTCAGAATATAAACTATTAGCATCTAAAGGCGTGTTCGGGTAGCCTGTGGTGGCGTTTTTAGCATTATCAAAATTGGCGTTGATGTAAATCGTTCGGTTAGAAGGTTATGAAATTTTTGCCATTTTTGCTCCACACCCTAACCGAGCGCTACATTATCAATATGTCAATGTCATAAGCTACTATAACCTATTTTTTTTTCAGTTTCCAGATTCTGGATGTATTATTACGTAATAAGCTCACTTCGTGATTAACGATCATTAATTTCCATAAATAATGAAAATATAATTAATTTCGTAAAATTTTACGTTTAGTAAACCTCAAAACTCTTAGATGTCAAAAACTTCCACTTTTGACCCTCTTCGAGAGCTGGGCCGAAATTGGGAGTTCACAATGCCATTTTTGTCATTTTTTCAGCTATCCGAACGGTTGACGTAAACAGATAAAAATTTCTATTCTGAGTAAAAATGCAACTTTTGTTCACATTTCTTCTAACCAAACGCTCCTTGTGTCAATTTTGTCATTTTTAACAGTTATTTTTGACATCGTGATGCTATCCGAACACGCCTTAAATATCCACTTTACACTTAAAAACTACCTTGAGCATTTTTATCTTTTTTCTAACTGTCTAATTTCGTAAAGGTTTAGGGGGGGTAAAACAGTTATCGCCAGAACCAATATTTCAATAAGAAATATAGGCACTTGCCTCGGACTTTCAACTCTAAACGGTGTGCAATAAATAGCATTTTTGAGCATGCCTACTCGAGCTATAAATCGTCACTTTACAGTCCTCTTAATGTCGTTTAACATTGTACTCTTTATACACAGACAAAGCTTGCATACAAATCATACACTGAATTTTGTTATTATTGTTGCAGATAAAATACTCTAATGCTCATTTCTCATTGAATGTGCGATTTTTTATAACTTGCTTATTTGCACACAATAGGCGGGCGAGCGAACCAAGCGAGCATCGTTTCACCTTTTTTCATACTTTGGTGCACACCGCGAACTTCAGAGCTAAGCTACGTCAGCGCTGACGTAGCTTATCGTTTGCTTCGTTCGCCGAACGAAGCGAACAAAATATCCAATAATTCCAGCAAAGCTAATCATTCACCTCATTAGCTCTGTAGTTCGCGTTGTGAACCAATGTATGAAAAGAGGCGAAAGGATGCTCGCCCGTTCGTTCGCTCGCTCGCTATCCTGCCCTGCCCGATCGCCCGCTAGCCCGCTCGTTCGCTCGCTCGCCCGCCTGCGATGTGAACCACTCGCCGAAGTTTTGTTTAGTTTGTATAGTTTCCATCGCTTCGCTTCGGCCGCCAGCCCGCTCGCCTGCCCGCCCGCTAGCAATGTGTTTGTTATTTTGGTTTAAACTCATGAGGATAGCTCATGCATACAACGACAGGTGAAAGAGGACGACAATCAGCTACCGAACAAGCACAATTCGAGAATTCTCCGAATAATAGTGAGTGACAGAATATGAGTCTCTCAAACCAGTCGTAAAATGAAATGTTAGCATTAAATATTTTTACGGTGAAAAGAATGTCAAATGACTGACTCTGTTGCCATAAAAAAAATAACAATAATTAGGAGGTAAAATAAAAAAAAGAGTAATGCAATGCATAAAGAAAGGCGGCTGTCCTAATATGCTCATTCCTTGATAGACAGTCGAAGTGTTAAGACGTTAGAATACAGTGTACCAAATCGAAGTGTTTAAATAAAAGTCTTTGTTATTATTACGTGTTCATTACTTCTGACCTAAACTTCTTTTAGTTCAGAAGTGGGATATTAAAAAAAAAGGTCGCAAAATCATCCCACGCCTGCAAGTGTTTTAAAAATAGTTAAGCATGATGTCCAACGTACGAGAATATGTTCCAAGTGATGGAACACCGCCGCTTCGATCTGAGCGTACTAAGCG
The DNA here is from genome assembly GCA_963935595.1 of Schoenobius gigantellus. NCBI lineage: Eukaryota > Metazoa > Arthropoda > Insecta > Lepidoptera > Crambidae > Schoenobius > Schoenobius gigantellus. The sequence continues at coordinate 15,895,500 of OZ012562.1, read as the reverse complement.
TCATCCTGGAAAACGTTCGAAATCAAAACGCTTGGCACGTGATAGTTCTTCGGAGTCACCACAAAGGAAGCGACGGTGCAGAGATAGTTCGAGGCATCGGAAGAAGGATAGTTATTCTCGGGAGCGTCGGCATAAAGGGAGTAAAAGGCGATCGACTGTGAGTACGATATCCAATTCAAGTGTTTCGGATAGTTCGTTGTCATCTAGTGATTCTCGATTACACAGAATTAGGCGGTCAAAAAAACTGAAGGACAACTTAAAGCCACGTGACTGTTGTGATAGTGTAAATAATAATAGGATATCTGCTAGAGAAATATTAGAGTTAATAAAGGCATTGCCTTCTACAAGTTCACAAAATCATTTTTCGATGAGTAATAACGCTGTACCCGAGTTCGATCCCTCAAACAAAGAGCAGTCGATTAATGTATGGATAAATAAAGTAGAGGAGTGTAGAAAACTTTATAATTGGAGTGAAACGCAACTTTTACTTTATGTTTTGCCTAAATTGTCCGGGGCGGCTAAGGTTTGGTATAGAGGCCTACCCTCGGTTGATTTTACTTGGTCGGAATGGAAAGTAAAACTTATGGTATCGTTTCCGACGGTAAAAATTATAATGATTTATTAATAGAAATGTTAAGTAGGAAAGTTAAGCCTAATGAAACTTTAGAGACTAAGATTTTATTATCATAAAATTAACCTATTAAATCGATGCGAAATTTATGAAAAAAAAGCTGTTGATTGTTTGATTGCTGGTTTTGAGGATAGGAGTATGAGGTTAGGTGCTCAGGCGGGAAAGTATACACAGCCAGAACAGGTATTAGTTTTTATGAAAACGGTAAAAGCTGATGATTCCAAAGATTATAAGCGACCTTTGATTAGGAAAAGGCCAGATGCATCAGTTGATTTTAATAGTAAAAATGCGATTAGTTCTATAAGATGTTTTAATTGTAGTGAGATAGGACACCCTAGTTTTAAATGTCCAAAACCTTTACTTACTTGTAACATATGCAAACGATTAGGGCACCTATCTTCGTCGTGTAGGCGACTACAAAAAGTAAACGATAGTGATACTAAAAACCATAATAGTACTATATCTGATGTAAAACTAGTTGGTTCTTACGATGAGAAATACGTATTATCCGTAAGTGTAAATGGCAAAATAATGCAGTACTATGTTGATCTTGGTAGTCAGTCAACCTTAATGCGACAGACTAATTTTGAACAATTAAATTTACCATACGTTCAAACTAATTTAATTTCCCTTAGAGGATTTGGTGGCTCCCTTATCACTCCAATAGGGAAAGCTATTGTAAGTCTTACTGTTCAGGGCATTACAGCACCAACAGAGATTTATATTGTGACTAATGAGTTACTAAAATATCCACTTTTATTAGGGCATACATTTACTGAACGGTCTGGTGTTGTAATGGTTAAAACTGATAAGTCTTATTTTTTATAAACAACCCAATGAAAATGAAATTAATAAATTGCACCTGAAAGTAAATAATGATACGAATATTGAGTCCTTAATTGCTGTACCAATTATAGTAGATAAAGATATTACATGTAATGTCTATGTGCAGGGTTCCTTAAGAGAGGTTAATAAATATAAATATTATGTCATGCCGGGAGCTTACTCAGTTGTTAACGGCCTCGGATGCGTTTGTTGTGTTTTCGTTGTAAATTTATGTCAAAATCCTATTTGTTTATTTAAGGGTCAATTATTAACCAGGGCTCAGATTATTGATGATACTAACTCTATAGATGTCTTAAAATTAGATAGTATTGAACACAGATTCAACATGGGTGAGGTCTCGCTAGGAGATACTTTGAACCCGAGTGAGGTGACCCAATTAGAGGATATGCTTACTTTGTATAAAGACTGTTTTTCTTTTGGACTTCTAGATTTGGGCTTAACGAATTTAACCGAGATGACAATAACATTAAAGGATGCAACACCTGTAGTTTATAGACCATATAGGTTGGCACATTCTGAAAGACAAAAGGTCAAGATTATGATACAAGAAATGCTCGATAGCGGAATTATTGAAGAATCGTCTTCCTCTTATGCTAGTCCGATACTATTGGTACAAAAGAAAACAGAAGGCAAGAGATTATTTTATTTTATTTTATTTTAATATTTTAGGGAAACTTACAGCTAGTTACACATTCTAGGTAGGGCAACTAAATCACTGATGGCCAATTATCAGTTTCCACTTGTAGTTACAAAGATAAATAAAACATGTAAAACAAAACATAAAACAGTACAACAAACATAAAGTACGGCTACTTATAAATGAAAATATTTAAAGACAAAAATCACACTACTTGATAACATAAAGCAAAACATAGATGTTACCGTGGATGACAATGTTACTTATTTAAAAAGAAGTCGTTGCTGATTTGACGTTTTAGAATATTGGGAGAAGTATTGAACAGATCTAGGTCGTATTGCTTGGATAGTTTGTTGAATGCTTTGCTTGCTCTGACAAAAAATGTGTTATGCATATAGTTTGTTTTGGTAAAAGGGATGTAAATTGGGTCATTATAACGGAGTTTTGCAACAGGAACTCTTAAATTAATTTTACCTAAAAGGTCACCGCAGTCGACCACACCGTTTGCTATATTAAGTAGAAACACTACATCAGCTATGCGTCTTCTCTCGTACAATGGAAGGATATGAAATTTACGACAGCGATCCAAATAATCAGAATAATACGTAGATTATAGGGCGTTAAACTCTAAAACAATCAAAGAGCACTACCCATTGCCGAGAATAGAAGATCAAATTGACAGTCTAGGGGGATATAAATATTTTACAACTCTTGATTTGGCATCTGGGTACTACCAGATTCCAATTGAACCATCCTCTCAGGATAAAACTGCTTTTATAACACCGGATGGTCAGTATCAATTTACGCGCATGCCGTTTGGTTTGGCAAACGCGCCATCAGTTTTTCAAAAAACTATAAATAAAATGTTGAAAAATGCCCGCAACAATGAGGCGCTTTTATGGATGACATAATCATACCTTCAAATAGTGTGGCACAGGGGATGGAGCGATTGGAATCTGTTTTCAAATTATTAAGAGAAGCTGGTTTGACTCTTAAAATAACGAAATGTAAGTTCTTTTTCACAAAAATAGACTATTTAGGTTTTGAAATATCTATTGAAGGGATCTGCCCAGGATCAATTAAAACTGAGGCTGTTGATAAATACAAAACGCCTACTAATCAACACGAGGTTCGCCAATTTTTAGGCTTAGTAAGTTTCTTTCGGCGTTTTGTAAAAAACTTTGCTATTATCGCCTCTTCATTAACTAAACTATTGAAAAAAACGCTAACTGGAAATGGGGAGTAGAACAAAATGAAGCATTTTTATTTTTAAAATCTGAATTGTTAAAGAGACCCATTTTAGCTATTTATAATCCCTCAGCAAAAACACAGATTCATACCGATGCATGTAAATCTGGCATTGCTGGCATTTTATTACAGGAGGACGAATCTGGTAGTTATAGAGCGGTTGCGTACTATAGTCGGCAAACTAGTCCAGAGGAACAAAAATATCATTCCTTTGAGCTCGAGACTTTGGCAGTGGTTGCATCCCTTAACAGGTTTCGATTTTATGTCCTAGGCATGAAGTTTATTATTGTCACTGATTGCAATGCGTTAAGGACTACTTTGTCCAAACGAGATATGATACCCAGGATCAGTCGATGGTGGCTACAGATTCAGGAGTACGATTGTAGTATAGAGTACCGACCTGGACCTCGTATGGCCCATGTAGATGCTCTAAGTAGGAATCCTATAGAAGCAGACAATGAGCCTGACTCTGTATTTGATGTTCTGAGGATTGATACGGAAGAAAGCTAGTTACAATGCAAAATGTCGATGACGAAATTGTTAAAATTAAATCAATTCTAGAAGATACGAAAAATATTGTTGATATCCATCAGAATTATAAGCTTAAAAACGGCAAGGTTTATCGCATTGTAGACAATCAATTAAAATGGTTAGTGCCAAAAGGTGTTCGATGGCAATTACTCCAAAGAAATCATGATGAGTTAGGGCATTTTGGATTAGATAAAACGCTAGACAAATTAAAGGACTCTTATTGGTTTCCAAAAATGAGGAGATTTGTCAAAAAGTATGTAGAATCTTGTTTGCAGTGCTCGTATCACAAGGTCCCCTCAGGGAAGAAGCAAGGCTTACTTCATCCAATCCCTAAAATAGAAGAACCTTTTCATACTATACATTTGGACCACTTAGGGCCTTTTATAAAAAGTAAATCAAAGAATACATATATATTAGTGTTAATCGATGCTTACTCAAAATATACTAATTTATATAGTGTTAAAAATACTAAAACTAAAACTACAATTCGGGTGCTGAATAATTACTTTAGTCTATTTGGTGTTCCGCGACGAATAATTAGCGATCGAGGAACATCGTTCACTAGTAAAGTTTTTAGGGAATTTATCAATAAAGCGGGCGTACGCCATATTTTAAATGCTGTTGCTACACCTAGAGCCAATGGACAGGTCGAGCGGTATAATCGCACTATCTTGGCTTCAGTAGCTACAAAAAATCATAACTGCCCTGAAAATGAATGGGATAAACATTTAGAAGATATTCAGTTAGGGCTTAATACACCAGTAAATAAAACAACAGGAAAGAGTCCTTCAGAAATATTATTTGGCTTAAGACTGCGTACAAGAGGTGACAGTGTAGTATCTTCATTGTTAGAATATGAGGGCAAGGGTATGAAATCTGTAGATGATATTAGAAATGACGTTAATTTAAGAGTTACTAAAGAACAAGCTAAACAAAAGAAACTTTTTGATCTAAAACGAAGACAAGCTAGTAAATATAAAGTAGGAGATCTAGTTAGAATAGAAAGAGAAATATGTAGTAATAATGGTAAGTCAAAAAAATTATTACCTAAACTTCAGGGTCCATATAGAATAATAAAATCATTAGATCGTAACAGGTATATAGTTGAAGATACACCTTTAACAAGGAAACAAAATAGGAGATATGAAGCAGTAATAGCCGTAGATAAAATTTATCCTTGGTTGACATATACCCAGGAATACTTGGATGATGAATCTGAAAAAGAGGGACCGAAAAATGAACTTTCCTTTAATGCTTTAGATAGTGATAATAACGATGAACTTGTAGAAAACAATGATGATGATTGTACTGTGAATAGTAGTATTGATAAGGATATACCTACTTAATGAATATGAAATTAAAATGTAATGTTGTATATCGTCTGTGCTGTTTTATGATATTTTGAATAGGATTTAGTTTTATGAGTGATCGTTATGATGAATTCGAGATAACTATGATGCGCATGAGGCCTATAAGCCAAACTATGGAAGCGTCAAGTTATCATGATAGTATTTGCTTAGATCGGAAGCATACTTGCACACAAATGAGGCCAAGAAGCCAAATGGGAGTGTGTAAGTTTTGCGAATTTGATCTTAAGATGTTAGTGATAGTATGATATTTACACACGCGTGAGGCCGATAAGCCAAACTGGGAGTGTGTAAGTATTGCTAAAATGAACTCGCGTTAGATCTATAATTATAATTGTATTTATAGGAAATATTTACACACATATGAGGCCGATAAGCCAAAGCGGGAGTGTGTTAATATTGCGAATTTGAGATATTATAATGAAGAAAAATATGTATTTATTTGTATTTTTTTTTTGTATTATTTTGTTAATTTGATGTTGATTGCTGACGTTGTAACAAATAATTAGATTAAATTGACGGAACAATTTTCAGTATGGATGGCCGGAGCACTGAATCAGAATAGTGATTTGTATATGTAATAAATAGATAGACATAAGAATCCTTATTATAATATAATAATACATTTCTGTTTTTGTAAGCAATACCTAACAAGTGCGTAGAGCAATTGAATATGTATTCTACATACATTTTCAAGTGTTTTACACATGGTATGTTAAGATATATGATTTTTAAAAGTATTTCCGTACCTAATGTATAAGAAAAATGGTAGTAGGAAATTGTTTGATGACCACTACGAGAGGACTCGCAGATTTCAGGATGGCCGACTGTTAGCATTAAATATTTTTACGGTGAAAAGAATGTCAAATGACTGACTCTGTTGCCATAAAAAAAATAACAATAATTAGGAGGTAAAATAAAAAAAGAGTAATGCAATGCATAAAGAAAGGCGGCTGTCCTAATATGCTCATTCCTTGATAGACAGTCGAAGTGTTAAGACGTTAGAATACAGTGTACCAAATCGAAGTGTTTAAATAAAAGTCTTTGTTATTATTACGTGTTCATTACTTCTGACCTAAACTTCTTTTAGAAATAAATACCTAAGTCTTTGTCAATTAAGTAATGTAAAGTGTAATAAACTACACTACAACTACTATATTTAAAAAATAACAATTCGTTTATTTAATATCATACTATAGAAATTAACGAAAATGTAATTTTATCAAAACATACCAAAAGGAAAATTGGGGTAGGTACTTGTGGTAGACGAAAAACATGCCGCGGGCCGCACAATTACAAACCGCGAGCCGCGGTTTGGACAGCCCTGCTCTAGGTCATAACAGTGGCCCTCTGCAAATTTTTTTTTATTTTTTATGATGGCGTTAAAAAATACTTATAATTATAACCTTATATTTTTACACTCCTACTCCCAACCCCCATTTTTTAAAAACTATATTAGTATTTTAACTGGCGAAACGTGGTTCACGGGCACAACTTGTAATATACATATACATAGCTATCTATCTGCTATCTATTTGTCATAAATCTTTTCAACCTTTTTGCTGACCGTACCTAGTTATCCGGGTACAGTAGCGTTAAGCCGGTTATGAGCGGCCGGTAATGGCGGTGTCATTTGGCGGTGAATTATAATTGGTCCGATAACGCGCCCAGAGCGGCGCAGCTACCAAGTTAATTTAGCCGAGCTATAAACCTCCATAGCTATGCATATATTATTACTTGCGGGCCATATTCTCGCCAGCTTTCCGCCTACGGCTTCGCCAGGTTTATCTATGGCTACTACAAGTATTCACCCCCCTCCTCATGCTACCCCTAATAATAGTTTTAGGTAGCTCCCCGAATTACTGACAATCCCCAGACAAAGAAGCCTACCGGCGGCGTGCACGCAGGCCTCACGGGGCTCGAGCCTACCCTAAGTTAGGATATTTAGGCCAATTAACCACGCTGGCCTGGCCCAGTGCGGATTGGACGACTTTACATACACCTTTGAACTTCAGGTTGCCTCCCTCACGATGCTTTTCTTCACCGGAGCAACGTGGGACGAATGTACAAATGAAATTCAAAAAACAAAAACTTTACTTCCTTAGCGTAGATCTGCGCGTCAGACTCTGTGACGCTCTCATTTTCTCCAAACTGTCCATGCTGACCTGGTGTACGGTCCACGCCTACTGGCTCGCACAGATCGCGTCGTGCAGAATGTATACATATACAAATATACACATTCAATTTACTGTATTCCTCATCTTATCTTTACTCTCTACTCTTTACTTAGTATTTTATTTATATTTCCCATTTATTTATGATCCTTTTTCTATTTCTCACTGTACACTGTACCTTACGTTTAACTGCATAAGTACATGTTTCAGCTGAAAGCCAGCGCTGTGGCTTTGGCCACAGCATATGCTGAGCTGAGTCCTATTTTCGCATCACACTACAGCGTAATTATTAATTTTTCTTTTTTTCCACATACCTAATTATCTTTGTGTTTTATGATTTTAATTGAATTTCTTATTTGTTTCTGGCTTTACGTTATGTTGTAGTGTTTGTGAAAATAAATGTTTTGAGTTCGAAAAAACACATGGCTTATGGCAAGATCGAACCCCGTACATTCCGATTAGAAGGCCAGTGTCGAGTCCACAAAAGGAGGATATATTTTGAAGATTTTGTTATAAGCACGCGGCCATAGATAAAGTAGGTATTTATTTAACTCCAATACGGCCACATCGAGTGTTTAAAAAGAAAAACTTCTTATTTTGAGATATGACAAAAAAAAACAAATATAGCCACACATCGACAGAAATAAATAAATAAACTTCGAGAAAACTTTATGAGCTAATCAAATATATCTAAATTCTTTTTTCTTTATGGAAATATTTTATTAGTCACTCACAACTCAAATTATTTTATTTATAGACCTTTGTACAGGTACTTATTGACGAAAAATTGATTTAACAAATTCCTATTAAAAAATTACGTATTTAACATGGCATTGCAATATTGTACGTGAAAAAGAAGGGAAAGCCAATGTCATCGAACACGAATATATTTTTGGAATATTAGCTTTTTACAAGCTTGGCTTTTTGCAAGTTTACCTGCAAGTTAAATTTGACCCACTCCCCGGTTTGCGATTGAACTGAAATTTTGCATGCATATGATGCGAGGACTTTGATCCTATATAGTAGCCAAAGTCTTTTAGAGCATTAAAATTAAAGTTTTTAGAAATGTTTCTTAAACTCATTTTTTTAACTTCTCTCGTATTCAAAATGAAAAGTAGAGTGTTTAATTCGGGTGAACATACCCATTTTAGTCTCGAACTAATATTGAAATATCTCGACTGTAATCAGTGGAGTTTAGCTGTTATAAAACAATCTACTATTTGTTTACATGCTTTTTCAATAGTGCAAAAACAAAGACTTAAAATGAATTACAAATGTAAGTGGATGAAATGCAAAAGAACATAATACTTAAAAAATACTCTATAATAATAATTTCGGTGTTCCTTTTGGCATTACAATTTTAATATTGACTATTTCTTATCCTCAACCCGATAATTTATTAGTTATGGTAAAAATATTTAAATAGTGGATGAAATTAATAAAAATCTTGTGTGGTTGTCAAATGAATGTAAAAAAAAAGAAGAAAATATTATAAAAAATAAATTTTATTCAGTTTCTATTCCTAAATTATATATTTTCACTTTTTTGCTTATCTATATCTACTTACTTTATTTATAGTTTTGTGATATTTAACTGAAAAAAAATACTCCTTAAATTTAATGATTAACTAATTTTTATTTTCAATTTCGGTACTTTAATGAATTTGGCGTTTCCTCAAATACTGTACACATAGAGAATGTAAAATGTGAAAAATCCGTTTCAACACCACAAAATATGTCGACAGCTAGCCCCAACATAACACCGAACAGTGTAATGTTTTGGCACAAACAATAATCATTGTGATTCACAATTGCAGAGATAATATCGGGCGTTTATTTAGGCATTGTTCGTTATAATTTAGTGGCAATTTAAAATAAACGACAGGCCATAAGACAAGGCCATTAGGAATTCCTCCGGGGCCCGCGGCCGGAGTCGAACGGGGCGCCAGGAGCTGCAACGCACCCATATGGCCACTCGCGCACAATAGGGGACACTGTTGATTGTGTTGATTGAACAGCCAGTGGTGATAAATAATGCAATTATGTACCGTCATTACCGCAATTCGCGTATCTAGGTTTGTTTGTATGTCATCTTTTATCGGCTTCAGAGACGACTGTGCAAAAATAATCTACCATTAAACAATCTGATAATTATTCTTGATTGTATTGTGTATTCTGTGTTTATAAAAGGATTTAGTGAGAGACTGACTGGGGTATCAACGTGGAGCCCATATTACAGGAGCTAGGAGCATGAAATTCAGTACATGGGTTGGCTGATTTATGCAGGTAGAAGGATTTTTCAAAATTCCCATCACTTGAAACTGAGAAATCCCCATCCAAAAATAAGGAAACTTTAGTGTTGAGCTTTATTTAATAAAATGGCATTCTGGAATCTGCCATTCACCGAATAAAGGGAATAAAGATCATATTTATAATGTTTGATACACAGGACTTAAACATAAAACTATAATAAAAAACACCAAATAGGTCTCCGCACAGTATTAGGTACGTATGTTAATTTGTTTCCAGTTGATGGTCAAGATATTCAAAACGTTAGACTTTCAAAATACGTTCCCTTAAATACTCAAGAAGTGTCAAGACATTAGACACTTATGGCCAATTGCACTGACCTTGCCTTAGCTTAAGACGATCTTAAGTGGACGATCTTAAAGTAAAACGTATATACCGGATGTAACGGAATACCGAAATAATATTTAAGGTTGTTGATTAACAAAAAAAATGTTTTATGACTATTCTTTGTATTTTTATTATATGCCTACTTTCGATTTGATACGTTGAACTGTTAAGCGTATTAAATCGAAAGTAGGCATATAATAAAAATACATAGAATAGTCATAATTTTTTTTTTCTTAATCAACAACCTTAAATATTATTGCGGTATTCCGTTACACCCGGTATAGTTCGCGGGCACAGCTAACATCATTATGTGTTGAGAGTGATACATTATAGTGCACTGAAGTGTTATAAATAGTAAAAACATTACGGTTTTAAGTGTTCATTAAGTTTCTTCTGATGACTGAATAATGATATTTACGTTTCATTTCATCACAATAATCCATTTGCATTTTTCCAAATGTTTGTCATGTTGCTCAACTGTCATAATTAAACAGTGCAAATCCTCTGTCACGGATTATTTGCTGTCACTGGATTATGTTAAAACTGAATCATTGATGTATATTTTAAAATAAGACTTAGTTCTATGAGTGTAAATCATTACAAAAAGAAAAGTTAGTTGTAGTAGTACCTATAATATAGTATTATATAGTATTCTTTGTATTTTTTTTGTCGTACCTACTTGTAACTGTTATTTGTTGTTTTCGCTGCAATAATTATTTAAATTAGAGAACAAATGGAAGATTTACTTGCCTACAATACAGGTTTTCCTAGTGTAGGCAACTAAGTTTTTTGCAAAATGTTGCTATATGAAAATAAATTATTATTACATTATTATTATTATAATGGTATCCATAGCAACATGATTGTTTTCTTGTGATTAATTTACGATGTGAAAAAAAACTTCACGTTAGTACAAAATATCTTAATTATTTAACACCAAATATCAGAGAATCCATTTACAGTACAATTCACTTTGTTAAATAGTATAATAAGTACAACTGATGAATCAGGTTCAGACCAATTACAAATGCTTCGGCCGTTCAGTAAACATTCTATTCTACGGTTGAGCGAAATAGCAAAGTCAAATAAATCACCCCCGTTCACCCCTGACCATGTGCGCTTTCGCCTTTTTATTAATGTATTAAGCGATAATTTGTTTTGGGGCCTAAGTATAATTGATTGTTTCGCCTCGAGGTATTTAAGTTGCGTTTTTCAAAAAGAACGATCGCTTTAAGCGTTTGTTTGATTCGTACTTTGATTGATAGAAGAACAATTTTTAAACTTTTTATTTGAACCAGTTGAAAATATTCAATTTTTTATTTTTTTGACTAGTTGTGCCCGCGAACTACGTTTCGTCAGTAAAAATACTAAAATCGCTATTAAAAATGAGCGTTGGTGATAGAAAGGTGACAATTTTAGGTTATAAGTATTTTTCACTGCGGACTCACCATACCACTGGCCATACCCCTGGGGGTATGGTGGGACTTAACCATACAACCATAGAAAAATCATTAAAAAAGTAAAAAATATTGTGCAAAAGAATCTAGAGAGAGCCACCCTTATCAACTAGGGGAGGTGAGCAAATAGCCGCCTACGTCCTATTTAATTTTTAGACATCTTTATTAAGAATTTGTATTAAAATCTTGTTTGTTACCCAAACGGGTAAATAGGTATAACCTATTTAAATGCATATTCATTAATTTTGGTTTGGTATTACTGATTTCAACCCGAGCTATATCTCATTTTATGGAACAATCTCTTACTATTTGTCTTTCATACCTAAGTATATACATAAATTGTTATTATCTTTATTGTTATATCGTAGTTTTGAATGTAAGTAGTTGAGAATCGATTTAGACAATTTTACTTAAAATTATTGTTATTAATTTGATTCCACGTACTAATTGCTGTCATATACATAATTATATTATATAAAAAATGTTTTTGCTATACGTATTGACATTGATTTCAGTATTGCAATATCATATTGCGTGATATACCTATTTGTTTGGAATCACCAAAATGATCGGTGAAACGCCGAATTTATTGCGTCGACTTTGGGCTCATTCATCTCAGTCTCAGGCGCATCCACACATAAAAAAAATAATGAAAATCGGTCAGGCTATTTCAGAGGATTTGGATAACAAGCACTACTGTGACACGAAATTTTAGATTAGTTGAAGAAACTAATCGTAGTATCGTCGTAGCCTACATCACCTACGTGTGCTACAGTAAGGTTCATCCATGCTACGGTGCTACGGTCGACTACGAAAACCTCTGATAAAATCAAACTCAAGTCAACAACGCTATCAAAAGATAATACGACCGTTTATTCGTATATTTTGCGTTATACAAAGGAATTAAAACCTAATAGGGTACTTCCGATTCGCCTAGAATCATCAAATTCGGCAAGAAGCAAAGTCTTACAGTACATGTAAAGGAAAAAGTCTCAAAAGCGGAAATAGGTATGTACGATTCGATTATATGTACTATTATATGTACAGTATATAAGTTCAAAAGTAGATAACCATTTTAGTACCATGTCACACCAACTATTAACAACGCAATATAGGTGTAACCATACTAAATAAAAGGTATAGTTGGTGTGACATGGTACTAAACCTGCTAAAAATGCTTATCTATAGTATAGATATAGATAGATAGAAGTTAAGTTTATACGAAATCCTCGATGTACGAGTTCAACTCTCACTTCGCTAGTTTTTATTTAGTATGATACTTTGACTTTTTTAAATTCAATATTAAAAGAGATCTAAATAAATAGCCACAAATGATATTTACATGTATTTATCGGTTAAAATATTATTTCATTGCGAAGCTCTATTATTGTATTATTGCTCTATTATTGGATTAAGAACGTTTGCGGATTACTTCATTATTGGGCCCTAATTTATTGATGAAACTAAATCATATCCTTATAAGTTAAACTACTAGTTTAGCGAATCAGTTCGGCTATGGGAAACAAAACAGTTCTGCATATTATATCCTTATTGTTAAAGAATTTATACTAATTACGACTATCTTTAGAACAAGGTTCACTAAAACATATATTCAAAATTTCAAGGTAAACCAATTTCGCTTAAGTGGTCCATCAATAAATATGCGACCATTAGACTGAGGCGCCCGCCACATTTGAAAACACAATGAAAATTTCACAGCGCCCTCCATTATAGAATGTAAATTAAACAGTAATGAAGTAGGCAATATTCAGGAAGATTACCCTACAAATCAAAAGGGACCCCTGACTACCTGAATTCACAAGGGCGATAATGCCATGAACTTAACTCTGTTGTATTCGGGCTTAGACTATCTTGCGTTTTGCGGACTGTTCATGCGATTTTCACCCTTAAGTGCGAGGATTAAGGCGGGGTGGACTGAAATGGAAAGTTTGCAAGGAACTCCGCCACTTCATTTCGGGAAACGCTAGCAACACTGGCTTAAGTGTTGCACGCTGTTAAATTAATGAGCCAATCTCAGTCGAGGCTGCCTCCATACTTTACAAGGTGGTAATGTGAGCGCGAGTTACGTAATGAACGTAATTATTTCCTTATTATTTCTCGTTTACAGTCTTAGAGATTGTGTAAGCTTATATGTATTATTCTCAGTTCATTTCTCAATGATGGATTCCTACTTTTAAACGATAACATATTAGGTTGGGGAAAAAGTCTTTTCGCATTATAGTATGTATAAACTTGTAATAAAATCTCTTTGGCTATACTATTTGTATCTGGCTGGTTTTGATATCATTGAAAGTTTAAATTTTAAAGAACATAATTCCAAATTCAAATTAGGAAAATGTGTGATTTTCATTTGTTTTTCGTACCGCCAAGATGAGTGAATCTAATGAAGAAAAAAGTTATCGAACAAAATGGTACCTACATACTTTAGTTAAATATAAATAAACTATATTAAAAAATGTTTTGAATTTTCTTAAAAAATGCGAAGAAACTTTTTCCCCAACCTATTATATAAAAAATCACAAACTTTAAAAAATGTAATTAGGACAGGAAATAGTAGTTTATAGTGTAGGAGATAGCGTTGCAATTATTGGTTCTTTTTTACGCATCGTTAATACTTTTTGTATTTAAACTACAGCCCCCCAACCATGATCGCACAAAACAATATTAAAACCGCACTGAGAGCGAGATGGCGCTATACGCATCAAGAGCGGTGTCTCTGTTTCAATATTGTTTTAACCTTGCTTTAAGCGATCATGGTAGAGCCCCAGTAAAGTAAATATTATAGTTTATGAACAAAAACGAATTCATAACTATTTTCTAACCTAACATTACTCACAATAATTAAAATAATGTTAATATCACAAAAATAAATATTGGTAATGAAATCTACCTACATCAAAATGACTGATTACGAATCGATACTTATTCTTTGCAAGCTTATCAAAAAAAACATTTTCGCTACTTCAACACATCATTAAAAAAATAATACAATCATCAAACCCCATTAACATAGTTATAATCGAATCACTAATAATACACAACACCGTCAATAATACAAAACTTATTTATATAACAGACGCCTTATCGTCACAAATAAGCGCCTATCAGCGCGCGGGCCGCTGTGGGCGGGCGGGCGGTAGTTTGCGACCTACAAACGCGGCAATTAGCCGCGCAGCACTTGAGTAATGATCACCCAACCGTGATTAAGGCTGTGCCGAGATAACGATATACGAACGCTTCAGTTACGTACCGCATGAAAAAAGATACAAAAGTTACATTGTATATTTCTTATAGACATTTTTTTGTGTTTTATGTTTAGATACCTAACTGTCTCGTTGGTCGGGATGACTGCTTATCACGAGATACCAGATTACTCGTAGATCCCCGGGCCGGGGAAAAATTTATCAAATATAACGATTTCCTAAATTGTCAGTAGAATGTTTAAGTCTGTAATTAGTGCCCGAAAAGGTAATCGCCATAGGCCTTATTATTCTGCACTTAAAATAGCAAAGTGTGACATTTGTTATTAATTTTATTTATGTATGCTTGTGATAACAATTAGTAACTATAGGCGTACAGGTAGCTACATATAAAGACAACACAATTTTTACTCTTTTTAATCGTCCAATTTTTTGCTTACCAAAAAACTGGACGATTAAAAAGAATTCCCAATTTTTTGCTTACCCCATCCAGGAACCTAATAGGAAGAGGCTACAACAAGTGACATTGTAACTAGCGCATTAGCGAAGTAGATAATTTGTTCCAATTGCACACTAATAGTGAGAGATCATATTAAATTCTTGCACAACACCGATTTAAAGTGTAACAAGATATTACTAATACACCTTCTTCAAAACAAAGTCATAGCGATAGCATCAATTCCAATCGAGAAACGTAATTGGATCCCCAGCTTCAAGCATCCCAAACGAGGTATATACGTGATAAGTAGATGGAGCATCTTATTTGTTCTCCGGACAAAACAGTTTGTCTTGCGACGCACCTATTAATATCTGAATCGAATAGATTAGCTAATTCGGACCTTTGGAAGCGGATTGATAGCCGTTGGGTTCGCAAAGGAACGTTAGGGAAACTCTACCCACAACTCTCTAGCCGCAGCTTAGTTTTATTATCTGTGGTTCGGTCGTATTGGCAGGATTCGGAGTTGATGTAGCTGTAGATTAAAGTCTGGTTTTGATTTACATTAACTTCACACAAAGATAATCCTTCTAATTTAGACAATAATACTTTATCTTGCTGTAACACCTAAACAATAATGGCATGTTAATTTATTACTTGATCAAGCCTATTCAACCATATGATCAATACGTGCACGATTTTTACAATCCATATTAAAGAAGTAATATGATTGAAGATGCATAAATATGCAATTTTGTCTGTTATAGCTTATAAATACTGTTTGTGAGAAACTCGGTATAAATTTTTTAAAAGGTTTAGTAAGTTTGACTTTTTAAAACACTCTAAAAATACATATATTTCAAGTAAATCTTGCAAATACATACTTCAAATACCTACTTATTGGAAATAATGTGTAATTAAACAAGAAAACAATACCTATTTAACTCGATCTTTATTTAGGTAATTCTAAGAAAGAATAAGTTTTTATGAAAGGTAAATCTCAAGCAAACGAGCTTTTATATCACCTTAAAAAGTTGTATCGTGATATAAATTGATGAGTTTTTTTATTTAAGTTTATTTTCATCTTACATCTGCGAAGAAATTCAAAGGTATGTGAAGCCGACTAATCCGCACTGGGCCAGCGTGGTTGACTAAGGCCTAAATACCCTAACTTAGGGACTAGGGTAGACTCAAGCCCCTCGGTGGGGACGTATAATAATGAGCTGTGGTGGTATTATGAAAAATAACATATTTCTCTCTTTGAACTGTATGTTATTTACTACAGCTGAAAAATATGATATATTTCTCTCTTATAACTGTACAGCCGGATTCAATATTCTATCTGTGGATTTAGTTACTAGAGATAGGTATTTAACGTTACCTCCATACAAAGAAAATACGTCAAAATGCTATCTACAATAAACAAATCCATGCACAGATAGATAGGAATGGAAATTCAAATTAGATAATTCAAAATTCCCTGTACTAGCTCTTAACATGATCGTTTCTGAACTTACGAACTAGCTTTGACCCTCCAAGCAAGCTCAGTGAGGGCTCTTGCTTCCTCAAACACAACTTGTAAAGTGATTGAGTCTTGCGTTTAACAACGAACGCTCGTGCAGTCATCGAATCACACACCAGACTCTATGTCAATAACAATAAAATCCTGTTTCCTTAATTTCGATCGATGTTTATAGTGTGATTTGTTGTCGTGCCCCTCGCTCCTTGTTAGTGATTTGACATAAAGGAATTTGGATCTTGAAAGTGAATATATACGGGCTCATTTGGAACGCCGCACGGTGTAATTTATAGCACTCGTGGTTTCTATTGCCTATTGATACAGGTCGCTTTCGAATCAGAGATGCTTGCGATGTCTGAATTTTCGTATAGCTATATTGTGTTCGTTGTTATCATATTTTCTTATAATCACCAAACACATCTTTTTGTTAACTTATTTTTAACTAGCTGTGCCCGCGAACTACGTTTCACCGTAAAATACTTCAACACGTTCTTAGTTATATCTTCCCGTTTTAGCAATATTTTTTATTGAGAATCCTCTCCTATTGGCCGTAGCGTCATATTACATAGCCTATAACCTTCCTCGATAAATGGACTATCCAACACAAAAATATTTTTTCAATTCGGACCAATAGTTCTACCGCAGGAGTATACTCTATAGAATACAAAAACAAATTCGAAAATCTGTCCACAATTGGCGGCGTAATCGCGTAACATACACACACACACAAAAAAAACAGTTACGCATCGAATTGAGAACCTCCTCCTTTTCGGTCGGTTAAAAATAATATTAATTATTTAAAAATAATAGGTCGTTTTGTCCCGCACTTTTGCACCGTAACGGTATGATATACCGCGGCGGTTAGTATTGCATAGAAGGCCTATGTCTGAGGAGAGTCCTGTTGAAATAGCAAATCGCGTGAAGCTGTATTATGCCGGTGACGGATCAAAGTTTATTAAGAGAAAATCATACAGACCGTTTTTTCATACAAACGCCCCCTGTTTCCCGGTTTCCTTACTGGATAATGGTTGACAATATAGTTGCTCTGTTTTTTACAAAAAAAAAACATTGGCCACTATTGATTGATTGATTGATTGATTGAACACTTTATTGTACACGAAACATACATAAACAGGACACAACAATACAAGAGACACAGTAACAATAGGCGGCCTTATTGCTAAGGTAGCAATTTCTACCAGGCAACCTTGGGGTCAAGGAAAGCTCTTGCTAAGGTAAGTGACGGGAATAGTGCTAAACAGTTCTAAGAAATAGTTAATATACGTTACGATTATAATTAACATCTAACAACAAAAAAATTTAATATCAAAATACTATATATATAAAGTCACAAAATATACATAAATGTAAATATATACATAAATAATACCTATACATATATATATATATATACACACACATATATATACATATACATATATATGTATATATATTAGCATGTTTTAAGTTTTATTTTTGTTATTAAGTTAATTATTAATTGATATTTAAACCTTTAAAAATCAACAAATTGCCAGATTTTCTGCTGCATTCAAACATCCAGAAACAAGTTTGACGAGATTATTCATATAATCAAAGAAAGGTTTTGGCTGTGTTTCTATGTTTTGCTACAAAGACTTTCAATGAAAACGGTTTAGTTTAAGAGGAGAAAACAGGGAACTACGAAACGTCTATTTTATGTACTTTTCATAGGTATCTTCTGTCCGAGTTGCAGTTGTCTCTATTGCACTCAGTTCTTTTATATAGTATACATTTTACAAATACATTTTGCAAATACCTATTTTTGAGTTATCTCCTCTTAAGGAGTGTGAGAGTGTTTCCTTTTAAGGAAATTACTGAGAAGCAAATTTTTCCGTCAATCCGGTTTGTAATAGTACATTGTTACCCTAGGGGTGAAAGTAACTTATTTAGTCCCGAGACGGTGTTTGGCGCCCGAGCGTAGCGAGGGCACCAATAGTTCGAGGGACTAAATAAGTCTTTAACCCGAGGTAAACACTGTGCTTTTCATTACGAATACAAGGAAAGTAAAAATAAAACAATGGATTAGATAAAGAAAAAACTTGTAATTTTATTTTACATAAATCAACAACTTCTGCTTTAGCCCGCTTTCTCCTATAAAATCAGGCGTTAACTCCATACCTGAATCAGATGAACACACAAAATTATTAACACAATGTTATACAAATATAATTAACAGTTAATACAAATCTTTGCTATACGGAAGTATTAACAAAACTCTACAAATGTAAAAAACAAATGAAGATCGCATTGCCGCTTTCCCGCTTATTTTGTTTTTTTTCTGTGGCCGTCCAGCTATTCAGCCATTATTTTGCATTTTCATAATTTAAAAAATGGTAATGGTGTGGTCGCCATTCGAGAACCGTTCGGCCCCAGCGATCATCGGTTCTTCTCCCTATGTGTCCCGCCCACTGCCACTTCAGCTGAGCAATCCTTCGAGCAATGTCGGTTGCTTTAGTTCTCCTGCGGATCTCCTCATTTCGGATCCGATCACGCAGGGAGACCCCAAGCATTGCTCTCTCCATTGCCCGCTGAGCGACCTTGAGCCTTCGGACGAGACCCATAGTGAATGGCCACGTTTCACTTCCGTAGGTCATCACTGGCAACACACACTGGTCAAAGACTTTCGTCTTGAGACACTGAGGTAATTTGGACGCGAAGATTTTTCGTAGCTTCCCGAAAGCTGCCCATCCGAGCTGAATTCGACGAGAGATATCTTTCTCGAAGTTGGACTTACCTAACTGGACTATCTGTCCCAGGTATACATAGCTGTCAACAACTTCAAGTGTAGTGTTCCCAATATTAACTGGAGTGGGTACAACCTGGGCATTCGACACGTTTTTTGTCTTATCCATGTTCATTTTAAGACCCATTCTTTGGGAAGCACTACTGAGATCTTCGAGCATGGTGTTCAGGTCTTCCAAGGTCTCAGCCATTAGAACTATATCATCGGCAAAACGGAGGTGTGTTTGGTACTCGCCATTAATGTTAATGCCGTATCCTTTCCAATTCAGAAGCTTGAAAATATCCTCCAATGCAGCGGTAAAGAGTTTTGGAGAGATAACGTCTCCCTGTCTTACACCTCGCTGCAATTGGATGGGATTAGAGCTCTGGTTCTGGAGTCGGACCGACATAGTGGCATTTCCGTATAGGTACCTTAGCACCTCTATGTACCTATAGTCCACTTGGCACCTTTGGAGAGATTGCAGCACTGCCCATGTCTCGATCGAATCGAAGGCTTTCTTATAGTCCACAAACGCCAAGCAAAGTGGCAGATTATACTCCTCGGTCTTCTGTATAACCTGCCGCAGCGTATGGATGTGGTCTATGGTACTATAGCCTTTTCGGAAACCGGCTTGTTCGGGGGGTTGGAAGTCGTCAAACCTGCGAGCGAGACGATTCGTAATGACTCTCGAAAACAACTTATAAACATGACTCAAGAGTGAGATCGGCCTATAGTTCTTCAAGAGTGTTTTATCACCCTTTTTGAAAAACAGGATGACCTCACTCTCACTCCATGTTTTAGGCGTTCTGCCCTCGAGAATAACGGAATTAAAGAGCCTCTGGAGGACTTTAAGTATCGGCTTACCGCCCGCTCTCAGAAGCTCTGTAGTGATTCCATCATCACCCGCCGCCTTGTTGTTTTTTAGTTGTTTGAGAGCCATACTAATCTCGTACAGGCTGACGTCCGGGATATCATCAGTATAGTGTCGAGTAAGCTTGGCTCTGGGGTCTCTAGCCTCGCTTTCAACAGGTGCTTGCGTGGAGTGCAACTGTCCATAGAAACTCTCGATCTCCCTCAGGATCTCAGGCTTCGACGAAATGAGGCTACCGTCGCCAATCTTCAGCTGCGCTAGTTGACTTTGCCCAATAGACAGATATCTCGCAAATACCTTGGAGCCTTTATTTCGCTCGATAGCCTCTTCAATACAAGCCGTATTGAATCGGCGAAGATCGCATGTCAATGACTTTGATATCTGCCTATTAAGCTGCCGGCAACGACTAACATCCGTTGAGTTCTGCAGCCTCATTTCGTGTCTCCGATCCATAAGTTGGAGCGTTTTGTCGGAGAGTTTCTTTGTTCTGGGACGGCGGGTTTTGAAGAACTTAGACCCTACCGTACGGACAGTATCCACCACCATGTTGTTTAGATCGTCCACATTTAAGCTGTTCTCAAGGGCTTCGAAGCGGTTCTGGAGCTCGAGCTGAAACCTTTCGGGGTTTTGGATTTGCGCAGGTACTGGTCGGAGCGTAGACTTTATCAGTCGAGATCTTTCCAGCTTAATATTGATATTCAATGTGCCTCGCACCAATCTGTGATCACTCCCCGTTTTGACGGCATTGATCACAGAGACATCATTGAATATGTGCCTTTTCGTCGACATGATAAAATCTATCTCATTTCTGACAGTACCGTCCGGACTCATCCAGGTCCATTTTCGGCTTTCGGACTTCCTGAAGAAGGAGTTCATCATATAGAGGTTCTCCTTCTCCATGAAGTCCGCTAGCATCTGGCCTCTGGTGTTCCGGTGTCCAAATCCAAATTGCCCCATTCTCAACTCATCACCGCAACGTTTCCCCAACCTAGCATTAAAGTCCCCCATCACAACCGTGTAGTGGGTATTGTGGCTACGTATGGCTTCAGAAATCTCCTCATACATAGCCTCCACTTCGTCATCTGGGTGTGTCGAGGTCGGAGCGTAAACCTGTATGACATTCAACGAATATCGTTTCGATATTCTGAGTATCAGGTATGCTACCCTGGTCGACACACTCCCGATGGTTATTACAATTTTAAACCGCGCTGTAATTGAGTGGCTGTATACAGAAAGCCGGAACATTATTCAATAAAAACGTGAAAAAAAGAACTAGTTTCTTTTTTAAATTTTGACAGCAGCTGTCAGTTGAAAGTGATTCTCCCTAGGGCTGAAAAGTATTACTTTCAACCCGCTACTCAGGCAACTTCAGACCTACTTTCAGAGTATGAGTAATGAAAAACATTTTAATCTTCAGGTTGATAGTTGAACTAATAAAACGAATAGTAGATACGTTACGTGCCGCAACGCCCTTCCATTACGTGAGTGCCGGATGAGATTATGCAGAACTTTTCCATAAGCCTACCTGCCGATGCCGAGCTGAGGAGATGCTCAGGCGGTAATAATAGATGAGTGCATTAGACACGTGTCAGCCATCTTTTATTAAAGCGACCGAATGCTTGTTGGCACGTAAACGCGGCATGATATTCCTTGTAACGTAAATACTGCTATATATTACGGATTTGAGAGTTGTAATAAAATATTGTAGAGTGCTGATATGAAAACAAAGGTGTTGGTTACTAAAGGGCGCAAATACGAATTAAGACAAATTTTCGACTGATTTATAATGATATAGCGCATTCACAGATAACATAATACTTATCGCAATAATGGATTCGCATCTTGGCAACCTTTGTCTACACATAGATGAACAAAAACATCTTCTTCTTCTAATATATAAAATTCTCGGGTCACAGTGTTTGTAACCAAACTCCTCCGAAACGGCTTGACCGATCTTAAGATTTTTTTTTGTGTATGTTGGATAGATAGATAGAAACACTTTATTTTGCATAAGCAATAACAAATAATTGGACAATACATACAAAAATAACAAAATAGGCGGCCTTATCGATTTCTGCCAGGTAACCTTCATATAGGATATCCATTAACATTAATAAAACACAAATATTTTAAAACACAATAAAATAGAAACAAATTAATGAAAAGAGAAAAAACTACAACATACAAAATTATAATAATTGATTTTATTGATTTAAAAATTTTAACAGTAACAGAGGCATGGCCTCTACATATATGAAACAGCGATGTATGTAAAAAAATCCACATCTTTTTCCTATCATGTCTTTTTGTCAATCAAGGATAGGTGTACGTCATGGAAATTTGTAAGACAGCTCTCAAAAGACAAAGCTTTTACTGTATGGCTCCTAACATTTTTAATAAATTGCCAAAGAAAATAAAGGATGCAAATATGCTAGAGTTTCGTAAGGAGTTAATATCACTACTAAGTGAAGCGTATTATACCCTGACAGAATTTTTAAATGATAATCTTTAATGTTAATAAACATGACATTTCTTAATGTTCTTTAATTGTGACCTCTTTAATTAGTTATTTAAGTCTTAACCATGTCTTAACATTTCAATTTTTTACTTTAACACATGACAATTGTACTCTTTTCTTAAATTTGTTTTTAATAATTAGTTTTAGATTTCACATTTTATTGAAAAATGTTGCTTTTGACATTTAATATTTTTTGATTTCAGTAATTTGCTATATTTTATATGTTTATGCACATGTCTGTAATTACTTTAATAATAAATAAAAAAATTGTACGCCTGTATTGGCCGAACATAGTGATACCCTAATATTTACTGTACCATCTTATTGTATGTACCACCTATATTTACAAATAAATGAATTTGAATTTGAAAAATAATAACTACATACTGTAAGTACATAAATTCTCAAGGACCGGGAGTGTATGCGTGGCGGGGGGTGTCAGAGCTGAAGGAAAAGTTGCTTTACGCAATATAAGGCCAGTGCCGATTGCTAAAGGAGCGCCACTGGCGCTCCTTTAGCAATCATTAAGTGACAAAATTCTAAGGAATCCTAAAAATATACCTAAAAACTCCCATTATCACATGCTGAACAGCCTAAATCTCCTTATCTTAATATAGTCGAAGAGATTTAATCGGAGCAGCACGCCTGTGCAAAACCCTCTTAACTCTAGCACTTTGTAATTTCGTCTAATCCGATATACAAGTTTTAACACCCTGGCCCACTCAGCCCGCGGCTACAAAAAAGGGTCCTCTGATAAGTCTCGAAAAACTGCACGTTTTCACACGGTCACACATTGTGGTGCTGGGGACAGGCTTCTGATACTTTTATAGTCCACACACGGACGACCCAAATTAATAATTTTGTCCTAGATCTTGTTTGCAAGACATGAACTTAATAAAAACTATAACAGCATGTTTTTCTGCGTAATATATTGATTAAACTTAAAAATATAGCAATTTTGAAAATTTTTATTTGCACTTTATTCAAAATTAATGGAATGTCTAAATTCATAAAAATGCTATTGACGATGACGTCAAACTTTTGATGATTCAGCCCCCCTAGCAAGACCACCGAAACATGATATGTTAAAACAATATATCGATATAAACTGTTTAAAAAACCGGCCAAGTGCGAGTCGGACTCGCTCATGAAGGGTTCCGTAGCAGCAAGTAACTTGATCGTTTTTAATAATTAGGTACTAAATGATGGGATTTTATTATTAGAAAATAAAGGTTCACGGTTTATGCATAAGGTTTATGTTTATGGAATTAAATGTTTATTTTTATATTTGAGTTGATCGAATGAAAGGTAAATTGCGGTTTACGATTTATAACGTATAAAAAAACTACTTAGATCTCGTTCAAACCAATTTTCGGTGGAAGTTTGCATAGTAATGTACATCATATTTTTTTTAGTTTTATCATTCTCTTATTTTAGAAGTTACAGGGGGGACACACATTTTACCACTTTGGAAGTCTCTCGCGCAAACTATTCAGTTTAGAAAAAATATATATTAGAAACCTCAATATCATTTTTGAAGACTTATCCATTATCCATCCCCACACGTATGCGTTTGATGAAAAAAAATTTTTGAGTTTCAGTTCTAAGTTTAGGGAAACCCCCAAAATTATTATTTTTCTATTTTTGTGTGAAAATCTTAATGCGGTTCACAGAATACATCTACTTACCAAGTTTCAACAGTATAGTTCTTATAGTTTCGGAAAAAAGTGGCTGTGACATGCGGACGGACAGACAGACAGACATGTCGAATCCATAAGGGTTCCGTTTTTTGCTATTTGGCTACGGAACCCTAAAAAAGTTGGATTCTTCAGCTATCTTGAAGTTTTGAGTATATTTTTGATATTGGTATTGTTGTTTTAGGCAACATTAATATAGGCACATAAAATTTCAAGGAAGCCATATGCAAACTATTTTGACAGTTCATTTCGATTTATCGTTTTATCATATCGTGTTTCGGTATTTATGCTATGGGGGATGGTATATTGTTAGTCGGTAAGACGTATTGACTGATTTCTTGAAATGTAGAAAGATTACAATCCCTAATATATTGAAAAAAAAATTTATAATATGTATCAAGAATGTGTTACCTTCATTCATGCAACTTATTTATATACGAGCGCACAAAGGTGCATGATTACAGTAATAAAGTATAGTTGGTTGGCCGTAGTAAGATTACTTTTAATGTCACTATGATGTTTGTGGATTTTATTAAGAACTTGATCACTTTTTTGGCAAGTTGCAAAGCTTGATATGATTAATCATTTTATCTTATTAGAATTAACAATTATAAATGTTTACAAAGGTGACGTCACCAGAATTAAATAGAAAAGTTTATTGTTTTGAATATGTTTTTCTTATTAAACATTCAATCATTTCAAATTGATTGTCATAATCATTTGTGGTTTGTAGTTTTAAAAATGTTGATGATTAATTTTATTATATTTTACTCAAACAAGCAAAATTTTAACTTGATAAGCTACCATTTTTTTATGAGATTCGTTCAATTCAATCCGATGGCAAATACCACGTTGAAGAATATTTAATTCGAAATACACTGTACTTCGAATAAAACAAATAAATTTCCTTCTTTTGAATATGAGGGTAGGTACCTAATTTTTATGGTATCTGAAATTGAATCTTCCACATACTAAAGGTCTCCTGTCTCCAGGACTACACGAATTAGGAATGGAAATTCTCCTATCACCGTCTCTGTTACACCCTGTTAAGCCAAAAAGAGACGACGCGCGATATAATTGAAATCATTCCGCGCTGGACCTTCCTGTGTCATACCCTTTTAAATGATTTAGAAAGGATTTGAGACCCTTATAATGGAGTTTTAAATGCGCCTTCGCAATTTAAAAGCTTTCAATTAATTGACAAAATCTGGGAGTAAGTAAACGGTATTTGCTACGCACATCGTTGTTACTCAAGTCATTAGGTTCACTCATTACGAATTTTGTTTCTGTTCTGTACCTAAGGAGGTGCATAGTTTCGATTTGTGTTCAAAAATTAAAACTGTCATATGACCCGGCGATATATGAGTACTTAGTTTATATGTTAATAAAAAATACTTATTTCAATTTCACTTCATAAGCATATGCTCAAATAAATAAGTATTTAATTACGATAAATATACGAGTATTTTCAAAAACGACGACATTTTGACGAATATTAACCGTCTTGATTGATATCTATTCAAAAGATACACAATAAGCTCACAAGTTATATTATAAGTCTATGCAAGAAACTGTCTTCTGTGTAAGCCTGTCATAGTCATAGGTATGTTACTGTTTTATAGCTGTATTATTGGTGTCCCACGCAAAAAAGAGGTATCCACTCGAACACCTCCGGCATTTTAGGCACGTTTTTTCGCCAGAGAGCTTGCCCTCGACAGGCAAATTTTACAAGTCGTGTATAAATACAAATAGATTTTTAATTGGTTTAAAAAATATCCTATTACCTCTGACTTTCATGGAAGATGAGAGGTTCTTTTAAAAGAAAAAGAAATTCTGTTTGATCGGGCATGTTCCAACGGCGTCTCACACAAGATTTAATTAATAAAAGCAGTACATGTTCGGTGACACAAAAAATTGTAAACTCCCAAAAAACGTGTCAATTAAAAACACGCACAGGCGAAAACTCGACGGCGGCAGAGGGAAAAGTAAGTATAACAATGTTATTTTTCTCGCAACCGCCACCGCAATCCACAAAAGAAGCAAGACCAAACTTGCGCGACTCCGACGAAGGGGCGCGTGCTCGTTACCATTCATAATTCACGGGGGGAACTCTTCGTACGTTTTCCCATTAGAAATTTTTATAAGGTTTTTATTGCGTCGCCGCCGTTGCTCGCGTTTCGCGGCTAAAGTTGGTAGCTCTGTAGCTCTACCATGAGTTTGCATTCGTTTGGAGTCGATATCGACGGCGTAAATTTTTGTATGGAACTTTGTACAGCGCCCCTAGCGGTAACGCGGTGAACTAAAATCGGTACCATGAGTGCAATAGTTTACGATACGTCGCGAACCTATCGAAAACGCGCTCGCTATCGACAATCGTTTTGTGCATATTGTATGGAAATCGGTACCATGAGTTCATGATTTGACAGATAGTCGATAGACGATAACGTACAAAACGATAACTCTGTAGTTACGTTACTCACTTACATTTTCAAGCGTGAAACTCGATTCGATAGATAATCTAAGCAAGTTTGGAATAATATTATTGAGTTAAATTAGTTAATAAGTTGTGATTTTTTTTGCATGGAATATGCCAACCACGGCTGAGTTCAAGAATAATAACACATACATAATATATACGTCAATGACACGAAAACAATTAAAATACGGGAGCAGTCGTGAGAAAAAGTTCAAAAGAGTGATTACAACTATTTGTGCCAATTATAGTATTATAAATAAGCATTTCAGCATTGGTGTTTAAAAGCAAATACAGACTTGAAACTGAAAGCTATACAGAGTTTATGTAAGTAACCTCAAAATCAAATTATCATTTTTAAAAAGTTACTTACAATTTTGTTTTGATCTTAGCTTTATGATCATAGAGGTATCTTAAGTGTATAATACTGTTTTATGACAACTGAAGTGAATATATGGGTAATAATTCAGATTGTCTTCGTATGACCCCTTCAGTAGGTAAATGCAAAACTTGGATTTTTGGAAATAACAAAACAAAATGTCATCCTTATGTATGGCAGAATAACACATTCATTAAACTACAAGGCATCCCTAGAAGTTAAGGAATTGTTTGACAAGCTGATAACAAATTAAAAATAGTCTATATCAAAGTGTTAAAATACCTATTCTATAACATTTTATTTACAAAAGATTTCTTGCAGATTATCCATAAATGGGACTGTTGATGCCACATCCATACTTGCGTGCAACAAGTCCAATGAAGAAGCAAAGAATTAGCTGGATATAACAGCCAGTCAAATGGAAAAAGAATTGTGGTTAAAAATCATTGTCACTGTGTAGAGGTAAAACATTCTTACACCCTCAAATGTAAAGAATTGCATTTTATTTTCTATATTATAAACCTTAATAACTTTTTTAAATAACTTCTTAGAGTTGTTTCTCTAATAAAAAGCTATTGGTAATAGGTATACCTAATTTTTTTACAAAGAATAAAACTGACTTCAAAAACACCAAAAAATCATAAATAATATAAGAATACATACAATATCACATTTTTATATTGAAGTCGGTGCCAAGCAATATCACCTGAAAAGTTTGGCACCAACTTCAATATAAAAATGTGATAATTATTGTATGTATTTTTGTATTTAGGACTTTTGGTGTTTTGGAGCCTGTTTAATTTTTTTTGAAAAAAAAAATATTTCAATATTTTTAGTAAAATTCCCAAACTCGTCACCTACCAGAAACCTTCCATCATCATCAGCTCAGTAACATGATATGATGACTATCAGATGCAAATAGGTACCTTACCTACTTACCTAAATATCGTCAGAAAAAAATGAAATATGTTGGATGTGCCTCTGTAATTTAAGTATTTCCTTCCATTATCCCAGGATCCCTCTATCGATAAAAAGAAAGAATTTTGAAAATCGGTCCAAAATTGGCGGAGTAATCAGTGAACATAATATTTAAAAAAAATGATTCAGTCAACACATCTCCTTTTTTGAAGTCAGTTAAAACTTAAAAAGGTGCATATATTATTATAAGATTTTATTTTTTACAGCTACATTTATTTTGGATGAGTAGCGGAGGTTGATTTGATTCAGTGGCATTGATGATAATACAGAATGGTGCAGCCAAGACCTTCGGTTTTAGCATTTCATTTTTTGGACTGATTTATTGCCACAGCTGCAGTTGGATTTTACAGTGTCACAATAGTTTGGATTGCATTAAAAAGGAAAAATTGGTTGATGATTTTTTTTTTATTGGTAGATTAATAAAAAGATGTTGTTAACACATTTATTACACCAAAAATAAATAAATTACATGAGCCCACTCTTTAATTTATTTACCTAAGTAGGATTTCCTTGTTTTGTTTGACAAAGCAAAAAATATAAATTTTCAATAAAATTCTAGGTCTATAGGTATTTCATACTGAATCTAATATAAAGAACAACAGAATTGTTGTATTTGTGCATATTTTACACAAGAATGTTGGCAAACAAGCAAATAGTCTACTACTTAGATGATCATAGTCACCTATAGTCTTCTAATGACCAAAGTGTAAAAGGTGTAGGTTATTATCTTATGAATGTAGTTACAGTACCCTGAAATTTCGTATCCTTCAATATAAAACAGAAAAGCATTGCTGCTTTGCAATAACACAGAAGACCTAGTACCTCTGGTTATTTAACATAAACATTAAGAATTTGCATCAAAAACATTATCTTTCAATGGAGATTGTCCATTTTTTATGAGACTGGTCAGTCATGAACATTCCTATAAAACTATATTTTTACTTTTACATCTTATGTAAAAGAAGTTATTACCTTACGTAAAAGAATATGGGCATGATTCAGTATCAAAGTGCTTAATAAATATAACTTCCTGTGAGCTGTTCAATGAATATAAACAATATGAAATAAAACAAACAATCTTCTGTATATTTGAATTTATTCTGATTCATATGTCAAATAGGTGGATGGTATGAAAAAACAGGTTTGTTGGTGATATATATTGCCCAACCCAAAAACCATGTAAGAGTTGTAATGTAAACACAATAATTCACTGTTTTTCAGTCAACAATGCATTTATAGTAATATTCTTTAATTGCTTCCCTACCATTGCTGTTATTATGATAAAATAATAATACAAACAAAATGTATTTTTCAGACTAACTTCCCACTGTATTTTACCCTTAGATCATTTAGCATAATTTTACCTCATAATAATGTGCAGTTTGCTAAAGTATCCAGTGAGTTTGTAGCTGTGACTCTGCATACTTTCATACTGTCATTAAGATTTTGGCAGCAATATAATTTTACTGACTTGTAATCATACAAAATAAGTAAAATACCAATAAAATATATTTTAATAATATAATAGTGTCGATTAAACAAATTTCTTCATCTATTAAGTTTGCTAAAATATGATAATTATTGAATGATAATAAATAACAGTAGTACCGGTTCTTTCTTGTGCAGTAATTTCTATGGTTGGACATTTGACTCTAATTCCAGGTAAATTTTGGAACTTAAACTTCTGCAACAACAGACATATCATTAAACATCACATAAAGCCATAATAGATAATCATAATATGTATTGTAAAATAAAAGTATTTTATATGAATATTGGCCGACGTCAGACGTCATCAGCTTTATTTTAAGTTTTATATAAATTGCTTCATCATAATTACTCATACTGTAAAGGAGTAACATTTTTAGTTTTATTCATTCACCCACTCACTTATGCAGTTGTAGGTATATCTCCTGTAATACTACATTTGGCAGGTATCAATTTTCAGCATATTTGTCAACTGTATTGAATTAAACAAATATTATACATATTTTCCTGTGGGCCCTCGGGAACAATTGAGATAATGGTGATCTAAAGCCTGAAAGAAAAAATTAATTGGTTAAATTATTTAGCTATAATGGAAAATCCTTCAATTATAACGGATTGCACTATTTACATTTAAATTATCAATCCAATAGGTCTCTTTGTGTAGCCACGTCTTTAAATAGATGGGTACTAAAAAACAAACCCATAGAAGCATAGAAAATGATTATTTTAAATGGAAAATTGTTACAATGTTTACCACAACAATGTTAATACTTACAATTAAACTATAATTACTATATATTCCTATGAATTGCGCCATTAACTGGAACCATGGAGCGCTTGTCTATATCATTATTAAATCAATACATGGCCTACATTTAATAAAAACTTATTCATTAACATAAAACTAAATAAGTTTTCGTGAATGTAATCAAACAATGATTAAAAATATAACCTATGAAATAATTTGAAGTTGACGTATAAGCCGACTAAATTAAATCTTTCATAACAATATGGTAAGAAACCGAATTGAGCTACCTTTTTGCGAGGACGGATTATAGCGTATTACCAACATGACGACAACAAATAATTACCTGTAAGTAGTCTGTATCCTTTGTATCGTTTACTATACTATCGAGTTAACGTTACGAAGTCAGGTAAATGCAAAAGTAACTCATGGTACGGTCACTATCGAAAACGATATCGTCTGCGTTAACACGTTAGCGACTGTAGTTAACTACAGTGTGCAATCGATGGCAACTCATGGTAGAGGTACTGCTCTCGTGTGACAGGTAGCACGGGAAGCGAAGCGCTCGTGTAAGGAATTCCGATTTCAACAATTTTTGTAGACAATTTCGCAGCTCTCCCATCAAGAAGTACTTACTGAGCAGAAAATATTTGCATACTCTATGATATGCACATTTATGATAATATGAGGGAATATTATGCTTAATTTCATCGACAAAAAGGTATTAAAAAATTACAAATTCAAAAAAGTTGACTGCCCTGCGCTTGTTGCAAATTAGGGGAACCATCACGAGAAGAACAGACTACAAATTCTGAAGGTGTAATTTTTGCCTCCACCTTTAAGTCGCCTTTTTCAATATTGTTTCTCTCAAATACCTACTTGGTTAATTATTGAAAGTTACAAAATTGGTATACTTACATGCATAAATTCATAATTATACATCATATAGGAACTATTAACACTTTCGGGAGTTATACATATACATATACGTGAACACAGGGCTCTTTGACCCGATATTTAACCGTCGTTTGGATTTGAGGGGACTGTTTGGAGCTCTATTCCAGTTGAGTGGAATATAGCTGAGTACGATAGAGACAACTGCAACTACGGATCGAAGATACGAGTACCTATGAAAAGTAGGTACACAAAATAGACGTTTCGTAGTCTCCTGTTTTCTCCTTTAAAACAAGAAAGATTTACTTTTTGCATTGAAAATTAAAGAAAGGTCTCAACTATGATTTGCTTTATCTATATACTTAATCTCGTTAAATTGGATTGCTGGATGTTTGAATACAGCAGAAAATCTAACCAATTTTTTTAAGGATTTTGTAGGTTTACATCTCATTTTATACGGAAAACATAGGATCATGCTAATAGTAACCAAAGATTTTTTGGAAAAATAGAGCAACTGTTGCCTGTTATCCAAGAAGAAAACAGCCCCCTTACCATGATCGCCCAAAACAATATTAAATCCGCACTGAGAGCGGGACGGCGCTATACGCAGCAAGAGCGGTGTCTCTGTTTCAATGTTGTTTTAACATTGCTTAAAAGCGATCATGGTAAGACCCCAGGGGACTACGTTTTTATGAAAAAACAGCCTGCACAATTTCCTCTTAAGTATAATTTTAAATGTTTTAATTTAATGCAACGTTATTTAGTTGTAGGTTTGTAGTATGCAACACCAGCTCTACCGTCTACCTTATATGTATAAGCTCTGTCCAGAAGCAGGTTTTCAGGCTTTCTCGCCCCAATTTAATTTGTTGAGCACTCCTCAAAGTTGGGAACTTCGCGGCGCTGTTTAGGGAAACAAATTTAGCTGAAAATGGTAACGACGGGTCCTTTGCGGACGAAAAGTTAATTTGAGCTTTATAACCTGTTTATATCGTTGGTAAAGAGCAAATAGATAAGTATACGGATACCTCACGTCAATTTATTGAATGCCTTTTTCAAGCCACGAACATCTTACACTCTTTATTGCAAATCAAATTGTGGAAAATGTAAATAAAATTGTAACAACGAGGCACTAATAGCCGATTTCACCAACCATAACTTAACTTAGGAAGCCCCTAAGACGTATGCTGTCACTTTTGTCTTTAATGAAAAGAATGTGACAGCATGCTACCTAAGAGTCACCTAAGCTAAGAAGAGGTTGGTGAAAATGGCCATTAATCTCTCATAGAGATTTTCCAGTCAATCTGTATAGGAGACGGTGCGTTCTTTTAACGCACTATGAAGGCGCGTTAAAACCAAACGAACAAAGAGCTAGAGCTAGAACAAGAGCATTCTCGTACTTTCTTGATCTTTTGGTGTAAACGAAAGCTCGTTTTGAGTGTTTAAGTACACCAAAAGATCAACGAGCAAGCAGAGGGAACATTTTTGGCTGTATATCCTCCCACTTCCTTTGCCGCTTAGCTAGAGATGAATTTAAAAAAAACAAACGTCATACAACACTAATACCCAATTCTACTAATAAGTTACAGCCGAATCGAAACTGAACCGTTGCGTTCTACCAATCAGAACGCCACATTATCACGTCATCGAACAGTTGAATGGCAATATACGCGCTCCGATTGGTCGATCGCAACGGTTTAGTTTCGATTCAGATGTAACTTATTAGCAGAATTGGGCCTCAGAACGCCGATAGAACAACAAAATATAGGTAATGCTCTATATCTGTTTATACTAAAAGAATTTAATAGAGTTGGGATAGAATGAGCATTAGCTCGTTAATGAAAATCGGTCTTGAGAAACGACACGAAAAAGATTCGAATTTTAATCCAAACTCCTACTTTAACTATGAAATCCTCGTAACTATGGCAAATATAGGGTAAAACCCGGATAGTGGGATACATGCCCTGGTTTTGAATACACAATGTTAGAAATGTACAAAAAGCTCTACTGATTTGTATGAAACACCACATTTATTTTTTTAACTTCTAGGTATTTACTAACTTATTGTGGCGTAACTTGCCTCCACTCCGTATCTTTAAGTCGCTTATCTGATATTTTTATAGGTACCTGTTGGACTAACCAGATTTTTATTATTAGGGTTCCATACCTCAAAAGGAAAAAGGGAACCCTTATAGAATTACTCCGTTGTCGGTCTGTACGTCTGTCTGTCAAGACCTTTTTGTCGGAAACGCGTAAAGACATCAAACTGAAATTTATATCGCATACTCGGTTCTACGGTCTCATTCAGCTGAAAAATCATTCTTTTAAGTTATCGCGATCAAAAGATATAATTTATGTCGCATAATTTCGTAAATTTTGCGATTTCACAAGGAAATCGAACCTTATCTGAAAACCATAAATATGTATATAATTAGGAACATACTCGTAGTTACTTTTACATACAGTTACTTTTTTATCACCCCGGAAAATTTAAGTGACGCCTGAGAACACGGTAGTATAGAATGATTTAAATATTTATAAAAAAATAACTCACCTATTTAATTATATATTTATTTTTAAAAATATTCAAAAAATACTGCACTATTTTTAGTTTTTTTTTTTATTTTTTCTTTTATTTTTTTACTTTTTCTATATTAATGGTATGTGTCCTGAAGCATCCCATAAATTTTCCTGAGTGATAAAAAAGGAATCCTGTATATAAGATAAGTTTTTACGGAACTCTCAGTGCGCCAATCGAAGTCGCACTTGCACGGTATTTTATATTCAGTCCTCTATATTTCCGTTTTGATTTCAACGCAGACTCAGAATCGAGGGAATCGCAGTTTCTTCAAGACTGCATCGTATTGTATTGCTAGCCTATTGTAATCTACATCTGTGGTCTGAGTCTTGAAGTTTGCGCGGAGACTGTTCTACACTAACGAGTTCTAATAAGTACTCACGCGCAAAAGCTTAAGAATATGTAGAGCACAAAATTGACCTTCGAACAGAAACGATTGGAATGAAGTATTCATTTCAAATAGGTATTTATCATTTGCTTTGAAGTGATGGCTGAAAAGGCTTTGAAATCAAATGAATTCGTTTAAATGTGGGTCACTTAACACTTTATTCATATTTATTTCCGGGTTAATAAATTGCTATGGGAAGCCAATGAAGAATTAACTAAAATAACAACCAAAATAAAAAAAAGATTCATCAATCATGTATGTTAAATTCAGTTAAATTGACGTCACCTTTTAAATTTTTCTCTCATTATTTTATCAAACTTTTTAAGGGTAATTTGGTTCGTAAGGAGCTTATGACATTCCTATTCTTGTTAAAGTGAATTTAAAATATAAACTTGTGGTAAAATGGTGACAGCTCTTGTAGGTTTGAATTTTTTTTATTCCATGAGTTTGGTTGAGTGTAGGTAGTATAGTCAAAGTAGTGTAGTTCTATGTAGTATTTTTTTTTTTTTTCATAATAGGAAAAATATTTTAATCAGTCACCACTTATTATGCATGCCAGTGTATTCTGAATAAGCAACAGAAGTGGCTTCAGAGCGGCGCGGTCGCCTTCATTACATTAAATTTTGGCGAAATAATTAGAGTGAAGTTTGTGCCCGGAACTTGGTGGACGGTTTGGAACCGGCAAGGAGTCTGGTTTCAATGAGTTATGAGAGTTTCGTCCATAATAATTTCCGACTTAATTATTATGAATCAGTTAGGATCAACACAGGCGGCCTCGTTATAGCAGTAATGGTGAAATAATTTAAAAGAAGTCAAATTTAAGATATTATATTATCTGTACCTACATCAAAATGAGAAACAGTTTTTATGATGGTTATTATAAATAATGATATTTTTTATTCATGCGATTAATTACAACAAACTTACATCTATGTCACTTAGAGATAAATTTAATAAATACTTACTCCTATGTTTATGACTTTTGGTTGAGCTTGGCTAAGTGCCGCCGTCTTACCTAAGTTTGTTGCCATAATAACCAATGTTAACAGCATTCTTGTCTCCCGACATTTAGAGGTAAGATAGCCTGTTTCTCAGCTATTGAGGAGTCGCTTCCACCTTCAGTCTTATCTTCACCTACCGTGACGGTGAGATGAAGGCCAAGAGCTCCGCTGCCGTAAGTAAAAAAAAGTCGCATACTAATAACAGTTTAAATATAAAATTTAAAATCCAGTATAAAATCCAGCTTTATATAGTATAGATTAAACCCTTAATTTCAGAGTGAAACTTTTTCACGTGATAACTCTGTCTTTTTAACTGTAAGATGAAATATTCTAAATGGGTAACAAAATTCGAAAATAAAAGTAACATATTTTTAATTTGAAATTTAGTTACCCAATAACAAAAAACGACTTCAAAAAAACAAAAAACGACTTCAAAACAGCACTTTAAATGAAGAAAATACATAAAACACAAACAATCACGGTTTATTACACTGAAGCGTCAGCGTCAAGCAATAAACTTGTTTCCCGTAAAAAAAAGATCTTAAATTTTAAGACCTTCCAGATCTTTCAATTAAAAAATTGGTTGCAACTTTAATATATTTTTTTATTTTTAATATTAATAAATATTTTATTTGTTAAATATTGTTGGTACGGTAAAATAAAATATTTCACTTTCCTATTAACAGAGTAAAGCTGAGAGCTAGTTTCACTGATGCTTGGCAAAGTTTAAGGTGTTATCTGCCAGATATCCTCTATTCCAGACACATGAAACCAAAAGATGTAATTTATCTGCGAGCTAAGTTAAATTAGAGACTTTGACGGCTGATGGTAAAACTGAACTGAGCTTTAATCTGTCTGTCTTATAGAAAGAAGAAAGAACGAAAGAAACGTTTATTAAACACACAAATAAAAAACAATATAAAAGAAATAGACAAAACAGTAACAAAACATAGATATATAATTATTTTAATGTGTGTGTTTAAAGGGCCGTACGTAACTCATACGTAAGTTTACCAAGATCTGGATATTGAACCTTCTATTTTTGTATAGGTAGAGTCACCATACCATAGGAAGTAGCATAATCGATATACAGGATTATTTTTTAAGTAGGAACCAAATTTTATTTTTCTTCGCCGTTTATATTCAACAGTAAAATGTCCAATGTCTTTTTTGTATAAGTAGAGTCACCGTGCCATAAGTAGTAGCATAAACGATATACATGATTACTATTTAACAAGGAGTAAAATTTTATTTTTGTTCGCCGTGGGTAAATGTCCCATAGTAAAATGCCCAATGTTCTTTTTAACCGACTTCTAAAAAAGGAGGAGGTTTCTTAATTCGATCGTATTAAGATGCTTTTTTTTTTGTTTGTTCACGGATAACTTCGTCGTTGATGAACCGATCTTGATGATTCTTTTTGAATTCGATACAGGATACTCCAAGGGTGATCCCATGGTCACCAAAATTAGGATCTGATGATTGGGTCCCATAATAATCAAGGGAAACCCTTAAAGTTTTAGGTGTGTCCAACGTGTTTTGTGTGAATGTTATGCGATTACTCCGCCAATTGTGAACCGATTTTCAAAATTCCTTTTGTATTCGATAGAGTATACTCCTGGGGTGGTCCCAAGATCACTAAAGTCAGGATCTGATCATGAGATCTAATGGAAATCGTGGGAGCCTACGGTGAGCTGGTATTAAATTAGGGTTCCTTTCACTAAAAAGATTTCATTCACTAAAAAGTTAAAAATAAAAAATATTTTACAAAAAAGAAAAACCGACTTCAAAAGCACTGAAAAGCTTAAAATAATATAAGAATAGGTACAAACAACATCACACTTCTATATTGAAGTCGGTGACAAATTTTAAGACTTTCTAGTCTAGGGGATCATAGTTTGGCACCGACTTCAATATAGAAGTGTGATGTTGTCTGTACCTATTCTTATATTATTTTAAACTTTTCAGTGTTTTTGAAGTCGGTTTTTATTTTTTGTAAAATATGTTTTTTGTATAAGTAGAGTCACCATACCATTAGTAGTAGCATAATCGTTATACAGGATTACTTTTTAAGTAGGAGTCAAATTTTATTTTTGTTCGCCGTGGGTAAATGTCCCACAGTAAAGTGCCCAATGTCCTTTTTGTGTACGCATTCCAGCTGCAAGTTCCGGTTTGAAGGGTAAGATATGGCATTGAAATTACTAGGTACCGTGACTTTACATCCTAAGTCACAAGTTGGCAACGTATACACTGTAGTTTTTGTGGAGGTTGCAGTTTTGCTGCGAATCTCACAGGAGCCACATGTATTATAGGTGACTCTTACCACTTACCATCAGGTGGAATAGAATAGAATAGAATAGAATAGACTTTTATTTCGCTTGAAACATGGTACATTAGCAGTGTAAGGTTATAAAATTACATGGGAGTTTGCTTGTTTGCCAACTTAGTTCCAATTAAAAAAAAGCAGAGTCACCATACCATAATTAGTAGCATACCTAATCGATATACAGAATAACTTTTTAAGTAGGAGCCAAAGGACAATGTCGAAAATCGCCCCATGACCAACAAAGATTTGATTTACGTCATAATTCATATTTTATAACACTTATTACAAATAAGTACTTTCAGAAACAAAACCAAATGAGGTAAAATAAACGAATGGTTATTGTTACCTTTGCTTGATTGAATGGAATTGAGTCGATTTTATGTAGGTATAGACATTTTTTTATTTGTATAAATTATGTTTTCCATAACTTCTTTTAAACTTGCAACGTTAAAACACGTCAATTGACTATTTACGCGCTGTCACTTGTTAGTTTGTTGTGTTTTTGACTTGCTTTATAAATTCGAGGTTTCTTGTTCTTTACTACGTAGCTATAATAACGTTCATTGATTGATTGCAATAATTACTATTTTACTCAAAAATGCATGTAATGTGGTCATTATTTTGACAACCTTGTTTGAGCAAAGTCGACCTTGCCGTTTTGTTTCAAGGAGCGGCTGGCAAAGTTTTGCTTCTAGTTAATTTATATATTTTTTATTTAAATTACTTGCTGGTTTTATTTAGACTAGGTACTTGCATTTTTGAGTAAAGCACTATACAAGCCTTGGCCCACAATGACTGCTTCGCTGGTCACGCTATGATTGCCTCGAGCTAGCCTAGCTACGCTCTAGGCCTTACAGCTTGGCCATCATTGCAGCCCTTGCTGTCCTAACTGTAAAGGCCTCGACCTCGTAAAGCTAATAAAGCTCATCCATCAAGTGCTGCACGCTGACCGCGCTGTGTCGGCCTTGAGCTGTGCTGTCGGCCATCATCAGCGCGATCAGTAAAGTAGTCATTATAGACCGCGGCAGTAATGTACTATTAATAATTGTATAGGTATGGACTATATGTATTGCTCTAACGAAATAAAGTATACTAACTTTCAAACTTTCGTGTTGCATTATCAATATAAACATATAAACGGGAATTAACACGATAAACACGAGGTATTTACATACCTATTTTAGTTTCAGTCCGCCTGCGACCACGGCTGGTGCAACCTAGCCGAAACGTCAGGCAATAAAATAGGTATGTACCTAAATACCTCGTGTTTATCGTGTTAATTCCCGTTTATATGTTTATATTGAAATAAAGTATTTCTTCAACTAACCTCAAAATCTATTTTTTTTTGTATATAATTCAACTTCGAAGCTTGTCCGTTGTAATCGATGTGGAAGTACAGTATTTACTAATGTCTTATTATACAAAAAGCATTTTTTACTGCTATTGGGACGAAGTACCATGGTACCATCCACTTGATGTGCGTGAGTGCGGCGCGAGGTGTCAACTATGGCATTTCGCTCGAGGACCTCAATTAATTAAAGCGCTGTGTAAACCGACCTTTATCGGCCGCCGCGGCTGT
The DNA here is from genome assembly GCA_963935595.1 of Schoenobius gigantellus. Taxonomy (NCBI): domain Eukaryota; kingdom Metazoa; phylum Arthropoda; class Insecta; order Lepidoptera; family Crambidae; genus Schoenobius; species Schoenobius gigantellus. The sequence continues at coordinate 15,856,127 of OZ012562.1, read as the reverse complement.
TTTTAGGATGACTTCACACTGGTAAAATCACCGTGATTCCATTCTATTGTGGATTTTTTTTGCCGATTCGTCTCAAAAGGCATATAGCCACAGCTATCCGCACTACCAATATTCTTCATCTTCTTATTTATTTGGCAATTGGTCGTAGTGGATAACAACCATTACTGCCAGTGTCAAGTCGAGTATATTAATATTATTAGTGTCTTGAATATTGAGATAACATTAGTATATTGTCGTCAAGTCAATCAGTCACGTCCGTCAAGTCAAGTCGCCATTTTGTTCTACTAATATTGTTTTTTGTTCGCTGTCTCTGGGAGAGCAAAAGAATCTTAAATCCTTCAAACATGACCTTGTGTAGTATTTCTTTATAAGTACAAAATTTGATTCCATTTAGATCATCATCGCTCAGTTGGTTAGTATTCTGCTAATATTGTAAATACTGTTTATTACTCAAATCAGTCCCAATCTCAGTACAAGTTAGTCCGCAATTGGATTAGGATGATATTTGACCCGGAGATTATTACTTTGATTAATATCATAGATATTTTTGGGCCTAAGTTGAAATATTAATCAAAATTCACAGTGTGCAGTCTCCTTTGCCGATCGGTGGCACGCAATTAGTGCGCGCCAACCCGCCACGCCAAAAATTATGCGGCTTAACGGTGCCCGCGCGATTTTGACAAACTGCCGTTCCGATACGCGCTTCGCTGAGCACTGATCGATTACGCCATTATAAACGAATCGGCGGCTTGTGTTTAATTCGGAAACTTTTCTAGCTTCGAGTAGGTATGTCATGTCACTAATGGGATTTTGTTTATTTATTTTTTCAATGTTTATTATGTTGTTTATATCTTGTGAACATGAAAGCTATTCATGATTTTTGTTATTAATGTCAAAGCTAGAGTCATTCGATTTTGAAATTTTAAGGCATTTTAGCGCCAAATAATACTATCTATTAAATGAAAATAAAGGAAAAAAGACTAAAATTTATAATAATTATGCTTATCGCGGCACATAAATTAAAAAAAAACCTTCCGTCTGCGTAGGTGTAATCGTAAACCCTTGCGTCCGCACTTCGCTTAAGACCCAAAAACCCTACCAATAACCCAAATTCATCAACAATAATTGTAATTTTTGAGACAACCCCTCATATCGGTAATAACATTTATTTTTACAAGCGCACCCGGCGAGAGCAATTCTTGTTCATCTTATATGACGTGATCTATGTATGTACTTACTTTCATAGATCACAGCTATGATTTAAATGTATGCATTGTTATTGATGGAAAGGTGGAAGTAGGTATGCGATTGCGAAATTGTAAACACAACCAAAAATAAAAACTCCTTAAACCGAGTACATTAAAAACCAGTTTCTATGAATTTTCTCAATGACCATCAAAAAGAACTATTGCCATTGTCTAGATGAGATCCATTTATAAAACTTTTTTTAAATAGATCCCTACTATACATGATACTCGTAAAACTTCAAATAAAAATAACTATTTGTGTCTCTATAACACTGGCTAATTTAAAACCTACATACCTACTAACATATAGTAGCATCAATATGTCATTCATCAACTGACGATGCTAAACACCGTTGCTTGAACTGATAACCGCGTAGTAAACCGGCAACAATACCAGCCTCGCACTCAATAAAAGATGATAACGCATGAAATATGAACTGCCGACACCCTTCTGCCGAAACTAAATGCAGAACCTCAATTGGAACCGTAACTAGTAACACATACGGGCTAATTTCCCATGCGCTGTAAATGTAGTTCAGTTATTTTAATACTAGCTGTTGTCTAACATAATAAACTCGTTCTTACGAAAACAAACCAATGTACGTCAGCATACAGCCAAATTTCCCGAAGAAAACAGGATAGCTTACAACGTTTCGGACCGCGCCGCTTACGGCGCGAAACAAAAGAGCGCGAAACGCCCTCATTGGCCGAGGAGGTGGGCGGACTCGGGAGTAATATGGCGGAAATATTACGAGATCTAAGGCAGGGAGGGCTGGGGTCCGGTCAATGTCTAGACAGTACCTCTCCTTGATGGCTACGATAACGAAATGCTGTTGAGTAATTATCCAACTGAATGCTTGAATGAATTTCCGATATAATACAGAGTATGAGCGCTAGCGGGTAAATCAAAATTAATCTTTTTTGATATCAGCATGTTGTTTTTAATTATGTTATGTTAATAACAAACAATAGGTTCGCTCGACCTCTAGTTACTTTTTAACCGACTTCAACCTTCTCTCACCATATCCTCTTCATATGGTTAAATGGTGGAGCGGGTGCTAGGGGCCTGCATTTTGAACTCAGTGAAAAAGCTACAATAGAGAGATAAGATGAAAATAACTATTCCTTCGTTGCTGAGTAGACCAGGTGAAACTCGCTCCCATCTTCGGCTTTATTGTCACTTACTATCAGGTGAGATAAAGGGCGACAATTTCCTTGTCGGAAATAATGAAACAAGACCGCTGTCTGTCTACTCTACTCGTTGCTGCTGGATCACGCTACTATATGGAAGGACCTATCTACTACGCGGAACTGGGAAGCTCGGAGGCGAACTTCGGATGAGTACAGAAGTTTGAGCACAGAGATACATACAGCATGTTGAGGAGTTGCCTCTATTTAGGGTAAGGGACGCGTTAATCAAAAAGAATTTGTAAATTAGTGATTACTAGCTGACCCGGCCACGTGGTACTGTGGCTCAGTAGTTATGATTTACACGCTATCTTCTGGATGCTTACCTAACCTAAATAAAGAGTTGTGTCAATAAATTGGCTCACACCGCCATCTGTGAGAAATTTAAGGAACTTACAAAGAATTGCCATCCATTTGATTCGCTATCTATCCTATCTTTTAAGTTGGACTCAATTGAACACAGTAAACCAAGTTTCATCAAACTCGTTTAAGTAGTTTCGGGGTTTATCTCGGACAAACACTGTAACACGAGATTTTTTAAAACAATGGTTTTAATCAAAGAAGTTAGTATTAGCCACAAGTAACTAAGCCGACCTTCTGCGCGTTCAGTTAAGTGTTGCCAGGGAGGAGACCCCCGTGAGGTTAATTACACACAGGCTGATAAGGCAGAGGCCCGCTAATTACGTACTTATGGCGGGCTGAAATTAAGTTATCGCCGGCTGGAGAGCGACGCTCGCTTTGTTTGCGTTCCGTTTTACGGATAATATGTACTCTGCGGCCGAGTTAAGGTGAGCGCACATTGTGAGATGACTGATAATTGTCGACAGGCATACCTGTGAGACTGTGACCAAACTGACTTTATATATGTATATGACGTATATACGTATATATTCTAATAACATGGTGGACTGCAGGTAGAGTGGATATCAAGGAATATATAATATTTTTTATATGATCATAAATGTAAATATTTATTTTATAAGATTGTTAAAATAAAGGCGGAAACATACAAATAAAAATTAATATTTTAATATTATAATTAAAGGCTATTATGGTGACCCACCAACTTGTATTGGACCAATGTCTGTATTTTTAGGGGGATTACTAAAACCCACAGTGGTCATATTGTGCCTTAAATGGTGTAATAATAGAAGAGACCCTTTCATGATATTCTAGTAATACTCTACCATCTTTTATGTATATTTTAACGGAACTTCGTTCAAGAGAGTTGCATTTATCGTGTGTTGACGATGTCATTCATTAACTGGGTGTCCGAACTATCCTATGGGGGCTATGGGTGAACCAAATTATAATGTGACTATCAATGTTATTCTAATCTTATTGTGACAAGTTAACAATTTAACGTTAACCTTAGAAATGCATTTTAGGTCGCACATGACCACGGGGTTATGTACTCCGTGCACATGACCGACAACACATTAAGTTACTTTTGTTATTAATTATGGTTATAAAGAAAATAAAACAGAAAATCATTGATACTCTTTCATGAACGATTTTCCAAAGCTCTAATCACCCCCCTATGTCACGTGTAAAACCACAGACACACAAAAGTAACGTGTACTCGCATATTAGTGTACACACAGTAACAGAGTAGATTTTTTTCATTCCTACTTGTATTTGCAGACATCTTGGTTATATTCAGGATGTATATACATACAAGATTAATATGTTTCCTTTAAATTAGAATGTTTTGTTTTGTTTTGACGTCAATAAGTGCCTGTAAAAGCGTAATTATGTTGCATAAAGATTTTTGAATTTTTGTTTTATTAACGAATCACGCGCGTGAATAAAAACGAAGTAAAAAAATAAATTGAAAGTGCTATACTAATAAGTTAAAATGAAAGCCACCTCTAAATATTTGCCAAGCTAATCAACTTTTCCATTAGTGTAGGCCCCGCTCAACAGAGCTCTGGCGAAATGTGCGCTCTTCTTAATAGAACAAATTGGCGTCCATTCAGCTTAATCTCATGTCTAAGTAGAGATAATGGAATCATTGTTTAAACAACCGCTCCGGGACTCCATTTTAATCGTTTAACTTAATTTTTCCTTTGTTTTACGTAGAGCAACCTACGCTGTTTTGATTCAAAGAAAAATTAGAATTAGTATATTATGTATGAAAGCATCACTAGTGGGTTAAACGTCGTTGGTTAATTAGGTAGTCATATATACTACATATTAATAGATATATAAATAATATTGTTGGGATGATTTTATACTTATTTAAATAAAAATACACTTCTCGGATTTACTCACGTATATTTAGTTTTAAAACATTTTAATAATTTTGCCCGACGACGTTTCGAGCGCTTTGCAGTATTCGTGGTCACGGGATGGCTGAAGTTGGTGGGATTCATAGAGAAACATTATATTAGTAGTATTTTCATGATAGGGTTCAAAGCAATATAGAATAATAATCAAAACCTAAGCCCGTCCACAGACTGCTAAAACAATAGATACACTCGGTCTTATGACAAAACCCGGTTTAAACCTGGTCCAAAGTTAGTCTTGGTTTAAACGTAGTGCGATTTCAATTGTGTCAATATACACAGATAGAGACAGCGTCAACTTAGTCCTGGTTTAAACCAGGACTAACTTTAGTCCATGTTTTGTAATAAGACGGCATGAGTTCTGTTTGAGTGAAACGGGCTATGAGATGACAGTAGTAAAATAATAAATATGATGACACCCACCAGCTTATATTAATTTTTTTCCTATTAATCTTCTTTACATGCGCTTTAAATGTATGTCAGTCTGCAACACTTTGTAGAGCTTTGTTTTATAAAACTAGACATTTCCTCATTAACGAGTCTCTTACTTTTTTGAATCCTGTGTAAAATCTGTGCATGTACATTCTTACACTAAAGAAGCATAAGTGACAGATGACATCTGATAAATGCTATGGTAGAAGAAAATGTATTATACCACCTTTAATCAAATAACTTTTATACGGCTTAACATGTCTTCGAATTTCGTAATCATAAAAATAAAGCAACAAAACCGAAAAAGTGTTAGTAAGATACTTTACCCTTACACATTACGACATACGAAAATATACTAACACGAAAACAACACGACTGGCAGCTGAGCTCCCAAATAAAATGCGATAAAATAAAAAAATGCCGGCGACAAAACGCAGATACTTATACCGAGACAAAGTTACTGCGCATCTTGGTGCCTGCGTCGCCATCTTGCGACGTCGAAATAAGGTCCAAGATGGCTGCTAGAAGCTTTCTCGCGCGAAAGAATAAAATTGTTCCCCTATACATATTTACCACAAAAGCGGCTCAGCGAAAGATCGCGGGATCCGTTCCAGAGTTTTATTTTCCAAGCTCTAAATGGAGTCGGTGGAGCATTTAAATAAGCTTCGCCTGAAGTATGGTAATGTTGGTAATACGCGGCAAGAAACCGCTCGAGTGCTGGCGGCCATTTTGAATTCTTGAAACTTATCTTGTGGAGGCTTCGATTTTATAATTTTGATGTCGAATCATTTTTGACAATCGCTTTAATTAATAACCGATATTATATGACTACACTCCGTTACAATCAGGCTTGGTCAAATTTAATTATTCTGAGGCATTCTTTATAACAAAAAATTGACAACATTCCAAAAAATAATATGGTTGCAAAATTACAAAACTCTGGTCACCCTAAATAATATAGATATATTTTTTCTATATTCATTACTCGATAAATTAAGAGATTTTTATGAAATATTTTAAAAAGCCCAACTGGTCCAAATATGGGTATCAGCAGTCATGCATGTATCAGTATCAGTCAGTCACGGTATAGGTCAGTGTATGAGAATGTGATTGTCATCCTTTTTTAAAAAACATATTTCTTTCAATTTTTGTATAAGCAATGGCATCAATCAGGAGCGTCGGTGGCGCTGTGGACTCGGCACTTGCCTTCCAATCGGGGGGTCGGGGTTCGAGACCCGCCATGTGCCATTGTCTTTTTCGTTTCGAATTTCATATGTACATTTGTCTGACGCTCCTACGCTACGGTGAAGGAAAACATCGTGAGGCAACCTGCATACATCTGCGAAGAAATTCAATGATGTATGTGAAGTCGACCAATCCGCACTGGGCCAGCGTAGTTGACTAAGGCCTAATCACCCTAACATAGGGTAGGCTCGAACCCCTCGGTGGGGACGTATATGAGCTGTGATGATGATGATGAATGGCATCAACCAATATGACCAGTGTTGTGTAGTAGGCCAAAATTCCTTTTCATCGAGGAGAGATCCGTGCCCAGCAAAGGGATATATGGGTTAAAATATCGAACTTTTACAAATTACTCGCTTAGCCTCTTTGTCTATTTTTCATACATCAAAAAATATAAAACATGATGTTAATTGAGGAAATGGTAATTAACAAAAAGCACTTTTTAAAACTTCCTTTGAAAAAATTGAAAGCAAAATTCGGGTTTGCTACTGGTGGTAGTGAATTTTACATGAAAATTATAAAATAATTAGTTATTATTTGTCGAACATCGACTGTAAAGTTAAACTTGACTAAATAATAGGTGAAGGGAGTGAACTTCCTCTTACGGTATTTCCCGAGCGCTACAATGTCCATCTTCAAGCGAGGCTTAGGGCGAGTACCTATTACACTCAAGGAGTCAGCGGCTTGACTATGTCCCTGATATTGGCAAAGTCTTTACCATCAGATGGGCCGTCTACTCGTCTGCTTTTTTGCAATAAAAAGGTATTTCCACCTTTCATCTCACGCTCAAGGCCGGATTTACCATATGGACCAAATTATGGGCCCGGACGCATGTTTTATTAAAGCTTTTAATCTCACTAGTAATTATTAGGTAAAGAAACCTGAAAAATGATGAAAAAGAAAATAATATTAACACTTTTTGTAAGGAGAAAAATGGAGGGGGGGGGGGGTGGAGCGGGGTGGCATTTTGGGCCCATAGATGTTAAATATGTAAATCTGGCCTTGCTTACACTCATTGCGATTTTTCGTCACGGTGACTGTTTTTGACCAATTTGAGTGTTATGAAAATGAGTGACTATCACCGTAATGTCACGTCAACATAAACAGCGGACTTCATTTCCATATGTTAATCTTGGGGTGATGTTAGCAGTAATTTAAGGCAATTTACAGTAAAATCCGTTTATTTATTTGTATTTAAACAAGTAACAATGAGCTAGCGATATACAGCAGTGCAAAGACTAGAGCAAAGTACCGATAAAAAAAATATTAATCTTAAAATGGCGGCAAAGGTACCGCCGCGCCGAGTTAACCCGTTCAGCGCCGCAATGGACCCTTCTTGGCGTCGGTATTGCACTCGACTTGGTAACAAAAAGTCACAGTACGTAGTAACTATTACTATCTAATCTGTGTCACAGTGAACGAAGGGCCCAACTTACCCGATTTACCTGAAAGATATAGGTCTGTATCACTTAGGTATTCACATTCACATTTTAGCGGTAAGCATCAATCCTTTCCAATAAACTACATGATGCGCCACAGGATCCCACGATCGTAATTAATCTAATCACTAAAAGATAAAAAAGTGTGGGACCGCCATGCATGTGTCACTGATCAAAAGCTCCGTTCTTTTTGTGCGGTAATTAGTTACAAATTATGGAGCAAAAACGGTAGTCGAACCGGCGGGCGGCAGCTGCGGTTTCAGTCACGCGCGGTGTCGCGGAACCTCGCAGTGTAGACGTATTACATTATAAATACTCCTGAAATATTAAGAGAAAGTGGATATTATAGGATAAATGGTAATAGGGCTATTGCCCTAAACCATATACACTTTTAAACTTTCGCTTTGCATTTCAATTTACGAAATTTTGCGGGATTAAAACGCGTTTTTTTACCTAATTGACTCTGCGGTGCGAGCAGGGAACTCTCGATAAATAAAATTTGACAACTAAGATCGAAATACCTTCTCGACAAGTAGCTGTGCGAGTACTAGACAAAACAATGCTTTTGTCTAGTACTCGCACAGCCGAGTTTTCGCCCAGGAGGTAATGTATAAGAAAAAATCTATCACAATCGCCTATTACAAGACTCGGTGTATCGATTGTCTGATAAAAATAGTAATGAATGCACTTTGACTGTCGAAATTGAAGCGATCGCGATAGATTTATGTTAGGTTAGGTCAAGGGGCAGATTTCAGCTAGTATCTCTATGTAGTCTGTAATTTCACCGGCCGTGGTCACAGCCTGACTGTAGCAGCCTCAAAACAATACGCTTTAGTTATTGTTCTAAGGTAGCAGCGATGTCACAGATTAGATAGTAGTTACTACGACCTCAGTTTACCGGGCGTAAAGAATCTTCCTCCACCGTCACACAATTTTTGTAAAAACCGCCTCACCACAACACATAAGTACGGCCGGTTGCACCAAATTTACGATTTACGATTTCGTAAAAGTAACAATATAAATACGTAAGAATTGCGCCATATTCTAGTTTCAATTGTAGTTTTATTTTATCCTTTACGTTTAAAAAGGTTAAATGTACGACGCGAATCATATATTTAATAGTGTAACGACCCATTTTTAGGTATTAAGTTGTTACTTTTTACGAAATCGTCAAACGTAAAACTTGGTGCCACCGGCTGTAACAGTGTCCCATTTCCATACATCAGCCGTACTCTTACGGCGGTTGCTAGCCAGGCGGGCTTAAAAGCCCTCCTGCCAACCCAACCGAGCAGAAAATCTTCTGCCCCCATGGGGAATCGAACCCCGGACCTCCCGATCAGCAACCCGGTGGCGTAAGGCACTAGACCACGAAGATTCTTTAATATTTATTAAAAAATCTTGCTTTCTACTTTTTGTTTCTATGGCTAATAGTTTCTCAATATAAGCGTGTGCGATATGTCTGTATATCCCTAACCAGATGGACAACCCCACCTTCCGCCCATGGCTCTACTCTACATCCTGGTTATACGGGCCGAATCCACCGCACTCTACCGCGCGCAATGCCCGACTCCCTTTTTTGAGGTCGGAGAATCTGTAGCGATGCCAAGGGGCTAAGCTGACTAGGCCGCCCACTTTGGTAATAAGGGCCTTACTTTTCCTAAACAGATAGTGACCTACTTAGCAACGTAGGCGTTGATAAAATTGTGAAGGATAAACGCCTCTAAATAAAGAAAAAAATATATATTTTGTATTGCTATCGGCGTTCGTGTTTTTCTTTCCTGCTAACCAACCGCTCTGCGGTTTGGAGGGTCTGTTAAAATTGTAAGCTTCATTTATTTTTGTAATAAATGCATTTTTCTTTTTTTTTTCACTTAGATTACGGCTTAGAATAATAACGCATTATTATTCTAAGATATACAGTTTAGAGACACACAAAGCGATTGCGAAAAGTTCCCTTTGTGTGTCGGGAATGCGATTTGACGGAACCCCCCCATAGGCCCCACTCTCACTGCGGTAGATTTAAAATCTTTTTCAACTGGGTGAAAAAAGGTACGCCATAGGACTCGGGTCCACTAGCGGCTATTCCGCTGGTGCCATACCCAGCTAAACCACCCCCGGAAACCTAGAAACCGAATTCAAATTCAAAACTCTTCATTCAATATAGGCCTTTATAGGCACTAAAACAAAGCAAAACATATTTAACATTGTATGTGCATACATCCTGAATATACCCAAGATGTCTACAAATACAAGTAGGAATGAAAAAAAAGGTGGAATCTACACCTTAGTATCAGTATGAGAAATAAATTTGTTATTATTTAAAACAATCACTTTTTCTTCGCGGACCCTTGACAAATTATAATTTTTATTTACCTATTAGCATTTTTATTTCCACAAAGTTCTGTCTACATTTTCGTAACTCTACCACCAGCTCCCGTCGCACGCTATGGAGCCTCAAGTGGTCCGAATCACTCATCCCAGCCAGCCTAATTAGCTTCCGTAAGCTGTAAATCTAGCCAATATGCCGCCGTCATCGGCTTTGATCGCGCGCCACCTGAAACGGAACGGCATGCATATGAATGAATGAGCGAACGGTTTCTGAACGCAGCGTTTAATGTCAAATGTGGCAGTGATTCCCCGGTTTCGCGAGGGCTATGGAGCGTGGATTGTAAGTGTAGTGTAGCATGGTGTGTACGTACTACTAACGATGTAGGTTAGCTGTGGAATGTTATTTTGTACTCTGACTAAAATGTAAAACCCTTTAATTGATTGTTAATAATTTCTAAACGAATTACCCAAACAGGCTCGACATCGCTTATAAAAAAAACTGTAACACATACAAGCGACTCCCTCTACAAGCGTCCATTGACTACCGTAAGTAACGCTTAACATGAGGTGGGTCATATATGTGGTATAAAAAAGGAGACTAAAAACAAGGTTACATAGGAGATCTCTACTAATCAATACTAGAGAGTTATTAAACAAAAAACAAAAGTTAAAAAAGTATGGGGTTAAACTATATGCTAACAATAACAGATGTACATTTCTTGTAAGTAGCCTATACTTGCATATGTTTTATAATAAGATTTGTACCAATTAAACAGCAAAATTAACTGCAAATAAAATTTGTAAATGTAGAGATGGAGATCTGTTGGCGTGAAAATTGTTGCCAAAGATTTCTTCTATCTTCAAAAAATTCCTGCAAATATTATTACAAAACGATAAATATACACAAAAATAGGCTCAAGTAGACGCCACGATTATTTCTCGGTTATATGCTCGGTTATATCCTCACACCATAAATCACTAGCTAGGTATCGCGCCGATAGCATAGTTTTTAGCTTCGATTAGTCGTGGCTAAAAACTGTAATTTTTTCAAAGATTTTTAGCCTCTGTAGAAATATTTCTAAAATTTTCCCGTGACTATTACAGTAAAGACAATGACTCGGCTATGTCTCTGTCATCACCTCATCCGCCACATATATAATTTTGCGCCGCGACGGCATCATATACCGCGGCGGCTAGTGTTCCAATGATCAGACCTTAAGGCCTGAGGAGACTCCATTTAATTGTTCCATTGATCAGAATGATGTCTGAGAAGATTCCTATTGAAATTTTATCAAGTCACTCCGTTCTAGACCGACAACGGATCAAAGTCAACGTTTTACCAAACTCTTTGATTTTTCCTTGCTTCTAGGGTAATAAATTCGCGATGTAGGTACGTACGTAATTGTACCGAATTCACTGACCGGCTTGTCCCGAGTGTTGGAGGGGGTCAGCAATCTCAAAGTCTCAAATCAATCTCAGAGCAATCAAAGACAATGACTGAAAAGTTGACTGTGGGGCGAAATTTGCGTCGCATTGGTTGGTCATAAAACTGATGTCAGTTTGAGAATTATATAAATCTACGAGTAGCTGACCCTGCCACGTGTTGCATTGACATATAGCACGTTGGATCATTGGTATACTAAACTGCCTGATGTTTTATTTACTAACTAGGTAATTAATATTCACTAATAAAGATAAAAACGTTTCTAAACAAAACGATACACGACAATAAAGTACAATTAGTAGAAAAAAATTTATTCGCAATAATAAATATTGAGTTCAAATGTCAAGATGTATACTATTGTATCTTATAAGTTGGATCAAATTACTTACGGCAAGCCAAATTTCATCAAAATCGGTTGAATGATTCCGAAGTTTATCCCGCACAAACATCATGATGTGAGATTTGCTGAATTAAAAAAACTGGTATAGAATATTTTTTTACCGCAAAAACTGTCAAAAGGTCGTAATCCTATCACACCGTCTCGGTGTCAATAATTGCTTATTAGGCTACACCATTGCTAGGCGTCGCGGGGCGGCTAATCGCTCTATCATATCAATCGGCCGCCCAGAAACAATCAATTAGAGCCGATCCCCTTTCAATTACTGGCCGTATCTGGACGTAATTGCCTCTCCGCCCCGCCCTGTAGGGCGGCCGTTATTGCGTGTTCGCCCGACGATGGAATAGAAATTACCGGCGAATTTTTTTCAGTAATTAACACGGCTAATGGGAATTTTATTGAGGTGTGCACAGTGTTACCTGTTTACATTCTGCGGTTACTGGTCGTAATTTTATAGTCATTGAGATTGAAATCTTTAGTTACTCGAGTTAATCGTAAAATAGTTATATTTTATTTATTTTGATCACACAGAGAGTAATCCCCCAGATTTATTACGTAATCTTGAATGCCCAAATGATCGAAGGTTCATCACATCAAAAGCTGAATTAATCGAACGTTTCATAGATCGCAGATATACTGATCAAACGTTTAAAAACTCGGGTATTACATTGATTTCGCGCGCCCATTTCATACATACTAAGCTCATGTGTATGAAACATAATATTGTGACGTATAAAATCTTAAATGTCTTTGAAATCAGATGAGATAGCATACTTATTATACGTTGCGTTGCACATTTACTTATGAGCTCATTGTGCTAAATGTGACAGGTACATGTACTATTAACCGACAATAATAGTATCCACAAAAGGTCGCACAGCTTTTTTTAGTGTTCAGGTTTCGTGACAAAAATATTGGGGGTTAAAATCTTAAGCACTTCGCTTTCCGTCTGTCTCCTAAAATCCTTTATCTTTTTTTCATTTATTATCCAACATCACATTTTATATTATAATTATTTATCTATCTAGCAGTTACTTAAGCTATTTTGCTTAAATGTAACAGAGAGTTGTACCTAAAAGAGTACGCTTTTTAATAAATTTTCCTATGTGTTATAACATAGAGAAAGAACCTTCCGCTTAAATTCCTTTCAATTTATTCTTCTTTCTATGGTTGCCTGGAAGAGATTGCTGTGTAGCAAAAAGGCCGCCCTTGGCTGTGTTCTGTGAATTGGTAATTTGTCAAATATATCCTATTGTTTGCAATAAATTATATATTATTATTATTATAGAGTGTGCTATAATAATATTAATTATATTTATAACTTAACAGTAGATACGAGTATACTAGATAGATCTTAGGAATGCGTAGAGATATCAATCCGAAATTTATATCATTAACTCGGGTTTTGCGGTCTCTTTCGACGCAACTAAAAGATATAACACATACATACCGTTTGACATATATTTTCGCATATTTTGGGATTGCACAAGGGAATTTCAACCTATAGGGTACTTTCTACTGATACTGACCCAAATCTCATCCAAAACTGTCTCTTTCTCCTCCGTGGTCTAGTGGTTGAGATCACACAAGTATGCATCTGGAGGTTTGGAGTTCGATTCCCCATAGGGACAGAATTATTGCTCATAGGTATTTTTGCTTCTATGGTTGATAGTAGGGCTTCTGAACCCACCTTACTGCAGCCACCATCTTGTCATTGTTATCATTCAAGACCGACAATTAAAAATATCCAGGTCGTCTGTTGGGAGTCCAGCTGAAGCTCGCTTCCATTTGACCTTATCGTCAGTTACCATCAGGTGAGATGAAGGCCAAGAGCTTTCCTGTTGTGCGAAAAAAGTCGGTTAGCATTTTTAATCTTCCTATTTAAACAGCAGAGCCATCTTGGACTGTTCTATAAAAGTTGGTAAAAAATACACACTGTCTACATAGATGTTGTTGTTTAGGAACTAAAGATAGGCGGTGGTTTTGTTTGTTTCTGATATTGGTGAAGTTCTGATTTCTGATATCTAGTTTGCACTAATAATAAAAGACGATTAGTGCAATCGATAATCCTACTTATATTATAATATTATAAATGTGAAAGTGTGGATGTTTCGATGTTTGTTACTCAATCACGCAAAAACGGCTGAACGGATTTGGATGAAATTTGGCATGCATGTAGCCTTTGACATGAAAAAGAACATAGGCTACCTTTTATTCCGATTCCTTAAGTAGTTGCCGAGGGAAATTTGAAAATTGTTTACGAGCTAAGCCTCGGGCAGACAGTTTTTAAATTTGGTATGCATGTCACCTATGCTAAGGAAAAGGATAGGCAGAGTCATGATCTGTCAGTAATAATTAGATAGATTTATTTATTTATTGAGCGTCTGTGGCGCTGTGGACTCGGCACTTGCCTTCCAATCGGGAGGTCGGGGTTCGAGACCCGCCATGTACCAATGTGTTTTTCGTTTCGAATTTCATATGTACATTTGTCTGACGGTCCTATGGTGAAGGAAAACATCGTGAGGCAACCTGCATACATCTGCGAAGAAATTCAATGGTGTATGTGATGTCGACCAATCCGCACTGGGCCAGCGTGGTTGACTAAGGCCTAATCACCCTAACATAGGGTAGGCTCGAACCCCTCGGTGGGGACGAATATGAGCTGTGATGATGATGATGATGATTTATTTATTAAGAACACCGTATACAAATACGAAAATAAGAACTCGTGGCTCCAGATACAAATTTAAGTCCGAACCACAACACTCCAGTTAGAACTCAATAGCAACAGTTTCCATCGCGCCACCTAACGCGCCCCTCATCAGAACCTCGACACCTGAGTCGCTGACAGCCCTGATGGATGGCCAAGCCATTGTCACTGGACATCGCCGATTAGCACCCGATTACACACCTTACGCCGCGAATAGTAAGGCTGGAAGTCCTTTGCAGGGTTCTCTGCGTTCGTTAGTTCGCGCCCCCGGCAGGTCATTATATTCAGATTATGTACGGGGATATTGACGACAAAGTGTATTGTTTCGCGAAACTTGAAGATAAGCCGCGTTGTGTTTACGGGCACAGTCGTTTGTAATTTCCCTCGAACGGGAAAAAAATATTTATGTTCTAATATTAGGTTTTAATGTTGCTGTTTTTATTTGATGTCTGTAATTTTTCTCAAGAATTGTTTTGTATTTTTTTAATAGAGATAGGTACTCGTCAGTATATCCTTTTACATATACTTTTTATAACTGTTAATCGTACGGAATATTGGTCATCTCGCACTTATCATACTTAGATCGAGAGAAGATAATCACTAAGTAAGTTTTAGCACTAGTCCGTAAAAAATATGGTAACGAACTTATTATTACTTACGATATGTTTGTACGGAACCCTCGGTGCGTGAATCCAACTCTCACTTTGCCGGACTTTTTTTTTCTATAGGGTTAGATAGAGATAGCGTCAAGTTTAAGCGCTAACGCACACGATCGACTATCGGTGGCCGATTGTATGACAGTGGAAAGTGAAACACATGGGGTTCTACGTTACAACGCACACGAACTACAAAAATTCGGCCAAAAAATCGGTGAATTCCCGCCCGAACCGATTATGGGTGAAAAATGAAAAGTTCTTAAATATAGTATACAGGGTGTAAGTGACGGTGTCCCTTTTTTTTGAACAGTGAGTTCAGACCATGATCCTAATTTGAAAATAACTGAAATTTTCTCCCGGAAAATTCATAATTTTTCGATTTTTTTTATTGTTTTTTGTTTTGTTGTGTCATACAGGGTGTCCCAGAAGCCGACGTCAAGCCAAAAGCAGGCTAACTTATATATGTTATCAGAAAAATATAAAAAAAAATCAAAGTCACCTATTTAAAATAAAATCTAACATTAAAAAAATCGATATAATTTACACCCTGTGACGGTTTTTTCACTCTAGTTGCTACAAATCTTGACTTTTCTAAACATTTTCTTTTGTTTTGTAATCCTGAATAATGTTTCTGTATACTCTAATCTAAAATTTAAAGCCAGTTGCTCCAAATTAGAAGAATATGCCATTTTTATCTAAATTAAATATTCAAAATTAATTTTTCGCATAGCTTTAACAAGCTGTACTGAGAAAAAAATGTACTATGCGAGTTTAGCAAGTAACTGCAAAAGTTGGCGCATTCAATAAGGATTCTAAAATAGTATGATACTTTGCTTTAAGGCTGTAACTTTAACATTCTAGTTTGAGTGAGACCGGGAGAGTCATTTTACGAAGTGTGAGAGAGACAGATAGTGACGCTAACGTGACAGAGACGGAGAGATTCGAAGTATGAGCGAGACAGATAGTGACGCTAACGTGACAGCGACGGCGAGTCTCACATCCACTTCGTAAAATGACTATTTTACGAAGTGGAAGTGAGACAGATAGTGACGCCAATTATTCGCTAACGCACAAACAATACACATCAGTACGTTTCGCTCCTTCGCTTACTGCGCATCTTTTTGTATTCGTTCGTGTTGATTTCGTGCTTACCACTTTCTGCTTGGTTTATTGGACTTGATTGTTTGTGATTTGGATTCGGACTGTTTAGTTTCTCTACCGACGACCTTTGCTTTGCTCCGGACTACTTATCGTTGATTGTGTAATTGTGTAGTGCCACCATGTCTGCGTACACGACACAAGAATACGCCAACATGCATTTAATTTATGGGGAACTTAACATTCTAAGAGATATGTGGTTTCAACAAGATGGTTGCCCAGCTCACTATGCCAGCTCAGTAAGAGAATATCTCGATGAGGAATACCCAGGCAGATGGATAGGACGATCTGGTACTATCTCGTGGCCAGCCCGTTCCCCAGATTTAAATCCATTAGATTTCTTTTACTGGGGAGCGGTGAAAGAAAAAGTTTACGCAAAGCCAATCGAAACTGTGACTGACCTACGGCAAAGAATAATAGAAGCAAATGATTTTGTTAATAATGAAAGATTCGCCCGCTTGATAGCCCGTTTTTTTTTAAGAAGATGTCGAGCCTGCATTAGAGCTGAAGGAAGACAGTTTGAACACCTGTTGTAAATCTTGACATTGAAATAAATTATGTTAAACAATTTTTGTGTATTTAATTTATTTCACTATCTGTCTCTCTCACACTTCGTATAATGACTCTCCAGGTCTCACTCAAACTAGAATGTTAAAGTTACGGCCTTAAAGCAAACCATGGGTACATTAGAATAAATTTTAAGTACGTAAGAAAAATTTGTTCAAAACTGCCTGTTTTTGGAAAAAAAAATTGTCTGCAATCGTAGAAATTATCTACCAAGTATCATACCATTTTGGAATCCTTATTGAATGCGCCAACTTTTGCAGTTACTTGCCAAACTCACATAGTACATTTTTTTCAGTACAGCTTGTTAAAGCTATGCGAAAAATTCATTTTGAATATTTAATTTAGATAAAAATGGCATATTCTTCTAATTTGGAGCAGCTGGCTTTAAATTTTAGATTAGAGTATACAGAAACATTATTCAGGATTACAAAACAAAAGAAAATGTTTAGAAAAGTCAAGAATTGTAGCAACAACAGTGAAAAAACCGCCACAGGGTGCTAAATTTTATCCATTTTTTTTAATGCTAGATTTTTTTTTAAATAGGTGACTTAGATTTTTTTTTATATTTTTCTAATAACATATATGAGTTAGTCTATCACCTGCTTTCGGCTTGACGTCGGCTTCTGGGACACCCTGTATAACTAAGTTAACGTTTACAAATCATATTCTGTCAAAAACCATAATAAATACACAAAAAATTAACTTTGCAATGTAAATCGTATAATTTTTCC
Source organism: Schoenobius gigantellus (assembly GCA_963935595.1). Classification (NCBI taxonomy): domain Eukaryota; kingdom Metazoa; phylum Arthropoda; class Insecta; order Lepidoptera; family Crambidae; genus Schoenobius; species Schoenobius gigantellus. The sequence goes on along the minus strand of OZ012562.1, from coordinate 15,838,297 downwards.
ATCATACTGCACGCGGAATCAGCTGTTTCTGTCATCGAACGTCAACGCACCGGTATGAGCGGAATAAAAATGATGCCGGCGCGCCATACATTGCGTAACATGAATAAAAATTAAAGATGAAACCCCCTTCTTTTCACTTTAAAAGCTTTTCCGTGAAAAATAAACATCGCTACACAAATATTAACATTGGTCTGAACTCACTGTTAAAAGAAAAGAGACGTCCGTCCCTTTCACCCGGTATGTTAGTTAGCGCACAAAAAATCGGAAATAAATCAGTCCCCAATAATCGGTTGTGTGCATGGGCGCTGACAGGGGGGTGCAAAGAGGTGCACTTGCACCTCTCTGTCAGGAAAGAAACTAGAAAAGATTACATATTTTTTACCCGACTACACCAGCGTAGGGTAATATTTTTCCTATGTATGCATGTAAGACCATTTAATAGCAATATAGCACGCGCTACAGCCCAAAGAGCTTTATGGATTTCAGCAAAGGACGTTTCGTTAAATTCATGAAGACCGTGGGAGTAACAGGCCATTAGGCTATATCCACAGAGTACATTATTATATACTGAAAGTGTGACAGAATGGTGTGACAGAGAGTAATCCCCCAAACATAACATAACATAACATTTTCATGAGAAATCATAAAAGCAATAATACCCACCATAGACTATAGAATAGAGACTAAAGGCGCGTTCTGTAAGCGTTTACAAGTGGTTTACAATTATCTTTCTTATACCGTGTATATAGGTAGGACTTTGATCGTTCTAAACGTATAGTAGAATGCATCTTAAGTATGTATTCGATTAGCGAAATATATTTAATCAATAACCCGCGTGATTTGAATTTGATTGTGCATTTATTCACATACTAAGTATACATTTATAATTCTATGTTTTATATTAGTTAATTAATATTATCTGTAGAAGCAGATGCACCTCCCTGAAAATAATCCTGGAGGCGCACATGATCGTGTGCGTTTGTACTAAACCATGATCAACTAACGTTCTGTCCTTCTAGAACCTTCGTTTGCATTAATTATAAAACATGGCTTGTAAAAATTTTCACTGCGTTTTAAACGCGAACGATAGTAACAAGTTACATCGATAAAATTTGAAACACCCACGAAACACCCTAAATTATAAAAAAATCGAACACTATTCCAAACTCAAACCGACGTGTGACAGTAGTTGTCAATTGTCAACAGTACCTCGCGATGCGCGAGCTAAGTCACCTGAATGTGCCAAAATGTCAGTTTGTGAACTCGAGATTTTTGTGGTATGATGGTGGGTGCCCCGAATGATGGAGGCCGCTGTCGCCGCAGGACTTGGATTGGTACTCGTGCTGGTGGTTCTGCTGGTTCGATACCAATGGAAACCTAGCAAGGTATGACGTTACTTCGACAACGCTTCACTGAACGTACAGTTTTATGTGGCAATGCTTTATTTTCCTATTGTGACCAGGAATATTTTTCATAAAATCCTTTCATAATAGACGTGAGCATTACGAAACGAATCTGCTTTCCAATTTTCCCTGTGGGTAATCATTGACGTATACCTATTTTATTTGATAGTTCACGTTCGGCGATGGTGAATCAGCCAAGACAAGTACTAATAAATGTCTAGGAACATTTATTAGTACTTGTCTTGGCAGATTACGAAACTGACCTACTGCTAACCTACTAAAAATAATAATATAATAATAATAACAATGAGTAATTTATTCCAAATACATAAAAATAACAAAAGGAAAATTTCTTAACTAAATATTACATTATTTTGAAAGAAAAAGTGTCTGTAGCTCATAGCTCAGCATAAGACAGACCGGTACGGACTGTCGCTGATTTTCTGCCAAAACTTATGTACATACAATGGACGTTTACGAAAATTAACATCACAAAACAATCATTACAAAGTAACATTATTCGTGTACAATGGACTTAATTTCTCTGTAGAGTCGGCAGTCGCCTATGGATCATCAAAGAGCCGCCCCCAATGGTGGGGGTAGGTCATTCCAAATCTTCGATATGGCATAAACGAAACGTCATAACATTTCTAATATGTATTGGCAGAGAGAGAAAAAGGATGTTTATTTTACAAAAAAAAGCAGCATGTTTTATGTTATAAATAAGTGGAAACTTTACTGGTTTATGTACTATGTTTAATTATTTTAAAATGTATATTGTTTGTTTCCCTGCAATAAATAAATAAATAAGTAACAAGAGAAACATTTCAAACTTGGGAATCAACAAATTAATATGCCTCTTAGAGGAAACACTAAGGTCGAGAGTATTCGCACGCGCGTGATAGAGACACTGCAACTCGGACCGAAAATACCTATGAGAAATACATGAAATACTTATACGTTTCGTAGTCCCCTGTTTTCTCTGTCAAAACTAGACCGATTTAATTATTTTTTTCATTAAAAGTAAAGGAAGGCTTTGACTGTATGTCCATGTTTTGCGTAAAATTTATTTACTGGATGTTTGAACGTAGCATAAAATCAGGCCAATTTGTAGCTTTTTTAAGGTTTTCTCTCTTTTAATCTCTGTTAATAATTAACTTTCTAGAAAAAGAATCATAGTGGCCATAGATTTTTTTTTTTTCGAAAAAAATATCAACTATTGCCTTATATGACTATATTACCTATGAACTATTGATACTGGGGACTACGCTTGTATGGAAAAACGGCCCTATGATTTCCTGTTAATAAAAAAGACATCAGTTATGCATATGCGTCTTTTGTTATTAAAAGTTTTTTAAATGTTTAAGGTGAAAGAGAACCGCCTCCCGAACGCGCCAACGCAGCTGGTGCACCGTCTGTGTCCTCACAACAACGTGGTCCAGAGCTTCCGGGTGGAACGAAAGGACAGTCTCGACGAACACCTAGACGTCCTCACCAGGAAGTTAGCTGAGAAGGTACAAAATACTCCCACTATACCTGTACAACCTCTTAATAGAATAATGCAAAACCTCAACAAACACCCAAACTTATTTTCATTATAAAAGAATCACTTACTACTACTTACTAAAAAATGTCGTTATCGGCTAACCAACAAAAACTGCCTCAAAAAGCAACGCTATTGAAGCGTCATTGACACGCCACAAATGCGTTTACGCTAGCAGAATTAGGCCCCAGGTCGCACGCGGCCACTGGTTGGCTGTATAATAGTACATTACTGCCGCGGTCTATAATGACTACTTTGCTGGTCGCGCTGATGATGGCCGACAGCGCAGCTCCAGGCCGACACAGCGCGGTCAGCGTGCAGCACTTGATGGACGAGGTGACGACAGTGAGGACAGCAAGGGCTGCAATGATGGCCAAGCTGGAAGGCCTAGAGCGTAGCTAGGCTAGCTCGAGGCAATCATAGCGTGACCAGCGAAGCAGTCATTGTGGGCCAAGGCTTGTACGAGTACTTTACTTAAAAAATGCAAGTACCTAATCTAAATAAAACCAGCAAGTAATTTAAATAAAATAGTACATTACTGCAGAGGCCGGGAAGTTAGGGATTGCCGGACGAGTAATGCTTTCAAGGCCGAGCGTGAGCGAGGCCTTGACAATAATTACGAGTCCGGCAATCCCATTCCCGCCGAGGCATGTATAGTGCTTTTCTCAATAATTGCGAGGAAATAATGAAAGACGTAATACTGGAATTAATTATGAAATTCAGTGTTATAATAATACCATATAAATAAAAACCTTTCATTAAAATAATTATTGTTTAATGTTGTCTATTTATTCAAATATTTATAATTGCCGTGATCTTCGTATAATTTAGCTTTATGATCTGTAAATAAGACAATAGTATGTACCTAATAATAATAAGCTTCCTCTCTCTTGTTAAACGATTGCGTGCCCAACGGGTCCATAATGATCTTATTTTTTGTGAACCACCTATTTTACACATTATGGTATGCATAAAAGATTTTGAATTGAATTGGAAACAAATGAGCATAATATGAGTGAAAAAACAAATCAAGCAATTAATTAATTCTAGTAGCCTAGCATTTAATAATACTTTTTAATTTTCAATTAGTGCAAAGGAAACAAAGCCCATACAGCCCAATCATATTTTACGCATAAAATGTAATACCGCTGATTGACTTTTTTCTCTCACAACGAAAATAAAGCATATTTGCGTGTGATTTCATACCAACATTTTAATTAAATTGTTGTCATATTCAAAATGCTTACAACGTGTCTCATAATAACTCCCCATAAAAATTACAACATTTATTTAACCGAAAAGAATGTTTCAACTTTAATAACTTGTCATATCAATCGAATTTAATTGTCAAATTTTTGAAAATTCAGTTTTAGAACAGTTTTAGGTTGGCACTTTTGATAGTTTAAATAAAATTATATACCTATTATAATTTTTATGGGGAGAAATAAGGCACGTTGTATATGCTCGAAGAGTGCATTTTTGTAATGTGGTAGCAATTGGCTGTATGACAAGTTACATAATTCAAGTTATAGATAAATTAAAAAACATTGGAGCAGCGGCCAAAAATGAATTTTCATACTTACTTTCTTGGCCTAGGCCGGGAAAGTAATGCATGAGCCAAGAATTACAAACTTCGTGTCTTCTTTTTAGTACAATAATGCCTACATTTCCGAGCATGTTTGAGAAAAATATATTAATTAACTAGAAGCAAAACTTTGTCGGCCGCTCCTTGAAACAGAACAGCAAGGTCGACTTTGCTCAAACAAGGTTGTCAAAATAATGACCACATTACATGCATTTTTAAGTAAAATAATCTTACAGGAAGGTCGGCTGCGCCTCTCGAAATCGAAGATTCGCGAGACCCAGCACGAGCTGGAGAGCCTGCACGCGATCGACGAGGACGTGCGGCGCAAGTATCGGCACGTGATGGAGGCGCTGCGCGGGGACCTGGTCGACAGCGAGCGCGAGTGCCGGCGGCTGCAGGACCAGATCGAGTGGGTGTCACGCCGCCGCGCCGAGATACGAGACGAGGTAACCACCACGTCGCAAATATAATAGGCTAGATGACAAAAAAATTTTTTTTTGCTTTAATAGAAGCTCGTTCATATAATGTACAGAAAGAAAAAAACGGTTTTCGAATAACTATAAAAAGAAAGAAAGAAAGAAAGAAAATTTATTATTGCGTACAGCATGATACAGATGAAAAAAGTAGTCCTTTTTATAACAAGCACTGCAGTACGCAACAAAAGGAAGCCGATCAGCACTATGCCAAGTTAGAAACCTGGCGCTGGTTTTCATCGACCACCTTCCGTGCCACAGATATCATATAAATATAACACTAGTCATCATATTAAAACAAGATACTTAACAAACATGAAATTTAAATCTAGACACAAAACGAACATTATCTATTAAAGTGTGCACCATTACAAAAATATAAAAGTCAAAAGGAGGGTAAAAAAAATACTCATTAGCTTTGACCTTAGACTATAGATACCAATAGACCTGAAATACCTACGAAAAAAGCGTGCCAAGATTTGGGTTGGTGCTCTAAGATGGCGGAAAAAAACTAGGGACACAACCAAGATATAAGGTATTAAAGATTTTTCTCCATCTCTTTCTAGCAAAACGGTAATTTACAAGGAGTTTATAAATGGCCTTACTTAACAATGAGGTCACGGTTGATGTCGGATCTTCTGCCTAATCGCCTTTAAATTAATAACTTAAAATGCTTGTATCTAATGTATTTCTAAGCCGATTTTAATTCTAATTTCACAGGACTGCATCTTTTTCCACGCTATTTTAATATTTAATGACGAGACGTAAAAATTAGAATTCAATCATCATCCCGCAATTAGGCCCTTCTCTCATTACGAGACCCAGAAGGTACCATACTAGAGTTGAAAACTATTTGGATACTAGTTGGCGATCCGTGTATCGCACATTACGCTACTGAAAATGAACTAATTGTATCATTTATTGCCTGGATTTGTTGCCTGATATGGATTTTCATTCAACTTTTGCCGGCCGCTGTTCGCACATTATTGGCCAGTACAGCAATTTCGAATTATCTCGAAGAAGGTTGTCAAAATAATTCTCAAATTTCCAAGCATGTTTGAGAAAAAAAACAATAAATAAATGTTTACAAATATGTTTTTCGAAATTTCTTTCCAATTTCTCCCCAAGCCTTTTTAGTAATATTTTTTCTCATGTATTCTGGTAATTTATATAAACAAGGATAGTTTTCAATTTCCTGCACAAATTTAATATTTATTTCCTGCTCCGCCGTCATTTTGTCGATAATCGAAGAAGACGTCAAATTGCATGATTAAGCTAAAAATTGATGGAGTGATTGGGTTTCGAGCTTAAAAATCGAGGCATAATTTAGGTCACTTTTGAAAATATACAAAAAAAAATACTATAGCTACAATCCAAAATATATCTTGTATATTTTGATTAGATTCTTTGTAGAATATTTTAAAAAATGTTTCTTCTGAAGCGATTTTTTGTTACTGACCCCGCTAGGCACCTGAAGATCAATTATGCTTATTGTATACAAAAAAAAAACTTCTTCATTCTCCTCACAGGTGCGCCAAGGCCAAAAACTGTACGTGGAAGCGGCGGCGGAGCTAGCCAGTAACCTTACGGAAATGCATCGTGGCCGCCCAGCCGAGAGAATAACCGACAAACCACAAACCCAATGCTCAGAATACTCTCTCTCACGTCTCCACCAACGCAAGGAACCGCAGCTGCCGAGAGCCTCGCCTCCTGGTTCCATTACAATCAAATCCCGGCCGACGTCGCTTAACATTAACCGATCGTACGCAGACGTTGCTGCGTTTGAATGAGCTCCTACCGACTTATGCCGGCCTGGTACTGTCTATTTGGAAAGTGGTAGGTCATTATTGACAGAACTTCGCATTTGACCGAAATTACATGGTTACCTTAGCAGCTGTACCATACAGCTCGCTTCATATTATTGCAAGACAGGCCTAAAGTTCTTAACACGCAAAACTGAATTAAATCCTTTATTATGTAAACCAAAAAGTTTTGAAGATAAATGTAAAGGTTATTCAGACCACCAAGCTGAACAGCTTTCATTGTGAAAAAATCAGCTGGTCCCAACATTTCTGTCGGCTAACTCCTGAACTTTTATATGAAGCACCTCTTTACCTGAGCTTGCACCATAATAACAAATGTGACTAAAATTGTTGTGTTCTGACAGAAGAAAGGTAGCCAATTCAGTGGCGGAGTCCAGCATTCCTGGCACGGCGCGTGGACTAGAGAAAATAAAGTGACTTAATCCTCGTCTCTTCTCGCTTCATTGTTGTATAAGATGGCGAGAGGAAACAAATTAATTGTCTCCTGTCTCATTTTGTCCACGGTCCATGTTACGCCTGCAGGTGAAGCACGAATCCATCTTCGGCCTTTCGCTCCTCTTTTGTGTGTAAGAAAAAACTAAAGATTTTCGTTATTTCAGAGTTGGTCCCAATTCGATGGTTTGAATAACCTCTTTAATTGTGATCATATTTTTTCAAACAACTTAATCTCATATTGTTGACCTACCTTACAGATTTCTCAGTTCATAGCTGCGCATTATTTAATGCAAATATACTATCTAAAATTATTTCTCGTAAAATGTTTGCTTTGTTGGCCATTGATTGTTCAATATTGTATATTTTTTACATCCGCTTGTATATCTTTTTATATTTTTACGAAATATATACCTTGATTAACGTAATATAAAGTTTCATTGATCTAACATTAGCCAAGTTGCGCGACATTGCGACCTCCGTAGACCGCAACAAGCGACTCTATATCTCCCAACAACACGCGATAAAACCGCCGCTCTTGTCTGGACCCCATTTTATAACTCTTGTTAATTCGGAGGGTTAAAATCCCCGAAAAAGTGAGCACTTGCCTTGTTTACAAGGTTTTAGATTTTAATTTAGATTGGGGAGAAGCGACTGGGGTAGGAGCGACGGAAGCGCCGGTATTTTCGCATCGAAACTATACTCTATTACGGCGATTTAGAGTCGAATAGCTTAAACCAGGGATGGTGTAGGTATCCATTAAAATCGCATTCGTATGTGATCGCCTAATACAATATCATCAAGTCCACGCGAGGGTGCTTTGTGAATAATTTCGCGGCAATCTGCTCGCATTTGAGTCGGATTTGTATAATTTCATAATTGGTCTGCTTTGCGGAACTGGGTCACATTAGAAGATGCTTTTAAGTTTGCTTCTATAATAATCAACTATTTAAAATAAATCTTCACTTTTAAAGAATGTAGAACATTGTTCATACATAACACATCTTTCGTCCAAAGGAACTTATTTATGCCCAGAATATTGATTTAATGTTATTTTTACAAAAAAATAAAACCGACTTCAAAAATACCAAAAAGTCATGAATAATATAGGAATACAGGTCAAATTTTAAGTAACTACATTTATTGTTCTTATATTTTTTAACTCTCTAGGATGTCATTGTTTGGCACCGACTTCATTGCAAAACTGTGATGTTGCATGAATTGTTATTTATTTTGACTTTTTAGTGTGTTTGTGACTTTTTAGTCGGTATTATTTTTTGTAAAAAAATTATTTCCTTTTTTTGTAAATTGAATACATGCCCATTAGAATTCGAGCCAAGACAAACATCAGAATAACTTAAAATAAAACGTCTTTCGCTCTAAACATGCATGAATATTATCTTCAGAAAAAACATGAAACAAATGAAATTTAAGGATTGCTCTCGATTTTTCTGGGATATGGAATCAAGATCAAATCAAATCAGATCGTGACTTGGTGACAAGGGAACCATTTCGAAAAAAGAAATTCGAGAATCGGCCCACAAATGGCCGAGTAATCGGTGAACACACACAAAAAAATAGATACAGTCCAACATGCCTAGAACCTCCCCCTTTTTTGAAGTCGGTTAAAAATCTATTCGCGTTTATGCAAAGCAAATTTTAAATGTATTTTGCGATGCTCTTATCAGAATCATGCACTAGCTAGGCCATTTACTCAGGTGTAGAGTCTATTGCTTGCCATCTTTGTTGTATAAAAAAATCTACAAAGCAGCAGCAGTAGCTCCCGCTGTTGCAGCCATATTAAGCCATACACTTAACCCTAATCTACTGCACTAATATTTCAGAAGAATTAAAAAAAAAACTAGGGAAAGTGAGTATCTAGAAAACTTTGATCAAAATCAAAAAGTTTTGATGTTGATTGCAATGAACACTTTGTCGCTATCGGATAAAAGGACCCCCATATAATACACGACTTAATTAGGCAAACTACGCCACACTGTTAGAAGGAGATGGCGGAAAATTTGACCAACGGAAAACACTCAATTCAATCTAATCACTCACATTACGAAAGCAAATAAGACCATACAATGACAGGGTCCTCGCATCAAGTGACACGGCCCTTGGCTAATTAAAAATGAGTGACATCTGCGCTGGGCAAACATCGGCGTATAGGGAGCCCGCTCTCGGGCGCCAGTGATTGCATTGCTGTTGGCAAACAAACACTTGGTTTGATGGTTTCTGTATTCATTCTTTTCCATAATTTAATCACAGGTTTATTTGTCAGGTTTTTTATAAAACGAAGTTGGCAAACAAGCAAGCTGCCCACGAGATGGTACTTAGCTACAGTCGCCTAAAGTGCAGTCAAGGTATCTAATTTGCGACCCACCTAAGGTTGATTATCGTAAAGCAAGGTGGCACCATAAGGGTTACAATTTGCCAATTTGTGACATAAGATGTCATGTCACAAAACACAGTAATAACACTGCCTGTCCTTACCTTTTTAACCGAAATAGCGATATAAGATCCGCTGGTGGCAGAAAATAGGTCGACATGCCAACAATCTTTCACCAACGGCACCAACTTCAATATAAAAATTCATGTGTGTATTCCTATATGAGTTTCTACTTTTTGGTGTTTTTGAGTCGGTTTTTATTTTTTGTAAAATATTTTTATTTATAGTGTTTCTGGGGAGAGACGCGTGTTTCAATGTGCCCTTTGATTGCGTGACTACAAATTTACTACAGTCGCTTTTTTTGTATTGTTTGCAAGGTGGAGTCGAGGACATAACCTACTTTTCATTTTCAATATATATTTTCTACACGATACTTATATAACTTCCTAAGCTGTCACCTACTAGTCACAAATCCCACATAAACACACTATTAACCAGCAAACTATTATAAAAAAACTATTATTAAACTATTATTAAAAAAACTATTATTTTTAGTATTAAGTGCCGACAGCACTACGTAAGCGTACGAGCATACTACGCTCATGTCTGTCAGTGTAATTTTGTGTTTAAATTTCTTTTGTGTTAAGAGCTGATTATGGTTGTCAAATAACTCTGAAAGTATTGGGATTCCAGGTCTCAGACAAGCACCGAAGGTCCATTTAGTATCTAACTTATATGCCCCTTAAATGTTATTGGGGTGTTCAGTCAGTTACACCCGGTATATTTATATTCAGTCTCATTCTTTTTGTTATTTGATTTGTTTAAAAAATATTTAATATGGCTGGCATGTTATTTATATTTAATCATAAGTGAATGAAATATATTTTTCTATACTTGCACAACAGGTAAGCCGGTAAAGGGCCCATAGTCCCACCGATTTGTTCCACTGGTAGAACCACAGTATACCAATATGTGCACCACGAGACAGCCCAACCAGCTACGGCTGTGTTTTAACGTCTGTGGGAGATTAACCAGAATATTATCTGATTACTGCCAGATAGCAGAAGTCTCTACAGACTATAAAATTTTTAAAAGTGGCAGATCTTGTTCGTGCACAACAATGTTCTTAACTTTGGCTACAAGTAGGGTAAAACCACGGTAATCATATTCTATTACCGTGGTGAAACGGTGATTCTACCAATAGAAAGAACCACTCAAAAAATTTGAAAAGTCCCTGCGCCCCTCATTACCCGTCTTTTTATTTACACTTGTAGTTCAACGGTACTGATTAGCATTACACAGCCTTAATTAAAAGCATGTCAAAAGTAACACGCAATAAACTCGCATTTGGCCAAATCCAAAGGAGCACTGCCATCAAACGCAAAAGAAGCAAGACTAGTTTTGGCGCCAACGTAACAATAATGGCCGAAACAAAAAAGCGTCGCGTCGCCACAATCATGTCAGCAGAGACGAGGAAATTTTAAAACAACTTTACATGTCCCCCCACGCAGCATTTTAAAGAGGAATTTGCTGGATGCGAGGCGATCGCTAGATGTAAATAAAATAAAAATGTAAATGAACACCCCTACCTTCCTTCCGCCCGGCACTTTGCTGTAGATGCTTTTACACAAGAGTCAGCGATTCTCAAACATTGTTTAGAAGAATAGCGAATATTTTTGTTGACAGAGAAATTGTAGTCGGATTAATGCAAAAGGTAGCAACTATAACTATCACGTTTTCTACCATCACTGATTTTTGTTATAATGCATTACAAAACCAGGGGGTTATTGTCTAAGAAAAAATCTATCACGATCGCCTTGAAATTACTAGTCATTGCGGCGGCAATACAAGACTTTGTGTCGACTGTCTGATAAATAAAAAAAAATACAAAAAAAACCGACTTAAATAACACAGAAGTTAAAAATAATATAAGAATAGGACATTCAATACAAATACAACATCACATTTCTATATTGAATTCGGTGCCAAATTTTAAGACTTTCTAGATCATCGATTGGCAGCGACTTCAATATAGAAGTGTGTTGTTGTATGTATTGTCCTATTCTTATACGAGTATTTTAACTTTTCAGTGCTTTTGAAGTCGGTTTTTATTTTTTGTAATTTTTTTATCGTTTTAGTTAATGAATTCACTTGATAAGTAATGGGTACGTGCCTTTTGTATTTAAAAAACTAACCTCTTACTTTTAACGTTAAGGATCTTTCCATCATCAGCTCGGTTCATGAATACCGGACGCAAATACGTGAATAGCTTGGAAAAAAAACATGAAACGTTGGACGTAGGTACTTACTTACCTATAAAATTTAAGGGTTTCCCTCGATTTTTATCGGATCCTGACTTTGGGACCACCCCAAGAGTATACTCTATCGAATACGAAAAGAATTTTTAAAATCGGTCCACAATTGGAGGAGTAATTGCGTAACATACACACAAAAAAAATATACGCATCGAATTGATAACCTCTTCCTTTTTTGAAGGCGGTCAAAAATAACAAAGGATGCACATTGAATGTCAAAATTGAAAGCGATAGCGATAGATTTTTGATACACAATCAAGGCGCAGGTCAGCTAGGTTTTGTTTGATTTTCAAACTATACTAGGTAATTTCGAAGAGGAAAAAATAATACAGACATAAAAATTCTATTTTTTCTACAATAAGAGAATTTCTGAACAAATGTTCAACATAAGCGGAATGCACTCAAGAACCGCTTTGATTCAATTTATTTACACTGAACAGGGAAGCTCTTAGCTTTCATCTCACCTGATAGTAAATGATGATAAAGCTAAAGATGAAAGCGAGCGAGATCTGTCAAAACACACATTGTTATTATGGCGACAAATCCCAGGTAAAATATTTAGCCAGGCGGCGGAAGTCCTACCACCAACTATATCAAGCAGAGAAACCTCCTCCGCCCCATGGCGAATCGAACCCTAGACCTTTCGATCAATACCGCGTAGTCACAACCACTAGACCACGTAGGTGGTTCCGTATGAAATGCTCATCCGCCTTCCTTTAGCATTTTTTGTTACTATTTTTTTTATTGCTAACTACTAAGTTGGCAAACAAGCAAACTGCCCACCTGATGGTAAGTGGTAACAGTCACCTATAATACTATATAGACTCTTGTGAGATTCGCAACAAAACTCCAACCCCCACAAGAACCACAGTGTACGTTGCCAACTTGTGACATAAGATGTAAAACGGTACCCGTAATTTCGGATTATTCCACTTTGAGCTCCTGGCACTGCCATATCTTACCCCTCAAACCGAAACACAGCAATGCAAGCACTACCGCTTTACGGCAGAAAAAGGTAAGAAGCAGGTACCCAATCAGACGACCCTGGTACAGAGTCCCCCTCTTTCTCTCAGAGCGTCTCTTTCTATCAGGGCGTCTTTGGTGCAACTCATCGACATTCACCTAGAGGTAAAGAGGCAGATTTGATAATTCTGTTTTATTCAGACCGATTTTTAATCCGTTTAGCATTTTATAACGTCGGCGTCGTCGTCTGCTGCCCGATATCTGGCACATTTGTCAAATGAATAGACGTATGGTCGATAAACATAGGTATTCTGTTTCGCTTCATTCAATTAGGTACTTCGATAGCATTTTTTTCAGAACGGCTAAATAACGGAAAGTTTAATGTAATCCTGTTTTAAAATAAAACACGTTCTTCGCGATTGGTGACAATAAAAAAGTTTCCACTTCAAGTTAAATCACAATCCCAGTTTGAGAGCCACAATTATCCGTCCGTACTCGTAATAAGCGCATTACGGGCGAAAAAATTTAAACTCGCCCCGGAACTTTTCGCGTTTTCTTTTTGCATTAAGAACAAAGAGAAAAAAATACGCCTACTTAGAAGGGTGGCCGAACTTTTAATATCCTTCACTTTGGCGGTGTACATTTTGGCGCAAAATTCTCCTTTAACCCGCAAGGAATAAAGTCTACAATCGAGTAACACGTGAACGTAGAAAGTAAAAGTGTATTGTTATAATATACACAGGGTGGCTGTATGTACGTTGCTTTGCGAATTTAAAAATGTAATGGGGCAGCCCTCTAGGGAAAGTTTTGAGTTGTTTTGCCGGTGTTTATCGCGTGCAATACAAGGAAAGAACGCGGAATACATTCCAAGTAGAATTTCTAGTGTTGTCTATACCGCCATTGTTTGTAGCTCAAATATCTACTACTTAATTATGTTAAGAAAGTAGGGACATTGGGCAATTTACTATGGGACATTTACCCACGGCGAACAAAAATAAAATTTCATTAGATGTATAGGTATTTACATCTATATTATAATGGGATAGGTTGCATATCTGTGGATTGTGGGATTAACACGAAAAGGAACCATAAAAGTATAAAAAAATGGAAAAAGTATTGTTTTACTCGTTTTCTTGCAAAAATCAAATATAGGTATATAAAGGTAAGATAAAGAAAAGCATATTTATCGATTCATTTTGATTCTGCTGCATCAAAACACAACGCACAGGGAGATAACAGTAGTTAAACCTAAGAGTTCTGAGAGAGGACTCCTCAACAACTGAGGAACTGGCTTTCTTACCTCTACTTAGTTGTCGGAACACACAACGCCATTAACATTATTGTTATGGCGAAAAACTTAGATACGACGGCGGTAGCTAGCCAGACGGGCTCAGAAGCACTACCACCGACCAAAACGAGCAGAAAATCTTCTGCCCCCATGGGGAATTGAACCCCAGACCTCCCGATCAACATCCAGTGGTCTCAACCACTAGACCACGGAGGCGGTTAAAAGTTTTTTGTTATTTTTTTATTAAGTCTAGCAGGTAACTAGGTTAGTCTTGGTCTTAACTTAAAAGTAACGTAAAAGTAATATTCTGAGTCGTGCAACACGGAGGTAACATGAAAGGGTGAAACAAAAGTAACGTAATTGTTACAATATAGTTTAAGCAATATAGTAATATTCTGGCAACGCTGTCAACTAGCGCAACCTGTTTTGCGAGACTATGCGAGAGAGAGAGAGACAGAGAGAGAGAGAAAGAGACAGATGGAGAGGGAGTGAGACGAACAAAACATTCCATTCAAGTAGTAAATACGACGTGATATTTTAATTTGCTGGATGGTAATTTTTATTCAAATCCTAGCTATAGGTACGCTCGCAGCTTCGCCTGCGTTATTTTTGTTTTCCCGTGGGAATTTAAGATTTTCCCTTGGGAATAATAATTTTGTAGCTTATGTTCATCAGGAATAATGTAGGATTTTAAATGTGAAAGAAATTTTCAAATCGGTCCAGTAGTTTCGGAACCGGAGGGAGACTCTGTACCAGGGTTGTGTGCATGGGTGCCTCGGTCTTACCTATTTCTGCCGCAAAGCAGCAGTGCTTGCATTGCTGTGTTCCGGTTTGAAGGGTAAGATATGGCATTGAAATTACTGGGAACCGTGACTTTACATCTTAAGTCACAAGTTGGCAACGTACACTGTGGTTCTTGTGGAGTTTGCAGTTTTGCTGCGAATCTCACAGGAACCGCATGTATTGTGACTGTTACCACTTACCATCAGGTGGGCAGTTTGCTTGTTTGCCAACTTAAATGCAATAAAAAAATGCAATTAAACAATCAAATCTTTCATCTTTATAGTAGTATAGAAAAATCAACAAAATATTCGTATGATATAGACCGTTCCCCATTGATCTGAATCGTAATAACATAAAAAATGAAAGCTGTATAAAAGCAGCAGAATCTAAAAGTATTTTGGTTTTTGTTCTCGACTTTTCAACAACCGAGTAAAAAATGCCCAATGTCCTTTCGAATTAATAAAAACTGTGTAAAATATACATTTTAAGTATGATTGAAACTTTTTTTTACATATGACAGGGAAGTTCTAGGCTTTCATCTCACCTGTTTGTAAGTGATGACAAGGCTGAAGATAGATTCACCTGGATTCGTCGACAACTAGGAACTAGCTATCTTACCAGTAACTGTCGTAACAAAACAATGTTAGAACCATCGATCTTAGAGAACAACCATTGACGTAGGTATAGGTTACATAATGTCAATTAGAACAACTTAGGTAGGACGATAGTGGGATCACCATTAACCCCTCGCCTAGGGCTCAGAAGCCCTACTACCATAACCTAATCTGGAGCCGTGCCTTGATCCGCTTATAGCGAGCTTAAAACAGACTAGAGGCTCTAGACAAATGCCACACGCTAACTTTGCCGCAGTCGTTCCGCAGAAAAATGTATGGAAATGACATTAGCTTACGACAACCTCACGCTATTTTTTCCGCAGCTAATGTCATCTCCATACATTTCTGAGGAACGACTGCGGAAAAGTTAGCGTGTGGCATTTATCTAGGGGGTCTGTGCGGATTGGTCGACTTCACATACATCTTTGAATTTCTTCGCAAATGTATGCAGGTTGCCTCACGAAGTTTTCCTTCACCGTAGGAGCGTCAGGCAAATGTAGGTACATACTCGTACATATGAAATTCCTAAAACGAAAAACACATCGGTACATGGCGGTCTGGAACCCCGGACCTCCCGATCAACACCCGATAGTCTCAATCACTAGATCACGATTACCCATGGGGGCAGAAGTTTGTCTGCTCATTTGGTTGATGGTAGGTCTTCTGAGCCCGCCTGGCTAGCTACCACCTTCTTACCTATTTGTCGCCATAATAACAATGAAGGTAAATAGCATTGTTGGTTCCGACAATTAGAGGCAAGATAGCCAGTTCCTCCTGTTGAGTCCAAGTGAACATCGCCGGATTTAGGGGAGGGCAACAACCGGGGCTACAGCCCCGGGGCCTCCACAAAAGAGGGGCCCCCACAATAGAGACTTCGGAAAAAAAATTCAAATTCAGACTAGTAAACACTAGTAAACAACTTTTCCTTTAATTTTTTTCTTCGCGTTTTACCTTTACCTACAGTTCTTTGTACAAACATGATTACATTAAATATTAACAGAAATCATCGATCTATATTTGTTCACTCCAATCAGGCAATCAGTAAAATATCAAAATCTCAAATGGCCCTGATAAGCACTTGTTCATTTTATTTGGAAAATAATTTGGGGCCAAGGGGCCTCCACTCCTTTGTTGCCCCGAGGCCTCCAGTCCTTTAAATCCGGCCCTGCAAGTGAAGCTTGCTTCCACCTTCAGGTTTATCGTCATTTACCACCAGATGAGATGAAAGCCAAGAGCTTTCCTGTTGTATGTAAAAAAATAGAGTGCGCCTCAAATATGCAGAATCCCAGTGATGTCACTTTGTGAATGATGTCGGTGATGAATTCGACGAATGAAGTCTGAAAATGCCCCGCGTTGAAGGCCACCAAATAGTACTGGTGTGTTCGTAAGTCAAGTCATCTGGTGATGATCATCGTTCGATGCTCTGGAGTTCCTGCAAACTGCACTGCGCCTGTTTAGTGGGAGATGGCCCTAATCTCCCATCTTATATGTCTATACACAGACATGATATACATGAAAATTTTGGGTTGAATGACATTACGGGAAAAACTATTTAATAATTAGTTTTAGATAACGATAAAATATTTATTGGTTATTATGAAACACCGTGTATAAGTAGGGCGGGATTAAAATATTTTACGTCTATGCGCACAAACCCCCCCCCCCCCCCCCCTCTTACTCCTTATAAAAAACTATAATACTATTT
Source organism: Schoenobius gigantellus (assembly GCA_963935595.1). NCBI lineage: Eukaryota > Metazoa > Arthropoda > Insecta > Lepidoptera > Crambidae > Schoenobius > Schoenobius gigantellus. Next base: position 15,820,978 of record OZ012562.1, on the reverse strand, counting down.
TATTTTTTGTCATTTGCTCAGATTTCTTTACTTAGTAGCACAGATTTTTTTCAAAATAAAACTCGACCAGCAGTAAAACTCTCGATGCAAGCAGTTAAGATCTAGTTGTTGAGACCGACCCCTTTCTTGCAGATGACGTGTAAAATTACGACTCTAAAATCATCCAATCATCTGAGAGTAATAAGCGTCGAAGCGTTTTTAACCATCAGATTCGATGGTTGTTCTTGTTCGGTTGCAACTTAATTGCTCTGACTTGCTTTAACTTAAATGCCTTAAAATGTCACACTTTAAGAAGTGAACAGGGTAGTTGTACCTCTGAACGCGCCCCAGTATGTCGACGAGTATATATCTGGGCCAAATAGTCTCCCGACAGCAGGCAAGACAAGGAAATCGATCGAGGCATTGATAGCAGCTGGAAGAGCTGTTGGTTCATGAAGGACATGATGTTGAGTAACCTTACAATATCACGAAAATTTGTCAACATGTGCATCCTGCCCACCCACCTACGGTGCTCAGACATGGTGTGGCTACCCGAGTCACAAAACTCCAAGCTGAAGGTCTGTCAAAGGGCTACTATGGAACGCAACATTTAGGTGTCAAGAGGCATAGATTGAATTAGAAACGCCGACCTCCAGAACCCAAATAGCAGATGTGGACGAGAAAACGATGACCAAGGGCTTGTGGATTTTGAAATAAATAGAAAAAACTGATTTGCTGATAAAATTAGATTTTTGACGAGCGTATGCCTAGATGAACTCAAATTCACGCAGCGGCAGCCCCAAAACGGACGTCGACGACGACGCAGGCCCAGAAAGCGTTGGCGTGACGACCTGGATGGAGAGTGCTAGGGATCGTAATAGTATAGGCACGGTAATAGTATAATACAGTATGTGGACTCGGCCCCTCTTTGAAATTTTATAGCTACGGCCGCTCGGCATAGCTTGGTACGTGGCCCGCGATAGGGCTGCTCGCTCTCCGACTATTACCGTGGTAATGGTATTCGTAACTCAAGGTTCGTAACTAACTGCGAAAATGGACTTTTTTTTACTGTTTCGTAAGTAAACAATTATCAAACAGGCTCTCCCTACAATCTGTATAAAAAATCTGTTTTTTTATTTCAATAACTTTCAATAGCTATGTGCTTCTTCATTTTTCTTAGAAATAAGAAATCTTTTTACGTTTGTGAATTATGGACATCCATTGGCGAAGGTGGGGGGAGGGGGTCCGGAACCCTCCATTGTAAGCCAACTTACACTACCTAGAGCTTACTCTACACGTTTTTAGTGTACAGTAAGCTCCTTGTCAAGCTATACTCTTTGACCTATGGATCGTTCTTATGATTCGCTCGTTATAGTGGCGGTTTTCGTAGTATAAATGTAAAGATTGAATGGGAGCTTACTGTACATAAACTAGGCAAATTAAAGTCTTCAATATGGACACCTCCCATCGAAAAATTATACCTACACCTATGGTATGATGCATCATAATATAACAAGGTATAAGAAATATAAATGTCGTTTTATGCATATTTTATGTAGTACACAGGTACCATTGTGATATTGCATCGCAATCATATCTAAGCAAAGTGTTTCAAAACGACAAATGAAAATCTAACAATGTGTCTATGATTTTTATTCCACTGAACAGTTATACAATGTGATTTGAAATATTATTTTTACATTCATTTTTAGTAAAACATTGATTTTATAATGTTACTCATTAATAGGTAATCCTATGATAGTATTGCTAGACGTTAACAACAGGTTCTTCTATTAATTCAAGTTTAACTTAATTGTTAAGAAAACAATATATACAAATGGTACTAATGACTGCAATTAAAATAGTCGCAATCCCAAGCCTATTCGAAGTACCTGTAAGAAAAAAATTGGTTAAAGCGTTTTTTAATCATACATATTTTTTAAAGAGGATCATATCATTGGAACAAACACCTGGCTATCTGTGTCCCTGCGTGAATGGGTTTACCAGAAGTCCAATCCTACCAGTCCGGCCAAAACTAAACCACTGCAGTCGACCAACCAGAGCATATTGATTTACTTCCAAGTGTTCGATGATGTGATAGTGCAAAACGAAAAATACGATATCCGGTCAGATTTTTGATCATTTGTTCTTTATTTAATGATGACATTATTGAAATTATGCCATAGTGATGATATCATTGGAGATCGGTAATACGAAATGCAGAATTTAATGACTTTTTCTCAAATTTATAAATTTGATACAATTATGGATCAATCATACAATGAATGATCCATAATTGGCCTGCAGCTCACCGTTAAAAGGGTTTCTGTTTGGGTATTTCATAAGACTTGTTTCCAAAACCTTACCAATTCGCTAAGCAAATCGCAGATAAAATTCGCGTCGACTTTCTCCAACGAAGAGCTAATAGTAGCATTTAAAACTATATAAACATTGTATTACGAAAATGTTGAAGACTTTTGGCAGCTCAATTTTGCTGTATTTCGGCTGTATAGTCGGATATTCAGTTTTTGTAACTCCAAAAGAGCTTTAAGTTATACAGCTTTAGGTGTAGAAATAGTTGTCTAGAAGCTGTGTAATAGCTGTACAACCCGAAGCAATAGCCTGACTAACGCTTGAAACAAACTATTGTGTCGTGTTGTGTTGTGACGCGTCAAAAGCGTATCGGTTTCATACATTTTATATGGCTAGAAACACATTGGCGCCACGACACAACACACTGTAATAATGTGTTTCTAGCCATATTAAATGTATGCAACCGATACGCTTCTGACGCGTCACAACACAACACAATAGTTTGTTTCTGCCTTTAAAGATTATTAAGATACCATTATACAGACACTCCTCTACAATGTTGCGTATTTTATTCTTATATTCAGTCACAGGCGACTCAACGTCAGAAAGATTTTTTTTACACGACAAAAATAAACTCACCTATTCACTATAAATCTATGACCGCTTGCATATCGGCGACCGCCTGGTCAGTCTCCTTGTCTTCAGTGTCCGATTGAGACTGCGGCTCTTCGACCACTTGCATTTTGCTCTCCTGATCATTGTCAATTTCTGTAACAAGTCAAGTCACAGTTTAGTGTACATAGACTAGAAATATAATATGACTATTGATTCAATAGCACAATATAATAAACGATGACATGCATGAGACGGAAAACCGTTGCCTTGCCACCATTGACGTATACGTAACATAGACAAGCTGTTGCCACAGACGTATAAAGGGATTGAGGAGCTTGGTGGCGCATTGGCGCGTGCGCTCAGCGAACAATTGCTAAGGTTAAGCAACGTTCGCTGTGGTCAGTCCTAGGATGGGTGACCAAAATAAGAAACAGCTCAAGCTCCTCCGTGCTTCGGAAGGCACGTTAAACAGTGGGTCCTGCGCCTGATCTCGCCCCGGTCGTGTCGGTTAACCGTCCCATCGGACTAGGCGAGTGAAGGAACAGAGAGTGCACTTGCGTTTGTGCAGTCACTTGTGCACTATAATATCTCCTGCGCAGATGGCTAGTCTCTGTGGAGATTGGCCGCCGTGACCGAATATCGGTTAGGAGGACAATATAAAGGGAAGCGGACTTAACATAATTTTACTCGCACATTTATCATAAGTAATGTATATCGTTTTTACTTTCACTCGAAAGTGACGTCATGATATATCGCTATTTCTGTTTTTCGTCTATGGCGATACTAACGCACACATAAACATTTCCGAAGCCGTGGCCGACGCCACGTGGACGCCATGTTTAGCTTTGACAAAATAAGCGACAAATGGCATCGTGACATTTATTTATTTATTAATTAATACTTTCCAGTACATGTGTGTACAGAGGCGGACTTAATGCCAAAGGCATTATCTACCAGTCAACCTTTGGGTGATGCAGAGAAAACAAAGTAGATCTACAACATTAAAATAAAACTGGTTTTACATTAAATATAAGCAACATATTACAAATATATATATATAATATAGCAACAAGACTTGAAGTTATCTTGTAATAACCAACTAATATAAATACATAAAATACTAATACATACATATTTTAAGTAAAATAAACTAATATATATTTTCTTACTAAATTAAACGATGTTTAGAAGATTATCCGCAGTTACGAGTAAGTTATAATGTTTTGTTTTGTGATTATAAATAAAAATAACTGCTAATCGGACAAGAACAATGGTAAAGTGCTGTGCCCCGAAGTGTTCTAACGCATCATATAATAAAACTCCAGCAATTACAATAAAATTAAATGAATATTGTTTGTGTGTAAGTAATGTTTACATGTGGTGAAGTTGCCACGCTTTTTGAACGATACGTTTAGTCTGCTTCCCTTTATACCTCTGTGCTCTAACGTAATATTACATGAGAGTAAAAGAAACGGCAATACAAAAGTCATAAGGTGGCGATCGAGCGTATTACGCAGTTGCGGAACCATTTCCTTTTCTTTTAATCAAGATAAATAATTACTCAGTAATACACACTTTAAATGCAAAACCAACATTCACACGCACACAACAACAGTGTTTCAATTGTCACACTAAAGTTTTAAGAAATATATTTCAGGAAAAATTACGACACAATCTTCACGGCACATCGGCTAGAGTCTGACACACGAAACATGAGCTTGGAAAAAAGCGGCAAATTCAAAAATTCTAGCTCTGGTAATACTGTCTACAGAAGGTAAAATACATTTTGATACTTGAAATATTCTAATATTTTTTTTATTTATGTAGTAATTTAGAATGTTAAATTTGTGAAAGGATTGTCTTTTTTTCCTTGAATATAGTAGGAAAAAAAGGAGTTTACACTTTTTTAAATTAAATATTAGGTAATGTTTAGTTTCAATGAACTTCCAACAATGAACCTTTTATAAGAAATCACTGTATTTGGATTTCATGAATGTTAAAATTACTTAATATCTGTAATATTTCGACAGAAATTAAGAAAAAAATATTATGAAATTGTTTATTACAATTTATCAAAATCACCATGTTGAACTAAACTACATGGGGACATTGTATCAGTGTTGCTACTTGAAAAAAATGTCAGGTTCATGTTTCGTGTGTCAGACTCTACGTCTCACAATCGGCCGCGATCGACTGAGCGGCGTGATTTCAATTGGCACCAAAACGTAGTGAACAAAGAACAATGGTCGTTTTTGTTCCCAAAATATGTAAGCGATGTATGTATTTAGAATAGTTTTGAAACAACAGATAAAAAAGTTACAAAATAAAATAAAAAATCTTGAACGCATTTCCAGTATAATTTCATTCAACCATTTTTCTACACCGAGAGCCTAAACGCAACTGTATGTAATGACGTAACGCGAATGTAATGACGTCAGGTTGCATTCTATCTGCACGCTCTCTGGGTGATTCGAAACAATTTAGCGTGCTGATATTGATAACATCACCATTCGGAACGCATCCGTACAGCCAGTTACGGTCCGAAATGCGTATCTTATCAATAAGATTAAAACCTGAATAACCAGGGGTTTAAAAAACATTATAATTATTTCAACATGCAATTTTTAACCAGTACAATAAAATAAACTTTTTTTTAAATCTCTGTTTTGATTTTTTTTTTTGTGAAAATCGCTCTAATAAAGTGAACATTGTTCTTTCTTCGTACACCGGACAGCGTGTCTAGGTTTCATATACAGGGTGTAAAAAGACGTATACCGAAGCCCGCATCTACGCATTCAGACCATTAAATAAAGCAATATAACGAAAAATCAATGATGTGAAACGAAATTAATTATTAGACTTAAAAAACAACGACAATAAATACTACGCAATGTAACGTGTGCCCGCGTCCGGATATCGCGTCGGTGTTAAAGAGTCAGTGTGAGTGCGTGTAAAGCAAGACGAGTTTCCTGCGCATGAGATTCCTTTTCAGTCATAAATTTTGATAAGAAATACTGATTTTTTCGTAGATGTTTGTTTCTTTGGACGAAAATTATCAAAATACACTTCGAACAGTTTTGTATAAAAATCCCGAAATAAAAATTGTAACTTTAACCTTGAATATCTCTGCAACTATTAGTTTCACAACCATGGTCTAGAAGACAAAAACTATAGTGATGATGGGAGCAATACGTGGGTTTCCGCTTCGGTACCGGTCTATTTACACCCTCTATTTTTTTTATTGCAGAAAGTTGGCAAACAAGCAACTGCCCACCTGATGGTAAGTGGTAACAGTCACCTATAATACATGTGGCTCTTGTGAGATTCGCAGCAAAACTGCAACCCCCACAAGAACCACAGTGTATGTTGCCAACTTGTGACACAAGATGTAAAGTCACAGTACCCAGTAATTTCACTGCCATATCTTAGCCTTCAAACCGGAACAGCAATGCAAGCACTGCCTCTTTGCGGCAGAAATAGGTAAGACGGAGGTACCTAAGTAGACGACCCTGGTACAGAGTCTCCCTCCAGTAAAGTATACGTCAATGGTTGCCACCCATGTAGTATAAAAAAAACAATACCTTCAGTGCCAACGCCCACCTCCAGGGACGGCATCATCGGCTGCCCCGTCAACACTCCGGAGAGGCCCATGACGTTGATCTGCTGCCTCATCTTCTTCGCGTTGGCCTCGAGCTCCTGCTGGATGTACAGCTCCTTGTGGTGCACCTTGTTGTGGTACTTCAGGTGGTGCGCCTTCGTGAACTTTTTGTTGCACGGCTCGCAGCTGAACAAGCAGGGAATAAATTTCTAACTGGTACTTAGGTACTGCTTATCGTCGATGAGCAATTAGGCTGCGCCTAATTGCTGAAATACACAACATTACTGCATCTATTCCATACCACAATATAGAGAACGATACAGTAGCCCGACTCGGGCGTGTCTTTGAAATTTATACCTAAAGCTGAACTGGGCGCTAGGGTTGGAATCTACAAAAAAATCGGTGAACGTCATGAGCGGAGCGGCGTGTACGTGGAGCACAATAATCTCGATCGGCGCGCGGCGTGACACTGCGTTGCTATGCCGTTCAGTACGTCTAGTACGAGTTTTTAAATCGAGTAAACTACAATAGTTTTCGTTAGCTCGCCAAACTGTCAGTTTACGATGTAAACGGTAGTATGAGTTGCACGTTTCGAATTCACGTTTAAACGATAGCGAGTTAGTTTTACTCGATTAGACGAACTTCACATTATATATTTATATCTCTCTTACACACATGTGAATGGAAAGAGACACGCGATTTTGTCACTGTGACGTTTTCTTCGCCGTTTTTATTATTTTTAAAGCGAGTTGAATGAAAGAAAAACAGTGTTTGGTAACTTATATATTGATTTATAACCATTGGGTGGTTGAGTGCCATTGTTACTTGGTCAATGTACCAACTAAGTGCTTCCTGCGTCAAGTAATTAGCAAGCCCAATTACTCGCTGGTAGTCTCCATTGGCATAAATCAATAAGGCACACAACACCTAAAACAAAGGTAACAGGAATTAACTATAATGTTATGTGTGTAAATAATATTGTAGGTACTAACCTTAGTCTCTAGAGACACTCTTTGCGAACTACGAAGGTCACTATACTCCCTTGTACGAGTATATGTAATGTATAAACATGATGGAAAGCAGTTTTTGTTAGGTGGTAGCGCAGTTGTCGCAGCTTAGAATTCTTCCGTCTCTCTTCATGCGCTATTTCATCTTGCATGGCCCTCCATGCACAGTACCACCGTGCAGACATAATTTTAATGTTTAGAAACACAAAAAACGTATTAACGTACCAAACTCACATAAAAATGTAAGGTGAGAACCCAAACTACAATAGTTTTCGAGTAAACTGTCAAACAAATGTCAAAAATGTAACTCATACTGCCAAAGACTCAAAAACTACTCGAATACGTACTCATTGATCGAGTAGTATAATACTTTGTAACTCATACTGTCAATTCTAGTTCATTATAGTTTCCGATAGAGGCGCTGCACTGTGGGACATCCATAGGTCATAAATCTTAAAAACCTGCTTTCTTGTTTTACATTTTATTCCTTGTCGTTACATTGGATAGTTGCGGTACCTTCTGAAACTATAAATAGGTCAGTAATTAGAGTGCGCCTTCATTATCTATTGTGCATTCAAAGAGAGCGCATCGCCAATCGTAAATACTGTTATCAGTGAGTCATTAAAAAGCGTGACGTCATTTGTTGTCATTGCGGACCTGTGAGTGCTGTGTGAGTTTTTTCTGAAATGGATATCCAAGAACAGGGTATGTAATAATTAATATTTTTATTTTTATTGTATCTTAGTATATATTTTCTTTAGTATGTCATTGCTACGAGGCGACTTTTCTTGGAGTATTATATTTTAATATTCAAAGTTTGAATAAACTTTTAAATATGTTCCCACTCGCTCCGACTATGGAGGTATATTGCACCATAATCTTTAGACTTTCTTATCTTAGGAAAATTAAAACTTGGCTGCCCTTATCTGCCCTTTTGGCGATGACAAGGGTGCTACGGTTGCCAGATTATCTCGTAGCATTTGCTACGAAATTAGTTTATTTAGTCTTAGTGCTTTGTGTAGGTTTTGTGACTGAATTTTAACCGTTTTTTTTTTGTTTTAGGTAATTTATATATATGCTCGTTTTCAAGAATGCATATTCTTGAAATATGGCTAACTGTCAATACCGATAATGATTGTATTGTATCAAATTATTGTAAAATTAGCTGAAGATAATTGTAAAATTTTATGGAAAAATCCTCGACCCCCTTCCACTAGGTACTGCCGTCCTATTCGATTTCAATTTTTGAAAGAAAGCACAGCAGTGTCTTTGCAAGAGGAAGCTTATTTTAAGGATAAAATTGAAAGTTTGCAACCTACTTTTATTCAGATCGACAATCGTGAATTGGTCGTTTCTCATAAGTTGCAGCTTTCAATGGTAGATGGTAAAATTTGTAGTGCTTTAAGTGAAACATCTACAAGTAGATGTTATATATGTAATGCTACCCCTAAAGAGATGAATAAAATAGACGAATGTTTACAAAAACCTGTAATAGAGAGTAGATACCAATTTGGATTATCACCACTACATTCTTGGATACGTTTCTTCGAATATTTTATTCATCTTTCATATAGATTAGACATAAAAAAATGGCAAGTTAGGCTAGATAGTGATAAACAATTGTTATCAAATAAAAAACAATATGTACAGTCCCAGTTTAGGGAACGATTAGGTTTAATAGTTGACAAGCCGCGTAGTGGTGGAAGCGGGACGTCTAACGACGGAAACACGGCCAGGAAGTTTTTTTTGGAATCAGCTGTATCTGCTGAAATTACAGGTTTGAATAAGGATCTCATAGATCGTTGTTGTGTAATATTACAAACGTTATCTTCTGGACATAAAATTAATGAATGCAAGTTTAAAGACTATGCATTACAAACAGCATACAGCCTGGTCGAGGAATATCCGTGGTATAGTCTTCCTGCTTCTGTCCACAAGGTGCTCGTACATGGATCAGATATTATAAGTTATGCATTGTTATCTATAGGAGAACTTTCCGAAGAAGCTGCTGAAGCGACAAAAATGTACGTACATGTAAGCAAATGTACGTACATGTAAGCAAGCTAGATAAATAAATAAATAAATAAACAAATAAGTATATCAAAATTTATAGACGAAGTCACACTCGAAAAATGTCACGTGAAGTTACCAATCAAGATTTAATACAACGACTATTATTACATTCAGATCCTTATATTACAAGTCTTCGGAAACTTCCCCCTAAAAAGAAAAATACTCTGTCACAAAGTGTAATAGAATTGTTACATGTTTAAAATTGTTAGAATAAGAATAATTTATTTGTATTTTGTTAGTTGTTTTGTTTTTTTTGTATTTAATTAATTTTAATTTATTTATTTCTATTATTTTATTATAATTAAATAATGTTATCAATGTTTTGACTCTTATTTTATTTAAAATATATGTTTTACATTCCAATTTTTAAGTGTTTGTTCATGATAAATTTAGGTAAAAGTATGTTATTGTTTATATTTGTTTTTTACTGAAGTAAACGTTTTTTATTCCGTAAATACATGTACTTCTTTCATTTTAATGTTCCTAAAACACTTTTCAACTATAAGTCACTAAAATAATACAATGTATTGATAGTAACAGGACTTTAACTATTTATGACCGCCCTTGTATGGAGCGTGTCCCTCTGTGCGCTGGTGTGAAATGTATGGAAACAAAACTATTCGATCGTTCGAATCCAAAACTATCAAAACTCATACTAGACGTACTGGGCATGCTTGGCGGCCGTGTAAACGACGTTTGTATGTGTGCGTGCGCCGATTCGTCCCTTTATATGGAGTCGGGCTACTGTATCGTTCTCTATATTGTGTCCATACTATTACATCTATTCTATTTTACCGGAGGGAGACTGTAGAGATTGCGCTAAACTTCTAGTTCGCTCTGAACACAGCACAATTCGCATCGCATTGTCGAAATATACGCATAATTCCACAGACGTATAAAGGGAAGCAGACTTAACATAATTTTACTCACACATTTGTCATAAGTAATGTATATTGTTTTTACTTTCATTCCAAAGTGACATGATATATCGCTATTTCTGTTTTTCGTCTATGGCGATACTAACGCACATAAATATTTCCGAAGCCGTGGCAAACGCCACGTGAACGCCATGTTTAGCTTTGTCAAAATAAGAGACAAATGGCGTCGTGATGACATTGTGTCATAATGTTTTGTTTTGTGATTATAAATAAAAATAATGGCTAATCGGACAAGAACAATGGTAAAGTGTTGTACCCTGAAGTGTTCTAACGCATCATATAATAAAACCAGAAATTACAATAAAATTAAATTAATATTGTTTGTGTGTGAGTAATGTTTACATGTGGTAAAGTTGCCACGCTTTTTGGACGATTATTTTCAATAAGTTTTAGCACGATAAAAATTAACTTAGTATTTTTTATGTGCATGAGAAAAAGGCGCGAAGCAACTTCAGAGCGGACTAAAAATTTGGATGGCTCCATCTTTCTTCTTTTTTATAATAACTAACTTGGCCAACAAGCAAACTGCCCACCTGATGGTAAGTGGTAAAAGTAACATGTGGCTCATGTGAGATTCGCAGCAAAACTGCAACCCCCACAATAACCACAGTGTACGTTGCCAACTTGTGATTTAAGATGTAAAGTCACGGTACCCAGTAATTTCAGTGCCATATCTTACCCTTTAAACCGGAACTCAGCAATGCAAGCACTGCTGCTTTGCGGTAGAAATAGGTAAGACGGAGGTACCTGCGTGTACCGTTATAAGGCTTCGTGCTATGACAAGATACGCGCACATGTGACCGGCCATTATTTGCTATCGTCGAGAACATTAGGCTGCGTATGCGTTATCGCACGGGAGGCGGTCCATCAAACGGTTTTAGCGCGCTCACTATCGCGCTGCGTGGTCAGACTAGCGTCATTAATTTAGGCGGTTGTTTGCGATTTGTTCAGACGCGTGCGACGCAATGGTTTTAAAATTTATACATCATTATGAAGTTGAGCCCATCATATGGGATCCATTGTTTCTACCTGTTTCGTGATTAAAATGAAATCGTTCGATTTTTCCTGCACACATTGGTAAAAAGCATTCAAGTCAGAAAATTTTAGGACCCCAACAACTAAAAAAACCTAGTGTTAAAATATTATTTATATGTACACCCCTATTTTTTAATTATGACAAAAATTTTGTTTGCTCGTTCAGACAAGCAAACTGAACAACTTTCACTATGGCAACAACTTTGAAATCGCAAAAAAAAATCAGCTGTTCATATATTTAGGTTCAGTGAATGTTGAACATTTGTATGGAACAGCTGATTTTTTTTTTGCGATTTCGAAGTTGGTCCCATAGTGAAAGTTGTTCAGTTTGCTTGTCTGAACAAGCACCCAAAATTTTTGTCATAACTAAAAAATAAAGTTGTATAAGTATTTAAAGGCTATTAAAAAAGGCTATTATTTATGATTTTAATTTTAAAAAATGCGATTTTTTTTCATAATACAAAGACGTTTTCTTTTTCTTAAGCAAAATGAGAATACTGTTCCTCATGTACCTTAAGAAAATTACAAAACACAAACTATAAATTCTGACAACAATTAATGAAAAAGGCTCTACGCACTGTGTGCAAATCTATCCGCTGTATGTAAACGGCTTCATAGCCAGCGTTACAGAATGAATACTTACGAATACTTCTTCTCCCCTGTGTGTGTCAGCATATGGTTCGCCAGCACGTACGAGTATGTGAACGACTTGCCACACACCGTGCACTGGTATGGTCGAAGACCCATGTGCAATCTGTGAGAGATAATGCATAGTATAGCTCTAATAAATGAACATTTGTAATTTTCAAATTATCTGACCATAGACTGTTGACAACATCAATCAAATTTTTCTTTTTTCATGATTATCAGCACCTCAACCCATATACATCCCACTGCTGGCCGCTACGGATATCCTCTCTGCGTGAACCAGCGCCTCGTGGTGATAAAATACAGTGTCCGTTGTAAATACATTATGTGTTGTAAATTAAAAACTTTCATTTGTTAATAAATACAGATTTTTTCTTTCATGTTTCTTTGGACGAAAATTAACAAATGTATTCGGGACAGTTTGGTATAAAAACCCCGAAAAAATATTTGTCACTTTAAACTTAAATATCTCGGTAGCTATTCATTTCCCAGGTATAGTCTAGAAGAGAAAAATAATATTGTCTTTTTACAGAAAATTTAAAAAATGTTTATTTAATTATTCGACAAGACTCATTAGGTACCTCTCATGCTTCTGTCTACTGCCGAAGTCGCCGAAGCGCCTGTCGCAGACGCGGCACTTGTACGGCCGCTGACCCGTGTGCCGCATCATGTGCCTTCGTAGCTCCATGTTCAGCACGCATGAATATCCGCATACGCTGTGTGTAGTAAATTATTTCATGTATAGTAAACAAGAAATTTGTATACTATGGAACTGAAGATTCACTACAAGATCCTTGGGAATCAGAAATAAGTCTAGAATGTGAACACAAAGCTAATTACGAGTATAAGATATCCAAAGATAAATTTACTAAAGACTTATGGCCTTATTCATAAAAATATTTAAGCAATGTTTAAGTTAAGTAATGTTGCTGTCTCTTTTGATGTCCTTTCTTTTGTAATGAGATTGAAAGTGACAGTAACATTATTTAACTTAAACATTGCTTAAATATTTTTATGAATAAGGCCATAGGTGTCCTGGTGAACTTAGTATGAATGTTAGATCTAAATAAACAATCGTAAAGTTTGCCGCCATCTTCCATACGAAATTATCATTATTACTTTGTATTATTTTTTTAATTTAGAATTTTGACCTCTATTTTTCTTCTCAAGCCGCTACTGTATTAAAGCGGACAAAAGAAAAAATAATATTCAAATCAGTCAGGCCATTTTTGAGTTGTGCTGAGACTTACACTCGTATCTATAGTCAAGTCAAAGTAATTACTTGAGTAAAAGTCGTTACTTAAGTTTACTTAAGATTTTTGTACAATGAGTACAGTGACAATAAAAAAATGTCTTATTATTGCGTTCGGTGGCGCAGTAGTTCGCGCGTCCGGCCTGTGATAATGACGATTACGCTTTCGCAATGGTCCGTCACGAGATGGATGATCAAAAACTTACACCCAGTTTCTGAAAGGCTGTTCAGTGATAAAATTAACTAACAAGCTGTCAATCTAGTGCTAACTATGAATAGAGTTGCTGAAAGCTAAATCAACTTATCACTGTGTTAGTTGACACAGCTGTCAAATTTATTTCAAAATTGTTAAGGAAAGACCCATTTTGGGTTTCCAAAATACATATAAATAAAACAAAATATATGATTTCAGCAATATGACCGTGTCTAAAAATATTTCTCACAAGAAATCAAATTATTAGAGATAAGTAAATTTTGGCTAACCAACGTTTCGGAAACTCAAATTGATTTGACACTGCTGTTAAGATGACATGGATGTTAGTTGAACAATATTTTGATCAGCCTTTCAGAAACTGGGGGTTAATATCTCGAACTCCTACGTCTTTCAAAAGGCTAGTTAAGCCGTTGCTCCCAGGTGTATTTGCAATCGTTAAAATGCACAAACCTGCACTAGCTGATAAACATAAGTAACTTTATTCACTTCATTCAAATTCTCGATTATTGTATAAAAATCACAACTTGAGTGACGACTTTTACTCAAGTAATTACTTTGACTTGACTATAGATACGAGTGTAACGAGCGGTGATTTTTTTATATAAAAGAAGATAAGGAAGAAGACTACTAAAGACAGCAAAATATGCTACTATTTTCGTACATCTGCCACACCTGCTTTCTGCACCACCCTAAGATTGACTGGTACAGAATGCCTATGACATTAAGCCCACCTATGTACTATCGCGAGCACTTCCGCCTGACCATTTAAAAATTTATTCGCGTAAATCATGCGGAAGCGCCGCGCCACGCCCCGCCACGCTCTGCTACGCCCCCTTAAGTTTTGGCCTATTAGAAAAGAAATACTCTTTAGTTGCAATCTGCATTCCGTAGCTTCGCGACGTATCCCTTTTTTTAATTTTGCGGTCGAGCTATTTGACCTTAGCGCGCTTATCGGATGCTTACCCTTTGCATACTGACCATTGCTTTGTTTACCTGACTTTTGATTGCCTTAACGTTGAACCGTGCGAGATTATAGGACTCCTGAACCTGTGGTAAAATATGTTTGTGCGTAATGACTGCCAGAAATCTCATACGAGAAGACTTCATCTCATACGAGAAGGATCTCGAAATTACAAAGTTTTGGTCACCTATCCAGAGTCCAACCATAGCGAAGGTTGCTTTGTTTTCAATATCGAAACCAAAGCGTTCTAACCACTACGCCACTGAGCTTCATTTAGTTTATGATAACTGTTGTTTTTATATTATATAATACTAGCTGTGCCCGCGAACTACGTTTCGCCATAATTTAAAAAAATATTTTACAAAAAATAAAAACCGACTTTAAAAACACTGAAAAGTTAAAAATCGGTTTTTATTATTTGTAAAATATTTTTTATTTTTAACTTTTTAGTGAATGAAATCTTTATAGTTAAAGAAACCCTAATAAAATACCAGCTCACCTTTGGTGAGCTGGTATTTAATTGGTGTTTCTCTCACTTTTCATGAGATCCCATCATCAGAACCTGACTTCGGTGTCCTTGTGACCACCCTAGGAGTATACTCTATCGAATACAAAAAGAATTTTGAAAATCGGTCCACAATTGACGAAGTAATCGCGTAACATACACAGAAAAAAAAACATACACATCTAATTGAGAACCTCCTCCTTTTTTGAAGTCGGTTAAAAAAAACACCCTTACCATTTAGGGGTATAAAAAATAGTTTCCGACCTATTCTCAGATCTACCGAATATACACAAAAAATTTCATAAAAATCGGTCAAGCCGTTTCGAATGAGTTTGGTTACAAACTCTGTGACACGAGAATTTTATTTATTAAGATTTAATTACATCAGTAGAATGACTATTGCTTGTAATAAGTGCTATTGCTTGCAAAGAAAGGTTTCTATTGTTTAAACTGATAGGTATAATAACTTTATACATAGTACTTAATCAAAGAGATGAAAATATTTTGATTTTATTTATCAATTTACCCACATTTCTAGATATAAGCCACATTTCGTATTGCAAGTAACAATTTTCCTAATAATAGCAGCTTGGAAATAACAATAAACCTCTAACATTATGTTACAATAACAAACAAAATAACAAAGTATGTTACTAATGACTTAGCGTGCAACAAAAATTCAATCGGCGTTGGGGGGTTTCTCGGCGGCTCGGCGGCAGGCCGAAGTGTTCGAATGGCCAAGCATGATCTTTCATTTCATTATTTCATGTCTATTCGAGGTCGACGGGGTGGGGCTAGAGAGCGCTAGTGCAAACGAAAATGAGCGTAGCGGTGATCAGGCGGAACTGCGCGCGATAGTACACATTGTACACAAAAGACTAATAAATAAAAAGTAAAAACAGGCCAAAAGGGAGTTGCTTTATCACGTCTTTGTCGCACAATTATCATTTTAACATGACTGTATTCTTTAATACTTCATACAGTACACTTCGCAGAAAATAATACATGAAGCTTTGGTTAATTAAATTAGCCTATAACAAACATACCTGCACACGAAGGGCTTGATGCCCAAATGCCGCCGAATGTGCGCTTGAAGGGACGCGTTGGACGTGAACGACGCGCCGCAGGTCTCGCACGTATGACTGCAATTAATTGAAAACATATTATACAATATTATATGTATAATAATAAACAATAAAATACACTAACCTAGTAGTAATTAAGTATAACATTGAAACGATGGCTGTAGCACTTCGGGGAAGTTTTAAAACACTTGTAATCGGCCTCAGTATTTAATATATGTTAAGTGTGGCTTAAAAGATTTTAGGGCTTCAGTGTCTGACTGAATTAAATAAAAAATAACTGACTTAAAAACTAACAAACAACTTTCGAGGAGATCATCGCTTGGCGCCGACTTCAATACGTTGTGTGTGTAATCTTATATTATTTATTTAAACTTTTCGTACAACATATTCAGGGTGTACAGAAGGCGGACTTAATGCCAATGGCATTCTCTACCAGTCAACCGGCAATGTGTGAGAAAAAAGTAGACGGTGTACGAATTATGTAACACAAATAAAATAAACATAATAAACAATTTCTACATAGAGATAGCCTATTATAGATAATAACATATATAATTAAGACATGCCTAAATATTACTTGTGACCTGACCTTGGACTTAAATTCAGGTCCAAGGTCAGCTCAAGTCAAGTCCAAAAGTTAAGGATCTATCTACCATCAGCTCAGTCCATGATTACCAGACGCAAATTATACGTGAATAACTTCTGAAAAAACATGAAACACGTTCGATGTACCCGTAATATTTAATAAGGGTTTCCCTCGATTTTCAAAGGATCTCATCATTAGATCCTGACTTTGGTGACTTTGGGCCCACCCCAGGAGTATACTCTATCGAATACAAAGAATTTTGAAAATCGGTCTACAATTGGCGGAGTAATCGTGTAAAATACACACAAAACACGTTGGATACACCTAAATATTTAAGAATTTTCCTCGATTTTTATGCGATACCATCATCAGACCCTGACTTTGGTGACCCCAGGAGTATACTCTATCGAATACAAAAAGAATTTTGAAAATCGGTCCACAAATGGCGGCGTAATCGCGTAACGTACACACACAAAAAAATGAGAACCTCCTCCTTTTTTGAAGTCGGTTAAAAAACATACGCGTCGAATGTAAAACTTCCCCCTTTTTTTAAGAAGTCTGCTAAAAGGTGTTAATTTGCAAGTGCTCACATTTTCTCATAGTGGTACTTCTTCTTGGGCTGTGATTTTTTCTTTGGTTTCGGATTCAGTATGTGATCCGGTATCGGCTCGGAGTACGCCAGGATCGTCTCCTTGAGCAGCACGTCTTCACCGTCCTCGGTTTTGATCGCTTTCTTCGACTTCTGTGGCGTCTCGGGGATTTTGCGAGGACGTCCGCGCTTCCTCGCCACCTGCGGCTGCTGCTGCTGCTGCAGCTGCTAAAAACCAGAGGGACCCTGTAACGCATTGTATCCGCCGATTGTCGCCTTGTGACCCGCGCAGCTGAGTTAAAAAATTTAAGAGGACGCACTTAGGTGGAGAGAATGCAAAAATAGTTATAATTTGACTAGGGACCGGATTATATGCATTTACATATTTAAGCCATCCTCAGCGGTAATAGCATATTATAACTATGATCTAGTTATGATGCATATTATCGGTACATTTACAATCTTTTTCCGAGTGCAGTGCACTCACCCTGCGTTCCGCAATACGATAAAAGTTATAATATCCCGAATCCGACCAAATTGAATAGTCACAAAAATAAGGGCTATTGAGTAATAATTGGAATGATGACTGAATTCAAATTTTTCCGTCTCGTCATTTAATATCAAAAAACCGTGGAAAAAGATGCAGTCCTGTGAAATTAGAATAAAAATCGGCTTAGAAATACATTAGATACAAGCATTTTAAGTTGTTAATTTAAAGGCGATTAGACAGAGAGATCCGACATTAACCGTGACGTCATTGTTGAGTACGGCCATATAAACTCCTTGTAAATTGCCGTTTTGCTAGAAAGAGATGGAGAAAAATCTTTAATACCTTATATCTTGGTTGTTTTTTTAGTTATTCGAAAACCGATTTTTTCTTTCTGTTTATTATATGAATGAGCTTCTATTAAAGCAAAAAAATTTTTTTGTCATCTAGCCATTTGTGACTAGTCGGGATTCCCGATATTATCACTTTTATCGCATTTCGGAACGCAGGGTCAGTAGCCACGCGCGTGCTTTATGATTTTCTCATAACTTTTCTTTCAATAAAAAAAACTGTTTGTTTGTAGCAACAACCTCAGCTGAGATCCACACTTAGTTATGCCAAACAAAGACAGATATCTTATTAATGTATATTTATTATTTTCGATAAACTTTTCGAATTTTATTCAAACTATCCGTTTGCGTTGGTTAGACTTTGTAAAATTTGCAAATGCGGCTCAGTCCGAAATCCTCTTTCAGATTTGGCCCAGCTGCCGAAAAGATTGCTCACCCGTGCTGTAATGTATCATTGGCATGGATACCTCTTATCTTTAATATTATATCCTGCAAAACGTAATAAAATGAAAACCTAATATTAAATAAAAATAGGATAAAAGAGTGCATTTATTTTGCCACTAAACTCGTTAGTTTGGCGAGTAAATATAATATGTGATAGCAGTCCATGTGTTTACCATCTTTGTTGTATAAAAAATCCACATCAATTCTGCCGCGCTTAAGAAAAACGCATTAGCTACCTTTTATAGTTTATAGTCTGTCTTTGAGGAGCGTGGTGGCCCATTGGCGCGTGCGCTCACCAAACGATCGCAAAGGTTAAGCAACGTTGGCTGAGGTCAGTCCTATGATGGGTGACCAAAATACAAAATATCTCAAGCTCCTCCATGCTTCGGAACGCACGTTAAACAGTGAGCCCTGCTAATTGTGAGTGTTGCTATAAAAAATAATCTAAATCCATTGTACTAGCGTTTCTCACTTTACATTATCTTGAATTCTGTGTTTATGACTTACTGTATATCTGACGAAGTCAATTTATGACTGTTTGCATTACTGATATGAGATTTACCTTCTCTGTTGCCTCGTCGACTCCTTCATCATTGGAGTCTTCATCTGCCGGATTGAAGTCGGGGTCATCAGCGCCATCAAAATCTGTAAGAAAAAGGGTCACTCAAATCTTATAAGAAACAGCTTTTGTAAGCAGGGAGTGAGATTGACTGATATAAAGCACTGAGTAAGTAATGTTCCTTTATTTCATTCCAAACTGACACCTAACCTGATAGGTCTCAATGTCTCAATAAACAAGTCATAACATTACATAAATTGCCAGAATGTCAATGGATTTTTCTGATGACAAGCTTCAATCTCCAGTAAAGTTGTGAACATCACTGAAAATATCACTGAAACTGAAATAATGCTCCTGTGTTGCAATCAAAAGTAAAAACTACAAACCGCCTGCGTCATCTTCCTCTAGTGGTTCCTTCTTCAGTTCAAAATTTTCCGATGCCAACAGAGTTGTAAGCGCCTCGGGTTCATGTTCAGGCTGTTTTGGCTTTTTCCTCTGGTATGGTGACAGATCTAGATTCGCAAACAAAAAAAAATTGAATAAAACTTAGCATGAAATTTCATATCCATCCGGTCAACAGTAATGTACAGTATAGCCTATGAACTAATGAGTAAATTCAGCTTCTTAGTTCTACTGAAGCATGAAGATGTTTAAATTAATTACTAAGTCAGTTTAGAATCTATAACATGATTTGTTCATCTATATTTAATCTAGCTTCATGAGAGACGATAACTTAGCATTCCATGGATTCACCATGCGGGTGCCAGGTCCATCGCGTTACAGAGAAAAGAGCCAAGAGCAGTGCCTGGGGCTTAGACCATCGCCGGATTTAGGGGAGGGCAACCGGGGCTACAGCCCCCGGGCCTCCACAAAAGAGGGGCCCCCACAATAGAGACTGCAGAAAAAAAAATCCAATTTAGACTAGTAAACAACTTTTCCTTTCATTTTTTCTCTTCGCGTTTTACCTTTACTTACAGACCTACAGTTCTTTAATAATAAAAGAATCTCTACTTGGTTTCACAATAAATTATTTATTGGAAAACTCACTGAAAACAATTGTTAATTTTATTTGGAAAATAGTTTGGGGCCAAGGGGCCTCCACTTCTTTGTTGCCCCGAAGCCTCCAGACCTTTAAATCCGGCCCTGCTTACGACCAGTGCTCGAATTGAGCAGGAACGCGCCGGAACGCCGTTCCGGTTCGTGAAAATTTATGAAGTTACCGTTCCGTCTCGTGGAATACGGTGGAATAGCGTTCCGGTTCGTGAAATCACCAATCACCGTTCCGGTTCGTGAAATTGATCGTAAAACTTTTATAAGCGTGCGCACCAACTTTTAAAAAGCGCGCGCTCCTGGCACGGCAGTGCCTCGCGCCTACTATGAGTGACAATTCGTGTAACATCGTGCATGTTTGTTCTCTGCCGCTGATGATACAATCAGTCGCAAAAGAGCAACAAAAAACAACTCTAGCATCTATGGAAAATGTTATGATTACCTATAGATTACCTAAGTAATCTTTACTGTAGTTTGTAAGTTTGTAAGTAGTTAAAATAAAAACTCATCTGAATTTTACATATTTTTACTTAAATAACTTTATAATAGTCCCACACAGAGCAGACAGCATGAAGCGCGAATTTTATTTTTGGAGAGCCTAGCGTTCCGTCTCGTAAAAATGTTCAATTCAAGCACTGCTTATGACCCAGGTGCAGGTTTAAGTAGCTACTCTACAATGCATCAACATTCACAATGCATCAACATTCACCTTCACCACTCTCTTTCTGCCTAACCATATTCGATATGATTCCCTCAGTGCCGCCCTTGTTACGCGGTTTAATATTGAGCTCACGGACGTTCTCGATAAGCCTAGATCTTTTAGCAATGTGTATAAGGATTTTGCAGGAATACCTCTGGCGCCTACTCTACTGCATATAAGTGAACATAATAACCGTTTTTTGTGATATCGTTAGTAAGACGTAGTATCTATTCAATTTAAATATATGGTCTTTGGGAATGGTATTTTCCCACGGCACGGTGAGTTCGATGAGTCAAATCAATCAAATCAAAATATGTTATTCAACTTGGATTTTACAATCTCTTTTGAAAGTCAAGGAAGCTACGCCAATGGTTCACAAGTCTACGGCGGGAGACCTTCTACTGGAAAGAACCAGCAAGAAAACCAGCAAGGGCTATTTTTTTCTCCCTGTATTATTACAGAGTCGTCAATTGGAAGCTGACCTCAAGGCAAAAGTAGCACGCGCTTTAGTATTCGAGAGTAAAGCAATATTTCTGGCCTGGATGCAGTAATCGCTACGTCAGACGGAAACTAACTATCTAATTTATTTTCATGGAATTTGAATAAAACATAAATTGATTGAATACACTTCTTTAATTCTTAAACCATAATTATCTGTGATAGATTTCCTTTTTGTTACATTACATGTGTATACTTATACTACTTCTATGAATTTTTTCACGTATTCATAAACAACCATGTCACCTAGTCGAACTTGGTTCGCTCGATTAGAACGCGAACTTCTTGCAACCGCACCATGGGTAATATAGTTAAATATAAATATAGTCTATATACCTATATGTATAAAAATCTTGTGTCAAAATGTATGTCCATCATAAACTCCAAAACTACTTAACCAATTTTTATTAAATTTGGCTTACTGTATGATATTTTGTTCAACTAAAAACATAGGATATTTTTTATCTAGACTTCAATATTTTGGTATGTGAACCACTGTTGCACAATATCTGCAGGTGTGGTGCGGAAGTAATTCGCGTATTTCTTGTATTTTGTATTTGTTTAAATTGTGGTATGATTATTATTTTAGGGTAAGTACTAACATAGCATAAGTAATATTGTAACCAACAAATATGAGTCTGTGTCACTTGAAAAATTAATTATTATTATTATTGGGAATTTAATGGTTTCAATGCAACTATTTGTAAGATCCATTAAGTTTCTCAAGATACCTCACACCGCCCTGAGGTATTTATTGACACAACATATGGTTATCTTTAGGTTGAGTAACTATCCAGTAGATAGCATAGTGTTTCAATTTCTTTATGCTACAATAGGTGTATTCCACTAGTTATTTAGTTAGTATACATTGATTTGACATTTATTTTATTTAATATAATTCTTTTATAATAAAAATAATTAGGTTTTGCATTATTTTATTAACATGTTGTATACATACACACACACAAGTCTACCACAATACTGCCAGGCTGTTGCCATGTCAAAGCCCAATCTGTAGTATCTAACCTCAAGTTAAAATACATGTAAAGTCAAAGTTCTGCATTATAAACCAGTAAAGTAATTCAAATACAAAACCATTACCCCAGGAAGCATTCTAGGGTTAAGATTTACATATTGGTATTAGATTAGAAATACTCATTGTGCTTATTAATATTAATTAAATAATAATTCACAATCACAAAAATGTTATATTTGTTATTCAATCATGTATGAGTGACTAAATAGAATAGATTTTGATAAAACTTTGCATACAGTTGATAAGACAGTTATAAATATAATTATTATAATTTACTTACCAATCTGTCCTTGTTCATTGGGATATTTCCTTGGACGCCCCCTTTTTCTAGGTCGTGGGGCAACTGTAACGACTGATGAGACTGGAGTTTTGGTGACAGACCGAGTCCATTGTGAACTAGGATCATGCTCCACAGGCAATTCATATTGAAGAAGCAAACCATTCTCTTGTTTAATAGTGATTGTTTCAGTTTCTGTGGCTGCAATGAATAAATAAAATTAAAACTTATGAAACACTAATCTGGTTCTTGGACAAAAAAACAATGACTGCAGCCACAGAGTTACTAGCTTGAGAGCTCCAATTTGATCCTAGTGTCCTAGTACACTTTATATTTATGTACTATGTAATAACTGCATTCCGCCTATTATGGTTGTTCTGCAAAATAAAATTGAAGTGTGTCTGCAAAATCTAAATATTTTATAATAAAAGTAATGTGCACCTTTTTTCGAGTTGGGGTTAGCAACTACATTTGAGCTCTTCCTAAACTCATCGAGACATTCTTTCAGGGTATCATTCGAAGATAAACACTGCTGCTTGAATTGATATGCATATGTAAGACGATCAACGCAATTCAAACAAATCAAAGTTGGTAAAGGATCATCTTTTGATATCTGAAATTTAGAAAAGGTTAGAAATAATGTTTGGTTACATTCAAAATAGAAAATAGCAAATTTTTATCGCAGTAACAAAAATTGGGGATGTCAGCAAAAAATCATTTAATACAATATAGCAACATTTATTGTAGTAAGAATATAGGGTGGCCATCGCAACCATTTTGGTGTGGTAATTTTTATTTTTTAGAAGGTACCTCAATACCGCAGCAATACGTGTATTTATCGCCAAGTTGTTCATTATTTTCGTCCCAATCAAATAATGAAACCATGTCGCCTGTTTCCAGACATACTCTGCACGTTAATTGCCAATCCATTTCATAAAATATTTTTTTAGGGCAAAAATTAATCCAATAATTGTAAAAATTCCAAACCGGATATTAAGTGATATGGCAAATTAACCAACATGACGAAGTGAATAAGTAGCGTCAGTTCACGTTCCTTTACAAGCAGTGTACGTACACATTGAAAAATGAATGACGGCTGCATAGGGATATTTACGTTGACTGTGTTGTTTGCTAATGATGCTTTTTATATTTATATTTACAAAGTAACATTCACGAAGTTTATTGTTATATCAGTTTTTATTCAGCGAAAATAGTAAAATTAATAACAATACAAACACAGCATGAAACGGAATATCGTACAGTCACGGAGGGCAACCTTCAGAAACTAAAGTCGGCCCCCTCCCCTTTTACCGAAACGTCAAATAGTCTCAAATTTTAGCAATAATAAATAAATAAACACAATGTATTTATCCCAAAACAGCTAGAACTCTAAATAATTTTAAAAAATGGAGCTGTTTAGATCAGACCAATATTATATATTTGTTAAAAATGAGTCCAGTTTGTGGTGGAATCGATTAACTGGTGGTTTTTCAGTGCGATCAGGTATTAGGGTATTATTTGTTATATTTTCAATTAAAGTTTTATTTCTTGCTCCAGGCGATCAAATTTTTTACATAAAAACAATCAATCCCTTTCTCAAATCCACCAAACTTACATAATGTTGAATTTGTGATATCTTCATCGCCAATAAAAAGGATTTTCCATTCACTTATTTCTTACTTTGTTTTAGCATGGGATCTTTCAGATATCGAAGATATAGAATGCCTAGGCATTACAGAGGGTATAATAGGCAAAGTGGAACACTCAAACATATATGAACCACGGTTAATGATTATTAAAGAGAGTGTCCCTGTTGGTCAAATTTATTTTCATCACACAATTAATAAAATTAAATCAATATGTTTTCTGAACATGGGTCCTATTAATTCAGAAATTGATTTATGTGCATGTACAAAACATGGGTCAACAAGTTCTGTTGAAAATGCAGGAAGATTACTAAATAGAAAAATGGGGGGTCGGTTATTCGAGAACTCTGCTTTTTTAAACAAAACTGTTGGAGCTGTAAAAAATGTCAGTAACACTATCAAGACAACGACGCAACAAGCTGCTACACAGGTGATAATTATTTTCAATGAGATTGTTGTTCGTATTTGCATTTGTGTAATTTTAAACCAGTTGTAGAAAGTTATCTTTAAAATCCTGGAAATATGTCATCATTTACTTTTAGTTTTATAAAAAAATGGAATATTTCTTTTTGAAATCACAGGTGAAACAAACGGTAAAAAAGCAAAGAGACCCAAAATTAGCAGAGCGCTTTGAGAAGCGACTCACAGATGAGTTGCACAAAATATTTGATGAGTCAGATAGTTTTTACTATTCTCGTACATTAGATTTGACAAACAGTTTACAGAGGCAATATGAAATTGAGAGGAAGCTAGAAATGGAAGAAGGAACGGAAAAGCCCGTCACAGATATAACGAGATGGTGGAAGCATGTAGATGACAGGTTCTTTTGGAATAAACATATGCTTAAAGACATCATAGCAATGGGGGTAAATTGTTCCTACTGAGTATGACAGTTTATTTTTTTTTAGTTTTTTAATTTTGTTATTAATGCTTCAGAAACTTCAGTTTTATTTAAACAATGTGTATTTTTTCAATAAAACTGAAGTTTCTGAAGCATTTTCATTATTTCAGGATTAGTCACAGATAGGGTTGCCACCCGTACTTTATTATAAAGTATTGTACGTTATTTCGGGCAAATGTACTTTATGCCAACGATAAAGTACGCAAAAATACTTTATTTTGTGTGATTTGAATTCTCTAGCATTCATTTAAAAATAAATATATGAAAAAATAGTTTATTGTAAGAATGTTTACGTAATTATGTAGGTACAATCCAAATGCTCATTCCTGAAGGCAATTTTACCGCAAATGTGAACATTGTCATGTCAAGGTGTTTATAAAAATTCATCTATTTTGTTTGATCGATTGAGTGCATTAAAGTTTCTAGAAGTAACGCAAAATATATGTTTAATTATAATAAAAAAGTGAAATAAAGAGTACTTTATTTTGACACACTGTACTTTATTTTTAACATTATAAAATCCAATGTACTTTATTTGGACAAAAAAAAGGTGGCAACCCTAGTCACAGACACAGTTAATACAGTTAAAAATAAATAATGCAAATCCTATGCTATATATTACCATTTTCAAAACATTTCTTTAAAGAGTGGAAAAATTTTCCTTATAATTATGTTCCTACTACTGTTATCATATTATTTTGACAAAAAGTTATATCTGAGTAAAACACTTTTTACCCTTGATAATTTTTGCTTCAATTATATTAATATTGTATTTATTCACAGAGCCCAGATTGTGACCAATGGGTGCTTCCTATCATACAAGGATATGCACATCTATCACAAATAGCCGTAGAGCCAGCTGATGCTAACCCCCTCAACACAGAGTCACTCTCCAACACCAATACTTGTGATGAAACATTTACATTGGGAATAATTTCAAGGAGATCTAGATACCAGGCCGGTACCAGGTTAGTTTTGAACTGCACAATTTTAAAAATAGTTGTCCCTGTTTTTTTTTTGGCTTATGGAGTATTTCAGGTTTCAGGTTCAGGTTCACATTTGTTTGAAATGGCAAAGGGGATGTTCCAAAGGGAGGTTTGACTAGGTATTATGGGACACCATAGGATAAATCACTGTGGACCATACTCTAGTAGCATACTCAAGTGGGTGGTCTAATCAGCTTAGCCCCTTTGGTATGATAATACACTAACCCACCGTAAAAAATGGGAAGTATGGGTAAATCCTTAATAAAAAAATATTTGAACTATTATTCAGGTTCAACCCAAAAAGGTTGGGTAATCTAAGCCTTTAGATGCAAAAACCTTTAACGTGAAATACCAACCTTACGCAAAACTCCAAACTTGAAAAAACCACTTATGCAAAATACCAACTTGAATTTAAGCATAACACCAACTTTTTCATTACCGACTACCTTTCAACGCATTTTTGGACCTCCGCTTTTTCACTTGTTATATTAATGTTCACTTGTTTTTTCCCATGTTCATTAGTTTTTTGGACTTTCAATTTTTTATTTAAAACAAATTTTTTATTGGTAACATTTTTATCCTTATTTTTTTGCAAATATTTTTCCGTAGGTACAATCGCCGAGGCATGGAACCCAGCGGTCTTAATTTTTTGCAAATATTTTTCCGTAGGTACAATCGTCGAGGCATAGAACCCAGCGGTAAGGTCGCCAATTATGTAGAGACAGAACAAATCGTCTCTATAGTGTGTTCTGACAGCATTCATCGAGCATCATTCGTTCAGGTAAATTGACATTCAGTTCATAGTTAAGCCTGACTCACACAGGGCTGCGTTCCAAAACATCACCCGGAGTGAGTAGGTAGTGGGGGGAGAGTGGCCGGTTAGGGTGGTCGGAGTGTTGGTTGTTTTAGAACGGCAAGAGTGTTGTCTGCTTTGTTTACATAACCAAATATACAAAAATAAGAAAATATATAATTCATCGGCGCGCCCGTTTGCTTTAATGCATGGATAACATTCGTCTGTTTCATCTACGAAAATGCTAAAACCAACAGAATATGGATTCTGTTAAATCGCGGCCTAACCTAGCTTCAGCGGAAATGAAGGCCAATTTTACAATCGTGTCACTTACGATACCTATAGTTTTTGGAATTTAAAATTAACTTATTGTCGACGTTACGAAGCGCATCCTCGCTCTCCGAGATGCACAAATTGTGTGTGAATATGAAATCTTTGTAATCACAATCACACACAACTTTAAAATCCACACAATTTCCCGCCAAATCCAATCGAGTGAAATTACACCTTGCTATATTATGCGGGTGAGATTCCACTCGATCGAGTGCACTCCGTAGCGTTTTAGGACACGCCACTCCAACACTCTCGAGTGCACCCGAAATGTTTTAGGACATACTTCGGGTGACCGAGTGCACTCTGGTGATGTTTTGGAACGTAGCCCAGAAAAGGTGAAGTCACGAAACCGCCACTATGATATATTTATTTATTTTCCAGAAAACACACCAACAGTATATACATAAGCACATTACAAATTTGTTATTTACACTAAAATTAAAAGCTTGTGTAATATGTATACACCAATACAGGCGTGTACAACATTTGCTTAACTAAATAAGAGCACCAGCAATTAGGTTATGTTCACTTACCTAAATATAAACACTCAATATAAATACAGATATAAATACAAATACGTAATACAAAACTTAACCACTTAAACTGAACCACAAAACATAACCATTCATAGAGCATGTATGAAAGAATAATTTTCTTTCATATTTGCTATATATAACCACACCAGTCAGTGTCCGTGACGATACAGGGCTTTTGCGTGATGTTCATAGAGAATGTAGAAAGAATAATTATCACGGTAGCAATACTTTGCTGGAACTGTCACTTTACGAATCAGCTTTTAGAGGGGAGAAGAGCCTTTATGGCTCTCACGTCAGTGTCAGGTCACATGCTGGAGAGACCTATGCGTGCACCACCTCTCATGTTCCATTTGGCAAAACCTATGATGTTCGGATATCCCATTGGCGTTCATAATGAATTTGCTGTTTCGATATCCAGGGGAAAATCAGTTTGGATCCTCTCGATCCTGGATCATCTCACCAAGGACACAGTGGAGACCGCGGGGTTGATTTAATGGGTACTCTTCGTACTCTGTGGACAAGAACCCACTGACTGAGCTATGGGCAGGCACAGGGCGTAACGCACTTTAACCTCATGAAAGTACTTAAAATACTTTGTCGAATTTCTAAGTAACTTCTGCATCAGGTTTAACCGGCGTAAGTTCAATTTTTTGTGTGTGAGTTGGAAGCCCTTTTCTGGGATTCCAGCTCTACCTAGGGGCTGTTTAGTTGCTATTTGAGATCCCGATCCCATACAGCCCCAAATAGAATGTAAGGGATGTAAAAAAAATTTTGTGTGTTAAAACTTCGATTGTAGGTCAATGGTTAAAACCCTCTTATAGATAAAATATTGAAAGCGTTCGGCTTTCAATATCCTTTCTATCTCTGGATTTCTCTACTGGAGATAGAACTTTGAGGCATTTTGTATGGAGCTAATGTCAAATACCTATCGCTAGTTAACAAATCCACAGATAGTGTTAGTGGACTGGCCACTAGACAGCGTTCAGTAAGCTCCCCACATACCGACACCTGGATTTAGTCACAAGGTAGGCAGCGAGTAGTCCCTGATATTAGCGAGGTCCGTGGGCGACGGATACCCTTACCATCAGATGGGCCGTCTTCTCATTTGTTTATATATAAAATACTAGCTTTTGCCCGCGGCTTCGCTCGCGTTAAATTCGGGGTAACACCTAAGATTTCAAAAAAAAAATAAGCCAGGTATTTTTCGTTGGTTACAAAGAGTCTGTGTACCGGTTTTTACCTTGAAAACTGCAAAAAGTTCCATATAAAATTTCACCCCCTCTTTTAAGGGTTGGGGGCAGATTTCCAAAAAAAAATGATGCACGATTTTTTTGTTACTCACAAATAGTTCGCATACCAATTTTTAGCTATCTACCTTGAAAATTGCGGAATGCTCCATACCAACTTCCACCCCCCATTTTAGGGAAGTGGGGGGTTAGAATATGACAAAAGGTAGCCTATGTCACTCTCCATCCGTTCAACTATCTCCACTTAAAAAATCACTTCAATCCGTCGCTCTGTTTTGCTCTGTGAAGGACGGACAAACAAACACACACACACACTTTCCCATTTATAATATTAGTATGGATATTATATATAAAATGTATATATAAAAAGTGTTTTTTGTTTTGTTACCTTATGTGTTGTATTTTGGTGCCAAATAAACTATCATTCATTCATTCATTTGCTGCTATCAGCAATTAAAAAAAAACCTATAAACAACTGTTGTTATAGAAACGGATTTATATTAGACTCGCTGTGCCCGCGAACTACGTTTCGCCATACATTTTTTTCCCGTTTTTGTAACAATTTTCATTGATACTCAGCTCCTATTATAATAGGTTTCCAAAATAATTTCATCAATAGAGACTAAAGCTTATGGTCATGATGGAATTTCAATTGACATGATCCGGCTTACTCTGAATTCCACTCTGTCAATAATCACTCATATAATAAATTCCTCTATCGAAGCTAGTGTTTTCCCTGGATCCTGGAAGTTGGCGAAGGTAAAACCGATACCCAAATCCACTAAGGTTGAGAGCTACAAAGACCTACGCCCAATCAGTATTTTGCCTGTACTTTCCAAAATATTAGAAAGGGTGGTTTGCGACCAATTCTCAAAATATCTGGAGGAAAATAATCTCCTACCAGCCATGCAGTCGGGTTTTCGTGGTAAACATGGAACCGCAACAGCATTGGCAAAGGTCACAGATGATGTTATCACGGCAGCTGACAACGGAAAGGGGTCTATTCTTGTGCTTTTAGACTTTTCTCGGGCGTTCGACTGTCTTAATCCTGAGTTGTTAATAACTAAAATGGCCCACTATGGAGTATCTAGGGAATCATGTAAGTGGTTTCAATCTTTTCTTGATAATAGAACACAGTATGTGGAACTTCAAACAGATCAGGGGCTACTGGTGCAATCTCAAGTAAGTGCAGTCGATCGGGGTACGCCCCAGGGCTCGATTTTAAGTCCCCTGTTGTTTGTCCTATATACTGCTGACCTCGTTAAAAGACTGAAGCATTGTAAGGCTCATTTATATGCTGATGACACTCAACTTTACCACTCTTTTCCACTACAAGATTTACAAACATCAATAAGTTGTATAAATGAAGACTTGGACGCCGTATCGAAATGGTCGACTAAAAATAACTTAGTTCTCAACCCATCCAAATCACAATTCAT
Organism: Schoenobius gigantellus; assembly: GCA_963935595.1. Lineage (NCBI taxonomy): Eukaryota > Metazoa > Arthropoda > Insecta > Lepidoptera > Crambidae > Schoenobius > Schoenobius gigantellus. The sequence continues at coordinate 15,790,298 of OZ012562.1, read as the reverse complement.
CGTCATGGGGAGCAAATGGCAGTGCAGGAAAATTATTGAAAAAAATCCGCGTATTAACATCCATGGGGAACCTATCACCAGAGTGGAGCACGCCAAAAATCTCGGATTGACAATTGATGGAGAAATGCGATACAAGGAATACATTAACACCAAAACTAGAAATGCTTTCTACCGACTAAAGGTGCTTTATAGTTTACGAAAATATTTATCTGAAGATGTTCGAAAGGTCCTTACAGAGTCTCTTATTCTATCACAATTTAACTATTGTGATATTGTGTATGGACCAAGATTACTAGAGCAAACAAAGAAATCTGTACAGCGGGTACAAAACGCGTGTATGCGCTTTTGTTATGACATACCAAAAAGAGCTCACATATCACCATATCTGAACGCTAAACAAATCCTGAACATGACAAATCGACTTGAATGACTTTTACATTTAGCATTTGCAACGCGGAAAATTGTGGAATTCAGAAGACCAGAATATCTCTATGAGAAACTAGAATGGGTCAAAGATTCGTACACAAAGTCACTCAGATCCCACAGAGAAACCAGTCTAGTAGTAGCAAAACACAAAACTCAGCTGTTCAAAGGGGGGTTCAAGTTTGCTGCAAGCAAAGTATGGAACGATTTGCCTCCTCCGCTGCGGGAACCTATGTCCTTGTATAGGTACAAAAAACTAGTTCATTCTCACCTGTTAGACAGACAAAAAGCTTCAGTAAATATTGTATACACCCCACACTAAAACAACAGGTAAACACAGACATACTGATCTTATATCACATTTATACCATAATTTATACCACAATTATACCATAATATATATTTAAATTAAATATAAGTTCATTCGAATTGGAGTATTACATAATCACTTTTGCACGTCAAAGAAGCTACGCTAATGGTTCACAGGTCTACAGCGGGAGACCTTGTACTGGAAAAAACCTGCAAGGGCTATATTTATTTATTTATTTATTTTTTCTTCGCCAAGGCTGACTTACATAGTCGTCAAGGCTGACCTCAAAGCAAAAGTTGAGCTCAACTTCCACTACAATATTGGTTGTCCATCCATATCATATCCCATTCACACCATAATAACCAATTGATTTTCTCCCTAATACATTTAATTTATACATATTTATATGCATGTTTTTAATACAAATGGGAGCCCTTGCTGCAGCTATTTGCATCCGTGACTTTGTATTTCCTTTAAAAAGCAAAGCTATATTATTATTTTTATGTATCATATGTCTGTATGTATATATATATATGTATATTAATCAATATAGTACCTTTTTTTTTTTTTTTTTTTTCGGGGGGAAATGCGTAACCGCACCGTACCCGCCGTTGGCTAGACGGCGAGCGTGTGTGGGGCTCTCCCGGCAGAGTGCCAGGCCTACCCACTAAAACCCCCCGGTGTTCTCCCTGCCCTCTTGGGCGCGCTAGGTAAGGTCCACACTGCGACTCCACTACCCACGCGCCCGGGCAAGCCCGACCAACTGGTCGGGCTATCGCCAAGGGGGGATTGCCCGAGAACACCAGGGCAATCCCCAGACGGAGGGCCTTACGGCGGCGTGCACGGGGCCAACCATGCACGCAGGCCTTCACGGCAGGGTCACTAGACGGGCATCGCTTGTGCGAATGCCCGCCTTCGCCTGCCTATCCGTCTGCGGCGGATGGGAGCGGCTTGAGGATCAGCCTCCCGCTCCCTCTCCGCGGCCTCCTTCTGCGTGATGACATCCTCGCAGAAGGAGGCGACAGCCCCCCATTCCGCCTCGCCGCGGAGCATGGCCACGACCATGCTCGGCAGCGAGAGGTTTGCACCTCCCAGCGCAGCGTTGAGTTCGCTGCGCTGGCGTCGCCAAGCCGGGCACACCAATAGTGTGTGCTCGGCAGTGTCATCGGGAGCGTCGCAGTGATGACACTGCGGCGTTTCCTCCCGACGGGCGACCCGGTGCAGGTAGTGACCGAAGCAGCCATGCCCGGTCAGTACCTGCACCATGCGGAATGTGAGGCTGCCCTGCCGGCGCCCAACCCACTCCTCCAACACCGGACGAATTCAATATAGTACCTACGTATATATATATATATATATATATATATGTATTATCAGTAATGTTACAAATAGATAATTTGTAACATTACTAATAATACCGCAACTGTCACACTCTAAAGCGTACCTACCTTACCAACTGCCTCCTCCTTACCAAGTAGAACTTACTACTGTATGTACGGGGCCAATCTGAAAACCAGCGCTGGGCTGTGCCCAGCATTTTGCTGAGATTGGTGCCCATTGCCTTTATATTTATTATAAGTATATTGATATTTTTTGTGTAAATTATTACTACTACTATTTTCGCTACTGATGTATCTTAATTAATTAATTAAGGCAATAAAGCTTATCATTTATCATTTATTAGTCGCAGCGTGATGTTGTATAGCCTAAAGCCTTCCTCGATAAATGGACTATCCAACACAAAAATAATTTTTCTATTTAAATCAAATCAGTGGTTCCTGAGATTAGCGCGTTCAAACAAACAAACTCTTCAGCTTTATAATATTAGTAAGTATAGATAAAAACGCACCAGCGCACATATAGTACGATCTGACTATTTCAATGAAAATTTCCGGTGTGCAATTTGGTGTAACGAGCATGCTTAAGGTCATTGCTCTGCAATTTCGTACCGTTAGATGTGACTACGTCTGAATTTAACAAAAAAAACAGGCGTACTGATTATTAATGACTATTAACGTTCAGCTTAACCACTGGATCTGCAAGCTTTTTAAAAATTCTGCACGTAAAGGAATTTAAATAGTGTTTTATGTTTGGATTTCAGGTTCGAGGGTCGGTGCCGATATTTTGGAGTCAACCTGAGTATAAGTTTAGGCCGCCACCTCGCTTGGACCGAAGTAAGTTTTTTTTAGTCTGACTCAAGATTTGTTTGGTAAATCTTGTGTGTTCATCTCTCCGTCCGTCCGTCTGTCCATCTGTCTGACCGTCCGCTCGTTAGTTCCATCCAGATCTCGGCTCTTAGGACACCTAGAGGCTTGGGATTTCATTAGAAGATAGGCTAGCTCTTTTTCTCATTTTGGATTTTCTATCTGACTTTGGATCATGCCACCTAGGGCCAAAAAGTGTAATTGTGATCTACAAATTCAATATTCCCTTACAGGCACCTATTGGCGCTAAAAAACAAAACAAAATTCTATTTAGATGGAAAGAAAATCATTTATCCGTCTATGCGCATACGCCGAACATAATTAAGATGTTTGCAACACAAGCGTCGATGGTGCTGTGGAGTCTGGCCTTCTAATTGGAAGGTCCGGGCCACGGACCTTCTAATTAGAAGGCCCCCGGACTCCGGGGTTCGAACCTGCCATGTACCAATGTGGATTTTCTTTTTCCGAATTTCATATGTACATTTATCCGACGACGCTAGTACGGTGAAAGAAAACATCGCGAGGCAACCTGCATACATCTGCAAAGAAATTCAAAGGTGTATGTGAAGTCGACTAATCCGCACTGGGTCAGCGCCCAGCCTGGTTGACTAAGGCCTAGACATCCTAGTTTTATTCCGAGTCATAGTGAACATATTATATTCAAATTCAAAAATCTTGATTCAACATAGGCCTTTACAGACACTTATTGACGTCAAAACAATCTAATTTAATGAAATCATATTAACCTTGTATGTGCATACATCCTGAATATACTCAAGATGTCTGCAAATACAAGTAGGATTAAAAAAAAAGTTGACTCTACACCTGTTCGGAAATTGGGAGAGTCTTCTCGAGAAGAACAGGCAAGAAACTCGAAAGGTCAAATTTTTTTATCTCCTCTATATGTAATTTACTCGAATAGGGAACATGCAATATTTTTATTTTTGCGTTTATAGTAAAGAATCTCATGTAAATAGATCACTAGTATGTTAAAAATTAAAATGCATTTATTGCAATAAAATGCAGTCTGAAACTAACAGTTTCAAATTTCGCGCTAAAATGGGTCTACAATTCTGATGACTTCACTCCTGACTGTCACTCATTCGTCGCTAACATTCAATTCAAATATCACAGGGAAAGTTTCCATTTGTTATTTTAAATAGACTATCCATCAACACCTTATAGTCAGAACAATGTTATTATTGCTCTGAAAAAAAGGCGTGTGGATTCATATTTTGTATGTACCAATGTGCCCATCAACTTCAAAGAAGTTCCTAAATAAATTGTTTTTAACTGGACCTTCTGATCCAAAGTTGAAAAAAAATGGATGTAACACGATAACCTTCTTTTAGTACTTTATGCTCTGAATGAAATACGAAAGCTTTACTGTGATTTAATACTTAACCTACTACCGTTGTAGTTTAGTTCCTTACATTTCTACACTCGAAAAGTCGGCACTTCCATCAAAAAAGTTACTACATGTCGACGTTAACTCTTGGTAGGTTTCTAGAGTCTATTTTTATAAAATCAACTACCATTTTTTTACAGAAAAATTTTCGTAAAAATAATGTTTACCTTTACATCTGACGGGACATAAAACATGAGTGATGTCACTAGTCGTTGATTGGTATATTAAGATGCGTTCCGTTTCGCGTATTTTATTTCTCAATTATTCTTGAAAAATAGGTTTAACGAAAATAAAAACGTTGCCGTCATTCTTGTTTTACGTTTTTGTAACATTTTAGTCACAAATCGTTCATAAATATTACATTTGCATCTTCCCTATTGCGTTCGTCAGCCGAAGAGGAATCGCACGCGGCGTTCAAGAACCACTTCAAGGAGGAGCTGGACACGTACAAGCACGTGTGCATAGTGAACCTGGTGGAGCAGCAGGGACGGGAGCGCGTCATATGGGAGACGTACGGGAACCATGTGCTCAAATACAACAGCCCGGACGTGATATACGCAACGTTCGACTTCCACGAGTATTGGTATGTTGTTGGTACAGTTGCAACGATGTATCGGAAACCTGATCATATCAATCATATATATCAGATAAAATCATAGTTTTTTCCATCGATTATGTAACACATTGTCAATATAACTTGATATTGTTCCTAATTGTTTTTCGCAAAGTGACAGTATTGGAAGTTGTATTGCTTTTGTATATTTTTTTATTGTCTAAGTGTTTGGACCAAGTGTCTTTATCTAGATGTAAGGACGATGTTCATGTTGTCACAGAGTATCGATATCTATAAAAATGTATTATCGATACCTATTATTGACGCTTAAGTTCTCACATGACCTGTCAAAATAATTATGTAGTAACACACGCAGACACTATTTAAGACAATGTAGACGGAATGTACAATTATTACTTTTGTGATTTATGCAGTTAACGCCTTTATATTTATCATTGAAAATAAGAAGAGACGGTAATCTTGTTAGGGTTGTATTGGCTGGAACGGGGTTGATGAAATTGACCAATATTTGGCTTATTTAGTTCTTTTTTTTAATATTTTCTCCAATACGTAAACTTATGTTACCGCGACATACTATGTACTAGATGTGTGCACTGATTTTTGGGTTGTAGTCTAGTATAAACTATAATATACACTAATATTGTTCGAGGCATTAGTGATTACAATCTGTATGTGTCTTAAATAAGTAAAATAAATAAATATAAAGGTACAGATCCGCAGTGTCGAACTTGAGCCGCGATTATGTGCCAGTATAAATATCGATATTTTTATCTATACTCAAATAACTTACTAACATTATATTGTTGAAAGGAGCGTTGCTTGTAACGATTATTGTAGCGTTGCTTGTTTTTGGTGAACTAAAAAAAATTGTAATCTTGCAAATAAAAATATTGAATTTAAATATCTAAAAACACTATACTATTACGATTAACTGGTTAAAGCACTTTATTGCTTCCTTATTTGCTGGTTGTACTGATAAATTTTGACATTTGTCGCATGAAGTTTAATTAATATTTGGGCCGCATAGTGCGTATTGCTACTTTCGTGACAAGACTTTATGATTCCGTGTGTATTTTCCGTGACAAGGTCTCATAATTCTGTGTGTATTTTCTATAGTCGTGGTATGCACTACGAGAACGTGAGCATTCTCATCAACGCAATAGCGGACATAATTGGCGAGATGCGCTTCTGTTGGCGCGACGACCGCGGCCTTATATGCGCCCAGGACGGGGTGTTCAGGGTCAACTGCATCGACTGCCTCGACAGGACTAACGTCGTCCAGGTATGTGATACTCCGTTGTTTCAGTTCTTAGAGACGAGGAATCTTACTCAGCCACTAGCTGCGACCTTACAGCATTTACCATATGGAGTTGGTTAATGCAACAAATCACAGTATACATTTCCTGCCACATTTTGCGGGAGGCGAGGTAAACACGCATGGCACACTATGAAAATATTACCTTAAAATAATGAAACACACACACATCGAAAAATTAACGTGTATCTACGCAATCGCCCGCAAATCATGCCCGTGTACTGTGTTGAGCTACCAACGTATTGTATTTTTCTATCGTGATGGAATAAAAATTACTTCAAACAAAATTGTACTTGAATAAAACACGTTAATGTATATTTTTATACATACATGTGATAGGAAACGCCATAGTCTCGAAGATTTGAGTTACTGGATCGCCTTTTGCAAGAGGAAACTGCACAATTTTTACGAGCTCTTATTTGCGATACGAAACGACACCAAATGGCAGCAGCCGCGCGGCAACTAATTTTATATAACGTGTATGGTCATATGACCAGCGTACTTCGGCATAGGGGTTCGCCCAGCCTTGCCATCTCCTTAGGGTTAATTCTCTAAGGCTGCGACACCTAAATAAGAAAATTGTTTACCGACTACTAAAAGATCTTTTACGGCAAACATACACGACCGACATTTTGTAAGCCCGATAAACGGCCCGATCTTTCCTCCGTCTCCTATGACTGACTCAACGCACACCTCTGTCACTTTATCGTTATCCAGAGAAGTGCACGTCATGGATTTAATGGACTTGATAGGTGTTTGGTACATCCGTAGCCGAGCAGTGGCATATCCCTTCTTATTAGGCAAATGCAAGCGGCCAACTGTAGGTCGATGAGTAGGCAGTTTCCTTCAACTTTTTTATCACCCAGGAAAATTTAAGGGACGCTTCACGATATGGTAGTAGAATGATTTAAATATGAATAAAAAAATATCTCACCTACTTAATTTTATATTAATTTTCTAAAATAATCAAAAATGCTGCACTAGTGGAGAGCAGCATTTTTAGAGATTTTTTTATTTATTTTTTCTTTACTTTTGAAATATTATTTCTTTTTTTTTAAATAATGGATGTGTCCTGAAGCGTCCCTTAAATTTTCCGGGGTGATAAAAAAACGATCGTTCCATTTGTCACCGATAATCGGGTCGGCAGAGATTCACCGATTATTTTTGGGCGACTTTTTGTAGTTCGTGTGCGTTCGCACTTAACCGCCTCCATGGGCTAGTGGTTGAGGCCACCCAAGTATTAATCTTAAAGTCCGGGCTCCGATTTCCCGTGGTTAAAGTTTTTTTTTCTTGGATCGTGGGTGGTAGGGCGTCTGAGCCCATCTGGCTTACGTAGGTTGGTGGAGAAAAAGGTGGAGCAATTCATGTTTAGCTAGAAGCTACCTACCTGCGGACCTAAAAAGGCCGCATCGCGAATCATAATACGAATCATATTATGATTCATATTATGAATGGAGTGCAATTCATCATAAACAATTATTCTATTTGACAGCTTTGTATAAATATTCGTAAAATGGTCGACAAATTAGGCATTGCTAAAGTATCAATTGGGACCATTTTACGAATACTCATACAAAGCTGTCAAATAGAATTTGCTTATGATGAGTTGCACTCAATTCATAATATGAATCATAATATGATTCGTATTATGATTCTGCGATGCGGCCATTCTAGGTCCGCTGGTCTTTTTTATCCTTTTCCTGATACCAATACCTTTTCGGTAGACCGCCATAGCGAAGTACGTCCTGGAGCTGCAGCTATGCCGATTGGGTCTCGGCACCCCCGGCAGTGGTCTTCCACCGTCCTTACGAAACGCCTTCCTCACCATGTGGGCAGACAATGGCGACATCATCTCGAGGCAGTACGCAGGCACTAAGGCGCTGAAGGTGATATGATCATTTGATTGTTATCTCTCATGCATGCTCCTTTATATTTGCATAAAAATATGAAGTTTTTTTTCAACATGAAAATTATATGTTACCAACTTTCGGTTTTAGCATACAGAATTTGAACAGTGGGATCTTTTGTCATACTGATTGTATGTTGGAATCGAGACAATGATTAAATCAATTTTTATATTTTATTGAATCATGATTATAGGGGTATGAGTAACTTTGTATGGACAAGTGGCGTCATTTTTGTTTTTAGCGGTCATCGTTAAGTTTTATACTAATTTGTAGCCCTATTTTAAGTGAACATGTTCAACAAAGAAGTTTTGCCATAAGTAATATCGGAGCTTAGTTATGGGCACTTCAGTAGCGATACTGTAAAAGTGAATATACTTACTTAATTTTGACGGGTATAATGAGACAGAAGCCCACATTTTAATTCAAAACGATTATTGAGTTAAATCAATATGTATTTATAAAATGGTTTAGTTTTTATACATTTTGGTGAGGGAAGCATTAAAAAGCCAGCCCCTAACCTAACCTAACCCAACCGTGTACTGTGATTGGTTGAAGCTAAAATATCCCACTTGGGTTGCTTCATGTATCTGGCAAACAATGTCGCGTGGTGTTTATCTTGACTAGTATTACAAATAACCTTATTAGTAGCATTTTTCATTCATTTCAATAAAAATTATTGATTTTTACGAAGAAACTTCAAAGTGTTATATCTTGGCTCCGATATTATTTAGCTATATGTACCCTATAATAAAATTTATTTCTTTTGAATTGTTCTTCCAAAATTTAAAACTTTCATGAATGGCCGCCAAAATTGAAATAGACGCTAACTTTACCCATAACCCCTTTGTGCATTTTTTTTTATTGCTAACGGTGGCAGACGAGCCAGTGGCCCACCTAATGTTAAGTGGTAACCACCGCTCATGAACATCTGCAATGCTAAGGGCACAGTTCAGTCACTGCCTACGTGGAGAGAAACGCTCTTCTTAAGCCTCGTTTGAAGAAGGATATATCGTAGCGCTCAGGAAACACCGCAGCTGGGAGTTCGTTCCAGAGCCTACACGTACGTGAAAGGAATGAACGCTGAAACCGAACTGTACTAGACGAGATTGGTTCCAGGTAATATGGATGAACTCTACTGCGATGGTAAAAAGGTGAAGAGGGCACCAATGCAAACATGCATGCATACTTTCGTTTATTCAATGTTTTCATCGATCACTCGATCAGTTAGGTGAATGTAATACAAAAGCTCACATATTTCAACCCATAAGTTTTTTTTGCCTTTCTGTACATTTAATACGACAAAATTTGTAACCCAACGGCAATCGTATATATTTGATAAAACTGGTTGATTTAAATGAAAGATTTGACATCTTGTATCGTTGTTATCGCCCGATCGTGCTTGAAATATTTGTCACATACCAATAACTAATTAATGGTTTCCTGTTTTTTTTACGGTCATTTAATTGGTGAGCAATCGTCCAATTACAAAATCACCACGTCGATGCTCCAATGTAAAAATGTTCAATCTGAGACCAAATTTATTTTCGTTTTAGGGCGATTATACCAGAACAGGTGAAAGGAAGTTTACGGGAATGATGAAGGATGGAGTGGCATCAGCAAACAGGTAAAATTACAGTAATATGCAGTTCTGAACTGGATAGGTAGATTTTATTTTAATTTTTATAATAGATCAGAGTAATAGAATCAATGTAATAATATACCCGTAGATTACCAAGCAACGAATTATATATGCATCTCTTTTGGCAATCGAATAATTCCTTTGCTTACCTCAAACTTAATATTTATAAAATGTTTCGTTCTTTCGATCACTCGATTGAAATTCAAAATCTACATTCATCGTTATAAATTAACAAGTCCAACTGCAATCCGCGCATCGCTCTTCCCGGCACAGATTCCTCATCCGCCATTTCTGTGACGCGATGACGCAGTGCGCCATAGACATTGTTCTAGGGCAGCCAATAGACACGGCGACCATAGACCAACTAGACGACTTTTGGCGCGACTTGAGAACCGCCTCTATGATGGTCACTGAGAATATTATGGATGCAGAAGGGTCCAAGTTAGCGTTGATGCCGAGCTACTTTGGTCACCCGTTGACACAGGAATTGGCGGCGGCTGAGATCGCATACGGAGTGGGGAGGTCAGTTTCTGAATACCTTTATTTATTTTAACAACAACATTAACTGTGTTTGTTTGTTTTTACTAATTTTGTGTTGCGACCTCCTCACCATTAAAATTGAGCAGTTTAAGCATTTACATCGTTTGCATTTTAGGAATGGACGGCACAGTGTTTTTGTGAGGAAGTCTACTAATATTTTATAGCAAATATACATAGACTAATGAAAGAAATAGATCTTGAAGAAATAGATTTGTTTTTTTTTATTTTGAACTTTATTTACATAAAAAAACTGGAATATCGTCCTTGTCTTGACAGCATCTTGGCAATGCCTTGATCTCCACCTGCCCCCGTAGCACGTCCACCAAAACACGATATGATAATGCGATTTATCGCGGTGAACTGTCAAAATACGGCGAAACCCTATTGTATTTTGACAGTTCACCGCGATAAACCGCTTTCTCATATCGTGTTTTGGTGGACGTGCTAGGGGGGCTGTATGTTTTAAAGCGTATTTGACATATCGTCGATGTGATCACAAAACCGCCAAAGAGCAGTTTACAGCCGCACTTGATATTTGGAAAACTCGTAAAATTGAAATGGTCATTACACCAATTGATTTATTGGTGTCAACTATGGTTATTTAACAGCTCAACGGCTTGTAACAATATTGAATGGAGGAACAAACTCAGTATTTTTGGTCGAAACAACTCCAAGCAAGGTAAGACGTTAAATACGAGGTTGCAGACTGCTCTTACGCAGTCATGGCATGCCACCGAAACGATATACCGGGTGTAACGGAATACCGAAATAATATTTTAAGGTTGTTGATTTACAAAAAAAATGTTTTATGACTATTCTTTGTATTTTTATTATATGCCTACTTTCGATTTAATATGCTTAACTGTTAAGCGTATTAAATCGAAAGTAGGCATATAATAAAAAACCAAGAATAGTCATAAAACATTTTTTTTTTGTTTATCTACAACCTTAAATATTATTTCGGTATTTCGTTACACCCGGTATAATTCTCGGGCTCCATCTGATTCGTGACGTGTTCATAAACGCAATACGAATACGTGACCAGCACCTTAACGCATTAATATAACGGGTGTAAAAAGACCGAACGCGAGGCCGTAACCCACGTATTTAACCCATCGTCAATATCATTTTTGTCTTCTAGCTATAAACCATACATGGGAATTTAATACCTAGTTACCGAGATATTTAAGTTTAAAGTGATAATTATTTTTTCGGGGTTTTTATACCAAACTATTTGGATTGGAATATTGTTTGTTAATTTTAGTCCAAAGAAACATTTTTTTATTTTATTTATTTACCATAAAAATTACAATTAAAAGTGTTGTTAAAAGCAGTATACACAAGTTTTAACGTATACCGTTCATTCGAGATTGCAACATCATGATCATTCTGCATTAAGTAATCTGCAAATTTCATCCAAGAAAAAACTGTATTTATTAGAAAATAAAAGTTATCAATTTACAACGCGTAATGTATTTACAACGGACGCTATATTTTGTCGCCACGACCCGCTGACTCGCGCAGAGACGAAATCTGTAGTAATTTTTGCGTAGTACTTTTTGCAGTTTTTCAAAATCTAAAAAAAGTTTAGTTTCCCATCAATTTTTTTTAAATAACGTTATTTTAATAGTTTGAATGCGTAGACGCGAGCTTCGTTATGGGTCTTTTTACACCCTGTATATTTGGCATTGCTATTGGCGTTAGACGCCAATAACTTTTACAGCGGACTGTCACCACTGTGCCACTGCTTTTAGGCGCTACAATTAACGCGTACTACGACAGTCGTTAACACCAATATTGACACAGATGCAGCTCTAGCATATAATCCTATTTATTTGGTTAACCGTATTGTACAGGCATCGGCGTTCGTGTTGAGGCCACGCACACAGATGTCATGCAATATAATATTGCCATTTTGTTAACAAACCTCTTAAGACAAAATAGTAAACAATTAATTTTTTTAAACACAACAGGGTAGGTCATGGCCTTCCTCTTACCTGATGGTAACTGATGATAAGGCTGAAAATGGAAGCGAACTTCTCCTGGACTCCTCAACAACTGAGGAATTAGCTATCTTAGCTCTATCTATCGGAACACAACAATGTTTTTAACTTGAGCGATAAAATCTAATATTAGATAGACGATTCGTATTCGTGTATACAATATTTATTACTTTTTGATGAAATCTACACACTTAAATCAGACGATGCCTTGAAGTTTACTCGAAGTTGGCTTCGAGTGATTAAAGGAAAGGATTTGGTTAACTATTACACACTAACTTTTACAAATTATACAAACATGTCATTAGGATTCTGTCACCATTTATTTTATTCATTTCTTTGTCGCCAGTACAGTGTGTCTGTGTGCGTTATTATTCACGCCCAACTCTCGTGCCGATACATACATAATAATATGTATTTTTATACCATTCCCCCTCTAAAAAGCTTATTTTATTGACTGAAAACAGTGAATAAAAAGCACTTTTAATCACTATTTTGGTGTTTGAATTTAGAACACACTGATATATTCGACCTCCATCTTAATGCTGTACAACCTACTTGCACTAAAAATCTTTCATTTTCTCGTAGTCATGTTATAGAGTATAGTATGCAACTCTTGAATAAAACGGATTTATACCGAGGGCCATGAATGACTCGCGTCGCTCAGGATTCTAACACTTGAATCACTCCTTACGGTCGTGATTCAGTCATTAGAATCCTTCACTTGCTCGTGATTCATCAATGGCCTCCGCTTTAAATCCGTCCTTTATTCACTAATTGTATAATATACTATTTTGCCTTTGCTTTTTCATATTATACGTGTTGTCGATGTTTGTCGATGGCGTAATGACATGCGACGTTGTCGTCAGATATTACCTGTCGACGTTCAAGGACGCGCTGCGGCAGGTGGCCATCGATGTGATGACCGGCGAGTCCCGGTCTATCCCGGAGCAGCTGATCGTTCCCGACTGCTCGCGCTGCACGTCCGTCAAGGTGCTGTGCTTTGATGTGCGTGCTTACATAATTGTATCTTGATTCTGCCTGCAGCTTTCGTTATATTAAGCCTAGTGTAACGTAGAGGTAGGGACGCAAGTTGTAATACTTAATTTTTTGAGTAATGAGCATAGGGTTAATAAATATAAAGTGATTAATAAAACGAGTGAAATGTCAAAATATGTGGTTTAATCCGGCAAAGCCGACATAAGGATTTCTTTATCCAAGGGAACACAATATTAGTGGGCGCACTGATTGTGGCCTACGGCTGCCAATCAGTGGTGAGGATTTGTATCACTAATATTTTTTGACAATATGGTACAGGTTCTTTGCACGATTTGATCGATAACGCACTCTTTAGTTTACTCGCTAAATGCCTTTACCTAAAGATGGTATAATAAACTTATTTGTATGGAGTGGACTCAGCTGTGAAATTCGGGGAGATCCTGCTCTGGAGACACCACAGGCTCCGGGCCACCGGACACTGATGGTAGAAGAGAAGTCGGGGCTACCGGGTTCAGCAGTTGAATCTGACTCCGGGGTATGCAATAATCACGGGGTAAGGGAATTCCCCCTGAAATATTACACGAATATGTATGAGCAATCACTATAAAAAATTGCAATACAAGTAAGTAGGGGTAACTGATGAGAATATTAGGAATATTATGGTAATGTGGTTCAAGTTAATTTGAAAAGTCAATGTTCACCGAATGGCTGACAATCATGTAGGATAACCTTACAATTAAAAATATGAAATCTAAGAACAAATTTAAAACACTACCACAGGAATCGATCTCAGAAAACGGTAACGTACCTGTCGGAGGAAAGTGGGTCTGCCTGGCTGTGCTGGTAGATTGCTGGCTGGTGTCTATTTTAATGACGCTACACTATGTCGTACGTGCTTCAAAATCATATGAACGAACGGCTGAAAATTTAGAAAGCAAGGATTGAAATATCGAAAAGGCGTCATAGGAATAATATAATCATGAACATAACGAGCGTCGGTGGCGCTGTGGACTCGGCACTTGCCTTCCAATCGGGAGGTCCGGGTTCGAGACCGCCATGTACCACTGTGTTTTTCGTTTTCGAATTTCATATGTACATTTGTCTGACGCTCCTACGGTGAAGGAAAACATCGTGAGGAAACCTGCATACATCTGCGAAGAGATTCAATGGTGTATGTGAAGTCGACCAATCCGCATTGGGCCAGCGTGGTTGACTAAGGCCTAATCACCCTAACATAGGGTAGGCTCGAGCCCCTCGGTGGGGACGTATATGAGCTGTGATGATGATGATGAACATAACTTACGTAAAATGGGTTAGAGGCCCTTATATGAAATTGAGTAAATCCAACTGTGTGGAAGATTAGGTGTTCGCTTATCGATGCTTGCTGAAAAGGAATACCTGGTTAAAACGCTGCGCTGAATACGAGACAATCAATTAAAAGAATCAAAATGAAGAATTAATTATTTCACGGTGTGATACTTACAGATTTGTTTTAATAAAATAATTTAGGCTATCTAGCCAACAGACACAAGCGTTCGACCGTCAACGTCAAAACAGAAAATATGGCTGTCTTGGCTCAGCCAGTCCACACTCCAAAGACTAACTATTCTGAGATAACATAGACTAATAAACATAGATAAAAAACCAAGTAAACTATCGATATTTATTGAATTAAAAGTTCCTGAACTAAATTTGAAAATAATCAAAGACACGATATACATAAAACTATTATAACCCAAGGCGCGTTCAATGTTTTCTGAATTTAGATAAAAAAAAGGTAACTAATACATGGAAATGTCACTAGATGGCAGTAGGAACCTGATTAGAAATTTCCTGTAGGGAAATTTATGTTACAAAGTAGCAGGTTTCGTCACTGATTTTATATTTTTTCCACGGCTACAAATAATATACATAAATAAAAGTTACTCTGTATCAAATTAATTAATTAAACCACTGTAATATAAATATATAAAACATCATTATTCATTAACCGTTTATTCCATGAAGAGCCCTGCGAGCATGGACTTGTCGATCGACATATATCGATCGACAAAAGCATCTGTCCTTTTCACTCCTTAGGAATATCTGTCAAATGTATCGATTTTTGTCAAGTATGTCGATCTTAGCTGTCAAATTTTGTTTATCGAGAGTTCCATGCTCGCAGGGCAGTATTGATAAAAATTTCGCTGCACTCTGGACTCTAGTCTTAAAATCCCTTGCTACGCTCAAAACCTTTATATTACGGTTTCGTTCTAATTAACCGCTTTTTTAACCGGTTACCGGTTGTTTTTACCAATAAACCGGTTTGGAGTAATAAAAACCGGTTAATACAAACGCAAGATTGACCTTGATTGATTGATTCAGAACCTATTTCACTTCTTTAGTTTAAATTTGTGTTTTTTACTTTGTTGTCAAAGTATGTACTTATATATTATATTTTTTCGCTTTCCATTCATTCTAAGTACTTACAAATGATAGTGATTAGTAAACCCACTGCGCAAATCACACGTCTACGTACGTACGTTAAAACGTACTGCACGGCCGTACGCGTCTTTCAGTCAGTAGCACCATACAATCTGCCGATTGTCGATTAAACCGGTTTATTTGGGTTATAGTTAAGTACTTAGAACGTTCGCGTTCTCAAGAAAAGATCGGAGCAAAACCGAAATAAGCCGATATTAACCGATGTATATTAACCCGCCAATAATGTCCCCCGCTAGGACCAATCGCCACCAGACACCGCCGCGATGGCGCAACACGTGAAATCGTTGATCGACGACTGCAAGAAGCTGTTAGTGGATTCGGAGCCTGTGCTGGGCTCTTGGGGACTGATAGATGCCGATCCCAAGTGAGTTTTTTTTTATTCACCCAGAGCTGCGTTCGTAAACCATCGCTCGACGTCGGGCGATCGCCCTAGAGAGGTCGACGCTTATCGTCGGACGTTTTAGAACGACATCGTAAGCTGTAGCTGTCAGATGTCATTTTGATGTCAAAATAACCTAAAATTGATAAATTTTTCTTCAGTTTTATTAACTTGTTTTGATCTATTCACACTTCGCTCATAAAAATTATTAAGCAAACATCCATGTCATAAATAAACAATGTCATTTTCATCCATAATAATGTATCCATTCTCTGTAACTATTTCTATTGTCTTCATATTTATGAAATTACAAAACACAGTCGAGTGATGATATATCTACGATAATACAAAATGAACTTGTTTACAAATTATTACAAAAAGGAGGAAATAGGTAGCCGAATTGACGGACATGTCATCTGTCACATAAACGTCAAGGCGATTTTCACCCACCTATTTCACGGGGCGACCGGTGCGTCGTCGAGCGAGGTTTACGAACGGCTATACATGACGTCATCGAGCGTCGTCGGGCGACGTTTACGAACGCAGCCCAGGGGGGTTATTGTCTAAGAAAAAATCTATCACGATCGCTTTGATATTACTAATCATTTCGGCGTCAATACAAGACTGTGTCGACTGTCTGACTCAAGCGAAGGCCAAACCAAAGCGTTCATAGTGCGTCCGCGAGCACGTGCACGGTGGCGATCCGATGTTGTGTACGAACTCGTATTTTTTTTTTAAGGACCTATGCTGTTAGCCGCAGATGGCTGTTACAGCTTCACCTTGATTATTTGTAAGAAGGCGAGAACTTTGGTGGGTCCTCAAGCCTCGTTTGGCTTACCTAACCTGGTGGATTTCTAGCTCAGAGAGGCATCACCACGGGGGTGTCCCGCTCTCTGAGTAGAGTCACCAGGCGGTTATAGCCGGTGCGGGGAGCGGCTGCAACGCGAGCGCGCCTCTGAGGCTCGGACGCTCGAGTTCGCCGTGAAGTGGAGGGTGGGGAGAAGCGACCAGGCACATATCTGTACCTGGTTTATCGCAAACTGTGTAGACCGGGCCTTCGCACTCTTGTTCTACAAGTGCGGTGTGTGGGACTAGTGCGTGAGTGTGCAGTGTTTGATAGTGAGTTGGAAGGCGTAGGGAGAAGATCGTTCGCTCGTGTGATCGGGTCGGGGGGATCGAGGAGGATGTTCCTCGGTCGACGATTTATGGCCTGTACACTACGTAAGGGGGTGTAGTCGGCCGCCTATCTAACAAGGGAGTTAGGGTGGACGGTGGCGCTAGCGAAGTAGCGTTGGGATAGATCGTGGATGTGGGCCTCAACCGATGGGAGGTGGACGTCGTAGTGAGGTACGAACTCGTAGCAGCGTGTTCACATCAACGCGTTCGCTGATAGGCTAGATGACTAAAAATTTTTTTTTTTGCTTTAATAGAAACTCATTCATATAATAAACTGAAAGAAAAAATCGGTTTTCGAATAACTAAAAAAAACAACCAAGATATAAGGTATTAAAGATTTTTCTCCATCTCTTTCTAGCAAAACGGCAATTTACATATATAGAGTTTATATGGCCGTACTAAACGATAACGTCGCGGTTGATCTCGGATCTCTGTCTAATCGCTTCCAAATTAACAAGTTAAAATGCTTGTATCTAATGTATTTCTAAGCCGATTTTAATTCTAATTTCACAAGATTCTATCTCTTTCTACGGTATTTTAATATTTTATGACGAGACGTGAAAATTAGAATTCAGTCATCATCCCTATTGACCACAGGCGTCCTGTGCTGCGTCTGGACGCGGCGTTCACTTGTGTCCGCGATCAGTTCCTGCCGCACGGTTGACGACACGAACGTACCACGGACGCTAGCTGATCGCTAATTTGGTGTGAACGGTTTCTGCACGCATAGAGGACGCTCACCGTGCACTGTAGTGCCTTTTCTTGCTAAATTGTAGAAATATAGGGAAATCTTAAAGTTGAAAGAAAAAAAACAAACTTATTCCTTTAGTCCGATACAAAATGAAAAACTTTATTCTGGTAGGTACATAACTATAATTCACTTATGTATAATGTTACTGAAGTAAACAAAATCCCTGCAAAATCAATGCAAAGCACTTAACTAAATCTTTATTTGATACAAGCCAAGGGCAGGATGGTTCAGGTTTGTTTGATCAATCTCGGTAGGTAAAAATCAGGTACAAATTGGGTACAAAACTATAAAATGAGGGGCAATAAAGTACACCAACAAATAGTTATAGGTTTCTTTTTTTTTTAATTAGTAGCTTTCCCCGGAGCGGTTGTTAGTAGAGCGTACCTTCGATGCTAAGTTTCTGCGATCACGGGTCAGAGATTTAAAATTCCAGTTTCTAAGATTATTCTCTGTTTCTAATATTACTTGTGTAATTCCACAGAATTCCTCCTTGATACTAGGTTATTTTGTTATGGTTTCTAGCTGTAAGGTCAAGCAGCGGAGCCCTACGGCCTCCGGTAACTGCCCTGGAGATTCATAGCACAGTGTTAGGTTAAAAAATATAATTAAATATGCCTATGATCTTAGGGTCAGTGGGTCTAACACTGAGTTCTGAAGGAATCCCAGTCAATACATTTGAATTTCATGTAATAAACATTGCAAGTTAATTCCAAAGATAATTTTCAATGAATTGTCAAAGTTTCTTATTGGTTAGTTAATAAAAAGGACATATGGAGGGGAGAGCACCTATTTTGTGTATAATTACTGCTATTAATAAAAAGAAAACAGCTTAATTTGTGAGTTATTTGCCAAAGTATGATGTGAAACTCAATATAGTGAAAATCTAGAATTTAACATGAAATTCACAAGTGTTACTCAATATATGCATTAATCCCACTAAAATGCCGCTTACTATGAGGTTTTTTTAATGAAATAGGGGATGAAAAAGGCGAATTTTGGAAATGTAATATGTTTGATTTAATAATCAATATACCCACTAATAAAAATAAAATTAACAAAATCTGTTTTAAATCATGAAATATAATACGTTAATTAGATACCTTAGTGTGGGCGGAGTATTATCTATTGATATAATTTATTTATCCAACTAATTCAATGAATCGCGCGCCGGCGATTAAAAATATGATTTTCCTGAGCTTTTGCTCGCCAAACTGAAAACGAAAATAACTGACATTTGAAGTCTCACGGTAGCTTTTCAAATTAAATTCACACGGAAAACGGGAGAAATACCTATGGATTTTATTCGCAGAAATGAATTTAAATACTTTATGATCTTCGAATCAATAACAAATTTCTTCGGTCGATGTCTCGTCTCACAGACTAACCAGTTCGGAGATCATAACATAGACGAAAGACGCGTTCAAAGACTAGGGTGAAAAATGGGCGCGTTCTATTTACGCACATACTAGAATCGAGGTCCGTTCACCGAATGTTAAGCGTCGTATTGGCGACGGAACCTTCCCTAAAACCAAATTCATTTCACAACATGTGTGTCATGATGTGTCAAGTCAACATACGGATCTTTCGAAATTCTACAATATACAATAAGTATTTCCAGCCAAAGTTATAAGTTTGGTTGGAAAACAAAACGTAATGTAAATTAACCATAAACGCACGGGAGCACGGGATTTTGGGCGAAAAAAAACTATCTTTGTAAATAAGGCCAGGATAAACGCGAGATTTATTTTGTTTATGCCAAAGTCGAATAATGACCAAAGATAATTGCAAATGTCAATGACGTGACGTGAAACGACGTTGACGTTGACACTTGACATTGACATTGTGAAATTCATTGACAAAGTTATTGTAATTACGATTTTAGTTGTGAAATTTGTGTTAAAACTACAGTGAAAACAAAGTGTTTTTGCAAAATTTGTGTTTTATGAAATTTTAAGAAAAAACGGTGTTACAGTACGCCATCGCGGACGCAAAATGAACGCGTCGGTTTGGTCAGGCCTTAAAAATAGTAATGGATGCACTTTGACTGACAGCGATTGCGATAAGATTCTTGCTACACAATCAAGGGGCCGATTAGAGAAAGGCAAAGAAAGCCGAGTTCCATGGAATTTCGTGTATGAAATTTGTTTTTGGGGTTCCGTTCTGTGATACATGCTGGTATGGTATATTTAGTATTTTCTTGTTATGAGGTAGATTGATTATTATTGTGTTTATTCGGTATATATAAATTTACGAACAATATTAATACGACCAAATCCTTAATTTATATTGTATAACAACTTCCTTATATAGCTATTTAAATATTGACTTCTGTGAGAATATATTTTTATCCATAGCACCGGTGACCCCCAAGAAACGGAAATGGACAGTGTGCTAGTGCTGACAAGCGAGGCTTACTACGTGGCTGATTACGATGAGACTTCAGACCGACTGCTGGCTGTGATCCGAGTGCCTCTGAGAGACTTAGTATCGGTTGAGCTGGGAACTGTGGACACTAGCACTGTTTTGGTGAGTCCCTTTAGTTAGACTTACTATGTGGCTGATTACGATGAGGCCTCAGACTGTCTTCTGGCTGTGGTCTAAGTGCCTCGGAAAGGCTTAGTATCGGTCGAGCTGGGAACAATCGACACTAGCACGGCTTTGGTGAGTCCGTTTAGTTAAACTTACAAATGTGGCTGATTACGATGAGACCTCAGACTGGTTTCTGGCTGTGATCTTAGTGCCTCTGAGACACTTAGTATTGGCCAAGCTGGGTACTTTAGGCACTAGCAACGCTTTGGTAAATCTGTTTGGTTAGTATTAGTGAATACGTGACTGACTACTTTGAGACCTCGGGCTGTTATCTAATATCTAAATGCTTCTGAGAGGCTTACTTAATATCCGTAAAACTGAGAACTGCAGACGCTAGCACCGCTTTGGTATGTCTTATTAGGGATCTGATCACGATGAGCCCTCACATCAACTGCCAGCTGTGATGCGATATGTCAGCCATGTCAAACATGGGGCTCGCTGTGCATTTTGCTATTGCCACAATTGATTTTATTAACTGTTAAACTAACTGACGCTCATTGAGTGTTCTTACTCTACGTTTTGATTTCCCCTATGAGGCTGGCATAGTCACCCAGAGTGCACTGAAGCCTCTTTAAAAATAACTATAAAAAAATAATTAAAAAAGAAATTAATCATATAAGAGTATGTGTACTGTTACAATTGGTATGAAATGGACCAAATAGTAACATATACGCAATGTTAATGTTTACGAGAATGAACTGAGATGCGCATAGTCAACCTCAAGCCAAATGTCATCTGGCTTGTTCCAGAAAGTTCTTCGATTATGCGTATATTACGCTATTTGGCAACATTAAAAATATACTGCAAATTATGATCGTCCTATTAGATAATAGGATAAAAAACCACAATTAATTTTATTTCACGCTAGATTACAGAAACAGCGTTTTTGCCGCGCTTTTAGAAATTAAAATTTTATTATTGATTTTTAAAGATAAATAGATCTTCGATTTCCCGGAAATATTATAATGTAATATGCATAATATAACAACATATAGAATAATTTAAAATGATGTTCTAAAACTAGTCAAATAGCCTATAAGGCTAACAAATAAACGATTGAAAGCTCAGTTATCAACGGAATTTCTTAAATTGATTTCCCAACAAACGCAAGTTTCTCTCACTCAGCCACACCCCAGACACTCCGTACAACGTTCGCAAATCAACTACCTATTACTACTACTTAAGCAAATGACGTTTGTACACGCGCAAATGTGTGCGTGGAATCTAGTAGGGCTGAGTGCGCGGTTATCAATCGAAATGACGCGAGAAGTGCAGCGACTGCCTTCTCTTTTACCCGCATAGCGCTGTCTCTGTTATCGGTCGGCGCTCGCGTCTACTCGGTGAACGTGAAACGTCGTCACGCCCGAGTGAACGCGCGCGCCCTTGTTTATGTGTCAGTGATGTCTACAACGAAGTGCGGGGTGGGGTGAGGTATTTGAAATGAGTGCGGGGAGGTGAGTGGCCGTTCTGTACGTAGTACTATTATATCTTCTGTGACTCAGCTGTTCGGCGTCGGCCGCAAGTCGAGCGCGGAGCCGGTGTTCTGCATACGCTTCAACTACACCTGCAACGGCGAGCCGGGCTTCTTCCACATGTTCCGCTCCACCTCGCTGCGGTTCTTCAACAACATGGCCGTCGTCATACACACCAAGGACGAGATGATCGGTGCGTGTCGTGAGATGTATGTACTATCGAGGTCCCTCGTGCCTTACCACTTTGTAGAAATATTAGGTTGAAAGCGGATCGCATCGGACACGCCCACACGACCCATACCTATCCCTGATTGGCTACGTATTTTTACTACGATTTACTACGGCCAATCATACACAGACATGACACGCCACACGACCCATACCTATCCCTGATTGGCTACGTATTTTTACTACGATTTACTACGGCCAATCATAGACAGACATCTGGTTTCATTGAAGTCGCTCTTGGTGTCAGTCTGCTTTACGCTTTACTATTGGTGAATGAATGGAGCGGGGCGTGGTCTGACGCGATTGTCATCGTGCAGTGCGCAAGCTTTCGACGTAGGACTGGTAAGGTGCCAGTGTCCTCGATAGTACACACATCAAAACGTTAGGCTTTTCAAAAAAAAGTTGCCCTTGATACCGCCCATATCACGCACGTAATAGCGGCGGCTTTCGCAATGCAAATGTAAAGCTTGACGTGTTGCTGACTGTACCTACACAGTCAATGTTCCTTGATAGGCCCAGCGCACACCGCTGGAAGCGCGGCGAGGCGCATTTCAAGACAACAATCCATACTAATATTATAAAGAGGAAAGATTTGATTGTTTATTACTTACAGAAAATATCGTAATTACTTAAATAACTTAATTAAAAAGCTTAAACATCGATATGAGAGAGAGCAGCTCTCAAAATCTAATAAAAACTAAAAAACTGTGGCAGTGTATAAATAATATTGTCAATTTTAAACAAAATAAAAATCCTAACACGGATTTGCTTAAAATAAAACCCACTCCATACGAATCTAGTAATATGGTAAATAATTTTTTCATTAATGTAGGAAAAGATTTAACTGAGAAAATTCTGATGTTCAATAATACACGTTTACAGCCTAGCTGCGAACTAAATAAACATTCCAAAAATAATTGTCAATGCTCTTCATTAAATAGTAACTTGCCTCCGTCACAATTAACGTCGTTTGTTCTACTTGAAACAGATTGCTGGGAAGTGCATAATGTTATAATGAATTTAAAGTCAAATAGTTCTCCAGGTTGGGATAACATTCCATCAAAGTTCTTGAAAATTGCGCACAGGGAGCTTGTACCAGTTATATGTCACCTGGTTAATCTTTGTTTCGAATTAGGCATATTTCCTACCTCTCTGAAACATGCTATTGTTACTCCTGTGTTCAAGAGCGGAGACAGAGACAGTGTCAATAACTACCGTCCGATCTCAGTATTAACCTCTTTATCTAAAATTTTGGAAAAACTCATAAATACTCGGCTAGTTGGTTACCTTAAAAAATTTAACATCTTATCTCATTCACAATATGCTTTTAGACAAGGATATTCCACTGAGGACGCAGTTACAGCTCTAACATCTCTAATAGTGAAACATGTTGATAGTGGCAAAAAATGCATTACAGTATTCCTTGACCTCAAAAAGGCATTTGACACTGTATCTGTCCCCGTTCTTGTGCATAGGTTAGAGCAATATGGACTACGGGGTTCTTCTCTGGACCTTATGACAAATTATATGCAGGATAGAAAGCAGCAGGTAAAGTTAGGTAACTACATTAGTGACTTAGTTGACGTGTCCTATGGTGTCCCACAGGGTAGTGTCCTTCGGCCAACTTTGTTTTTGGTTTATATCAATGAGCTGTGTAAGCTTACACTCCAAAATGCAAATATATTTTCTTACGCAGATGACACAGCCGGAGATTCATGGATAGATGTGCAAAAAGCTACAGAGAATGGATTGTGCATCATCTCACAATGGCTAAATGTAAACTTTCTTACCCATATCTGCAAAACTAATTATATTTGCTTCACTATAGACAAAAGAACACAACCCGGAGATAACTTTAAAATAAGATTGCATAGTTGCGACAATCCTCTCAATATACCTAACTTGTTCATGCGATCTTATTGAGAGGGTTGACTCAACTAGGTACCTTGGTATTGTAGTTGACTCTCGCTTATCTTGGCACTTACACATAGAAATAACTATGTGTCGAATTAGGAAACTCACATGGATCTTCAAAAAACTCAGACATGTTGCTAATAAGGAATTACTAAATAAAATTTATATAGCTCTTGTGGAATCAGTTCTATGTTATTGTATTCCTATTTGGGGTGGGGCCACTCAAACTAAATTTTTGGAAATAGAAAGGTCTCAAAGGGCTCTACTAACAGTTACGTATCTTCTACCCTTCAGATTTCCCACTGAGCAATTATATAAATATGCAAATCTCCTGTCTGTTAGAAAACTTTATATACTAAATTCTATTTTAAAGATGCACAAATTTAATAAGTATAACCCTAATATTAGTAACAAAAGAAGAAATGACATAGTACTTTCCTATAATTCAGTTAGAACGGTTTTTGCTGCAAGGCAGTACAATAGACAAGTAAAATATTTGTATAATAAAATTAACCGAAAACTTAATATTTATCCAATGAATAATTACAAATGTAAAAAAACTGTAACAAATTGGCTTGAGTTTCTTAGTTATGCGGATACTGAAAATTTGCTGACATTTCAGTTGTAGGCTGGCTATGTAATAATGAAATAATACACACTCCACTTACCACACACACACACACGCACACACACACACACACACACACACACACACACACACACACACACACTCACACACTCACACATACTGTTATCAATTTGTTTTGTCTTATAGTATAAGTTTATCTTTTCACTTCACTTACCTGTTAATTAAATTATACGGAAGAGCGGAGACTTCCTGATACAGGTATTATTACTTACTAGGAAAGTCTCCACACTAATTTGTAAACACAAGGTAGTGACTGAAATAAAACTTTGTTTGTTTGTACTGAATAGGCTTCGAAACTACTGAACCGATTTTGATGAAAGTTGGTATAGAGATAGTTCAAGACCAGGAAAAATCTGACGGGAAAGGTTTTCCTACGGGAAAAGTTAGTTATAATGCAAACAAAGTTGCATACGGTCAGCTAGTTTAATACAGGGTGTAACTGAACACCCCAATAGCATTTAAGGGTACGTATCCATCAGAAGTAGAGATTCTGTAGGAAAAATATTAGGGCTAACAAACCTACTTTTTTTTCCATACAAACTAAATAAATTATTTTTTGGTATTAAGTGCTGACAGCCCTACGTAAGCGTACGAGGATTACTACACTCACGTCATACAAACTAAATAAATTCTTTTTGGTATTAAGTGCCGACAGTCCTTCGTAAGCGTACGAGGAATACTACGCTCACGTCTGTCACTTGTCATTTTGTGTTTAAATTTCTTTTGTGTTAAGAGCTGGTTATGGTTGTCACTTGAAGGTTTTTGCTTTCAGTTTAAAATCAAATAACTCTCAAAGTATTGGGATTCCAGGTCTCAGACAAGCACCGAAGGTCCATTTTGTATCTAACTTATATGCCCCTTAAATGTTATTGGGGTGTTCAGTTACACCCGGTATAAACCGTAAAGTCTCAGACATACGGTCGATAGTTGCGTTACTCGCACGCATGCTCTTGTGGGCGCTCCGATACCCGCGCGCGTATTCGTGTAATGCAATTTATTAACCGTTTGTCCAAGACGTTACGGCTTCTATTTAATTGCTGTCTTGAAATGCGCTTCGCCGCTCTTCCAGCGGCCTTAAGGTGCTGCAATTGAATAAGAATAGAGTAGGGCAGATATTTAACTCGACTTTGAAAAAAAAAGATTTTTTTTCTACAGCTAAGTTGGCAAACAAGCGTACCGCCCACCTGATGGTAAGTGGTAACAGTCACCGCATTCGCAGCAAATCTACAACTCCCAAAAGAACAACAATGTACACCTGTGATACAAGATGTAAGTCACGGTACCCAGTAATTTCACTGCCAGATCTTACCCTTCAAACCAGAACACAGCAATGCGAGCACTGTTAGAGTTCCTTGTTCTTGTATTTAGTGAAAAAATAATTATGAATTGAGATCGTGTCAAATTAATTATGTTCAGTTACATTATTTCGTAAACGTGATGTTATAAAGTGTCTAGTTACATGAAAGTTAACAGATTGAATAAATTTTTATAAATTAAATCGAACGTCAATAAATAAAATTAATCAAATAAAATGTCAATCAATAATATGAAATGTTTATGTCAGATTAAATCAAATTGCATCAACAACCAGTTCTGGCTACGCACGGGTAAACATTTATTTATATCAAACAAAAACTACTACCAATTCAAGAAGGCTGTATCTTTTCGGACCCGGGTCCTAATAGAAGTCGATTGCTATTCGGACCCGGGCGAGAAAAAATGGCGTCGGGATGGATTTTACGTAATAATAGGTTTTCCCGAGCGGAGCATAAAACATGCAGTATCTTGTGGGGTCATAATGTGTAACCAAATCTCACTGAGAGCAAAAAAGTCAAGGATTTTATTTTAGCTAACATCCTCTTTTATCGTTTTAAAATAAAAAATAAGCAGTTTAATGCAAAAGATTTTTCTCAAAAGCCAATAATTAAAAAATACACAAAAAACTTTTTTTTTTGTTTAATTATTTTTTTTCTATTTTTTATTTCATGACAATTGAAACATAATGGCTGTGATGGTGCCCCAAGTAGACTCCACCACGTCGGCGTTTCACCGAATAAGGAATTTTGGGTTGATTGCTGATTACTAACAGCTCATAGAAAGGATTGTGGCTTACCCCGAGTCCTATTGTCTCCGTCCGTCTCCTCCGTAGCCGGTGGACTTCCTGAGCTAGCTCGAAGGAAGTCGCGGCTCCTGAAGATCTGCAGTGGATCCACCGGTGGAGACCGGAGCACTACAAATGCCTAATAGGCCACCACGACTCACACACGCGATTTCGCACAACACAAAGCGGGCTTTCGCACCCCGATATTAGGTGCGCCGCGCAAATCACTATTTGCTTGAATATTGTATATTATATTTTATTCCGGCCTGCCATAACCTCTAAGCATGTCATGACATTTCGACTCGACTCAACTGACATATCACATGCGGCCGGCCGCCAAAAAAGCTGTCACTGCACAGACTAGAATGCAGTGCCGCCACTCGCTCTTCCTCGAGCGTGAACATCCCCCCGCTCCGGACAGTCCCGGACTGTCCGCCAAATCAGTCTAAGGGGAGGCGAGAAAGAGTAGCGACCGCGCGCTTCAAAACAGAATCCCCAACTAGGACCTCGGCAAACCTGGGCACACCATCAGACCCTAGAGTAAGTTGGACAATGCGTCCGCGACGCCAACGTAAGGGTGGCAGGTTTGGGTCCTTCACTAACACGAGGTCTCCAACCCTCGGTGGGTTTGTCTTATCTGACCACTTAACGCGCTGTTGCAAAATGTGTAAATATTCAAGGTGCCAGCGGCGCCAGAAGCTCTGGGTAAGCTGCTGGAGCAACTCAAACCGCGAAAGGCGTCCTGGATTGACATCTCTATAAGGATACTCGGGCAGGGCGTTAAGTGGTCTGCCTATCAAGAAATGGCCCGGCGTGAGGGCCTGCAAATCGTTCGCGTCGGTAGACAACGGACATAACGGACGCGAGTTGAGAACCGCCTCAATCTTATGAAACACCGTCGCGAGTTCCTCAAACGTGAGAATAGTCTCCCCAATAACGCGGCGAAGGTGAGTCTTGGCGGCCTTTACAACAGATTCAAAAATCCCTCCCCAGTGAGGGCAAGACGGCGGGGAGTATCGCCATGTTACCCCCCTACGGGAGAGTGTGGATCCGATCTCAATATTATTTTTATCTAAAAATTCACAAACTTCTCTTATATGTCTATCAGTGCCCTTGAAGTTCGTCCCACAATCGGACCGAATTAGAGAAGGCAGTCCCCGGCGGGAGACAAATCTGCCTAACGCTGCTAAGAAAGCGTCCATGGTGAGCGCACTCACCACCTCCAAATGAACGGCTTTAGTAGCCAAACAAACAAACACACACAAGTAAGCCTTTTCAGTCTTAGCATTACGGAGTCGCGACGTTTTTATAGTGAATGGTCCCGCGAAATCAGTTCCAACTCCTAAGAAGGTCATCGATTCATTCACACGATCAGCAGGCAAATCACCCATTTGGGGCTGCATCGTCTCGGGGCGTAAACGATAGCAGGGCAGACATCGAAAGATAACAGATCGGATTATTCTTCGCGCTGACAAAATCCAAAACTCCCGTTGGAGGAGCGCGGTCAATGCATTACATCCGGCATGAGCATTCTTCACATGGCGATCAATGATCAACAATCGCACCAATGGTCCGTCCTTGGGGAGCAACAGGGGATGACGTGATCTATAAGGCAAGTTAGCGTGCCTCAATCGGCCTCCTACACGCAACAATCCTTTATCATCCAGAAAGGGAGTCAAACGCACCAAGGGTCCCTTCAATTTGGACGTCCCGGTACGGAAAATCTTAAGTTCCGGTTCAAACGCTCTAGACTGGGTCATACGCACCCAATGCAGAAGAGCATCTTGGCGCTCCTGCGGTGAGAGGACCGGACACAAATCTTTGTCCTGAGGCCGGCGACAATTTCGTATAAATCTTCTTATCCAAGCGGTCACGCCGAGCAACTTGTCCAGAGAACTGTAGCGGTCTAATAAAAATTCCCGCTCTGGAGCCGCCATAGTCTCGACAGCGTGAACACGCAAGCCCGGATTTGGTACCTTCACCACAGCTGGTGTGGAAGGCCAAGACGGTTGTAACAACCAGTCGGGACCCCACCACAGAGTGTGGTCAATAAGCTGAGGGGCTTCGCTGCCACGTGATGCACAGTCAGCAGGGTTTATTTCACCTGGCACGTGGCGCCAAATCAACGTGGCCTTCGAGGCCTGTATTTGGGATACCCGATTGGCCACAAATACTTCCAGGGAGTGGACGGAGTTCTTAATCCAACACAGGACAACCTGACTGTCGGACCAAGCAAAGAGCGACTCAAAGTCCACACTACGTCCCAGGGTGTCAACAACGTGGTTCATCAACCGAACCAGAAGAGTAGCTCCAGACAATTCTAACTTCGGAATCGTTAATCGAGTCCGAAGTGGAGCAACCTTACTCTTAGCAATTAGCAAGTGGAGCTTAACAGCTCCTCTATCATCAACCGTCCGGATATATACGACGGCTGCGTATCCACTCTCAGACGCGTCACAAAAGCCATGAAGGCTGGCCGTAAACCGTCCCTTAGGCAGTATATGTCTAGGGATACTAACACGGTTAATGTCGGGGAGAGACAACATGAAGGACTCCCAATCTCGCAGCAAACGGCCCGAGAGGGGCTCATCCCACGACACTACGGCTGACCAAAGTTCCTGTAGGAAGCACTTCATCCAAAACACTACGGGACTAATCCAGCCATTTGGGTCAAAGGTACGAGCTACTGTAGACAAAACCAACCGTTTCGTCCAGACCTTGGGGCTTGGCAGCTCCAATCGATAGGTGAACGTGTCCTGGACAGGTCTGTATTGCACTCCCAAAACAGACAGTAAATCTGGAGTGTTGGCATTCTCAAAAATATGAGGCTCCTGCTGGTGGTCGTCTGGCAAGTCACACAAAAGCTGAGGTGAGTTGGACATCCACTTCCTCAGTTCATAACCACCAGCCCCGAGAAGAGCAATTAGTTCATCTCGCAAAATCAAGGCTTCCTCGACATTAGAGGAGCCTGTACAAATATCATCAACAAATGCATCCTCCTTGAGAACCAAGGATGCGCGAGGGTATCGTAACCGCTCACGTTCAGCGAGTTCCACAAGTGAGCGAATTGCCACAAAGGGGCTCGAACGCAAACCGTATGTATTGGTGTTCAGCTCGTAGACCAGCATGGGATCTCTGGGATCCTCCCTCCATAATATGAGCTGATATCGCCTATCGTCCGGGTGAATCACAGTCTGCCGAAACATCATCCGGATATCGGTCACAAAGACGACGGCATGGCGACGGAAGTTGGTCAATACATCGCCCACCTCGTGGTGCAACTTCGGTCCAGCATGCAGACATTGATTCAGCGAAACTCCGGTAGACGTGGGAGCTGACCCATCAAAAACAACGCGTATCTTCCCAGTGGAAGGTTTCAAGACCGCGTGGTGAGGAAGAAAATTATGTTCCTCGTTTCGCCAGTCCAGTCGCGAGACCGACATGTGCCCCAGTTGCTCATATTCTCGCATGAAGTCGACATACTTCTGTTTGAGGTCGGAGTTCCTACTCATACGACGCTCCATGGACAGCAGCCGCTTCTCGGCCAACGGCCGGGAGCTGCCAAGTGAGGGGCGAACTGACAAAAAAGGCAAATGAGTGATCAGCCGTCCCGAGTGAAGGCGACCTGTATTGTTCTGGTAGAACAACTCACACTCCTCATCCAAGGGGTTCACTCGCTTCACGGTAGGTGGTTCTTCCACCTCCCAAAACCGTTGAAGGACATCCGATAAGGTGGAGCTAACAGTTATGTAACTGTCCACCGATGGAGATGGTGGGTTATGCCTAACAGGTCCCATCACTACAAACCCAAGCGATGTAGATAAGGCTACCAGCCCACCCTTCTGTAACTCTCTCCTCTTCCCACAATACACGCGGCCTAGAACATCGGCACCGAGCAATAAGTGAATCGGACCGGTTCGGTGGAAGGAAGGGTCAGCCAAGGTCAATCCTGATGTCGCATCAACGACAGCGCGCGAAACGTGCTGTTGCGGAAGCTGACCAACAACCTTCTCATAAACAATCGCGGTAGCGCCAATTTTGGGCGCTGAAGAGAAGTGGGGGGAAAAGGAGAACAAAACCTGACCGATCGGATCCGGGATCCGCAGGTCTCCGATTCCTCGTACCGATTCAAGGTATGGAGATGTGTTCAAACTCAACTGCCGGACCAGCCAGCTGGAGGCAATGCAACCCTGAGCTCCCGTATCCAAAAGGGCGCGAACTAAAACAAAGGTGCCCCTCGGGCCCCACACCTGTACGGAGGCTGTTGGTAACAGCACCTGCTCCTGTGGGGGGGTTGCAGCCGACAGTTGGTTTAATGAAAATCCTCCCGCATTCCCCGCAACGGGGGGGAAGGGGGGTCCGAAGAAAAATGCGTGCGCGGCGGAGGAATAGGGCGCTCAAGGCGCTCGAGCGGGTCCCAATCCGGCACGTACACACCCCGACCAAAGCTGCATCGGGGGGCCGGGCGGTGCCCATGATGGGCGAAAGTTGGGGGAGCCCGTGACAACCGGGGTCTCTCCATCAGAGGGGGAGAGAAGCGTATTGTCTCCCGACGTGGCTCCCTAATAACCGCGGCCCAATCCCGCGGTGGCGCCTCATAAGCGGCGCGTCGATCCCCCCCGCCCGTAGGGGGGGTGGGGCGCCCAATCCTCTCACTGGAGGGGGGGCGCCTGTCCAATCTCCGCGGAGGGGTGGCACGCCCCTCCGATCTCCTCGGATAGGTGGGTGACCTAGGAGGGCCCCCGCCCGTGTGCGAGTCCCTCTCTCTCACCACCTCACGAGTGTCTCTATTGTTGAAGCACAAAAGGGGGTGATGGGCCCCTCCACAACAGTGGCAATCTCGTGGGTGGGGGCAAGCCGATGCCATATGGGCCCCCAGGCAGCGGTAGCACCAATTCCGCTGCTTGGCCATATTCCTACGCCCCTCGGTGCGTAGGCCAACAAATTTGGGACAGGCCGGCAAACGATGGCCATCCCGCTTGCAACACTTGCAAGGCCTCGGCCTCTCCCCGTGTGGAGAGTTCTGCCGCACTGCAGTATACTGCTTGTGCGGGCGGCGCTCTCTCCGTGGCGCTGCCCGGGTCGCCTCAAAGCGGCCTGTACTCGGTCCCGGTATAGGAACCAGATCCAAGTGGTCGGTCATCCGACACTCATCCTCCAAAAATCTGAGGAGATCCGAGAAGGGGGGGAGGTACGAGGCACTATTGCCCCCATACCTTTGTTCAAAGCGCCCCTTCATCTCCATGGGAAGCTTATCGAGGATGAGGTGGAGCAAAATAAAGGACCACTGGTCCACCGGTAGATCAAGGCGTTTGAGCGCGTTAATAGCGCTTAGCAGCGGGTTCAAAATCTCCTTCCTCAATGAGGAGACCCGCGATACTCGTGGCAGCCCTAAAATGGCAGCCACATGTGTGTCCGCTAGCAAGCGAACATTCTGATACCGGGCGGTCAACAACGCCCTTGCAATATCATAACTGTCATCATTGACAGGTAGATGCTGGACAAGTACACCAGCCTCTCCCCGTAAGGCAGAGAGCAAATAGGCCAATTTCTGGCTAGGGAACAGGTCGTCCCTCGAGTGAACCAGGCTATCAAAGAGGTTAATGAACCCCATCCAAGAAGCCAAGTTCCCATCAAAGGTTGGGATGTCTAAAGTGGGCAGTCTGCCCAGCAAGCCGGCCGGGGTAGGCTTGACCTCCCCGGGCGTGCACGACTCACCCCTCCGGACGGATAGGATTGCCTGAGCCTTGTTTATAATCACATCCGCCTGTTCAAAACACTGATCATAATCGGCATTAAATTGGTCGACTGCCCGCAACTCAGCGGCACCCTCGGCTGGGTGGTCGAGCAGATATTGTTGATGAGCAACGAAAAGCTGCTCCAATTCCTTCAAGCGAGCCGGTACTCCCTCATGCCGAATTAACAAGGCCTGTTCTCGGTCTGGTCGGTCTACCAAAGCGACGGCACTAGCAAACCATCTCAAAATCTTTTGTGCACCCGCGCGGGCACCACTAAGCGGGCTGACTGGCGGGACCATTTTGCACCAAAATTAATAAACACTATAATAATACACGGACAAACAGACCGACAACCGCAGACAATAAAACAGATCGGGAGGAACTTCAAAGGCAGAACAAAATATATAAACAAACCAAAATCAAGTGTAAATGCTAGAACTTAACTAGAACAACAAAGGCATTTAACAACAGACTTTTTCAAACAAATTAAATTCAAGCATTAAGTCAATAACTTAACAAACATAATATTCAAAGGCAAACAAAACAAAATCAAATGTAAATGCTAAAACTTAACACAGCAATATAGTGTATTACAACAACAGCAAAGTCATTTAGCAGCAAAATTTTTTCAACAAATCAAATTCAAGTATAAGTTTACAACTTAACAAACAAAATATTCAAGGGCAAAACAAAGATATGAAAAAACAAACCAAAATTTCAATATAGGTAAATGCTAGAACTTAACTAGAACAACAAAAGACATTTAACCTCAATTTTTCATATACAATGACAATTAGTTAAGGAGATCGGTCCACAAATGAGCTGGTAGTCGGTTTAAAATCAGCAATCAAAACCAATTAATATGTATTGCCCGTTTGGACAACCAACAAGATTACAATATTAATTGTACAATACTAATCAAATGCTCAAATCTAAGAACCACGCTCTGCTACCAAGAGATGATGGTGCCCCAAGTAGACTCCACCACGTCGGCGTTTCACCGAATAAGGAATTTTGGGTTGATTGCTGATTACTAACAGCTCATAGAAAGGATTGTGGCTTACCCCGAGTCCTATTGTCTCCGTCCGTCTCCTCCGTAGCCGGTGGACTTCCTGAGCTAGCTCGAAGGAAGTCGCGGCTCCTGAAGATCTGCAGTGGATCCACCGGTGGAGACCGGAGCACTACAAATGCCTAATAGGCCACCACGACTCACACACGCGATTTCGCACAACACAAAGCGGGCTTTCGCACCCCGATATTAGGTGCGCCGCGCAAATCACTATTTGCTTGAATATTGTATATTATATTTTATTCCGGCCTGCCATAACCTCTAAGCATGTCATGACATTTCGACTCGACTCAACTGACATATCACATGCGGCCGGCCGCCAAAAAAGCTGTCACTGCACAGACTAGAATGCAGTGCCGCCACTCGCTCTTCCTCGAGCGTGAACAGGCTGTGTAGCTGTTGTCTACATGATTGGCTATCAAATGACACCTTTTTAATGTTGATAGGACATTTACATGAGTAGTGGTGGTCGAGATAGTATGGGAGCCCGGGTCTTGGTTGCCAAGAAAGCAAAATGGCGGCCATTTTACAAAAGTAAGAGAAAAACCAAATTTGAGGAGCAATTTGTCGATGAAAAATACCATATTTCACACCATTAAAGGCTCCGACGCTGGTGACGGGACACATTGTATATGATGTATAAGCGTGTGTGTATTATACAGGGTTACAGGGAAAGTCATACTGAATATTGAAGGACGTTATTATTTAGGTCATTTCTGATGAATTTGATTCTATAATATGGTGTCCGAAACTTAACCGTTATGGAGATATTGTACATTAAGGATTTTTTTAGAAATACTATATTTTTGCCTTTTTAATCGATTTTTTCATGGTTAGAGTCCCTAAGGTTCATTTTTTTAATGTATCTACTTAGTAGACATGTCAATTAATAAACAAAAATAAAAAAATGTTAATATACTATTTCAAAAAACTGCTCGACAAAGGTTACTATCAAAGAATTTTTAACTTTGAAGTGCTTTTTCCCATTAAAAAGTTTATGGAACTTATTCTGCAAATAATTTGAAAAACTTCTACGTCTTTTTAGCTATTCAAAAAGGTATAATACTTGTTATTAAATCGGCAAGACATTGACCAAATAACAATTATTGTAGCAGTGCTACATTTTTGTTTTGAGGTAAAAACATCGACAAAACGCAAATAAAACAAAAAATCATAGCAGTAATATTTTTATAATTCATGTTCGACATGGCCACCCCTATTTCTTACACAAATTCTCATTCTTTTTCGTAAATTACTTTTCACGACAGAAGTTCGCAAGCCCCGCCTCATTTCCTCAGCCGCATCAATTATTTTTTGTCTTAAAATGTCGATATTTGCGATCGGTGTCATTTGGTCGTATACCAGGCTTTTCATATGACCCCACACATAAAAATCCATCGGTGTTAGATCGGGGCTCCTCGCTGGCCATGCTATGGGTCCGCCTCTCCCAATCCATCGGTTTGGGAAATTATCGTCAAACCACGCTCGAACACTCCTTCTGTAGTGAGCTGGGCAGCCATCATGTTGGAAAAACATGCCTTGTCTCAATGCAAGAGGCAAGTCTTGCATTAGAGAGGATAACTCCTCCCTCAAAACATTTTCATATGTCTCGCCATTTAAATTATCGGGCAGGAAGTACGGCCCTATCAAGTTATTTGATATTATACCCATCCACACATTTAGACTGAATTTCCTTTGTGATCCTTTTGTCCTTTTTTGTTGGGATTACCTTGCGCTTTGGGAGCCCAATAATGGGCGTTGTGATAATTGGTGATGCCGTCTACGTCAAATTTTGATTCATCTGTCCACATGATTTTCTTTAAAAAATTCGGATTTTCAATATCTGCACTGAGCATAAATCTACAGAAGTCTAGTCGCCTCAATGGATCCCCTTCTTCAATTGCTTGCACTGGCGTATAATGGTAAGGATATTGCCCAGAACTGTGCATTACGAACCAAACTTTCCACTGGGAAATACCAAGCCGTCGAGCGACAATATTAGTTGACGTGGTTGGGTCGGCTTCAAAAAGACTTCGTATTTCAATAACTTCGTCATCGTCGTCATCATGAACACGAGGTCGTCCCATATCAGTTCGTCTGACTTGAACTGATCCAGTTTCTCGTAGTCTTGGATAAACTCTATCAAATACGCCAATATCAGGCACTCGGCGAGTAGGGTAACGTTGCATGTATTCATTGCGTGCACGCAAATATACTCCTTCGCAAAATCCGTAACACATTATTATGTCAGCATATTCCTCGTTAGTAAATGTCGCCATGTTCACCATACAAATCGAAGTCCAGTTACAAGCCACGTCACACAATCAGAGAATCGAACAGTCCTAAATCCAAGCCAAGTCGCGTTTTTACAGAAAAGAATCGGAGACCACTAATAGCACATCTACCACGGAAGAATGACATGAGCAGACTAAACACAGAGAAGGTAACGCCACGAACGTCTAACCCACCAACACAAAAAATGTCAACTCGACCCTTTTTTCATTGTTTAAAGGTGCCAGGTAGTAAATCGGACTCTTTTGTATAAAAGTTCCGTTATGTTGCACTACCACTTAGGCCTATTCAAATAACATTATTTTAAGATTTTAGTAATATGCCTTATACATGTTATACCATTTTATGTAGTTGAAGAGACGTGGAAGTTTTTAAAATTATTTGTAGAACAAGTTCCATACATTTATTTTTTTTAAAAGCACTTTATAGCACATCTACCACGGAAGAATGACATGAGCAGACTAAACACAGAGAAGGTAACGCCACGAACGTCTAACCCACCAACACAAAAAATGTCAACTCGACCCTTTTTTCATTGTTTAAAGGTGCCAGGTAGTAAATCGGGACTCTTTTGTATAAAAGTTCCGTTATGTTGCACTACCACTTAGGCCTATTCAAATAACATTATTTTAAGATTTTAGTAATATGCCTAATACATGTTATACCATTTTATGTAGTTGAAGAGACGTAGAAGTTTTTAAAATTATTTGCAGAACAAGTTCCATACATTTATATTTTTAAAAGCACTTTAAAGTTAAAAACTATTAGTAATAAATTATTAACTACAACCTTTGTCGAGCAATTTTTGGCAGATATTAGTAGTTTGCTCGCATTTTTTTGATCATTTTTATTAATTGACATGTCTTCTAAGTAGATACATAAAAAATTAACCTTAGGGGCCCTAATCACGGAATAATCGACTAAAAAGACAAAAAAAATAGTATTTCTAAAAAAAATCCTTAATGTACAATATCTCCATAAAGGTTAAGTTTCGGACACCATATTATAGAATCAAATTCATCAGAAATGACCTAAATAATAACGTCCTTCAATATTCAGTACGACTTTCCCTGTAACCCTGTATATAAACATGTAGGATAGTTACACTTTAGGTGATGCGCAGCTCACCCTAGATATAGAGTAGAGTAGTCGGACTTATTAAGTTTAAAAAAGATCAAAACGAAAATACATCATTAAAAGGGCACGGACCACGAGTCTGTGGTGATATAATTATATATTTTAAAAAATGTGTAACCTAACCTACAGTTTTCAGTTTTATCCTATAAGTTATTTTTGATTACGCTTCTATCGGGTCCGAATAGCAATCGACTGCTATTGGGATCCGGGTCCGAATAGCCACTCCGATTCAAGA
Source organism: Schoenobius gigantellus (assembly GCA_963935595.1). Classification (NCBI taxonomy): domain Eukaryota; kingdom Metazoa; phylum Arthropoda; class Insecta; order Lepidoptera; family Crambidae; genus Schoenobius; species Schoenobius gigantellus. The sequence goes on along the minus strand of OZ012562.1, from coordinate 15,752,765 downwards.
AACTTGGTTATGTCGTTAACATAAGCACATAAAGAAATCGAAATACAACACTATCTACTGATAATTTACCCCACCTAGATAACTAAGTTTTGTGTCGATCGATATATTAACTCACATCGTCATATGTTTGAAACTGATAGAACAAACAAATAATTACAAACAATTTAATTCGTAATCATAAATTTTGAGGTCAATGATCGACTTTAAAACCATTATATCTTTTAATTTGGACCAAATTAGATATAGTAAGCCAAATTTCATCGAAATTGGTTAAGTAGTTTCTGAAATAAGCCCGAACAAACATCGCGATAAGAGATTTTTATGTATATAAGATAAATCCGTAGTGATCGATTTAAAGTGTCGTTTACAATTGTACAATACTAGTGCTGATTTGCGTAAGCAATAAAATAAATGAATAAATAGTCTGAATAGGTATTTTTTCGCAGAATCGCTACATTCCATTTGCGAATCGCTGCTAGTGGCGCGCGACGTGGCCAAACTGCCGCCGATTCCGTTCCTGGACGGCGTCAAACTGGACCGGAAGAAATCCAAGGTGGGTGTTTTGGATGTTTAACTTTCAAATGTCAATTTGAGATTGTAGAGTGCTGCAATTTGGAGCTTGAATCCGCAACTACCGTATCGTATGCTAGCCAATTATATGCCGAGGGAAGGAAACTCCTCCAAGCGGGTGCTTACTCACTGTCACATCATTTTCTCATACCAGTGTGACAGATTTTTTTTCCCAAAGTCACACCAGTGTGATACTTCAAGAATTTTATTCTTCACAGTCACACTATCATATTTTAATGGCAAGGACTGCAATTGTTAACTTATTTAATCTACTCGATGACACCAAATTAAAAAACAATTTTGTCTGCTATCAAAGTTGAGTGAAAAATATTATAAAGATCTATGATCTAATATTGTGTGCGAAAATTTTAACTCAGAGTTGAATAAATATGTGGAAATACTATACTGCCATTGCAAAACTTACAACCTTAAAAAGTATACGTTAAGACCTTAAATAATATTTTCTGTTGTTTAAGTATTATAATGAATTGTTTGCACTATTATTTTTGTTTATTCATACGAGTACATAGTATAACGCTTAGTCTTTACAGTCGGTCTTAATGATGCTATTACTTATTGCCAGTCACACCAGGTTACGCCAGGTAGTGTGACTAAGATAGGGATCCCATAATTCTTAAATGCGAAAGCGGGACATTTCCAAAAAAACTACCACAGGGTATGGTAAAAGTCCATCGACGTCAAAGGACGAACCATTGACAAAGGACGCTAAGGAGCTATTCCAATTACGACTGAGAATGTGATAGATAAAGAGCTAAATATAAGCACGGTGGCCGCTGACGCAAAGGTGGGCACTCTTTGAATAAGGAAAGGGACACAATAAAAGTTTTATTAGTAGGTAAAACTTCAATAATTTTGTTTTTTACTCTGTGGTAATTGCTCTAGGTACTTATAAGCTCCCGAGTTTTTATTTATAAATAAATAAGTTTAATCGTTTTATATATAAAAATAAAGTATTATTTTGCCGGACTCTCCAAAGATTCATCCAACGCAAGCGCAGTCTGGTGGGATGAGGGCGTCTGTCTATCTAGATCTGTCTCGGCTGCCGACGCTCACTAGGAATGTAAGCGAAACGCAGCTAGTGGCCGACATACGAAGCGTAGGTAAGTTATAATTAAAGTTATATTGCATTTAATATTGTATACATACTTTAAACTCCATTGCAGAATACATTTCAACTATACTAATAACTGCAGGCATTTACGAAATCAATGCTTCAAGGTAATGTAACGTACTTTTATGATAGTAGAAAAATGTTGAAACCGTTTTAATAGTTTTAGACTTTGTCGATGAAGATCCCTATTTCGTAGTGATTTCGGGATAACGTCGGCAATTGTACTCCTAAACAATGCAGTTTTTTTCAAGTAACACTTAAAATATTTCAAAATGAGTTTATCTAATAAAAACAAACACATGTATCCAAAAATCGCATAATAATATACCGGGTGTAACGAAATACCGAAATAATATTTAAGGTTGTTGATTAACAAAAAATATGTTTTATGACTATTCTTTGTATTTTTATTATATGCCTACTTTCGATTTAATACGCTTAGCAGTTAAGCATATTAAATTGAAAGTAGGCATATAATAAAAATACAAAGAATAGTCATAAAACATTTTATTGTAAATCAACAACCTTAAAATATTATTTCGGTATTCCGTTACATCCGGTATATTAGAAATTGAATGGCCCAGTTTAAGAAATCACTAAGTCTATTTTTCCACTTTTGAGAAATGACATGTTTAATAATTAATTTTAATTCTGAAACTAAACCGTTAAGAATTAAAATAAAATAAAAATATCATATCATAGTTTGATAAAAGGTCCTTAATTTTAATAAACAAAACTAATAAAAAAGTAAATTATTTCTTTTAAGCTGAAAGCATAAAATCTTGGGACTTATTACTAAATAACGGACTTAGGGATATTTAATTCATAATCTATGGACTAAGTTCTTTTTAGTTTGTACTCTTATTAAAGACCTGTGTGTGTGTACATATATATAAATTCTTATTAACTTAATAACTGGGCCATTCAATTGCAATTATAAAAATATAGAATAAGAGTATATTTAATTTGTCATGTCCAGATTTATTCAAATAAATAATTTCTTATTATTGAAAGCAAAGAGCGCTGTATCATGGATCAGGCTCAATTTACAAACGGGCGATCAAATCCATTAAGTGGAAGTAGTATTTTTATTTATTTATTTATTTATTTATTTTAAATCCAATTCTTAACCTCATCCTTCTGTCCTACTGTATCCTATCCCAGACCCCCGTTCCCGTTCGTCCCCAACGAGAGTGGTGCTTGAACAAATAATGAGGCTGAATAATAGCGGACATACGGAATGCCGCTGCGTCGTCGCTTGCGTCAGCCGGGCTACGCTTACTGTTAGTCGTTTTTATTCGAATCTCAAAATATTCTACATACCTAGATGATTGTTTTATGTTAAGAGTGGAAATCATTGATCATATTAACTTCTTAATCGTCGAGATATTTTTATATGCAAATCAAAGAACTTATCTCCCATCAGTTTATATCATCATCAATTAAACTGTTTTTACATATCAAATAGGTATATTGATTGCACATCAGATTAATTTTAGCGCAGTGCATAAATGGCTTAACTAATTGCATTGGGTGATAATTACTTTATTTATAAAAACTTTAACTTGTACTTTAAGTTCCGGTGTGGAAATCATAAGATAGGAGTAAAAAACTTTTTTTGTACAGAAATAGTATGCCCTTCTACATTTGACAAACCTGCAGGCGTAGCACGGGCTGCCAAGACTGAATTCGAGTCACGCATTATCTCACAATTTCAGTGACATAATCTCTATGTCTTAAAGAGTAGTACGGTGGCGCGTATTAAGTGGGACTGACGTGATAAAAATTTCTTGCCGCTCGTCAAGGGACACGTGAGACTGAGTTTTATCATAAATTTTTTGATCTCCGACTGCTGCTACATCTTCTAAAGTATTAAAGCCCTTGCTACAATCACAGCAGTCGGCGCACAGATACGCCAAGAAATTTGTGATAAAACTCAGTCACACGTATCTCTTGACGAGCGTCAACAAAAATTTTCACGTCAGTCAGTCACACCTAATACGAGCCACCGTGCTACTCTTTAAGACATGGAGATTATGTCACTGAAATTGTGAGATAATGTGTGACTCGAGTGCAGTCTTGGCAGCCCGTGTTACGCCTGCTGGGGGGCTATTGTCTAGGGTAAAATTTATCACGATCGCCTTTAATCTGATAGCAATTGCGCGGTCAACACAAAACTGGGTCGACCTCCTTTTATAAAGCAATAATGGATGTACCGCCGATTTTAAGTAACACAATCAAGGGGCTGGTGACTTACAGGAATGTCCTAGTTTAGGCTCCAGTCCACTCACGATTATTTGTATCCCCATATATACATATAATCTGCACTATAGTATTTTTGTGGAAAATAATTTTTTATTTTATTTTCAACAACAAAAAAATTCTGTATGATCCCCAATGGGACGAAATGCTAACGGAGAAATAAGTAACTAAAAGCGTGGCGCCTTTTGAGCCACGACTGAACAATAGAAAGTTATAAGTTGAGTTAAGAGGCATTATGATGCCATAATTCGGATGTAACAATTATTTCAGGATCCAAAGCTCTCACAAATATGACCGAACAGTTCAACAAGCTCAACAAATTCAGTCATTCGCTGAACGCGCGCGCACGACCCAGCCTGCAGCTGAAGTTCGACCAAGGCGCCTCTCGGACCAAAAAGATCTTCACACTTGGCCAGAACAAGCCTGATAAGAAAAAAGGCAGCCTCTCAGATGGCCTCAGTTCGGACTACTCTTCGGACGATGAAAACAGAACGAACATATTTGAGCCCACTTTGGACAATTTCGAAAACAGCCAGCACTATATTGGTGAGTTTTACCCTAGCCATTTTCTAGAACCGTAATGGCTGCGTCTATTCGGACCCGGGTCCCTATAGCAGTCGATTGCAATTCGGACTCGGAGCATGAAAACAAGCAGTTTCATTTCAGTTTCATGCTCCGTTCTCTTCGCTCGCTCCGCTGTGTGTGGTCACAATATCTAACCTAACCTACAGTTTTCAGTTTGATCTTATAAGTTTTTTAGATAACAATTCACTATCGGGTCCGCATAGCATTTCCGTAGGGTCCCTATAGAAGTCGATTGCTATTCGGACCCGAGCGAGAAAAAATGGCGACGGGGTGGATTTTACATAATAATAGATTTTTGCGAGCGGAGCATGAAACATGCAATATCATGCCTCTGGTCACAATGTGTAACCTAACCTAACCTAACCTACAGTTCAGTTTTATCCTATAAATTGTTTTTGATTATGCTTCTATCGGACCCGAATAGCAATCGACTTCTATAGGGACCTGGGTCCGAATAGCTACTCCGAACCTAAATATCTGTTGGTCCTTACTCAATTCTATGAAAGAGTTTAATTCTTGTAGCTTCAAGTACCAAACTTTCATTCTCTATTTTACCCATTTAAGTATTTTTAAAAAGCGAATGTATACTCTATAATGACTATTTGTGTACCAAAAACCAGTCCAATTCATTGCTTTCCTATTATTTGCCCTCATATAAATTTTATATAGATTTTATACAGATGATTTAATACTCGCGCTTTTCATCTAACAGAGCTAGACAGATATGGAAGTTTTCCACATGCAAACATTTTCAACACACTTTCATTCGTAACTTTCTCGTTCAATCAGGTAAAGGAGCTCAGAAAACGGAGGCCGAAAACGATTGCGACCTCATCGAGAACCCCCTGTATACGTCTAAAATCGAAACCCAAGAGAAAGTGGAGGTTTTCGAGCCACCGCTCGTAACCGCCGGCCCTGCGGACAAGCCTGTCAAGACGCCTAGCACCGCGAACAAAATCAACCCCTTCGACGCCCAGGTTTCCATAACGCCAGAGATACAAGTCGAAGGGAGCAAACCTAACCCCCCTTCATCTCTCCTACTCTCTCAGAAGCTGTCGCATAGTTCGAGCGATATAAACTACGATGAGAGTCAACAGGAAGGCGGTTACCACCGTTCGAACTCTCAGCACGACATCGCGTTGAACATCGCCCAGTCTCACAGTGAATCTGCCTTGAAACAGCTCAAAAGCATCGCGAGTCCCGTGTCCAGTGCTACCAGGGAGATGGTGCTCTCTCCATTGTCGAAGTTGGCGAAAGGTGTACAGACTCTTGGGGCTAATTTGGATCCGAGGAAAATTAAAGTGAGTTGGTTTTTTATTGCTATTAAGTTGGTAAACAAGCAAATTGACCGATGGTAAGTTGTAACAGTCACCTATAATAGTTACATGTGGTTCCTGTGAGATTCGCAACAAAACTGCAAGCTTCCAAGAACCACAGTATACTATCGAGGTCTCTCGTGCCTTACCACTTTGTAGAAATATTCGTTTGAAAGCGGATCGCATCGGACACGTCCACACGACCCAAACCTATCCCTGATTGGCTACGTATTTTTACTACGATTTACTACGGCCAATCATAGACAGACATCTGGTTTCATTGAAATCGCTCTTGGTGTCAGTCTGCTTTACGCTTTACTATCGGTGAATGAATGGAGCGGGGCGTGGTCTGACGCGATTGTCATCGTGCAGTGTGCAAGCGACTTTCGACGTAGGACTGGTAAAGTGCCAGTGTCCTCGATAGTACGTTGCCAACTAGTGACATCAGATGTAAAGTCACGGTACCCAGTAATTTCACTGCCATATCTTACCCCTCAAACCGGAACACAGCAATGTGAGCACTGCTGCTTTGCAGCGGTAATAGGTAAGACGGAGGTATCCGTCGCAGATGCAGACGACCCTGGTACAGAGTCTCGCTCCGGTAAAAATATTAGACTATTATCGGTTTGTATGTGATGGTGTTTGCGTTGCTAATGCGAAATCTGTCAAGTATAATTCTGACATAATACAAAGGTTGATGTAAAATATGCGTGTTTTTATGATTTTAATTTTTTGACACTGAATTTTGCAATGTACGAGTATTGATTATGAATTTATGATCCCTGAGAATCTCTTGAAGGTTACTAAATAAAAGATATCAATATAAATAAATGTTCAGTGTAACTACAAGTGCTGCCATCAGATAAAGCTCCGAGAAAATCTGGCGAAATCTTTGTTTGAAAAATACTAAAACTGTTTAAGTTATGCCATAAAAATTATTTACAATTTTTTTTTTGTTCAAGGGCTCCGCTGCTGTAAAACACATAAGCGAGCAGCAGTACGAAGAGCACAGAAAACTACAAGAAAAATGGCGCGATTGCAACACACGCCTCGTTGCCCTGTAGTGTTGCCAGTGAGGCAAAAACAAGTGTCGCCAACATTATACGAAAAACAAATAAACGCCTATTAAAATTTCTTTTGCGGAAATGTAATCCTGTAATGAGAGTAACAGCTTTTTTATATTAAAAAAATGTTATTATAAAATTATGCTTCCAAAATAAGGCTCGTTCATTTTCGTAGCAATGTAAAAATACTAGTTAAACGTCAATTATTTATATTGTTTAAAAGTATTGTGATCGTCTACCAAAATGTAACTCCAATGGTATACCATATATATTTATTATCGATTGTAATTAGGAATTGCTAGTAAAATTGTCTGCATTAGTTATAATTTAAGTAATTTATAAGTAGAAGTTAGTAAAAGAATATTTTTAGGGATTTGTGTTGCGTTCTTTCGCGAAATTAACTACTCCTTTCGCGATTCGAACATCACTCAATGAAACTTGACATATTTATATTTACAAATTATACGGTCAATGAAAAAAACTTCATGTCTTACTACGAGTTTGTGCGTTTTGTGTTCATATTAACAGCTCGCTTTTGAATGCGAAACGAAAAATGGATTAATATTTAAATTTAAAAATCATTCCACGAATAATTTGACTCATTAGCAGTATAAAGGGGGATATTTTCGAGAATGCAAGGATGCTCAAATAAAAAACTATAGCAATAGCGATACGCACTTGATGAGTAGCCCCAGCCCAGTCCCAGCCCAGGGCCAAAAGTAAAAAATGTGCACATTTGATAAATTTAATCTATATGATAAAAAATGTGAAGAATGAAACGTACTTCTTATGGCCGAAAATTAGATTAAACGTTTATAGTTTCAAACGTTTATTTATTTTGTTTTCCTGCAAATACATTGGAAAGTGGCGCCATCTATTAAAAATATGTATTGCAATTGTATGTACATACCTATAAAAAAATTGTTGAATATACCAATTAATTCTGTTAAAGTGATAATGAGTACAAGTATTTGTTTTTTTGACAGTTTAACAGTGACAGTGATTTACAATAATAATAATAACTATTTTTATGACAAATAAATGACTACAAGGAAATAAAAATACTCCTAAAAATGTCTAAACAAATGAAATTTATTTATCAAATCTCAGTAAAACTTCTGGAGCACATTTATGCAGAGGTTTTGATAAAGGAAAAATATTGATATTCCGAAACATATGTAATATTGTTAATTTTTTTCTAATCTATAAACAGGATGATACAAATATTTCGTTTCATTAATAAGCAAAAACCAAAAGGTTATATTATATTTAAGCCCGTTCTCAAAATTACCACATATATGGGGCAATGATGGACGCCAAATACTGGCAACACTAACTTTTGTGAGTTTTTACTGACACTATCTTTTGAGAAGAACAATAAGCTCTTTCTACTTCCACCGATAAGGTAATAGTATGATTCAATATAAAATCCATGACATTCGCTTGTAATAGATATACTTCCTTTTCTTTACTTGTAAAAAATTACGTTTTTATCTACATATTTTAATTAATTTGCGAAAATTTATATGCGGTAAATTAAATTTTCACAATTAGTGCAAATTTGTATTTAAAAATGTGGAAAATTGAAGTAATACTACCCTAGTTCACGCAGGGACTGATGTTTCATTAAAGGAGTTGTTCCAGAATATATGAATTCTGGCCCATAAGCAGTACTTACAACTATTAAGAAATTAGGCAAACAGGTTCTAAGTGTTAAATTCATAACTATTAGCTCTGTTTTTTGGCTCACGTTATTTATAAATTGCAATTTATTGCCCACACAACAGACTCCCATAATGGCGGAAGATGTCACTTAACTGAAAAGATTTCATTCACTAAAAAGATAAAAATAATTTTTTTTTACAAAAAATAGAACCGACTTCAAAAACACTGAAAACTTTAAAATAATCTTCTTCTATATTGAAGTCGGTGACAAATTTTAACACTTTCTAGGAGATCATCGTTTGGCGCCGACTTCAATATAGAAGAAGATTATTTTTAAGTTTTCAGTGTTTTTGAAGTCGGTTCTATTTTTTGTAAAAAAAAATATTAATTTCTTTTGATTAAAAAAAGAAACATTAGTTAGTTTTTTTTTACTACCAGTCGGTAGTTATAGTGTATTAACTCTTAGTGTAATGCTAGGTTATAAATGTTGGTAAGCCAAACTTTTGTTTATTATAACATTATAATAGAACACTTTATTAGAGGCTTTTATATGGCTAAATTGTTGATGTAAATTGTTCCCGGCTTTCAGTCGAGATCACTTGTATAAATAAATATCAATATCGCCGAGCAAACTTATTACTATAAGAGCAAATATGATTATCAAGTGAGTAGACTCAAAAACTCAAACTCAAAAATCTTTATTCAATATAGACCTTTACAGGCACTTATTGACGTCAAAATAAAAACATAAAAATCTTCAACCAAGAATCTAATTAACTAAATTATTTAATCCTTGTATGTACACACACCCCAACCATTATTAAGATGTGTGCAAATACAAGTAAAATGAAAAAAAAAAAAAATTGACTCTACACCTGTTCGGAAATTGGGAGAGCCTTCTCAAGAAGAACAGGCAAGAAACTCGGAAGGTCTTGTATTTTTTTTGTCTCCTCTTTTAAAATGCCAACATTACAATATTATATTTCACAAACATTTTTTAAATAATATAGAAATGCCTGTCGGTGTGAGTGGAACAGTTACTCGAATGAAATTTATCCCACTATCACAAAGTGTTAACACCCTTTAAACGTCAACTATCACATTTTTTGTCAATCCCAAGCAGTTTTATCTGTCATATAATCAGACACTTTATAATATGCTTTTTTCATAAGTGCGCCCTTGATAGCGACTTTAAATTTATTCAAGTTAAGTGCTTTAATATTATTTGGGATTTTATTGTAGAAACGTACACAAAGGCCTTTGAAAGAATTATTAATTTTTTTAAGCCTAGTATTTGGTAACGCTAACATATTCTTTTGCCTAGTATTTACTGAATGAATATCACTGTTTTTACAAAACGAATGTATATTTTTATGAACATATACTATATTCTCGTAAATATATTGCGACGCGACGGTCATAATACCAATTTCTTTAAATTTTTCTCTCAAAGAGTCTCTTATTTTAAGGTTATAAATAGCACGAATAGCCCTTTTTTGCAGCACAAAAACAGTCTGAATGTCGGCAGCATTTCCCCACAGCAAAATGCCATACGACATCACACTATGAAAATAGTCAAAGTATACAAGTCTTGCTGTATCAACATCAGTCAGCTGACGTATTTTCCATACAGCGTAGGCTGCAGAACTAAGTCTCTTCGACAATTTATCAATATGTGGGCCCCACTGAAGCTTTGAATCTAAAGTAATACCAAGAAATACTACGGTATCCACAAGGTCCACATTTTTATGCTTTATGTTAACAGTGGTGTGAACCTCTTTAACATTGGGTAAAACAAATTTTATACATTTAGTTTTCCCTTCATTGAGGCACAAGTTATTCGCATTAAACCAGTAAACTATTCTTGAGATAGAACTATTTACATCGTCATAAATTTGCAATCGTCTTTTAATTTTAAACATAAGTGAAGTATCATCTGCAAATAATACAATCTCATGCCTGTCTTGTACAAAAGCAGGCAAGTCATTTATATATATTAAAAATAGAAAAGGACCAAGAATTGAACCCTGCGGAACTCCCATTGTAACCGAGGCGCCCTGGGACCTCTCCCCGTTGACGTCTACTTTCTGAATCCTCTCAGTCAAATAGGAGACGAGTAAATCCAGAACAGTGTCGCGAAATCCATAGTAGTGTAATTTCCTGATCAGGGTGTCATGATGAACGCAATCAAACGCCTTGGACAAGTCACAAAAAACGCCCAGCGCATCATGTGAGTCCTCCCAGGCCTCATATATATTTTGTATTAACTCAACACCAGCATCAGTTGTTGAGCGACCCTTTCTAAAACCAAATTGTTTACAGTGTAGAAGATTATTTCTGTTAAAAAAGCTTTGCATTTGTTCCAACATTATTTTTTCAAAGATTTTACTAAAAGTAGGTAGCACAGAGATAGGTCTAAAATTATTGGGGTCTGATGTGCTACCAGATTTGTGTAATGGAATAATTTTACTCAGTTTCATTAGATCAGGAAACACACCACAGTCAATGCAATCATTAAAAATACTAGCAAGTATTGGAGCTATTGTTTCTATTACAGATTGGGAAACATCTACAGAGTTGCCCCACAGATCCACGGTTTTCTTTTTATTCAGCGTTTTAAATGACTTTATTAAATCATTTGCACAAATATGGGCAAATTTAAATTTATCATCACAAGTTTTAACATAATCTTTTAGAATAGATTCGGCTACAGTGGGGGAGGAATCCAAAGATTTTGTGATTGAAACTGGAATGTCAGTAAAGAATTTTTCAAATTCTGTAGCTACCTCAATATCTACTGTAACTTTCTTATTTTCAATATTTAAACAAAAATTGTTGTTATTAGTTTTTACTCTTCCAGTTTCATTATTAATAATGTTCCATGTCGTTTTAATTTTGTCACTACTATTTTTTATTTTAGAGCTTAAATAATTGGACTTTGCAAATTTACAAACTTTTTTAAATACTTTGGAATAAGTTTTTACATACAATTTAAATTGATCACTAGTATTTAATGAACGCTCATTGTAAAGTTCATAAAGTTTTATTCTGCTTTTGTGAATACCTGGTGTGGCCCATTCACTAAAAGCTAATCTACCATTGACTGAGATGGTTTTTGGAACAAAGATATTTTTAAATTCACAACAAAATGTGTTAAAAAAGTTTTCATACAATTTATTTGGGTCTTCGTCATAATCAATATACTTTAAATTAATACCAAGATTATTATTGAAACGCTCCAAGCGGCCAGCAGTCTTTGGTACAACAGTGATATTCTTTTTCGCCATAAGCTTACATTTGTAAGGTATAGTAACAAATTGACCAGAGTGGTCAGATTCTAAGTTATTAAAAACATTTTGTGCTAATGGTTCTATGTCAGTATAAATATTATCAATGCATGTGGCAGAAAACTCAGTAATTCGTGTTGGCTCCAGAAATAAGTTTTTAAGATTATATGACTGAAACAAATTTTTAATTCTCATACATAAACTAGAGTTTTCTAATAAGTTAATATTAAAATCTCCACAGACTAATATTTGTTTGCCTTGCTTACAGACTTTATTTAAAACTTCATCCATTATATTTTCAAAGTGGTCATACAATCCCGAAGGAGGCCTGTATACGCTCACTACAATAATCTGGTCCAACTCTACACAGGCAATTTCTATTGTTCGTTCAACTGAGAGGTTCACAATATCTTTACGATCTTTATATTTAAGCTTTTTATTTAATATGATTAATGAGCCACCGCGAATAGCATTTTCTCGACTGAACGAACTACCAACCTGGTGGTTGCTAAAATTAAACATGAACTGGTAGCTTTTAAGCCAATGTTCGGTTATACAAAAAATGTCTACTTTACTACTATTCATGAATAACTCAACTTCCAGATCTTTGCCCATCATTCCTTGCATGTTCTGGTGCACCGTATAGTAGTATAGGTATTTTAATGAGGGACCTATGCCACACCCCGGACACTCCATACAACGTTCGCAAATCAATTACCTATTACTACTACATAAGCAAATGACGTTTCTACACGCGCAAATGTGTGCGTGGAATCTAGTAGGGCTGAGTGCGCGGTTATCAATCGAAATGACGCGAGGACGGCAGCGACTGCCTTCTCTTTTACCCGCATAGCGCTGTCTCTGTTATCGGCTGGCGTTCGCGTCTACTCGTTCGAGCGATCGCGCGCGCCCTTGTTTATGTGTCAGTGATGTCTAAAACGAAGTGCGGCGTAGGATGAGGTATTTGAAATGAGTGCGGGGAGGTGAGTGGCCGTTCTGTACGTAGTACTATTATCTATTCTGTGCCTATGCTGTTATCCGCAGATGGCTGTTACAGCTTCACTCTAATTTATTTTTAAAAAGGCGAGAACTTTGGTGCGTTTTCAAGCCTCGTTTGGCAAACCTAACCTGATGGATTTTTAGCTGAGGGTCTAGCTCTAGCTCATTGACATGGGGGTGTCCCGCTCTCTGAGTAGAGTCACCAGGCGGTTAAAGCCGGTGCGGGATCAAGTGAGTAGTGTTATTTATGGTCACTGTTTATACGTAACGGTACGGGTAAATTCGAATCGCCTTTACAACTTACACACATTACCCGATTTAAACCTATACTGTCTGATGTTACGGGATCTCAGGTGGGCAAATAATTTCAACAGTGAAATATAACACAAATATCTATTAACAGAAAACTAATCATTATAATAATCAAATGTCACCAACCTTATCACAGAACAATACACTCCTAGCGGAGAACCTTATTCAAAGACGCCTCGTTCCGAAGTAAGTCAAATGCCAACCGACTGCAAGTGACGTTCATACACTGACATAAGTAGGTACAGTGTTGCCACTGTAATATTGAGTCATTATTGACAGGTATTATCGAGGGTCACGTAACAGTCGGCCATCCTTCAGGAACGAGTCTCTTCGTTCTAAGTTTTATATTTAGGCCCTTACTTCCATAAGCAGTGGAAAAACCATCAATTGTACTAACTCTGGTTAATTTTACAAACGAAATTAAGAAATAATATGACAAACAAAATTTATAGTTTATAATAGCTTAACAATTCACATCTTCATCCATGAATAGTTATTCATCAATAAATCCCAAAAAAAAAACTTTTCCTATCTTTTCTAAGTAAACTACGCTAATTTTAGTATTAAACTATATAATCCTTCTAGCTATAGTCATGAAGTGAGAAAGTTCATTGCCTCTCAAACCGTCTCACTGTCATGACCGCGATGCTTGGGATCACTCCTGGGCGGTGAGTTCCTACACCAATCATACCCGGTCCCAATCACCCATATCTAGAGCTAAGCAAAGTTGAGGTTATTCATCAATGAATCCATAAAAAAAATCCTATCTTTTCTAACTAAACTACGCTAATTTTATTATTAAACTATATAATCCTCCTAGCTATAGTCATGAAGTGAGATAGTTCTTGCCTCTCAAACCGTCTTACTGTCATGACCGCGATGCTTGGGACCACTCCTGGGCGGTGAGTTCCTTCACCAATCATGCCCGGTCCCAATCACCCATACTACTCACTAGTAAGTAAACAGTGTGAGAGCTACTTCCTTCGCAGACACACCGTCACCATTCACAAATTTTTGAGTCAGTCTTGGGCGGCGAGTTCATACGCCAATCATGCCCTAATCAAACGTCCATGACTAATCCATTAATACAAATCAAGTCTCGTTTATTAACCTATTGTGATTTTCATCAATTACAAGATTGAGTTAATTGAAATTCATTAATTAGTTACTGTAGGTATGCTTCATACCAAGGTTATTTAACACGTTCATCATTGTCACTGTCTGAATCACTTGAAGAGCAAGCAGCGGTATTGAAACTGAGCCATGGAAATAATTTGTCAATTGCGACAACTGTTTCGTATCTAGCCCCTTTCTTGGTTAAGGGGGTGTCTTCCACGAGAAAACGGTCGTTAGGTAAAATCTTTTTAATTCTATACGGCCCTTTACATTTCGCCTCGAGCTTTTTAGATTGCCCTGGTCCCGTCACAATTGCCCTAGCAATCCTCACTAAATCGCCCTCTTTATAAGTTGTACTATGCTTTTTATTTTTATCATATTGACTTTTCATCATTTCTTGATTCCGTGCTATCCTTTCCGAAGCCTCATTTCTTATTTCTTCTATCGATTTATCTCCTACGTCAATATTTTCGACTTCACCAACTAGTTCATTTAAAACACCCTGAGATGGATTTGTTATTGTTCTGCCAAACAGAAGTTCAGTGGGCGTTTTTTTCGTTACGTCATGAACTGTCGTGTTCAGTCCTAACTGAACATCAGGAAGTAAGTCTTCCCAAGTATTTTTGTTTTTGCCATGTACCATAGAACCAAGAGCAGCCAAGATGGTCCTATTATATCGTTCCACTTGGCCATTGGCTCTTGGTGTGGCGACAGCGTTCAGAACGTGTTTTGTGCCTATTGATTGTATAAAAGTTTTAAATTTTCTACTTGTGAAACTTGTTCCTCGGTCTGTTATCAATCGAGCTGGAGACCCAAAATAGCTAAAAAGAGTTTTGAACGCGCGTATACTCTCTTTTGTCTTAGTACTACGAACCGGAAATAAGCTTACGTATTTCGTAAACGCGTCTACTGTCACTAATATGTATGTGAAACCTCGTCTGCTCTTCGGAAATGGACCGAGGTGGTCCGCGTGAAGCGTATGGAATGGTATGTTGACTTTTGGGATGGGGTGAAGTAGTCCCTCTCGCGAGCCCGCTGGCAACTTATGGTGAGCGCACTCTAAACAAGCAGATACGTATTTCTTGACGAATTTTCGCATCTTTGCGAACCAAAACAAGGAACGTATCCGCTCTAGCGTCTTATCAAAGCCAAAGTGGCCCACGTTATCGTGGTTAGCTTTTAAAAGTTGCCAACGCACTCCCTTTGGGACAACCCATCTTGTTACGCCGTCTTTTAACACACGAAAGACTCGTCCATTTTTAAGCGTATAATCTTTATATGTATTGGCGATTTTAGGTGTATCTGGGTCTTCTAAGATATCTTTTATGTGTTTGATTTCCTCATCAGAAGACTGTACCGTGGAGATCCAGTCTTCGGTACCTACTGATAAAACATCGAGTGTATGTGTTTGTTCTGGTTCCACTGACACAGGTCCTCTGCTGAGGGCATCAACGTGGGACATCCTTTCACCTGGGCGATACTCGATTGTGCAGTCAAACTCGAGAAACTGTATCCACCAGCGGGATATGCGCGGGATGAGATCCCTTTTGGTGAATGTAGACCGCAGGGCATTGCAATCACTTACAATTGTAAATTTTATACCGATTAGGAATGTGCGAAATTTACTGAGCGAGCTAACGACAGCTAGTGTCTCGAGCTCAAATGAGTGGAGTTTCATCTCGTCGGGTTGAGTCTGACGGCTAAAGTAAGCGACTGGCCGCCAGGGATCGGACTGTTTTCTCTGCAACAATATGCCTGCTATGCCGAACTTACTGGCGTCGGTGTGCAATTGTGTATCTGCGGTGTGATCATATAATGCGAGCACGGGTCTATCCGTTAGTTTATCCTTGATTGCCTGAAAGGCTTGGGCTTCTAGATCGCCCCATTTCCAGGGTGTATCCTTCTTCAGTAGGCTCGTCAGTGGTCTTACTATCATTGCAAACCCCCTGACGAACCTTCTGAAAAAGCTCGCAAGTCCGAGGAATCTCCGCACTTCGTGTTGATTAGTCGGCGTTGGGAACATAGACACAGCCTCAGTCTTAGAGAGGCCAGGTCTGATACCGTTGTTATCAATCTCAAACCCAAGGAAATCTATTCGCTCTTGAAAGAAATGGCATTTTTCCATCTTAAGAGTGAAACCCGCCTCTCTCAACAGCCCAAGCACCTCTTCGAGACGTTCGAGCCCCTCTTCAAAGGTCTTCGACGGAATCAAAATGTCGTCCATGTAAATTACTATGTAACTGACTTTAGATTTACTAAGAACCTTGTGGATTGCCCTTTGAAAGACTGCAGGTGCGTTTGCTAGCCCAAAAGGTACCCGATTATACTCATAAAGTCCATCGGGTGTGACAAACGCAGTTTTTTCACGTGATTGCTCAGCTATCGGGATTTAGTGGTAACCCGACGCTAGGTCCAGGGAAGTGAATAACGCATGGCCAGAAAGTTGATCTAATAAATCCTCTATGTGTGGTAAGGGGTAATGATCTCGTTTGGTGCGACGGTTGAGAGCGCGGTAGTCCACGCAGAGGCGCTTTTCCCCCGATTTCTTTTTAACGAGTACAATAGGACTGGCATATGATGATTGGGACTCCCGCACTATGCCGTGATCCAACATGTCTCCCACCATATCCTGGACTAACCTACGCTCAGAATGAGCCAACCTATATGGCCTGTAGACCACTGGAGTTGTATCCTTGAGATGAATTTCCATCTCAGTCACATTAGTGAATCCCAAGTCATGCATTCCTGTAGAAAAGCAGTCTTTATATTTGTTAAGTAATTCTTCGCATTTTTGTACTTGGTTGGGTGATAGCTGATCACCGCACTTGGGATTCACGATTGTCTGAGAGGGAAATTCGCCGGAGACCCTCATAACGTTATTACCGGTACCTATGAATCTAGCTCGAGTAACGAGAGTATTCGTTTTAAATTGTAAAGGTGTTGTGCTAACATTCTGGATAAGCAAATTACAGTCGACGCCCCTGACTTGATACTCGCCTGGCAAAAGATAATATTCATGACCTACATGGCCTCTGACCGACCCACCAACATAAATACTGCCGTTGCACGAAACGTCGGATCTGACTGGGATAGATATCATTTCACCTACCTCAATAGTCACATCACAGGTTGTATATAATAGTAGCTTAAAATCATGTTCATGTTTTGTCCGTTCGAATTTCAGATCTGTTGGCGTTTTTACGATCGTAAGTGAAGGCCTTTCTGTAAAGCTATGTCCAAGTAAAACATTATAGTTAATCAAATGGTCATCAACTATTAATGCTTCGACATCTCTTTCCAGTATGCCCTGAACTTCAACATTAACTAACGTGGAACCTAATGGCAAGTAAGGTATGTTACCTAATCCCCTCAGGAAGGGACCGGTAACATCCTTCCAAGTCATACCCATATTCAAGGCAGCATTTCTACGAATTAGGGTAGCTTCGCTACCTAAATCTACCTGGCAAGTTATAGGAAACCCGTTCACACTTATGAGAATTTTATATTTATCATTCGTGTTTTCTGAGACGGACACTTCCAAAACATTTTTGGTATTATCGCTGGGTCGTAGGTTTCCTTTTGTTTTTGGGCAATGTGAGGAGTCGTGCCCTAGGAACCCACAATTGGTGCACTTTACTACTGGTTTCGGGCACTTGAAGCTAGGATGGCCTACACCCTGACAGTTAAAACATTTCATAGGCCCCTTGTTGCTATTGTTCTTGGTCGTAACACTGTTGGTGTCAGTGGCTCTCGATGTGTTGGTATTGGGATTTGTGTTATTGCCTCCCCGTTTATCGCGGTAAATATCTTTTGGAGTGTCCAATTGGTTCCGGTTATTTGATTTTACCGTCTTGAAGAATTCTAGTACGTCTTCAGGCTTGTCGAACCTGGCTGCCTGAGCACCTAAACGTATGCCCCTATCATCAATCGCATAAAGTAAACAATCCACTGCTTGCTTTCCAAATATCTTACATCTATTTAATAGATTAAGTTTGGCGAAATAATAAGCTTCAAACGACTCTCCAGGGCGCACCCGTCTATTAAGCATATCTGTTAAGAGCTCGCAATAATTTTCAGTAGCGGGAAATGATTCCCTCAACATTTTTTTCCATTCACTCCAGGTATGCTTAATCGAGGGCAAACCCTGGTACCATATTTTCGCAAGTCCAGTTAGCTTAGGCAGGGCATAATGAATTGTTTGTCTTTCGCTCCAATTATAAATTTCTGAACATTCATCTACTTTGTCAAGCCAATTATTAATGGTTTGTTCTTTTAGCATGGGGTCATACTCCGGTATGACATTATTAAGAGATGAGCCAGACAACGATTCGTTATTGCCCGTCTTTGCTTTCAATACATTCAAAAATTCCTCAAAGAAATCCGACGCAGATCTATGTTCACTTTGTTTCTTATTCTCGTTACAATCCATAGATTTACATTCGTTTGTTGGTGTTTTCAGGCAACGGCCACGAGGGTGACGGTCGTGACTTGCAGTTTTATCTGTGAGGCGATCGGCGCCAGATCTGGATGTTAAGGATCGCACGTCACGTTTTCCGTCGTCCATTCGTGCTCGTTTCCTACGTACCTCGTTTTCAAGGGACCTTACTTGTTCAAGCTTTCGTTTCAGTTCTAGCTCTGGCTCAGAGCGGCTGAGGCTCCGGCTTCGGTGACGACTGCGGCTGCAACTCGTCTTCGTCCGCGAAACTCGCCGATCATGACGACCGCGGCTGCGAGTCGTCCTCGTCCGCGAAGCTCGCCGATCATAACGACTGCGGCTGCGACTGCGTCGCGTCCTCGAAGCGCGAGAATCACGAAGGCTTCGGCTGCTGTGGCGTGTACGCATGACATGGTCATCGCCACGGATGAGCTCGCGACTACGTCGTAGACTTCCCCGCAAATTCCGGTCAATTTCTTGGTCACTCATTTTCTGAAACTCAGATTAAATTATGTGAGCAGGTGTTAATGAAAATCTTTGCCATATTTTAGATGAGCAATAGGTGTTTTGTTGGGTCATCCAGTTAATCGAGAATTGCAAAAGAAGAAAAAGGAAGTATGAAGGACAAGACAATAAGAAATGCAAAATTCATGACATGTATATTTCCTTCAATCTGGTTTAGTTGAAAAATATCAATGCAATTACTTTACTAGTAGTACATACATGGTTCGATGGGTGTACATGTAAATTGACGTCCACCATTTTAGTTTTAAATCCACATTCATCTGCTTGTAATTCTAATATTTTTACATAAAATGATTTTTAATTTACACAATCGTAACTATTTTATTCATTTCAGCACATATTTTTAAATTTATCCACCATTTTAGTTTTAAATCCATGCTCATCTGCTTATAATTTTAATATTTTTACATAAAGTGATTTTTAATTTGTGCAATCGTTACTATTTTATTTATTTCTACACTTATTTTTACATTTATTTAACACTGTTCAAAGAAAATAACACATAACTAACTGCAGTCATTCTGTTTCTACATCAAATCCATTTTCATCTGCTTACTGAGGTATTAATTTCACTACACACTGTTAAAAACTTGTTAAATGGTTACATGTCTTTCTATTTTCACGTATATTTTATAGTCATTTACCGAATATTAACTAAATGTAAATTTATTATTAAAACGGTCGAGCTTTAAATGGCGTGGAGCGAAAGTATTATTGCAATAATCCCACTTCTGAGATGTTACGGGATCTCAGGTGGGCAAATAATTTCAACAGTGAAATATAACACAAATATCTATTAACAGAAAACTAATCATTATAATAATCAAATGTCACCAACCTTATCACAGAACAATACACTCCTAGCGGAGAACCTTATTCAAAGACGCCTCCACAGAACACAATTGGACGCCTCGTTCCGAAGTAAGTCAAATGCCAACCGACTGCAAGTGACGTTCATACACTGACATAAGTAGGTACAGTGTTGCCACTGTAATATTGAGTCATTATTGACAGGTATTATCGAGGGTCACGTAACACTTATTACAAAACATGGTCTAAACTTAGTCCTGGTCTAAACCTGACGCTGTCTCTATCTATGTATATTAGCACACGTGAACGCATTAGATTTAAACGAAGACGAACTTTAGACCCGGGCCAGGCCCCCGTCACTCGCGCAATGCAGCGTTATAAATACCTACCGCTAAGTAGCGCGCCGGCGCGCCGACCGGCAGAGGGCCGCCGCGCCGCACGCGACACTTTTATTATTATCAAATCTTGTAATTTTTTTTTTCATATTTTGTTTTTATTGTTTTTTCATTTACTTATATTATTGCTTTTTTGTTTATTATTAATTTAGTTTTTAATTTCTTTTAGTTTTTATCAATAATTTTTTTTATTTATAATTTTATTTTCAGAACTAAAAACGGGATTTTTATACCTAAATCGAATAATTTTCCGAAAATTTTCAAGTGGAACTTTTTTCGCATCAACATGATGCGAAAAAAGTTCCACTTGCATTGTGGTTTTACAAAACCACACAATAATTTTAATTTAATAAACTTGATTAACAATACGGTGGTTCATTACTGTGAAACTATTGGATGTCGTTGTTAAAAGACAAATAAAGATTTTGATTTTTTTTCATAGTCGAAATTCGAAGTAATTCGAACTAATTAGATAGTAATTCTTCGCCATAGTAACAATCTTCAGTCCTCAGTTTAGTTCCTCACTTGCTGAGGAGTTCAGGTTGAGCTCACTTTCATCTTAGACCTTTTCGTCACTTATCATCGGCTGAGATGAAAGCCAACTGCTTCCCTGTTGTTTGTATAAAAAACAAATAGGCAGTTTTATAAAAAAACAATAAAGTCTCGATGAACCGGCCGCAAGTACTTTATTTGATTCCTCACAAAAAAAAATATTTCACCTTACTGCTGTTTTGAAAATATTGCCTATTTATAACAATTATTCTAACGATTCAGGATATTTTCGATAGTAACATTGAATAACCGTGAGTACAAACATGAAAAAAAACATCGTTCATGTATTTTTCATAATAATTCGTAATTTTTTAATCATTTGTAATTTGATAAATGAATAAAATTAATAAAGAAAAAATTTCGCCATGTGCGGGATTGGTAATTTTTTAATAGGTAATTTGTTTTTTTTTATAATTATTAAATGTATTATTGACGATAAAATAATTTTCTATTCTCTTATTTTTTAACATAAACTATTTGAAATTTTTAAATATTTGCGCACTGCCAATTTAGAAGTAGATTATGAGGAATAATGTAAATAATTTAACACTAATCATGTATTTTACCGTATTCTTGCAAATAAAGTACTATTATTATTATCATTTTATAAAATTAAAGCACATTTGAGTCAGGGGCTTTCCTCGCAATCACTTTATTTCATTATAATCCTACGTATATCAATAAAATAATAAAATTAAAGTTTTACTTTGACTATTTTGTTTATGTTCTTTGCACAACCCTTAAGTTTTCGCTCGATGACGCAATCACGCGGTGTACGCGGGAATCTCGACTCTCGGCGCGCGTTCATAGAGACCTTTTCTTCTTGCAGCGACTTTTGTCTGTTGGTTTTGGCTATTATTATTACAACGATTCGAGCGTTTCTATGGGAGTGATGTATCTGTTACGTAGTAACTATTATCTAATCTGTGCCCGGGCGCTAGAGTCTGACACACGAAACATGAACCTGACATTTTTTCAAGTAGCAACACTGATACAATGTCCCCATGTAGTTTAGTTCAACATGGTGATTTTGATACTTTGTAATAAACAATTTCATAATATTTTTTTTTAATTTCTGTCGAAATATTACAGATATTAAGTAATTTTAACATTCATGAAATCCAAATACAGCGATTTCTTATAAAAGGTTCATTGTTGGAAGTTCATTGAAATTAAACATTACCTAATATTCAATTTAAAAAAGGTATAAACTCCTTTTTTTCCTACTATATTCAAGGAAAAAAAGACAATCCTTTCACAAATTTAACATTCTAAATTACTACATAAATAAAAAAATATTAGAATATTTCAAGTATCAAAATGTATTTTACCTTCTGTAGACAGTATTACCAGAGCTAGAATTTTTGAATTTGCCGCTTTTTTCCAAGCTCATGTTTCGTGTGTCAGATTCTACCGCCTAACTCATAGCGATCACTCGCTATCACTTTCGTGACATTAGAACAATAGAGTCTGGCTAATGAAAGATGCACCTGACATTTTTTCAAGTAGCAACACTGATACAATGTCCCCATGTAGTCTAGTTCAACATGGTGATTTTGATACTTTGTAATAAACAATTTTATTATATTTTTTTCTTAATTTTCTGTCGAACATTCATGAAATCGAAATACAGCGATTTCTTAGAAAAGGTTCATTGTTGGAAGTTCATTGAAACTAAACATTACCTAATATTTAATTTTAAAAAGTATCATCTCCTTTTTTCCTACCTATATACAGTAGAATATAGTAGGGAAAAAAAGACAATCCTTTCACAAATTTAACATTATAAATTACTAGATAAATAAAAAAATATAAGAATATTTCAAGTATCAAAATGTATTTACTACCAGATGTATTTATTACCAGAGCTAGAATTTTTGAGTTTGCCGCTTTTTTCCAAGCTCATGTTTCGTGTGCCAGACTCTAGCTCAAATGTCACCTGTGACATTAAAACTATCATTCTAAGTGTCAAAATGTATTTACTACCAGATGTATTTATTACCACAGCTAGAATTTTTGAGTTTGCCGCTTTTTCCCAAGCTCATGTTTCGTGTGCCAGAGGCGCGTTCAGAGCTGCGTTCAGAACCTACGCTCGAGTGCACTCCGAGTGCACCCTGACAGCAACCGACCTGTTCAGAGCCTCGGGGTAAAAAACGCTCTGACAGGCGGTTAGTACACTCTGTGCCCGTTCAGAAGCTTCGAGTGATGCAACCAAACAACCGACTCAAGCGTAGGGTGAAAAACACTCTGACAGATTTTATGTCAAAGTCGATGTCAAAAATAAGCTAATTATTTATTATTTTATTAAATTACACTACTTTGAACTCTTTTAAGCCTAATACAAGGGAAATATAGTGATTTCTATGTGTTGTAATTATTTTTATTCAGAAAAATGGATATTGACTGTTAATTTCATAGTAAGGATTAGTAATATTTTGCCCTTTGCTTGATCTTGATCAGCAAGATACAAACTAAAAAAAAAGATTGCAACCGACCCGTTCTGAACCTCGGAGCGAGTGTGAAAAACACTCTCGGTTGCATTACTCTGACCCTCGGAACGCAACTCTGGGCCTCTGGGTGTAGTTGTCCGGTTGTTTTTTAACTCGCTCAGAGGCGTTGAACGGATTGCAGCAACCAAATCTTTTATCTCCCTCTTTCGCATGATTTTTTATTTCTCTCCCTTTCTAGTAGATGACATTATAGAATATGGCCGCCAATATCATTCAATTACGTATGAGTATTTCGGTAATACAGGTCAGAGCGTTTTACAACCATCAAATTCGATGGTTGTTCGGTTGTAACTCGCGCCAACACTCTTGAACGGGCGGTTGTTTCACCCGGTTGTCACGCTCAAAGGCATTGAACGGGGTTAGAGCGAAAAGTTGTACTTCGCGCGAAGGCTCTGAACGCGCCTCAGACTCTAGCTCAAATGTCACCTGTGACGAGCCTGTGACATTAAAACTATTATTCTAATGTCACAGGTGACATTGAACTATTGTGCTAATGTCACGATAACGATAGCGAGTAATCGCTATGAGATAGGCGGAGTGGCCGCAGGTTTTGTAATAAGTCGGTTTGTATTTCGAGTGTGCGACATGAAAGTGTAGAGAACGATTTATGTCGGACCTTACTTTCAACATTGTTTGGCAACAATAGGCTAGATGACTAAAATTTTTTTTTTGCTTTAACAGAAGCTCATTCATATAATAAACAGAAAGAAGAAATCGGTTTTTGAATAACTATAAAAACAACTAAGATATAAGGTATTAAAGATTTTTCTCCATCTCTTTCTAGCAAAACGGTAATTTACAAGGAGTTTATATGGCCGTACTCAACAATGACGTCGCGGTTGATGTCGGATCTCTCTGTCTAATCGCCTTCAAATTAACAACTTAAAATGCTTGTATCTAATGTATTTCTAAGCCGATTTAAATCTAATTTCACAGGACTGCATCTTTTTCCATGGTATTTTATTATTTAATGAAGAGACGTAAAAATTAGAATTCAGTCATCATCCCAATTGTAACAAGTATGGAAGCTATTAGTTTACAAATATACGAGTATGTATACACGGTTATTTTTTTATCACCCTGGAAAATTTTAGGGATGCTTCAGGACACATCCAATATTATATAAAAAATAAAATAAAAATTAAAAAAAAAAATATTAAAAATAATCTAAAAATGCTGCTCTCAACTAGTGCAGCATTTTTTGTATTTAAAAAAAATATTATAAAATTAAGGAGGGGGGCTATTTTTTTTATTTATATTTAAATCATTCTAAAACCATGTCGTGAAGCGTCCCTTAAAATTTCCAGGGTGATAAAAAAATAGCCGTGTATATGCTTAAGTAGTTTCAGTAGTTCTAAAATATTAATAAATTATATATTAACAAAGTCATCCGTGGTGGCGTTATACTCTCTGAAATTGGCGGCAAATTAATTAAATAAATTGTTGGTTAGGGAGTTAAACCGTAACAAGTTTTTGTGGAACCTCAATGAATAGGTAAGCCAGGGCGTTGCAGTGGGAAGAACGCGCCTGCGAAATATTAACTATGGTTTCAAAAAACGTACGGTAATAAAAAACGATTGCGCAGGATTATGCTATTGTCACTGAGATTGTGACAGTATACTTAATAAGAGGAGAAAAGGGAAAACTTAATAAAAATATTATTTGATTAATTTGTATATACCAAACATGTTTTTTTTATTGATTGATTCGATTATTTTAATTATTATTTTAAATTAATTGCGTAGAAAACTATTATTACAACCTTTATTGCTATTATATAAGATATTTTATTATATTTATAAATGATTACTAAATATTATAATTTCAATTATTCGACTTTTTTTGTCACTGCAAGTGTGCAAATATGGTACTTTTATTTTAGTATGCTATGGCAATTATAATGTATTTCTCGTTACATTATTTCGAATAGTCATTTATTTGTGATTTAACAAATAAAGATATTCCGATGCCTTCATTTTCATCGCTCTCTCTGTAAACATATCATTGCAACGCGGAAAAACAACTGTATAATTCAATATACCCTTGTATATTGAATTGTATCAATTTCATTGATTGTTAACATAAAATAATGGCAGTAACAATTTTTTAGTGCATTTTTACACAAACTTATATCCTAATCATGTTTGTTATGAAAATAAAATTTTCTACTGTTATGTTTTTAATGAAAAACATTATAAAATTAAATCACTTTATTGGTTGACATAACAGAGAGAGCGATCACACTTTTTTATCTTCTTTTCATAGGTTCATGACAAAGGGATCGTAACCCATACAATCATAGTATATACAACATCTCCCTTCTTTACATAGTTAAACATTTTATTATCATTAATCATACAGTAACTTTATTCTTATAATTATATTTTAATGTTCCTAATATTAGTGTATTTTTAATCACTTATTAACACAATACAAATATATTTTATTCTAATTTTCATGACAAATGTATTTTTTATTAATAACTCAATAACACAATACAAGTATTTTTTATTTACAATAGTCTGTCAAATAGGTTGGCTTTTTAACCTCTCTCCCACATCTAGTAATATAATTATTATTATCATTTGTCATTTTTACATTATCATTAGTATTTGTATAGTTAATACTATTATCAGACATTGGCAATTCGCTTTGAACATTATCCCTAACATTATCCTCAAAACTCTCCTCATTATCCAAATCTATCCTACTCTTATCATAATATTTGCCATTCATAATCAAATTTTTTCTATTTCTCTGTATAACATTTCCTTCCTCTGTTTTAATTATATATGATCTAGGAACCTGTCCACGTCCTACTACAATTCCACTCTTATGAGGACCAGAACAATTATCCTCTTTAATTTTAACAATTTTCTCATTCGGTATCTCCGGTAAGTATTTAGTTCTTTTATTAAAATAATTTGCCTGTTTTCTTTGTTTTATTTTTAATTCCTTTCTATATTTATTATGATTAATATTAATATGTTTTTTCAAACTAGGTAACATATTATTAACTGGTCTGTTAAATAATAATTCAGCTGGTGATTTGCCATTTTCAGAAATAGGTGTATTTCTTAATGTTAGTAATCCTAAGTATATATCTTTACTTTCTTCTGTCAGTTTCTTTAACATTCTTTTTACTGTTTGTATATGACGTTCAGCTAAACCATTGCTTTGATGGTGTTTAGGACTACTTATGCTATGTATGAAATACCACTGCTTTGCAAAAGATTTAAATTCATAGCTAGTAAATTGACTACCTGAATCAGAATGTAATACTTGTGGTATTCCATGTCGTGAAAACATTTCTTTTAAAAACGCTATTGTTTTTTGTGCAGATAAATCATGTAATTTTTTGATCTCAACATATTTACTATATGCATCAACTAATAATATATATGGTTCTCCTCTTAAAAAGAAAATATCTGTTGCTAAAATTTGCCAAGGTCTATCCGGTATCTCTCTATTAATGATAGGTTCATTACTATTAGTATTTTGATATTTTTTACATGTGTCACAGTTGGATATTAGATCTTCAATTTCCTTTCTCATACTTGGCCAGTAAAGAAATTCTCTAGCAAGAGATTTGCACTTTGATATACCTAAATGTGCATAATGTATTCTAGAAAGCATGTCAGATCTTAAAGATTTTGGTACTAAAATTTGTGTGCCTTTTAAAATTATTCCTTGATATTCACTTAATTCATGTTTAAATGAAAAATATGTTTTCGCTAAAGAATTTACCTCAAATTTATTGTTAGGCCATCCATTTTTTATATATAACAAAATTGACTGTAATTCGGAATCCTTTTTTGTTTCTTGCACTATTAAATTTAACTTTTGATCAGTGATTTTGAATTTTTTGAAAACCATAGCTACATATGTTTCTATTTCTTCATCATAACTAGTAGAATTTTCTGTTAAATATGATCTACTTAAATGATCAGCTACCACCAATTCTCTACCAGGTTTATATACTACTTGGAAATCATAAGAATGTAAGGCTAATTTAATTCTTTGTAATCTAGGTGGGCATTTATTCATTGGTTTCATAAATATTGACACCAGTGGCTTATGATCTGATTCAACAATAAATTTTTGTGCATATAAATATTGGTAAAATTTTTTACAACCAAAGAGTATGGCAAGACTCTCTTTTTCAATTTGACTATACATTTGTTCAGTGCTTGTTAATGACCTTGACCCATATGCTACAGGTTTTCCTTCTTGAAATAGGACAGCACCTAAACCATTCTTTGAAGCATCTACACTTAAAATAATGGGTTTGTTTATATCAAAATATGTCAATATTGGTGGCTCGCTCAACATTGTTTTTAATTTATCATAAGTTGATTGATATAATTTATTCCATAAAAATGAGACATCTTTTTTTAGTAATTCCCGTAATGGGGCTGTTATATCTGAATAATTAGGTATAAACCGAGACACATAATTAGTCATTCCTAAAAATCTCATTAATTCTTTTTTATTATTTGGCTCTTTTAACTTCTTAATTGTTTCAATTCTATCAGGATCTAACTCTATTCCTTTACCAGACATAATATGACCTAAATATTTTACATTATTTACTTTAATTTGACACTTTTCCTTGTTAAGTTTTATATTGTATTCACGAGCTCTATCTAATACCTGTTTTAATATTTGATCGTGATTTTCCTCAGAATTACTGTACAATAAAATATCGTCTATGAATATAACGACACCATCTATATCAGAAAATATTTCTGTAAACAATTTATGGAAAACTTCTGCACTCGAGTTCAAACCATACGGTAAGCGATTGAACATATACCTTCCAAAAGGTGTATTGAAGGTAGTAAGCTCTCGAGACTCTGGTGCTAGTAAAACTTGCCAAAATCCTTTATGAGCATCAAGAGTGCTAAATATTTTAGAACCTTTTAATTTACTAGTTATCTCATCTAATGTTGGTAACATACAATGTTCTCTCAAAATTTGACAATTAAGATGTTGGGGGTCTAAACATACCCTGATATCTCCATTTGGCTTTGCAACTGTTACTAATGAATTTACATATTCTGTTGGACCGTTCACTTTACTAATAATACCATTTTTAGTCATAGTCTCTAACTCATTTTTTAATTTAGGCATTAACTTAAACGGCACATGTCTACATGGCTCTATTTTACCAATAGCATCTGACTTCAATTTAATTTTATATTCATGCCCTTTTATCTTTCCTATACCACTAAATAAATCCTTATACTGCACAAATATATTATCATTGGTGCATGAAATATTAGAAATTCTTTGAATTAAATTAAATTTTATTATTGCTGGTAATCCTAGTACAGGCTGACATTTGTCTTTACATACTTCAAATTCAATTATTTCTGTGCTATTATTATTACTTAGCTGACATTTTTCTGATATTTTACCAATAGTTGCAATATTTGTACCATCATAATTACATAATTTTAACCTAGAAGGCATAAAATTTATTAAATTTAACACTTGACAATCAAATTTTGAAATGACATTGCACTGAGCACCGGTATCTAATTTCACATTTAACATTTTATTATTCTTTATAAATTTAATATTTTCAAACCACGAACAACTGCCATCCTGATGTACACTACTTATTTGTACTAAACCTAATGATACACTTTGCAAATCATTTGTCATTTCATCATCAGAACTATTATTTTGTATACAATTAATTGACGTTAGTTTACTTTTACATAATGAAGAATAGTGGCCATACCTTTTGCACTTCAGACACTTTTTGTTGTATGCCGGACACCTCATCTTTGCATGTTGGCCGCCACACCTTGAACATGTCTCTACTTCTCTTCTATTTGTGTATAATACTTGTGATGTACTGCTTTGTTGAAAATTTCCATTATAATTATTTTCACCTTGCCTTAAAGTCTTCGGTTGATAATTCTGTTCTTTTCTCTGATATTTGGATACACCATTATTATTATAATTTCTGTTTTCATTTTTATAAAATTTTCTCACGACATTTACTTCCACCGACTCTCCAACTTTAAATTTATTTGAGTGTTCGTTAACCAATTCAGAGGATTTACATATATTGATACATTTTTCTAGCGTTAATTCACATTCTCTTAGTAATCTGTCTCTTAATTTATTATCTATTATTCCAGCTACAATTCTATCCCTGATCAATCTGTTTTTCAAATCTCCAAAGTTGCAATCCGATGCCAACTTTTTGAGTTCCACTATGTACATATCCAATTTTTCTCCAGTTTTCTGATTTCTGGTGAAAAAAATGTGTGAGTTAACACATTCATTTTTCAGTGGTATAAAATATTGGTCGAAGGAATTGATCACGTTTTCATATGTTCCGTCAGTTTCAAATGTATTGTAAATTTCAATGCATTGTTCTCCCATGCAATGGAGCAGAGTTGCTACTTGAGTTTCATCATTTTTAGTGTCTATACCCGACGCTTTTCTATAGAAAACGAACAATTGTTTCCATTTTGTATATCCTTCCGACGTTAATGTCGTCAAAGGTTTGGGAGGTTTTAATCCCATTACACCACAGTCTTCCATGGTTAATTTATTATCTTGATAAACTCACCCGCTAATCTTGATTATTTTATACACTTTTTGTACTATATTTCGCAGCGCCATGTTATGTTTTTAATGAAAAACATTATAAAATTAAATCACTTTATTGGTTGACATAACAGAGAGAGCGATCACACTTTTTTATCTTCTTTTCATAGGTTCATGACAAAGGGATCGTAACCCATACAATCAT
This sequence comes from Schoenobius gigantellus, assembly GCA_963935595.1. NCBI lineage: Eukaryota > Metazoa > Arthropoda > Insecta > Lepidoptera > Crambidae > Schoenobius > Schoenobius gigantellus. The sequence goes on along the minus strand of OZ012562.1, from coordinate 15,722,455 downwards.
AGTATATACAACATCTACTTAAAAGTACCTCTGATATTTTTGTAAATATGTGGACACCAAATGTGTAATAGATAATTCAATTCGTTAATTGAGACCTTGTAACTGGAACTCCGAATCGGTTCTTGATAATTTTACGGACACGCCGAACGCTCGTATTGCGGCTTATGGACGTGAGTGAGTAATTAGGGAGAGAGCAATTAACTATGCAGGTGTTTTCTTCACAAAAGTAATAATATCTAAGTCACAGATAAGATTTTTGTTGTTCTCTAATTCAAATCTACAGTTTATTCATAGTTCAATTTCGCAGTTACAGTGAGACACAAGACCTAATAGAGTAGAAAACGGTTTTTTTTCGGAGCTTTCACCCACTTGCAACACTTGTCAAAATATTCAAAGTGTAAAGTGTAAGTGTGGTTATCTTAAATATTATTCTTTAAATCCATGCTTTTCAGTGTTCTAAAGCCTCATATTCATGGTAAACATTTGTTTAGCAACAAAGTTAAGAGGAAATCGTACAGTTCCCTGCAAACGTAGTCCCCTGTTTCCTTCCTGGATAATGGCACTAGTTGCTTCATTTTTTACATCAATGGCCACTATAAGCATGTTCTTATGTTTTCCTTTTTTTATCAAGTTAATTATTAAAAGAGATTTTAAACCTTCAGAAACCTAAAAAATCGACCTAATTTTCTGCTGTATTAAAACGTCCAGCAAACAAACTGAAGAAGATTATATGAAAAAAGCAAAACATAGAAACACAGACAAAACCTTGCTTTAATTTTTAACGCAAAAAGTAATTAAATCGGTCAATTTTTCGCGGAGAAAACAGGGGACTACGAAACGTATGTTTTGTGTACTTTCATAGGTATTTTCAGTCCCAGCTGCAGTTGTCCCTATCGAGTTCAGTTTACTTGTTTGGACACACAGCGAGACAGCAATAAGTTTTACAAATACCTATTTTTGAATTCTCTCGACCTTGGTGTTTCCTCTTAAATCAGCTTGTTGCGGAGTTGCTGGCAACACTGCGTGTTGCAGAGTTGAGAACGGCATGTTGACATGTTCTTGCCTGACGAGCGACAAAATCTGTTTATCAACAATTTTTGACGTGTTTGCGACCGTTTATAAACATGGCATTAGTGTGGAGCAATAAAATAATGCAATTAGAAATCCCATACACAACAACACTACTTCCTCGGGCAACATTGTAACGCACTGGCGTGTGGACAACCTACATTGATTTTAGCAGTTTCCGGCAACATTCTCGCCGCTCAACAACTATGTTGATAAACTGTTGCTGAACGAATGTTTACCATGAATACGAGGCTTAATGGTTCTGAATATTGAAAAAATAATAAGGATAACAATCTCGTCCGTAAAACCGAAGTTAAAGTTTGGTAAAAAAAGGAAACTATGTCGCTAGGTGAAAATGTGTGGCGCCCTCGGTAATAGGCTAGATGAATGAAAAAAAAATATTGCTTTTATAGAAGCTCATTCATTTAATAAATAGAAAGAAAAAATCGGTTTTCGAATAACTATAAAAACAACCAAGATATGAGGTATTAAAAAAATTTCTCCATCTCTTTCTAGCAAAACGGCAATTTATATGGAGTTTATATGGCCGTACTCAACAGTGACGTCACGGTTGTTGTCGGATCTCTCTGTCTAATCGCTTCCAAATTAACAGTTTAAAATGCTTATATCTCACGTATTTCTAAACCGATTTTAATTCTAATTTCACATGATTGCATCTTTTTCTACGGTATTTTAATATTTTATGACGAGACGTGAAAATTAGAATTCAGTCATCATCCCAATTGGTTGCTTTGCTTCTCTTTTATGTCATACTGGAGCGCGTTCAGAGCCTCGGAATGTAGTTGTTCGGTTGTTTTTTACCATCTTCATCTTCCGTAGCATCAACCGCTACCTCACCTTGTGAATCACCTGTAGATATTTGCTCCATTGAAGTGGTTGAGTCAAAGATATTTAAGCTTTTAAAATCAGTTGATTGTAAAAAGTCAGCAGGTCCAGATGGGATACACCCATATATTTTAGCTAAATGTGCAAAAAGCCTGACGGTTCCGGTCAGTTTGCTCTTCAGGAGGTCTATTAATGAAGGATTTATGCCTAAAAAATGGAAATCGGCTAATATAACACCGATTCATAAAAAAGGTTCTAAGCGTGATATATGTAACTATAGACCAATATCTAAATTGTGTGTTGTGGCTAAACTTTTTGAAAAAGTGATACATGATCAGCTATATGCCACGCTTAAAAATACCTTTCTACCCCAACAGCATGGCTTTTGAAGGGAAGATCGACTACTACCAATCTTATATCGTTCATAGATAAAGTCACTGCGGGCATGGAGGCGGGTGGCCAGGTTGATGCGGTCTATACTGACTACAGCAAAGCATTCGACAGAATAGACCATACTATTCTGCTCGCGAAGTTATATGCGGCCGGTATACGAGGAGACTTACTCAGGTGGTTCACTTCATATGTCGAAGACCGATGCCAAACTGTGGTCCTTCATGGGTATGTGTCCGCATCGTCACCCATCCCCTCCGGGGTTCCTCAGGGATCAATACTCGGTCCTCTTCTCTTTGCCCTTTTCGTAAACGATATTGACTCCTGCTTCAAACACTCCGACTTTCTTCTCTTTGCTGACGATATGAAAATTTTTAAAAATATAAATAATACACTAGATACTATAGAGCTTCAATCAGATCTAGATAATCTTCTCAATTACTGCACTAAAAACAAATTAGATTTAAATATTGTTAAATGTTTATGTATCACATTCACTAGATCTCCTGCACCTATAATAGTCAATTATAAGATCAATGATCAAGTTCTAATAAGATGCAACAATGTAACTGATCTCGGAATAATCTTAGATTCGAAGCTACTTTTTGATAAACATATTGCCAATATATCAAGCAAAGCCATGAAAAGTTTGGGGTTCCTTATGCGTGTCACTAAGGATTTTCAGTCTGTTAAAACGCTAAAGATTCTTTATTGCTCCATAGTTCGCAGCCACCTCGAATATGCGTCACAAGTCTGGAATCCTTGCTTCGATAAATACATTGATATTCTTGAAAAGCCTCAGAAAAAGTTTCTACGATTTCTAAACTATAAATTTAAAATCAAGAGTACAGAATATCTTCCGAGCTGTAAACACCACCACATGTTGCCGTTATCGTTGAGACGTGAAGCGGCCGATCTGACTTTCCTGCATAACATTATTATTAATATTATTGACTCCTCATCCCTTTTAGCAAGAATTAGTTTTGTGGTACCTCTTAGATCAATTACGCGTAGAAACTATCTTCAGTTAGAAAACTCCCCTTGTTCCACTAAATATCGCCACAACTCTTTCTTTATACGTTCAGCAGATTTCTTTAATAAAACATATTCACAAAATGTAGACATATTTATGATGAAACAAAACGCATTTAAAATTCTAGCAAGTAAAAAATTCTTTATATAACCCGGCTTTAATAATTATAAGTATATAATTAACCATCCTGTGCTATTTTATTTATTTATTTTATTTTCCTCTTTCATATATGTGCTTATATTATATATGGGTACTTACCCTACTTTTGGTAACTCTTAAGTGCTTATTTCTATTATGTTAATATGATGATATGGCTTTGATCTGATTTTTAGTATTATTATTATGTGTTTTTTTTTTACTCCAAACTTTGTCATATTCGTTGTTTTTTATCAGTGGAAACTCCTAGGCTAAGTGTTTACACACTCCTGTTCTCATACCATATTGTGTAGCTGTTTGTTTTCCAAATAAAATAAATTAAATAAAATAAAATAAAATAAAAAATGCTATGCAATAGCTTTACCGCGGCAGTCCCCGAGTGCCACTTTTATTTTTCCTTCTCTTTCTATCAGATGACATTATAGATTATGTCCCCAATATCATCCAATCACGTAAGAGTATTTCAGTAATTAACGTCGGAGCGTTTTACAACCATCAAATTCGATGATTGTTCGGTTGTAACTCGCTCTGACACTCTAAGGTCTTGAACGGGCCGGTTGTTTCAACCGCGCGTCACGCTCGAAGGCATTGAACGGGGTTAGAGCGAAAAGTTGTACCTACTTCGCGCGAAGGTTGAACCATCGATTTACTACCGTAAACGTAGATAACTCATGAACGATCGAAAAGTGGGCCGGTGAAGAACTTCTCAATCGCGACTCGTGCAGTTCCTTTCCATAGTGAGTGATTAGCTGTCGGCACGTAAACATGCCGAAGTGTGCATTCAAAAGTTGTAGTAACAATAGCCAGAAACGGCAGAAAAAAGACGGGATTTCATATTTTGCGTGAGTAAACTCATTACACATCATGTATTCAAATATTCGATTTATACGTAAAAACCGCTACGGACTCGTGGACCAATCAAAAACAATTATTTTAATCATAAACATGTCGCTTCGCGTCAGTGTCAGTACATCACAATCGTCTCGCTCGCACGGGCATCGTATCACGATGTGTTATCTCATTCATGCGTTGGAGCGACAACGCGATAATCAATTTCAAGCATTATGTTTGAGAGTAAAGTTGACATTTTCTTGTAGCAATTACTAAAACATCTGTGGCTAGGTATGAAACGAAGTCACTTCCCACGGTTGTACTTAAAATAGTTGCCGTAATAATGCAGAATAAGATTGAATTCGATAAATACGGTACTTTCTTTATGGTAATTTTCATTCGGGCGTGCATATTCAAGTATATATCAGCGAGTACAAATGCATAGTCGATTAGGTGACAGATTTCAAGCGCGTTTTTGTATGAAGCGCTCTATCTACGTTTGGTAGTAAATCAATGCTCTGAACGCGCTCCTGTACCGTTTTGGTGTACAGGAGCGCGTTCAGAGCCTTTGGGTGTAGTGGTCCGGTTGTTTTTTAACTCGCTCGGAGGTGTTGAACGGATTGCAGGAACCAAATCGTTTATCTCCCTCTTTCACATGATTTTTTATTTCACTCTCTTTCTAGTACATGACATTATAGAATATGGCCGCCAATATCATCCAATCACCTAAGAGTATTTCAGTAATAAACGTCAGAGCGTTTTATAACCATCAAATTCGGTTGTTCGGTTGTAACTCGCGCCGACACTCGGTCTTGAACGGGCCGGTTGTTTCACCCGGTTGTCACGCTCGAAGGCATTGAACGGGGTTCGAGCAAAAAGTTGTACTTTGCGCGAAGGCTCTGAACGCGCCTCTGCACTGCAACTGACTTACCTCAGGAATAAAAAGAGAAATTGTATAATTAAGTATATGAGATTAATTGTGACATTAGATTTATAAAAATAGATGTGATATTGTATTATTGATATAATCTGTTCATGAGCACCAAATTAAATTGAAGAATAAAAAATATGGTTTCTAGCTTATCTATACACAATCAGGATTTAATAATTGATAATAATTAATATTTAATAATATTCGTATCCAAATTATTCCAATTTATACTCATTATTTATTAATGAGTATAAATTATTCCAATTTATACTCACAGAATTCTAATTATTTCGCCAATGAAAGGTTGTCAATGTCCAACTTGTCTGGCATATAAAAGTCTCTAGATATGGCGTGGCGGATAAAATTCTGTTGTGCGTTTTCTAAAGCGGAATATTTTATTCTCCTAATCATTTAATTGTTACATAAGTACGATATTATTGTTTGTAAAAAATTATTTTAGACGTAAATAATTTGGTAGAGGTTTCTGTAATCTGCTATGAGTGCTGTCTGTGATTTTTATTTATTGTTAAAATTTTTGTTGTATTTATATTTTAATATTTCGTTTTGATAATACTGAATAAATCGAACAGCTTTGACGAACGTTGTTTTTATTATGACCAAGATTTTCATTCTAAAGTCACAGATGGGGTCTTGAATCAAGATCAACAAGTTTCATAAATAGTAGATTTTATGCCGAGTGCATAAAGCAAGTCATTTTTATCCGAGATCGTTATATTAGATGAAGAAGTCGAGGATAAAAATGATTTGTGCACGAGTTAGAAACTCTGCTTTTCACTTCGATTGCGAGAAAATAAAACAGTAACATGTCCACTTTTGGGCTAAGAATATAATTATTTATTAACCAACATGTTTCAGGTATTATTGTAAAGAGTACTCAAAAATCTAGGGTTTAGAATAAAATTTAGGTTTTTTTAGGCAACATGATATCCTTTTAAACCAGGCAGGGCTTCCGTTTCAAAAGAATTGCAGCATATATTCAACGCTACTACCGGGAGGACTTTAAGGGCGTGGAATAGAAGCGTGGTTTATCTTGATCTTCAGAAACTTCTTAAAAACTATAGACCGACATTATTCCTAAGCCACGTCTATAAGCTATTCTCAAGGATCGTTTCAAATCGCCTGGCATAGAGACTCAATGAGTTTCAGCCCACGGAACAGTCCGGGTTTCGAAGAGGTTACAGTACAGTAACTGAAATCCACACGATGTGGCAAATTATTTAAAAACCGAAAAATACAATCAGCCACTCCAACTTACATTTAAGGATTATGCGAAATCATTTAAGTCTGTTGAAACCTAGGTTGTCCTGGAGTTCTTGCAACGCTGTCTAGTCGATTGGCATTACATTTAGGTGTCGAGAAGTTAATTGACGACCGCATCTTGGCAAACATAGTGTAGGATACCCCCCGGCAAGTCATTAGTGGAGCTACGGTATCCGTAAAGTGGCTGGTGATGGTTGGATGAGGACGATCGGATATAAGGGTAAGTGGCGTGCCATGGGAGAGACCTATGTCTAGCAGTGGATGAACACGGGTTAATTATTATGACTATAAAGTTAGAGACGTGTACCATGTGTGAGATTCTTGAGGTACCCTTGCTACAAAGAACAATAAAGTCTTTTTTAGCCTCTTAAATCGGAAAAAGAGCAATATAGGTCATACGCGCGCGCCCAGGCAGCGCAGTTCAAAAAAATTAAACGATCAACCAGTTTGATACAAGAGCAAAACTAACCAAGTTGGGTGCGAAATTCACCCAAGTATCAGACCCGTCTAAAGATCTTGATTAAAATATTCACTAAAAGATTTTGGCGAATATTCTAAACAAAGTTTTGTGATCACAGTATAAGGATAGAACTGTGTAAAAAAGTTTAATGAATTTTCGCTATAGCATTATGATAGTGTAATTATACCACGACGTTGCATCCTCGAGATTTATATATTAACCAGGTAGTCCACTTTCCAATGTACCGGGCACCAAGCACAATTTTAGAGCGAAGACATAAAAATAAAAAGATAGGTAGGTAGTTTTAGTATTATTCACCCGCTCCAGCGATGTTACGCCGTTTGACTCATTCGCTTTCTTTGTGCGGGCATCACAGCATCGAAATATTACAGATCAAAGTTTTATTAGTTTATAACTTTATTTTTAGTTTGTTATGTAGTTGTTATAAATACCAACATGGGTAAAAGAAAACGTAACCCATAACAATATACTTGGAACACATTTGGTCTTTTTTGCAAAAAGTAAACTCAAAAACAGTGTTTTATCCAAAACTTGAGTTTGGCAAAAATGGTTGTGTTTACGACCGATTGCCACTTTTACAAAACGAGTAGTACTGGAAGTATGTAAGTTTTAAATATAAGTGTTTATCGTTTATTATATTGTACTATTAATAGACACGTTCTCATCTTTGCATTTCGTTCGTTGAAAGCATGACTTTATTTCGTGTTTGTTCGATACAGTTGATTATATTTAGGTCACTAATTATTTTATTGAAATTTATTGAGCAGCAAAGAGCGCTTTGCTGTTTATGCATTGCCTAACATTACTTTGTAATTAGAGAATATGCTATATGCAGTGTTTAATAAAATGGTATCCGCAGAATACCAGCATCAAAGTGTGACTCTGTGACTTTGCATATGTCAAGCGGGGCCTATATGGCCTAAAATCTATCTGAATATATATTTATATTTTTTATTACCTTGTGTATTGTAATTTTTGGTACCAAATAAACGTCTATTCAAGCATTAATTCATAATAACTAACCGTGAATTGGCACTTTGAAACACGCCGTGTTTACACGTGTTCAAGTGTTATTATTTCTTTATATTTTATAGAACACTGTGCCTTGAAACTAGGCTGCAATTATAACCACGCACAGTACTACGATGCGATTGTAGTCATGTTTTTTGGTCATATTTATTAGTACCATGACGCGATCACCGTCTCAACCACACACAGCACTTCGTGTCATGATGCGATCATGACCTAGCTTATTTTTTCAACAGAATGTTATTATTTCTTTATATTTAATACAACAGTGTGCCTTGGAACTATGATGCGATCATAGTCACGCACAGTACTACGATGCGATTGTAGTCATGTTCTTTGGTCATATAATTATTATATTAGTACCGTGACGCGATCACGGTCTCGATCACAGCACGGTCATGATGCGATAATGACCTAGCTTATTTTTTAACAGAATGTTATTATTTCTTTATATTTTATAGAACAGTGTGCCTTGGAACTATGATGCGATCATAGTCGCGCACAGTAAGTACTACGATGCGATCGTAGTCATGTTCTTTTGGTCATATAATTACCTATATTAGTACCGTGACGCGATCACGGTCTCCATAACAACACTTAGTGTCATGTTGCGATCATGACCTAGTTTATTTTTTTCAACGGAATGCTCACAGGCTGAGGATAGCCTCGCAGAATATTACTCGCCTCGCAGAATATTGTTAATGTTACTCGCCGACAAACTACTCAATAATTTGGTGTTTATGTTTATAATGTATGCATTTTGTTATATAAAATTATAAAAAATCCATGAAGAGGATAAATTGGCTTCAGTCTGTTCACATACATGGGATGTTCAGTGAGTGATTCAAGGAACAACCTAGTAATGTACAGGTGATGACATCACAAGCACCAGCCGAGTGTCCCATACCATCCACTAGCTCTCAGGTACTTGTAAATGATGTTGACCCTCCAGCAACCAGTTTGCTTGAGAATATTTTAGAGGTCTTAGGGACCTCAAAAAGGACATAGGAGGGTTTCGGAACAAAAAACCAGAATGAAATCTCTGAACGTTGGGGTCATATATTGTGCGGAGGCTTAAATAAGGATTAATAGAAAGAGTAAGTGGGCAAGATCCTCATACCTGAAAACTTTCAATTAGTTAAAACACCCAAATTGAATCCCGAAATCACTGCTTTGTTACTCGAAGAAATCAGCTTATACTGGACCTTCATTATGAAAACACGCTTAATCGAAGGAAATTAATAATGTATTCATTACATTAAAAGTTTAAAAAGATTGAAGATGTACGAAGTGATTCATTTCTCTATGGCGAGAAGTCACTGATAAAATTAAAGCATCGAAGTCAGCAGAAACATCGGGACTCCAAATCAAGAAAGTTCCAGCTACGAATACTTCTTCTTCTAATAGGCTTTTAGTCAGCCAGCAGGGAAACTGGAAAGCCCCACCGCGTCAACTGCCACGCGCGCAGAGACGAGGTTAGGCGAGGAGTCACTCGTCGTACTATTAGTCTGCGAGGAAAACACGTGTAGTAGATCGATATCAGACAATGAAGTCTCGACCAAAGGCGCCGATCAAAATATAAAAAAGTAAGCCGGTAAAATTTAATAATTATTCTGGTAAATGAGAATATTTTATTCACACCTGAAAAAAAAATACTATCCATCCAGTTGTATGAGAAGTTGTAACGGGTAAAGTGGTTTACAAAATTATTTTTTAACAAACCAGTATTTCAAAGATGTTTATCTATAAGTTCACGTTTTTCACAGTCAGATATTGTGACATTACGTTATGAAATTAAGAAGTTATACCAAATGGGAGCAGTAAGACGATACAATGACGGATTAGATCAATTTATATCTAACATATTTCCTACCTGTAATGTTTTTTTTTTCTTGCTAATTGTCAAAATTAGGTTGAAATTTAAAATTTGGGAAAGACAACAAATTTAATCCTTGACTTACTGAAATAATAAGCTTTATTTGTTTATAAACAGCTCTCTTATGCATAAGCATAGGAGAACAATACAATCATAAGCCAGCCATCATAATAATAGCCAGATACAATCATATCCTTAGAGTTGTAAGTTAAATTAGAGAGAATCAGGTACCTATATTATAATAGATACAGAAATTTATATAATCAAAGTGCAACTATATAATCAAGGTTCAGGTTTTTTTTATCAATCTCGGTATCAAACTCATAAAGCTATCATCTATATTGGAAACAAAACTGGGTAATGAAGTAAACTAAGTGATAAGCCTTCCCCGAAGCGGTGGTTAGTGGATCGTATCCTCGACTTTAGGTTCTTGCGATCACGGGTAGGTAATGCTGTGCTCCAATTTCTTAGATTTTATATGTTTTAGATATTGTTATATTAATTGTTTCATAGTTCCTCGACTGAAGGGTCAGGCAGTCAAGCCCTATGGGAACTGCCCTAGAGATTCATAGCACAGTATGGGGTTGAATATAATATGTTAACATGCCTAACGATCTTATGGTCAGGGGCTCTAACATTGGGTTCGTCAAACATAATTATAAATAAATTGTAACATTTTCTTTTTTGTTGGATTGTGGGAAAGACATATGGAGGAGAGAGCACCTACCTATTTTGTGTGCAACTGCTACTATTAATTCAAGGAAAATAGCCTTTGTGAGTTGTTTGTTGAGAGTGATCAGAAACTTTCTATGGTGAAAATCTGGAACTTGACATGTAATGTGTAAATATTGTTCATTAATCCACCAACATTCCGCTTACTATCAGGGTTTTTAATGAAATAGGGGATGTAAAATACGAATTTGGAGAATATAATGTGCTTGAAAAAACCCTAATACCTAGTTACCAAAAAAAAAAAAAGTTTACAAATTTATCTGTTCTAAATCATAAAAAAAATTAGAAATATATTAGGTACCTTGGTAATTGTCGTAAGTACTTAAATTATTATAACAAATTGATGAATCGTTCGGCGAATCCTTATCATTTATAGCTACGTATGTATGTATTGCGTATCCAGACCCTTGATCTCGAGCTGCAAACAAAACCTCGAAGGTCGTGTGCACTTAGTAGTAAATTCCAACGAAACTATTTCGTTATTTTTCTTAAATGAAATGCACGCAGAAAACTTCGTTAGTAAATATAAAATTACGGATTAATTTTTTCTAAGGTCAAGGTATTGGCAAAGGAATCATACGCATACTACCACACTAAGAAATTCTCATTGTGATTCAAGATGTGTTAAGGACGGACTTATCGCTTATCACCGTCACCAGTCAACATATGAATCTTTGGAAGTTCTACAATATATAATTAGTAGTTATTCTAGGTAAAAGTTTTAAATGTTTGGTTGAAAATGACAGAAGGTCATGAATAAATAACAATAAACAAAAATGTAAACGCTTTTAAAAACTGTACTCAACGAAAATCTTTATATGTCTATCAATTTATATGTCTCATGTTAAATGTCTCCATTTAGTATGATCTATTAATTTAAAATATGTTCTGTTAAATGTTTCTAAAAGTTATCAAAACAAACGGACTAAATGTAAAATCGATTTTCTTTAATTTTGTCTACGCACAAATTGCACAATGATCAAAGGTAGTTGCAATTGTCACGTGCAAAAATGACGTTGTTAAGGATATTTTGAAACTAATTGACAAAGAATTGCTGTATTAAAAAAAAAGTGATTTTTGTGTAGAAACAACAGTGAAACCAAAGTGATTTTGCAAAATTTGTGTTTAATAAAATTTCAAGAATAAACGGTGTTACTATCCGTAAACCTGAGGGTTCGAACAGATTTATTCTTATTGTCAAACCTTTCAATAAATTTGTTCAGAGTTGCCTTTTAAAATGGAAGACATTCGAACGGCTATTAAGCTGATGTCTAAATTCTGTTATATGGCGTTCATTGATTTATATGTCAATTTTTATGTCACTACGCATCAATCGTCGAAACATTATCTTAGATTTAAATTTGAGCAAATAACTTATGAATTTCAATGTCTTCCCTTTGCACTTGATTCAGCTCCATACATTTTCACTAAGCTTTTTAAACCCATTTATCTCATCTTAGAAGTGCTGAGTTTACTATTATAAATTATTTAGATGATTTTCTGTGCCTTGGAAATTCTTATCAAGATTCTATCAAGAGTCTATCATGCGTAATACTTGTAAAACTCTTAACTTACTGATTTAGATTTTTTTTATAAATTACTTATAAAAAAAAAGTCAACTTATACCGAATTAACGACAAACTATTTTTTTTCTCTCTTCTAATCAAAAATTTCTCAAAATACTCTAAACATCCTACCTGGTTAATATATAAATCTCGAGGATGCAACGTCGTGGTATAATTAATGGTTAAACAAACTTACCTTTGTGATGTTTGACCATAATTATACGAGACGTTGCATCCGAAGAGATTTATACTCCCTCCCTACCCATTATTTGCTGTGTTGCAAATAAATACCCAATGTTTTTGAGAAATATAGCTCTAAAGGAATGAGTCAAACGGCGTAACATCGCTGGAGCGGGTGAATAATACTACAACTACCTACCTATCTTTTTATTTTTATGTCTTCGCTCTAAAATTGTGCTTGGTGCCCGGTACATTGGAAAGTGGACTACCTGGTTAATATATAAATCTCTTCGGATGCAACGTCTCGTATACTTATGGTCAAACATCACAAAGGTAAGTTTGTTTAACCATTAATTATTTTAGTTGTCGATCGAGTAGTCATTAAATAAACTTGGTCAGTTTTCGCCTTCGATTTTTCCCTGGATTGAGTTCAAATTTTGTAAAGGAGAAAAGTAACTAACCCGATTTAGATACAAATTTGTAATTCAACCAAACAGTGATAAAATAATTAAGTATGTTAATTAGTTTTCAACTAATGAGTGTATTCTCAATGTAGAATTAGTGATTTTTTGCACTTTCTAAAATAAAAACTATGGTACATATATACATGGCTGTAAGGTTGAAATATGTAGAAAAATTTGGAGATTTTGACGACATGTCTAACTCAATTTTGGCCAAATGTCGACTTGGTGACTTTTCGCTCTACGGCGACGATATCCTGTGAATCTTCTTCTGGAGAGTCTTTTTCTAAAGTTGGCGAGAAATCCTGTGAGTTTTCAACATCTTCCAACATAGTGTCTTTTGGAGAGTATTTTTCTAAAATTGGCCAGGAATCCTGAGTAGACGAGGTAGTGGACGGTGAATTGACTTGAGAAACACAGAAACTGTTTTGGACTCTCATTTCTTATTTTGCGAATAAAGTTGCTATATCTAATTTAAGCATACTTTGTACATGAGAAGGCATTTTCTTCAAAGAAGTTGAATAGCTCCGAAATAATTGATCGATATCATCCAATTTTCTCTGGTTTTGTTTTGTGTGTGAACTGCGTTTTCTTGGTTTACTATCATTGACAGAATCGAATTCTCGAAGAAAAACGCAGTGAGTTCTACCTGGAAGAGTTTTTTTGCCTACCAAATTTCTCCAGGTACAAGTAATGTCACCATTTTCTTTCAGTACAACAGCAGTGTTGACGTCGTCTAGAAAACTCATCTGTTCTGCCCAAGGCCAATTTTTGTATCTTCTGCATACAAAGTCAGAAGACTTCTTATATTTTCTGAAACTGACTCTCAAACTCCTCCATTTATCAGCCCATTGTTTCCCTGTAAAAAAATAATTTAATTTAATTGGGTAATTGTAGGTACCTACCATATATTTATAGGTCCTTACTTATGATATATAATTGGCGTTTTGCCGTACTGGCCGCACTTTGATCGCAAATATCTCCTCTATGGTTAGGAATTCCAAATTCAAATTTATACAGCTATTTACTCATGTATTTCTGTTTCGAAAATCACTTGTTTTTTCCTCAATTGTTTTTATTCTTTGCGTCACTCAGTTTACAAAATTGAAAACTTGAAATATCGCGTTATTTACGAGTACGACTTCCACCGTGGCACCAGTGCTGCAGAAACGGCTCGAAGGATTAATGATGTGTATGGCGACGGTGCTGCAAACACATTGCGTTTTTGGATCCAACGTTTTCGTTCTAGAAATTTCGACCTGCAGAACAAGCCCCGTGGACGGCCATAGACCAAAGTTGATAATGAAGAATTGAAGGCTATTGTGGAAGCGGATCCATCGCAAACCACGTCCGAGTTAGCTGCAGGCTGCGTTGTTAGTGATAAAACTGTTTTTTAATCCACTTAAAGCAAATTGGGAAGGTGAAAAAGCTTGAAAGGTGGGTACCTTGGGTACCTCACGAATTGAGTGAAGCAAATCAACAAACGCGCGTTGACTGCTGCGTTGCATTACTCAACCGGCACAATAATGAAGGGATTTTAAATCGAATCATTCCTGTACGATAATCGGAAGCGCTCATCGCAATGGCTGAACCCTGCCGAACCAGCCAAACCATGCCCCAAGCGAAAATTGACTCCAAAAAAGTTACTTGTGAGCGTTTGGTGGACTAGTGCTAGTGTCGTTTACTACAGCTTTCTCAAATCTGGCCAGACGATCACGGCAGAAAGATGGAAAAGCTAGCTGCTAAACAACCGAGGCTGGTCAATTGCTCTAGGCCACTGCTGCTTCATGATAACGCTAGACCACACACTGCACAACAGACCGCTACCAAATTAGAGGAGTTTCAATTGGAATGTCTAAGACATCCACCGTACTCTCCGAACCTTGCTCCAACAGATTACCATTTTTTTCGAAATTTGGATAACTTCTTGAAAGGGAACAAATTCAACTCCGATAGGGCAGTCCAAACAGCCTTCAAAGAATTGATTGAGTCCCGTCCGAAGGGATCGATGAACTACCTATAAGATGCCAAAAGTGCATAGATAGCAATGGTACATACTTTGATTTAATAAATATATTATATTTTAAAAAATCGACTTTATGTTCCTTCCATATAAAACGCCAATTTCATATGTAAGGACCTAATATTTCGAGTTTTATACAGAGTGTAAGAAGACCCATAACGAAGCCCGCGTCTACGCATTCAGACCATTGAAAGAAAGAAAAAATTTATTGACCACAAGCACAATAGTATAGACGAAAAAACATTAAACACATGATGGCCAATAAAAAGATGCAATTAATGTATCGATTTGTGATTAAAATGTTTTAAAAACGTTTTAAAAAATGTTACTCAATTCTACATAATTATATATGCTTTTGTTATGTTTGTTCGCGGATAACTTCGTCGTTTATGAACCGATTTTGATGATTCTTTTTGTATTCGATAGAGGATACTCCAAGGGTGGTCCCATGGTCACCAAAGTTAGGATCTGATAATGGGATCCTATAAAAATCGAGGAAAACCATAACATTTTTACGTGTATCCAACGTGTTTTGTGTATAATATGTTACGCGATTACTCCGCCAATTGTTTAACGATTTTCAAAATACTTTTTGTATTCGATAGAGTATACTCCTGGGATGGTCTCAAGGTCACTAAAGTCAGGATCTGATGATGGGATCCCATGAAAAGCGAGGGAAACTCCGATAGGTATTATATTAGGGTTTCTTTCACTAAAAAGTTAAAAATGAAAAATATTTTACAAAAAATAAAAACCGACTTCAAAAACACTGAAAAGTTAAAAATAATATAAGAATAGGTACAGACAACATCACACTTCTATATTGAAGTCGGTGACAAATTTTAAGACTTTCTAGGAGATCATCGTTTGACACTGACTTCAATATAGAAGTGCGATGTTGTTGTATGTACAGTTTTTTTTTTTGAGGGACCTATACTGTTAGCCGCTGATGGCTGTTACAGCTTCACCTTGATTATTTAAAGAAGGCGAGAACTTTGGTGGGTCTTCAAGCCTCGTTTGGCTTACCTAACCTGGTGGATTTCTAGCCCAGAGAGGCATCACCACAGGGGTGTCCCGCTCTCTGAGTAGAGTCACCAGGCGGTTATAGCCGGTGCGGGGAGCGGCTGCAACGCGAGCGCGCCTCTAAGGCTCGGACGCTCGAGTTCGCCGTGTAGTGGAGGAGGGTGGGGAGAAGCGACCAGGCACATATCTGTACCTAGTATATCGCAAACTGTGTAGACCGGGCCTTCGCACTCTTGTTCTACGAGTGCGGTGTGTGGGACTAGTGCGTGAGTGTGCAGTGTTTGATAGTGAGTTGGAAGGCGGAGGGATTGTATGTACAGTAAGCTCCCATTCAAGCTATACATTTACACTACGAAAACCGCCACTATTACGAGCGACATAAGAACGGTCCAAAGGTCAAACAGTATAGCTTGATTTAACTTTTCAGTGTTTATGAAGTCGGTTTTTATGTTTTGTAAAATATTTTTTTCTGTAAAAAAATGATAGTTGGTTTTATAGACTCCAGAAACCTACCAAGGGTTAGGTCGACATGCAAATAACTTTTTTGTTGGAAGTGCCGGGTTTTCGAGTGTAGAAATGAAAGGAACTAAACTACTATGGTAGATTAAGTATTAAATCACAGTTAAGCTTTCGTGTTTCATTTAGAGCAGGGTTTCTTAAAGTGGGGTCCACGGACCCCTTAGGGGTCCGTAGCATGTGTATCAGGGGTCCGCAGTAGGTCAGTCTGCAAACATATTTACTAGGAAAGTGTGTAGTAAACTCGACGTAAACATGAAATGCGTCTCGATTTGTCGAAGACAATCCCACAATTTAACGTTCTATTGAGGCCAAACAGCGGGGCACCCTTCTCATTAACTTAGTAGTAAGTGTAATGAAAGTACCAATAAGTGTTTTTTATTAAAACAAATAAGGCTTTTTTTTCATTTACAAAAATATTTTTGCCAGGGTCCATGGAATGGTTTAAATTGTGAAAGTGGTCCGTGACTGCAAAAAGTTTAAGAAACCCTGATTTAGAGCATAAAGTACGAAAAGAAGGTTATCATGTTATAGCCTTTTTTTTCAACTTTAGAATGGTATAGTAAATATAAATTAATAAAAATTATACTTTTACTTTAAAAACTATATCAGACTTCGGTATATCACAGTATTGTCAAAAATATTGTTGAACACTTATCAAAAAAAAAGTATTATTAATCACTAACTGGGTCTAAACCAACTTTATATCCTGGATTGCCAAGAAATATAATTTTAATTTAAGTCTCAATTCAATGAAATTAATTAAATGCAAAAAAAATTAACACAAACCCTAGTATAGGATGATGTTTGCCATTCCTCGTCTATGATAATAGTAACCTAGCACGTTGACTATTGGACCGAGGTGAGGTCTAAAATCTTTTTTTTATGGTTTAGGGGGCAAACGAGCAGACGTATCACCTGATGGTAAGTGATTACCGTCGCCCATGGCCACCCGCAACCCCAGAGGAGTTACAACAAGTGCGTTGCCGGCCTTTGAGGAAGGAATACGCTGTTTTTTGAAAGTTTGAAGGTCGTATCGGTCCAGAAATAGCGCAGGCGACAATTCGTTCCAAAGTTTGACTGTGCGAGGCAGGAAGCTACGGGAGAATCGCACAGTTGTGGACTGCCAACCATCTAAGTGATGGGCATGGATTTTTTGTCGCGTGGAACGATGGCGGAAAGAGGCGGCAGGTATAAGTCCGAACAATTCCTCGGAGCATTCCCCGTGATAAATGCGATAGAAGATGCATAGCGAGGCGACATCTCTACGCAGCGCCAAAGTATCAAGCCGATTTGATATTTCCAGGCAGTCGACGATTCGAGTCGCTCTTCGTTGAATGCGGTCCAGTGGGAGAAGCTGGTATTGGGGTGCCCCAGCCCAAAGATGATAACAGTATTCCATATGAGGCCGAACCTGCGCCGATAGCTGAAGGCGGTGCGCCGGAGTGAAATACATTCTCGATCTATTGAGCACACCAAGCTTCTTAGAAGCTAATTTAGCCTTACCCTCTAAGTGGCCACGGAACTGGACTTCGCTCGTTATGTCGACACCAAGGATCTCAATATTGGCTGAGGCAGTTAGGGGGATGCTCTGAAAGCGAGGAGATACAACAAATGGCATTTTCTTTGCGGTGAACGCGCAAACCTGTGTCTTTGTAGGGATGAAATGAACCAAATTAAGTCGACCCCAGTTAGAGACTTTCTTTAATGAAGATTTAATTTCGGACACTAGTTTATTCCGGCACTCAATGACGTTTTCCCGAGAAATGTTCGCACGGCCGTTATAGAAGGTGTCTTTCGTGCTGTCGTCTGCATAACAATGAATGCCGCTGATTTGTAGCATATCATTGATATGCAGAAGGAATAGTGTAGGTGATAGCACACATCCTTGGGGGACACCAGCATTTACAGACAGTGAGTCTGAGCATTCGCCATCAATTAAGACCTTGATGCTTCTGTCTGCTAAAAAACTACATAATTTCTCGGGAAGCCCATATGAAGGAAGTTTTGAGAGAAGCGCTTTGTGCCACACTCGATCAAAGGCCTTCGCGATGTCCAAACTAACGGCCAGTGCCTCCCTCTTCGTTTCAATTGCCTCTGCTCAATGATGAGTCAAGTAAACTAGAAGATCACCAGTAGAGCGACCCCTACGGAAGCCGCATTGTTGGTCACTGAGCAGCTGGTGATCCTCTAGGTACCGAAGGAGCTGGCGGTTGATAATTGATTCCATTATCTTTAAAACCAAAGGGGTTATAGCTATCGGCCGGTAGCTGGACGGATTCGAGCGGTCACCTTTCTTAGGGATCGGATGCACTGAAGCTGTCTTCCACGAGGTTGGGACTACGCTAGATGAATAAAAGAGCCGAAATAGACGCGTTAAAAGCGGTGCCAGCTCTGGAGCGCACGTCTTTAGCACGATAGGAGGGATACCATCGGGCCCACTCGACTTATGGATATCCAGGGCGAATAGTGCTCGACGCACTGAGCTTTGGTGGAACCGAATATCTGGCATAAAGCTCTTGCACCGCGGTATGGTCGGCGGATCCTGTCCCCCGTCATCCAAAGTCGAGTTGGATGCAAAGAGTTTCCCAAAAAGATCGGCTTTCTCTTTTGCATCATGGGCTATCGATGTGTTATCCTTGTGCAATGGTGGAAAGGATGGCGTGCAGAAATTTCCCTGAGTAGCTTTGGCGAGAGACCAGAACGCACGAGACCCCGAAGGAAGACGTTCTAGTTTCAGTTAGCTAATTCTACTGATGTGCTCCGACTTCGCTCTTGCAATGTCTCTTTTGAAGGATCTGGAGGCAAAGTTATACTGTTTTTTTAAAGCGCTGGTATTTTCATCCCGAGACGTCACCGCTTTTGCCCAGTCTTGGTAGGTTTCCTGCTTCCAGCGAGAAGCCTTTTTGGAAGATTGACCAAATCAAGGTGGGAACCTGCCACCAATGGGGACAACTGAGGATGGAATGAAAATTTCCATACCCTGCAACACCACATCGGCAACAGACTCGGCGGCGACGTTGGGATCATCCGGCATAAAGCAAACCTGCCTCCAAGGGTAGGACGCAAAAAAGGACCGCATCCCATCCCAGTCTGCTGACTTGTAGTGCCACACGCGGCGACTACGTGCAACTCGAAGTCGTTGCAAGCACGAGAGTGGCACCGCACTCCTAATAAGGCAGTGATCCGAGGAGCCAAGAGGAGCCCCGACAGATATGAGATAGCCGTCGGGGTGAGAAGTCAGCAGAAGATCCAACAGTGAAGGTTCCTGGCTCTCCACATCGGGAATTCGCGTGGGCGTAGTAACCAATTGTGTTAAGCCATATGCAAGAGCGAAGGCGTGAACAGATCTCCCCGCATGATCGGTTGTGCTTGAACCGAGCCATTCGATGTGGTGTGCGTTAAAATCGCCAAGCATCACGATCTCCGCGAGTGGGATCTGCTGCTGCACAGCGTCTGCAGCCATTTGAACGTGCTCGATGAGTCGGTCGGTTTCAGTATCCTATGGGACCTATAGAGGCACGAATAGACGCGGGGATGGTCGTCGCCGTCTACACGGAGCCATAAGGTGGAGAGGTCCTTACTTTCAAGGTGACCGAGGCGCCGAGAGCAAATATCGTCTCTGACGTACACGCACACACCGGCCTTAGGTGCGAAGAGATGTTCCAGTCCGTACCCTGGGTAGGAAAGGTAAGAAGTGTCCGCCGGAGACGATATCTGCGTCTCCGTCAAAAAGAGCAAGGCCGGCTTTACTGTCTCGAGGTGGTGGTGGACAGCATTGAAGTTGGAATGAAGACCCCTAATGTTACAGAAGACCACAGTCATATCTACTATTCAATAACAGCGCTGCAAATGAATCATTCGCTCAATTGATGTGACCGATAGGTTTAAAAATTACAATAAAACACATTAAATTAGAGCTATGGTTATGTACATGTCAATAGTTTTTGTTTCATTAAAATCGATACAGTATTTCCAAAGTTAATTACGCCGAAAGTTACGGTCGCTATTTAAATTTTCAAGTACGCGCGCTCTAAGTAGGTGACGTCACACATCGACAGCCGGCAGCCGCTCGCTCGCTAGTCGCAGTTGCTCTGTGTTTGGTGTCGTACATTCCTACTGCACCCCGTCTAACTTGACTTTTATTGTTTATTAGCCTTTTAATTACAATAATGGAGAAAGGATTTCAACAAGGTCAATCAGATAATTCACCAAAAGTAGACAGTTTTATGGTGGCTCAATATTTTTCCAAAAATAGTGATTATAGTTCCATCCAGAGATTTAAAACTCTGGTTCCATCAGGATTCACGTAAAACACTCAGTAGCTCAGCTACTATTCATTGCATCACCAGAAGGCGCTGCTGTGGCGTGATAAAGAAACCAAACAGCAAGCGGGCGAAGCCGCGGGCAGCCGCTAGTTTTTCTATAAAATTGGGTACCTATTGTCCTACCTTCATTTTCCCGTCAACAAAAGTCAATTTATTTAATCATACATACCTATGTGGTTTAAAAAGTGACAAAAAGAAGATATTAAACCAAAAATCCTCCTAATACAACATAGTTATAGGCTATTTTCTAGTAGGTAATAGGTACCCCGAAGCTTAATAAAAAATAATAATTTAATATGTATAAATTTATTATGAAAATGTTAAATTTAGTATATTTTAAGTATTTAATATGTTTATTTAGTTTTGATTTAATCCTAGGGGTTGGAGGGCTGGAATTTTGTCACACAGGCTTGTCATTTAAATAAAATATAGTTGTTAGAGAATAAGATGTAGTACCTATAATGAAAGCCATTGTGAAGTTATAAATGAAGATTATTATTATTATTTTACTTCGAAATGGTCATCACAACAAAATCCAACGGTCTTAAGGCCCGTTTCATAACGTTCATCCACTTTTTACGCCTTTTGGCTTTCAATGGAACTTAAAAAAATAATTTTGTAATCGTTTTAATAGTTGAATTTGTACACATAGGCACTACATAGTATTTATTATATGGCATAATGTTGATTCACACCTGTTTACGCAGTAATTTAATATAAGAAATAATACAGTAAGGCTATCTGGACCAATCCTCTTCCTTCCCCTCGCGCCTACCCCCGTTAACACTTTGCGAGCTTGCCGCCGTCGTCCGTCGCATTCCTCAGTTTGGGTTGATCAAGATCAAAGGGAATAACAATTCAGTGTATTACGCCAGCTAAGGAGATCTCCTGAGGCGCCGCAAACCACCACTAAAGGTACCTGTGCTTCCTTTCCTTCTTTTCAGAAAGCCATAGTATTCATATTTTTTTCAAACTTGTAAAACAAATTTCGTATAACCTCGCCCTCTCAACACCCTAGAGCCACGTAAAATCGCGCGCACCAGTATCACAGAGCTAACGAAGTACGTCAGGCTGCGCGTGCCTCTCCCCGCTGTCGATGTATGACGTCATCAACGTTCCGCGACTCGCTTTATAAATCCCGACGGCGCGGCAACTTTGAACGCCTATAACTTGGTCACTTTTTAAAATATCAAAAAAATAAAAACACTGTCGTATTTGTCTAGTTACCTATATTCTAGGTATATCGTTAACAAAAATCGATGGTCAGATTGATTGCATCTCGGTTTCAATCGGCACGCGGCGCTCGCACGATTGAGATAGGTAAATAGTTCAGAGTCGGAGTGCTTCGGATCGCGTCGCTCAATTGCATCTCGGTTTTATTCGACACGCGGCGCTCACACGATTGACATAAGTAAATAGTTCGGAGTCGGAGCGCTTCGCGTTGCGTCGGCGATCGCCAACCGCCATCTCTCTCACAAATTCATTACTAGTGGGTGAGTGAGAGAGACGGCAACACTAGCCCAAATAAAATCGATTACGCCTAAAATAAATACGCCAGTTAGATCCTTAACAACTAACTGACAGTCCTGTAATCTTAGATCATTTAACCTATGGATGCGGTATGCAACAAATCGCAGTACCTATAAATTTTTCTGACACTTTTCGCGGGAGGCGAGGTAAACACGCTACGCACACTACGAAAATGTTTACGAACACACACTATGAAAATATTACCCTACAATGAAGAAACACACACACATCGACAAATTAACGTGTATCTACGCAATCCCCACCACAAAGAATTAATGTCCCTAGTGATGTGACACAAAGAATGAGTAACTGTTTGGGCCGTCGTGAGTGAATGATTGATATGTTACAATAAATTGTATTTTTATTACTATACCCTGTTCGGTTAGAGTTAATAAAAATACAATGAAGACAGGGTTTCTTAAATTAGTACAAAGCGAGGCCTGCTAATTATTATTAAAATGCTTTAATTAGTTTTTTGTGTCAAATACAGCAATTTCACTTGCTATTTAGCTGATCGACTGAAATAAATATATATTTTCAGTCATAGGAGTAGGTATAATGTTTGATGGGGGGGGGGGGACGAATTTATATTTTTCAGTTAAAAAAAGACAAAAGACAGTAAGCGCTCCGATGCGTAATCATAATTTTTATCAGCTTTCGGGGATGCTATGTTTGATGACTATCGATCCAAGATGGCCGCCGCCACAAAATGGTGTATTACGTATTTTTTCACAACTCTCTTAATATGGGTATCAAATGAAAAGGCTTGACTAGTAGAATACCACACACTATGATAAATGTAACTGGTTTATTTACTTTAAAATACATCAAGTAATTAGTCATGGTCAGAGTAAAATAAAAGTACCATGAAAAGTCACAAATAACAGAACGACACTCCGGAGTGCGATCAAAACAATGACTAGTGTGACTTGACTCGCGCCACGCTTCTATCTGAACCCGTCGAAACAAGTTAGGGCGGGCTGCAGTGGGAGGGTGGGGGAATACCGGGAATGTCTTAGATGTTTTACGTGAGAATTGTTACTACCAAGAACTAATTTCTGATTTTATTATATATCTACCTACATAGTTATAAACATGCTTAATAGGTAGGCACTTTTTCGTTTAGCTTTGTTCGTATGGTAGAAATTTGCTATCTCGTGCAAGTAAAAAGCACGAGATAGCAACTTACTGCCATACAAACAAAATTTGTATTTTAGAAAACCAATCATTTGTGATAGGGCCCAACGTGTTATAACGCTTGGGACGATATCGGGCATTTTCCTTTAAGTTGCACCAAAAAATGTGAGTTAAAGTAAACATAAAATTCCTTGCTACACATATGTGGCGTTAATTCTACTATTTTAGCTTAGTAGATGTTTACTACTATGAAAGTTTTTATTTACATATAGTAAGAGATGTTATATGTTATTCATTTGTCATAATATGACGTTGAAAGTGTTTTTGTTTACATTGCCCGTACAAACTTCAAAGCCACTAAAATAAGAAGAAAAAGCTATATTGTGTAATTTTAATAATGATGTTGCATTATTAAAGTTTTCTATGACGACGACGATGACGACAATCACTTACTTTGTGCTCTTTACTGATGTCTCCAACAACTTGCTGCATAAAGCAGGTGGCATGAAATTGCAATGCAACGCGGAAACGAAACGAAAACGCGGTTAACGGTGACCGCAAACAATAGTGTTTCTATTTTGTATGCTGTCTGGCAGTCAACATGTAAAATTAAATAGAAGTACAGTTGAATAAAATATACTTGAAAGTTTATTAAGATTTTGCATCTTGTCAGCCTTTTAAACAAAAAACTAAAAGTAGAAAAAAATAATTCATTTTTTTGTACTTATGACCTCAACTACAACATAAAATTTAGAAGACGTTATTGACATTTTTCTATCTGGAGTAAACTTACATTGCATTTTGTAAAATACCAATATAGATTATTTAATAGGCTTAAAATCAAGTGAGACGCAGTCGAAAAATTGTTTAGAGTAAGTATGTATATTGTATGGCCGACTTAACCATGAGGTGTACGGCCATTAAATAAAGAAAAAAAAGTATATTGTACAGAAAAAGATTTTTTAAACTACAAAGCAAAGTTGAGCAATATAATAGGTAATAATATAATATTTTCTTGATATTTTTTGTTCTATTATATTACACGTGAATTTCTATTTTAATCTTATATCTGGTTAATATGAAAAAAAAAAAAAAACGGACGGAAAGGTGCATTCAGTTCTTTCATCTAAAATAATTTTTAAACCACTTACTGCTGTGTATCACTACTGGAAATCGTTTGTACAATAGATTAATTGGAGCTGCAAACGTTCGTGAGTAAAAATTCAAGATTGTTTCCACGTAATTACCGCAAATAAGTTGTTCACACAAAGTCCTTTTATAGATACCCTCATAAATATTTGTTTCGAATACGTCAACTGTCACTAAAAAGCATTCCGACATTGATGCTGTGAGGAGTTGCCAGAGTTAAAATATAAAATCTACTTTCTATTTTACCTACCAAAAAAATTAAATAAAAAACAAAAGAGTATCGAATATGTCGTCTGCAAATGAATGCGCTGCGTGTAAAAAAAACTTCAAATCGAGAAATCACCTGGTATGTTCCAAATGCGCTCTTAAATATGAACCAGCCTGCGTCATGACTGAAAAACGCTACATGGCGATGAGTAAAGAAGAAAAGCGAGATTGGGAATGTCCCGAGTGTCACAAGAAAGTACCGAAAAACGATGACACCCCTGCGCGCTCGGCTGCGCGACCAAATTCATCAACCGAAGCGCCCAAACACACAACTCTAGATATATCGGATTCACCGGCTAGTTCGAATGTCACATTAAGACCTAAGCAAAGCTCATACCAATCTAATAATATTCTTCAGAGTGTGACTCTGGATGACCTGAGAACGATTATCAATCGTGAAATGAATGCTATTGTCAAAGACAAAGTGACGGACGAACTTAAGGCGATTAAGCAGAAGATGTCTGAATACCACGATTCTGTTACATTTATGAATCAGCAGTTCGAAGATTTAAAAAATGTTATAGAACAGAAGACCCTTATCATTACAAAACTAGAAACAGACAATGTGTTTCTACATTCCACTATTAATGACTTGTCTACTAGACTCAATCTAGCTGAGCAGCATATGAGGGACAGCAATCTTGAGATCAATGGCATTCCAGAACATCGTTCTGAAAACCTCATCGACACTGTAGTACAATTAAGCAAAACCATCGATTGCGCAATAAAAGACGATGACATTCTGGTTGCCACCAGAGTCGCTAAGTTATCTAATGACAACAATCGTCCACGGTGTGTCATTGTTAAACTTCGAAGTCAACGCCAGAGGGATTCAATTCTTGCAGCAGTTTCTACATTCAATAAGCGTAACCAGAGCGATAAATTGAGCTCCCATCACTTGGGACTGGGTGGACCTCGCTCCTCCGTTTATGTTGCTGAACATCTCACTCCAAGCAATAAATCATTACACGCAGCGACTCGCCTAAAAGCCCGAGAGCAGAGTTATAAGTTTGTTTGGATTCGGAATGGTCGTATACACGTGCGTAAAAATGAAGCTTGTCAAGCAATCCTGATTAAAAGCATTGACACCTTAAAATCTATGGTGTAAACTCATCCTTTAGCAATGTTATTTCAAATACATTTATTAAAAATGGCTAGCTTTGATAACCTATCTATCTACTACCAGAACGTCCGTGGTATAAGGACAAAAACCAACAACGTCTGGAAGAATATTTCAATGTCGAACTACCATGTAATTGTTTTCACTGAATCGTGGCTCAACAGTAGTATATCTAATAAAGAGTTCATAGATCAAAGATACAACGTGTATCGAAGGGACCGTTTGACAACCACCGGGTCTAAGAAGAGTGGTGGTGGAGTGCTTATAGCTGTATCTCGTGTTATCCCATCCCTTCGCGTTGAAAGCTGGGAAAGCAGTAACTGTGAAGACGTGTGGGTCATCATTAATCTTCCCTCCAGCAACACTTTTAAAAAAATTGCGATTTGTGCCGTCTACTTACCTCCTCCTGTGAAACCCGCTGCTCTGCATGGTTATCTCGACGGTGTTAACGATATTATCGATCTAGTAGACAATACTATTATATTAGGAGATTTCAACTTATCCTTTATTCGTTGGTCTGTTAGTGATAACACAAATTATTTAGAACCTAATAATTGCACCAATTTGCTTAGTTATACCCTCATTGATTTTATGTCTACAAACAACTTAGGTCAATGTAACTCCGTTTTAAACTCTGACAATATTTTGGATTTAGTAATAAGTAATATACCAACTTTAGTAGTAGAAGAATCATTTAATTGTTTGAGTAAGTTAGATAATTTGCATCCGTGTTTGGAAATAACAATTCCAAACTCTGTTTCTGTTTCGTACTTGAAACCCAAATCAACATTAACACCTAACTTCTTTAAAGCTAATTATGCTGATATTATTTTGGAATTAAAGAGGGTCAATTGGAATGAAAAATTTGATTCTTGTTCTGATGTTAACGATATGGTATCAGTATTGTATTCAGTTATGGGAGAGCTGATTCGTAGGTTTGTACCTGAACGTAAAGTAAAAAATTATAAATACCCTGTGTGGTTCAGTCAGGCATTAATCAAGAGACTGTCTGAAAAGGAAAAGTTACGACAAAAGCATAAAAAATATCACAACCCTCAAGATTATTTAGCATACAATAAAGTCCGTGAGTATTGTCGTAATTTGTATGATGCGTGTTATACGATAGGTTATACGATGATACGATTAGGTATGGAAGCCGATATAAAAAGAAACCCCAAAGCTTTTTGGCGGTTTATTAAAACGAAAAGCAACAATTCGGTATCTATTCCTGCAAAAATGCACGATAATAATATTAATTACGAAACAGGCCCCGGAATATCAAACCTTTTTGCATCGCGATTTTCCGCAATATACTGTCAGGATACACATAATGATCCATATTTAGCTCCTAGCGATTTATGTTCCAATGGTATAAGTTTAACCAAAATAGTTTTTACAGAGAAGGAAGTCTACATCAAAATGAAGAAACTCGATGCTTCTAAAGGCTGCGGCCTGGATGGAATCCCTCCCATGTTTATCAAACGATGCTGTTCTGCCCTAGCCCTGCCACTGTGTAAAATATTTAATTACTCTCTTCACTCTGGATCTTTCCCTGACGAATGGAAAAAAGCAAGGATAATACCCTTATTTAAAAAAGGTGACCCGAGCGACGCTAAAAATTATCGGCCAATAGCTGTTCTATCTTCCTTCTCTAAAATATTCGAATCCATGATCTGTCCGATCTTAACTCGTCACGTCGATGATGCTTTAACCTCAACCTCAAAACAACATGGTTTTCGTTCTGGGTGTTCTACCGAAACTAATCTGTGCTCATTTGTATCTCACTTGTCATCTGAACTCGACAAGGGACTTGAGGTCGATGCAATATATACTGACTTTTCCAGTGCATTCGACAAAGTTAATCATTCCATCCTTCTGAAAAAATTGTCTCATCATGGAGTTCATGGGTCCTTGTTACACTGGTTTCAGTCCTACCTAGCAAAAAGACTTCAAATAGTATCCGTTAGGGGGCATGAGTCTACTCCATACTACGCAACTTCAGGCGTCCCACAAGGATCTCACTTAGGGCCTATTCTCTTTTCGATATTCGTTAATGATATAGCTTTTGAAATCCGTAATAGTAACTTCCTTTTATTTGCTGACGATCTCAAATTTTATCAAACAGTAAAATCGTTTATCGATGTTAGAGGCCTGCAGGAAGATTTACAACGTGTTGAGCACTGGTGTGTTCGTAATCACATGATGCTTAATGTTAACAAATGCTTTCATATGAGGTTTAGTAGAAAAACAAAGTCACTACCCAGTGTCTACGCACTGAATAATATTGAACTGCAAAAGGTATCGCAGATAAGAGACTTAGGTGTAATCATCGACAGAAGTTTAAATTTTATACCGCATATTGATTCTGTCTTAAATAAAGCTGGTAAAATGGTGGGTTTCTTAAAGCGCAACACCAAAGGCTTCAATGTCAAAACTAAACGACTTTTGTACAATGCACTAGCACGAAGTCATCTGGAGTATTGTAGCACGATTTGGAACCCCTTCTACTGTGTCCACTCGCAACGTGTCGAAAGTATACAACGGGCATTCACGCGTCATATGGCTTTCGTTTCGCAAGGTATATCTCACCGTTGTACGTATGATAGCAGACTTCATTTCTTTAATATGACAAAACTTAGCGATCGGCGTAAGATTCGCGATCTTGTATTCTTATATAGACTTGTCAACGGCCATTTTAAATCGATGGATCTCTTAAATTGCGTCCTTATTAACGTTCCCCGTATAATACCGCGATATCCGATTACAAAAACCTTTCATATCGCAAATATCAGGACCAATCTGGGACTCAGTTCTCCTATTATCAGAATGTGTAATGAGTACAACAAAGTAAACAAATCTGCTAATATTGACATATTTTTCAATCCTTTGTCAAAATTCAGAAACAGTTTGTATCAATTTATATGTGGTTAAGTTTTGTATTACGTTTTTGTATTTATATCGAGTGTTTTTATTTAGGTAAGTGAACATAACCTGATTGCTGGTGCTCCTATTTAGTGAGCGAATGTTGTACACGCCTGTTATTGGTGTATACATATGCTTTTAACCTTAGTGTAAACAACAAATTTGTAATGTGTTTATGTATATACTGTTGGTGTGTTTTCTGGAAAATAAATAAATAAATAAATAAACAAACTCCGGAGTGAATGAATGATAAATAAAAATATGAATCAGCATCATTCACTCACGTTGTCCCAGCACTAAGCAATAATGCCCGTGTCACAGATAATATAATGCCCGTGTATTGTGTTGAGCTACCATCGTACCATTGTATTTTTCTATCGTAACGGCATAAAAAATACTTCGAAATTGTAAACAAATGAAACACGGTAATGTATATTTTATACTTAAATGTGATAGGCAACGCCATAGTCTTGAAGATTAGAGTAGCTGGATCACCTTTTGCAAGAGGAAACTGCACAATTAACCATTTTTTTGGAGCTCTTAGTGCGACACGAAAACGACACCAAATGGCAGCGGCCGCGCGTCAACTAGTTTTATATAACGTGTATGGTCATATGGTCAGCGTAAATTGGCAGAGGGGTTCGCCCAGCCTTGCCGTCTCCCGTATGAATGCTCTAAGCCTGTAATAAGTATGAAGGAAAATCGATTTCTATAAAAACTTCAATGGAAAAAAAAATTGAGTGAATCGATTAGTGTGGATAGCACTACGGTGCCCTCTGAGGCGCGTTCAGCGCCTTCGCGCGAAGTACAACTTTTCGCTCTAACCCCGTTCAATGCCTTCGAGCGTGACAACCGGGTGAAACAACCGGTCCGTTCAAGACCTTAGAGTGTCGGCGCGAGTTACAACCGAACAACCATCGAATTTGATGGTTGTAAAACGCTCTGACGTTTATTACTGAAATACTCTTATGTGATTGGATGATATTGGCGGCCATATTCTATAATGTCATCTACTAGAAAGAGAGAGAAATAAAAAATCACGTGAAAGAGGGAGATAAAAGATTTGGTTGCTGCAATCCGTTCAACGCCTCTGAGCGAGTTAAAAAACAACTGGACAACTACACCCAGAGGCTCTGAACGCGCCTCTGCACTACGACTGTCATCAATCATCATTCAACTGTCATGGGACGAGCGAGAGCGTCTTGCCTACGAGAATCGTGTTTTTTATCGCGCGCTTTATGTACTTATTAATATAATTTCCTAGTGTAATTAAATCTTGGATCGCAATAATTTTCAATTTAATAAAACAAATACTTACACAATATTATGTACTTTACATAATTCTTTAAACAATGGTAATAAAAACGATTCATGAAGGTATTTATTTCATTTATTTGCTATACTAAATCGGTTCAGAGTCACTGATGCAAATGATGCAAATGAAGCACTTTACTGATTCGAATCTTTGTACTGTGGGGCTGGCACGCAGGAGAATCGAAAATCGAATCGAAATCCGAATCGAGGAGTTTGTATGGCAATTTTATTAGCTCCACGGCGGTGAGTAGCAGAACTAATAGAATTGCCATACAAGCTCCTCGATTCGGATTTCGATTCTCCTGCGTGCTAGCCCCACTGATCCTGATACAAATGATCCAATCTCAACAAAGATCCTCTACCACAAAAGACCACAAATTATTTTTGATAGATAGTTAAGTAGGTACCTACCAATTTTGTGCCCTTGCGTATATGTGTTCTGTGAGTTTAACAAACGCAAAAAAGAATTATTTGCAGTGGGGCTAGCACGCAAGAGAATCGAAAATCGAATCGAAATCCGAATCGAGGAGTTTGTATGGCAATTTTATTAGCGCCACGGCGGTGAGTAGCAGAACTAATACAATTGCCATACAAACTCCTCGATTCGGATTTCGATTCGATTTTCGATTCTCCTGCGTGCTAGCCCCACTGTGATTGATTATTTGTGCTTGTGAGTAGTGGTGGGTCGGTACGCGTTTTTGCAATACCGAAACTATTTATTGGTTTAGTTTGTAATAACGGTTTTTGAAACTATTTATTTTAATAACTAGTTATTGAATGGGCACACCCCGGACACCCTTTTTTAAAGTAGGGCTTAAAATGTTCATAATTGTTGTATTAGACCATAGCACATGAATATTATTTTTTTCGATGGCTAAAAAGTGCAAAAAATCAATTTTAAATTAAGATTTTCAATTTTGGACCGAAAACACGGTCAGCCATGATAGTCTGTTCATTATCTGTGGCAATGACGTCAGTCTTATAGTAAACGAAGCACGGGGGCGAAATAACCTCACAAAAACAATGCTTTCTATTAAATATCACAAAATATAGTAAAACTGTATATGGAACGGGACAATAGAACAGTAATATAGAAATACCTCTTCAAAGACTCCAGGAAATCTGTTGATTAGACGTACCCAGTGATAAAGACATGCGAAATATTTGGTTAACACTCGCTTAAAGAAATCCTGTAACTATCTGGGCGGGGGTCACCTAACCGCATCGTGTGTATGCGATTAGGGGGCACCTATTCACGTCTGGCTGTCCGTCAGCGTGTCTGACGAATGGCCTTAGGGGAGAACGCAAGGTCGTGTAGATCCCTAAGGCAAGGCTGGTGGACTATCCTTCTCGAGGTTGTCGCCCGTTTTTGGTCTAAAGCCTTCTGCTATAGACATAACCAAAACCTCCAGCCGCCCCCCCTTCCAACCTCAACCCGTGTCATATCCTAACCCATATCCTAATTCCTTTCCCTATTCCTATATCCCACCTACTCCGACGTTGTAAAGTGGAAGTCGAAAAAATGAGCGCGAATAAAAGAGACAGTAGACTACCCCAGGAGGGTACCAGAAATGGAGAGTCCCTCCCTGAGCTCGGCCCAGCCCCGGTGGCTGGGACGAGCTCAGGCCGCCCCTCGTATTCTGGGGGGGGCAAATTTTCGCGTCTATCTATCACCTATGAAGGGGGTGCCTATGGCATCTCCGAACAGGGCTCGCCGAAAGGTGGGTCCAAGGAGTCACAGGGCTCGCCGCAAGGTGGGTCAAAGGAGCCTCAGCGCTTAATCGTAGGAGGGAGGTCCGACGTTCCTTGCAGTGCGCCGGGCCCCGGGAAGAGGTCTTCTGAGGGGAACCGTATGGGCTCCATAGAGTCCTCTCTCCAGAGGGGCCCGGCGCTTGTGGGGAAGACAGGGCTTCCTACAATAACAAATTTAGGGACCGGGCTCCAGGTACCTGAGAAATCAGGAATCGGGTCTGGTTTACTTACGACCTACTCTGCGATGGTGGGGGGGAGGGGGGGGGGCGGCTGATGGGAACAATACGGGCTCATCGGCCGGGCCCTCTGGCCCACTTGCTATTGCGGGGACAGAGGCTAGTAGGAAAAAGAGAAGGAACAAGTGCGGGTCTGCGAAACAGCGGGCTAGACTTGTGAAACAACAGGCACAGGAAGGGCAGCCTGTAGCTGGCGCTGCGCTTAAGCGCGGTAGGGAGGCTCTCAGCGATGACTCGCGGGCCGGCGGTCAGGGAGTACCGAAAAGGGCCAAAACACTTGGTTATGGTACGTATCGGGATGCTCTCGAGGCTGTCAGGCTGGCAGTCATCCCTGAGGATTATCCCAACACTTACTTCATGGAGGGAGATCAGGGGAGGCTATTGGAGATCGTTACAGAGAAATTCATGGCCTCTGATGATCCCCCTCCACGATGTATAATAGGCCAAACGGTAACAGCAGGGGTCGTCTTTGTAGATTGTAAAAATAAACAATCGGCAGAGTGGCTCCTAGCAAACGTCCCAGGGATGTGTGTAGGGGATACCAGGGTGAAGGTGGTCGATGCTGCGGCTGTTCCAAAGCCAATTAAAATGGCCTGGAAGAGCCGCAATATGAGGCTACTTGACACTTTGGCAGAAGGTTGCTTGAGTAAAATCCGTGTTCAGTGTGTAGAATAGGAATGAATTTATTTACAAAATTGAGCTATATTTATACATACAAACTTAATACTAAAACCAATCAAAAAATAGGATTTTACGCCAATCAAAATTCAGCGGCCGGCGAAGGCGCGAATTCTCATGGCGTATACGTCAGACGCGATATAAATACTTGCGATGACGTAGGCGCGCTCTTTTTGGCGGCGACAGCGAGACGGTGCGTACGTGTGTGGAGGCAGCGCGCGGATATCGGAACAGCGGCGCGCGCGCAGCGAAATACTACTACACGAAGATTTGATGCTGTGTTGAAAACTGTCGGAAGCTGTCTTATAGCTCTTTTCAGAGCTGCTCTTATTTCAAACCATAGCTCTTTTCAGAGCTGCTTACTATTTCACTCGACGATGTCTGTAGGTAAGTAGGCTACAGTGCTCCCCTTCAAGTGAAACGTACCGGCAGCTTGACGACACGGCCTGAGCGCGTTTTCTTGTGCTCTTGTTGGGTCGTCATGGTGGCCGTTGGCGTGGGCTTGATGCACTGTTGCTGAGGTATGGTGTTGGTATTTTTGGTATTTGTCTGGTTCTGAGGTAACTGCATGGTAACTTGGTTTCGCGGTGATGGTACTGTTTCTATGTCTTGATGTATGGTAACTTCGATTCTGTTTGATGTTAGGGCTTCATCTAAAAGGTATGCAGGCTTCAATCTGTCTATTGATATGTTTGTCTGGCGATCAGGTAACTGGATGGTATATACTTTTTCTGTTCTCTTGACAACTTTGAAAGGGCCTTCGTATGGCGGTTGAAGTGGTTTCTTTACTGCGTCGACTCTAATAAACACATGACTGCAGTTGTGTAAATCTTTATGCACGAAGATGTGTTTATTGTTGTGATGTGCAGTAGAACATTTTGGTTTATTTTCTTCTATGGCGGACCGTAGTTTTTCGACGTAAGTATAGTCCATTGTTGTAGACATAGATGTTTCGCTGAAGAATTCGCCCGGAAGTCGTAAGTTATATCCGTAGGTAAGTTCGGCTGCGCTAACTCCGGCATCTGTGCGTAGAGCGGCTCGTAATCCGAGTAACACTGTAGGTAATTCGTCTATCCATGTTGTAGTATCAGACAGTTTTGTACGTAGAGCAGTCTTTAATGAACGATGCCACCGTTCGATGATTCCGTTGCTTTGTGGGTGATACGGAGTAGTACGATTCTTCATCACACCTAATATTTTCATTAGGTTAGTGAATAGGTGACTCTCGAATTGTCGTCCTTGGTCGCTTATCAGTGTTGTGGGGCAACCGAAACGTGATATCCAGTTCGTATACACAATGTCGGCTATTGTCTCAGCCGTTATGTTGTCGGTAGGTATTGCTTCGGGCCATTTGGTGACTCGGTCAATCATAGTGACGAGATAGCGATATCCTTGTCGTGTTACAGGTAGAGGTCCAACTATGTCTATATGCACGTGTTGAAATCGGTCGGTTGGCGGGAATCTTGATGTATCCGAGTACGTGTGTCGTTGTATCTTGCTTTTTTGGCAGTCGGTACAACTTTTTGTCCATTTTCCTATGTCGGCATTCATTGATGGCCAAAAGTACTTCTGTGTCATGAGCTTGCGAGTTGTGCGAGTACCGGGGTGACTGACGTTATGTACACTTCTGAATACTTCTCGACGATGTTGCTCTGGGATGTATGGCCGAATGTGATGTGTAGACGTTTCACAGTAGAGTTCTATATTGGTGTTAGGTATGATGATTTTTTTCATGGAGAGATTTTCTTGTCGGATTAATGCTTGAATATTTGTGTCTTGTTCTTGTGATGCAGCGATTTCTTCGTAGTTTATTGTTGATGGGCAAGTTATTGTTTCTATGCGGCTGAGTGCGTCGGCGACGATGTTTTGTTTACCGCTCACGTGACGGATATCAGTCGTAAATTCGCTGATAAACAAAAGCTGTCTTGTTCTTCGTGGAGTTTCGGTATTTGACTTCGTTTTGTTCATTGCGTATGTGAGTGGCTTATGGTCAGTGAATATAATAAGTTGTCTTCCTTCGAACATTTTCCTGAAGTATTTTACTGCCATATACATTGCCATTAGCTCACGATCATATGTAGAATATTTTATTTGAGCTTCGGAAAACTTCTTGGAAAAATATCCGAGTGGTTGCCATCTTTCTTGAACAAATTGTTGTAGTACGGCTCCTGCTGATTTGTCGGATGCGTCGCAGAATAATGCGTAGGTAGCATGTAGAGATGGGTGTGCGAGTAAAGCAGCGTTGCTGATGCTGGTTTTACAGGCTTCGAATGCTCGTGACGCTTCTTCAGTCCATTCTATTATCGTTTTGTCTCGCTTCTTGACGTTGTGCAAATAGGCATTTAACGGTGCTTGGGTGGATGCAGCATTAGGGATGTGATCGCGGTAAAAATTTATCATCCCAAGAAATCTTCGGAGTTCTTCAATAGTCTTGGGTTTGGGATACTTGGTAATGATGTCGACTTTGTCGGCTGGAAGTTTGATGCCCTCTTTCGAGACGATGTATCCGAGGAATTTTACTTCTGACTGCCCGAGATTGCATTTTGCGGGGTTGATAGTGATGCCATTGTCTTCCAATCTTCTGAGTACTGTGGTAAGGTGCTCTCGGTTCATATTTTCGTTTGGGGATGCAATCAAGACGTCATCCAGGAACGGGAAAACGAAATCTAACCCTCTGAGTACTTCGTGCATGTACCTTTGGAATGTTTGAGCTGCATTCTTAAGGCCTGGACACATTCTTGGAAATTCGAAAAGGCCCATTGGTGTTATAATGGCTGTCTTCTCAATGTCTTCTTCCCTCACACTTAGCTGTTGGTATGCTCGGTTGAGGTCTAGTGTTGAGAATATTGTCTTGCCGGACAGCTGGTATGTGAAATCTTTGATGCGAGGTATTGGGTATCGGTCGGGCTTCGTAATGGCGTTGAGACGACGATAGTCCCCACAGACTCTTAAGTCTCCGTTTTTCTTGGGCACGATGTGAAGAGGTGATGCCCAGGGACTTTTGCTTGGTCTGCATAGCCCTTGTTCGATCATGTTTTCGAACTCCTTCTTGACTTTTTCGTATCGGTGAGGTGGTATCGGACGAGCTCGGCAATGAATGGGACGACCTTCGGTTTCGATGTAGTGTTGCACGTTGATATTGCTGTTGAGATTCATAGATGTTAATCTTGTAATTCCAGGAAACTCGGCCAAAATCTCGTGGTAAGATTTCTCTATGTCGATACTGCGTATTGTTGGTATGTTTGTTGCTTGAACGGGTGCGTTGATTTTGAGGTTTGTAACACTGTCGATTAGTTTCTTGTTTTGAAGGTCGACGATGAGCTTGTGGTGCTTCAAAAAATCGGCTCCCAGAATTGGTTTTGATACATCGGCGACTATAAACTTCCACTTGTATGGACGGCGTAGATTGAGGTCGAGCTCCAGAGTTTTCTCTCCATATGTGGAAATTACTGTGTTGTTGGCGGCAAACAGCTTGAATGGTAGCGGACTTGCATTGCTGCCTTTAATCCTAGGTAGCACGGATATATTTGCCCCTGTGTCTACCAGGAATGAGAGTCCGGTTTTCTTGTCGGTGACGAATAGGCGGTAAGAGTATTCGTGAACGCCGGTTTCCGCCGCTGCCAACGTTCGGTCTAGTTTTCCGATGTTTTGAAATTGCACGGAGTGGTACATTTTCTTGCTTGAGCTCCAAATCGGCGGTGGTAGTAGCAATGTGGAGACGGTGAAGGTGACGGTGAAGACACGCGGGATCGAGACTGTGAGTGCCGGTTTCGAGACTGAAATCGATTTCTTCGGTAACCATCGTATCTTCTGGTTTTCAATTCTGCGACTTCTAGTGATAACTTATGTATTTCTGCTACTAGAAACTGCATGTCGGCTTGAAGTGTGGGAGGTGAAGATTGTTTTGGCTGAAGATTGACCGCTGACACTTCGTGGGACTGTTCCATCATCTTGTCAGCTAACAAAGCCAATTCTTCCAGTGTGGCTTTTGAGCTGAGCGACTCGCTCACGGCCAAAACGGAACGGACTTGTAGCGGCAGGTGGTTGGTCCACATTAGACGTAGCGTTGAATCTGGTAGGCGTTCTCTTGCAAGATCTTTCATTCGTCGCAGTAGTTGTGACGGCTTTTGGTCGCCTAGTTCCATTTCTGACAGGAGCTTTTGGAACTGCCGGCTGTCAGATTCTTCATACACCGCGATGAGACGCTCCTTAATTGCAGTATATTGGTCGGCTTCCGGCGGGTTGTAGAGCAGGTCGGTGATTTGCTCGATATCTGGCCTCTCGAGCTGTGCAATGACCATTTGCGCCAGTTGAGCTTGACTCTTCTTTAGTTCGTGTGTTGCAGCTTCAAAACTGAAGAACCATAGTCGTGGTCTGTCACGCCAGAAAGGTGGTATTCGCAGTGATAGCGATATATTAGCGACTTCAGCTGGTCGTGACGTGATTGGTTGCGTTGCGTTTGGTGATTCCTCCATTTTTCTGGTTTCTGTCTTCTGACGGACGGACGTAGTAGCAGCTTGTTGTTAGGCAGCGGAGTAGAGCTTCTGGGCTGGCTTCTTTTCTTCAGTCGGGGTCACCACTTTGGCAGAAGGTTGCTTGAGTAAAATCCGTGTTCAGTGTGTAGAATAGGAATGAATTTATTTACAAAATTGAGCTATATTTATACATACAAACTTAATACTAAAACCAATCAAAAAATAGGATTTTACGCCAATCAAAATTCAGCGGCCGGCGAAGGCGCGAATTCTCATGGCGTATACGTCAGACGCGATATAAATACTTGCGATGACGTAGGCGCGCTCTTTTTGGCGGCGACAGCGAGACGGTGCGTACGTGTGTGGAGGCAGCGCGCGGATATCGGAACAGCGGCGCGCGCGCAGCGAAATACTACTACACGAAGATTTGATGCTGTGTTGAAAACTGTCGGAAGCTGTCTTATAGCTCTTTTCAGAGCTGCTCTTATTTCAAACCATAGCTCTTTTCAGAGCTGCTTACTATTTCACTCGACGATGTCTGTAGGTAAGTAGGCTACAACACCAAACAGGCCTGCTTGGCACTTCAGCGGTACAACCCGTCACTGAGGACGACCGACTGGAAGGTGGTCGACACCAAGTTGGAGGGCAGCCGAATACGTCGGATAGTCCTCATGGACGGGGGGTCCGCTGAGGTTATCAAGAAGGCGGAGTATGTCCTGGAGGGCTGTTTCGAGCTATGTTCATTCAAACTGCTCGCGGAAGCACCGGGCGATGAGGGCGGACATGGCCGAAGCGGTCCGGGGATAGATGAGGCTGTGGCTGGTCCTAGCGGTGAGGCTGTGGCTGGACCTAGCGCTGGGGCTGTGGCTGGCCCTAGCGATGAGGCTGGTGGCAGTGAAGCAAAGGCTGAGGCGGGATTGTTGGGTGAGACGGAGCGGGATGGAGAGGGCGACATGATGAGTCTGCCCCTGTCGCAACAGTCGGCGGGGACGGACGACATCATGGCTGATCTGAACCAACTCTGCTTCGGGTCGCCTAAACATCAAACGCCTTAGCTTCAGTCACAACTGATGAACCCATCATACCACCAAGATGGAGGGACTTAGGTGCGTACAAATCAATTTACACCACAGTAGGGCTGCGACTGCCATTATGGCTAAGCAGCTTAAGGAAAATAAATATGACATAGCCTTTATACAGGAACCTTATTTATATAAGGGTGAAGTCAAGGGCTTAGATAATACAGGGGGGGTAATACATTATTACTGCCCAACCAATGACACTAGGACATGTATTTATGTGAGGGAAGGCATTGCTGCTACACCCTTGCGTTCGCTATGTTACAGGGATCGACTACTCTAAAGATCGGGACGGAGGGAGGGTACCCAGGAGAAAGTGTTGTAATTTCCTCAGCGTACCTACCTTATGAGGAAAAGGATCCGGTCTCTGCACATGTGAGGAGACTGATCGAGACACACGGGCAGAAGAAACTCATCATTTCCCTAGATGCTAACGCACACCATATTGTGTGGGGCAGCACTGACACGAACAAGCGAGGTGAAGACCTACTGGAATATCTGGTAAGTTCATCTTTATATATACTCAATAGAGGAACCACGCCCACATTTGTTAACAAAAACAGGGCTCAGGTAATTGATGTGACGGTTGCAACGGTTCAAGCATTATCATCAATTAATAGTTGGCATGTGTCTGAAGAAATATCACTTTCTGATCATAATTACATATGCTTCAGGTACAAGACTAACATAGAACTAGGTACTGTACGTAGGAGAAATCCGAGGAATACCAATTGGGATTCTTATAGGAGGGATCTTGAATCAGAATTAGGGATCACTACTGTACGGCTTAACTCAATTCCTGAGCTGGATAAGGAAGCTAACCGTATTAACAAAGGTCTCTTGCACGCCTGGACAAATAACTGCCCGGAAAGAGAGACAAAGGTTAGGAAAGTTCAGTGGTGGACACAGGAACTGACTAAGCTTAGGAGGGAAACAAGGAAGGCATTCAACGAGGCTAAACGTAGAAACGACTACTCGGAGTATGCTAGGAAGCTTACGGAATATAACAATGAAGTAAGGAAGGCTAAGCGCAGGTCATGGCGTAACTTTTGTGAGTCAATAGAAACAATGCCAGAAGGCATGCGTCTTAGCAAAGCCATGTCTAAAACTAAAGCATACCCACTCACAGCAGTGAGAGATGCTAATGGTAGACTAACGGAAACCGGGAGTGAGGCACTGGCCATTATGTTTGACACACATTTCCCGGGTTCAACGGTAACTAACCCTAATGCAGACGAACAAACTCCAAGGGAAAGTCAAACGACTCCTACCACGAAGGAGAATTGGACGTCAGCTAAAAAGGTAGTAACAGAAGAAAAAGTTCGATGGGCAATTAATAGCTTTCAGCCATATAAATCTCCGGGCCATGACGGGATATATCCTGTGTTACTACAACAAGGTGAATCAATACTGGTCCCCATTCTATGTAGACTCTTCAGAGCCTGCATAGCATTTGGTTACATACCAAAAATGTGGACACACATAAATGTAAGCTTTATACCCAAGCCGGGAAAAGCTGACTATGAACAGGCAAAGGCATTCAGGCCGATAAGTCTCTCATCGTTCTTGTTAAAGTCGATAGAGAAGCTTATCGACAGGTACATCAGGGACGGTCCACTCAAGAAACGGCCCTTACAAGGGATGCAATGTGCCTATCAAGCAGGCAAATCAACTGAGACTGCTCTACACTATGTAGTCAGCAGGATTGAAACGGCACTGGAGTCAAGGGAGATTTGCCTAGGTGCCTTCCTTGATGTGGAGGGTGCCTTTGACAAGACTACATTTGACTCCATTAGCAGAGCGGCAAGAAAGCATGGCATCAATGACACCATAATAAGATGGATAAATTGCATGCTAAAGAGCAGAGTGATAACTGCAAACATACTAGGCGATTCAATGAGCGTCACAACAACCAAAGGATGTCCGCAGGGAGGCGTCCTCTCTCCCATACTTTGGTGCCTAGTGATAAACCCATTGATCGAAAAGCTGAACAAAGGACCACTGAAAACAGTGGGATACGCTGATGACATAGTCATTTTGATTAATGGCAAGGTGCCGAGCGTGGTAGCCAACCTGATGCAGAAGGCGCTACAACAGGTTGAGCGCTGGTGCAGGGAGACTTCCCTTAGCATCAATCCGAAGAAAACTGTGATTATACCATTCACAAAAAAGAGGAAGCTCAACAGCATGAGAACACTCAAATTGTACGGTACGGAAATACCATGGTCCACTGAGGTCAAATATCTAGGAGTCACCCTAGATAAAGAACTCACGTGGAAAAAACATGTAGGGCTCACTATTGAGAAGGCCTCAAGGGCCTTCAACATGTGTCGCTCTACCTTTGGTAAAACCTGGGGCCTCAAGCCCAAGATCCTCTATTGGATCTATACAATAATGATACTGCCGATTGTCACCTACGGAAGTATAGTTTGGTGGCCCAGAACTGAACTGGTCACATGCAAGGGACTCCTAGGAAGATTCCAAAGACTGGCCTGCATGGCTGTTACTGGAGCTTTCAAATCTACCCCTACGGCGGCCCTAGAGAGATTTCTCAATCTCGAACCACTGCATATTGCCATATACAGAGAGGCCATGAGAGCACTATACAGGCTCAACACCATGGGCCTGTGGAACGCGAACTGGCCACGTACGAGACACACAGGACTAAAACCTAAAGAGGAGATTCCATTGCTGGGCATGACCAGCGATAGAATGATACCTAAATTCGTATTTAGGAGACTCTTCGAGGTTTCTATTCCAACAAGGGAAGAGTGGGATAAGGGGCTGGCACCCCCTCAGGGGAACAGCATGATATGGTACACGGATGGATCAAAAATGAAATCCGGTACAGGAGCAGGCATATACTGCAACAAAACGGAGATATCGGTCAGC
Organism: Schoenobius gigantellus; assembly: GCA_963935595.1. Classification (NCBI taxonomy): domain Eukaryota; kingdom Metazoa; phylum Arthropoda; class Insecta; order Lepidoptera; family Crambidae; genus Schoenobius; species Schoenobius gigantellus. Next base: position 15,681,154 of record OZ012562.1, on the reverse strand, counting down.
ATGGGCAAGCTAGCAACTGTGTTTCAAGCCGAAACATACGCTATCCTAACCTGTGCACAAGAGAATCTAGACAGAGGTCGTAAAGGCTTGAACATCTACATTCTCAGTGATAGTCAAGCAACGCTTAAAGCGCTCTTGGCATATAAGGTGGAATCCAAACTAGTGATGAATGCGATCGAAGTACTAAATAAATTAAGTAAAGCAAACACGGTTCGCCTAGTCTGGATACCAGGCCATAAAGGTTTCACTGGAAACGAAAAGGCTGACTACCTGGCAAGGAAGGGTTCGGAAACACAAATGGTGGGACCGGAACCATTTGTCGGAATCACCCTAAAAACAGTCGGGGCAGGCCTAAGAGCTCAATCACAAAGGAGGCACCAGGAAGAATGGGCCAAGCATAAAGGAATGACACACGCCAAACTCTTTATGGGCATGGATAATTGGCTCAAATTTACACTGAGCTCAAGCAGATCCCAGACCCGTCTGATGGCAGGTGCCTTAACCGGCCATTTTGGTACTAGGATCATGCTTACCCGGATGGGACATACCAGTTCCATAATTTGTAGGGCCTGCAAGGAAGAAGAGGAGAGCATGGTGCACCTCCTGTGCCATTGCGATGCTCTTGCCTGCAGGAGACTAAAGCTGATGGGAATGGGATACCCAAAACCGGATGACTACAGGGCCATGCCACCGAAAGACATCGTCAGGCTCATGAGCACGATTGACTGGACCGAAGGTGGTGAGGGCGTTAAGGACTAAACACGGGGAAGCACAAAAGATCCACGATGGGTCGAAGTGCGAAGGCTCTCACGCTGAGCCACCCCTGTCTCAAGATAAGATAAGATCTACTGAAACTGAAATGTATTTTTGCGAAAATCACATTAATGTAAGTACTATAACTGAATAACTCAATCTGTGTAGGTACTTCAGTTTCAACTTAAACAAAATAGAAGTTTTTAGGTTGTATGTAAAATCAAATCTGTATGTAAATTAATTAAATTTTTATCTTTCAGTTAGAATGAAAACTGACTGCAGCCGACCAACCAAATTTTAACTTGACCAGAAAACTGAGAGAAAACTTGACCATTTACGCCTTTTTGATTTAATCTAAGTTATACACTGACACTAGATGATGTTTCAAGGAAAAGAATATGTACTTATGTCCAATTGAATAATGATGTAATTGAATATTAATTAAAAAGTATGTAATACAAACAAAAATATCAAAGTTTCATAATGAATATATTTATCTAAACAACTTTTACTTGAATTTACTGAGTACCTAATTAAAATTTGTTGCTTTCAGTGGTTACTTAGTGAGAACTATTGTGTACTAACCTGTTCTCCTCTTGACAACGAGATTGATAAGGCAGTAAAAGTTGTGCAACATAATACAAAGCAGTGCATGCTCAGCCACAACATCAAAATGTAACCCGTCAACTAGAACAACATTATGTCAACAAAATAACTCAAGTATTCATATACCAAAGCACCATAGAAGTAAATAGGTCCAGTTTGGTAAAACTGAAAGATGTTATATCTTCACTGATTAAACCTGCTGGCCACCATGGCTGGTAAATTTCAGAACAGCTTACGCAAGAATATGCAAGTTATCCATTTTAAAGCCGTATACAAATATATTAAATGTGATTGCTGTGTTGTCAGCCTGTGCTCTTCTTAATTTACAAGACCCTTCTTATTAAATAAATAATATAAAGAATTTTTTTTCTTTACTTTATACATAACTAACATCTAAAGATGACATAATATTTTATGTCGTAAATTTTTGTACTACATTAGTCATTATGTTCTTCACAAAAAAAATGTTCTATGTTTATTTGACAATAATGACTTGTAAAGGTTTAAGTTGAATCAAAATATTTTAATTTGAAATGCATGTGTTTTATTTTTCTGTTACACCTTAAAAGATTTATAATATTTTATAGGTTTGTTGCTCATTTTTATCATTGTTACTCAAATATAGTATATGTTCCAAAAGTACAAATAGGTTGAATAGAGTTAGATCAAATTTATTAATTTGTATATATTGCCTTAAAGTCGCAGGTAATAAAAGTCAAAATAATAGTAAAGTGATTTATTATGAAGTAATACTTTCATATAATTTAGGAAAAAGGAATATAGTTTCCAAAATGACACTATTTGATCAATAAGTTTTTTGACATTCAGATTGTTAGAACAAATACCTATTATAGCTAATATTGTCACCTTTTGAGTGTTTTCAAAATGACATACTGCTAGCAACACAAAAGTATATAAGTTTTGTTTGCTTTAGCACAAAACATCTGCATCTATACTTGAGTTAAGCATACTGTTCACAGTTTTCCGTCTTTGATAATTAACATTATCTTCAGTAAAAGAGCATGACAATTTTGTATTAATCTAATTTTATGGATACCGTTTGTTGAATAGACTATTACAGGGTATTAATCAGAAATGAGGTCACATTTTGCAAATTTCAACCCAAATCTTCATCTTTCAACTTTTATCCACATTTCATTATACTCGTAGGTGTCTGCAAGATTTCCCACCAAAAATCTTCCCAACAAAAGAACCATCATGTGTTATGCACTGGCTGACTTTATAGCACATGGAAGCTGTTATTGTTTATAACGAAGCTCGAACTAAAGAGCACTTCTGTATTGATGATTTGTGGTTTAGTTTTCTATGCACTTTATTCTTTCTTCATTGAAGAGGTCTTTTATTTTTTAAGAAATATGTCACAATCTGTGTCTGTGAATGTATATGTATTTTTCCTCCCAGTAATTTTCTTCATGCTTGACAAATGAACAACTGCCAATCTTTCTCTTTTTATGTTCATTTACAAATTCTTGCAGTACTACACTGGTATTTGACACATGATCCTGATGTATTCTTTTCAACATTTCTCTTGAAGTAAATATTTTTAGTGTTTATTTGACTTTTGAGAGATAGAATTCTATCCAATAGCATTCAACTGCTGTACAAAATAGCTCCTCACTGTGATGGTGGAACCACACCAAAAATGCATGTTTGCAACTCTCTTCTGCCGCGTGACAATCTTGACAAGTACACTTGTAACCGTTCTTCATTATAACAGTATTGAAACTGTACTTATATTGTTTAGAGCGATACACCAAGAATCTCCTGACCATCAATCTGTCTATTTTCGGAAGATTTGTACTATCTGCTCTCACAAATCCAACATCAATGGTTGATTTTGCTATTAATACAAATAATTTACGATATTTACAAATATAATAACGGAGACTTGGACGATTTTTTGCCAGTTTTAGGAAAGAATAGTGCAAATCGACGAGTTGTTGAATCAAATTTGACATTTCTTTGTTTACTATATGAGTGACGTCACGGCCCTGACCACAGGATATCAAAGCGTTTACGGCGTGAGATAAAAAAAGATTATTTCTAGCATTTTCAAATTAAAATTTTACAGCAATCATTCATTGTTATTTATTAAAATCGGTATATTGTGGAACCTTATGCCAAATACTGTTAGAAATAAACAATATTTTAATAAATTTTGATATGAGTCAACTACCCTAATCAATTACCTCCCTCCCACCAAAACACCACTATTCGAGGTGGGGCTCGCTAACATCCGCGGGCTCCATTCTAACCTCTTGGCTGTCCACCACCATCTCGAGACAGCCCGTCCAGCAATGCTGTTTTTGACAGAGACGCAAATCTGCCCGGCCGATACAAGCTACCTTAATTACCCCGGCTACGCTCTTGAGGAGTCCTTCAAGGCAAAGGCAGGTGTTTGCTTGTTCGTCCGGGCGGACGTTTGTTGTCGTCGCCTGCGCTGTTTGGAGGAACCTTCCTTTTCCCTCCTTGTGGTACACGTCGATTTTGGCACTCATTGCAGTGTCTACGTGTGCGTCTATCGTTCCCACCGTGGTGACTTGGAGACAACTCGACTTTTTGAACACCTAAGTCGGGTGGCAGATGACGCGCAGGAGCAATTTCCTTCCGCCGAGCTGGTGTTTTTAGGGGACTTCAATGCTCACCACGAGTTGTGGTTAAGTTCCTCTAAAACTGACCATGCGGGTAGGACTGCCCACGCATTCGCTCTCACGCACGACCTGACACAATTGGTTACCCAGCACACCAGGGTACCAGATATTATCGGTCAAGCGCCCTCTTTGTTGGACCTTCTGCTGACAAATCGCCCCGACGGATATCAGGTGGTGATTCGAGCTCCACTAGGATCTTCAGATCACTGCCTGGTATCCGTCTCAGTGCCTCAGGCGTCGCGACCGTCGCCTGTGGTTGCAGCACGCCGTCTGTGGCACTATGCATCAGCAGATTGGGACGGTATGCGGGATTATTACGCGTCTGTCCCTTGGTGGCAGCGCTGTTTCAGTGGGATGGATCCGAACTCCTGCGCTACCTCTGTTGCTGACGAGATCAGATTAGGAATGGAATATTATATTCCACATTCCAATCTCGTCAGTAGAGGGAGACGTAACCTCTGGTTCAATCGCGAGTGTGCCTCTGCTGTTGAAAACAAACAGCTAGCTTACCGCGCTTGGATCAGAGGTCGAGCTTCTAGGGATCCCAATACTAACCTACTGAAAACAGCCTATAATAATGCCACCAAGTTGTGTAAGAGGGCTTACATTAGAGCGGATGCTCAGCGCATTGCACAAGTGGGTCAGGAACTGCTAGCGCACCCTACGGGTAGCCGTTCTTTCTGGCGCCTGGCCAAAGCTGTGCAATCAAACTTCTGCCAACCCTCGCTGCCACCGCTGAGACATGCCGATGGCTCACTTGCTCATCAGCCGCAGGAGAAAGCCGACCTCCTGGCAAAACTCTTCGCGGCCCATTCCCGTATCGATGACTGTGGTGCACAACCTCCGACACTGTCCCATTGTGGCAGCACTATGCCCGATATCCGCATCAGACAGCGAGATGTGCGGGCGGAGCTACAGTCGATTGATATTCGAAAAGCAAGTGGACCAGACGGCATTCCTGCGATTGTACTTAAGAAGTGTGCAGCGGAGTTGACTCCGGTCCTGACGCGTCTATACCGTCTGTCGTTCTCTGCTGGTTGTGTGCCGAAATCTTGGAAAGAGGCCAATGTCCAGCCGGTTCCCAAAAAGGGAGATCGTTCTGATCCGGCTAACTATCGCCCTATAGCCGTCACTTCCATTTTGTGTAAAATCATGGAGAGGATCCTTAACACCCAGCTGATCCGTTACCTGGAAGGTCACTCGTTGCTTAATGACCGTCAGTATGGGTTTCGTCCTAAACGGTCAACAGGTGACCTTCTAGCGTTCCTTTTGCACAAATGGGGTGAATCTATCGATAAGCGCGGCGAGTCTGTGGCTATTAGTCTCGACATCGCCAAAGCTTTTGATAGAGTCTGGCACAAGGCTCTCCTTTCCAAGCTTCCGGCATACGGATTGCCCGCTCAGTTCTGTACGTGGATTGCCAGCTTCCTCCACGAGCGTAGAATTCGCGTTGTCGTTGACGGCTGCGCTTCGCGGTTCGTGGCAGTGAATGCTGGTGTTCCACAAGGCTCCGTTCTATCCCCAACATTGTTTCTTCTGCATATCAATGACATGCTTTCCTTGGGAAGTATACATTGCTATGCAGACGACAGTACAGTGCATGGGGGATATCACGGAAGCTCAGGGGCTGCTCGTGGCAATATTGATAGGGAGAGGCAGAATCTTATCATTGAGCTCAACAGGACGCTGGACCTCATCTCCGAATGGGGTTCCAACAATCTTGTCGAGTTCAATGCTAAGAAAACACAGGTGTGCGCGTTCTCGGCGAAAAGGTCACCTTTCCTCCCCCCTCCTTCTCTTCAGGGCACAACCCTTCACACACAGAGTAACATCACCTTGCTCGGAATGAACATTCGCTGCGATCTGAACCCCAGAGACTACATCGAATCCTTTATAACTGCTGCCTCACGGAAACTCGGTGTCCTAAACAAGGTGCGTAGGTATTTTGCGCCGGACCAACTATGCCTGTTGTATAAAACTCAGGTTAGGTCTTGCGTGGAATATTGCTCGCACCTTTGGGACGGCTCCGCTCAGTACCTTCTCGATGCTCTGGACAGATTGCAGCGTCGCGCTATTCGAATAATTGGCGATGTAGAGGCAACTAACACCCTCGAGCCTCTACAACTTCGTCGTGACATCGCCTCTCTTAGCGCCTTTTACCGAATGTTCCATGGGGAATGCTCTGAGGAGCTCTTTAACCTTATCCCTCCCTCTCCATTCCTTAACAGAAACACGCGTAAGGGCCTTAGGAGTCATCCGTACACTGTGTCCTCCTTTTCACACCGTACCAGGAAATTCCAAGATTCCTTCTTCTGTCGTTCATCCCACACTTGGAATTCTCTACCTGCGCACGTGTTTCCTCCATCCTACAACATGGGTTCCTTCAAAAGAGGTGTGAAAAAGCATCTTTTAGGCCGGCAAGGGGCGGCCAGGTAGGATAGTGGATGTCGTCCCTACTCTATCTGTCAACTCATTTGGGCCTCTTTCACCGCATAACATCAGGCGGGAGGAGGTCATTTGCCGGGCCTTACATAAAAAAAAAAAAAAAAAAAAATTACCTATTACTACTACATAAGCAAATGACGTTTCTACACGCGCAAATGTGTGAGTGGAATCTAGTAGGGCTGAGTGCGCGGTTATCAATCGAAATGACGCGAGGAGTGCAGCGACTGCCTTCTCTTTTACCCGCATAGCGCTGTCTCTGTTATCGGCCGGCGCTCGCGTCTACTCGTTCGAGCGATCGAGCGCGCCCTTGTTTATGTGTCAGTGATGTCTCCAAGGAAGTGCGGCGTGGGATGAGGTATTTGAAATGAGTGCGGGGAGGTGAGTGGCCGTTCTGTACGTAGTACTATTATCTATTCTGTGGAATGGGTATCGGGTATCGCAAGTGTCGACTGAGGGCTCGTTTTCGGTTTGAAGGAAAATCATGTTTTATTGAATAAATGATTTTATTCGGCAACTATCTATTGAGGTGACGGAGTATTGGGTGTATAGTAAACAGTATTATTTTGATAAATGAAAATGAACTTTCCTTCATACTTTAACCAGGCTTAGGATTGGCTGCCAAGTGGCAGACGTATTTAAAAGTTCATTTGATTTTATGTACATTGTTATTCTGTACATATCTACAATATTTACACTTTATATGGAGTACTATTATATATTCTGTGACTTTACTATAAACCTCTATTTCACGGTCAAGGTCACAGACTTATATTTGCCGTCAAGGATGTCAATTGTATCATTCGTGTAATTAGACTCATTTAACTTTAAACGCAATTTGGCGCGAATCAATCATCGCATCTATCTAAAGCCGGCTTTTGACTATGGGATATAATGTAATATATATTACATTTTGAGATATAATATTTTATCGCTTGCCATACTTTTTTACGAGACCGTTCTCACTGTGCTATAATATATATTACACCCCAAACTGTAAATATTTTTTCGCCCGACCGAGCTATATTTGAAGGCGATATATTTTACCTCACGTTCCCGCACACCGCACCTCTGCCCCTGCCTCGCCTTCATTTCGAATCGTGACGGTCATGCGCACGTACTTACATAGCTGTCCGCGTGTTATGATTTTTGGGTATTTTGGTTCGCAATCTTTTCTTTACGTATTTACCACGTATTTACCTATTTACGTATTTATCCCTATAATGGAACATTTTATAGAAAGTGTTAGGTTTACGACTAATCTTGAAGAGTATAAAATGAATGAAATTAAGGATGCTGCATGGAGAAACGTAATAAGAAATTCACTATAATCTTTTCTTAAGGCCTTACTAATAACCATTGTATACGCCTGATTTAGTTAAACAGTGTTTTGTCACGTTCACTCGAATGACATTTCAAATTCGAACAAAAGAGACAAAACACTACTTAACTATACAAGGTTTATACAATGGTTATTTGTAAGGCCTTTAGTCTATTAAGATTCGATATCCAGAATCGACGTTTATTGTATTTTTTCTAAATAATGAGACATGTAAATCGAATACTGCATCATTTTCGTCTGATGAACTATCGAAAGTATCTAGCAAAACAATTTCCATATTATCCATTTAATAACGAGAGGTCAACCGTTTCAATAAAAGACGTTATGATGTAAGGATCATAGAAGCTGAACTATTCTAAAAAATATATCTGATAGTGAGAACAGCAAACCCGGGATGTAATATATAGCTGAACATGTAATATATATTACATCCTATAGTCAAAAGCCGGCTTCAGGCGCGTTCGGATAGCATCAAGGTGGCAAAAATAACTGTTAAAAATGACAAAATTGACACAATGAGCGTTCGGTTAGAAGAAATGTGAACAAAAGTTGCATTTTTAACTGTTTACGTCAACCGTTCGGATAGCTGAAAAAATGTCAAAAATGGCATTGTGAACTGCCAATTTCGCCCCAGCTATCGAAGAGGGTCAAAAGTGGCAGTTTTTGACATTTAAGATTTTTGACGTTTACTATACGTAAAATTTTTGACACGATTGAATAAGTTTTAACGAAATAAATTGTATTTTCATTATTTATGGAAATTTATGATCGTTAATTATGAAGCGAGCTTATTACATCATAATACATCCAGAATCTGGAAACTGAAAATAAATTTAGGTTATAATAGCATATGACTTTGACATATTGATAATGTAGCGTTCGGTTAGGGTGTGGAGCAAAAATGGCAAAAATTTCATAACCTTCTAACCGAACGCTTTACATCAACGCCAATTTTGATAATGCTAAAAACGCCACCACAGGCTACCCGAACACGCCTTTAGAGGAGCAAGCTGAGTGCCCGTTCGGGAATTTTCGTTTGCCGTCGGTTCCGTCCGCCTGGCGTGGGCGCCTAGTAGACATGGGCTGGATTAGCTAATTGCCGTACCTAATCCACCTGTTCCTAATATTTTCAAATACCTAATCCAAATACCTGTTCCTAATATTTATTCAGTTCCACCAAAAATATTCGGAATAGGGAATGTATTAGTTTAGTACTCGTAATAGGTCCTAATATTTATTAGGTACCGGCATAAATATTTGGAATAGGGAATGTATTAGTATCGTAATAGGTCTTAATATTTATTCAGTATTGGCATAAATATTCGGATTAGGGAATGTATTGGAATAGTAATAGGTCCTAATATTTAATTTCATTCTTGATTCAAGTTTAATATTTTTACCGTTTTTTTTGTGAGTATATTACGTGATTACTCCGCCCATTGTGGACCGATTTTCAAAATTCTTTTTGTGTTCGATAGAGTATAGTCCTGGGGTGGTTACATTGTCACCAAAGTCAGGATCTGATGATGGGATCCCAGGAAAATAGAGGGAAACCCTTAAATTTCATAGGTACGTCCAACGTGTTTCATGTTTTTTTCGAAGCTATTCAGGTATTTGCGTCTGGTAGTCATGAAATGAGCTGATGATGGAAGGATCCTTGACTTTTAGGAGTCAGAGGTTAGTTTTTTAAATACAATAGGCACGTTTTGATGATAAATGGCATTCTTTCAAGTTACTTCGGTGAGCTGGTATTAAATTTCTAAAAAACATAAAAAAAATTTTGTTACAAAAAAATTAAACCGACTTCAAAAAGATTTCAATTTGGCAGCGACTTTGAAGTCGAATTTTTTTTTTTTTTTGTATTTTGTAAAAAGATTTTATGATTTTGTTAAACTGAACAAGAGATTCGCTGTATTTTCTAAGCAAAAAATAGTTATGGTATTTTATCCTAGATGACGTTTGAAACTTAATAATTAGACGTAAAGTGTAGTTTTGTTTACAGGACATATAGTTTGACAGATTGATACTTCACGATTAACAAACATGGTATACGAATACCTAATCCTAGGTGGCATGGATTAGGTACGTACTGGTAACGAAAAATACCTAATCCACGTACCTAATCACATATTTATGCCTCAAGTCTAGCGCCTAGTATCGGCTCTCGCTTGGCTCGGGTACCTCGTTGCGAGCGACAGCAAGTGAACCGTCGTTCCACACAATAAATAGTTACTCCCGATAAATAGTTTCTGAAGAAGTCAATGCATAGTTTTCGGTATTGCTGCTAATAAATAGTTTCAATAACTGAGGCGCGTTCCGAGGCGCGTTCAGGGCCTTCGCGCGAAGTACAACTTTTCGCTCTAACCCCGTTCAATGCCTTCGAGCGTGACAACCGGGTGAAACAACCGGCCCGTTCAAGACCTTTGAGTGTCGGCGCGAGTTACAACCGAACAACCATCGAATTTGATGGTTGTAAAACGCTCTGACGTTTATGACTGAAATACTCTTACGTGATTGGATGATATTGGCGGCCATATTCTATAATGTCATCTACTAGAATGAGAGAGAAATAAAAAATCTTAGATCTATGTAAAAAATCATGTGAAAGAGGGAGATAAAAGATTTGGTTGCTGCAAGCCGTTCAACGCCTTTGAGCGAGTTAAAAAACAACCGGACAACTACACCCAGAGGCGCTGAACGCGCCTCTGTTTACGGTTTGTAACGCCCATAACTAGGTACTTGTGAGCTCCGCTAGCAGTAATTATGTTCGTGCTTGTGAGTTCAACGGATTCGATAATTTCAATAAAAGACAAGTTTATATTTTAAAAAATGGCAATGTGGTATTATTTTTCGAAGGCCATGAAAAAGCAAACGTCTACTGAAATTACTCCCAAATTCAAATTAAAAAATCAGCTATTCACCCATTTTACAAGTGATCCAAATAATAAATGTAGAGTGTGTTTACAAACTGGAACTGTATATATTTACGAGACAAAAGAAACGGACACTATCATAGAATTTTTACGAATATTTACAGAAATGGAAATAAATAAGAATGATAATAAACCAAAACTGTTGTGTAGTACATGTTACAAATTTCTTAAAAGCATGATTGAATTCAGAAAACTTGCCAAGAAATCCGAAGAAATCTTGAACAAACCAATGAAAGAGGAAACGCATGATGAATATACGATTGAAGAACAACATTTGAGTGATAGTGATCCTTACACTTCAAATACATTAATATCTGGATGTCCAAAAATAGATCACGAAAAGATTAAGCAGGAAAATAAAGTGAAAACTAAAAGCTGTCCTAAGGTTACCTGCCATATATGTCAAAAAGTTGTGACTCAATCATATTTCAAGGAACATATCACAATGCATGATCCTGATCACAAAAAATATGTGTGTGATATATGTGGTAAATCTTTTAGACTAAGATGTGCTTATCATAACCATAGCTTGAGGCATAGTAATGGTTTTCCTTACAAATGCTCCCTTTGCCCTTATAGAGGACGTTACGCTGAACTTTTAAGGAATCACATGCGAACACACACTGCAGACTTTAGATATTTGTGTACAGAATGTCCAGCTAGGTTTCTGTTTAAAAGCAACCTCAACAGTCATATGTTGAAACATAAGGAGCCTCAGTACAAGTGTGACACTTGTAAAAGAGCTTTTCATACTAAGCTAAATTTGGAGAGACATTTTGAAGCACACCATTTGGGCATTAAAAACCATGTGTGTAACATTTGTGGGAAAGCATTTGGTTTTAGAAATGCAATGATGAAACATCAACTTCGTATCCATAAGCGGGAGAAATACTGTTTTGGACGTATGCCATCTTATTTGCAAGCTGAACAAAAAAAGTTAGGTAGTACTATATTAGTTAATAATATAACATAGGCTAATGCTCTATTCAGTAGGCCTGTTCATTAAATTGTGTATTATGATTATGACTTTGCACTTTTGTTAAATGCTATATAGATTGGAAAATATGGGGGTTGCCAGAAAAATGGTTCCCTATTTTGTTTTAAATGGTAAATGATATTTATTTGTCAAACAAATTACACTCTCAGTACTCATTATATGCCTATATAGATTTTATTCCTGTTTCTCCTTGCTTGTTTTAGTTAACACTTTTAAGTACAGCTAGCAACAAAAATGGCATTGCGAAACACATTTTTTATATTAAATTAATAATTATATTGGAATTGAAAATAGAGTAAGATCATTATTAATTGTATATTATTAGTAAGTGTTCCCTTCTTACGCTCCTCACTTTCAAGAGCAGATGAAAAATGCAAACCTGGCACAAAGGCTTGCCGATCGGCAATCATTTATTTCATAGTTAAATTGGTGAATTTTCCACCAATTAAGTAGTTGCTGTTGTAAATAAAATTAAAATAACTTGGTGTGTATCAGAGTTTGTTTATTTGTCAAGTAAGTGTAAAACGATAAACGTCACAATTTAAATTTTAGATTAACCAATAATAATAAATTGACACTATGTAAGGTACAAATAGTTTACCTAAAAACACAAGGAAAACAGGTAAGCCACATAAAAACATAATAAATAAATAGAAAAAATCTAGACTATTATTTAAAAAGCTCGTATTGACTTAAACCCATCTCATTAACACATTTATTATGTGCCATCTTACCAAGAAGTTTTGTTAATATGTCCGCTACCATATCTTTACTGCAAACATATTTAAAAGTTTAATATTTTAAAGTCACGATCTTATTTGCTACCTGTTCTCGGATAAAATGAAACTTTGTGTCAATATGCTTTGTTCTACTATGATAAATAGGATTAGTGGCTATCTTTTGTGCTCCCTGGCTGTCAGTACATATGACTACATTGTGAGCCTAACCTGAGATTTCTTGTAAGAATCTACGAAGGAATATTGCTTCCTTAACAGCACTGCACAACGACATGTACTCCGCTTCAGTTGATGAAAGCGCAACAGTAGGCTGTTTCTGTGATTCCCAGGATATTGGACCACCCGCCAATTGCATATAGAATCCGGTATAGGAACGACGATCAGAAGCACAATTCGCCCAATCAGCATCTGCATAACCATTTAGGTACTGACCGGTCTTCCTGTAAGTAATACCAAAATCAATAGTACCTTTTAAATACTGAAGTAGTCTTTTGGCAGCAATCCAGTGTGTATTGTTGTACCTTGTATTAAATTGGCTTAAGTAGCTAATTGTATAAGCAATGTCAGTCCTCGTATTTACAGCTATGTACAGTAGGCTCCCATTCAAGCTTTACATTTACACTACGAAAACCGCAGCTATTACGAGCGACATAAGAACGGTCCAAAGATCAATCAGTATAGCTTGACAAGGAGCTTACTGTACATTAGACATCCTATTAGACATTGATATGGATGTTCACAAACTTCGTTCTCTTTACAAGGCTCTAACTTATGTGCCAATGGAGTAGAATACGACTTACAATCTTCGATGCCAAAACGCTTTGATAAATTGAGTATGTAAGCCTTCTGATTAATTTCTGTGGTATCTCCACTATTATTTACATTTAAACCTAAACAAAACGTTAAATCACCCAAAGCTTTCATTGAGAAATATTTATTCAAGTCATCTCTGACAGTTTGATAGGTCCTGTCACTTTTATGAAGTAGTATTAAATCATCGATATATATAGCTAAGATGCTTCTAAGATGACTTTCTCTGTACCAAAAAGTTTTGTATAAACACATGTTTCCGAAAAAGTTTTGTTGAACCCTAACTTTTCCAATGTTTCATCGAGCTTAATATTCCAAGCTCGAGCAGCTTGCTTCAAGCCATACAGCGAACTTTTTCAACAAGCAAACTATTTTTCCAGTTTGTAAAGCCTAGAGGTTGTTTCATATAAACTTCTTCGTCCAACTCTCCATTTAAGAACGCTGTATTCACATCCATATGTTTCAACTTGTAGCCTTCTTCAACGGCTATTGCAAACAATGTGCGAAGCGAGGAATTTCTCACTACTGGAGAAAATGTTTCGTAATAATCAATACTAGCTTCTTGAGAGTAGCCTTTTGCAACCAACCTGGCTTTGTATCTGACGACTTTTCCAAACTCGTCTTTCTTCAGTTTGTAGACCCATTTACACCAAACTATTTTCTTATTAGTTGGTTTATTTACTAGAGTCCAAGTTTTTCTTTTTATCAAAGACTTATACTCCTCATCCATTGCAGACAGCCAATTATCTCTATCATCCGCATTTATAGCTTCAGAATAGCTACGTGGTTCTTCCCCTATTACCTCCATGCTGGTTTTATAGAGTAGATAATCAGAACCAAAGTTCTTCGGCTTTCTGTCTCGTAACGGATATCGACGATCTGAAGAGTCAATCTCACGTTCACTTACTGTGTCTATACCCATTTCTGCAGCTCCACACTCTTCAACTAAGTGCTCAGACTCAACTAAACTAGAATTTGCATCATCTTCATGTTCTTGTTGAGTGGAACTTACTGATGCATCTCCTGACGTAACCACACATTCAGAAGTACTTGGTAGCGGCTCTTCACATACAACTTCTGATATAGCAGCATTTCCAAGAGTACTAGGCTGTGGTTCGTCTTCACCTGTTACTAAAGCAGTTCTATCTGTCGAGTTACTTAGCATTAAGGGTGTACACATATTATTGCACGCATCTACATTTTCTTTTAAATTTTCAAACTTGTCTTCGAAGAATGATACGCCACGAGCCTTTATTTTCCTTCTAGGACATGTGACGTCCCTAAAATAATAGCTTTCAGAATTCTCCGAATAACCGACAAAAATATGTTCAGTAGCTTTAAAATCTAGCTTCTTCCTTAAGCAATCTGGAACGTGAACTAAAACGCGGCAACCGAACACTTAAATTACATAAATTAGGTTTTAAGCCATACCATAACTCGTAGCAACATTTCCGACATATCCTGGAAGCACAACAAGCCACAATCTTCACCGACCATAAGCCGCTACTCACGCCTTCAAGCAGCGCCGAGAGAAGCTGCCGCCAGCCCAATTGAACCAGCTGAGTTTTATCAGCCAGTTCACGACCGACGTCGCTTACATCAAGGGCGAAGACAACGTGGTCGCTGATGCCTTGACCCGCATCGAGATGATTTCTTTGGAAGACGACTTCGCAGCTCTTGCAATCTCACAACAGCAAGATGACGAGCTACGCAAGCTGATCCCTCCCTCAGTCGTCCCTTAAAATCGAAAATATTCCGATTCCAGGCACCACATTGAACCTAATGTGCGACACCTCCACAGGCCGACCACGCCCTTATGTAACACCTCCATTCCGACGCGCAGTATTTCAAAAACTGCACAACCTCAGTCACCCCGGTGCACGGGCGACCGCACGCCTGGTGTCTGAGAGGTTCGTTTGGCCTTCAGTCCGAAAAGACTGCCATGAATGGGCGCGCAGTTGCATACCTTGCCAAAAGAGCAAAGTCACCAGGCATATTGCCTCCCACCCTGGACATTTCAGCAACTCTTCAGCCTGCCTAAGACATGTCCACATCGACATTATAGGTCCCCTGCCGAGCTGCAAAGGCTATTTCTACTGTTTAACTACCATCGACCGCTACACCCGCTGGCCGGAGGTGTGGCCGATGGCGGGCATAACGGCAAGAGGTAGCTGATACTTTTCTTCATGGCTGGATAGCTCGATTTGGTGTTCCCTCCACGGTGACTACGGACCAGGGGCGCCAATTTGAAGCTGATTTGTTCAATCGGCTTTTGCAGCATTGCGCAACCAAAAGGTTAAGGACGACGAGCTACCACCCGAGTGCTAATGGCATCATTGAACGCTTTCATTGCTTTCATGTTAAAAGTTGTTGTCCTTTCCTCAGAGCAAGCCTCAGAAGAATAACTAGAATGCAGAGGCGCGTTCAGAGTAATAAACGTCAGAGCGTTTTACAACCATCAAATTCGATGGTTGTTCGGTTGTAACTCGCGCCGACATTCTAAGGTCTTGAACGGGCGGTTGTTTCACCCGGTTGTCACGCTCAAAGGCATTGAAAGGGGTTAGAGCGAAAAGTTGTACTTCGCGCGAAGGCGCTGAACGCACCTCTGTTTTTGACAAAACTGTTATTGCGGTTATATATTGGGCAGTATTGAAATGGATGTCAAATGAATAAAATCTCTTCTATAATCAACGTCTTTTATTTTCACTCTTCACAATTACAACTTAGGCACATACACTTCTCTTATTTAATTAACATCTATCGGAGCACATTATTCCTCGAGCACGGATGACACCGGAAGGGAAGGTAAGTATACAGAGGCGCGTTCAGCGCCTCTGGGTGTAGTTGTCCGGTTGTTTTTTAACTCGCTCGAAGGCGTTGAACGGATTGCAGCAACCAAATCTTTTATCTCCCTCTTTCACATGATTTTTTATTTCTCACTCTTTCTAGTAGATGACATTATAGAATATGGCCGCCAATATCATCCAATCACGTAAGAGTATTTCAGTCATAAACGTCAGAGCGTTTTACAACCATCAAATTCGATGGTTGTTCGGTTGTAACTCGCGCCGACACTCAAAGGTCTTGAACGGGCGGTTGTTTCACCCGGTTGTCACGCTCGAAGGCATTGAACGGGGTTAGAGCGAAAAGTTGTACTTCGCGCGAAGGCCCTGAACGCGCCTCAGACTACGTTCTCATAGACTATACAACAACAGATAACACATTTTGATTGCACACTTAACAACTGTAACTTGAGATATTTACTTTCTCTTTGTTATTTATCGGCTCGCGCAGAAACAAAAATACTGATTGTGATACGTTTGATTCATGTTGTAATTATAGTTCAACTGTATTTGAAGTACACGCATTGTGGAACTAAATTAAATCAGTTCGAAGAACCGGCGTATTTTGATACCATTCCACACAACAACACAGTTGGATATGTTGGGGAAACGCTCCCCACAGATTCTATTGAAAATCAATAAAAGTAATAGGTGGCTCTTATTTTCTTTTGAATAGATATGTTACTGTAAAAGTCCGTATATTGGTAAATCTTAGGTTTTGCCAGTAATATTTAAATTAATGTAAATCCTCGATGAGTGATTGATATTAAATATATTATCTAAGCAACATTTGGCATCTGGTCTCCTTGTCTATCTATATGAAGTAATGTACAGACGCGTATAATTTTCTTTAAAAAAAACGATTTTAATAAATGCATGCAAAGTAAGTTTTATGAGGTTTTGTTGGTTATATATCTATGCTGAAAAGAATAAATTTTCTATAAAGCATCCATGAAGTTTATTACGAATTCATTGCTTTCATGTTAAAAGTTGTTGTCCTTTCCACCCACTCCGTATATCGACGCAAGTAAACATTAAAATAAAACTAGTAGAAAAAATAGGTTTGTTTTGATAACCTAGTTACAGCAAGGCATGACAAACTACCACCTACCTATCTTTGTCAGTAAGCAGATTTTTGCTAGGTCGTTTCGTTTTCGAGATCCAGATGGCCCGGCTGGGGTAACGTTTTTCAAGCCGGGGAGCCGGGCCACACATATCTCGGAAATGCGCATGTCTCAAACTGTGGAAATTGTTCGACAAACTTCGACAAACCACCGCTTCACTATTCCAGCAAACAGTTTTTCTCTACGTCGCTTTGTTTTCGAGATACAGCTAGCTCAGTTGCAGCAACTTTGCTGCAGGTGAGCTCTGAAACGTTTGGTTTTGACGTACAACAAGAAAGTTGTACGCGTCTGTACATTACTTCATATAGATAGACAAGGAGACCAGATGCCAAATGTTGCTTAACTTAAATCATACATTAAAAAATATCAATCACTCATCGAGGATTTATATAAATTCAAATATTAACAGTTACTGTTTCATCACTGAATTCAATTAACTTTAAATTATTTTAGTTTTTTATAAAAAAAATTGTCAGTTTTATATAATTTTTTTTAACACTTATTTTTAAATGTATGTATTTTGACAGCGGTTGCGTTCCAACTTCAATCAGGTCCATAATCTTCTGTCTAATCATTACCGCGATACGAAATGTCATACAAGTTGTAGTTCAGTCGTAGTTCAATTCCAATCCAACTGCATTTATTTATTGCGATTGGCCTCCTGGTATCATACGACCAGCTATGGACTAATTTAACTAATGACACTAGCCTGCCAACAGAACTTATAAGGGTCTTTAGGTATTGGTATGAAAATCAAACCAATCATGTTAAGTAGGTAAGTGGTCGGGCTCGCTGTCGGGGGTGTACAGGTTGGAATGCGGGGTCAGGCAGGGAGGTATAACATCGCCTAAGCTCTTCAATCTGTACATAAATCGGCTTATCGTTGGGCTGAGTGCGACTCGTCTTTGCTGTTCATTGGATGACTTACCTTTAAATAACATTAGCTATGCAGATGATATGGTCTTGCTCAGCCCTTCGATAAATGCTCTCAGGAAACTGCTGTAACTCTGTGAGTAGTATGCGGTGACTCATGGGCTAAGGTACAACGTAAAAAAATCGGAAATCATGGTTTTTAAGTCGCGACACAAAGTTCATTATAATATTCCTCCTGTTAAATTAAATAATACACCGCTATCCAGAGTTTTACATTTTAAGTACCTTGGCCACTGGTTCACTAAAGACTTATCAGATGACGCAGACATGGAAAGAGAGCGCAGAGCATTGGCTGTACGTAGCAATATGTTGGCTCGCAGGTTTGCGCGCTGTACGAGGGAAATAAAGATGTCTTTATTTAAATTTTAAGGCATACTGCCAATCCTTTTACCCGTGCAACCTGTGGGTTAACTACACACAAAAATCACACAATGCTCTGTGTATCCAGTACAATAACGTGCTGAGGGTACTGTTGGGGCATTCGCGGTTTTGCAGTGCGTCTGGTATGTTTGCAGAAGCTCGTATTAGAGACATATGGGATAATGCGTAGCAGAGTCGCCTCACTGATGCATAGAGTCCGCTGCGGCACCAACAGTCTCTTAAGTGCAATTGGAGACCGCTGTGATGATCAGATATTGAGACGCTGGGTTCACTTACATGTGACCTTTGTCTCTCTAAAATAAGCAAAATAATAATTAGGTTAAGATAACATACTACATTTTAATTTTTATTTATTACATTAAATTTTATTTACTAACACGTGTATGGACTATGTCTGAATTAAATAAATTATTATTATTATTCGTAAACTAATTTCTCCTCATCATCATCATCTCAACCAAGAGACGCCCACTGTTGGACATAGGCCTTCCCCAAGGATCTCCATACCGATCGGTCCTGCGCCTCCCGCATCCAGCGAACCGCATGAGGAGAAATTACTTCGCTAAAGTAATTTCTCCTCATGTGAACTAATTATTTGTTATAGTCTCACTTCTCTAAGACACAACATATTGCATACGGTTACGCACACGATATTATTTAATAATAAATAAATCAAGTCAGTTTTTACATTTAATAAATACAATACGGTGTATTTACTAAGATACATGGTTTATAAGACGTAATCTTATTACAAGCATTGAATATAATGAACACATTTTTATTACGGCTGGCAACTAGCTTCCCATCTGATTTATAATATACGGGGTTACTTTTTTATCACCCTAGAAAATTTAAGGGACGCTTTTTTTATTGCAATTAAGTTGGCAAACAAGCAAACTGCCCGCCTCATGGTAAGTGGTAACAGTCACCTATAATACATGTGACTCCTGTGAGATTCGCAACAAAACTGCAACCCCCACAAGAACCATGGTGTACGTTGCCAACTTGTGACATAAGATGTAAAGTCACGGTACCCAGTTATTTCACTGCCATATCTTACCCTTCAAAGTGGTATCCATGATATACATGCAGACGACCCTGGTACAGAGTCTCCATCATTATTATATAACAAATTAAATAATAAATTTAAAAAGATAATAATTAAAGGGTAGTTTTTAAACGAGTGACTGTAAATGAAAATTTTAAGAAACAAAAATAATTAATTTGGGTTATTGTATTAATAAGTGAGCGACTGACTGCGAGTGACGATAAATCAACAGAACAATAACTTATAAACATTCTGCATTCGAGTTACTTCAAAAACAAAATGAGAAGCTTCATAATATTTGTTTGAGTGACACACAAACAAATATTAGGTCCTGCATTTTTTTCAGTATTTGGCAAATGATTTATTTATAGTGAGCGGCAATAACGGCATTTTATTTTAAATGAAGTGCTTCGAATAGAAAAACCACTTTGAAAAATACCATAATGATCAGAGTACTTTGGTTCAAATTTTTGTAAAATTACTGAACATTAATAACGAGAGGAGGAGGGGAGCTACCTCCTGCACCACTCCCCCCTCTCGGCGATGCGTAGTTTTCGAGATATTAATTTTTAAAATTTTCACAAACCTAATCTCAAAATGTATGGGAAAAGATTGGGTTGTGTTATCATGTTTGTGCCTCACCTATTTAAGAATTAGAAGATGTTAAAATTGGAAGATCTTAATAATATTTTAATTTTATTTTATTAATTTAATTTCTCGCTTACTCAAATTCATACCGCTCAAGTAATAGTATCATACATAAAGACCATCCTGTGAATACTCGGGATATGACGTGCTTCGTAAACAACATACACAGGCTGTGTAGGTAACACAGGCAACACAGCACACTACTTCATACCGATAGAACGAAGCTACCGCGATGGTTGAATAATACCCACTTGTGCACAAGTTAATTTTAATTATGTTCTTGCTACTTTTATACGGGCAATTAATCCATAGGTATATAGTTGTTACATTCTATGTTTTGTTAAGGCTATTGTGATTAAATTTTGCACATGCACACCTAAGTTTTGCGATGAATCGAATGTACGAAAAAATCCCTCGGATTTATGTCACATTCGACGAAGATCAATGTAATGTTTGTTTAATTAAATAAATAAATAAAAAAAGTTATTAAACTAGTATCCCATCATCAGTCACTATCTGTTTTTTTATTCGATCGTTTTATTATTTCCCATAAAAAATCTTTAAAAAATCTAATCTAAAAATTATTAAAAAATACTGCATCAAACTAGTGCAGTATTTTTTTAATATTTAGAAAATTAATATGAAATTAAATAGGTGAGTTACTTTTTCATTAATATTTACATCATCCTACTACCTTGTCCGGAAGCGTCCCTTAAATTTTCTAGGGTGAAAAATATTAAAGCCTGTATAATAAATTATAGTTAAAACTATGTCACAAAATGAATTAACTTTTAATGTTTTTATAAAATTACTGATTCAAAATTCAATTCGTTTGTCTTTTTTCTTTCAACTTAGTTTTATAAATTTATCGCAGTCGAATACTTTTCAGAAATGATGGGAACTTAGTAGCAAATTTAGTGGCATCGAAATAATAATTTAAATAGTTAAAAGACAACATTCAAATGTAAATAAACATAAATGACTAGGTTTCTTTGGTACACACGTAAGCATAATTTAATAAGCAACTTACATACTACAACAATATTGTACACAAAAACATAATGAAAACAATCAATTTGAAATCTAATCATACTGGTGTTAATTTAGTTCTCTACAGTAGAATGGAAGTTCTAATTTTGATAAGATTAATAGGTATAAGAGTATACTCATATAAATGTCTATACATAAAGTGTAAATGAAGGCCACATTATCACTTTTGTTGCACACAGATACTTATTTCTAAAATTACATCATCAGGAAATAGGGTAATAAAATTTAAACCTATCGAAAATATGTATTGTCATCTAAATTTTAACCCAATTAGATATTTTGTTTTATTTTGGTCAATAATTTTGCTAAAGATCATTATGAGGTCAATGCTAAAGATACCAAAAATAGTAAAAAGAGGCCTACTGCAAGAAAAAAACGCGCAGATTAAGGGCGCTTGCGCACTTATACGTATACGATTCGTGTTCGATACGTGAAAAAATCGAACGGAATACGTCCTACCGTTTGAGCAGTTATCCGTATTCGATTCGATCTTGTACCCACTGGACCTTCAAAAATAGAACTACCAGGTAGGTACCGCGCGAAGCGATTTTGTAATAGGCCTCTTTAAAGTTTACTCCATTTATCCTATATAGCTTAAGAAACACAATTCTTTATGTTACTCACTGTAATACTTACATATTTTGCACATGATATTCATCACACAACAAAAAGCAGCGGATATCGCATTTGGGCATGCCGTGCGCCATTAGCGTAGGTGCGGGGGGGGGGGGGGCTTGGGGTCCGGACCCCCATCGAAAATTACACTAGATAAAATGAACTTTTTATCTCGTGTCAATTTCAATGGGTATCAGTATATACACGAGGCAAATTGAAGTTTTAATCTAGCCCCCCCCGATCGAAAAGTTATAACTACGCCTATGCCGTGCGTGCCACAAGTATGCGTAGCTCCACATACTTGAACTTTTAGTTTCAATAAATGCAAACTCATTGTATGATGGGGTATGATCAGTGTACACTTGTTTTTCCAAAAAAAAAAAGACAGACGAAATGTTTCCTATTGATGAAATATATTACTATAGTTATAGTATTTGTCTTTTGTGTTGGTATTTGATAACCATGATCCCCTTATTCATACTGAGCTATTGCATTTCCGCTGGTTTCTGTTGCATGATATTCTTAGTTTTTAGTATCTTGCAATAATTGACAACATTAAATTTTATGGATCTGATGATATGGATTAGGTACAAAGCGTGGTCTAAACTTAGCCTTGGTTTAAACCTACTGCTCTTTAACTTGAGTAAATAAGAGTATTATTGAGACAACTTCAAGTTTAAGCCAAGACTAGGCATAGAACACGTTTTGTAATGAAACGCTATATGTTTTATGTAGGAAAATAGACATAAGACAACATTACCTATATTTTGTTATTTTCCTTAATTCTAAGTATTTAAAAACTGGTTCTGAAACAACATAAACATTTTATTTATTATCTCATCATAAATAAAAAAATGCCAATCAAAACATTATTATTATACAGCTCGAACTATTGACTGTTACGGATGTGGTATTGATTATTATTTATAATATAATAGCTGTGTTCTAGATAAGTATCACCACTTTGCTGGTACTGACATCTGATGTTAGCCACGTTTTACAATGTTGGCATTTTTAGCCGTGCTAATTGTTACAAATGAAACGAAGGAATTGACTTTTCGTGCTGAATTTTGACACCTTAGTCAAGTAACTTGAAATCTCTAATAATATAGATCAGAATCGGCTAAAACTACAAATATCTTTCATTTTATTTTATAAATCCACTGAAAAACCTTTTACATTCATGAAAAATGAGTCCAAATGTCAAATTTGAAAGCTGTAAAAAAGCTTGCATGTTGCTGGTATCAGCAAGGCCGGATTTACCATAGGGGTCAAGAGCGACAAATTATTAGGGCGGCAAAGCGGTAAAAGATTGGAATTTGGAACATATCATTATTTCAGTAGATAGTTGCCATTTTGAAAATGTGACACATCAAAATTTGTGATCTACCTATCAATATCTACAATTTAATATCTCAACCATTGACATATACGTAACCATTCCAACCAACATTATTGTATCAGCCCTGCGAGCATAGAACTCTCTATAAACAAAATTTGACAGCTAAGATCGACATACTCGACAAAAATCGATAAATTTGACAGATATTACTAAGGAGGGAAAAAAACCTTTTTAAAAACAAGCTTTTATTTAAATGCGCTAAAAAGAATTAATAAACTTTTACACTAAAACTTTTACTTATAACGTCATTTCACATTTGACTCAATTTATATGACACAAAAGCTTGTCGCGAGATTTACTTGTGTGTAGTAACTTAAAAGTACTTAAAAGAGTACTTTTAAGTACCTACTCGTATTTACTTTGAAAATTGTAATGTATAAAATTATTCACATCAAATTATTTAATTTTCTTTTTATCTACAAAAGTAAATTTCGCGACAAGCTTTTATGTCATATAAATTGTGTCAGATGTGAAATGACGTTATAAGTAAAAGTTTTAGTGTAAAAGTTTATTAATTCTTTTTAGCGCAGTTAAATAAAAGCTTGTTTTTAAAAAGGTTTTTTTACATGTAATTTATTTTTTACTTTTTAGTTATCACTGGACACGTTTCTCAGTCTGTTCATCTCATTCAACGCATCATTGTTGCAAGGTCGTTTGTCGGAACGTCTATACAGAATTTCAGCTCAATCGGTTTAAGATATCTACTTCAAAATTGATTTTTAGCTTTAGAAGTACGACATATTGGATTTATAGTGACATCACTTAATTTTTCAAGTTATTCTTAGCAAGACCTTTTATTTGATAGCCATATTGTAGGAGTGCATTAAAAATAATTGGTCCGCCATCTTGGGTATGCAGCCATCTTGGATTTAGAATGACGTCACACAGTTAACCGTGCATTTTCATCCAAACTGTGTGTATACAAAATTTCAGCTCAATGTTAAAGATATCTATGTCCGCCATATTGGATAAATAGTGACGTCACATTATTTTTCGAGTTACTCTTAGCAAGACCTTTTATTTGATACCCATATTGTAGGGGTGCATTAAAAATAATTGATCCGCCATCTTAAAATGACGTCACACAGTCAACCATGCATTGTCATCCAAACTGAACGTTTATACAAAATTTCAGCTCAATCGGTTATAGATATCTGCTTCAAAATTGAGTTGCAAGATTCCACCCGAACATACATACATTGCAAGTTAAATAAAAGCTTGTAAAAAGGACAGATACTTTTGTCGATCGACAAGTCCATGCTCGCAGGGCTGGTGCCAGATGAAAAATGGTGCTATGTATCCCCCTCAGTGTTTCTGATTATTTAATTGGTTTTTTTTTTGTATGTATTGTGTGTTTTATTTCTGCATGTAAATCAAATTTTAATTCATCCATTCAACTGAAATTTTACCCTATATCTGACATATTAACTAGCAATTCCTGCTGTGGTCAACTGCATCAAAGACAAATATTCAATGCCTTGCTTTGCCAAACTTGTTCAAAATAGGATATTCAGAACTATTAGTTGCTCAGATTGCTTCATGAAAAATTCTGAAATCCACGAATTTTTAGAGATGCTGTACATTGATAAAGTGATTGAACATTACAAGACTTTACACTGAGAAAGCATTGAGATCCATCCAAAGCCACTTGCAAGAAAACTGCTAAGTGGTTGTTAAAGAGCAGGCTGAAGAGAAGGAAAACCTCAGCAACTGGTGGATAATTGAGCACTGAAATGTATACAGCTCATCTAAAAAGTCTAGTGATTGATGGAAGATGCAAAAAGTAGGAAAAAAAATATTACAATATAACAAAGTGGTGTAGTTTTAAAATATGTATAGCAAACACATTCAGTGTTAAAAAAGCCTTATTCATTTGTCCAATCCTTTGTTTTTTTTTTAATATGTTGAGATAGCAAAACCCCCAAATGATTTCATAATTTATACCATATACGAATCATATTTTATTTTTAATGTTGTCAATTATTTTTTATGATTTTCTTATTATAATAAACAAGAAAACTTTCTTAATACTGTTGATGGACAGCTATTTGTGTTTTGAGTTTTTGGTATGATTAATTTTTGAATGATATAAGTACTACTATTATATTGTAATAAATAGCTAATCAGCAAGCATTGAGCATCATACAGTATTTGTTTAAATATATAAATATTTTGTTAAAATATTGTTTATAATAAATTTCAACAAAATTAATAACAATAACAAATATTAGAATTTTAAAATTTCATCATTGTGCTGTGCAAATGCAATTGCTTTAAACATTCATGTTAATATATATATTTTTTGTTTAACATTTATTATCCGAGATCAGCCTTTTAGCTATAATCAGATGAGGTGATTGTTATGTTAATATAATGGTGATAAATCACTCTCAAACTTGTTTATTACTAGAACACATAGTAACAATGATTTTAATATAATATTATTAGTAAATAAAAGTGTTGTATTAAAATACTGTGAATAACAATTTAGAAATATCATTATAAACATTTGTATAGTAGATTAGAAATACCTTAAGATTTCTTTAATCATATGATGGACCACGACACATAGTAACAATGAACATAGTTGCAAATATGAATTCCAAAGCTTGTAGCGACAGCATCAGGGTGCACCAGATATACTCAATACGTAATACCACAACTTGCCAGATCAGAAGATACAATACCCCAACAATTGAAGGAACTGTCAGAAGAACTGAGAACATTACAGGTATATCTGTAAAAGATAAATAGTTGAATGCACTAAAGCGCTTCAAGATAATATGCTGCTTATGAGAATATGAAGCCTGTTTTTTTTTCAATTATACAAAGCAATCAATGAACATAGAGCATAATAATAATTGATACCTTATTGCTCACTGCATTAATTCTAACTATAACAAACTAATCAATGTATCAGTTTCATTTTTTGTTAAGGTTTGGTCTTTCACTCTAAGGAGATATCAAAATTAATTATTGGATTATGAAATAATTCTAAGGAGATAATAAAATGTGATTTTTTAATTCTTACCCCGTTCGCTAAGGCTTCCTTTTCGTCCAAGAATTAGTCTGATTGCCTCTATCAAGAAAAGTCCAACCAGCACACCATAATCTTGTCCCAATTTCGTTGGATCCCTTTCAACTTCATATTTCTCAATTATTAATACAGACTTTAAGATCAACGTCCCCAGTTCACAGGTTGCGAACAGACCAAAATAGAATGAATTAATATACAAAAGGATTTCGTATGCAAGACTAGCATTAACCATAGCCGAAGTTTTTAGAATAATAATAAAAGGGAAGAATAAAACGTATGTAATTCAAATAATTTAATATTACATTCTTTGTGAAATTGAGCACAGTTTGCAGCACATGGGACAAAGCACAAAATAACTATTTTTTAATTTGCTTGCATTTGGCTGGCTTCAACAAAAAAACGTTCAGTTTGGTACACTGACTACTAACACAGAACACAAATACCCTAAAGGGACTACTAACCAGTAGAGGTGAGCGTTTAAACGAAAAGCACTTAAAAAAGTTTGCTTTTGTACAAAAGTACAAAAGCAGACTTTTTCTAATCAAAACATTACGCTTTTACTTACGCTTTGCTTTTTACCGACATACATTAGTCCCGTCCTCCCGCCATCTGTACTCCCGCAATAAAATTACCTACTTTGAAAGCATGCTCTGTATACATGCATCGGAAATAGAACGTTCGCCGCTAGATGGCATTATACTGCGTGCTGGAGTTATAAAGCGACCAAAACGCATCCCGAAATTGGATGGCTTACCACGCTTTTCGTTTAAAAAAGTAGTAAGCTTTTCACTGTCGAGAGATAAGTACGCGTTTGTTGTGTTGTGGCTGGCTGCTTTTACGTACGCTTTCGTTTTATTTTTTTAAATACGTGTATAAATAAGCATTGTATTTACGTTTGTTATGCGTGTGTGTATAAAGTACGATTAAATAAAGTTTATAAATATATAATTTGATAGTTTTAGTGTCGAGAGGTGGTAATAATGTAATGTGGGACTTTTTTGAAAGGAACTTGGTCAATTAAGTCGCGTGATGCAATATTTGTAGAAACATTGTTTATTAAATAATAAAATAAGAATATTAATATTTCCATCAATAAAAATATTTCATTTGATTGATATGAGAGCAGTTTTTTCGTTTAAATAGTATAAAGCTATCCCTATAGTGTTTTTGTCATTAGCAATAGAACGGTGCATACGTTGTACTTAAACGTTTTTGCAAACATAATTATACGCAATAAACAATAAGCGTTTAAACGAAAAGCTTTTTTACAAGCGCGCTTATTGAAATAAGTACAACGTTTAAACGTTTTAAAATTTTAAGCCGTTTTTTCCACTTCTACTAACCAGCGCCCGCACCGCCTTTAACTCAAAGCGATCGCTTGCTATCGTTATCGTGACATTAAAACAATAGTTTTAATGTCACAAGTGACATTAGATCTATTGTTGTAATGTCACGAAGGCGAGTTTGGTAGGTTTAAAGGGGTTCCGAGACGGTTAAGCGGCTTGAAACTCAGACTAAGTACACCAATGGACGCGCTATGTATTACAATGGCACGAATAAATTTAATTTGCGTCCAGTCCGCCATTACAAATTTACAAAGGACCGTGTTGTTGTGCTAAAATATCAGTCAGTGAGCATTATTTGTGAGTGCATTTTAAAGTTATACGTTTTTATTGATTTTTTAATGAATTCTATAAAGAAAAATATAAAAAGTGTGGAATCTTGGATTGGCGTCCCTAGTTTTTTCCGCTATCTTAGAGCACCAACTCAAATTTTGGCACGCTTTTTTCGTAGGTATTTCATGTCTATTGATATCTACAGTCTAAGCCTTGAAATAAGCACGTAGATTTTTTGCTTGAGGCAAGCATGCTCTAAACCACAGATTAGAGAGAATATGTCGTTAACATAAATATAGAATGAAATAGATGGGCTATAAAAGCCGTCAAACATGAGGAAAAGAGATAAACTTATACACATTGCCAAAGGAAAGAAGAAGATGGCATCATTTTTTTTTGTCCTTGTTACCGTATATAGGTGAAACTGGTAGTGGGGATTGTTTATCACCAGCGTCTGGTGCTAAAACAAATACGTGGAAGAAATTTGTTGTGTGAATTATAGCTTACTGTGTAATTATTTAACAGTTTAATTAGTGTAATTGTGAACTATTTGAACATTTAAATCATGGTGCACTGCTCCGTTTTAGGTTGTAATAGTGATAGTGCTAGAAAACAGGAAAATATAACCTTTCACAGGTAAGACCTAAATTGTGTCAATAAAAAGCGCCAAAACTATTTTTTAAATTATAAATACAAGTTATATTGCAATATTTTATCCTTCTACTATGGTTCTCAATCATATTATGGGATTAAACATGAAATTTCAAACTAAGTAGTAAGGTTACTGTTAACCTAACAAGCTAGGAATGTCGCCATACAATATGACCACGTATACAGCCGACGCGTATAACATTTTGCCGGGTTATAATGATACCAGTTACGCTACGACTATTTTTCCTTGATTCGTAGGTAATTTTTTACGTGAAAGGGAACTAACATATTAGTTTCTGTGTTACATTAATATTGACATATTTAAGTATAAAATTTTTAACATTTTAGATAACAAAGGTAATTCTTTTGAAGTGAGACTTTCCATTTGCTTGTTTGTCTGTATTTAACAGATTTCCTTCGGAGATAACTACTCGAAAACAGTTGGGTTAAAGCTACTGGTCGATTGAATTGGCAGCCAACCAAGCATACCCGAATGTGTTCTAAGCATTTTGAACAACAGTGGATTCAGAAAAACAAAAAAGGCACTTTTCTTAGGAGTGGTGCTATTCCTAAACTTTTTTACAGGTCAGTAACTTATACATATTATATCTACAAGGTACATACCATATCAAGCCAAAACCTAAATTTATTTTTCACAAACCCAACTATTTTTATGGGGGATTTCGAAATTTATTTTACAGTTTTGGATTAACATGGGTAGGGTAGGTACCAAATCCTTTTCTACTATTTTGATATGGCCAAACATATTATTAATGGTTTGATTTTGGTCATTTTCTATTAAAATAACAAGTCTGACCATTAGTACAGATACAGTTTATAAATTTATTAATTAATATTTTTAATGTTGTAAAATTAGAACCTGCTTTTATTTTTAACCTGTATACATATTGTTTCAGGTCGCATCGGTGTTGGATTTCGGTTCAAATTTGAATACGCCCAGAAAGAGAAAAATGCGGCTTCAAATGCTGGGTTTGAAACAATCAGCGAGGTCATCAAATAAAAAACTACGGCCAGTGCGTCAATCGCTTAGACGATTGGGAAAAAAAGTAGTCACACTTGAAAATGTGTAAAGTGATTTGAAGTGTAAGTTAATGATGCAAAATTAGTAGTTTTTAGATACTGTAGGAGGAACCAATAGAGATTTTCTGAAAAGATTTTTAGGAGTTGACAAAAGAAAGTATTCTGAACCTTTAAGGAAATTCACCACCCATTCACTCAGCCCATGTGAATTTTTACCTGTATTGTAGTGAATTTTATCTCTGTAAGCCGAAGTCCTTTATTCGATGACAATAACGGTGCTATTGAAATCTAATTTTAGAAAATGTTTATTTAAAATTTAATATTATACATTTTCTAAATCTTCACAAATATTTAGTAAATGTGTAAATATTGGATTTTAAATAAACTGCAGACATAAAGAAAAAACAATGATTATTGCCCGCTGTATTCTTAATCGAGCGACGATCTTCGCAAGGTACTTAGCTGGCAAAAGCTGGAAGCGAGTGGTCGCGGATCGTGCTCAGTGGCGAGCACTTGGAGAGGCCTATGTCCAGCAGTGGACGCGTGTGGATGATGATGATGATTCCTAATATTTTTTCATATATTTGTAAAGATGTTTACATAATAGCTTAAATAAATAATTAAGTAAAATGTTTTAAAAGAAATATACTCGAGTAAATCCGAAAAGTGTAGTTTTATTTAAAAGTGTAAATAACTTTAGACTGCGGCGAAGGTTGAATGAAGAATTCAATAAAAAAAAATCGCAACTTCCTCCCACTTTTATTTTTTGAGACATATTATTGAGCGAGGGGCGCTCATTAAAATGTCTCAAAAAAAAATACGTAGATCAATCAACCCTACTTTATGTTTGTAGTGGTAAAAGCCACTATAAACATAAAGTAGGGTAAAACTTAAAGCAACACTGGTATACTCATCTACTTTAGGCAGGTATGACGTCATCTATGTCTGTCCCTTACGGGTATACGGTCACGTCCTATCTATTCATTCTTTATCTAAGGTCGTTAGCATATTTTTATATTAGAGCATGGAATTATTACTCAAACAGGAATGAGCTCTTCAAAATATTGTTGTTCAAATTTGGACTTTATTTCTATGAGAATAAAGACTAAACACTTGAAAGTGCAAAAGCGTGCCGAGAGAGATAGCACTAACTGTACCTTTTATCCCTTTCCCACAGTGCTGCTACTATTGTATATTTTATAATTTAGTAGTTATGAAACAACTATTGGTAGATGAAGATTTTTTATTTTTGTTTATTTTAATTACTTTTAACGCCCAAAGTACCTAAATTGTTTTTTTTTTTGTAATAATTATAACATGAAATAAATTAAATTATCGTGTTAGCCTACTATTAATAATTATAACACTATGGTATGACCACACGGTATGTACCTAACATAAATATTATCGCAATTTTTAACATTTTTTAATAAAAGTAATTTATATTAGTTATTTATTGCTTAGCTTACACGATGCGATGTTAAGTTATTAGAAAAAAGAATTGGCATTAACTTCTGTTCAAGATATTGGCGAAACCACAAAAGTTTTCAATATTGTTGAAACAATTCGACTCACACTGATGTGTTTTTAATTCTTTCATCTTAAAATATTACTTATTCTTTTACTAGGTATGTATTTAAATATCACAGAGAGATTTTAGTGTTGACTCATTTCTGACAAGTTGACTTATTTGATTATCTGTTATGTTACGGGTTCAACATAATATACCGATTGGAAAGACTTTCAATGCTTTCGATTTTTTTATTCTGCATAAAATACAGTGACTAGCCACGTTTCTAACAATAGCGCGCATCCCGAGCAACCAAAATCGCTGTCTCAGCTCATTTATGATAAGTTCATTATTTGCATGCCCTGCCTTACGATGCATATCCTCAACTAGCAACTTCACGACATGATGATGGCCATCTAATAAAATTGGTCATATGACATCATTGGGTACGGGGACCTTTCATTTGGCATAATGTTGTTTGTCATAAAGATGCTTGGCATAAATCACTAAGCATAATAATCGAAAAGCATAACATTAACGTCACATAATTTTTTCATTGCATAATTTGTATAAGGCACAATTATCCAAAGGCATAATTTTATGAAGCATAATTAATGAAATCCCTAATTTATTATGACATAATATTGGTAGTCCTAAAATGTTTTGTCATAATTTTAAGTGTCATAATTAATGATATCTCTAATATTTTGGGACATTTATATACCGGGTGTAACGGAATACCGCAATAATATTTAAGGTTGTTGATTAACAAAAAAAATGTTTTATGACTATTCTTTGTATTTTTATTATATGCCTACTTTCGATTTAATACTCTTAACAGTTCAGCGTATTGAATCGAAAGTAGGCATATAATAAAAATACAAAGAATAGTCATAAAACATTTTTTTTGTTAATCAACAACCTTAAATTTTATTGCGGTATTCTGTTACACCCGGTATAATTAGAAATGATGTAATTTTAAAGGATATAATGTTTACTCTGTTTTACTTAACTTTTTATATTAACATTTCATAGGGTAGATGCGCCTGTTTCCCGACCACTGCCAATTTTCGACCATTTAACGGTCCTCCCTTGTTAAATGATCAAAAATAGTAATATTGGTATACTTGCATCACCGAAACATAAACAAGTAGCAACCTGAATACATTGTTCCCCCCCCACACACACAAACTAGAACAATTGAACGAAAGCTGCGAAAACTACCCAATTATTTGTCTGAGGTTAGCAACGGAGAGCGTCACATGCGTTGAATATTCAGAAAAAAATAGTAAGGTGCCACTACTTGTACGGTAAGTTTTTAATTAATCTTAAGTAATATTAGATTATTTATTGTTTGTGCAGCTAGTTTATGACCTTTATTGTGTGGATTAATTAGATTTTAACGTAAATTTCATGACCAAATTAATAAAATGAGGTGGTCAAGAAAGGGTACACGCTTTACTCAAAAAATTCAGTTTTCGACCGGGTGGTCGAAAAATAGGTAAGGCACCTACAAATAAGATTTCTATGTTGTTTTAAAATGTATGGAAAGATATTAAATCTAATTTGATAATGTGAGCTTTATTTACATATATTATCTAATGGCCAATTTTCGTCCAATATTTTACTTTGTTAATATAAACTGAATATGACAAACAATGTTGTTGGTCGAAAATTAGAAATATGGTATAATCATCCCAGTTTCCGACTGCCTTTTTTCGATTAGCTAAAATCAAAAGAATTGAATTAATTATTCAAAACTATTTCAATGAATTCTAATTAACTCCCATTTCTTAATCAAAATAAATTTTAGATTGTGTTTACTTTTTAAATTAATACTTCGAAAATTCGAAAAGTCATGTTGGTCGAAAATTGGGTACCTACCTATAGTGTAAAATCGTTCCAATTATCGACCGTTTTTTGTTTAGATAAAGTTAATTAAAGCTATTTCATAAATATTATTATACATTCTAATTAGAAATTCATTGTAAAAATATTAAAATTTAATTAGTAATATTCAAGCAAGCTGGGGATGAAATGGCCCGGCCGGCCGACAACCGGTTGGGAGACATTACTTTTCTACCCCTGGCCTGCCCGTCTGGGGCATTATTGCACTTGGCGACCCCTCCGTAGAGTAAGGCCCTGCGCTTGGGTCAGTGATGCTGGCTCACCGTCGTGCCAGTCTGCAATGGGCGCACTCGGGGAATGGCTAACGCCGATCCTGATTGTGCCTCTATGGAGTTAAAAGTTTCTGGAGGGTGGTTTAGCCAGGTATGGGGTTAATACCCGAGTCCAATGGCATATCTTTGGGGCGGCCTTGACAGCTTTTCAGTCCCTTGTCGAATCGCAAAGAGATTACCCCTCCTTTAAAAAAGGTTAGATATTATGACCACATGAATCTGAATTAAAACTGCATGTTTTCATACTCCGGATTTGAATAGAAATAAAAAGACGTCCGATTAGCCACTCGAACGTCCGCCACGCGAAGCGTGGTGGGTTTCAAAAGCAAAAAGTAGTATATCTCAAATATCAAAGGTGCCGTCATTGCGGAATGACTCACCCCGGCGCGTACGGAGTGTTCAAAAAATTGCGGAGAGTGACATATACTGTCTACAAGAGAACAAAAAATACGTATGGAAAGGTAATTTAATATAGAAGGAACTTATAACAGTTAATTAGATAAGGATTAATAATTAAATGAATGAAGCGCGAAAATGTTCGGAAGGTCGCGGAAGACCCGATTTTTTTTTAAAAAATTTTGCACAAAAACTATTTTATAAAACTTTAAATAACCATATATATTATTATAGCCCTATTCTTGAAGATTATTTTGATATATAATAGTTTTGGGTAATATTTTTAATGAAAAAAGAAAAAAATAATAAAATCGATTACTTACGTAATTATATACGCGAGATGCGCACGCGCGACCTCAAATTTAAAAAAAATGCAAAAAATAAATTATTGTGTCTAAAATTAAATAAAAAATACGTATGGAAAGCTAATTTAATAAGGAATGAACTTATAATAGTTAATTAGATAAGGATTCATAATTGAATGAATAATGACGAGAATAGTAACTAAAGTGCTTAAAATTTCAAAAATACTCACTTTTTGAAAAAAACGTTTAGTGTGGCAATATAACACTATAAACTATCATAAACCATACATAATAATGTAGCCCAATTCTTCTAGTTTATTTTGATATAGAACACTCTACGAAAATACTAATACAGACTAAGTAAGTACGCAATAAATCTCATCGGTCATGGAGTAAGAAACGTATGAATACGGCCAAGTAAGTTAAACCGCAGACTATGACAAATTTATTTCAATCTAAGACTAAAAATAAATTGGACATGACCTGTCAACTTATGAAAGAGACTATTGGCAAAGGAATAAAGCCATAGAGAAAATATTTTAATTTTCGCGATTTTTTTATCACACCGCGCGGTTTTACGCAAAGGGTAGGTCGTTAGTACCCAGGTCGATCGAGAAGCTTACGATTTTGGGGCTTATATGCCCCACGGACGTTCCAGTGGTTAAGACCCGTTGACGAAGTTGACCAAAGCAAACGCGTCGCACTCACCCCATCCCGCGCCGGATGAGAGGGATCCAAGAGCTACCTTAACCCGCCGTGCAACGAAGGATCTCCCAGATATCAGCCTAGACGAAATCGAGAAGGCTCTTGGGCAACTTAAAAATGGAAAAGCCCCGGGGGAGGATGGAGTCACAACGGAGCTTCTGAAAGCTGCTGGCAAGCCGATACTGAAGGAGCTCCAGCGTATATTTAACTCTATTCTTTTCTCCGGGACAACTCCTAAGGCATGGCACATGGAGTTTAGTCGTATTGTTCTTCAAGAAGGGCGACAAGACTTTGTTGAAGAACTATCGACTAATTTCACTCCTGAGCCATGTCTATACGTTGTTTTCAAGAGTCGTCTCGAACCGTCTTACACGAAGACTTGACGAAGCTCAATCTCCGGAGCAGGCCGGGTTCCGACGGAGTTATAGCACCATAGACCACATTCACACAGTAAGGCAAGTTATACAGAAGACCAATGAGTATAACCAACCCCTGTGCATGGCGTTTGTGGGCTATGAGAAAGCTTTTGACTCCGTCGAGACCTGGTCTGTTCTAGAGTCTTTGCAGAGGTGCCAAGTTGATTGGCGATATATCGAAGTGCTGAGATGTTTGTATGACGCTGTTTATATGTCCGTCGTTGTCCAGAATGGTCAAACTGAGCCTATCCTCCTGTGACGTGGTGTGAGGCCAGGGGATGTAATATCACCGAAACTCTTTTCTCCGCTGCGCTGCAGGATGTATTCGGAACGCTCAACTGGACAGGACGTGGCATTAATATAAATGGCGAGTGCATCTCACACTTACGATTCGCGGACGATATCGTCATTATCGCTGAAACTCTGCAAGAATTACAAGAGATGGTGAACAGCCTGGTTAAGTCTTCCGAACGCATCGGTCTCCGGATAAACTTGGATAAAACCAAGGTCATGTTCAACGAGCTCGTTGATCTGGGACAGGTTGTAGTAAATGGAGTATCTCTCGAAGTTGTACAGGAATATGTGTACCTAGGGCAAACTCTTCAACTAGGCAGAAACTACTTCGAGAGGGAAGCCAACAGAAGAATTCGGCTGGGCTGGGCAGCATTTCGTAAGCTTCGACATGTCTTCTCGTCACCCATTTCTCAGTGTCTTAAGTCGAAAGTCTTCGACCAGTGCGTCCTCCCAGTCATGACATACGGTGCTGAGACGTGGACACTCACGGCTCGACTAGTCCACCAATTTAAAGTCACTAAGCGTGCTAGGGAAAGGGCTATACTCGGAGTATCTCTAAAAGACCGTATCAGAAATGATGTGATCCGTCAGAGAACCGAAGTCACCGACATAGCCCACCGAATTAGTAAACTGAAATGACGGTGGGCTGGCCTAATGAGCCGCAGAACTGACGGCCGATGGAGTCGTAAGGTGCTTGAGTGGAGACCGCGACTCGGAAAACGTAGTGTGGGACGCCCTGGGACAAGATGGGATGGCGATATACGTAGGCTGGCTGGAGTGGGCTGGATGAGAGTAGCTGAAGATCGGGAGCGGTGGCGTGCATTAGGGGAGACATATGTCCAGCAGTGGACGAGTGTAGGTCGATGATGATGATTAGGACCCGGGTTCAAATAGACACAGCCTTAATAAATATTAAAAACTGATTATTTTAGTATTTTTATTTAAAAAAAATATATTCTATCATACTTTTATTCATAAAAATCTTTCTTAATTAATTGGTCGAAAACTGGTCAATAGATGGACGAAAACTAGAATTTTAGGTCGAAAACTGGTAAAATCGGCAATTTGACGCTTGGAATTAATAATAAAAAAACTGTTAATTTGACTATTATAAAATATATAATTATTAAAAATAGACTATATTAGGGGTTACCACAATTTATTTTGATACAAAATACATGTCAGAACACACATATTTTTATTCCCAAAGTTGGCAACTCCACTAATTGGTCGAAAACAGGCTTGGTGGTGCCCAAAGTAGACACCACCACGTCGGCGTTTCGCCGATTATTTGATTGCTGATGTCGACCAAATACAATTAAAGAATTTGCTACTTACCTTGTCTCCGTTCGGTCTCCGTATGTAGCCGGTGGACTTCCTGAGCTAGCTCGAAGGAAGTCGCGGCTCCTGAAGAGCTACTGTTAACCGATGGAGACCGGCAGGCTGATCACGTAACTCTGTTGCTAACAATTCTCGATTGAAATCAATGAAATTGTTTCTTTCAAGTGACTTTTGCGATCATCTATGGCCGATTTGACAGGTTCAGTTGCTAACATTGTGCGATTGCAATTGAAACCGATATTTGACCTATCGATAGAAATTTTTCGTATGAAACACCGATTATGTAAGGTTGTTGCAATCAAAGTGACAGCTCCCATTAGCAACAATTCTCATTGCAATTGAAACAATTAGAAAGCTGTTTCTATTGACTTCTATGCAGTTTCTAATTATCAAAAACGTGGTTAAATTGTGATAAATTGTATTAAACCTTTGTTATTTCTTATTCTCCTACCTTCTATACTTTTCCTTCTACTGTTTTGTGCAATAAAAAGTATTATATTATTATTCTGTGATCAAAACCTTAAAATGTAAGTATCGGAAATAAATATAACGTTATTTTCTATATTTGTATATTAAGAACATTTTTTTTATATTTGTACATTAAGAACTTTTAAGTAAATAAATACAACTCAATTGCAGCAACAAAGGCTGGCGCAATTTTGTGGAAATACATGGAGGAGGAAAGGCGTAAAAGAGAGCCGAGTAGCTGACTGAAAATCAGTTGGTTGGCGTCCCACGAAGGTCGGCAGCAATCCTCTAGTACTACCGCAGAGGGAGTTGTGGCGAAGTTCCACTTCACTAAAGAATCTTTTGGTGATTTGGTGAGCTATATCGCGAAATAATGCCACTTCTGAAAGTTCCCAAAAGAAGCACTATAATTCGTGATAAGCTTCGTCGTTAGTTAGTTAGAGTCGTCTTTATCCATCTCTAGGTACCTACCTACTTAAAACACCGACATAATTTGTTTTGTTTCATTTTTGTGTAGGTCCTTGCAGCCTTGAGTTTCCTTAGACGTGATTCATATCTTTTTCCACAACAAGTCATAGACAGAGTTATGTATTAATTCACTATATAGAAGATGATACAAACAAACGCCTTAAACTCAGCATCAATTTTAAGGAAATAGATTGCGAGTCACAAAGGCAAAGAAAGGAGACAATAATGACAGAGTCAGTTAACTACTGTTCATAGTAGGTACCTACCTACATATAAATTTAATGTACCTATATGTATAGGTATGCAATTGCCACCAAAAAATATGTATTTACCTACATAAATAACTAAATAAAAGGATAGATAAACTAGAAACAGGATTAGTTTCAAAAATGATTTTTTATTATGAATTTAAATAGGTACCTACTTAAGTACCAACCATGTAAATAAATGTTTTTATCCATTTCTTATAGTTTTATGAACATGATGGAAATGTCTGAAACAATTGGGTGCATAAGGGACCCATATTGCAATTATTCAGCCAGCAGCGGTCCACAAGAAGGCATAATAAATTATTCCTCATCAAAAGATTTTTTTTTACAATTTGGTAAGCTTTCATAAAAGATTAAGGTAATAAATTGAAGAAAAAAAAAACAAAATAGTTTCATCACATTTATTCAATTTCTTAGGGGTTGTAACCTATCCAGTAACATCAACATTAATACAGTACATTTGTTTCAGATATGTAATATGTTTTAAAATATAATGCACAAAGTTGCTTCATATGGGGAGAAGCTCATGAAAGTTTTATTTGGGAACAAAGCAAGGAGAAAACATTCATGAAACAACTGTGTCAGAACAGAGAGAGATGCTGGCTATTGGGTATGTAAATGTGACAAATGAAGACAGAAGTGATAGTGAGACGGCAATAAGTGACTGATGTTATTGTTTGTTTTAGGTGATTCCAGTTTTGCTCAAAACCTGTGGCTACAGTTTCACCTTTGGACCGTTTGTTGTTGGCTGTAAAAATAAATAGATGACAAAGGTCTTTAATTAAAAGAGAAGCAAACATTTAAATCAAATTTAATTGTTACTATTACCATCAATAATATAACATCTATATGTATAAAAATCACAAATAAAATGCAAATATTTTTATAAATTGAATTTATGGAATGTTGATATAACAATAAATGTATTTGTTAAAATTGTTGAGTGAAAATTTGACAAGAATATTTTCTAAAACGTCAAGCTCCCAAAAATTTCTTATTCAAGCTGCACAAGCTGTTGCAGACATCCTAATATGGCTTGGTCTATTGCTCCCAAACCAGCAATCTCTTCAACCAGTCGTTCTTTGACCACGATACGCCACTTTGATAGTTTGGGTGCAACCAGCGGCAGCCAGGGGGTCGCCTAGATCTGGAGAAAAAAAACATAAATTTTTACTGTAAGAGTGCGAAATAGAAGACGGCACTTGTAGACGCCTGCGCATAAAATTTAATAATTTACTTTCAAAATCAAAATACATATTGTGGGGTTTATTTGGAAACAAAGTAAATTCTGGGTGGCTCTGGAAAGTATAACACACATTTTTTATTGTAAAATAGGGGTCAGTGTCTATAGATTTTATCTATTATATACAAATAAATAAAATGTAATGTTAAAATAACAAGTTTTTACTAAATGGGTATGAATGTATATTGGATACCAATAACAAAAACACAATTTTAAAATTTTTTGTGTCTGTCTGTTTGTTCCCGCTAATCTTGGCAACGGCTGGACCGATTTTGACGGGACTTTCACTAATAGATAGCGAATTATATAAAGTATAACATAGGTTACTTTTTATCAACTTCAACAAAAGTTACTATTCCACGCGGACGAAGTCGCGGGCACAGCTAGTTCAGAATAAAAAAAAACTTAAAACTATGTAATTTTTGGAATAATTCCAAAAAGTTTAATTACATTGGTTAGGTATACTTGACATGAGGCAATGAGTTTTATTAAAAATTGTCCGTGTACCAACCTTGTGCAGCAGAAGATGCTGTCTTGGCAGGAAAACATCTGCCGATATTCCATTCAACAAACTCCTGACATTACATTTCCTCGCTCTCCAACAAAGTATCCACATTCAAATAATCCAGCCCAATCTCCATTCCTATTAAAAAGATTAAAATAACATTAGAAATACAAAAATATAGCTTATTTGCCAATAGAGTTATATACATTTATATACTAATAATATTAAAACTCAACAATGGTGTTGATTAAGACACAATTAAACTAAACTAAATTGACAGGTCTAAAAACAAAGCCGTCACTTTTAATCCTTTGGAGAAAAAAAAAGATGGCAATAGTTTTAATCCTGTCAAATTAGTTTAGTTGTGTGTCTGAATCGACATCAATTTATATTTAAACTGGAACAACCAGTTAGTTTCTATAAAATATTCATTACAATAAACATCAAATGCATACATGAAGCATGAGATGTAGACTGGAGCTGTGGCTAGATTGTAGTTTCTCAGTTTCAGGTTTAGGTGCATAATGACAGAAACATGAAATAATTTGAATATTGATTTAAATTTAAAAAAAAATAATCTTAAAATTACCATGTTTTTAAGATTCACAATTCATACATGGGAATTTTTTGATAAATATATCAATCTACAATCAAATGTTTGTTGTTTTTCACTTTTATATGTGTCAATATAATGTGAACCACAAGCCCACTACACAATAAATCATAGTACACACACATGAGTTTAAAACATTAACCTAAAACATATTAGAATGTTGGAAATTAGGTTAAAAGTAGGATTCATTCACCCTGAAAATTCACTGAATTGAATAACAACAACAATACATAGGTACCATACATATTTGAGAAGCAAAACCAAATGGACAATAGCTCAGACACACACAACACAATTTTCCTAGCAGTTTCATAGATGAAAGAAGCAGAAACTACTTACTCGTTTCCAATTTACTGGAGTTTTAACAACACTCCCACCAATGGCATTGAGTCGGTGGGCCAGCTCCTCCCAAGTCTTCTTGGTTTTTTGCTGAGCAAGGGGTCCCTTGCCAATATTGTCTTGGTTTTGGCCTGTTTGCTTCGGCAAACTATCAGCATTTCAAGCTGCCGGTGCCAGACATGGCGAGCCTACAAACAATGCAAGTTAATCTTTGAGATGTGAATGATTAGTTGACACAACAAAAAATGTACAAAATAGTACACTTACTTTTACTGTATTGCTGCTGTAGTAGATTTTAATAAAAATGTAAAAAATAAAGGTTCAAATCAAGTAATTTAATGACAGATGCAATTTCAAAACAATAATGAGTACTAAAACACTGCTAAATTTAATATTTCCCTTCACAGACTAATTAGAGATACATGTTTCCCCTATATTATATGACAAAGTACGCACCACAAACTATAAACAACCGACTTTTTAAATCAGTCGGACTATCCACATTTCGCGGCAACTTCACGTCAGTGTTTTATCGATAGCAATTGCAACAAAACTTTCGGAATACCCTTACGTGATCGCACTTCATCGATTGAAATTTTTCTCTGTTAGCAACAAAACTTTGATTGCAACAATTTCAATCAAAGTTACATAATCAGCCTGCGGAGCACTACATAGGCCTATTAGGCCACCACGGCTCACACACGCGACGATAAAAGATTTGGTGAATTTACACTTTCACCGACACTAAAACTTCGGCGGACCCTCGCACCAACAATCACTTGGTGCGCCGCGCAATACTATTTGTTAGATGCTTATATATTTTATATTATATTTTATTGCTGCCCGGTTCTAACCTATATCAATGTCATGACATTTCGACTCGACTGACATGTTACATGCGGCCGGCCGCCACAGGCTGTCACTGCACAGACTATAATGCAGTGTTGCCACTCGCTCTTCCTCGAGCGTAAACAAGGCTAATCTACCCTATATTGTTTTATTCAAATATGATACTCGAATCTTCTATATTTTCATTTGATATAATTTTTGCATAATATATATATATTGATTTTTTATTTGAAAAAGTAATTCATTCATGCTACTAGTGACAGAAACGAATCGCTGCAAAACCGACTCCACGTAGTC
This sequence comes from Schoenobius gigantellus, assembly GCA_963935595.1. NCBI lineage: Eukaryota > Metazoa > Arthropoda > Insecta > Lepidoptera > Crambidae > Schoenobius > Schoenobius gigantellus. The sequence goes on along the minus strand of OZ012562.1, from coordinate 15,639,275 downwards.
TTGTTTGTCCTACCCCTAGAGTGTTATTCAAACCCGCGTAGGCGCGGAGGGGCAAGGCGGCCCGCGAGCTGAGGAGCAGGTGGTTTTAACGCTCGCCGCCGCGACTGAGGATGGCCGGCGAAGCCGGCCAGCAATCCGAAGTTGCGGTGGTGAGCGAAAACCAATCTGCGACGATAAGCTCGCGTGGGACCGCCGGAGCCCCGCAGCGTCGGAGCCGTGACAGAAACCATGCATGTGCATGCTTGCTTGCGTGGTACATGCTTGCTTGCATTGTGCATACTTGCTTGCATGTTGCATGTTTGCTTGCATGTTGCACGCTTGCTTGCATGTTGCACGCTTGCTTGCATGTTGCATGCATGCTTGCATGCATACTGCATGATACATTGCTGCATGCTTGCGCGCAAGTTTATGCCTGGAGAAATTCTGCGTAATCGTATTGTTCGTTGTGATTAATATGCTAAACATTATTTATGCTTTGAAAAATTATGCGTCAAGTTGTTCTGTGTTTCGAGTTTATGGGTTTTAATACTTATGACAAATTATTTTCTGCCACACAATATTATGCTTATTACCATTCCGCTTCCTGATTATTATGCATCTTGACGATTATTTCAATCGAAATTATGGAATATGATTTTATGTCAATAATTTTTATGCCTAGAAATAGAGAGCCCATTGGGTACATGTGTAACTGCAGCAATCCGACCAGCCAGACGTAAAAGGTTATCGTTTCCTACAACAGGCGACAACTTCAATATTCGACTCTTCTTGGATATCGGTTCGGAATTCAAAAGGGCCTCCATTTCGTCACGGAAACTATCGATCTGTGTGCGTAATAAAACGTGGGCCTCGGCGGTCTTCATTAGTTCCGCAGTCAAAGGAGCAAGGGTAGTGGATGTAGAAGTTCGCGACGTTGAAGCGCGGAGCCTGCGATGAGAAAATTCATTACTTAGATCAAGATTTTGTGGGTTTGTCAAAAACGATTTAAAAATGATAGCGGCTTGATGTACTCTCGCTGTTGCACGTATCAAACGTAACCAATTGCTGAAGCGATGGATGTTAGCAGTAACCGGGACAGGCAGTGGTATCTCTCGTATTAAACATATGACTTCTTTTCTCTTAACTTCCTCAGAACCGATTACAGCTGAGCGTTCTGGCTGTGATGGTCAGCTTTCTTGCGGTTCTAAGAGGAAAGAAGGTCCAGCAAACCACCGGCTATTAATATCTAATTTGACTGGACGTAGTTTTGTGGCATCATCAGCAACATTCAAGTCTGTTGGGACCCACCTCCGGTCATTAACATTAGAAATTTGAATTATCTCACCGACACGATGGGCCACAAAAGGCTTGAATGTGCGTGCATCAGTACGAAGCCATTGTAGATCAGTCATGGAATCAGTCCAGTAAAAGGTTGAAGTTGGTTGTTTTCTATGACTGTCCTTGATGGTCACAGCTATGCGAGAGGCAAATAGGGCAGCTTGAAGTTCTAGGCGTGGAATTGACGATGGCTTTAAAGGGGTAACGCGAGCCTTACTGCAGATGAGAGCGAGCTTGACTGTGTTGTCGTCATAAACGAAACGCCAATAGGCAACACATGCGTAGGCAAGTTCGCTTGCATCTGCAAATATATGAAGCTCTCGGTACCGCGGTTCCATAGACGTAGAACCTAAATAACGTGGAACTTTTAATGAACTTACAGACATAAGTTCTTGAAACCACTCTAGCCACCGTTCATTTGTATTTTGAGGAAATTCAGTATCCCAGTCGATATTTGTACGCTATGTCTATTGAAAAAGTATACGCCCTTTTATAGTAATAGGTCCCAGTAATCCCAGACGATCATAAACACGCATCAAATGTGAAAGGGTCTTACGTTTATTTAACGGAGAAGGTAATGAATCACCCAAACCGGTACGAAAGCCTAACAGATCTGTTTTACGGTTCCAAGCTAAACCTAATGCGCTGACAGTAGCGTTACCACAACCCAAGCTGGCCTCAGAGGTTTTGGCAGCTCTTAAATCATCTGGCACCAGCTTGAGGGCTTCATCATTATTTGACAGCCAACCTCTCATGAGTCTACTCATGGAATTATTACTCAAACAGGAATGAGCTCTTCAAAATATTGTTGTTCAAATTTGGACTTTATTTCTATGTGAATAAAGACTAAACACTTGAAAGTGCAAAAGTGTGCCGAGAGAGATAGTAATAACTGTACCTTTTATCCCTTTCCCACAGTGTTGCTACTGTTGTATATTTTATAATTTAGTAGTTATGAAACAACTATTGGTAGATGAAGATTTTTTATTATTGTTTATTTTAATTACTTTTAACGCCCAAAATACCTAAATTGTTTTTTTTGTAATAATTATAACATAAAATAAAGTAAATTATCGTGTTAGCCTACTATTAATAATTATAACACTTTGATTTTACCATGGAATTATTACTCAAACAGGAATGGTCTCTTCAAAATATTGTTATTCAAATTTGGACTTTATTTCTATGTGAATAAAGACTAAACACTTGAAAGCGCAAAAGTGTGCCGAGAGAGATTGCAATAACTGTACCTTTTATCCCTTTCCCACAGTGTTGCTACTGTTGTATATTTTATAATTTAGTAGTTATGAAACAACTATTGGTAGATGAAGATTTTTTATTATTGTATATTTTAATTACTTTTAACGCCCAAAATATCTAAATTGTTTTTTTTTTATTATAATATAAAATAAATTAAATTACCATGTTAGCCTACTATTAATAATTATAACACTATGATTTTACGTCCAGGAAATATTCTAGTGGTAGTATTCAAAAAATGTTATATTGCAACATCGATTCTTTGTCAATGTCAGTAATTTTCGTTGTCATTGTAGTAGGGTGACCACATGGTATGTACTTAACCTAAATATTATCGCAATTTTCAACATTTTTTAATAAAAGTAGTTTATATTAGTTATTTATTGTTTAGCTTACACGACGCGATGTTAAGTTATTAGAAAAAAGGAATTGGCATTAACATTCTGGTCTAAAATATTGGCGAAACCACAAAAGTTTTAAATATTGTTGAAACTGTTCGACTCACAATGATGTGTTTTTAATTCTTTTCTTCTTAAAATATTACTCATTCTTTTACTAGGTATGTATTTAAATATCACAGAGAGATTTTAGTGTTGACTCATTTTTGACAAGTTGACATATTTGATTATCTGTTATGTGGGTTCAACATAATATACCGATTGGAAAGACCCATCTATTGAAAGACAATTATTGACATTCATTATTTTTTAAAATAATTATGATGTTAATAACACCTATCTGGTATTGAAAAGCAGATATAAAGTTCTTTTGCTTTTGCAGCGCGGGTGAAACTCATTTTGAAATAATAGAATAGAATATAATATTTCTTTGTTGTACAACACCAACCAGTTTAAAGTCAACGTATAAAAAATACACTAAATGTACAACCTTGTCGCTAAAAGCGATCTCGAACAATCGTGATTATTAAGCATATTATAATTTTCAAAAACATCTTTCAGGTTGAATGTTATTGGGGTGCGATGTCAGGCAACCTCCTCGTGGTGCACCCTGGGCAACCCGGTAGATATCTGCCGTGGGCCAATAGTCTGACAGCTGCCCCAGTGAGGGGGGCGTGGGATGGCCGGGTTCAACCCGGCGGGCCGCTTTTCCGTGGCCCTTTGGCTACCTACGTGCGGTCTGGCAGGCGAAGTCCCTCCTTATGTGTAAATAAGGGGCAAGACTACCGCCGTAAGGGCCTTTATTAAGGTCAGAGGATCCTATAATAGAATCTTCTAATTGTCAGCTGTATCCTGATGGTCTGACTTGTCAGCGTAATGAGGTGCCCCTCTTAAGTGGGCGTTGTAGTAGTGCCGAACCACGGGCGGTATATCCCGTCTCCACAGGTTTACGCGAACCTGGCAGGAATAAATGGCCTGTCGAAAGTGCGTCTGCGGCCCCTTGGGAAAGGGCCGCATGTATATTCCAACTTTAAAAAAAAATGAGAATGTCCGACAATGTGATTGAAGCTTTGTCATGCAACCCCGCTGACCCCGGGCGCTCGGAGGAAGCTGGTACTCCGGGTGAAAAATTTGTGACTAGCGGCTCATGCGCTCCGCCTTGCCAGCGGCGCCAGGCGATATCCGGGTTGCCTGGTGACAAATATGTTACCGAGGCGTGTAAGGGAGATGGATGCAGATGTATCTGGTGTAAGGAAAAAGGAAATGATCTTTAGAGTGTACTGGGGACGAGAGTCCTCGGAGAGTGAACACTCTTCCCGTGGCCGCATGACCCGATCGAGAACTGCCAACAAAAGGGGCCGTGGGCGCCCGCCTACCACGGGCTCTGATTTCAGATTACCCATCACCAACTCGAAACCGGTACGAGAGGATCGCACTGACGAAGAGTCAAGGCAGGAACAAGAAATGCTTGCATCTACACAAGAAGCTAGAGCAGCTGATTCTCGCTCCCCACTCCACTTGCCAGCAGCAGAAGCAGACGACGCTGAATCAGCTTCGCAACTCTTATTGCGAGTAATGACCAGTATTGCTGCCATTGAGAAGATAGCTACTACCTCTAATAGGCACATACGTTAAGGCCCTGAGAGATGCAGCGGCAGCCATAAAAGAAGACGCTAAAACTCTTGTGGCTCGCAGCACGTCTGAGGAAACTCAGACGCTGCAAAAAGAAAATGAGAAGTTGCGCACAGAAATGGCAGAGCTCCGGAAGGAACTCAACGAAATGAAGACCTGTCTGCCGCACAGGCCGGAAAATTCTGAAGAAGTGTCAGAAATGGTGATAACTCCTTCTATACTCGAGGAGTATGAGGCACGCTTAATGAGTCGTCTAAACGACCGACTCAATGCACGATTTGAGGGCATAGAGTCAAGGCTAAACCCGGCACCACGACTCCGCCCGGCTCTGGCACATGAAAGACCCAGTGCGCAGACGACAAATACAACTGCGATGGAGGTTGCTCCTAACAGCACTAAGGGCAGTAAAACCGGCACAAAAAACTCACTACACGTGCCGTGTGATAATGGGGAGAAAGTGAATTCCTCTATAAGCGGAAATATTGGACGTCAACAAAACAATAAACGGCGGCGTAAAAAGCAAAGACATTATGCAGAAGATTTCACGTCTTCTGCACCTCATGAGTCATATCCGCTTCGTCCGACGCCAATAACAAATACACAATGGAGTACGGTCGTCAATGGTGGGAAGCATAAAGAAAACATAGGCACTCACCCGTTAACGAAGTCGAAGAGGCAGTCGCCCAACATCGCAAGAACGAAGCCACCGAAAACCGCTGCAGTGGTATTGACGTTTCAAGGGGCAGAGCAGTGGAAGAGTGGCTCTCATCTAATAATCTAGAGATACTAAATCGTGGAACGGTCAATACATGCGTGCGGCAACAGGGTGGCTCAGTAGTGGACGTTTCGTTCGCAAGGCCTGCTCTTGCTAGTCGTGTAAACAGCAGCCCCCCTAGACAAGACGCATTTCGATAATCGCTAACGCAATCGCTAGAAGGAAAATGTATGCGATTTGACATAAGTACTCGCTTAGCTTTCGAATGCAATTGTCAAATCTCATACATTGTCCATTTAGCGATTGCGTTAGCGATTATCGAAAGACATCTTGTCTAGGGGAGCTGGGTCGTTATGGAGGGGGAGGAAACCCTATTAGACCACCGATATATTCAGTTTAACATTTCCTCTTACCCATCAGTTGTGAACAGACCAAGCCGTGCCATGAATGGACTGGGCCCTAGGTGGTCTTTGAAAAGGCTTGATAAGGATGCTTTCATTACGGCGGTATTGGTAGAGACTGGGCGAATGAACCGGAAAGACCTGATCCGGAGTTAGAGACGCAGTAGTTTGCGGAGATGATGAAGCGTGCCTGCGATGTTGACATGCCGCGTGTAAGAAAGCCGCCAAATCGTCGACAGGTTTACTGGTGGTCGTCCGAGCTTGCCCAACTTCGCGCAGCTTGTGTGGCGGCACGACGTCAGTACACCCGATCTCGCCGACGTCGAAACGGAAATACAGCTGAAACATCGCGCCTATATGTTGCCTTTCAAGAGGCCAAAAAGGCACTACGCGTGGAGATCAAAGCGGCAAAGGATAGGTCGTGGAAAGAACTGCTCGATACTCTGGAGCGTGATCCATGGGGCAGGCCCTATAAGCTTGTCTTGACCAAACTCCGCCCATGGGCTCCCCCTTTAACATCCACAATGGAGAGGAACATGCTGACTAGGGTCGTGGACACTTTGTTCCCTGCAAACACAAGACTCGTGGTTCCACCTATAATGAGAAGCGCTGCATTGCCAGAAGAGTTCATAGCCGATGTTCCCGAGGTATCCGAGGCGGAGCTGGCTGCGGCTGTGCTTCGTCTACAAGCGAAAAATACGGCCCCTGGCCCGGATGGGATTCCTGGAAAGGCATGGGTGCTCGCTCTCAAAAACGGCCTGGGGACCCGTTTTAGGACCCTATTGTCCGAATGTCTGCAAAGCGGCAATTTTCCCAGCAAATGGAAGGAAGGGAAACTGGTGCTACTGAGAAAAGACGGTCGACCTATAGACTCTCCATCAGCCTATCGTCCGATAGTACTACTCGACGAGGCGGGCAAGCTGTTCGAAAGAATCATTGCTACCCGTCTTAACGATCACTTGTCTCAGGTGGGTCCTAACTTGGACAACAACCAATTTGGTTTCCGGTGGGGCAGATCCACCATGGATGCGATTGAGCAGATTAGGGCATTTGCCAAGGACCAGGTAGCGAGAGGCGGGGTTGTGTTGGCGGTGTCCTTGGATATTGCCAACACATTCAATACTCTACCTCATGCGAGCATTAAAGAGGCAATGCGTTTCCATGGCTTCCCGCAATATCTATGCCGAGTTGTAGATAATTATTTAGCTGAAAGGACTGTTGTATACCCCACAGACAGCGGATGGGACAGCAAGGAGGTATTGTGCGGCGTTCCACAGGGTTCGGTTCTTGGACCGCTCCTGTGGAACATCGGTTACGACTGGGTTTTACGCGGCCCCAATCTTGATGGAGTTAATGTAACTTGTTACGCCGATGATACTTTGGTGACGGCGCGTGGCGAATCATACGAAGCCGTAAATCTGCTTGCAACAGAAGGGGTTGCGCTAGTAGTAGACCGAATCCGACGTCTGGGTTTGGCGGTAGCGCTGAACAAATCGGAAGCCCTGTGTTTTCATGGCGCTCGAAACGTACCACCGCCAAACGCTCAACTTATAGTATGTGGAGTCTCTATCTGCGTTCAGCCAACAATGAAGTATCTAGGAATTGTTCTTGACAGCAGGTGGAGATTCAGAGAGCACTTCTGATGTTTAGTGCCAAAGTTGATTCGTGCGGCGACGGCCTTGAGCGGACTAATGCCAAACATTGGAGGTGCAAGTGAAAGTTGTCGCCGCCTTTATGCACGGGTAGTGCAATCAATGGCCCTTTATGGGGCACCTATGGGTAGAATCGTTGACCGTCTATAATAAGACTTTATTACGGCGTGCGCAGCGGGTTATGGCGGTCAGGATCATTCGGGCTTACCGCACCGTCTCATTTGAGGCAGCGTGTGTTCTCGCAGGCACACTACCTTGGGAGTTGGAGACCGAGGTTCTTGCAGCGGTGTACCACAGAACCGCGGAGGCAAGGGCTCGCTCGCGGAATAGAGCCACACCCGAGAGAAATAGAGAGCTGGCGGAAAAACGCGCAGGAGCAGGGTTTTGAAAGGTGGCGTGAGATGTTGGCTCGACCAACTGCTGGACACCGCACAATTGCAGCAATACTCCCAGTATTGGAGGAGTGGGTGAACAGGCGAAGCGGTTCGCTCTCTTATCGCTTAGTACAGGTTCTCTCGGGGCATGGATGCTTCGGAAAGTACTTGTGCAACATCGCGAGGAGAGAGCGAACCACCATCTGTCACGAGTGCGGAGCACCGGAAGATACGGCGCAACAAAAAAAAAGGTTGAATGTCATTGTTTTTAAGCAAAAAACCCTATTTTGTAGAATTTGTGGTCACAAGATTTACGAAAGAGACAAACGGGACAGTTATTTATCTCTCGCTCAGCACACTTTTTTAAGCAAGAGCTCATTCCTGTTGGAGTAATAATTCCATGAGTCTACTCTACTTAGTCTGTGCGCGTTTGTCCCGTTTCGTGTGGTCCCGTTGTGGTGGCCGTTTTCTCCCTCGTTTGTAATTTAACATGATGTAGTTAGAAGACTCAAACAATATAATTAATTAAATTATATTATGGTCATGACTTTCAAGACAGAGAAAACGGAAGCCGGATTATGATATTATGTAAGTTATTTTACGTTTATTTATTTTTATTGTCAATTGCCATGCGCTCGTGTAGAAATTCGTGTAAGGTTTCTGAATTATTTTACGCAGGAACCTTTCATTAACACTAATAATTATGTTTTGAACATTAATAACGTGACTGATATAAAATAAATTTTAAAAAGGCGGTTTGCCCGATATTGTAAACCATTAAATTTTACGAAGGTTAGGTTGAAATTTTTTTATATTTTGATAATTTTTGTAGTTATTGTCGCTATTACAAATTGTTAATTTATATGGTAGTTAAGCTCATATCATATTGAAGGATGAGTTTGGGTAAATGTTCAATGCAAAACCACAACCGATGAAAAGGACAAAGTAAATATAGTATTATAGGTTCATAAAATATGGAAGTTTAGCCTAATACCAACATATTTCTCATTGATGCTTCAATTTCGAGTAAAATAGATAGGTGCACTAAATCGGTAAACTCAAAAGTAGGTACTTGAGATCAAGAGCAGATTTACTTAAATTGAATAAGTTACTGGTGTCTAAATTAAATTGGCTAAGTAGATTTCCTAGAACTTGGTGACCCCATTCTCTTACCATGTAAATTGGTTCCAAGTCAGTAACAGTGCTGTTGAAAGGACTGACTTGAGATATCACTCACTTCAAACAGTACAAGTTAGAGTAATGGTGATATTTAAATGGTTCAGAGGCGTCTCTAGCTCACGTAGCGCCCGGGTGCAATCATTACCCTAGCGCCCTCTAATAAGCGTGCTGAGCGTCTAGTGACGCTCGGCGGCGCCCCTGAGACCGCGGCGCCCGGGTGCAAAGCACGTTCTGCACCATAGGTAAAAACATGTCTGAAATGGTTTATTTCAACATTTAATTTTAAAAAGCAACAAAAACCATCTAAACATAAAAGTGAATCATTAAATGTCAAAATTCAACCATGTTCAATCACATTAACAGAATTGAGCTTGTTAAATATTTTCACTTTTGTCATCCATTGTTCAATTCAAACAGCTCAACTCAGAATTGACAATGTTTCGAATAAGTTATGGTATGAAAATTATGAAAGCAATGCATGGCATTGAATGTATCACCTGAGGTCAGTGAATGTATCATCACTATCTCTGGTCATCCTCATCCAACCGCCACCAGCCACTTTACATATGTTGTTGCTCGATGTTGTCCTACACTATGTTTGCCGAGATGCGGTTGCCACTCTAAAACCTGCTTATTCCAACAGTCATTAGCTCTGCGACAGATGTGATCAGCCCATTGCCACTTCAACTTGCTAAAGCGGTGGGCTATGTCAGTAACTTTAATGTTAATCAATCTGAAATATATTTTATCATAATTTCTTACTTTTAAAGTTAAGAGATATTTCAAAATCATGTATGAAATGGGCAGGATTTTAAACAGAAATATGTCTTTGCCATCCATTTTTTGACACTTACATTGTTATAGTAGTACAGGCAGAGGTTCCTTCGGAACCCCTGTACTACTATAATTGACTTATAATTGACTAGTAGTGTTATAATTGACTTTGTTTTCATGTTTTTGATTCCATACCTCAAAAACGGAAACTTACAGGATCACTTTATTGTCTGTCTATAAGGCACTCCTTCTCAGGCACACATAAAGATATTTATTACAAATCAATTTAAAAAAAACTTTAATAAAAATACTTAAAATTATGACAAATTACAAAGCACATGTTGGGTCAATATCTTTTTTCATACAAAAATACTTTCTACTAGCTGACCCGGCCATGCGGTGCTGTGGCTCAGTAGTAGTGATTTATACAACACCATATACTGGATGCATTCCTAAAGCTATGTCACCTGCAGAAATGTAGGTATTACTTTAGGTATAATAACTTTTCGATTGACCAGTAGGCCAATTATGGATCTTTCATCATATGACCTATGGTATAAATTTGAGAAAAAGAAGTCATGAAATGCTGCATTTCGTGTTACCGATCTCCAATGATATCATTACTATGGCATAATTTTAATGAAGTTATCAATAAATAATGAACAAATGATCAAAAATCTGACCGGAAATTGTATTTTTCGTTTTCGTTATGATATCATTTGCAAAACCATGAGATCGGTAATAGGCCCCCAGATTGAAGACTTTAATTTGCCCAGTGTATAGGTACACTGAGAACTTCATTCTAAGATGTAGTTGTTGAAGTTGATTTACAATGGGGGGGTGTCCGGACGACCCAAAGCCCACGCCCTACCTACGCCAATGTCACCTGTGCTTCTTTTGTGTAGAAAAACATCGAAACACAGAACAAAAATCACAGATAATATTTGAATATTCCCATACAAACTTTCGAAAATTATCTATGATTTTGTGTAATGTTTCGATGTTTTTCTACACAAAATAAGTGCAGGAGACACGGCTTAACCTAGATAGTGTTGTGTCAATAAAAAAATCTTTTACAAAAAATAAAAACTGACTTCAAAACACTGAAAAGTTAAAAATAATATAAGAATAGGTACACACAACATCACACTTCTATATTGAAGTCAGTGCCAAATGATGATCTCCTAGAAAGTCTTCAAATTAGGCACCGACAATTCGCCGAATTATCGCTTAACATTCACACAAAACACGTTGGACACACTTAAAAGTTTAGGGGTTTTCCTCGATTTTTATGGGATCCCATAATGGGATCCTAACTTTGGTGACCATGGGACCACCCCTGGAGTGTACTCTATCGAATAGAAAAAGAATTTTGAAAATGGTCCACAATTGGCGGGCTCGTTCACACTTTGCTCAGTCGTCCGAGCGCAGCGTAGGTGACAACATCCTGAGGATGCCACGTGGAGTGGCGAAACGTGTCGAATCTAAGTATTTGCATGTTGGTGTGGTACTAATTATTGATATTCCTTTGTTGCATGCGATTGAGGGAGGGCGGGCGGTGCACCATGGGTTATTCCCTGAGGGCTCGTTGGTCGGCTCGTCCCACGCGATGTTCGGCCCGCGGGACGAAACGACAGTTCGATTATTTTTTTTATTTTCTATTGGTGGTTTCGGCCCGTTCAACAAATGAATAGAAATTTGCGTGTTTAAGTACAGTCGAGTAAAAAAGTAATAGAACCAAAAAATTATACACCATTATTAAATTACACTCATAAGTTTAATCACTTAATGCATCCAGCCCTTCCTGTGACGGCACGGGTTCTTCTCAGTCCAAGGTCAACTAGTTCTTTTGTGCGATTACAAATATTTGAAATTATCAGCCAATGACAGTTAAGAACTTCTTAACGTAAAAATTAGCCAATGATACGTAAGGATCTCTTAACCGTCATTGGCTAACATCAAATATTCGTATATTCGCTTGACCTTGACCTTGGACTAAACTGCATTCAAATACAATACATTTGGGCGCCGACACATTTTTACTTTACCCTAAGTCCAAAATGTTAATTTCTAATAATGTCACCAAATTTTAAGAAAATTCTAGAATGTATAAACTAAATTATACGAACTTATAAAGCTAATAAAGCTATAAAATATATTGCTTAAAAACGATAATTTAATTAAACTAGACTTATACATGGTGTTTCATAATAACCAATAAATAATCAATGCGTTATCTAAAACTAATTATTAAAATGTGTTTACACGTAATGTCATTCAACCCAGGAAATTTTCATGTATATCATAGTATCATCATCATGTCTATGATTTACATGAAAATTTTGGGTTGAATAACATTACGGGTAATCACAATTTAATAATTAGTTTTCGATAAAGAATTGATTATTTATTGGTTATTATGTAACACCGTGTATATCAACTAAAACACATCCTGAAAGTAAAATGTAAAAAAGAGTTGGATGATTCAGAAAACCATTTTATCGATTTACTAAACCTTCATGGCCTATTAGTTGCCTCTTTAGCTCGCTCACTCGGAAAGCATCAAGCAATAGTTATAATAGAAATAAAAAAATTCATAAAAATATGTAATATAAAAAATACTGTAATATCAATTAATTAACTAATAATGCCATCCTCCCTTCAAAATTGCTGTGAAAATTATAATTATTGTGTATGTTATATTGTAAACTATTATAGAATTATCTCGACATAATATATTTTTGTTTATTAGCTATGCAGTGCCCTTGTAGGGTGCATGTACTGATACAATGTAAATAAAATTGTATACACCTATAAATACATACATGTAAGCAAGCAAATTAATAAATAATTAATAAAACACTAATGATCATATTTTATTCAAGTAAGTTTTCTAAAGCTTCCTCGACCGCATTGCTACTGTATACCATATGACGAGTGAATATTGACTTAAATTTCAAAAACACTTTTCACGGTGACTGTACAAATTGCAAAATCATCTCAGTGGGACGAATCGACCGGTTTAAAACATGCATTAGGGCGATTCGGCCCGCAGGCCGAACATCGTAGGCCGAAACGACCAACGAGCCCCCTGAGTACCCCGATCCCCGAGGCCCCCGTCCCGGAGTACCCCGAATCCGAAAAGTGTGTTTTTAACTTGTACTATCAACATAAAATGTATTTAAAATACAAGACAAAATTAGTAGATTTAAATTTTTGTAAATATAATGTCGAATCATAGTTTTATTACTTACACTTTGAAGTGATTTTCTTCCTATAAAAAAATTACAAAAAATAAAACCGACTTCAAAACACCAAAAAGTCATAAATAATATAAGAATACATAAAACATCACAGTATTATTTTGAAGATGGTGCCAAATTTTAAGTAACTACATAATATTAATATTGTTGTTATATTTTTTAAGACTTTCAAGGTGATCATTGCTTGGCACGACTTCAATATAAAACTGATGTTACATTCTATAATGTATTGTTATATAATTTAATTTTCATATAATTTTTGGTGTTTTTGAAGGCGGTTTTATTTTATTTGCAATTTTTTTTTAATTAATACATGCGTATTACAATTTGAGCCAAAGCAAACACCAGAATAAAATAAAACATCATTAGCCCAAAAAGTATTAAATCAATTATTCCCAAGCTCTTTGTCTTCCAGAAACGTTCCATCATCAGCTCAGTAATATGACATGATAACTATTAGATGCAAAGAGCTATTTGTATCAGTATTTCAAACGGCAAAATTGTCTTCTCAGGTAAGTAGGTATGTATTGTGTGCGTAGGCCACAATCTTAGGAAAAAAAAACATGAAACACGTTGGACGAGCCTATGTAATTTAAGGGTGTTCCTCGATTTGCCTAAAATTCCATCATCAGATCAGGACATGGTGACAATGGGACAACCTCGGGAGTGTCCTTTTTCGATTACAAAAATAATTTTTAAAATCGGCCCTCAAATAGCGGTCATCGCTGACGCTGAACATACATAAAAGAAAGAAAATAGATACAGTCGAATATAGAACCTCTTCCTTTTCCGAAGTCGGTTAAAAATAAATGCTTGCATTTGACATTTTGTAGTGTGTTTTTCTAGGTATATTGTCAAAATATGGTAAACTATAATGTTAGGAAGAGAAAACAAAATTATTTCTTCTATTAGTACAACAATATGCTTTATTGCTACACTATAAATACTTCCTGAAGTGAATGAAACTATGGCGTGTTTCTAAAATTTTGTTATTGTTCCATGTAGAAGGTATTTAGATTTTCTGTGTTGACTATGGTGATAAATGTTCTAGCATATTAATATTATGAAATATATGCATTATAGTATTAACCTTAACCAAGCAAGAGTTTATATTTGTTTCCTGATCCTATAAGTTAAACAAAGTAATTAAGGTGTTATTTTATTCAACACTTCTTGTGCTGATGGTACATTTAAGCTAAATTTACGTCTAATTGATTTTTATCAAAATAAAATAAATCGGGGTACTCCGGGACGGGGTCCTCGGGGATCGGGGTACTCAGGGAATAACCCGCACCATTGGCCTGCGTAGTTAGTACCAACTACCGACATTTTTTGTCGGAAGTTTTGCTATATACCTACTCCTTAACCTGAAAAAGACCAAAATTATTCAATTTAAACCCTACCAAAAGTCTCCTTTGGAGATATCGTATAGCTACAACAACACAGAACTAGAAACCGTGAGAACAGCTACTTTATTAGGAGTTCAATTGGACACACATTTGGATTGGAAGCAACACATACAAAAAGTACTGAAAAAATTATCATCTTTTATATATGCTCTGTACCAATTAAAGTGATTTTTGTGAGTGAACACTTTTGTTAATAGGTTCATCAGAGTTCCTATTTGTTGAATGAGAGAATCTATTTTGTCGCTCTGTTTTGTGATTATTTGCTCTATTGTGGAGAGATCATGAGCATTGTTTCCATCGATTGTGATGTTTTGAGAGAGAGGTCTGTTAGCAGCTATGTTTGCGAAGGTGCGTTTCACTTCAGAAGATTGATTGAGGCGGAGCAGATATGCTTGCTGTTATCCAGGAGCTAGCTTCTTTTTGTTGGTTTGAGTGGAGAGGTCTAGCATGTTCACTCTTTTTATTTTTTCTCGAGAGAATTTCTTTATAGACTTGGCATCCTTTATAATTCGCTGGATGGTCACATGAACATAGTGCGCATTTGGCAGGTGTGCTCCTGTCTTTTTTAGGACAGTCAGACGTTTTATGCCCTTCTCCACATTTGACGCATCTATATGGTCGCATGCAGTTATTTTTAGAGTGACCGTATTGTTGACACCTTTGGCACTGAACAATACCTGTTGACTTCCGGGGATCTTCTATCTTAACTCGTTGGTGAAAAATGTGCTGAATATCCTTAACTGCTTTGTTGTTGATGTTTGGTTCAATGTTGACAAAGAATGTGGATGTAGGTATCTTGTCGGGGCCATAACGCGCATTGATAATTTCTCCTCTGACTTTATTTCCTGTTTTTTCAATCGCATCGATTATAGCTGAGTGTGGAGTTGTGTAGTGCAGGTTTTTAATTACTACCCGGAAACTCCTGGTATCTTTTTTCGTGAAAGTATGCCCAATAAGACCTTTATGTCTTATTATGTTGATTATTTGTTTGTAATTTTCGGTTGTATCTACCATTACTCTAAGTAGGTTTTTGTTAACTAGTTTATAGTTAAAGCTGTTCTGATCAACCACTGTACCAAATAGATTTGTGAGTTCTTTGACATCTTCGATTCCAGAGAGGATAATCGGGGGTGGCTTTATAGGTTTTCTCTCATTAGTTGACTTGCCATCACCGGTTAGATCAATTGGCAAACCAGAAAATCTATTTGAGGTCACTGGCCTATCTGGAGATAGGGATGACACTGTTTTTCTTTTCTTTGTATTTCTTCTGGAGGGAATTCTTTGCCAGGAGGGAGGACAGGTATCTCGGTCAGTCTTTGTTGGAGTCTGGCTGGTTGTAGGAACTTGATTGTTACTGCTCATATTTTGTGCACTGGTATTGTTTCCCAAGGAAGCACTCCTGGGTCTCTGCAGAAATAAGCTGGGATGGAAAGCTTGCTGTACTAGTTTCTTGTTTCCAGTGTTGACTGACATGGGTGATTGATCATACTCCTCTGTACAGAGTATGTATCTGATCTCATTCCATCTGGCTCTGATATCACTGGACGTCGAGGGTCTCCCTGTTTACATGATAAGTCACATTCACTGTTTGACATGACTAGTAGTAAAGGTCGAGTACAGTGGTATTAATTGTAGCTTCCCAAAACTCCATCTCACAAGCTATGAGTGGGGACACCAGAGTGAGAAATAACTACCAATTTAGTAGCTTATTTAAGTTGTTGGTATTAATTTATAACGGGCAACACTGGATTTAGTTGTCAAAGTAGAACTTGTCAGTTTGTGGAAAAAAATTATTAAAGTTTATGAGGGTATTCCGAAGAATGACTGTGGTTAAGGTGTTGTTTACAGAGATTTTTGCACTAGATCTTTCGAGTTTTCTTGAAATAACACTCACTAATCACAGGTAACTTGAGCTTCACTTTGAATCTACTTTCACAAAGTAGATTCAAAACACACTTTTTTCGTAATTATGTCGTAAAATAATTGGCATTAGATGTGCACGTGACAATGTTTGACACCCATAAACTTGCACATTATTTTTTTATTACGTTACGTAAACATAAACTACTAACTAACCTACGTACAAATCTAAAATGAAAATGTTATAAGTAAATAGATTTCTTACAAACTTACTAATCCAACTAAAATTCCCATGCAGTTACAATACAAGAAAAACTTTCTTTTTTTTAGCACTTGGAATCTATTCTTTAATTGACTTATTCTCGGTTCAGCAGGCCAATTATGGATCTTTCATCGTATGACGTGGTATACATTTGAGAAAAAGAAGTCATGAAATGCTGCATTTCGAATTACCAATCTCCAATGATATCATCACTATGGCATAATTTCAAAGATGTCATCATTAAATAATGAAGAAATGATCAAAAATGTGACCGGAAATCAAAATTGGCGGAAGGCAATATGCCGAGGTACCCGTAGATCCGTATCGCTTGTTGCACAGTACACTACAAGCAGTCACTAATATTTTTCTTTTTTCTTAGTTTTTACGTTGTGTATGTCAAAAGCCTTGTATCTGTACTGTGAAGATGAATAAATATAATTCATCTATCATTAATCTATCTATTTATCTAGCTATATAGATGTTAGATCTGTATGATACAACAGTGCAGTACAAGCGTATCTATGTTGTTATTTAATTATAAACTTCTCTGTTCATTGCGCTCGCGCAATCTGTCACGTCCATAACACTCAATTGTCAGGTCAGCGGTCAATCGAGTTAATCAGCAAAACATGCCTCATAAATTCTATTATTATTTGCTGGTTGCATACTGTAGGTACGTGTTGCACGCACAATTAAGAATATGATGATGATATAGAAACTCGATGACAATGGAATGTACAAAAATTTGTCGGATATTTAGTTGTTGAAGTATTGGTTGTTATATGTGTATAAGGAAGTGTTTGTAGTATTCTCGTCGAAAATTTTCAGTAGGTACTGTGTTAGCTGAGTCCCGTTACAGGATTTGAGCTTTCATTACCAGCTGATCACCGTGAGATGAGTTTTGAAGTGTGCCTTGATTTTACCCAGTTTTCTTCAATTGTTTCGTAGTCATGATGGTACAGTAAGCTCCCATTCAAGCTTTACATTTACACTACGAAAACCGCTCCTATTATAAGCGACATAAGAACGGTCCAAAGGTCAAACAGTATAGCTTGATGAGGAGCTTACTGTACCATCCAGATAGTACTCGTACCATTCATAATTTTGAGGCTCCTTTAAATTCATGCAAAGGATCTACCGTTGTACACTCAAGTACAAAATGTTCGATAGGTAACGGTCAAAGTTATAAAATCGACGGCCCCCACGTATACTATCGAAGTTGAAAAAAAATTTCATTTTCGTTTTATTGCATTAATAGCAACTAGAAAAAAATGATCTATAATTCTATATACCTATAAAGTATGTGCCAATTTTAATACCTTCAACTGTTTTTGAAACTAAACGTAGAATCAATCACCTGTAAAGTAGAGGATTTACAGTTTCGATAGTTTACGTGGGGACCATCGAAATATGTAAACATTGACAGACTTTATTGACTTAAGTTAGAGTTGGTAGAGTAGACATATTATCATAACCTTTTTGTACTCCAGCCCTCGTAGCATGAACACCGAAACACGATATCGACAAAACGATAAATCGATATGAACTGTCAAAATATGTTGCATATAATGGCAACTATACTAACAATAAATGAAATTTCATCGACATATTTTTTTATTGCTACTAAGTTGGCAAACAAGCAAACTGCCCACCTGATGGTAAGTGGTAACAGTCACCTATAATACATGTGACTCTTGTGAGATTCGCAGCGAATCTGCAACCCCCACAAGAACCACGGTGTACGTTGCCAACTTGTGACATCAGATGTAAAGACACGGTACCCAGTAATTTCAGTGCCATATCTTACCCTTCAAACCGGAACACAGCAATGCAAGCTGCTGCTGCTTTGCGGCAGAAATAGGTAAGACGGAAGTACCCAAGCAGAAGACCCTGGTACAGAGCCTACCTCTACCCAAAATAACAATACCATTATCCAAAACATACTCAAAACATCAAGATGGCTGAAAAATCCAACTTTTTTACACGCTTTTTTATTACACGCTTTTTATTGAGTTGCTCTGTCTGTTGGTTTCTTTGTCACGATCAAATCTTGCAATCGATTTTTCGATTTCGACTTCTATTGCTCCAATTGAGCTCAAATTTTTTCTACATATGTATATCCGGTGACAATACAATATTTTGGCATATTGGAATCACAAAAATGCTTAGTTATAGTACAATTAAATAAAAACTAATTTTATATGGGAGGAAATCCAATGTCAATGATGTCAATTTTTAATTTTGTATAAAATTGTATACTTATGTCGACCATGATTAATTATTAGTTAGACTAAAAAGTAGTAAATAAAAAAAAACTTTTTAAAAAACACGCTTTTACCAAAAATACTAAAAAACGATTAAAATCATTTTCATAGAAAATATGAATTTATTGTCAAGACTAAAAACCAAGCGATCTAAAAAGTAGTAAATAAAAAAACGTTAAAAAAAACTTTTTAAAAAACACGCTTTTACCAAAAAGACTAAAAACCAAAAAGTTGAAAATAAAATAAGATCACACTTTTAGCAAATCAGGATTTTAAAAATTTTCTTGAGACAACTAGAAATGTAACACAAAAATTTTCTCAAAATTTTAGCGATGTAGTACAAGAACACAATGACTCTAAAAGCGTGGGGCTTTTAGATTTTACACTTCTCTTGCTTGCAAACTTAGTTGAACTAAGGAATACATCCTTTAAATTACGCCCCACGCTTTTAGAGTCATTGTGTTCTTGTACTACATCGCTAAAATTTTGAGAAAATTTTTGTGTTACATTTCTAGTTGTCTCAAGAAAATTTTTAAAATCCTGATTTGCTAAAAGTGTGATCTTATTTTATTTTCAACTTTTTGGTTTTTAGTCTTTTTGGTAAAAGCGTGTTTTTTAAAAAGTTTTTTTTTAACTTTTTTTTTAACTGTTCATATCGATATATCGTTTTATCGTATCGTGATTCGGTGGTCATGCTATGCGGGGTATGCTTCCTTACGTAAATGCAAGCAACGAAAATTAGCCCGGTGTGTCCTACTTATTGAAATATGCCATTAGCGATGGAAAGCCGGCTTCAACGCCCCACTCACTGTCATTTGGGAGTTCAAATTGGCACATTCAATCTATATCAAAAATTAAATTGATTGGAGGACGTTTCTGAAAGAAGATTTGTGAGATTGCGTTTCGTGGCTTCCCTGTATTTATGGTTCAGGGTGGTACTGTGTACATATCATATTAGAAATTATAATGTTGTTAATATCAATTACTAAATAAGGCAATTTCTTAATAAATATGTTATGATTCTAGAGTTGTGAATAAAAATTTTATAAGTTCTTCGCCGCTTAGCTCTCCTCGTTATTCTAATTTTTAATTGAGATAATGCAATACTTCCGAAATGTCTTGGCACTGGACTGTGCCCCGAGTAGAATCGGGAGGCCCGCGATCGATCCTGCCATGTACCATTGTGTTTTTCGTTTCACGAATTTCATATGTAGGTACATTTATCTGACGCTCCTACGGTGAAGGAAAACATCGTGAGGAAACCTGCATATACCTGCGAAGAAATTCAAAGGTGTGTGAAGGAGTATTGCCAGATTTTTTTTGGCATGTCGTGATTTTGAAACTTTTTGAGGTAAAAAAGCAGGATTCTTTCTTCGAAAGCGGGACGTAGTAAAAAAACGTATATAAATAATCAATCTTTTTAAATAATATTTATAAAATCATTATAAGTAAATTTTATAAAATGAAAACTTATCGGGAGTTTACGCTTCGAAATTTCCCTCAGTTCTGCTACGATTTCGCAGCGTAAACTCTCGAAAAGTTTTCATCTTATAAAATTTACTTATAATGATTTTATAAATACAGTTTTTTATTATTTGCTTTAATAATAGCTCGTTTCTAAAGGATGATTTCTTATAGAAAAAGTAATATTTAAACAGTGGTGAAATTCATAAAATTTGAACTATGTAAACCACCTTAAATAAGGAAACTAAAACATTTCGAAGAAAGTAACCAGTAAAGATCATTGTTGAAGATTTGAGAATAAATGTTTACTGAATATATTTCATGTCTTGGTCATATTTTTTACGTGACGAATACATGAATATGTCCTTAAACGCGTGGAATGTAAATATGGGTATGTTTAAAGCCTTAAAAAGACATCAAAAATAGCATTTAAGTAAAAAGTAAAATGTGTTATGGAAACTTCAAGTCCTACACTCTAAATTAACTTCATTGCATTTTTAATAACTAAAAAAAAATACTTCTCTGATAATTCTGCTAGAACACCGATTATTACGAGACCCCGGTCTCGTAATAATCGGTGTCCCCTTAATATCAACCTCAAACGTCATTATTTAATGTATAATACGGGTTATTATAAATACGCGTTATTGTCAACTTATTTTGCTTTTATCAGCCTTAAGCCCATCACACACAATGAAGATACTATAAAATATATCTTATCTGCGACGTATCGCTAACCCTACATTTCAATGGATCACCACACACTGTTAATTAAATATATATTTTACATTACAGTATCTTAAGATACTGAGCGATATGTGAAAGATATCTTAACCTAGCAACGATATCTTAAGATATTGAAATATATATTAATATACTCGGGCGATATTTATCTTAAGATAAACTACAGTGTGTTCTATCTAGCGCTGTTTTTTGGTTCTTAAGTGATCCTCTTCCCAGATTTTACGCTTTTTTCTTCTCGACGCAATACATGTATGATCAAATTCACGGTCCCATTCGTCATCAGACGACCTGTCAAGTACTTATACATCTAGCAACAGCAGTCAGATTTGTATGCGGTTCATGGCAAAAAAAACACTGTATAAGGAACGAAACCGGCGACTCGCAAGACTGCCTCTAATACAATGATGCAGTTGCGATATATTATCGTATCTTAGCTGTGTGTGGTCCTTTAAGATAATATATTTTTATATTAGATGCTATAATATATATTATCTTCACTGTGTGTGATGGGCTTGATGATGCACATCGACGATAGCATTTCTTTCGTTATGCAACCGCGATAGCGACGGAGCTATGCTTGATAGGCGAGATTAGATACCGGCAGATTAGTTGGACCAGGCTTCTCAGAGATAGAGCGCTGCAGTTACTACCGACATATATGGTAATCAATTTAACATTTGTTTTGTATGGAACTAAAGCGTTGTACACATTGATTATGTGCGTTGTGTAAAGAACTGTAGGGGCTATACACTACTAGCCGCCCGTGAGTGTATCACGCTTCTCCTCACCACAGACCCGCATTGGACCTCCCGGGTAGGAGATAGCTAGAGATATTCGACACTTTGTGACTTACTGGAAATTAAAAAAAATTAACACCATGTACCACCAATATTTACTCAATTGCAAGATTTTTAAGTATATTTCAAGTATTTTACATAAATAGCCAAATTCCGTATGATATCCGTATGAACAGTTTCTAATGAATTCGAGGCGATGTCGATGAATCCATAGTCTCATGGTGGGACTTAGCTATGTTTCTATTATAAAATTTTCTTATATTCCATTCTTCGTATTGAAGTGTTGAATTATCTTTGCACTGTCGATCGGTGCCCGCGCCTGTGCGCGGAGCACGTTTGCAGCAGTGCTATATTACCTCGTGGTACCAGCTAGTCACAGGTCTGTTACCTCTGGCTTTCCTAGAAACCGCGGTACATGTTTAAATAGATTGTCTAAAAAAATCGAGATTTTTTTGTTTTTGAGATTTTTTTGGTTTTTTTCAAATAAATCAAAAAAATCATTTCTTATATTTATCTTTTTAACATCATTTGGTAAGTTTTTTTTTTCATTTCTGGCAACTTTAATAGAAATCAGGCCAAAAAAAATTCCCACTTCACGTCAATCAAGTAAATAGAAAACAGAGGATTCCCCAAATCGTGCCTGTTAAGATAAAAATCGTTTGGTGTTGATATTGAATTGGAATTATGGTGTAAAGTAAATATCATTTAAGTTTTTTAAATATCTTCCTAATACCTACTAAAAATCAGTTTTGATTTAAATCATCGATTTTTTTAAATAAATCACTTGATTTAAATCATGATATAAATCATTTGATTTCAATCAATCCACCCTGGTCTATGCTACTTAGGGACCTCGCGCACCCGTCTACAACCTATGTCCGCATATCGTCGTTTCGTCTGGTCACAGCGACCAATAGGGTTGCCACCCGTACTTTATTATAAAGTATTGTACGTTATTTCGGGTAAATGTACTCTATACTTTATGCCAAAGATAAAGTACGCGAAAATACTTTATTTTGCGCGATTTGATTTCTCTGGGATTCATTAAACATTAAATATAAAAAAATAGTTTATTGTAAGAATGTTTGCGTAATACGGAACGACAGATTATGTAGAGGTCGCCAAAAGCTCATTCTTATAGTTTCTCGTCTATTGGAGGTTAGACAACATCAGGGTAATTTTAATTTTATAAGCTGCTGCTCTGAATAATGAGGTAGTACTGCAGAAAAACCATTCCCGCAGGTTCTTCAACCACAAGTGCCGCCTCCTGTCAGCACTTCTCTTTCCAGCAACTTTCCCCTGAATGATGAGTTGGAGTAGTTTGTATTTATCATTTATCGTTCGCTTGATGGTATTCATAAACTCCATCTTCTTCTTGAGCCTACTTAGTACCTACACGGTGGTGATTCGGTCACGCCATGCGATGTTCAAGATACGGCGGTATATCCACACCTCAAACGCCTCCAACCTTTTTATCATATTTTGTGTGAGAGTCCATGGTTCTACACCGTATTGTACAGAAGAAATAGCGGACTAGGCGTAGTCTTAAGTCAAGGCTCAGATCTCGATCAGATCATTCTAAAAAAGGCTCAACGAGCCACCTCAATGCGGACTTTTATCTCCTGAGCATGGTCACCTCTTTCATTAATCCAACTTCCCAGGTACCCGAACTCAGTCACCCTTATTACCAATTCTGTCCCGACATAGAGCTACGAGTCATATTGCGGTGTCTTAGAGATCAACAAGTATTTGGTTTTTTGCAATATTGATGCTCAATCCCATTTCCTTACTTGAATTCATTAACATTATTACGAAGCTCCTGTAATGGCGCCAAATTGTCTGAGATCAAGGCAGTATCATCAGCGTTACATATATTATTGATAGGAGTGTCTTTTACAATAATGCCTGTATGACTAGCTGATCAATTCCGGAAAAGCTCTTCTGCATAGATGTTATTAAGAAGTGGGACTGATTTCAAAACTTCGGTCAATTTCATATGTTGAACTTTATCAAAAGCTTTCTCGTAATCGATGAAGCAAATATGTAAGTCACGCTTCATGTCACGCGAGTACAAAAGAGGGCGTCCCTAATGCAATCTATTTCTCTAGCCAGAAGCAGGAATCTATTTCTAAAGCCAAACTGTGTGTCGCCAAGATCTTCACATATTCGGTATATTCTACCATGTACTATTTTAAGGAAAATCTTTAAGACATGACTCATCAAGCTTATTGTTCGGTAATCACTACAAGTTTTAGATCCACTTTATTCGGGATGGTGATAAAAGTTGATAAGCCGTTGTTCTGGTATAATATGTCTGGTATACTGTTCGTATATATTTTATTAAAGAGGTTTACGAGTAGGTCTAAATAGTCTTCTTCTATGAGTTATAAGTTTCCCACACCAACTTCAAACTCTTCTGGTCTTGAATCGTGAAATAATTCCTGTATATAATTAGCCCAAACTAACAGTTTCTCTTTCATATCTAGAACTGGAAGATTTTATGGATGAGGACAGGAGTTTCCCGTTTTCGGTGCATCTTTGACCTTCTTGTGAACGAAAGCCAAAAAAAACCAAAAGCTCATTCCTGAACGCAATTTAGCCGCAAATATCAACATTGTCATGTCAAGGTGCTTAAAAAAATTCGTTTGTAAACATAAAGTGCAATAAAGTTGCTAGTAGTAACAAAACATATATTTAAAGCATGATAATAAAGTGGAATAAAAAGTACTTTATGTTCCCACAATGTACTTTTCTTTTCAACCTTTTGAAAGCCAATGTACTTTATATGGACAAAAAAAAGGTGGCAACCCTAGCGACCAACGTCAGGTCTCCGTCACTCACTACGCGCGTAAAGCCTGATTACACGTACCGAGTAGAGTGGCGAGATAGTGTCCTCGGCCGAGCGCTTGGTATTTGTAAACACAAAGTCTAGTGCTCACTGCTCGGCCGAGTATTCGGCCTAGCAATAGGCCGAGTAGCAACCTCCTCTTCCCCGCACTATCTCTCTCGCTCACTCGCCAGTCGGTGTGCGCGCGCTACTTATATCGAAAGTTTCGCTCACGATTATTTGTTTTTTTTATTAAACTGACTGTCTCGCCACAACTTCAAAAAACGTGTAAACACTTACTCGGCTACACCATTGTCTCGGTCGTGTGACATTTTACTGACTCACCAATCTACTCGATACTCGAGGCTCTAAGGCCTCGTTTACGGAGACGCGGGGCATCGCGCGTCGCGTGTGGCGTGGCGTCTCGCGGCGCGTCAGACGTTTTTTCTGTTTACGGTGGGGCGGCGTGTGAAGCGGCACTCATAATCGCACGCGTAAACACAAACATATGGCAATATACGATGTTGTTCATAGAGATGCGAGACGGGAACACCGACGGACGCGGCGGTGCCATCCGCGGGCTCGGCCGTAAAAAACGCGCCATTCCAAGCAAAGGCGTGTATAATCGCTTCTCCGTAAACGCACTCATACAACGCCATATGTTTGAATTCTGACGGGCCGCGCCGCGCAACGCCCCGCGTCTCCGTAAACGAGGCCTTAGGTACGAAATACTGAGATTAAAAAACCAGCAGAGGCCCTAGACAAATGCCACACGCTAAATTTTCCGCAGTCGTTCCGCAGAAAAAATTTATGGAAAGGACATTAGTATCATCTCCATACATTTTTTCTGAGGAACGACTGCGGAAAAGTTAGCGTGTGGTTAGCATTTGTCTAGGGGAGCAGGCACAGATTTAGAGTAGGAGCAGGGCCCTATTTCTCGAAACTTATTAGCCTAATAATATTAGTCCATGAAGTAATATTTTTTACGAGTTTATTAGTGTGCGTTTCTCGAAGCTACAGTAATAAAATATTAGTTACTAGTTACTGACTAATAAATATTAGCTAATATTATTAGTGTCAATTGGATTTTTGTTTCACGAATATAAAGGAATAAAAATACACTAATAAAATTTACTAATAAAGCTATTAGTCTCGAAAGGCTTGTAAAAAATATTAGTTGTAACTATTAGTGACATATTTTATCAAACAAATGTATAAAATGTGGACCGATTCGGACGCTTCCGACGGTGAAGAAGATTTAATAATAATTCGCCGTCGTCGAGTCTTTTTGAACAGAAATACGTACGAATTATTATTTGAATCCACGTTCCAGTTTAACGAAAGATTTCGTTTGACAAGCACGAATATGGAAGAACTCATTGAAATTATCGGGCCGGGGTTGCATCGGTATATACTCTTTATTGCATAATCAAAAATCGTTTGAACAAAAAACATAAACATTGTATGCAAGGGCGGACTTATCTCTTATAGAGATCTCTTCCAGTCAACCCATAACATTGGTGGCGTAAGTAAATGTAGTGGACAACATTAATAAAGCAATAAATAACCCTTATTTAAAAATACCTATTTCTATATACATACATAAATACATAAATACATAAATAATAAATAAATTATAACTGACGATCATTGGACCTGCTCATACACTTTTCTGATATAGTGTTGCTTAACGCGGGACTTAAAGCTGTTATGTGACTGGCTGTGCTGAATGTCGCTCGGGAGACTGTTCCAAAGCTGAGCAGCGCGAACGCTGAAAGAATTGCGAAAAAAATGTGAATTGCTGCTTGGAACATCCAGCATGCGTGCCTCACAACAACTACGCTTAGGACGGGATGGAGGAGGGAGTAATTGAAAGCGGGAGCGCAGATAAGATGGGGAGTTGGGATCTTTTAGGACTTTGTTCAGGATAGTAAGGATGTGCACATTACGACGATCTCGGATGGGTAGCCATTTTAAATTAGCGCGAGAGTGAGAGATACGGTCATATTTCCGTAAACCGAAAATAAAGCGAATGGCCAAATTTTCCGAATTTTTTTCGGTTGACCGAAAGAAGTCAGGCCCTGTCACCAAAATTAATAACTCTTGTGGCTCTACATTGGATGGGTACGGGAGCACAGTACCACGCAATAGCTGATATGCATGGTGTATCAAAAGCCAGTGTGTGTCGAGCTGTTAATCAAGTTGTTCACTCGGTAGTGCAGAACATGTTTCCGGATATAATCAAGTGGCTAGAAAATATGAAACGGGTTGTCGAAGCATTCCACAGACAGGCGGGGATGCCTATGGTTGTTGGATGTTTAGATGGCACTTTAGTGCCGATTGATGCCCCATTTGATAACGAAGAGCAGTTTGTAGACAGGCACGGAAACCACTCAGTAAATTGTTTAGTGGTTTGCGGTCCCGATCTGCACTTCTATTACTCATATGCTAATTGGCCAGGGGCAGTGCATGATTCGCGAGTTCTACGCAACAGTGCTCTTTTTCGTCGAATGGAGGATGCCTGGAGGCCTTAAGCAAATTCGTTTTTTCTTGCCCCTACGCCAGAACCAGTTTTTTTGGCGTTATCAACCTTTGCCTGTAAATAGAGCGTCAAAAATGTGATTTTCAGTAGCAAAGTAATATACATTATTCAGTAAGTAAGATTAGATACGTAACAACTACAATTATTATTACATAATTATATACTTTACTTCTTGTATGTATTTGCGTAATTTGTTTTTCTGATCTGTATTATGACAATCGTGGAAAGTCGAGTAGTAAGTACATATACATTAAATAATCATATTTTATGATATTTATTTGCAATTTGTATTGTGTACTTCAAAGATTAACACTTTATATAGTGTATAGTCACAGTTTGTGGTGCAGTTCAAAGGTAACACAACTTTATATTATAGGTAGGTACTTATCTAGAAAGACTACACTTTAGTGCATAAAGAATAAAACGGGTTTTCATGTTTATTTTTAGCAATTACTTAGTTAATTATAATATTTACTTATCATTGTGCTTTTTTTAATGTTCGGCCAATAGGCATCCCTTAAGTATTTATAATCTTTAGCGGCAGAAATCGCCCCAAGAGAACGACACAGATTTGTGATTTCTTCCCATTTTTTCCGTTTGTCTTGTTTTGTCAAAACGTCTGAAAAGCTTCCGAATAGAATTTCTTTCGCTTCTAAAATACTTCTCAAAACCATTAATTTAACATCCATTTTAAAACATTAATAATATAAATATTATTTAAAGAAATAATTCGCTATTACCGCCAATCTACTCGTACAAACGTCAACACTAACAGAAAACGAATATAAAAGTGGCGGGAACTTTTCCTGTTTTTTATTAGGTGTAAAGGCATAGGTAAGTAGGTGCATTCAGCCACTCCAGACTAATATTTTTTATTAGTCTACCGGTATTAGTTACCAGTCTAATAATTATTTTTGAGAAACAGAAAATATTAGCACTCATCATATTTTCACTAATAACTCATAACTAATATACTAGTAAACTAATAGTTTCGAGAAATAGGGCCCAGGACTGCCGCGCTCCGCTCGGAGTATATAGTTCTGTGTGCCGCGGTCTTGACACAGGTGCATTGCAGTTTCGCGCCCTTTTTCTGCGCGCTTGATTATTGACAACATTGATTTACTAGCAAACATTTGGTAGTAAATCAAGGATTCACAACAGCAACATCAGCAACAACCCCGTCGTCCGAGCTCGTAGCGACGTGAGGCTTCAGAACAGAATACTAAAAACATTACAGAGTAACTTCTGTATGTAGTACTATTAGCTATTCTGTGCCAATACAACGGCCACAAGCGATGGGCCGTGGTCGTGGCAGTGCGCGAGCTCCCTTAAGGGGGGATTAAGTAATATAGTACCTATACTTTCTATTCAGTTTGATTGTATCTTAACAGATAATTCAGTTCGAGGTCAGAACTAAGTCTGATAAATTTTGTGAAACAATAATTTTAATCGCTATCGCCTCTTTTATATCTAATTATAGGTATCTGAAATCTGAATTAAAAACTATTCGCTAGTATTTATTATTTGATAGAAATACACGTATCGTATAGGACGTATTAAAAATCCACATAACTTCAGGCATCTCACAAAAACAATGTAATAAAATGTATACCAACAGCGAAGTAAGGTGGCGTGGCGATAAGTAGATACGGTGATGCATTGTTACCAAGTGGGATGGCATTAGGGCGTTTGCACAAAGAAGCTGATGCCAGGCGGCAAGACGGGCCAATCTGGTTTGGTTGGTCCGGGTGAAATAGACGTTAATATAAATAGGGGAGAGGATTAAAGAATTTGTAAATGTCATTGAAATTATTTTTTGCGAGTAGATATTTTTGTGTACGTGTGTGTGTGTAGTTTGTTTTCGCACTCGCAAAGTCCGATACAAACGTTGATCGATACGATCGGAATTAGTTCATGCGTAGGGTTCATGGTTCAATCAAAATTAAACATGGAAAATTTCCTGATTGGCATGTGAAAAATCATGTGAAATGATTTTCATTTGTCACACCTGCTACATTCCTTCACAATAACTGCTGTATGTTTCACACTTTGTTAAATCCCAGATAATTCGCATTTCATTTAAGAATTTAAAGATTTTTTTAACTTCTCACGTATTTTTACCTGAATCTGAAGCCTGGTGGGTTATTGTCTAAGAAAAAAATCTGTCACGATCGCTTATAATTTGACAACCATTGCGTCGTGAACATAAGACTCTGTGCCCACTTCCTTTTATAAAGGAGCGATGTATGGACTGCGACCGTCAAATTGTAAGCGATCGCGATAGATTTTTTCTTAGACAATAACCCCCCGGTTCAAGTATGAGGGAAAGTTCATTGTTTAAAAAACAAAATCAAATGACCAATGTGTCAAATGTTTCTTGATGTAACAAATTAGCTGTCATTCATCATGTTTTCAGTTTCACACTTCATACAAAACAAAAGCAAGAATTATCTATCCGTGGAATTCGTCACTAGCGATAGGTAGATAACTGTGAAATAAAAATCATTGCCTGTGAAACTTCACACGTGAAATCATATGAAAATTCATTATTTTATTAAAAATAAATGAAAAGTAGCAATCATTTTCATCCCTTCAAATGCATTCCGAAGCAGCTACCCATGGTGGTCCTACAGGGAACTTTACTTCACATTAGCCACCGTAACGCTGAGCTTACACGCAACAGTGCCCCCCCCCCATGAGGATGAAGTCAGTGAGAATACGTCTTTACAGCACACTGTTGTTGTGTAATGCCTTGAACTTAGCAAGTCATTGTCACCGCCCGCAGTCGGCGGCTGGCCACTTATCGGGACGGGGCGGAACGTGCTATATAGAACTCTTAACAAAGTTCGAACGTAAGTTGTTCGTTAACTTTGTGTGTTTTTTATTAAGTATAAGAAATTTCTGAGGCCCGAAGTGATCGTTGAATGAAGACGTCGTGTGATAATCAGTGAGCTTCAATTGAAGATTTGATTACAAACGTTTTTTAAAAGTGAGAGAAATCTGTGGTGACTGTGGTGTTTTTACTTTGCCCAACTAAACATAGAACTCTTTACAAAGTTCGAACGTAAGTTGTTCGTTAACTTTGTGTGTTTTTTTAAGTATTACAAATTTTTGAGGCCCGAAGTGATCGTTGAATGAAGACGTCATGTGATAATCAGTGGGCTTCAATTGAAGATTAGGTTACAAACGTTTTTTTAAGTGAGAGAAATCTGTGGTGACTGGTGTTTTTACTTTGTCCAACTGAACATCAAACATTCTTAGTCGTGATATCGTTTTTGCAGTTCCTTGTATTCACTTCGCAATGGAAACATTATGATAGAAGGGCCCATTGTGTGTAAGATGACACTTGGATGATTCATGCACATGGTCACAATCACAACACGAGGTGCCAGCCAGTATTATTTACACAAGAATATACAAGTTCTTTGTGGACATTGTATTTTTTCTTGTCTGATTTCGTAATCGCGAAACATAGTCCGGGTAATTTCTCAGATTTAGTTTCGGCGGCTCATCTCTTTGAATTATATGTCTTCTCACGCACGGTTTCTGTGTGCACAGCTGTGCCGTGGACTTGAGACGAGTTCTTTCATTGTGATTTAAGGATTCATATGATGATTTTTCTTTTGTTGTTGCCAAATCACGCTACAACCGAGCCGAGTTTCACGCAAGCAAATTGCTCGCACAGCTAGTTTAAAAATAATTTGATGTAGGTAATAAATAATTTCGCATATAATGGCAAAGTGATAGAATTTGATTGTAAAAAATTATTTAGTACTAGCTGTGCCCGCGACTTCGTTCGCGTGGATGTCGGAAAATAACAACATCGTGATGTTATATAGCCTCTGGCTTTCCTCGATAAATGGACTATCCAATAGGAAAAAAAAAACAATTTGAATCAGTAGTTCCTGGGACTAGCGCGTTCAACCCAACAAACAAAATCTTCATCGTTATAATATTTAAACATAAAACATGGATTCAGTTTACGGAATAAAATAAAAAAATATAAATAGTAAACAAATGACATACAATTTAACCGAAATCTTTTTTATTCTTTTATAAACTTAATATAAACAAAAGATTCTAACGGAGATCAATTACTAAATATAGAAGCTTCTTATACGATAACTTTATAGCTAAGGCGAAAATAGCATTCAAATGTCAATTGAACTTAACGAAGTCAAAAAGTGTCAGGGGTGGAAACAAGTCAGTAAAAGTCAGTTTTTTTGAAGATGGTCAGTAAAAGTCAGTTTTTTCAAAATTTGGTCAGTAAAGTCAGTATTTTCAGGACCAGGATTAAGTATTCTTGAAAAATGTGCCTCATTCTTATTTTAAAGTGATTTCGTTTATATTAGGTAATCTGATGATACATTTCGATAAATTTCCGTGTTGTATTTTTACTTCATCCAGGGGGTACTCTTGTTCAATTTGCTTGTCGGGTAAATTGACTTTTGAGTGCACGGGTATGTGATCCCGGATACCCCGAGCTGCGATTTTGCTTCGTCCTATTCCTTCCTGAGCACAAATTTCATCCTTTTAAGGTGAGCACAACTACAACAATGAATATAGGTACATTTAAAAAAAATATACGCGTCGAATTGAGTACCTTCTCCGTTTTTTCGTCGGTAAAAATGGCTGCCGTCTGCGGAGGTGCAATAGTAAAAATGAAACTCCATGGCGGCACCCGGCACGGTGATTACTTAGTTAACGTTAACTAAAAAACTTTTAATAAAAGAGTGGTGCAGGTTGGCTATGGGGTTGGCGGAGGCCAAAAAAAAAGTTTTTTTGTTAACATTTTCCATTAACATATATAAATACTTACATTGTTAATAAGTAGGTATGTCTAAATACTTTACCAATAAGGTACTATGAATGAGCACATAAACTATGCACACATGAATGAAACAGTCCAGCGAGGGGTTAAATTTGGTCAGTAAAACAGTCAGTAAAAGTCAGTATTTGGTCAGTATTTCATTAGATTTTGGTCAGTAAAGTCAGTAATTTTTTATGTTGATACCGCTTCCACCCCTGAAGTGTAAATTCTTGATTAAAAAAATGGCCGAAGATAAGTTACTATCGTTGTTACTATTGTTACAGAAACACTGATCAATGTTAATATAATTACTCGTATATGATACAGATTTTAACATTGTTTTATGTCAATACTATGCAATGCACCATCACTGCATCATGGATCGCGTCGATGCCGATTGACATAATAAATCGATTAGTAGAAAGCATAGAGTTATTGACGTCTTTAAATTTACGAATTTAAATTTTTAAATAATGTATAAAAAAATAATAAGTGGGCGTAACTTGAAAATAACGTATAATCGTTTATATCGAACTGCATAATACAGGTATTCAAAACGATCTGCACAGTTTCAATATAGTATTTATATGAATATAGGTATATACCTAAGCTTACGGTTTTTATTCAATTTCCAAAAAAATCACGCTCAATCGAAGATGTCTTGGTGTCACGCAGCTTTTGGAGACAGATTTTATTGTAAGGGAAATATGGACTGAAATAAAATGGAGGTAAAATCGAGGCGATCATCGTGCCTACTAAGAGTAGACGTGGGCGGGAAGCCTTTAGTACGTTCCATGTTTCACCTACAAAAAATCGGTCGCGGGCTCACGGGCTATTAGCCTAAAGCAGGGGTTCCCAACCTTTAACCCTATGCGCCTCACCCAATATTATGTTAAAATACTACACCCCCCCAGGGGCCGATATGGGTAGTCAAGAATTAAGCAAATGATGAAAATATTGGCGTGTTTAGTTTTATTTAAAAGAATGGTTGCAACGTGTCGCTGACTTCGCATATATATTCTTTATACAGTTTAATTCTGAAGCCACTCGCTGCGCCCGCCCCCCCTTGGTTCACTCTACTACGCCCCCCAAGTGGGGCGCGCCTCACTGGTTGGGAAACCCTGGCCTAAAGCGAATATGGTAAGGGGGCAGCGTTTCCCCTAAGTATTCTCACTGTGAGATCTTGGTACAGTGAGCTCCCATTTAAGCTATACATTTATACTACGAAATCCGCCACTATTACCAGCGACATAAGAACGGTCCAAAGGACGAACAGTATAGCTTGACAAGGAGCCTACAGTACTATCCTAATGTAGGCTGCCTGTTTTAACGTGACGAACGTTAGTCGTCGATCACTAATCAGTAACTCTCTCGTCCAACAGATCCGCCTAGCGCCGCGCACGAGCACACAGATGCCGGTTTCGAGGTTATGATATCAGTGGAGTGCTAGCGATGGAGATGTCGTACCAGGCGGGCGCTGAGGCCGAGAGCCTCCTGCGGCCGGACCAGAGGGGCGCCGTCGTGATGCAGCAGGGGCACCGTGGGAACGGTGAGTTTTTCTTTTAAGGAGTTTAATTAAATAACGCAGACCACCCCAACTTATTTTTAATTATAAATGAATTAAATAAATATAAAGAGCGTATTCAAATATTAAATAAATATTATTATTATATTATTACATAGGTATGTCAAACTTTCTCTTTGGTTGCATATCTTGCTTAATTTGAAACTCTATAGTCGCGTCGCCTGCCGCCGCCGATAGCCAGTAAGGTAATGGCGACAGAGTTAAGTAAATTTAAAAAGCGGCGTAGTTCTAAATTAATTCTGGATAAAATCTGACCTATATTTTTTTTTATTAGTGGTATCGATTCTAGTCCCTATTCTGGACAAACTATTCTCAGGTTTTGCGCAATTTAATTAACACCAAGTATATTTTTACTTATCACATATGCCACATAATATGTTCACACAAGCCACAATATGTGTGTTATGTTATGTCACGTGATAATGATCACCAACTTATTTGACTTGCAATGCTTCAATCGAGTCCAAATTTTGCAAGTTAAATAAGTAATATGTATGTATATATGTAAACTAATTCAGCGTGCAAAATTACCATGTACAGTAAGCTCCCATTCAAGCTTGACATTTTCACTACGAAAGCCGCCACTATTATGAGAGATACAAGAACGGTCCAAAGGTCAACCTCAACCAGTATAAGCTTGACAAGGTGCTTACTGTACCATGTTAGGTCGAATCCAAGTGATAACAAGCTCTTCTTTAACTCGTTTGTCTGTTAGTTTAAGTCTGAATATTGCAGGCTGATTTATTACTACAAGTGTAATTTTAATGCTTGCTTCTTGCAAGATTACCCTTTTAACAAGTGTTTTATTGCAACTTGAAAAATGTTGGGACTGTCTCAATGATTTTTACCGGATTGTTTACTTGATTGACAAGGGAGAGACAACTGTAGTTTTTTCTTGTACTTAAGTACTACAATGAACTATATCATTCTCATTTCTATTTTGGTTTATAAAGTGTGTTTTATACGGAATATATATTTGCTCGTGCATGCGCGTGGGCACTTGGGCCCTTGACTCGATAAGGTGGGAGTTAACGGCTTATTATTACGAAACAGCATGCATTCACAGCTTCTGTGATATCTTGCGCAATGACTCGCAAGTCAGACTTTTTCGGGATGATTGCTTTTCTCTGCAAACATACGAACAACGTCATTATTTATTATTTAAATGGTAGTCCTGATTTAAGCTTTAATTTAAGTACTCGTAACAAAATTTTTTGATTATTATCAATTGATTATACTGTATTATTTTTATGCAGTTAAGTATTTATTTAAAGTACCACAAAATGTTGGATATTCCGTACATTAAAATATGAAAACCCTAATAACATCACTCAGATGCCTCTGTCTGGTTGTCAGTCACTTCTCATTCTACTGAATCCACCCATTCAATTGACAATGAATTTCTAGAAATTGATTAATCATATATTATGTAGTGTAAGGGCAATAAACGAAGGATAGCTATACACGACGGATAAATTTAAAGTAAAAAGATAGACTCGCTATTATACAAACCAACCTAAAGATGGTAGGATCGGGGCCTTATTCTATGTGTGCTAAAATATTTAATAAGATACCTAACTGTATACGCGCGTAGAAGAAAAAACCTTTATTTTACAAAAGTTAAAAAACATAAAAAACACATTTAAAGCAAAAACCGTATTATACGCTGCAGGAGTTTTTCGATGACAAAGATCGAATTTAATGGAGAATTAGTGAGTAGGGAAAATAATGACACCCAATAAAAGATTAATTAGTAGAACATTACACAAATTACATAATTATGATTTATTAAAAAAGTAGTGTTACTAATTAAGTTGAATATTTCGGACTCGTGGCCCCACTGCGATGACCCACTGGTGGGCCCACGAGTAATTTTAAGGGCCCATGGCGCGAAAAATAGCAAAAAGGCCGTTGGCGTTTTTGATATTTTACGTTAACGTTCCAGTTAACTGACCGGGAAAAAATAAATTTAAATTCTTAAATTATGTGTCTACACAATCACCGTTACCATTTTTAAAATTTACATACCATTTCGTTAAAAAATAGCATCAATTTTACTTAAAATTTAGGTTACACCCACATACCGTTCGTGATTTTTAGCTTCATTAATTAACCCTATTATATTTAAGTTTAACAAATATATAGAACAAAGGTAAGCAAAACACTGACACCGTGGTATTTTTTTAAATTATCGTACATTGATTTTTATTTGAATTTTTTAACATAGATTTATCGATGTTCTTACAAATACTTGGCTCGGGCGCGTCGAAATTCAGTGTGCAATCAAGACTCGAAGCAAAGAGAATAGTAATACTACGGGAATAGAGAGCCCTCTCGTGGTATTTTTATGCATGCTACATTTGATACGTCAACTAGCGCCATCTGAATTTCTTAACTGGTACTTCGTACATATACATACCTACCTATATAGTTAAAATATGGTGGCTTAAATTGCCGCCTTATTACAAAACATGACCTAAGTTTAGACTTGGTTTAAACCTGATGCTGTCTTTATCTACTTTAAAACAAGTGAAAGAGCATCTAGTTTAAACCAAGACTAAATTTAGGCCATGTTTTGTAATAAGAACGCATTTTTAAAACCGTTAATATAAAGGCAGGGGTTTTTTGAGGTTTTGCACCTCGAAAAGACTGTTTTATAGAGTTATCTAATTTGAACTTGTTTGTAATGCTTTTTTCAATTTCTTTTTAGTAAACTAGATCCAGATAAGAAAAAATCTTTAGATAATAAACACAAAATATGTAATATGTTTGAAATAAAACAAAACAAATCAAATCAAATACTTGCTTTTTATTTTCAATTTTTATGTTTAATAATTTTGTGCTGCTATTTTAGTTACATCATCTCCATTGTATGTGAGTTTTCCCAATAAAATCCGATTAATCTATCGACGCCAACTACACACCAAATAAATTAGAACATTAAACATTGTGTTAACAAAAACATTGTTTAATTTTATTTTATAAATGCAAAATTCAAATGAGTCATTATGTCAATTAATGTCTCTGCGAATGATATGATAGTTTGTTTAATTTCTTTGGCACGTCATTCTTAAGGAAAGTAATAGTCATATTTTGCATATCTTTGAAAAATATTTCTATCCGCACACACAACCACTTTTTATTTTTACATCTCTTGCGCATTTAAAATCATTGTTATTATGTCTAGCAAATTTTTTTTATAGTCTTTACACCCTTTTATGTCATTACAGTCACTAATGTCAGTACATCATTATATAACCCAACGATAAACATTATTACATTGACCAGCATCATTTTGATGGGGCTGCTCAAAGCAAATTCGGTTATTAAAATGAATATCCACTTCTTCGGAATCACTAGGAGCCTTTATTTGCAATGAACTTGGAGATGGAAATGACTGGATAACTATCGGTGAATTCTGCATTCCGCCAGCTCTGAAGTGGAAAACTACTTTATGATTGATCGCCTGCAAGTCTGAAATTCTATCTTAACGCCTTCCAGGTGACTCTCCCAGAACAATGTAATCTAACAAGATGGGGAATAGCAACAGAAAAAACATGCAATACGTGTGGCGAAGCACCTGGAACAGCTAGGCACATACTGGTAGGATGCAGAGTTCTTTTAGAAAAGGGTAATTACTCGCGACGTCATGATAAGGTTTTGAGAATCATACGGGAAGCTGTCAGTGAAGCGGTCGCAAGAGCCCAGAAAGGGATGACAACAACCACAAGACTCATCCAATTCACCAAAGAGGCTCTAAAACAAAACCAATAAATAAAACCTACTTGATCATAGGCTCGGCACCGGATTGAACCCTTATGATGGATACGTATGATAAACAATACAAGTTTCCGTCTGACGTAGCGATTACTGCATCCAGGCCAAATATTTAATTTACTCCCGGTAATAAAGGGCGTACTACTCATCGAACTCAACGTGCCGTGGGAAAATAACATTCTCAATACCACACATTTAAATTGAATAGATACTACGATCTTACTAACTATATCACAAAAAACGGTTATTATGTTCACTTATATGCGGTAGAAGTAGGCGCGAGAGGTATTCTTATACACATTGTGTTAGCTGCAATATTCCTAGCACCATAACTCCTAATGTTTCCGAAGAAATTTGTGGTGTGATTGACATCTCGTTGAATATAAGGCTACACAAATGTTTTGAAGGATCTTCATTGATTTCATTCATTGATTTATTTGAAGGAAGTGAAAAATATTTACGTAACAACTGGATAGCATATTTTCTCTTCGATAGTAAAATGTCTTCCTTTCAGTTTCTTACTTGCTTGTTGTTGCATGTTGCATATGCATGAACAGTTGAGCTGGTGTGGTCATATACTTGACTATTTGTTGAAATGCAACATTCTTCGAAATTTTCTCTGCATTAGCCACCCGTTCTTTAAATAATTTGCCCTTTCATCGCAAACATTTTATTTCATTTCCCAGATTTCAAATTCTCTTTTGAAGTGGTTGAGCATATGCACAGATTCAGATACAGACATTCAGAAGTACCTGAAAAACAAATACATTCAAATTTAAATAATGTTAAATTAAAAAATGTTTCAGTTATATTTCTCTTGCTTTTGCTGTCTAATAAAACCTCAAAACAATATTATTTCTGTTATCTTACCTTGCACAGATGTTTTCGGTCTGGGTTTACTATAATTATGCTCCATTAAAGTATTCACTTCTGCAGCAGTGTTGTGAGTTTCACCTGAAAATGAAAAACAAATAAAATTATGGCACTCATCTATATGAATTAATTTTTTACTATTAAAAAGTATTTTATTTGAAAGTTATAGTTAATAGTTTCATTATTTTCAACTCTTTGGACTAACTATTGCTTTGTCTGGAAGATATTCTGTTAGAGATAAGTCCGCCCTTGTACTTTATATTTGCTGTATACTGTTATCAGTTTTGCCATATAATAAAGTATTATAATGTTAATTAATTTATTTCTCATTCTTATATCAATCATTTATTTTCATACTAAGTACTGCTTAGTATGAAATAGAGATTACTATTAAATTGAGACTACAACATACATTAACTGTCTAATTCAGTTTGAGTGCATGGTAATTTTAATTTAAAAAATACCTAAACTTGCAACAACTGGAACAGAAATGTGACAGGAGGGTGTGGCGTTATTTGGACAATCAACAACCTGACTGATATTAGGAATAAGTTAACTTTAAGTATCTAATTAAGGAAAACTGTGGTCAGTGAAATAAAGGCTATTCTTATTATTAAATATCAGTTAAGATGTCCTCGCCCAAGCACTCATTGTAAGGATGTATTTTATATACCCGATAACAGGATCAAATATGCTAAAATGTGTTTTTGTACTGTGCACACCAATCACAAAATACGAATTTTCAAGAGGCAGATATACTAGTTTTCAATTAAAGTATTACCGAAATTAAAAACTTAATTAAATTGTTACATTAATTGTTGTTTGTAAATGATTCCTATGTATTGTTCTGTATTCAGATGTTGTTTGAAAGTGCTTTGTTTTGTTTTGTCCCTCTTTATTGTTGGTTCAGAATGAAATATATGAGCTGTTTGTGGACATTTTATTGGTTTATGTAGTGTGAATTTGTTAGTCTTTGTTTACTGTAACTATCTGTGTCCATAAAAAGAAACAAATCTATAAATGATAACACTCTCTAAGAATCTTGCAGTCTGTTAATTATTTTACAAAAATACTCAAACTTACTTGGTAAATGAAGAGATGGTACAGCCAATGCATTCACACGCTGAAATCGATTGCGATGGTCATTGATAAAATGAACGTCACAAATCCTCTTCTTTTAGTAAATTTCAAGGTTTGATAATGAAGCTAGACCTGCACCAACGAGACTGACCCATGTTTAAAAACGTTCCGGAAACTTTTGAGGATTTGGAAAGACATGCATCACCGTATCTGAAATAATAATAAGACATAAGCAACAACCTTTCATCTGTTGCACAGATCCAGATTGGAATAGGTAAAAAGTTGTTTATATTTCAAGTCCCCCTTGTCATCTCTTATTAGTT
Organism: Schoenobius gigantellus; assembly: GCA_963935595.1. Classification (NCBI taxonomy): domain Eukaryota; kingdom Metazoa; phylum Arthropoda; class Insecta; order Lepidoptera; family Crambidae; genus Schoenobius; species Schoenobius gigantellus. Next base: position 15,599,693 of record OZ012562.1, on the reverse strand, counting down.
AGTGCAACCAATTAAATTAATCTAAACTGAATGACAATTCAAAACCATAAAATAAAACAAGTGCTAACTGTTTTTCAAGCTTGTATGATAAACTAATATTTGGTTAGGGTGTCGCATGTTTAATAAAACTGCAAATTATCACCCAACAAGATTTTTTTTTGTTATACCTACCTAATTCCATCGGCTACTATTAGCTTATTGGCAGTCATTTAGATATACCTATTTAACTTGTAAAAATTTACTTAATATCTTACCTGTGGCCATACATCCAAATGCACAATGGTGAGGCATCGTAAAAAAGGACTTTTTACAAACAGCACACAAAATATACCGCAATTTTTTTTCACAATACAAAGTTACAAACTAAGTAGCGTCTTTGCCGCAAACAATACGAAAGAAGATAATGAAAATTGACTTCGCGGACAGTCTTCACACAAAAAAAGGAGTAGCTTGATAATATCAACAAAACTGAATCATAGAAACACAAATTCAACAGAAAATATCACCAAAACACAAAATTCGCAAAACACTTCGTAAACTTCCGAAACAAGACGAACGGCCATTTTGTTTGTTGCCATGTTATAATTTATATTTTGTTGATTTTTTACGACTTTAAGTAAATAAGTTATCTTATTATTTTAGATAATATTCGAACATAAATAAAATATTTGTACTCTAAATTCTAATAAAATCATGTTCTTAGTGTAATTTAAGAGCTTCCAAATAATTCGGTCTGAGAAGCATGACATCTATTGAAATCTACCATCACTATTATAATGAAGTTGCAAGTGAAGAAAAGTAGATGGCGCCAGTTTCTTTATGAAAATACCTCACTGTATGGAAGTGTCCCCCCCCTGACTCGAAGTGAGAGCACGTCGCTTTGAGCTAGCTCCCGGTCGCGTAATTATTTGTGTATGTATACGACGCGAAGTCCTACGGAGTAATCGGAGAAGTTGATAACTAACAATTTTGTTATTTGTGGCTGCCGTACGAAAAACCTTCAACCTTTTTACAAGCTTTTAGTTATCTTTTGCATGTTCGGGTCTAATCTTGCGAGCTAAATTTGACTCACTTCCCGGTTTCCGATTAAGCTGAAATTTTGCATGCATATGTATAAATATATAATGATGACGACATGGAGCTGATCTGATTTTGGAGCTGAAGGGTGGCCATAGGAACTCCACAATAAAACGACATAGCCCCATCGAGTTTGAGCTCGTTTGATTCGTATTGACGAGAACTTTGATCCTATATGGTAACCAGGGTCTGATGCTGGATCTGGAAGTTTGCCATAGGAACTCCGCAATCAAACAATGCAACCCCATCGAGTTTGGGCTCGTTTGATTCGTATTGACGAGTACTTTGGACCTATGTGGTAACCAGAGTCTGATGCTGGAGCTGGAAGGTGGCCATAGGAACTCCGCAATAAAACGACATAGCTCCATCGAGTTTGAGCTCGTTTGATTCGTATTGACGAGAACTTTGATCCTATATGGTAACCAGGGTCTAATGCTGGATCTGAAGGTTTGCCATAGGAACTCCGCAATCAAACAATGCAACCCCATCGAGTTTGGGCTCGTTTGATTCGTATTGACGAGTACTTTGGACCTATGTGGTAACCAGGGTCTGATGCTGGAGCTGGAAGGTAGTCATAGGAACTCCGCAATAAAAGGACACAACCCCATCGAGTTTGGGCTCGTTTGATTCGTATTGACGAGTACTTTGGACCTATGTGGTAACCAGGGTCTGATGCTGGAGCTGGAAGGTGGCCATAAGAACTCCGCAATCAAACAACGCAACCCCATCGAGTTTGGGCTCGTTTGATTCGTATTGAGGAGTACTTTGGTCCTATGTGGTAACCAGGGTCTGATGCTGGAGCTGGAAGGTAGCCAAAGGAACCCCGCAATAAAACGACAGAACCCCGTCGAGTTTGGGCTCGTTTGATTCGTATTAACGAGTACTTTGGTCCTATATGGTAACCAGGGTCTGATCCTGGAACTGGAAGGTGGCCATTGAAACTCCGCAATCAAACAACGCAACCTCATCGAGTTTGGGCTCGTTTGATTCGTATTGACGAGTACTTTGGACCTATGTGGTGACCAGGGTCTGATGCTGGAGCTGGAAGGTAGTCATAGGAACTCCGCAATAAAAGGACACAACCCCATCGAGTTTGGGCTTGCTTGATTCGTATTGACGAGTACTTTGGTCCTATATGATTTTTCTTGATGAGTACTTTGAGCCTAGCCTAGATAATATCCATACGCAAACCACAATTTAGGTGTCAAATGAAAGAGCTTGAATTGTAGAATGAATTGTAGAATATAGTATATTCTGAAAGACAATCTAATCCAAGATGGCCGCCGTCACAAATTGACAGATTATTTTTATGTATAATCCCCACAATATGGGCCTGTATAGAATAGAATAGAATAGAATAGAATAGAATATCTTTATTTGCATTTGAATAGGGTGTACAGAAGTTCGACAATGACATATTATGATCACCTATCCAACCATTAACAAATAGCATGCAAACATTGCACAAGGTTTATCAACATACAAATATTAACTTATTATCTATTAATTTTTTATATTTGCGGAAGTTCACTCTCCTTGACATTCATGATTTACTTAAAATTAATTTTCCTTATAATTTAAAAACTCTTGTACGGAATAAAATGTCCGCTCGACCAGCCACTTACGGAATGTACTCCTAAACAGATTGAAAGACAAGTGTTTTATATGTCGAGGAATCTTATTAAAGATCAATACACACATACAAAAACAGTTTTTTTTTATTCGAGCACTATTTGGAACAAAATCAAACACTAATCTATCGCAATTCCTCGTATTGCGTGGGTAGAAATCTTTAGCTTCTACGAAATGACTCGGGTTCCTTTTAACAAATTTTGCAATTTCTAGTATATATAGGCAGGGCAGTGGTAGGATATTCAAGGCTTTATATAACGGCTTACATGATTTATCTGGTGCTACACCACAGAGTGCCCTAACACATTTTTTTTGTGCTATGAATGCCCTTTGTATATCAGTACTGTTTCCCCATATGATCAGTCCGTACCGCAGCACTGACTCGACATATCCAAAGTAAGCTGTGAGAGCTATAGCCCTTGTTGCTGTTTTTGTTAATTTGTTTAGTACAAAAGAAAATCTAATAATTTTATTGCATATTTGCTCTACATGTTGTTTCCAGTCCAATCTATTATCTATTTCTATACCTAAAAATCTTACATGATTTGCGTGTTTGAGAACTTGTCCTTGGTAATTTATATTTAAATTTTGCTTAAGATTATTAAAATTAATGAAGCATGTCTTTTCAATATTTGTTATAAGATTATTAGATTTAAGCCAGTTAATAATTGTCATGAGGGTTTTATTTACGTCATCTTCGTGTTCAAGTATCTTTTTTTTACTATTTGTTGTCACAGTAACTGATATGTCATCAGCAAAGAGTATACTTTTGTGTTCTGTACAGTATGGGAAGTCATTAACATAAACTAGGAATAGCAGTGGACCCAGTATACTCCCTTGTGGAACTCCGAATTTATTGACTTTATATTCTGAATTATGAACTTCAATATTATTATTAGAAAGTTTAGTGATTTCTACCGACTGCATTCTGTCAACTAGGTAAGTCATGATCCAACTTAAGGCTTTACCTCTAATACCACAAATTTCTAACTTAGACTTAAGTTGCTTATGTGACACAAAGTCAAAAGCCTTCGACATGTCAAATAAAAGGACTGTTGTGAGGTTACCATCATTTACACTTCTTAACGTAGTGTTAACTAGGTCAAAAGCCGCTTGTGTTGTGGATTTATTTTTTTGAAATCCATACTGATTTTTATTTAGGACCCCATACTTATCAAAAAACACCACAAGTTTATTAAGCATAACCCTTTCATACACTTTCGACAGAATGGGTATTAATGTGATTGGTCGGTAGTTATTTAAATCAGTTCTTTCAGCTTTTTTTTTAAATAATGGTTTTACCACAGAACGCTTTAATCTATCAGGAAAAGTACCGGTTTCCATTGATAGATTTATAAGAAATGCTAATATCTTGCTTATCTGTTCTTTACATGCCTTTATAACTTTAGTGCATACATTATCATATCCCTCTGAGTCAGTATTATTTAATGTCATAATTACTTTTTGTACATATTCTTTGTCTATAGGTGTAAGGTATATTGAATTATTCAATGTCTTTATATTATTATTATGATTAATGTCAGGATTATTATTCAAATTATATGTCAGGTTAATAAAATAGTCATTAAACAAATTAGCTATTTTTAATGGGTCATACATGTTACTTCCATTAAGTTTAATTTTGTCAATGTTATTATTGTAGCATGAGTTTCGTTTTGTATTACTCTCCATGCTGCTTTACAAATATTTTTACTGTTTAGTACAAATTTGGTATTCCTATTTTTTTTTGCTTGTAATATACACCTTTTCAATAATTTAGAGTATTTACGATATTTATGTTTATCGTCATGGGTCTTTTTAGTGTAGTATTTATGTCGTAACTTTCTATTTGTTAAACAACTTTTTTTAATACCCTTAGATATCCATGTTAAGTGTGGCTTTGTGTTGATTTTTATCTTAATAATTGGAAAGCATAGTTTATATAATAAACAAAACCAATCGTGAAAGTTATTAAAAGCCACATTCCCGTCAGTTTCATTATATACATCCAAAAATGGTGAACTCTCAAGATAATTTTGAAATTTTCTTATATTTTCAGTAGAGTAGCATCTTTTAAATGTGAATATAGTCCGAGGTAAGGTTGGTGTTAGTTTAACCTCAAAACACAGCAACTGCGCTGTGTTGTGGTCAGATAAACAAAGCGAAAGTAACGATCCCTTAGCCCTTTTAATATTGCTAATAATATGATCTAAGCATGACGTGTTTCTAGTAGCAGATGTTATGTGTTGCGTCATGTTATAACTTTTTAGAATGTCTGTAAAATGTTTAGTACAGCTATTGTCCTGTAATGTATTTATATTAAAATCACCAACAATCACTATTCTTTGTTTACTTCGTTTTTTTATATATAAATTAAGTAAGCGCTCCAAATTATCGAGGAAGAGATCAAAGTGTTGTTTTTTCGAAGCAGAGGAGGATCTATATATACAGATAATTATTACATTGTGTATAGGGATTGTTATCTCGCAACACTCAAAATGGAAATTTAATGATAATTCAATAAATATACAAGTTTTTTATAACTAATTCCTCTTCTAATTAAGATACATGTCCCTCCCCTTTTTTTATTCCTTGAATAGTGTGCGGCAAGTTCATAGTCGCATATATTTATATTTTTTTCTTCACCATTCTTTACAAAAGTCTCTGAGAAACATAATACATCAGGGCAGAAATTTAGTTCTGACAACGTAATCTCGATTGTTTCTATTTTTGATAATATGCCTTGGATATTTTGGTGAAGAATGTATATATAGGGTATCAAATGAAAGTACACCATGAAAAAAACTAAAACAAGATGGCCGCTATCACAAAAGATTTTTTAAAACAAGCTTTTATTTTAATGCCCTAAAAAAAGAAAGTAAACTTTAATTTATTTTTTTATTACAAGCGAATGGCTTCAATGTACTAAAAAGTGCGTTGAGCACAAGAAAATATTCATTTCATATTTGTTTATTACTAAATTATTATATGTATATTATATAAAATAATTGTAGATACAACTAACCATAAAGAACTCGGTAGTCATTAAAATATTTCGTATTATTTGAGCAATTAGTTTAAAAAAAGTTTTTTTAAAAACAAGCTTATATTATAATGCCTTAAAAGAGGAAAATAAACTTTAATTTATTAAAAGATATATTTTCTTATAAAAATATAAAAGCTTGTCCCGAGAATTAGGATAAACAATAAAACAATTTAACTTGATTATTATATTTATTTTTTTGTAATAAATAATGTTTTGTACAGCATTGTCATACACACATGACAATGCTGTGCAGTTCTGAAATTTAAATGCATATATGATCCCTTTTTTGAAAAACTCGAATCCGTTATAACTCCTGCCTCACGGAAACTCGGTGTCCTGAACAAGGTGCGTAGGTATTTTGCGCCGGACCAACTATGCCTGTTGTATAAAACTCAGGTTAGGTCTTGCGTGGAATATTGCTCGCACTCCGGCTCAGTACCTCCTCGATGCTCTGGGCATATTGCAGCGTCGCGCTATTCGAATAATTGGCGATGTAGAGGCAACTAACACCCTCGAGCCTCTACAACTTCGTCGTGACATCGCCTCTCTTAGCGCCTTTTACCGAATGTTCCATGGGGAATGCTCTGAGGAGCTCTTTAACCTTATCCCTCCCTCTCCATTCCTTAACAGAAAAACGAGTAAGAGTCTACGGAGTCATCCTTACACTGTATCCTCCTTTTCACACCGTACCAAGAAATTCCAAGATTCCTTCTTCTTTTTTTTTTATTGCTACTAAGTTGGCAAAAAAGCAAACTGCCCACCTGATGGTAAGTGGTAACAGTCACCTATAATACATGTGGCTCCTGTGACATTAGCAGTAAAACTGCAACCCCCACAAAGGCCACAGTGTACGTTGCCAACTTGTGACTTAAGATGTAAAGTCACGGTACCCAGTAATTTCAGTGCCATATCTTACCCTTCAAACCGGAACACAGCAATGCAAGCACTGCTGCTTTGCGGCAGAAATAGGTAAGACGGAGGTACCCAAGCACACGACCTGGGTACAGAGTCCCCCTCCGGTAAGTTTTCTGTCGTTCATCCCACACTTGGAATTCTCTACCTGCGCACGTGTTTCCTCCATCCTACAACATGGGTTCCTTCAAAAGAGGTGTGAAAAACATCTTTTAGGCCGGCAAGGGGCGGGCAGGTTGGATAGTGGATGTCCTTCCTCCTCTATCTGTCAACTCATTTGGGCCTCTTTCACCGCTTAACATCAGGCGGGAGGAGCTCTTTTGCCAGGCCCTCCATAAAAAAAAACTGTTTAAGTACCTTGCCCGTATGTATTTACTTGGTAAGCCTTAAATAAATAAATATTGGTAATTCTAAGAAAAATATATTTGTTTTTTATAAAATAGGTAAATCTTGAGACAAGCTTTTATATTTTATTAAAAACTAGCTGTGCCGGCGAGCTACGTTTCGCCATAATAACGGCGAACTTACGTTTCGCCATAATAAAAAATAGTTTACGACTTATTCTCAGACCTACTGAATATACACAAAAAAATTCATAAAGATCGGTCAAGCCGTTTCGGAGGAGTTTGGTAACAAACACTGTGACACGAGAATTTTATATATTAGATGTATTATGTAATAAATTGAAATTTATTTTCGTCTTATTAGGGCTTTAAAATAAAATCCTAGTGTTGGGCGACGTTTTTTTTTCAATCTTTTTACTATTATTTTATATTTTATCATTTTGTACTCGTCATTACGAAACAAACGAGCCCAAAACTCGATGGGCTTGTGTCGTTTTATTGCGGAGTTCCTATGGCCACCTTCCAGTTCCAGCATCACACCCTGGTTACCATATAAGATCAAAGTACTCGTCAATACGAATCAAACGAGCCCAAACTCGATGGGGTTGTGTCGTTTTATTGCGGAGTTCCTCTGGCCACCTTCCAGGTCCAGCATCAGACCCTAGTTACCATATAGGACCAAAGTCCTCGTCATTACGAATCAAACGAGCCCAAACTCGATAGGGTTATGTCGTTTTATTGCGGAGGTCCTATGGCCACCTTCCAGCTCCAGCATCAGACCCTGGTTACCATATAGAACCAAAGTCCTCGTCATTACGAATCAAACGAGCCCAAACTCGATAGGGTTATGTCGTTTTATGGCGGAGGTCCTATGGCCACCTCCCAGCTCCAGCATCAGACCCTGGTTAACATATAGGACCAAAGTACTCGTCAATATGAATCAAACGAGCCCAAACTCGATAGGGTTGCGTCGTTTTATTGCGGAGTTCCTATGGCCACCTTCCAACTCCAGCATCAGACCCTGGTTACCATATAGGACCAAAGTACTCGTCAATACGAATCAAACGAGCCTAAACTCGATGGGGTTGTGTCGTTTTATTGCGGAGTTCCTATGGCTACCTTCCAGCTCCAGCATCAGACCCTGGCTACCATATAGGATCAAAGTTCTCGTCAATACGAATCAAACGAGTCCAAACTCGATGGGGTTTTGTCGTTTTATTGCAGAGTTCCTATGGCAACCGTCCAGTTCCTTCATCAGATCAGCTCCATGTTATCATAATATTGCATTGTCACGATATACATATTATTATGTGCAAAATTTCAGCCCAATCGAAAACCGAGAAGTGTTCAAATCTACATTATACATACAGTGCAAGCAAAATAAAAGCTTGTGAAAATAAAAGTTGATTAAACACATCCCTGTATTTACTATAGTATAACACAGTAAATAATAAACACCTATTAAATTCAAAATTAACATCTACGATATTTTGCTAGGCGGCCGTACCGATTGGTGCCGATTGCGCGACCGAGTTCGCTTGTGTGCGTGAGCGACGCACACAAACAGAGACTAGAGAAATTTACCTAAACTAGCTCGGGCTCGCGCGGATGGTGGGCCCTTAACTTTACTCGTGGACCCACCGCTTCGCTCTTGACCATAAATATTTTAGGTATGTAATTGGCTGTTCATAATTAAATGTAATGTACACATGAAAATGTGATAATAAGTATTTAATCTAATACGCTTACCTATATGTGTATATGGCCACTTGAAAAGATGATGTAATTTATTTATTAATAATTATTTTCAAAATTGATACGATTACTTTAAATTTGATATAATTCTGGTCATAAAACAATAATAATTTAAGTATTAGGTTTATTGTATCTACATATAATTGCAGTGCCCTTGTATGTAAATATGTTAACACCTTAAAATGTACAACATGGAAGCAATTGATGATGAAATAAAGAAATAAAGAAGTAGTTGTATAAAGTTGTTTACTCTTTATTATGTGAGGTCGCTTAATTTTTTGGACCACTTTGTAACTAAAAACAATAATCCTGAAGCAACACAAAAACCTCATTTAATAACCTTAGACATGGGCAGTGGTTGACAAATTGCAATAATATGTCACTGTTTGTCAACTCAGAATCACAATTGATTTATTTAATACGTATCTCGTGCTAATGCAGTGATATTAATAGTTTGGTAAGTTAAATTGCACATGTATCATTTTATCACAGTTATAATTTAATGTGGTTTTGCTTACTAATCACAAAAACAATAATGCCCCTATTGTAACATATTAACGCGTTGTTGACAATGATTTTTTTAAAATAAATAGATAGATTCTACTAAATGTGAAATTACAAGATACAATAAAATTTTAAAATTTAAAATTAACTGTATAGAATCTATATGTTTTCGAATAAAGGTATACTATAGTATTAGTTTAATATCTTTGTTTTTAATTCATTGCCATTTTGAAACTTATTTACTTGTAATTTACTATTCGCGCCGCATGATGGTGCCATGTTTTTACACGCTTTATATACTTAATACTTGCCTTTTTAGTATGAGTTACATCTTGTCAAAATTCAAATGTCAAATTAGATACTATACCACAGATTAGATAATAGTTACTACGTAAACTATACTATCGAGCCCCTATATAATAGTAGAAGAAGAAAATAAGGCGTTTCGTTTCATCATTTCAGCCAAGAGACGCCCACTGTTGGACATAGGCCTCCCTCAAGGATCTCCATACCGATCGGTCCTGCGCCTCCCGCATCCAGCGGCTTCCAGCGACCTTCACCAGATCGTCGTTCCACCTTGTGGGGGGCCTACCAACACTGCGTCTTCCGGTATGCGGCCGCCACTCAAGGACCTTTCCGCCCCATCGGCCGTCAGTCCTACGAGCGATGTGTCCTGCTTACTGCCACTTAAGGTTTGCAATTCTTTGGGCTATGTCGGTAACTCTAGTTCTTCTACGGATCTCATCATTATTTATGTGATCACGTAGAGAAAACTCGAGCATAGCCCTCTCCATTGCCCTTTGAGTGACTTGGAGCCTTCTTATGATTTCCATTGTAAGCGGCCACGTCTCAGTTCCGTACGTCATCACTGGCAACACGGGCAGATGGGCCGAGAATATGCTGCGTAGCTTCCCGAACGCTGCCCAGTTGCGTGTCGTTTAACTACTTATATTTGATACTAGCTGTGCCCGCGACTTCGTCCGCGTGAAATAGTAACTTTTGTTGAAGTTGATAGAAAGTAGCCTATTGTTATACCTTATATAATTAGCTATCTATTAGTGAAAGTCCCGTCAAAATCCGTCCAGCCGTTCCGGAGATTAGCGGGAACAAACAGACAGAGAGACAATTTTTTTTAAAATTGTGTTTTTGTTATATGTGCCCGATATATATTCATACCCATTTAGTTAAAACTTGTTATTTTGACATTACAAACATACACTTCAATTTTATTTATTTGTATAGATTTAATCCTGAACTGCTGAATATACAAGTAATCGCCTGGTTGAATCTGGAATCGAATCTGGTAAAATTAAGAGAACAATCATCCTGAATTTTTATGATACTGATCGATCGTCGATCACAGGGAACAAAACATTACCTCTAAAACTTGAGAATGACAAAATACAAAACATTATTAAATGCATAGTGGGACAAGGCGGAGTACTGAAGTAAGTTTAAGTAAGTGCGACGCAGTATAATTGGGTCTGTGGGTGAGTATGTGTTTGAGTTCGTCCTTGTGACGTAGGAATCAGTGATGTTATTGCAGTTAAGTCTACTATGTTGATAGTTGGGTGTAGTGACGGAGTTGTCATAATTAAAAAAAAAAATTTTTACTTTAAAAAATTGCATAATTAATTAAGGTGCAAGTTTGTACTTCGCGTCCGATCGTATCAGTAGTTAACATTTTGTGACAAAAATAATAAGCGGATAAGCCTCATTTATCTTACAATAGAGATGGGAGGACAGTTTTTCCAAAATAATTAATGTCAATTCTATTGTTAACTGTCCACCGATTGGAGGCAATGTGTCCTTGGTTGTAAAATGAAGACTATTAAAGGTGCTATCAGACGGTGCGTTTTACAATTTCATTTGGCATTTTCACTCTAAATGAAATGTGTTTAAACACGGAATGAAAAAACAAGTGATGAACGTTCTAGCAGTGTTGGATTTTTCATTCAGTATCTTTCACTTCCTCTTGGAGTAAATGAAAAATATACAGGGTATAACTGAACACCCCAATAACATTTAAGGGTATGTATCCATCAGAAGTAGAGATTCTGTAGGAAAAATATTAGGTCTAACAAAAGTACTTTTTTTCCCCATACAAACTAAATAAATTATTTTTTGGTATTAAGTGCCGACAACCCTACGTAAGCGTACGAGGAATACTACACTCACGTCATACAAACAAAATAAATTATTTTTTTGTATTAAGTGCCGCCAGCCCTACGTAAGCGTAGGAGGAATACTACGCTCACATCTGTCACGTGTCATTTTCTGTTTAAATTTATTTTGTGTTAAGAGCTGATTATGGTTGTCACTTTAAAGTTTATGCTTTCAGTTTAAAATCAAATAACTCTGAAAGTATTGGGGTTCCAGGTCTCAGACAAGCACCAAAGGTCCATTTAGTATCTAACTTATATACCCCTTGAATATTATTGGGGTGTTCAGTTACACCCGTATAATACCTTCTGAACACTGATAAACGTTCACTCGAATGAAAGTAAATTTTAATCGTAATTAAAGAATATCAGCCGGCTGTATGTTAAATCGAATGAGCACCTGCACTTTTCCCACACTGATAAAGAAAGATATAGACCTTCAGACATGATTTTCTACTGGATTACGGGCGCAACTCAGTGCGTTATTGAAATTGAGCGAAAAAATCAATTTTTTTTTATGAAACTAGTAACTTATTTGAAGATATGAAACATCAATATTATCAAATTAAGTGTAATGAGTTAATTCTCTGAAAATCATTAAATAATCTTTGTTAAATAACTCTTAGATTTTATTCTAGAAGCTGTTTTTGATGGGTGTCTTTGGCATTTTTTTAACGAGAAATTTTGATTAAAATTTGTTTTGGGAACATGAATATTCTCAGAGATATTTTCAAGAGAAACATTTTTTTTTACTAGGGTATATTAAAAAGGTTTTGCTAAAAAAAGTTTTAAGTAGGGCTCGATGAACACGGTTCGGAGTTGTCAGCCTCTGAACATGATATACAGATGAAGATGCGAATGTTCATCTGTTCTTTTCTCAAAACATCGGACGTAGTCCTGCGACTTGGAGTTAGTCTAATTTGTGGTTGTTGAAAGATCTTATAGCCTACGAAAATACTATATTATTTATCGTTATTAAAAGCGATATAGGACGGATGAATGTTCAATCGAGTGATCACTTGCACTCCATGTTCACGCGGCTTTGCCGGAATCGTATACAAAAAAAAAAACGTTCGCCTGGTGTTTTTCAAAATATCGTGCCCCTTGGAGTTAGTCTAATCTGTGGTTCTTGGGAGATATGACCGACAAAAATACTGAATGATTTATTTGCGAATCAAAAAGATAATGTTGTTTCGTTAATAAAGATTCGTTCTTTCATTGGAGATTCGAAATAAAAATGAATGACGATTTATTAATGGAAGCGGTATGCATCTCTGCCGTATTAAACAAAGTCATAATGCATAATGTTTTCCGTAAATGGTGCTTAAGGGGTACAAATTGAAGTCGATGGTCCAGATGTGATACGGATCACCGGTCGTGCCACGGACACGGCCCGTTCACGTCCCGGGCACGGCTCAGATGTGTGTGGATAGACCTTAAGACGCACGAATTCATTAATTCGAAGACAACAATGTGATCATTGTATATCACTCCCGCAAAGCCGCGAGAACATGCACTTGAGAGAAAAATAAAGAATGAACCGTCTGATATCACCTTTATTGACGCCTTCACTTGGCTTATTAACAGCTCATTTGGTCTTGTACCCACTGGACCTTCAAGATTCGACCCAAAAGCAAAAAGTGTTTATTGGACCTCATTTACAGGGCCCACTCGACCTTCCTAAAAATATTATATTCAATGCGGCCATTGGACCTCTTTTTTGAATTCGACTGGTACCTACTGGACCTTTAAGATTAGACCCTATTGCAACTGTACCCATTGGACCTTATTTGTATGCCCCATTCGACCTTCCTAAAATATTATATTGAATGTGCCCATAGGACCTTTTTTATGGGAACCATTGGACCTTATTGACAGTTTTATTCAAAAAAGTACAGTCATATAGAAAATTGAAGACTAAAATGAAATTAATAGGAGCTGTAATAGAGCCAATACCATTGAAAAGTATGTAAATACCATTGAGCTGTTATAGCCTATGGATGTACCTACTTATATCTCAATCGGCACAGCCACTAATTCCGAGCAGAAAAAAATATGGAGAAAACCGGACGTCCTTTTTTTTCTTACAATTAGAGTTGTATTGATATTCACTCTCACGACATTCGTCCTGCTCTCGCCTCTTGTATTGTAGCGCAACGATCAGTGGCAATTTTTCTTTCTCGTTCTTGTCTATTGTTTACTTTCCAAAAAACTACCTGAAGGGTTGAAAAAAGGCTACTTTAAAGGAGTAACAAAAAACTGAGTTATTGTCAACTATTGATTTTAAGTAATATGTAGGTAGGATTAGAAGTTACATTCCTCCTATATTGGTTCTGTCGACATCGCACTTTAACATAATATTAAATCAAAGACAAAAATCTTTATACAATGTAAACCTTCATAAGTATACTGTTGATAGTCAATGTACATTTGATTAAATAAAATAGTTAAAACTAAATTTAAAAAAAAACACCCATATTATAGTTTTAAAAAATGGGAGATCAACTTAGAACTGAATATTAAATTAACATAATTAATGACATGTAATTATGTTGATTATTCCCCCATGATCCAATCTGGTGGTCGTCATTTTTTTTATTAATTTTTAATTGTATGCATGCTTAATCTGTTTTTATATAAATTGTAACACTGTTTTTTCTTAAAATTTCATAAAACACTAATTTTGCAAAAACACTTTGGTTTCACTGTAGTTTTAACACAAATTTCACAACTAAAATCATAATTACAATAACTTTGTCAATTAATTTCACAATATCAATGTCAAGTGTCAACGTCAACGTCGTTTCACGTCACGTCAGTGACATTCGCAATTATCTTTGGTCATTATTCACTTTTTGCATAAACAAAATAAATCTCGCGTTTATCCTGGCCTTATTTACAAAGATAGTTTTTTTTCGCCCAAAATCCCGTGCTTCCATTCAGGTGGGTTGATTTTCTCAAAATTCGGAATTTGACATTTGGACCGTTTGTTTTGATCATTTCTATAGACATATTTTAATAAAATACACTTAAACTTATAGATCATATAATTATAGTTTCGTCGAATAGAATTTGGAAAGCATTCACAATTTGTTTAAGGTTAATTTTTCATTACGTTTTGTTTTTCAACTAAACATAACTTTAGCTGGAAATACTTATTGCATAGGTATTGTAGAATTTCGAAAGATCCGTATGTTGACTTGACACATCTTGAAGCAAGTTAAGAGTCTTACGAGTGTTATGAAATGAATTTGGTTTTAGGAGAGGTTCCGTCGCCAATACGGCGCTTAACATTCAGCAAACGGACCTCGGCTCCGTCGCTTCCACATAAACGCAAATCTGCGCGCAAGTGGAGCGTTGGTTTAGTCTATCGTCTAGGTTATGACTAGTCTGTGAGACATCGATCGAAGTAATTTGTTATTGATTTGAAGATCATAAAGTTTTTATATAGGTATTTATTTCGTAGGTATTTCTCTCGTTTTCCGTGTGAATTTAATTCGAAAAGCCACCCTGAATTTAACAAAGTGAGTTATTTTTGTTTTCAGCTTGAAGAGTAAAAGCTCAATCATATTTATAATCGCCGGCGCGCGATTCGGTGAATTAGTTGAATAAATAAATTATATCAATAGATAATACTCCGCCCACACTAAGGTATCTAATTAACTTATTATATTTCATGATTTAAAACAGATTTTGTTAATTTTATTTTTATTTGTGGGTAAATTGATTATTAAATCAAACATATTACATTTCCAAAATTCGCCTTTTTCATCCCCTATTTCATTAAAAAACCTTGATAGTAAACGGCATCTTAGTGGGATTAAGGCATATATTGAGTAACACTTGCGAATTCCATGTTAAATTCTAAATTTTCACAATATTAAGTTTCACATCCTTCTTTGGCAAAGAACTCACAAATTAAGCTGTTTTCTTTTTATTAATAGCAATAATTATACACAAAATAGGTGCTCTCCCCTCCATAGGTCCTTTTTATTAACTAACCAATAAGACAATTTGTCGATTTATTAAAAATTATGTTTTAGAATTCATTTGCTATGTTTATTACATGAAGTTCAAATGTATTGACTGGGATTCCTTCAGAACTCAGTGTTAGACCCACTGACCTCAAGATCATAGGCATATTTAATTATATTTTTAACATAACACTGTGCTATGAATCTCCAGGGCAGTTCCCGGAGGCCGTAGGGCTCCGCTGCAACTAACCTACCTAATAACCTAATATCAAGGAGGAATTCTGTGGAATTACACAAATAATATTAGAAACAGAGAATAAGTTAAGAAATTGGAATATTATATCTCTGACCCGTGATCGCAGAAACTTAGCATTGAAGGTATGACCCACTAACAACCGCTCCGGGGAAGGCTACTAATTTCTTTTAAAAAAAAGGAAACCTATAACTATTTGTTCGTGTACTTTATTGCCCCTCATTTTGTAGTTTTGTACCCAATTTGAACCTGATTTTTACCTGCCGAGATTGATCAAACAAACCTGAACCATCCTGCCCTTGGCTTGTATTAAATAAAAATTTAGTTAAGTGCTTTGCATTGAGGGATTTTGTTAACTTCAGTAACATTATGCATAAGTGAATCACAACCATGTACCTACCAGAATAAAGCTTTTCATTTTGTATCGGACTAAAGGAATAAGTTTGTTTTTTTTTCCTTCAACTTTAAGATTTCCCTATATTACTACAATTTAGCAAGAAAAAGCATTACAAAATCAATTTATTTCTATCTTAAGACCACTCGTCAAAGCTCTGCCGAAGGTAGATTAAAATCGATAGAATAGTATACTAACTAAACTGAAGTCTTTTTTTTTTACCAAAAAGTAAATAATGTAATATTTTAATATAGGTTATAAATCACAGATCGATTAAATTTATGTGATAATATGTGATTTATTTAAAATATTTTTATAATTTTTGTTTGGCAATTTAGGCTAACTTATAGTTATAAAAATATTCTCTATTGTCGTTAAAAGTAAGGTAAAAAAGGATCTGTGGTTATGTGATTATAGTAGGTTATCTATAATTTATTTCTTTTTGATTTGTTGCTGATGATTAATATGTTGAATTTTAAAAATATGTTGATTAAATATTTTGATTTATATCTTTTGTTTTTATTTCTTTAACAATTTTACTTTTCTGCATGACTATATGTAACATTCCAAAAGAAAAGAGCTAAATAGTCCAATGGGACACGTCTTTTTGATAAAAGGTCTGATGGATCCAATGGTGTAGGTAATCTGTAATTTTGAAGGTCCAGTGGGTACCATGTTTTTGATAGGAGGTCGAATAAGACGTATCGTTAATTTTGAAGGTCCAATGGGCACCAGATTTTTGATAGGAGGTCGAATAGGTCCTATCGTGTAGGTAAGGTCCAATTATGAAGGTCCAGTGGGTACAAGACCGCTCATTTATAGTAAAATTGCAATTACATAATCGATTGCTGTCTTACACTTTATTGGCGTGACTTTGCTGCTCCTGTGATTTCTCATCATTCATTTGAGTTTTACCTCTTTTTGAGAAAGGATCAATGTGATTGATTGTGTTTGGTATTCTCATCTTGGGTGCCGCCGCTTCGTAAGGTACATTTTTTTCTTGAGTTACAATAAATTAATGTCGTTTGTTCGCATCAACTTGTTATGGTTGTTGTATCGCAGAGATGTCTTACGATGATATTGAAAGTTACAAAGTTTGTTACATTATATGTTTTTTAAACATGTATACATTTAAAATAGTACAAGTTCTTTTGTTGTGTGTGTGAGGTGTGGTATAAGGTACAATCCTAGATGTCATAATCACATGCATATAAGGTTTTCTTATCCTACTGTCTCAGGCACTAACAAAATATACTCATCTAATAATCTTAAATTCCTTTACACTAGATTACAAATGTTTCAAGTCAAGCTTTCCACCATTACTTGCATTACATTACATTAAATCTATCACTATTCATTGATTCCAAAATTTCAGGTAGCTTGTCAAAATTTTAATTAATCCGTTTTGGTTCACAAATATGGTTATTACATATAAGTTCTTGTTTATTCTGATTTCGTAATTTATTCTGTACGCATCACAGTAAAGAAGACATAATTCGTGTAATTTCACTTGTTTGTTATTAGTGATAATGTGGTGATATACAGTATTTTGCTAAATAAAACTCATTAAAAATCAATCTTCTCGTCTATCGAGACCGGCTACATAATCGCTGATCGTTCTAATTAAAAAAAGCCTATTAAATGTTATCTCCAGTCTCCACCCCACATTCACATATCAGAATATCATTTTAATTTGACCTTTAAGAAACGCTAATTGTTAAGCTAAATTCATATCTCTAAATTGTTCAGCGATAAATTGTGCTTAATTATACGAACATATTATTGATGCAGTAGCCAGCCAGTCAGCCCCATATGCATTTATCCATACTAATATTATAAATGGGAAAGTGTGTGTGTTTGTTTGTCTGTCTTTCACTACAAAACGAAGCAACGAATTGACGTAATTTTTTAAGTGGAGATAGTTGAAGAGATGGAGAGTGACATAGGCTACTTTTCGTCTTTTTCTAACCCCCCACTTCCCTAAAATGGGGGGTAGAAGTTTGTATGGAGCATTCCGCAATTTTCAAGGTAGAAAGCTAAAAATTGGTATGCGAACTATTTGTGACTAACAAAAAAATCGTGCATCATTTTTTTTTGGAAATCTGCCCCCAACCCCTTAAAAGAGGGGGTGAAATTTTATATGGGACTTTTTGCAGTTTTCAAGGTAGGAAGCTAAAAATCGGTACACAGACTATTTGTTACCAACGAAAAATACCTGCCTTATTTTTATTTTTTTTAATATTCGGTGTTACCCCGATTTAACGCGAGCGAAGCCGCGGGCAAAAGCTAGTAAGTATTTTATAAATTATGCGTGAATCATGAGAACTTTGAACTCGACAGTTGTGTTAAGTACAGTGCGCTGCAGATGTGCATTATTATGCTCCCGCTGAATGAGTAATTTCAATCTTATGCTGAATGCGTTTAGCCCTTTTTTTATTGGATAATAATAAAAGCCTTGTCAAAGTGCCTCTATGCTGATTCATATTGTTCTGGATTCCTGCAGACACCGCTTTATTTGACCTAAACAATAAGAAATAATAATGTATTTAGTACATTTTGTATGTACGCGGTATAGTCGAATTGATATGGTTTTAAATTGATTGCCATGTCAAGAATAAAATCGTCGTAAACAAGCATAGTTATAACGAGTTTTTTCCTCATTATGAAAAAGAATGAAGAGAAAACATATCATAAGAATAGCTAATGAAGGTTTATTGTAATTAAGGATTACTTAACTAATGGACTTTGGCAGTTGTATTCATTTGATGGTTGCCATAATAATTAAGATTATTAATAATTATGAAGTAAAGCTGCAGTATTACCAAAGTATCATACTTGCCAGGCACTATCATAATGGTGTAAAACGCTCTAATGCACTTAAAGAACATATTGTACAAAAGGACAATGGCAAACTTCCTAACAAATTTTTGCTGACAATTTTTTTTTGCGTCAATTTATAAAATATGTACAAAAACATTAAGAATCAATTACTAAACAAAATTGTCTTAGGAAGTAATATTGTAGGAAGTGTGTATTTTGTAAAATTATTATTTAAAGTTTTAGAGGTTAGCTTTTGCCGATTGCTTAAGGGCCCACCATCCGCGCGAGCCCGAGCTAGTTTAGGTAAATTTCTCTAGTCTCTGTTTGTGTGCGTCGCTCACGCACACAAGCGCACTCGGTCGCGCAATCGGTACGGCCGCCTAGCAAAATATCGTAGATGTTAATTTTGAATTTAATAGGTGTTTATTATTTACTGTGTTATACTATAGTAAATACAGGGGTGTGTTTGATCAACTTTTATCTTTACAAGCTTTTATTTAGCTTGCACTGTATGTATGTATGTAGATTTGACCACTTCTCGGTTTTCGATTGGGCTGAAATTTTGCACATAATTATATGTATATCGTAATAATGCAATGTTATGATAACATGGAGCTGATCTGATGAAGGAACTGGACGGTGGCCATAGGAACTCCGTAATAAAACGACATAACCCTATCGAGTTTGGGCTCGTTTGATTCGTAATGACGAGGACTTTGGTTCTATATGGTAACCAAGGTCTGATGCTGGAGCTTGAATGTGGCCATAGGAACTCCGCAATAAAACGACACAACCCCATTGAGTTTGTGCTCATTTGATTCGTATTGACGAGTACTTTGGTCCTATATGGTAACCAGGGTCTGATGCTGGAGCTGGAATGTGGCCATAGGACCTCCGCAATAAAACGACATAACCCTATCGAGTTTGGGCTCGTTTAATTCGTAATGACGAGTACTTTGATCTTATATGGTAACCAGGGTGTGATGCTGGAACTGGAAGGTGGCCATAGGAACTCCGCAATAAAACGACACAAGCCCATCGAGTTTTGGGCTCGTTTGTTTCGTAATGACGAGTACTTTGGTCGAGTTTCGTAATGGCGGCCATGCGGTTACAAAATGATAAAATATAAAATAATAGTAAAAAGATTTAAAAAAAGTCGCCCCACACTAGGATTTTATTTTAAAGCCCTAATAAGACGAAAATAAATTACATGATACATCTAATATATAAAATTCTTGTGTCACAGTGTTTGTTACCGAACTCCTCCGAAACGCATTGACCGATCTTTGTGAAATGTTTTGTGTATATTCAGTAGGTCTGAGAATAGGTCGTAAGCTATTTTTTATTACGGCGAAACGTAAGTTCGCCGTTATTATGGCGAAACGTAGTTCGCCGGCACAGCTAGTTTTTAATAAAATATAAAAGCTTGTCGCAAGATTTACCCATTTTATAAAAAACAAATATTTTTTTCTTAGAATTACCAATATTTATTTATTTAAGGCTTACGAAGTAAATACATACGGGCAAGGTACTTAAACAGTTTTTTTTTATGGAGGGCCTGGCAAATGACCTCCCGCCTGATGTTAAGCGGTGAAAGAGGCCCAAATGAGTTGACAGATAGAGGTGGGAGGACATCCACTATCCAACCTGCCCGCCCCTTGCCGGCCTAAAAGATGATTTTCACACCTCTTTTGAAGGAACCCATGTTGTAGGATGGAGGAAACACGAGCGCAGGTAGAGAATTCCAAGTGTGGGATGAACGACAGAAGACTTACCGGAGGGAGACTCTGTACCAAGGTCGTGTGCTTGGGTACCTCCGTCTTACCTATTTCTGCCGCAAAGCAGCAGTGCTTGCATTGCTGTGTTCCGGTTTGAAGGGTAAGATATGGCACTGAAATTACTGGGTACCGTGACTTTACATCTTAAGTCACAAGTTGGCAACGTACACTGTGGCCCTTTTGGGGGTTGCAGTTTTACTGCGAGAGACACATGTATTATAGGTGACTGTTACCACTTACCATCAGGTGGGCAGTTTGCTTTTTTGCCAACTTAGTAGCAATAAAAAAAAAGAAGAAGGAATCTTAGAATTTCTTGGTACGGTGTGAAAAGGAGGATACAGTGTAAGGATGACTCCGTAGACCCTTACGCGTGTTTCTGTGAAGGAATGGAGAGCGAGGGATAAGGTTAAAGAGCTCCTCAGAGCATTCCCCGTGGAACATTCGGTAAAAGGCGCTAAGAGAGGCGATGTCACGTCGAAGTTGTAGAGGCTCGAGGGTGTTAGTTGCCTCTACATCGCCAATTATTCGAATAGCGCGACGCTGCAATCTGTCCAGAGCATCGAGGAGGTACTGAGCGGAGCCGGAGTGCGAGCAATATTCCACGCAAGACCTAACCTGAGTTTTATACAACAGGCATAGTTGGTCCGGCGCAAAATACCTACGCACCTTGTTCAGGACACCGAGTTTCCGTGAGGCAGCAGTTATAACGGATTCGAGTTTTTCAAAAAAGGGATTATTTATTACAAAAAATAAATATAATAATCAAGTTAAATTGTTTCATTGTTTATCCTAATTCTCGCGACAAGCTTTTATATTTTTAAAAGAAAATATATCTTGCAATAAAATTAAAGTTTATTTTCCTCTTTTAAGGTATTATAATATTAGCTTGTTTTTAAAAAAACTTTTTTTAAACTAATTACTCAAATAATACGAAATATTTTAATGACTACCGAGTTCTTTATTGTTAGTTGTATCTACAAATTATTTTATATAATATACATATAATAATTTAGTAATAAACAAATATGAAATGAATATTTTCTTGTGCTCAACGCACTTTTTAGTGCATTGAAGCCATTCGCTAGATTGTAATAAAAAAATAAATTAAAGTTTATTTTCTTTTTTTAGGACATTAAAATAAAAGCTTGTTTTTAAAAATCTTTTGTGATAGCGGCCTTCTTGTTTTAGTTTTTTTCATGGTGTACTGTATTTTACGAACTTTCATTTGATACCCCATATACAGACCCATATTGTGGGGATTGTACATAAAAATAATTTCCAACTCCAGCATCAGACCCTGGTTACCATATAGGACCAAAGTACTCGTCAATACGAATCAAACGAGCCCAAACTCGATGGGATTGTGTCGTTTTATTGCGGAGTTCCTATGGCTACCTTCCAGCTCCAGCATCAGACCCGGGTTACCATGTAGGACCAAAGTACTCGTCAATACGAATCAAACAAACCCAAACTTGATGGGGTTGTGTCGTTTTATTGCGGAGTTCCTATGGCCAGCTTCCAGTTCCAGTATCAGACCCTGGTTACCATATAGGACCAAAGTACTCGTCAATATGAATCAAACGAGCCCAAACTCGATGGGGTTGTGTCGTTTTATTGCGGAGTTCCTATGGCCACCTTCCAGTTCCAGCATCAGACCCTGGTTACCATGTAGGACCAAAGTACTCGTCAATACGAATCAAACGAGCCCAAACTTGATGGGGTTGTGTCGTTTTATTGCGGAGTTCCTATGGCCACCTTCCAGTTCCAGCATCAGACCCTGGTTACCATATAGGACCAAAGTACTCGTCAATACGAATCAAACGAGCCCAAACTCGATGGGGTTGAATTGTTTGATTGCGGAGTTCCTATGGCCACCTTCCAGTTCCAGCATCAGACCCTGTTTACCAAATAGGATCAAAGTATTCGTCAATACGAATCAAACAAGCCCAAACTCGATCGGGTTGCGTTGTTTGATTGCGGAGTACATATGGCCACCTTCCAGCTCCAGCATCAGACCCTGGTTACCATATAGGACCAAAGTGCTCGTTAATACAATTCAAACGAGCCCAAACTCGTTGGGGTTGCGTTGTTTGATTGCGGAGTTCCTATGGCCACCTTCCAGTTCCAGGATCAGACCCTGGTTACCATATAGGACCAAAGTGCTCGTCAATACAATTCAAACGAGCCCAAACTCAATGGGGTTGCGTTGTTTGATTGCGGAGTTCCTTTGGCTACCTTCCAGCTCCAGCATCAGACCCTGGTTACCACATAGGACCAAAGTACTCGTCAATACGAATCAAACGAGCCCAAACTCGATGGGATTGTGTCGTTTTATTGCGGAGTTCCTTTGGCTATCTTCCAGCTCCAGCATCAGACCCTGTTTACCATATAGGATCAAAGTATTCGTCAATACGAATCAAACAAGCCCAAACTCGATGGGGTTGCGTTGTTTGATTGCGGAGTACATATGGCCACCTTCCAGTTCCTATGGCCACCTTTCAGCTCCAACATCAGATCAGCTCCATGTTGTCATCATAATATATTTATACATATGCATGCAAAATTTCAGCTTAATCGGAAACCGGGAAGTGAGTCAAATTTAACTCGCAAGATTAGACCCGAACATGCAAAAGATAAATAAAAGCTTGTAAAAAGGTTGAAGGTTTTTCGTACGGCAGCCACAAATAATAAAATTGTTAGTTATCAACTTCTCCGATTACTCCGTAGCCCCTCGTTTACACCAAGGTATATTACATGTATTTAACAAGTTTTATGCAATGTTTTCGTTTATTGTTTACACTCATATACATGTATAAAACTTGTTGAATACAAAACATGTATACAACTTGTTGTATGAAATTGTTTCTGAACTACTAGTTGTCTAATAAACTTGTAGAAAATGACACGTCAGTCCGGTAGTTTCATTAATATTTTCTACTCAATTGACTATTCACAATGGAAAGTAAAGATGCTGAGGAACTTTACTTCATGAGTGCAGTATAGGTACTTGTTTACAAGGTTATTTTTTTATCACTGGAAAATTTTAGGTACGCTTCAGGACACATCAATTATTATAAAAAAAAAACAATGAATAATTTTTTTTTAATTAAAAAATTTTTTTTTTTTATAAAAAAAAAATATTTTTATTAAAAAATCTAAAAATACTGCTCTCAACTAGTGCAGCATTTTTTGTATTTTTTTGATTTTTTTTCTTCTCTTCCCCCCGTAAAATAATACGGTCCGTCCGGTAAAAGTTTAAAACTTTATCCAACAAGCATGGATAGAGTTTAAAACATGTTTTAAATTAGTATGATACATAAATTTCAGTGAAATAAACAAAACTTGTTAAAAACACGATTGCTTTTTGTAAGTGTAAACGCTGTCAATGTATCAGACTAGTTTGAATATGTCATAGATCTAAGTGTAAACGCAGATGTGGTTTATACTTGTTTAGAGACTTGTTGGCAACACAGTATGAACGAAAGAATGTTTGAGACAGTTGCAATACATGTATAAAACAAATAATTATGTTTTGACAAGTATTCTACAAGTATTGTATGAAACTAGTATTTTACTTGTTTCTTGGTGTAAACGAGGGGTAGGACTTCGAGTCGTATACATACACAAATAATTACGTAACCGGGAGCTAGCTCAAAGCGACGTGCTCTCACTTCGAGTCTTGATTGCACACTGAATTTCGACGCGCCCGAGCCAAGTATTTGTAAGAAAATCGATAAATGTATGTTAAAAAATTCATATAAAAATCAATGTACGATAATTAAAAAAAATACCACGGTGTCAGTGTTATGCTTACCTTTGTTCTATATATTTGTTAAACTAAAATATAATAGGGTTAATAAATGAAGCTAAAAATCACGAACGGTATGTGGGTGTAACCTAAATTTTAAGTAAAATAGATGCTATTTTTTAACGAAATGGTATGTAAATTTGAAAAATGGTGACGGTGATTGTGTAAACACATAATTTAAGAATTTAAATTTATTTTGTCCCGGTCAGTTAACTGGAACGTTAACGTAAAATATCAAAAACGCCAACGGCCTTTTTGCTATTTTTCGCGCCATGGGCCCTTAAATGGCTTTGTAAATAATCAAAACTTCCTCAATGAACAACTTCCAAGGCACTATTCATATTACCTGATATGATAACATCCCTACTTAATGCCAATAAGCAGCATATTTTTAAATAATAATAAAAAAAAACAAATAAAACAACAACAAAAAAAGCAATAGATACATCTTGAGATTTTGCCAAAGATCTAGGACGAGTTTTGTAAAACCACAATTAACTGTCGCTCACCATTATATTTTTTATTAAACTAGAATGTAATCAGCTATTCATATCATTATTTAATCGCAATTAATGTATTTATTAACGGAGTGGCTATTCGGACCCGGGATCCTATAGAAGTCGATTGCTATTCGGACCCGATAGTTAATTGATATCGAAAAAACTTATATAAGCGCTCCACATTCTCGCGAGAATCTCGCGAGAACGCGAGAACAACACGAGAACTGTCAATGTGGATCCGATTCGCATGTTCTCGCGTAGTTCTCGCGTAGTTCTCCGACTTTTGTCGGTTTTTTGGCGCGAGACAAAGGCGCAAGAACTATATTGAGAACCTTGTTCCAGGGTTGGAAAAAATCATGATTTTTTAATAAAATCCATTTAATCATGATTTATTCAAAAAATCCTAATTTATCATGATTTTTTTGATGTTTTAGTTTTTATCTTTCCTAATTTTAATAAGTAAGCAACTATTTTACGGAAACGAAAGAGGAAGAGGAAAAATTAAATATTTACTCAGTTCTGAGGCAACTATTTGGAGCGATAGCCTCCTCAGCATCAGTGGAAAGTTTTTTTTTTACATTTGGCATTGTTCACTCGAAATTACGTAACAGACTAGGGACCAAAAAGCTGGAAAATTAGTTTTTTAATCAAGAATTACAATAATGACACTGAAATATGAAATATCAGATTTAGGCTCGGAAAATAGATATTCATAAAAATACATTTTTATTCACAAAAATAAAGACATTTGATTTAATCACTGATTTTGTGCCAACCCTGCCTTGTACGTTCTCGCGAGAATCTCGCGAGAAGTGTGTACCCAAGAAGTTCTTGCCGAGGTTCTCGCGTACTTCTCGCGTAGATTCTTGCCGAGACTCTCGCCGAGAACCTCGCGTGAATGTGGAGCGCTCATTAGAATCAAACTAAAAGATATAGGTTAGGTTTGATATTGTGACCACACACAGAAAGTCAGAAACTGAAATTAAACTGCATTTTTTCATGCTCTGGGTCCGAATAGCAATCGACTCCTATTAGTTAGGACCCGGGTCCGAATAGACACAGCCATTAATGAATCATTTTAGACAGTATAATATAGATCCCTATGCTTTATCCCACGATAGATGTTACTATAGATAAGAAATAACATCCTTTTGAAGTCACCACAGACCAGTAATTATGTATTGGAAGTCACAATATCAATTAACCTAATAATTAATTCAAACAAATTATTAAGACTTCGTCAAATATAAGTAAATATTGTAAAAAACTGATGAAATTATTTTATACAAATCTACTAAAATGGAATTAATTGACGCTTACTAAAGACGCCAACAAATATTTCGCCATTGTCCTTTAATCATTTTATTGTAAGTGGTGTAAAGGGATTAAGTAACTTTTAATTCTCAACGTCCATCTGATATAGCTTCCAAGTACAGAAACAGTCATACCACTAATCATTTAAATAATAAAATCTTTTTGATTTTCAGCTTACATCTAGGCGGTCTTTTTGTACCATTATCCACTTTTGAATAAAGCACTAAATTAATTATGCTTCTATATTCATTAATGAAGGTATTATTCCACTACTTTGTTATGTTATTATTTATTATCTTCATAACGCATTTACAAAACACAGTCATGTTTGATTCAACCACAAGAATCATTGACATATTGACTTGAGATAACAGTAAGCGATAACATTGTAAATACGACTATATCGTATCGAGCGGTAATCAGGGCTCTTATCTAAGTAGGTTTCATGAACAAAATATAGTTCTTATCACTTACATATTTAGTATGTAGTATGCGATCCCATCAAGTCATGCCCGATTGGTTTTGTATACGTACATCCTTATTTTCATGTAGTAAGGTTCAATAGGGATTCCCGTTGCGTCTAGCTGTGCTCATGCACACAATCGAATTAATGTTTTCATTTCGGCGAGAGTGGATTCATTAGGGGCTTTGCTGGATACCCCTGTTTTCGTTTCGTTCTGTACAAATATACATCTACATAAGTTTGTTTATCTAGACAAAGTTTGTATTTTAGGGCTTAGTAGTGGCAATGACTTTGGTTCGACCGTCCTATCTATACTTATCACATGAGTGTAAAACGAACGTATACATAATTTAATTAAAAATTCACTTTGCGATTTGGTTTCCGTTGAAAATCGAGGCATATTTCGGTCACTTTCTGATGAAGTTGAAGAAAATTGATGAAACATGTGTTGTAGAAATACCTATAGTATATATTTTTTCTGATTTCATCTCCAGTGATCTTCCGTGATTGTGACGAAAAGGCGCCCTAGGTAGGATTCGTTGAAAGAATTTTTTGGTACTCTTGCGAGGCTTATGGTTCGCTTGAATATACAGTACTTACTACTAGCGCCGCCATTCGTTTTTTATTAATTATGATGAATTAAAGACGATTCTACAAAAAATAGAACAGTCATCCACTCAATACAGATACCTATTTCAGATTTTTTAAACTATTCAGGTAAAGATTAAATGTATAGAAATAATCATAGTCCGAATCATTGCTAAAACTGGCCACTTTAAGCAATAATTTGGATTTCGGCTATTCTATACGGTTAATGTGTACAAAATAGCTCTCAAAAAATCTGTATTGAGTGGATGACTGTTCTATTTTTTGTAGAATCGTCTTTAATTCATCATAATTAATAATAAACGAATGACGGCGCTAGTAGTAGATACTATGCCCCCTTAATAATTTTAAAGTGTGGTCAGAATTCTGGCCTGTCTAAGGACATCTCTCATTTGATTGAGGCTTAGATCTAGATCGTCTCATAGGGTGTCACAAGAGCATAAGTGATTACTTCTTTGCGCCAACTCCCATCTAGCGTGGTACGGTTCGTGTACAAAACGGGATAAGACACAAATAACATCTTTCTACTCGCTCTCTCATATAACAATGAAGCGAGACGGGACGAGGGTTAATCAATTTCTCTTCTATAGTCCACGCGCTGTGATAGGCCTGCAGATGTATTGAAATTGTCGGGTCTGTTCTAAGAGCTACCCTTTGCCGAACAGTCCTTTAAATCAAAGCTGAGATTCTCAGGACTTTAGGATGCAAGTTCAGCGGGCTGTAAGACGCCACTGATGACATAGAGTTCCTGCTTAACCGAAGGTTGGTTCGTCATCAGTCTCTCGGTACGCTTAAATATTATCTCTCTACCAGCGATTGTCGTCTCTTACCAACTTACTCGGTATTAATTAGTTCGCTTGCTACTACTTAATGCTGCTTTTCACAACGCGTTGCAAATATAATTATTTTTCCATTCATTAATATCGAAGAACAAATGCGTAGACAAAACGGTTGTTTAATCTTCTTGAGCGTTAATCGTATTTGGTTAGTGTTATGCCCTTAATATTCAAATTATTACAAGGAATCTAATACGTATTTGCTAGCGTTTCGATAACACAGTCACGAAACATTATTATCATTAAAATATATCGTATCTTCGAATTGATTGAGGTGATTTATTTGATTTTAATAATTATAAAATTGATACTTATACAATTTAATTTCCTTTCTCAGTGCAATAAATACATCCGGTTACGAATATAATTTTATTCATATAGAAAAATATTTATACATGTTACAAAATGTATAAATATTTTTACGGCCTTATTAACAAAAATTTTACCCCTTGAATCATTCTCGGATTAGGTACTCCGTGTTTTGTCTTGTTTCCGCACATGCCGACATGTGCGGAAACAAAACACGGAGTACCTAATCCGAGGATGATCCAAGGTGTAAAATTTTTATTAATAAGGCCGCTAGTGTTTATAGATTTTGTGACATGTTGCTAAGATGAAAGGGTCAATCAAACAACATTTTGAATACAAAAACCACAACTCACTCGACAGGCGGGATAAGTCACTTGTAACAAGTAATTAGCTTAAAATAATATTTTTCTTTTTAGACTTTTATTAGGGTAATGATAATACGTCGGTCCGGCGAATAGGGCAGCCTTGACAAAATAACGACTCAAGAATAATAACGAAGTTCAAAAACAAACAATATGCATGGGAATGATTCCACATCACGAATTATTCTCATACATTATTGCCGTTCGATACAGAACGTGTAACGTGAGCGAAAAGAACGCGAATTTTACTTTGTCTAAGCCCCCCTGATCCTCCTGATCCCGGATTTCACCGCTTAAATGTTCTCGGGGCTGGTTTATTAGTTAGGCCTGTCTGTCGCACTAGGCGAAACAGACTTCCACACTAATTATTGTCCAGAGTCTGCCGCGAGGTAGGTGTGTGTGATTTCATTCCAAAAATGGATAAAATGTTTCGTACCTCAAAAGGAAAAAAACGGAACCCTCATTTTACCGGAAGGAGACTCTGTCTGTACCAGGGTCGTGTGCTTGGGTGCCACCGTCTAACCTATTTCTGCCGCAAAGCAGCAGTGCTTGCATGCTGTGTTCCCGTTTGAAGGGTAAGATGTGGCATTGCAATAACTGGGTACTGTGACTTTACATCCTAAGTCACAAGTTGGCAATGTACACTGTGGTTCCTGTGGCTGTGGGGGTTGCAGTTTTGCTGCGAATCTCGCAGGAGCCACATGTATTGTAGGTTACTGTTATCACTTACCATCAGGTGGGCAGTTTGCTTGTTTGCCAACTTAGTTGCAATAAAAAACAAAATCACGCTTGCCCAGGGCCTTTATGACGCTTGAAAATTTTTTTTGGTTACCGGATAATAATATTCAAAAAATCCTAGGAATTTGTAACAAATATCACATTTTTATTCTTACCGTAATCTGCAATTTAGGAAAGCCATATTATTAATAATTTTGTGCACTGGGGATCTTGCGGGGTACGCACACGAGTTTGTACGGCGCGGTTTTAGAGCTCTTACAGATTAGCGACACTTTGCGGCGACAGCTGTCGCGAGCAGTCGCCGAGCGTTGTCGCGCGACCGCCGGCGACTGCTCGTGACTGGCAGCTATAGTACAGTAGTTCGGTTTCTTTCTAGTGAATGTAGTATGGGAGCTAAGGTTTCAAAAATGGATTTTGAGGAAGAATACTTCTTTTGCTATCACTCAAAAGACGAAAACGGTAAGAGAAACGTCGGAACTATATTGGTGCACGAAATATTGTCATACAGGGAACATTACAGTATTTTTTTTTACATTATATCCCCTTTTACAACGAGATGAGAAGAAATTCTTTAATTACTTTAGAATTTCTATAGCGTCGTTTAACGAATTAATATATATTTAAAGATATTCAGTTATTCGTGAAGTTACTGTATTCAAAAAAGTATAATTAAATCAAGCAGTCAATAAATCGATGTTTTTGCGAAAAGAAATGATGTCAATATTTCGTGCACAAACACATGTTACACAAGTAACATGACCAAAGTTGATTTTTTAATTAATATCTATTCTTATAATATTTTTTTGTTGTATTTGTAACATTTTTAATAATGGATCTGACAAATATTTCTTATTTTATTTAAAATTCAAAAAATCCAGAGATTTAATGAAATTACCAAAATCCGGCTACAATCCATCAAAAAGTCTAAAAAAATACACAGATCTTAGAACAAATCCTGAAATATGGTAAGCCTACCTGCGACCAGATCCCCGCATGTAATTATTTCGTACACAAATACAGTCTTATCCGCTCAACAGTTTGGTCATCCACTGTATTACGCAATTATTATATTGAACGAATAATTGACTGAATTTTCCTAAGCGGCAAAGTATCTAAACCTACTTTTCCCGCTGTAAACAAAGCAATTTATTTTTAAAGAAATCCTTTTCCGGTCGTGTGCGAATGAACAGTAGCTAAATTGGTTTTGGCGCAGTCTCGTCTGGCGACCAGCGTTAATGACCAGCAATTCGCTTGCTTTGTATAGGTACAATACGTATGACGTTTAAACCAATTAAACTATAACTTTTGCGGCCGGCTGGCTATCTTAGCAAAATAGTTACTTAACAGCCGCAATGAGGTTACGATGCCTACATTGGTGTCATTCATGAGTCAATGTCGATTTATTCTTGCGATAGCTGCGTTTGCTTGTGATTTTCTTGATAATAATGAAATTTAATTATGGGACGTTTCGTCGAAATGGAAGCAAGAGGGGTGAGTACATTACAGCGAAACGGCTTTCTTGCGATATTAAAAAGTGTTTCAAATGTTTTTTACATAAACTTTTTTATCAAGTTTTTCATCATTTTGAGTCTCATCGCTGTCGCCTTCCAATCGGGAGGTAGCGGTTCGAACCCCGCCACGTACCAATGTGTTTTCAAATTTTGAATTCATATGTACGTTTATTCGACGCTTTTACGGTGAAGGAAAACATCGTGAGGAAACCTGCACACACCTGTGAAGAAAGAATTTCTTTACAGGTTGTGTGTGAAGTCGACCAACCCGCACTTGGCCAGCGTGGTTGACTAAGGCCTATTCGCCCTAGTTTAGGGTAGGCTCGAGCCCCTCGGTGGAGACTTATATGAGCTGTTGTGTTGATGATGATGGCGATGATATGAATTCATATAATTCCATGCTCTCGTAGATATAGGATGATATTTCTTCTCTGCGTGGCTAGTACAGTTCAACCATCCTCTTCCACAGACGCCTTGTTGGTGTATTCAGACAGTACATGTTAATTTCTTATGCTGGGTCCAATAAGTAAATCTTTCCAGCTAGCAATGCTATCATGTTACATAAATCTGTCGGCATAAAAATCTTAATAATGTTAATTATCGTGTATATTGCGTTTCGTCTATAAGGGCTAAGATTTATTGCATCGTTGTATGTAGCTAGGTAATAGACAAGCCAGCATCACACACTAATTGATGCTGGCTTGTCTATTACCTAGGTACATATTATAAATAAATGCTCATTATGCCAGCGAGTTTTGGATGGCTTCCGGTAAAAATGAAGTTCTATTGAAAACGTGACGGTCTTCTTTTAATTAAAACGGCGCTATTGTTTGCTGAAGTAATAAATACTGACTATTGTGTCCGTGTACGTTTATTAGGTACGAGGAGTCATGTGGCTTCACAAATTACCGCACGGTTGGAATCTTCAGGTGGGTTTGGACTAGAGACAATGGCGTTTAATGTAGGACTGGAGTTGTGGCTTTTGTAATCAAATCATTGTTGGAGCATACAATTTTTCAATAGGGGCTATTTCCATGAAGGGTGGAATGGGAGTAACTAAAGGAGATTGCTCTGTGCCCATACATTGTTGGCATAAGAACCAAGAATCATGTAAAATTATTTTCTAGGTTCCAATTTACAAGTAAATCACTATATAAACAGAGATTATTAACGGACACTTCAGTGAACTTTATTATTAGCGAAATACTTAGTGTTTTGAGGTTATGCATTTTGCTATTGCCGATTAGTTCTTGATTTATAAATTAGCACATCGCGGCTCTGAAGCTGATCTTTAACAGCTTAAAGAATTGGGAATGAAAAAAATGAACCACCCATTTGGTATAGCGCCGAGAGCACTTTTCTTTATAGAACAATGGTAGTAATCAAAAGCTTGCTTTGTA
Organism: Schoenobius gigantellus; assembly: GCA_963935595.1. Classification (NCBI taxonomy): domain Eukaryota; kingdom Metazoa; phylum Arthropoda; class Insecta; order Lepidoptera; family Crambidae; genus Schoenobius; species Schoenobius gigantellus. Next base: position 15,567,195 of record OZ012562.1, on the reverse strand, counting down.
AGATTAGCAAATCTTAATCACAAACCAAAATAGGTGTTATCGCCGTTTTAGGCGGGGGAATCTGTTGCGATGCCAAGGGGCTAAGTTGACTAGGCCGCCCAGACCCCTTAGACATAAAGCCACACGCAAATTTTTCCGCAGTCGTTCCACTGAAAAAATGTATGGAGATGACATTAGCTGCGGAAAAAATAACGTGACATTGTCACAAGCTAATGTTATTTCCATACATTTTTTCTGCGGAGCGACAGCGGAAAAATATGCGTTTGGCTTTTGACTAAGGGGGCTGGTATTCCGTAGGACTCTCGTCTACAGCGGCTATTCCGCTGGTGTCATCTTTCCTAGCTGAACCACCCTTCGAAACCTCTCCGCCACTGGTGGAGGCATGTTCAATATCGGAAGGTCAATTCATCAAACTGTATCAGTAACTACAGATTAAAACTTTTGGTAAAAGGAACTTAAAGATGTTTCATTCTATGACGCCTCGAGTCGTTTACCCCTGAGCCTATTGACAGGGCTTCATGATTTGCATTCGTACGTGACGCCGAATGTAGATCGAAAGAATCCAAGTCCGACTACCAGCCATGTGTATTCGAGACGAGTTGAGCACTTACTTATACTTGTTTATTCAATGACGCTCCATATTTTATTTTGAAAAACGATCCCTCGTTCCTATGTATGCTATGTTATTTCGTGAAAGACATATCTTCAGTTCTACATATTTAAAAAGCAATTCATTTCATTCCCATCTATTGTTCTATGCGTTTGCTTATAATGGGTCTCATAAGGCTCTAGGTCGTCAAAGGACAATTCTTGGCGCTTCCCTACGTGGCTGCATCAGAAACGATAAGATCCCTATTAGAAGATCTAGGGATCCCTAGTGTCACCGACATAGCTCAAAGAATTGCGAACCTTAGGTGGCACTGGACAGGACACATCGCTCGCAAGAATGACGGCCGGAAAGGTCCTCGAGTGGCGGCCGCGTACCGGGAGACGCAGCGTTGGTAGCACCCCCCCAAAAGTGAACCGACGATCTGATGAAGGTCGCGGGCAGCCTCTGGATGTGAGAAGCGCAGGATCCATCGGTTTTTAGATCCCTGATGGAGGCTATGTTCAACAGTGGGGGATTCTTGTCTGAAATGTTTGATGATGGTGATGCGTTTGTCTTTTTTGATGCAAGTTTCGTGTGCTGAAGGATTTAGGATACATGTGTCGTCGTTCCCTTTTTTATATACAACTAAGTTGGCAAACAAACGAGCTGCCTACCTGATGGTAAGAAGGACTTAGCGGCTATAGTGGCCTGTAGTATAGGTCGTTTCCAGTCAGATTTGCAAATCCGCAACCCCTTCAAGTATCCCAGTGTACGTTGCCAACTCGTGACATAACATGTCAAGGCTCAGTAACCTAGGTTACACTGCCTGCCTCACCTGTGAATCCGGATGCCACGCACACCCCATACCACAGCGATGAAAGCACCCACAAACAGATGAGATAGAGACGGTACCGGCGGAGACGCTTCTAGTACTGGGTCTCGCTCTGGTTAATTTCTTCCTGTGGATGTCGTAATAGCCGGCTAAGGGAGTTTATCGCAACCACACCTCTGCAAAGAGATGTATGGAGAGCATTACCCCACCTTTTTTCTCCGGGAAAAAATATAAATAAAATCTACCTTAAAACGTCAGGCGTGATTTGTATTTATACGTAGTTTTATTTTTATCGGTAGCACTCTTCTATGTCGCTGTACCAATTTGTAATGCAATAAATTTTATGGCTTAATACTCCATAATAGGCTATTGTTGGCCGTTGATAGAATACGCATTGTAGCTACCTCGCTCGGCAGGCGCCGTGAAAGCGAGCTGTGTCGCAATACCTTTAACGACAGCTTCGGTAAATACCAACTTACGGTCTGTGCAATTGGGACAAGTCGTTGGTACTGTTTGGTAATTTTAATTATATATTTTTTTCTCTCTATCTATTACATACAGCTTTGCATTGTAGCAAAGTGTCGCGATGTGTTGTCAGAATTTATGTTTGAAACACGAAAGGTTGTTGCGACACAAGCAATTGTAAAGGAAAAATATTGCTTGTAAGATTTATGAGTGGCCTTTTATATAGTGCGATGATTTCTGTGAGAATTTAGCTACTTTTTACATAAATGCAATTGAAGCACAAATCTTTTCCCATTTCCTCCCACATTAACCGTTGACCTCGAGTTTCTTGTACGAAAAGATGTTGAGGTTTGATGTGGGGCTTAACAACCATCGCTCACTTATTTAGTATGGTCCATATATTATATATACCGGGTGTAACGGAATACCGCAATAATATTTAAGGTTGTTGATTAACAAAAAAAATGTTTTATGACTATTCTTTGTATTTTTATTATATGCCTACTTTCGATTTAATACTCTTAACAGTTCAGCGTATTGAATCGAAAGTAGGCATATAATAAAAAAAAAATACAAAGAAGAGTCATAAAACATTTTTTTTGTTAATCAACAACCTTAAATATTATTGCGGTATTCTGTTACACCCGGTATATGCACTTGTTTTTCGACCAATTATTTATTTCAGGTTATCATATCCGCAAGGCGCAAGGTCAACCCTTATCTGTTTAAATAAGCTTTGAATTCAATAAACTTTGTATTAATTATACCTATTAGAGACGCAATATTAAAAATATATTTTTTAAATTTGTCAACACACTTGCTTCTAAAGTGGATCTAATTTCAACGGTTTTAGATATATAAAGCTCTAACGAGGTGCTATACTCAAGATATAGCAAATCGTTGCATTCCCGCCTAACTTGACTGCATTTTAAATCTTATGTCTTTGACATAATTAATTTCGTCTCTCCCGTCACTCAATTGCGGACATCGAAACGTGAAAAAGTAGCGATGGCTAATTAACATAAATTAATATTTTTATCAGCACCTTTTTCTATACATCTGACGAAATAATTTAACGAATATCATAAAATCTTAAAGGCACTTATGTGTAAGTCTTTTATTATGTTGGTAAGTTTTTATAACATACTAGCTGTGCCAACGAACTACGTTTCGCCGTATATTTTTTACCCGTTTTTGCAACATTTGTCATTGATGCTCAGCTCCTATTAGTCGTAGCGTGATGTTATATAGCCTAAAGCCTTCCTCGATAAATGGACTATCCAACACAAAAAGAATTTTTCAATTTGAATCAGTAGTTCCTGAGATTAGCGCGTTCAAGCAAGCAAACAAACAAACAGACTCTTCAGCTTTATAATATTAGTAAGTATAGATTTGTGATCCATAGCTTATAATAGTGCATATATATGTTTCAGAGTGCCTTTTTAATTATATTTGTAACGATGCAATAATATATATATATATCAGTGACACAACTCTTGGTGCATTATTTATTAACGGTCTTACTTCCTAACCACTGCACCACTGCGTCGTCGCTGAACCTACTCCTCACCCGTTACACCGTTACAAAGCAGCTCATAAAACACGCGTGTGTTATGCACGCATCACAGATTCCGGCAATGCTGCACTTGCTGCCGACCGCGGCAGTAATGTACCATATTTTTTTAAAGCTAGAGGTAATATAAAAGACATCAACGAACTACATTGATTTTTCAAATGATTATTTTCATACCATTATTTAGTTTTGTCTACAAATTAACAATGATTTGTGTTATTTAATCCAAAAATTCACTGTATTAAGTATTTTTTCTCACAAGTGTGTTGAAAAACGTCGTACGATATACGTGCGTACGTGGTTACATACACTCGGCTCATTTACGTGCGCTTCGTAACTTATAACCACCATAGCGCACTTATATCGTAATGTACTTTAACAGTGGTGCCACTGGTGCCATAATAAGAACTTTTATGACATGCTTGTGTTAGGGGTAAGATAGAGTAGAGTCCAGAGGAGCAATCGCACTATTTACTTACGTTTTAACTAAAACCGAATCGTTACCGTTCCCATATAATGTGACAGACATCTGACAGCTGTCAAGGTATTGTCAAAATGTACCTATAGGAACGGAAACATTTCTGATTTGGTTAAAACGTAAGTAAACGTTGCTATTTGCGAACGTTTGGACCAAAACCGAATTGTTACCGTTCCCATATAATGTGACAGACATCTGACAGCTGTCAAGGTATTGTCGAAATGTACCTATAGGAACGGAAACGTTTCTGATTTAGTTAAAACGTTGTAAGTAAAAGTTGCTATTTACGAACATTTGTACCAAAACCGAATCTTTACCGTTCCCATATAATGTGACATCTGACAGCTGTCAAGGTATTGTCAAAATGTACCTATAGAAACGGAAACATTTCTGATTTGGTTAAAACGTAAGTAAACGTTGCTATTTACGAACGTTTGGACCAAAACCGAATTGTTACCGTTCCCATATAATTTGACATCTGATTTGGTTGAAACTCAGAACAATAACTTCTGAGGGTTGAAACGTTGTAAATAGTGCGATTGCCCCTCTGTTGAAGCTCGCTTCCATCTAATTTCAATACTTTTCCACCCATTAACTATTACGTGATATGATTATGAAGGCCAAGAGCTTCGCGGTTGTGTGTAAAAAATGATTCGCAAATATCTTTTTGTGATTTCTTATAATTAAAACCCAAGCTACCAAATACCGTCCAGATTTTGTTGTTCAATATAATACTGCAAGAATGATGAAATTTTCTACCAAAATTTTGACCTACTTAAGACTTTCACTTAAGAAAAAATGTTCTTTTATAATGGCATAATGGTTAAACACCTAATTTTTAAAGCCAACCAAGTTAATACAGATTCTTTTTGTGCCGAAATGTGGAATATGTGAGGTATTATTTTATGAAACTGCGCGCCACGCTGAAGATTGCGCAGCGGCGGCGGCGGGCGGTAAGTTATGTGGACTACCTCCATTGAGACATTGTTTCCGGCAAAATTCCCATTACTAAGGTTCACCTAATGCCTTGGAAAATTATAATGTTTTGGCAGAAATATTTTCGCTGTATGACTACTATACACATGCATACATACATACTTATACTCTTGTAGTTTCCTATAACTAATTGGGAAATGTTAAAAAAATTAGGAGCGTCGGTGGCGCTTTGGCCTCGGCTTTGGACTGTGCTGCGAGTAGAATCGGGAGGCCCGCGATCGATCCTGCCATGTACCAATGTGTTTTTCGTTTTACGAATTTCATATGTGTACATTTATCTGACGCTCCTACGGCGAAGGAAGATATCGTGAGAAAACCTGCATACACCTGCGAAGTAATTCAAATGTGTATGTGAAGTCAACCAATCCGCACTGGACCAGCGTGGTTTGACTAAGGCCTAATCGCCCTAACTAGTTAGAGTATATGAGCTGTGATGACAATTGGGAAATGACAATAAAGACCAGAGATACAATCTTTTTTTTTTAAATCCTTGTTCTGTTTTCAAAATAATTTCGAATATATAAAAATGGGGATTCATTTTTTCCCTTGGACACACCATAACTTGAAGACTACCGATGTCATTCATCTCATGTTTTAGGTTTAACACTTAGGTCTCTAATACTTTATAGGTTTTTTTGGAAAGAAAATTGGAAAATTTAAGGACTCATTTAAACTTCGCGCGGTTGACAGTCGCGTGCTTTTGAAAGAACCAATAGAATTCTTATATAAATATAGTCTAATAGTCAGTCTTCTTATATAAATATAGTCTAATAGTCAGTCTTCTTAGTATATAAAATTCTCGTGTCGCAGTGTTTGTAACCAAACTCTTCCGAAACGGCCCGACCGATTTTTATGAAATTTTTTGTGTATCTTCGGGAGGTCTGAGAATATGTCGTAAACTATTTTTTAATACCCCTACGTGATATTTTTTTGACAATTATAATGGTGAAGCGTAGGTCGCGGGCACAGCGAGTTTCAAATAAAATTACCTACTTGTTGTGAACATCGGCAAAATGCCAATATCTCTTTTCAGTTTCTTTTTCAATAAATAAAGTGAACAATATTAGAAGTAGTAGTTACTTCTGATTAGCATTTATTTTTATATTTTGGCTTACGTGCAAATATTTTCTTACAATTTCCCCTCATTTGATCTCACTCACACCCAGATGATTAGTACAAGTAGATCGATCCGAGGTCCATTGCCAGTAAGTACAGTACCAGCGCTTCAACGAGTGGAATTTTGACTTTAATTCGTACACCGTCTACAATTTCTCTCACTTTTTACTGGTTGACTGGTAGAGAATGTCTCAGGCTTTTAAATCTGCCTTTTGTACATCTTTTGTTTTATGTACGATAAAGATTAAATAAATAAATGAATGCTGAAAATATAAGAGGATCACAAATGAGGACTGTTCCACCGGTCCCTACCGACGTATCCCCCTTGTCCCCCTAGCATGACCACCGAAATACGATATATGATAAAACGATATACGTTGTTAAAAAAGTTGGATTTTTTAGTTATCTTGGAAGTTTTGAAGGTGTGTTGGATGTTGGTATTGTTATTTTGGGCATTGTTAATACAATTAATGTCGATAAAATTTTAAGGTAGCCATTATATCTAAAATATTTTGACAGTTCATATCGGTTTATCATATCGTGTTTTGGTGTTCATGCTATGGGGGCAGGTGTCATCGAGCAGTAGTAGTACTAATATGAGTCAGTCGGGACAAATTCTTTCACTACAAATAATATGAATAAGTACTTTAGAATTTTAACTGTTTCATTTTTGCTTATCAGTTAAGCAAAAATGAAACATCATTCGACTATGGGTCACTTTTAAAGCGGAATTATGTTAGGTGCTCTCGTTGCAAAAATATGGACTTTAGTAAATTGAGTTTTAAAGTCCATTTGTTTTTGACTTTTGGTACTTACTACAAGGAGCATTGACTTTATGTCCAAGGCCAATCTTTCTGGTATGTACTTATAACAAAGAGCATTGAGCAATGCCAAAGGCTCGCCGGCTAAAAGGGCATGCATAATATTATCTTTGCCTGTTTTATCTCTAAACAAATGATAATGTATTTTTAATTATCCCTTTTTTTTTGTTCGCGCAGGCTGGGGTGATCCGGAGGGCGAGAAGGCGCCATTCCTCCGCAACGAGCCGGTGAAGCTGACCCCCGCGTGGGAGGGGTCCAACTTGCCCAATGACACGCTCAACTTGAAAGGTAATCTCCCGTGACGCTGACTACCGCTTTGCTGTGTCGCTGTCGAGCGTCCAGGAGACGCATTTTAAAATCGTTAGAAGTGAATCTTGAATTCGAGCTCGAATACAGATTGTATGAGAAATAATTTTCTACTGATGTCAATTTTGAAGATTTTTGAATCTGGCGAATTCAGTGTTGTCATTAGAAACAAATTCTATATTCAAAAACGAGTGGGTAGGTAGGATCCCTCGTTGCAGAATTCACGGAATGAATATTCAAAAAATAGTTGAATTTGGAAATTCGTATACGAATCTTTGGACCACTGCTGTTACGTCGCTCGTAATAGCGGCGTATCGTATTTCGTAGTGCAAATGTAGAGCTTTACGTGGCGCTTACTTACTGTATTAGTTTTACCATGTTCCAATAGAGGTTTCAGTACTTACAGCGGTTTCAGTACTTACTTTACTACTTCAGTACTTTCAGTACTTACTGTACGAGTTTTACCATGTTCCAATAGAGGTTTCAGTACTTACAGCGGTTTCAGTACTTTCTGAAATACTTCAGTACTTACTGTACTAGTTTTACCATGTTCCAACAGAGGTTTCAGTGCACTAAATATGACATTTGACTCGTGTATAAAGACGATATAAATTATCTGTACGTCTTCTATACAAGGTCTACTACCTACTAAAGATAAAATTAAAAAAGTTTTTACTATACGATCTTGTTTGATTTGAGAATTTGGTTGCTTTTATTAATTCAGAATTCACGGCTTGCTGCATATATTGCCGTGGCAGTTGATGGGATATTCATTCTCGTTATTAACATATTTTAGTTATTATCTTCAACGTAGCCAGGTGAATAAACATTCGGCTATTCTACGACACGGCCAACTGAGTCAATGCAAAGTTTTTTTTTATGAACAAAATCCAGGTGACGGCACTGCTGATATTCAGCGTTTCAGTCACACGTAGTTTTAAGCTCGGTGAATGAATATTTGTTTGTTAATTTGGTCTTAATTTTATTTGCTTGCATTAAGGAAGATTTTTTCCCCCTTTTTTAGATTCGTATTAATATGTACAAATTGATATGTTATTTTTGTAAACTCATAAGTCACATTTTTACAATGTTTTTTTTTTGCCTGTATACGAGCATTATTTTCCATGTTGAACTCTGTCTCTAACACTTATTACTTTAGACAAAATGTTCTCCTTGAGCTTTTATTCTATGAGGTCAATGAGTGCCTGTTCAGGCGTATGTTGAGTGAATATTTCTGAACACAGGTATTGCGATGGACTTGGCGCCGCCGAAGGACAAATGGAACATGATATACATAATCCTGATGATCCACGGTCTCGGCACGCTGATAGCATGGAACATGTTCATCACGGCGAAGGATTACTTCGTGAAGTACAAGCTGGCGAATGCGGACGGCCTGGCGGAGCATTACCTGGCGTACGTCGGATGGGCGGCGCAAGTGCCCAACTGCCTGTTCAATTGGATAAATATCTTCGTTCCTATCGGGTGAGTCATTCGGGATGCGCCGGCGCAAACATTGAATCAGGACATAGTGTAAGTGAAACAGTAGGCTGACTCGAGTCCTGTAAAAGAGGAAAAGGAGAAATGTTTATTTAAAAGTAAGCGTGATACTAATCAGCTCACGTACTAGGGTTGTCGTTTTTATTTAAATTCGAAGCGGTAGTGGCGATTTTTTAAAATTTATTTTATCATCCATCCATCCATCCATCAACAGCTCATATACGTCCCCACCGAGGGGCTCGAGCCTACCCTAAACTAGGGCGATTAGGCCTTAGTCAACCACGCTGGCCAAGTGCGGGTTGGTCGACTTCACACACAACCTGTAAAGAAATTCTTTCTTCACAGGTGTGTGCAGGTTTCCTCACGATGTTTTCCTTCACCGTAAAAGCGTCAAATAAACGTACATATGAATTCAAAATTTGAAAATACATTGGTACGTGGCGGGGTTTGAACCGCTACCTCCCGATTGGAAGGCGACAGCCTTACGCACTACGCCATCGACGCTTCTCTCTTATCTTATTTTATCAATTTAATGGTAATGGGAGCGTCGGTGGCGCTGTGGACTCGGCACTTGTCCGATGTCCATGTACCGATTGGACGACAAGTGCCGAGACGGCTAATGTGTTTTTGAATTTCATATGTACATTTTTCTGACGCTCCTACTGTGAAGGAAAACATCGTGAGGCAACCTGCATACATCTGCGAAGAAATTCAATTGTATGTGAAGTCGACCAATCCGCACTGGGCCAGCGTGGTTGAATAAGGCCTAATCACTTTAACATAGGGTAGGCTCGAGCCCCTCGATGGGGACGTATATGAGCTGTGATGATGCACGGTAACGAACACACCCGAGGCTAGCCGAACGACGCACGACAATGACGAACACTTGAGTTTCGACGGGGCCGAAGGTTCGGTAAATTTTTGGCCGAAACCGAACCGTCGGTCGGACTTTTAAAATGACATTCTGTGCGTGCGGTTACGTGCAGTCACTGGCACACATACGATCCGCGCTCATTGCGTACGTATCTATACTAATATTACAAAACTGAAGAGTTTGTTTGTTTGTTTGTTTGAACACGCTAATCTCAGGAACTACTGGTTCGAATTGAAAAATTTCTTTTTGTGTTGGATAGTCCATATATCGAGGAAGGCTTTAGGCTGTATAACATCACGATGTTGTTATTTTCGGACATCCACGCGAACGTAGTCGCGGGCACAGCTAGTTGCGTATGTATGAAGACGGGCTGCTTTTTTACTTACACTATGATCTGTACCAGTACAATCATAATTTATTAGGCTACTTAACCTATAAATGTGACAGTGTGTTACTCTATTTCATCAGCGTTTCGTGTAGAGTTGACATTGCAGCGTAAAACGATGCTTATGTCAATTGTATCTATCACATTCCATTTAACCTTTCTCATAAGAGCGATTTTTAGTTATTTGTGTCAAGAAGTAATATCTTCCAAAGATATAACTCGAAGATATACTCTTCCAACATTACGTATATTTTATGCCACATTTTAATTATTTAAAAAATGCAAACCCGCACCATGCTGGTATGGTGAGAGGTGGCTGAATCCCCCATCTTAGGCCCAGCAGTGGAGGAATTATGGTTGACATTATGATCATGATAAAAATACCGAGCTTAATCCTAAGTTCCCGGAATTGCTTTCCGTCGTAATACATGGTTGTATGTTTTACAGTCTGTCCACACACAAGAACGATAAGCTGCAATGTAGGTTACCGGGGTAGCAATTAGTTCATTAGCTACGGTACTCGGACTGTTAAGTATGAATTGAAGCCAATAATAGTTGACAAATGCGTAACTGGTTATTGCAAAAGGCCAGAAGAATGTTTCAACGCGTTCTATCATCTTTACGACGGCGAGGGCTATTTTCCATAATCCCACCTTCTCCTTTTTTTGATATACTCATTGATTTACTATAAATCAATGAGTATACTATACGTACTGGCCTGCGCTGTCACCGTCTTACCGTGACTACCATTCTAACGCGAGCTAAGAAATTTGGTAACTCATTCATTTGACGCACAAACAAGAAATGAAACTCCTTACCAGCACACGTCCTGTTCCCTCTTTCTTACGGTCCCGGGTCCTTTGCTTTATTGATTTATTAAATAACTAAGACAAACGTTAGCATGAAATAAGCAATGTTCTTAGAAATCTTCATAAAAAACGGCACTTTCATACTTAAACCCCTATTATTTTAATTGCGCTATCCACTTTAATCGCTTGTCGAATGTAGTAATGGAATGCAGAACACTTTTTTCCGCTTGAAGCGTAGGCATATGACAGATCTTATAAAATACTAGCTGTGCCAGCGAACTACGTTTCGCCGTATATTTTTTTACCCGTTTTTGCAACATTTGTCATTGATGCTCAGCTCCTATTAGTCGTAGCGTGATGTTATATAGCCTAAAGCCTTCCTCGATAAATGGACTATCCAACACAAAAAGAATTTTTCAATTTGAATAAGTAGTTCCTGAGATTAGCGCGTTCAAGCAAACAAACAAACAAACTCTTCAGCTTTATAATATTAGTATAGATTATCGTTGTGTAGCTACGAGAAATTAACACCTTTCAAACGAGCGGATACGCTCGCAATAGGACGTGACGTCAGATGTTGCGTGCGGACACGTGCACGTTACCCCTTTATCGTTACGGACGTTAACATCATGTTGCGATGGGGCCGTTATACATACGGCTTATAATGGCTGTATATTGAATAAATTGATCACTCTATCGTTGTATATTAATCATATTGCGTCCCTAACCCTCTGTAACATGACAATTGATAAATTTTGACAGTTTTAAACGGCTGATTTACTTTCGGTAAGTTAGTCGATAAGTTACCCGATACAGGCGTTGTGTAAATTATTTGTAATAAAACTACAAAACAAGTGCTGCTTTTGTAACGGAAATAGGTGAGGTAGAGGCATTGATTTACTACCAAACGTAGATAACGCATGAACGTTCGAAAAGTGGGCCGGTGAAGAACTGCCCAATCGGGCCTCGTGCAGTTCTTTTCCATGCGTTGGATAAGCAATTTTGAGCATTATGTTTGAGAGCATAAAGTTGATATTTTCTTGTAGCAATTACTAAAACATCAAATTTATTGTGGCTAGGTATGAAATGATGTAACTGCACACGGTTGTACTTCAAATAGTTGCCGTAATAATAAAGAATAAGGTTGAATTCGATAAATACGGTACTTTTTTTATGGTAATTTTAATTCGGGTGTGCATATTCAACTACCTATTTAACAGCGTACAAATGTATAGTCGCTTAGGTGACAGATTTCAAGCGCGTTTTTGTATGAAGTGCTCTATCTACGTTTGGTAGTAAATCAATGGGTAGAGGTGACAAATGACTAGGTTACAGAGCGTGCCTTTGGTATTAAATATTGTGTGTGGTATTTGTTGCTCTTTTAATTCAGAAATATCAAGTCATATGCCGTTTTTGCTTGACGAAGTCACAGAAATCTATTAAAACATATTGTAATATTTTATAGTAATAAGAAGATTAATTATTTTATTATTATTATTTAGAATTCCGCTTCCAACGCAGCGATTGACAATCCGCCAATTGTCTCATCGCATTCAAAAAGCGGGCACATTAAACGCTTGCTGAAACACACGCATACTCCACTGAGTTTGTGTGCACCTAAGCTTCGCAACATTAAAGCTTAACTCAGTAGTTTATACACTTCATCATCACAGCTCACATACGTCCCCACCGAGGGGTTCGAGCCTACCCTATGTTAGGGTGATTAGGCCTTAGTCAACCACGCTGGCCCAGTGCGGATTGGTCGACTTCACATACATCATTGAATTTCTTCGCAGATGTATGCAGGTTGCCTCACGATGTTTTCCTTCACCGTAAGAGCGTCAGACAAATGTACATATGAAATTCGAAACGAAAAACACATTGGTAAATGGCGGGTCTCGAACCCCGACCTCCCGATTGGAAGGCAAGTGCCGAGTCCACAGCGCCACCGACGCTCAGTTTATACACTTACGGCCTTAATAATAAAAAATTTACTGCTTCGACCATCCTCGGATTAGTTACTCCGTGTTTTGTCTTGTTGCCGCACATGTCGGCTGTCATAATATGGTCAAAATAAGACTAAACACGAAATAACTAAACCGATAATGATGCAAGAAGTAACATTTTTATTAATCAAGGCCGTTAAAGATTAATAAAATTCTATTCTTTAATCGAATGATTAGCTTAAGGCGCTACTTTCCCATTTTATACAATTTTATACAATTAACTGTACCGCCACGAATATAAAACATGCAGTTCTCAAATTCATATATGATATTGTTGAACATTTTATCTAAACATTCTTAAAGACAAAAACATAATTAATAACATTTCACTCGATAGAAAAAAAATCCAAAGATTACTCTGTTCAATATTTTAAAACAGCTGTGAATCAGAAAATAAAATAATAAATAGCATAAAAGTGTTATCAATAGATGTGCATTTTTATTGTCTAGAAAATTGCAAAAATACATTTTTGATTTTGTACTCCAGTTTTCCAAAAATCGAATAAAACATGTAAAAAGTAACGTTTTCGTTCGGTCACGGGCGCGTAAGCGACATTAGAAGCTATACGATTATCAACTATATTACCTCGCAATAAAGGAATCGCCGTGCACGCGTAGATTTCCAGGAAAACCTCGCCTTAATTAAAAGCTAAGCTTGATGGTGACAGACAACTAACATGGTTTGTTGGAATATAATTATGTGTCCTTTGTGCGAAGTTAAGTAATCAAATATGTACATTGAATAGTAAGTTTGAAATGAGATGAATTAATAAAGTTCATGTATTGCTAAAGGACGATATAAAAATCACTGGAACTCCCTAAAGCTGACTACTCCTATACCTGCCGCAGTGGCGATCTAGGGCGCAAGGCGGTTGCGGCAATATCGGGTTGTCTCTACATACATGCCTGCAAGTCAGTGTTCGGGTTGATGTTGAAGTAAGCACACGCGCTGAGAATGACTCCAATAATATCGAAAAATCAAATGATCAGTATAGAAATTGCCCCGATAGCGCTACACACGCGGCAACCTGCAGGGCGGTAGGGACAATCTAGTGAGCAAGGCTGGTCTCGCGCCCCTGCCGCCCTGCCGCAGGGCCAATCTAGGAAATTGTCCCTGCTTGCCTATACACATCATGATATTGTGCCAATTAAGGGTCATCCCCACTTATACACCCTAGATTGCCCCTGCGGCTGGCATGTGAGTAGCCGGCTTTACTCTTTCTTTTGTTTTTGACAGTGGCAACCTCACAACGCGTATAGTGTGGTCGCTGATGATCGAGGTGGCTATATTCGTCCTGACCGTGGTCCTGGCGATGGTCGACAGCTCCGAGTGGCCCGTCGCCTTCTTCTGGATCACCATGGTGTCTGTGCTCTTGATGAATTGTGAGTAGTGCATTGTTTAGTGATTACCTATTGCATTAATTCCTGACATCTACGACATCATAGGATTGCAAACAATCTGATCGAAATAAAATAGCCTTATAAAAAGTTTATTGTCTAAGAAAAAGTCTAACTAACGATCGCTTTGAAGTGGACAGTCATTGCAGCGTCAATATACTTTGTGTTGACTGTCTTTTATAAAAGCGGTGATGGATGCACTTTCACCGTCAAAACTTTGAGTGATCGTATAAAAAATTTCAACACACTTGCTTGTAAAGTGAGCCTTATAACTTCGCTTTTAGGGCCATAAACCAAGCTACAACACACACGTGCGTAATAACATTAATAGAATTATCCCTTTAAAGTAAAGAGAGTAAACAAAGAATTCTCATTATTTTTTTAAGTAACAACAAATAGGTTTTATGCCGCTGAAAATCCAAGCTCTTTAGAATAAATAAAAGTGATAGAAATTAAGTCAAAGAAACATTAATATGAAATTATTCATAATTCACAATAATTTGTTATACTATATCCGCATGGTCCATGTAAAACCGCTATTTCTTGTCGATTAAAGTTGATAACACTTTTTTGAATTTTTATTAAGAAGACAGATAGATAGATACATTTTTATTTGCACACTACAACACATAAATAAATACAACAGACAAAAACAAAATACAACAATACAACTAAGCTCCGTACGTAAAAACTTAAGTTCCGTTTCATGCATACTAGTTTCTGTGATTAAAAATATGATGTTTTAAAAATATAACTAATCTCTATAACGTTATTTTTATCATAAATGCAATAATTAATTGCACATTAAATAAAAACAAGAATATCACACTAGTTAAATAAAATTATAATTCTGAAAAAATATTTGTGTAAAGTATAATCAAATATATAAGTACTTAATTAAACCGTTCCGATATTCAAATATATACTTAATTAAACAAATATTTTTTCAGAATTATAAATAATTATAATATTTAACTGGACCGATGTTCATGTTTCTATTTAATGTGGAATATTAATTGTTGCATTGTTGATAAAAATAACCGAAGGAGATGTTACATTTTTTAAAACATAACAATTTTAATCATGGAAACTGAAATCTTCGACCTGTTGTCACCGAAAGCTTCTTATCTTGAATAGACACAATAGTTACACAATCGAGGGTCCTCGTTTTCTCGACATAATTCCTTTGATTGATAATTCCTTTGATTGATAATTCCTTTGATTGATATGTAAATAAAGTCTGATGTTGCCTAAATGTATAATGTAAACTGACACATCTACTTGTGATGGAAGTTGGACTCAAAACTTTGCTTTGAAGTCAGCTTCCAACTGACGACTCTGTAATAATACAGGGAGAAAAAAATAGCCCTTTCCGGTTTCCTTGCTGGTTCTTTCCGAAACAAGGTCTCCCGCCGTAGACTTGTGAACCATTGGCGTAGCTTCTTTGACGTGCAAAAGTGATGTGATGTAATAATCCAATTTGAATAAATGATATTGAATTTGAATTTGACAGCTCTCAACGCGATCTTCCAAAACTCTGTGTACGGCGTGGCGGCTCGCCTCCCTCCCAAGTACACGGGCGCTGTGGTCCTCGGATCCAACATCTGCGGCACTCTCGTGGTGATGCTGTCGTGGACCGCGGAACTGTTCGACAGCCGCCGCACCTCCGCCATCTACTACTTCATCACGGGCATCTTCGTGCTGCTCATCTGCTTCGACACGTACTTCGCGCTGCCGCTGAATGTGAGTGGTTACTTACTGTCGTCATTAAAGAACGGATTATATGAAACGTGAAAAGCCCAAAATATGCACGAAAACCCATAGGAAAGTTGTTATTATTAAACGTTTTTTATTTTTAAAAGGTTTTTATTTATTACTCAACGATAGCAATGGTTTTTGCAAAAATATCAATTACAAAATATATTTAATGTTGAAATTTACTTTTAAACTCTCAGCTGTTGACCAGTTTCACGAGACCGGTATGACCTCTCGCTATGTAATAATTGATAATTACCCTCAAGAAATGAAATTTATCAATTATGACATTGCTTTTTCCAGAATGAAAAATATGCTTTGGTTGTGAAATATATATTTTTTTGTGATTTTCTTTTTGAGGGTATTTATAAAAATTTTCATAGCGTGACGTTGGGGGCTGAGAAGTAAAAAATGTATACGACTAAGTACCTACCTACTGTTCTAAATAATCTGTAGACAAATTGTGTCTACACTCGCTTAAGACATTTTTGCCGTGCAATTGGATGTCTCTCGTATCATTATATGAGGCATTTGAATAATGAATGAGATCAAGTGTAAATAATATGCATGATTATTGATTTTAAATTTTTTTGTTAAAATATATAACTACCGCATTGCTATGGTAATGTTAATATGCTACCAGCAACCTGTTTAGATCTTCAGTGGCCGACCCTCACAAATACTTTTGTTTCTATGAATTTGTCATAATTGGAACTTAAGCAATTAAAACTACCTCTAAACTTGTCTTCGCAGAGATTCTACCGGTACCACGACACGCTGCAGCAGCGCACGCTGCGTGTGAACCCCGCGCTGGCGGCGACCAATCAGAGCGCGCCGCCGGCGAAGGCGGACGTTCCCTATTGGACGATTGTCTCGCAGGCGTCGGTGCAGCTCTACAATATATTCATGGTGTTCTTCGTGACGCTGGCCGTGTTTCCCGCTGTGCACTCGGGTGAGCTAACTGTGCTTTTGTATAAAAATGGTGTTGCAAAAAGGTGTGTTGATATTCAAATAGGTTGCTTACCCTGCGTTCCAGATAAGCACTGCTACTTTCTGAGGCTAACATCTGATGTTAGCCTCGTTTTGCGTTTCTTATAAGAAATGTTGACATTTTTAGCCGCGCTAACTGTTACAAATGAAACGGAAGGTACCTTAGTCCAGCCACTTAAAATTTCTAATAATATAAATCAGAATTGGCTAATATCTTCTTTCAATCTATTTATCTTTCAATGATTTTTTTAAATCCGCTGAAAATCCTTTTTGATTCGTGAAAAATAAATCCAAATGTCAAATTTGAAAGCTGTCAAAAAGTGGTATCAGAGGACCCATCTATTAGCATGGGTATTTGATGCTAGCATTTCGTGTTAAAAATGCTTAAATGAAACGCATGACAACTAGCAAGAAAAACTAGCATCACCGCTAATGAAATGCAGAGATGCTAAAAATGTTGATATTTATGGCTAAAAATGCTTATCTGGAACGCGCCCAAAGTATAGTCCACTAAAAAATGGTTTACCACCTTACGGTTGAAATTCAGTTTTTGTCATAAAACATCACAGTCAATGTTCCTTTGCAAGAACATATTAACATTCTCTAAGGTTACCCTTACGTTGTTCTGTGTATACGCGAAATACGTTCAAAATTGGTAAACCACTTTCTTGGTTGACTTTACTTCAGACCATTGAATTGAACGAACCTTCACTACTGAATGATCAACTCTGAAATCGCCAGAAAAATAAATCAGCTGTTCCATTCGTAATGCAAATGTGAATCTTGAGCTGTTGACTGTACATCAAATAATGTTTGAGAATATACGCGCATCTCAATATCAATATACTCGTATATTTTTTTTTGTGTTGTTAACCTCTATGGAGTCCCTTCCCACTTCCAACGCAGTGACAATATGATAACACAGTGTTGTCACATTTTAAACAGTGGGTACAGTAATGCTCTTTTAAAACACACGCAAGTTCCCAGTGAATTTGTGTGCACCTAAAATTTGCAACAACTCGAGAATTACGCCTGAACTTAATATTTATTGAGAATATGGTTGAGACTAACATAAGTGGCGCGAAGTTAAAGTCACTTTCTATTGAGGTTTCTAGAATAGTCTGAATCCTGAAGACTATTTACGAAGTGATGCGTTATCACAACCGCGCCTCTTCGCACATCGGCACTGAGATTTTATAATAATTGTCATTTAATTCTATTTGATATTTTGAGATAGGTATAAAAATAAAGGACGCATATCTAACTTATATTTTCATAATTTTTATTCCTATGTCCTTTAAAACTAATTCGGAAAGTTGGTCATTCTAAAAGAGCTTATGCGCCGCTTGAAGAACTTACGGCGGTATATTCCTTTGACGAAATGAATTAAAAACGTAATATTGACGTTTATTATCAGCGGATTTGACAACAACTCACAATATACTAAATAGTATGATGTAATTATAAATTTTCTACTGATTGCTTTGGTCCATTATAAGTTAGTATTTATTAGGTATAGTTAAATGTTCTACTTATGTATACAGACGGATTTTTTTTATTTATTTGGTCTATCTATTACTGCTGTAATGAATGCGGCTATAACAAAACTTCTCACTTGGATAGTTAGCAACCGAAGTTAGATAATCAGCCCCTAGCTAGATCATGCTCTTATTCCATTATTTTAACTGGAACTTATTTCATTACAGACATCGAACCAGTCCAGGAAGGGTTCCTCAGTGGAAAGTTTGTGCTGGTAACTTGTTTCTTGACCTTCAATTTGACCGCCATGATTGGCAACATCACCGCCAACTGTTGGCGATTCGTAAGTACATTTTTTATTTGTATTTGTCCAGCTTATAAATTAATTGTGCAGGCTGCCATCGAAATTCAATATACAGCATAACACATTGTAAAGTTGAAATACGATAAAATATATTCTATTCTGACAGTTCACCCAGAAAAGATTTACTGCTGGGGGGTGGGGAGGGGGGATGTTTCTTTCTTGCTCATTCATATAACAATGAAGCGAGGCAAGACGAGGGCTAGTCACTTTTTCTATAGTCTACGCGCCGTGCTAGGCCTGCAAAGCAGCAGCGCTTGCATTGTTGTGTTCTGTCTGCCCTTCGAGCATGGAACTCTCGATAAACAAAATTTGACAGCTAAGATCGACATACTCGACAAAAATCGATAAATTTGACAGATATTCCTAAGGAGTGAAAAGGACAGATGCTTTTGTCTCGATCGATATATATGTCGAGCGACAAGTCCATGCTCGCAGGGCTGGATTGATATAGTAAGATATGGCAGTGAAAATACTGGGTGGGTACTGTGATTTTATCGTATGTCACAAGTTGCCAACATATTCTGTGGTTCCTGTAGGGGTTGAACGGGTTCCAGGAATCGCATATGTACTATAGGTGACTGTCGCAACTTACTATGACATGAGCAGTTTCCTTGTTGCCAGCCTTTTGTTGTATAAAAAAATTTCTTCCATATGCATAAGACAAATTTCGATTTAAAGAGGATCTTTAGTAACCTCTGAAATATTGCAGTACCTAGTATAACAGTTTTTTATTATATGATTGCTTATTTACTCGATGCTATCGATCGATAACATTTGTAATGTTGCTTATTAAGTTACGAACGTAATGGTACGATGGAAAAGAGCAACTCAACCGGAATCTCCCACTTCCCAACGCAGTGGTTCACTTGATTTATCTAGTGTTGCCACTTTATAATCAGTGGGTATATTGACGCTTACCTAAAACACACGCATACTTTTCTCAATAAGTTTGCGTGCACCTAAGATTTGCTACATTTTTTTATATGTAGACTTTAAAAAGTGCGATTTTTAATAAGACTTGGCAAACTGACAGTTAACCAAAGGCTTAGTTACAGTGTGATCATTGTTTACGATAAAGAAAAATGAAATGTATGAGATTTGACATAGGCCTTTGCAGCTTTCGATCGCAATAGGCTAGATGAATGAAAAAAATTATTGCTCTTATAGAAGCTCATTCATATAATAAACAGAAAGAAAAAATTGGTTCTCGAGTAACTATAAAAACAGCCAAGAATTATAAGGTATTAAAGATTTTTCTCAATCTCTTTCTAGCAAAACGGCAATTTACATGGAGTTTATATGGCATAATATGATTGCATCTTTATCTTCGGAATTTTAATATTTTATGACGAGATGTGAAAATTAAAATTCAGTCATCATCCCAATTGTTAAATCTGATACATTGTCAATTTTCGGACGGTTTCGAAATTCTATCTATCTGTGGATTCTATCTATCTGCATTCAAGATACGATAACATCGTTAAGATTAGCAGAATTAGGCCCCAGTTGAACGTCCTCCTCATTCTCAGAATCACACACATAATCCTGTTGGTAAGCTCCGCTTTTAACTCCTCCTTAAAACTTATTCACTTGACACTTCCTACGTCCTACATGAATTGTTCTCTAAATCCACGTGTATATCTCTATTAAAAATTATAAATTTTTTTAGCCGTCGCCGAAATGGTTGTCCGTATTCACGACGCTGCGCTTGCTGTTCATCCCGCTGTTCCTGATGTGCAAGTACAAGCCCGCGGTGCGAACGCTGCCTATATGGATCACCAACGACTGGGCCTACTGGGCCATGGCAGTGCTTCTCGGATGGAGCTCTGGTCACGGCAGCTCCTTGGGGATGATGTACGTTAGCGGGTGAGTGACGAACGTTTATTTTAGAGTTCTGTACGTCCGAATAAAAAAATGGAACCCTTATAGGATCACTCGTGTGTCCGTCTGTCTGTCTGTCGGTCATAGTCAATTATCTCCGAATCTACTAGACCGATTAAGTTGAAATTTGGTAGGTACACATATCAATTTCTGTCACCCAAACGCAGAGGTGTGACGTTAATAGATGAAATCTGTATATGGCAGGTAATTGTTGGGGGAAGGTGGAATTTAAAAAATTTTTTTTGTAAACTGCATCGTGTGACCATTTCAAATGAAAGGTCTTGTTGTGAATTTTTAGTATTTTTTACTGTTGTTAGTAAATACGCCTGCTGATTTGCTATCTAAGTCCGATCTCAATTCGTGAAAGTCTGATTGATTGAGTACTCAAAAACTAATTAGAACTACTTTTTTTACCCACGACAAATAGGAGAGACACAGTTTGAGTTTTGGACAGCTCTTTACGTCGCTTATAGTAGGGACTGTTTTCGTAATGCAAATTTAAAACTTAACGTGTGTCAACCGTACATAATTCAACATTTAGACATATTTATTTATTTAATGACCAACCCACTACCCAACGCAGTGGCATTGTTTCATATCAATAAACATTGTCACATTTTACACAGTGGGAATAGTGAAGCTTATCTAAAACACATGCAAATTTATTAAATAGGTTTGTGTGCACCTAAGATTTGCGACATTTCTGAATTTTACTAACTGACAATCTCCAAATTGTGCAATGAAATGATCATCAGTAGACATATGTCGAAGGAACAACTCATTAGCGGAATTTTTTTCTTTATCGGTCATTATAAAGTCGTTTTAAGGTTATTGATTTGTAGCTGGTCGACAAAAAATAGCTCATTTAGGATTAGGTTTGCCTTATACACATTAATTGATGCTTCTTATTTAAATATTCATGTCAATATTTAGCCTACCACTCGTTTAAGATACTAGAACAGGAAATAAGTTGATCCTGTACCTATTTGGAAACTAGTAAGCTTTCACAAGAAAATTTAGACTAAATATGAACGCACATACGTCCGCGCCGCATGCGCCGTACGCGCCGCATTTTCAGAATTCGTTGTATGAAATTATATGAAACCTCGCACATTTGGCCGCACCGTACGCGCCGAATTTTTTAAATGCGGGAGGTGTCCGGGTTTTGAAAAACGCATGCTGGTGACGTTATATAAAGCGGCGCGCACGGCGAGCGCTAATATATTGTATGTACGTTCAGCTTAAAGCGGTGTTATTATAAAAGAAGTGGCATAAACCAAAGGCATGACGCTCTGTCACTTGTGTTGAGAGAAAACACTAAGGTCGAGAGAATACAAAAATAGGTATTTGCAAAATGTATTGCTGTCGCGCTGTGCCCCCCAACAACCGAACTGAGCGCGATAGAGACAACTGCAGCTCAGACCGAAGATACCTATAAAAATTACACGATAGACGCGTTTCCGTAGACCCCTGTTTTCTTCTCTAAAACTAGACCGATTTAATTACTTTACATTAAAAATTAAAGAAAGGATTTGTTTTGCTCGTATAATCTCGTCAAAATTGTTGGACGTTTGAAATTTGAATAAAGCAGAAAATCTGGCCAATTTTTTATCTCCATTAATAAAAAAAGATAAACATAGGAACATGCTAATAGATTTTTTTTTCGGTAAAAGTAGACCATCTATTGCCATTATCCACAGGAAGGAAACTACCCGTATGATTTCTTCAGATATGATTGCGTCAGGTTTAAACCAATTCTAAGCTTAGACCGTGTTCAGTAAAAACGTGTAATGTTTTTGTTCCAGGACCGTTGCACCCGAGCACGCAGCCACTGCTGGTATGATCGGAGCTGCCACCTTAGTGTCGGGCATCATGGCGGGCCTTCTCTTCACCAGGCTGTGCCCTCTCTTCGTCACCATCGATTTCTCCTTCTAGCAGCAGCTGTCGCCGCTATGGCGGCACTACTTTGACGGTTAACCTCGCTGTGAATTGTGAAGTGATTGTGAAGTGATTCAGTGAAGGGATAGGTGAAAAGGACTTTGCAAGAAAAAGTGATGACAGAATGAACTTAGCGCTTAAGATATTTCAAAAGTCACTGGAAAAAAAAACACGTTTTTTATTGAGTTCTAATTAAGAATATGACAGCAATGATAACAAAAATTTTAATAGATTTGATTTGTATGTGATTTTAAATCAACATTTTTAGATGTAAAATTTTGTCCTGCAAAATTCAGGATGTCTAGATGTTTGCAAGGGTGTATGAAACCTGATAAGTACAACATCTTACAACAACCGGGGTGAACTTCATGAGCCATATTTCAGACTCCCAATGTGATCTATGGAGATCACTTAATGTTGCAAAATAAATGTCTTATGAAATTTTACAGTTCACTTTATATGTTTGATATAATCACTAATGACTTGGAACATTGTGTGTTTGTGTTATTCTGATGCTTAATATGTCAGCTAATGTGTAGTTGTTATATGTTAAATAAAAAATAATTACCAAAACGCCACATAACATTTCCCTTGACTTTGTAAGTTTTTGTCTTTGCCTTGTGATATAATTGTCTTGAGAAAAGAATAGTCAATAAACTGTCATATCACAGGACAGTGAGAAATGATTTGTTCAAATGTTAGTTTCCCCAACAAGAGGCTCTGTAGTTGATTTATTTGTGTGATTTTGTAGTAATTAAAATACAGTATAAGGCTGGATTTCATGTTTCTTTTAAATTATAATAATTCTTTTAAATATAATTTAAATGTTATTGTGTAAACATAACATATGAAAGATGAATCTTCATTTATTACTTTTTAATTATTGTCTTTGTTTCCTGTAGCTTGTATAAAGTAACTACAGTAGGAGATATTTCTTATATATTGGGACTTATTTTTATTGACACTAATATCGTACATTAACATAATGACTGTCAAACACATAATGCATTCAGTAATGATCACAGATTTTTCAACAGGCTGAATTAAGAAAAATACAAAATTATTCGCTGCCTTTAGCCAATTTTGTTACATGCTTGTTTCTCGTATTAAAATTCTATAACAGTTCTTTACACCTGTATCTGTAAATAGTGTTTGAAACTTTGCCTTATAATTAGTTGTCATCGGTGCCTAAATATGTAATGGCTATGCGTCTAATTTATGTTAAAGCTAGTGATATAATTTATCGGTAAAATAATAAATAAAAATACTACTCATTCAAACATGATACATTATTATGTTGTTATATCGATATTACTAGAATAAATAAAATAACTCATAACTATCCTAATGCTAGGAGGCAATAACTGTGTTAAGTACATTGTAGGTAAGGTATGACTATTTGAACAACTAGCTGTGTTCGCGAACTACGCGTCGCTTTAGTAAAGCCCAATACTGCAGACTTTTTATTGGATGATTTCTTCTAGCTTCCTGTGGGAATTTTGAATATCTACATAAACCAACAAACCCCTGGGCGTGTATTATGACATCTTAATTCCAGACAGTTTTCTGAATTGCTATTAGTGCCTTTCTTTTACTCATTATACAAAGAGAAAAAAATGGCATTATAACAATTCAGAAAACTGCCTGGAATTAAGACGTTCTTATACACCCCCTGTACTGAATTTCATGCTTCTAGCTCCAGTAATTTGCGCTCTATGTTGATACCTCAGTCAGTCATTCACGAGAGCCTTTTATTTATAAAGACAGATAATTTGGAAGTTCGAAAAAGTTTATACATAGAAAATTTATGATACACACAGATAATATTGTACTTATAAAATTTATGTATAGTTTCTATATAGTTTATTGCACAATAAATATGATATTATAAGTATTAGTTTTGTATTTTTTAGTTAATTATTAAGTTATATACTTAATAATTAAGTTTACATATATTATTTTAAGTTTACATATATTATTATGTGTGTATGTATGTGTTAAATGGAATATAGGTTTTATTTACTGTTATATTTAGTGATAACGACTTGATATTGATATATTTGTTAAATATCAAAATATCCTAGTACAAATCATTATAATATGTTATTCTACAAATAAGCTACCTACTTTTATTGTAGCTAAAGGATATTTGTTAATAATACATATTAAAGGGTAATGTCAAAGGAATAGTTTTTAATGTTGTCTAAAGACCTAGATAATGAAATAGAGAACGCACACTTCTAAAAAATAACACTCAAACATTGATAGTAACTTGTGATATAAGAAATTGACAACTTAGAAAAGTTACAGATGGATGGATAAAGAGTAAATAATTTATATAAACTGAGGCTTTGCCATGAACACAAGAAATTTTGAGTACTGTGTTGCTATGTCGTTTTCATATTTGCCCTCAAGTATGTTCCTATTAGTGGTATTTTGAATGTCAGTGACCGTGAACCAATATCCTATTTTACAACTATTTAACTTAGTATCAATATAATAGGCAATGATTATCTGTTATTGTTGATATTACTTTTTTATTTCTATTAAGTGACTTAATAGTCTAGAAAGTTCAATTGACATAGCATTTTATTTGTGTGATTTAAGTTTATGTTCGCAGATTTACAGACATAAGTTTCATAATATACACGGTTATTTTTTTATCACCCTGGTTATTTTAAGGGTGGCTTCAGGACACGGTAGAAGAATTATTTAACCATTAATAATAAAATTTACTCACCTGTTTAATTAGATATTTATTATCTAAAATATCCAAAAAATACTGCACTGGTATGGACACTGAGTGAAGTTGTAGGCAAAACATTGAATGAACGCGAACTGGCAACAACGTCGCCGATTCAAAGTCATCACTGAGTTGATCACAATTTCACCTTCCTACTTTACGGGCTTAGGACCGGCAAAACAAAGTTTTTAAAGAAAACAAACAGTACTAAGTAGGTATTACGGTTATGGTAGGTTGTTTTGGCGTAGTTAAAAAATTGGAATCAACTTTAAATACTTACCTACCTAGGAAACAATTTAAATCAACTTTAGTTCTAATAACAAAAGAGTTCTAAATTTAAAGGAAGTCCTCTAACTCATACATAGTCGTGCACGTTTAAAACTATACATGACCACAACAACATATCACTTTGGTTAGTGTTTAACGTCTCGAAATGCAGTTTTCGCTTCCAAGTCTTACGTTTGTGGGTTCACTTTCTTACACCAAGCACTTAATTTCACTTCACAAGTAAAAGTCTACGGTCTACCGGAGTAAGGTCTGTGTATTCGCTAGATGTGTTAACTTGAAACTAAAATTCCGAATGCGCCCGATTGCCGCGCGTCAGGCGCAGGCGCGACATCGCGATACGTTCACACGCGGCGGGGTCAAAGGCGAACTAAAGCCGGCCGGCTCGTGCCGACAAGCGACAGCAGCAAACAACAAAACTGTCTCTGTCTTTCACTATTGTAGTGTCTAGTGCAATAATAACTCTTATTTCAAACGAGTTGTAAATTGATCTTGCTTGAATTAATAATGCGACGTTGCCGCATTTTCCTAAGCCCGTAGTAGTAAATGCTTTATTCATTCATAACCTTACCTTATCTTGTAGTAAACAAGAACAATGTCTATAATTTAATATTATTGGCGGATAAAATTTAAAAAATATAACCACATGTTTTTTTTATTGATATGAGTCGTATAGCGTCTACCGAGCTGCCTCTAAAATTTTCCAGTATGATAAAAAAATAACCGTGTATAGTTTTTTCTAGTAGTTCACATCAAGTTTTTACTTACTTGGCTTGTTGCCTTCTTTATTACCTATATACAAACAATATATAGAACTCTTTATTATTGTACATATTAAGACTATCTTGGTGACTTATTTTTAATTAATAGCTAATTTAAGTTCTTTTTGTGTGTAGATGTACTAAGATTTTATGGTGCCTTTTCTTCATTGTTGTATCCTGTTGAACTACTAATTATAACTAACGACGTCTTACCTCTGTTTCTGAATTGAGAATTTGATGTTGAGTATTCTATGATTTATTAAAAATTTCTAAGTAATCTTCATTAAAAAATGTGCGGATCTATGCTATCTTTTAAAGAAATAAATTATTATAGCTATAAACTATATACGTAACATTTAAGAAATTGATGTTTACTGGGAATTTTCAATTCAGTATTTATAACACACAATTTTAAACGTTTGATAGACTGAAAGTACTAACATTGTTTTTGTAAGTTTAAGTTGATATTGAACATGGTGTTAGTAAATATGACTCAAGTCGAGTGTTATGTCCCTTTTGATATGTTGCATGACCTGTTTGCTCTGACTAAAGAAATGTAAGGAGACATAATTACAAGAAATATCGAGAGTATTATACCATCTTTTTAGGATCTTCCAAATGTAGGATCGTTCCATAATAGAATAAGGTCGATTTTATTTAATTCTGTTGTTCGATTCTAATTTCATGATTGGTTGTTCCGCTCCATCATTTTGAGTAAAATTGTTATAGACGACATAGATTAAAACATTGCTCCTTTATATTTCTTTCATTGGAAAACAAATGTATGTAAATTGAAGCTGGATTGTAATGTTTAAGATCATTTCTTACATACGTTTTGGTATGTTGTAAGCATTATAGTATATATTCGTTATTAATCAACCGAGATAATAGTTTTTAGCTTATTAAAAGGATATTTCTTTTAATTATTATTGACATTACATTAGGTCTACTATACATGGCATTTTTCTAATGTTTGCCTACAAAAATAATTATACTCAATTGTATTGGTGTAGCAGGTTATCTCAAAATGTGTTCAAATTCGTAAACCAAATAGACAATCAACAGATGGAGTAATTTCCTATTAATGTTGTCAGATTATTTATTTCAAAGTAAACTTTTTTATTTTATTTTTGTTCTTTTGTTTTTTCACACCCTTTGTTTTAAGTCGATTTCTTTGTTGTTGTTGCAAGTGACTTATTATGTGCCCTGTCACTTCACTTTTAAAACAAGTTTTTAATTTACAACGCGCAATGTATTTACAACAGACGCTGTCTATTGCCGCGAGCCGCTAACTCACGCAGAGACGATATCCGTAGCGGGCGAGCGTGCGTTACATTGCGTAGTACTTTTAGAAGTCCAATATCTACTAAACCGTTGTGTTTTAAAACCTAAAAAAAAAATTCGTTTCCCATCAAACATTTTTTTATATAACTTAATTTTAATGGTGAATCCTTAGACGCGGGCTTTGTGATTGTTTTGTTTGTTTTACACCGTGGTGTGTATTGTGGTGCCTTTTTCATTTTTAAGTTTACATTTTGAAACAAAAGTCGGGTCGTTTAATTCAAGAAAGTTGCTAGAGAACATGGGTTCTATAACGTAATGTCCAATTTAGTTTCCAGGACATATAAATTCTAAAAATATGTGATGCAGGTGTTATGATTTTATATTTTGATTAACTTAAATTTTAACAAGTATTGAAACCATTGACAATAAACAAAGAATACAAATCATAACTATATTTAGGAGAAGGTAGGAAATGTAATTCACAGAATATTTTTATGTATTCATATCTATAGAATTTTCATAGTTAACTAGACGAAAGAATACTTTTATTGAAAGTTAAAAGTTTGTCTTTATAAGCCTGAAATAATAAACGGAGACATGGTTGCTATCATTGATGAAGGTGGAGTAATTAAACTTATGAGTATGATAAGAGTCCTTGTGTCCTACACTAAACACATACACTGCAAGTTGCAGTGTATTTATTGGCCGGCATTCTATCAAAATTATAGTAGACTAGATTTTTAAACTGAAATAATAAAAAAAATGTTTAAAATAACGAGATAAAAAGTTAAATCAGTAAAAATTTTAAGGGTTAAACCCATTTAGGGTTGGACGAAATATTTATTTATACGCCGATCCCTTATCAAATGTTTAAAAACGAAATATCAAAATAAATTATATAAAAAATTATTAATTATGAAATTGTATGTACAAAATATATATTCGTAAGTGTTAAGCCTTCATAACTGCCTCCGTTCCACACGGACAAAATTTTTTACTTAATCTCTTAAAATTTTCCTCGTTCTACATATTTCTCATCACTTTTTGTAGTACAAATAGTAGGTAAAAAATTATTGGGATTTTTCACACGCACCACTACCACATTCTAAAGTATAACCTGTGACTATGATATGCTGAGTGTACAATCAAAGAATTTAAATGCTAGTTATTTTGCCGTTTGACGAACTATTTGACGGTTTGTAGTCCTATAATTATCCGTTTATTTGTTTTATAATACGACAAAATAAAAAAAAATGCGAATATTCAATTTCTGTGACTGAAGACTTTCCTACTAAAAGTCGTGTGCGCTTGCCCTTTTTTTGTTTACCCGGTAGGAAAAGATTTTAAATCTACCCAAAAATAGAGGCTATCTCTTGTGGTTATGTGAGACTCCCTCGCTAATCGGGACCTACCCATTAAAAACTTGCGGAGTGGAGTGATCTGGGATTTGGGTGACCCAAATTACCTCTTGGACAGCTCAGCCGGTTGGCAGTACTGGCCAGGTCAACGTCAAAGGAGATCCCAGAACACTAAATGCTCCTCAGACGGGGGGAACCTTGGCCCCTGTTCTCCTCAGGGTAGTATGAGGTGGGCCAAGAAAGCCCGCCTTCTGCCACCCAAACATCTACGTCGGAGAGAAGTGGCAAGAGGGTCCTCTTCCCGAGCTCACTCTGCGGCCTCCTGCGAAATCAGGTCTTCGCAGGAGGCATCAGCAGTCTATGCCGTCACTCTGGTCACGTTGCCCTAAATCAACCTCTACCTACTTGTCGGAGCTAAACAGGGACAGGGGAATACTCAACTCGGACAGTCCGGTTATACCAGCCGGGTTTAGGGGGATTATCCTGGATGTCAAGATAACCCAGACGGGCTCATAATCGTGCGCATTGGGTCTTGGAAAACGGGCTGTGCCTTCTACTGTCCAATCGCCAGCGTCGGAGGGGAGCGGCGTGAGGATCATTCGTTCCACTCCCTCTGCGATGCCTTTTATGATATTACAGAGTCAGATGCGATTTTTTACCCCCTGTTGAGTGCGGGGTACGCCTACCCACTAAACCAACCTCGATGTCCATCTTGTCCATAGTCGGGGCGATCCAGGGTCTGGACAACCCCAGCCCCTCCGAAACACCCTGGGAGATTCAAACGCCCTAACAATCATCTATACGCTCTACCGCTTAAAGGACGTGCAGTTAGTGACTGAATATAACCAGAAAGTGTCGTAGGTCATCATCATCAGCTCATATATGTACCCACCGACGGGCTAGAGCAGCGGCCAGCAACAGGCGGACCGCGGAAGGTCGAACCTCGGACCGCCAAATATTGTAAAATGTACCTACATAATATAAATAATCTTTTCATAAAAGTAGCTACAAAGAAATATTGAACACCCATACACCAACATTTTAAATGTTGCTTAGTTTTGTTTGAAAATTCTATTACCACTATCTGGAGCTGGACCCCACTTAAAACTACTTGCCGACCCCTGGGTTAGAGCCTTCCCTAAGTTGGGTGCTTAGGCCATAGTCAACCACGCTGGCCCAGTGCAGATTGGTCGACTTCACATACGGCTCTCGAGCCCCTCGGTGGGGATGTATATGGGCTGTAATGATGATGAATGTCTTAAGGTGCGTTTCCACCAAAATCTTTCCTTGACAACACAAAAGTTAACAACTTTCATTCGGTGGAGATTCTACTTTAGATTATTTTGTTGACAACACGTGTTGATTACACAAAAGTTGACAACTTTTATTCGGTGGAGACACGATTTTACAGCACATATCTACTTAAATAAGTTTGTTTGTACGGACGGAAACCTCGTTTCGCGAGTCCAACTCGCACGTTGCTGGATTTTTTTAGTGGCAAAATGTGGTCCATTTGAATTAAAGGCTATTTTCGTGCAAATAAGTGCCTGCTCGTGTGGTGGGTTATTAGGTGTGGTAGTGATACGTGTGAAACGAGCATTATGTAGTTTTTCTATCAAATATTGAAATTAGAATATACAAGTCAAGTACCTATAAGTTGGCGCACAGTAAAAACTGAATTTTACAGTATTAAGGTCAATTCGGCGAAGACCGGTATACTTAATTAAAAAAAAACAAAATGATTTATTTTGTATACTCTATAAATGTTACGCTAATTTTTGTGAAACTAGAAGATAATATTTTTAGCTGGTCGTTAGATGATGACTGATTTGACTCCCATATCGGATAAGACCGTCTAGTGGTAATTTTACCTAGTTAGCGATAGTTTGCGTTGTTATAGATTGTGTGTGTGAGTACCGGTATCTGTAAAAGCTTGATTTGTGTACCCTAATACCATGTAATAATGTTCAAAATAGCTAATTTCGCGAGATGCAGCCTTTGTCGGGTAAAACCGGCATACTTCGCACTTTCAGGAGTACAAAACCTTGATTAATAATAACTAACGCTTTTTAAAAATATTTATTACAAAACTTAAAAAATTACACTCAATTAAAATAAAACAATATTTTTAACCGACTTCAATAGAGAAGGGGGTTCTATAATAAAGAACTCAATAAAAATTAAATAAACCGCTGTCAAAAACCAATACTAAAAACTTTCAAATAACAAAACCAAGACATTACTTACGTAGTAACTATTATCTAATCTGTGACATTACTAGTATTGCTTTTGATGGCGGTTCTTTTATAACAGCTTTGGCCATACCCAGGTAGCAAATCTACGTTATAATGACGTCCCAATCCAGTCAGTCAAGGACGCAACGGACGTCATAAAATGACGTCGGGGGGGTCCTGAAAAGAACCTTAATTTGTCACAGCCTATGGGACGTCATCTTAGGACGTCCTTACAAAGTCAAGCAATGACGTGCGTGACAGAAATGAAGGGCGTGACTTGTAAAATACAGTACACCAGGAAAAATAATATAAATAACCATGGCGGATGGCGGTGAAATTGAAATTTAAACACTTTTCACTTTTTTTGTTAGTACGTGGCACACTCCTGATGCAAGTTGCTCACTCAACTAAATTGAAACATTTGTTTTTTTTTTATTGTACTGCACGTAACGCCATCTATGTCAACTTGTAAGAACTAGAACGATTTTATTGTTCATGATGGTATTGCCATCTTCGTAATTCTGCTGAATTCCTTTTACGATCTTACCTGATAGACGGTCTTCGCCGAGTTGACCTTAAATCGGTCAAATCACTTTAAGATGTATCTTTTAGTAAGGTTTATTCAGTTAATTTATATAGTATAGAATAGGAAATCACATCCAAATTATTTTAAATCTATCTGTGGACTCTTTCAACTAGAATCCCCTAGCCCAGGCGCCGCCGCTCGAAAGTCAACATATAAGTACTTGACAGATTATAGGAAATTTTTCGATATGATATCTCTAAATTAGATATCGTTTTTAGGTATTATAACACAGTAACGTTATAGGATATGCACCTTTAGTCGAAGGCTGTGAATGTAAGCTTTAACCTTTCCACTGTAGATTCCATTTATAATGCTTGCCTTTGCTATAGTGAGCACATGTATATAGCGCTGTGAATGTACCTATCTTATTATTTATAGTTCGTGATGATAAATCACCTTAATTGACCATCTATTTTCATTCTTAACTTTTGCTGGGCTACTAACTTTACCACTACCTACAAACTTTTTATGTAATAGAAATATGGATATGTATTGGTCCTAACGAAAAAAGATTTAGGAGCAATAGTTGGACTAAACTATATCTTTTTGCGAAAAGGGAAGGAACAATACGATTTTCGAATGAAACCACTCTCTCTATTCTTTCTTATATGAAATTAGCGACTGAAAAAGATAAACGAAAAATATATGAGAATATATTTGATAAATCGAAGTATGTACAGTAAGCTCCTTTTCAAGCTATAGGTGCTGTTTGACCTTTGGATCTTTCCTATGTCGCTCGTAATAGGGGCGGTTTCTTACAACTCTTGAAAATTCAGAGTTAATGGGGTTTTTTGTAAATAACGGTATTAATTCCTCCAGAGTCCATAGCATTATTATTGTTGTTGTACGGGCTTTTGCCTTGTGGGCCTTGTTCACCTAGACCTAGAAGATCTGTTGTGAATTATAGCGCCGTTAGAGTATCTCCTTTAAGTCAAACCTTTATGAAGCTGAGGTTTTTTGGGTTGGGAGATTTTGTATTTCATCTGGTCTCATGATATGCCTTCACAGAGACTATAGCTTAAAGACTAACCGGATTAGAATCATTAATTTTTTTATTGGAATTCCTGAGGATTTTAATAATTTGTTTATCTAAAATTGCACATTTTAAAAAAGCTTTTTTATGAACAGCACCTATTTTAGAATCATTCCCACGTTAAGCTACGCTTTCTAACGCTACGACGCTTATAGTATATAGGAGAGTGTGTTCACCCATCAATTCTTAGTACAAATTTGTATAAAACACATTGTTCTAATTTCTATGAAACTTTAAAACGTTTTAAATACTTACGTATGATAAATCTTATCGATTCAATCTGTTCAAACCGCAGTATTTAAAATATACTTATACAAAGACTGCTGCATGCGTCGTGATTTTCCCCGGACGGAACGGGACTAGAAATATTTTAAAAAATCGCTTTATAAAAAAATTATACTAAGTGATACGATACTGATGGAAACACGGAACGGCGATGTGGCACAATATCGTCAGGGCATAATATCGGTACAATAAATAGGGAGATACATTGTTGGCGACTATGTTTAGCACGTGCCGTGCCATGCGTGTCCCGTCCCATGCGTGTCCCGTCCCGTGCATGTCCCGTCCCGTCCGTAGTCCGGCACGTGTGCACTTTGGTATACATTTTCTATGAAATGATGTTTCCAAAACTCCGTTTTGCCGTTCGGGAAACATCCCGTCCTGTATGCAGCGAACTTTAAATGACTTCACGCAGGTACAGGCGACACTTATACCTTTGGACCGTCTTTTTATCACTCGTAATAGCGGCGATTTTCGAAGTTTGACTGTAGATCTCGACGAGTTGTCGACAGATTTTTGGTCCTTCCAGCCGGATATGAACTCGTGATCTATAATTGATCGGAGTGCGGCTTAGAGCGTTAAATGATCTAAGGAGTGCGGGTATAAGCGTCTGCCCCGAACGCGAGGATTCAATCAATTATTTTAAATAGTTTTACCGTTTCTTCTTGTCTTGTGTCAACTATGAAGAGCTTGCGGAAAAAGGAGCGTCGGTCGTGACCAAAAGGAGACTGCGCATGCCTTTGACATGAAAGTACTATGTTAATCATAAGTTCAAAGGAGTGTTATCGGTGGTACTTCTGCACTACTGCTGCGAAATAAAAAGATTAAAGGTAGTAGAGTCCTCTTTTGGTGATGTTTCCGCAAAAGTGCACCGTTCTTTGCGCACAGATTCAACATTTCCAAAAATGCAACATTTTGTCATCTTCCGCTAGAATCTGTGCGGAGAGGACAAAACGCGAACAACTTCTCGGTCGCTCGTATAGAAATGGAGCGAGATGTGTCATATTGTTACTCTATTTCCCCTAATCTCCCGAGTGACTGTCTTCTACGTACTATACTCAATTAATTTTTATTACCAAAGGTTAATGTAAATTCCTGTCTACACTGCCACTTTATCTATTTCTATTGCACTTTTCTATAAGGTGTTTATTATATAGGTCTTATAATAGAATTTGTAAAAGTGATTCACGGTATTTTAGTGAGTACTTATGTAATGAGTGGCAGATGGATTGTATAATCGGATGTTTTATGGTCTTTATTAAATATTATTTTACATTATCTATTTATTTGTAGGTCTATCTGTCCGACTGTTGCCCACATATCATCATATCATATCATCATCATCATCACCTAATATACAAGGTTATTTTTTAATTAGCAAAAAAAATTTTGTGCTTGTTCAGTCAAGCAAACTGGTCTACTTTCACTATGGGACCAACTTTAAAATCGCAAAAAAATCAGCTGTTCCATACATCTAGGTTCAGTGAATGATGAACATTTGGTATGGAACAGCTGATTTTTTTTGCAATTTCAACGTTGGCCCCATAGTGAAAGTTGTTCAGTTTGCTTGTCTGAACAAGCGCACAAAATTTTTTGGTAATTAAAAAATAAACTTGTATAAGTGTTATCCTTGCTGCAATCAATACCTCGGCGCATTCTAATAAACTTTGGATGGATCGCGAGCAGGTTTCGCCCCTTTTTAACGAGGTGGAATGCTGTTGCACCCCGTAATACTAATGCTGTTGCGTTTTTGATGAAAATCAAAACTATTTTGATATTCGCTGTACTTGTAATATTACATTGATTTTTGTTAAAACAAAACGAAAATCAGTACAAATCGACGAACGCTCGATGCCAGAGGCGATTGATTCGATATAGCTAGGGAATCCTGATACCTGGTGGGCTTTGTGACGAAAGGGATGTCGAAACACTACAAATAAACACAATAGATAGGGGTTGAGCTATGTTATATTAATAAAAACTTATAAAACATAGCTCAACCCCTATTTATTGTGTCTATTAGTAGTGTTTTTTCGACATGCCTTTCGTCACATTTGGCGCCCAACGTGGGGCGAAAGGTATGTCGAAACAGACTTTTACGTTTCCCAATGTTTTATAAGTTTTTATTAATATAACATAACTCAACCCCTATTTATTGTGTTTATTATAACTAGTTGGACTAACCCGTTATGACATCCTTTTCGTCACATCTGACGCCCAACGTGGGGCGCCAGATGTGACGAAAGGGATGTCGAAACACTACTAATAAACACA
The DNA here is from genome assembly GCA_963935595.1 of Schoenobius gigantellus. Taxonomy (NCBI): domain Eukaryota; kingdom Metazoa; phylum Arthropoda; class Insecta; order Lepidoptera; family Crambidae; genus Schoenobius; species Schoenobius gigantellus. The sequence goes on along the minus strand of OZ012562.1, from coordinate 15,531,800 downwards.
ATAAATGGGGGTTGAGTTATGTAATATTAATAAAAACTTATAAAACATTGGGAAACGTAAAAGTCATGAAATCAACAACGGTTTCTAGGGAACGTAACTGGGTAACAGGGTGTTTAAAAAATTCTTAAAAAAACAAATTCAATTTACCAGGCTTACTCCGATGTAGGGCCTCAGGGTGCTATAAGACAAGTGGCAGTCATTTCATAGCGAAATGATAACGAAATTCATCATCGTCTCTGATATAACGAAAACAAATTCCTAGCCAACGTAAGGATTAGCGATCGCTGTGTCGAATTGTTCTTCCTGTAAAAAAACATATTGGTTATCTTAGTACTGAGAAATGAGAAATGGAGAAGAAATGGTAAAATAAATGATTTAAATTAATATTTCATTTCATTTTAATGAAAAATGAGTCGCTTTGAGTAGTATATGAAAGTTACGAAAAAACAATTCGCTACTTCATCGATTCGTTGCGAATCACTTTGTCTACCAATTTTCATATCGATGACTTTGATCGATTCGCCACGTGATTTAGCGATGGCATAATGTCCCATACATTTTGTTCTTATCCAACTTCGTTATCCTTTTTGAATTGTCACTTTGTCTAGGCCTCCTGAGTCGAACGATCTCTGCTCGGGGGGGTTATTGTCTAAGAAAAAATCTATCGCGGTCGCTTACAGTTTGACAGTCGCAGTCCATCCATCGCTCCTTTATAAAAGGAAGTCGGCGCAGAGTCTTGTGTTCACGGCGCAATGGCTGTCAAATTCCCTTCGTCCACTTGAATCCATTGGATCGATCCATTGATAATCGATTGTGATAGATTTTTTTTAGACAATCCACAGAATATGAATTTTCCAACAGTTCGAACCGCGATATCTCAGGAATGGTGAGTCGTACGAAAAAATGTGTCTAATCGATTTTTGTAGAGAATAATGTATTTTTGTCGGACCTATTTCACGATAAAACTTACCGTTTTCGGGGAAAATGGAAATAGCCTTAATCTTGTATGTTTGACCTTGAATAAAATTTTTTGCAGATGCAGGATCGAAGGGGATTTTTGACATTTCTTTTATAATGGTGTATTTGACGTCTCTACCAATTTTCAGCTCTATGGCTAAGTAATTTTGGCTAAGTAATGACCATGTAATGACTTATTTTTGTCTATTTTGACTAGACTATTAGTTTGAGTCATTCGTTTGGTGGCGAGCACTTGTCGAGCGTTATCTGCGTTCGTTTCCTTTAAATTTCGTTTCGTTTTCGTAAAAAGAAAATAAGATATTACGACGTAAATCAATATTCATTAAAAAATATTCTTCTGTTTTGTAAAACATCCAATATACGATCTATCTGCAACACATGCACACGCCTCTATATGGGCGCTTTTCGATCGTTTTGACTTCAATCTTACCTATTATATGAATTTATTCGATTTTACTAGTTAAATGCCACAGATTGTGAAAAGAAGTATTATTATTGAAGTGTTTAATAGTAATATGTTGTTAAGTAGGTAATAGAATTGTATCCATATGTATATTTTATACAAATTGATTAAGTATGTAAGTTAGCTATTTAGTCATTTTAGCAACATATTTACTTTCATAATATGTTTTTGATGTTCATCTAAAAAAATGCAAATTTGTAATAAAAGAGTGATGTAATGATAGTTGGAACTAAGCGATTTTCGGATTTGTTCCTGATTCGTCATATTCCTGATTGGTCATATTCCTTATTCGACACTTTCCTAACTGGTCATATTCCTAATTCGTCATTGTACAGTCAAATGAATTCGCGAACATGTGCGAGGTACCTAGTTATACTTTGTACTACGGTTACTAGACAATAATTTACTTAAGGCGGAGTCCCATGTAAATAAAATTGGCACATAAGCAAAATTACTTGTCAAACTCGATATAACTCCATAGTTTTCGTAGTGGGTGGAGGTGGAATGATATTAGCTTCATGATAGATAAGTAACATTCACTCATCTATTAATTATCTAAAGAGGTTATTATCATTTACCAGGATTTCTATAATAAGTTTGTGCAGGCAAATGTACATGGTATGACGAGTGAGGAATATGACGAATCAGGAACGTGACGAGTTAGGAATATGACCAGTTAGGAAAGTGTCGAATAAGGAATATGACCAATCAGGAATATGACGAATCAGGAACAAATCGATTTTCGAGCTAAATTGTTTTTGTTAATTATATTTGTAAGTTGAGATGTTTTGGATTATCTGATCGGACGAAAATCAAAACGTTTGCCTGATTCAGGGATCGATCTTGGGACTTCGTGATTAGCAATCATATTACAATTGTAAAAAATAAACAATTAAATATAAGCAAAAAAAGTTCTTTTTTGTTAAAATGAAATTAGTCACAAAAGAACGAAAGCATAGTTTAACAAATGTATGCATTGTTAAGCTGTGTGTGACGAAAGCTTGGAACAATCTAAAATAATTATCACATTAAAATTACTTCAATTAGGTACTTTTTCATAATTACTTCAAGCTATCATCATCGCGTCATTCTTTTTAGGAACAAATATAAAGTAATTTAATTTTAAAGTAACAGATATATTTTTTCTTAACACGCAGTAGGGAAGCTCTGGCCCCTCATCTCACCTGATAGTAAGTGACTATAAGGTCGAAAGTGGAGCGAGCTTCACCTGGACTCCTCAACAACTGAGGAATCAACAACTGAGGAAATATCTTACCTCCCATTGTTGCATCACAACAATGTTATTAACCCGTGTAAATATATCGATAAACTTAGGTAAGATGGCGGTAGATAGCCAATCTGGCTGGACCTCCAGGTGGGCTTGGTCACGGTTGATCACGGAGGAGTTCTTTTCAATCAATATAGTTCAATATTTAAACAATCTTTTCCTGTCTTTATTATTGAACAAACAAACAATCGTCTGTTTCACTAAAAGCCTCCATTTCCTCCAAATTAAGTACGTACGAGTATAGTCAAATAATTTTTTAAATAAATTACTTAAATAAATTTTTCAATAGATGAATTGTTTAAAAATACAATTCATCTATTGAAAAATTACTTCAAAGTGAACTATCAAGATTATTTTACCTTTTGACCATTTTTGATTGCAATGACCCACTTCTTTATTCCAAAAAATTCCGTATAGAATTTTATCAATAAATCTTAGGAATTCGTGACAATAACTAAAGGTTTTAGAACTCTTCCATTTGTATTTTTCCACTTTTGCACTGTCCGTAATAGAGTAATATTTATATGAATACAAATATTTACGCTATTTAATCTTCCAGTCTTCATATGTATCTATATCATTATGTATGCAATAAAATATGTAATGGAACATTACCTCGTTTGATTTTTAAGTTCCCGTATTGTATTTTTACGACAAAAGAGTAAGCCTTATTGTGCTCCGAGTGCTATCCAGGATCATAGAATACTAATATCTAATTCTTTTTAGTTTTTCTATTGAATTATATCACAGAGATGCGATCTACATTATATCCTTATGCAATTGATGCACTATTTAATTGATTTACGTCTTTATTGTCTGCTGTAGATATCTCCCCCATACTAATATAGTGCGCAACGACTTTTATAGTTTTCTGTTTATCGGTCTACATTTTAAAGTTAAGCGAAATTCATATAAGATCAAGCGCGAAATTCAGTTGTAAATTGCTTCAGAAAAATATTAAAAAATGCCTTCTTGTGCAACTATTCTCCCTCTTGGTGTATGTATGTACGAGTATGGTAGATAGTAGATATACACGGTTATTTTTTTATCACCCTGGAAAATTTAAGGGACGCTTCGGGACACATCCATTATTATTATAAAAAAAATGAAATAAAAAATATACCTAAAAAAATTAAAAAAAAACTAAAAATGCTGCTCTCGACTAATGCAGCATTTTTTGGATTTTTTAAAAATTAATATAAAATTAAGTATGTAAGCGAGTTATTTTTTTATTCATATTTAAGCCTCCCTAAAATTTTCCAGGGTGATAAAAAAATAACCGTGTATATGTATGTATTCTAAAGTCAATAATATGCATTAATTTGTTATGTATATTGTATAATGTAGGTAAGGTATAATTTATATGTTCTTTTTTAGTGCATAGTGCATTCCCGCAATTGCAGTCTCACAACACCGGCTAGGGTTGGCTGGTAGAGATATTTACTAGAGATATATCTACCCACCTATGTAGATTATTGAATTTTAACCAATTGTTTATGTACAATAAAGGAAATTCTTACTCTGTAGTAAGCAATTATTTGCTTACTGCAGAGTAAGAATTGGACAGTTTAAGATGGCGATGTGGTGATGGGCCGGCGACGCGACGCGCGACGGCGGTTCTCGTATAAATCGCGTTGTGTCACCATTTTAAAAATCTTGATTGTGTTTTGTGTCGATGGCTAATCGATCGACTTGCGTGTGACTCTCCCTGCAGAGTGTGGGACATATCACCCAAATCAAACTCGGTGTGCATCTAGTCCATAATCGGAACAACCCAGGGACTGGGAATACCCAGTTTTTCGGACTACCTCGGGACAGCCGGGACGGGTCTCAACGTCTGTGGGCACATCCTAGACGGGGAGGTAGGCTTCCATACCTACTCGATATTTTCCGACTAAAAATTATTACTTTGCTTTTGTGAATAATGTTAAGAGAACGCAATAATTTTTTTAAATTTTTCTATTTGTAGGTGCTCTACAAATAGCTGAAAAGTATACGTCGAATATTGGGACGATGACGGAATTCTTTTTCACGTCTAGTCATAAAATATTAAAAAACCGTAGAAAAAGATGCAACCATGTGAAATTAGAATTAAAATCGGCTTAGAAATACATTAGATACAAGCATTTTAAGCTGTTAATTTTGAAGCGATTAGACAGAGAGATCTGACATCAACCGTGACGTCATTGTTGAGTACGGCCTTGAAAACTTCATGTAAATTGCCGTTTTGCTAGAAAGAGATGGAGAAAAATCTTTAATACTTTTTTTGGTTGTTTTTATAGTGATTCGAAAACCGATTTTTTCTTTCTGTTTATTATATGAATGAGCTTCTATTAAATCAAAACTTTTTTTCATCATTCATCTAGCCTACAAGGCTCGAGGCTATATGGATGGAAGCCCTCAATGGGCACGTAGACATCCGGGAAAAGCCAAAGGCAGTTTCAATTTCGTTTGCACGTTGTTTCCGATTAACGTAAATGAAGAGATATAACGAATCGTAATGTAGAGACAGTGTGAAAATTGTAAATTGATCGTATAGGCTAGCTAGGGAAATTGGGAGTACATATACAAACGATGAAACTCTTTATCTGTATATGTAAAATCTCGTGTCAAGATGTTTGTCCGGGATAAACTCGGGAACTACTTAACCGATTTTCATGAAATTTGGCTTAGGTACCTACTGTAATTTAGTTAGACCAACTTAAAATATATAATATTTTTATCTCGATTAATGACCTCAACATTGATTATAGTGAATTGAATGATTCGTAATTATTTGTAGGTTCCATGAGTTTCATAGAAGGCGGGCCTATGCAGCTCGCCTCCTATGACTGCCCGAGGTGTGGCCTGCATCAGGGTGCCTCCTAGCGAGCGCAACTATGACCCTGTTTGGGCACTACCGACGTCCAAGATGTTCCCGTAGTTGGGTGGGCTCTCCATGGGTGGTCTGTAGAAATTAGGTCTTGCAGTCCCTGGATCACCCCGACAAAGGATAAAATGGACGTCGAGGTGGTTTAGTGGGTATACTCCACACAGTGCGGGGAGAGTCCTTCACACGCTTGTCAATTAGTCATCGACAGGTCAGTGCGCGACAGCATTCCAACTCGTTAAAATAATATTTTACAAAAAATAAAAACCGACTTCAAAAACACTGATAAGTTAAAAATAATAATAACAATAGGTACAGACAACATCACACTTCTATATTGAAGTCGGTGACAAATTTTAAGATTTTCTAGGAGATCATCGTTTGGCACCGATTTCAATATAGACGTGTGATGTTGTCTGTACCTATTCTTATATTTTTTTAAGTTTTCTGTGTGTTTCGGTCGGTTTTTTAAAAAATATTTTTTATTTTTTTTAGCGAATGAAATCATTTTAGTGATTTTAAAACCTAAGTATTAAATTAGGGTTTCCCTCGATTTTCATGGGATTCCATTATCAGATCCTAACTTTGGTAACCTTGGGACCACCTTTGGAGTATTGCGTAACGTACACACAAAAAAAACATACGCATCGAATGAGAACCTCCTCCTTTTTTAAGTCGGTTAAAAAGGGGGGTAATCGCGCTGGCTATTACATATCTCATAGAGGGACCGACAATAGCTGTTTTATCACTGCCCGGCCCGGGCCAGAACTACCAAACTGTTCCCAAACCTCATACAAAAAACTAATAGAATTATTGTATGTAGTCTTATTTCTTATTGTTTATTTCAGGAAAACTAGCCTTAAAGAAACACTAGTGTACCTACATCATACAATTAGATAGAATTTACTTTAATTCAAGGATGAAAGTAAAAGTTCAGCCAGGCCAGGCGGAGCTACGCTTAAGGCGCATAGTGCTCCCAATGACCTTGCGTCGTGATTACATAGGAATGAGTGAGTGAGAGTGAGGGAAATATTCAAGCAAACCTTTACGCGTAAGATGAATTATTTCAATAAAAAATTAATAAAGGCGAATAAGAAAAATCTAAAAAGACCATCCCCTAGTATATTGTTCACTTTATTTATTGAAATCGAAAGTATGTGACTTAACCTAATATTTACGAAGCGATTAGGTTTGTAGTTTTAAAATCGAGGCATGTTTGGGTCACATTTTAACCAAGTTTTAATTAATTTATAAAAAAATTAAAAAGACCATCCTCTAAAGAATGCGTTGAATAATAACATATATTTTTTATAGATTTTTTATTCAATATTTATGAAGAGAACCGGTTTTTTCTGCAGTGATTTTTTATTATTGACGTTACTATGCGCCTTAACTGTTAGGACGCGCGACGCGGCCACATAGGTACCACGTCTTTCAGTGTTTTGTGGGTACCACCCACTTCCATCACAGACTAACTTCCATTGTATTTTCTGATTCGTGAAAAGGCGTCATTTTTAGTTTTTCATGACATCTATATGATCTATACTTTTATCGTCGTTATTATTTAACATACATACGTACTTGTAATCACAATTAACAGACGCAATGAAAAACCACATTAAGTTTATTGTGTTCAATAAATAAAATAAATAAAGTCGTTCATAAACATCTAGACTCTAGCCTTATCGTTCGAGCGTGCATATTTACAAAACATGATGAGGTAGAATTCGTTCAGTGGGTGGGTGATGATGATGACGATGATGATGAGACTGAGGAAACGCTGGAGTAGCTGGGCGACTGGTTCGACGCGGCAGAGGTATTTGCTTCACCGGGGTAGTAAGAGCTGTAGGCGAGTTGGGAGGGGTCCCACACTCGGGCGTAGGGACCGGAGCTGGACGGCTCCCATTGTGGGCCGTAGGAGTCAGAGGGGGCAGCTGGTGTGGAGGCGGGGGGTCCGTACTGTGATGCTGGGGGGCCGTACTGGGGCGCGGGAGGTGCCGGCGCTTCCGTAGGAGCCATCATCATTGGCATACCTGGAATTTGAATATTCATGAACGATGCATTCTCACTACTTAATTTGTTATTATGTGATCGGGGTTAATAGATGTATCACAGCCGAATAAAGTTTCAACATCTCCTATTATTAAATTAGCGCTGTTTCGAATACATATAATAAAAAGTCGATAACAAATACAATTTTCAGCTTAGTACTTGTAGCTACATTACTACAAGTAATGTAAATAAATACTACCAAATAAGCCCCATTTTGAACCATCTTTGGATATTTTTATTTAACGAGTAATATATTCTGAAAAAATATATAATTTTCAGGATGATAAAACCTTCAAATGCTTTTCTAATTTTCATATTATGTTTTCTGAAATTAAGTTCACTGTTGGGTACACGCAGACCCATTAAGGATTGGTGGGGAGCATAAAAGCTTCATCTGTTGATCAGCGTGGTTGACCTGAATCCTATGTGGTATTATGTGGAAACTCATTTACACCAAAATCATACAAAAATCATACCTCCTTTCTTCATCAGCAAGTTGTAAATGAGGAAACCAAGGACAAGAGTGATGGCCAACTTGCTGAGGATGAGAGCTTTTACAGCCTTGATGCCGATGATGGTAACCAGGATCGGCATTAGCGCCTTCATCTTCAGCTTGAGCAGGAGGAGAACTGGCAGAAGCAGTTTCTTCTTCAATATGCCACGAGCTGAAAAAGAAACAGTCTCAATAATGTGTTAATTAAACACCAAGTTCTTTGTATCTATAGGTGTTCTCACCTTCGCCGTTTCCATTTTCTCCTTCAGGGAAATCTACATCAAAGCCTCTATCAGCCCTGTAAGAGACTTCAGCGCTCTGGAACAGAAACTCGGGGAGTCGCAATCGGAACTCATTGCTGCTGACGATCCTCCCGACGCGGTCGAAGATCACTTTGTCGATGTTCTTCTCATCGAAAGCCCTCGCGGACTCCGACGTAACTCCGAGCTTCGTGTCCAGGAACGAAAGAACTTTCACTTTGAGGCAAGACATAGGAGTGCTCGCCTCGAAACAATCACTGATCACACTGTCTAACAAATCATCACTAGTATCCAATCTCGCCGTGTCGATCTCATTATCTTTGACGGTGTAGCCCTGCGCCAGCGCCACGCATGCGACAACTATGAACCACTTCATCATCACGATTTTCACTGTGACATTAGATTTAATTAATTAGACGTACGGCCCTGTCGGTTAATGGAACAACAATGATTTAATTTTTCAATGGGCTTGGTTTTTATACGTGGTCCTTCGGGCGGCAAGGCACGCTGCGCAGGTGCGTGAGCCGCATACCAAACGCTTTCATACTTGGCAAACTATTTATTTTCATTTAAGAAAGTCCTGGCGGTGAGAGTTATTTCAGTTTTTTTATTAATATCGATATATTTATAGCACGTCAACTTATTTTTATTTTTCATGCTCCGGAAGTACGCTTGAAGCTATCTGAACAGAGGGACGAAAATAGTATTTTCTTCCAGGGGAAACAAATTTTCTCTGCTGACAAATTATTAAAAAAAAACACATTCTAATTTTGGCATTCCTATTCAGCCATGACGGAATTTTCTATACAGCCATCTTTTAATGGAAATAACTGTAAAAACCTTATCAAGAATTTTGTAACATATGACTGAATAGGTGAATAGGTATTTATTTTTCACTTAGTAATCTATTATTTACTTAACATATAGTTAAATATTTAAAAACCAAATATTGAAAAAAAATTTTTGATTAAATCTTTATACAACAGTTTATTAGGACATAGCTGTTACAGCACCCTGCTGGGCCTAACACAAGAAGGGGAAATCCCCTCTGTGCTAGCACCTGCGGGTTGGTTCTGTTAGTTCTTATTCGGATAGCGTTGCACCTCCCTTCAAGAACAACAATTATAATTTTGACTAAAATAAGCTTGAGTGTATTCTGTCCTGCCTGTTTAATTGACCTGTTTACTTTGTAATATACGAATATTTTTCTAACACACCCTCTCTTCGCCACACACACATAATCCTATTTCAACACAGAGAGTTCAAAATACACACCTACAGGTAAAAAATAATAATTTTGTTTTTGTTTGCTGACTGTCATTTGTATTATTGTAATATTTAATGCACTTGCACTATCACTATACGGTACCTAATTAATGTAGGTTGTTATCAGAACCAGATGAAACTTGGGGCGCTGATTTCTCAGAGAATAGGCTAACGCCTATTTCGATAATAGATGCGTATAATTTATTGACCTTTATAATTTTGGAAATTGTCATCATTATTCTTATAAAAGCAATTGTAATAGATTATGATTTTTTGGTTACACCATAAGGGTTGGTTTCGGAATGGTTAGAAATAGTCTATAGTCAATATCGACCGTATTTACTCCCTGCGCCGCACTGCGAGGACAGAACTGGATCATTGATCGAATTTGTCACTTACTGGTCAATATTCTGTCAATACCTAGATTTAGTGTGAAATCTTTCCTACACATAAGTCGAATATCAATCAAATGTATGTTAAATAACCCACAGCGTGTAACCGCCCGACATCATCAATAAATCAAGCTGCCGCTTTTTGTAATTCACGCAGAAGGTTCACCTGCGCTTGCGCTCCTTTACTCACATACCAATTGATTCGATGCTTTCGTAATAGGCGGGCTTTTGTTTATATTTTGTCGCTCTACATTGGAGTCTCCGGCGTGTGATGTGAATTACAGATACGAGCGCTTCCCATTAGGTTCTTTGACTTCCAGTTGTTTCCAATCAATGAGGTGATTCTGCCGATGGCTTTGGCTTCTGGATGGAGGGACGAAAATTCTGAATACATGAAAAAGGTTATAGCAACACAACCAATTTTCACGTAGAGCGTGATATCGCGTGACGTAACAGATATACGAGTATTCAATCAAAAAATTTAAAGGTCTGTCCTAGTTCACAATAATATTAGAAGTCATATTTGGGACTAAACAATTCACCGTCTTAAGAATAATGATATTGTTTCACGACTACAACATACTAGCTTTCCGCTCGCGGCTTCGCCCGCGTTATTATTGTTTTCCCGTGGGAATTTAATATTTTCCAGTAGGCAAAATAAATTTGTAGCCTTTTATATTTATACTAGCTTCCGCCCGCGACTTCGTCGGCGTGAAATAGTTACTTTGGGCTAACACTAACTTTAACCCGCGACTTCGTTTATATAGGTGAGTATTACTGGATCTTATAATCTTACTAGCTTTTGCCCGCGGCCTCGCACGCGTAGACTACACACTTTGCTTTCCTGTTTCATAACAATCTGTTAAGAAACATCGTAGGGAGAAAGAAAATATTAAGACATTTCATTTAAAAACCTGAACCAAATTTCGAGCACCGAACTATCATAGTTGCCTATCAACTGGAATTATAAAAGTTCAGATTCTTTACAGTATTTCTCTATAGACAATGTTTTTAACCAAATGAGAGGAAGGAACTAAAACAACCAGGCCGGTTGGAGAGCTCACACGTGAGCAAGCCACGTAAAACTGGCCATGGGAGAAGCAATCCTGCCGCAAATCGACCCCAGCAAATTTCAGTGTTTGGCCCTGTGATTTGTTAATAGTCATGGCAAAACACAACTTGATTGGAAACTGTAGTCTTTTAAATTCAAACGGAGGGTCATTTGGGATTAATGGTATACGCGGCACGAATGCTGTTTCTCCTCTGGCAGATCCAGTTAATATTTTGGCCTCAATAACATTTCTACGTAGAGCTATAACCTGGAGTCTAGTTCCATTGCACAGTTTTGGAGGTCGTATATTTCTAAGCAACATGACAGGAGCACCTACACGCAACATAAGCCTGTGACATGGAAGACCAGGCGGATTGAGAGAGTTTAAAAATTCTACTGGGTAATTTACTGCCTCCTCCATATCCACCATTGTATCGACAGAATTATAAGTCATTTCTTCACCTTCGAAAGAATTTATCAAAATCTCGTTGATGGCAGCTGCTTGGTCATTTTTGGGAGTCAAAATGGCTCTCTCGCTTAACCACTCCATTGATTTGTTTTTGATATTTTCAACATCAGGATAAATGTTATTTATAAGTTGCTGAACGGTTGATACCATCGTACACAATTCGTCTGGTATTTGTATAAACCCATCTATTTCGGGAAAGTTTCCATTCCCGATTTGGAGAAGAAGATCTGATCTTTACCAAATACCAGGCTCCAAAAAATCAATAATTCTTTTAGAGGCCTGTGTATACGTTTCTACTATAAAATCCCAAGTTGTACCTATACAAGAACTTAGCTTAAACAAATTTAAAGTTGCAATCAAAGATGTACTTATTAAAAAAACATATTATAAAGTGTCTGATTACATGACGGACAAAAAAGCTTGGGTTTGAACTCTCATTTCTAATATTTAACAATGTACTGCGTTTTATTTCAAATAAACATTCAGTGAGAGCAATTTATAAGCTAAGTTCACGCACTTCTCTCAGAGATAGCTTATATAATGTGAATTAACATATCTCTTCTTTTAATGGAAGTTGAGCTCAAACTTTTGCTTTGAGCTCAGCTTCCAATTGACGACTCTGTAACAAAACCAAAATTGTAAATGGCGATTTAAAAGAGGAGATAAAAATGTAGACCTTTCGAATTTCTTGCTTGTTCTTCTCGAGAAGGCTCCCCCAATTTCCGAACAGGTGTAGAGTCAACTTTTTTTTTTCATTCCTACTTGTATTTGCAGACATCTTGAGTATATTCAGGATGTATGCACATACAAGGTTCATATGATTTCATTAAATTAGATTGTTTTTTGTATATTGTTTTGCTTTGTTTTGACGTCAATAAGTGTGTGTAAAGGCCTATGTTGAATAAAGATTATTGAATTTTGAATTTTCCAATTTCTCCTCGATTTTTTCCTATTTTTGACCATTAACGCTGAGAGTTGGATTAAAACTTTCAATTTTAGCCGTCTGTGCCTTGGTTCCCATCACCATAAATTTCGACTTCAGCGAATTAAGAAGAAGACAGTTATCATACGACCATTGGGCGATTTTTTGTAGGTCACTAATCTTCCGTATAGCATCGGGGACGCCATCGGGCTTGACAGAGATATATAGTTGTATATCATCAGCGTAACAATGGTACTTACAGTGATCTATAACGCTAGGGAGTTCTGCACTATACAAAATAAAAAGTAAGGGTCCCAGAATAGAGCCCTGGGGCACTCCACATGTCACAATAAATGGCCCTCTCAAGAATTTTCGACAGAAATGTCAAAATGCTGATTGGTCTCAGATCTTTGAGTTTAACGGGGTGGTAAATTTTTGGGAGAGGTGTTACAATTGCGTGCTTCCACTGCACAGGAAAAACACCAGACAGAATAGAAGCGTTAATAATATTGGTAATAGCTGTTAAAGTGTAAGGCAAAGACAAGAGAATCATATCTCTGCTAAAACCATCGGAACCAGATGCGTTTGATTTTATGGATGTAATGAAATTGGTAACTTCTCTCTCAGTGACAGTCCTCAGCTTGAAAGTTGATTGACCATGTAGATGCGAGTCATAAAAAGAAAGTTTCTCCAGAGGTACGTGATTACTACTCTGAGCATTCAGAAAATGTGAGTTGATACGGTTAGGATCATTAAAATTAGAGGGAATACCAGATTCACTACTTGGGTTCAGTAAAACCTTGTCCTTAAGATTTTTCCAAAATGATTTACCGCTGTGCACATGTGAATTAACGTAGTGATTAAAGAAAACTCGTTTTTCAGTATCCATACATGTTACTACCATTTCCTTTAAGCTCTTCTACGAATTTCTATCCTGCTCAGACTTTGTCTGACGATACGCAAGAAGAGCCTGATCACGCAAATGCATCATATACCTACCTAAAATTATCAGTTATCCATGGATACGATTTATCCGGCTTAACTTTAACCATTTTAAGAGGAGCATGACAGTCATACAGCATCAAAAGGAAGGCCTCAAAACGAGCCACCATCTCATCTACCGTAGTCGCCGAAGAGACAGACTCCCAATCCAGTAATAATAAATCATTGTTGAATCGTTCAACATTAATTTGCTTGATTGGCCTATAACTTAAACAACGAGCAGGGTATTTTGGTCTCTTGACACTGAGAGTCACATTTACCATACTATGCCCAAGCAAGTCAGAAAAATGCGACACATTTACGTTATGCACCCGACAATCAGTACATACTAGGTCAATAAGCGTTTCAGTTTCGGAGGTGAAATGAGTAGGCTCAGTCACCACCTGCTTAAGTTCTACATACTCTAAGAATTCCATTATTCTCAAGTGATTGCCACTAGATTGATCCGGCAAATTTATATTAAAATCCCCTAACAAGATAACGTGGATAAAATAATATAAGAATACATTATATTGAAGTTGGTATTGAATTTTGATATCTTTATTTCAATCTTTTTCGTAAATTTAATACTTATGCGTATTAGAATTTGACGCACGGCAAACACCAGAATAAAACGCTCTAAACAGTATATTGAAAGAATTATTTCCGAACTCCTAACAACCTAATTGTTTAGGAGTTCCTATACTTTCCACTATCAGCTCACCTGAATTAATAACAATAATATAATTATGCGTCAGTCAGTTCCCATTACTTATATGTAAAGAACCATCCCCTTATCCATAAAAACTCGAAATCTTACATCATCAGCTTAGTAACCTTGCTAATTATGACTACCAGATACAAATACTTGAATATATTCAGAAAAAAACATAAAATACGTGCCTATGAAATAGGGTTTTCCTCGATTTTCCTCAGATCATGACTTGGTGACAATGGGACCACCTCAGAAGTACCTATACCTTTTCGATTACAAAAAGAAATCATCCCACAAATGGCAGAGTACGAGTATACATAAAAAATTATACTGTTGAAAATAGAACCTCCTTCTTTTTTGAAGTCGGTTAAAAACAATCCTTTTTCTGCGAATCGCTGTTATGTCATGGAAGCTACGAAGAACACGAATGTAATCATGACTGTTTTGATATTATGTAATTCCGTGGTACTACAGACTACAGTCGGAAAGTGAAACTTAGTCTGATTCGCTAAAAGCTCTCATCGAATTCCCAATCTTATGTAACAAGGGTGAGCTGCATACAGTATGCATCTCGCGCGCGGCCATTTGCACGCTGCGGCCTCCATGTCCGGATTGTGAAATGGCTGTTTCACTTCCGTCCAACACCCAGGTAGCGTTACAATGTGACGTAGTAAGGCGATTACTTATAAAACACCAAAGTGGATGACTGGGTTGGTTAAGGCATATGGTGTGCGTAGGATGAGATTAGCTTAATAAACACATAATGATTAAGAGGATTGTAAAGCTGAAAATTTTCATACAAAAAGCGATAACGCTTTTCTCCCTCTTTACATAGGTAGTCCAATTTTCATAATTTTTGGAAATGTTATAAATATAACGAAGATCTAGGTTTGTACGTTACGATTTTGAAGAAATATTGCTCAGAATATAAATTATTAGCATCTAAATACCCATATTTTAGACTTAAAAACTACCTCGAGCATTTTTATTCCTTTTGACTCAATTACACTGAATTACAAAACGTTCGCAAAGAGCAAAACGTACAAATATAGATTAAGGTATACTGAATCTAATGAGAGTAAAAGTGTCTAATTTCGTAAAGATTTAGGGGGGTAAAACAGTTATCGCCCGAAACAATATTTCAATATGAAATGTAGGCACTTGCCTCGGATTTTCAACTCTGCATTTTTGAAAGTGCATACTCGAGCCATGAATTGGCACTTCACAGTCCTCTTAAAGGTTTTTAGTTCATATTGCTTCGGACGTTGTGTTTTTGTTAAATTATTCGATATTAAACGTAGAGATTGGTTTGATGTTTTGATGTTTTTCGATCATGGATTACTATCCGCTTAGAAGAATCAGCCAAACCTGTTGAGTGTTTTCAAGGCCTTGTCATCCACAGACAGGTTGACGATACCTATGTAAATACATTCCCTCCTTAAAAATGAGAAAATACAAAAAGAACAATTACTTGATAAGTCTTTGTGTACGATTCCGCAATTAAATAGGAGAATCGATTTGTTCTTGACAGATAACAACAATCACTAATTTTAGTGGTGTTCAGTTAGGTAATTTTAAGGCCATAACATCAATCTTTTTGCTCGTGTTTGCCGCCTCCGCGACTTGCATGTCAATAGGTCTACGGTCTGTACGTTTTCTGACTAAATTCATGTAGTTAAAACTATCTAAAAACAATCCTGATAATGTAAATGATGATGTAAGTGTCTTTTATTGTAAGTGCGTGCGATCCAATCACTCATCATTATTGTAATCACCCTGCTTCTCCACTCTACTCTTATGTGCGGTCGACGCGTCATCTCAGTATCTACTTATTTTCTTTGTATGCATATCTTTCTTCAAAGCAATGTATTAATACTTGCTTGGGTCTATCTCTACCGTCCCGATCCAAATATTATTGTAAAGTGTAGATTAAATTACGCCATCTATCTTTGTTGTTATCTGTGGTGTGGTGATAGCCCGCCTATTTGATTCTGACAGATCTTGTCTCGTTCTTGTCCGCCTCTGCTGTATCTGCCGTTTGTGCTCATGTGAGTAGCTTATATGGTTATTTTCTAAATCTATCTTCTTTCACTTCTATTTACTTCAAAGCCTTATCAATTATCACACCTAATTAAATAACGTGTTTCTGGTTCTAAGCTAAGATGGGACTTCTACTTGAGCACTAGCAGCGCAACAGAAATATTTTTTTTTGTTTTTAGTGACATATGCTCTAGCTAGACTTATTTTTGTAAAACGCTATATATTATTATGCTTTCAATCTTCAATCGTAATATATATAAAATAAAGTCGGATTAGTTACACCATTTATAATTTAAGAACTGCTGGACCGATTTTTATTATTAACCGACTTCAAAATAGGAAGAGTTTCTCAATTCGTCGCGTATGTTTTTTTTTTACTTTTTTTGTGTGTATGTTATGCGATTACTCCGCCAATTGTGGTCCAATTTTCAAAATTATTTTTGTATTCGATAGAGTATACTCCTGAGGTGGTCTCATTGTTATCAAAGTCAGGGTCTGATGATGGGATCCCAGGAAAATCGAGGGAAACCTTTAAATGCTAACGGCACGTCCAACGTGTTTTTTTTCTGAAGCTATTCAGGTACCTATTTGCGTCTGGTAGTCATAAGCCGAGCTGATAATGGAGATTAGTTTTTTTTACAATGGGCACGTATTACGTTGTATTCTTTCAAGCTACTTTGGTGAGTTGCAATTAAATTTACTAAAAAGAATAAATTAATTTTACCAAAATATAAAAACAGACTACAAAATCACTTGAAAGTCGAAAATAATTTAAGAATACACACAACATCACATTTTTATATTGAAGTCAGATATATTATTGTAACTATAACCATCATACTCGTACGTATAATGTTTAGAATTTGTTTATAATAATTGCCAATGATTTAACCAGCTCACAACACTACAAATTGAGGCACGAGCCACACATGGCGCGCTGATACACATATCCGTACGACACTGACTTTCATGCTATAATAAGTGCCGTATAATCGCCACCTCGGGTTCGAATCCGTGCTAATGTGTGGCTTGTGGGTCAGCGGGTGAGGAAGCAATGGCATGCATACTTCGATGGCATCCTGGGCGCCATCGCGGAATCATAATTAGGAGTGTCGCAGGACTCGCTTCAAGCACCGTGTTTTTGACGACCGTATGCTTTAAAAATAGTTCGACGAAATCGTAGAATTGAATTATTCAATTTGGTAAATAGCAGGGTTGTTAGAAATCATGATTTTTTTGTTTATGACAGATTTTTTTAGAAACTTCAAGGAAACGTCATGACTTTTTAATATTGATTTTTTTAAACGTCATTTGGTAAGTTTTTATTAATTTCTGGCAACTTTAATAGAAATCAGGCCAAAAAAAAATTAAACTAACAACACTCCCACCCACGTCACATCAATCAAGTCAATAGAAAACACAGGGAATTCCCCAAATCGTGCGTGTTAAGATAAAAATCGTTTCGTGTTGATATTGATTTGGAGTTATGGTGTAAAGTAAATATATCATTACAGTTTTATATATATATCTAGCTAATACAAAAAATTGATTTTTCATTTAACTCATTGATTTTTTTAAATAAATAATTTGATTTAAATCATGATATAAATTTAAATCAATCAACCCTGGTAAATAGTGTGAAAAATGAGATCAATATTTAACAAAAGAAAGTCTTTTATTTACGGTGGACCCAATTCACTTATTTTTTTTTGGATAAAGGAAAAATCTTTTTTTGATACAGCGACGCTAGTGACGCAACTGTCTCCGGTTATGTGGAACTTCAGTGCCACCTTAGTCACTGGCATTGGTTACAAATAAAACCTCCCCGCGTGATCTCTACTCCGTGGCGTATCAGGTGGCCTATCGTTAACAGCCCCCGTCCAGAACAGGCCCAGACATTTTTATAGTCCTGGGCTTCAGTTGATTGATCCGGTTAGCTTATTTATATTAGTACTAGCTGTTGCCCGCGACTGCGTTTGCGTGAAATTCGGTTAACCTCCTTGAGGGTATAATTTTGACAAACTGAATGTCATATTTATTTATATCTAATCAACAGCCTAAAAATAAGTTTTATGCCTCTAGCTTTAAAAATGACAATACTTCCATATAACCTTTCATCCCCCCTTTTAACCCCTTACAACCCTTTTAAAGTAGCCTTTGTCCTTTCTCAGGCTCTAGACTATCTGTGAACCAAATTTCATTTAAATCGGTTCAGGAGTTTTGTCGCGACAGACAGACAGACTGAGTTACTTTTTATAATATTAGTCACCACTTTTTTGTTGAGAACACCTCTATTTATATATTCCATATATGGGACACTCCGTCGGTGGGTTACTGGTCTTCTAATCGAGGGGTCCGTGGTTCAATCCTGCCGCGTACCAATATGTTTTTAGATTTTCGAATTTCATATGTACCTTTCCCCGACGTTCCTACGGCGAAGGAAAACATCGTGAGGCAATCTGCATGCAAAGAAATTCAAAGGTGTATGTGAAGTCGACCAATCCGCACTGGGCCAGCGTGGTTGACTAAGGCCTAAGCACCCTAACTTAGGGTAGGTTCGAGTCCCTCGGTGGGGACATATTTTATTATATGAGCTGTCGTTATGACTCCCATATAAATTACTCAGAAGTCTGTTTGTAAGCAGGACTCTTTTTCTCGGGAATGCATAGAAATATAACGATTAAATTTATATTAGGTAAATACTTGGGTCTGTGGTCTGTTTCAGCTGTAAAAAAATCATACTTGCACCACTTAAGGCGCATAGTAAGGTCAAACATAAAAAATCACTGCAGAAAAAACCGGTTCTCTTCATAAATATTGAATAAAAAAATCTTTAAAAAAGATATGTTATTATTCAACTCATTCTTTAGAGGATGGTCTTTTTAATTTTTTGATAAATTAATTAAAACTTGGTTAAAATGTGACCCAAACATGCCTCGATTTTAAAACTTTAAACCTAATCGCGTCGTAAACAATAGGTTAAATCGTATACTTTCGATTTCAATAAATAAAGTGAACAATATTCTAGGGGATGGTCTTTTTAGATTTTTCTTATTCGCCTTAATTAATTTTTTATTGAAATAATTCATCTTACGCGTAAAGGTTTGCTTAAATATTCCCCTCGCCCTCACCCACTCACTCCTATGTAATCAGTGCGGGACGATCGACGCAAGGTCATTGGGACCACTATGCGCCTTAAGGCATTAGCTGAAAATCGACGCTGCAGCTAGCTGTGGCAATATATCGAGCTAGGAGCCTATTGAACACCACACATGCCTTGTGTTATTTTTATCTTTTCCTTTTTTACTTAAACGTAGTGTTTGTGTGTGTGTGTCTCAACTCTCAATAAATTATTTCTATTCTATTCAATTCTATCAAAAGATACAACCCTTTCTGTAAATTTTACGATTTCTCAAGGGTATCTTGTTAAGTTGAGTATCTTGAGTTCCATCAAGAAATTACAACACAAAGCTTTAACTATTTCTCAAGGGAATCAAGACTTATAGGGTACTTTCCGTTGACCTAGAGTTATGAAATTTGGCAAGAAGCGAGGAAAACCGTAAATATGTACATAGTTAGGAACTTTGTTAAGTTTGTACGGAACCCTCGGCGTGCGAGTTCGACTTGTACTTAGTCGGTTTTACTAAAATAATAATACAATTAAAATAATATAAGTTATTTTCTTTACACCATATACACATATACAGACTTAAGAAATATGAATTACATATAGGGGCAGGTAAAATCATGGACTTAATAGTTTTCATTATTAAGTCCATGGGTAAAATAGACACAATGATACGAGAAATCAGACAATGTTTGCTAGTGTTGAAAAATATAATATCGTATCCACTATTTTTTCGGTTCTGACTGCAGTTTATACCTCTGCAGAGAGAAGGAAAACTTGAAACAAAACTCTAAACATGGGGGAGGAATTTTTTTATTTCAAGGCGAGGGAATTTGCTACAATGCCAAGAGGCTAACTGACTAGGCCGCTAATTTGGGTATGCCGTCGTAGGACCACCCTGGGATAGGACCACCTGGTGGACCCCTACCCAGCTAAACCACCCTCCCAAAACCTCTCCACCCCCGGTGGAGGTACAGGAATTCGCCTACTATATCTCCTTTTTTATGGTGGGGGATTTTGTTATGATGCTAAGGGGCTAAGTTGACTAGGCCGCTCTTAGGTATGCCGTAGGATTCGGGTTCACCAGTGGCTATTCCGCCAAACCACCCCCCGAAACCTCTCCGCCCCCGATAGAGGTATATTCGGGGTCGGCGGGAAGGCCAATTCACCGAATGCACCTCCTGGAGACAGGCTCAGCACTATAAACAAGCTGAGACCTAATGACCCCTCATTCAAAGGAGATATAGTATAACCTTAGACAACGAATGCCAACATAATGTTATAGGAATTTTTCCCATCGACTAAGGAGGGACCACTTACTTAATTAGGGTCAAGAATCGGAAAAGACGTTTTTTGTTTTGTTTCTAATGAATAAAAATGTCCTCAAGTCTTGCAACAGAAAATGTTACTATTTTACAAACTTTTCATCTCTATATGCGCTATCGCATACTTAAATTTAAGTAAGCTTCATAATTTCTTGGCTTGTGACAATTTGATGGCTTATTTTTAATTTTTTATTATTTTGTTTCTGCACTAAAATATTATGGTGACCGCCATTGCTATAGCCTTCTTCGTTGGTCAGTGGTTAAAAGTCGTGGTGGTAATGGCCCTAAAAGAAACGTCGCATATTCACTGATCGAATAAAATTTACCTTTCTGGCGATCACAAGCTCTATTTAAATGAAATAAGAAATTACAGTTTGAAACTTTGAAACACCACTATAAGGATATCTATGATTATAAATTAATTATATATGTTTTGTAAGAACCATTAATATAGGTACAGACATAACAGAATTATTCAAATGGAAAGTTTAATTATAATGCGTGGTGTCATCGATAGAAAGTCCAGTCCAGTCCTGATCGGAAAACTAATAAAATGGCGACCTCCTTGTTTTTAGACTATGAAGGATGTGCTTAGAAAGGATTACCTTTATGGTCAATGAAAGTGTTTTCTACACACCTACTTGTATTAATGCTAAACGTCTTGCGTGATCTAATTGTTAGTTGGTTTCATGGTGTTTGTAAGAATTAGTTATAAGCCAGTGTATGTATTGCTTACTAATTTACATTATAATAGGTTTAAATTTGTCTGGGCACACTGTCAAATTGATTACTTACATATTATACAAATCAATGCAAAAACTACTAATCTTTTGGATTCGACAATTTATTTTATAGCATATGCAAATCCTTTTTCAATAGGAGTTTCGGATGAGGGTGAAACAAAAATAAACGTCAGTTGAACAAGTTTATTAAACCATAAAATAAATAGCAATCACACATCACAGTCATACACACAATCACGCGCAGTTTATTTCAATAAATAAGTTGCTATTACACATAGTATTTACACTGTATCGGTTTCGCATGAAACCTTTTCTATTTTTGGTCTGTTGGGTCTCGAGGCCTTCGGTCAGCCGGTGCGGTCGGGTCGTGTGTTCAGTAGTAGGCGTTGTAGGCGAGCTCCTGGGCTTCCTCCTGGGGCTCGGCATCGCGGCGGCGGCGGGTGGCGGCGTACGCGGCGTCCCAGGGCCCGTGCGCAGCGATCTGCGGGTGGGAGTTGTCGGCCGCAATCTGGGTAAACTACAACGTTAGGCTCAGGGTAATCGGGTTGCGAATGTTAGCCACCAAATGAAATTAAAGTTAACGTGCTAAGTTTAAGGTTTCCAATGTGCCAAAGTTTGCTGAAGGACAGCTGTGGTAAGTGTTTCCAAAGTGCTTGTAAGTGCTAGTGAGGTTCGGACGAATCTGCAGTGTGCTTCTGGGTGCCTCGAAGAGTTTTGAAACAGTCACATGGAGATAAAAGTAAATGTATCAACTAACCTTTTTGCAGAGTTGGAAGATGGCCAGAGCGACGGACACTACGAAGGAGAAGAAGGACAGCTGCAGCGCATTCCAAGCCTTCAGACCGAGGACGCCGAGGGCTAGGGGGATGAGGGTCATGGCCTTGAGGAGCACGAACACCAGGATGGGCACGATGATCTTCTTGAGCTTGGCCTTGCGAGCCTCCCCAACCGAGCGGGCGCCCTCTTTGTTGAACTTGATGTTCAAGCTGATTTCGTCGTTGTCCAGGTTCCTGGGGCTCACGGTGACTTTGGTGTCGGCGATCGGCATTTGGAAGGTGACATCGTGGGACTGGATGAAGCTTTCGACGTTATCGAAGAAGTCGCCGGATGAGCGACCAGTGACGTCGTTGGCTGCACCGTTTTTCGTCACCTCAACAGCCTCTGAGATCTGAAAATAAAAGTTTAATGAGACGACTGCTCAGCAATTACCAAATTTTTCGGTCGATTGCTGAATGAAATTGCTTGCCTGGAATGTGTCCTTTTTGAAAATGGAGTCCAAAAGCGACATGACCTTGAACTTGATACAAGCAGCAGGGTCAGATCCTTCCGCGCAGCCAGATCTCATCTCCTCAACCATGCCGTCCATGGGGGTGCCTTTCCAGAAAGCATGTTTCGATGGCTGCGCCACTGCGCTTCCGAAAAGGGCGAGGGCCACTAAACACACCACTTTACTGGACACCATCTTGTATCTGTGCTCCTGGTGTTCACTGGACGATGGCTAGTTAGTTTGTGATAGATTCGACGGGGAGCCGCTGGTTTTTATACAGCTATTTCAAATTCAGCACGTATGCTGCAGTTCCGGTACGCATTGTCTTTCTACTTACTATCAAGCCATGTACTTGTGCCTTTTGGTAACCGAGAGGTTCGAGTGTAAGGGAAAGCTATTTGATTCGAATCCTTATTTATATTCGAGTAGAAGAAGGTCGTAAGTCCCAAGTTGACCGGTGGTTAAGGTGACTTTGTTCAATTGTTTTGGTTCTCGGAGCACCTTTTCTGTTGTTTGTGACACCGTGCCCTGATTGTTAGGGGCATGCTCCAGATCTGCTGATTCTTTCTATCGTGTGAGTAATTGTGTGAGTGCGATAGCGACAACGCGCGTGGAGCGCCGAGGTGCTTGATATGGCAGCGGAGCCGCGGCGCACGCGCATCTCGCATACGTAAACACTGCTAAAGTGCTATCATTGAACTTGTCCCTCTAGAGATAATGCAAGTGATAGTGTGAGAGAATAATGTTGGTTTTACTTTCAAATAACTGAATGGAATACAAGGATTTCACAAAAATCAATGTAATATTGTCATTTTTGTTTATTCATAATTCCAATAATATTGTGAAATCTACTTATAGTGTAAAACAATGTCAAGTGGTGGCCCTTTTAAAGCACCAGCCACATTAGATTTAGAGTAGTGTCACTAACAATATCATGTTCTACTCTTCAAGCTTTTTCATTTGATACCCATATTACTGGGGTATAAAACAAAATTCGTCCATTTTTGAGCGGTGGGAGGCTATATTCTTTAATGTCACTAATTTCAGCGTTTTCTACTATTTTTTAAACAGCGTCAACCAATTTTTAACATTTTTCGAAAGGGAAGGGATGTCTTGTATGTACCTACGTTTGTCATCGTTTTTAAATTAGAAATTGAAGTAATTAATTATGATCTTTGATTTGTTAACAAGCTTTTCGTGAAAGATGCTAAGCCTTAGTTTTAATATACACCATTCAAATATGGATAGTGGTTAAAATCCAATTTTGACTGTGAACCTTCGGCCGTATCGTCACTCACTATCAGGTGCGGGATGCATGCATTGTAAAAGACAGTCTGCACACCATGCTTCACATAGTCTTGTATTGTCAATACAATGACTGTCAAAATTCAAATTCAAAAATCTTTATACAACATAGGCATTTACAGGCACTTATTGAACACTGATCATGATACATTTTTAAACGGACTTTAAACCAGAAGCAGGTTCTATATTCGACTGTATGTATTTTTTATGTATATACAAGTATTACTCCGCCACTTGTGGGCTGATGTTCAAAAGTCTTTATGTAATCGAAAGTGTATACTCCTGAGGTACTCCTATTGTCACCAAGTCAGGATCTGGTGATGAGATCGGAGAAAAATCGAGGAAAACCCTTAAATTCAATAGACACGTCTAAAGTGTAATTTTTTTTTAAAACTTTCATAGGGTCTATTACCGATCTCATGGTTTTGCAAATGATATCATATGATATATCATAGTGCAAAACGAAAAATACGATTTCCGGTCAGATTTTTGATAATTTTTTCATTATTTAATGATGACATCGTTGAAATTATGCCATAGTGATGATATCACTATAGAGATCGGTAATACGAAATGCAGCATTTCATGACTTCTTTTTCTCAAATTTATACCATGTCATACGATGAAAGATCCATAATTGGACTGCAGGTTTTTGCGTGTGTTAGTCGTCATCTCATGTTACTGAGCTGATTGATGATTATTGATTATAGATGGAAGATTTATTGTAGGCTATGAATGAGTTAGGGGATAATTCTTACAACATAATGGAAATGTATTGACGCGTATAATATACTTTCAAATGATACAGGTGAGGAGTTGATGGAAGAAATTATGACTCCGTAACGATTAGGTTGTTAAGAGTTCAGAACTAATAGTGCCTTTTATTTGCACGAGTACAATACATTCAAATAACATATACAATAATAACTACACTTTTCGGATTTACTCGCGCATATTTGGTTTCAAACATTTGAATTTCGAACGGGCCTGACGTTTCGAACGCTTTAGGTACAGCATTTGTGCTCATAGGATGACTGAAGAGTCATCAGATTTAGAGTAACATCAGTTTTGTAAATTTTCTTCCTTTTTGACCATTTTCCCAAGCAGTTGGAATACTCTAACTATTATCTCTTGAAATTCTGGTGTTTTTGAATCTCAATAGCCTCGTGTAGCATCATTGGGATGAATCAATGTTCTTTGGTGAGCATCTGTGGATTATCAAATCCTAAATAAACCATTGGTTATGTCAAGAGCGTGTTCACAAACTGCAGATTTTGTTTCGCATCTATGTTTTACATCAGCTATAAAAGTAGGTTACCTTAGTCCGTGTCGCAACGCTTCTCATTGTTTGACCTATCATCATCATCATCATCACAGCCCATATACGTCCCCACCGAGGGGCTCGAGCATACCCTATGTTAGGGTGATTAGGCCTTAGTCAACCACGCTGGCCCAGTGCGGATTGGTCGACTTCACATACATCATTGAATTTCTTCGCAGATGTATGCAGGTTGCCTCACGATGTTTTCCTTCACCGTAGGAGCGTCAGACAAATGTACATATGAAATTCGAAACGAAAAACACATTAGTACATGGCGGGTCTCGAACCCCGACCCCCCGATTGGAAGGCAAGTGCCGAGTCCACTGCGCCACCGACGCAGTGGACGCAGTGGAGTGGTTTGACCTATACACGGTTATTATTTCATCACCCTGGAAAATTTTAGGGACGCTTCAGGACACATCCATTATTATTAATTTAATTTATTAAAAAAAAATATATAAAAAATTTTTAAAAAAATCTCTAAAAATGCTGCTCTCAACTAGTGCAGCATTTTTTGGATTTTTTAGAAATTTAATATAAAATTAAGCAAGGTAGTTATTTTTATATTCATATTTAAATCATTGTAATACTATGTCCTGAAGCGTCCCTAAAATTTTCCAGGGTGATAAAAAAATAACAGTGTATAAGAGAAGCCACAGTCGCAATACAATTTGTAAATGCCTGCACCTTGAAGGGTAATTTAGCACTTGACTGATCAAAGGTAAGGTCTTCTTCAGCGGCATAAAATAGGTTTTAATCGAAGCACGCCTCAGGATGTTACTAATCTTGTCAGTGACTCCATTATAGGGCAGTATAGCAGTTTAGTCCCACTGTCTTATCTATATTAACCTTCAAACCGGAACACAACAATGCAAGCGGCAGAAATAGGTAAGACGGAGGTACCCAAGCAGGCGACCCTGGTATAGAATCTCCTTCCGGTGAGGTAGAGGCATGCAGACAACTCTACTACTAAAGTCTCCTTCTGGTAATAGGCTAGATGACTAAAAAAATTTTCTTACTTTAATAGAAGCTCATTAATATAATAAACAGAAAGAAAAAATCAGTTTTCGAATAACTATAAAAACAACCAAGATATAAGGTATTAAAGATTTTTCTCCATCTCTTTCTAGTAAAACGGCAATTTCCAAGGAGTTTATATGGCCGTACTCAACTATGACGTCACGGTTGATGTCGGATTTCTCTGTCTAATCGCCTTCAAATTAACAACTTAAAATGCTTGTATCTAATGTATTTCTAAGCCGATTTTAATTCTGATTTCACAGGACTGCATCTATTTCCACGGTATTTTAATATTTAATGACGAGACGTAAAAATTAGAATTCAGTCATCATCCCAATTCCTAAGAACATTTGAAGACCCTAAATTAGTTGCCAATAGCTTTAATGAATTCTTTTTGTCTATAGGAAATAACGATAAAAAAATTGAATATCAATCAAAAGAAACAAATAGTATACAAAACACGATGTATCTAAAGCCAGTAGAACCACAGGAAATCTATAAAATAATAAAAGGCCTAAAAAACAAAACTAGCTTCGGCATTGATGAGATTCCTCCGATCCTTATAAAAAAATGTGTAAAGGAGCTAGCTGTGCCATATTGTAAGTTAATTAATCAGTCCTTTGAGGAGGGGGTATTCCCCGACGCCTTGAAAGTATCTTTGGTTAAACCAGTCCACAAAAAAGGAGAAAAAACTAACCCAAATAATTTTCGGCCAATAGCAATATTACCGACCTCGTCAAAAATATACGAAACAGCCATGGCAAGGCGCCTCTACTCTCTCTATGAGAAATTTAAAATCTTTAGTAACAGTCAGTACGGTTTCCGTAAACATCACTCCACAACGCTAGCATTATACAAATTTGTACAAAAAATACTTGATATCATAAACAATAGAAACTATGGTGTGGGTTTACTGCTCGACATGAGCAAAGCGTATGACCGAGTAAGATATGACATTCTTTTAAACAAATTATATAGCACTGGTATTAGAGGAATAATACATAAATGGTTTAGCTCTTACCTCAAAAATCGCATACAACTGGTTGAAATAGAAAACATAGACAATGAAACAGGACAAATAAGAAAAATTCAGTCATCTCAAAGACCTTTAAACAGCTCTATCCCCCAAGGAACCGTGCTGGGATGTATCATGTTTTTAGTTTATATAAATGACTTACCAAATCAAATAGATCACCAAGGTATCTTTTTTGCTGATGATATTTCGATTATATTCTCCTGCACAAATGCACTTGAATTAGAGAACAAACTAAACACTACCTTACATATAACGGAAAAATGGCTTGCTGACCATAACCTAGAGCTTAACATTAACAAAACAAAATTAATCATTTTTAAACCATACCAAAAAACCCCGTTAACAACTAATTATAACTATGGCGGTGCTAGTATAGAAGTTGTTAAAACTGCAACTTTGCTAGGTGTAGAGATAGATGCCCACATCAACTGGCACTATCACATTCATAAACTCAAAAGTAAATTAACTTCATTTATTTATGCACTATTCAACCTCAAAAAGGTAACAGATTTTAAAACGACTCTAACCGCATATTATGCCTACATATATTCGAGGCTTAGTTACGGAATAATATTATGGGGCAAGAGTACTGAAGCCCAAGACATTTTTATTTTACAGAAAAAATGCGTCAGAATACTTGCTAACATAGATCAGATGGAATCATGTAGAACGTACTTCAAAAAATTCGCCATACTCACCCTTACGTCATTGTATATTCTCGAGTGCTGTAAGTTTGTAAAAAAACACCAAAATTTGTATTCTCCAGTAAAAGTTATTAAAAGGAACAACCGTGGTGTCCACAAACTAAAAACACAATTCTCCACCTTAAAAATGTGTACATCTGGCCCGCACTCTATGGCTATCAAAATCTATAATCACATTCCAAACGAAATAAAGGAAATTAAGGAACAAAATTTATTTATTAAAAAATTAAAAAAATATGTAATAAATAAGTGTTACTACAACATAAAGAATTCTTTGATGACAACCCCTGGTAAGCATGGAATAAAACATTTCGATTGACCTACAAATTCACGTAATAGTACCTAATTGATATTTTATTTAGAAAATAATACATTGACTTACTTAGATTGAAATTGCTATAAATTAACAAAAATATTATAATATAATGAATGTAAACAATTATTAATTAACAATATAATTTAAATGTATCTAATCATTAAATAAACACTTACCCTCTGATTGTTGCAATGCCCTCACAGGGCGCTATATTGTAAGCCCCGACATCTTTGTACTAGAATGTTATTGTCACTAAGTACACCAATGTAGCATGCAATAAATGATTGATTGATTGATTGATTGACAATCTTGACAATGACAATCTTGTGAAGAACCACGTACACTGTGGTTCTTGTGGGGGTTGCAGTTAGCTGCGAATCTCACCTGTGACTGTTACCACTTACCATCAGGTGGGCAGTTTGCTGTTTGCCAATTTAACTGCAATAAAAAAAACCTATTTCTGCCGCCAAGCAGAGGTGATGGTATCGCTGTGTTCCGGTTTGAAGGGTAAGATAGACAGTAAAATTACTGGATACCTACTGTGACTTGTCTTATATCACAAGTTGGCAACGCGCATTGGTGTCCTTGTAGGAGTTGTAGATTTACAAGTCTTACAAGAACCACGTGTACTGTTGGCGACAGTATAGCCACTTACAATCAGGTACAGTAAGCTCCCATTACTCCCATACAAGCTATACATTTTCACTACGAAAATCGGTTAACGACACAGTTAGCGCAGAGGTCGAGTGATCGCCTACTATGCAACGGGTCGCGGGTTCGATTCCCGCACGGGACAGATATTTTGTATGGCCTACAGAAATTTGTTCCGGTCTGGGCGTATGTGCATGTGATATTCTATGTTTGTAACTGCACCCACGACACAGGAGAAAATCCTAGTGTGGGGCGTTTTTATATATATATATATAAAAAAAAAAAAAAAAAAAGAACTATGAAAATCGCCACTATTACTATAGTATTACTATAGCTTGACAAGGAGCTAAATGCACATATATACATTGCGAGTTAAAAAAGCTTGTAACTAAGTTGCATACTTAATAAAAAATCAATTTTGTGTGTATCTGGATAAACGAAAAAATTACAAAAAAAAAAACCGTCTTCAAAAATTCAGAAATAATAAAATCCGACTTCAGAAGTACAAAAAAAAATTCAAAAAATAATATAAGAAATAAGTATCTCATTTTTAACCGACTTCAAAAAAGGAGGAGGCTCTCAATAGGCTAGATGACAAAAAAATTTTTTTTGCTTTAATAGAAGCTCATTCATATAATAAACAGAAAGAAAAAAATCGGTTTTCGAATTACTATAAAAACAACCAAGATATAAAGTATTCAAGATTTTTCTCCATCTCTTTCTAGCAAAACGGCAATTTACAAGGAGTTTATATGGCCGTACTCAACAATGACGTCACGGTTGATGTCGGATCTCTCTGTCTAATCGCCTTCAAATTAACAACTTAAAATGCTTGTATCTAATGTATTTCTCAGCCGATTTTAATTCTGATTTCACAGGCCTGCATCTTTTTCCACGATATTTTAATATTTAATGACGAGACGTACAAATTTTAATTCAGTCATCATCCCAATTCGATGCGTATGTTTTTTTTGTGTGCATGTTACGCGATTACGCCGCCAATTGTGGACCGATTTTCGAAATTCTTTTTGGATTTGATAGAGTACGCTCCTAAGGTGGTCCCATTGTCACCAAGGTGAGGATCTGATGATGGAATCCCATAAAAACGAGGGAAACTCATACATTTTATAGGAACGTCCAAAGTGTTTCATGTTTTCCGAAGTTTCAGGTATTTGCGTCTGATAGTCATGAACCGAGCCGATGATGGAAAGATCCTTAACATTTAGGAGTTAGAGGTTAGGTTATTTAAATACAAAAAGCACGTGTTGGTCCTTCAACGCATTCTTCAAGTGAATTTAATACCAGCTCACCGAAGTAACTTAAAAGAATACAGCTGAGGGTCAATACGTGCCTATGGTATTTAAAAAGCTTAACTCTTACTCCTAAAAGTCAAGGATCCCTCCATCATCAGCTCGGCTCACGACTACCAGACACAAATACCTGAATAGCGTCAGAAAAAACATCGAACACGTTGGACGTCCTTAAAAATTTAAGGGTTTCCCTTTATTTTCCTGGGACCCCATTATCAGATCCTGACTTTGATTACAATGGGACCAATCAGGACCTATACCCTCAAACAAAAAAGGAATGTTGAATATCGGTTCAGGCGTCTTCGAGTAATCGGAGAACATACATAAAAAATTAAAATTTGGGGCGATGTAAAAAAAAGTTTCACTTTAAAAGATTCCGATGAATTGAGAACCTCCTCCTTTTTTGAAGTCGGTTAAAAAAAGCTTGATGCCGTTTGAAAAATTAACAGTCGCTCTCAGGAGCTTTTAAAAGGTGTAATTGCATAACAAAAGGTTGTGTAAATTTACTAAAACGATAAATAAAAGTAAAAAATAATATAATACTATTTCTCCTGAAAAGTTTTAAACATAAAGGATTTAACTGACGTAGTTAGTTAAAATGTGGCACCACCGATTTCAAAATAAATATTTGATGCAGTTTGTTTTCTTATATTATTTGTGAAAATATAAAGTCTTCTTCTTCTGTCTATAGTATGTGCAAATATAAAGCGATTCAAACAAATAAAACATCCTTCTTTATATTTCTACCGGTTGAATAAAATAGTACAGTAAGCTCCTAGTTGAGCCCTTTGGACCGTCCTTATGTCGCTCGTAACAGTGGTGGTTTTCGTAGTGTAAATGTAAAGCTTGAATGGGAGCTTACTGTATATTACGATATAATTAAGTGTTTTATGGAGGCTAAAACTCACGAGCCGGAATTTCAGCCCTAGCTGAAGGCGAGGGCGTAATAGAGCCGAGTGCGTGTAACCAATATACGCAATTACGCACGTATATCTTACGACGATTTTCAACACACTTGTGAAAAAATACTTAATAAACGAAATTTTTGGATAAAACAACACAAATCATTGTTTATTTATAGACAAAACTAAATAATGGTATGAAAATAATCGTTTGAAAAATCAATGCAAAATCAAAAATTGGTGAAATTAGATTCACTTTAGGAGCAAGTGTGTTGAAAAAGTTTTAAACAAAACTCGGTGCTCTTTCAATAAAAGTATCCATCTAGTGTCTACCTTAATGGTGTTCTATAATAGACTGTTTTTTTACATTTAAATTGAAATTGTGTTACATCTTGTAATCGTAAATGTTTTATAAAAATACTTTAAAAATAAACATAAGTAGATAATTTGATTTTAAGCCTGACTTCTCGTCTGGAGTATTTTTGTTGTTATTGATTAATTCAAGTTTTATTCCTGAATCATTAATTTCTTCAAGAAAAATTCCACAACTTTGGTTGAGGCTTTTTTAACGTTAACGTTCAGCAATAATCTGTACTATTTTTTGATGTTGGATAAGCCCCCTCTATTGTGGATAAAATGCTTAGCAGCTAACGGATAATTTTTTATTATCACTGATCGGTCACTATTGTTCCACGTAGCATACTAATAAGGGGCACATTTCTGAGGGAACGACCGCGGTGAAAGTGATCATAATTAGTTTCCACATATTCTTCATGAACAATGTGTATATGGATAGAAGGAGTTATATAAACGGCTCGTCTTTTATGTTGGTAGGCAACGACTTTGGCCGTCTGTATTGCTTAAAACAAGTCTTTAAATATAAAGTAGTTATTGAGGCGTGTTTCCTGCTCCTGATTTTGCGAAATATTACACGAAACATTTGTTTTTCATGGTAATCGGTTATCGTATATCAGCTCATAGATTTAATCAGTGCTACCAACTGTCAAAAATATTTATCCCTAAAACTCAAGTCAGAAACCGCTAAAATTAATACAATTACTCGAAAATCCCCCTAAAAATTATATTTAAAAAAATATAAATATGTTATATTTTTAAAAATATAATAAAGTATTCCGCTCTCTTAGTAACGGTCAACAAAAATATGATTGACCAAACCGTGTTATTCTATACTGGGTCTCAGAGTTATGTTTTTACTTTCATTTTTTAATCAAATAAATAATTTCATAAAATAAATAATTTAGTTGGTAGTCAAAAATCCCTAAAATTATCGCAAAAAATAAGAAGTAGGTACCTTTAGAAGGTTTGGGGGAAACCCCCTAAGTTGGGAACCGTGGATATTTGACAAAAATAATATAAATTGAAGGATTTGGCTACACGCTCAATTTTGCATCCGGAAATAGTTTGTGCGAACATTGACGCAAAAACTGCACGTTGTCTACATAATAGACTTGTATGCGCCTATTAGTCGATAACTGTTAGTCGCATTTGGCGCGAGTGCCACATGTCCGATAGAATCTCTTCAGGTGCAAATAGTCAGTGAAGTTACGATTTCGAGAAAGAGAGAATTATTGCTTTAGGTACTTTGTAGTATCTGTTAAACGTGTAGACAAAATCAAACTAGAAACACTAATTAAATTTGCTACAGCTATGTAAAAAGCTAACATCAGTCATAACAAATCATCAGCTGATAGCACGACATTGTTGGAAAAAATTTGCCTCAGAGTTCCTCGCTGTTCCTCACGTTCTAAAAGTACATTTGAAATTCCTCCATTTCGTACAAACTATACCAAAAATTCGTTTTTAAGACAACTTGATTTCTATAATAAAAATCTCACTGATATTGACATCTTCTCTAGTAGTGGCAAAATACGAGAAACTGGTTCGCGAGGTATTGTTAAAGTAAAATATGTTTCTTCAGCTTAAGATAGTGGCATCATGTTCTATTTATTATATAATTATATATTTTTTTAGTTTCTTGTGCACTCATTAATTTAAATTTTTGTTTTATAATCCTATGGTACTTTAGGTCAATTTGAATATTACTTTTGTTATATATATTTGTTTAAGACTGTTTTTTACCTAAATAAATAAATAAAAATAAATAAAATATCAGTAATTACTATAAAGTATTACAATTATTGTGGTAGGTAATTCAAATACTTAGGTAAATGGTAGTCGAATTGATACAATTTGGTTAAGTGATAGAGATTCTTAAGGCGGTTTTAAGGATCGAAAAGCTAGCTTTCAAAATGCCTATCACATGTGAGGATTTTTGGACATTTCATCATGATTTATAATACTGCATTTTGCATATTCTTTTAATGTGAGAAAGAACCTAATGCTGTTGTTGCGTCTGCGTCTAAGCGTTTCGACTGACCAACGTCATTGCCGTAGAAATATCAATAGGTGTTTTATTGGTACATGCATTGCCGTCACATCAATTATTGTTTTATACGAAATGTATAATGTTTACATATCGTGAATGATAAATGTTTAGTTTTTTAATCTTTTTAACACAAAAGAACTGGTTATCTTAAGCACCCTCATTGTTGGAAACTAAGAGTGCTGTTATTTTTTATAACATTATATAAGTAGGTATGTGGATTCTTTGTAGTTTTCATTAATATTTAAAAGGATTATATAATTTAAAACAGCCCTTTTTACTGAAAATCATACCTACAATAATTTAATGAAAACATAGAAAACAATACAACTATGAACGAATGAATGAAAATTCTTTATTGCTTATAAAAGTAAAACTTTTTATTAACCTAGAAGAGTCGATATAAACAAGAGGCGGCTCTATTGCCAAAGCGGCAATCTCCATCAGGCAACCAGTATGCGTAGAGGAAAGTTAACTAACTCTTATATTACTTTTAGAAACAATAATATGCAGTACGTAATCCAGATAAATAAAAATGGATCTTCGAAATGTACGTACGCCCATAACTTTTGAACGACTGCACCAAATTGGATGACTCTTGGTTTTATGTATTCGTTATTCTTAGGACAAGGTTTGTGTAATATAAAAATTACAATAATTTAAACAAACATTTCAGTAATTTAGTTAAAAAACATGTACGCCGGGTCAGCTAGTTTTAAATAAAATGACAATAATAAAGTAAAATTATATCACTATCATATCAAGTAAACAGTTTTTTAGGCAAATAAGTTGGCAAAACATATTGAAAAATGAGAAAAAAATACATGATTTTGTAGTTGTTCAGAATTAGAGATTAAAAGTCTGGTAGGAAGTGGTGTGACAAACACATGTAAGTAACTGATAATAAGCAAGATAATTACCATTTTTAGGTGAATGAGTATTCTTCTTTTTATTTTCTTTTTGAATTTATAAATAAGTAATTGATGAGTAGGCTCTATTAGTTAGGTGGAGGAAGAATGAGTAATTAGTTTTCAGTTTACTAAACACTGACTGATCTATGTTTTATTATGTATCATAAGTAGGGTTACTCTTGAACCGAATCTGATCGATCGGCATTGAGATTGTGATTTTTCTTACGCTTATTTTTGCGCATTGGCTCCAAATTGACCCCGTATTGTGCGGATTTTGGGTGAACCAAACTCAGTATTATGAAATTTTCTCAAAATACGGATCCAATTTGGCGCTAGTGTTGTTACTCAATCGTATGAAAAATCACAATCCCAATAACGATCCATCGGAAATGGTTCAAGAGTAAGGCCGCAGGTCTTACGTTATTACTAACTAGCTTCTGCCCGCGACTTCGTCTGCGTGGACTTCAATTTTTAACAATTTTCTCTCGGGAACTACTTAAGTAGTAAGGAAGTGTGCGTATGGATTGAGGAGCCACATCACGAAATCAATCGAAATCCCGCCCAGATTTAGTAGCAAATTAGATAATTATGTAGGCGAAATCCTGGAATTTGTAGCAACACACATCAAGAGTTACATCAATTTAAAGGTGGCTCCTCAATTCAAACATCTGGATTGAGGAGCCACCTAGAACTCGGAAACTATTATACGTACATTTTTGAAAATTTAGTATCATTTAGTAATAATTTTGTCTGGAACCTACAAAAAATTTGGTTCGGATACTGCTGAAACTCGAGAAGATACAATACAAAATGTGTGGCTCCTCAGTCCATACACGTACAAAACTTGTCAACGTGAATTTCCACGAAACTAATTGAGCAATTTTATTTTGGAGTGCATGATCATTTAGTAGTAATTTTGCTAGAATTTGTAGTATAGAAATAATGTTGGAGGACTTAGTGAAATTAAAAATATAAAGCAATATAGGTGGCTCCGCAATCCAGACGTTTTGCTACTAAATCTGGGCGGGATTTCGATTGATTTCGTGATGTGGCTCCTCAATCCATACGCACACGTAAGGAATAGTATTAAGGAATCGGGATAAAAGGTAGCCTATGTTCTTTTCCATGTCAAAGGCTACATGCATGCCAAATTTCATCCCAATCTGTTCAGCCGTTTTTGCGTGATTGAGTAACAAATATCCAAACATCCACACTTTCACATTTATAATATAGCTTCTGTCCGCGACTTCGTCTGCGTGGACTTCAGAATTGGGTGTAAAGCTTCGCTCGTTAACAACTTTTAATCTTCCCACGGGAACTATTACATGTCCTTTTCCATAGTTTAGGTGACATGCATACCAAATTTCAAAGCTGTCTGCCCGCGGCTTAGCTCGTAAACAATTTTCAATTTTTCCTCGGAAGTACTTTAGGAATCAGGATAAAAGGTAGCTTATGTTCTTTTCCATGTCAAAGGCTACATGCATGCCAAATTTTATCCAAATCCGTTCAGCCGTTGTTGCGTGATTGAGTAACAAACATCCAAACATACAAATATCCAAACATCCACACCTTCACATTTATAATATTAGTAGGATTATTTAAATACGTCTAATGTTTTTCGTATCGAAAATAGATAATACCACAGAGCATGTTTCTCTCGTCGCCGATCCAAGGTAATTGTGTTGTCGAGTTTTCCTTCATTCTCATTGGTTCCTTGTTTGTACCCAATTTAAATAAGCTAGATATATTTTTCAGCTTAGCAATTCCACCATTCATATATAAGAAAAAAACTAGATATAAGTTAATTATATTCACGGACATATGGACGCGAAAGTATTTCAGTAAACTAATTTCAAACTTGTCACCTAGGTAATCTGCTTTTTATTCTTAATCAAAATATTTGGTTTCCGTACCTACTGAAAGAAAATTTAGATAAATAACACGGTGATGTGTGTGTTTAGTGCATACTGAAGAGTACTAAAAGCCGGCGGAATCTGAAGACAATAAAATTCAAATGACAGTTATTACGTAAACATTAACACAATTAATTAGCGTCCAGCCGTAAAGTTAGCGGGACCTAAAATATTCTCAAGTTGTCAACTTGGACAAAAATCAATGCAAACTGCATTCGTGCCCACACGTCGCGGCACTTGTGCGCAGTAATTAATTCATTGCCACGCCTAGGAAGCAGCGGCGCGGCCAAAAGTATGGAGCGAAACCCACACTGAGGCTACCGGCCACGGCGTGAGACATACCGACACCACTCATTTAGTCCTGACGCCGACTTCGCACGGTGAGGCAGATCCTTCGACTCCGTAAAATCAGTTTAGTGACCCCTTTTCAATTTCTACAGCCAAATACGTACTAAGCCCCAAATAGGATGTCGCGACTTACGGTCACAAGCTTCAGCAAAAGGACAGGCAGCCCTTTCAAGAGCAAGGAACCATCTCCAGATAGCACGAGAGTCGTTCACGAAGAAGTATTGGAGAAAACACAACACGAAAAACAAAAGGAGAAACAACAGGAGCTTTTGAACAAAGTAAGTAAGAAAACCGCTGAATATCAGTCAAATAAACCAAGTTCCGGTGTGTTTACTGAAGTAGTAACACATGGCGCTTTTACTTCTAAGTCTTCGAATAAAGAGAAATCACCACCGCTAGAAAACAGTTCTCCGTTGAAGAGCACTAACGGTTCTAACGGATCCAAGTCACTTCTAGGTTTTCCATCGTCAGCGAACGATTTAGCTCTCGACGCCAAAACAGATTTAGAATCAGATCCGAATATATCAAGTGCTGTAAAGGAGAAGGTAATCGAGAAGTTGTTCAAACTAGTTTCAATGGTCCAACATACGTATGAATCAAAAGTGAGGATTATGACGGAGTTCGAGAAATTTAAAGATGTACATTTGAAAA
Source organism: Schoenobius gigantellus (assembly GCA_963935595.1). NCBI lineage: Eukaryota > Metazoa > Arthropoda > Insecta > Lepidoptera > Crambidae > Schoenobius > Schoenobius gigantellus. The sequence continues at coordinate 15,494,307 of OZ012562.1, read as the reverse complement.
ACGAAACTAGGAGAGAAAAGGAGCACGCCGAGCAGTTATACAAACTCAATATGAATTTCCAGAACGAAGTAGTTCAAGCGATCCAGAGGCTGAAGAGTGAGATGGATATAACAAGACATGCAGCGGGCGATGTAGAACAGACTTTAATTAAAAACAGTTCGATAGATTTCAATGCATATGAGGAACAAGACTTAGCACACAAAGACGTTACTCAAGCCAGTGATGATGTAAGCTCTGAAAATAAAAGTGAGCCTTCGCAACACAATAAAACCGAAGAAGATAACAATGCAAACGATTAATATTATCAATGATCCTGAGTTGACATAGTTATAATGGTATGCTAATGAAACCAATGAAGATGTTTCGCAGTTTTATTTCATACGACAAAAGGGTCCATTATTTTCTCAGCCGACGCCACCCTTTGATTTTACTTTGGCAGTTAATAGGGCCGCTTTCTAAAAACTATCTTACTAATTTGCAGTTACTATTTGAGACACGAGTTTACGTTACAATATTCATTTAAATAAAAATAAAACAAAATATATATTCGTTTGTGTTGTTTCGAAATGTTAAAGATTAAATTTCTTATCACAATACTATCTTATCTATTGGACATGTGCAATATATGCAATTCGGAAGCCATGTAATGTTTTTCTAATCGCTAAGCTAACCGCGGAACCTAGTTCTTAATATTACTTATTTGCTAATGTTTAAATCACGGCACTATCAGAAGTGTGCCAAGTTATTCTACACCTGATTTAACGGCAAAGGTTAGATAATGACGAATAGTAAACAAAAGTGGGTGCATACGTAGGATGTTAGTTATGTCAAGTATGCCATTCACCGGTTCCATGTGGTGGTCTAGTGGCAGTTGATCGACTAATGATGGAGCGATGTATCTATACTAATATTATAAAGAGGAAAGATTTGATTGTTTGTTTATTTGTTTGTATTGAATAGGCTTCGAAACTACTGAACCGATTTTGATGAAAGTTGGTATAGGGATAGTTCGAGACCAGGGGAAGGACATAGGGTACCTAATTTTCCTACGGGAAAAAAATCGCACGGTAAAACAAAAATAACGCGGGCGAAGTCGCGAGCGGAAAGCTAGTCGCTTATATGTGACTTTAATTCATATAATATGTCCCACTGCCAAGCACGGGTCTCTCCTTATACAAAGGAAATTGGCATAGTGTTGAAATTTTGTTTTTATTTCCCATATTCTGAAAGTAGGTCAGTGTAGGACCAAAACTAAACATTGCGATCCAAGGGCCGATAAGTTTTTCGAAAAAATAATTTCTCTATAAGTCGTCAGGCGGCAGACAAAGTATATCAATTTAATGCCAATACAGCCTCATCTAGTGTATGAAATTTTTGGTACAAAAATAAAACCGCCTTCAAAAACACCAAAATGTCATAAATCTATAATATATAAAGCTCAATTGTTATATTGCAGTTGGTGCCAAATTTTCTTACAAGACTTTCGAGATGATCATTGCTTGAAACCGACTTCTATATAAAAATCTGATATTGTATGTACTCTTACATTATTTATGACTTTTTGGTGTTTTTGAAGTCGGTTTTATTTCTTGTAGAAAAATATTTAAAAATTTTGAGTAAATTTAATACATGCGTATTAAAATTTGACCCAAGGCACAGATAATATAATACTACAGTACCCAATGCAAACACCAGAAAAACTTAAAATGTCTTTCGCTCTAAACATTAGGTATTGAAAAAATTATTACCGAACTCCTAACACCCTCATCGCTTACTTTCCACTATCATCTCACCCGAATCACTTGAAATATATTGAAAGGACTAACTCCTAACCTACCAGAAACCTTCCATCATTAGCTTAGTATCATGATGATGACTACCAGATTCGCGATATTATCACTTTTATCGTTTTACGGACCGCAGGGTTTGTCGCACGTTGTGACGTAGCTAGTCCCCATTCCTCAACTTGGAATCGCTTTATTCCAGCAGTTTTTATTCCCCTCCCAATAAGGAAGGATTTGTGCCGTCTCCCACTACGCTGGCTAAAGATTGTGATTGCTAAAGATTGGTAGAGATCGCTTGTGGTGATAAGGCTGCCTTTTTTGCTGTTTATCTATGTACTGTCCTAGTTTGTGGTATTCACTCAAGTAAACGAGTTCCTATCTGTCTAGTAGTGCGGTGCACCAGAGCCTCGGCCATTGGTCGACCTTACGACTCGTGAGTCCTGTCTTAATGTTATTTGAGAATGTAATGTTTTCCGATATAATATTTTACTAGTGTAATATTGTGAGAACAAAGGATTCAGAGCCCCTTACACAGTTAAGGCGAACCAAACTATTTCAGTCTCGATTTCTCGTATGAACACACCTATTTCAGTCTCGAACTCAGAGCCATTAACAAGTTAAAAATATTCAATTAGTTTCTGGAAACAGCTTGGGTCAATCTTGGCCCTTGTAGTAAATATCCCGAGTGTGGTTGATGAATAGTACTTTGCAAAGGCCGAAGGATCGTCTTCATGGGTAGATATTATCGCAATTTTCATTTAATATTTTTTAATAGGATTTTAATGAAAAAAATGTACTTTATGTCTCAAACGTCTCAAGAATTGGACTGTGCTACTTTAACGCCTCAGCACTTCCAGATGGATACTTTGTACCTGAATCATCTGCATAGGCACCTCTGATTAACCTATTTCTGACTCAAATCAGCAGTGTTTGCATTGCTGTGTTTGAAAGGTAAGACAGACAGTGATATTCCTGGGTACTGTGACTTGACATCTCATCTCACAAGTTGGCAACGTAGATCGGTGACCTTGTAGAGGTAGATTTGCAAATGTTACAGGAAGACGACTGTATAGCCACTTACCATCAGGTACAGTCGGCTTTAAAAGTAGATAAACATTTCGGAACCATGTCACAGCAATTATTAATAATGCAATATAGGTGTAACCATACTAGATAAAAGGAAATTGTTCGTCTACTTCTGAAGCCAACCGTACATACATACATTGCAAGTTAAAAAGATGGTCAACCTGCTTGTTTATCAAGTGAGAGTTGTACCCGCACACCGAGGGTTTTGTACCTACAAACTTACCAAATTCCCAATTATGTACATAATTGGGAATTTGGTAAGTTTAAGAGCTGTAAAAGTAACGAAAATATTCGTTACTCAACAACTGAGTACATGTTACAAAAGTATCGTTACTCCTTTCTACCGAATATCGTGATGAATAAGTGTGCCTCGTACCGTACATTTTTCATTTTTGTATGTACTATATAGAAGTTTCGTTTTCAATCTTTTTTCTTAACATACCTTGCTTCTTCCGTATTTCATGATTCTAGAATTCTAGATCAACGGAAAGAACCCTATAGGTTTTGATTCCCTTGTGAAATCGCAAAATTTGCGAAAATATGCGATATAAATGGTAATATCTTTTGATCGGGTTGATTCACAGCTAAAAGAGACCATAGACCCGAGGAGTTGATGAAAATTTCAGTTTCATATCTTGACATGTTCCCGAGAAGGGTCTTGACAGACAGACCATCGGAGAACGAAGTGATCCTATAAGGGTTCCGTTTTTTTCTTTTGAGGCACGGAAACCTAGACAGGGTGTAAATTGCTGAGTATTGTGGCTTTAAATCTTATGTCACAAGTTGGCTAACACACGGCAGCACTCCAAGCTATCCATTATACATATATATAACTACGACGCGGTAGTTTTAGAAAGAAAGCCACCTTTTCTCTATTGGTACACTGTGTGGTTCATATAAAAATGATGTTAAGAATTTTATTACAGGATATAATATTCTATTAAGCGATTGTAGCTACTTACTGTCGCCTGTTCGCCAACTTAGTTGAATAAAAAAGAATATAAGATGCATTACAATACAAATAAGTTCCTAAGTCCTAATACTGACTCTTATTTGCACGAGTAGCATTTAAATGAAAGTACATTTCAGATTTAAGAGGACTGTGAAGTGCCAATTCATGATTTGAGTATGCACTTTCAAAAATGCAGTTTGTTGCACACCGCTTAGGAAAGTCCGAGGCAAGTGCCTACATTCCTTATTGAAATATTGTTTCGGGCGATAACGGTTTTACTCCCCTATACCATAACGACATTAGACTCTTTTGGTCTTATTAGATTCAGTATACCTTAATCTATGTTTGTACGTTTTGCTTTTTTGTAATTTAGTCAAAAAAGATAAAAATGCTCGGGGTAGTTTTTAAGTCTAAAATATAGATATTTAGATGCTAATAATTTATATTCTGAGCAATATTACTTCAAAATCAAAATGTACAAATCTAGATCTTCATTATATCTACAACATTTCCAAAAATTATGAAAATTGGACTAGGGAGAAAGGCGTTATCGCTTTTCGTATAAAAATTTACAGCTTTACAATCCTCTTAAGAGCGGACTGAAAAGTGTTCGAAACGACGTCGGGCTGAATAATTAAAAAGTTTAAACCAAATATACGCGAGTAAATCGGAAATGTATAGTTTCATTAAAATCAGTTCCTATTGATCCTTTTCAATATACAGATTTATTTTTAGCCAATGCAGCAACAAGGAAAACCAGTAAGTTGGCAGACTGCCAACGATTAAGTTTAAATTCAGTACAACTTTGATTCGCTAAAAGGCGAACGTGTTTAAAAATATACCGGCAAAAGATACAAATGCCGATTCATGTGACGTAAGTATAACTAAACAAATATTTTTAAATTAAACTTAACATTTTGTCCAGCACTACAATACATCACCATCATCATCATCACCAAAGCTCATATTATGTCCCCACCGAGGGCCTCGAGGCTACCCTATGTTGTGTTTAGGCCTTAGTCAACCACGCTGGCCCAAGTGTGGCACTTCACATACACATTTGAATTTCTTCACAGATGTATGTAGGTTGCCTCGCGATGTTTTTCTTCACCGTAGGAGCGTCGGACAAATGTACATGTGAAATTCGAACAACGAAAAACATATTGGTACATGGCCGGATCGAACACCGGATCTATGAAGTACTATTATATATTCTGTGCCGGACCTCCCGATTAGAAGGCCACTGTTGAGTCTACACACGACCGACGTCCACAGCGCCACCGACGCTCACTCTCTCCGAGCTCTTTGTTCTTATGCAATTTGGGTATGAGCACTGGCAGCTTTTAATTTAAAATTTGTTTCAGGCCTCAAAAATGAGAACAATTCGAGGAATATTGTGGGCAACAATTTTCGTTGTGGTCCGTGCGAAGCCGACGTGCGTCTTTTATGGCGGCCTAAAACAAAATGTGGTGTGTTCTTCAAGCGACACTGATTACGAGCTTACAGAGGAATTTGACGCAACCTACGCAGATGTAACTGATGTAAGCTTAAGTAGTTGTAAAATTACCAAAGTCATGTGTGATGCTTTTAAAAATATCCCTTCTTTGCAACATCTAAACTTAGCCGATAATAAAATTGAAGTGCTAATGCCTTGTGTATTCCATGAAGTTAAGCATTTGAAAACCTTGAATCTTACAACCAATAAGCTCTCGGAATTGCTTGACGGAGTATTTCAGCAAACACCTGATTTAGAACACATGGATTTAACAGGAAACAGGATAAGAACTATTAGACCACAAGATTTTGGGAACTTAAGCAAATTAAAAACACTAAATTTATCAAACAATGCTTTAGAGGGAAAGAGTTTGAATCCTCGCATATTTGATGATAATCAACAATTGGTATCTTTAGATCTATCAAGAAACGACATGTCCGAGGCTCCCGAAGAATTGCTTGAGTCACTACATTCACTACAAATCTTGATACTTGACAGATGTTTTTTGAATGCTGTTCCATCTTTTGCGACGACAACTAATTTAAGGACTTTGAAACAATTAATTCTGACAACGAACCGGATAAACAGATTAGTTGATCAAACACTCTTCATAAATCTTGATAATTTGGAACTTCTTAGTTTTAGCGGTAATCCAATCGAAGAAATTGGGGCGAATGTTTTTTCACCATTGCGCAAAGTGAAGTCGATAGTGCTAAGACACAATCGTTTAAAACGAATTCCAGATACGCTGTTCCAGAACATGCCGAAATTAGTGACCATAGACATATCTTACAATGTTATAGAAAAAATTCAAATTGAATGTTTTCGGAACACTCCTTTAAAGAATTTGAATATAGCGGGTAATATGTTATCATATTTGCCAGCCGACTTCTATAATCAATTGATCAGAGTTGGGGCAAAGCTGAAGAAGTTATTGTTCAGTAACAACCCTTGGCAGTGCGCTTGCCTCAGGGAAATAGTGGAAGACTTGAAGGCCCACAATGTGGAATATAACACTGCTAAGTACAATGGCACGGGGTCTGTTTGTGTCGCCAGTGACAGTTTCACGTGTAAACGAGATAATTAAATTTATTGAATGACACATTATTGCTATTTATTAAACTTTTTATATCAATTCAGATACAGTATTACGTCGAAATCGGTTAAGGGCTATATAAATTGGCAAAAGTGAATTAGTTCATCCTTAAGAGGAAACATTAAGGTCGGGAGAATTTAAAAATAAGTATCCTGCTGAATAAACGAGCTGAGCGCGATGAGACAACTGCAGCTTGGACCGAAGACACAAAAAGTACACAAAATAGACGTTTAGTAGTACCCTGCTTTCATCTCTTAAATTTTGACGACACGTTTAGCGCAGAGGTCGAGTGATCACCTACTGCGCAACGGGTCGCGGGTTCGATTCCCGTACGGGAGAAATGTTTTGTATGGCCTACAGAAATTTGTTCCGGTCTGGGCGTATGTGCATATGATATTCTATGTTTGTAACTGCACCCACGACATAGGAGAAAATCCTAGTGTGGGGCGACGTTTTTAAAATAAATAAATTTGAAGCAAATATTATTATCGTAGATTATAGTTAAAGTTGAGAAACATTTTTTCCGAAGAATACAATAAATACTGTGCACAGCAGGCAGTTTAGTATTAAATATTATATTGTCATCAGGAACAAAGCTTTTCCGCAAAGAAGAATGGCAGAACCCCGTGTATTTTCAGTGTCGCACTTAGGAGTTATGTATCTTAATGAAAATACCCTTAAAAGATAGGTCTAAGTCCAATTAAAAAAAAAGGTAATTGCAGCATATTTTTTTAAAATGGGGTTTTCGTGTTATATGCTGCAATAAGTATAACCTACAAATATCAGTGAACTTACATACAGATAATATATGATTTAATACTAGAATGGATTTGAAAAATAGGTAATTATAGGTACTTATTTAGTTACCGACACAGCCGAAATCATATAAAAAGGTATTACAGATGACAATTGACAACAAAACATAGGGAGAGTAGGTACCCTATCCACATGATGTATGATTGTTGTAATGTAAGGGTGCGGTTCATGGACAAACAGCCAAACGATGTTATCACACCGACCGAAGTAATAGGCATAATCTTGATATTTGTTTCAATAAATTATATTATTAAGACTTATTGACAATAAGTTATTAAAATAAATCTTTGTCTTTAATACTCATTAATATCGAATTCCGTTTATTTATCACTTGTTATCACATAAAACTTTAAAAAACGTATTAAATAGTTCAATCTTATAAATATTTTAAACAATATATTTATTTAATTATTTAAGGTGGCAACTTATTTGTTTATACTTTACCTATGCGTTTCGTTATTGCATGTGTGGTTGAGTTTTGATACAAGTTTTATTTTTTCGATTTTCTCATTATTCCCGTTTTACAAAAAAAAACCATATTTATAGGAAATGAACAACTATAATTGTCTAATATAATGCATAGAATTTCATCGACTTTCACTTGATATTTTATGCGACCCTGGGTTTGCCATTCTTCTTTCAGTTTTGAAGCTAGTCGCAAAGTGGTCGAAAAATCGATTGCAAGATTTGTCTGGACAGAAAGACAAACAAACAAACAGAGACGAAAGCGAGCTTAGTAAAACGTGTCAGATTTGATAAGAAATATCCCATGATCGGAAACAAACATTGTAAGGAAGTAATGTGGTTTTACCCATATTGCATGCTTATCAATATGGATGCTATTTAGATAAAATGTATGTTTGAAAAATCTCGACTTGTGAGGTTATTGATATCGCTGTGAAACAGAGACACCACTACTGTAGCGTATAGTGCCATCTCGCTCTCTCAATGCGGTTTTAATACTGTTTTAAAAGGGCAGTTGTGTTTATAACCGTTCCTCATGTTCTGCTGTGGAACCATGCAGTAGTTCATTTGATTCTAAATAAGCGTTCTGGCGGACGTTACTACTAAGTACTTGTTTACTACTTGTTTGGCTTCATTTATTTTGTGATTTTTTTTAATCAATGCCTTTTACTCAGTTTGAAAATGAAAAGTGTTTGCATTTGAAGAGGTAAGAAGCTTCAACGTATTTGGTTATATTCCGTTATACGAATTATTTTCTGACTGTATAAGTTTATTTTATAATTTTGATTTTTTAAATATTTTCATGAATTTACAAATTGCACATACTACCTATCAAAATGAATTCACATTACATTTGTTAAATTACGTATGAATTGTCTTGACTATTTCGCAATAATATTTTAGGAGCTTATTTATTATGATGGTTTAATTATACAAGTTTATTTTTTAGTTATGACAAAAATTTTGTGTTCTTGTTCAGACAAGCAAACTGAACAACTTTCACTATGGGACCAACTTCGAAATCGCAAAAAAAAAAATCAGCTGTTCCATACAAATGTTCAACATTCACTGAACCTAAATGTATGAAACAGCTGACTTTCTTTTTGCGATTTCGAAGTTGGTCCCATAGTGAAAGTTGTTCAGTTTGGTTGTCTGAACAAGCACACAAAATTTTTGTCATAACTTAAAAATAGTGGTGTATACTTATTTATCATTTCATTTTATCTTTTGTTGACCTGCAAAGGTCATAATAACTGTGACTTTAAGAAACTGTTCTTGTTTAATTATGATATGTAGTCGGTATAGTAAATATTACGTTTGTTTTGTAAAATACAAATTTAAAGCAATATACTTTATATAATATGTATAAATTTACAACAATAATATACATTTATAAATTCCTCATAAATTTACAGAGAAATTAATCTTAATATTCGATTAATGGTCTAAATGTATGAAACTACTTTGAGACTGGTTACTCTAACAAACGATGAAAAATAAAGCTGTGATAAAATATATATTTTTATATGAATTGACGTTTAGTTTGCTTTGTAGTAGATACGCTTGTGTATCAGTAAAATTGATTTTTCCTTAGTCGCTGAGGCCCACGCCCAGTGCGAAGTCATTACTGAAAAAAATATTTTTAAGCTTTGTGACAATTTAGAAGTCTTCTCTCCTAGTTGGGCAAGCAACCCAAAAATTAAGGTAAATTTTTATATTGAGCAATAATAATTTCACAGTTATTTCTGTAACACATTATTATAAAAGAATCATAGGAAGTCTATAAAATGTAAACAGACACCTGAAACATCAAATGATGTATTAAGTTAAGATGAAGAGTATTTAATTAAGAACTCGCGATTTTTCCTAAATTGCATTTGAATTGTATTCTATTTTGATATACTGACAAAGTAGGTATTTAGTGCATTAGATACTATTGTGTATTTTTTTTCAAACATGGCTAATTATTAAATTTCAGGTATCACTGACAACATGGTGCACCTCATTAGAACCATCAGTGCTTTAGTCACAATACAACTGTTGCTAATAGATGCACGCCCAAACTGTTCTATCACAAAAACAGACTACACGTGCACACCCGGCGACTCTGACTTCATCCTGGGAAGAGGATTGGTCTCTGACAATGATAAAATTACTGGCATCACACTCAAAGGATGCAGAATCACGAAGATAGTAAACGAGGCATTTGCAGACTTACCAGCTGTTGAATACTTGGATTTATCATACAATAAGATTGTAAATCTTGATCTTGGCACCTTCGATGGATTTCAACAACTGATAGTTCTGAATCTCGCTTATAATCAGATCACTACTCTCCCGTTGGGTATTTTTGATTCGAAAATTAACTTGCAAGTATTTAATTTAAAAGAAAATAAGATTAATAATATAGATTATGGGGTGTTTAATCCTTTGAAGAAACTAAGGCATCTAGATTTGTCAAGTAATGATTTGCTCGGTAGATATATGAATGTTAACATATTTGATGAAAACCACTTAATTCATTTTATGGATTTTTCTAGAAACGATATGTCTAGATCGCTTGATACGTTATTAAAAGCATTCACAGAAATAGACTTCCTAAACCTTGATAGGTGCTCATTGACTGAAGTTCCAAGCTTTGCAACAAAACCTAATCTGAAGACGATGACGCATTTAATGTTATCTACGAATAGTATCTCAAAATTGGACAACCCTAATATATTTGAACACTTAGAAAAGTTGGAAATTTTAAACTTAGTTGATAACAATATTGAGAGCGTAGTGGATGGCGTATTCAATCCATTAAAAAATATGAAAACGCTTCTTCTTACCAACAATAAGCTGAGTCAAATACCAGATACTTTATTTAAAAATATGCCGATGCTTCGTAATTTGGATTTATCCAATAATGTTGTGGAATTTATTCCTGTTAACGCATTCAGAGGTTCTCCGATCAAAATTTTAAATCTAGCAAGTAATAAGTTCACGTATTTGACGGATAACTTTTGCTTGGAATTGAAGAATTCTGGTGGGAAATTGTCTGAATTTTACTTCCAACAAAATCCCTGGCAATGTGCATGTCTTAGAGATTTGATTGATGAAGTCAAGAAGTTAGAAATAAAGTATAGTGATATAGAATTTGTTGGAACAGAACCTGTTTGTGTGATCTCGGACGATTTTAAATGTCGAAGACAGCCTGATGCAAACAGTTATTTCATAGAGTTTTATAATAATCGCGTTCTTCAAAAAACATAACCCAAAACATAAACCATAATATGTAAAACATGGTTTCTTATTAAATAGAATATATCTTGCCAATGCGCAAAAAACTAAGCTAATGCTAACGGAGCTCCATTTTTGTATAAACTGGATGGTTTTAGTAACTTGGTGAATCAATTTATTTATCAAGTGACAGTGGCATTGTTATTAGTTAATTATAAACCTATTTATTTTATTTAAATGCGTAAAACAATCATCATTATTAACAATTAGATGACCTTCCTCACAATTGATTTTAATTTGTGGTCGGCCAAAAAAGGTTAATTTCTTTTATAGTTTTCCTTTAAATAAACTTAGTCACCATAGCTTAAGCTCGAATTGCAGGAATGATGGTCTTGCTAGTATTATTCACTTGTTACTTAATCATAAATAGTGCGAGCCTCTGTCATTGTACAGAAAAAAACCGGCTTTAGTAGACGTGTCCGTGGCGGTGTGTTGTTTCGATGTTTTTAGTTCATATACCTCTTATTATTTGTGATTCATCCGAGTCAGGTTAAAGTACTTTATGGAAAATCTGTGATATAAATAACAATACAAATCAGTATAAGTACCTACTAATATATTTTTCATGGTATGTATTCATGATGTCTTTTTATAGTATTTATAAAATTTTTCAGTTATTACATTTGGAAAAAGCTCATATAAACATATTTTTTTTTCGTTATACATTTCCAACTATGTTTATGTTACAATAAAAATGTATGAGGTATAGTATAGTCTTCACTTATAACTTGTGGTAAATACAAATTATAAGTGACGACTATAAAAATTTACGCTTCCTAATGATAACGTTTGCTTAGGGATGAGGAAAATATAGTCAAATCAACAACGGACAGACATAAGGAAATCTGTATCGAAATGTTATTCAAGTTTAAAATAAACGTACCAAAATAATCGGGCATTATAATAAGAATTATCTTTTTGTACATTTCAGAAATAATACATAACTGCAATGTGGCGGTTTTTAGTTGTGCTGTGTTTCAAAACGTTCTTGTTAATACTGATTGACGCACGCCCATCCTGTGAATTTGTTGGGGAACACAAAAGAGAAATTCTTTGCACAGCAGGCAGTGATGACTATGTACTTAAAAGAGGTTTAGTTTCAGACAATAAGAATGTAACAAGTATCTCTCTTAAGAAATGTAGGATTACCGATGTCGAATTTGAATCATTCGCATATCTGCCAGTATTAGAAAAACTGGATTTGTCTATGAACAAAATTTCAAAACTGAAGCTTGGTGCACTCGATGGTTTCCGTGAGCTTAAATTTCTGAATTTATCTTTTAACATGATTTCTACTTTCCCACTTGGGATGTTCGACCAAAAACCACAATTAGAAGTCTTAGACGTAAGAGGAAATCAGATGAACGACATTAAACTCGGAGTGCTGGACCCTGTTAAGAAGTTAAAGCATCTCGATCTATCAAAAAACCATCTACTCGGAAGACAAATCAATGTTTATATATTTGATAAAGCCACTACAATAAATCTGTTAGATTTTTCTGGAAATGATATGTCAACTACAAATAACACGTTATTAAAATCATTTCAAGCTTTAGAATTTCTAATCCTCGATGGCTGCATGTTAATGAATGTGCCAAGTTTTGCGACGAAAAGAAATTTAAAAACGATCAGAAATTTAATGTTATCTACAAATAAAATATCGAAACTAGAGAATATAAATTTGTTTTCTAATCTACTAAGTCTTGAAATTTTAAATTTATCAAATAACTTGATAGAAATTATAGTGGACGGTGTATTTAATACATTGAAGAATCTGAAACAGGTGCTTTTGACTCAGAATAGACTGATTAAAATGCCAGAAAATTTATTCAAGAATCTGCCACAATTGGAATATGTGGATTTATCCCGTAATCTTATAGAATATGTTTCCGTTAATGCCTTTAGAAGTTCACCTATCAAGACCTTGAATCTTGCTAATAATAAGATCACCTATATGTCAGACAACTTTTGCTTGGAGCTGATTAATTCTGGCGGAAAACTGTCTACGTTTTATTTCCAGCAAAATCCATGGCAGTGTGCTTGTTTGCAGGATATCACCAATGAGGTCAAGACGTATGGAATAAAGTACGATGATAAGAAATATAATGGCGTTGACCCGATATGTGTAACGTCAAATGAATTTAAATGTAAAAGGCAAGCAGATGCTAATAGTTATTTTATAGATTTGTATAACAAGTTAGTATTAGTAGACTGATTAGAATATGAAAAAAAATAATTGTATTTGTCTTTGTTTGAGTGCGTACGAATTTGATAACGTATTTTTGTCAATGGGGGATATCTTCTTTATTTATGCTCACTGATGTTAGCACCACTGGCGAGCCAACTGTCAGAATCAACATTTTATAATGTTTGGCTTTTAATTTTAAATTTGATATTAGTTTGACCTACGTAATCATTATACCTTTATATGTATTTGTTTTACTCGATCTAAATACAAAAGTCATTTGAAATTTTCTCACAAAACGCAAACTACTTTGAATTTCATGATCCGCTAGTAAAAAAAATAGTTTAAAAATTAAGTTTAAATAAAAAATAAATTATGTGTATCAAAACAAATAAAAAAACAATAGCTGAGAAAACTTAGTAAAAAGCCGCAAAAATGATAATTTGGAAGCCTTTATTTTTTTAAGTCAGTTCCCCCATTGCACAAAGAGAATTTTTAAATATTTAAATCTAATTTTAAGGTGTAGGTAAGTCCAATAAAACATTTTTTAATTTGTTTTGTTTCAACTTTTATACAATTTTCCTTATTTCTACACGACACGACAGATCGTTAGATCTGTACTTCAGTCATCAATAATAAAAATAATAGGTACCTACCTACTATATAAAAACTAGACGTAGGTATTACTTTCTTGAAAATTCAAAGTTATCCAAATTGTTTTTGATCGACTGCACGTAGTTGAGAATATTTCGAAAAAATGATTTTAGTTTTGGAAGCCTAATTCAGGGCTTAGTCAAAGTTTTATTTAGGTGTTTACATTATACAAACTCTAGCCTGTTTATATAGTTTAATGTTAGCTCTTTTACTAGATTGAAATTTTTACCGCTTTGGAACTGCATTAAAGTTGAATGGCAAAAGAATTTATAAGAAATTTAAATACTCAATAAATAGATTTATTGAGTATTTTAATTTTCCACATGAGCGCCATCTAGGCAAACCTCGTAGAATCTCGCTCTGGACCATAAAAGCACATACGCGCGCATATTTGGTAATGTTGCCTTCAATCACTAGATGGCGCTTCTAACAATTAAAATCACGGAAAAATTGGGCAATAAGTCTTAGAGCTAAAAAAAGCCGACTTCAAAAACACCAAAAAGTCATCAACATCACAGTTTTATATTGAAGTTGGTGCCAAATTTCAACTAACCAAATCAATTATGTTCTTACATTTTTTTTAAACTTTCCAGGTGATCATTGCTTGGCATTGACTTCAATATAAAACTGTGATTTTGTATGTATTCCTTTATTATTTATGACTTTTGGTGTTTTTGAAGTCTGTTTTATTTTTTGAAAAAAAAATCTATTTCTAACTTTTTAGTTATTTATAAATGCGTAAGTATTAGAATTTGAGCTAAGGCAAACACCAGAATAACTCTTTGGCTCTAAACAATTTTGAAGAACTATCTCCTTACTCCGAACCTACCAGAAACCTTCCATCATCAGCTCAATTACATATGCGTATGTAGAGTGGGGCCGGGTGGGCCGTGAAGATTTTTTTAGTTTTTTTATATATATATATTTTATTTCATTTTTTTAATATAATATTGGATGTGTCCTGAAGCGGCCCTTAACATTTTCCAGGGTGATAAAAAAATATCCGTGTATGAGTTTAAAATCTTTTAAATTTGTGTCACAAACAAACTTAGACCAGTATTTTCTTATATTTTGGCCTAGTTGCAATGAATTTTTAGCCGTATAATAACCGGTATATACCGAAAACGGCTACATTCTGCGTGAAACCGAACCCTTACGTATGTGTGTATGTTGGCAGCTCTGCGTTCGACTTTCAAAAATAGGATATTTAGGAATTCGTGACTTCAAAGTCATCGCTGACTATTTAGTCAGCGGTGATTTCTAAATCGCATACGTAATTCAAAAATAGGTCTCCAGGATGTTAGTTTACCGTTTCAAACTGCTATGATGACGCCAAATATCATGAACTTTAAAAAAAATCATGAGCCAGGTCCCCCCTAAAACAAAATATGAGGATTAGGTACTAGATGCAAATACCTAATGTCGTCAACAAAAGCATGAAACACATTTGGACGTACTTATGAAATTTAAGGGTATCCCTCGATTTTCATGGAATCCTATCACCAAAATCAGGCCACAAATGACGGAGTGAACATAATTATATTAAAAAAATACATATCTACAGTCGAACATAGTATATCAGTGAACTTACATTAAAAAAATAGATACAGTCGACATAGACATAGACCTCCTCCTTTTCCGAACTCGGTTCAAAATTAAACAGTAATTCACAAATCTTAGTTAATCTAGTTAATACTTGTTCAACTAGAGAGTAAAGTTACTTCGGAATGCTGATTGATGCACAAAAAATATAGGCAACTTTGAGGTGGTGCAAAGAAATGAAAATTTAACGGCACGCGACATAAAAAAATGCATTAGTGAGAAAAATTCAACTTTTCGGTAAGATGTTAATATATAAAATATTTTTTTGGTGATTTTGGGTGTTCGATAATCGAATGCTTTTACTCACGCTGCGAGATTGCTACTTGCGGCAATAAACAATTTTACTAGGTAGACTAAATACCATTCTAATTACTTAAGTATGAAATGCTGCCGACATTCAGACTGTTTTTGTGCTGCAAAAAAGGGCTATTCGTGCTATTTATAACCTTAAAATAAGAGACACTTTGAGAGAAAAATTTAAAGAAATTGGTATTATGACCGTCGCGTCGCAATATATTTACGAGAATATAGTATATGTTCATAAAAATATACAGTCGTTTTGTAAAAACAGTGATATTCATTCAGTAAATACTAGGCAAAAGAATATGTTAGCGTTACCAAATACTCGGCTTAAAAAAATTTATAATTCTTTCAAAGGCCTTTGTGTACGTTTCTACAATAAAATCCCAAATAATATTAAAGCACTTAACTTGAATAAATTTAAAGTCACTATCAAGGGCGCACTTATGAAAAAAGCATATTATAAAGTGTCTGATTATATGACAGATAAAACTGCTTGGGATTGACAAAAAATGTGATAATTGACGTTCAAAGGGTGTTAACACTTTGTGATAATAGAATAAATTTCATTCGAGTAACTGTTCCACTCATACCGACAGGCATTTCTATAAGGTAAACGCTGGTATACTCGTCAGTGTCCCAATACTCGTCAGGTACCTATACCTACACTTTAAAAGGGGCTTATAATATTTCTACCAATCGTAAATGATAGAATTGTGATTGAAATACAATCACAGTACTATAATGTTTTACTATATTTGCAACACTGCATTAAAATTGTAATTGTGTCAAAAATTCGAGGTGCTAAAAGTGTGCGCTCAGAAAAAAATCTGTAATAGGTATAGTTTGGCAACTAAACTGAGCAACAACCGGCTCCTATTTTTTACATAATATACCGCTTCAGATATTTATACGGTAAGTGTGTTTGTTTTTTAATAATAGTATAATACATTTTCTAACACTATACCTATTAATTAGTGCTAAATCTTGAGAATTTATTTTTTTATTGCATGTGACATTCATTGGTACTCGCTTATACCTGTTTTGCCCAATACTCGTCAAAATTTATGTAGTTCTGACGGATACTGGGGCGAGCATTAACAAAAGTACCTTAACCCGTCATTGTTACCTTATTTCTCGGTATTAAGTTTAATTTTCCTTTGACATTATAAAAATCTTATACTTAGATAACGACGGATATGGGGACGTTCGTTACAATTGTACCTGAGCCCATCATAGAGCTCTTATTACCTTGAATTATGTACGATATTCGTTTGAATCAAATTGTTTTATTATTGGATAAAAAGTAGGTATCTCTATATGTACAGTTTTTTTTAAATTCAAATAATTTCTTGAATTTTAATATTAGTTATAGTTATATCAGTATAATAGTTTCATTATTATGATTACATTTTTATATGGTTCAGTAACATTTATAGACTACGTTTTTATGGGACCTACTTTTACAAAAATAATTAACTGTTCTATGCACTTTGGTCGAGCAGGTATTGAACTTTTCAATGACTCGTGAGATAGGCAGTTTGCTTCATCATCATCATCATTTCAGCCACGAGACGCCCACTGTTGGACATAGGCCTCTTCCAATGATCTCCATACCGATTGGTCCTGCACCTCCCGCATCCAGCGGCTTCCCGCGACCTTCACCAGATCGACTCCCGGTATGCGGCCGCCACTCGAGTACCTTTCAGCCCAACGGCCGTCAGTTCTACGAGCAATGTGTCCTGCCCACTGCCACTTAAGGTTTGCAATTCTTTGGGCTATGTCGGTAACTCTAGTTCTTCTACGGATTTCATCATTTGTGATGTGATCACGTAGAGAAACCCCGAGCATAGCCCTCTCCATTGCCCTTAGTTCTTAGCTAAACATAGTGGCAGATTATACTCCTCGGTCTTCTGTATAACCTGCCGCAGCGTATGGATGTGGTCTATGGTGCAGTGAAAAACGCAGATTATTTGTTGAAAATTATATTTGAGGAAGAGTCTCATTGGATAAATATACACGAGCTATCAAAATTAGAGTAGAAGTATGAAATACATGTCAGATTCAAAATTCATATTAGAAAAGTAAACAAGTATAAAACTGCCAGTGTCCTTATTAATGTCATAAGTTTTAACATATGGTACTATAGCCATTTCGGAATCCGGCTTTATCGGGAGGCTAGAAGTCGTCGAACCTACTTGCGAGATGATTTGTAATGACCCTCGAGAACAGATTGTAAACATGACTCAGGAGCGTGATGGGTCTATGGTTCTTCAACTGGGCCCTGTCGCCCTTTATGAAGAACAGTGCCACTATGCCCCTATGCCATGCCTTAGGCGTTTTGCTCTCGAGTATGACGGAGTTGAATAGCCGCTGCAGCGCTTTCCGGGCTGATAGTCCATCCACTTTCAGAGTTAGGCTGTAACTCTATCATCACGCGGCGCCTTGTTGTTTTTAGGCTGTTTGAGAGCTACACTAATCCCGTACAGGCTGTCGGTCGGGATGTCTTCGGTGTAGTGCCGAGTCAATTTGGCTTTAGGATCTGTGGCCAGAATAACAGATGCCTGTGATGATGCGTAAAGCTGTCCATAGAAGCGTTCGATCTCGACCATAAGTTCAGGTCGGGGTGTAATGACTCTGCCGTCCTCTGTCTTCAGCAGACTCTGACCGGGTGACAGATCTCTTGCGAACACTTTGGAGCCTTTGTTCTGCTCGATGGCCTCTTTAATACGTTTCGTATTAAATCAGCGTATCTCGCGAGTCAGACATTAAGGCCCGTGTTACAGAACGCAATAGTCCACTGCTGGACAATCTTTCCCAGCACCAACCCACTGCTGAACAATCTTACCCAGCACCAGCCCACTACTGGACAATCTTGTCCAGCGCCATCCCAGTGTTGAGAATCATGCCCAGCACCAGCCCACAGCTGAACAATCTTGCCCAGCATAAGTCCACTGCTGGGCAATCTTATCCAGCACCATCCCACTGTTGGGAATCATGCCCAGCAACAGCCCACTACTAAACAATATTTCCCAGCACCAGCCCACTGCTGAACAATCTTGCTCAGCACCGGCCCACTACTGGATAATCTTGTCCAGCACCATCCCACTGCTAGGAATCATACCAAGCACCAGCCCACAGCTGAACAATTTTGCCCAGCACAAGTTCACTGCTAGGAATTTTGTCCACCATCCCACTGCTGGACAATCTTGTGCAGCACCATCCCATTGCTGGAAATCTTTCCCAGCACCAGCCCCATTGATGGACACACTCATCCAGCACCAGCCCACAGCTGGTCACTCGCCCAGCATCAGATTTTGGCGTAAATTTCAACTTTATTTGGTAACATAATATGAATTTATTTTCTCAAAAGTGGTTTCGACCATACTTAAGTAATCAAAGATCAAATCTTTACTTGAGCGTACAAGGCACTTCTATAATAAGCAATAACTCAGATGAACAACGATCAATGAATCTCGTTTTAAGGGCCCACCATCCGCGCGAGCCCGAGCTAGTTTAGGTAAATTTCTCTAGTCTCTGTTTGTGTGCGTCGCTCACGCACACAAGCGAACTCGGTCGCGCAATCGGCACCAATCGGTACGGCCGCCTAGCAAAATATCGTAGATGTTAATTTTGAATTTAATAGGTGTTTATTATTTACTGTGTTAGACTATAGTAAATACAGGGATGTGTTTAATCAACTTTTATTTTCACAAGCTTTTATTTTGCTTGCACTGTATGTATAATGTAGATTTGAACACTTCTCGGTTTTCGATTGGGCTGAAATTTTGCACATAATAATATGTATATCGTGACAATGCAATATTATGATAACATGGAGCTGATCTGATGAAGGAACTGGACGGTGGCCACAGGAACTCTGCAATAAAACGACAAAACCCCATCGAGTTTGGACTCGTTTGATTCGTATTGACGAGAACTTTGATCCTATATGGTAGCCAGGGTCTGATGCTGGAGCTGGAAGGTAGCCATAGGAACTCCGCAATAAAACGACACAACCCCATCGAGTTTAGGCTCGTTTGATTCGTATTGACGAGTACTTTGGTCCTATATGGTAACCAGGGTCTGATGCTGGAGTTGGAAGATGGCCATAGGAACTCCGCAATAAAACGACGCAACCCTATCGAGTTTGGGCTCGTTTGATTCATATTGACGAGTACTTTGGTCCTATATGTTAACCAGGGTCTGATGCTGGAGCTGGGAGGTGGCCATAGGACCTCCGCCATAAAACGACATAACCCTATCGAGTTTGGGCTCGTTTGATTCGTAATGACGAGTACTTTGGTCCTATATGGTAACCAGGGTCTGATGCTGGAGCTGGAAGGTGGCCATAGGACCTCCGCAATAAAACGACATAACCCTATCGAGTTTGGGCTCGTTTGATTCATATTGACGAGTACTTTGGTCCTATATGTTAACCAGGGTCTGATGCTGGAGCTGGGAGGTGGCCATAGGACTTCCGCCATAAAACGACATAACCCTGTCGAGTTTGGGCTCGTTTGATTCGTAATGACGAGTACTTTGGTCCTATATGGTAACCAGGGTCTGATGCTGGAGCTGGAAGGTGGCCATAGGACCTCCGCAATAAAACGACATAACCCTATCGAGTTTGGGCTCGTTTGATTCATATTGACAAGTACTTTGGTCCTATATGTTAACCAGGGTCTGATGCTGGAGCTGGGAGGTGGCCATAGGACCTCCGCCATAAAACGACATAACCCTATCGAGTTTGGGCTCGTTTGATTCGTAATGACGAGGACTTTGGTTCTATATGGTAACCAGGGTCTGATGCTGGAGCTGGAAGGTGGCCATAGGACCTCCGCAATAAAACGACATAACCCTATCGAGTTTGGGCTCGTTTGATTCGTAATGACGAGGACTTTGGTCCTATATGGTAACTAGGGTCTGATGCTGGACCTGGAAGGTGGCCAGAGGAACTCCGCAATAAAACGACACAACCCCATCGAGTTTGGGCTCGTTTGATTCGTATTGACGAGTACTTTGATCTTATATGGTAACCAGGGTGTGATGCTGGAACTGGAAGGTGGCCATAGGAACTCCGCAATAAAACGACACAAGCCCATCGAGTTTTGGGCTCGTTTGTTTCGTAATGACGAGTACTTTGGTCGAGTTTCATAATGGCGGCCATGCGGTTACAAAATGATAAAATATAAAATAATAGTAAAAAGATTGAAAAAAAAACGTCGCCCAACACAAGGATTTTATTTTAAAGCCCTAATAAGACGAAAATAAATTTCAATTTATTACATGATACATCTAATATATAAAATTCTCGTGTCACAGTGTTTGTTACCAAACTCCTCCGAAACGGCTTGACCGATCTTTATGAATTTTTTTGTGTATATTCAGTAGGTCTGAGAATAAGTCGTAAACTATTTTTTATTATGGCGAAACGTAAGTTCGCCGTTATTATGGCGAAACGTAGCTCGCCGGCACAGCTAGTTTTTAATAAAATATAAAAGCTTGTCTCAAGATTTACCTATTTTATAAAAAACAAATATTTTTTTCTTAGAATTACCAATATTTATTTATTTAAGGCTTACCAAGTAAATACATACGGGCAAGGTACTTAAACAGTTTTTTTTATGGAGGGCCTGGCAAAAGACCTCCTCCCGCCTGATGTTAAGCGGTGAAAGAGGCCCAAATGAGTTGACAGATAGAGGAGGAAGGACATCCACTATCCAACCTGCCCGCCCCTTGCCGGCCTAAAAGATGTTTTTCACACCTCTTTTGAAGGAACCCATGTTGTAGGATGGAGGAAACACGTGCGCAGGTAGAGAATTCCAAGTGTGGGATGAACGACAGAAGACTTACTTATTAGCTCAGACTCGGATGTTGCTAATGAATTTGAGAAATTTTTTACTCGAATTCCTGTAGATTTGACAAGCACTTTAGGCTCTTCCACCCCCATTGCAGAATCCTTGTTGAAAGAAAATGTTCCTTATTGTAATACTGTATTTAAATTTAACCATATTAGTAAACGTGACATCATAGACACTTTCAAATCGTTGAACATTAAAAAAACTGCCGATCTCTGGGGAATATCTGTATATATGGTAAAGAATGTTATTGAAATAGTTGCTACACATTTAGCTTTAATTTTCAACAACTGTATTGATAGTGGTGTGTTTCCTGATTTGATGAAACTTAGCAAAATAACTCCATTGTTTAAATCTGGTAGTACTTCAGATCCTTCTAACTTTCGTCCTATATCCGTACTATCAACATTCAGTAAAATTTTTGAAAAAACCGCGCTTAAGCAATTACAGAAACATTTTAGTAATAATAACTTACTGCATATCAAACAATTTGGTTTTACCCGCGGACGGTCCACGACTGATGCTGGAATAAAATTGTTAGAGTGCATTTATGAGGCCTGGGAGGAGTCGCAGGATGCCTATGGTGTTTTTTGTGACTTATCGAAGGCTTTTGACTGTGTCCAACATCAGACGTTAATCAGGAAATTACACTATTACGGTATCCGTGGTACCGCTTTGGATTTTCTCACTTCTTACCTAAGTGACAGGATTCAAAAGGTGGTCATCAATGGAGAGCAGTCACCTGGATCATTTGTAAAAATGGGGGTGCCGCAGGGCTCAATATTAGGTCCATTTCTATTTCTGGTATATATTAATGACCTCCCTCACCTTGTAAGACACGACCATGAGATAGTCTTGTTTGCAGATGACACGTCTTTAGTATTTAAAGTTAAACGTGGACAAATTAATATTGACGAAGTAAACATTGCACTCTCCAAGGTCGTTCACTGGTTCGGCGCCAATAATTTGTTGTTAAATGAAAGTAAAACAAAATGCATTAGATTCACTATGCCAAATGTTCGATTAGTTAAAGCCAAAGTCAAGGTTAGGGATGAGGAAATAGAGCTGGCTAATCAAACTGTATTTCTGGGTATAACTTTAGATTCTAAGTTACAATGGGGTCCTCATATTGAATGCCTATCGAACAGACTAAGTTCTGCAGCATACGCCGTAAAAATGATTCGTCAAATAACAGATGTGAAAACTGCGCGGTTAGTCTATTTTAGCTACTTCCACAGTATTATGTCATACGGGATACTACTGTGGGGAAATGCCGCCGATATTGGCTGCATTTTTGTACTGCAGAAGAGGGCTGTTCGGGCGATCTATGGGATGGGCTCCCGAGAGTCTTTAAGAGAAAAATTCAAAGAAATTGATATTATGACTGTACATTCACAATATATTTATGAAAACTTACTATATGCACACAAGAATAAAGATATCAAATTCAGTAAAAATAGTGACTATCATAATTTAAATTTAAGAAATAAAGACAAGCTAGCAATGCCCACATATAGGCTCCATAAAATAAGCAACTCTTTTGCAGGTCACTGTATACGAATGTACAACACGCTGCCATGTAACATGCATGACTTGTCAGTAAATAAATTTAAAATTTTAATTAAAGCTCAGTTAAGCAAAAAGGCTTATTACAGTGTTAAAGATTT
The DNA here is from genome assembly GCA_963935595.1 of Schoenobius gigantellus. Classification (NCBI taxonomy): domain Eukaryota; kingdom Metazoa; phylum Arthropoda; class Insecta; order Lepidoptera; family Crambidae; genus Schoenobius; species Schoenobius gigantellus. The sequence goes on along the minus strand of OZ012562.1, from coordinate 15,471,062 downwards.
TTTGAATGATAAGGCAGCGTGGCGGTAAAAGAAATGAATTGCTCGTTCTCTGAATAGTTTTGTAATATTCACAATTTGTAAGACATTTGGCGATTTTAAAAGAGTTTTGGCACATGAGTTTCTTGCCCGATTCTTCTCATGTTAGCCCCTACATTCGGAATCGGGTCGCTCTTGGCGATTACATGCGCGGCAACAACTCCGCGGATGTACTTGCCACTAGCGCACGGGTTAGCTTGATTTTAGTCGAATATTTTTTATGTTTTAATAATTTTGTAAAATGTGTAAAATTGACGATTTTAAGAGCCCGCAAGGGCCTATGAAATAAAGTACTTTTGATTTTGATTTTTTGATTTTGATTTTACCGGAGGGGGACTCTGTACCCAGGTCGTGTGCTTGGGTACCTCCGTCTTACCTATTTCTGCCGCAAAGCAGCAGTGCTTGCATTGCTGTGTTCCGGTTTGAAGGGTAAGATATGGCACTGAAATTACTGGGTACCGTGACTTTACATCTTAAGTCACAAGTTGGCAACGTACACTGTGGCCTTTGTGGGGGTTGCAGTTTTACTGCTAATGTCACAGGAGCCACATGTATAGGTGACTGTTACCACTTACCATCAGGTGGGCAGTTTGCTTTTTTGCCAACTTAGTAGCAATAAAAAAAAAGAAGAAGGAATCTTGGAATTTCTTGGTACGGTGTGAAAAGGAGGATACAGTGTAAGGATGACTCCGTAGACCCTTACTCGTTTTTCTGTTAAGGAATAGAGAGGGAGGGATAAGGTTAAAGAGCTCCTCAGAGCATTCCCCGTGGAACATTCGGTAAAAAGCGCCAAGAGAGGCGATGTCACGACGAAGTTGTAGAGGCTCGAGGGTGTTAGTTGCCTCTACATCGCCAATTATTCGAATAGCGCGACGCTGCAATCTGTCCAGAGCATCGAGGAGGTACTGAGCCGGAGTGCGAGCAATATTCCACGCAAGACCTAACCTGAGATTTATACAACAGGCATAGTTGGTCCGGCGCAAAATACCTACGCACCTTGTTCAGGACACCGAGTTTCCGTGAGGCAGGAGTTATAACGGATTCGAGTTTTTCAAAAAAGGGATCATATATGCATTTAAATTTCAGGACTGCACAGCATTGTCATGTGTGTATGACAACGCTGTACAAAACATTATTTATTACAAAAAAATTAATATGTTAAATTGTTTTATTGTTTATCCTAATTCTCGGGACAAGCTTTTATATTTTTATAAGAAAATATATCTTTTAATAAATTAAAGTTTATTTTCCTCTTTTAAGGCATTATAATATAAGCTTGTTTTTAAAAAAACTTTTTTTAAACTAATTGCTCAAATAATACGAAATATTTTAATGACTACCGAGTTCTTTATGGTTAGTTGTATCTACAATTATTTTATATAATATACATATAATAATTTAGTAATAAACAAATATGAAATGAATATTTTCTTGTGCTCAACGCACTTTTTAGTACATTGAAGCCATTCGCTAGATTGTAATAAAAAAATAAATTAAAGTTTACTTTCTTTTTTTAGAGCATTAAAATAAAAGTTTGTTTTAAAAAATCTTTTGTGATAGCGGCCATCTTGTTTTAGTTTTTTTCATGGTGTACTTTCATTTGATACCCTATATACAGGCCCATATTGTGGGGATTATACATAAAAATAATCTGTCAATTTGTGACGGCGGCCATCTTGGATTAGATTGTCTTTCAGAATATACTATATTCTACAATTCAAGCTCTTTCATTTGACACCTAAATTGGGGTTTGCGTATGGATATTATCTAGGCTAGGCTCAAAGTACTCATCAAGAAAAATCATATAGGACCAAAGTACTCGTCAATACGAATCAAGCAAGCCCAAACTCGATGGGGTTGCGTCGTTTTATTTCGGAGTTCCTTTGGCCACCTTCCAACTTCAGCATCAGACCCTGGTTACCATATAGGACCAAAGTACTCGTCAGTACGAATCAAACGAGCCCAAACTCGATGGGGTTGTGTCCTTTTATTGCGGAGTTCCTATGGCTACCTTCCAGCTCCAGCATCAGACCCTGGTTACCACATAGGTCCAAAGTACTCGTCAATACGAATCAAGCAAGCCCAAACTCGATGGGGTTGCGTCGTTTTATGTCGGAGTTCCTTTGGCCACCTTCCAACTTCAGCATCAGACCCTGGTTACCACATAGGACCAAAGTACTCGTCAATACGAATCAAACGAGCCCAAACTCGATGGGGTTGCGTTGTTTGATTGCGGAGTTCCTATGGCCACCTTCCAGTTCCAGGATCAGACCCTGGTTACCATATAGGACAAAAGTACTCGTTAATACGAATCAAACGAGCCCAAACTCGACGGGGTTCTGTCGTTTTATTGCGGGGTTCCTTTGGCTACCTTCCAGCTCCAGCATCAGACCCTGGTTACCACATAGGTCCAAAGTACTCGTCAATACGAATCAAACGAGCCCAAACTCGATGAGGTTGCGTTGTTTGATTGCGGAGTTTCAATGGCCACCTTCCAGTTCCAGGATCAGACCCTGGTTACCATATAGGACCAAAGTACTCGTTAATACGAATCAAACGAGCCCAAACTCGACGGGGTTCTGTCGTTTTATTGCGGGGTTCCTTTGGCTACCTTCCAGCTCCAGCATCAGACCCTGGTTACCACATAGGACCAAAGTACTCTTCAATACGAATCAAACGAGCCCAAACTCGATGAGGTTGCGTTGTTTGATTGCGGAGTTCTTATGGCCACCTTCCAGCTCCAGCATCAGACCCTGGTTACCACATAGGTCCAAAGTACTCGTCAATACGAATCAAACGAGCCCAAACTCGATGGGGTTGTGTCCTTTTATTGCGGAGTTCCTATGACTACCTTCCAGCTCCAGCATCAGACCCTGGTTACCACATAGATCCAAAATACTCGTCAATACGAATCAAACGAGCCCAAACTCGATGAGGTTGCGTTGTTTGATTGCGGAGATTCAATGGCCACCTTTCATTCAGTTCCAGGATCAGACCCTGGTTACCATATAGGACCAAAGTACTCGTTAATACGAATCAAACGAGCCCAAACTCGACGGGGTTCTGTCGTTTTATTGCGGGGTTCCTTTGGCTATTTTCCAGCTCCAGCATCAGACGCTGGTTACCACATAGGACCAAAGTACTCTTCAATACGAATCAAACGAGCCCAAACTCGATGGGGTTGCGTTGTTTGATTGCGGAGTTCTTATGGCCACCTTCCAGCTCTAGCATCAGACCCTGGTTACCACATAGGTCCAAAGTACTCGTCAATACGAATCAAACGAGCCCAAACTCGATGGGGTTGTGTCCTTTTATTGCGGAGTTCCTATGACTACCTTCCAGCTCCAGCATCAGACCCTGGTTACCACATAGGTCCAAAGTACTCGTCAATACGAATCAAACGAGCCCAAACTCGATGAGGTTGCGTTGTTTGATTGCGGAGTTTCAATGGCCACCTTCCAGTTCCAGGATTAGACCCTGGTTACCATATAGGACCAAAGTACTCGTTAATACGAATCAAACGAGCCCAAACTCGACGGGGTTCTGTCGTTTTATTGCGGGGTTCCTTTGGCTACCTTCCAGCTCCAGCATCAGACCCTGGTTACCACATAGGACCAAAGTACTCTTCAATACGAATCAAACGAGCCCAAACTCGATGGGGTTGCGTTGTTTGATTGCGGAGTTCTTATGGCCACCTTCCAGCTCCAGCATCAGACCCTGGTTACCACATAGGTCCAAAGTACTCGTCAATACGAATCAAACGAGCCCAAACTCGATGGGGTTGTGTCCTTTTATTGCGGAGTTCCTATGACTACCTTCCAGCTCCAGCATCAGACCCTGGTTACCACATAGGTCCAAAGTACTCGTCAATACGAATCAAACGAGCCCAAACTCGATGGGGTTGCATTGTTTGATTGCGGAGTTCCTATGGCAAACCTTCAGATCCAGCATTAGACCCTGGTTACCATATAGGATCAAAGTTCTCGTCAATACGAATCAAACGAGCTCAAACTCGATGGGGCTATGTCGTTTTATTGCGGAGTTCCTATGGCCACCTTCCAGCTCCAGCATCAGACTCTGGTTACCACATAGGTCCAAAGTACTCGTCAATACGAATCAAACGAGCCCAAACTCGATGGGGTTGCATTGTTTGATTGCGGAGTTCCTATGGCAAACTTCCAGATCCAGCATCAGACCCTGGTTACCATATAGGATCAAAGTTCTCGTCAATACGAATCAAACGAGCTCAAACTCAATGGGGCTATGTCGTTTTATTGCGGAGTTCCTATAGCCACCCTTCAGCTCCAACATCAGATCAGCTCCATGTCGTCATCATTATATATTTATACATATGCATGCAAAATTTCAGCTTAATCGGAAACCGGGAAGTGAGTCAAATTTAGCTCGCAAGATTAGACCCGAACATGCAAAAGATAAATAAAAGCTTGTAAAAAGGTTGAAGGTTTTTCGTACGGCAGCCACAAATAACAAAATTGTTAGTTATCAACTTCTCCGATTACTCCGTAGGACTTCGCGTCGTATACATACACAAATAATTACGCGACCGGGAGCTAGCTCAAAGCGACGTGCTCTCACTTCGAGTCTTGATTGCACACTGAATTTCGACGCGCCCGAGCCAAGTATTTGTAAGAACATCGATAAATCTATGTTAAAAAATTCAAATAAAAATCAATGTACGATAATTTAAAAAAATACCACGGTGTCAGTGTTTTGCTTACCTTTGTTCTATATATTTGTTAAACTAAAATATAATAGGGTTAATTAATGAAGCTAAAAATCACGAACGGTATGTGGGTGTAACCTAAATTTTAAGTAAAATTGATGCTATTTTTTAACGAAATGGTATGTAAATTTTAAAAATGGTGACGGTGATTGTGTAGACACATAATTTAAGAATTTAAATTAATTTTTTCCCGGTCAGTTAACTGGAACGTTAACGTAAAATATCAAAAACGCCAACGGCCTTTTTGCTATTTTTCGCGCCATGGGCCCTTAAGAAACATTCAAAAATTAAAGCTCATCTTAAAACTACATAGTTTTAAAACTAGATTCATTACTGAGAATCGTTTTATAATATGGGCCTAAGAGATCTGTTTGTTGAGTCACCGACGAGCATCTTCAGAAGACTGTAGACCCATTCCACGCCATTCCTCCATCAGCTTAGCTCTTGGCTCCGAGATGTTACTTCTTTACTGAGTACGGCTGGGTTTGCAAAACTTTGCACCCGCCGTAAAGACAGCTTCCAGAATCCTGTCATGTTAAATGTCCACGTCCGTGCAGTCCTCTAGCTAGACAATCAAAGCGATTTTGCAATTCGAGTTGGAAGCGCTCGGGGTTTTGGATCTGGATGGCTTCGGCACGGAGCGATACTTTTCCGCTTTTATGTTAAGATTCAATGCGCCTCTTACCGTTCAGTGATCGCTCCTCATGTTAAACAAATTGATTACTGACGTCATTGAATATACTGGTCTTAATCGACATGATTAAGTCAATCTCATTTTTTGTCACGCCATCTGGACTTTTCCAGGTACACTTTCGATGCAGCCGTTTTTTGAAGAAAGATTTCATGATATAGAGTCCCTCTCTGTCCATGTAATCGGCTAGCATTTGACCTCGGTATTTCCGGATTCCAGCTCAAAATTGCCCCACTTTCAACTCATTATCGCCCCGCTTGCCTAGCCTTGCGTTGAAGTCTCCCATGACAACGGTGTAGTGAGTCTTGGAAGCATGTACCTATTGCTCGAGAAATGTTCTCATATATAGCTTTCACTTTCTCGTCGGGGTGGGTTGAGGTCGGGGCGTAGACTTGTATGACCTTCAGCGAATACCGTTTGGTGATTCTGAGTTTAAGGTATGCCATCCTATTCGACACACTTTCGATCTGTACCTCGTTGTTCACGAGAGACTTATGGACAATGAACCCGACCCCACCTTGGGACAGGTCTTCGCCCTCCCGGAAATAGAGCAGGTTGCCAGATTTAAGGACCATCGTGTTATCACCCTCTCATCGAACTACGAATAGTCCCACAATACTCCAACAAATCCTGCTCAATTCCTCCTGTAGTTCCTGTTATACGTTGCCAGAGCCAACGTCGTTTGATTGGGGGTTTTCGCCGCCCGGGGATTCTTTGCACCCCAGGTCCCAGCCCTGGGTCGACGATTGTCCCTGCTGACACGGCTTCCGGGACCGCCGGGCACTTGGGGCCTTTGGCTAGTCCGATCCATTTGGGGGGGGGGGGGGGGAGTTGGACCTTCTGAGGCCATCTGACGTGTGCTGTTCGATCCACTAGTGGAGGATTAAAAAGAAATGAAGTAAGTATCATAGGATCCAGCAAGATCAATGTTGGATCTTAGTGAACTTCAGCGTGCTATTATCGACTGGTGGATCGAGATGGTGGATTCTACTGGACAGAAGGTTTTTTTGAATATGTAACGAATGTTTTTTTACCCATGGGTAAAAAATAACATCTCTTTGCAAAATAATTTTGTTTTTGGATGGCCACTGCTCTCATAGGCAACCACTGAGCAATTTTTGCCGGGAAAAAACATCACTCTGATCTCTATATCTTAATGGGCCCTTCTATCCTAATGCGCCACACTTTTTTAGGGCGAGGGAATCTCTTTACAATTCACAAGGGACTGTAGCTGACAAGGCTGTCCTTTGGATATGCCGTAGGACTCGGGTAACAACCCCATACCCGGCGAAACCACCTTGCGGTACCTCTCTACCCCCGGTGAAGGCATGTTCGGGATCGAACTAGCCATTTCCCGAACACACCCCTTGGGAACAGGCCCAGTGGTATAAACGATCTGGGACTTGCCAAGGAAGGGGTTACTCGGTTGTGACCCCCCAGACGGGCAACCAGGAAGGTGATGTAATATCTCCCAGCTGGTTATGCGTTGGTTGGACCTGAATCCTTCCTGGCTGCTTAGGGTAGTAGGTGCGCACCTTAGAAGGCGCGCCTCTTCCTACCTAACCGCCTACGACGGAGCGGGGCGGCTTGAGAGTCCTCCTCCCGCGCCCGCTCCGCTGCAAATACTCCAACCGATGGATGTGGCAGTTTTTCGGCCTTTAAAACAAATATGGAGGAAGGCCGTATATGATTCATCATAATGATAATCAGTTTGTCATACTTAAAAAAGAAAATTTCTATTAATACTTTTATATTGAATATACTCTTTGATTTTCGCACACCCTTTAAAGAAATTTATTTATAGTAAATTATTAGTCTGGGATCTGATTTCTTTATGACTATAATATGTATAAAATACAAATAAATATTACATTATTTTATTATAGGTACTTACCTATATGAAAAATAAAACGAATATAATTATATATTTTTTTCGTAATGATTATAATGTAATCTTTAACGTATAGCAATAAAGTTCAAGGTAGCGTGAAAAATCGACGACTTTTGGGTCAACATGACGGTTACTGGGACAAACTTGCCGACTACTGGTACAACTGGCTCCTTTTTACTTTTTTATATTACAATAAATTATTTATTTAATTTATCTAAAAATCACTTTACCTCTGAAAACTACAATAAATATTTTAGCAAGCTATCGAAGTTTTAGATTATTAAGTCTACAAGGTTTACTGTAACACAGCTCCAAAGTCAGCAAAGTTCAAAACCTGACGAGTACTGGGCCTTTTACCTTATTATTAAAAAAAATGTTTGTGAAATATAATATTGTAATGTTGGCATTTTAAAAGAGGAGACAAAAAAAATACAAGACCTTCCGAGTTTCTTGCCTGTTCTTCTCGAGATGGCTCTCCCAATTTCCGAACAGGTGTAGAGTCAATTTTTTTTTTCATTTGACTTGTATTTGCACACATCTTAATAATGGTTGGGGTGTGTGTACATACAAGGATTAAATAATTTAGTTAATTAGATTCTTGGTTGAAGATTTTTATGTTTTTTTTGACGTCAATAAGTGCCTTTTTTTTTTTTTTTGCCAGTTAAAAAGATGTTACATCTACCGCAGTGGGAGTGGGGCCCGACTGCGGTTATGTGGGACTCTCCTAATGAGGCCTACCCACTAAAAAAACTGGGGGTTCCATCAAAATCGCATTCCCGACACACAAAGGGAACTTTTCGCAATCGCTTTGTGTGTCGAGAGCGATGCTACCCGAATAAACCGGGCCCCCCTTCAGGGTAGGGAGTGTTTGCGGAACGCCTTCAGACACTCCCTCAGCATAGGGGTCATTAGTGCGGGTGACGGGAGCCCCACTCCGTCACCGCGACCCCTGCGGTAGCTGGTGGAGGGCGAAAATTCGCCTCCTCCTACCTGGACGCCGCCTGCGAGACGAGTCCGCGTTAGGGTCATCCTCGCGGACTCGTTCTGCGTTCTCCTTTTGCACAAGAACTTCCTCGCAGAAAGAGGCCACCGCCGCCCAACACGTCTCACTGCTGACCATTTTTTCAACCACAGCCGGCAGTGAAAGGTCTAGTCCGATATTAACGACGAGGACGGACCGCTGAACAGCCCACGTCGGGCAATGCTCGAGTGTGTGCTGCGCATCGTCCTCGTCTGCCCCGCACTCGTGGCACCTCGAGGTGTTCTCCCTTCTAGCGATATGGTGCAGATACCTGCCGAAACACCCGTGCCCCGACAGGATCTGCGTAAGTCGGAACGATAGCACCCCGTGCTGTCTCTCCATCCAATGTCTAAGGACAGGCCGGATTGCCTCCACAGTCCTATGACCAGCGACCGGCTCTGCCAGGCGCCCACGCCATCGCCGGCGAACGCGACATTGCGCAGACTTGCGCCAGCGCTCGACAATACTAGTCGGGATTGTACTGAAACCCTCCACATCACGAAAGGCCACTCTCCGCTGGTACACTTCGGACAAAACCGCGGCGTCCAAGTCCCAAGGCGGGGTGCCCGCTAACACACACGCCGCCTCGTGGGAGATGGTGCGGTACCCTCGAATGACCCTGACGGCCATGACCCGCTGCGGACGTCGTAGCAGGGCCTTGTTGGTAGTTGACAGGGCATTAACCCATACAGGCGCGCCATAAAGGGCCATTGACCGCACCACTCCAGTAAATAGCCGGCGGCACGTATCATCCGGTCCACCTAGATTGGGCAGGAGGCGCCCAAGGGAGGCGGTCGCCCTCGACAATTTGGGGCCCAGTTGTCGAAAGTGGGGTGAGAATTTCCACCTTGAATCGAGCACGAGCCCCAAATACTTTAGTGTCGAGCCTACAAGGACCCGACACCCAACCAAATCTAGAGCCGCATCCGCAGGCGGTCCTCGCCGCGGACCATGAAATAGAATGGCCTCGGTTTTATTGAGAGCCACCTGAAGTCCAAGCCTTTGAATGCGGTTAACTATTTGTAAGGTCCCAACTTTTGCCAAGCGGACAGCCTCGGAAAATGTAGCAGCCCGTGCGGTGACTAACGTATCGTCAGCGTAACAAGTTACGTTGACGCCAGGCAACAGGGTTCCTCTAAGGACCCAGTCATAGCCTTTTTTTTTTTTTTTTTTTCGAGGGGAATGCGTGACCGCACCATACTCGCCGTTGGCTAGACGGCGAGCGTGTGTGGGGCTCTCCTGGCAGAGTGCCAGGCCTACCCACTAAACCCCCCGGTGTTCTTCCTGCCCTTATGGACGCGCGTGGTAGGGTCCACACTGCGACTACCACTACCAACGCGCCCGAGCTAGCCCGACCTGGCTGGTCGGGCTATCGCCAAGGGGGGATTGCCCGAGAACACCAGGGCAATCCCCAGACGGAGGGCTTTACGGCGGCGTACACGGGGCCAACCGTGCACGCAGGCCTCAACGGCAGGGTCATTAGACGGGCATTGCTTGCGCGAATGCCCGCCTTCGCCTGCCTGTCCGTCTGCGGCGGATGGGAGCGGCTTGAGGATCATTCTCCCGCTCCCTCTCCGTGGCCTCCTTCTGCGAGAACCCAGTCATAGCCTATGTTCCACAGAAGTGGGCCCAAGACCGAACCCTGTGGAACACCACAGGCCATCCGCCTTTCGAGAAGGCTGCCGTCACTCATCTGACAGACCACGGCACGGTCCTGCAGATAGTCTGCGATGATCCGTCTTAAGTATAAGGGCACTCCGTGATATCGGAGCGCCTCGGCGATACACTCAAACGGCAAGGTGTTAAATGCATTGGCGATGTCAAGTGACACCGCCAGCAAAACCTCGCCGTGAGCGGTGGCGTCATCGGAGAGGGACTTTACACGTAAGATCGCGTCGATCGTCGATCTGCCCTCCCGGAACCCATATTGTGTGTCCGCAAGATCCGGACCGTCTGTCGATAGATGGCCTGTCAATAAGTGCCTGTAAAGGTCTATATTGAATAAAGATTTTTGAGTTTGAGTTTGAGTTTGAATATAAAAAATATTTTACAAGAAACAAAAAGCGACTTCAAAAACACTGATAATTTAAAAATAATATAAGAATAGGTACAGACAACAGACACTTCTATATTGAAGTCGATGCCAAACGCTGATCTCCTAGAAAGTCTTAAAATTTGTCGCCGACTTCAATATATTATAGAAGTGTGATATTGTCTGTAGGTACCTATTCTTTTATTATTTTTGACTTTTCAGTGTTTTTGAAGTCGGTTTTTATTTTTTGTAAAGTATTTTTTATTTTTATCTTTTCAGTGAATAAAATCTTTTCCACGGTCAGGTCAGGTTACGTCAAGTCCAAAAGTTAAGGATCCTTCTATCATTAGTTCGGTTCATTACCACCAGACGCAAATACGTTAATAACTTCGGAAAAAAACATGAAACACGTTGGACATACCTATAAAATTTCAGGGATTCCCTAGATTTTTATGGAATCTTATCATCAGATCTTGACTTTGGTGACCTTGGGACCACACAGGAGTATACTCTATCGAATACAAAAAGAATTTTGAAAATCGGTCCATTATTGGCGGTGTAATTGCGAACATACACACAAAAACCTCCCCCTTTTTCGAAGTCGGTTAAAAATTAATAAAAAGATTCCACTTTTTACGAAATACGTGCCTTGTATTGCGCAAGATTTCCAGGCAATTCTTGGCTCTTAGAGCACCATGTTCATTGTTATCTGCTGCAGACCAAATATTTGGTGATATGAGATACAGGAGCATTTTTTATTTTTTAGCGCTGAAGCCAGTATAAATGCACCTGTTGTATTCTATGGTGAAAACAAGCGCTAACCTATGATTCCCGGAACCTCTAAAAACTCTTTCTCTATATTAAATTACTATTACTTTCATTTGTTGATAAGTAACTTACCAAGATACAGGTAATTGTGGTTATTTAAAAAAAATGCGTCTGTGGAAATTTGATTATCATAAAGTTTTGACATTGTAGCAAGGTTAACGTTGTTTTTGACTAGTATAGATTTCAAGTCATGAAATGTATTGCTCCTTTTATTCAATGTGTCAGTTTTGAATTGAAAGGCAAAATTTTCTGAACAAAATCCTTAATATACCTTAAGCCGCAGCCAAAGCCAGTTGATAGACAAAAGCGGTCGATAAGCAACCGAACTACTTATATTTTTTCCCGACGGAACGAACTAATTTAGCATGTTTTTGACAGCTGCAATTTCATACAACAATTTATTCCTAATTAAGAGTCGTCCGCTTGCCTAAGCGAATTCGAGACCGCACAGCGCCCCAGAAAAAAGGGCGCACCTCTAGAAAAAAAAATTTAAAACACGTGCAAGAAATTTATAAAACCAACATCTGCAAAATCGGATTTTTTTTATCATTTCTCCGGATGGTGGAATGGCCGGGTCCGTTTTTTACGGATCAAAATATCAGATATTCGGCTTGCGTATGTGACGTAGGTTATGGCGTGTTAATGTACGGCGTGTTTTAATTTGGATTGTTTCGAATTTCTTTTTTCTTTATTTATGTTCAAAAGGTATGCAAGTTTCGCATTAAAAGTTTGGCAGAGCTGTGACGAAAGCCACATTATGGCAGTTTTGAGTGTTAGTACATTAAACATACTATAAGAAGCATAGTGATTTATTGACCACTGCTTAAATAAAAATTGGGACTAACTTGTAGTTTAGTAGTAGAAGGAACGTTTAACGAAGATGATCTTTTGTCAGGCCCAAACAACCTATCCATCAAATTTGAAAAAAAATGTAAGCTCCTCCAATGAAAATCGAAGTATTTTTGATATGCAAGAGCTTTAATTGGACTGTTGTTATACAGTATCATCAGAAATATAAGACAAAAACTCAAATCAAACACAAAAATGGCTGTAGTAAATAAATATTGAAGTTTCATTTCGCGAGTGATCGCTTATCAGTTTAGCATCATCCTGTGGACACAATTCATTTGATAGTTCAGGTAAGGCAAATCGTTTTTTTTCCAATGAGATGATTCCTCAACAGCCTTAATTATCTGGCACGAGATCGCGGTTTTTTACCAATTCTGTTCCACACCATTTGGCCAGTTTTTGGTATCGGCTAAAATAATGCATGTGTTAATAAATTGAGAAAATAAAAAAATATACACAATACGTGCTTTGCGCAGATGTATTTAATTAAAGTGTTATATTGTATTGTTGCGGTCAATGATATATGTTTAATTACTAATATTTTAGTAACATTTTTATTACTTTCCTTTTTTTAAAGTATAATGTTGTTGGTTGCGATATTATTTATGTCTCTATCTTATTTAATGTCTGCACATTGAATGTATTAAATAATTTTTTTTTTGCATTTTAGTAGTTGTAGTTTATTATTTTTAGCTCACAAAGATTGGATGGTTATCAGTTTGTCTAAGCTAACAACGACCATATTCTATTTATCAAATATCTTTGTCCTATGTACATTTGATCAAAGAAATTGGGTGTGATGTGTTAGCAACACTGATAATTGATCCATGTTGGTGTTTTGCCTTATTATACACAGTGATACTTCCATCGAAATGTTATTGGAGTTTTTTATACGTTATAAACGCCTATACAATATTCTTTATTCTCTAAGTAAATTATCTTGAATGCTTTTACTCTTCGCCTTTGGATCACTCAAAGCTTTTTGTTTTCATTTTTTTATTTTTGATACAATTTAATACTAAATAACAATTGCAGCACATTAACTTGCTTCGCGTTCCTCCATTTTCTCATACTTCGCAAAATCTTGTACAAAGACATAGGATAAGTGGAATGGGCATCCGTCAAATAAATTTGATGAAATATATTTATATCTTATAATAATAACAATAAGTTTATTTATTTTCCAAATAATATTACAATGTTTTTCATGAGGTGCCTCCAGTAAGTAATTTTATACTTGTGTTGGAGACGTCTCGTTCTTACCCTAGGTTACAATAGGAAAATATAAGTATTTGAAATTTACGAAGCTAACTAGAAACTAAAGAAGTTACATAATTTACAACTAATATAACATTGAAATTGGACAACGATATTTGGTAAATGGAATACCACCCTATGATAAGTTTGCTTTTGGCAAAAGTCTGCTTTGGGACTTACAATCAATAGTGAAATAATGATTCCAAATATTGA